>OX411553.1:58095589-60970589 GCA_948146395.1 Fragum whitleyi
TAGACACCCCCTATCACAAACTCTGGTGTCGATTTCCAATCGAAAAAATTTCAGGGGGTGTCTAGTTATCATATTTTCCGCTACCCAGGCCAATAAAAGTACGAATATCTTCGCTTTATGTGGATCTTTCGCCGAGAAATTGGGTATGCGTGTAGAGGACACATAAATGCTCTTAGACAATTACAAGCAATTAAGAATAGTCAGGTTGTTTGACAAAAAAATAATGACAAACCTAAAAAACAAGCAAAGTCACTCACTCTTAGGGCTAAAACCCGCTCATTTGGCTTAGTTTTTACCCTCTACTTTTATTTCCTAAAAGAAGAGCCATTTATCTGGACAGTGATACTAAAAATTGAAATAAAAATGATTATTTCGGTTTATAAATCAGTCAAAAAGTTGCTCCACCGTTAGTTCCGTATCGAAAAAATCGATCAGGTGTCCATGAACCTTCTGGTGTCGGCGTGGCACGTTATACCCTGTGTATACTTAGTGTGCTAGCATACAAATTACCTGCAAACTTAGAATTAGTTTCATTGAAATATGAAAACAATGTTTCAACTAATTGGAATGCACACAAATTGATTGAATCATTTAAAATTGAATTACATGTATTCCCAGTTGAAGCATTGCATAATTCAAATCATGGCAAATTTTAAAGATGTCAAGACAGTCAGAGTTACAGAAAGAGGGGGTATTGTCATTTTCAAATGTAAATATTTCATTATTTCTCACTTAAACCCTATGTTGTGGGTACTCATTGAGACGATTCAAATGAGTACCCACAACATAGGATTTTGTTTGGAAATAAAGATTTTAGGCTGGTTTTTACCCCCTTATTACATGGACCCCTGTCAAGTTGTTGAATACCTTATTGTAAGAGGTCCTTTAGGGTTACTAATTCTAACTTCATGAGTACCTATACATTGAATAAGCATTTGAATGCTTGAGTCACTTCATCATAAATTGTGAACCACTTAATGGAAAAAATTACTGAAATTCAAAGGTTAAGAAGATGCAGTCAGCATTATAACTCTCAGGTTCTATTTTGAAAAGGAAAACAGACTTGTTTTATTAACTCCACTGGATATAATTAAGCGGCAATATTATCATGGCCATGATGTTGTGTATTCGCCCTTCAATCCATCTGTCTGTATGTTCACCCATTTGTCTTGTAACTTTTACTTTGAACATCTCTGAAACTGCTGGGAAGAATTCTACCAAACTCTAAAGCAATGATTCTTGTGACATAATCTCTCAGATTCTTATGTTAAATCCAGAATGGGTGAAAAACATGGGTGCTATAGGCTGTGGAGTTACAAAAAATGACCCAAAAAGGTGAAATATAACAAGATCTTCTATAATCAAATAGTCATATACAGTCCACATACAGTGATTTATTAATAAAATAAGTCTTCTCTGAAACTATGGGGAATAGTTAAACTTCATAGGAAAGATGCATTGGACCTACTCTCTCAAATTGCTTGTTTAATCTTGATCAGACCAAACACTTTGGTCTTAGGGGATATTTAGTCACAATAAATGGTCCAGCACAAAATGTATCCTATAAGCACCAAGGCCTTGATTTAGGACAAATATTTTCTCAGGTCACAAAGAATAACGTTTCTACTTCTCAAAATGAATCATTAGCACTTAAAATTACATACGCTTATCTACATTTTGAAAGAAACGTAAGCTTAGATTTTTCTGTTGAAAGCAATAGAAAATTTCACTTGATGAATGACAAATTCAAATTCTAGGTCATTGTGTTAGAGTTGAATGTAGAAGACTTTATGATAATGAACCCAGCCTTTGCATTTCATCAGCCAGATAGAATGAAAGCAGTTTCGATGGCTCAGTGTTTAACAGTTGTAACTGCCTATAAACATATAGGCAGTTACAACTGTTTCATGCTGAACCATGGATTTGTGAAATTTGGAAAATAAAGACTCTAATGTTTAATTTTGGTGAAATCCATTAAATTAGAAATGCACTACTTGATATAACTTGTAATGCATTATGTTTTCTATAAATTATGTCTAAAGACTATGTGTAATGAATAATTTATCCTCGTAGTGCATGGAAAAATTTAGACTTGTGAAACTTAATGTCATTACTGTTGATGAATTTGGTATGGTACAAGCATTATCAAGTATTTATAAGTTTTCATACAAAGATAAAATGGAATTATAATCTGTTAAATTTTTTGGCATCTTATGTTTGAAATTTGCAAAATTCTACAAACTGCACAGCTTAAAAATCAAGTACTGGAAAAAATTTTGACAGGCATGTTTCCATGAACACAGAGTTTTCATAAGTAACAAATTCTTCATGACATTATTTTGCAACTGTCTATAAAAAAGGACTTCTGTTTAACCCCTGCAAAAACTCTGGTTAAAGAAATGGTGCAAGAACTAGTTCTTGTACTTGAAGATCCAGTTCTAGAATAGTTTCTTGAACTCAAGTTTAAGAACCTTAAATTAGAGTTTAAGAACTTAAGTTCAGGAGCTGGTTCAAGATCTTGTTCTAGAAATTTAAGAACTACCAGTAGTTCTAGAAGTTTAAGAAGTAATTGAACTGCAAATTTATCTTCTAGAATGTTCAAGATCCAGTTATTATTCCCCTACCGGCAAACAGAAGGGGACTATAGGTTTGCGCTCCCTCCATCTGTCCGTCTGTCTGTCTGTCTGTCTGTCTGTCTGTCTGTCTGTCCGTCCGTCTGTCTGTCAGTCCGTCTGTCAGTCCGTCGTTTCAGATTTCTGTACTTTTTTTCTTAACCCTAGGAGATATTGAGCTGATTTTTGGTATGTGTGTCCGCATCTATGAGTTACAGAACAAGTTTTAGTTTGGTTCCGGTCCATTCATTGTTAAGGAAGATACGGATGCTTGACTTAGAAAATTACCAGGAAATTTCAGTTTTCCGGACTTTTTTTCTTAACCCTTGGAGATATTGAACTGATTTTTGGTATGTGAGTCCGCATCAATTAGTTACAGAACAAGTTTGAGTTTAGTTCTGGTCCATTGATTTTTAAGGAAGATACGGATGCTGGACTTAGAAAATTACCAGGAAATTTCAGTTTTCCAGACTTTTTTTCTTAACCCTTGGAGATATTGAGCTGATTTTTGGTATGCTAGTACGCATCAATTAGTTACAGAACAAGTTTGAGTTCGGTTCCGGTCCATTGATTTTTTAGGGCGATACGGATGCTGGACTTAGAAAATTACCAAGAAATATCAGTTTTCAGGACATTTTTTCTGAAACCTTGGAGATATTGAGCTGATTTTTGGTATGTGTGTCCGCATCAGTGAGTTACAGAACAAGTTTGAGTTTGGTACCGGTGTCCCAGGGTAACCTGTCCCCTGGGTAACCTGTCCCCGGGGACACGTTACCCCGGGGTAACCTGTCCCCGGGGACACGTTACCCTAGAAATCAGCCGGGGTAACCTGTCCCCCCCTGGGGTAACCTGTCCCCCCCTACAGATATTGTAAACCAATATTTAGTCACATTTCTTTTACCAAGAAATATTTATTCTACTTGTTGAAAGTCTCTTTCTTTGATCTGTATGTAATTTTAATCTGTTTTGTGAACTGTTTCAGTTCGGAAGGATTTTTATATTTTTCATGATAAGTATTATTACAATTAAATTTTGGGTTTTTTTTAGAAAAATAATTGTTTAATGTTATCATGATTATGGACATAGAATGATCTTGTCTTTAGAAAAATTATTCAAAAGCATGATTTTTTTCTTTGTTTGTAGGAGGGGGACACGTTACCCAAGCTAGGGTAACCTGTCCCCGGGGACACTTTACCCAGGCCTGGGTAACCTGTCCCACCCCCAAAAATGCTGTCAGCAATGATATATGCAAAAATAAACCCATATGTTTTCAATTATTTAATAATATTTCTAATTGTTTGGGGGTAAGGTTTCCAAAGCTGGGTCACTTGTCTCTGAAACATGTTACCCAGGCCTGTTAACCCAGTGAAAACACACAAAAAAGGTTGTTGATGAGTATTTATTCTACAAAACTTGCAAATACATTTTTCTTTATATGAAAAATGTGATAGTCTTATTTATATCAAAACTGTTAAACAAATTAGTTATTCACTTATTTGAAAATTTATTTTGAGTGTATGTGTATATATGGGGGGGGGGGGTGGGACAGGTTACCCAGGCCTGGGTAACCTGTCCCACCCCCAAAAATGCTGTCAGCAATGATATATGCAAAAATAAACCCATATGTTTTCAATTATTTAATAATATTTCTAATTGTTTGGGGGTAAGGTTTCCAAAGCTGTGGTCACTTGTCTCTGAAACATGTTACCCAGGCCTGTTAACCCAGTGAAAACACACAAAAAAGGTTGTTAATGAGTATTTATTCTACAAAACTAGCAAATACATTTTTCTTTATAAGAAAACTGTGTGATAGTCTTATTTATATCAAAACTTTTTAACAAATTAGTTATTCACTTATTAGAAAATTTATTTTGAGTGTATGTGTATATATGGGGGGGGGGGACATGTTACCCAAGCTGGGGTAACCTGTCCCCGGGGACACGTTACCCAGGCCTGGGTAACCTGTCCCACCTCTAAAAAGGTTGTCGACAATTATCTGTGCACAAATTTACCAAAATATTTTCTTTTTCTTATTTATTCTAAATTGTTTTGGGTACATGTAAGATTTTCCAATCTGTGGTCACTTGTCTCTAAAAAATGTTACCCCAACCTGGGAAAACATTGCTAACATGTTAACTAGGAATTTTCACAAATGAATGGGGTAACATGTCCCCAGGGTAACATGTCCCCCTTTCAAAAGAAGAAGTTTTGAATTATTTGTCATGTTGTTTTCTTATCAAAACTGCCATATTAATATTATATGTTCATAAAGCTTTGTATCATTCAAAACCATGGACTTTGAAAAAATTGAAATTATGCAAATAATAAGAAAATTGCACTGGCTAAGAATCCTCTTGAAAAGGAACACACTTCAAAATATATTTTAACATACATATTCTTTGAGGGAATGTTCAAAGTATATTATACCATACATTCTTAATAAAAAAAGAACAAATGGAAGGCGATATCTTTAATGAAAAATAGCATTTGGAATAGGGGGACAGGTTACCCCGGGGTAACCTGTCCCCCGGGGACAAGTTACCCAGGCTTGTGTAACCTGTCCCCCTTTCCAAAATACAATTTTAAACAATTTGTCAACAGACATGTTGTTTTCTTATCAAAACTGCAAAACTGACATGATAATTGTGATTTTAAAAGCTTTTATTCAATCTAATAACTTACTCTGAAAAAATTGAAATGATGATAAAAAGTATTCAAGTACTAAGATTTTTCCTTAAAAAAGTACAAAAAAAGAAATATAAACATACATATCCTTTGAGGAAATTTATAGAGAATATCTTTCTTAATAAAAAAGAATGACTGGAAGGTTGAAAAAAGTATTTGCAAAAGAGGGACAGGTTACCCTGGGGTAACCTGTCCCTGGGGACATGTTACCCTGGCTTGGGTAACCTGTCCCCCTTTCAAAAGAAGAAGTATTGAATGAATTTGTCATGTTGCTTTCCTATGAAAACTGCAATATTAACATGATATGTTAATAAATGCTATTAATCAAACTAAATATGGACTTAGAAAAAATTAAGATATTCAAAAATAATATTGCAAAAAATTTAAAAAGTGCAAGCGCTAAGATTTTTCTTTAAAAAAGCATCAATTTAAAAAAAAAATGAATGAAATATTTTTCAATGAATATCATTTGATAATTTCTTAAGAAAAATGAATGACTGGAAGGTGAAATCAAATGAATAAAAGCATTTTGAATAGGGGGATAGGTTACCCCGGGGTAACGTGTCCCCCCTCTAAAGTTTTATTTTTTTTTATATTTTTTTTCAATAAACTTTCAAATATTTGCATGAAATACCAAGATTGACTATTTCAATAATAATATAAAGAGGAAAATTGATTTGATTAGAAAATCATAGTAAGCAAATTATAATTTAATTGAAGAATTGAAAACCACTCAAAAATACAGATATACTTTTTATATGTTTTTTTTAAATTGATTTAGAGTTATACAAAATAGCATGAATGAAAAATTAAAATTTTGATAAGAAATAATGTTTTCCATGGGGGGGACACGTTACCCCAGGGTAACCTGTCCCCGGGGACAAGTTACCCCAGGGGGGGACAGGTTACCCCGGGGTAACCTGTCCCCGGGGACACATTACCCAGGGGGACACGTTACACTGTTACACCGGTCCATTGATTTTTTGGGAAGATACGGATGCTGGACTTAGAAAATTACCAGGAAAAATCAGTTTTCTGGACTTTTTTTTTGAACCCTTGGAGATATTGAGCTGATTTTTTTTGGTATGTGAGCCTGCATCAATTAGTTACACCACAAGTTTGAGTTTGGTACCGGTCCATTGATTTTTTGGGAAGATACGGATGCTGGACTTAGAAAATTACCAGGAAAAATCAGTTTTCTGGACTTTTTTTTTGAACCCTTGGAGATATTGAGCTGATTTTTTTTGGTATGTGAGTCTGCATCAATTAGTTACACCACAAGTTTATGTTTGGTTCGGTCCATTCATTTTTGTGGAAGATTAGGATGCTGGACTTAGAAAATTACCAGGAAAATTTAGTTTTCCAGACTTTTTTTCTTTACCCTCAGAGATATTGAGCTGATACATAAAATCTGATCCAACTGTGGAGAGGAAGTAATTAATCCCTTTACCACCCAAAAAAGATACCCCTCTAGGGATATATATAAATCCTGTAGGGGACTTGGTATTGCCATGTTATACCTCAGAATGCTTGTTATAATTGAACTTTTAATAATTTTATAATTTATAATTGAACTGATAATTGTTGACCTCTTTGGGATTAGCAGCTGGAGGCTAGGATGGTAGTACCAGTGAAGTACATTGGAAGGTGCGCAAGCCGCCACAGTTTTACTGAAAAGTTGTTAAAAGGGATGTTAAACTTCATTCAAACAAAAGAATTAATTTAAACATTTTCTTGCCACTTTAAGATGCAACACCCTATGAAAAAAAGAACAGCAATTAAAATTCAATGTCTCAGTGTGAAACAGTTTTAACTGCTTATAAAGATATAGGCAGTTACAACTGTTTCACACTGAGACATCAAACTTTTTGATTATTATACTTGCTGCTATAAAGCTGTTGGAATTTTTTTGTCCCAGTCATGCCACTTAACATTTTAAAGTTACATCAGTAGAGTTCATGTAAAACGATGATTAAGTAGACAGAACAAACGGACATGTAAAGTTGATTTTTGTCATTTGAGCAGCTGATTCTCTTTAGGAAACACATTTCGAATCTTTTGAAGGTAAACTTTGATCCTATTTTGATGGCTCAGTGCAAAACAGTTGTAACTGTCTATAAACTTATAGGCAGTTACTACTATTGTGCACTGAGCCACCGAATTTAAATTTTTGCACTTGTTGATACTTTTGTTGATACTAGTTGTATACTGGTAGCTTGTTTAGCTCAGTTAGTAATGTGTCTGGCCGCCAATTGTTGGGATACGAGTTTGAACCTTGGCTTGGTCAATTTTTCATTTGACAAAAGTCCTATCACAGGCATCATTTGTCTCCCACTAATGGGAGTTATGATAAGTAGTTTGTCTAAGCGTCAGAGCTACAGATAGAGGAAGTATTTTGGATTTCAAATTATATTATTTAAACTATACTTGTGCAAAGCCTATGTTGTTGGTACTAATTGGAATCATCTCACCGAGACCATTGAAATGAGTACCCACAACATAGGGTTTCAATAAGAAATAAGTATTTTAGACTGGCATTACCCCCTCTTGTTGATATACCTCTGATGTGGGATGAGCAGATGGTGGCTGGGATGAAATGTTGCTGTTTTACTGGTGTGGGAAACTTCAGTAAACTTTTCATATATATACCAGCTGATGCAATATAACTGCAATAATGTTGAAAGTGGTATTAAACCTCATACAAACAATTATTAGATACTCTGGAAAACAAGCTTAGAATTTTGGTGTTTGGCATGGAGATAAGAGAGTATTGTATTACTGAGAACAAATCAAATTAGAGACAATTTCTTTATATTATAGGAAATCTGGCTTAAGTGTGATCGAGAGAAGATTGAAGAATTATTTAGGAAGAGAATATTCATGACGATTTGGTGTTAACACTCTTCTATCAGTGGACAGTAATTTGTGAACATTCAGAGACAGTGATTACAATTTTGTGAGAAGGACAGATTTCCGAGATGTTTTCGCGACTGACAAAGTCACGCAAGGCGGATAATTATGAGGACCTTGAAGGGGAGGATCGTGTTGAAATGGATATTACGGATCCAACAATGAGACGGTACGCAGAAAGTTCGAACGATGATTTAGATTCTAGTCAACAATCCACTGCAACCACAGACATACCTGAAGGTAATAGTAAAACTTGTATTAAGCAACCGCTAAAGTTACCACAAAAAAGCAGTCATTATAGAAAATGGTCGCTTAGTACATGTTTGATTACAAATGAGAACCATACTTTTTTTATTGAATATGCACATTATTGTGAAATTCTCAAGAATACCATATAGTTAAAACTCAAAAGAATTGTCTCATAGAGACAATTCTGGTGAAATAAAACAACATACAATTCATTTTCAAAAATTTTTAGACCAACAAAACCTACTTTTAATTTAAAGACGTGGATTTTGAAAAGGGTCGCTTAATAAAAATGGTCGCTGAATAGACATGGTTGCTTGAGTAAGATTAACTATATTTACAACTTTTAAAAAGAAAAAAAAATAGTTGGTATAGACAAAGATCAGACTGCACATATGTTAAGGCTGATGTTTGTTTATAGCTCCTGCCAAGACAGGAATATTCCTATTCAGCATGCCAAGGGTTAAAATAATAAGCCAAGCTGGGTAAGCTTAGTTGGTTAAATATTTGGTTCTCCCATGAGTGGCCATTAGCTTGGTCAAATTTCATCTGATTTTCGACAAAATTCATTATTAAACAATTCATTTGTCTCCAACCAGAGGGCAATTGATAATTTGTACAAATAATTTGGATGATCAGCTTGTGGTTTGGATGAAAATAAATATCCTGTTTGTAATGGTGTAAGATATCATGATATGGCAAGAAATCTTGGGTAGATGGACCAGCTGCAATAATACAATGCAATAATGTTGAAAGTGGCATTAAACCCCTTTATACCCATAAGGATTTTAGGACCATGACTGAATGGATAAGATGTATTTATCATTATTTATAGGGCAGATTTGGCCTTGTCTTTACAGGGCTTTATTGGTCTGCTTTCCCAAGGGATATTACTGTTTTTGTGGTATTAACCCTTTGCATGCTGATCTGAACATTTTTCTGTTTTACAGAATGCATTGACAAACAGTAAAGACTAAGATCAGTCTGCACAGATTAGCTGTCTGCTCTTAGTCTACCCTGCCTGTATATAAATGTTCTACTTTATTGGGGGGGGGGGGGGGGGACTTGACCCAGACTGGTCGAAATGTTCCCAAATTTTGCAATTCAGTTAAAACAAAATTTAATTTGGCAGGGTAAGGGTTAACCCTTTATCATATAAATCTAGTATGGACAAACAGAGATGATACAATGTAAATTTGTCTGTTCATCTGTTCATTTATTGCAAGGAAACTCAAAAAAGTTAAAGACATGAAATTTTCTCAGAATGATACTAATCCAATTCTAGGTCCATACATCAGAGTCTAAATTTTGGCCAATGTTTATGAAATTTGGTCAGAGCAAAATAAACCCTATTGAAAAAGTTTACCATCAACAAAATAGGGTCCTAAGGAACAAATAGTTAGGCCCATTGGGGTCCTGGCTAAAATGTTTTGGACTCCATGCTTTTAACTATCACTATAATGCTCTTATCATGTAGGTCAGCAAGTACATCAATGTTGTCAAAGTTGGGAGAATTATTTCAATTTAGCCATTATTGTAATAGTCTACAAGTTACTTTGAGTATCTTTTAGGACAAATAAGGAATATTTCAATATGCTGTCAGAGAAAACAGAATACTTTATTCCTACATTTAGGTGTGATGAGCAAATCTGATGCCAAGGTGCCTCTCATGTTATGTAGTAGCAAGTACATCAAAGTTGTCAAAGTTAGGAGAATTTATTCAATTTAGCCATTATCATTATTGTCTACAAGTACTTTTGAGTATCACATAAGAAAAATTAGGGATAATCCCTTTACTGTCAGAGAAAACAGACTACTGTCTCACTACTTTGTTCCTACATTCAGGCCTGAAGAGCAAATCAGGCATTCAGACACCTCTTGTGTTATGTAGGTCAGCAAGTACATCAATGTTGTCAAAGTTGAGAGAATTAATTCAATTTAGCCATTATTGTAATAGTCTACAAGTACCCTTGAGTATCATTTAGGATGAATTAGGAATAATCCCTGTACTGTTGAGAGGGGTCATCAACAGAAAAAAAGAACATTTTGTTGGTAGTATTCTTTGATAAAGCTGTATTAAGATCTACAAGGCTTTCCTGTTTCAGCGGCGATTTAATTCTATGTCATGCTGGAAGACAATTTTTTTGCAAAATTGCCCTAAAATCAAAGTGCTGAAAGCGCTGGAAGTACTTATTTCGAGTTTCTATTTTGTTTAAAGATATAAATTCAAACATTTCTTGTTTGAGAAGGAAAATTCAGTTGTATACAGTGAGATCAGACTGCACATATTGAGGGTTCCGTGCAAGACCATACTAAGTTTATATACTTAGTACAGTCTTGCACTTAACACTCGATATGTGCAGTCTTTGCTTTGCCTATACCTTCTGTTGATACAAGAATGTTTGGGTTTCAGCATGACAAGAGTTAAATACTGTTCTTATCTTCTGTTGAGGCTTATTGATGGATGTTTGGCCCTGCCTTTTGACTTACTTCAGGTCAAAGCTGCTGTCAAAGCGTAGGCGGTCGTCCCCGACCGAGGCACTTATTCTTTTCGACTATTTTGTCTCCCACCAATGGGTCGATAATCGTAGACTTATGTGGGAGGGCAGCTGGAGGCTAGGAAAGAATGTAATGGTAGTACTGATGTGAGAAATACCAGGAATCCATCATGTGCTCCAGCTGCTGCAATATAATTGAAAAAATATAGAAAGTGGCTTCAAACCCTATTTAAACAAACAAAACATTGAGTCAAATCCCTCAAATATTAAAATGTTACTTATCTGAGAAAATCAAGGGGGTAGCTAGGTACCATTACCCTTATTTTGAAAGTGCCTAAAAGAAATAAATACTCTTTTGAAAAATGTCCTCAATGAATGATCATAACATCAAAGCTACAGCTTATGTAAGCTGTAGTTACGATGTTTTTAGCTCCACTGGCTGAAAGCCACTGGGGCTATTGTCATGGCGTTGTGTCCATAGTGTGTCTGTCCGTGCGTCAATAACTCCAAAAATATGATGAATAGAGTGATGGTTCTTGTGCACTGCACTTTTCCTTAATGAGATCTTTCCTTCAGTGGAGTTTCATGATTCTAGCTTGCATACTTTTTGAGATATGCTCTGGACAAAAAATAATCTACAGAAGGACTGACTGACCGGCTGACCAACCAACAGACAAGTGCAAAGCATTTATTGTCAGCATATTAATCAAATAAATAGTTAGCCACTCAGAAATCTTCATAATAAATTTGAAAGCTCATATTAAAGAAGTAGATACTTTTTGCCATAAAATCAGGTATTGAGTAAAAATATGACAGTAATAATAAGAAAAAATGCCGAACATAAAATCCAATAAAATGTAAATGATTACTGGCACAAGCAATTCTATATGATAAAATTGACCCTGAAAGAAGGCCATATTGATGCCATTTACATTCCAATGTCACCAGGCCTGTATTAATTGGACATGGCCGTCACACCGAGATCAATAAGAGACATTTCTATGGTGTTCTATCATTGTGTATGTTAGATTGACTAAGGATCAAATTATCAAACTATACCCGTTTTGAATGCAAGTGCATGTACAAAGCAGGGCATAATTTGAAAACAGTTTGCAATTTCTTGTCATCCGGAACTTAGAGCTGGTTTCTAATTGTGGCCCAGCTGAAAAACAACAAAAACAGGTCCCTTTCAGGCCAGAAATAAGTTTGCCCCAAAACAATTGCGATAATGATTTCTACTTATGGAAAACAGTATGCTGCTGAATTTAAATTTTGTTTTAGTTTGTTTGTTTAAATGGGGTTTTACGTCACTTTTAACAATCATTCAGCTTTTTGGCGATGGCTGGAGCACCTAACCATGGATTTCTGGTATTTCTCTCACCAGTACTACCATTACATCCTTTCTTAGCCTCCAACTGCTAGCTCATGTAAGTCTATGATTATCAACCCATTGGAAAGAGACAAATAGTCAGAAAAAATGAGTGCCACCATCAGGGATCGAACCCGGGACCTCTAGATTGACAGTCGGACACGCTACCTACTGCATTTTGAGAGCAGCTAAATTTTGTTCAAAGACATCTTTGGCTTGTTTGGCTAAAACTGTTTCCAATGATTAAGGTAGTGGACCCCTAACAGATTCACAACATTTCAGATGCATTGAACTTTAACAGTATTAATCGAGGTTTCCTAATGATTCTCATTAGGAAACCTCGGTTAACATTGTGAAAGATCATTGTGTTCCTCAGTGTTGCTTAACTATTAGGTTCCACTACTTTAGATAGAAATCAGCTATTGGCCATTTCTTGGTAATGGAAAGTGATCCAGCCTTCATATTTCACGTGTATATTGCATTTGACAAGACCTTTCATTTGATACCAAAGTGAAGGAAATCAGCAAAAGTCAAGGTCACTAATTTTCAAAATAAAATCTTCAGCAATTTGGTCATAACTTTTAAATGGTTGGTGATTTAGTCATCATAATTCACAAGTGTATTGCTTGTGACAAGACATTTCTGCGAGAACCAGTTGCAAGGTCATCATGTGAGGCCAAGGTCACTTTTCAAGGTGAAAACATGACAAGTTAAAACTTGGACATTGGTCATTACTTTGGAATGGGGGAGTGCTAGAATCCTCATATTCCACATGTCTTCATACATGTAATTCACAATGTGTAATGACAGTGACAAGACCTTTCAATGATAGCATTCAAATTCAATGTCAACTTCCAAGATCAAATTTATGTAAAAGTACTTGATGGTGAAATGACGGTAAAGTAGAAGTTTCAAATAACCATGAAACTAACTTAAGGATAATGTTAATTTTAATTATGCCCCCCTTTGAAGAAGAGGGGGTATATTGTGTTGCATTTGTAGGTTGGTTGGTAGTATTGTCGGTCCGTCCACAGAGCTTTTTTTGTCCAGAGCATATCTGAGGGGGTATGCAAGCTAGAATAATAAATCTCTACAGGTGAATAGATCTTAATAAGGAGAGGTGCATTGCACAAGAATCATAACTCTACTCAAAATATTTTTTGAGTTATTGCCCTTTGTGTATTGACAAAGAATAGGCACACATGTGCAGGCTGATCTTGAGCTATACTTCCTGTCAATGTAGGAAAAATCCCAGGTTGTAGGTTCAATATGAAGCTAGCATGCCGACTAGTGTTTTGTAACCTTGAATGCAGGACAGATCTGAAAAGTAATATTTTACTTTAAATACATACTTCAAATACATGTATTTGTTAATTTCAGAGACTTTCACCATACAACAAGCAATAGACAACATAGGATTTGGCAGGTTCCAAGTCAAACTTTCCATTTTAACTGGAATAGCATGGGTGAGTCAAGATAATTTACAGGTCATGGAAGCATAGATGGCCAACATTTGTTAGTACTGTGGCTTTTGTACACAAGAGTTTGACAGACAGTTTAGACAAAGATCAGTCTTTAAAGAAATGCAGAATGAGCTTGAGCTTGTGTGTGACATTTCCAACAATTTGAAATATTCATGAGGTGCAAACATTGAGAAGGGTAGACAACCACCTACTGTAAATATAAAGTTACCTGATGGTCTACAGATACTTTGAGACATTATCTATCTACTAAATGCATGGTGAAGACTCTGGTCAGACTGTGCTGATGCACAGGCTGGTCAGAGTCTCTACTTTGGGCCTATTTAAAACTGTTGGAAATCTCATGTACAGGCTCAACTTAGTTTACATTTTCTACTTTCAAGTTAGCTAGTGTAGGATTAACTTCATCCAAACTGATTGAAATGCCTGGAGAATTTGAAATTTGGTTGAAGTTAATTTCAAATTTAGCCGCAAAAGGTGAATATTTTTTCATGTCAGTTTGTTTTCAACAATGCTGAATTTGCATGGCTGGCAGTTATGTGGCAAAAAAAAAAAAAAAAAAAAAAAATGGTAAAAAGAGAAAAAAAATATGCAAAGTTTTAATCCTTTACATGCTGAATTTAAGTTGGGTTTCAGACAAACTGCCAAATATTTTAGTAAGTCTTGCTTACTTTTTTCCTGCATTATTCCATGAGTTATTTTGCAATCTCTTTTTGAATTAATACTCAGGTTTTTCTTTTTGCGCAATAATAGAGTCAATTCATATTTTTTGGGGTGTTAACATTTGACTCTCAAAATGCTTTAAAGCCCGAGTGTGAAGTACTTGGGCGTTATGTCTCTGCAAATGTAACCCCACCCCTCCCCCCAAACAAAAAGTTAATAAACTTTATAATGATGAAGTAGGAAGCAGGCAGGAAAGGCTAAGGTTGCACTGCATGTCAGTGCAGGCTGATCTTAGTCTGTTAATGCTTTGTGTACAGTAAGAATATGTTGTGAACAGCATAACAAGGATGTATGCATTAAGGTCAAGATAACAAGGAAAAAATTCCACCACAAAATAAAAGTGCTAAGAAATGTGTCATAAGCTCTTCATGACAATAATATGTTACTGATATTATCATTGTGAGAGCATGACAACAGTTTGATGGCTAAGTGCGAAACAGTTGTAACTCCCTATATTCTTATAGGGAGTTACAACTGTTTTGCGCCGAGCCATGTTGTAACCTTTATATTGCTGAATGTAATCTCTGTTTACAACAAATAGACCAAGATAACATGAGAAAAAAAAACTCTACCACAAAATGTAAAAAAGACAAGTCATCATGATCTTATTAATACCATTGCCATTCCAAAGGAAAAACATCAATAATCAGGATACGACATTAGGGGGACTTCAGGGGCCCGTTTTACTAAACATCTTATGATCATTTTTTGCCAAAAAATTAAATTAAAGATGCATCTATAGTTGTACCTAAATATAAAATTTTGCCATGCATCATCTCATTGGAATCGTCTTCTAAAGACGTTTTTACAAAGAGTTATTGCAAGGCAGAATCTAACAATGAATGTTAACACCAGGAACGATTTGTGAATTTAGTAAAACTGACCCAGGAGTCAGATACTTATTATTTTCCAGGAGAGAACCTTTTTATTTTGTAAGTCAGAAGTCAGATGGTCCCCTTTATATATAAATACTTTGACTTCAAAATTAGTGGAGCAGTTTGCTTTTCAGTGCTCCTATCAAAATGTCACCCACCAATTGGATGATAATCGTAGACCTATGTGGGATATCAGCTGGTGGCTAGGGAAGGATGAAATGGCAGTACTGGTGTGAGAAATACCGGGAATCCATTTGCTTCGGTATTGGCATTGGCGTTGGTGTTGATGTTTTTGTTGGCGTGACAGACGTTAACCTTGGTCATATCTCTGCTGTTATTAAATATATCTTCATGAAACTTGGCTTGTGTGTTCACCATCACAAGAGCTACCCAGACTATCAAGGGGGGATAACCCTGCAAGCATTTTTGGAAGAGTTATGCTCCATTTTTGACTTAGAACTTTTGAAAAACATGCACATGCAGCTGAGTGTTGCACCAGTAAGCAGCGCTCTTCTGTCATTAAGAGTGGTCTACCTTAAAGTACTCTTTGAGGGGCAAGTCCAAAAACTTACAATAGTTTTGCAATGATCTCTAAAGGTTTGCCCTTGTCTGAGTTCTACCTAGATGTTTTATCAGTTTTACAATGTTATGAATTTGAGTGTATCATGGATAAGAAGGGTAAACTATGGAATTTTTAAAGAGAAGATGAGATGTTTTCAAAAGTCATCTTGACCTTAGACAAGTTGTCATACTAACCTACACAAATGATATTATATCATCACTGATCCTTTAACCATGCATTCTAATCCATAAGATAATGAGTAGTTTAGATTGCTCATTGATACTGAGTACTGCTCAATCTAGACTTGCCAAGGAGATAACTCTAGAAACATTCTTGTAAGAATTATGACCCTTGTCTTTAATGATGACAGATATGATGTAGAACACAGATGTTGTCTAAAAAAATCACCACTCCAACAAAACCTAAGTGATTATAAAACCTTTAACCCATTATATGTAGGCCAAACATATGTCTATGGCTAATCTCTTGGACCGTCTGTTTGTGCTCGGGGAGTTCACTAGGACATTTGATAGGCTGTTCCAAGTTTGGACTATTCTGCTTGCAGAAGGAATTTTTATAGGTTTCGATTTTTGTGCATTAATTTAATAGTTTAAGGTTGAAAATTTACCAGCCTGATTAGCTCAGTTGGTAGAGCACCGGACTTCAAAACCATTGAAGTTCGACCGCGTTGGTTCGATTCCTGGGCTGGTACACTAACAAATACTAATTGTCTTACGGATGAGACGTTAAACCGAGGCCCCGTGAGATGGTGCTTTACACCGAACACGTTAAAGAACCATGGCGGATCTCAGCAGTAGTTTCGTTATGTATCCTTGCACTATCCCCTGTAACAACTAATCGTCTTCTGGGGGAGTCGCTCATATGGGCATGTGCTACGGTAGCGACGATAAATAAATTGAAATACACACAGTTTAAGGTTGTTTAGTTTTGTTTTAGTTGAAAAATATTTTTTGAGCATCTCTGTTTTTGATGTAATATCATACTCATTTAGTATCTTGAAGGTCTGTAGCACATCTGCTCGGAATCTACGATTTTCCAGTGTTCGTTGTCTCAATTTCAATAATCTTTGGCTATAAACTTATGGTGGATGACTTTAACTTGGTATTGACATTTTGGTCTAGCTTTTTTTCAGAGAAAATAGTTATTATGGTGTTTAAATTACAATGTCCCTATAAAGTCAATTAAAAATCTTAATTTTTTTCATCAATCAGTTTGCCAATCAGCCAAATGCCAAGAATGCATTATGCAGTGTTATTATTGTCCAAAATAGCCAAACAAACGCTTAAACAGCTAACTTATTTCTAGGTTGGTTTTGCTGGGGAGTGAACTAAATAATATCAGAGTATCTCTCAGACAGCAGGCTACCTGTTTATGCCCTAAATAGACTGGTCCAAATGTCAACTATCAAAACATATATGATTGCGTGAAATATACAGACGCAAGGAATAATGATGGTAGAGAAAGGTTAATTATTTTGTTGTCTTGAGGGCTTCCTATGTGATAAAGTATTTCTATCTTCTCTGATTACTGTACATGTCTTACAAAATCTATAACTACTACAAACTTTAAGCTTTCACGATCATGTGCATAAAATGTCTACATACAAGGGTTGTCCCAGGAACTCATGAACTTTTGCAATAACTTTCATATCAAATGACCAATGTAACTAAAAATTAAAAGTAATGTTGAAGAATCATTTATCTTTACTCTGGTGTAACTTTATAGGGCTATTTTAAATGGTCGGAGAGATATGAATTAAAAAGTAACACTTGTAAATTGGTGTGGGTGCACACTATTTATGTCAATTTTAAGTACATGAAATGTTGTTTCAAAACTGAATCACTCCTTATTAAAGTGGCTTCCTTACTGGCTCTATGGACTTGTAACGAAGAAAGAATGTTTTGTCAAAACATATCTTAAAGCATTGTTTGTATAGAATCTTGTTCTTCATTTATTAGAATATTGTTAAAAAAAATTATCTCTATCTTTTGCATGAATGCACAATATGGTATTTTTTTAACTGGAGAAGGGGTGGGTAAAGTAAATGTTATTTTTTCATGCCCTATCTTTATTTTTTATACATTTCATGTAGAAACTTTCACTGTTTTATACTCACAGGAAAATATCAGTTCGATTTGTTTTGAATACCTGAATTTTACACTACCACTACCTTAATTCATTGAGATACACCAGTCAAAGATTTCTTGGATTTCTTGGGTACTGCTTCCAAATCTCCCTTGATTCCCAAAATACATGCATTATTCTCTTAAGCCTTGATACATATTGTTCACTGGTGCGACTTATGATCAAGCCATATCAAACTATACACTGCTGATTTGCTTATTTTTAGTTTTTGCTTATCCTATCAGGCCTTTTGATTGAATACATATTTTATTACTTAATGGATGCTCAGCTCACATTTTGTTTTTTTCTTTTTTCCAACTGTCTTCAAAGCAGGTATATTCCATGTTCAATATAACAAAGGGTTAAAAATCAATTTGATAATATTTTGGAGAAACTATTTATAAATTTGGGTAGAATTTTAATTCAGCATAACAAGGGTTATATTTTCTATTCCAGATGGCAGATTCGATGGAGATGATGATATTATCCATCTTGTCACCAGCCCTACACTGTGATTGGCAGATTAATGAGTGGAAACAAGCTCTTATCACCACGGTAACTTTTTCAACATCTTTTCATGACCCCACACATAAACAAAATTAGAAGTTGGGGGTATATTGTGTAATCCATATCAATTTTTGACATGACACAGGTGTTTTTACACTAGTGGAATAATTATGAAAAATGAGCTGATAGTGTAAAGCAATGTTATATTTTTATTATAATGCATTCATGACATCATTTTGCTAACAGCATTTTATGTTTAGCAAAAATTTTGAATCATTACATTTTCTGGAGTTTCCTTAATTTATCCAAAAAAAAAAGTCATTTTATAAATAGAATATCAACTTTGTGCAATAAGATTTATTAAACTCATCAACTGAAATAGATAAGAACTGGGTATAGCCTCGTTTATATCTCTTGTTTGCTTATTTCAATAAATTTGGTATTTCTTGACCACATTTTTAATGTCCAGACCTCTATGTTATATAGAGGATAATCATTTGTTTCAGTGTAAGATCGATTTATATTTCATTGAATGAACAACAAAAGCTATATTTTCACGAGTGGTGGAGCCAAGAGTGAAAATATAGCTTTTGATGTTCACGAAATAAAATATCAATCGGTCTTACTCGAAAAACAAACGACTATTCTATTTCTTTGATGCAAAAATGAGACTAAATGTGAAATTTCTTGGACATATTTTCGTTAAGCGCATCATTTTGCACGTGATTGCTATGCAACGTTCATTGTGATGTCACTTATTTCGCCCCGCATAGATGACGTCAGATAGGGTGAAATGCACAAAAGCAGGGTATAAGTTTTTGATAATTTCACTGCTTTTGCATTGAGTTTATCAAGTGATAATCTACCGTTATTTCTCGATAAACCACCGAAAAGCATTAAAGAAAGATATGTATCCTTTGTTTATTCCAGATGGTGTTTTGTGGTATGATGTGTAGTTCCAGTATTTGGGGAAGTATTTGTGATAAATATGGCCGACGGTCTGTAAGTTTCACTCCTAAGTTTTATGCCTCTTTTGCATTCTTGGTTTCCAAAAACAATTTGTTTCAAAATTGTAAAAATACAACTTTAGTCAAGAGGGAGTGAACAGAATCTCTGTTTAAGGCTTCCAAACCCTTTGTTGTGGGTATTCATCACAGTCATTTAGATGAGCTAATTGAAAAAATAAAAACTCAAAACATAGAGTTTGATAGATAACTGACAAAACATGCCATTATGAATCAAAATCTTGAGCTCTGATGAAGTTCAATTTAAATCTCAGTGTCACCAGAAGACATTATTTTTGATTGATCCAAGTGATTACAGCTTACAAGTAAAACAAGATCCCTATGTAAATATTTATTCAAAAGAAAACTGCAGATATCATTCTGAAATTGGGAATATACTAAGCTGCAGAATTTTAAGCTTGTCATTCAGAGATTTTCTCTGTCTTTATTATGCCCCCCTTCGAAAAAGAGGGAGTATATTGCTTTGCACTTGTTGGTTGGTCAGTCCTTTGGTCGGTCCATAGACCTTTTTTGTCCAGAGCATATCTCAAAAAGTATGCAAGCTAGAATCATGAAACTTCACAGGTGGATAGATCTCATTGAGGAGAAGTGCAGAGTTTAAGAACCATAACTATACTCATCATATTTTGTGAGTTATTGCCCTTTGTTGATTGACATATAATAGGGTATTGACCTGCTTTTATGGGGGGCATAAATGTTTTAAAAACATCTGTTGTTGTCAAAGTTTTGCAACATAAGATATGCCTGTGTGTGATATTTCCAACAATTTCAAATGTGCGCAAAGTAAAGATTCTGGCCAGCCTGTGCAGCCGTACAATCTGACCAGAGTCTTCTGCATGCCTTATATAGATAGATAAGGACCTCTCCTGAGGTCAGCATACATTGGTATTGTATTGTGTTGTTATCCACGCTGCTCAATGTTTGTACCCTGCGCAGGTGTGAAATTTGTTAGAAATACCACTCACTGGCTCATACCTTTTCCTTTTATTTGAATATGTCCAAATTGAAAGAAGCTGCAGACAACTTAAAAAAAGTGGGTACAATATGAAAAGAAACTATCCAATAAAGCTAAGAATCATCTTAGGAAAAGGAGAAATTGCTTGTTGTTGCATTTTTCTGCAATATTTTTAGAAGTATATTATAAGGGTTTACTAAGATACCTGGTACATTTTGAAAATACTGTTGACGCATCTGAATTGAAAGTACTGCAATCACTTTCAATTTGGACCAGTTTGAAATTTGAAAAAAAAAAAAGCAAATGTTAATTTCCTGCAAAAATTCCCTTCCAGGAACTGATCCTGTGTTCAATCATCACCTGTTATTTCGGTATTTTGAGTGCATTTGCACCCAACTTTATCTGGATCCTAGTATTACGAGGTCTCGTAGGATTCGGAATAGGTGGCGCTCCACAGTCGTAAGTATGAAAGTAATACGGTGAAATATTTCATGTGTTAAGCAAGTTCCCATTTCGATTGCTCAGTGGACAATTTTGCCCCATGTTGGGTTGCAGGTGCTCCAGCCCTTGTGATATGACTAAAAGATTGTTAAAAGCAGTGTAAAACCTCATTCAAATAAACAAACAATTGTTAAGCGCTGAACCATTGATTTAGTTTTTCAAAAAAAGCAAAAGATTGCATAATGGACTAATTTAAGGTGCATGATATTGTCATGGGATAGAAATAAACAGTCAAAATTGATTAAATCAAATGATAATAATTCAACTGTTCTGTTATGAAACCTATAACAGATAATGATAATTCAACTTTCTGTTATGAAACCTTCTATATCCTATGTAAATATCATTGTTTAACTGTACATGGATTTAATCAATCAATCCTCACAAGTTACAATTAGATTTTTTTTTAATATTCAAGGAAATTGCTTACAGACCATCAAGGGGAACCTTTTAAACCATTAAAACATTCAATGTTGTTGAATACCTATTAAGCCTTGATCTAGCTAGACAAACCTTTAATCATTTATTTAAATCAGTTTGTGATATAAAGTATCAGCAGTAAATAGTTAAACCTAGAATATTGTTCAATAATACAGAAACTTAGCAGAACAATATTTTTTCCTAATTAAAAACATGTTTTATCAAGTTTATTTTCATCCATGGCAGTGATTTATCAAAATCCAGAAACTTAGGAAAAGATTGAAATATTTTTGCACTTATTGCTCTTTGTTTTGGTCTGACTGTCACAAAATGATTCTTTATTTGGCCTGAAATAACCCAAATAAAAAGCCTGTAGTTTTACAGGTACCTGCTAGTGGCCTGAGCTTAGATATAAAAGACACTAGTCTTTGGAAATTTAAGCTCATGTGGGTTGTGATTTGGAAAAAAATATAAAATCTAGATATGGAGTGTTTTTAGGATGTAACGAAATTGAAAATATAAAAAGGGTATGAACTAATTGCTTTCTTTTGTCTTGCTGTTTTTGGAGTAGCATTGTACTTGTTTCAAGCATTTTCTCTCTTTTTCTCATTTTTTTTCTACAATAATTTGCTCAATATTTTCTACAAGATTTGTACAATATTTTCTATAACATTTTGCCGTCTCTTGTCTTTCAGAGTAACATTGTACTCAGAATTTTTACCGTCTGCCTCAAGAGCTACATGTGTTATACTTGTAGAGGTATGTATTTATTTCGGCTTCTTCCATCTTTTCTTGGTGGATTAATTAATTTCACTGTTTTGAAAGAAATTATCCAGCTTTTGTTCATAAAGCTTTCTAATGCCGTTTAAGCTGGAAACATGACTTCATTCTGCTGCCATCTTAATCATATAGGAAGGCCAAAGCTTAAGGTCACATTTTAAGATTAGGTATTGGGATACTATATAGGTTATCACTGAACAACCATATTCAATTTTAAACATGCAAGATACTTCTTAAACACAAAAGAGTGAATTTTTGGCTTTTATTGGTTTCGAAAATTTAAAGTTATTTCCCCCTTAAATTAAGATGAGATTTGTTAAAATTATTTACAATCTTTAAACCATTGCCAAAATATCGATTTTGTACTAAATGAACATTGATATGAGATATTGTATTTCAGATCTTTTGGGCAGTAGGAGCCTGTTTAGAAGTTTTACTGGCATTAGTTGTTATGCCTACACTTGGCTGGAGATGGTTATTGGCCTTGTCTGCAGTACCACTATTCTTCTTCTCTATATGTTGTTTTGTAAGTATGTTATGTTGTTTAATGATAAGAGGTTATTTAACATGATCGTGTACAATACTGAATTCTTTTGGATGAGTACCTTGCCGAACCAGTCTATATTTGACGAGGCGATAGCTGAGTCATAATATAGACTGGTTCTGCAGGGTACGAATCCAATGAATTCAGTATTGTACTGGATCGTGTTAAATTACATCTTTATTTCACACCATACACTGAAAGTTCCACAATTAACGATTCGCGACATTTGAGAGAGACAAAGGGAATAGATCCAAAATGATCGGGTTAAGGGCTTCAAATGTAAGTCACCATGAACATGTTGAAATTGAAACAAACATTTGTTCTAAAAATAGAATTCCACGTGAAATGTTTATTCCATGTGTCAAGTTGATAAGTGCTTACTGATTATATATGAAATTAACTTAAAAACAGGTTGACTACCCCACTTCGCTTGAAATATACATTTTTATGTGAACAAATGATAATCAAATGAAGAAATCAAGAATCTTCTCAAGATCAAACTTATCTAAATACCTCCGAACAGAGGGTTTGATACATTGAAAAGGCTGGGAAAAGTGGTGATATCTATATTCGGGACTGCAGCCCCGCTTTCATCGTACAATATAGCTTGCCTCACTTTCATCGTACAGTATAGGTTGTCTCGTTTTGGAATAAAATCCGTATTGCACAGTAACCTCGTTCTGGTTGTACAATATGGATCTAGATATTTCACTCTCATGTGATGCAAAATAAGCGATGTCATTGGTCTAAATTGTTTAGGTGTGAAATAATATATGTTATGTACATGTTCTAGTTGGTATCCTACACATGACTGGAAATGGTTATTAGCCCTGTCTTCTTCTCTTTATGTTGTTTTATAAGTATTTTTTGTTATGTTAGTACATAGTGTAGTTATAATGCCTACACTAGGCTGGAGATTGGTCATTTGTCAAGTTTGAAGTACAAATATACCATTTTTCTTTTTCTCCATATGTTGTTTTGTAAGTTATGTCACTCATATTTTACTGACCACCTGTTTGAAGCAACTATTTTCATTTATCTTTTGCCATCAAAAAGATTGATTACATGGAAATAAATTTTTAACCAATGAAATTTTTTTCTTTGAATGAACCTTCCTTTTTAGGTAATAATTACTAATTTCTTGCCCATAAATATTTTGGTAGTTGACTTTGGGACCAGTCTAACATGGAGCAATAACTGGTAGCCCACTGTCAGGGATACTTTTATATAACTGACAAAATACCGACCCATGACCATGAAAAAGTTGGTCCTATGATCAGCGCAACTTGCATCTGTATTTTTGGAAATAGCTTGTTTTCTCTTAAAAATTTCAATGTTCTGTTTCCATCTTTTCCAGTGGTTACCAGAAAGTGCTAGATTTGATATGACAAGAGGAAATAGGACGAGGGCACTAGCTACATTAGAACGTATAGCTAGAGAGAATGGTAAACCAATGCCTCTTGGGAAACTTATAGAACCTTCTGTAAAGGTAGCTTTTTCCTACTATTTACATATTTATGAAAAAGATTTCTTTTATACTTTTAGGTGTATTATCAGGAAATAATAGTAGAATATCATTTGATAAAATCTCCGCCTAACCAGAAATATTATCAAAAGCTTATACCCATCTTTTGTTCATTTCACACTACTAGTACCTGATGTTAACAAAGCAAACCCTTAAAAAGATGTCATCATGAATGTTGCATAGCAATCACACGCAAAATGAGTGTGTTGAAAATTCTTCTAAATTTTGCTCCTTTTGTCTCATTTTCGCATTAAATAAATAAAACAATCATTTGTTTTTGATTTAGGGCTAGAAATAAATTGGCTTCAAGTTTCACAAATCTTATCACTTAAACCTTATCAATTTTATATATACATGTAATTCCATAATTTGTATATTTTTTATCCCTCCAGGACAGTAAGAGGGGAAGTGTAAGAGATTTATTTATGCCAGAATTAAAAGCTACAACAATTATACTCTGGGTCATTTGGTAAGTTTTATTTTCACTTTTCTTACTTTGTTTTTTTGTGGAGCCTACTTACTGTGAGCAAGGCATAGTTGTCACAACAACAGCTTGCTGTGTGTGCATTACTGTGTCCATCCGTTCATATGACAGTTATTCATACACATAGAGTAGACTTTTCTTATTATGAAAATATCGCCTTTAACAAATGAGATATATATAATACGTACTTAGTGTTTTGTATGAGAAAAAATATCTAACGAGGTTGGGAGAATTGATCATTGTCGAGGCTCTGCCGAGACAATTATCATTTCTCACAACCGAGTTAGATATTTTTTCATACAATACACTTAGTACGTATTATATTTATCTTATAACATCTTTTTGTCTTGTTTTCGTCGATGTTTCAAACTGAAATGCATGTTTCTAAAAATAACCACATTATATCATTTTCTAAAAATAACTATGTGATATCATAAAAAATATCATACGGGATGTTATCATACGGATATTTGTATTGGTATAAGATAAATTGTTGTCTCAGGAACGTTTTGCCCCTACATGGATAGAACTGGAGCACATTATTTTACCAGTGTCTGCCTGTTTGTCCATCTGTCTACAAAACCTTAGTTGGCAAACATTTTCCAGTGACTTCCACACTTTCTATGTTACAAAATTGCTCCTCAGGGGCAGTTTATGCTTACCTTGTTTGTTTTTGTGAATTTGAAAATATTTTGAATAATATAATTCTTTGAAAATACATCAACAAAATTTAGGTTATTTTATGGTCAACACAGGCTTAAACAGTCTGGCCATAGTTTAGCTTTATTAAAAAAAAAACAATGTGTTTTCAATCTTGTCAATTGTCAATATGTCAATTACTGTTTTATTCTTGTATGTACAGGCTGGTTGCTGCGTTTGCCTATTATGGTATAGTGTTAATGACTACAGAACTGTTTGAAACTCCAGATGGTTGCCATGGTAATATTTATTTCTCTTTAATTGTTGAGCCCATTATTTTTAATTTGACAATTATAGGTAAACTATAGATTTGGCTATAACACAGCTCATGGTTCAGTATTAGACACTATGTACCATTTGAAATAATTATAACACCCCCCCCCCCCTAACCTACAAAGTAGAGGTTGAGGGTATATTGGATTCAGTATGTCTATCTGTCTGTTCATCTGTCTGCTGGTGTGTTCATCACTCTGTCTGTCACTTGGTTCTAACTCAAGAACATGCTGACCTAGAATCATGAACTTTTACACAATTGTTGCCTATGACCCAAGAAAGTGCCCTATTTTTGGGGTTACAAAAATCATGGTCACAATTGAACCTGTCTAAAAATTGTTTCTTTAACTTGGATTAGGCGCTGATAGGAGGTATTTGTCAGCTTTGCAACAGTTCTAGTTTCTGTAAGTTTTAAATAAAATATAGCAGGTCAAAGTTTAATGTGGGTTTTTTCAGAGGCATATCCGCTACATAAATGTATGGATTATAAAATATGGTTTCAAACGTTCTCTACTTTTTTTAGCTCCACTGGCTGAAAGCTATTGTCATGGCGTTGCGTCCGTCTGTGCGTCCGGTCATAAACTTTTTCTTTAAAAATCTTCTCCTCAGAAACTACTGGATGAATTTCAACTAAACTTCACAGGAATGATCCTTGGGTGACCCTCTTTCAAAGTTGTTCAAGAAATTTTGATCCAATGAAAAACATGGATTTAATGGGAGTGGCCAATTTCCAAATATGGTAAAAAGTGAGTTTTCTCAGATTCTAATTGATGGATACCTATGAAATTTTACATGAATGATCCTTGTGTGACCCTTTATCAGTCTACAAAAGATTATTGAGATCGGATGAAAAATATGCATATTATGGGTGGAGGTCATTTCTCTATATGTTATATAGTGGAACCATTCAAAATCATTTCTCAGAATGTAAGCAATAGATATCAACCAAATTTCACCAGAATGATCCTTGAGTGACCCTTTATCAGTCTACCAAATATTATAGTGATTGGATGACAATTATGTATTTTATGGGCAGAGGTCATTTCTCTATATGTTGTATAGTGGAAACTTTGGAAATCATTTTCTCAGAATCTAACAAATGGATATCAACCAAATTTTACTGGAATAATCCTTGAGTGACCCTTTATCAGTCTACCAAAAATTATTGTGATTGGATGAAAAATATTGATTTTATGGGCCGAGGTCATTATTCTTTGTTTTATATAGTTGAAACTTTTGAAAATCATTTTCTTAGAATGTAATTGATGGATACCAATGAAATTTTACATGAATGATCCTTGAATGACCCTTAAGGTAGCAATGGACACATGGCGTCATTTTTTCCGCCCAATGAAATTTTTTCTTGGTCACATATGTTGTAGATTAACATTGTGTAGTCATTATATCAAAATTTGAAGGTACCTTTCCACGCTCGTTTTCATGCTAGAGTTATCTGCCCTTGAGTGGTATATGCCATTTTTCAGTAAAACGTATATATTCATTTAAGGTGTAGTATAAACCCTGTACTAAGTTATAGCTATAAAACAAATACATTTTGATAGACCTTATACATGTACACAATGACTATTGACAAGAAAATTTCTCTTTGATCAATTGCATTTGCACAATTTGCTTTCAAAAGTTAAAAATGCACTAATTTTTAGCTCCACTGGCTGAAAGCCACTGGGGCTATTGTCATGGCGTTGTGTCCGTCGTGCGTCCGTCCGTCCGTCCGTCCGTCCGTGCGTGCGTCCGGTCGTAAACTTTTCTTTAAAAATCTTCTCCTCAGAAACTACCAGATGGATTTCAACCAAACTTCACAGGAATGATCCTTGGGTGACCCTCTTTCAAAGTTGTTCAAGAAATTTTGATCCAATGAAAAACATGGATTTAATGGGCGTGGCTAATTTCCAAATATGGTAAAAAGTGAGTTTTCTCAGATTCTAATCAATGGATAACAATTAAATTTTACATGAATGATCCTTGGGTGACCCTTTATCAGTCTACAAAAAATTATTGTGATCGGATGGAAAATATGCATTTTATGGGCGGAGGTCATTTCTCTATATGTTATGTAGTGGAAACTTTGAAGATCATTTTCTCAGAATGTAACCGATGGATATCAACTAAATTTCACTGGAATGATCCTTGAGTGACCCTTTATCAGTCTACAAAAAATCATTGTGATTGGATGAAAAATATGCATTTTATGGGCGGAGGTCATTTCTCTATATGTTATATAGTGGAAACTTTGAAAATCATTCTCTCAGAATGTAATTGTTGGATATCAACCAGATTTCACTGGAATGATCCTTTGGTGACCCTTTATCAGTCTACAAAAAATTATTGTGATCGGATGAAAAATATTCATTTTATGGGCGGAGGTCATTTCTTTATATGTTATATATTGAAACTTTTGAAAATCATTTCCTCAGAATCTGACTTTTGGATATTAACTAAATTTCACTGGAATGATCCTTGAGTGACCCTTTATCAGTGTTCCAAAAATTATTTTGATTTGATGGAAAATATGCATTTTATGGGTGGAGGTCAATTCTCAATATTTTATATAGTGGAAAGTTTGAAAAAACATTTTTTAAGAATGTAACTGATGGATATCAATCAAACATTTTTGGTATGATCTTTGGGTGACCCATTATCATGCAGCCAAAAATTATTTTGATTTGATGAAAAATATGTCTTTAAATAGCAGAGGTCATTTCTCTATCTGTTACATAGTTGAAACTATACAGTTGAAAATCATTTTCAACATCAGTAGAACCCCAAATATCTAAAAATCTATTCAAAACATTTATTTGCTTTTACAAGAATTTCAAGCCTGTGGAGCGACTCAAGCCATTCATGGCTTTCTAGTTGTAATTTTACTAGGGTAAAAATGCCACAAAAACCTATTTTTTTAAGAAATTACCCAATGAATTTTTCTTATTTTCCGATATGTCTATAATTCATATTTTTCATTTATTTGGTAAAAAATTCATCATACCTTTCCGTGCAAATAAGAAAGTTTTTCGTTATTTTTCAGTGTTCCCCCCTAATCGAATGACGGTTTTAACGCATTTTTATTGTTAACTTTAATTATCCAGTCATTCAATAATATCAAATGTCGAAAAGAAGCTAAATTATGAAGTTTTATCATCATTATTCTTCGTTATTTCCATAAGTAGAATCTTACGAAAACCGGTCTTTTTAAACAACGCGCAAAAAGAGCCGTAAAATAAACGAAAACCCACTTCCGGTTTATAGAGTCGGGAAGCCGCTGTCCATTGCCACCTTAATCAGTCTACAAAAAATTATTGTGATCAGATGAAAATATGTATTTTATGGGCGGATGTTATTTCTCTATGTGTTAAATAGTTGAAACTTTGAAAATCATTTTCAACATCAGTAGAATCCGAAATATCCAAGAGTCTAGTCAAAACTTTTATTGCTTTACAAGAATTTCAAGCCTGTGGAGTGACTCATGCCATTCATGGCTTTCTAGTTTAGATATTTTATTTGACCAATTCTTTGCTTGACAAGGTCAAACTTAAAGCATTTAATATTTAGTTATAATACAAATTGGCTGATGAATAAAATAGCAAAATATTCCAACTATTCTTTCTACGCAGGAGATTTTGGTAAGTTTCCAGGTAGTTTTAAAGGTTTCCATGGTAATTTAGTCCAATTTTCTGCTTAAACTAGTTCTTCAGTTTTCCAATTTGTTCCGAAAAGTTGTCAATTCAAAAAAATGTTTCTGTACTTAATACTAATCAAGACCCATTTCCAGGACCCTGTTATTTTTTCTGACCAACCTTTCCGACTATTTGTTTCCTACTAATGGGACGATAATCACAGACCCCCCCCCCCCCATGTTTTGCTTTCTTCCTTTCTTGCTTAGTTAAACCAATAGCTTGGGTTATTTTTGTTTTTACATTTGAAATGGTGAGGGATGGGTTTAATTTTAGTTTGAAGTTTCCTCCTCCTTGCCTATTGACCGTTTGCCTGACAATTTAAACTTTTTCACAAGTGGGCAAGGTGCAAAAACTGGGCAGCCTAGTAAACCACTTAATGCAAAAGATGATTCTCTGACCTGAAGAGGGGTAAAGACCTTATCCATCTACAGAGCAGATAGTAAGGACTCTGACCAGACTATGTTGTGATGCGGGGACTGGCTGGGGTCTTTGCTTTGCCAACTTGTAAAATTGTTGGAAATTTCAGGCACAGGCTTATATTCCTTTACCCTCAATTTCCTTTCCGATTTACTTAAGAGATGAAGAGAGTATTTTTTTTTATTTCATTATGGTATGAACTAAAACCCTAATAAGACTATGAATTAACAAAGCGGATTAACACTTTAATGTGATTAGGTTTTAAGTTTCATACTTGTATGAAATTAAAAAATATTAACTTATTATTCAATATCATAAAGCAAGAAAGATTTATCAGTAAAGAAATCAGTTTCTTATGGCTTACAAAACAGCTGCGTTCTCAAAATCGTTTTTATTTGGAAATCAAACCAATTTTTCAGCTAATCAGAATGCACGAATATTGATGGACACAACTTAAATTAAATTATTTGTCAATAATTATCTGGGCCATATAGTTGCATTTTGACATATCACTTCCCAGAGCTGTCCATGCTGAAGTTCAAAATTCCCCATCTGAATTATTTTTATAGTCTCTGCTTCAATATCATAGTCTAAATTAAGGGGTTGTGAGTTCATTCCTGTTGGCCGGCTAACTTTACTAGATACATGTATTTGACAAAGTCATTATAACAATCATTATTTGTCACTCACCAATAGGTGGTTGGTAAGTATGAAACCTTAGTGAGATGGGCATTTGGTGAATCTGTTTTAATTTTGTTGTTGTACTATTGCGTGAAAAAACTGGAAGTCATGGGTAGGTGCAACAAAGGGACTATTGTTTGTATTCACTTTCAAGATGTGGATGGCAAAAGTTCATAATATTAGGAATATATTGATGCTTTCAATTTTCGCAACCCAGCCAGAGTGGCAAATTGGCAGAAAATGAATCAAGGCAAAAAAATCCCAATGTATGTTAAGGTAAATTTTTTACAGAAGGTTCCTTGTTACCTGACCTAGTGCTGTTCCAGGCAGGTTGGGTGATATTCTGCCAGGAAATTAATTGGCAGCATATTTTGTGACTCTAGCACTTTTGATGTGTATCTTTCAAAAGTAACAGTAGATAATACTGCTTGTAATTGATACTGTGATTCTATTTATTTGTTTTCTAGGTACGACGGCAGATAAATCTCCATCAGACCCAGGTTGTTTTGTACATTGTAAATCATTAACGAGAGATGATTATGTGGATTTAACATGGACAACACTAGCTGAATTTCCAGGTAGGTTATCAGACAGATAAATCTTCATCAGACCCAGGCTGTTTTGTACATTGTAAATCATTAACAAGAGATGATTATGTGGATTTAACATGGACAACACTAGCTGAATTTCCAGGTAGGTTAATGCGTAGATAAAAAATCTCAAACCACACTTAAACATATATAATGTCTGATGTTTTCTTTTTTTTTATACTAAATGCATGTTCAAAATATGTGACCCCTCACACCAAAAGGGACAATATAGGATCTCTGTTAGAAATATGAAAAAAAAAAAGATTTTTTCCACCATGTGTCAACCAGGTGTATTTTAAACATGATCAGAATGATCCTTCTAGAATCAGAAAATTTGTTTTTTGCAAAAAGTTGTACCCTGGTCAGACTATTTGTCTCTCTTCAATGGGCTGATAATCATAGACCTAGGTGAGATTGCAGCTAGAGGCTAGGAAAGGATGTTATGGTTGTACTGCTGAATGAAATACCAGGAATCCGTTGTTAAGTGCTCCAGTCACCATTATATAACTGAAAGAACGTTGAATGCCGTATAAAACCCCATTCAAACAAATCAACCCTGGTCAGTCTGTGAAGATCACACAGTCCGTCCAGGGGTTAATCTTCTGTTACATTTTTTTGGGGGGTGATGAGTCATATATAAGACATCATTACATATACATCTTGTGAATGCAAGTCATCCAACAATTAAGGAATGTAGTGGCACTAGCCACAACATCTTCTCAAGTTCTTTTCAAAAAGGATGTGAAAAAGTTTGATAGTATGAAATTTGGTTAAAAACAGAGCTACAGATAGAGGCTGTATTTTGGAATTCAAATAATAACACTTTAACAATACTTTCACAAATTCTATATTGTTGGTACTCATTGGAATTGTCTTGTGAAGACAATTACAATGAGCACCCACAACATAGGATTTTATTGAGAAACAAAGCTTTAGAATGGCATTACCCCCTCCTGTTTGTACCTTTGTTAACACTTACTTAAATGGTGTAAGATATTTTTTTTTTCTTGCAGGTTTATTTATTACAATATTTATAATAGAGAGAATAGGAAGAAAATATACAATGGCAATAGAGTTCTTCGTCTTTGCTGTTTTTGTACTATTGGCAAATATATGTACCACAAGGTAAGATACCTTTTACTAAGAAATTATCAACCTTATAAACAAGCACAGGTTTAGAAAAAATCCCTTTGAAACAACATGTATTTGTTTTGAGAATCATATATAATCATTTAGGTAAGATACTTCCATTTAGAAAGTACTTTACAGTTTTTTTGAAAGCAAATAAAAATTCTGCACTTTATTCAGACTTATTTTCAGAAACTTTGTTTAATGTTTCTGTGTATTTCAAAGAAAAAAAAATCATAAGTATTATTGGTATGTTTTGTTTGTCAAGGTGTATATGCCCATGCCCATGCCTGAATTTAATATATATAATACGTACGTAGTGTATTATATGAAAACAAATATCTAACGAGGTTGGGAGAATTGATAATTGTCGAGGCTCTGCCGAGACATTTATCAATTCTCACAACCGAGTTAGATATTTTTTTCATACAATACACTAAGTACATATTATATTTATCTTATAACCTTTATTTGTCTTGTTTTCGTCGATTTTTCTGACTGAAATGCAAGTTTCTAAAAATAACCGCATTATATCTTTGTTCTAAAAATAACTATGTAATATCATAAAAGATATCATATGGGATGTTATCATACGGATAGTTGTATAGTTATAAGATAAAATTTACTTTTCATTTAATCTGAGTGTCTGAAAATTTGGTTTTATTTCTCAATAATTGCAATCCAATAAAATGAAGAATTCTGATTGGTTTAAATTGCATCACGTGGGGAAATCCATTGCACTTTATTTCTGTATAAAATGCAATAGGTCTTTCGGGAAACCCCCGAACTTCGATCGGCAAGACCTGTGTTGTAGGAACTCGAATTCACCTAGTTCCCGATCATCAACGCAACATTTCTAGTCAATCTATTATAATTTAAGTTATTTTCGAAAGAATTTACGATTACAAGCATGCAGTTCTGATTCTGAGACGACGTAAACTTAGAAAACATCAAGTCGACGAAGACCTCCAGGCAACCCTCTCAACTAAGACCGACCACGCCGTTTTCGTTGAAAAATACAGACTAACATGGCAGAAACAAGCTTTTTTGTCATAAATACCTCTACAAATTTTAATGTTGTCGTTTATTTGTGTATCATTTGTTTTACTTTATGACATTTCACTTCGATAGTGAGATAAACACTACACGATCTAAAAATAGATTGAGTAATATTTTACGCGCAGAAAGTAGACTTGAAGCTTTAATGTTTGACCGAGTATTTTAATATTTTCTTCGATCTATATGATTGCAATTATAAGGGACGAGTGTCTTTTTCACTGCGTTTATTGGGGTATAAAGTGCAATTGCCTTAGCACATGGCTTAAACATAACGCCCTACGGGCGTTATTTGCCATGTGCTAAGGCAATTGCACTTTATACCCCAATAAACGCAGTGAAAAAGACACTCATCCCTATATTGAAAATAGTTTTAAGTACCCAGCTACCACAAAAAGTAGTCCTGTTGCTTTCATTTTGATGAATCTTAATATTATATTTTTTTATATTAATTTGGAAGACATGAAGAGAATATATTTGTTGATTTTATGGAAGTATGAAACTTTGCATATTCATACAATGTGATAAGGTTTTTAGTTTCATACCTCCATAAAATCAACAATTACTCCCTTCATTTCTTAAATAGTCTCTTGACCTTGAACCATACACATACTCATATCTTACCATAAATGCAGGAAGGTATTCTAGTGTTTCTGGTTTCAAAGTCTTGGTAACAACTGAACTTTTTTGGAAACAATTACTAAACAATTACTCAGGTAGGGTTGCCAACTGAAATCCAATGATGCTAAGGATATTGAAACTGAACTTTACCTTTGTCCTACTGAACACAAAATATTCCTGCTTTGGTAAAGACAAAGATAAGCATGTTAATTTGTGCTGTGTGATCTTAGTATATACAACTGGGTTTTCCTTTACAATTGAGAATGGTTTGAAATATATATTTTTTAGAAAGAAATACTGACTCACAATAAATGCACCTGATGCTTGCAACACTGATTTTAATGGTTTTTAAAGATTTTTATTTAGCATGATATGGGTAAATTATAATATCTCTTTCTTTTTTTCAGGCCAGTTTTAACCTTTTTCCTATTTGTGGCGAGAGCCTTGATATCTGGGGCATTCCAGGCTGCCTATGTTTATACCCCAGAGGTATAGTGTGATTTATTTAAACAATTTTAGAGATAAAGAGAGTATTTGTTGACTTCATTGAGGTATGAAACTTAAAACCTAATCACACTGTATGAATACGCCTTTGTGTATTCATATATGAGTGTGATTAGGTTTTAAGTTTCATACCTCAATCAAATCAACAAATATCTTCATAACTTATAATTTTATATCATGAAGCTAAAATGTAAAGATTTGTCTGTTAAGAAACAGTTTTCTAATGGGACTACTTTTTTGGAAAGCTTACAAAACGGCTGAGTACTCAAAATTGTTTTCATTTGGGAATAAAACCAACTTTTCAGCCAATCAAAAGGTGCGAATATTGATGGACACAAGTAAAATTTAATTATTACCCTATGACAGAACAAGAGACTGGTGCAAATTGAAAGAGGCTTCAGAAGATGATCTATAATTGATTAAAGACAAACATCATGGGAAATAATGAAAATCTGTTTAAGTCAATTAAATCATGTTAAAAAAAGATTGGTTGGTTTCATCATTGTCTCTGTTCAAAACTTGACCATTTTGTGATATCTCTGGTTTTATTAAAGACATTCATTTAAAATTTGGCATACATATTCACTACAAAATGAGCAACCTATACAATCAAGGGTATTAACTTTACATACATTGTGTATGAGTTATGTCCCCTCGAATTTTTGTAAACAACCAGCATCCAATAGCTGAGTGCAGACACAGTACTCTTGTTTCTTCAAAATAAAATAAGAATTAATTCAAAGAATTTACTGCTAACAATCAAAGTTTAAGTAAATTGTAATGAAATTATAATGTTCAACTGAACCCATTTCTCTTGGGGTAAAGGTATTGCTTGTCAATGAAATCTAAGTGTTTATTTTTATTTCCATTCAGGATTACCCCACCTCAGGACATACAATAGGAGAGAGCTATTATTAATCAATGTATATTTCTATTTCTATACAGGTTTACCCCACCTCTGTACGTGCAATAGGGCTTGGTTCATGTAGTGGCATGGCCAGGGTTGGAGCTATTATCACTCCATTTGTAGCTCAGGTAGGGTTATTTTCCCTTCTCAATATTTGTATTCAAGGTTATGAACATGCGTAGTGCTTGAGTAAAGAATATTGATCTCCCTAAGTCACGAGAATTATATTGATCATCAGAGCCCAAGATTAAACAACAGAAAATGTCCTAAAATATTAACATTTTGTCTCATTTTTCTTTGCATTTAAGAAATAGAATAATCATTTGTTTTGTTGTGTAAGATCATTAAATCTTTGATTTTGTGAAACTTGTGTCTTTGCCATTCATGAAACTTTAGCTTTTATTGTTCACAAATTGAGAAATAAATAAATTTTATACTTAAACAAATTACTAAATTTATGCCTTCTACCTATTTCAGGTCATGTTGAAAGCTTCCTCTTATTTAGCAATATCCACCTATGGTGTTATGGCACTTGTAGCAACTGTGGCTTCGGTGCTGTTACCAATAGAAACCAAAGGACGAGAAATGAAGGTAGGTCAAGGTCACTTGAATAATCCTTCAGCAATTTTGAAACCTATTGTAAATTTCTTATTACTAGCTCACCCGAGCATGAAGTGGTCAAGTTGAGCTTTTGCATTTTTGTTGTGTACATCGTAAGTTATGTGTTGTCCATTGTGCCATGTGTGTTGTCAACATTTACCTTGTGGACACAAAAGAACCTGAAAATTGGTCCCAATGAAATCTCAGACAAGTTTGAAATTAGGTAAACTGGGGACAAAAACTAGGATCTTGGGTCAAATCTTACGAAAACCCTGTGGACACTATGGAGTACAAATTTTCAGCCCAATTAAACTGAGATTGGTCAGAATGATTATCCTAAATCTCAGGAAATTCAAAAACTTGGTCAATTGGTGTCAAAAACTAGGTCACAAGATAACATTTGAGAAAAACCTTTTGGACACTCTAGAGACCACATTTTCATCCCAATCACACATTCGGAACATCACTCAGCCATTTCCGTAACATGCAACAGACCTCGGATGTATGTAAGGCTGATGGGTATGTAACAAAATTGTGCATTTTTTAGGCGGTTGGAAACAGTGTAAGAAAATCTAGCCCGGAAACAACCGGCGCTTTCTTTACATTTATATCTTTTACAGTAAATAACGGCTGAAAATCTTAATTTTTGAGAATGACAGGTCATTCTCAAAAATTCAGATTTTTCAGCCGTTATTCAAGAATCTAAAGTTATTTATATAAGGATACGATGGTTTCACGCTAGTGACTGAAACGAGTAGTGTTGACGACATCGAATGTCTTCACTCAAAGTTTCAAGGGCTATCGTCATTTTTACTGACATCATCGAGTTTTTCCAAGGTTTTCCTTATTTTCTTAAAATAGTCTGTCTATGCACATCCGAGGTTGATTGTGAGATTGGCCGAGTGGTGTTCCGAATGCCCAATCACTCTGACTATTGGTCAAGATGACCGTCTTGATAAAATCTCAGACATGTTTAAAATTGAATCAACTGGGTTCAGAAGCTAAGTGACTGGGTCAAATTTGAGAAAAATCTATTGGACACTCTAAAGTCCATATTGTAGACTGGACACTTTTCTTTTAGAACAAGCCACATTCATAATGCATTTTTGTAGCACATCGAACTGTCAATCTAGAGGTCTCAAGTTCAATTCCTGATGGTAGCTCTTATCCTTTCTGACTATTTGTCTCCCACCAATGGGTCAATAATCATAGAACTATGTGGGATAGCAGCTTGAGGCTAGGAAAGGATGTGATGGTGGTACTGGTGTGAGAAATTCCAGGAATCCATTGTTAGGTGCTCCAGCTACCGCAATATACTTCAAATATTGTTAAAAGCGGCGTAGAATTCTAGTCAAACAAACAAACAATTGTTCTTGAACAACCATTTCAGTAAAGAGACATTGCAATCTTTTTGTGTTTTTCAGGATCATGGTTACGATGTGAAGGTGATCAAAACCACCGACTAGATCTCATTTACGATGCGAGATGAATTGGCAACGCTAGAGAGACAGGTTTCGGTTTTGGATTGTAAAAATTCATGACTTGCCCATCAAATCCTATGTTGTTGGTACTCATTGAAGTCATCTTGACAAGAACATAAGAAGAGAAGTTAAAGATTACAGTTAAATGGCTCAGCGTGATACAGTTGTAACTGCCTATGAATATATAGGCAGTTACAACTGTTTCACGCTGGTTCAGTGATTTGTATTCCTGTTTATCAGGACTTTTGAGATTTTGATGTTTCCCTCGTCATAAGTGGCCAAATACCTTAAATTTGGTAAAACTATCCTATGATTAACAAGGATACTCGATCCAGTCCTTCCCAGAAATGATTTCAGCCCTATATTTGTTGAAACTAGGCTCATTCAGAGTTTTATAACTTATTTTAAGTTATTGATCCTAAATATAATTATTAACAGACCCTTAAATAATTATAACAACCCAAATTTGCTGATTTGACCTATGGTTTGTATGCAAATGTATTGTAACTGCTCATGAAAGCTAAATCTGCTTATTTAATGAGTCCCTTTCTACACATAAATTTTGTGAAACTGTTGTTATAATTACATTAAATGATGCCCACCTCTCTCGATTAATTTTGTTTTATGCCTGGATTTCAGTGAGTTTAAGCTTGGCTGTTTTGGGCGAAAACCTGGGAAATTGTGATCACTTTTGTGTCATTTACGTTGGTGTTGTTGGTGGTATTGGGGTCATAAACTTTAACCTTGGACATATCTCTGTTATTATTGAAGATATCTTCTTGAAACTTGGCATGTGATTCATCATGACAAGAGCTATCCAGACTATCAAGGGGGATAACTCTTGAAGAATTTTTGTAAGAGTTATGCCCCTTTTTGTCATCATCCAGCATCTGCAGCTGAGCATGCTGCTCCTGCACCTGCTCTTGCTTATAAACATGCATTTTATGATTATTTTATTGACAGTGAAATATGTTTCAACCAATTATCAATCACCAAGAATTGCCAAATATTAATGGGTGGTAGAGAATTGAATTTAGAAGAAAAAAATAGAAATTGCTTTTGATATCTCTAGCATTCTCTTGAAATATGGCACACATGTTCACTATCAAAAGAGAAATCTGTACTATAAAGGGGGATAACTGAAGATGCATTTTGTGACTCTAGCATTAAGCAGCCAAAAGTTGTCATCTGTTAGGGTTGCTGTTATTGTGAATGTTGATTTGTATTGTATCTAAATCCGTTTAGATTTATTGCACAATGTCATATTCAAACTACACTGTGAAGTCATGAAATAATTTAGTTTCAAGAACTGAGAATAAATTATGGTCTCTGGATGAAAATTATTTATGAAGAGAGTATTTATTAACTTTGTCATGGTATAAAACTTAAATTTGAATCAGACTGTAGGACTATGTGAAGCAGAATCATACATAAGTGTGATTAGATTTTAAGTTTCATATCTGTATGAAATCAACAAATAATCTCATTGTATCTTATAATTCAATATCAAGAAACAAAAAATGAAAATATTTCTTTAAACTTCTTCAGGCTAAAGCTTATAAAATAGCTGAGTCCTCAAAACCATTTTCATTGGGGAATGAAACACATTTTTCAGCCAATTATAATGCACCAAAATTGATGGAATCAACCAAAATTGAATATTTTTTATGCCCCCGTATCGAGAAATCGGGGGCATATTGTTTTACTCATGTCCGTCTGTCCGTCCGTCTGTCCGAAAACTTAACCTGAAAACTTAACCTTTGCCTTTTCTCCAAAAGTATTTGACATACAAAGCTGAACACCAAAGTCAAGGTCATGTGACAAGGTCATGTGACAAGGTCATGTGACAAGGTCATGTGACAAGGTCAAGGTCATCTGTCAAGGTCAAACTTTAAAAAAAAATGCTGTTCCGGGGGCATTCTTGTTTCATAAACACATCTTGTTTGGAAATAATCTGTCAGCCTGTTCCATAAATTGTACATTATTAATCTAAAAAGATGATAATTAGGGGTTTAGGGCTGACACACTAACAAACTACATGTGTAAAATAATGAAAAGCCATTTTCCTTTAAACATTTATAACTCTGTCAAAAGTCCATGGATCGTAACCAAAATATCACCTGCACATCTCTGCTTGATACTCATTACATTGAATAAAATCTGCCCATTACTTGCTGACCAATTGAGCTGACACGAAAAAACTACAGACGGATGGACAGACTGACAAGCTGACACCTAAAAACCCCTCACATTGTGAATACACATGCCAACTTTCAAGGAAATATCTTCAATAACAACAGAGATATGGTTAAGATTAAAGTTTATCACACCAATCTCATTAAAATCAGATCCACCATATTGCCTACCGCTATGCCCCTGCCTATCGGAGAGATAGCGCAGTGGTTTTGTAGAGATGATTTTAATGAGATTGTTCATCACACAAACACCAAAAACAGTGCCAGTGTGATGACAATACCTTAGGATTTCTTTTCGAAAAAACTGAAGCTGAGAATTAAAAATATATGTACTGCACTCATTACTATTTTGTCTCTCTGAGGTTATATTTATTATGATTTGTGTAGTAGAGTGTTAATTAAATTATCGGTGGCTCAGCACAAAACAGTTGTAACTCCCTATAAACATATAGAGAGTTACAACTGTTTTGCGCAGAGCCATCAATTTGTTTATGTGAATCTCATGAGTTGTGTTTAATGAGTTTAAAATTTTTTGTGCAAGATTTACTAATGTCTTTCCATTTTTATCTGCTTTGTTTATATTTTTTCATATTTTATCTAATATAGAAAGTTGTAAAGGGACCCATATCAAGGGGGCAGGGCATAGCTAATGTAAGTGCCTATAAATATACAGTCAAACCTGTATAAAGCAAGTTACCTATGGGACATTCAAAAAATGCTTGCTTAAGACAGGTGCTTGCTGTATACAGGTTGATTTCAGTGTAAAAACTTCATTTGGGACCTCAGTGGCCTCTTGCTTAATACAGGTTGCTTGCTGAATACAGGTTGCCGCTAAGACAGGTTTGACCGTATAGGCACTTACAATAGTTTTGCAATGAACCCTTGATATACTTTCAATATCATTGACCATAGTAAAAATTGATTTTATTATCAATGTCTCCTTTTCTGCTGTAAACCACAGGAACTTGAAATTTTTATCAATATAAGATATTTGATGTACACAATTCGACTATTGTCTCCAAAAGTTTCAATATCTACATACATGTCGAGGGTTCAGTGCAAGACTGTACTAAGTTTATATACAATGTATATAGATGGTTTGGTGCAAGGGTGTACTAAGTGTATATACATTGTATATAGATCTACACTTAGAACAGTCATGTGCTTAACCCTCGTTATACACTTAGTACAGTCTTGCACTGAACACTTGATATATGCTATATAGGATTACTATGCACATTTAAATTTGTTTTATTGGGATGCATCGATGAAATTTCAAGTTCCTGTGTGAAACAAAGCTGTTACAGATAGCATGGCTAAGATCAGCCTTCACAAGCATACAGTCTGATCTCAGCCTACACTACCTGCTTTCTAGTAATTTATTGAAGGGAAAACTTGAGCCAATCTGGCTGAAATATACTGGAAAATTGGCAATTTGTTTGAAACAGACTTTTGATTTAACAGGATAAGGGTTAATATTAGCCACATTCTGTTGATTATATTGTCAATAATTTTGATTGCCAATATTATTAAGTGTGTATAGGAGATATAGGTAGATTTTGCTCGGTGAGCCGTGAAATCTACTTTTAACGGTTTAATTCCCGTCCTTTTCTTTCAAAACAGATAAAACAGGTTTAAACAATACCTAAAAAAGATACAAATTATCTTACAAATGTGTCATTTGCCTTTTAAATATACTCGATATACCTGTGGCAATGGATTCAACGCCTACCTCAGAGCTCAGTTTTGAAAATATACCTATACTTGTATTGAAGACCAGTCAATAAAATTAATTTTGTTTTTTTGCCAATAATATTGATACTTTTATGGGCCCTTTGTTAAATTTCTAAATTCTATAAACCCGGTAAGACAATACATGAGCCTGTGCGTGACATTTCCAACAATTTTACCTGTGTGAATGTTAAGACTCAGTGCAGTCGTACAGTCTGACCAGAGTCTTCACTATGTGCTTTATAGATAGACATGAACTTAATGCCTCTTCAGGTGGCCTGCATATATTCTTATTTCATTTTGTCGTTGTCTGTGCTGCTTAAAGTCTGTATATCACACATACATTGTTTATGGAATTATTGGAAATGTCACACACAGGCTCATATGTAATTATTAGTTTTATATTAGTGCAATGTTTCTACCCTACATGAAATTTATCTTAAAAATAGACTGGTCCAAATTCATGATGGTTACTATCAAGTGAAAATCATTTCCATTCTGATTAAAGAAAAGAGAATGAAAAATTCCTTGTTTCACGCAAATTATCCTTTTCCCACAATGTTTACAATAATTTGTTTTTCCTACAAGCATCAAAATGAATGAGTGTGTGGAAACAGTTTACATTAAGCACTTTTGTTTAGGTTGAAAAAATATATTCCAAATTATTTTGGTTGTGTATTCATAGAATTTTATTGTCCTGAAATTCCTAAATTATAAATAATAATGTTTTATTAATGTTACTATTTCCATAGCTTTACATTTTGTTTTCATTGTTGAACTATTTTTGTATGCTGGTGTACAAGGGTGATTTAGCTTACATTAGGGGACCCATGCATGATCAATATTATTATCAGTATATTTGGCAATAATGTTCATATTGTCCACAAATAATCAAAGATATTGTCAATCATATAGATAGGCAATATTATTGATTAAATGTGATCAATATTGAAAATTTATCAATACAGGGATAATTCTTGCTCAGAATATTATGTGCAAAAATATCTCGTTTCACAAAACCTATGAGAAAGTATGAATTTTGGTTGAGAAATTATACCAAATCTTTCACTGAATTACAATTTGCTTTGAGATTTTTCTCCAAGAAGGCCAGTTTCAATGAGATTTCTGGTAGAAAGATGACACAATCTCTCATTACTTACCCAAAAATGATCCCAGTCAATATCATGATTTAATATTATTATGCCTGCCTTTGTAGAAGAGGGGGTATATTGCTTTGCACTTGTTAGTATGTAGGTTGGTTCTTCTTTAGACTTTTTTCATCCGGACTTTATCTCAGAAAGACAGTTTGCAAGCTAGAATCACATAACTTCTCAGGTATATAGATCTCATTAAGGAGAAGTGCAATGCTTAAGAAACATAACTCTACCCATCATATTGTTAATTGACAAAAATAATGCGATCGACTTTGCTCTTATCAGGAGCATAAATGTTTTACAAACATCTCTTGTTGGATAGGTAGTGGAACTGTAATAGTTCTGCAACGTTTTTTGGAAGTAATGAACTTTAACAATGTTTGCTAATGATTTTATTAGGTAACAGCGGGTAGACATTGGAAAAGTACATGAGCTTTGAAATGTGGCAGAACTATCACAGGTCAACTACCTTAAAAGTATTGATTATGTATAGGCCCCTTTTTGAATGTTTAACATATCAGGGAGCAAGGTTGATATTTTAGTTGTTAGAATTGTGTTTTTGTGATGTAAACATTCCATTTCGTATGATATTAACTACAGAGTCTTTGCTTGTTTTATGTTTCCAAATCAATCGTGATCTGGGTATAATGTTTTAAAGACATCCAATAGTATATCCTTCCATAAATATGTAGTCCATCTTGCTTCTGCAAGCACATCTATTAAGTCACAGTTTTTATTAAGCGACTGTTTTCAAAAGCCCCTTCTTTAAGGTATTAGACCCGTAATAGTTCTGCAATTTTGAAACTCATGATCTTTTACGATGTTAACCAAGGTTTCCTAATGTTTTTCATCAGGAAATCTTGGTTAACAATGTGAAAGACCATGTTGTTCAAAGTGCTCAGAAAGTTTTATGGGTCCACTACCTTAAATCAAAATATCTCAAAAAGAAGATATTGTTGGTCTCAAAATTATTGTAAATGAATCCTATGTTGTTAAGACTCATTAGAATCATCTCAATAAGAGGATTCTATCTAGTTTTCATAACATATGATTACTGAGAAATTCACAACAACATACAAATTCATTGAAAATTATGTATCAAAGTTGTAAACAGAAATGTATACTAAGGTACAATTCTCTTTAATGACTGCTTTTGGGTGGTCTCGTTGGGCGGTCGCTTAATACATGTTTTACTGTATATGTATACTGTACTTGTGAAACCAATGTATATGGGGCTAACGGAGCATAGTTTGAAGCTCTTCTATATGACTATCATGAGGCCCAGTGTTCAATTCAAAGCCATATGGCAAGTTTCCTTTCCAATATTTATCTTCCACCAATGTGCTGAAAAATCACTAACTTCGTGTGATAAACACTTGGAAAGGATGTAGTGGTATTAATGGTGTGAGAAATATCATGAATCCATGGTCAGGAGCTCTAGCTTCTTTTATTTGACCAAAATACTTCAAAAGTGGTGTTAATTTAGTGGACCAGTAAACTGTAATAGTTTTGCAATACATGTATTTCAGAACACATGATCTTTCACAATGTTGACCAAGGTTTCCTAATGAAATCATTAGGAAACATCAGTAAACACTGTTAAAGTTCATTACTTCCAAAACGTAACACAACTATTATGAGTCCACTACCTTAAAACCCATTTAAGCAAATAAGTTAACCAAATATTGAGAGGAACTTTTGAAAAATATGCATATGAGGATTTGAAATATCCGCTCTTTAGACAAGGTCAAGATTGAAAATCAAGGTCATACTTGTTTAAATTTTTTGCTTCACAGAAGTGGATCCGTAACAGTTCTGCAACATTTCGGAACACACAATCTTTCACAATGTTGACCAAGGTTTCCCTTATGAAAAGCCCGAAGAAATATTGTTTAACACTGTTAAAGTTCATTACTTCCAAAACAAAGCAGAACTATTATGGGTCCACTTTCTTAAAACCAATTTAAGCAAATAAGTTAACCAAATAATGAGAGGAACTGAAAAAATATGCATATGCTGATTTGAAATGTCCCCTCTTTAGACAAGGTCAAGATTGAAAATCAAGGTCATACTTGTTTAAATTTTTTGCTTTACGAAAGTGGACCCTAAACAGGTCTGCAACATTTCGGAACACATGATTTTTCACAACTTGACCAAGGTTTCCCTTATGAAAAAGCATTAGGAAACATTGTTTAACGCTGTTAAAGTTAATCATGCCCCCCTTTGAAGAAGAGGGGTTATATTTTGCTCTTGTCGGTCGGCCTGTCTCATTGAGGAGAAGTGCAGTGCACAAGAACCATAACTCTACTCATCATATTTTGTGAGTTATTGCCATTTGTTGATTGACAAAGAATAGGCTATTGACCTGCATTTATTGGGGGCATATGGTTTTACAAACATCTCTTATTACTTCAGAAACCTTGTTGAACTATTATGGGTCTACAACCTTAATATGTTAATGAATTTTGTAACAATGGCTGTCTGTACAGACTCTTTCCTGCCTACTACCATACAGAAATTAGTGTGAATTTCACTGAGTAGTGCTTGGATGTAATAAATTTGAGCCGGGTGTGACAATTCAACAATTGTGTAGGGCACAAACCTTAGTAGCCTAGACAGCAACTAAATGCAATAAGAATATATCATGAACCCTTGTATAGGGGTTAAATAAAGGATATTGAATGAGTGGTCATTGAATACCGCATCTATTAAATGAGTCATCTATAAACAGAAAAAAAAGAGGCTGCGCCAAGTTTTTATCTGTTTTAGATGACAATTTAAATAAATTTTGTGGAAAATCGTCAAAATTCTTGAAATTTTACATTTCAATTTGCCGCAAACTTAAACGCAAATGCCATTTAAAACTGACGTCAATTTGCCGCAAACTTTGCCGCAAACGCCATTTAAAACTGAAGTCACAATATAAACATTTCACGGTTACAAAATAGCGTTGCTATTCGCTCTGAGCCCATTTGCACAGTTATTCCACTAGTGTAATATACCGTGTAATATCAAAAATATTCAACGGGGTCATTTCACTCTCGTGGCGTAGGTTATATTTTAAGACATTATCTATCTATATAGGGCAGAGCAAAGACTCTGGTCAGATTGTGGCAGAGCAGAGGCTGGCCAGAGGTTTTGCTTTGTGCACATGTGAAATTGTTGGAAATGTTACGCACATGTTCATTTATGAATATGTCAGTTAAATTAAGGAAATAAGAAGCCAATTACATGTAGTCAATTTCTTTTTTTTTTTAGCTTGGCTGTTTTTGAAGAAAACCCGAGGTATTATGATCACCTTGGCGTCATTCCCGTTATTGTTGGCGTGACAAACTTTAACCTTGCTCATAACTTTTGAATGGTAAATGATAGAGCCTTCATATTTCACATGATCATTATTTGGCACAAGACCTTTCTGTAGGTACCAAGTTCAAGGTCATCAGTCTAGGTCAAGGTCTTTTTTCAAGGTCAAATTTTTGTGAAAAATTTAACCCTGGTCATATATTTTGAATGGTCAGTCATGGAGCCTCCATATTTCACATGATCATTGCGTGGGACAAGACCACCTGTAGGTCCCAAGTTCAAGGTCATCAGCCAAGGTCATTTTTCAAGGTCTAATATCTTTAAAAACCTTTTACTTTTGAATGGTAAGCCAATGGCCGACATATTTCACATGATCACTGCTTGGGACAAGACCTTTCTGTACGTACCAAGCTCATATAGTTGCATTTGCCTAAGAAATAATAAACAGCCGAGCATTTGCACCCACTTGCGGTGCTCTTGTTTTCAATGCAAGTTGATAACTAACAAATGATTAAGAGTCAAATACATGCATAATAATTGAAATTCTTTTTCGAAATTTTTCATTCCAAGGCTTATGAAAAGTGGCATTGTTTTACAATACATTTCTTATATAGATTATGACTTTATTTCAAAGGAATGTGTTTTTGGCTTCGTATTTTATGATTTAACTGGCATATATTTTTATATATGTACATATCTTACTTAATTTATTTCTAAATAAGCCCTGCTAAAAGAAAACCACCCGCGAAATCAGACACAGATAGGTGCAAAAAAGCAGCACATCTGTTCAATGTCTTTTTTTGCACTTAAATCTGGCATGATCTGTACTGTTATATTTTGCCTGTTTTTTGGGGGGTTTCCTTGTGAAAAATGCAACAGTTTTGATAAATAATCCATTTTGATTGATCTGAATAGGGAAATATGGGGTTCATCTCAAAATAGATTATAAACAGCATCTGGTCAAATGGTTTTTCTCCAAAGACAGGATAAAGTCATTATAATATCCCTAACAAGTAAATTACACAGACATAATTTATTTTATAAATATACTTGATTTTATACAAAAATGGCTCACAAAAAATTGTTCCCTTTTGACTCGACCCTATGCAAATCGGACCTGTTTTTGATTATAGAAACAACTATATCTGAAATAACATATAGACGGACAGACAAAATCATTATCTTACTTTCACTCTAAATGGTTGAGTTATTCTAGCAAGGACCTAATATATAACATTGTTATACATGTACTTGTGATGTATAGATATACACAATACGGTAAATTATGTCCAAAAATAAATTCTATTGTTGAAAAAAAAATGTTTTGGTTTTTAATTTATAAATCCTATTAGTTTCTCTTTTTCTCTTTGGATGTCATTGTAAAGTTCTCATGTCACTATAATATGACTGAATTTTTTTTTTAATGCAGCAAAAACTCCAAACAAAGTTCAAACACAGGACTACAGACAGGGGAGGTTGTTTGAAACCTTCCCCTACCTGAATACAAAACAAGAGGCCGATAGTGGCCCTAAATCGCTCACCTGAGTGAACCGTCAAAAATCTGTTTAAAGTAGACTTAGAAAGGATGAGGAATTCTGACAAAATTTCACGTTGATTGGGCAAAAAATGATGCCTCTACACTGCTTACAAGGTTTTTCTAAGTTTTGATCCCATGACCTAGTTTTTGACCCAACTTGCCCCAATTTTAAACTTGACCTAGATTTCATCAAGATTATCATTCTGACCAATTTTCAGATTAATTGAGCAAAAAATATGGCTTCCAGAGTGTCTACAAGGTTTTTCTATGATTTGACCTACTGACCTTGTTTTTGACCCCACTGGACCCAATTTCAAACTTGACCTAGATTCCATTAAGAATATCATTCTGACCAGTTTTCAGGTTGATTGAGCAAAAAATACGGGTTTGAGGGTGTCTACAAGGTTTTTATTGAAGACAGGTTTACCTGTCTTTCAATATAGGGATCTTCGCCATCGGATTTTGATAACAAACCTACATGTGTCATTACGCTCAAAAAAGTAGACCCATTCATGAAAAATAACGCGGCAAAAATAATCAATAGTGTAACAATATACCGTAAAATTTTGGTGCTGACCTAAATTCTGGCCAGGACCTCAGGGAGTGAACACGTGATCTATGCAGAAGTTGCCTGCAGAAACGTGTTTTACATTCGTAAGTGGTGCTGTTTTAGGGCGTTTTCGGCTGCAATCTTTTGCAATTGCTCCAAATTTTCAATTGCATCCTACAACTGTTTTTATGCATAGCATTGGCAAGCTATTTTCAGTTCCCCATTTTAGACTCCCTATTTCTCGTAAAATTGTGTGTGTGTGTGTGTCCTTAGTGTTGCTATATTTATCCGTCTCCCGGGCCTGTCGTAGTGTAAATGGATAAAAACTAAAATAGCACAAGGCTATTGAATAAACTCGTAAACCCTTGGAATTTCCTAGGTTTGAATTTTCACTTGATCTAGAAAAGCAGTCCCGTGGAAATGGCCTGAAAGAATGGTTGTCTTAACAGGTTTATATATTATTTTGTAGTAAAAATAATTTTCTACTAAGTAAGACCATATGCAAGGAGAATAACCTGAAATGGAGATCGAAATATCTCAATGGAAAAATAGAAATAGAATGTTTCACTCCTGGAAGAAACTTAAACGGTATTTATAAAAAAGCTACAGCTTTTGTACGGGAAAATACTTCTTCTTGGTATTGACTTTGACTAGTAAAAGTATAAGAATATTGGTATTACTTTCATTGCTTCTTCTATGTGGAGATAATTAGTCAAATCCTGGATCAGATAATAAATGTAAAAGAAATTTGAACAAATTTCCAATTCAGGGCAATATTCACCATGGCAATGAAATGTTCAGCTCTTCATCAAAGGGTAAGCAATGTGTGTCATGTGGAATAACATTTTATTTAAGATTTTTACACGTCCACTTAATAAGTTTGACTGGAAAAAAATCGGATTTGGATCATATTGGATTGCTGGGGATAATCTAAACAATTTTATAAAACAGGGTTGCAATAATTCATATGAGTTTTTAGAATACAGGAATTGCCACCATATTTCTATTGGTTAAATGAATATTTTTTATTTAGGATATTGAAAACTTACACTTGGGGATGAATAGCGATTATGAAGGCAGTTACCCTCTTGTTAAGCTTGAATTGGCTAGAGGGATAGGTTTATCTGGAAGTGATGAGTCTTCAAAGCAAAGCATATTCATTTGTTAGGAAGGTGCAGTTTCCATATGTAACCATCAATGATTGTTTTAAAATTTTGATTCCCACTCAAGAGATCTTCTCAAAGCGCCCCAATTTTCATTCCAATTGTTTATATTCAGTCCTGTCTTCAATTCAGGCCTTTCAGGCCTTTGATTCAAAGATTCTACCCCATGACCTCATTTTTGACCCCACTTAACCCATTTTCAAACTTGTCCGAGATTTCATCAAGACAATCATTTTGACAAAATTTCAGGTTGATCAGGCAAAAATTATGGCTTCTAGAGTGTCTACAAAGTTTATCGAAGATTTGATCCCGTGACCTCTTTTTTGACCCTACTTGACCCAATTTCAAACTTGTCCGAGATTTTATCAAGACAATCATTCTGACCAAATTTCAGGTTTATCGGGCGAAAAATATGGCTTCAATAGTGTTTACAAGGTTTTTTCTAAGATTTGACCATGTGACCTTATTTTTGACCCTACTTGACCCAATTTTTAACTTATCCGGGATTTTATCAAGGCAATGATTCTGACAAAATTTCAGGTTGATTGAGCAAAAAATGTGGCCTCTAGAGTGTCTACAAGGTTTTTCTTATATTTGACCCTGTGACCTTATTTTTTACCCTACTTGACCCAATTCAAACTTGTCCGAGATTTTATCAAGACAATCACTCTGACCAAATTTCAGGTTGATCGGACGAAAAATATAGCTTCTAGAGTGTCTACACGTTTTTCTAAGATTTGACCCTGCGACCTTATTTATGACCCTACTTGACCCAAATTCAAACTTGCCCGAGATTTCATCAAGACAATCATTCTAACAAAATTTCAGGTTGATCGGACGAAAAATATGGCTTCTAGAGTGTCTACAAGGTTTTACTAAGATTTGACCCCTTGACCTTATTTTTGACCCTACTTGACCCAATTTCAAACTTGTCCGAGATTTAATCAAGACCATCATTCTGACAAAATTTCAGGTCGATCGGACAAAAAATTATGGCCTCTAGAGTGTCTACAAGGTTTTTCTAAGATTTGACCCCATGACCTTATTTTTGACCCTACTTGACCCAATTTCGAACTTGTCTGAGATTTTATCAAGACAATCATTCTGACCAAATTTCAGGTCGATCGGACAAAAAATTATGGCTTCTAGAGTGTCTACAAGGTTTTTCTAAGATTTGACCCTGTGACCTCATTTTTGACCCTACTTGACCCAATTTCAAACTTGTCTGAGATTTTATCAAGACAATCATTCTGACCAAATTTCTGGTTGATCGGGCAAAAAATATGGCTTCTAGAGTGTCTACAAGGTTTTTCTAAGATTTGACCCTGTGGCCTTATTTTTTTCCCTACTTGACCCAATTTCGAACTTGTCTGAGATTTTATCAAGACAATCATTCTGACCAAATTTCAAGTCGATTGGACAAAAATTATGGCTTCTAGAGTGTCTACAAGGTTTTTCTAAGATTTGATCCCATGACCTCATTTTTGACCCCACTTGACCCAATTTCGAACTTGTCTGAGATTTTATCAAGACAATCATTCTGACAAAATTTCAGGTTGATCGGGCAAAAAATATGGCTTCTAGAGTGTCTACAAGGTAAATGCACGACGGACGACGGACATCACTCAACCACAAAAGCTCACCTTGAGCACTTCGTGCTCAGGTTAGCTAATAATGGGGGTACAGTAAAACTTGTGTTAAGCAAGCACTTATTGGACAACCAAAAAGCAGTCGTTGATACGAATGGTCGGTCAAGTCGTCCTGAATTCTTTGATGTTCGAACCCATTAGAATCGTCTTAATGAGACAATTCTAATGGACTCCAACAACAAAAGATTCAATAATAAACAATTTTTCGTTATGAATGTCCTCTTTTCAGAATTTTTGCTTACGTTAAAGGGACTTAATCATGGTGGTCGCTTGATAAAATTGGTCGCTTTATAGACATGGTCGCTTGAGCAAGATTGACAGTATATTGGTTTCACCCCATCTGTGAATCTGTCCATCTACCTGAAGACTCTTTCAATTCAGGACTCTAGCTCAAGAACAAAAGTGGCTTAGAATCATGAAACTTTATATAATTGTTGCCCATGACCCAAGGAGGTGCCCTATTGTTCACTACTGAACTTAGTCTGGGAACCATTTATGGCACGGGGAAAAGTGCTTGTGAGGCTAATGATCTCATTTGAGTTGCTTTCCTAGAAAGCTTACAGTATTATCAGCATCTTGGTATTGTTTGCATTGGCAAAATTTATCCTTGGTTTTATCTCTTACTGAGGATATCTCCATGAAACTTGGCATGTATGTTTACCATTACAAGAGCCATCAAAACTAACAAGAGATAACTCTGAGAGCATTGTCGTAAGAGTAATGCTCCTTAATGACCATGATTTTTTTCCATTATCCAGCACCTGTAATCAAGCCTTGGCACCTATAGGCAGTGCTCTTGTGGAATTTAAGTTCGAACTTTTCTATAGTACTTGTAGAAACCGTTTGTAATTGATACATATTGGAATCTACTCATTGAAACAATCTGAATCAGTACTAATTACATAGGGTTTCATTTTGAAAAGAAGATTTTAGACTGGCTTTACAACTTTTTGTCTGGACCTATTAAACAAAACATAAATATTTCTAAGATGTAAGCTAATTCTTTAATAAATCTCTCTACATCAACATGTTATATACATTATCACAGCATGCTTTTCATTAAGGTAGTGGACCTGTAATAGGTCCACAACATTTAGGAAACTATTGATCTTTCACAATGATGACCAAGGTCTCCTAATGAAATCATTAGGAAACCTTGGTCAACACTGTTTAAGGTCATTACTCCTATATGTTCTGGAACTATTACGGGTCTACATCCTTAAAAGAGAAATCAAAATCTAAAGAAAGATATTGTTTCAAACAATAATCTTCTCTCTAGAATCCTCTTCTAAATAGAAGTTCCCCCTATCAGGAAAGGAGCAAAAAACACAAAAGGGCCAGAATGGCCCTAAATCTCTCGCCTGAAATTTATTGGTCCAGTGAAATTCATCCAAGTAACTTTCTGGCAAAGTTTCATTCTAATTTGACCAATTGTTGAAGAGGAGCTTTAATTCCAAGATTTTAAAGTGAGAATAGACACTGCCCTACCATTACTGATGAGACTCAAAATAAGCCCCTCCCTGCCACACCCATATGGACCGATCAAACTTGCGAACAACTTTTGAAAAGGATCACCCAAGGAACAATTTGGTAAAGTTTCAATGAAATCGGCCAAGTGGTCCAGGATGAGATGTCGCTCAAGGATTTCAGGCTCAAAAAAAGCCTCGCCCTGCCACGCCGATATCTATAGGCCAATCAAAATTTTGCAAACAATTTTTGAAAAGGGTCACCCAAGGAACATTCTGGTTAAGTTTCATTGAAATCGACACGGTGGTTTAGGAGAAGTTGTTCAAAGATTTCAGGCTCACAATAAGCCCCTCCCTGCCACACCCATATTTATGGGCCAATCAAAATTTTGCGAACAATTTTTGAAAAGGGTCACCCAAGAAACATTATGGTAAAGTATCATTGAAATCGGCCCGGTGGTTCAGGAGGAGATGTCGTTTCAAGATTTCAAATTGAAAAAATGCCACGCTCTGCCGCGCCAATATTTATGGGCCAATCAAAATCTAGCGATCAATTTTTAAAGAGGGTCATCTAAGGAATATTCTGGAAAAGTTCCATTGAAAATGGCCCAGTGGTTTAGGAGGAGAAGTAGTTTTTCTTAGTTGTTGCCAACGGACGAAGGACTCGGGGTGATCCTAAAAGCTCCCCTTGAGTATGTTGTGCTCAGGTGAGTTAAAAAGAGGATTTTCAATAGCAACATTTCTTTTTTTCGCATCAACAAATTTGATAGGTCAGTTTAAAACAATATTAAGTGCCCATAAACATATAGACATACACAAAAATTGTGCCCTGATCTCTTCAATAAATCTTTAACCAATTTGGAACAGTCTATTTATTAAAACCCCCACCTTCGAAGAAGAGGGGGGGAAATTGGTTTCATCATGTCTATCTGTCTGTCCATCAATCTGTCAATTTGTAGACCTTTCATTTCAGGACTATTACTCAAGAACCAAGTGACCTAGAATCATGAAACTTTTTACAAATGTTCCTTATGACCCAATTGTTTTTGGGTCACATAGGTCAAGTGTCAAGGTCACAGTCAGCCTTTGTTCAATTTTCGCTTCCAGACTCTAACTCAACAACCAAGCAACCAACAATCATGAAACTTTATGCAAATGTTGTTGATGACCCAATGAAGTGTCCTATCTTTTTTGGGTTACATAGGTCAAAGTCACTGTCTATTTTTGTTCCCAGAAGCAACCTAAAATTATGAAACTTTTTACAAATATTCCTTATGACCCAGTGAAGTGCCCTATTGTTTTTGGGTCACATAGGTCAAAGTTTAAGGTCACAATCAATATTTGTTCAATTTTCTTTTCCAGCTCTAATTCAAGAACCAAGCAACCTAGAATCATGAAACTTCATACAAATGCTGCATATTAACTCAATATTTGTTAAAAACACATCCTGCACTAATAGCACTTACATTTTGACTAAGTGCTTGTGGGGGGTTTAAGTACGCTCTGTGACAGTTCTAGTTCAAGATTAAAATTGCAGAGAATCATAAGGCACTGCGAGAGAGATGTTGTATCTGGAAGCATCAGGCTCTTCATACGTAGACAAACATATTTCTGGGACGTCCTGCGTGGACATATCTTCTAAAAAGTTGTACACATTGATTGTACCTCGGTATCTGAAATAAACAACGAGAAATGGTCAATGGCTAGGGTTAATTAAACTTAAAGTGGGAATATTCTTTTATCTCCTTTCATGCTGTTTAAGACATAACCCTCTTAATATGTTAATTGGAAGTTTCAACTGTTTCCAACTAAGCCATCGTAATGTGCCCATATTTAGAAATCCATCCATGAAGGTAATAGTAAATGTCTAGACAAAATCTGAGAGATGGGTGGACAGACAAACCCACATACAAACCCACAATTAGCTGTCATGTAGAAAACTATGTCTAGCTAACTACAAGCAAGCTCAACAAAAAAACAGATTCCAAAGTTGCATGTAAAACTTTGACCAAAGAATAAGGCCTATACTGAAACCCAGGTGACTTGAATAGAACCTCTTTTCCTTTAATAGTCAAGCAGGGGTGTGGAATTCCCATGCCCGACTTGTCCGACACAGGCTTTTCTACTTCTGGGCAAGTTCATTTTTCTATGCAACTTGTACGTGGACAAGTAAATACCAGAGCAAATCTTGATACACAAGAAAAGATCTAGGAGAAAATTCATCCTTTTTGTATGTATCAAAGGGAAGAAAACATTGTCTTTAAAAAGAAAATGCTGGGTTACAGCATTTTCTTCATCAAAACAATATTTTCTCTATACATGTATTTATCTACCTACATTTTTTTTGGGCAAGTTCATTTTGATCCTGGACAAGTAAGAAATCAGCTTTACTTGTCCAGGGACAAACGGAAAAACTCTGTATTTCCACACCCCTGTCGAGCTTACAACTAACCTCCTTTGCATGGTTGACTCGAACATGTCAGCATGGGGTGTGAACTTCTCTCCTGGAACATTGGCTACTACCAAATATTTGTCTTGATAGTGGCAGTATCTAACTGGATGTCTATAAAATAAAACACAAAATAAATATGTCAGCATGGGGTGTGAACTTCTCTCCAGGAACATTGGCTACTACCAAATATTTGTCTTGATAGTGGCAGTATCTAACTGGATGTCTATAAATAAAACACAACAAAAATAACTTAAATTGCTGTATGGGATTCCTGGCCACATGTAAGATTCCTACTGACTCAAGATTTCTCATCAGAATACCTCAAGTAAGTCAAATTATTTAAGTGATAAAGTTAAAGTTGGATTTATAGATTGTTAAGCATATTTAACCAACTTCACAATTCAACATAACTAGGGATGGAAACAAATAATTGAATATTATTCATTATAACACCTTTCGAGTAATGAAACCTTTTTGTTGAATGAAATAAATTTGAAAACAACACTTAGTACAATTATTTTATCTTGACTTGATAAAGGAAGATAAACATTGCTGACAAAAAGTCGGTGGATGCACAGTCTGGCCAGAATCTTTGCACACATTTGAAATTATTGGAAATGTCACACACAGGCTCAAATGTTACCTGTTGTGGAAATCCCAAAGTTGTCTGCCCATTCTCCTATCAAAGAGGACCATAAACCCGTCATAGGCTGCCGACACCACTTTCCAGTCATCCATCTGTACCGAGGTTACGCTCCCAGAGTGTCTTATAAATGTTTGCACAGGATCCTGTATACGAGTATCAAACACTCGAACTCTGAGACAAAGGAAAATAAGTTCCTTGCTTAAGTGGTAGCATGACATAGTTTGGTAATGTTAAGTCATTGCAACAGTCATTATTCTAACAGATGGATGTGAAAAGCTGTGAAATTTAAGAAGTTTCCATATTTGTATAGTGTTTTACTTCAGTTCAAGCAGTTTAACAGAGATACTTATTAGCAGTTATATAGCAGTGTACTTAGCTATGTCTTTCTTTTCTTTTATTCATAAGTACAAGCACTTTTTACCATTTAAACAAGAAGTTGCTTCAGTATTTGTTTAAGGTAGTGGAACCGTAATACATCCAAAAGATTCAGAACTCAAGATCTTTCAGAGTTGATCGAAATGAAAACCATTAGGAATTCTCGGTTATCACTGTAAAAGTTCATTATTTCCAAAACGTTGTGGAACTGTTTTGGATCCAATACCTATATAACAGAATTATCCCATGGTCTTATTTGACAAAAGAGGTGAAATATGAATAAGGGGCTCATTTTATGGCAGCTAAAATCAGGTCAACCGACTAGAAGTAAGTTATATACATGTACTGTGTATTTATAGCTTACTTTCTATCAGCTGATCCTGTGACGAGTTGTCCATCTGGGCTGTCTATCATATTCATACAGGTGACATTCAAGGTGTGTCCTTGTAGGGTCTGATTACATTTACCTGTGGCCAGGTCATACAGGTAAATCTAGAAATATACAATACATAAATCATATTCATACAGGTAACATTCAAGGTGTGTCCTTATAGGGTCTGATTACATTTACCTGTGGCAAGGTCATACAGATAAATCTAGAAATATCTAATAGATAAATCATATTCATACAGGTAACATTCAAGGTGTGTCAATGAAGGGTCTGATTACATTTATCTGTGGCCAGGTCATACAGGTAATTCTGGAAATATACAATACATGAGTCATATTCATACAGGTGACATTCAAATGTGTGTCCTTGTAGAGTCTGATTACATTTACCTGTGGTCAGGTCATACAGGTTAATCTAGAAATATACAATACATAATTCTTATTCATACAGGTGACATTCAAGGTGTGTCCTTGAAGGGTCTGATTACATTTACCTGTGGCCAGGTCATACAGGTAAATCTAGAAATATAAACACATAAATCCTATTCATACAGGTGACATTCAAGGTGTGTCCTTGTAGAGTCTGATTACATTTACCTAAGGCCAAGTCATACAGGTAGATCTAAAATTTGATAATTCTAATTTCTTTTTGCTTAATATTTGAAATTGATCCTGTCAGATTACCGGTAAATTTTTGTAATTTAATCCCCTTTTTTTACTTGGATTTTTTTACCCAAGCTTTAGCACCCAACAGCCTTGCATAGGCATCTGTTGTTCTGATTACTGTTGTGAATTGATAATAATGATTATTTTATAAGGATGTTACCTTGTATTTATCATTGAGATCATAATATGACCCTACAGCAACTCCAAGGATATCTTCTCTATAATCTAAAACATCCATTGAAGCACCAATCATATTGTGTATCTCTTTCACATGACTTTCATCTCCACACTGATTGACCTCTTGTGGTTTAAAAATCTTCACTGCTTTTCCTTCACAGTATATTATTGGTGGTATCTCCAAGCCAGAATTGTCTTTGAATTTTGTACTTGAGAACTGAAGAAAAAAAAAATATTTTGATTAAAAATAATTCAACAGCAAAATATTTCATGCTTAATGGATTATCAATAAATTTGCTCCTAAAGTGATGATTTTACATGAGTATGATTTTTACAGATGACCTTTACCTGGTCGAGTGATCTTAAAATTAATTTCAATTGAGATGTGCGTTCAAGACTAGCTTTTGTACTAGCTACAATTGTGTTTTGTGTTTTGGGAAATGAGCAATTTGTTTTGCAGAAACATGATCTTGAAAGTCAGTTTTTCAATTTGACTTTCAAGGCTAATTATGACCTTGAACCATGTTTTACACAGGAGACAAGACTCTTTTCTGGCCATTTTAGTTGTTGAAAAACTCTATGCAGATGGTGCAGCCATTTTCTGATAGACAAATCAAAGATAGGACTAACCCTTACAGAGCCTGTTAGTTGTTGACAACAGTTAACTTCTCGTCCAAGTTTCTTCTGTACATCAGATATAGATGTTTTCCATAGAGAGTGCAGCTAATATCCAATATCAAGCACACTGCCAAGCTTTTTTCGGACAGATAAAGAGAAGGACAATCCTACCATTTCTATGCCTGTTAACTGTTGAACAGTATACTGATCCCTTATATTATTTCTCTAAATCAGCTGTAGATATGTACCATATATTCCATAGAGATCCATTTATTGAATGGGATTTTACGCCGCTTTCAACATTTTTAGCTCACCTGAGCACCAAGTGCTCAAGGTGAGCTATTGTGATCATACAATGTCCCTCGTCAGTCGTGTATCGTGCGGCGTACGTCATCCACAATTTCTTTAAACATATTCTCCTCCTAAACCAGTGGACCAATCTTGATGAAACTTGGCAGGGATGTTTCTTGGGTCAAGCTCTACCAAAGTTGTTCAAATAAATTAAATCCACCCTCAACTTTCCCTTTACCTTAAAAAAAAGGGTGAAAATATGAAATTTTTCAAAAATCTTCTTCTCTGAAGCCAGAAGTCAGAAAGCTTTCATATTTGGTATGCAGCATGATCTAGTGGACCTCTACCAAGTTTATTCATATCAAGACCCTTGGGTCATATTTGGGCTTTGCCCAGGCGTAACCCTTTTTACAAAGAATCAAAGAGTGAAAAATCTTCAAAAATCTTCTTCTCTGAAACCAGAAGGCAGACAGCTTTCATATTTTGTATGTGGCATCATCTAGTGGACCTCTACCAAGTTTGTTAATATCAAGACCCTGGGGTCATATTTAGCTCATCTGAGCATGATGGGTGCTTCCTTTTTAACATACAATCAAAGATTGAAAAGGCACATTCTTCTTGCTCTTGGCTGAAAATATTCCATGGTATTGATCCCATGTAGAAATGATCTCCTTTTTAGAATTTGCCTATTTAATTAATGTGATGTCCTAGGGATTAAAGAGACTCAGGTGAGTAATCTACGACCATCATTGTTCCTCTTGTTTCAGTAATATTGCGGCGGCTGGAGCACCTAGCAATGAGTTCCTGACATTTCTCTCACCAGTACAACCACGGCATCCTTTCCTAGCCCCCAGCTGGTATCTCATATAGGCCTATGATTATCAACCCATTCGTGAAAGACAAATCAACGGAAAGAATGAGTGCCGCCATCGGGGATCGAACCCGAGACCTCTAGATTGACAGTGCAATGCGCTACCGACTGCGCTATGACAGCAGTTGTGTTCCACAGAGGGCAGGGCTATTTTCTGATAGATAAAGATAGGGAGAAGCTTACCTTTTCACTGCCTGTTAATTGTTGGACAACAGTATACTCTTCCTGTATGTTATTTCTATATAACAGATCTAGATGTGTACCATGTGTTACACAGAGGGTGGAGCTATTTTCTGATAGACATATAGAAGGTAGACCTTTGTCTCTGCTAGGTACTTTATAAGTTTGTAAAGGTTGTGTGTCCGCTCCAAGGTTCCAGATATCCACATAACCTATTGAAATAGAAGATATGAATAAGATTACAAAAAGAAACAAGCCCTGTGATCAGAAAAGGAAAGCACCCACTAACTTAAGCAAACCCTTCACTTCTTCTTTATCCTGAACAGTGTTCTTGCAATAAATGGCATGCAATCTCAGGAGGTGTCTAGCATAGCAAACAAATTTGGAAGAAAACTTATGTCTTTCTTCTGGTCATAAGAAATTCTTGTGTTTTTTTGTGTTTTTTTTAATGTTTTATAGTCAACGCCTATGAGTACCTATGCTCAGCTGTTGGGTGCTGGCCTGCTGTGTGGTGGACAAAAAAAAAAGTAGCATAATTTGCATAAAATGCATCTAGAGTTATCCCCATTGATAGTATGTGGTTTTTACATTGAGCATGTGTGCATAATTCCAAACATATAGTATCACGAAATGTCAAAGATTTTGCACACGAATGAAATCGAAGACGACACTGACAACAAAACCATAGATATACCAATACCTCAGGTTTTCACCTAAATTAGCCAAGCTAAAAAGGACAGAAAAGATAATTGAGCCTATGTGTGACGTTTCCAACAAATTCAAAAGTGAACAAAGTTAAGGCTCTGGCCAGTCTGTGCATCTGCACACTCTGACCAGATTCTTTAATTTCGGCTCTGTATATAGTTAAGGTCTCAAAGTGTCTCTTGACTGACAGGCAATCTTCTAATTACAATTTGTGGCCATCTGGGCTGTCTAATGTTGTCTGGTCATGTACATGTCAAATTGTTGGAAATGCCACAAAACTGAGGTTTCCTAACGATTTTCATTAGGAAACCTAGGTCAAAATTGTCAAAGTTCATGAGTGCAGAAACATTGCGGAACTATTACTTCTTATTAAGTTCATCTTTGACCTTGTTGCTGTGGACTAACAATTCCACATGATACACAGTCTTATTATTGTAAATGTTGCAAATCAACAAAATTAGACATCTGTACCACATCTAATAATCCAACTAATGAGATTTTGGTTTTGCATGATAAATCAAGAGTTACCAATAACTATTTTTCAGGACTTAAATCTCAAAGTACCTTGACTGTAGACCGCCGCAGCTACATTCTCTGTTAGGACCAAGGACTCCACAAAGTTATATCGTACAGTGTCATCGTCATCTTCTAGAATCATGAGGGACGTACTTGAGGGAGAATATACACAACTATCCCCTGTAGACAGGTTCCATAGTTTGACATCTCCACTTGTATATCTTTAAAAGAGAAATATACAATTTATAGGGTTTGTGCAGACTTTCTGTAAGTGTCTATACGTTTATAGGCACTTACAATAGTTTTGTATTTATACCAAGCAGACTGAACTAAGTATCATTAATTTGTATGGTCTTGGACTCATCATTTTAAATAGCTTCATAAAAGAATTCATCCAATTGCAATACTTAGATTATATCCAAAACCATAGTGAACAATAGTAGGGATAAACATATCAAAACAGTGAGTTTACAATTTTTATAACTTCACTGATTTGAATGAATAAAAAGTTCTCACCTTGAGATAATTACTTTAAATTATAATTTTATATTTTTACAAAAAAAAATTGCCAAAAGCTAGTGTAAAAATATAATATTATCACAGATTTAACACAAAAACTATTGTGTAATAATCAAATAGGGATCATTATATTCAAGTAAAAGTATTAAAGAAAGTTTAATTTTCTAAGATACTTTTAAAACCATTTGCTATAAGTCTGAATACTTACCCAGCAATCACATGATCTCCATGAGAATTCACTGTGCAGAGAATCTTCCCTTGATGATGCTCCAACTGTTTCAACTTACCAACTCTTCCCTGAAATTACATAAATAATGATTTAAGAAAATCCTATTTTTTGAATTCTAGGGGGAAAAGACTAACAATTTCAACCTCGGTGCTCAGACTGCCCAAATTCAATATTTAACATAAGGGATATAGATTTTCTCAAAACGTTTAGGGGCCAAGCCAAAACCTAGGGCTATGGGTGACTGGGTCACAGCTAATCTTTTTCCCTGGAATTCAACAAATGGGATCATTTCATGAGCATATTATTTTGTATATGTAAATATATTTCATGGATATCAAGGATGGTATTGGTAGTGTTTTCTTTAGGTTCAGTTCGCCCACATAGCGCAATAGTAGTGCACAAGACCATCATTCAAAAGGTCCCGGGTTCGATTCCCAAAGGTGGCACTCATCCTTTCGGACTATTTGTCTTCCACAAATGGCTTGATAATCATAGACCTATGTGGGATAGCAGCTGGAGGCTAAGAAAGGATGTAATAGCAGAACTGCCGCAAGAAGTACCAGGAATCCGTTGTTAGGCACCGCAATATAGCTGAATGATTGATAAAAGGGGCATAAAATCTCATCCAAACAAACAAACAAACAAATAACTTAAGGTTTGGAGTCTTGATTTTATCACAGTTTACTTTTTAGACAATTTTTTTCCCCAAAATTTTACGGCTTTAAATATATCATCATTCTAAATGTCTTATAAAATGACCTTACAGCAATCAAAATTACTGACTTACCTTCCAATTTAACTCAAGCAGTCTTTGTCTCTCCACATTATGTTGTACAATCTGTTTCCAGTTACTCTTTTCTCGGGTGGTATATAACACATCCTGCCCGAGTCTGTGACAAATACGACACCAAAGTAACTCATCCTCCGCGATGCTTCTCCAACTTTTACTGACCTGAATTGTACGATAAAATCTCTTGTTAACTTAGCAATTGACCCTCAAAAATGTAAAAAATATCTTCTTTTGATACTGAAATTGCTTTTAAAGGCTTATAATAGTCCTTGTGACCTTTCAACTGTTCAGTTATATCTTCAATCATTAAGAGAATAGTATTTGATGTGAACCTCTTATCACATATCATTCATAAATTCATACATGAATTTATTTAGCAGAAAATGTCATAGGAAAATGGAAATTGCATGTGACAAGGAAATGCATCTTTTCTAATGTTTATTAATTTCCTTAACTTTTAAGGGCTTTTATTAATGTTTTGATTCCTGTCAAAACCCGTTTTGACCTCTAGAACTTCATAGTCATTAGATAAGGGTTAAACAGCTCATGATTTGCAATTGCTAGCACAAGCTCCAGTTATGTCCTTATAGAATGGTCAATTTGTTAGCTTTTCTAGCTGACTTATAGAAAAATCAAATACCTGAGCACAGTGACAAAGATCAGACACATCTAGGTACTGGAAGATTTTTACAGCAATCTCTCTTGGAAGAGAAATGTCAAAAAATGGTACAGCTGTTATTTCATCCTGAATAAATAAAATGGAAATTATCAATCTTTTGACAAGGTTTCAAGGGTTTTATTCAGTGACTCTAATAAATTAACAAAAGTACTATCTAGGGGTACAACACTCGGCTGCAGGAGCTGGATAATGCAAACATTCTAAGTCGAAAAAGGGGCATTACTCTAAACAAGAGGACCAAGATGGTCCTAGATCGCTCACCTGAGTCTCTTTGACCCCTGGGACATCACATTAATTAAATAGGCAGATGTCAAAAAGAAGATAATTGCCTAAGATCAATACCATGGAGCGTTTTCAGCAAAGAGCAAGACAGATATGCCTTTTTGCTCTTTGATTCTATGTAAAAAGGGATGCACCCGGGTGGACCCCAAATGCGACCCCAGGGTCTTGATATTAACAAACTTGAAAGAGGTCCATAAGATGATGCTACATACTAAATATGAAAGCTGTCTGCCTTCTGGTTTCAGAGAAGAAGATTTTTGAAGGTTTTCCTATTTTCACCCATCGTGCTCAGATGAGCTGAAAGGGATGCGCCCGGGTGGAGCCCAAATATGATCCTAGGATATTGATATGAACAAACTTGGTAGAGGTCTACTAGATGATGCTACATACCAAATATGAAAGCTATCTGCCATCTGGTTTCATAGAAGAAGATTTTTGAAGATTTCCGGTTTTTTACCCTTCGTGCTCATAAGAGATAGGGGGATGCACCCGTGCAAAGCCCTAATATGACCCAAGGGTCTTGATATGAACAAACTTGGTAGAGGCCCACTAGTTGATGCTACACACCAAATATGAAAGCTGTCTGCCATCTGGTTTCAGAGAAGAAGATTTTAAAGAATTTCGCTCTTTGATTTATGTAAAAAGGGTTGGGCCCGGGCAAAGCCAAAATATGACCCTAGGGTCTTGATATGAACAAACTTGGTAGAGGTCCACTAAATGATGCTACATTAACATACCAAATATGAAAGATGTCTGCCTTCTGGTTTCAGAGAAGAAGATTTTTAAAGATTTTCATATTTTCACCCTTTTTGTTAAGGGTAAAGGGAAAGTTAAGGGTGGACTGTTCATTTATTTGAACAACTTTGGTAGAGCTTGACCCAAGGAATATCCCTGCCAAGTTTCATCAAGATTGGCCCACTGGTTTAGGAGGAGAAGATGTTTAAAGAAATTGTGGACGATGCACGACGGACATTCTACGATCCCAATAGCTCACCTTGAGCACTTCGTGCTCAGGTGAGCTAACAAAAATGCTTCCAGAGTTATCTCCCTTGATAGTTTGGGTAGCTCTTGTGATGGTGAATACACATGCAATTTTTAATGACAATATTTACAATAACATCAGAGATATGACCAAGGTTAGAGTTTGTCACACCAACACACAACGCCTACACCAATGCAAATAACACCAAGGTGATCATAATACCAGGAGTTTTCTCCAAAATCAACGAGCTAATTTTTTTACCATATATTGGCAAATTTACAATTAATACCCCTATCATGCTGAAAAAATCAGTCATCTTCATTCAGAGAAGCATTCAGAAGAAGAATGTAAGCACTGGAAGTTCCAACTGAAATTTTGCTTTAATCATTATATCCTTTTGCTTTTTTTCTCTTCTTTTCTATTTACACTTTTGCTTTAAGGTACAAACAGGTGTTATAAATCCGAGTCATGATGTACCCGTAGAATCCCTGCTTTGGCAGAAGGTAGTGACAAAGATCAGCCTGCACATATGTGCAGTCTGATTTTAGTCTATACTACCTGGTATAATTTTCAAAAGCAGAAAATTTAACAGGTAAATATGACGAGTGCCTGCTTATATGTTTATAAGGAGTTACAACTGTTTCACACTGAGCAATCACTTTGTAGCCTGGCCTCTAATAAAAGCCCCCACCCCTTTCTAATGGAAATATGCTTTTACTTACAATATCTGCAATCAGCTTATCCAAGAGACTTTGTTCCTTTTCTTCTTCAATCTGTTCACTCCAGATTCTTGAAAACAAGTCTTTGAAGTTCTCGAATTTCATTTTCTTACTGGAACTTGACTTCGGGATATTTCCTGACAATTTGGCAACATTTGAACAATATGTTTTGTCCCTCTCTAATGCTTTTCTCTTCCTGCTTTCATTAGCACTACCAATTGTGTGTTTGTTTTCATTTAGTAAATTGTCAACAATCGAGAAAGGATAGTAACTGGTAGATTTTTGAGGCGAGAATACATTATTTTTATCTTGGATCTTTTCTTTAGTTTCGACATCATTTATTCTGGAATCGAAATACGAAGTTTGGACGTAATTTGACGTAGATGCTATGTTTTTTTGAGAACTGGGTTTGACTGCACTGGTTTCAATATTCCCTTCCGACTCTGAACTTTGTTTTTTGTTCAGTTCTTGTCTCCATTTCTCCCTGAAGGTTTCCAGTTGCTTTGTGACATCCATTCTCGCGAATGTAAACAAGAAATAGTGATAAAAGTTGTTTAAATCGGTTCCCTGCGTATTTTTGAGATTTGCGTAATCGTCTTCTTTGTGAAGAGTATTTCAGATTATGTTGTTGTTGTTTCCTTTGCAGTGGTGTCAGCCCAACTGAAATATCCATCTTAATCTTATGGTTGCAGTCTACTCCTTTTTTTAAATGACAAAGTTAAACCTTTTTTTAAATGACAAAGTTAAAGTTGTGCTCAATCATAACAAGCCATTTAAAAACTAATTGAGTTTAACAGTCTGGAGTGAGCCCATTTTTTTTTACACGAGTATAACACGATAAAGGGTCGAATTACTCTTATTTCCATTGTGGTTCTAACTCATTCCAGATCTTATCCTTCACATAGAGAGAGGGGCAATGGTTTCTAACCACAGCTACCCACTTTTACAGCTGGGTGGACTAGGACCCTGTCTGTAAAGTGTCCTGCCAAAATACACTTCCCGCCCCCTGTGTGGCTCGAACCTGCAACCACCAGGTTGCAGGAGTCCAGTGCGCTAACCACTCAGCAAGGAGCCAGACTTTTGATCTCAAAATACCATGTTATTAAAGAAATGCGATAGAAAGAGTAGGCCTTTATGACTGTTATCACTGTCAACTATCAATATTGATTTTTTGAAGTCCAGAGTGGAACCAGATTAGTAGGCTTACATGCCGTGTGCAGATCAAGGAGGAGGGAGCAATCTTCCAACTACATATGTGCATATGAAGAAATACTCAACGGAAATGGGGGCAAAAATGCTCTATCTGCCCAGAGGTGCGTTTCTTATATAAAGATTCTTAAGAATCCCAGTAAGATTTTTAAGATTTAGCGTTTTTTAGATTTAGATTTTTAAGTAGGTTAATAAGAATCTTAAGATATCTCATTGAGGAAACAAAGATGGTTTTACATTGGCTTAAAACGAGTAGCCTTGACGACGTTGAATGTTTTCACTCAAAAAATTGAAAATCCTTTCTTTTGACATCTTAATAATCTTATTTAGCGGAAATTTTCATCTTAATGTAAAAAACACACCTCTGTTGTCCTTCAATAGGCCTATGTTTCATTAAACTTAATTGTCAGGGAATTGCCTCCTGTCTCATCTGTTTCAATTTGATTTTAATTGCATGCAATGGCTATTCTACTGGCATTTGATAATAAAATATTGACAAAAGTATTGTATAATTATGAACAAAAAATATCTAGTGTTCTGTTTACTCTCGAGAATGTAAACTATAAAGGTATGTGATCGAAAGCCAGACTCTACCCTTTATGTTTAGGTTACATTAGGTCATTACTCTTGATTATTTTTAAGATCAAGCTTCAGGCAGTGGCTTCAGACTAGATCAATTGTATTGATCGTCCTTCAAAAATGACTGATTTAGGTCTGATTTAAAGCAGGAATGGCACATGTATATGGCACCTATCTTAGGAACTATCTTGGCAAATAAATATGAGTGAAGTGCTTAGCCTAAGCTACATGAATAAAAGGTTTTGACTGGACATAACTCTTGTCAGAATAAGCCTAAAAAGCAACTAGATGAGACAATTTATTGTCTTGGTCACTATTTGTTTATTGACATGTTCTTCTTGTTGAGCTCTTGCTACCTTTTGTGGCCGAGCTCTTTTATTCCAACCCAGCATAGTCGACAACAGACTCTACATTTCTAAATAAAGCTACTAAGGCGACTTTCCATATTTCACTAGACCGAAAATTTTGTAACCTACAATTCATATTTGACCCTTAAATAATATGGGTGTGCCCTTAATTTTTGGACATTCACACATCCACCGACATCCAAATTTTTGATGTGCACCTCCATTTTATTGGTTAATCTCATTTCAATAAAAACTAGAAAGCCATGAATGGCTGGAGTCGCTCCACAGGCTTGAAATTCTTGTAATAGCAAATCAAAATTTTGACCCGATTTTTAGATATTTTGGGTTCTACTGATGTTGAAAATGATTTTCAAAGTTTCCATTATAAAACATTTAGAGAAATGACCTCCACCCATAAAATACATATTTTTCATCCGATCACAATATTTTTTGGTTGACTGATTGGGGGTCACTCAAGGATCATTACAGTGAAATTTGGTTGATATCCAAAAATTAGATTCTGAGAAAATAATTTTCAAAGTTTTCACTATATAACATATATAAATGACCTCCGCCCCTAAAATACATATTTTTCATCTGATCACAATAATATTTGGTAGACTGATAAAGGGTCACTCAAGGATCATTCCAGTGAAATTAGGTTGATATCCAAAAAATAGATTCTAAGAAAATGATTTTCAAAGTTTCTACTATAAAACATATAGAGAAATGACATCCCACATGAAATGAAAAAGGATCATTCCTGTGAAGTTTGGTTCAAATTCATCCAGTAGTTTCTGAGGAGAAGATTTTTAAAGAAAAAGTTTATGACCGGACGCACGACAGACACAACACCATGACAATAGCTCCAGTGGCTTTCAGCCAGTGGAGCTAAAATCTATTTTCATAACTTGTAACATATTTTTCAGCCAATCAGTATGCTTAAAACTTGATATACTCAAGTTCAACTAAAATTAAATTATATACTGGTCGCTTAACAGATGAATAAACAACCCATGGTTAAACATAATTCAACACTTTGTATCAAAAACAAGAGGGTTACTGGCCCTGGATTGCTCACCTGAGATAAGAGCCGTGCTTGTAGTTTTTATATGCCTCCAAAGGTGGTCATATATTGGGATAAACTCCGTCTGTCAACTTCTTGTTAACACAATTCCCTCATTTAGGAACAGATTTTCGTGAAATTTTAATGAAACTTTCACAGAATGCTCCTCATCATGTGACCAGGCACATACTAGAACTGTCGCAGAGCGGACTTATACCCCCTACAAGCACTTTGTCAAAATGCAAGTGCTATTAGTGCAGGATGCGTTTGTAACAGATATTGAGGTCATATGCAGCATTTTCATAAAGTTTCATGATTGTAGGTTGCTTGGTTCTTGAGTAAGAGTCCAGAAATGAAAACTGAACAAAGGCTCACTGTGACCTTTGACCTGTGTGACCCAAAAACAATAGGGCTCTTCCTTGGGTCAAAATCAGTATTTGCATAAAGTTTCATGATTGTAGGTGCATGGTTCTCGAGTTATGGAAACAAAAATTGAACAAAAATTGACTGTGACCTTGACCTTTGACATATATGACCCATAAACAACAGGGCACTTCCTTTAATCATATGCAACATTTGTATAAAGTTTCATGATTGTAGGTTGCTTGGTTCTCGAGTTAGAGTCTGTTAGAGTCCGGAAACGAAAATTGAACAAAGGCTCACTGTGACCTTTACCTTTGACCTATGTGACCCAAAAACAATAGGGCACTTCCTTAGGTCATAAGCAACATTTGTATAGGGTTCATGATTCTAGGTCACTTGGTTCTTGAGTTAGAGTCTGGAAAGGAAAAGGTCTATGGACTGACAGACAGGTGGACGGACAGACAGACAGACATGGTGAAACCAATATACCCCCCTCTACTTCGTAGGTGGGGGGTATAATAATTGTAATTTTGTATTACTATGTTACGTCAAGGAAAAAGGGGACTATAGGGTTTTAAGGGAAACAGGTTTTGCGAGTCTGGGACTCTTGAATAAGTAGCCAGGACTCTCAAAACTTTCTGGTATGAGTCTCTAAGACCCTCTTATGATAATCTTCAGAGAAGAATTGAAGACTGTTGTAAACAGTCTTTAATTCTTTTCTGAAGTTGATACCAAAAAGAACATCTATACAATACCTTGTGTAGTTTAGAATCAAGAGAATATTTAATATTCACACAAAAGACATTAGGATAGCTAAAAGGAAATACAGTCAACCCTGTGTAAAGCAAGCACCCACGGGACATTCAAAAATGCTTGCTTAAGACAGGTGCTTGCTTAATACATGTCAATTTCTGTGCAATTGGTTCGTTTGGGAACTTGGTAGGCACTTGCTCAATACAGGTTGCTTGCTGAATACAGGTGGTTGCCAAGACAGGTTTGACTGTTGGACCCCTACAAGCCTAACTTTTGAGTACTTACGACCCTATTTTATTGATATGATGGTTAAACACTGGGACTGTGTTTTAATTTTTCTGTAGTGTCATAATTATATTGTGACTCTGGCACTCTTGTTTTCAACAAGTTCAAACATCAACATGAAAGAAGGCACACAATCAATAAATTAAAAATCCATTTTATTTCTTCCCGCAGAATGTTGTAAAATAAATGCTTCTCTCTGAATATAATCAATAATTCTATCACAAAATCTACATATACAATATCACATTGGTATAAATTGGAAAAACAACAACAATCCGTTGATACAGCTAAAATGCCCTGCACTCAGAATGACAAAATGGTGCATATCGTTTGCAAATTATACCTTGCTTTGCTCGCACATGCATGTGCAAGGCAGAGTATAATTTGAGAACAGTTTGCTCTGTTATGTCATCCTGAACACAGGAATGGTATAAAACATTCTCTTCGTAAAGCTTAAGTCTGCTCAGACTTCTTAAATATATTTCAACCTAGGACTACCAAAATGTCGTAAATACAGCTTGTTCCAAGCTATGACTTTTTTCTCTTTTATATAGACCATCTATCACTCTTTCTGTGATGTCATCACAATGTCATACATGCATAATTGCACTAACCTTAGACACAGCAGTCCATCTTAGATATCAAACACCAATAGCTTAAAAATTACCCAGCCCAAAACATAAAGCAAATTATTGGTGGGTGACTGAAATGTTATAACTACAGCTTATCAAAGTTGTAGTTATGATATTTGAGTTGCCCAACCAAAAAGACGTTTGACGAAAATGACAGTGATTGTCTAAGGTATACAATAAATTCCTTGTCTTATTGAATCATCAAATTTTATTTTTTAATTGATAGAAATATCATTCATTTTTTTCTTTGTTTTATTAACACTTTTTCCATTTTTTAAAACATTATACTGGTCTAATTGAAAGAAACTAGACTAGAAATGCGTCTCAAACACATATGCTCTTGAAAACACTTTATTTTTACCCATGACCTATTTGACCCTTAGCTGTGACCTTGACCTTGGTTTTTTCCAGGAATCAACGCAACTCTAATGTAAGTGCCTATAGATATATAGGCACTTACAATAGTGTTGCACTGACCCCTCGAATATGCCCATTACCATTTTCATGGCTGTAACATAAAATCTTTATTCAATTTGAAAAGAAACCATCCTACTGTGTATGAAATATGGGACAAGGAGAAAACCATTATTACAAATAATTTCTTATTTTTCTGCTACATGAATTCAAATGTAAAATCACAAGGATGTAAAATCGTCGGACCATACTAAACTGATTGACGACTAAATCTTGAGAAAGAGTGACATAATTAGAGATTTCTTTGAGTGCATCATTGTTTGTGTTCAGCAGGGTGGAATAATTGAAAGCAGGGTAAAATACATCATTTAGATCATTTCATTGGTCTGTATTCAGTAAAGCAGAGAGCATGCAATTAAAAGCTGGGTAATGCACACAAAAATCATTGAAATTATCAATTTGATAGCGAGCTTGAAAGTAAACAAGAGGACCGTTGGCCCTGGGTCGCTCACCTGAGAAAAAAGCTTCATTACCTAGGTATGTTCATGCAACCACAGAAAAAGAGACTTTCACTTATTCAATCAGATAATATTTGAAATAATCCTCCCCCCCCCCCCCCCCCCCCTGCTCCTCTTTTTCATAAAAGGTCTGTGATCAGCTAATCTATGCCAGATATACAGGCTGAGTCTGAGACTTTTAAAGTTTTCGTTAATGAGTTGATCAATCCATGTCAAATGTAAAGGCTGTAGGGATTCAAAATTCTCAACAAAGCACTCCCCCCTCCCCCAAGATACTCTGCACCTGGTGAATCTAGTCATAATTTTAGCTAATTCAATTAATGTCCATATGCTGATCATCCATACCAATTTTTAAGTCTGTAGGACTCCTGGTTCATTAGAAGAAGTTTAAAGATTTCAAAAATGATCCAAAGTACTACGCCCTCCCCAAGACAATCAGCACCTGGTGACCCTACAGTCATGATTTTAGCTATTTTCATTAATGTCAATATATTGATCACCCATGATAATTTTCAAGTCTGTAGGGTTCCTGATCAAGGAGAAGAATAAGGTTAAAGATTTCAAAATTGATCCAAAGTACTACCCCCTCCCCCCTAATGCTCCGCACCTGGTGGCATTACAGTCATGATTTTAGCTATATTTATTAAGGTCTATGAGCTGATCCTCCATGCCAATTTTCAAGTCTGTAGGGCTTGTGGTTCAGAAGAAGAAGAAGGTTAAAGATTACAAAATGTTCACAAAAGTACTACCCTCTCCCCCCTGGTGCTCCACACCTGATGAATCTACAGTCATGATTTCAGCTATTTTTATAAAGGTCCATATGCTTATCATCCATGCCAATATTGAAGTCTGTAGGGCTCCTAGTTCATTAGAAGATGAAGGTTAAAGTGACAAAATTTTCACAAAAGTACTACCCCCTCCCCCTGGTGCTCCCCTGGCATTCTGTCAGGCTCCTGGTTCAGAAGAAGAAGAAGGTTAAAGATTACAAACTTTTCACAAAAGAACTACCCCCTCCCCCCTGGTGCTCCGCACCTGGCGGCCAAACAGATATGATTTTAGCTATTTTTATTAAGGTCTATGAGCTGATCCTCCATGCCAAATTTGAAGGCTGTAGGGCTTCTTATTCAGAAGAAGAAGAAGGTTAAAGATTACAAAATTAACCCAAAGAACTCCCCCCTCCCCCCCAACCCAACAGATATGATTTAAGCTATTTCTATTCAGGTCTATAAGCTGATCATCCATGCCAAATTTCAAGGCTGTAGGACTGCTTGTTCTAAAGAAGAAGAATTTTAAAGATTTTCTTAAATTTTCAACTTTGGTTGCCATAGCAACCTTTGACCGATTTCAAATCTTTTAGCAATTTTGGAAGGGGACCACCTAGGGAAAAATTGGTGAAAATTAGCCCAGTAGTTTAGGAGGAGATGTTGTTTAAAGAAATTGTTGATGGACGCCGGACGGACACCGGACAAAAGGTGATCACAATAGCTCACATGAGCACTTTGTGTTCAGGTGAGCTAAAAATTAGTCCACCTATATTAATATTAAGGTAATGGCAGTGTAATGCACAATTTCTAATTTGGCCCATCATTAGAATTTCTAGCATACCTTCATAAATTCTGAATTCAAGGAAATAGACAAGGGTTTAGCTCCAATTACGCACATTACGCAACTGCATAATACAAATAAATCCTCTTTTGAAAAAACTCGTTGGTGAATGATCATAACATCAAAACTACAGCTTATTCAAGCTGTAGTTATGATGTTTGATTATTCACCAACGCTCAAATCATATAAACGGTGAGTGGATGATGTCATAAGTCTTTAGTCACAGTCCACATATCGCCTTTATCCTATATATTCTTTGGTGGTCGCCTTCGAAATGTGTAAAAATTTCAAAATTCTAGCTACGCCTATGATAGACCATAGGAAACAAATGACATTATAAAAACTTCATAACATCGCCTAAAACTTTATATATTTGGTAATCCTGATGAGTCATAAAAGAAAAGCAGAAATTAGCCGTTAAAATATTTTGCATTACACAGTTTCTACCTAAACAATTTTTTTTTCTGAACATCAAATACTCTTAGACATTAGACTAACAATAATTGAAATTAGTTGATTAATCAACAAATAGGATAAACAAATACATTGAACCAATGAAATAAATGCAAGGTTTTTATATCAACACCTGAGATTAACCCAGTTGAATGTGTATAACATATGTAATATAAAATAAGAGCTCAACAAATAAAATCAACTTAAGTAAAATGCTTTCAAGACAAAAACATCACAACCCAATCATCAAAAACAAAATGCCATTTGTATTATACAAGTAATTCAGTCAAAATAAATGACAAGGTTAAGTATTTGAGTAAAAAAAAATAATTTCAGCCAATTACAAAGCTGTTCTTAATTAATAAATCTGAACAGTTTTGCTTCGATATATTAGATTATAAGATCTGAAGAGAGTATATATTGATTTTAGTTATGAAACTGAAAACCTTATCACACTCTGTATGAATCCATTCGGGTATTCATACAGAGTGATCAGGTTTTAAGTTCATTACCTCAATAAAATCAACAAATACTCTCTTCATCTCATAATAATATTGAATCAATATTAAATATTGCCCATTTACATTCAATTATATTGTCAATTGATGGAATTGTCAATATGATAGATAGATCACTATAAGGATTCAATGTTAAAGTCAATGATATTGATGGTTGTGTGAGCCACGTAAGAGAAACTTAGCAATATAGAAAAGACTAGAATCTTAACATGAGGGCCATAGTGGCCCTAAATCGCTCATCTGAGTTCACTGTCCTCAGATAGACCTCTTCAAATTTGGCATTGACTTTAACATTGAATCCTTATAGTGATCTATCTTTATTGCAAATATTGACAATCATATTGACAATTCCATCAATTGACAATATAATTGAATGTAAATGGGCAATATTTAATATTGATTCAATATTATTATGAGATGAAGAGAGTATTTGTTGATTTTATTGAGGTAACTGTCCTCAGATAGACCTCTTCAACTTAGACTCTCAAGATGCCATACTTTTTGTCCAATCAACTTGAAAATTTGATTGGACAAAAAGTATGGCATCTTGAGAGTCTACAAAGTTTTACTAAGATTTGATCCCATGACCTCATTTTTGACCCCACTTGATCAAATTTAAAACTTGATCTACATTTCATCAAGACAATCATTTTGACCAATTATCGGCTTGATTGACCAAAAAATATGGCCTCTAGAGTGTCTACAAGGTAAATGTATATACACAAAATACAATGGACATCATGTGACCACAAAAGCTCACCATGAGCACTTCATGTTCAGACGGGCTAAAAAGATGAAAAAATAAACACTTTCAAGCACCAAAGGTAGACAAAGAAGCACCATTTCAATGGTAGATAAACAGTCAAGGCTTTGGGAATGGGATTCTTTTTTTTTCCTTTTTTTTTCAAATATTTGAGAAAAATTTCAAATGTCTAAATATTAAAAGATCATCATTTGATAGATAATAGAGGTAACAAATTGATGGCTCATTGCAAACAGTTGTAACTTTATAGGCAGTTACAATTGTTACGCAGTGAGTCATTGAAATGTAAATTCTCGAGATATTTTTTTGAAACACAATTGCCAATTTTTTTTTTCAAATAATTGATAAAGAATTGTTTCTTGTCACATGGCAGATGGACAATGCAGAAATAATTTCTCTCGATCTATGGACATCGGAGCATACAACTGAAGTGGTACAAAGGGAGTATTGAGCCAAAACTTTTATAAAACTAATAAAATATCATCTCGGCTATTAATAGGATCAGTAATGAGATTTTATTTCGGACAAGCTGATCGTAACCAAGGCTAGAATAGAAATGCTATCAAGGAAGCCTTGGCAAGCTTTATATCTATTCTGTTCTAGACTCCATTAAGATCAGGTTGTCTTTAACCAAAATAAGTGATTAAAATTCAGATTTTAGAAAATCCTTATGATAAAATACTTCAAAGATGTAAGTTGAATGACGTCGTAATAAGATCAATTAGAATGTTATCCCACACATGGATAAGGGTGTCGGGTCAAAAAGGCCCAGTGACAGAAAGGCCCGGGTGAGAAAGGCCCGGGTCAAAAAGGCCCACTATCAAAGTTGACCAAAAAGGCCCACTCTTGAAAGTGACAGATATGCCCACAAATACTGACCTACAATGCTTCAAATACCTGTTAGATATAAATATATGTTGATGATTATTACATCTTATTTTCATATCATATTGAATAATTTTAATATAAAAACATCCTATTGATTATCCTTTTGGTTTCACTTTGAACACTAAATGGATAGAAATAATTTTACAAATGTCAATTATGAAACAATGGTTTCATATTAATCTGTTTGCAAGGTACATATGTATTATCATCCATGAGTGAAATGAAGTTTAACAAGTGTGTGGATTAGGAATGATGTTACGAAGCAGAAGACATGTAATATATACATTGTAATTTATTAAAAGAATATCTCCCATGCTCTGTCATCTGTTTTTCTGTTTCGTTTCAAGCAATAACCAAAAGTTGACTCTCTATGACATCACATTTTAACCGGAAAAACCATCTTTTTTCGATTCTGACAGTGGGCCTTTTTGGTTATTTTTCATAGTGGGCCTTTTTGGACTGGGCCTTTTTGACCCTGGCCTTTTTGTCACTGGGCCTTTTTGTACAGTGGGCCTTTTTGTCATTGGGCCTTTTTGACCCTAAACCTGGATAAGGATATCTCTAACGCCAGTCCACTTGAAGAAAAGGGGAGATATGTGAGAATTAAAATGTTCTATTCTCGTACAACCACAGAAAAATTCTCTCTTTTCCAACCACTCAGTCAATTTATCAGAGTGGTCACCATTCCTGGGTTTGGTTTAAAGCTATCCCCCACCCCCTCTCCCATTTCGAATTCCTTCATTTACTTTAGAAGTACACATCTTGCAACAGGGTTGGACACTAGCTTCTGTAAATAAGGATTTCAGTGGATTCCAAAATAATTGAAATCAAGGAGTCTAAGCTAAAACGAGGGAGTCTGAATTTCCACTACAAAACTGAAATTTTGGCAAATGTATTGAAAAGAAACAACATATTCTCCAATAATAAAAGGAACCACAGGACTCCTACTTTGCAAAAGAAAAGAGTCTGATATAGAAAAAATAAGGAGTTTCAGCCTCATGGGGTTAGTTCTAACGAAAAAATTAATAGCAAGTCAAAATCATAAATCGCACCTGGTGTTTTCATTCATTGGTAAGTTCTGCCTTGCAAAAATCACTGGAATCGTCTGTAGAAGACAATTCCATTGAGATGATGCAATGCAGAATTTCATATTCTGTTACTACTGTAGAAGCAACTTTTATTGTTGACTCAGCAAAAAATGAATAAGATGTTTAGTAAAACAGGCCCCATGGACTCCCCTTAATGTTGAATCCTGTGGTTTCTTTCATTAAATATATTTCTATTAATTGGGAAAAAAAAAAATTCTGACTACATCTGGAATGCATTTTAAAATCAATTATAAAGCCTCAGCATAAATAAGAGATCAGTACAATATATATATATTGCAAAAATCAACCTGTTATTTCAAAGCTACATACCTTCTCACTCAAACAAAACTGAATAAATAAGTTCAAACTAGCCATTGCACGCTATTTCAGTTTAAAGCCTAAGCTTGTAACATTCAGGTAAAAGAAAAGGTTTGTTATCTTGTAATTTTGGTCAGCAGTATTCTCTTTTATAATATGACCAACGTTGCAGGAGTGAGATAACCCCGTTGAATAATTTTGATATTACATTGGTGTTATTACACTAGTGGAATAACTATGCAAATGAGCTATAAACAAATAGCAATGCTATTTTGTAAACGCGAAAATGACGTCATAATGTATACATTGTGATGTCAGTTTTAAACATTGAAAATGTTGAATTTCAATAATTTTGACGATTTTTCACCAAAATTTGGGTCATATTATAAATAGAATATAGAATTTGTGCTCATAAAACACAGAATTAATATAACTCGTCATTTATAAACAGATAAAAACTCGGCGCAGCCTCGTTTGATCTGTTTATAGATGACTTGTTTAATAAATTCAGTATTTCATGACCACTAATTCAATATCCTCTATTTCTTTATGTTTTTCTTGCCTCTCACCGTGTCTTGATTTGTGTATACCTTATAAGCCCTCCATTCAAGGTGAAAACATTTACAAAATGTTCAGAAATGGCACCCTCTTTGCCTATGAACTCATGTGCAAAGCAAGGTATTATTTCTAAAAAATTATATGTTACACCCTGAAAGTAGTGGAATCGTAATAGTCTGTCAACATTTCGGAACTCATAATGTGTCACAATGTTGACCAAGGTTTCCTAATAAATCATTAGGAAACCTAGGTCAACAATGTTTAAATTCATGACCTCCAAAACGTTGCGGAACTATTACAGGTCCACTACCTTAATGAAGGGAAGATTCTTAACTGTTTCTTAAGAAGGGCTAATAACTTCTGTAAACACTCTTAAACCAAGTGAAATATTCTAAAGCCTGGTGATTAACATTTGTTAACCCTTATCCCACTTAATTAAATCTGATTTCCAACAAATTTGGGACATTTAATTCCTTGGCTCAAGTTTTTCCCACAATAAGAAAGGAAGAAATTCTTAATGCAAAGTTTTTTAATTTTGTCACTCCAAGTAAGACCTTGTGATGTTCCCATTATCACCAAATATTGCCTTTTAAGCCATTACCTTGATGTTTCAATATATCATTTATTTTCCGCTAATCCTTTCCAATGATATAAGAGGGTTGAAAGATACTCAAGAAACCCAAATTTTGGGACATTTTCAAAATTTCCATACAATACCTCTATCTTAAGTAGAAAGCTGGCTGTGTAGGCTAAGATCAGACTGCACATCTGCACATGACTAATGACTAATTCACTACCCAAAGATTGATAGCCAAATGTGTTACTGCTGAACCTGCTAGGCTTAGAAGGAGAAGGTTTAATCAGGTTCAGTAAATTTATTGATTGCATGCAGTTTTACGCCACTTTCAACATTTTTCAGTTATAATGTGGTGGATGGAGCACCTAACAATTGATTCCTTGTATTTCTCTCACCAGTATAACCATGACATCCTTTCCTAGCCTCCAGCTGCTATCTCACATAGGTCTACGATTATCAACCTATTGGTGAGAGACAAATAGTCGGAAAGAATGAGAGCCTGTGCTATGACGGCGGTTCAGGTTCAGTAAAAGAATCTATAATATGGTTATGCGTTGCTGTTAAACGTTTCCTAAAATAATTCTCTGTTATCTTTCAAAATCCTCTAAATCTACTTTCTTTTTTAATATATTTCCTAAATCATCTATCGCTAGGAATGTCACAATTTTAGCATCTACTGGAATATTTTGAACGCGAGATAACTTCATCGTAAATTCTGTGGGCGGAGTTTCGGACAGGAACTCCCAATGATGGAAGACGAGACCTTCTGGTTCTGTTCGTAATTCTACAAGTCGTAAACCATTACAGGATTTTATGCGAGACCTGTAAGATAAATAGAGAAAAGAATGTTAGTGTCTAAAGTATCTGGTCAAGGTTGGGAGAATTTATCATGACAAGGCTGTGCCGAATCATGATAATTTCTCATAGCCAAGACCAGAAAAAATTGATATTTTAAGACTCTTACATGTTATTTTACTTATAATGTAATCATTTTTTTCACCGCTAACCCTTAATAACCCTTAACAAGAGGACCATGGTGGTCCAGATCACTCACCTGCGTTTCTTTGACCCCTGGGACATCACATTTATTAAATAAGCAGATGTCAAAATGAGATAATTTCTACATAAGATCAATGGAATGTTTCAGCCAAGAGCAAGACAGATACATGTATGCCTTTTCTCTCTTTGATTCTATGTAAAACGGGATGCACCCCGATGGAACCCAAATGTGACCCCAGGGTCTTGATATGGACAAACTTGGTAGAGGTCCATTAGATGATGCTACAAACTAAATATGAAAGCTGTCTACCAACTGGTTTCAGAGAAGAAGCTTTTTGAAGGTTTTCCTACTTTCACCCATCATGCTCAGATGAGCTAAAAGGGATGCGCCCTGCAGCAGCCTAATTATGACCCCAGGGTCTTAATATGAACAAACTTGGTAGAGGTCCACAAGATGATGCTACATACCAAATATGAAAGCTGTCTGCCATCTGGTTTCAGAGAAGAAGATTTTTGAAGATTTTCATATTTCACCCTTTTTGTTAAGGGTAAAGGGAACGTTAAGGGTGGATTTCATTTATTTGGACAACTTTGGTAGAGCGTGACCCAAGGTATATCCCTGCCAAGTTTCATCAAGATTGGCCCACAGGTTTAGGAGGAGAAGATGTTTAAAGAAATTGTGGACGACGTTCGACTGACGCTGGACATTGTACAATCAAAATAGCTCATCTTGAGCACTTAGTGCTCAGGTGAGCCAAAAACCAAAGAAATTCATGTGAAAGTGTATGCAAATTGTTTCTAAAAATAGATTGTCTGATATCATGTAATGTTATCAGACAGGCGATATCAGGTCAATACAGGCTTCATTGCATGATAGAAATGCATTTAATACAGATCTGTCTAGCATTCTATAACACAAAAAAGAAAAGTATGTTGTAAGAATTAAATCTAAGGTTTAATCCTTGAAGAGGTAAACAGAGAAATAATGCTTTATTATAAAAAGATAAACTTTGATTGTGTTTTAAAACTGAACATTTTATTATAGTCCCGTAAAGAAAATTGTCAATAATTTGTAGTTGAAACTGAAGCAATTTCTTCTTTTTTAAAAGTGTTTTCTACAAATATAACATTCGATTCATTTCAAATTATTTTCTGCAATATCTTTGAACTTGGATCTGAAATATTGTCATTAGGTAATGAGTTTATCTTATTTTGCTAAATACCTACCCAGACAGTGAAATATGTTTCTTGGATTCAGACTTGTTGTTTTTGTTGAACCACCTGTAGTAATGAAAGAAAAGGATTATTTTTTATCAGGAGATAAAGAGAGTGTGAGTTGATTTCATAGAGGTATGAAACTAAATACCTAATCACACTCATGTATAAATCCGTTTTGCATATTCATACATGAATGTGATAAGGTGTTTAGTTTCATACATCCATAAACAAATACTCTTGTCATATCTTATAAATGAATATCATAAAGCAAAAGTTATGTCATTTTTGCAGGAAAATATTACTGTTTATAGTAAAACAAAGAATTAATCCTGTTTATGTCATAGATAATAGGACGTAAATTCATTCTAAATGTTCTATTTTTCCTTGAAAGCCTATGTTATTGGTACTCATACAAATCATATCAATGAGATAATTCCATTTGATACAAATCAAAAAGATTTTTATTCAAAACTTAAGTCCATGTATAGCTGTGGAAACCTTACCTATGAAATCTTAATAGCACCGCAGAAGATCTATACCAATGAGCCCCGTCATCTGTATATTGGATATTTGGTAAACAAAGCTCAGTTGGTGAGTTAGGCAGCCTGGATGGTACAACTCGTGTTGGGGACTGGGAACTATGGGATATGGAACTGCTGTTGGAACTGTTACTCGCATGTCTCTCTGTGTAGGAAAATGAGTTGAGTTTGATAGAATGGTCAAAGATAGTTTAATTAATATCAAAATGATTTTTTTTCTTGATTTCCAATGGATCATCAATATTTCTTTGCCTTTTATTAGCAAACAATTTAGCAGCTAAACATGTGGAATATGAATATTACTGGTTGAAATTAGGGATGAGAACGAGTATTCGAGTAAACGAGTACACGGTCGAATGTCCGATTATCGATTACCAATTTCACTAATTGATTAATCGATAACAAATAAAAAATGTAAAATGGAATCATAGGAAATTTGTCTCCATTCCTTTTTTTATATTTACTCAAAATATCCATCTTTCAGATAATCCGTCCATATTTTTTCTGAATTTGCAATAAGGTGCCAACTGCAATTGTTCTTGCTGTCAAACAATACACGTCATCATATAACTTTTCGCACCTGCGACTGTTGGTACTCTGATCAGGGACGCACCGTGGTTTACGTGGATCTTCGGATCAACGGAATGTTACATCGTCATTTCAAAACCTTGTAACGCATTTTCATCCATGTTTTAGTTACTTGGTCTTTCTCTATCGAAATTATATATAAAACTGATGAATATCGCCTAGAAATATTACCGTGAAATGATTCTCTCTTAGCATGCATTTTACAAACTCCATTCTGCAAATAAACAAGCATTTGGAAGTATTGCATGGCAATACCAAGTCCCCTACCGGATTTATATATACATATCCCTAGAGCAGTATCTTTTTTGGTGGTAAAGGTAATTACTACCTCTCCAAAATAAAAGTTGTATCAGATTTTATGTATCAGCTCAATGTCTCTGAGGATAAAGAATTTTCTAAGTCCAGCATCCATATCTTCCACAAAAATCAATGGACCAGAACCAAACTCGAACTCGTTCTGTAACTCATTGATGCGGACTCACATACCAAAAATCAGCTCAATATCTCCAAGGGATAAGGAACAAAGTCCGGAAAACTGAAATTTCCTGGTAATTTTCTAAGTCCAGCATCCATATCTTCCACATAAAATCAGTGGACCCGAACAAAACGCGAACTTGCACTGTAACTCATTGATGCAGTCTCACTTAACAAAAATCAGCTCAATATCTCCAAGGGTTAAGAAAAAAAGTCTGGAAAACTGAAATTTCCTGGCAATTTCTAAGTCTAGCATCCATATCTTCCACAAAAATCAATGGACCGGAACCAAACTTGAAATCGTTCTGTAACTCATTGATGCGGACTCACATACCAAAAATCAGCTCAATACCTCCAAGGGTTAAGAAAAAAAATCCGGAAAACTGAAATTTCCTGGTAATTTTCTAGGTCCAGCATCCGTATCTTCCACAAAAATCAATGGACTGGAACCAAACTCAAACTTGTTCTGTAACTCATTGATGCGGATCCACATACCAAAAATCAGCTCAATATCTCTAAGGGTTAAGAAACAAAGTCCGGAAAACTGAAATTTCCTGGTAATTACTAAGTCCAGCATCCGTATCTTCCACAAAAATCAATGGACCAGAACCAAACTCGAACTCGTTCTGTAACTTATTGATGCGGACTTACTTACCAAAAATCAGCTCAATATCTCAAAGGGTTAGGAAAAAAGTCTGGAAAACTGAAATTTCCTGGTAATTTTCTAGGTCAAGCATCCGTATCTTCCACAAAAATCAATGGACCCGAACAAAACTCAAACTTGTTCTGTAACTCATTGATGCAGACTCACATACCAAAAATCAGCTCAATATCTCCCAGGGTTTAGAAAAAAAGTCCGGAAAACTGAAATTTCCTGGTAATTTCTAAGTCCAGCATCCGTATCTTCCACAAAAATCAATGGACCAGAACCAAACTCGAACTTGTTCTGTACTTCATTGATGCGGACTCACATACCAAAAATCAGCTCAATATCTCCAAGGGTTTAGAAAAAAAGTCTGGAAAACTGAAATTTCCTGGTAATTTCTAAGTCCAGCATCCGTATCTTCCACAAAAATCAATGGACCAGAACCAAACTCAAACTTGTTCTGTAACTCATTGATGCGGATCCACATACCAAAAATCAGCTCAATATCTCTAAGGGTTAAGAAACAAAGTCCGGAAAACTGAAATTTCCTGGTAATTACTAAGTCCAGCATCCGTATCTTCCACAAAAATCAATGGACCGGAACCAAACTCGAACTTGTTCTGTAACTCATTGATGCGGACTCACATACCAAAAATCAGCTAAATATCTCAAAGGGTTAAGAAAAAAAGTCCGGAAAACTGAAATCCAGACTGACAGACAGACGGACTGACGGACGGACAGACGGACAGACAGACGGAGCGCAAACCTATAGTCCCCTTCGGCTTTCGCCGGTAGGGGACTAATTAGCGATCATATGTCATTTCAACTGCCCTTTCGACTGAAGATATGGAGCACATGCCGTGTTTTTTTACGTTTGAAGACACAGAATTAATGATTGAAAGTTATCAATTCTATCCGAGTACTCGAGTACTCGATCGGAAAAGTGAACGAGTAATCGATTAGTAAAATTGGTACTCGTTACCATCCCTAGTTGAAATGTCTTGGAAAATTGGCATTAAAGTAAGAAAGGGCAATAACTCCAAAATTACACAAGCAAGAGTTGTAGTTCTTGTGCACTTCACATCTCCTCCATTAGATCTAGCCACCTAAAAAATTTCAAGTTGACAGCATTTATACTTTAGGAGATATGCTCCAGACAAGTTTAGTGACGGAAGGACCAAAGAAGACCATATCTATACTATATCCCCTTTGCCAAACCGGGGTGATAACAAATGAGTATGTGAATTTTATTTCCAACAATTTGAAACATGCATGAGGTGCAAACATTGAGCAGCCTCTAAAGTTTCACAGTGCAACAGGAAGATTGGCTGTCTGTCTGAAGACACTTCTAGATCTGATCTATCTATAAAGTGCAAATTGAAGACTCTGGCCAGACTGTGCAGGTGCATAGGCTGGCCATAGTCTTTGCTTGGCACAAATTTCATTTTGTTGGAAATGTCACTCACATGCTCAAATAGTATTACTACTTCTTCAATAATGTCTCGATAACAGTTGAAATGATTCTCTAAGAGTCCCCTCTATAACAGTCTCATAACTTTTATCTTTGGTAAAATTAAAATCAGACAAAGATACATATGCGCAGATTGATCTTTGTCTATAGCACCTGTCAAAGCAGGCAAATTTAGGGTCAGGCATGACAAGGGTAAATAAATATCTAGTGAAACAAACTGACATTTTGAAAGGAAATTGCATTTGTAAGGTTGTCTTTTTTTTAAAATTTTGTTTTCATCTTTACTTCCAAAAATTTAAGAAAAATACCTCTGCGACAATGTCTCGACAAAAGTTGACCCGATTCTCCGAGTGTCACCTCCGTAACAGTTTCATAACTTTTATCTTTGGTTATTGTCTGGTGTGTCTGGCTGCCGTCATAATTCTTTACACTTATGCTGACCGTCTGCTCTTGTGGAAGGGGCTTAAAACCTTGCTCCACCTTGAACACCAAAGGGGGAGGGGCTATGTAAATGTTGCTGCTGTTACTGTTCCGTCTGGAAAATGGCTGAAATAGAGAAATCTAATTTAATGCTAAAAATCTTATTTAATTGAAAAATCTTCAATATGATTTACATAATTTTTAAATACTTTAAGTGACAGTTTGGATAACATGATGTTAAAAGATAAATTGCATTCTAGGGTGAAGATAGAAAAAAAGATAACTAACAATACTAGCTTTCTCTTCTTTTTTTTTACAAAATGAAAGAGACCTCATTCCCAAACATGTGTATGGTGAAAGGCAAGATTTACAGTCTGTTTAACACTCCTTGTCATGCCGAATAAAAAACTTGGTTAAATTGCATTAAAATAAAAGCGTTGAAAGCACCGGATTTTTTCATAGTGGGTAAGTGTTGAATTTGAAAATATATTTGTAAAACTCTTCTGGTTTGAAAAGGAAAATCCGGTGGAATTGACTAAGATTATACTGCACTTTGTCTATACATTGTTCCAAAGCAGATACTATTCAAAGTTCAGCGAGACAAGATTTAAATTTTTATAAATTTTAAAATGTCATCTATAACTTCTATCAAATTGGAACAGTCAAATATTTTTTCTGGTAACAGAATAAACCATTCTTTTCCAGGTTTGGGGAAGGGGGCATAAAAAGCCGAGAATTCCTTAGTAACAGGTTGATAAATCTTAATCATCCATTACATAACCAAAGGTTAGAGACATTGGCATGGTGAAAGGCTAGAATTACAGCCTGTTTGTAGAATCAATTTGTCAATAAATATTGTACATAGACATTAGACTGTCTTCCGCAGAGATATTCAAAATAGAAACCAGACAGAATGAAATATCTGTCGTCTAGACACCATGTAAATCTTTAACAACATGCAATTTGGTAACCATGGCAACACACGATGTCTCTCAGTTTAAGCAGTTTTGATGAGCATCGAAAAATTTCATTCTTGATTAATGAGGATGGAATTATATATTCTGTTTTTTTACCATAACTCCTCTAATACCAGGGCTTGTGTTTGACCCTTAAACCAGGGTTTTGACCCCCCCCCCCCCCCAAAAAAAAAAAAAAAAATATATATATATATATCTGAAAATATCTTAATTTGACCCCTAGAAATTTCTCCCAATTTGATCCCCTTTAGAGTAATTGCTTAGGGTAAAAACAAGAATTTATACCTTCGATTTTCACAAATTACCATCTTAATTCTACAAAAAAATTCTACTTATTATTTGCTTTTTCTGTTGTTTTGACCCCTTTAAATTTAGATTTGACCCCCAGAATTTCTAAGGTGAGGAGTACCCCCAAATATCAAACACTAACACGAGCTCTGAAAATTTATTCGAAAATACTCTATTCTTCTTACCATAATTCCTCTTACATTTTATACTTAGACAAAATTACAAGAAATGACTTAGACTTTCCCTTTCAGAGACATCAAAATTGAAGACTAGCCTAAACATTGAAAGAAGATGAAGACAACATGTCAAAGAAATTTCTATTTCAGAAAAAGGATCCAATTGAAAAAATGAAATTTTCAAGAGATTTTCAAAGACTAGATGTAGCTTTTTAGGGTTTTACAAGACACTTTGTCCCATTCAAGGGATGTACAAGGCAATAATAGAATTCATGATTTACTCAAGGTTTTATATAAGCAAGAATATAATTCAAGGCTTATTCAAGGCAAGAAAAGAATTCATGAGACAGGAATAGATTTCAAGACTTTTTTCAAGGCAAGAATAAAACTCAAGGCATTTCCATGACTTACACAAAACAAGATCTTCAATTTTATTATTTCTTTCATTTTAGAACATTCTTCTGTTATTTAGTATTATAAAGGGCTTTAAAGGCTTTTTTCAAAGGTTTAGTGTAGTTTTTAAGGGTTTTACAATAGTAATCATACCTTTCTAAATGGACTGCCATAACACACATCTTTATACCTCTTGGCATTGTGATCTAGCACCGTATTTTCTGAACGACCCTCGACCCTGTCCATCGACGATCCCCTTGACGACCGATCATGGTTGCTATAGCGATGGTCACTATGGTAAGAAGGTGACCTTGACCTCTGAACTATGAACACTTTATGTAAATCATCAAAGCCTCTTGCCATGATACCTGAGGGAGTGTGTGCGAGATCGAATGTGTGACCAAGCTCATGAAGGGACGCACCAAGACCAGTGGCATAGTTAGCCCAATAGAACTCTCTGAAAATAAATTTACATTTTGTTGGTTCGGTGCAAGACTGTAGTAAGTGTATATACAATGTATATACACTTACTACAGTCTTGCAGCAAACCCTCGATTTGTAACTTTTTCCATTTTTTTTGGTGTATGTTTTTTAGCTCACCTGAGCACGAAGTGCTCAAGGTGAGCTATTGTGATCGTAGAATGTCCGTCGTCAGTCGTGCGTCGTGCGTCGTCCATCGTCCACAATTTCTTTAAACATCTTCTCCTCCTAAACCAGTGGGCCAATCTTGATGAAACTTGGCAGCAATGTTCCTTGGGTCAAGCTCTACCAAAGTATACCAAATAAATGAAATCCACCCTTAACTTTCCCTTTAACCTTAACAAAAAGGGTGAAAATATAAAAATCTTTCAAAATCTTCTTCTCTGAAACCAGAAGGCAGACAGCTTTCATATTTGGTATGTAGCATCATCTAGTGGACCTCTACCAAGTTTGTTCATATCAAGACCCTTGGGTCATATTTGGGCTTTACCTTGGCCCAACCCTTTTTACATAGAATCAAAGAGCGAAAATTTTTAAAAATCTTCTTCTCTGAAACCAGAAGGCAGACAGCTTTCATATTTGGTATGTAGCATCACCTAGTGGGCCTCTACCAAGTTTGTTCATATCAAGACCCTTGGGTCATATTTGGGCTTTGCACGGGTGCATCCCTTTATCTCTTATGAGCACGAAGGGTAAAAAACTGAAAATCTTCAAAAATCTTCTTCTATGAAACCAGAAGGCAGACAGCTTTCATATTTGGTATGTAGCATCATCTAGTAGACCTCTACCAAGTTTGTTCATATCAAGACCCTAGGATCATATTTGGGCTCCACCAGGGCGCAACCCTTTTTACATAGAATCAAAGAGCGAAAATCTTTTAAAATCTTCTTTAATCGAGACCAGAGGGCACACTGCTTTCATTTTTGGTATGTAGTATCATCTAGTGAGAACCTACTAAGTTTGTTCATATCAAGACCCTTGTGTCATATTTGGGCTCCATCCGGGCGCATCCCTTTCAGCTCATCTGAGCACGAAGGGTGAAAATAGGAAAACCTTCAAAAATCTTCTTTTTTGAAACCAGTAGGCAGACAGCTTTCATATTTAGTATGTCGCATCATCTTATGGACCTTTTCCAAGTTTGTTCATATCAAGACCCTGGGGTCGGACCGGGTGCATCCCTTTTTACATAGAATCAAAGAGCAAAAAGGCATATCTGTCTTGCTCTTTACTGAAAACGTTCCATGGTATTGATCTTAGGCAGATAATTGCCTATCTAATAAATGTGATGTCCCAGGGGTCAAAGAGACTCAGGTGAGCGATCTAGGACCATCTTGGTCCTCTTGTTTATCAATCAAGACTGGTACAAATCAACAGAGATTGCAAATGACAATGAAAAAAGAGATGATTTGAAAAGAATCAATTCAATGTTGTATAAAAATACTATTTTACAAAGAAGAAATTGCTTTAACAAGCAATTTCTTCTTTTCAAACAATATTTCCTTACTTAGTTGTAAAATCAGAGGAACATAATTTTTAGGGATTTTACAGGAAAAGGTCCACACTTATGCTCTTCAGAATTGTATTATAATCAAAGTACTGAAAGATCTGATAGTTTTGTAAGTCAATATTTCTTTCACAAAATTAACTTTCATATCCAGAATGTGGAATGATTAAAGAAATCTATTCTTTAACACTAAGGCTTTGGTGTATATAATCTTTATTTGTTAATTCTTGAACTGTGGCCTTGACTTCATAGCTTTCAAAACATTTCTTTCAAAAAGTAATTCTGCTCGTTAACTCAAGATGGAAAATACATGATCAAAGTAAATTAAAAACCCTCCATAAAGTGTATGAGCTATGTTCCGAATAAAATTAATTTCAAAGATTGACCTTGAAAAGTAACCTCGACCATGAAGCTATCTTAGAAATTGTTTGTATATTTTTTGTAGTGTTGAACAAGTGTACAATAAGTATTTGCAATGCATCCCCAAATAAGGGAGCAATACTCAGGTAAATCTCAGTTTTGACATTTGACCTTGACCTGCGACCTTGAAAATATTCTATTTATACAAACCTGTAGGCACTGTCATCCATGAACTTTGACCTGTCAATTTTACGGGTGTCAGTAAATCTGGAGTACAGCTCCTCCACACTAGAAGCCCAGGTATGAAGGTTTCCAGTGCCAAACAGAGCTAACCCACCACCACCTACCACACAAAAAAACACATAAAAGTGAACCGTCAAGCAAAAGGGGGGTACCCTTGTTATACTGAACTTGATATTCCTGCAATGGCAGCAGATATAGACAAAGATCAGCCAGAACACATGTGCAGTCTGATCTTTGCCTATATTACCCATTTTTCCTAGTGAAGCCAGAATAGTTTTTCTTTTTTTCAAATTAAATACTGATTTACAATTAAGGCATCTAGATCTAGTTGCTTTGAATTAAATGCAATTTTGACTAGTTTTTCATTTGATTTAAATACAATTTTGACTAGTTTTTCATTTGATTTAAATGCAATTTTGACTAGTTTTCATTTGATTTAAATGCAATTTTGACAATATTTTCATTCAGCATGACAAGCCTTTCATCCAGCTTGACAAGGGTTTAACACTTTCCTGTTTTTTAAAATTTTGGACCTGTCCAAATTCAAAGGATTTGCAGACGAAAATTGAAAGTGGGTTTAATTTGAAAAACTAGAAAGCCATGAATGGCTTGAGTCGCTCCACAGGCTTGAAATTCTTGTAAAAGCAAATAAATGTTTTGACTTGATTTTTAGATATTTGGGGTTCTACAGATGTTGAAAATGATTTTCAAAGTTTGAACTATATAACAGAGAAATGACCTCTGCTCTTAAAAGACATATTTTTCATCAAATCAAAATGATTTTTGGCTGCATGATAATGGGTCACCCAAAGATCATACCAAAAATTTTTGATTGATATCCATCAGTTTTATTCTGAGAAAATGATTTTCATAGTTTCCACTATTTAACTTGTTGAGAAATGACCTCCACTAATAAAATGCATATTTTTCATCCAATCAAAATAATTTTTGGTTCACTGATAAAGGGTCACTCAAGGATTATTCCAGTGAAATTTGGTTGTTATCCAAAAATTAGATTCTGAGAAAATGATTTTCAAGGTTTCCACTATATAACATATAGAGAAATGACCTCTGCCCATAAAATGCATATTTTCCATCCGATCACAATGATTTTTTGTAGACTGATAAAGGGTCACTCAAGGATCATTCCAGTGAAATTTGGTTGATATCCATCCATTACATTCTGAGAAAATGATTTTCATAGTTTCAACTATATAACATATAGAGAAATGACCTCCGCCCATAAAATGCATATTTTCCATCCGATCACAATGATTTTTTGTAGACTGTTAAAGGGTCACCCAAGGATCTTTCATGTAAAATTTCATTGGTATCCATTGATTAGAATCTGTGAAAACTCACTTTTTACCATATTTGGAAATTAGCCACGCCCCTTAAATCCATGTTTTTCATTGGATCAAAATTTCTTGAACAACTTTGAAAGAGGGTCACCCAAGGATCATTCCTGTGAAGTTTGGTTGAAATCCATCCAGTAGTTTCTGAGGAGAAGATTTTTAAAGAAAAGTTTACGACCGGACGCACGCACGGACGGACGGACGGACGGACGGACGGACGCACGACGGACACAACGCCATGACAATAGCCCCAGTGGCTTTCAGCCAGTGGAGCTAATAACCATTCAGTAGGGTAGAAAGTAGAGTGGAAAGAGAAGAAATTGCTTGTCAGGAGCAATTTCTTCTTTTTTCACAATGTTTTCTCAATCATAAAATCACAGGCACATAAAAAGCAGGGATTAAACATCAAAGGGTTAAAGTACAGACCCTGATCAGACTGGGTTGTTTATCAGAGGCTGACCAGGGTAGGGACTTTTTTAGCTTTCTGGAAATCTTCTGAATCTAGAGTGATCATTCTACCTTCCCGGGCAAGTCTTTTTTTTGCGACAACTGTTTCACCTGTACATTTTAAAATGATCCTGTGCATGACATTTTCAACAATTTGAAATGTTTGTGAGGTGCAAACACTGAGTAGCATAGACGCCCACATACTGTAGATATAAAGTAACCTGGTGGTCTACAGATACTTTGAGATCTATCTTCTAAGTGCATAGTGAAGATTCTGGTCAGACTGTGCAGATCCTTTGCTTTGCCCTTATTTGAAATTGTTGGAAATGTCACACACAGGTTCAAATATCTTTGTTCAATATTCATTTTTCTAGAATTCCAAGACAGACCTTGCCAAGAGTCAAGCTTCTAACAAGATTTGACTCAATAAAGGTCAACTTGAGGTTGTCTTATTATATCTAATGTAGAGTGATCATTCTGGATTCATAAATTTCAACCTTCATCAACCTATGAAGTAAGCACAAACCAATCAGGGCTGATACTTTACTTGTCCCAGATAGACATTTTTTGCATGATATAAAAAAGTAAACCTGTGGTCCAATGCAAGAAAACACAATTACCGCACTCCTGTTAGTAATGATGCCCTAGAAAGCTTGTATAGCTGGAAATTTCAAGTCAAAGTATATATAATACGTCCCTTGCTACCATGATTTTAACTGTCCTAACAAGGGAGGTTATTATCCATGGAAAAGGGTATTAAATCTTGTAGTATAATTATCTTTTCTGTATCTTAGAGAAATTATAGCCCTGTTCAATGAATTAAATTTGAAAAAAAATAAGAGATCCATAATTATAAGATCACAAAAATAAGAGCTACAGAGATAGACTGTAGTTTTAGGATTTTAACCCTTGTCATGCTGAACCTGGAATATTCCTGTTTTGACAGGAGGTATAGACAAAGATCAGCCTGCACATATGTGCAGTCTGATCTTAGTCAACACCACCTGTCTGTCCCCTTTCAAGGCAGAGTTGTTCATGAATTTAGTCTTCAAAAAGAAAGATCATCTACACCCTTGGATTCTAGGGCTTTCAGTACTTTGATATGAGTGCAATTCTGAAAGAGGATTTTAATTCAGCATGACAAGGGTTAAGGTCAAATTCTTGACAAGCCCTATTTTGTGGGTACTCATTGGAATCGTCTTGTCAAGACGATTCTAATGAGTACCCATAACAAAGTGTTTTGTGGTGAAATAAACATTTTACACTTGTATCTGAACTTTTGCAGTTCCTGGTAAAATGATGGCTATCAACATGTAGAAGATATCCAAAATTATAAGATCTCAAAATTTGAACTAAAATATAGATAGGCATTTTGAATTCATCAGAACCAAATTTCATCTAAAGAATAAAGCAGAGGCATCAGTTAATTTACAACAGACACATTAAGTCGGAGAGCTATTTCCATTTTCTATTTGATTACAGAGCTTCAAACTTCAAAACCTTAGTTACAGTCGCTAGTGAAATGATTGCAATCAACATTTATTGTACAGAAGAGCTAGATAATCATCAGAGCACAAAAACTAAACTAAAAGAATAGATCCGTTCTTAAATCATCCTGAGGGGTTACATCAAAGCATTTAGCAGAAGCATTAGTTAATTTACAAAATAATTATCGGAGCTCAAAACCTCTTTCAGAGCTTGGCAGTTAGAAGGGTTATTTTGAATTTTTGCATTTGAATATTTAAACATTTCTTGCACACACCTCATGGGGATACCCTTGTCAAGACCATTCTAATGAGTATATAATTTTATACAGACGAAATCTTAAATTACTACTTTCCCCTATTTCCTAACTTTAGACTGGTCCAAATTCATAGAGTTACAAAAGACTATGAAAAAGTGGCAGGTAATATCTTATCCAATTACGGAGTATCTTTCAATTAAAATACTCTTACTTTTTCAAAATGTGTGCACATTGCACCCATTTGCACAATTTGCAGAGGAAATTCCAGCCTCTGTTACAACTGCAAACTCATGATTTTGCCACCTTATAGATATTTGGAACTCGGATAAAATATTAGCTCAAAGTAGTTACAATTTTAAAACATGAACATATTAAACATATTGCTTTGCACAATAAATATGGGATAAGAAGAAATTGCTTGTTTCAATCAAAATCTTCCTTTTCCACAATTTTTTCACAAGCATAGAATTCCAAGGACCTAAACATTCCTATAACAATACAGGACAGGGTTAATTGTGGGATGATGTCAACCAGAAGATGAAAAGCTTTTTATCTTTATCCATGGGAATTAGGTTACATCTGGATTTGCATATAAATTAATTAGTTTTCTAGATTCTAGAGATATAGTTATTACTGGTATGCTTGACGAAAGTAATTCATGATTTCATTGTCTGGTTTAAGCTTAAAATAAAGCATACTGTATTTCCACTAATAATAGCCCCCTTCCCTAATAGTAACACCCCTACATTTTTTACAAAGAAATCCAACTTCAAATGCCTAAATTTTAAGAACTTGTTGAGACTTCTAATTTGATGTGAATTTTTACTCTTACCTAAGGCAGTATGGCCCTTTGTATGTCTGAGAATATCCGTGTGTGTTTTCGGCAGTTCTGACGAGGGTGGGGGACTATAACGTGTAAATGACATAAAACAGTACCATTTACACAGATCCTTATCAGACAGATTAGACGTCATCAACTCTTTCGCAAAATAAGTCCATAACTGATTGCCTGTCATGGAATGAGCTTGTTCTAATCGCAAATTACTTCTGAACACAGTACAAATAGGTTCAAAGTTCGAGTCGACCTCAATTTGGAATGTTAATCTTCCGAACCCATGCTCTTTCATTTTCTCTGCAGTGAACGTCTGTATCAACATAGCACCTAATTTTATCCTCTCCAGAGCACTATCCGGTGAACAGTCTTCCCCGTCTGGTCCCTGAAAATACCCGTCGTCATCCGCGCAAATTATGTAAACTGGCCGCACAAAATGTTTGTAATGTGGATAACAGAATATTAAAACAATCTTTAAAATTTCATCAAGATGTCTAAGGCAGATCACATTTTCTCCTGGAATTAATTTCACTATGACCTTAAATGAACCTTCAATGATCGGCCATTTTGTTTTCACGTTATTGCAGGCACTCGAGTTCCAAACATCAATTTCTCCATTGTCCGATTTCTGATCGATATCTCCGACAAGTAAAGGCAAATGAAGTGAAATTTTTTCTCCGTGGCAAACATTGTAAACCCGTATTCGCATACTTCTCCTCAACCTAGAATATTTCAGTTCTTTCTTCTTTGTCTCTCACCTGGAATAGATAATAATTGTTTCTTCAATGTTTTTTGTGTATTGTCAAGATTTCTGGTGGCTTTTCATTTGATAATTTCACTGACAAGTCAGTGGAATTATCATGATGATAAACATCACTGCTTTGGCAGATCCAGCCTTACTAACAAGTATTTTTACTGAATTGGAGGTCAAATCAGAAGTACCCAATAATTGATGTGGTCATTGTGAAGCCTTGAACTTCACATATGAGTGATTTGTGTGAATGTTCTTGACCTAAAATTCTAGAAGATTCAGAATCTAGTTCTTTAGGTTTTTCTCAAGGTAAATTTTCTTCACAAGCTGTCTATTTAGAATACAAACATTTGATGCACTAAGAAATTCAAAACACAGCTGTCACGTAAATCATAGAAATATAAATTAATTTTTCAAACTTAAATTATATTTTGTCATTTAAACTTGCACTGTTTCATTTTCTTTACATATGGAGTAACATGACAGCTACCTTTTAAAGGCTGTTCAATCAACAAACCCTTTCAACATATAGTTTGTTTGACTTCTATATGGACCAACATTTTGCCAAAAAACTCAGAATCGAATTAATTAAGCATATTTTTTTCTTGTCAAATCATATTTTCTATCTAATACCATGAAGAATTTTGTTTTTCAGAATTTTTGAAGGTGTAATAATGATTTTGTCCGTCTGTCTACATGTTAAATTAATGCCTTTCATACCTACTCGTGTCTGTAATAAATTGAACAGCGAATTGTCTATCCAACTAAGCTCTGATTTGCATACGGGCTGAGTCAAAAGTGTATGAATTTTGGTATGTTGTTTTGGTATTTAATCGAGTATTTTTGAAAAATTGATTTTGTAGATTTGTTTTAATTTCCTTAGTATATCGAATCTTAGTGTATTCTGTATTTGTTAAAAATTGTTTGACCAGATGATTGATGATAGCTTTTATCCATTCTGAGATGTACCCCATATTCCCTTATTTAGACCAATCAAATAGGATTATTTTACGAAGTCGTTGGGATTTTCACGAGGAAAACTAGATAAGCAGGCGAATAATAACGGTACAAATCACAGGGTATTTAAGTTTAAGATGTCCTGACCGTAGATATGCTAATTAGCTTTTCCAAATATGGAATAATGGACATTTCTTCTGTCAAATGTTTAGTATAAAACCATGTTACTACAGTTGTATAATTTAGAGTGAGGCGACAAAGATCAATTTTACATTGAAAATAATAGGCAATTCTCGATACTCACATAAACTTGCAGAACTATATTTATCTTACAACTAAACAACCTTCACCACCCCTCGTGTATAAGAGTAGAAAATGCAAATTTATTATCATTAACCAGATAGACAAAATCATAGTTTTAAAATCATTTTGCTTCCAAAAAATATTTTTTGGAATGGTATTATAAAGCTGACAATAATATTTTACCACATAGAGATCCTTCATTTAAATGCAACTTTATGTAATTCATGAAAAGGTTGGTCCATATAGAAGTCAAAAGGGACTATACAATTATTCAAGTAATATCTTTAAACAAAAGTACTTTCTAAAAACATAAATGTTTCTAATTAAACAACCTTAGAGCAATAAACTTAAGTTAAAGAATCTTGGAAATTTGCACAAAAAATTTTAATCCCAGTTGGTAGAAAACCAGTTTGCCCGATTATTTTTAATGGTGTTTTATCCGCTCTCAACAACTACCATATTTCATCAAGTAATAGCACCCTCCCTAATAGTAGCACACCAATACTTTTTACTAAGAAAACCCACTTCAAATGCCTTAATTTTAGGACCTTTTTGAGACTTCTTCTCCAATTTGAGGATGATTTTCTTTCTGAACAATCAGGAGAAATACAGTAAGTTCATTTGCCTGATGTTTCTTCCTTTTTAATACTCTCCGTGAATGTACAGTACTTTCTGTAACCCTCTAATTCTTTTGCCCCTTTCTCTCTCTCTATCCCTTTCTTGCCATTGTGTACACAACTACATTTTTGTTTACAAGTCCCTCTGCCTGTGAGCATTGTTCCTGTTTTTCCAAATTTGCAGCCCAATCCTAGCCTACATCACCTATTTCTCTCTTTTTAAGTCAGTTTTAAATCTTATTTTTTAAAAAAGAATTGACTAATAATTGGTCCCTTTGGTGGTATGATTTTAATTGTGATCCGTCACATGAAAACGTACCATCTGGGAACACCATGAAATAGACATTTGAAAAAGAGATTAGTTCTATACAGGCCAACAAGAGGTCATATTACGAAATTTCTTTCACAGGAAGGTAGATTGATTGTTCAAAATTCAGAAAATTAGTGAAATGCAAAAAGTTTCGACCCTAGTCAGTGTGCACTGTCAATGCAGTCTGACTATGGTTGACACATTACGCACTACCCAGATGGTCCCTTTTCGCCTGAATATCCTGTCTGACATAAATTTTGTCACCATAAATCTATGTGGAACAAGAGATGTTTGTAAAACATTTATGCCCCCTTCCCCATTAGAATAGGTCCACCACCTATTCTTTTTCAATTAACAAAATTAAAAGTATGATGAGTAGAGTTATGATTCTTTTGCATGCAGTCTGATCTTCACCTACTTAGTTTCTTTGGAAAAACAAGAGTCAGACTTAGATGTTCAAAAGATTTGTTTGAAACAAAATATAAATTAAGCAGAATAAGAGTTAAATGTGGAGCAAATTGAAATCGAATTCATTTCTTAAAATTACCAAGATAAAGGTTAGAAATGATAACATACCTGCAGCAGGTTAAAAAGTCCCCGCTCACACCTTCACAAGCTCAACAAGATTGATATACATAACAGAAACTGACATGCACTGTTTACTTTTTACTCTTACTTTTTACCTGTACTTTTACTCTTCCCTCTTGCATCTTTACATGTTATCTGTAGGAAAAGCTCCATTTGGGAAAAACTTAATCTTAGTTGTCTCTGTCATAATTTTAGAATTCTGATTGGCTAAAAAATTGTTTTCATTCTTCAATGAAAATAATTCAATTTTGAGCATGCAGTTATTTTGAAAGCTTCCACACATGGTAGATCCATAATCAATTTATCTTATTTTAGAGAAATTTTATCATTTTTGCTTTGCATGTTCGTTAAAAGTGATTAGGTTTTTAGTTTCATTTCTCCATTGCAATTAATTAGTACTCTCTTCATTTCTGAAATGAAACTAAAAACCTTATCACTCGTGCAGATTCATACAGTGAGATTCAAATTTTAGGTTCATACCTCAATGAAATAAAAAATAATATTCTCTTCATCTCTTAATTGAAATATTTCAAGAATATCGGGCAGTCGGTTCTATGTAAAGGAAGTGAATTTGAAAATAATCAATGTGTTTATTTAATTCATGGATGTATGAAACTAAAAACCACATCACACTTTTGTAAGAATCATACATAACTTTTGTATGTTTCATACAATGATGTTATGAGGAAATGTTAGGCATGATTTTCCTTCCATATCATTTTTGTACCACTATGAATTCAAACATCAGGATCATGATGGTCCATTGCTCTGAGGCTCACCTTTGTCTCTTTGTCTGGAAAGTTGTCATAAGACCAGATTTTCCAATGATTTCAAAAGTATCCTTCCTTTTAAGACAATCTGACCAAATTTCATGAATTTGGGCCACATTTTTGTGCAAACAAGAAATTTTTTTTGTTAAGACCCCTTTTCCTGTGATATTACATGGATCCTTCTTGTTATTAATAGGCTTAGTCCTTGTGACCAGACAGACATTTTGATCAAGTTGCATTGAGATTGGGCCATATTTGTGACTTCTAGAGTGTTAACCCTTAAATTGTTGATGTTGGACAAAAGACATTGTGAACTTAAAATACAGTCTGCATCTACATATATGTATACAACTTACAAACAGGTTAAAACCTGAAAAAGACTAATAAATCTTCAGAATTTTAATATACTGAATTCATAGATTTATAGGGTACTTCAACTTTTAACCTTTTTCCTTTTGTATTGACATTTGATGTATGAAGAAGTTTTTTTCTCAGTTCTTAGAATTTCGACTTGTATTTCATAACTTGGCATACCATCAAAATACACAGATGAGCAGGCTGTTCAAAGTACCAACATATTTTGAGAGTTCATTGTTTGGAAAACATTATTTTATAGGGATGTACATAATAGACTAAAAAAAATAGTTCTTTTGAACTGTTCAAGTCATGATATTTTTTTTTCAAATTGGTTTCAGCTAAAATGTTTGTGGGTACAGGGTTGCTCTAAAGCTTCTAGCTATGAAAGTAAAGAAATTTATATCTTTATTTCCTTCTATTGTAATCAAATAGGGTACTTATATTTTATTGGTATATTGGATTTCAGATTACATCCATTTCTTAACCCTTCAAGCTTTGGAAGACACTGTAAAGACTAAGATCAGTCGGCACAGACACACAGTACAGATTTCTGTCCACAGAATGCAATGCTGTTTTTAAGGAATCATGCACACATCCATAATTATTTCTCATGTGGATTCCATATGTACTTGTATTAAGCACATATAATTCTCAGTTGGCTAGCGAAATGTCAGATTGTAGTTTAACCGTGGTAGTCAAAAATAAGGAAAAATGTAATATAGCCAGGAGTAGGGGTGTTAACTGAACTGAAATCTAACAAGAGGGCCATAGTGGCCCTTAATCGCTCACCTGAATGAACTGTCTAAAATTTTCAAAAGAAGAATGAGAAATAGAAAGATGAATGACTGAGCTAAACAAAGCTGATGCTTCTATACAACTTGAGAATCCATTTTTTACAATTTTAAGGTTGACTAACAAGGATTTTTACAATTGATTTCATGACCTATTTTTTAACCCCAGATGACCCAATTTTGATCTCATCCGAGATTTCATCTAGACCTAGTTTTTGATCCAAGTTGACCCAATTTCAAACTTGTTCAAGATTTCATCAAGACAATCATTCTGACCAAAATTCAGGTTGATCTGGCAAAAAATGTGGCCTCTAGAGAGCATACAAAGTTTTTCTTAGATTTGACCAAGTGACCTAGTTTTTGACCCCGCATGACCCAATTTCGAACTTGTCCAAGATTTCATCAAAACAATCATTCTGACCAAATTACAGGTTGATCTGGCAATAAACATGGCCACTAGAGTGCCTTCAAGGTTTTTCTTAGATTTGACCCTGTGACCTAGTTTTTCACCCAAGTTGACCCAATTTCGAACTTGTCTGAGATTTCATCAAGACAATCATTCTGACCAAATTTCAGGTTGATTGAGCAAAAAATGTGGCCTCTTGAGTGCATACAAGGTTTTTCTTAGATTTGACCCTGTGACCTAGTTTTTGACCCCGGGTGACCCAATTTCAAACTTGTTCGAGATTTCATAAGGACAATCATTCTGACCGAAATTCAGGTTGATCGGGCAAAAACTGTGGCCTCTAGAGTGCATACAAGGTTTTTCTTAGATTTGACCCTGTGACCTAGTTTTTGACCCCCGTTGACCCAATTTCGAACTCATTCAAGATTTAATCAAGACCATCATACTGACCAAAATTCAGGTTGATCGGGCAAAAAATGTTGCCACAAGAGTGCCTACAAGGTTTTTCTTAGATTTGACCCTGTGACCTAGTTTTTGACCCCAGTTGACCCACTTTTAAACTTGTTTGAGATTTTATCAAGACAATCATTCTGACCAAAATTCAGGTTGATCGGACAAACAAGAGGGCCATAGTGGCCCTTTATCGCTCACCTGAATGAACTGTCTAAAATTTTCAAATGAAGTATGAAAAATAGAATGATGAATGACTGAGCTAAACAAAGCTGTTGCTTCTAAACAAATTGAGAATCCTTTTTGTTACACTTTTAAGGTTGACTAACAAGGATTTTTATAATTGATTTCGTGACCTAGTTTTTGACCCCAGATCATCAAATTTCGAACTTGTCCTAGATTTCATCTAGACAATCAATTTGACCAAATTTTAGGTTGATTGGCCAAAAATTGTGGCCTCTAGAGTGCAAACAAGGTTTTTCTTAGATTTGACCCTGTGACATAGTTTTTGACCCCAGATGACCTAATTTCAAACTTCTCCGAGATTTCATCAAGACAATCATTCTGACCAAATTTCAGGTTGATCAAGCAAAAAATGTGGCCTCTAGAGTGCATACAAGGTTTTTCTTAGATTTGACCCCGTGACCTAGTTTTTGACCCCGGTTGACCCAAGATTAAACTTGTCTGAGATTTCATCAAGACAATCATTCTGACCAAAATTGAGGTTGATCGGGCAAGAAATGTGGCCTCTAGAGTGCATAAAAGGTTTTTCTAAGATTTGACCCTGTGACCTAGTTTTTGACCCCAGTTGACCCAATTTCGAACTCGTCCGAGATTTCATCAAGACAATCATTCTGACCAAATTTAAGGTTGATCGGGCAATAAACGTGGCCTCTAGAGTGCCTACAAGATTTTCTTAGATTTGACCCTGTGACCTAGTTTTTGACCACAGTTGACCCAATTTTTTAATCATCAGAGATTTTATCAAGACAATCATTCTGACCAAAATTCAGGTTGAACGGGCAAAAAATGTGGCCTCTAGAGTGCATACAAGGTTTTTCTTAGATTTGACCCCGTGACCTAGTTTTTGACCCCAGTTGACCCAATTTCGAACTCGTCCGAGATTTCTTCAAGACAATCAGTCTGACCAAAATTTAAGTTGAACGGCCAAAAAATGTGGCCTCGAGTACATACAAGGTTTTTTTTAGATTTGACCCCGTGACCTAGTTTTTGACCCCAGTTGACCCATTTTTGAACTTGTCCGAGATTTCATCAAGACAATCATTCTGACCAAAATTCAGGTTGATCGGGCAAAAAATGAGGCCTCTAGAGTGCATACAAGGTTTTTCTAAGATTTGACCCTGTGACCTAGTTTTGACCCCAGTTGACCCAATTTTGATCTGGTCCAAGATTTCATCAGGACAATTATTCTGACTAAAATTAAGTTTGAACGGGCAAAAAATGTGGCCTCTAGAGTGCATACAAGGTTTTTCTTAGATTTGACCCCGTGACCTAGTTTTTGACCCCAGTTGACCCAATTTCAACTCGTCCGAGATTTCTCCAAGACAATCATTCTGACCAAAATTTTGGTTGATTGGGCACAAAATGTGGCCTCTAGAGTGCATACAAGGTTTTTCTTAGATTTGACCCCGTGACCTAAATTTTGACCCCAGTTGACTCAATTTTACAACTCGTCCAAGATTTCATCAAGACAATCATTCTGACCAAAATTCTGGTTGATCGGGCAAAAAATGTGGCCTCTGGAGTGCATACAAGGTTTTTCTAAGATTTGACCCTGTGACCTAGTTTTTGACCCCAGTTGACCCAATTTTGAACTCGTCCGAGATTTCATCAAGACAATCACTCTGACCAAAATTCAGGTTGATCGGGCAAAAAATGTGGCCTCTAGAGTGCATACAAGGCAAATGTTGACGACGGACGACGGACGTTGCACGACGGACGAGGGACATCCACCTAACCACAATAGCTCACCTTGAGCATTTCGTGCTCAGATGAGCTAAAAATGTGGCCTCTAGAGTGCATACAAGGTTTTTCTAAGATTTGACCCCGTGACCTAGTTTTTGACCCCAGTTGACCCAATTTCGAACTCTTCCGAGATTTCATCAAAACAATCATTCTGACCAAATTTCAGGACGATCTGGCAAAAAATGTGGCCTCTAGAGTGCAAACAAGGTTTTTCTTAGATTTGACATCGTGACCTAGTTTTTGACCCCAGTTGACCCAATTTCGAACTTGTCTGACATTTCATCAAGACAATCATTCTCACCAAAATTCAGGTTAATCGGACAAAAAATGTGGCCTCTAGAGTGCATACAAGGTTTTTCTTAGATTTGACCCCGTGACCTCGTTTTTGACCCCAGTTGACCCAATTTCGAACATGTTTGAGATTTTATCAAGACAATCATTCTGACCAAAATTCAGGTTGATCAGGCAAAAAATGTGGCCTCTAGAGTGCATACAAGGCAAATGTTGACGAGGGACATCGACGACGAACGAAGGACGACAGACATCCACCTAACCACAATAGCTCACCTTGAGCACTTCGTGCTCAGGTGAGCTAAAAAGTGTGAGATAACGGTACTTAATTACGAATGCAATCAACTATATACTGATAAGGTAAAGAAACTCATCATGAAAATCACTTTTTTCTCCCTATCTATATCAATGCTTTATGTCATTTCAATTTTGGTTTCTTCACGATGAAGTCAGTTTCGAAAGCTTGCTACTTTTACTCGATGACATATGATGTTTACCAATGTTATTCAAAGGATGGTAAAAATGCCAGTAGTTTTGTTTCTTTGATCTTTCAGTAAAGTCAAAGACCATGACAGCAAAAATTTCGTAGGTTCCAATTTATCTATATCACCTCGTCAAAAGTCTGTTGATAAACATTCAACTAGAGTGGTTTACCTGTAGTTACAAAATTTTGGTTGCCCACTAATGATGCCTGTAAACTATACATGTACTTTTAATATTTTTTTCAAAATTCCAGATCCCCGTTTCCCTCTAAACCAATAATGTGGAAGGGCAATTCAAATGTTGTAACTACACCAACGGCTTAACCCTTGTCATTTGAAAAAAAAAATCTAGGGCAAAATAGGAACAGGAGAATCAAGAGGTATAGATTATGATCAGACTGATCAAAGCCAGAATATTACAGGTTCAGTGTGACAAGGGTTAAACAAAAATTTAACCTCTCACCAATTTTATACTAATTTCATACCATACCTTTCTTTAATCCCAAACAATTAAATGCAATTCACAAGGATAAGCTATAGAAAACACTTAAAGGATTAGAATGAGAGCACTATATATTGAATTCGACTATTGAAATTCTCCTCCAATGTTAACAGTTTTACTATATTGACCCAAAAGTCGTCCATATGAGAAGAGCCAATCACAATTCTCAATCATTTTTTCCAATGTTTATATTTCCGATGCAGTGACCTGCTTTAAGAGGATGGCATTATTTAGTCAAATCAATCAATACTAGGAAACCATTACTGAAATGTCAGCTATTTCATCTATCTTTTTTTTTCTCTAACCTGAATCTGTAATTTTTTATAACCCTTCCCAAGCTGCGCCTGTACATGGTCTTTTTTCTACAAACCAAGGAGAGGCCTTAATGTGTTCATTCTGTGAAATAATAGTATTTTTCCTGAAGATTTGGTAAACTTAGGTTAACTAGAACTGTCGCAGAGCGGACTTATACCACCCACAAGCACTTTGTCAGAATGCAAGTGCTATTAGTGCATGATGTATTTGCAACAAATATTGAGGTCATATGCAGCATTTGCATGAAGTTTCATGATTCTAGGTCACTTGGTTCTCGGGTTAGAGTCCGGAAACGAAAATTGAACAAAGGCCTTGACCTTGACCTTTCACCTATGTGACCCAAAAACAATAGGGCACTTCCTTGGGTCATAAGGAACTTTTGTATAAAGTTTCATAATTGTAGGTCACTTGGTTCTTGAGTTAGAGTCCGGAAACAAAAAGGTCTACGGATGGACGGACAGACGGTTGGAAGGACGCATGGATGTACTGATGGACAGACAGACAGACATGGTGAAACCAATATACCCCCTTCTACTTTGCGGGGTGTGACAAAATAAAGTATTACAAGAGCTGTCACTGTAAGATGACAATGCCCCCGACACCGCTTTGATTTTAAATTATGGCCAATCTATGTTGAAGGTCAAGGTCATCCAGGGGTCAAGGTCACCAAAGTATGTGCCTACAGAAAGGTAATGTACCAAGGAATGTTGTGGTAAAGTATGATGCGAATATGTTAAGTAATAAGGAAGTTATGGCCAATGTTAAAGTTTTTGGACGGAATGACGGACGGACGGACAGACGGACGGACGGACAAGTCAAATTTATGATGCCTCCCTATCGGGGGGCATAAAAAGTACAATTCATTCATCATTTGCAAGATTTAATAATGATTTGCAGGGCTTGTATTTGACCCTTAACCAAGGTTTTTGACCCTCAAAAAATCTGATGAAATCTTATTTTGACCCTTAGAAATTTATCCCAAAGGCGTCATTGTGAGCCCCTTGAAAGAAATGTTGAAGGGTCAAAACTTTTTGATGCGTCCTACTATCTAAAATTTTACAAATTAATTGCTTATTTTCTATCTTTACAAGAAAAGATCAGTTGACTCTTAAACCTACAAAATTCTACTCATGATTTCTCTTTCTATTCTTTTAACCCCTTTGAACTTTATTTGACAACCCCCAGATTTTAATGGTTTAAGGTGTCAATGACTCCCTAATTTCAAACACTAGCACGAGCCCTGATTAATTATTTTTTAGCTCTTATCAGTGATATATATATCAGAAATATTCGAGAAAATACATTTTGAAGAAAAAAATCATCAAAATGCAAAAATTAGTTCTTATTTAGGGAATTTCTCTGTCACAAAAGGAAAAAATAGAACCTTTTTTGAATTAGGAAGTAGCTTTTAAAAGTCCACTGTTAAAGAATGAAAAAAAGCCCTGCTGTTAAGATAATTCCTACATGTGTGCAGTCTGATCTTAGTCTACACCACCTGTAAGTCCTTTTAAACCCATGATTGATTTCAAATTAAATTTTCCTTAAAAAATAAACGACACAAAAATGATGCGTTCAGAGCCCTCAACTCTTTAAATTCAAAGTAATTTTGTGCTTTTTTTAATTCAGTATTACAAGAGATAATTTTCTGATGATCTTAACACTTGTCACACTTAATAAAAAATTGACAAAATCGTATTAAAATCAAAGTACCGAAAGCCAAATTATCACCAGTTTTTCTTTTGAAATTTCAAACAATTGCTGGATTTAACAAGGAAAACAGTTGGTAGAGTCTAAGATCAGACTGCACATATGTGCAGTCTGATCTTAGCCTATACTTTTTGCTGAAGCAGGAATATTCAGGGTTAAGCATTGCAGGGTAAGCTTTACCATTGCCTTTTCACATTTCCTTTTATTTCAGAACCATCTAACATGTTCAAGGTACAATACTCATTATGGCATATAAATGTGCCCCTAATTGTTAATATCAGATCTTAGTTCATTGAGCAAGGCCAAAACTATTCACTAAGTTCAATTTTTCTACATGAGGAATTCGTCTTATTCCTTTTTTTTTCAAAATTAATGTTTAAACTGAATAATATTAAGGTCAATATATTGTACATGTTCTTTTCACACATTGTCTTATGCTTCTGAATTTAAAGTTCTATTCAGACAAATTGCCAATTTCCATGACATTTCCGTCAATCTGAGTCAAATTTTTCAAACAAAATCTGTAAAGAAAAGTTTATAATGTGGGCTAATATCAGACTGTACATCTGTGCAGGCTAATCTTGTTCTATACTGTCTGCCAAAGCTTTGTGTGTAGCTTGAGTTTGTCATGAGCACCATGAGAAGGTTTAAGACTGGAGCCCCCCCCCCCCCCCCCCCCCCTGCATTTTGCTCTTAATGTCAATACCAGTTTTAAAACCCTGAAAACAACCCTGCTTTCTGCAAACTATTTCATTCAACATTACAAGTCAACAGTTTTGCAATATCTCATTTAGAAAGTAAAATAAGGCCAATATCCTAATTATGGAAGATAGGACTTGCAAAACAGATCAATAAAATTAATCATAATACATCATCAAACGTAAAGCTAATAGAAATGTCAGAACATAGTCCCATTTAGTTAATGTCTCCGGAATTCTGTTAGCATTTCTCTCTTGCTTCCTCTGATAAGTATAATGTCAGAATTAATTTTCTGAAAAGGGATGCTGTATTTATCCATCACCTCATAGTCCCTATGTTTGTCCCTTAAAAAGAGGGCTATAAATAGCAGTTGGTAGAGCACCGGACTTCAAAACCATTGAAGTTCAACCACGTGGGCTTGATTCCCAGGCTGGCACACTAACAAACTAATTGTCTTTTGGATGGGTTGGTAAACCGAGGTCTTGTGAGACGGTGCTTTACACCGAGCATGTTAAAGAACTATGGCGGATCTCAGCAGTAGTTTCGCCATGTATCCTTGCACTATCCCCCGTAACAACTAACCGTCTTCTGGGGGCGTTGCTCATATGAGCGTCTGCTACAGTAGTGACGATAAACAGAAATACACACACATGATTTTTATGCATTGGGGAAGGTGCCGTTGGCCCCTAATTTGGGGGAAATGTGTCAAAAAGTTGTTACAGGGGAAAAATCTTCAGTTGTGTATCTTGCTTGACTACTGAAAGTGCTTGAAAATATTTCCAAAAAAAAAACCACAAGAAAAATAGATTATACTGAGTTTTAAGGGACGCAGGTTTTGCGCATCTGAGACGAAAAATAAGTAGCCACAACCCTCAAAACTATGTGATGTGAGTCCCATAGACTCTCTGAAATTTAAACAGTCTTCAATTCTGTCCTGAAGTAGAGCCCCAAATACTTATATACTTCCATCAATGTCTTTACCATTAACCAGGGTATAGCTCTAAATCTACAATTTACAAGATTAAAGCCTAAAAGAAGTAGTCTATACCTAAAGAAGGGACTCTCAAAATCTAAGAAGGACCCCTAAGATCCCATTGATTTAGTCCTTTGGACCCTATTTTGTTGATGTTAGACTAAAACCCTGATGATAGAAGCAGTAGATAAGCTGATAATCAAAGCTTTTTTATTTTACCTACATCTGGCAGTACTGGGATTTTCCCGACTTACCAAAAATTCTCATTTATCAATACACTTACATATGTCTTAGATAACTAATCGCTTATAGTCATTAACCAAGATCGATCTTTTCTCACAAATGTTTGCTTTATATAGATTGCAATTCCTATCATTGTACAATTTGTTTGTACCTTAGTGAAATAAAGTATATGTTATGTTATGTTATGTAAAATTATCCCATAGAAGAACCGTGTAAAAGCTGGAATATTGATTTATCTATCAATCAATCAACAGACCAATCGATCAACCAATTAAAAATCAATCAGTCATTCAATTTCAATAAATCAATAATAACCAATCCGTTAGAACCAATCAATTAGTCAGTAGAATCAATCAATCAGAATAATCAGTCAGAAACAATCAATCAGTCAAAATCAATCAATCAGTCAGAATCAATCAACAACATCAATCATTAACAGTTTATCATATTAAAAATATTATTGATCATGTATGGATAATATCTAAGATAGATTGATACATAAATTCATTATTATCATTGTCAATCATACATAGAGAATAATGGTTTGTTTCATTGTAAGATCAATTTATATTTCATTGAGTCAACAACATACGGTAAGCTATAATTTCATAAGTATCAGAGCTACAAGTGAAAATATAGCTTTTGTTGTTCATGAAATGAAATATAAATCCATCTTACACCAAAATGAACAATTATTCTGTGAAATAAACAAAAGTGGGGTGTAACTTAACCCTTGTGATGCTGAATAAATTTTGGCTAAAAATTTTCATCAAAATAAAAAGGCAAAAAGCACTTGAAGAACCAACTGTAGATCAACTTTTATTTGAAAAACTAAATCTATTGACAATTCTGGTTTGAAAGTGAGAAACAGGTGGTATAGACTAACATCAGACTGCACATATATGCAGGCTGATGTTTGTCTATAGCTCCTGCCAAAGCTGGAATATTGCGGTACCAGCATGACAAGGGTTAAGTTTTTGATAATTTCACCGGTAAGGTGGTGAGTTTTCAAAATTATATTATACTGAAAGAAAGTGTATCCTACTTACCATTGATAATAGATGACTTCCTATAGCCATAAAATGTCTTTGTAAACAGGGTTTGACACTAAGAGGAGTCCCAGACTCCTTGTTTACCAGTTGGGACTCCTTCCATTTGCAAATAAGGAGTCTGATGGACTTCAAGGGTCATATTAGAATATTTTGAAAAAAGAAATGCACAGAGCAGTGCCCTTTCTTACACTTGCCAAATTTTCCACTAGAATTAGTGTTTACGCCTGGTTAATCAGGAGAGGATTTACATAGTGTTTTATTCAGAAATCAACAAAGCTCACCAGTGATAGCTCTATTATCTAGAAATCTAATCTTGCATTCTGGCAACAGATGTTATGCAGCCAGAAGGTATTTTTTGCACATAAACTCAGGGAACAATGTATTCACTCATTACTTTATTGTCATACATGTATACATCTTGCTTAACTCATTACAACTACAAGAGGTCCGTTAAAGACCTAATTCGCTCACCTGATTTGAATCTTGCATTCTGGCAACAGATATTATGCAGCTAGAACTTATTTTTTGCACATAAACTCAGGGAACATTGTATTCACTCATTTCTTTATTGTCCTATATCTTACTCAACTCTTTACAAGTGCAAGAGGGTCCCTTATGGACCTAACTTGTTACCAGATTTGAATCTTGCATTCTTGTAACAAATGTAACAGCCATAAGGTATCTTTTGCACATATGGAACAAATTGTTCACTCATTTCTTTGTTGTCATTTGCATCTTACTCAACCCTTTACAAGTGCAAGGGGTCCCTTAGGGAGTCATGGTCATATCTTGCTCACTGGATTAGAATCTTGCATTCTGGCAACAGATGTTATATAGCTAGATGGATTTTTTTTGCACATAAACTTGGAACAGTGTATTAAATCATTACTTTATTTTCATACATATCTTACTCTACCCTTTACAAGTGCAAGAGGTCCTTTTTAGACCTAACTTACCAGATTTGAATCTTGCATTCTGGCAAACAGATGTTTTGCAGCCAGAATGTATTGTTTTTTCGTTTGCACATAAACTCCAGGAACGATGTATTCACTCATGACTTTATTGTCATACATGTAAACATCTTACTCAACTCTTTACAAAAACAGCCCAGAGGACTGTGATGGTCCTAACTTGCTCACCAGATTTGAATCTTGCATTCTGGCAACATAATATGATTATACGAGGGTTGTTCAAAAATTAACCGGATTTTGTTTTCGCAAAATTTTATTTTTGAAGCAATCAAACGAAATTTGGTATTATTTGCTGTCGGAATTCAATCCACATATGGTTTTGTAAAATTGGTATAGCTATCGAACAAAGGGCTCGCGCATTTGCCATATAAAATGCCATGGAAATGAGTACCCAGCACAGCAGACAAAATAATCCATACATTTGTTCTTCGTTTGTAAATATTCTTTCTTTTCTAACTGTTGAAAAACTTGAAAATTAATTGAGTTGCTGGAATAAGTATTACAAATGCCTTGTCTTAATTTGAAGAAATTTGACCGTAGAATTTTTCGTAAAGATCTGTTTAAAATGAAGCGGGGTAAGTGTTTCGGAACATTCTAGAAGACGTCAACTGAATGCTCAGAATTTTGATTTTTAATTATTCTATTCGAAATCTACAAAAATACCTAAAGACATAAATCAAATACTTGTCACGCTTAAAGAGAATGGTTCATTTTTCCAAATGCTTTATTTTCATCGGCGAAGACGCTTCCATGCCAAGTGAGATAAGAGGAAGAACAGACAGAGGGAAACTTATCCAATCAACTGTAGGGAAATCAATTGCCGAGTCTCTGGAAGATATAGGCGATTTTCTAAGGCGCACCTTTCTGAGAACTTTGATTTTGCACCAATTGATTTTACCTTTATACAAACCATCAAAGCACAGCTTAATAACAGGAACATTGAATTCATCCTTCTTCCATGAATAACGAACCATGACAAGCTAAATTACACAACATCAAATGTCTCCATTTTCGACAACCTCGCTAGCGTCATGTACTGTGCGACCCCACCTAATGCCCATGTATTTTTGTTTGCGTGAGATATGAATATACAGCGTTCAAATGCTTTAGGTTTTGGCAAGTTTGAGCATATTAAGTGTCATGTTAATATGAGTATACTTTTTTCACATAGCGATAAATCAATGATGATTTATTGACCTAATCCGGATAAAAATTGAACATCCCTGGTAAAGCAAGAAGGGTTTTAATGCATGTTCAGTCAGGGAACAATCTATTCACTCCTTACTATATTGTTTTATACATCTTCCTCAACCCTTTACCTAGAGGGCCAAGAGGACTCACCTGACTTGAATTGCATTCTTATAATATGACCTATGTCTCAGGAGTGAAAACTAGAGGCGCCCGATAATGATTATAAGAGGATGATAAGGCTGTATAAAACAAGGATTATTCCAGTGAAATTTGTTTGAAATCCAAAAATAAAAATTCAACACTAGCAGAATGTTACTGCACAATATACTGGTACTTTGTCCACAAAATTTTGATTTTGGATCTTTCCGCTTTTTATTAAACACCACTATAAGGATGTTACTTGACAATAATTGTTTGTCATCAAAAAAAAAAATTCTACCTAATGATAATAACAAGTAAAATATTAAATCCAATATATTTATTCTGCTCAATGCCTTAGAGTGCAGTCAACTCCACTCCTTCTTCCCCACTCTAAACCTCAGTAGGCCACTTTACACCACTTGACTCTCTTTGTGCACTCACCCTTCGTTCAACTAAACTGACCAATTCTAAGGGGGTATCTCAGGCTCCCTATTTCACCTAATGTTTCTACACATTTGGATTCCAACAAAGCTTATGTTCCTTCTAACCTACAATCTTTACACCTATTAAATTTAATGAGTCTAAAAAAAATTAATCATTTAGGTGATCAAATACTCACTTTATATTTTGAAATGTCCTCTGCCAATAAAAAACATGTTGTTCATCTAATCAAACATATTTTGCAGCCTGATACAGCTTCACAGAAATAAAATTACCATAATATTTGGTTGAAATCCATCTGTTTAAACTTTGAAAAAAGTTTGTTTTACCCTATATGGATATAACACCATATAACATATCAAAAGAAATGACCTCTGACAATAAAACACATATTTTACATCTGATCACAATATTCTTTTGCAGACTGATAAAGGATCACTAAAGAATCATTCCAGTGAAATTCAGTTGATATCCATCAGTTAGATTCTGAGAAAATGATTTTCAGAGTTTTGACTTTTATAAAAAGAAATGACCTCTGCCCATAAAACACTAATTTTTCATCTGATCACAATATATTTTTACAGACTTGTAAAGGTTCTCTTAAGAATCATTCAAATGAAATTTGGTTGTTATCCATTAGTTAGGTTCTGAGAAAATGATTTTCAAAGTTTCCACTATATAACATATAGAGAAATGACCTCCGCCCATAAAATACACATTTTTCATCTGATCATGATAATTTTTTTGTAGACTGATAGAGGGTCACTCAAGGATAATTCATGTGAAGTTTGGTTAATATCCATCAATTAGTTTCTGAGAAAAGCCACCTATTGCCATATATGGAAATTAGCCACGCCTACTACAGCCATGATTTTCAACCAATTAAAATTCTTTGAAGGAATCTGATAGATTGATTGATTGATTGAATTGTGTTTAACGCCGCTTTCAACATTATTTCAGTTATATCGCGGCGGCTGGAGCACCTAACAATGGTTTCCCGGTATTTCTCTCACCAGCACAACCACCACACCCTTTCCTAGCCTCCAGCTGCTATCTCACATAGGTCTACGATTATCAACCCATTGGTGAGAGACAAATAGTCGGAAAGAATGAGCGCCGCCATTGAGGATCGAACCCGTGACCTCTGGATTGACAGTCTGATGCGAATCTGATAGAGGGTCACCCAAGGAACATTTCTGTAAAATTTGATTAAAATCCATCCAGTACTTAATGTGAAGAAGATTTTTAAAGTAAAAGTTTAAGGACAGACGGACGGACACACACACTCATGCACACACGGACACCTGCCATGACAATAGCCCGCTGGCCTTTTGGCCAGTGGAGCTAAAAACCTGTTGAATTTTTTTGATATTACACAGGTGTTAAAACACTAGTGAAATAATTATGCAAATGAGCTAACATAGGATAGCAACGTTATTTTTTTTGTTTTGAATATGACATCATTATGGATTTGTTTCACAAACCGCATTTCATGTTTTGCGAAATAATTTGAACCAATGATTATTGTAATTTTTTTGTTTTATCACAAATTAGAGTCATATAAAAGAATATCAAATTTTTGCTCATTCAATGCCAAATTAATTAAGCTTGTCACCTTAAACAGATAAAAACTTGGCGCGGCCTCGTTTTTATCTGTTTATAGGTTTACTTTTTTTTTGCTCATAAACTCGGCCAACAGTCCAATTGCTCATCACTTTATTGTCATATAATTCAATCTTAGTTGTGTCAATCATAATTTGTGTGAATGATTGGATGAAAAATTGTTTTTTTACATTTCTATATGAAAATAATTTTGAGTATATATCTATTTTGTTAGCTTCTCCATAAATTAGTCCTGTAAGTAATGGGTTTTATAAATTGTCGGTGTTCTACTAAAACCTCTTAACTACAGCTTGTTTCAAGCTTGTTTCAAGCTGTAGTTAAAAGGTTTTGGTAGAAAATCAACGAAATGGTAAATCTTTTTTTGGTGGATTTCATTATATTGAATTATAAGGTTTGAAGAGAGTATTTAATTTCATGGAGGTATGGAATAAACAAATATTCTCTTCATCCCTTTCACAACCTTTTACAAGGACAAGAGGTCTGTAATGGACCTAACTTGCTCACTGGATTTTGAATGCATGCTCGCAACAGATGCTATGCAGCCAAGATTTTTTGCACATAAACTCAGTGATCAATGTAGTTACTAATTACTTTGTCATATATACATTCATTTTGCTCAAGATTGACAAGAGGTAAGTTATAGACCTAACATGCTTACTGGATACATTCTTACAGCATATGAGCTAGTGCATGACATTTCCAACAATTTTAAATGTGCGCAATGTTAAGACCCAGATCGGTCTAGGGTTGCAGTCTGATCAGAGTCTTAACTATGCGCTCAATAGATGGCTACAGACCTTAAATCGCTATTTACAACCCAAAATTAATTTAAATGCCCTAGGTGCGTGTCCAGGCTACTCAACAACTTTCCATCATGCACACATAAAATTGTTGGAAATGTCATGCACATGCTCATATGTATCATGATTTGTAACCAGAAGGTACTTTTGGGACATAATTTCAATTAAAAATTAGGATAACATTATTCACACATATCTTTATATGTTGGCAAGCAAAATATTTAAATGAATACAGAGTGTTTTATTAAATATTTAAAATACAGCTTTTCATTTACAATATTTTTGTCCTCCATAGATATAAGAGCCTGTGCATGACATTTCCAACAAATGTCATGTGTGTGTGATGGACAGATAAGAGAAGCCTGGACAATGTATTGAAATTATTCTTGGATTGTGAACAAAGGCTTTAGCCTAATAAGCCTAGATGAGTTGGGGTGCTGGTGGCTCCAATAAAATGTTGTGGTTTCTAGTGATGCGCAGATTAATCAATTATAATCGATAATCAGTTGGTTTTGGCTTTTGATTGTGATAATCAACTAATAACCATGAAGTTAGTAGAAAAATCTGCAGAAAGAGTCTTTAAGTCATGATTTTAACCATACTTTCACATTCTATTCTTCAAAAGATGATACTGAGAGTGCTGTATTAATTTCTAAGAAAAAATTTGTACATTCGATCATCAGTTAATTTACTCTTCCAATAATAAACCGATTATCGATTGTCAATTGCCTATATCCAACCATTGAGCATGCCATTAAGAAACATATCAGACTTTGCAGCTGCAAGGCTGATCCAAGTTTTTATGATGTGAAATTGTTGGAAATATCATGCACAGGTTCATAAATCTTATTCAAACTTTTCCAGAACCAAGAAGAACATGATGGTCCTAAATTCCTTACCTGATTAACTTTAATCTTTCATCATTATATAAGAAGTTCTTTTGCAAATAAAACACAGAAAATACCTTATACATCACTTTTTGCATGCAAGTGCATCTGATAATAAACAACACTTTATTATAGCTATTATAACAAATTCTTGGAATATACATCTTAATCTGACAACACTTTGTCAGCAACATGAATCATACACCTCTTGTCATTATAAAGCCACTTGATTTGCAATGTATGAGACCCGTCACTTACACCAGACAGTGCCCACCCATCGTTGCCAAAAACCAAGAATTTGGGTTCTGCAACATACTACTACAGATACCGATAGATCTGGATAAGAAGGTTAGTTTGTTTGTTTGTTTGTTTGTTTGAATGGGGTTTAAAGCCACTTTCAACAACCTTTCAGTAATATCACAGCAACTTGAGAACCTAACAATGGATTCCTGGTATTTCTCACATCAGTACTACCATTTATTCCTTTGGAATGGGATGGGATGGGGGAATTGGAATTGGATGGATTGGGATTGGATGGATTGGGATTGGATGGGATTTTATAGAGAGAGATAGAGTGAGAGAGAGGGAGAGAGAGAGAGGGAACACACAAACAAAATAGGTTTTCTTTTGGAACTGAAGATTTTTAATTAGTGCTAACTTCTCCTATGCAAACCTCTGTCAAAATTATCAGATCGCTGCTGTCAATTAAACAAGATGTGTTCGTATACCACTTATGCCCCTGAAACAGCTTCCTTTTGTTTGACCTTGATAAATGACCTTGATAATTGACATTGACCTTGACATTGGATAAGGTGATCTTTTGAGAGGAACCTTCTTGCCAAATGTAAGCATTGTCACTTACATAGTGATGAAGTTATAGGAAAATGTTTAGTTGCAGGTTATATATTTGATAGACAGACAGGGTTGGACAGACAGACAGACACCAGTAAAACAATATGCCCCAAAATCTATCAATGCACGGTCATTTAAATCAGTTCATCTGTCAAAACACTCAAGACTATTGAACTAAAAAAATCTGCATTTTTGTAGATGGGAAAATTAAATGTCATAACTACATCTAAATTTATCTGTAGTTATGACGTTTATGTCACCCAGCATTTTCTTTTGTGTCATGTCTATAACAATAACTTTTGCAGTTGAATGCTGTTTTGATATCTGAGAATAAATCTTTCATATATTTCGGGACCTGATTCGAATTTAATTTCGATATAAAAACTAGAATATAGATCTATCCGAAAAGTGGGACAATCCGAATACTACCTCATTTGAATAATGAATGGCCAGACAAAATTTAGGAATCAATCATTAATCATAGATACATGACTTTAAAATTCCGTGTTAAGAAAAGGGAACGTGAATTGAAATACTCACATAAAACGGTGACAGACAGCCAAAATCACAGAAAAAAATAAAGACTGCCGAGAAATGATTATTTTGTGCCTGTTTGCTTTGCTGATTGGTAGAATACACGAATAATAAATGTCAAAGCATGTAAAACCAAAGTTTCTATAGGCCCTAAACCTGTGTAGTAATCTAAGACTTGAAATACATCATTTAAGTATCGTAGCGAAACAAAAATAAAAACAGACCCGTTATTTAATTTTAATGATTTAGTTTAAATAGTCACAATCAAGTCCGACCAATCCGGTTTTTATGTATGGTGCCATAGAACTGCCATATAATTCTATCTGAGGGATTGTTTTACCTCCATATGCCCTAGCCCACTGGGCTATTATAATGGCTCTGCGTCCGTCGAGCGTGGGTCGGTGCGCCCACCATATTCATAATTTTTTTAAAAAAATCTTGAATGTCAACCGAACTTTTTGGGTTCTTATGTGTTTTTTAATGACTACTGATAAATATCAATTTATTCAAACAAACACTCCTTAAAGGGGTTTTTAATAATAACAATCTTATCTTTATATTTAATGGTATTTGTGTAAATATGACGGGTCGTGTTTTACACAGGCCGAGTTTTGTGACGCGGGCCGAGTTTTTCAGTAGCAGGCCGAGTTGATAAGACACCGGCAATTCTTTCACGGATAGAAAACTTGCTGACAAATCGTAAAATGCATGTCATCCTTGTGGGGGACCAATCGCAAGACTAAGTGGAAGTTAAATCAGGCCCGAGTTCCCCAAAGAATAGTATTATCTCCTCTACTTTTCCTCTCTCATATAAATGACATGCTTTAACATGTAAAATCTCAACTTGATAAGATTTTTCGCAGATGACTGCTTGCTCTACGGAAAACTAAATTAATAACTATCGTGGCAGTGTAAAACTGCAAGAAGACTGACCTGAATAACCTCTCTACGTGGGCACACAAATGGGGCATGAAATTCAACGTTCAAAAATGCAGTGCCAACTGAGCATAAGAAAAAAATCGATCAGCCGCTACTCCATGAATGATCAAATACTCCAACAAGTTGAAGAAATACCATACCTAGAATAACATTCTAGACAGTTTGTAGTGGCATACCCACAATAATCGATTGGAAAGAAGGCAAATTCCACTCGGCTTTCTAAGAAGAAATCTACACCATGCTCAACTCTCTTGTTGGAGAATAGGTTACTTAATCTCAGCAGGTTCTAAATTAGTATATGGATCAGCGATATGGGGGCCTTACAGTGAAACAAGACATTCATGAACCCGAAAGTACTCAACGCTCAGCTCAGTGCTGTCGCACTCGACATGAAGGATGTATAACAGACATGTCAAACAGTTTAAAACCCCGGGGGTCTGTTTTACTAAACATCGTCGATCGTTTTTGCGTAAGTCAAAAATTAAAGTTGCTACTACTGTGACATTAGTAACTAAATATGTAATTCCGAATGAAACATCTCAATGAAATCGTCTAGGCAGAATATAACAATGAATGAAAACACCAGGTAGGATTTTTGATTTTGACTTACGATTAATTTTTGCTTAAGAAGTTTAGTAAAAACAGGCCCCCAGCTCTCCAAGATCGACGTAGAGACCAGCAATTGACACTGTTGTACAAGGCGGCCGAAGGGCATGTAACGGCTATCAATAAGAATCGCTTCAATCAAACCCAGAGTTATAAACGGGCGATTCGGGCTTCAAGATAACAGGACTTTGATCAAACAGACATTGTCCAAAATTACGAAACAAACAACACGAGTTATCAAAACTTGAAACTGTAAAAATTCTTTGTAAAAACTATAAGAGACTGGTACAAGGTGATGGATAACAGTGTGGTAACCGCAAAACGTGTAAACATCTTCAAAAATAGACTATTGACATCTCAATTTGATCACGGGCCCTGATATACATATATATTTTGAGTCCCTGATTTGATTAACCTGCGCACTCCCCTGTCTATCGGCAAAGCCAGAAGTGGTACTTACGACGTATTACACTGAAATGAACTTCTAAACGGCCACTTGGTTTTTGATGAAAAAGTATTATTTACTTTGGTGTCTGAATTTGTAAGTAGTCGAATTGTGTTAGAACAATCATTCGGCGAGAAAATACAATTCAAATCGCCCCCCAAAAAATTGAGGAACGCAACGAAGTTAAAAGAAATTCAATATTACCCCTGATTTAAAAATTAACATTAGTGGGTGGGATAATTTTATCATTGTAATGCTTATGAGAGGAAAAAAACAATCGCAGGTTGTGATCACTTTTCTGCTTTTTGCTTAGAACAAGTGTGAAAGCTCATGCTTTATTTCCATTCTCTAAGAAATAGTACTTTTAATCATGCAATTTAAAACTTGTTTAAAATGTACAATAAAAATAGCAAGCCCAACGGGTCTTTTCAATGACCATCAAACAAACAGCGACGTCTTACGGTTGATGTTAAGTTATGCAATGTCTACATGTTCCTTTATAGGTAGAAGGACGATGAAAAAGGAGTCGATTGTAAATTTTATGATAAAGGATAGTTTGTGCAAGTTTTTGGTGGTGAGTATTCATTGCGCTTGAGTAAATATCATGGTAGGTGGCAGTCTCTGACGTACTGTCACGTTTCGTTGATTTCTTCTCGTTTTAGTACTACGGACAATACATTAGGATATCTGAGCCGTGGCAGATGTTTTGACACTTAAAACACTTGTCCCGGCGACCCAAACATTCATGACTAGTTACGTTTGTGGATCCCGTTCCCCTACGTTATCTTTACTTTCACCCCGATTTGCCCAACGCGGGAGGTGGGAAAAGCATCAAATTCTATAGGCCAATACCATGGCAGTTTCAGAATTACCTAGGAGTTAAACCCGCTATCAATGTCAGGCTGTGTAGGCCTTTGTGCTCTTTGTTGTTTATTTTTATTATCATCACAAAATTTTAAAATCATTCCAGGATTTCACACCCCTGTGATTTTATGAATCTACTAAAGTAAGAAATCTTGTGGAAGAGAATAGCATAATTTTCCAAACTGTTTGTCCTACGCTTTCTTTTCACCGAACAGAAATAATTTTCATTGACGTCTACAACCGTTCTAAGACTAATTTCCACTCAAATGAGATAATACCCCCCCCCCCCTCTTGGGTAATCTCCTTTGGAATAGAAAAAACTGCATAAAAACAAGTGTTGATTCGACCAAATACAATGTATAGGCATTTTCTGGATGACGTCAAAACTCTTCGTGGACAACGAACGCAATCGGGAACGTCACCGAACGATTACCTTTCGAATCAGTGCCATGGCGATGGCATTGCGCCATTCGTTCCCGCTAGCGATTCTATTGGTTCCAGAGTAGGCTAATAAGATATCTGCATACTAGATCTCGGAAGACCCCGACCCGATGTTAGCGGTCCGGGCTTCAATTAGAACATCACACTGCCTCTAGCTGCAATAATGTAGGCCTACTCATCTTTCTGATATGCTGATGACGAGGAACACCAGAGTGAGACTATCAAACGAGGGTTATGTTACAACAATTACGCTGGCTTAAGCTTGACTTAGCCGACGAGCGGTGGCATCGTTGCAAGCTTTATAAAGGAAAAAAAAACATTAGTTTCAATGTAAGATCGATTTATATAATATGACCTACGATGCGGAAATGAAATAACCCCGTTGAATATTTTTGATATTGCACGGGTGTCTTTACACCATATACCTGCAATTTCAAGTGTGTGATCAAAGATCAATTTTATATTGAAAATGATAGGAGATAACGGTTTCTCAAACCTGACTCTTTCTCGCGGAACTATAGTTGAATAACTATGCAAATTAGCTAAGAACGGATAGCAACGTTATATTTTCGTTGTGAAAATAACGCCATAATGAATTTGCTTGCGTCATTTCGCAAGCGGCGTTATATGTTTTGCGGAATAACTTGAATCGATAAATGTCGAAATGTCCTAGTTTTATCACAAAAAATCGGGTCAGCCTCGTTTTATCTGTTTATTGATGACTCGTTTGATGAATTCGGTATTCAATGACTACTCATTCAATATTCTCTATATATTTCATTTTCAAGTGAACATATATAGTCCGGCAGAAAAATGGCATATTTTACTTGAACCTAGTAGTGTAGTATAAAGTTTTTTTCTTGGCTGATTCTTGTAGCCCATGCCTTAATTATCAAGAATCGGGTTGATGACACCTTGTCATCATTGAGCATTTTGAGAAAATCGAGATGGCAGCCAGGACCCCTCAAACAAATACATGTAACCACTTGACTTGTCTTGATGATAGGTTTTTATGTTTTTTGAGCTTAGTTTTGATGTAAAGATTCTACTTTTAAGTATTATGATAAAATAGACCCATAAAACGAAAGAAACATTAACTATTATAGGCAACATGGCGGCCAAGTAGAAATATCACACGGAATTTAGTAAACAATGGATTCTGTTTGACAACCAAACTTGGGAATTATTTCAATTACATTTATTTCAAATGAATTTTAGCTGCGTTCCTGCATACTAAAAATAAGATTGATAGTGCCATCGCCAATGGTAAATTGTCTTCTTAATTTAAAGATGGCAGCCAGGAATGCAGAATTAAGAATAATACCATTTAGTTAATCACAAACTTAATGACATTTAACTTAACATAACTATTAATCTGTTTTTTTTGCCGGCTTCTGATAAAGCAAATACTAAAATTGATAATCAAAATTGTGGTTATCAGTTGAGATGGATGCCAATCAGAACTGTTGCTTGTTTGGCAAAATTGAACAGTGAATAGGAGTTTACACAGTTTTTCTAAATTCTATTTAATTTTAAATACCAAATTTTATCCTCTTTCTATCCTTTTTTTGTCTAGCATTTAGTATCTGTCATTATATTTGCATCATTGTTCTTAGTTTGAGATGGCAGCCACTTGAATGTGGACAACAGCATTGTTTACCTTATCTTTATGCTGATTTTTTTTTTAAATTCCCAGTTGTTTTGTCCTTCGATTTGTAATTTGGTATGAAGTTATACTCTAAAATACATAATTTCAACATCCTTATTCTGACTCAGAGAGGTCCAAGGAACAAATAAATATCACTCTTCGATAATGGTGACTCTTACTTATCAAAAGACTAAAAGAAAAAGAGAGAGAATTTTTGTTCTGGCTGCCATCTTGCAATTAGGATGTCATGAATTTCTAATTGATAATGATTTATAAGGAAGGGGTTCTGACTGCAAGAACAGGTGTATAAGTAAAAAAAAAAATAGATACAAAAGTGTAAGGATGTCTATAAAAACGTTTCTTACACATTCGATATTTGGGCTGCCATCTTGAAATTTGCCCTAAAATGACGCACGGACTAGAGATAACACATATTGACGTCTTGGATCTGCTTGACAGAGGTCTAATGAATTATTCCATACCTTATTTTGTAAGATCGCTTTGAGGAGTATATGATGCCCCTTCCTGATCCAATGATTTGAATGTATTTGGATACAAGCAAATCTCGTTTTCAAAACTGGCTGCCATCTCGCATTGAGAATGCTTTGATCTTAAAAGTAGTACTTAATGATTCAAATGAGTATTGAAACCGTAAACAAAGATGTTTGGGCTACTCAAATAAGACAAAAGATGGCAAGAAATATAGACAGTGCCTTTCAGTCAATTCTATTATTCTTTGGCAGACAACTTGAAATCACTCAGGATGACAGGTAGAATCCAAATTATCCAATGTTTACATCTTGATTCTTACTAAGGAAGTTCAAATGACCATTTCAATCATTTTCCGTTTTTGACTGACATTTCATGTTCACAAATATTAACATTTGTTTGTTGCCAATTAAAATTTATTGTTTGGTTGAGCTTAGCAGAAAGCTCAATGGCAAAACACATATAAAGAAAGTGAAAGCTTCAAAATCAATTGAGTTTGTTTAAGTTGGGGTTACTGCTACTTTTAGCAGTTAAACTGCGTTGTCTAGAGCAGTGGTGGACACATGCTCATACTATATTTACTTCGGCCGGAGATTGAACCACGGTGCCTACGGTTGAGTCTGCAATACTGTGCAATGGTCTAGGTCCAAAAATCATTTGTGATAAACATTTGAAACTTTTCCTCTGTTCAGATGTTTCATTCTACTTAAATTGGCTTGTACAATAATCAACATGATTACAAGATTCCGATAAATAGTCTACATCTTTAAATCTGAAGTTCTACAGTAAAATCTAGAGTAAATACAATGTATAAAGCTGTAAATAAACTGATACTGAAAATACTTTTAAATTTTTCATATGTGGCTGCTATCTTGAATATGAAAAAGCAAAATGCCTTTTTTTTATTTTCATTTAGAGAAATACATTATTTTGCACATTTCTGACTTCTATCTTGGGGTTTACAAAAAATTACACATGATAAAGGCTGTCATCAATCAAAGTTTAAAATAAGCCTGATCTCAGATGTAAATTCACATAAGAACAAAACATTTTCATTATTCAATCGCTTGTGTATATCATCAGTTCAATTAGGGTAATAGCCTTTTTTATACAAAGAGTTAAACTTGCACTTGGGCGCTATCCTTGTAATCATAATCAATTTTAGTTATAATTAAGGTAGTCTTTTTGTCACCTATTTCGGCAGGACATATTGCAAAACTGGCGAGTAAAATTCTTATTAGATATGAGGTTGATTTGTTGTTTAATGGAAATCTACATTTCATTGTGTCTGGCTGTCATTTCTAATTTCAAAAAGAATTTCAAATTTAGGGTAGGTTTTATGAGCCTACACGTATTTCTAAAATTGATTTCCAGTTCAAATTACTTGGGAATTAAATGTTAAAAGTTATTCAAAAGTTCAAGTTGGTCTAAACATGACTTTTAGAATCCCAATTGGCTACCATCTTGATTACAATTCTAGATTTATATTCGAATTTGAGCATGTTTATTTTATTTTTCCTGTTCTTATTAGCTGAGAAAAGGTGAAACGATATTTTAAGAAATATATAGATTGCATGCTTATGCTAAGCTTGTAAATTAAATCAAGCCCTGGCTGCCATCTTCATTTTTCAAAAAATTCAATGATTACAGGGTGTTATCAGTATTATTATTGATATGTAATGCTTAAGCTACAAGAATCAATCAATAAAAGCTGCTTTACTGGTCTCAAAAATCTTTCAGATTAACGATTTATTTTGAGCAGAAATCCGCATTTCTGCTTTCCTGGCTGCCAAGTTCAATTTTTGGAAAAAAAAAAAAAAAAAAAAAAATGAGATGATGGGATTTCTCTACCTGGTTTTCAGCCTTCCAAAAAATGTTTGAAACTACAATGTATTCTGAGGTTAAAGTATGTCACAGCATGGCTTTTCACATTGTTTTCTGATCCATAATTCGACTTGGCTGCCATCTCGATTACAATTCTAGATTTATTTTCAATTTGGGCATTTATTTATTGTGTGAATTTTAATAAGCATCGTAGTGACAAGAATAGGTGAAAAAATAGGTTCACAAATATGAATATATCAAAATAATGATCCTTTTGTATATTTAACGATAGCCCTGGCTGCCATCTCCATTTTTTCAAAATGCTCAATGATGACAAAATGTCATCAGTCAGATTCTTGATGTGCAATGTCTTGGCTACCAGAATCAATCAAGAAAAAAACTTTATACTACACTACTAGGTTCAGCTTAATATCTGCCGGACTAATATAAAGCATTTGTTGTTCACGAAATAATATATCATATGGCAATCGATCTGACTCGGAAACAAACTAAATTTATCCTATTTCTTTAATGCGAAAATGAGACAAAATACGAGAATTTTAAGACATTTTTCTCCTAAAGCGCGTCATTTTTGCGCGTGATTTCTATGCAATGTTCACGGTGACGTCACCTATTTTGCTCCAGTTACTTTGATGACGTCAGATAGGGTGGAATGGGCAAAAGCAGGGCATAAATCTTTTGATAATTTTGCTGGCTAAGCAGCGAGTTCAATCAAAATGACAATCTACTGTTATTCCTCCGATGATAAACCACAGAAAAGCATTAGAGAAATATACCATAGCCTACAGGCGTTGAAGTTTTAACCCCAGTTTTACCGAACCGTTCGACCTACCTCAGTCGATATCGTTGTAGGATCTCAAACCTGGGATTACGAGTTCGAGCCCCGGGACTGGTTTTACTGAACTTCTAAAGAAACAAGAGGACCAGAATGGCCCTAAATCGCTCACCTGAAATATATTGGTCTAGTGGAACTCATCCAAGTAACTTTCTAGCAAAGTTTCGTTCACATTTGCCTAATTATTGAATAGGAGATTTTATTTCAAGATTTTAAAGTGGGAATAGACGCTGCCCACCCATTCATTACTGAGGAGACTCAAAATAAGCCCAACCTGCCACACCCATATTTATGGGCCAATCAAACTTTTTCGAGCAATTTTTGAAAAGGGTCACCCATGGAACATTCTGGTAAAGTTTCATTGAAATCGGCCCCTATGGTTCAGGAGGAAATGCCGTTCGAAGATTTCGGGCTCAAAATAAGCCCTGCCCTGCTTCGCCCATATCTATGGGCCAATCAAATTTTCGGTAACAGTTTTTAAAAATGGTCACATGAGAAACATTCTGGTAAAGTTTTATTAAAATTGGCCAAGTGGTTCAGGAGGAGATGTCATTCAATGATTTCAAAGTGAAAAAATGCCACGCCCATATTTACGGGCCAATCCGAATTTCGCGAACATTTTTTAAAGAGGCACACCCAAGGAACATTCTGGCAAAGTTTCATGGAAATCGGCTCAGTGGTTCTCAGTGGGAGAAGAAGAAGTTTTTTTCTAAATTGTTGACGACAGACGACGGACTCAGGGCGATCCTTATAGCTCCCCTTGAGCACGTTGTGCTCAGGTGAGCTAAAAAATAATCGTAAGACAAAATCACAAATTGCACCTAGTGTTCTCATTCACGGTTATATTCTGCATTTCAATATCTCATTGGATCCAATAAGATGATGCATGGCAGAATTTAATAGTTAGTTACTACTGTAGAAGCAACTATTTTTTGACTTACTTGTTATGCAAAAAAAAAAAAAAAAGATCGTAAGATGTTTAGAAAAACAGGCCCCCGGCTGTGCATTATAACTTTTCAACCATCGATGTGAGAATGATAAATAGAAGCACGGACCCTAGATTCCATGATAGAAACCAACGCCTAAAGTTCTGCGCGATGAGCAGACGGCGGCTCTGGGGAAAAGCATAGGGATATGTTCCGCTGATTTTTTTTAAATATACATATATATTGAATAAAAAAAATCTGCGGAACATATCCCTATGATGAAAATAATTGTGTGAAACAGGGACCGTCGTGAAACAACATAAAGCCATGACTAGGTGCACCAGCGTCCAAGATATTAAGTTCTGCAATAGGCATTTGATCAAGTGTCTCTATTCCAATCCAAACTAGACGCGTAAGAAATGAGACGTGCTTTCATGCGTAGATTTTACGATAGGTCGACCGATTTGACCTGCATAGTTACACAGTAAACAATATCAGTAATGCGCGCCTAAAACATTGCAACTACAGCCAAATTTAGCTTGAGTTACGATGTTTTGGTCGCCGCTCGACTACAGGTTGTCAAAATCATCAGACTATAAGCAATTACTTGTCACCCGGGGTAACCGTGAATATAGTACAATGATCAAACAGGTATTTTACATAACCAAGCAGCCGTGTCGATTGACTAAGGGCACCCGGCGACGACAATGGGAGGCTTTGAAGCCATTGCGGTTTCAATATTTATAGTTATTTTCGTAATCTTTGTATTCAAAAGAAAATATGTTGACAGGAAAAGGGTTCAAGACTTTCCGTGCAGATTTCCAGCCGACAAGGATAAGGTATTCTGTAAAATGAAAGTTGTAAACGTGTATTGAAATTCAATGCTTTTCACCTTGACGTTTTTTTTTCATTTGCACAGATAAGAGGGGGTAATTAAAGTCTAAAATCTTTATTTCTCAACTAAACCCTACATTGTGGGTACTCATTGGAATCGTCTCGGCGAGACGATTCCAAGGAATACCTACAATATAGGATTTGTGAAAATATTGTTGAAAAAATTGAATTTGAAATCTAAAATACCTCTCGTATCTGTAGATCTCTTTGCATTTTATGGCATGTCGGTCTAGTTACTGACTTGTAACAAATTAACAATGTCATCGCTAATTCTTTAATTCTTTACTCTTTACTAACATTTTGCATTTATTGATCTATGTACGATCTAGAGTAGGTGACAGGGATTGGAATCGTTTTCATTGTGGATTATGTCTTTCATTACTCGTTCAACACCATCTATAATGTCACAATATAACTCAGATGATAATTCTACTAAGACTGCCTACAGTGGCAGTTCCCGTAGGCGGGGGTAGGGCATGGGTGGGTGGGGTGGGGGTAATGCGTGTGTGTGTGTGGGGGGGGGGGGAGGGGTCAAAGAAAGCAATGATTCCCTCCCCTCACGTAACCTAAATAGTTGATTTTTGCAAAGAAATTCAAATCAATATAAGAGGTTATGAAACTAAGGGAACTTTGTGTGAAGTTGTTTTTTCAACACTTGGTTATTTTATTGCTCATTTTGTTTCTCTTGATATTTTTAAATTTAAAATAGGCCTGTTTGAAGTCTTTTAAAGATAAGAATGGATAAGTTGAAAACTGTTCAAGATTTTGGGGCAGGGCAGGAGCTATAACTAAGCTACTTTTATAGGGTGGTGGTGGGGGGTGGGGTGGAGGCAGCTATGGGGGGGTGCTTTTTTTTGTAAGCCCTATTCCTGGAGGCCTTCAAATTCAAACTGATGAAAATCGTATTGAATTCATCCAATATTCAGTTGTTTTTTGCAATTAAAAAGTGCTCAAGGTGAGCTATTGTGATCACTCACCGTTCGTCACCTGTCCCTCACTTGGCAGGGATGTTCCTAGGGTGAAGCTCTTAAAAGGTTGTAAAAAGAATTTAATTCTATCAAAAACTCTGGTTACAATAGTAACAGAAAGACAGAAAAATTGCTGAAAATCTTAGAAATTTCTCCTAAACCATTGAGCCAATTAAGCTGAAACTTGGTAGGGATGTTCTTTGGGTGTAGGTCTACCAGAGTTGTTAAAAGAATTCAATTCAATCAATAACTCTGGTTGCTATGGTAACAGAACGACTGAAAATTTATGAAAAAAAAAAAAAAAAAATGCTGTGGGACAAAATTTAATTCTGTTTCTTTCAAAACCACCTCAAATGTACATCAAAAAATCTCTAGTATTTTGAACATGGTTGACAAGTTATGAGTTGACTTACTCAGGTGAGTGATATTACCATCATGGTCCTCTTGTTTGATAAGAGAGTTGAATATTTGTGTATAATAGTGTAATCCCAATAATTGGAATCCTGAAAATTGCAATAAAACTGCTGAATTGCTACAGCCTACATGCAAATGCCATATAATAATTAAGATATTAAGAGAGTATTTTTTATTTCATGGATGTATGAGACAAAAATCCTAATCACATTTAATATGCATGAATCTGCAAAAGGTAAAGTGTGATTTGGTTTTCAGTTTCATACTTCCATGAAATAAAAATACCCTCTTTATCTTTTATAATTAAATATTATGAAGCTTAAATTTTGATTTAAAAGACAGATTATAAATGAAACTTCTTTTTGTGGAAGCTTGCAAATTGGCTGTTAACTAAAAATTGTTTTCATTTGATAAACCAATTTTTCATCAAATCAGAATGCAGGTGAATGAACTAAAATTCAATTATGTATATGTAAGAAGAAAAAATTCTCAGAATATCAACTTCCAGTTGATTTAAACCCTTGTCATGCTGATCCCAGAATATTCCTGCTTTGGCAGGAGGCATAGCCAAAGATCTCTGTTGATACCACCTGATTTTTCTTTATAAATCGGGTAAGTTTGGAAAATTATATTTTCACAATATAAACACTCACAATCAGGGAAACCAGTATTTCAGCAGTTTGATTTTGATGCATTTTTGCCAAGGATTTTTATTCAGCATGATCAGGGTTAACAAATTGGTTTTGGAAAACACAATTTCATTGAACATGCCAAAGGTCAGTTGAAACTATTGTAAGTGCCTATAAATATATAGGCACTTACAAAAGTTTTGCGCTGACTTCTCAATGTTTTTTTCAGTCGTTAGACAAAGATTGGTATGATGTAGCCATAGTTGGTGCTGGACCAGGAGGTTCTACTGCTGCATACTTCCTAGGTAATATGTAGTATCTATATTATTGTTATAAATTTTTGTTTTGGGCCTTTCTCATTTTTAGCTCGGCTGTTTTCGAAGAAAACCCGAGGTTTTATGATCACCTTGGTGTTGTTGGCATTGGCGTTGTTGTTGGCATTGGCGTGAGAAACTTTGACCTTGGTCATAACTTTTGAATTATGAGTCATAGAGCCTTCATATTTCACATATTATTGCTTGGGACAAAACCTTTCCGTAGGTACAAAGTTCAAGGTCATCAGTCAAGGTCATTTTTAAGGGTCAATTTTTAAAAAAAAATTAACCTTGGTCATAACTTTTGAATGGTAAGTCAAAGAGCCTTCATATTTCACAAGATCATTGCTTGGGACAAGACTATTCTGACGGTACCAAGTTCAAGGTCATCAGTCAAGGTCAATGTCATTTTTAAGGGTCAATTTCTTTTAAAAAATTTAACCTTGGTCATAACTTTTGAATGGTAAGTCATAGAGCCTTCATATTTCACATGATCATGGCTTGGGACAAGACCTTTCTGTAGGTACCAAGTTCAAGGTCATCAGTCAAGGTCAAGGTCGTTTTTCAAGGTCAAATGTGTTTCAAAAAATTTAACCTTGGTTATAACTATTGAATGGTAAGTCAAAGAGCCTTCATATTTCACATAATCATTGCTCTGGACAAGACCTTTCTGTAGGTACCAAGTTCATATATTTGCATTTGCCTAAGAAATAATAAACAGCCAAGCATTGCGGTGCTCTTGTTTCAATTTCAACCCTCCTTCAAATTGAAAGTTTTGCTAGTGGCAACAAAAAGTGCACAGGTGCAATATTTAGAAAAAATTATTGCAACACCAAATTTTTACTGAAGAAATTTTTAACAAAAACAAACTTTTGATAAGTTGACGCAATTTATGCAAAAGAGAGCATTTTCAGTGGGTCTTATAATTTGTAATAAAACTGAAAAACAAGACTTTTTTCCAAATCTGCCTTTTCATGCATTTTATGGTCATTAAAGACAATTGTTTAAATTGATTGTTCGAACAAGATTTACTATGGCTGCATCGAATATACTAATTGGGATTTCAACCTGATTATCGTCTCTAATCCAAGAGTGATCCACAGGCTTACTGTCGCATGTACATACAAAAGCAAAGAAAATCAAGGCATTGACTTACACACCAATACCCTGGATCAGATGTAGTATATGAACATAGTCTTTACTGGTTAGAGACCTATTCTTGATGAGCACCAGTTCTCGCCAACAACCCCAGTTCACAGTCAAGATGGAAAGGAAATGCTTCTACATTACAATTCATGTTGACAACTACTTCTTCTGTTCAGAAAATAATTTAATTAAATGAATATTACATCTTTACTGTGAAAATGGTCAGTTGGCAAGAACTGGTACGCAGCAACGATAGGTCTCAAACCAGTACAATTGTAACATCTGTGAACACTGGAAAAGGTTTTAAATAGGAATTAACAGCTTGCTTAGTTGGCGACCAAGAATGCCTAATAAATATTCAATGGGGTTCATACTCAGCCCTTATTGAACATACCTTCATATTTATATACATTTAGATGTTGCAATACTTTTTTCTTTGTGTATATAATATTTATCCAACTTCAAGAGCTGTCCATCCCCTTGATGTCATTTTGATGAAGTGCTTACAATTACAGGCCATGAAAAATGTTGTATCAATTTTCTAATCTCTTTGAATATTTTTTTCCCTATTAGGAACTTTCATTATTAATCATGCTACAAATTGTTGTCTGCATTAATTATGATGATAATGCTGGAATTTGGATCAATCAAAATTAACCAATATTATCTTGTAAATTTGATTAGATAATAGTTGATTTTAAGCCAAATAAGAGCCATAGAAAAGAGTCACCTTTTCATGCTATTCAGCCCTTGTCATGCTGAACCATAAAGATTCCTGTTTTGGCAGGAGCTATAGACAAATATCAGCCTGCACATATGTGCAGTCTGATGTTAGTCTACACCACCTGTTTCTCACTTTCAAACCAGAATTGTCAATAGATTTAGTTTTTAAGAAAAAAAAAAAAAAAAAAGATTGACCTACAGTTGGTACTTTCACAACGCTTTTTGCCCTTTGATTTTGATAAAAATTTTCGCCAAAATTTATTCAGCATGACAAGGGGAAATACCTGAGTTATATTTAATGTATATCTTTAATATATTACTACAGCTAAGTTGGGCTGGAAATGTCTATTGCTGGAGAAGAAGAAGTTTCCACGCGACAAATACTGTGGAGATGCATGTTGCAAGACGGCTATTGAAATCTTGATAGAGATGGGCATCTATGAACAACTTATTAAAGACAAGAAAGCACATGTGGTAAGTTTAATTGAGTGATGTTTACACCATGGCAGGCCTGTCTTCAGAATGAGAAAATGTTCATGAACTTTTTAAAATGGTTTCCTGCTTGGCAGCCAAGTATGCATGCAAAGCTGGATGTCATTTTTTAAACATTTAAGGAAACTCTGTTTGTATAGCAGGGTTTTAGTGCAAAGCCTAAGTTCAAAACAGATATGCTCTATGTAATAATTTCATTTATCTGAAGTGATGTGCAACCATTTTTCAGTAAAATCAAAGTTTCTCGCTGCCATCTATTTAGTGGTTTGTCTTGTCTTGTACTATTTTTCAGTTGGACAGTGGCTGCCATCTTTTTAGGAATAATCTTTATTTCAGGCGGACAGTTGAGTCATGTACTCCCCAGGAGATTTGTGTTACTCGGGCTATACTAAGGCCAGAGTATGGAAGGTAACTGTGATGTAATTGCTGCCATCTTTGTTTTGTATTCTTCTGTTTCCTAATGAGTTACTTGATTTCAGTCAGATGGTGGAGCACAGCATAATGTCCATGTTCACCAAATTTTGATTATTAGGCAGGAGTTAGGAATTTGATTATAATGTTATAGCTAGGAGTAAGGAGGATTATGGTGATATTCCAGCAGCTATTGCATGCAAAAGATCTCTTGGATGAAGCTATTGCAATGGCAACTAAAAAGTATGTACTGGCTGCCATCTAGATAGGTATTAACTATATTTCAGGCGGACAGTGGAGGCATGGTTTCACCAGGAGGGTTGAGTTATATAGGCAGGAGTAAGGAGGGTTATGGTGATATTCCAGCGGCCATTGCTTGCAAAAGATCTCTATTGGATGAGGCTATTGCAATGGCAGCCAAAAAGTAAGTTGAATATTAAAGTTTAAGATTTTGAATACCAAAAAGATGGACAATCATTTTTAGAAAATTCTGAGAGAGTGAGTTTGAAACATATTTATGTGGCTTTGTGAAAGAGAATTATCTTAAATCATGATCAAATTGCTCCTTTAGGAACAAGGGTTGTTCATAACCTGTCCAAATACTTAGAGTAAATATGGTAATTATTCTTCAGTTTCTATGACCACCTGTGTTCTTGATGACAAACTGGTGAAAACTGTTTGCAGGCAAGTGCATGTGCAAGTCAGGGTATAATTTGAAAACAGTTTGCATCGTTTTGTCATCCTGAACGTAGGGCTGGCTCATAGAGGATACCTAACCCTTGTCATGCTGAAAAAAATCTTTGCAAAGATGCATCAAAACCAAAGTTCCAAAGCACTGGATGCACAAAATTTATAGCATTGATTATTACATATCACATTCATACTCTTATATTTGTATATGTAACCGGTATTCCTCATGCTTTCTGTTAAGGAACTGAGAGAAATAAAAGATATAAAGAATCTGTCTTGGAATTTTATTTGAGAGAAGCCGCTCTTAACCAAGTCTTGAATTTAAATAATATTAAGCGAGCCTTGGCGTGTAACAGATTCTTTTCTCTTATTGACAACATTTTGTATGTTAAAACACAAATCTTGAAAGGCTCTGGTGACAGAAATTTGAGAAAATTTTAGTTAGATGATATCGTGATGATGTCATCTTTAGAATGTGATCTTTCACAAGAATATCTCTGATAGCTGTTTGTTATTCAAGACAAGGGGTGCTATGTGAGAAAACAATGCTAATATGTCAGAATGAGTGCTAAATTAAAGGAGAAAAATCCAGTTTTTGATGCTGTATCTGACAAGAATGCTAGATTATTTAGCAGATTCACATTAATCATTAATACTGAATAAAGAAACAGAACGATTTTCCCTTTACATTATTTTGTACTGTTCATATTGTTGGATGGGTGCTGACTTACAAGAGGATCATTCTTTATCAACTATCTTCTGTATTTGGCAAGGGTTCTAGTCTTTTGCAGATTGACATGAATCTGCCATAGACTAGCATCCTTGTCAAATACAGAATCAAAAACAAAATGGTTCTCCTTTACCTAGTTTTGTATTGTTTATATTGTAGGATGGGTGCTGACTTACAGGAGAACCATCCTGTTTCAAATGCTGTATTTGGCAAGGGTATAGTCCGTTTGACGTCTATATGGACCAATTTTTAGCCGAAAATCTCAGAATTGATTTAATGAAGCGTATTTTTTTCTTGTCATATCATATTTTCCAACTAATACCATGAAGAATTTTGTTTTATTAGAATTTTTGAAGATGTGGTAATGATTTTTTTCGTCCGTCTACATGTTAACTTTCTGCCTTTCATACCTACTTGTATCTGTAATAAACGGAACAGCGAATTGTCTATCCAAAAATAGCTCTGGTTTGCATAGGGGCCGAGTCAAAAGTGTATGAAATTGGCAAGTCGTTTAAGTATTAAATCGACTATTTTTGTTAAATTAATTTTGTAGATTTTTTACTTCCTAGGATATCAAATCTTATTAGTGTCTTCTGTATTTGTTACAAAAACTGTTTGACCAGATAATTTATAAAAGTTTTCTATCCGTTCTGAGATGAACCCCATATTCCCATATTTACACAAATCAAAAAGGATTATTTTAGGAAGTCGTTGGGATTTTCACGAGGGAAACTAGATAAGCAGGCGAGTAATAACGGTACAAATCACAGGATATTTAAGTTTAAGATGTCCTGACCGTCGATATGCTAATTAGCTTTTCCAAATATGGAGTAATCAACATTTCTTCTGTCAAATGTTAAGAATGAAACCACATGTTTTTACGATTTGTTTTCACTTTTCTTACAACCGAACAGCCTTCACCACCCCTCGTGTTTAAGAGCAGAAAATGCGAAAATATTATCATAAACTAGATAGACAAAATCATTATTTTAAAATCATATTGTTTCCAAAAAATATTTTTTGGAATGGTATTAAGTCGCAATTAATATTTTACCACATAGAAATCCTTCATTCAAACGCACTTTTATGTAATTGATGAAAAGGTTGGTCCATATAGAAGTCAAACGGACTATACTAGTCTATGACAGATTAAAATTAATCTGCATTAGACTAGCACCCTGGTCTAATACAGAATCAGAAACAAAAAGGTTCTCCTTTACATAATTTCGTAATGTTTATATTGTAGGATGGGTGCTGACTTGTAAGAGAACCATCCTGTTTCAAATGCTGTATTTGGCAAGGGTACTAGTCTATGACAGATTAACATTAATCTGCCATAGACTAGCACCCTGGTCAAATACAGAATCAGAAACAAAAAGGTTCTCCTTTACATAATTTCGTAATGTTTATATTGTAGGATGGGGGCTGACTTACAAGAGAACCATCCTGTATCAAATGCTGTATTTGACAAGGATTCCAGTCTATGGCAGATACAGATAGAGGGCAGTGAACTTTCATACAAATCAAGGGTGAATATTGTTGATTGACCCATTGGTATAAACAGTTTTACTTTACTTTGATTGGAAAATAAGTTTTTTTCTTTAGATAAGCCCCTCTGGATTCTGCTTCTTGGAAAATTCACAAGAATTTGCACCAAATGAGTCTGCTAATGAAAGAGCCAAGATATGATTTTGATTCTTGATTTCTAAAATAATTCGAGAGGTCAGAGCAATGCTATTGTAAGTGCCTATAAATAGATAGGCACTTACAATAGTGTTGCGCTGACCCCTTGATTAATATTAGATAAGGAGAGAGTATTTTTTTAATTCACAGAGGTTTGAAACTAAAACTTTTATCACAATTATGTATGATTCTGATTTCCATTTTCATACAGTGTGAATAAGTTTTTGGTTTCATACCTCCGTAAATTAAAAAAACCTCCCTTCATCTTAATTAAAGATATTTAAGTTGCCCTATAAGGTACGAAAAACTTAAAGAATAGATAGCTTATTTCAAACAATATCATCTTTTTTCCATTATATTTGAGCGTGTGCGTGACATTCCCAACAATTTCAAACATATTTCAGTAGAAAACATTGAGTAATGACAGCCACATACTCTCTATATAAAATTACCTGATGGTCTACAGATACTTTTATACCTTATCTTTCTACAAAGCGCATATAGTTAAGACTCTATTCAGATTGTGCCAAAGCACAGGCTGGTCAATGTATTTGCTTTGTGGCTGTTTGAAATTGTTGGAAATCCCAGACACTGGTTTACTTCATCTTTTTCCTCCATATTTCTTTGAAGTATAAAATCACAGTTTTGCAAAATCCTGGGGCTGTAAATTGTCTTTAATATGACTAAGAGGGTGGAAGTGAAATTAACCCTGTTGAATATTTTTAATATTACAGGGGATGATATTACTCTTGATGTTATTTTGTTACTCTAAATAGGACGTCACAATTCATGTAGAGATGTCATTTTACAAACGGCATTATATGTTTCGCAGAGTAACTTTAAAGATTTCTAGAATTTCCTTGATTTATTGCAAAAGTTTGTGTCATATTGTAAATGGAATATCAAGTATGTGATAATAGTCTTTAGAATACCAAATTTTTTAAACTTGTCATCGAAAACATATAAAACTTGGCATAGAAGACTTGTTCAATAAATTTAGTATATTCCACGATCACTCATTTCGATATCTTTGATCGATATATGTGCTCCTATTTTACATTTTTTGGCTAAATCCATTGATTCTGTGAAACAAATACTTACTAAAATAGAAATTGTATCTTGCAAGGGATTTTATAACTTTGTTTTAAGCTTGGCTGTTTTGTCCCTTTCAGTTGGGTAAAGGTTAATTAATTATGCCTTCCATTTAGGTACTGATTTGTTCAGATGGTGCCCCGTCTCGTCTAGCTACAAAGTTGGGTATAGTGACCCGGGCACCAGACAGCTCATGTTCACGAGCCTATATTGAAGGCGGTACTCATAAGTTCAAAGCTGACGGTGTTGTGTTTTATAATAAAGAACTTTTACCAGGTAAGTTAACCCGTCATGCTGAATTAAAGCCTTACTGAAATTTATACCAAATCAAAGTCCTTAAAGTACTGGATTCTTTAATTGGAAATCAATATTTCTTATGAAAATATAATTTTAAAACTCTTCTTTCTCAGTAAAGGCAAATAAGGTGGTATAGACTAAGATCAGACTGTACATATGTGCAGGCTGATCTTAGTCTATACCTCCTGCCACAACAGGAATATTCTGGGTTCAGCATGTCTAGGGTTAATAATCTATACAGCAGAGGTACAGATAAGAGGAGGAATTTCCAGTCTAAAGTCTTCATTTCTGATTGAAACCCTATGTTATGGGTACTCATTTGAATTGTCTTGTGAAGACAATTCCAATGAGTACCCACAATATAGGATTTGTGCAAGTATTTTTTAAATAATTCAATTTGAAATCCAAAATACTCCCTCTATATGTAGCTCTGATACAGAACTAGTCATCAATCCCTACAATAAACCTCTGCTTGAACTAATTTGTTTTTTAAGAGGAAAAGTATTTGTTGATTTCATGGAGGTATGAAACAAATAAATAATTATACTGTATGAACATGTGTTTTGTGATATATTTTGGTATTTACTGAAGAGGCATTCACTTGAAACTTAAAATATTATGTTTTCTATCGTAACGGCAATCTTTGCTAATACTATACTAGAAGTATTTTAAGACAACTGTAAATGCATTTTTATACCAACTAGCATGTCCCTTATTTAGTTAGCTGGTTTCCAAGAAAACCCTTGGTATAGCTTTTATAAGCATTGGTGTTGTCGTCCTTTGTTTTCAGGCAAAAACTTTGATATTTTGTTATATCTCTGGTTCTACTAACCACATTCACTTGAAGCTTGGCACACAAGTTCACTTTTAAAATAGGAATCTATTCTATCATTGGGGATTACTCTAGATGTATTTTGTGCAAAAATGCCCATTTTTAGACTTAGATTTTTATCCACTTTCCAGCACTCAACAGCTTAGTCCTTGAACTCTTATAGGGTGATCTTATTCTCAGGCAAAAGTGATTGATTTAAAGAAACTTTATCTAGGAGACGAAGAAATTATTCTTGAGGAATGAAACAGAAAAAACTAATCACATTGTATGAAAACATGAATTTTATCGTTACTTTTTGCAGATTCCAATAAGCAGCAACAACATTTCCATGGTTGAATGGACAAAATATTGCTGATGTTTTATACTTTGAAATCAAATTATCTCCCTTTTTCTTGATTTTGAAAAATTTAATGATTCCACTTGAAAATTTCAGGTTATGCTGCCTTATTTCGTCACCTTAACGATGAATTAAATTTCTGTTGTTACATAATACCCGGGAACCCAAAATGTACGCAGGACAATTTGGCGTACTGGCACGAACATATAATAAAGGATGATCCAAACATCAGTAGAGCTCTGGGAAAAGATTACAAGATTGAAAGAATGAAAGCAGGTACATTTGAAACCTGTATGTAAGATTTTCCAAATGGCATGAAGTTACATCTAATACCAATGTTTGATTTCAAGGTCAATGTCATCAGGCAGGATCAAGGTCAGTTATCAATGTCAAATTTCTAAAAATAAAAAAATGCAAACACATTTGTGAAAGCAGGTATGTATATGTGACCAGTCACATGAAATGGGACCATCTGAGTGGTGAAAAATGTGACCAGGGTCAACCCTCTTTGCACTTTGCCAACTTTCTTAATTTAGAATGATCAATCTACCTCCCTGTGAAGGATTTTTTGAAATGCAACCTTTACTGGACCCAATCTCTTTTTCAAATATTCATTTTACTGAGTTCCCAGATGGTCCCTTTGAGCGCAACAGGTCACATATTTTAAGCCTGTGTGTAGCATTTCCCAATTGGAAACACTAAAATTCAGCATGAAGTTGCATCTTATCCTTATGTATCAATTAAGTTCAAGGTCAAAGCCATCAGAAAAGGTCAAGGTCATTCATCAATGTCAAATCGTAAAAATAAAAAAATGCTGTTTCAGTGGCCAAAATATCCCACAAACACATTTTGGTTCTCCCCTCAAGATTGTATCAGGAATATTCATTTGTTTGTAAATTCATTGGTCCATATTTTTTATGTTAACAATAATATTCTTTTATACTTTATGGTAGCTTATCGAGAAATACGCTTATCATTTGATAAACTGACTGTCACGCAAGTGAAATTAACAAAAAATTATATCCCACTTTTGTTTATTTTACACTATCTGACATTATTTAAGTGGTGCCCAATGAGTGACGTCGTTATGAATGTTGCATAGCAATCATTTACAAAATGATGCCCTTTAAGAACAGTAAGGTGGCCTCAAATTTTCACATTTTGTTAGACTTTTGCATTTAAGAAATAGAATAATTGTTTGTTTTTCGGGTAAGATTGATTGATATTTCAATTTGTGAACAACGAAAGCTATATTTTCAAGGGATTTTCTTGGAACTCTTGTTTGAAATGTCGTAATCACAAACTATTATTTTCTGTTTAACAGCCAGTTTGCGCCTTGGTGGAGAAAAATGTAGTTACGACCATCATTGTTTAGTTGTTGGGGATGCTGCTGGTATGACTGACCCTCTAACAGGTAATCATAAATTGATATCATATTACTAAACAAGAGGGGCCTTGTTAGCTTATTTTATAACCTGTCCTATTTTCAAGGTGAAAAAAATGTTTGTGAACTTTGAAAGATGAGGTACCACTGTTAATGTGAAAATCAGGGTACCATTTCATGAACATTTTCATCTTATTTGGCTTTTAGTTCTCATAGGGGTTATGAGTTTGGTCAACTTTTATTCAACGTTGGACAAAAGTACTTGGGATACCAGTCATTTGTATTGGTTCCTACAAGAGGGCATTATTATAACTAGTAGATGCATAAGTTTGTGGTTCAGATGTTGTGGCTGAACTGGTATCAGAAACAGCAGTACTTGGGTAGGTTCACCAGCCTTTGTGATACACGCTGTTGAAAGTTATATCAAACCCTATTCTAATAAATACTTCATACCTATTTAGTTATCACTGGCTTAGATGCCCTCTGCCATTCAATACAGTACATTATTGAACTAATAACAAATGCTATTGTTATTGAAAACCACTCAATTCTTCCTGAATATTTTGGCTACCGTTAGTTGCAGCCTCATTGTTTGTAGGCAATCAGAAACCCTCTTTGTTCTAAGGAAAAGACTTCAAGAATATTAAGTACACAGCCATAAAAGTGCATTTTTTTTGCATGTGGGTTACATGACGTCATAAGCATCACATCGGGTAAAACAAGCAAAAAGAAATCTTGATTAAATTTGGCATATCATAATTTGATAATAAAACCTGTTTCACTGCATTTTGTTATCAAATTATCATATGCCCAAAAGATCTCCTTAGACAATAGTAGAGCATTGGAAAAATATCTCTCCTTCAATGGTTTTGACCAAAGTCCAGCCAAAAGCTGAAATACCCAAAAGTACCTGTCCTCTTCAGTTTCCAGTTTATGGAAAAAAGTCTGACTGATGATCTAATGATTTGTAAACGAATCATTTTGTGTTGGTAGAAAAATCGCTTCTCTGTTTTCATTTCAGGTGAAGGAATTCATCATGCCATGGAGGGGGGTAAAATAGCAGCCTACTTTCTCGACGAGGTCATCACCCACGGCAACTACGATAGAGAGGTCATGGCCATATATCATGACAGATGGATGAACAGATTTGGATTTGATTTCAAATGGTAAAAATTCCATTTCTTGTCATGGTATTCATGTGATTTTGAAAATTTTGTCTCTTTAAAAGAAAACATTGAAAACAATGAAGAAATTGAGCATGTAACATAGAGGTATGAAACTAAAAACTTATCACAATTTATGAATACACAGCGCATTTGTCTTTCATCATACCCCCCACCCCAACACACACACACCCTACAAATTAGAGGGGTGTATATTGGTTTCACCATGTCTCTTTGTCTGTCTGTCCATTGATCTTTTCATTTCTGGACTCTAAGTCCAGAACGAGCAACCTATTATCATGAAACTTTATACAATTGTTGACCGTGATCCTAGGAAGTGCCCTATTGTTTTGGGTTTATGCAGGTCAAAGGTCAAGGTCATAACTGAAGCTAAACGATGGTGGAGGGTATAAATTTGCTTTGCAACAGATCTAGTTTATAAAATGGATTGCAAAATGAAATTATTCGCTATGAATATTTGATATGCCGTTTGCAAGATGTTAATTAAGGTCAAGAGTCAAGGCCAAAGCTTACTTAATAACTTTTCAACTCTAGACCCAGTTATTATCAGCAGTTCTCAAAGGACATATCATGTCAAGGCCCGAGGTTATAATATCATTCGTTCTCAACTCAAATTTTTCTCAAATTTCAACTTGAGATTAAAGCCCTTATTCTAGCTGTTGTAACCCTTATTTTACTGTATGAACTTAAGAGATGATATTTATAAGGTATTATAAATAAAAAATTATAAATATTATCTTATATCTTTTTACATTTATTTGAATTCTACATTAGAGAAAATTCTCATTTGAGTATTAAAAAAGTTTTATAACCTTGGGCCACATGTTCTATTTATGTTTTAGGTCAATGTTTTTCTGCCAGTTGGCCTACCGGTTCCCAGTATTGTTAGATGCTGCCACTGCTGCGGTACAGAGGCAGGGAGACAGATTGTTGCTGAAGTGGGCAGACATCATGACAGGTATGGAATACTGTAAATTCGGTAATTTTTGCATTTGTTCAATATTTTCATTTCCAGGGATGATGGAGCTATTGGAAAGTTCATATTTCAGTAAGTGGATCAGTAAAAAATCTGGAATATTTCAGAACTCATGATCTTTCACAATGCTAACTAAGGTTCCCTACTGAAACCATTAGGGAACCTTAGTTAACATTGTTAAAAACCATGTCTTCCGAAACGTTGCAGAACTATGACAGGTCCACTACCTTTAGCAAGAGGTTATAGCATAGTTCCGTTAAACCCTCAATCTGTCAAATTTATATACACATACATAAAAATTAAGTGACATATTCTTAATTATGGGTGTTTACTCAGTCACTTATATCAGTGAAAAATAAAACTTTGGCTAAAATAATCCAATTTACAGGTTATTTTGACTTGGCAGTTCATGGCTTAAACAAAAGGTCATTTTACGTTCAATATATTGGTCTAAGTCAAGTGAGTAAAGTAGTAGTGTTTTTAGCCTTTTTGACTGTTTAACCTTTTTGAGAAAATCCAAAGTATTTCAAAACTAGTACTTAGTTTCTGTTTACTGATCACCTCGGCATTGTTGGCGTAGGCGATAGTGTTAAAAACCTTAACCTTGGTCATATCTCTGTTGTTATTGAAGTTATCTTTATGAAACTTGGCATGTGATTTTATCCATCACAAGATCTATCCAGACTATCAAAGGGGATAACTCTGGAAGCTCTTTTTTTAACTTATATTTTTTAGCATTATCCAGCACCTGAAATCCAGCTTTGCTCTTGTTTATAAACTTTCTCTTCAGAAACAATAATTTGTTTAAGGTCACTTAAAATAAGTGGCCATCATGTTAAAGTTGTCACTTAAGCAAGACTGAACACATTAAGGGTAGCAAACCTAAGTCTGATAACAACTTTTGGCTAGGAAAGGATATTATGGTAGTACTGGTGTGAGAAATACCATCCATAAAATCCTTTTTTAGCTGTGCAGCCGCCATGATATGACTGAAAAATTGTTAAAAAGCAGCCTTAAACCTGATTCAAACAAACTAATTAAGTGTAGCAACATTTTCACCTTCCTCTTGCTTTCCTTTAGGCAGCAGAGTAATAGAGAACAATATGTTAGTCAGTGTCATCAAATATCAATGTTATCTGGTCGAGGTTTGGAGAATTTATCATTAAGAGGCTTTGCTGAGTCATGATAATTTCTCGCAGCTGAGACCAGATCACATTGATATTTTAAGACACTAACATGTTATTCTATTTATCATGTAATCATTTTCAGCGCTTAATTATAATAAACCCTTTAAAATCGAAGAAATTCGGGTAAAAGTGTATGCAAATTCATTCTAAAAATAGACTGCCTGCTATCATGTTATGTAATCAGACAAGTGATATCAGGTCAATACAGGCTTCATTGCATGATAAAATTCATTTTTGCCTTTATATATTTTGTAGGGAGAGTACCTAAAATCCACCTGCTACGACCAGAATTTTCCGTTGTCATCACACTGGAACTGATAAGACTAACATTTAAAAAGTTACTGGGGCAGTCTGGGAAAAACGGAAAATCTGAGTGATTGTTGTAGCAAAAACTGCCATAATCAAACTGAAGATATCAATCAATCATGCACATGACAATTAATGATTGCCAATTATCACAATCACTTATGATACTCTTTAGAATATTTTTATGATATTTTTCAAAATTACTCATGATATTTTTATTCAATATCTTTTTATACATTTAACTTGTAATAGTTAGTCATAATATTTATACTTGTTCACTCATTATTTTTAATTATCACTATAAATATTGTTAACAAATCGAGGGGTAAGTGCAAGACTATTATAAGTGCCTATATATTCATAGGCACTTACAATAGTGTTGCACTGACCACTCGAAATACTCATGATTTATTTAACAATCTCTCATGTTATTTTTTAACATGCACTCATGATATTTTTATGTACTCGTTATATTTTTTTATTCATGATATTTTAAGCTCACTTAAACATGAAGTGACCAAGGTGAGCTATTGTGATTGTCCAATGTCCGTTGTCCCTCATCTGTTGTCCACTATTTCTTGATACATCTTCTCTTCCTTAACCTTGTGGCTAATCTTGATGAAACTAGGTAGGAATTTTCCTTGGGTTAACACTTGTCATGCTGAACCCGGAATATTCCTACTTTGGCAGGAGCTATAGACAAACATCAGCCTGCACATATGTGCAGTCTGATGTTAGTCTACTCCAGTCCCGTTTCTCACTTTCAAACCGGAATTGCCAATAGATTTAATTTTTCAAATAAAAATATCATGCCCTGGTGTCATATTTGGGCGCTACCCAGGCACATCCCACTTCATATAGCAATATAGAAGAAAATCATAAAAAAAAAATCTTAATCTCTAAAACCAGAAGGTATACAGCTTTCATATTTGGTGTGTGGTATCACCTGGTGGACCTCTACTAAATTTACATAGAAATAAAAAGAAAATCTTCAAAAATGTTTCCTCTGAAACCAGAAGGCAAACAGCTTAATTTTATGGTATGTAGAAACATCTAGTGGACCTCTTCCCAGTTTACCCCTATGGTCAAATTTGGCTCTGTCTGGGCACATCCCATTTTACATTGAAACATAGAAGGAGATTTTTCTTTTTTCTTTGAAATTAGGAGGTAAACAGCCTTGATATTTTGTATGTAGCTTCATAACTTAAAATTGACTTAAATTACATTAGTTTTGATCATAATACTATAGTCATATATTCAGGCTCAGCCCTTGTGCATCCCTTTCTACATAGAAACAAAGTTGGAAATCTTTCAACCATTAACTTCCTTGAAAAAAGTCTAGGGCATTGATATTGGGAACAAGTTATATCTGTTGGTCGATATCTGCCAATCGTCTTTTGAGCCAGTGTGTGACATTTCCAACAATCAACATGTGCCTAACTTAGAAATATTGGACAACAGAGACAACTATATAACGCAGTAGGAATGATCATTAACCCTTTCCTGTTTTACAAAATTTTCAAATTCAAAGGTTTTGCAGACGAAAATTTAAAGAGGATTTAATTTGAAAAATAACCATTCAGTAGGGTAGAAAATAGTGTGGAAAAAGAAGAAATTGCTTGTCAGAAGCAATTTCTTCTCTTTTCACAATGTTTTCTCAATCATAAAATCACAGGCAAGTAAAAAGCAGGTATTAAACAGCAAAGGGTTAACTGCCTAAAAAAGAGGTAATGATCCAATCTATATACAGAGCACATAGTGAAGACTCTGGTTAGACTGTGCGGATGTACAGGCTGGCCAGAGGGTTTTACCTTGCGCACAAGTGAAATTGTTGGAAATGTCACGCATAGGCTCATTAATGTGTTTCCCAGGAGACAAGTAGACTCAGGTGAGGGATTAAGAACATAAAGGTTGTCAAAATGATATGTTTGAGACAAGCAAACAAGTAACCGCGTCTAGAATAGAAACTTTTTTTAATTGAGCCTTGGCGAGAAGAAGATCGTTCAAAGCTATTTGAAGTTGCTCAAGGTAGAGGTCCTGCAATAGTTCAACAACATTTTGGAACCTATGATCTTTCACAATGTTAACCAAGGTATCCAAATGAAATCATTAGGAAACCTTGGTTAACACTGTTATAGTTCATGACTTCCAAAAGATTGCAGAAGTAATACGGATCCACTATGCATTTACTAGATAGATAAGGTCTCAAAGTATCAGCAGAATATCAGGTAACTTTATATTTACAGTTTGTGACTGTCTACACTACTCAATGTTTGCACGTCACGAAAATTTCAAATTGTTCAAAATGTCATGCACAGGCTCATGTTATACCATTGCTAAGTATTATCAATGTTTTCTGAAGGTATTTTCTACAGGTGCAATACCATGTAATATTATGTTTGTTTGTTAGTTCTTTTTTGTGCACAAATTGCTCATGGTGACCCATTGTGATCAATATCTGCTTAATTATCAACGATTTCTCAAGGGGCCATAAAATTCATGTTTGTTTGTTAGATCACTTGAGCTTAACCCTTTGCTGTTTAATCCCTGCTTTTTACGTGCCTGTGATTTTATGATTGAGAAAACATTATGAAAAAAGAAGAAATTGCTTCTGACAAGCAATTTCTTCTTTTTCCACACTATTTTCTACCCTACTGAATGGTTATTTTTTAAAATAAAATCCACTTTAAATTTTCGTCTGCAAAACCTTTGAATTTGGACAGGTCCAAAATTTTGAAAAACAGGAAAGGGTTAAATAAGCAGGGTAGACATTAAAGTTTGATGAAGAGTCATCAAGACCCAATTGATAATGAATTCTCAAGATGCCATTAAAGTAAGTTTGTTTTTAAGCTTACCTGAGCACTTAATGTGCAGTGTAGAAATTAATAATCCGTGAATTGACTTCTAGACCTAATTGCCAATGACTTCTCAAGATGCCATAAAGTTTGTTTGTTTGTTTGCTCACCTGAGCACAACATGCAGTGTACAAATGAATGTTAGTTGAAATGAGGACACAGTTGCCAATTATTTCTCAGGATGCTATAGCAAGGTATATTTTGTTAGCTCACCCAAGCATAAAGTGCAGTGTATGAATAATTGTTGCTTGAATTCTCTATTGTTTATGTTTTTATAACCCAGCATAGATAAGTTAGGGGTATATTGTTTTCTGCCTGTCCGTCTGTGTGTCAGTTGGTCTGTCTTCAAAACTTAACCGGAAAGCTTTACAGTGCCAAATGCTTCAAGGCTATTCAAGAAACAATGCTCATATTTGGTATGATGACAAATATCACTTGATATGAATCTACAGATACCAAGGTCAAGGTCATGTGACATGGGCAAAGTTATCTGTCAAGGTTTAAACTTTTAAAAAATTGCTGTTTCTATGGCATTTATGTTTGACAAACATATCTTGTTTTAGGTGCCACAGTAACTTAAGCTAGAATGTTAACTCACTTGAGCACTAAGTGCTGTGTGGAAGTTGGTGTTGCATATATTCTCGATTGATGGATGCTGGCATTGCCCCTTAACATGGCAGACTACTTCAGGGTCAAAGGTTATAAACTTTTCTCATCCACAACTGAAGATTTTCTCAAATTCAACTTGAGATTAATGCTGTCATTCTGTTGTAACACAAATATGAATGTATGAACATAAAAGATAATATTAATAAGTTGTTATAAATAACAACTTATTAATATTATCTTTTAAGTTCATTTAGTTGTTTAAATTTTAAGTTTAAGAAAATTCTCTGTTGATCATGATAAAAAGTTTAATTACCTTGGGCCAAGATATTCAAGATATTCAAATTTTTTTTAATTAGCAAAGCATATGGTCTTAGGCTTGAAACAAACAGGAAATAATAGCTTGGTGGCCTTAATGTGACTACAGCTTGAATGAGGTTGTACCATATTTGAGTCACCCCTTACCTCAACAAACATGTTTGAACAAAAATGGTGGAAAATGATGAAGGTCAACAGTCATTCAGGTGGAAATGAATGATTTGATTGGTCAATAAATTATCTTATAGGCAGCAACAATCTGTTTAATTTGGGGATGGGAATAATTACTTGATAAATCAAGTTCTTTATCAAATGTCTGAGTATTGATTAACAAATTCACTAATCGATAAATTGGAAAAAAATGAAATCATATGAGAATTGGACAAGATCACCGAGTACTTAATTAGTAAGATTTGATACTAAGTCTTGTTACCATCCCTAGTTTAATTGTCAATGTTCTCATGGTGCCATAACAATTTAAATGTATATACATTATATATGAACATATCCTAACCCTTGTCATCCTTAATTAAAAAAATCCATAATTGCCAAATCAAAGAGCTTAAAGCACTGGATGCACTTATTGTTATTCAGCATTTCTTTTAAAAGTATAAGCTTTTGACTATTCTTGCTTTATAAGAAAACTATGTGGTAAAGCCAAAGATCAGACTGCACAAATGTGCAGAATGATCTTTGGCAAAGTAGGAATATTTCAGTTTCAGAATGACAAGGGTGAATTTTTATTGATAAGTATTGGTAAGGCCATTACTAATTTATTTTCTGGTTTTCGGTATAAATCTATCAAGACAAAGGGTTGAAAGAGGGAATAATAAGAATAAAATGCCTTAAATCCTGTAGTCGAAAAAAATGTAAAAATCTATGTTATTTTTTTTTTTTTTGGAATTAAATCGGAATAAAACTTCTTTATATTTCTTCTTAGATTTTTCTTCCAACAACAAAACTCTATTGTAAAAACTGTTGATGTTTAAAAAAATCTATCAACCAACTCTTAGAAGCATACTTAAATATTTTCAAAATGACCAAATCCCTTATGAGATATTTGTTGCTTTTGAAAATGTTTAAGTAATATAGATGCAAGACAAAAGCAGCCCATCGGAGGAAATAAAAACATAAAATTGATGAAAGGTCATTTTATGTTTATTCTAATTTTGGGAAAAACTGTGTTGGTTCTCCCGAGAAAGAAGAATAATAAAAAATAATAGCCTAATGTATTTAACAACAAGATAGTATTATAAGATTTGTTGACATGTTTGCAGCTATAAGAATAATTTTACCTATTTACTTTATACAAAAAGATATTATTTTAAGATTTGTTGACATTAAAGCTGTTATTTTATTAATAATAATTTTTGACAGTATACATATATATAATCATATGCCCAACAATAAAGTGGAAGAGGTATACCGGAATCACTATGTCTGTCTGTCTGTCTGTCTTTCTGTCATGTCAAGGTATTATGATCACCCCTGATCTGTCTGTCTTTCTGTCATGTCAACGTATAATTATGATCACCCATGATCAGATTTCTCTTTAACTTTGAACTTTATTCTGTAACTATGTGCTGTAGGCCAAAAACATTTACAAAAATTATTCTTTGCTTCAGTAATTGTTTATATATCAACTTTCTTGCATTCTGCGACAACAACCATTTTATTGTAAAAAATAGGGATGGGAATGATAACACAATTGATCAAGTACTCAATTAATCCCAAAACAAACTAAAATCATATGAAAAATCGATCTTGATTTAAAAAGATCTCTTCAGATCAATAGAATGCTCTTCATCACCGTGCCAAAACATTGTTACTCAGGCTTTTCGATGTTGTAGTTACTTAGTTTTTGTAAAGTTGATATGCAAAATCGATGAATAAAGCCAAGACAAGACACTCTCTTAATGTGTATTTAGATATTTTCGGTTATTAAGATTAGTTAGCAACGAAAAGACAACTCAACTATTATTTTGACCTAAAGATATTCTTCTAATTTATACTGTTTATTATATGTTTGAAGTCCATAATCAAAACTCATCATATCAATCAAAGTACTTGAGTACTCCACTGGAAAGGTAACCGAATACTCGATCAGTAAAATCTGTACTCGTTACCGTCCCTAGTAATAAGGCCCTGGTGAGGGGGATACACTCATAATTATGTTTAGTGATAGCTATAGTTTTATTTATATAAATACACAAATGTACTTATTTAATAGTATAGTTCTACTAATAAATTATTATTTTGTTATTGATGTTAACACTTTTCACATTGTGATAATTTTAGTTCTACTAATAAATTATTATTTTGTTATTGATGTTAACACTTTTCACTTTGTGATAATTTTAGTACTCACTGAAGTATGCCATATAAATTATATTTTGTGGTATCAAAACTTGTGTTGAATTTATTTTCAACTTGATTATAAGTACCTTTGGCATGATAAGAGCTTCATGAATTTTAAGGGCATTTCAAGCTGTCAGGCTCATTTTAAGCTGTACTGACCAAAGGTCAGAAAAGCTATTGTGATGACTGTTTCCCTTCCACCTGTTTGTTTGTCTGTCTGCGTCTGTCCATTAACTTTTTCTTGTTTATGTGATGAAAACGACAAATGTTATAAAATTCTCTTGAACTTTTCACAGGATAATTGTATGGTCACAATGATCATAAGGAAAATGGGAACAAACAGTGAGACAAGAGAGGAAAAGGGGCCCTATAGAATTTGACCTAGGTATTTCACTTAATGCAATCTTGTTTACGAAATTAAGTCCTCAAATATGATTTTATTTTCTTAAAATTTGCATAGGATGATTGTAGAGTCCATTGCTTTTGAAAATGGAGATGATCTGTTGGATAAGGTGAGAAAAGAAGCTTTATGACAGCTGACTTAGGTATTTAACTTAAGAAAGTACGAAATAGCGTCAGTTTATCACACTACGAAAGTAATAACATGGACCACTACGCTATCAAGCCTATTATTATCTATTGGATGGTAGCCTAGATTGGAGAGGTATGCCAGTCTATTGTGTGTCGATCATGTTCCCAGTCTACCTCTTTGCTGCTTTCTGATTGGTTAAAAAACAACCGAACTGCTAGACAGTCCAGTGAGGACTGTATAGCAGTATCCGTACGGCTAGTGTGTGGGACTAGCCGTACGGATCTGTACTGATAGCTACTTCCTTCACTTAATGCAATCTTATTTACAGTATTAAGTCCACATATATTATTGGATTCTCTTTAAAGGGTGGTTGTTGAGTCATAGCTTCTGAAAATGGGAACATTGGTTTCTTAACTTAGGAAAAGGGGCCTTAAGGTATTTCACTTCAATTGCACTTTATGCAATAATTTTTATGCCATAAAGTCCATAAATATTATTCGATTCTCTTGAAACTTTCTCAAGATGTTTTTAATGCCATAATAATTGTAACTTTTGAAATTGGTCAAGATCCATTGGGAAATATGGAAAAAGGGACCTTATAGATATTCAATTATTGCAGTCTTATTTACGCAATAATTATATCTCTTAAACATCATCAGATTCTCTAGAAACTATCACCATATGACTGTAGGGTCAATAGCAAGTTTTCTTTTGAAAACGAGGATGATGCTCCTGGAAACAAAGAAAAAAGGGCTTTATTGATCTTCACTCAAAATCTTTTGGTTTACGCATATTTCTTAAGGAGGGTGACTAAAGGTTATTGACCCATGATAGTTCCGTAACATTTTGGAGTTCATGGTCTTTCACTATGTAAACAGAGGTTTCCTAATGAAATCATTAGGAAACCTCACTTAACGCTGTTAAAGTTCATGACAGTACAGTCCTAGAATTTTATATCCTTCTCTTTGTCAATATTTGAGTATATATTGTGAATTTTCTACTTGCAAGGATGATTATATTTTATCCTCCACCTACAATCTAGACAGGTATATTGGTTTCACCATGTCTGTTACCCTGCCATCATAGTGCAGTTGTAGAGCGTAGGACTATCATTCAAAAGGTCCCAGGTTCGATTCCAGATGGCAGCACTCATTCTTTCTATTTGGCTTCCACCAATGGGTTGACCTATGTAGGATAGCAGCTGGAGATTAGGAAAGGGTGTAATGGTTGTACTGGTGTTAGAAATACCAGGAATCCTTTGTTAGGTGCTCTAACTGCTGCAATATAACTGAAAGATTGTTGAAAGCAGCGTAAAACCCCAATTCAATTCCATTTACCATGTCTGTCCCTTGTTCCATCTGTCCATAGTCCTCTTTTGTTTGCAGACTCAAGAACACAGCAATAAATAACCATGAAACTCCATACAATTGGTACCCATGGCCCAAGATGTGTAGTATTGTATTTTGATAACAAAGGAAAGAGATATACTAAAGGTCACAATTATCCCCCGCCGTTTTTCGGCGAGGGGATATAGTACTGGTCTCCGTCCGTCATTCCGTCCTTCTGAGGTTCCGTCACTAAACTTGTCCGGAGCATATCTCCTAAAGTATAATAGCTATCAACTTGAAACTTTATGGGTGGATAGATCTCATGGAGGAGAAGTGCAGTGCACAAGAACTACAACTCTTGCTTGCATAATTTTGGAGTTATTGCCCTTTGTTATTTTAAAGACTTAGATTTTGCCCGGAGCATATCTCCTAAAGTATAATAGCTATCAACTTGAAACTTTATGGGTGGATAGATCTCATGGAGGAGAAGTGCAGTGCACAAGAATTACAACTCTTGCTAGCATAATTTTGGAGTTATTGCCCTTTGTTATTTTTAAGACTTAGATTTTGTCCGGAGCATATCTCCTAAAATATTATAACTATCAACTTGAAACTTTATGGGAGGGTAGATCTCATGGAGGAGAAGTGCAGTGCACAAGAACTACAACTCTTGCTTGCATAATTTTGGAGTTATAGCCCCTTGTTATTTTAAAGACTTAGATTTTGTCCGGAGAATATCTCCTGAAATATTAAAGCTATCAACTTGAAACTTTATGGGAGGATAGATCTCATGAAGGAGAAGTGCAGTGCACAAGAACTACAACTCATGCTTGCATCATTTTGGAGTTATTGCCCTTTGTTTTTTTCAAGACTTAGATTTTGTCCGGAGCATATCTCCTAAAGTATAATAGCTATCAACTTGAAACTTTATGGGTGGATAGATCTCATGGAGGAGAAGTGCAGTGCACAAGAACTACAACTCTTGCTTGCATAATTTTGGAGTTATTGCCCTTTGTTATTTTAAAGACTTAGATTTTGTAGGGGCTTAATTTTCTTAAGGAAGAACCCTTAATCTATTAGGCTTCAGTTTACTATCAAGCTTTCTTGGCGGGGGATGGCCATGTCCGACATGGCTCTTGTTCTACCATTAATAGCTTTTTTAATGTTAAGAAATATTTTTGAAGTGCTCAGATGAGATATATACAGCAAAAAAGTGTGTTAGAAGACATCACAATGACCTCATTTGGAATGATCTAACATTTTTTTATGTGAAACCACCCTCACCACTCTCCTGCATAGCTTCATATGTCTGACACCTGCGTCAGGAAGATCTTTAGCTCAGTGGTTAGCGCATTGGACTTGTAAACCAATGATTTAAATATTATGGTCCACGTAGATTCGACACTGGCCCACATTGGTAATTTTCAGCTATGCTTCAGTTGTGGACAGTTGTGGACAGTTTGTTTTTTTGTAAGATGGGGGCTCGTCCGGGATATGAACCAGGGACCTCTCTGGCTGTTCGTTATAGAAGACAAAGGGAGCTATGGGAAAAAAAATAAGAACTACTGCATATTTAATAAAGAGATGGCTTTATTAGAAATTTCTTTTTCGCAAACTTGAAATGAAAATGAAAACATGATGAAACAACATAATGATCACGACTTTGAAGCCATGAAATGAAGAGTTCAAGGAAGCAATGCAAGGCAAGCAAACAAGTTTTGAGCAACATATTGGTAATCTACATGTCATAAAGAAAGAATTAGATAAGAGTTTTTTTTAATTCAATCAAATCACAAAAAATCTAGCATTTTGATGAAAAGAAATTAATAAGTTTTTTCAACTACATGGGTTGTTTTGGGAAAACTAGTGTGAAGCCTAGAAAAGCTGATTTTCATCATTTGACCTTGACTGATGACTTTGATTTGGTATATTAGAAAAGTTCATTAAAAAGCATCTACCCCTGTAGGTGAGCAATAGTGCTGTAAAATTTTGAAATCTCACTACATGTAGATTCCAAAATTTTCATTAATTCTTACACAAAACCTGTTCGTGGTTACTCAATGGAATAATCTTATCAAGATAATTAAAATGAGTATTTTGCTTTCAGACTGATTTTACAAAAACTGAATTATAAGTTTCCACTTAGTAAATAAAGCATTTCATGGCTGGAAATTAAGAAAGTATAAATAGCAATTTGAGGGGAGGGGTAAATGCAAGACTATTGTAAGTGCCTATATTTCTATAGGCAATTACAAAAGTGTTGCACTGACCACTCAAATTATTATGAGATGAAAATTCTTGAATGTCTGGTTGCGTCAACTCTAAAAATATTCATACAAAAAGCTGAAGCTTGGCAAAATCGTTTTTTAAAAAATGCTATTCAAATTCAACCCTTAACCAAAGAAATATGAGGAGGTGGAGACAGATAATTATCTCTGTATTGTTGCTTGCCCCCAAAATTAATGTTTGACAATTATTTTTTTACCCCATGACAATGAGTCAATGAGCTCGAGTGTCATTTTATATCCTGGCACATGAAAATTCTATAAGGAGGGATAATCTTTTTGTTTCTTTTTACACACCCAATATTGCCTACAAACTTAAACTTTTACAGGCGTTTGATTAAGGGCTAATTGATAATTCTCTACATTTACAAAAAGTTGGCACCATGGTACAAGGATTGTACAAAGCATTTACAACATAACATCAAGTTTAACCTTGTTATATAATATTCCTGTCACTTTATAACCATGACCTTGTTAGTGTCAAGCGCTTAGGCATAATCTTTCCAGCATTTATTATGTGGATAATCCTAAACCTAAGTGGGATGAGCTGCTGAAGCCTCATAAAGGATGTAGTGGTAGTGCAAGTAGTCATGAAATTGTGAAATTTACGGTATAATGAAGACAATTGAAACAATTACTTGTTCGACAGGCAACAACAAGGCGACAGTCAATAAGTCTGCATTTGACATTTCAGACAGTTTGTTTGTTTGAATGGGGTTTTACACTGCTTTCAACAATATTGCAGTTATATCACGGCAGCTGGAGCACGTAACAATTGATTCCTGGTCTTTCTCACACCAGTACTACCATTACATCCTTTCCTAGCCTCCAGCTGCTATCCCACATAGGCCTACGATTATGGACCCATTGGTGGGAGACAAATAGTCAGAAAGAACAACTGTTGCCGTCGAGTGATCGAACCCGGGACCTCTAGATTGACAGTCTGACGCGCTATCAACTGCACTATGACGGCGGCTGACATTTAAGACAGATAAGTTCATATGTCTATGAAACGTATACATGTATATTGAACAGCCTTGAAAGCCATATAGGGAATATTCATCCACTGTCTAGGGAAGCTATGACAAAGCACCAAGTTAAGACTTTGATCAGACTGTGTGAATACACAGTCTGATCTAAGTCTTAACTAGGGGCACAAGTTAAATTGTTGGAAATGTCACCTACAGACTCATTCAAATATATAGCATAAACTGAAACTTAAATACAAAATGATTAAATACAATTCCTTATAAATATATAATTATGCTTTTCTCCATGTTCTGACTTTATGCTTAACTAAATTATTTTTCCTTTCTCCAAAAGATGAGAATAATAATAACAATAATAGGCGGAAAAGTTCAAAATTAGAAAATTCCTTGACTTGAACCGATGTCAATAAAACTTGGTCACAATTCACCGACCAGTCAAGTTTTAAAAGTGTATTAACCAATTTTATAACAAGGTTTTTGATTGGAGGTGACAAAATGAATATCAGTCTCAATCAGAAATTGTTATGAAATTAAATCTTGATAAAAACCCTTTGCTTTAAATTCCAAGAACTTAAGTACCCTGTGATGTTATACTAAGGAAAATATTGTGGAAAAAGAAGTATTGTGGAAAAAGAACAAATTGCTTGTGACAGTGACAAGCAAATTCTTCTTTTCCCATGATATTTTCCACCTCATAGAGCAATGTCTTTTTGAAATTGAACCTACTTTTCATTGTCATATTCATCATCAGGACATACATGTTTCAATTTTGAACAGGGTGTGTATGTGAACCACGAATGGCCCCTAATCAACATTTTTTTTTCAAACTTTGACTTTGACAGATGACCTTGACCTTGGTATCTGTAGATGCGCTTTTAGAGATCTTTCATCATACAAAATATGAGCATTGGATCTTGAATAGCTTTGAAGTAATTGGCATTGTTAGATTTTTTTTTGAGAAGTTTTGCAGACAGACAGACAGACAGACAACGGTAAAACAATATGCCCCTGGTCTTCCAATGCAGGGCATAAAATACAAAAAGTTTAATTTTGACTGGTTGCTGAAAAGAAAACCCTCAGTCAAGACAGAAGAAAACGAAGCAAAATAAGAACATGTATAATATTGGACGTACAGTTTATAATGAGTATATTGCACAGGTAAATTAACTCAAACAATTACAATAAATCAATTTGATGTCTCGGCAGGAAACTGTTATATCTGCATATAGACATATAGGCAGTTATAACTGTTTCACGCTGAGACATCAAATTACAAACAAAATTTCAAACAATATTTCTAGCATTTCATAACTGCCCCTGGTGAAGACCCAGATCAGCCTACAAATGTGCACAGTCAGTGGAGTCATCACTCTATGGACAGATGGGTACCAACTCTAAAGTTCTGAAAATATTTAGCCAAAAGTCTTCACACAAAGCGCAGACAAAGACTGAAAAAAGTTTCTTCGAGGCTTTACAATGGATTATCGAGAAATAACTCTTAGATTATTATTTGATAAACTCATTGCCAAAGTGAATAATTTTCAAAGGTTTATACCCTGCCTTTGATTCATTTCACCCTTCAAGCCAAATTAACATGATATTGCAAAACCAATAACATGTCAAAAGACATGCTTTATGGGAATTTGTCCCAAAATGTTCACATTTGTGTTATTTTTGCATTTAAGAATAGAATAATTGCTTGTTTTTTTTGTGTGTTTTTTTGTCAAATACAATAATATTTCATTTTGTGAATAACAAAAGCTATATTTCCCACCACTTGTTAAAATATAGCTTTGTTGTTCACTCAATGAAATATTTACCTTACTATGAGACATACGATTATATACTCTATATCATTTGCTTTATTCAAACTATAGATACAACATTTCGTTGCCAAATCATGATACATATTGCTCTTTCAAGAAATTATTTCAAAAGTTACACCAAGACTCTTAAATATATAAATGCTGGTTGACTAAAAAGGTGCATCTACAATTTTATTCAAGCTGAAGGTAATGATGATTTAGTAGCCCAACAATGATATGCTTTACCCTTGTGAAAAATTATTGGAAATGTCAAATTCTTACTCAATTATATTAACAAGAGATCACTTTATTTCATATTGTCACTTTGCACTCAGGTAAGCTGATAAGGGTCATAATACAAAAATACAAGAGTTTCATTTCCCAAAAGTATAGGGCTACTCTCTTGATAGTGGCCTTAATTAGAGTGGTTTTAGAAATCCTAAGATATCACAAAATGAGTCCAAACTTTTTGACAATGACAAAGCTGTTGCAATACCTTTGGATAGTCTTGAAGCAAAGCTTAAAACCATGCTCACATTCATGAAGAAAATGTTTGGGAATTGTTTGGGAAAGGCTATCCCACTTTGCATGTGCACTCACCTACAAAGTGGGCTACAATTTCTCAAACATTGAAATGTTTAAAATAAAAGATCTGAAGTTTATGCCATTTGAAATTTTATTTTGAGAATTCAATCCTCATAATTTACTGTTTTCTTGTGATTTCTATGCATACTTATGATTTTGATTGAAAGATCATGGTTGCTGATTTTTGTCATCCTTTGTAATACATTTTCTAACAAAATCCTACAATGCATTTTTAATTTGCCTGATTCTTTGATTTTGAAAAAGTCTCAAATTTTGTGGCCTGGCAATGGGATGAGAAACATATGTTGGGACTATTTTTTTAATCTAAGCATTTTTTTATTCAACAAGAGGGCCATAGTGGCCCTTAATCGCTCACCTGAATGAACTGTCTAAATTTTTTCAATATTCTTCTGCCTCTGTACAACCTGATAATACCTTTTTTACAATTTTCAGGTTGACTTACAAGGTTTTTCTAAGATTTGACTCCGTGACCTAGTTTTTGACCCCAGTTGACCCAATTTTATACTGATCAAAAATTGCATCAATTCAATAATTCTGACGAAATCTCATGTTGATTGAACAAAAAAAGTGGCCTCTAGAGTGCATACAAGGTTTTTCTAAGATTTGAACCCAAGACATAGTTTTTGATCCCAGTTGATCCAATTTGAACTCGTCCGAGATTTCATCAAGACAATCATTCTGACCAACATTCAGGTTGATTGGGAAAAAAATGTGGCCTCTAGGGTGCATACAAGGTTTTTCTAAGATTTGACCATGTGACCTAGTTTTTGACCCCGGTTGACCCAATTTCAAACTCGTCTGAGATTCCATCAAGACAATCATTCTGACCAAAATTCAGGTTGATTGGGCAAAAAATGTGGCCTCTAGGGTGCATACAAGGTTTTTCTAAGATTTGACCCTGTGACCTAGTTTTTGACCCCGGTTGACCCAATTTCAAACTCATCCGAGATTTCATCAAGACAATCATTCTGACCAAAATTCAGGTTGATTGGGCAAAAAATGTGGCCTCTAGAGTGCATACAAGGGTTTTTTAAGATTTGACCCTGTGACCTAGTTTTTGACCCCAGTTGACCCAATTTCGAACTCGTCTGAGATTCCATCAAGACAATCATTCTGACCAAAATTCAGGTTGATTGGGCAAAAAATGTGGCCTCTAGAGTGCATACAAGGTTTTTCTAAGATTTGACCCTGTGACCTAGTTTTTGACCCCAGTTGACCCAATTTTAAACTCGTCTGAGATTTCATCGAGACATTCATTCTGATCAAATTTCAGGTTGATCAAGCAAAAAAAATGTGGCCTCTAGAGTGCATACAAGGTTTTTCTAAGATTTGACCATGTGACCTAGTTTTTGACCCCGGTTGACCCAACTTCGAACTCGTCCGAGATTTCATCAAGACAATCATTCTGACCAAAATTCAGGTTGATTGGTCAAAAAATGTGGCCTCTAGAGTGCATACAAGGTTTTTTTAAGATTTGACCCTGTGACCCAGTTTTTGACCCCAGTTGACTCATTTTCAAACTCGTCTGAGATTTCATCAAGACAATCATGCTGACCAAAATTCAGGTTGATTTGGCAAAAAACGTGGCCTCTAGAGTGCATACAAGGTTTTTCTAAAATTTGACCCTGTGACCTAGTTTTTGACCCCGGTTGACCCAATTTTGAACTCATCCGAGATTTCATCAAGACACTCATTCTGACCAACATTCAGGTTGATTGGGAAACAAGAGCTGTCACTGTAAGATGACAATGCCCCCGACACCGCTTTGATAGTAATAAGGAAGTTATGGCCAATGTTAAAGTTTTTGGACGGAATGACGGACGGACGAACGGACAGACGGACGGACAGACGGACGGACGGACAAGTCAAATTTATTATGCCTCCCTATCGGGGGCATAAAAAATGTGGCCTCTAGGGTGCATACAAGGTTTTTCTAAGATTTGACCATGTGACCTAGTTTTTGACCCCGGTTGACCCAATTTCGAACTCGTCCGAGATTTCATCAAGACAATCATTCTGACCAAAATTCAGGTTGATTAGGCGAAAAATGTGGCCTCTAGAGTGCATACAAGGTTTTTTTAAGATTTGACCCTGTGACCTAGTTTTTGACCCCAGTTGACCCAATTTCGAACTCATCCGAGATTTCATCAAGACAATCATTCTGACCAAAATTCAGGTTGATTGGGCAAAAAATGTGGCCTCTAGAGTGCATACAAGGCAAATGTTGACGACGGACGACGGATGTCGCACGACGCACGACAGACATCCACCTAACCACAATAGCTCACCTTGAGCACTTCGTGCTCAGGTGAGCTAAAAATGTTTGTAGTTAACTTTAAGAAAGGTTGACACTTGCTACCAATCTGGTCACTTTTTGGCGACCATTGGATTGATGTATTTAGTGACTTGTTGCCCACTTTAAAATATTTGTAGATGGCTGTCAACTAGGTGGCCTCTGGCTGCCAGTCTGAACTTTGCCAAATCTACCAAGTAATGTATGTATTGATAGAATCTATGATTTGTGGTCCACTTCAAAATGTTTGTAGATGGCCGTTACATAAGTGAACACTGCCTGCCAGTCTGGTCTCTCCATGGCTACCATATCATTAATATTCTGAAAATAATCAGTAAAATTTTGGTTTCAAATTATAATACCAGAACTATTGCAAAATACTAGCAAGCCATTTCAAAAGATATAATCAGATTGATTGATTGAATGGAGTTCAACGCCGCTTTCAACATTATTTCAGTTATATCGCGGCGGCTGGAGCACCTAACAATGGATTCCTGGTATTTCTATCACCAGTACAACCACCACATTCTTTCCTAGCCTCCAGCCGCTATCTCACATAGGTCTACAATTATTAATCCATTGGTGAGAGACAAATAGTCGGAAAGAATGAGTGCCGCCGTCGGGGATCGAACCCGCAAACTCTAGATTGACAGTCTGACGCGCTACCAACTGCGCTATGACGGCGGCTCAGATATAATCAGAAGAGGCCAACTAGTAAACTGGATATTTTTAAAACCACATGTCAGATAAAGCTTGACTTTGAACCAATATGATAACTAATCAAAGAGACTTTAAAATTTTTTTCAACACTAAACTAAATAGAAAATAAGAAGTAATTTATTTCAGAAATAAAGAAATTACATATTGCATTTCAATTAACTGCAGACACTTTATCCTTATTTGAGATAAATCAATCCACTCAAAACTATATCTTTTAACAACTTACTCACTACTACTTCTAGAAGTACAAGATATGTGACTTTATATAGAGAAATTCAGAACCTTTGATACAGTGGTCAGTGTCCACTCATAAACATTTCAATGCATATTGAAGATCATTGATTTGTGCCATTGTAAGATCTTTTTATCTTTCATTCGTTGAGCAACAAAAGCTTTATAGCTTTTATTGTCCACAACCTAATCATTGAGTGAAGAACAAAAGCTATAAATTCATGAGTCGCAAAGCAACAAGAGAAAATGTAGCTTTTGTTGTTAACGAAAAAATAGATTGATCGATCTTACATGAAACTCAATTAATCATTCTATTTCCTTTATTGGAAAAATGAGATAAAATGAAAATGTTTTAAAGACAAAAATTCTTTTGCAGCACGGCAAGGTTATGCCCTCATAGGTATAATGGGCCCTGCTTCAATAACATCAAACAAGATGAAGTGAAGAAAAGCAGGGTTAAACTTTAAGGTAATTCCTCTGAATTTTCAGTGATAATTGACAAATAATTTTTTTTTTTTGAAAATTAACAGTAAAGAGTAAAAGAAAGTGTGCTATGTTACAGGTACTCACTAAAATTGAAGAAATCCCAGCTGAATCAGCTGCATTAAAAGCAAGGGTAAAATTCTTCCGCTGAAAAAATAGAATAGAAATTCCGCATTTATAATAGATTTGCTTTGCTCCTGAAAGTGAAAATGAGGTATCCATGCATTTCACAGAATTAAGCAGTGGTCTTTTTCTTAGACTATTATAGATTCGAGAATTTAATCATCCTTTGTATTAGACAATTAAAGTTTAATTGATTGCAGGGTTTGATTAGCCCTTGTCATACTGACCCCAGAAAATTCCTGTTTTGGCAAGGGTATAGACAAAGATCAGCCTGCACATATGTGCAATAAGATCTTTGTCTTTACCACCTGCTTGTCTTTTTACCAAAGTTCATGTTTACAAGATATGCATAATTTTAAATGTTACAACAAGAGTGCCATCGTCACAAAATACGCCGCCACTTTGCTGCTGTTTCACGAAAATAATTGTAGACACTACTTATTTTGACAGAACCAAATTGAAAATGACTAAGTTTCATTTCAATCAAGACAAAAAGTTTGGAGGAGTTGCCTTCACAAGGCTGCAATTTCAATAAGCCCCAGGCACTATGTTTTAAGGGGGCATAATTCAGGGAAATAAATGAGCCATAAAAGCCTTGATCCATGTACATCAACAAATTATGGTGATGTAATTGACCAAGTTTCATTTAAATACAGACAAAAAAGTAAGGAGGAGTTGTGTTCAAAAGGCTGCAATTTCAATAAGCCCTAGCTACTAAGTTTTAAGGGAGCATAATTTAGGGTAAAATTAATGAACCATAAAATCCTTACTTCATGCTCATCTACCAATTTCGGTTACAACATCCACCAAGTTTCATTTAGATCCAGCCAGAAACTTAGGAAGAGTTGCATTCACAAGGCTGCAATTTCAATAAGCCCCAGAGACTAAATTTTAAGGGGGCATAACTGAGGCAATAAGCCCCAGAGACTAAGTTTTTAAGGGGCATAACTCAGGCAAAAATCAACGAACCATAAAATCCTTCCTTCATGCACATCTACCAATTGAGGTGATAACATTGACCAAGTTTCAAGAAGATCCGGCCAGAAACTTAGGAGGAGTTGCGTTGACAAAAAAAATGGACCCAGAGACTAAGTTTTTAAGGGGAATAACTCAGGAAAAAATCAACGAACCATAAAATCATTCCTTCATGCACATCTACCAATTGAGGTGATAACATTGACCAAGTTTCAAGAAGATCCAGCCCGAAACTTAGGAGGAGTTGCGTTGACAAGAAAAGTGGACCCAGAGACTAAGTTGTCAAGGGGCATAACTCAGGCAAAAATCAAAGAACCGTAAAATCCTTCCTTCATGCACATCTACCAATTGAGGTGATAACATTGACCAAGTTTCAAGAAGATCCAGCCAGAAACTTAGGAGGAGTTGCGTTGACAAGAAAAATGGACCCAGAGACTAAGTTATCAAGGGGCATAACTCAGGCAAAAATCAACGAACCGTAAAATCCTTCCTTCATGCACATCTACCAATTGAGGTGATTACATTGACCAAGTTTCAAGAAGATCCAGCCAGAAGTTTAGGAGGAGTTGCGTTGACAAGAAAAGTGGACGGACGTACGGATGGACGGACAGACGGAGAAGATGACGCCAATATGTGTCTGCCTCTGGCGGCGTATAAAAAGATATAAGGGCCCTAACCCACAACCATCAGATTACAAGTCGAGCACACTAACTATTTGGCCAAGAGGCCAGATGAAAACACGAACTAAGGTATTAAACAACAATTATACCAAAAGTATTACCTTATCTTCTGAAGTGAGTTCGCCATAAGGTATTTTATCAGGCATAAAGCTGTGTAGTAGAGCACAGAAGGCCAGGCCATCATTCCAACTACTACTGAAATTTGTGATGTCTACATTCTGAAAAAGAAATATACATGTGCTTATTAAGTATTTTATCAGGCATAAAGCTGTGTAGTAAGGCACAGAAGGCCAGGCCATCATTCCAACTACTACTGAAATTTGTGATGTCTACATTCTGTAATAGAAATATACATGTGCTTATTAAGTATTTTATCAGGCATAAAGCTGTGTAGTAGAGCACAGAAGGTCAGGCCATCATTCCAACTACTACTGAAATTTGTGATGTCTACATTCTGTAATAGAAATATATATGTGCTTATTAAGTATTTTATCAGGCATAAAGCTGTGTAGTAGAGCACAGAAGGCAAGGCCATCATTCCAACTACTGCTGAAATTTGTGATGTCTACATTATGTAAGAGAAATATATATGTGCTTATTAAGTATTTTATCAGGCATAAAGCTATGTAGTAGAGCACAGAAGGCAAGGCCATCATTCCAACTACTGCTGAAATTTGTGATGTCTACATTCTGTAAGAGAAATATATATGTGCTTATTAAGTATTTTATCAGGCATAAAGCTGTGTAGTAGAGCACAGAAGGCAAGGCCATCATTCCAACTACTGCTGAAATTTGTGATGTCTACATTCTGTAAGAGAAATATATATATGCTTATTAAGTATTTTATCAGGCATAAAGCTGTGTAGTAGAGCACAGAAGGCAAGGCCATCATTCCAACTACTACTGAAATTTGTGATGTCTACATTCTGTAATAGAAATAAATATGTGCTTTGTAGGTATTTTATCAGGCATAAAGCTGTGCAGTAGAGCACAGAAGGTCAGGCCATCATTCCAACTACTACTGAAATTTGTGATGTCTACATTCTGTAATAGAAATATATATGTGCTTATTAAGTATTTTATCAGGCATAAAGCTGTGTAGTAGAGCACAGAGGGCCAGATTATTCCAACTACTGCTGAAATTTGTGATGTCTACATTCTGTAATAGAAAAACATCTATTTATTACAAATTATTAAAAGTAACTTAGGTATAATTAAGATCCCCTTACTGCAAAAACTAGACTTGCAAAGCAAACTAAATCCCCCCTTCAAGTGCTTGTCCATTATAAAATGTCATTTTCAATGAAAGGGCCATAACTCTGTCAAAATTCAATGGACCATAACCAAAATAAAACTTTTACATCTCTGCTGGATACTGATCATATCTGTTTGAATGAAATCTGTCCAATACTTGCTAAGAAATTGAGAGGACACAAAAAAGCTACAGACTTGTTTGTGGAACTACAAAGGTGGTAAATGTGAAAATTATACAACGCTTTGCATGCAAAGCAAGGTATAATTGGTTGAAAGTTTACATGGTTCTGTTATCCTATACGCCAGGCAAATTACGTAATTGCTAAGCCACACCCTGCCAGATGAACAAGAGCCGTCAGAGACGGATTATGCTCCCCGAATAAGGCATTGTCACAAAAACAAGAGCCATGTTGGACATGGACATCCCCCGCCACAAAAGCTTGATAGTAAACTGAAGCCTAATAGATTCTTTTGTACTGTCAGAGATTTACCTCCTATTAAATCTAAGTATTAAAAATAACAAAGGGCAATAACTCCAAAATTATGCAAGCAAAAGTTATAGTTCTGGTGTACTGCACTTCTCCTCCATGAGATCTATCCACCCATAAAGTTTCAAGTTGATTACTATTATACTTTAGGAGATATGCTCCAGACAAAATCTACGTATCAAAAATAACAAAGGGCAATAACTCCAAAATTATGCAAGCAAGAGTTGTAGTTCTTGTGCACTGCACTTCTCCTCCATGAGATCTATCCACCCATAAAGTTTCAAGTTGATAGCTATTATACTTTAGGAGATATGCTCCAGACATAATCTTAGTATCAAAAATAACAAAGGTCAATAACTGCAAAATTATGCAAGCAAGAGTTGTAGTTCTTGTGCACTGCACTTCTCCTCCATAAGATCTTTCCACCCATAAAGTTTCCAGTTGATAGCTATTATACTTTAGGAGATATGCTCTGTGGTCAGATTTCAAAGACTCAAATAAGCTGTTATCTTATTCAGCTAACATAAAGGTAACAAACATTTAACCCCCTTTTTGCATGACATATTTTTAGACACAAATTTCAAATAGTTTAGGGTAAAGAGCATCTGATTTGCTACTCAAATGTGAAATTTCATCAAATTCTGAGCATAAGACTAGGAGAAATGAAAGAATAACTGTATTTTACGCGGTAACGTAAAGGTAACAAACATTAAGCCCCCTTTTTCCATGATATATATTTTTTTACGTTAATTTCAAATTGTTTATAGTAAAGGGCATCTGATTTGCTACTCAAAAATGAAATTTCACTAAATTCTGACTATTAGACTAGGAGAAATTTGGGAAAAACTGTTTTTTACCCTAAGTCCCCTTTTCCTGTGACGAGGCCTCAAATCCAAAAACCGTCACAGATGCATCATCACTATATCATAGGGAGTTCACATGGTAAGTTTCATTCAATTTGGCCCAGGGGTTATGGAGAAATAGGTGGGGACGGACGGACGGACGGACGGACGGACGGAATTACGGACGTACGGACGGACAGACAAAGCGGCGGCTATATGCTCTCCCTTCGGGGAGCATAATAAAAACGCAGAATTCTCCAACTTTACTCACACTGTATGTGATTGTTTTCTGTTGGCACCATTTTAACAAGGCATTTCTCTTGGATCCTTTGAAAGACTTGGCCAACCCAGACAACGGGTCTTTAGACGACACTTCCTTCCTCTCACTGGTAACTTGGTCTAGAGCTCTGAAATAGTGTATGTTAACCGTTATCCTGCTGAATCTAATTTATTTTTTCAAACAAATTGCCAGTATGTGGGACATTTAAACAAGTATGTACAAGTTGTTTTTCAACAATTATTAAGTATAAAGCAGACAGTGTAGGCTAAGATTAGACTGCACATCTGTGCAGGCTGATCCTAGTCTATGCTGTCTGCCAAAGCTGTGTATGTAGCAGGAAAAAGCCGTGAACAGCAGAGAGCTTTATGTATAATCATAATAAGGGAAATAATTCCTGATGTCATATTCTATATGCTGCTAGAGTTACTGAATTTAAACCCTTTAACCTTAATAGATTGATATTGTTCATCAAAACATTGATTAGCCAATCCAATCACTCAATCATAATGAAATTACTGTTGATCTCTGACATTTTCAAACATTTGTTTCAATCAGTTTCCAAGATCGGAAACTTAAACATCGCAACTACAGCCTAAACAAGCTGTAGTTACAGCTTTAAGGTCCCCCTCTAACAATTTGCCCTTCATATCATGTCAATTACTATACATTTTGCAGATAAACGATACTGATATATTACACCCTGTCTATCTCAAACTTGCAATGAAAATCATGTCAGTGGCCTACCCGAAACCTCATAAGTATAGCAATGCTGTAATTATAAGGTTATGGTAGGCTTTTGACGATATGAAAATTTTCTTACGTCACTCCACTGCTTCTTCTGGAAGGTGTCCTTGTAGACAAAATTGATTGGAAAGACGTCGGGGCTTCTGTGCGATTTGGTGGCGCCGATTTTGGAGAATCATTCGGAGATTTGGGTGAATCAAAATGACCCATAGTAGCCAATGAATGTCTCTGTAGGGGTGAAGGTCTTTCAGACCTTTTGAGAACAGATCTAAGTGGTGTTGTGCCATTTTCTGGCGAACCCATATTCTGGTCTGTGACTGGCGATGAAGGTGACTGCATTAACTCATGGAAACCAACTAGAGAGGCTTCCGAGTCGGAATTGCGTCTAGAACTACATGAACTTGAATGAATTGATGAACATCCGCTCTTAACTTGATCTTCGATTGAGCGAATTAGATTTTTGACAGACAATGTTTGTGATCGGTCTGTTCGCTTGCCCTCACGTAAATGTAATAATTCCTTATCCACAGTATTCATAACCTTCCCCTTCAACTCTGCTGAGGACAGAATTGATGAAGAATTTCTAGAGTGAGATTTCTCCTGTATTTTATAAGCATCAATCTCTGCTTTAAGTCTATCTATATCTGATTGCAGAGCCTGACACTTGTCCTTCAAGGTGCTGTTATCTGCCTTCAACTTTTCAACATCAGTTTGAGTCTCTGACCTAAACTCATTAGCAACGACAACAGCAACTTGTAGATCCTTCTGGAACTGCTTCCATTCTTCAATCTCTTGTTCATGTTTTAATTTGGCATCCTGTAATTCATCTTCAGCACATTCCTTTAATTGTCTCATAGCATTAATCTCACTTTGTAAATCCTTTATTTGTGCAGTGTAGTTCTTCCTTTCATCAAAATACCTATCACTATCTTGTTCTAATTGGTCAATATGTTCACGTAAATGCTCAATCTCTTGCTGAAAATCATACCTATCCTTTTTGATAGTTTGTATAGTGTATTCCATATCAATTAACTGGGACTTTGCATTGTTCTTTGAGACTTTAACCTCCTCTTCCTTACTAATGATTTGGTCCTTAAGTTTTGACACTTCTTTCTGACTATGAGCTAGTGCATCTTGCACATCAGCCAACCTTTCCTCTAACTTGTCTCTTTCTTGTCTAGCATTATGCAACATTTCTTCTAAATCACTTTGTTGAGCAGCTTTACATACTGTTTCTAATTCTAAAACTTTGGATTTCTCATTTTCTAATAATGTTTTATAATGAGCAACTTCAATATATTCATTTTCTAAAGATTCTTTCAAATCACCCACTTGCTTTTCTAAATTATCTTTCTCATTCTTAAGTCCATTGATCTTGTCCTCTAAATGCTGTATCTTATCTTTCAGGCTTTCTGCCTGATCCTGAAATTCTTTGGTTTCAGCTTCGGAGGTATGAAGGGCATTTTGTAATTCTGATTGTTTTCTGACCATTTCTTCTCGCTCCTCCTGAGCTCCCTTCAGGAGCCCTAGAAGATGTTGATCCCTATCTGACTTGTTAGGGAGATCACCACTAATCAACAAACACTTCAACTGTTCAATTTGTGTCCGACAGTGTTCTAATTTCTCAGTTTGTGTACACAGAGATTCAAGTAATACTGATTTTTCGTCTGCAAGTCTTTCATTTTCTTCCGTTAGTTCGTTAACAGCATCCTGCAGATCACCTAACTCCTGTAGAGTGGCCTGTAGCTCTTCATTTGTGCTGTAGTGCGTTTCCTCCATCTGCATGATTCTCTCCGTAAGATTGGCGACGGAGATGTCACTGAGAGCGTCGCTACTTTTACTGCGGCTGTCCCATTTACCGTGCATCTCTAGAAGCGAGGGATGTTCCGATGGATGAGAATAATCCGTAAATGAAATCCCAGGCTCAGACATTGTGATGGAAGCAGATCTTTTCATGCCTGAAATTGTTAAAGAAAGTATAAGTTTGGAGCTCAAAGTAGATGAGCCTGTACTTGACATTTCCAACAATTTCAATTGTGTGCAAAGCAAAGACTCTGGCTAGTCTTTGCATCCATACAGTCTGAACAGAGGATTCACCATGCAATTTGTAGATCATAGACAAGGTATCAAAGTATCTGTAGACAGTAAGGCAATCTTCTAATTGCACTATGTAACTGTCAGGGCTACTAAATGGTTGCATCTCATGCCAGTGTCAAATTATTGGAAATGTCACGCACAGGCTCAAATGTTTTAATTCCAAAAGGCAATAGACTTTTATTAACCAATTCATGTTTTGAAAAGATACGATCCTATATGCTGGAAATAATTGCTGGAAGAGAAGTTTTGAGTAATTTCTTCTCTTCTTGCAAAATTTTCTGAAGTATAACATCAGAGGAAAACAAGAGATGTTTGTAAAACATTTATGCCCCCCCCCCCCCCATAAAAGCAGGTCAATGGCCTATTCTTTGTCAACCAACAAAGGGCAGTAACTCACAAAATATGGTGAGCAGAGTAATGGTGCTTGTGCAATGCACTTCTCTCTAATGAGATCTATCCACTTGTGAAGTTTCAAGATTTTGATTGGATATTTTTTTTTAGATAATTATTCTCCGGACAAAAAAGGATTACGGACAGATGGACGGGTGGACCGACCAACAAGTGCAAAGCAATATCTCTTCTTCAAAGTGGGGCATAATTATTGGACAGTTCATGAAGGGTTAATTTTAGGGTAAAGGGGTAAAATATTCTTTAATTTAAACAGCTTGTTATAATTAAACCTGTTTTAGTCAGCCCTCATGGCCTCCAAAAAAGGGTGGTTGCTTAAGGTGTAGCACACTTTTCTTAGAGGACAAATAACCGAAGGCATTTTCATGATAAACATACCGTATTTCTCTTAATAAATGCTGCCATCAATTTTAATGATCTTTTAAAGCAGAAAATGCATACTAAATAAAAGCTCCCAAAGCATGTTATGTATAGCTCCCAGGAGCATTTATTAGGAGAAATATGGTAATTTGACAAATGAGCTAGGGTTAACAAGACTAGAATACAACCTACCGGAGCCAATGATGACACTCTGCATTGGTACCATGGAAACAGCATGACCCTCCGTCGACAAACTATCGTAACTTTCACTTGTCTTTATCATATCTCCATCTGCCTGATGCTGTTGTTTTAAACTCAATTTTTCTGCATCTGTTATCTGTTGATCAACTGGAAAACCGAGTTTTGTCAATTGTTCACGTAATCTCGTATTTTCTGTTCGTAGAATTTTATTTTCCTCAGACACATCATGCGACGGTATTTGATCTTTAAGTTTCTTAATCTCATATTTATATTTTTCAATGTCAACTTTACGACTCTCCGCTAACTGTATAAGCTCGGACATCTTAGCCTCCTGATTTTTTTTCTCCTTTTCAAAATTTGCTAACAATTCTGCATTATAAGCCATCACATCTGACGTAGCAGAAGTCCGTTTTTTGACTGCACTATCTTTTGCCATATTTTGAATACTTTGAGCTTTTTTCATGTTAGTTTTATTATTTTTCTGTGGAGTATGACCACCTTGGATTGCACCGGCTGAGTCTATATGCTGGGTACTACTGGCTTTTCTAATCTTTGGTGTACTAGAACTCATAGCCTTCACAGGTTTGGGTTTCAGGAAGGGGTCTTTCCCCTTAGACTGGACATTTTCTTTATTGCTTCCAGTCTTCTTTTTCATGTCTGGCAATCCGAGACTGGACTTTGGTCTTGTTTGTAATGCTGCTAATTTCTGTTTTTGATGACAAGTTAGACTCTCGTGGCTTTTACTGAGGTAGTGGGCTTTACTTAGCGGGGAGTTCAAGGGTTTACCAATCAGTGCCTGCTTCTTGCCTGACGTGACTTTCAGGGAGGAGTTGTCGGACTTGGATTCTTTCATGGTTGGAGCGGGCATGGTTGAGGTTTTGTTTCCAGGCGGAGGTTTTGACTTCAGGCTAGCCAAATCCTTCTTGGATGAACTCATTCCAGCATCCGGCCGCAGCCGTAGTAACTGAAATTACAGATAAACATAAATTTTCGAATTATTTTCAAGCAATACACTCAGGGTAACTTTCATCCTTAAGTGGTTGCCAACAAAATCCAAACTGTTTTCCACTCATGCATTATAATAAAATGTGCAGGGTTTGACGCTAAGGAGAGTCCAGGAGTCTAAGATACTCCAAAGGCGGAACTCCCTCATTCTGCATTTCAGGAGTCTGATGGGACTCTTTTATCAACTAGAAAGCGATGAATGGCTTGTGTCGCTCCACAGGCTTGAATTTCTTGTAATAGCAAATCTAAGTTTTGACAAGATTTTTAGATACAGTCGAATCTGTGTACAGCAGCCAGTCAAGGGAGAGGGCAAAACTGGCTGCTGTACACAGATTGGCTGCTGTTCACAGTATCCTTAGGGCGGTCATTTTGTCGTACCACTATTGTTTAGCTCATTACCAGATCACAAAACTATAAACTTCTCCAAATTTTAAGCAAGTCCAAAGTTTCATTTTAAATGTTTGTCATTAAAAGAATAAGGAATCATACCATTAACATAGAAAAATATTGTGAAAACGCATGATTCAAATTCATCGAGAATTTCTCGTTTGCGTTTTAGGCACGGTTTGGACCTGAGTACGACCTACGCCAAACTTTTTAGCAATAATCCTGGAAGAAAACCCAGATTCAAGCATGCATATTATTTTCTTACGATCCTCTAATGTGAGGAACTTACGTTTAGAAAGCGACATTATGGCGAGATTCAATATCGAAAGCAGGTTTTCGTCTATTTTAAAGACCTCGAGAAATCAGTTTGCTAAATGTGTAAACAACCTGTAATGCTCAAGATCATTTTATTTAAAGAGACCCGACAACCGATAAATTCCATAGCCTTTAATTAATTACCATCATTTAAGTAGATCAAATAAATAATAATGGCCAATTACACGTCATTTAATCGACAACACTGGATTAAATCGATAATTGGTTATTTATAACTTGTTCATTACGATAAAGCGACTTCGACTGTTTACTATAGTGGTGATTATCGATTTTTTCGAACACGACTAATTAAGTCGCGTGTTTTGTCAGATGACCGTTGTATAGGTGTGATATATAGTTGGAATTAGACCAATTAAGGTGACCGCCGGCCGCATTTCAGGAGATCACGCTATTCACAGTGCAATTAAAGAAGGAATTTGCATGGGGGGAAATCGAGTGGCTGCTGTCAGCAGATTGGCCGCTGTGCATAGTTGGCCGCTCACACAGATTTGACTGTATTTTTGCAAATTTCGCAGAGATCTTATTTGGTGTAAACTCATTAGAACCATATCATAAAGACGATTCCATTGTGTTTTTGCGACATAGGATTTATTTACAATATTTTTTTTTATCAAAAGTATCTACTTTTTAAGATATTTAGATTTAAAGAAAGGCATTTTAAAAGAAGTTGCTAAATGAAAACTGTTGTTTATTAAGCATGGTAGCTGAAGCAAGATCAACTGTATATAAGAAAACTTTGTAGACTAAAGGGTAATTTTTTGCCATCACATGGCATTCGAAATGTAACAAATAATTTTCAATAGTATCCCAAATATCGTAATACAGAGAATTTACATGTCCAATGTAATTTGTAAAGAAAGGATTAAAAGACTTGTCAATGTGTTGCCAGTCAGCTTGCTATATTTTCAAGCAATCATGAATCAAAACCTCCTAGACTACAGGGAAAAAAGGGACAAATCTATGGCTCAGCGTGAAACTGTTGTAACTCCCTATAAACATATAGGGAGTTACAACTGTTTCACGCTGAACCATCAAAATAAATATTGACATTCTCATGTTTCAATTTTACAAACTATACAATAAAATATGTAATTTAAAACACCCCCATGGCAGTAAATGTAAATGTGTGTATCGTCACACAAAAAGGGACAATCAGGAAAGTCAGAAATGTTCATGCTGTTCATTACACACAGGAGTGTGGAAATCCCATACCGAAATTGTACGACATAGGCTTTTCTACCTGTGGACAAGTATGTTTTTCTAGCCCAAGTAAATGCCTGGACATTGCATGGCATGAAAGTGGTTCTTTGCTGAATTCCAGCATTTTCTTCTTTAAAACCAATCAATGTTTTCTAAAATTTATCCAATCTTTTTTTAGGGGGCAAGTTACTTATGCTCCTGGACAGGTAGAAAATAATCTTTTTCATGTCTAGTGACATTGGGAGTAAATGCGTATTTCCACACCCCTGGCATATTTCTGTTGTTCACAAAACTTTGTCAAAGAGGTATTCTATTTTTTTATGCAAAAAATAGGATGAAATGTGAAAATTTAGTGACAAAATTCACTTAATAACGTGTTTTTTTTTTTTGCATGTGTTAACTAGGCAATGCCAACATTATGTTAAAAAGATTTTCTTATTGGGTTCAACTCAGATAACATCAAATTGGATAAATGATGAAAAGCTTTGATAATTTCACTGGTTTGGTGGTGAGTTTATCAAATGATAATCTACCGTTATTTCTCGATAATCCACCGAAAGCATTAAAGAATGATCTTGTATTTGCCCCATCGGAAAAGACAGTAATAAATTAGTCGACATTTTACCAGAATGTGTAAAGGATCATTTTGATCCATTATGACCCCATAATATATTTATTTCTCAAATATACAGGGCGTCAACTCAAAATTTTGAAAAATATATAGAAATATAGGACATTTCAGAGTAAAAATAAAGGACAAATATAGGACAATACTTATAGTAGCCAACATCCCAAAAGCCATACTTTACCACCATTTTATCATTATTTCTTACTACAAAGTATAAGTTTAAGATGAAATAATGTGAACATTTTAATACAACAGAACACAACCTTTAGACCTTCATTTGCCTGTCAAAAGAAGTCTGCTAAAATCTCTCTTAAAGCATATTGCTTCACAGGTACAAGAGGACTTTGAAGAAAGAATTTTGAATGTGTTTCTTAATTTTAGATCTATCATTTACCTTGGCAACCAATGTTTTGTCATGAAATTAAATCCTTTAGCAAATATGATAAAGGGTCACCTAAGAAAAATCCCTGTCAAGTTTCAGCTTAATTGGTTCAGTGGTTAAGGAAATAAATTGTTTTTAAGATTTTCATTACTTTTTGGCATTTCCATCTACCCTGGCAACAAGAATTTTAGATAGAATCAAAGTCTTTTAACAACTTTGGTAGAGCTTCACCGAAGAACTATCCTCCCAAGTATTTGGTTGATTGACCAAGTAGTTGAGGAGGATAATATACTTTTCTAAGATTGTTATAAATTTTCAGCCTTTTGCAACCACAGCTTTCGATGGATTTTGTGTCTTGAAAGAGCTTTTGATGGATTTTGTGTCTTGTAACAACATAGGTAGTTTCAGCTTGATTGGACTGTTGTTAAAAGGAAAGATGTTTAAAGAAACTGCTGACAGACAGAGGGACAGTGGATATTCGAACAACAGGGTGATTATCATAATAGCTCACCTTTAGCACTTAAAAAAGAGGACTGATATCAGTGCTCTCAATAAGCGGACGTCGACGTAATATACGTCCAGAATTTCAGAAATTACGTCCGGAAAATCAAACACGGACGTAAAAAAACGTCCGAGATTCGAGAAGAAAACGTCCTGTAATTTGACCCAGGACGTTTTACGAATTTACCTAATAAAGGATTTAATATAAGTCTACAAGTGCAAAAAATCGATAATCAACGCGAGCATACACATTATAGCTGACCAAAACAAGCCATGTGTAACGCGCGGGGTATTAACCAGTCTCTGATTATGCAATCTTGTCGGGTTAGCGACGCGTCATTACCGCTTCTGTCATTATCTTTCTTAGTCGGATACAGATCGCGAGGGTCCTTTGATAGGATTATCTAAACAAACAAAATTCAAATCAGGGGAAAATTCGTTATATCAAACGTAGTTCATGCAGCTCAGACCAATAAAATTTCGAGATATCGCTTCCTAAAAATCTTAGAATAGATCAAGGGTAATTTATCCGAAGTGAAAAAGACGCTACCTGAAAACATTTACGAAATGTCATTCGACTGTCCTCGTTTAAATACGTGTAGAATTGGCATCTTCGGAGAACGTGGGGGAAATCCCAATGACGTCATTTAAGTTGTCTGCAACATGTCTGACGAGAAATTTGAAAAGACGAATTTTTCTTGACTTCTGCTATTTGGATAATTCTGCGTAAGTTTAAATAGGCTTAGAACTTAAGTTTTATTGGCACATTACCTAGCACGTTCGCAACCTTTGGAACGACAGGCCGAGGAAAATAAAAGCAGCATTATTTTCCGTAATATCGCCGGATACCAAAACATCGTAACTAAAATTTGAGTGAGCCGCATTTCCTAGGCCCACCGCGCAAGATACATCTAAGGACCTATTCCAAATAGAAACTCCACATTTTCTCATTAGTTTCCATAATTTATTCATTGAAAGTAATAAAAGGGGATTGTGAAACCAAAGCTCGTCCCTACAGCTTAAAGTCAAAGCTACAAGTTTGAAGGCTTAGAAGTCGTTTATTCTTAGAAAACCAACCAGAATCATGGACTTTGGGAGCAAAAATTTAACTTACATTTAACAAGGAAAGCAGAATTTACAAAGTGTACAGAAAAAGGAAAGTGTGTGTGCGGGGGAGGGGGGGATAGCAGGGGGAGGGGTTAAAAATTCCTTACTTCGTAAAAAAATTCCTGAAATCCCAACATGGAATTACAAAAATTCCTGTTTTTGGCCCTTATTGAGAGCACTGTGATATGGTGCTAGTTTGCGAAACAGAGTGGCCTTGATCCCTGGGACACCACATGAATAAGACTTAGATAAGATTATTTGTACCAAATATCAATGCCAGCAACTTTTTCTCATGGTAGATGATATTAGAATAATTCCAGAGAACCATTTGACAATTTCCTTCTTTATTTGTATGGTAAATGGGATGCACCTGGGCACAGCCCAAATTTGACCATAGGGGCACGATTTGAATATATTTTGTAGAGGTCCACTAGATGTTGCTACATAGAAAATACAAAAGCTGTCTGCATTCTACTTTAAGAGAAGAAGATATTGAAGATTTTCTCCTTTATTTCAATGTAATATGGGTTGTGCACATGCAAAGACATGATATAAAAAAAAAACTTTGTAGAGGTCCACAAGATGATGCGTAATACCAGATATGAAAGCTTTCTGCCTTCTGATTTGGAGAAGATTTTTAAAGATTCTTTCCTTTATTTCTATGAAATATGGGTTGTACCCACATAGAGCCAAAGTATTACCCCAAACAGGAAAGACATGATAAAAACTAACTTAGTAGAGATCCACTAGCTGATCATTCATGACAGGTATGAAAGCTGTCTGCCTTCTGGTTTCAGAGAAGATTTTCATAGCATTTTATAGATGCCATGGCAACCAGACTTCAGAGTGGATTACAATTTTCTGAACAACTTTGGTACAGAATAACCCAAGGAACATTTATAACAAGTTTCATCAAGATTGGTCAACTAATTAATGAGTAGAAGATAAAGAAATTGTGGATGATGCCCAAAGAACCTCAGACATTAGACAATCAGAATAGTTCACCTTGAGATGAACTAAAAAGTGGAAATAGAAATCTAGAAATTGCTTTACAAATTGTTAATGGAAATACAATTATCTCAGAATAGTACATTTTACATATACTTCAATACAGTTTCACTTAAATATGGAGCTGTAGTTGGTGTATTAATGACCATCTCTTTTCTTTTCACTATATTATCCTCTGGAAATATAGCAAAGGTGTTCACTATATAGGACACCTTTGAAATATAGGACAATATAGGACAGCCATCAAAATATAGGACAAATATAGGATATAGGACAGAAGTTGACGCCCTGAATATAACATACAGGTGGCAGATTTTATAGATAAGTAGAGCTTTTTAAAAACCCTTAGTCATTACGACTCGTTAACAACTTTTCATACCTCAAAATATTAATGATTAAAAGAGCTCGTAATTTTAACAGCTCTCTATCTAAGAGCAATGTCTAAGCAAGGATTTGAAAAGTTTGGAGACTTAAGAAATTCATTTTATTTTTCCATCATTTTTTATCATTTTGGCAAGCAACATTCTTTTTTACATTCAGCTGAACCATATTTTATTTATCAGATAAAATTTTTCAAAATAAGTTATCAATGTTTCATGTTGTTAAAATAATATGTTATTATACTGACACATTCCTCTGGCATAAGTTTCAATCTTGCAGTTTACAGCATGAAGAAACTTTGTATGCTCTTGGTTAGTGTTGGGCAATCGGTTTCAAATCACAATCGATAATTGGTTTTTAGTTGGATGAGAAAATCAACTAATGATCAATCGTATAATTTCCTTAGAAATTGATACAGTACCCCCAGTATCATCCTTTGAAGAATAGAATGCGAGAAAGTTTAGTTAAAACTCATGACCTAAAGACTCTTTCTGCAGATCTTTCTACCAACTTCATGGCTCAGCATTAAACAGTTGTAACTGTGTATAAACATACAGGCAGTTACAACTATTTCACGCTGAGCCATCAATATAATGTCGGTTTCGAAAACAATAAATGATTGCTTTCATGTATGCGCTAGGAAGTGGTTAATTGATTATGAAATTTCTTAGTCGATTATCCTCATCGGAAGCCCGAACCAACTGATTAGCGATTAAAATTGACTAATCTGCCCATCGACTTCTCTTGGTCTAAAATGGTGACTTCAGCAATTCACAATTCACAGAACATACTTGGTTAAAAAATGCTGACTTCAGCAATTCACAAAACAGCAATCTGATGGATCAGCGCAAAACAGTTGTAACTGCCTATAAACATATAGGCAGTTACCACTGTTTTGCACTGAGCCTATGAATAGCATCATGGAGGCTGGTACAAATAATCCATTGCATTCAATTGTTACTCACAGCAGTACAACAAAATTATTATATTGATCAAACCAAATCATATCATATCAGTTGGGGAACTTCTTAAAACTTGATTAAGTCCAATTCAATTCTGCTTCTTGGAAAATTCACCAGTACTGGCTCTGAATGACTGTGCCAAGGAAAGTACAAAGATTAGTAGCCACTCCTAGGCAGGGTTCACTCTGGCTCTCAAAAAGTTGAGGCCATCACTTTCGCCAAATGAAAAAGGTTGGGGCCAACCTTGTGAAAATTGGGGCCACATTTCGGGTGTCTGGGCCGGTACTAATATACAAAATTTTCGACATTTTGCACCCAACTCTTTTCCTAAAAACATTTTCTTCTTTTATCCCAATGCTTTTTACATTTTCTTTTTCATTTTTGGAGATGAGCTCAGAAGATGACAAAACTTTTCCCGGTTCAGTTTAAACCATTGACTAGTACAAAAGCAAGTATTTGAAACAGTTATATCTTCTTTTTGACAGAAGTTAAAAAGAAGTCAAAAAATGTTATTATATTTATTTAGACTTAAAAAAATCTCAACATATACCGATAGTTTATGCCATCTCTTTGCAGATGTTGTCAATTGAGAGAAAAAGTTCAGAATTGATATTCATTACACAAGATTGTATGTTTGAACTGCATTGGTTATCTCTTTTTCTTATTTTCTTTTTTTTAATTGAAATAATTAAACTTTCCGAAACACCTGTCTCTTAATTTGTGTTCATTTTTTTTTTCTTTTCTTTTTTTTGACTTCAACACACGTCTGATCAGTGGGCTGATCCGGAGCTTTCCATTTTTGAAATACGTTATCCGACGGAATTAAGCACATGCACGGCGTTTCAGAGATTCACCGCTAGTGATAATTTATGCCGTATTTTCCGGAACATTTCTTTAATTTAATAATTGTTTTTACTCTAACTACCGATTTTACAAAAGGTAAAAAAGATTCGGGTCAGTTTGAAGGACACGGACTAATCATTTACTTGTTACGAATAAATCGGGGCGATTATGTTGTCTTACTATTGCCTTCTTTTAATTGGGGCCCTGCTCGAATTCAATTACCGGTATATAATTAGTGAATCAACTGCTTCAATCAATATATTAATGGTTCACATGTTTCGCGAAAACACATTGCCGGGCAGAGTCTAGATTCCATTCATTGATAATCAAGCTCCGCCTACAAGGTGTAGGAATAACCGATTACGATTGGCTGTTGGCGTCAATTAACGCCACGCCTACCGCACCCGTCTATCGGACTTCAGATATGGCTATTATCGATTTTTCACGCGACAGTTAACTTACGTAAACAATCAAATACATGTTATACACAGCCGAGAGGTTATTAGTCGGGACGCGTGCCTTAGAAAAACTTGTCGTCCGGTGGAATCCTTTGATAGGATTTTTTGTCGTCCGCTAAGAAAAGTTGTTGTCTCAGACGACACTACTGTCGTTTCCGAGAGCCCTGTGTAATGAGGTCAGATACTAGACCCGCCTACCGTGTTTGAAGCGTATAGGTAAATGTGAATGAAGCTGTCAATAAAAAATCGATAATCAGACCCCGTGAATGACGCGTGCCGCATGTAGGCTACTAGACGGATTAGCGAGTTTATTCCCTTAGGGCAGTCTGGTTATGTATATTGTTATTGATATTTGCTTATCGTGTATTGAGTTGGGGCCATTTGATAATTTTTGGGGCCACTTGATTTTTGTTGGCGCCAGGCATTTTCGCCAAATGAAAAATTCTTGGGCCACTTTTAAATTTTTGTCGCATTTGGCGACAATGGCGACCGACAGCGCCAACGTTGCTAGGTATCCAACTCAGGACCCCTTTGTCAATACTCTACCTCTTGACCATGGACACCACACAACATATTATGAGTGCAACCAGCTGCCAATTCCACTAAGAAATACATGTGTACTACATATCATTAACCCATTGCTAAAAGACAAACAAGAGCACTAGACACAGATGCCAAAAGCTGGCTGCAGGTGCTGGATGATGCAAAAAAATTAAGTGGAAAAAAGGAGCATAGAGCTTTGAGAGCATACCCCCCACCCTGATAGTCTGAAAAGCTTTTGTGATGCTGAACACACATGCTTAATTTCATGACATTACCTTCAATAACAGACATATGACCAAGGTCAAATGTTTGTCAAACCAACACCAACATTGTTTTTGTGAACAACACCAAGGTGATGGCAAGCCTTTGGTTTTCTCTGAAAACAGCCGAGCTCATAACACATGGCTCAATGACTTTAAATTTGTCAAATTTTGATGAAAGTTGGTCAATCAAGGGATCAAACTTACTCCCTTAGGATTGAGCATCCAACTAGTTACAAACTCAGCTAATAGCCAGTCTATTATGTTTTCAAGGGCCAATGCTCTATAGAGTTATGAATGATAATTTTCATATAAAGTGATTTGTTACAGGTGATTGAATGTAACAAATGAGGTTAAATTGACCATTTAAAATGTTCATCATCAAGATTTGTCCTATAATCACCATAAGCTATTTAACCCTTTCCTGTTTTACAAAATTTTGGACCTGTCAAAATTCAAAGGTTTTGCAGACGAAAATTTAAAGTGGATTTGATTTGAAAAATAACCATTCAGTAGGGTAGAAAATAGTGTAGAAAAAGAAAAAAATTGCTTGTCAGAAGCAATTTCTTCTTTTTTCACAATGTTTTCTCAATCATAAAATCACAGGCACTTAAAAAGCTGGGATTAAACAGCAAAGGGTTAAACCAACACGACCATTTATAGGTCTTCACCTGTGTCCTGTATATTTACTATTATACTGCAAAAACTAGAAAGCCATGAATAGCTTGAGTCGCTCCACAGGCTTGAAATTCTTGTAAAAGCAAATAAATGTTTTTGACTAGATTTTTAGATATTTGGAGTTCTACTGATGATGAAAATGATTTTCAAAGTTTCAACTATATAACAGATAGAGAAATGACCTCTGCTATTAAAAGACATATTTTTCATCAAATAAAAATAATTTTTGGCTGCATGATAATGGGTCACCCAAAGATCATACCAAAAATGTTTGATTGATATCCATCGGTTACATTCTGAGAAAATGTTTTTCATAGTTTCCACTATTTAACATATTGAGAATTGACCTCCACATATCCAACAATCAGATTCTGAGAAAATGATTTTCAAATTTTCCACTATATAACATATAGAGAAATGACCTCTGCCCATAAAATGCATATTTTTCATCCAATCAAAATAATTTTTGGTACACTGATAAAGGATCACTCAAGGATCATTCCAGTGAAATTTGGTTGATATCCATCAGTTACATTCTGAGAAATAGATTTTCAAAGTTTCCACTATTTAACATATAGAGAAATGACCTCCGCCCATAAAACGCATATTTTTCATCCAATCACAATGATTTTTTGTAGACTGATAAAGGATCACTCAAGGATCATTCCAGTGAAATTTGGTTGATATCCATCAATTACATTCTGAGAAAATGATTTGCAAAGTTTCCACTATATAACATATAGAGAAATGACCTCCGCCAATAAAATGCATATTTTCCATCCGATCACAATGATTTTTTGTAGACTGATAAAGGGTCACCCAAGGATCATTCATGTAAAATTTAATTGGTATCCATTGATTAGAATCTGAAAAAACTCACATTTTACCATATTTGGAAATTAGCCACGCCCCTTAAATCCATGTTTTTCATTGGATCAAAATTTCTTGAACAACTTTGAAAGAGGGTCACCCAAGGATCATTCCTGTGAAGTTTGGTTGAAATCCATCCAGTAGTTTCTGAGGAGAAGATTTTTAAAGAAAAGTTTACGACCGGACGGACAGACGGACGGACGGACGCACAGACGGACGGACGCACGACGGACACAACGCCATGACAATAGCCCCAGTGGCTTTCAGCCAGTGGAGCTAAAAACCAACAATTTAGGGATATTACCTGGTAACTCAATTAAGAAGCTAAACAGATTTACAGTTCTTGTGCACTGCACTCAATGATCATGAGAGGAACATAACTGTTAAGTTTTAAGTCAATCAGACATAAGGTGACAGACTTATGCACAGGCAAAGAAGAGGCAACCATCCCCCCATATGCCAGACTCTGCTCGCCCAGAAGCCACATCCAACTTGAAAAGATGCATAATTTGCACAAAATACATTTAGAGATATCGCCCTTGATAGTAAAGGTTGCTTGTTTGATGGTGAACATATTATGTGCCAAGTTTCAAGTGAACGCCTTCAGTAGAACCAGAGATTTCACAAAATGTCAAAGTTTTCACACAACGACAACAACAACAACAATGCCAAGGCTATATAGGTGTATTTTCAAAACTGAGCCCTGACGTAGGCGTTTAAAGCATTACCACAGGTATATCGGGTATATTTAAAAAGCATATGTTACATTTGTATCTGATATGTATGATGATATGTATCTTTTTTAGGTATTGTTTAACCTGTTTTATCTATTTTGAAAGAAAAGCACGGGAATTTAACCGTTAAAAGTAGATTTCACGGCTCACCGCGCAAAATCTACCTATAGCAATACCTCTGGTTTTCTCTGAAAACAGCTGAGCTAAACATTAATCTTTCATTCTAATCTTTAAAATTTGGATAATCAGCTGGTTGCTTTAGGGATTGAATGTGGTTGTTGTCAAAACAAGTTTGCTTTTAGATATGGTTAGGTGCACCAGCTATGAGGATACAGATGAAATTCAGATAGAGTGGTATTAAAATGCTTCACAATAAATCCAATTTCATATAAAAATTTCTCAACATTAATCATTGAATTGCCCCCAGGTTATAACTGCATGTGTCAATATTTTCATTCCAAACTGAGACCTAACATGGTCCACGCCAAGCAATTAGGCAAGATAAATTAGCAAGCTGTCAGTTTATTTAAACTGCAGTGGTCTGCACTTGAAAACTGATAAATGGGTCTAGTTTTTGTACCTGTCAATTCAAGTGCAAAATGACATTATCACCAATGTCTGATGAAATTTGATCTGTATTTGGTAGGTTTTAAGCAAAGATCCCTTTTTTCAAATGCATGCTTTTTACAAACAAGAGTACCACCTGCAAGGGCCTACACTCCACTGTTTGGCGCTGGATATTTGACAGAGCTACAGATAGAGGGAGTATTTTGGATTTCAATTTAAAAGATTTCCAAATTCCATAATGCTTGCACAAATCCTATATTGTGGGTACCCATTGGAATCGTCTTGTCAAGACGATTCAAATGAGTACCCACAATAAAGCGTTTCAACAAGATTTAAAGATTTTAGACTGGATTTACCCCCTCTTATCTGTACCTCTGGTTCATAAAACCAAAGTCAACAAAGGGGCATAATTCACACAAAATGCATAGAGAGTTAATCCCCTTGATTGTATAGGTTGCTCTTTTGAGAGTTGACATGGGTTCCAAGTTTCAGTTGAATGCCTTGAGTTATACCAAATATCACAAAGTATTGATTTTCAAACAACAACACCAATACTTAAGGAATACCTTTGGTTTTCTCTTAAACAGCACAGACACATTTAGGATATTTTGCCGACTAATTGATTAATTTATTGCATGTATTTGCCCCTTACCGATTCTTTTAAAGTCAAATAAGTTTCATCAGGCAAATGTTTGTAGTGAACTTTTATTGGCTCATAAAAAATTAAACAAAAATATGACAAAATTTGATGACAGTCTTTGACTATAAGTCATGTTTGTGGGCTTCAAAACCCTGTTAAGTTTCAATGAGTGCTCTTTCAATGCTTTGTGCCCTATTAAAGGATGTATTTTACTTCATTTTTTCCATTTATCAATTGGGGAGTCTCAACCTGTTTTTGTTACATTTGTCTTTTGACCAGATAAGCAAAATATTGTAACAACAGTATGAACAAGCAAATTCGTTGAATTGATATCCCCCGCCGAACATATTTTCATTGTCAATGGAGTTAATATCAAACTTAGGTACAGGTTATCTTTTATCTACATCAACCTATAGTTTTCAAGAAATAGCGCGGAAACGAATATCAATCTGTATGTATATGGCTTAAACAGTCAGGGGCAGTAACTCTAAATTGGGCGATCGAACTGGGTAACCCTGACGATATGTGCATGTCCTCTTTGTAGTGAAGCTGTGTGCCGATATGCGCATGTCCTCATTGTAGTGAAGCTGTGTGCCAAGTTTCATTGAAATCCCCTCTATAGTTTTCAAGAAATAGCGCAGAAATGAATATCACTCTCTATGTATATGGCTTAAACAGTCAGGGGCAGTAACTCTGAATTCGAAAGTCGAACCGGGTAACCCTGACGATATGCGTTTGTCCTCATTGTAGTGAAGCTGTGTGCCAAGTTTCATTACAAGAGGACCAAGATGGTCCTAGATTGCTCACCTGAGTCTCTTAGACCCCTGGGACATCACATTAATTAGATAGGCAGATGTCAAAAAGAAGATAATTGCCTAAGATCAAAACCATGAAGAGCAACGTTTTCAGCGAAGAGCAAGACAGATATGCCTTTTTGCTCTTTGATTCTATATTTATAAGGGATGCACCCGGGTGGACCCCAAATGTGACCCCAGGGTCTTGATATGAACAAACTTGAAAGAGGTCCATAAGATGATGCTACATACTAAATATGAAAGCTGTCTGCCTTCTGGTTTCAGAGAAGAAGATTTTTGAAGGTTTTCCTATTTTCACCCATTGTGCTCACATGAGCTGAAAGGGATGCGCCCAGTTGGAGCCCAAATATGACCCAAGGGTCTTGATATGAACAAACTTGGTAAGGGCCCACTAGATGATGCTACATACCAAAAATGAAGGCAGTGTGTCCTCTGGTTTCGATTAAAGAAGATTTTAAAAGATTTTCGCTCTTTGATTCTATGTAAAAAGGGTTGCGCCCGGGTGGAGCCCAAATATGATCCTAGGGTCTTGATATGAACAAACTTGGTAGAGGTCCACTTGATGATGCTACATACCAAATATGAAAGCTGTCTGCCATTTGGTTTCATAGAAGAAGATTTTTGAAGATTTTCGTTTTTTACCCTTCGTGCTCATAAGAGATAAAGGGATGCACCCATGCAAAGCCCACATATAACCCAAGGGTCTTGATATGAACAAACTTGGTAGAGGCCCACTAGGTGATGCTACACACCAAATATTAAAGCTGTCTGCCATCTGGTTTCAGAGAAGAAGATTTTTAAAGATTTTCGCTCTTCGATTCTATGTAAAAAGGGTTGGGCCTGGGCAAAGCCCAAATATGACCCCAGAGTCTTGATATGAACAAACTTGGTAGAGGTCCACTAGATAATGCTACATACCAAATATGAAAGCTGCCTGCCTTCTGGTTTCAGAGAAGAAGATTTTTAAAGATTTTCATATTTTCACCCTTTTTGTTAAGGGTAAAGGGAAAGTTAAGGGTGGATTTCATTTATTTGAACAACTTTGGTAGAGCTTGACCCAAGGAACATCCCTGCCAAGTTTCATCAAGATTGGCCCACTGGTTAAGGAGGAGAAGATGTTTAAAGAAATTGTGGACGACGGACGACGGACGACTGACGACGGACGACGGACATTGTACGATCCCAATAGCTCACCTTGAGCACTTCGTGCTCAGGTGAGCTAAAAATCCGGTCTACAGTTTTCAAGAAATAGCGCGGAAACGAATATCACCATGTATGTATATGGCTTAAACAGTCAGGGGCAGTCACTCTAAATTCCACGGTCGAACCGGGTAACCCTGACGATATGCGTTTGTCCTCATTGTAGTGAAGCTGTGTGCCAAGTTTCATTGAAATCCGGTCTATAGTTTTCAAGAAATAGCCGGAAACGAATGTTGGACGGACGGACGGAAGGACGGACGGACATGGCAAAAACAATATCCCCGGACGGACGACGCACGACTGACGACGGACGACGGACATTGTACGATCCCAATAGCTCACCTTGAGCACTTCGTGCTCAGGTGAGCTAAAAATCCGGTCTACAGTTTTCAAGAAATAGCGCGGAAACGAATATCACCATGTATGTATATGGCTTAAACAGTCAGGGGCAGTCACTCTAAATTCCACGGTCGAACCGGGTAACCCTGACGATATGCGTTTGTCCTCATTGTAGTGAAGCTGTGTGCCAAGTTTCATTGAAATCCGGTCTATAGTTTTCAAGAAATAGCCGGAAACGAATGTTGGACGGACGGACGGAAGGACGGACGGACGGACATGGCAAAAACAATATCCCCCCCCCCCCCCCCCCCCGATGATTTCATCGGCGGGGGATAACAAAGTTGTAGCCACAACATTTTTCTTACCCTCTGACCAAAATCCTCAGATATCTAGTTTGTTTGAATGGGGTTTTACGCCGCTTTCAACAATGTTTCATCTATATTTCAGCAACTGGAGCACAGAACAAAGGATTCCTTGTATTTCTCTCACCAGTACTACCATCACATCCTTTCCTAGCCTCCAGCTGCTATCTCACTTAGGTTTATCATTATAAATAGTCATAAAGAATGAGTGCCGCCGTCAGATTTCTAGAGTTAAAGACCTAGTAATATATAGAGGATAATCATTTGTTTCAGTGTAAGATTGATTTATATTTCATTGAGTGAACGTCAAAAGCTATATTTTCACGAGTGGCTCAGGAGTGATAATATAGATTTTGTTGTTCATGAAATGAAATATTTATCAATCTTACTCGAAAAACAAATGATTATTCTATTTCTTTAATGCAAAAAGGAGACAAAATGTGAAATTTCTAGGACATATTTTCGTAAAGCGCGTCATTTTGCACGTGATTGCTATGCAACGTTCATTGTGACGTCACTTATTTCGCCCCGCATAGATGACGTCAGATAGGGTGAAATGCACAAAAGCAGGGTATAAGTTTTAGTAATTTCACTGCTTTTGCGGTGAGATTATCAAGTGATAATCTACTGTTATTCCTCGATAAACCACCGAAAAGCATTAAAGAAAACATTTGTCTTACCAACTGACCATATAATCCTATAATTCTAGATTTTTCGGACCCTATAACTATAATTTTGCAAATTCAAAGGGGTATACCAATGGTCATCCTCTTGATCCATTCTTACTAGTAATATTTTTAACATCATTGATGTAGCAGTACTGAAATGTTGTAAGTGCTTACACAGTTTATTTAAGCACTTAAATGACATAATCAATTAATCAATGATGGATCAGAAACTCTTTCATTTGCTAGAAATCTTAACCCTTTGCTGTTTAATCCCTGCTTTTAACGTGCCTGTGATTTTATGATTGAGAAAACATTGTGAAAAAAGAAGAACTTGCTTGTCAGAAGCAATTTCTTCTTTTTCCACACTATTTTCTACGCTACGGAATGGTTATTTTTCATATTAAATCCACTTTAATTTCTCGTCTGCAAAACCTTTGAATTTGGACAGGTCTAAAATTTTGTAAAACAGGAAAGGGTTAAGGCAAAAAGGCCTCATCCGATAAAACACAAGTCATGCCAATTTTGATATTTTTTGGGGGGTTAACTGTGCTTAACATTTTTATAGATATGTAGTTTTCCTTACAAGATTTTATTTAGGTTTATTTGTCCCATTAATATTTCATTACAATCTTTAGTCTATGACTCTTTAACTTCTAAAATTCATAACCTATCGACCTTACCAATCATTCCTTGTCATGCAAATAAAGTAAAGTCCCATTTTGGTCAGCTGCGATCGTAAAGTCCAATGTAAATATAACACTATATTTTCAAAGGCTTGTATTATAGCACAAAAATAATACTGGTTTAAAACACTTGAGGGTAAATAATATTTTGACAAAAAATAGCCCTAGTTTTTCAATAGAGGTACAAATTCTATTCAAAACCCTTCCACCCTGCTGGGAGACATTTCCATACCTTAACCAATCATGGATTCATCCCTTCATTTCTTTTTATTTGCCTGAAACATGTTTATCACAATTAACAGAATTGTGAAAATATTGTGACACTGGACAGAACTAATTTCGGGGTCAGTGCAAAACTATTGAAAGTGCCTATGAATTAATGTTTAGTTATAGCTCCTGCTGAAGCAAGAATATTCCGGGCTCAGCATGACAAGGGTTAAGACAGGTCAATTTTGGATGAAGTTGCAAAGAACAATTTGCAACTGATGAGTTAGTTTTTGTATTTAACAAATATTTGTCAGGGTAGAAAATTTTTTCGTTTATAAGCAAATTTTGATAGTTGACCTATACTTGTGTCCTCCATTTCTCCTTTTACGATGATAAGACAAACCCGCATTGAAACGATTCAAGTGAGTAGGCCTACCCACAAGATAGGTTTTTCCAAGTATTATTGAAAGATTTTTATCCAAAATTGACAAGATGTGTTTAAGAAACATGAATGCCCAAAAAACATTTTTTTCCAAACTTTGACCTTGACCCTTGTTTCTGTTGATACCCACAATTGAGATCTATCTTACCTAATATGAGTCTCGAAGTAAAAGGCAATGTTGAGTTTTGAGTTACATTTTACAGACGACACAGACTGACAGGTAAGACAAACAGACAACAGTAAAACAATACACCCCGATCTTTCGATGTGGAGGCATAAAAAATACCCCTTCTAACCTCTTCATGACCTATACCAAGGTCAGATGCCACAGTGTAAAGATAACTGTCCTTGAATAAAGGATTATGAGAAAGAGACAAGGATAAATGTATTTGTCACCCACTGTGTTGGATTATTGCATGTAGATAATTGTCCAGATATGGATTAATTAGTACACAACAAGGATAAATCAGGGCGATTTTTCACCCCATGAGATTTAGGCAATTTGAATAAGGTGTCATAAAATGTCAAAGTTCCATACTCACACTCACTAAAAGGCCAATAGAAAATGTTAATTTCTCAATAAAATGGTATGTACTCATTATAATTTGTGACCCACTGTGTTGGATTATTCCATGTATATAATTGTCCAGATATGGATTAATTGTACCCAACAAGGAATAATCAGGGCCATGTTACATTTGGGCAATTTGAACAAAGTATCATGAAATTTCAAAATTCCATACTCACACTCACTAAAGCCCAACAGAACATCTTAATTTCACAATGAAACATTATGTTAATTGTATGTACTCTTAATTTCTCATTTGAACAGTATGTTGTTAATTGTAGGTACTCATTAAATTTTTCTCATCAAATGATAAATCGAGGGGTCAGTGCAACACTTTTATAAGTGCCTATAAATACATAGGCACTTATAATAGTGTTGCATTGACCCCTCGAAATATCCTTATAATGGGATTATGAGAACGAGACAAGGATTAATGTGGGGGATTTTGCACCCCATGAGATTTGGGTAATTTAGACACAAGGTGTCATGAAATGTCAAAATTAGTGGCTCACTTCCAACTGAGTGGGACAACAACCATACTTAACCCATTAATTTTATGTACTTAATCTGAATACTATTGTACCATTTTTGCACACAATTTTTTAACTTTTAAGCACAATTATCAGGGCCAAATGATGAAAGGATTACCTACAACATTGGGTTTTGTTCAGAATAAGGATTTTAGACTGAAATTAACCCCCCCTCCCTGGAATCTTTTTCAAGTTGCATTACTTTGATTACTTTGAAAAACCTGTAGGGTTACTGCCTTCCTTAAATGACTCTTGTTACAAATTGCAAATTTTCACACTCTTTTACTATTCAAACTTGAGGATATTTCACAGGCATAAAGATGAAATAAATTATGGTTATGGGTTTTTTAACAACCTTTAGGGTAAATATCTGTCAACCTTTTCACCTTTCCTGTTGTAACGATTTTCACTAATAAAGGCTAAACTAATTCCCGCACAGTTCTGATTTTTATGACCTTATAGTGAATTAAATTAACAATTGTTTGTTTGTACAGGGTTTAACGCCATTTTCAACATTATTGAAGTTAAACTGCAAGGGCTGGTGCACCTACCAATGGTTCCCTATCATTTCACACACCAGTACAATCACATTTCTTCCAAGCCACCACCTATTGCATATTGTTTACGACTTAACATACACAGATTCATGGGAGACAAATGCCTCATGTCACATTGAATGTGCAGCATTTTAAAGTCTACAGGTTTTGCACATCTTAGGAGAAAAAGAAGTTACCAGGACCCTCAAAAATCTCAAAATCTTTATTTCTATATGCTACTATTCTTTAAAACTAAACTCTATTTATCCCTTTCAAGTTCTTTTTTCATAATTATAGACAGGTCAAAAGTTGAGAAGGTTGCTTACAAAATTAACTGGGTGCACTTTTGAAAAGAAACCACCCTATTTGGTAGAAAATAATTGTGGGAAAGGAGAAAATGCTTGTCACAAGCATTTGCTCCTTTTCCCACAATATTTTCTGAAATGTAAAATTCACAGTGGTAATTATAACACAGGAATGGACTTAATATTGTCTACAACCTCTTTAATTTGTAATGATAAACAAGATGTGTTTGTGAAACACGAATGCCCCGGTAACAGCATTTCTTTTCAAAGTTTGACCTTTACAGATGACCTTGTCACATGACCTTGAATTTGGTACCAGCGAATGCGTATCATTGAGATTTATCATCATGCCAAATATTAGCCTTGTATCTTGAATAGGCTTGAAGATATTGGCAAGGTTAAGTTTTCGGGTTAAGTTTTCGGACGGACAGACAGACAGACAGACGGACATGAGTAAAACAATATGCCCCCCCCCTTCCCCCCCCCCCCCCCCCCCCCCCCCCCCCGATCTCCTGATACGGGGGCATAAAAATATGTTGTCTAGTAATGGATGAATTCATCAATCAAACTTACCTTTTTCAAATTAAGAGGCATTCTGCTGATAATTTCCCTTTCAAATCCAATAATAATCGTTATAGCACTCACATTTTTTTAATTCAACAATGGAGAAAAATTCCCACCTGAAAAAAATCCTTCACAACTCTGTTACAAACATTGTTACATTGCTAACATGCATGCACAAGTATTTTTCAAACACATTTCCTTGGAAAAGAAATCACTTGTTTTTTCGGTTGCTATGGTATCGGAATGTATAAATCATGATAATCAGTTGCTCTTATTCATAAAATCCCCCTAACACTGTTATATAATGATAATCAGCTTGAAACAGTAAATAATGACCAAATCCTCTAAAATCCATGTATTTTTGTCTGAATTTAAAATTCATGTATTCTCTATGAATGTCATTTCCTTTTCAAGTTGAAACACAAACTAATCATTTATTCCAAAAGAAACCAATATGCACTTTAAACCTTTATCATATGTTATCCCTTTTTTGATGACCTTGAGTGAAAAGCTTTTCAATTAAAGAATTTTGAATAAAAAAGAACATGTAAAATTTGGTCCTTTTTTAACCGTGATGTCATGCTGATTATTTCGTTTGGGTGAAATAGCACTAAAATTTAATTGATGACAACACTGAATGAACAAACTGTTGTTCAGTATTTATTTTGATTAAAACTTTTCTGGTTTTCTGGAAAACTCGGGTGGCATGGACCTATGCCTCCTACCAAAGCAGGAAGTTGTCAGGCTCAGCATGACAAGGGTTAAATCTTCAAAATTAAGTCTTGAAAATTACATTATATTTCTAGACATTTTCCATTTCCATTCATCAATCTCTTAAAATTATCTGTAGTGTTTCAAAAGGGTAGTGGAAAACTGCTTTAAACAATTTTATATAACTATAGACAAAACTAGACTGCTGTAAAGTGTATTAATACCCCCCCTACAAGTGCTTGTCAATAAAAAAAAGCCATTTTCCATTAAAGGGCCATAACTCTGTCAAAAATCAATGGCTCCTGACCAAATTTTCACTTGCACACTTCTAACTGATACTGATCACACCTGCAAAATTTCAATGAAATTTGGCCATTTTATTCATTTTAATCATTTAATCATATGATTGTTTAGAGGAAATATAACATAAAATTAAAGGGAAAGGGCCTAAAAGACATCAATTTAACAGCAGAAAGTGCATACTAAATAAAAGCTCCCTGACCATGTTATGTATAGCTCATGGGAGCGTTTATTAGGAGAAATATGGTAAAAGGTAAGTCCAATGCTATTTCATACTTGAGAAAATGTTGTGGAAAAAGAAGAAATTGCTTGTTACTTTTTTTGACAGACTAGATCCTTTCCATTCAAATTGCATTGCCATCTGCAAACACTACCAAATTATGAACCATTAAAACAGCATTTTCTTTTTTTAAAAAAATCCTCTGAATGATAACTTTATTTCCTCTTTAATCACATTTTTTAATTCCATGACAAAGCTGTAACATTAAATGATCTATTGGTAACCTTGACTGAAGGAGAAATCAGACGTTCAGACAAACCCAACTAAACCTGTCAGCCAGGAGATAATTTGATAATTAGATATTGTGCAACCTGTCAATTCCCCTCATGTCATCAGGATGCAGCTATCTTGCATACAGACTGTGGGAATTCATGGGCATGTAAGAATTAACCCTCTTCATGCTGAATCAAATACAATACTACAGTCCCTATCTAAACTTGAATGAAGGAGAAATCAGACAATCAATACAATCAAACTTGTGTAGGAAACCATGGGCATCAATTAACCTCTTTCATGCTGAATTAAATACAATACTCCAGTTCCTATGGAGTGACCAAACTGGAATTTAGTTCCGAAAGTCATTGAGGTAAAAGTAGAGCCTTTAAAAAAAGTAGTGCTACATTGAAACGCAATTTTTGAGATTGATTAATTAATTGAATGGAGTTTTACACCGCTTTAAACATTTTTTCAGTTATATCGCGGCGGCTGGAGCACCTAACAATGGTTTCCTGGTATTTCTCTAATGTAAGAGAACATTAGATTGTTCTCTAATTGTACAATCGATCATTAGTTGATTTACTCTTCCAACAAATTGCCCAACACTAATGCACACCATCTAAATCTATCAAAACTTCAGATAGAGGGGGTATTTTGTTTTTCAAATGAAAACATTTCATTATTCCTAACTTTAATCCTATGTTATTGGTACTCATTTGAAACGTCTCGTAGAGATGATTCAAATGAGTACCCACAACATAGGATTTTATTGAGGAAATAATGATTTAGACTGGTTTTAACCCTTCTTATCTGGACCCTTATGCCCCAATCTTCGATGCAGGGATGTAAAATTCTAGATCAAGTGAGGGCCAATAGGTTGATGAATGAAGAGAAAATTGATTTCAGTATATTGACAATGACAGGGGATATATTAACCTGACATCATATTGTGCAATATTGTGCATTGAATATTGAATAGAGTGCAGAAATCTAGATATGGCAATAGGGCATAATGACATTCAATAAACTGTTATTTGTCAATCAAATGTGATATGCTATGGCTAGTTTTTTAATGTCCTCTGTGACTATCAGTATTCACAACACATGATTCTTTAAAGAAAATGACAAATAATTCTTATAAATAAGGAGATAAAGAAGGTATTTCTTTATTTCATGGATGTATGAAAGTAAAATTCTTAACACACTTTATGCATACTGAAAGCCAATACATACATTAGCCTGATACAGTGTTAAGTTTCATACCTTCATGAAATCAACAAACACTCTCTTCATCTCTCATAATTTAATACCACGAAGAACAAGAGCTTCGCACAGCAGCGCATATACGCCCGATGGGGCTTGTCAGTAACCTTGGCTTGTCAGTAACCAGAGCTTGAATGATAGCTAGAAATATTTCAAACAGACAGACAGACAACTGGTGCCATAACATAGTATGACCTTTTGAGTGTAAATCGAAAATGATTTTATGCACAACTATATGCCAAACAGTTATTTTGCAAGTTTCAGTTTATTTCAATTCAAAGTGTGACGAGTTGCTCACAAAAGAAATATAGTGAATTTCAATCAATTCAAGGGCAGATAATACAAGAAAGACCCAAGCTTTTTGAATTTCTGAAGTCTTATCCTTAAACCACATATCAGGGTTACATTATGGCAAGATTCATTTCAATCCAATTAAATTTGTAGGAGTTGTGCACACACACGCACAAAAAATCTGTAAATTTAAACTATTTTGTGAAGTAAAGGGCAGATAAATCAGGAACTAATTTAAATATGAAAATATATTTAGTCCTAAGCACAAATAGACAACCTAAATAGTCATTATGGCATATTTCCTTTCATTCCCATCCAAAATGTAGGAGAAAATGAGCTGACAAGAAATTTTGTTTTTCATCAACTCAAAGTCAGATAATCCAAGATAACTCAAGAATGACTGGAGCATTTTTAATTGAAAAGTCTTATGCAAAACTAGACATCATAGAGGGTAATTGTGTCTAGTTTCAGCTCATTTCAATTGATAGTAAAGGAGGAGCTGCACACAAAAAAAAGTGATTTTCGTTTAATTCAAGGGCAGATAATTCAAGATTTCTCAGGAATGACTGGAGCGATTTGTATTTCAAAGGTCTTATGCACAACTAGACATCATAGAGGGTAATTGTGTCTAGTTTCAGCTCATTTCAATTGATAGTTAAGGAGGAGCTGCACACAAAAAAACAGTGATTTTCGTTTTATTCAAGGGCAGATAATTCAAGATTTCTCAGGAATGACTGAAGCGATTTGAATTTCAAAGGTCTTATGCACAACTACACATCATAGAGAGTGATTGTGTGTAGTTTCAGCTCATTTCAATTGATGATTTAGGAGGAGTTGCGCACAAAAAAAAGTGATTTTCGTTTAATTCAAGGGCAGATAATTCAAGATTACTCAGGAATGACTGGAGCGATTTGAATTTCAAAGGTCTTATGCACAACTAGACATCATAGAGAGTAATTGTGTGTAGTTTCAGCATACCCATTGAGAGTTTAGGAGGAGTTGCGCACACAAAAAATTGCTAACGGACGGACAGACAGATGGACGGACAGACAGACAGACCGGGCGTATAAAAATGGTTAAGATCTATCCATAGAGACAGCTTCCTAAACGAAAAGGGACTATTTTATTCAGAAGCTTACAAAATAGCTGTATACTCAAAATTGGTTTCTTTAAGGAATAACAAACAAATTTTTTTAGCCAATCAGAATGTGTGTTGGGCACAACTAAATATTATTTCTATTTAATCAATCCGACTACTTTTGATTTATAACTTCTGACATATTTTTTTTTAAATCATCATCTTAACAGGTGTAATAACAGATGTAATAATTCATTCTATATCCACAAATGAAACACACAACATTTGTAACTAAAGATAAAGTCATCAATATCGAAACTACTATCTGAACAAAATGAGATATTCATGTTTTCCTCTTGACAACGATCCTACACAGATTTTCAAGAAAACAAAATTCTGCTACTATGTAACAAACCAAAGTAACAATGAATCTAATTAAAGACTGCTAGTTGCCTTACAGAAATTTGAAAATGAGTCTGTGCATGACATTTCCAACAATTTGGCATGTGCACAAGATGAAAATACTGAGTACAGAGTAGCCTAAAAAGTCACATAGAGCAATTAGAAAATTGTCTGTCTGATAAAGATCTTAGACCTTACCTATCAAAAGAGCGCAAAGTGAAAACTCCGGACAGACTGTGCGATTGCACAGACATGCCACAGTCTTTGCTTGGCCCTCATTTGTAATTGTTGGAAATGTCACGCAGTCTCAAAACTAGAACTGTCGCAGAGCGGACTAATACCCCCCACAAGCGCTTTGTCAGAATGCAAGTGCTATTAGTGCAGGATATGTTTGTAACTAGTATTGAGGTCATATGTAGCATTTGCATGAAGTTTCATGATTCTGGGTTGCTTCGACTTTGAGTTAAGAGTCCAGAAATGAAAATTGAAACAAGAGGACCAAGATGGTCCTAGATCGCTCACCTGAGTCTCTATGACCCCTGGGACATCACATTAATTAGATAGGCAGATGTCAAAAAGAAGATAATTGCCTAAGATCAATACCATGGAATGTTTTCAGCGAAGAGCAAGACAGATATGCCTTTTTGCTCTTTGATTCTATGTAAAAAAGGATGAACAAACTTGGAAGAGGTCCATAAGATGATGCTACATTCTAAATATGAAAGCTGTCTGCCTTCTGGTTTCAGAGAAGAAGAATTTTGAAGGTTTTCCCATTTTCACACATCATGCTCAGATGAGCTGAAAGGGATGCGCCCGGGTGGAGCCCAAATATGACCCAAGGGTCTTGATATGAACAAACTTGGTAGGGGCCCACAAGATGATGCTATATACCGAAAATGAAAGCAGTGTGCCCTCTGGTTTCGATTAAAGAAGATTTTTAAAGATTTTCGCTCTTTGATTCTATGTAAAAAGGGTTGCGCCCGGGCAAAGCCCAAACATGACCCAAGGGTCTTGATATGAACAAACTTGGTAGAGGTCCACTAGATGATGCTACATACCAAATATGAAAGCTGTCTGCCTTCTGGTTTCAGAGAAGAAAATTTTTGAAGATTTTTATTTTTTTACCCTTCGGGCTCATAAGAGATAAAGGGATGCACCCGAGCAAAGCCCATATATGACCCAAGGGTCTTGTTATGAACAAACTTGGTAGAGGCCCACTAGGTGATGCTACACACCAAATATTTAAGCTGTCTGCCATCTGGTTACAGAGAAGAAGATTTTAAAAGATTTTCGCTCTTTGATTCTATGTAAAAAGGGTTGGGCCCGGGCAAAGCCCAAATATGACCCAAGGGTCTTGATATGAACAAACTTGGTAGAGGTCCACTAGATGATGCTACATACCAAATATGAAAGCTGTCTGCCTTCTGAATTCAGAGAAGAAGATTTTTAAAGATTTTCATATTTTCACCCTTTTTGTTACGGGTAATGGGAAAGTTAAGGGTGGATTTCATTTATTTGAACAGCTTTGGCAGAGCTTGAACCAAGGAACATCCCTGCCAAGTTTCATCAAGATTGGCCCACTGGTTTAGGAGGAGAAGATGTTTAAAGAAATTGTGGACAACGCATGACTGACGACAGACGAAAGACATTCTACGATCCCAATAGCTCACCTTGAGCACTTCGTGCTCAGGTGAGCTAAAAAAAATGACTGTGACCTTGACCTTTGACCCATATGACCCAAAAACAATAGGGCACTTCCTTGGATCATATGCAACATTTGCATAAAAGTTCATGCTTGTAGGTCACTTGGTTCGAGTTAGAGTCTGGAAACAAAAATTGAACAAAAATTAACTGTGACCTTGACCTTTGACCTATGTAACCCAAAAACAATAGGGCACTTCCTTGGATCATAAGCAACATTTGCATAAAGTTTCATGCTTGTAGTTCACTTGGTTCTTGAGTTAGAGTCCGGAAACGAAAATTGAACAAAATTTATCTGTGACCTTGACCTTTGACCTATGTAACCCAAAAACAATAGGGCACTTCCTTGGGTCATAAGGAACATTTGGATAAAGTTTCATGATAGTAGGCCACTTGGTTCTGGAGTTAGAGTCCGGGAACAAAAATTGAACAAAAATTAACTGTGACCTTGACCTTTGACCTATATGACCCAAAAACAATAGGGCACTTCCTTGGGTCATAAGGAACATTTGTATAAAGTTTCATGATTGTAGGTCATTTGGTTCTTGAGTTAGAGTCCGGAAACGAAAAGGTCTACGGACGGACGGACGGACGGACGGATGGACAGACAGACAGACATGGTGAAACCAATATACCCCCCTCTACTTCGTAGGTGGGGGGTATAAAAATCTAATCAGGTTGAAAACATTGAGGGACAGAAGTTATTATATATTCCATGTAATTTTTCTTCATATTATAAAACATCCTAGTCACAGGATTAGTAAAGTTAGATAAAAAGGGTCTCAAAATATGATCAATGGTACTTATTGATCAATCAATCAATGTACTCATGTATAGTCAGTGTCCCGAGGGCCTCTCAATAGCAGCTTGTTATAAGATGTGGATGCGGGGCGCTCGGGAACTGAGAGGTACAAATACATTTTTATACACTGTCTGTTTGCTTTTTAGGTAAAATATCCCCAATTTCTAAACAACAATCATTAATTTTTCCAATTTTAGAAATTTCCTTACAGATAATCATGATCTATCCCGTTGGAAAATAATCTCCCGAAAGAACTTATTTATTACCATTATGCTTCATACATCTATTGAATCGGAACCGAAAGATATATTTTATATTTCATGTTTATTTGACTTTTGTCCATGTTGTACACTACTTTGTACCTGGATGTAAATAAAGATATGTTCTGTTCTGTTCTGTTCGTTAATCTTCAATATTGCCTTTACACAAACACCTATATTGTCAATCAGTGTATTTGGCAATATAATTGATTAAGTATGGGCAATATTGAAAATTGCAATATATTGATCAATCATCATTGTCAATACAATCAATCACATAAAGCCCACTTAATCATATAAAATGCCCCCCCCCCCCAATAGCCTTTGTCATGGTGGACTCTGAATATTCCTGCATCTTCAGTAGGTAGAGACAAAGATCAGCCTGCAAATGTGCAGTCTGATCTCATGATTTTCCAGAATAAAATTATTTCCATTTTCCAATAATTTACTGATTCACAATTAGTGCTTCATTTTTTTTATGTATAATAATGCATTTTTGATAATTTTTTTGACAATTTGTTTTTACTCAGCATACAAGTGAACAATGTAGAGTTAACCTTTCACCACATAATCCCTTACTAAATAGTATGAATCTTTTATGTTTTATTTATTTTTGAAATTGTAAAAATTTGACTTTTTCATTTTCTTTAATAATAAATAATCACTTATTATCCCATCAAATCAGACACACATACACGACAATTCACAAGAAATTCAAACTGAAGTATAAATGTCATCAATCCCAACCTCTAACTATTATCTCAACAAAATGTGATATTCATATTTTCATATGGCCACTTGACTGCCTTCCCCTGATAGTTTAAGTAAACTAACATATCTATTTTCAAACCTCTCACCACAAAACCCTTTTTTGTATAAATCTTTGCAAAAAACATACAACTTGCTTCGCAATAATTGTTTTTGAAATTGAATCGTCTGCTACATGACTAGGCGCCCCGTATATAGGTAAACTACTAACTCCACGCATACCTGTTATTTGTGCAGTATAACGGAATGTCCATGCTTGATCGTCATGTGCCGAAATATCTTCGGAATTTATTCATGTGCCTAACTATTTATTCTGCATAAAGGTCATGTTCAAGTTAATATGCGCCCGCTATACATTTTAAAAGTGTGATAAGGTTTTCAGTTTCATACCTCCATGATATCAACAAATACTCTATTCATATCTTATAATTTAATATTATGAAGCAAATATATAATGAATAATCCTTAATCGCAGAGTTTTCTCATAACTGCCATGTTTCAAGTCAATCGGTCAAAGATGAGAGAGTAATGCTCCGAACAACGAAGTGGATGCCGGACACCGGTGATTACATAATATGCCCTGTCTTTTGATGGGTGTATATAAATAAGAAATGACTTTTCGTTACATACCATTACTTTATTGTCCACAATGATTTTTTTGCCCAAATAATAAAGATTATTAAAATTCCATGTACTGTAATTTAACTCTGCAATATCTCTCAATTATTAATATCAAAATTAATTATCAATTAAAGTTTATGTCCAGTCTAAAATTCTGTCATCTGGCTTCAAGTTAAAATAGACATAGTTTTTGACCCATTCCATGTCAAATTTAAGCCATTATAGCTCTGAAATTTCCATTACAACCAACTTTTAAAACATATAAAATGTGACATGCTCATTTGGTAAGAATTATCACTGAAAATGTGTTTTTTCAGCCAATCCTCAAAATCATTAATTTGTAAATGTAAAGCAAACAAACTTTAGGTGCATTATTTTGATATGAAATGATTTTCACATACTCTCAGTTGTACACATTATCATTATAACCCTTATCCTGCTGTTTTGAATTTATGTTTCTTACAAATTGCTATTTTAACCTTTGTCATGCTGGCTAAAAAATTTCATCAAAGTCAAAGGACAAAAAGCATTGAAAGTACCAACTGTGGGCCATTTTTTATTCGAAACACTAATTCTATTGACAATTCTGGTTTGAAAGTGAGAAACAGGTGGTGTAGACTAACATCAGACTGCACATAGGTGAAGGCTGATGTTTGTCTATAGCTCCTGCCAAAGCAGGAATATTCCGGGTTCAGCATGACAAGGGTTAAGTGTTATTCCAAACAGTCTGGATAAAATAATTAAGTAGACAGTCATCTAGGCTTAGATAATACTGCACATTTGTGCAGATTAAAATTTAAGTTTAAAGTCTTGTTTTACGATATATACATATTCACACGACTTTACACTAAAATTCTCCATCCCCCTATCACCAAAATGGGGGTTTGGCTATTTACGCATGGCGCCTTCGACTGCCACAGCACTTTGTATTACAACTCTCACAGGTTCCTGTTTATACACCTGGGTGGAGAGGAGCAACTTGGAGTAAATTCTTTGCTCAGAAACATTCCCATGGTCTGGTCAGAATTCAATCCCCTGGCCTTTCGATTCCAAAAGCCACCATCCTAGCAACTAGAACACTGACTTCAGTTTGATCTTAGTGTATACTGTCTACCAAAGTTTTGGGTTTGATTAATTGAATGGAGTTTTACGCCACTTTCAACATTTTTCGTTATATTGCTTTGGCTGGAGCACCTAACAATGGATTCCTGGCATTTCTCTCACCAGTACTATCATCACATCCTTTTCTAACCTCGAGCTACTATTACACATAGGTCTACGATTATCAACCCTTTGGTGAGAGACAGTCTGAAAGAATGAGTGCCGCCGTCGGGGATCGAACCCAGGACCTCTAGATTACCAAAGTTTTGGGAACAGCAGGAAAAAGCCTTGGACAGCACGATAAGGGTTAAATGTACTTTCTAATAGCTCTGTTTCAAAGCAGCTGAGAAAACTATTTTAAGTGTTGGTTTCCTAATTCACAGCTTATACTTGCCCTTTCCCACACTTCAATCATGACAATTTAACCCTTATCATACTATTCAGGCGTATTCCTATTGTTCATAAAGCTTTGGCAGATAATATAGACTAAGATCAGCCTGCACATCTGTGCAAGCTAATCTTAGCCTATACTGTCTGCCAGCCTGATTGATTATACGTTTTGTACAATTTGTAAATTTGTATTGGATATATGGGCCAGTGGCCTTAATACATTCCAAACTATGAACAATGAAGAGTTTTCTTGTATGGCAGGAATAAGCTATGGACAGCATGATAAGTTCAGAGGTACAGATAAGAGGGGGGAAATCCAATCTAAAATCTTTATTTCTCAGTGAAACCCTATGTTGCGGGTACTCATTTGAATGGCCTTGACAAGACGATTCCAATGAGAACCGACAACAAAGAGCTATAACTATTAAAATAGTTCGATCTAAAGTCCAAAATACCCCCTCTATCTGTAGGTCTGTAAGTTCACAAAGCTTTGGCAGAGTGAGACAATATAGACTAAGATCACCCTACACTGACATGCAGCCTGATCTACTACCTCCTGATTCCAGTCTGACTAAATAAATGTGGAGAAAAATGGACCAGTCTGGTTGGAATGTCACAAAAAAGTTCCCCATACACAATCACTACCCATTATTGACAATAATATTGAGCATATATATTGTACATCTTCAATACTGCCAACAATTCCTATAAATTGGTGATATAATTGTGTATTGGTTATATGTCAGCCTGATTAGCTCAGTCAGAAGAGCACTTGACTTCAAAGCCATTAAAGTTTGACCATGAGGGTTCGATTCCTGGGCTGGCACACTTTCAAACTAATTGTCTTTTGGATGAGATGTTAAACCTAAGCCCTGTGAGACAGCACTTTAAACTAAGCACATTAGAGCCATGGCGGATCTCAGCAGTAATTTCGTTGTGCATCTTTATCCCCCATAACAACTAACTGTCTTCTGGGGACATCGCTCATATGGGCATTTGGTACGGTAGTGACAATAAATAAATGGAAATACATACACACATATTGGTTGTAATCCTATCACCACCTATGCACAAAATTAGAGGCTCATCAAGTTGCAAAACTGACAATTCAAAGGATCTAAATGACCCTGACAGCAAATTCAAAGAGGTCAAAAAAGGAAAATTTCAGCTTTGTCAGAGTAAAAACCTGGAATAAGGCTCAAATACCTGCCTTGTTGCCTATGGCCAAACTTTAAATTATCTGTAAATTGGCTTACCTATTCATATGTGGTATAAGGGAGATAATTCAGTATGTCTTGATGTACCATGATCCTGAAATAAAATTGAGATACTTGACAAATGCAGGATCTGACACTAACGTAGCTTTCTGGAGGGATCCCTGTCCTAACAAATAGGCAGGGGTGTGGAAATACGAGTTTTCTCCACTTGTCTCTGGACAAGTAAAAGCGGATTTTCTACTCGTCCAGAATCAAAATGAACTTGTCCACTAAAGAGTAAATAGAAAAATTTGAAAAAAACATTGCCTTTTGATGAAGAAAATGCTGGTATGCAGCATTTTCTTCATTAAAAACAATGTTTTCTACCCTATGACATGAACATTAGGATGATTTCTCTAATTCTTTTAAGTAACATTCCAAGATTTGCCCTGATATTTACTTGTCCTTGGACAAGTGGATTAGAAAAATTTACTTGTCCTCAAGTACATAAGACCGAGTCGGAAAGGTCGGGCATGGGAATTCCACACCCCTGATAGGGATTCCTGTCGGACTCCATTGAAAAAGTTAATGTTGACCACTGTTACTTACAGGCATTGACACTTCTGTGAGCCTGAAGTCCACTGGACTCCCAATTTATGGAATCACAGAGTCCAAAGTAAGGAGTAAAAGTTTTCATATTGTGGAAAAGAAATTGATTGTTACAATTTTTTCTTATACACAAGTTTCTCCCCCAAAGGAAATTGTTTTCTTTCAAAATACAGTGCACTACTAGAAACAAGCAGTGGAAGAATGTAAAGGTCTGTTAAATGTCGAAAAGGAAACTGTTCAGAGTTTTTTATTATCAAAGTTTTCTCACATGATTTAAGAGAGCCCACCAGACTCCTAACTTGCATTTTTATCCATAGAATGAGAAAGATTTAAGCATTCTTTTATTTTTTCTGCATTTCTTTTCCTCAAATAAGGAAATTTTTTATTCAAAGTCATGTTGATCCCAGGCAGGAGGTATAGACAAAGATCAGCCTTAACATATGTGGAGTCTGATCTTAGTGTTTACCAACTGATTTTACAGATTAATTCAGAAAAGTTTCAAAATTGTATTTTCAAATAAATACTGATTCACAATTAATGCATCCAGCTCTTTGAGTACTTAAACTTTTATTTTTATGAAATTTTGTCAAGATTTTTACTCAGAATGACAATGGTAAATTTTCAGATGTCTATTACAAGGGTCCAGATAAGAAGATGTAAAGCCAGTCTAAAATCTTTATTTCTCAATGAGACATTTCAAATGAGTACCAATAACATAGGGTTAAAGTTAGTAATAATGAAATATTTTTCATTTGAAAACCAAAATACCCCCTCTATCTGTAGCTCTGTATAATCAATTATGAAAGATACATTATATCAAATGAAGAAAACTCAGACCTTAACAACATATCCCCAAACAAGCAATGACTTAAAGATGATATAAAACTTTATGTAATATAAGCCATGCCTATACCTAATCAATGTCAATAAAATGTTGATAATAAATGTCAAATGCACAGGTGCACTGATTAATCAATTAATTCAGGTTGATCATCCTTGACAGTGTTTGAGTTACTTTCTGTGAGTAAGGCTTATTTCAATTGGTTTTAATTAGCTTTTAACAATTTTCAGACATTTTTCAAAGGCTGGAGCACCTAACCATTGTAATAAGCAATTTCTTCTTTTCAACAAAGTTCACCAGATTATGAAATTTGGACTCCTTACTCAGGGATAATTCTGGCTCAGAATTTCATGTGCAAAAAATCTCCTTCAGTCGGAACTTATGAGAAATACAGAGTTAGTGATGGCAAATTGAACCAAAACCTTTGTTAAAATACAATTGCTATGAGATTTTTCTCTCATTTAGCCAATTTCAATGAGATTTCTGGCAGAAAAATGAGAGAATTTACACAGATCTCGCCCAAAAATGATCCCTGCTTACTTTTAACTTGGACTCCTTGTTTTGGTAAGTTTGGAGTCCAATGGACTCCTTACTCATAGACATTGGTGTCGAACCTTGGATTAGCAGCCCACTGAACAATGCAAGACAGTGGAACATCTCTATTGTCCCAGTTAAATTGGCAGACCCTTGAGCAGAGGAGATTCATCTCAGGGCTTTGTCATAATTACAAAATTATTCATGTCCCAGTAGCTTTCCTCCTCCCAGAATATATCCAACCCATACATAGAATCTCAATATACTGCCTTTCTATGACTTCCCCAGATACATATTGGTGAGGATTATTATGAATCGATGGCTCAGCACAAAACAGTTACAACTGTTTCCAGCTGAGTCATAGAAATATTTATTTTATCCACTAGCAATTGTCAAATGGAATCCCCTCCCAGCAAATACTGCACTCTAGCCAAGGGCTTACATCATTCAAAGCAGCAGTTTGAGAACTGCAGCGGTCCAGATTTGACTCAATCAGTGTTTATTCAAGGATTTCAAAAATGTGGGGGATTTCAGCGCGCAAGTCGAAGCAATGAAGAAATGTGGTAATACATGCTCATTGGTTATAGTAAACAAGATGTGTTTGTGAAACACTAATGCCCCCGAAACAGCATTTTTTTTCAAAGTTTGACCTTGACAGATGACCTTGACCTTGTCACATGACCTTGACTTTGGTATCAGCAGATGCGGAACATTGAGATCTATCATCATGCCAAATATGAGCCTTGTATCTTGAATAGGCTTGAAGATATTGGCAATGTTAAGTTTTTTGGTTAAGTTTTGCAGACAGACAGACAGCCAACGGTAAAACAATATGCCCCCGATCTTTCGATGCGGGGGCATAAAAATCCCCCACAAATTCAAAATATATGGGGGATCCTTGAAAAAAGTGGGGGAATCCCCACCCCCCTGCCTAGAATAAACAATGCTTAATTCCCCAGAATGATGGCATTTTCAGTTTGCGTTACCATATTTTTAGACAAGGAATAAACTTAACAAGGATGGAGTTTTGGAACAAAAATTATTAGAAAAATCTCTAAAGATACCATTTTAATGAATTTCACCCATACCATGATACAAACATTTCAAGATTTTAAAAAATGTTACATGTATTTCGAAGGTAATATTTGAGTCTTTCTTGTTCAATTTCAGACAACCCCCAAACAGGTGGACCAGAACTGGTTAAGTCACAACCCTATCTAACCTACATATTTTCTCCCTTGCCAGCAATAGATGTGAAAATTGTTCAGATTCCTCATTCCAATGAATATTTTTGCATGAATTGAAAAAATATTGGCTTTCATTACATGCTTATTTCAGCCAGAATTTGAGTCTGTTATTTTGCAGACCCACTTTTTCGGGAGTCTGAAATGGTCTTTCATGCAAGATGCATGTTAAAAAGGTCAAGTGTCAAGGAGTTGCATGATTTTGTCTACGGCAAAATATATTTTGCAAGAGAAATGTGATAGGCCTTTGGATACAAACAATTAAATAGCTGACATTTCTTTTGACAGCAGAGATTTTTTAATACATTTTACAAAGTGGACCAGAACTGGTCATGGTTTGGAACTCGTTAATTGACTCTAATTCCCCCAAACGCTGATGTTTCAGTTGTGATATATCCCAGGCATCTTTTGAACAAGTTTGCTTTTTGCTACATAAAAAATTGTTTGTGAACCACCAAACTGGAAATTTCTGCCGTCACAGGCAAATAGTTTAGGTATGAAGTGTTCCTAATTTGGATTTACTACGCCCAAAAGCTACGTGAAAACTCTGTGTACGCTAAAACACATACTAAGGATTTTTGCGTTAACAATTATGCGAAATTGTTAAAGAATACTTTCTCAATTTTCTGCTACCAAAATCATTTTCATAGTAGAATCTATGATATTTTTTTTTTTCTTGTGGAATATTTTGCGTGTTGATTGTATTTTCTATAGGCTATGTTGAAGAACGGTGCATATGACAAGTAATTGACAAGACAGACAAACTAGAGACTGACAATCCAAGGGAAGACATCCTTTCTGATCATATAATATCAACCAATGGCATAGACAAATTACTTAACAAGAGCTTCGCAGAGCGGCACATATACGCCCGAAGGGACTTGTCAGTAACCTTGGCTTGTCAGTAACATGAGCTTGAATGATAGCTTAAAATATTGCAAACAGACAGACAGACAACTGGTGCAATAACATTTAGTATATATATTTAGTCCTAAGCACAAAAAGTCATTATGGCAAGTATACTTTCATCATTCCCATCCATAATGTAGGACAAAATGAGCCAACAAGAAATTTTGTTTTTCATCAAATCAAGGCAGATAATCCAAGATAACTCTAGAATAACTGGAGCATTTTGAATTGAAAAGTCTTATGCAAAACTAGACATCATAGAGAGTAATTGTGTCTAGTTTCAGCTCATTTCAATTGATAGTTAAGGAGGAGTTGCACACAAAATACAGTGATTTTCGTCTAATTCAAGGGCAGATAATTCAAGATTTCTCGAAATCGACTTGAGCGATTTGAATTTCAAAGGTCTTATGCACACCAAGACACATAGGGAGTAAATGTGTCTAGTTTCAGCTCATTCCCATTGATAGTTTAGGAGGAGTTGCGCACAAAAAAACAGTGATTATGGTTATATTAAAGGGCAGATAATTCAATATTTCCCAGGAATGACTGGAGCGATTTGAATTTCAAAGGTCTTATGCACAGCTAGACATCATAGGGAGTAATTGTGTGTGGTTTCAGCTTATTCCCATTGATAGTTTAGGAGGAGTTGCGCACACAAAAAACAGTGATTTTGGTTTTATTAAAGGGCATATAATTCAAGATTTCTCAGGAATGACTGGAGCGATTTGAATTTCAAAGGTCTTATGCACAACTAGACATCATAGGGAGTAATTGTGTGTAGTTTCAGCTCATTCCCATTGATAGTTTAGGAGGAGTTGCGCACACAAAAAATTGCTAACAGACGGACAGACAGATAGACGGACGGACGACCGAGGCCATAACATAATAGGACCCTTCGGGCGTATAAAAACCTGAAGCCTGACAAAGCTGCCGGACTGGGCAAGATAAAGCCACTAAAGCTGAAGGAGCTACATTGCACCAGTTCTACAGGTATTTTTTACTGTTTCTCTAGAGACTGGTCAGGTACCTGGGGAATGGACTAGGGCTATCGTAGCTCCACTGTACAAGAAGGGAGATAAGTCAGTCGCAGCTTATTCAGGGTCCAAAGAATTCAGAAAAATGCACTTGTCCTGCAGGGCAAGTGACTTGAAAAAGTAACTCGTCCGGCTTTGAATGTCACTTGCCCTACAACAGGTCTAGGAATCTTTGAAGCACATGTTTTGTATCTGGAAACGTCATCATGAAGTGCAGACCAAATGAAAGTACAATATTTAGCAACATCCAAAACTTAATTCCAGGTCATAAATACCATAAAATGATCGGTACAAGTGATGTAAAACTCATTTGTAGACATACAATCAGGGTTTTCGTTTGACCCGGGACTCCGGGTTTTGACGCGCAGAAATCGAAAATGATGCAATTTTGACTCTTGGAAATTTGAGCTGGTGCGTCATTTTGACTCTTCAAAAATAGAAGCTGTGCATCAAAGGTTAAAAGAAGTGTGTCATATTATTTGAAAATAGTTAATTGGTGGTCTAATAACGCCTCGCTTGATTGGTAATTAACACACTCCGGTGATCGGATATGCATCGGCGAATTGATAGTTTTTTGATACCTGTGAAAATCAGTTAAAACCCCATTGCTTTACCTCTGTTCACACTGAAATCAACCTATTATTGAATAATTTCAATATAATTCAAACAGTATCTAAAAAGTAATACAGTAAACATCAAGATACCATGGTTTTTTCAGGTATAATTAAATGATTGTGGCTATATGCGACATAAGATGTAGTAGATCCTTCTTCTTTATTTTTGATAGTTTCCTTAATTGCCAGATCGATTAGTGTTTACGAAGTTCGGGTACCGGGTTATATCATGCTTTAAACCTTTCCTATTTTACAAAATTTTGGACCTGTCCAAATTCAAAGGTTTTGCAGACGAAAATTAAAATCGGATTTAATTTGAAAAAAAACCATTCAGTAGGGTAGAAAATAGTGTGGAAAAGAAGAAATTGCTTGTCAGAAGATGTTTTCTCAATCATAAAATCACTGGCACGTAAAAAGCAGGGATTAAACAGCAAAGGGTTAACTGGAAATTTTATTTTTAGAAATCAAAGTACATGACTGTTAAATAACATTTCAATTTTTTGCGAGCTTCTATCACCATGCACTTTTTTGAAGCTTTTTTTCTGTGTTTTATCTGTTTTTATCCTGACACTATACATAATATCTTATGCCATTTATTCTTCACTCGTCCAGGAGGACGACTGCCTTAGAATTCCCACTAGTCCTCCAGGACTTCTTACTTGTAAGTACGAGCGGATGAGTGGATTCTTTGGACCCTGCTAATTACCACCCTATATCTCTCACTTGTATAGTGTGCAAGCTGTTTGTTTGTTTGATTGAATTGGTTTTACGCTGCTTTCAATAATTTCGCAGTTATATCGAGGTTTCCTGAGCACCAAAAAATGGATGCCTGGTATTTCTTTCACCTGTACTACCCTTTCCTAGCCTCCGACTGCTATCTCACTTAGGTTAACGATTATCTACCCATTGGTGAGAGACAAATGTCGGAAAGGATATTTGCCGCCACCAGGGATCGAACTCACAACTTAGTGTGCAAGCTAATGGAGCACATAGTTGCATCTACTCTGGTTAGGTTTCTGGACCATAACAACCTGCTGTACAACTTTCACCATGGTTGCAGAGAGAGGAGATTGTCAGAAACACAGCTCCTAATGCTGGTGGAAGATCTCGCCACAGTGGCAAGACAATGAAGTAAAGGTAAACAAATTGATTTGATTTGATACTACTTGACTTTAGCAAGGCCTTTGACAAGGTGTCCTATGACAAGCTGTTATACAAACTGCATATGTTTGGATTTCTGAGGTTCCGTCCTCACCTGGATTCCGGCATTTGTTGGCGGTCTGACACAGACGGTGGTGTTGGATGGGGAGACCTCTAATACTATACTTGTAACATCTGGGGTATCCAAGGGATTGGTCCTCAAATCAATCCTGTTTCTGGTGCATATTGTAGTGTACCAGTCTAATTGTATGTTGCATCATGGGTAACCTATCGTAGCTGGTGCCCATCCGGTGTCGGGCAAGCCATGAGGTTTACTGACACTCTGACAGTAGCTTTCAAAGAGTGAGGACCTTCAAGTTTCACACTGACGAAAACTCCATGTGGATTGTGAACAAAGTCAGTTACACTTTAATATCAAAGACTTACCAGAGAGCATAACTTCTCAAGTCAGACTTTTTGCAGGCAAAATGTCAGCTTATCCAACAATTACAGACAAGGACAAAGACAGTGCGACTTTGCAGGCTGACTTGAAAACTACAGGAATGGTCAGTTAAGTGGCACATGAGCTTTAACCCATCCAAATGCCAGGTAATAAAAGTCACTAAGTCATGAGTCCCACTTCTGACAACCTACACACAACATGGTCAGACACTAAAGGCCGTCAGAAGTGCATGATATCTAGAAGTGGATATATCTGACAGCTTTTCGTGAAACACCCATGTCGACAGAATCACCTCTACTGCAAATTGGAAGCTTTGCCTCCACAACTGCAAGTAAAAAGTAAGTCCCAAAAAATCAGAGAATGCACATACAAGACTCTTGTTCATCCCCAATTTGAGTATCCTGGCAGTGTCTGGGATCCACTGACGTGGTCAAACATGAACAAAGTCAAATGTTGCAGCGCTCAGCAGCATGTTGCACCCTGTGTGAATACTGAATGTCAGTCATTTCACTATTGAGACGTTTCCTACTGGGGACATTTCACTATTAGGACGTTTCACCTTTGGACGTTTCACTACTGTTTTAAAATTGTTAAGACGTTTCACTACCCATTTTAATATAGGAGTATTTAATGTCATTATTTTGTTTATTTATCTAATTTCATATTTGAGAACGAGTTATATTTGTAATTAATTATTTAATTAATGAAATTTTATTTTAATTACCTAACTTTATTATGCATTTCCCATCACCAATTCTTATGAAAATGATTTAAACTTACAAACTTCACTTTAAAATCTTCCCATAATACGAAATAATATGTTGTCTGGATTATTTAATCTGATTGGGTTTTGTAAAAAAAACATTATATGTATGAAATTTACAAATTAAATATTTTGAGACTATGTACAGATATATTTGATGTTATATTAGATTTAGTAGTATAAATTGAAATCCTATGTAAAAGAGACAACAGTTTTATATCTATGCAACCTATTAATTCAAAGAAGTATACTCAAAGCATCTCCAAACAGCATTTGTTTCAGATTCATTATTTATATTTAGCCATTTAAAGATTTAATATTATATTGATATACTTGTAAGTAGCAGATGATTGTTACAGCTAAGGGTTAATATTAAGTTGGCTCTTATATTTCAATATACATGTCACCTCTTTAATGTGTGCCACACTTATCAGAGCATTACCAGTAGCCATTATAACACCTTTTCTGATCTCTTAAACAGGCCACAAATCAACCAATTAACTTGCATGTCTCCAAATAAGTTTTCAATAAAAAAAAATAAAAAAAATAAGAATGCTTTTCTCCAAAGTTAATTTTTCCCATGTTTTCTATTTTTTTCTTAGATATCAGATTATATTATAAGATAATTGTAGGAAAAGATTCATTTGAGAAAGAGATTCTTTATATTACATTTATGTAAGGGAATTATTGTCAAAGAATTCCCTTTTTAAACTTTTTTTCAACAAATGAAACATTTAAGGATGAGTGAGAAATTACTTCTTAAGTTAAAACATTCAGAAAAAAGAATGTTGCTGATAAAACTTTAATTTTAAATCACATAACTTCACAAATGTAATCTGCAACTCAATATTACTGATTTATTATTGTCTTCCCTATGAAATCAAAGGTGGCGTTATCAAAACACTTTTGAAAAAAAAGTTTATATATAATTCTAAATAAAGACATTATCTTTTTTTTTTCCCTTCTTTGACCCTGCCACCTGTGATGAAAATGAAAGACCAGGCTACAAAGGGGTTTCATATGCAATGCCTCTCATAAACCCAAACTATCGATCTGCCACTGATAAAGAAACAAAGCGTGTGATGTACATAAAATTTATCACAAATGAAAATAATTTTATAACATATCATTCATATCAATAATTATACAGATCGATGATCTATAAAGACAACTAAGAGAGAAGGAATTTACCTTATTCAACTGCATTTCTTGTATGAAACAAATTCAATTGTAATAATGAGTGAAAATATTGTTAGGTCTTGATACTTTTGAATAATTCCATTTAAAACAAATTTATCAATGGCTTATAATTTATAGAACATATATGAACAAAATACAGATTAAAATAGTGAATCGACTGCCACCTGTGAATACTCCAGACACTCAGGCGTCACTGCGATACTTGATAAATTAGTGTGGAGAACACTGGAGCAGAGGAGAGCAGATGCCAGGCTGTGCATGTTTAACTGCGTTGTTCACAGCCTGGTAGCTGTTCCAATGCCAATGTACATATAAAGCAACACCTGTACATCCGGACATGACCACCCTGTCAGATTCACACCCGAGTCTACTTGTACAAATATTCATTCTTTCCTACCACTATTGTCCAGTGAAAGATACTGCCACCAGATGTTGTGCTGGCAGCGAATCTTAACCAGGTCAGGAACGCTGTCAGCACCGTTTCAGACCAAAATCCCTTAGCACTGCCTCTTTGTTTTCATCATTTTATCTTATAACGCTTCTTTGAAACAACTAATCATCAATCAAATATCATTATCACCTTTAATCCCTTAACTTTTCTTATTTCTTTTAATTTGGCGCAGACGCAGCTGCTCATTGTTACCCGCGAGGGTGTGAAGCAACTTACCGCAAGAAAGTACTTGTGTTTGATCTTTACTAAAGAAGAATACCTGAGAGGTTTTATGGCTTATTGGCCGAATACCAGAAAAGTATACAAATATAGTCATATACTATTGCTTTCTACCCAAGCTTGTATTTTACTGAAAACATGCGGAAATCTCAGTCGCAAAAAATTTAAATTTGGAAGGGTTCATAAATAAATTGTTTTGTATCCGGCTTATAGGCTACAACCGGAATTATTACCAATTGACAGCATCGCTATTTTGGAATTAATGCAGATTTTTGGGTTTGCACGTACATGTTACATTGATCAAACTTTTTCAAAACACGTATTACGAAATTGATAAATCAAAATTTCATTTATTTCATACCGAAAAATCCAAGAAATTCTATTTTCTATTTTCGGGATTTTTAGCTGACATAAGTGCGCATGCGTAGTGGATTGTCAAGAAGACTTTATTAAACGAAAATCCAATAATTCAAGTGTAATATCTTCTAAACAGTTCCAATAAAAATTCAATGAAATGAATTTTCTTCATTAATACAAAAAAATTAAAAAGCACTAAATAAATGAAACCTATTTTTATATCGTTTAATCTTTTGTGTTTCGTACTTTTTAATTCTATTTTGTAATCAGTTTTGTGTATTACCGATTTTCATTTCGTACTAAAAATAGAATCAGTAGGAGGTTATTCCGTCAACCAATCAAAAGAAGTTAGTGTATCTGAATTTCATAAACGTAAAAAAAGTGGCGGATGACATTCCCTAACAGTAAACATGTCGAGTTATCGAATTGGAATGAACTTGAGGGTTACGGAGGATAGCAATCAAGGTGGCCGAAGGTACATGGAAGACAGACATGCGATACGATTCGTGAAAAATGACGAAGGTGGTTTCGAGTTTGCCTATTTTGCAATATTCGACGGCCATGGCGGTGGAGAAGCATCGAAGTATGCTCGGGATTATCTTTTGGACGAGATCACCAAATATGATTGCTTTTGGAGTGATCACGATGAGGATATATTGTGGGCAATCAAATCAGCTTTCTTGGACACACACTACGGAATGTGGAAAGAACTTGGTTAGTAAACGATCCGAAATAATCAAAATACACGCTTGGCCTACTAATCTAAAACTCGAAGATTTTCGTCGCGACAAATCGCCCTTTTTGCTTTCTTTAATCATTTAGATATACGTAGACATAAACTAAAGCACCTGGTCAACTTGTTACATTCAAAAATATGTACCGGGTTTACTGATAAGGTGCACATTTTCAAATTTTAAGGGAATTGCGCGCGTTTTGATCCCCTTCATTGATTCGGTTTTCCCATTCATATTGAGGCTCTGACCTAGTTTACTGTCTGAGCTGGAATGATCTTCTACGTATTCCAGAGATGTTTGCATAAAAAAACTTAATTTGCTTCAGCATTGATTTGATAGTTTTACTATCTGGTCGTAAATTTGATGTGATACAGGGTTGTTTTCCAAATGATCTTCCTCCCTTGATTGACTGGTTCAAAGCAAGGTCATGTAAATGCTAGACTTGAGTAGGCATGTAGAATAATGATGTCACATGACGTCTATAAATAGAACTGATGTAAAATTAATGTAAATCGTGTTTGCTTTGCAGAAAAATGGCCAAAAACTGCAAGTGGACTACCAAGTACAGCAGGAACAACTGCCAGTATATGTATAATAAAAAATTCTAAATTATATATTGGTCATGTTGGAGATTCTGCTATTGTATTGGGATACAATGAAAGTAGAGACGAAAAGATTACCAAGGCCAAAGCTCGTCTTCTTACAAAGGTATAATTTTATAAATACTTCATAAAAGTTGTTCACTGGGTCAGTGCAACACTATTCTTAGTGCGTATATAATTTGAGGCACTTATAATGGTACTGCACTGACTCCTCTAAATGAATTTTGCACTTTGACCAATTGCATGTCACAGAAAATTTGTTGCATTCAAAGTTTTCATTTTGGTATGTTGGCTTAATGCGAGATCAATTTATGTCATTGCTTGGTACATTGTATACTGTATGATACCTGTTTGTTATAGATAGAATAATGTGTATATAACAGAAAACAGATTATTTCACTGTTCTTATGCATGACTCCAGTTCATTAGAAGGAAGTATGTTTTAATTTCAAAACAATTTCTAAAATATGTGTACGCAGAAATTTGAAATGCTGTTTTCGTGAGAAAATTGAATGGTTAAAATTTATTATTTAAGTATTCTCAATGGTTAAGTACTTCAATATTTGTTGGTATTGGAATTCATATACAAGCCTGTCGGAAGCATTTTGAGATTTGGGTGGCCCGTGATTGGAAAGGTGTTCAAGATTGGAGGAACTGACTTTTGTCAGGACTAGCAGGGTTTAACACAGCATTTTGCCATAGGTCTGCAAGACCTGTTGGATCTAAATCTTACAGGTCCTCCCGAATATCAACAGGTCCTCCATTGAATCAGGTGAATAAGCTAAAGTCTCAGCTTTGTAGAAAAACTAGATACTGGAAGAAAAACAGTGAGAGGAAAGAAGAAATTACTTTGCGTAAGCAATTTCGTCTTCTCCACTATGTTTGCCTTTGAGTTTTGGCCAAATGGACCAAAGACACCAGGCTTGAAGGAACTTCTACATGGCAAATATTACCAGTCCTCCCTGAAATTCACAGGTCTTGGGCTCTATAACCAAGTGTTAGTGTTGATTCCTGACAAGAAAATCTAGTACAGTCAACTCTCGTTACAACTACCACATTTGTTCCCAGAAAATATGTCGTTGTATCGAAAATGTCGGTGTATTGAATGAATACTTCGTAAATTAATGCAGGATTGTCGAAAAGCAGCATACATTATATAATATACTATATACTTTGTATAGTATATGTTAAAACTAACGGAAGTACTTTTTTCAGTTATATTATAAATAATTCAAATATCTTTATTGAACCGATCTTTTAATACCTTATTTGCCTTATGCATTTCTATCAAAATTTAAATGCAATGATCTTGAAACTAACAATTTCTGTATAGCAAAATAGAGAAAAGCTTAACAAAAAAAAGTAGACCTAACTTATATAAAGTGTAATGAAAGGATGAATGTGTTAAAGGTGCTAATAAAACATTGCCATTGTTCGTATGTCAAACATTTTCACACATTTCAAAGTTAAAGACTTGTTCATTATCAACTAATTATAGGTGTTTATCTATCATGCATATGGTTCTGTGTAATTAACCATCATGACCAACATTTTTGTGTCGTTGTAATGAACAAGCTTATATAGGGAATATGCACTTTCGTTCCCTGAAAATCAATGTCGGTGTCGGAAAATGAGAATTCCGTTATAACGAATGAAAAATGCACTATGCAAATCCGTTCCCGACAAATTTGTGTCGTTAAGTGAAAACGTCGTTGTATTGAATGTCGTTAAAACGGGAGTTGACATATTCTTTATCCTAATTTTCAAAAGTTTGGTGCTTATTTTGAAGCCTAAACTTCTCCACTTCCTAGCCTGATGCTGCTTAAAGTTATTCTGTTAATGACATTTGTGTGACTTGTAATCAAAATCTGTCCTTAAGAAGAGTAAAGCATTAATTTTGTGTTGTAGGAACACAAACCAGATGATCCAACAGAGAAAACCAGAATCGAGGGCAGTGGTGGTCAAGTGGTGGCCAAATCAGGTGTCCAGCGTGTTGTGTGGAATAGACCTAGGACTGACCACAGAGGACCCATAAGAAGAAGCACTCCAATCGATAAAATACCGTTCTTGGCTGTGGCAAGATCTCTTGGTAATCAATTCCCCAGGTTTATCATTAGCTTGCTGGTTTTGAAGAAAGAGTTGAAGTGTTGACTTAATTTATTCAGGAGATGTGGAATATCCATTTTCTTAGTTTGTCCCTCGACAACTAAAATATGATTTTCTACTTTTCCAGGAACAAAATGAACTTGCCCCCCCCAAAAAGAAAATAAATGAATTATGAGACAACACTGTTTTTAAAGAAGAAAATGCTGGTGACTTCATTAAAAACAGTGTTTTCTACCCTATTATACAAATTTTATATTAGGCTCAATTATCTCATAGATCTACTTAGTACCATTTCAAGATTTACCCTTGTGTTTATTTCCCCACGGACAAGTGGGCAAGAAAAACTTACTTGTGCACAGGTAGAAAAGCCCTTTTTAGGCAAGTCAGACATGGGAATTCCACACCCCTGTATCATGGCCTTTAAGGATTGTCATTGGGCCATTGTTGTTTACACCATAGGGGAATCCCATAAGTATGTACCTACTTAGACTTGTATTGACAGTTGACTCTGCAATAGAATGAAATATTTAACTATAAATATACTTATTTTAGCTGTAGTTACAAGTTTTAGGTAGCCCTCAGTATGTACCTGCAAAACTTTCTTAGACAATTTATACCTGTGCAGCAAAGTGTTACAGCAATATATAACTCTTAAATGATAACAGGATTGTGATGCATATCACCTCTTAGACTTGTGTATTTGCCACAGGAGAAAATCAATATGCTGATTGCAATTAAAAAGAATCATTGGATCTTCTCTCTAGACCATCATACAAATGTTTAATTCTTGTCCTACTGTACAAAAATCTAAGAAATTGAATTAAAATCAGAGCCTGAAGCAGGGGTGTGATATTCCCATGCCTGACTTGCCCTGCACAAGTTTTTCTACCTGCAGACAAGTATTTTTTTCTATGCCACTTGTTTGTGGACAAGTAAAAAGAACAAAAATCAGAATGGTACTCTGCAGATCTAGAAGATTTGATAACCATTATATTAATATCTAAGGGTGGAAAACATTGTTTTCAATGAAGAAAATGCTGGGTTGAATGATTGATTTTCTCTTTTTTCTGACAAGTTCTATTTGATCCTGGATAAGTAAAATATCATCATTTACTTGTCCAGGGACAAGTGTGGAGAAATTGCGGTTTTCCACACCCCTTGCAGAAGCACTGAATACACCTATTGAGAAAATCGTTTGAGAATATAACTTTTAAAATTTTTGTCTTGACAAGGATAGGCAGGTTTCTATCTATAGATGAAGATCAGACTACACATATATGCAGGTTGATCATTGTCTACTGTATCTCTTGCCAATGCAGGAATATAAAACCAAGTAACCCTCAGGGTAGATTTAGGATTTACAATATGCCCCCCCCCCCCCCCCAAAAAAAAAAAGTCTTGATTTAGAGGGTTGTGGCCAGAGATTTTAAACTGGTACACACTAACAGAAAAACAGCATTGTATGAGTTTGCATTAAATAAATTTTAGTGTATTTTATGTTACAGGAGATTTATGGAGTTACAACTATTTAAAGGAAGAATTTGTGGTATCCCCCGACCCTGATGTATCTGTACACAAACTAGATCCCTCCAGAGATAAATGTCTCGTCATTGGCTCCGACGGACTGTGGAACATGATCACATCGCAGGAATCTGTTACCATGGTGACGGAGCTTGAAAACCAGTTTGAGTACAAAGTGATCAATGATCCAGTAAGATAGGCTTATTGTTTTTTCAAGACAGAACATCGTGGTTTTAAGGTAGTGGACCCGTAATAGTTTTGCAACATCTCAGAAGAAATGAACTTTAACAGTGTAAACCGAGGTTTCCAAATGATTTTCATGTGGAAACCTCAGTTAACATTGTGAAAGAATATGTGGTCCGTAATGTTGCGGAACTATTACAGGTCCACTACCTTAAGGGACACAAGTTTTGTACATCTGAGATTCAGAAATAAGTAGTCAGGACTCTCAAAACTATGTGATGTGAGTCCCAAAGACCCTCTTGGGGATCAGCCTCAGAAATGAACTGAAGACTATTCAAAATATTCAATTTCTGTACCTTTAACTAGGGAGCAGCTGTAAATTAACAAAATTATAGCCTGAAAAACAGTCTAGATCTAAAGCTGGGACTCCTAGAATTTAAGAAAGGACCCCTGAAATCTCAATTATCAAGTCCTTTGGACCAAATTTTGATGTCAGTCAGACTAAAAAGCTTGAAACTTGAGGTTTTGATTTAGAATTGTAGATCATGAATTTTTCTTACACTACTTAATCTTGAAGGTTATGTTGTTCCAATGGCAATTATGTACAGAAAATTATTCAGAAGAGTACATAAAAGATTATCATTTCATCTTGGTCTATCATCTATCATCTATTGATAGAACACATTGAATGAAAATAATGTTTTCTCTCTTAAGTTGGAAATAGCTGCATTTGATAACTGCATTTATTTTGAATGTGTTAATCTGTAAAGGGTGGTAATGAAGAAATAAAGGTTGAAGTTTGGTGTCAATTATCTCCCTTTCTTGGTTGGAATTGATTCTTCTTCAATGTGTTTATCGATATAATTATTTAGAGAACTGCTCAATTAATTGTATGAAGCTCCTTTGAATTTGTAACTGGAATTTTGTTGGCTGTTATTATGAAAAATTTCATAGATGAAAAATTAATTTTTCTGTAGAGGATCAGTCTCTTGCATTGGGTGAACAACTAAAGTTGTATTTTTCCCTATGTGCATATAAGCTGTGAGTTTTAAGTCTAAACCACCAGATTTTCCTTTTAAAACCTTTGAAAAAAAAAAAAAAAAAAAAAAAAAAACAGAATAAATGATTCATTTCTTAATTTTCAATGCAATTTTGCCGATGTCTTATTCAGCATGGCAAGAGTTTAAATAATTTTATTCATTGCAGACTGTTCCAGTATCATATTGGATCAACCCAGCAGAGAGATTGGTACAAACAGCCCTGAACAAGTGGAGAATGAGACTAATGAAGGCTGATAACACAAGTGCAATTGTCGTCCTTATTGATCCACTTGGTCCGCGTAAACTTTCAATCCTGAAGAAAAAACGTGAAGAACAAATGAGGCTGGTAGCTATTAATCACATACCTGACAGTCTTGCAGTGTCTGTGTTAGGTTCTAAGGAATCGTTGAATAAGTCACCGAAAAAGAACAAGGATAAAAATGGTAAAATTGTTAGCGGTAAGAGTGACATTGTTGTTAAGGGCCAGGAGGGAAGCTCTAAGCCAGACACTGATAAAGTCCCTGAGAAGCCACACTTCTCATCTCCTATGCATAAATTTACGGACAATTTAGATGACAGTATTCAACTACGAAATTCCCATCTTGTGTCTCCAATCAATAGTGGAAAGAAATCAGACTCTAAAACCACCAAGTCACCCACACCTGTCGGCAAAACACGGACTTCGCCACTCCAAACTATATCTAGTGATAATTGTGTAAGAACTGGAATGGCTACTAGGAACTCTCCGCAGAAATCACCGACAATTGTAAATAGTGTATCGGAGAGTAAAGCAAGGAAAGATAATGAAAATATTAAGGCAGGGTTACAGTCTAGATCTCCACAATTGGGTACAAGTCAGGGAAATCAGAAATGTTTACAACCGAGTAAACAATCGTCAGACAATCTTACGAGTGTTGTTCCCAGTGGGAAAGACACAACGAAAATAAAAATGAAAGATATTGAAAATATTTATACAAGCACTGAAGTAAAGCTCAGGCTTAAGAATCTGTCTATAAGTAAATCCGCAGGCACCAAAAACTTGAACAATTCAAACGTGAGCGAGGGAAAACGCTCGCATAAGAAACCCAATACTCCGAAAAGTTTGTCAAGTAGAATAAGCCTTAGACTGAGGCGGTTAAGACAGAAACGCTCAAAGGCAAAGGCTAGATCGGAGAATGACGGTTTTGTTGTTAAGGCAGGAAGTAAAAGAAAGCTTGACTCGCAAGCATCTGGGTCTCCGGCGTCCAAGAAATTGAGGCACTCTTAAACTAACTGATTATGTTAGGCAGTCCCAGGGGTACAGATAGAGGGTGTATTTTTGACTTAAGATCAAAGTATTTCAAAAATGATGGTATTAATCTTATTTTGATGGAACCCATTTGATTTGTCTGGACAAGACATTTCAAATGAGTACCCACAACAGGGGTGTGGAAATACGAGTTTTCTCCACTTGTCCCTGGACAAGTAAAAGCGGTTTTTCTACTCGTCCAGGATCAAAATGTACTTGTCCGCTAAAGAGTTAATAGAAAAAAAATTAAAAAAACATTGCCTTTTGATGAAGAAAATGCTGGTATCCAGCATTTTCTTCATTAAAAACAATGTTTTCTACCCTATGATATGAACATTAGGATGATTTCTCTCTTAATTCTTTTAAGTAACATTCCAAGATTTGCCCTAATATTTACTTGTCCTTGGACAAGTGGCTTATAAAAATTTACTTGTCTGCAAGTACAAAAGCCCGAGTCGGACAAGTCGGGCATGGGAATTCCACACCCCTGCACAACATAGGGTTTCATAGAGAAATATAGATTTTAGACTGGTTTTACTCCTCTTATCAGATATTCCGTACCTCAGAGGTACAGATGAGAGGTGATATCTCCAGTCTTAAATCATTATTTCTCGATGAAATCCTACGTTATGGGTACTCATTTGAATCGTCTTGATAGAAGATTTAAATGACTACCAAAAAGATTTGGTTCTAGCAAGGACTATTGAATTGTTTAAATTTTAAATCCAAAATATCCCCCTCCAGGGGTGTGGAAATACGAGTTTTCTCCACTTGTCCCTGGACAAGTAAAAGCGGATTTTCTACTCGTCTAGGATCAAAATGAACTTGTCCACTCAAGAGTAAATAGAAAAATTTGAAAAAAGCATTGCCTTTTAATGAAGAAAATGCTCGTATCCAGCATTTTCTTCATAAAAAACAATGTTTTCTACCCTATGATATGAAAATTAGGATGATTTCTCTCTTAATTCTTTTAAGTAACATTCCAAGATTTGCCCTGGTATTTACTTGTCCTTGGACAAGTGGCTTATAAAAATTTACTTGTGTGCAAGTACAAAAGCCCAAGTCGGACAAGTCGGGCATGGGAATTCCACACCCCTGCACAACATAGGGTTTCATAGAGAAATATAGATTTTAGACTGGTTTTACTCCTCTTATCAGATATTCCGTACCTCAGAGGTACAGATGAGAGGTGATATCTCCAGTCTTAAATCATTATTTCTCGAAGGAAACCCTACGTTATGGGTACTCATTTGAATCGTCTTGATAGAAGATTTAAATGACTACCAAAAAGATTTGGTTCTAGCAAGGACTATTGAATTATTTAAATTTTAAATCCAAAATATCCCCCTCTATCTGTAGCTCTGGGACGCTCAAAATAAGAGGGGTAAAGTTACAGATAGAGGGTGATTCCAGGGCTTGAAAATTCTACTCGTCCACTCAGATTCTTGACTTCAGATTGAAATTTCTCAATAATACTTAGAAAATCTTTGTGTTGCAGGCATCAAAACATTTCAGTGAGTTCCAAAACATAGGGTTTTATTGAGAAATGAAAATTTTTCAAACTAGAATAACCCCCCTCTCATCCGTGCCTTGATTCCAGATAAAAAGAGTACCGACCACTGAAGTAGGATTTGACCCTTACAGTGTTCTGAGGCAGGTGGGTTGAAATACATGTTTTATCCACTTGTCCCTGGACAAGTAAAAGCAGATTTTCTATTTGTCCAGGATCGAAATGAAATTGTGCGCCAAAGAGTGAATAGATAAATTTGAAAAAATATTGCTTTTTGATGAAGAAAAAAATGCAACCTTAGCATTTTCTTCATTAAGAAAACAATGCCTTTTACCTTATGATATAAACATGAGGATGATTTCTCTCTTAATTACTTTTTGTAACATACCAAGATTTGTCTAAGAATATACTTGTTCTTGGACAAGTATCTTGGGAAAATGTACTTGTCCGCAAGAAGAAAAGCCTGAGTCAGGCAAGGGAATTCCACACCCCTGCCTGAGGTATCACATTATTAGTTAGTTAAGTCATTTAAATAATGGCAATATAACAATTTAAAATGACTGTCTAGAGCTGAAAATGTCATTGTAAACTTGATATGGTGAGTGAGAATTCATTCTAACTGTATTGCATCAAGAAATCTGAAAAGAACACCTAAATGGAATCTATTTTGGTATTCTTTTGAGCCATCTGTGATGCAACAGGGGTTGAAAGCAGTAGGGTAATGCCATTCTTCGACATCTTTATTTTTCACTGAAACCTGTTTTTGTTTGTTCTTGTTTGAATTTTCTCCGAGATGATTCAAATGAGTTACCACAATTAAATTATGATTACATGTAATCGAAAATGTCTTCAATTAATGATTACAGTCGATTACTTGAGAAAATGTAATTGATAACAATTGATTACGATTACTGATAAAGATTACCCCAACCCTGCACAGGTTTGTCTAAAGTATTATTAAATAGAATTGATTTTAAATCAGTTATCTGGAATTACCCTCTATCTGAGCTCCAGAGCCACAATTTATGAAATTTATCAGGTCAAATTGGTCAAAATTTAAACAGTTTTATCCATCAATCAAGCTGCTCCCCTCATTTCCTGCTGTACACAAAATTTTTTGTAGATAAATATAGACTAAGATCAGACTGCACAGACATGTAGTCTGTTCTTAGTTTACACTGCCTGCTTCGAACTTGATTATTATTTTAAAAGTGGACATCTTTTTGACAGTATGTTAATATGTGAAAAAATGGCAAATTGTTTGTAACAAAATTTAAATTATCAGAATTTATGGGTTGATCATAGAGCTTTACATTCATTTATATAACTTTTATACAAAATATGTGCTTTTGAGACATTAAATTGCTTTTACTAAAAATCAATAAAAAGATAAAATCAGGGACTATTCTGGGATGGGCTGAACTGATTTTAAGGACAAACTATCTGATAAAAGTTTTGAATGGGAAGTACATATAGTCTATTCAAAATATATTTTTTAGATTGATTTAGGAAAGGTTTTAAGCATTCTTGGGCCCACCTTCTTTTCCTAATGGCCAATCAGTTATGCAGATGGCCTGAAATGTTAGTTTTCAATGTGCCACCGTCATAGCGTAGTTGGTAGCATGTCAGACTGTCGATCTAGAGGTCCAAGGTCCATTCTTTCCGACTATTTGTCTCTCACCAATGGGTTGATAATCGTAGACCTATATGAGATAGCAGCTGGAGGCTAGGAAAGGATGTGGTGGTTGTACTGGTGAGAGAAATACCAGGAAACCATTGTTAGGTGCTCCAACCGCCACAATATAACTGAAAAAATGTTGAAAGCGGCGTTAAACTTCAATCAATCAATAGATTTCATATGTAAGTGAATGGCCCATCCTGATTTTGGGCCGAAAATATCCCTGATAATTTAATCTTTTGAAATGAATATTTATCCTTATTTTTTTTTTCAAAAATAAAGATGAATTAAAAAATAGACTGCTTATAGATATTAAGGAATTTCAAGATTATTTGTCTATCAATTTTTAAAAAATCTTTTATGAAAAAAAAATAAAAATCATCAAGTCTGAAAAATGTAGATTTAAGAATATAAAAGTTAATGAAAAAAAAAGCTACAATGCATTCAAAATTTATAGACCTTTTAAAAGGTACTATTTTATCTGATTCAATAATATTTTGACAATAATTATTATTAATAATTTATTTTTATTTATGTCATATTTTAAGTGCTGATAGTGTGAAATTAACAACACCTTAATCTGCAAGACAACAGGCCAATAAAAAGATTCATTTATAATTAGATGCCATTTTGTTTGAACATTTTGGTGGACAAAAAGCTTAAACATTGCAACTAAAGCTTGAATAAGATGTGACATTAAGATTAGTCAAGGCCATCTTTCAAGTATTTACAAAGGCATCAAATTGTATTTAACCCGGTTTAAATTACTATTACTAGTTTGTTTACTGATTTGTTTGATAGTTTGAGTTTTTCTTTCCTAAGTTTCAAATTAAGTCAAGTTTCCAATTCAATCATAATCTTATTTTGCAATTTAAATCTTTTTTATCTACAAAAGTTTTGTAGATAAAAAAGATTTAAATTGCAAAATAAGTTTATGATTGAATTGGAAACTTGACTTTATTTGAAATTTATAAGAGAAAAGCTAAATGTATTCATGATGATAATTGTTAAATTTGAGATTTAATTATTACCTTTTTTTGGTGAAGAAATCCACAAAAAGATTAAATAAATAAACTGGTCAAAATTCAAAGGGAATGTAGGCAAGATTATGAAATTAATGGACTTTGAAAATCATTGTATTTCAGTTTTAATAACAAAATGGGAAGTGAAGAAATTGCTAATTAGAAGTGATTTCTTCAATAACCACAATGTTTTCACATACACGTACTTGGTTGAGAAAATGTTATACGTGGAAATGTGTTGACAAAATGTTGTGCAATTGCTGAAGAATTCAAAAATATGTTTCAGATTTATATCAGAAAGGATTACAATGTGATAACTTTTAAAACTTAATATTATAAATTATGAACTCTTTAGAAATTCAAGAATATTGAACAAGATATTTCTAATGCAGAATTATCTTGACTTAGGTTTAAGTTAGAATCGAATGTTAAAATTATGAAAATTTTATGTGCTTGCATGAGATTTATGAAATGCAATTGTTGTCAATTGGACGAGGATTAATTTGGATTGATGGCAAGTGGTTGGCTTCTTGTAAATTACAATTGAATTTTGTTTATAAAAAGGAAGTTCAGAAGTTCTGGCTTATGTGGAGCCAATGTTGTTTCTAATGAAACTAGATCTCAGGGATATGTGATGTGTGCATGTTATTTAAAGGGGTCGTCTCAAAACTATTGTAAGTGCCAATACCGAAAAACTTTTCAAGGGGTCATCTCAAAACTATTGTAAGTGCCTATAAATGTATAGGCACTTACAATAGTTTTGGGATTGACCTCACGTTTCGTTTGATTACATTTTATTGTAGCAAAGAAGAAACCAATCTGATTTCTAATGAAATAGATTTATAAACCAACCTTATTATATAAAATACATCATATTTAGGGAAAACTGTTCTAACCAAGTAGACTAATTTTATACACTCTTGCAATAGTTTTGGGCCGGGCCTTCGATGCATTTGTTTGTTTAATTCAAGGATGGATGAGAGACAAATGTTGGATTAGTTAAGGTGATTTTCATTTGTTACAAAGTGGCCTCAGGGCTTGAAAATTCTTGAAATTTCTACTTTTCCTGCTATATAAGAAAAATATAGTGATACATTAATTTCATAAGTGAAATTTTGCAAAATCCACTCGTCCTGCTTATAAAGACAAAGAAGGAAAAAAATCATGCAGGACAAGCGGACGAGTAGAATTTTCAAGCCCTGGGCCTCTAAGAATTGATTATGGTTCAATATTTTTTCATTACAAAGCAATGAAGTTATGTGATTGTATTGGTGTTAGAAACAACAGGAAACCATTGATAGGTACACCAACCACCTCTATTCAATTGAAATACTGTTGAAAGTCGATTAAGGTTGTATGCTTACAAACAAAAGCCCCTATCATACATTGGCTAAAAATAGAAGCCAAAGTAGTAGAATAAAGTGTAAAAGAATTAATTTGATTTGTTATAGATGTCTGGGCCCGAGGTTAAAAAACTGTTCTCATTCTGAATTCAAAATTTTCTCAAATTTCAATTCAAGATTGAAGCCGTTTTTCTGTTTTAATACTCATTTTAATGTATAAACATTAAAGATAATATTAATATGTTGTTATAAATAACTATTTCTTAATATTATCTTTTATTTTCGTACATTTTTTGAAATTTGAGAAAATTCTCAGTTGAGTCTGAGAAGAGTTTTATAATGTGCCCTAGTTATTGCTTTTATATAAATGTCATCTGCAACATCTTACCTGAAAATGTTGAATCTACAGCCCGATTGAAGCTATAGTTACAACATTTTGGGTACTCACCAAAGACTTACAGATTGTCCTAGTGAGTTTGAGGTCAATTGATATCAACATAGCACAAATTGAAGACGTTGGTCAACCTTGGCAGATTCACAGGTTGATCAGAGTGTTTATTTAAGGTAGTAGACCTGTAATAGTTTTGCAACGTCTCAGAAGTAATGAATTTTTTCAGTGAAAACCGAGGTTTTCTAATGATTTTCATTAGGAAACTTTGGTCAACACTGTGAAAGATTATGGGTTCAGAAATGTTGACGAACTATTACGGGCTCACTACCTTAAAGTTACAGTCCATCTTGCTGGAGCAACCATGTCTATTAAAAGACCATTTTCATTAAGCGACCGTTGAAACAATCTCCTTTCTTTAATCTAAGTATTTTAAAAAGTAAGAAATTAATAGTCAGATGTTGTTAAAACTCTTTAGAATCGTCTCATGGAGATGATTCTATGGAGTTTAACCCTTTGATGTTTAATCCCTGCTTTTTACGTGCCAGTGATTTTATGACTGAGAAAATATTGTGAAAAAAAGAAGAAATTACATCTGACAAGCAATTTCTTCTTTTTGCACACTATTTTCAACACTACTAAATTGTTATTTTTCAAATTAAATCCACTTTAAATTTTCGTCTGCAGGACCTTTGAATTTGGACAGGTCCAAAGTTTTGTAAAACAGGAAAGGGTTGAACAAATTAGGATTATCCAGAAATTTGCAATAACATTAATATTCGATCAAATTAATGTTTCTAATTTGTAAGCAAAAAGCGTATTAGGTGACCATTCTCTTTAACAATGGCTTTGTGGAAGTACCATAAGTGACTGCTTAATACAAGATTTACTGTGTATCATTACATGTCAGCTTAAAACTGTTGTAAGTGCTGATGAATATGAAAGCCACTTAAACAGTTTTGCGCTTGTCCCTCGATGTAAAGTTGTTGGAAATGTCACAGACATACGTGAATCGTTTTAACAATAATACTGAAATATGCAACAAAACTGAATATCCGAACAAATGTTTTTTGTTTTGATTTTACGTTTTTGTTTTCTTTTTAAAACATGTTTGTTTTATCATCAATTTTAAAGTCACAGAATTTGTAAATAAGGTTTTAGAAAAAAATGTGTAAAAGAAAAAAAAAAGTCTGTGAGCTATTTAAATAATAAAACTGGACAAACAAAATTGCCTGTATATCTTGTTTTATGATTATCAGTACTTGGTATTATTTAATCCCTCTACCTACAAAGTAGATTATATTGGTTACAGCCTATCTGTCTGTCTACTATTTTCAGTTCTGACCTCGAGAACAAAGGGAAACAGAATCATGTAACTTAATACAAATCAATGGCTCAGCATGAAATGGTAATAACTCCCTATAAACATACGGATGGAGTTACAACCATTTTACCTTGAGCCATCAAAATGTTCCCCATGTCCCAAGAAGATGCCCTATTGTTTTTGGGTGAAGAAGGTTAAAGATCAAGGTCACAATTGAACTTTATTGTGGGGGGGAGGAGGTTTACAGAACAAAGTAATGGTGAGGGTATAGGCCACTTTGCTACAGATCTAGTTTAGAATTTAAGACACACCTTTGATTCAGCTTATACATGCATTTGAGAAAATCTCAAGGTATTTCTGTAGCCTTGGTCATGTTATGTGAAAACTCTATCTCTGGTTTTACAACTGGCAATTACTTGAAACTTGTACACTATCATAGTGCAACCTATATTATCAAGGGGTATAATTCTAGATGCAATTAGTTTGAATTATTCTCTTCTTCCTCTTAAAGTTTTTATCCACTAACCAGCAACCAACAGCTGAGTGTAGGCAACCATTGTTGGTGCTTTGTTATTAGCTCACCTGAGCACAAAGTGCTCAAGGTGAGCTATTGTGACCATACAATGTCTGGCGTCAGTCATCTGTCGTCCACAATTTCTTTTAACATCTTCTCCTCCTAAACCAGCGGGCCAATCTTGATGAAACTTTGCAGGGATGTTCCTTAGGTCAAGCTCTACCTAAATTGTTCAAATAAATGAAATCCACCCTTAACTTTCCCTTTACCCTTAACAAAACTGGTGAAAATCTTAAAAAATATTCTTCTCTGAAACCAGGAGATAGACAGCTTTCATATTTGGTATGTAGCATCATCTAGTGGACTTCTACCAAGTTTGTTCATATCAAGAACCTGGGGTCATATTTGGGCTTTGTACGGGTGCAACCCTTTTTCGCTCACCTGAGCACAATGTGCTCAAGGTGAGCTTTTGGGTTTACTTGATGCCCGTTATGCGTCGTCCGTCGTCAACATTAACCTTGTGGACACTTTAGAGGCCATATTTTTAGCCCAATCAACCTGAAAATTGGTCAGAATGATTATCTTGATGAAGTCTCAGGCAAGTTCGAATTTGGGTCAAGTGGGGTCCAAAAAAATAGGACACGGGGTCAAATCTTAGAAAAACCTTGTGGACACTCGAGGCCATATTTTTAGCTCAACCAACCTGAAAATTGGTCAGAATGATTATCTTGATGAAATCTCGGACAAGTTCGAATATGGGTCATATGTGGTCAAAAACTAATTCATGGGGTGAAATCTTAGAAAATCTTTTGGACACTCTAGAGGCCTTTTTTTAGCCGAAATCAACCTGAAAATTGGTCATTATGATTATCTTGCTGAACTCTTGGACAAGTTCGAAAATGGGTCAAGTGGGCTCAAAAATTAGGTTACGGGGTCAAATTTTAGAAAAACCTTCTGGACACTCTAGAGGCCATATTTTCAGCCTGATCAACCTGAAAATTGGTCAGAATGATTAATTTATCTTGATGAAATCTCTGACAAGTTCAAAATTAGGCCAATGGGGGTAAAAAAATAGGTCACAGGGTCAAATCTGAGAAAAACCTTTTGGACACTCTGGAGACCATATTTTTTGCCCGATCAACCTGAAAATTGGTCAGAATGATTATCTTGATGAAATCTTTGACATATATAATACATACTTAGTGTTTTGTATGAAAAAAATATCTAACGAGGTTGGGAGAATTGATCATTGTCGAGGCTCCGCCGAGACAATTATCAACTCTCACAACCGAGTTAGATATTTTTTCATACAATACACTTAGTACGTATTATATTTATCTCATAACCTCTTTTTGTCTTGTTTTCGTCGATGTTTCTAACTGAAATGCAAGTTTCTAAAAATAACTCATTATATTATTGTTTTAAAAATAACTATGCAATATCATAAAAAATATCGTACAGGATGTTATCACACGGATATTTGTATAGTTATAAGATAAAAGTTCATATTTTGGTCAAGTGGGGTCAAAAACTAGGTCATGGGGTCAAATCTTAGAAAAACCTTGTGGACGATCTAGAGGCCATATTTTTAGTTCAATCAACCTGAAAATTGGTCCGAATGATAATTTTGATGAAATCTTGGACACGTTTGTATTTCGGTCAAGTGAGGTCAAAAAAAAGATCACGGGTCAAATCTTAGAAAACCTTGTGTACACTCTTGAGGCCATATTTTTAGACCAATCAACCCCAAAATTGGTCAGAGTGACAATCTTTGTGAATCTTAGGCAAATTTGAAATTGGGTCAAGTGAGGTTGAAAACTAGGTCATTGGGTCAAATCTTAGAAAAAAACTTTTCAGATTGTTAATTCAGGTGAGCGATTAAGGGCCACTATGGCCCTCTTGTTTTAATCTTTCAGTATATAAATGATTAAGTTTGTGATTAAGTACCGTAACATCACGCTTGTTAAATTTCAGTTCAGTCCATCCCTGCTACTGGCTATACCACATTTTCCCGCGTTTTCGAATACTGTGGTTTGACCCTACCTGCAAACTAACCCCACCCCTTCCCATTTTTACCTGCCACCGTCATAGTGCAGTTGGTAGCGCGTCGGACTGTCAATCTAGAGGTCCTGGGTTTGATCACCGACGGTGGCACTCAATCTTTCCGACTATTTGTCTCCCACCAATGGGTTGATAATATAATTGTAGACCTATGTGATATAGTAGCTGGAGGCTACGAAAGAATGTGGTGGTTGTACTGGTGAGAGAAATACCAGGAAACCATTGTTAGGTGCTCCAGCCGCCGCGTTATAACTGAAACAATGTTGAAAGCGGTGTTAAACTCCATTCAATCAATCAATCCCATTTTTACCTCCATATGATTCAATACCAGTGAAAGAATTATTGGGCAAGTTAGGAAGTGCTTCACAGGAAAATTCTAATTTTCAAACAATAATAATTCTATTTTAGATAATTCTATCAATTTTTGTGCATTCTGATTGGCTGAAAAATTAGTTTTATTTCTCAATGTAAACAATTTTGATTACACATCTATTTTGTAAGCTTCCACAAAAAATAGTTCCATAAGGAATCTATTAATTATTGGCAAATCTTTACATTTATAAGGTTCATGATATTAAATAATGAAGAAGAGTATTTGATTTCATAGAAGAATGAAACTGAAAACTTTATCACACTTGTGTATGAATCTGCTTTGCGTATTCATGGTGTGATTAGGTTCTTAGTATCATACCTCAATGAAAGATTACACCCACTTTTCACTGGTCTACAACTTTCTTTGAATTTAGTCTAGTCAATTATTCAAAAAGGTTGAATCCTCAATCATATTACACATTAACTACCTCTTGCCCCTTTGGAACTTTGCATCATCAGCTAACTCCAAGTGGGACGTCAAAGATTTACCTTGAGGATGACTGTATCATATTGATAGTATGATGACCCCAATTATGTATTCAGAATAAAGGTCAGATTCAGGTTAATAAATTTAGACTTTACCAAAGAGACAAGTGTAGCAAAATTGTCAGCTATTAATGTATTTGTTACATACCATCTTGGCAAGACAAGGGCTTAAACTTACAAATATTAGAAAGGAACAAAGTAGAGCTCAAACCCTTAGCTGGCAAAGACGGTTACATGCATGATGTTTCACTAAAAAATATGCCCCCCCTCCCTCCTAGATCCCCTCATGATCGGCTGCCTCGAAGTGGGAGGTCCCATATTTGCCATGGTGATGAATCTAGTATAGGATGATCATATTACATGCCTAATTATGTTAGTCAGCATAAAGGTCAGGACCAGGTCAATATATTTAGGCTATACAATGGTAATGACTTAATTTGTCAACTTTAAATGTATCAGTTACATGCATGATGCATGGCATGTCACTGAAAAATCCCCCCATCCCTTTCAGGATCCTCAGATGGTCAGCTGACTCAAAGTGGGAGGTCCCTAAATAACCACGGTGATGACTGTAGCAAATATGTCAACTATTTGTGTATCACCGTTACATGCATCATGTGTCATAAACTAGGAAGTGGACAGTCAGGTAGGGTTCTTTCTCTGTTGATAATAATTCAATTCTATATATGTTCACAAAGTGTCATGTGTTCTGACTGGCTGAAAAGTTGGTTTCATTACTCAATTAAAACAGTTTTGATAATGCAGCTTTTTCGTAATTTTCCACAGAAAGTGGTCTCATAAACAATCCTTGTATTTGTTGGTAAATTTTTTCATATTTGGTTCAAGAAATTAATTTATGAGATATGAAGAGAATAATTGTTGATTTCATTGATGAATGAAACTAAAAATCTAATCACACTCAAGTATGAATCCGCTTCAAGTATTCATACAGTGTGATAATGTTTATAGATTCATACCTCAATGAAATAAAAAAAATACTCTCTTCTCTTAAATGTTTCTATTTTTCTAAAAAGCTTTTTTGAAAGGATTATCGAGACATTTCTGTGGATTATCACTTGATAATTTTACTGACAAACAAGTGAAATTATGAAATAGATAAACTGAATGTATGTGAAGATTTAGCCCTGCATTTCTTTATTAAGCATCACTGATGCAGGAAAAGATTGATCTACTCATGGTTTCAATTTGTTGCCATGTTATCAATATGAAAAATGGCATATTTCAAACATATTGTGTGCAAATTTCACATCAATTTAACATCGGAATTCGCAGCAATTCTTGACCCTTTTATGTTGTAAAGATTAAGCTAGAAAATCACTTCATACCAAGAACAAAAGCTCTAAATCTGCAGCTTCAAAAGATATTCATTTACTTTTAAAGTCATTTGACAGTTTTTTATACTGAAATAAAATTATAGGAATATTTATTAACAAAACATCCATTTTCATCGAAAAAGGTGAAAAGGTTATTTATGATATTACAAGTGTATAAATGTCTTTTTACTAGGATTCTGTCATGCGTATAAGTGAAGATCTTTTGTATCATTCTTTGTTATCTAAATTAAATTTTTCTGTGAAAACATTAATTTATTTAACACTGCAAAAAACACTTTAACTTCCAATTCTTAAAAAAGATGCAGTTTATTATTAATTATGGTATGCAAGGAAAATTATGTCATTTTCAGAAAAGAACCATTAACCATTTTCCCACAAAATATATAAACACACACTGAATTAATGTCTGCAAATTCTTTGAAATTGGATTACCCTATTCATCCTAATAAACGCTCCCAGGAGCTATACATAACATGGTCTGGGGGCTTTTATTAAGAATACATTTTCTGATTATAAAAAAACATTAACCAATGTCTTTTAGGGCCTTTTCCCTTTAATCTGAGGTGAATTTCCTCTAAACAATCATACAAATGATTGATAAGAAGAAATTAATCTCAAATTAGAGAAGAGGTCTTTAAAAAATTTCAAAAATCAAGGCATTAGAAGCGGAAGTAAAAAATGTAGGGGTGCGTCTATTAGGGGGGGGGGGGGGACTCTATTATTAGAGGAAATACAGTACATATATGAAATTGTTTATTTTGAAGCAACTCATTCAAGCAGATTTTCTTGGGGAATGGATCATTCATTTATAGGCACTTGCAACAGTTTTGCATTGACCTCTCAAAATGGCCAATTTATTTCTATAAAATAAGCCATACTTTTAGCCGTACAAGGTTATTGACAAGTAAATAGTAAATACACATGAGATGATAAGTTAATACAGGATATTATCAAGCTGTTTTCAATGACTTTTATCATTATCAATGGAAACAAAGTTTCCTATTTCTAAGGACATGATTTCAATGAGACTTTCCCATTTCCTTTCTGTTAAAAAGATGTACACATCAAGAGTTTAGCCTATACATAGTATATACACTTAGTGCAGCCTTGCACTGAACATTCGACATAGTGTTTTATTTGCCAACACTTTTATGTGTAAATTAGGGATAAGACCAGCATTGCATTCAAGATAACAAAACATGGCAAACTTTGCACATACACGCAAAGCGTGGTATAATTTGCAAACAGTTTGCACCATTTGATACTTAAAGCCTATTCGAGGTACAAGTCAATGCTATGTATCTGTTGGTACACCCAAGGTCTAGACCGTGTGAAAAGGACAATGTCATCTATCAAGGTCAAACTTATGAAAAATTTGATGTTTGGGGCATTCTTGTTTCACAATCCCATCTTGCTTATTTCTATCACTTTATTTTTTCTCCTTTTAGAGAATTGTTTGACATCTTCCACTAACCTGAGGATTTTTACTACAAGATAAACTGGTAGAGGTAATTCAAATTTTACTTGTCAAATATATATGTGACCCATCACGCAATAAGGGACCATCTGGGTAGTGTGTAAAGAGTTGAACCTAGTCAGACTAGTGTTGAAATTTTTCCTCTTTGCTATCTTTCTGAATCAAGAACGATCAATCTACCTTCCTGTGAAAGATTTTTTGAAATGTGACCTCTAGTTTACCTATGCTGGATCAAATATCTTTTTCTAATATTTTTACAAAGTTCCCAGATGGTTCCTTTTCACATGATGGGCCACAAATATGCAACACATCATACAAAAAAGAACCATCTGGGAAGTGAAAAATGATAAGACCCTAGTCAGACTGCCTAGGCTGACCAGAGAGGAAATATTTCGTTACTTGTAGATTTTTTAAATCTGAAATGATAATTCTACCTTTCTACTAGGGTTAATCTGGCAAAAATTTGAGTTAATGTTTTTGGTTTAAAGCCACTATTAACTCTATTATATCCCCCCCCCCCTCCCCGTCATTCTGTCTCTAAACTTTTCCAGACCATAATATCTCCTAAAGTATAAAAGATAATTACTTTATAGGAGGATAGATCTCATGGAGAAGAAGTGCACTGCAAAGGAACTACAACTCTTGCTTGCATAATTTATGAGTTATTGCTCTTTGATTAGGCTTCAATTTACTATCAAGCTTTAATGGCAGGGGATGGCCATATCCGACATGGCTCTTGTTGCAGTTATATTGCAGAAGCTGATGATCTAACCCTTTGCTTCCTGTAGTTTCTCACACCAGTACAACCACAACATTTCATCCAAACCCCAGCTGTCAATCCCAATTAGGGATATAGAGAATAATGTGTTAGTGTCTAAAAATAACGATGTTATCTGGTCAAGGTTGGGAGAATTTACCATGACGAGGCTTTGCCGAGTCATGATGAATTCTCACAGCCGAGACCTGATAACATTGATATTTTAAGACACTAACATGTTATTCTATTTATCATGCAATAATTTTTCAGTGCTTGAGTATGATAAACCCTTTAAAATCAAACAAATTCAGGTGAAAGTGTATGCAAATTGTTTCTTAAAATAGACTGCCTCATATCATGTTATGTTATCAGACGGGTGATATCTGGTCAATGCAGGCTTCATTGCATGATAAAATACTTTTCATTGGCCCATTGGTTGGAGATAAATGACACTTGTCACAATAACTTTTGTCAAATGTCATAGGAAAGTTTGCCAAGCAGGGATTCAAACTCAAGATCCTAGGATTGAAAGCCTAATGCGATACCCTTACAGCTAGCAGGGCAAGGCCAAATAAATATTTGAAAAAGAGTTCTGACTAAGCAAAGATAAACTTCAGTTTGTATTAAAAAACTTATTAACCTATAGGCTGCAGTATCTAAATTTTTTGTCAAGCAAATTGCCAGTTGCAAGACATTACAGCCAGTTTTTTTGTTAAGTATCATGCAGGCAGTGGAGATTAAGATCAAAATACACTACAAAGCAGTCTTATACTCCCACCAGCGCTTTGTCCCAGTGCAGGAAGCAGTTTTCAGACGAAATTCAATTAAGACCTTGACCTTTGTGATCCAAAAACTTTGTATATGCATTGCTTGTGGAAAGAAGTTTCATTAGGACAAAGTCAAGGTTATTAGACAAGGTCAATGTCACTTTGTGAAGGTCACTGATTTTCCAAAGAAACATTTGTCATAACCTTTATATCTTACATTGTGTTTTGCTTGGTCAAGACGTTCCAGTGGATTCCAAAGACAAGATCAAATCGATGGCTCAGCGCAAAACAGTTGTAACTGCCTATAGGTTTATCAGCAGTTACAATTGTTTCGCACTGAACAATCAAAATGCTGTAGTAAGCAACAGCATTTAAGAATATTGAAAGCAAAAGACTTACTGTACAATACATTTATCTGAAATTAATTACTGACTGCCATATTATATTTATTCTCATGCTCCTGCATAGATAGATTTGGGCATAATTATTGTTTTACCGTTGTCCATCTGTCGGTCTGCATGTCTGTAAAACTTAACCAAATAGCTTAACATTGGCAATTACTTCAAGGCTATTCAAGATACAATTCTCATAATTGGCATGATGATAAATCTCAATGATAGGCATCTGCTGGTACCAAGGTCAAGGTCAAATGACAAGGTCAAGGTCATCTGTCAAATGCTGCTTAAGGGGAGACATTCATGTTTCACAAACACACCCTGTTACACATCTGCTTTTTTCCATTTTCCAGGTTGAGAATGGCCATGTTCACAAGTTACTTTGATGCCAATGCTCCAAGAATGGCTCTGAAGAGTTTATTCATGAAATACGACAAAGATGGCAGTGGGGATTTGTGTCAGAAAGAATTACAGATTCTTTTCGTCGATGATTTAGGACTGACAGCAGAACAAGCAAAATCTTATTCCATGCTGCTTGATGCTGATGGAAGTAACTCTGTTTCCTTTGATGAATTTGAACTAGAAAGCCATGAATGGCTTGAGTCGCTCCACAGGCTTGAAATTCTTGTAAAAGCAAATACATGTTTTGACTAGATTTTTAGATATTTGGGGTTCTACTGATGTTGAAAAAGATTTTCAAAGTTTCTACTATATAACAGATAGAGAAATGACCTCTGCTATTAAAAGACATATTTTTCATCAAATCAAAATAATTTTTGGCCGCATGATAATGGGTCACCCCAAGATCATACCAAAATTGTTTGATTGATATCCATCAGTTACATTCTGAGAAAATGTTTTTCATAGTTTCCACCAATTAACATATTAAGAATTGACCTCCACCCATAAAATGTATATTTTTCATCCAATCAAAATAATTTTTGGTACATTGATAAAAGGCCACTCAAGGATCATTCCAGTGAAATTTAGTTGATATCCAAAAATCAGATTTTGAGAAAATGATTTTCAAATTTTCCACTATACAACATATAGAGAAATGACCTCTGCCCATAAAATGCACATTTTTCATCCAATCAAAATAATTCTTGGTACACTGATGAAGGGTCACTCAAGGATCATTACAGTGAAATTTGGTTGATATCCATCAGTTACATTTTGAGAAAATGATTTTCAAAGTTTCCACTATATAACATATAGAGAAATGACCTCCGCCCATAAAGTGCATATTTTTCATCCAATCACAATGATTTTTTTTGTAGACTGATAAAGGGTCACTCAAGGATCATTTCAGTGAAATTTGGTTGATATCCATCAGTTACATTCTGAGAAAATGATTTTCAAAGTTTCCACTATATAACATATAGAGAAATGACCTCCGCCCATAAAATGCATATTTTCTATCTTATCACAATGATTTTTTGTAGACTGATAAAGGGTCACCCAAGGATCATTCATGTAAAATTTAATTGGTATCCATTGATTAGAATCTGAGAAAACTCCTTTTTTACCATATTTGGAAATTAGCCACGCCCATTAAATCCATGTTTTTCATTGGATCAAAATTTCTTGAACAACTTTGAAAGAGGGTCACCCAAGGATCATTTCTGTGAAGTTTGGTTGAAATCCATCCAGTAGTTTCTGAGGAGAAGATTTTTAAAGAAAAGTTTACGACCGGACGCACGCACGGACGGACGGACGGACGGACGCACGACGGACACAACGCCATGACAATAGCCCCAGTGGCTTTCAGCCAGTGGAGCTAAAAATGGTTACGGAGTGGAGAACAGTTTAAACTGATCAGTAACGCAGAAAAGTCTCGATACATGAAGCTGCAGAAAGCCATTGCAATATTTCAGAAATATGATACTGATGGAAGTAAATCACTTGAAAAGGACGAGTTCAGAAAAATGTATCGAGATTACGTTGGCAGTGAGAAGAACATGGAAAACACAATAGCAAAGTTAGATAAAGATGGCAACGGCCAAATTTCCTTCCCAGAATTTTTAGAATTAGTAAGATGGGAACCAGTGATATGAACTATTTTACATTCATAGCTTCATATGGAGGGGCTACATTATGTATTTTGGAACTACGATTCAAATTCATGTATTATGTAAATCAATAATACTTTAGCCGACCTAAATTTGAATTGTCTCAATGAGACGATTTCAATTCCAACATAAGATTTCATTTATCCATAAAGACTTTACATTAATCCTATATTCTGTATCTCTGCATTTGCAAATGACAATGCAAAATTGGACAATCTCAAAAGGTTAGCACATACAATATAACCATTGTTATACAGCTCTGTTTTCAGGATGTAAAAGCGTTTTGCGAGTGCTTTTAGATGATACCCCGCTTTGCACACGCAAATATGTGCAAAGTGGGGTATCAGCTAAAAGTGCTCTCGAAACGCTTATACATCCTGAACGCAGGGCAGGTTCTTACAATAGTTTTTAGTTGAATCCTCAATAGATAAATAAATAATATTTAGGGACTTGATATGATACAGATGTAAGTGTTCTTTTCATACAATGTATAGTCACTCACTGTGTACAGTATTAACCATTATCGTGCTGAATTAAAATTTGTTTCAAACAAATCACCAACTTTTAGGCTTATTTACACTAGTCCAGCTCAAGATTTTTTGCAATTTACCAAAAAAAAGGAAGCAGAAAGTGTAGAATAAGATCAGCCTGCACATCTGCCCTGCATTCAGAATGAAAACGTTAGCAAGGCGCTTTCGAAATGATAACTCGCTTTGCATGTATTTGCACATGCAAAGCAGGGTATCATCTCAAGGACTTGCGAAACACTTTTACCTGAACACAGGACAGATGTGCTGGCTGTGTTTGTCTATACTTGTGAAATAATTTCATTTTTGCTATGATGTGATATTGAATAAAGTATGATGGAGGAGGAGTTATATGCATTAGGTAAAATCTGAGGGCAGAGCCAGAGGATGTTGCTTTGCATATAACTCCTTACCCCATCAGACTTTATTTTATTGACACATCAAGGCAAAAATGAAATTATGTCCAATATAACACGATCACAGTTCTGAAATTAGTTTTTTCACCCTTTACTAGGTGTTAAATTATATTATAACATGTTTCAGGATATAAAAATTAATGAAAAAGTAATGATTTTGATGTTTGGAGAATTTCACAGAAATCAAAGCGCGTCAATTACAATGTGGGTAATATGCCGCCAAAAGAATCAACTTTTGCACGAAAGATGATGTTGAGTAACAAAAGGACTATGATGGTCCTAGCGCTCTTTTTGAGTCTCTTTGCCCCCTGGGACATCACATCAATTAAATAGGTAGATGTCAACCAAGGATAATTTCTAAATAAGAACAATATAGGTAGATTTCGCGCAGTGAGCCGTGAAAACAACTTTTTACTGTTAGATTCTCGTGCCATTTGTTCGAAATATATAAAAAAAGGTTTACATAGCGCAATAAGAAACTTTAAAATTTACCTTGTTAACCAACGGTATTGCTTGTCTTAAAACGTAAGGTTCACTTAAACATGTACTTTCATAATTGCAGTGAAGGGGTCAGGTTAACTTCCTATCATTTGCCTTTTGATTATACCCGATTTACCTATGATAATGGACTCAGCGCCTACGTCAGAGCTCAGTTTACAAAATACACCTATACCATGGAATGTTTTCAACAGAGTAGAAAGGATATGCCTCATGAAATAAAATCAAATGAGACTATTATGAAAGTCCCTGCCTTCTGGTTTCAGAGAACAAGTTTTTAAGATTCCCTTCTTTGTGTCTATGTAAAATAGGGTGGGTTCATTCAGAGCCAAAATAAGACTCCAGGAGCATGACATGAAAACATTGGTAGAAGTCCATTTTATAATATTACAAACAAAATATGGAAGATGTCTGCCTTTTGGTTTCAGAGAAGAAGATTTTTAAATTTTTTTGATCTTTGAATCTCTGTAAAAAGGGTTGCAACCGGATGGAGCCCAAATATGATCCCAGGGTCTTGATATGTACCAACATGGTAGAGGTCTACTAGATGATGGTACGTACAAAATAAGAAAGCTGTCTACCTTCTCGTTTCAGAGAAGAAGATTTTTGAAGATTTTTCACTCTTTGATTCTATGTAAAAAGGGTTGTGTCCAGTTGGAGCCCTAATATAACCCCAGGGTCTTGATATGAACAAACTTGGCAGACCCACTAGATGATGCTACATACCAAATATGAAAGCTTCTGGTTTCAGAGAAGAAGATTTTTGAAGATTTTCCCATTTTCATCCTTTTTATTCAGGGTTAAGGGAGAGTTAAGGGTTGATTTCATTTATTTGAACAACTTTGGTAGAGCTTGTGACCCAAGAAACGTCCCTGCCAAGTTTCATCAAGATTGGCCAACTGGTTTAGGAGGAGAAGATGTTTAAAGAAATTGTGGACGACGGACGACGGACGACGGACATTCTACTATCCCAATAGCTCACCTTGAGCACTTCGTGCTCAGGTGAGCTAAAAAAAAAAAAGGAAAATTGCTTTGATAAAAAAAATCATAGTAAGCAAATTATATTTTGGTTTGAGGAATTGAAAACCACTCAAAAATACAGATATACTTTTTATATGTCTTTTTTAAATTGATTTAGAGATATTTAAAATAGCATGAATGAAAAATTAAAATTTTGATAAGAAATAATGTTTTCCATGGGGGGGACACGTTACCCCGGGGTAACCTGTCCTCGGGGACAGGTTACCCCGGGGGGACACGTAACACTGTTACACCGGTAGTGTTGGGCAATCAGTTTTAAATAACAATCCATAATCGGTATTTAGTTGGAAGAGTAAATCAACTATCGATTGTACAGTCGTTTTCTTAATACAGCATTGCCAATTTCATCCTGTGAAAGTAGTTAAAACTCATGACCTAAAGACTCTTTTTGCAAATTTTTCACACTGATCTATCAAACTGATGTCAGTTTTGAAAACAAAATAGAATGGCTGTCATTTATGTGTTAGGAACTGATTAATGGATTATGAAACTTCTCAGTCGATTATCATAATCAGAAGCCAAAACCAGCTGATTATCAATTATAATCGATTAATCTGCCCATCACTACTTGCCAATATGCATGGATTCTGACAATAACTTGAAAAGCTGTTTGAATCCACAACACTGTTCATTTTATTTTATCTACAATTATATATAATTTCCTTATGGAACTACAGTCAATCTTGTTCAAGCTACCACATCTATTAAGCCACTATTTTTATTAAGTGACAAAGTTCAATTTCCCCTTCTTGAAATAGAAAAAAACAAGAGCCGTCAGAGACAGATTATGCTCCCCGAATAAGGCATTGTAACAAAAACAAGAGCCATGTTGGACATGGACATCCCCCACCAAGAAAGCTTGATAGTAAACTGAAGCCTAATAGATAAAAGATTCTATGTACTGTCAAAGATTTGCCTCCTATAAAATCTAAGTAATAAAAATAACAAAGGCAATAACTCCAAAATTATGCAAGCAAGTGTTGCAGTTCTTGTACACTGCACTTCTCCTCTATGAGATCTATCCACCCATTAAGTTTCAAGTTGATAGCTATTATACTTTAGGAGATATGCTCCAGACATAATCTAAGTATAAAAAATAACAAAGGGCAATAACTCCAAAATTATGCAAGCAAGAGTTGTAGTTCTTGTGCACTGCACTTCTACTCCATAAGATCTATCCACCCATAAGGTTTCAAGTTGATAGCTATTATACTTTAGGAGATATGCTCTGTGGACAGATTGCAAGGACTCAAATAAGATGTTATCTTATACAGCAAACATAAAGGTAACAAACATTAAACTCCCTTTTTGCATGACATATTTTTAGACACAAATATCAAATACCTTATGGTAAAGGGCATCTGATCAAATTCTGAGCATGAGACTAGGAGAAATGAAAGAATAACTGTATTTTACGCGCTAGCGTAAAGGTAACAAACATTTAGCCCCCTTTTTACATGATATTTTTTTTTTACGTTAATTTCAAATTGTTTATAGTAAAGGGCATCTGATTTGCTACTCAAATATGAAATTTCACTAAATTCTGACTGTTAGACTAGGAGAAATTTGGGAAAAACTGTTTTTTTACCCTAAGCCCCCTTTTCCCGTGACCAGGCCTCAAATCCAAAAACCGTCACAGATGCATCATCACTATATCATAGGGAGTTCACATGGTAAGTTTCATTTGATTTGGCCACAGGGTTATGGAGAAATAGGTGGGGACGGACGGACGGAATTACTATTTTACATGCTAACGTAAGGTAACAAACATTTAGCCTCCTTTTTCCATGATATTTTTTTTTTTACATTAATTTCAAATTGTTTATAGTAAAGGGCATCTAATTTGCTACTCAAATATGAAATTTCACTAAATTCTGACTGTTGGACTAGGAGAAATTTGGGAAAAACTGTTTTTTACCCTAAGTCCCCTTTTCCGGTGACGAGGCCTCAAATCCAAAAACCATCACAGATGCATCATCACTATATCATAGGGAGTTCACATGGTAAGTTTCATTTGATTTGGCCCACGGGTTATGGAGAAATAGGTGGAAATGGACGGACGGACGGACAGACGAAGCGGCGGCTATATGCTCTCCCTTCGGGGAGCATAAAAATTGTAAAGTAGATATTATCAATTGAAATGGATCATATGCTGTAATATCTCATTAGAACCGTCTAATTGAGCCGATTCTTTTGAGTTTTAACATCATATGAATATTGAGAAATCCGTAATAACACATATTCAATTACAATGGTGTGTCTTATTTGTAAACAAAACATGTACAGAGTGACCATTCTCTTTAACAACCTCTTTTTTGTTGTCCGGTCAGTGGTCGTTGAATACAAATTTTACTGTACTCAATTTAATTCATTTAACTGCAGTAACATTACATACAAACATTTAATTGTAGAACAGAACTAAATCCATTCATACTGCTGTTGGTGGCTCAGTGAGAAACAATAATCATTTTAACTGCCTATAAATATATAGGCATTTACAACTGTTTTGCACTGAGTCATCAAATAATATACAGTAACAGCTACTTGATGCAACAACTTTTTCAAAATTCATTCTTATGCAGTATACTGAAATTACAAGACTTTACAACTGCTTTGAATTGATAACAACTGCAATAACACTCAAATGCTCTATGAAACATCAGTCACTATGTCAAATTTTCCACTTTGGTAACATCATGTATGCTTGATGGTATAACTTATCTTGTTCTAACCTCAATAACATAGAATTGCTTGATAATTTGTTTTTTATTTGAATAGAATTTAACACAGCTTTTAACAATTTTTCAGTCGTATTACTGGAGCACCTAACAATGTTTTCCTGGTATATCTCAACACACTACTACCATAAGATTCTTTTCTATCTCTAACTTCTATTCCACATAGGTTTACAAGGTGCATGTACTATTACCATACCATTTGTGGGAGAGAAATTGTCCAAAATGCAACCGTCAGTTTGCTTGATTAAACAACTTTGCTAAATTCATTTCACCTGTAGTAGCATGCAATTGGTCAAATGTTCAACTTTGAAGAACTTATTCTGACTGCAGTAACATATCTATCATTTTCTTGTTTGACACATTTTGTCTGTTTTACATATATCCACAGCGTTTGACACAACTTTGAACAGTTCATTGAATGGGTTATAATTTCAAACAAATTTAAATCAGGTACCATAAAATTGCTTGATAGCTCAACTTTGACCTAATTCTTACTACAGTAGAATATAATCGATTCCCTGTCTGGTAACGATGGCGAAGAGTGAAACAGTTGTAACTGCCTATATACATATAGGCAGTTACAACTGTTTCACGCTAAGCAATTGATATATCTAGAGTTTCATATATTTTCCTCATTATTTCAAAGTATTATTACTGTAGAACTCATTCCAACTGCAGTAACATATCTGTCAATTCATTGTCTGACACACTATATTGTTTACATATACCCATAGCCACTGACAATTTGGCCGCTAGCAAATGTTTACACTGTAATGATACTAAATTAAACTAACAAGAGGCCAAAGAGGGCCTGTATTGCTAAACTGGCACTTTCTGCTCTGTATATAAATTGCTTGACAGAAATTCTTTGTAGAACTCATTCTAACTGCTGTAACATATCTGTCATTTCATTGTCTGAGACGTTGTACTGTTTACATATACCCATAGCCTCTGACAATTTGGCCGCTAGCAGGTGTTTGCACTGAAATGATACAATGATATTGTTATCACCATGAAAAATGATATGAAAATAGTGTAAGAGAAAATCAATTTCCAAATTAGATATTTTCTTCCCCTCACCATATTTTATATGTATACTTGTTTAAATAAAATTTGATAGTTGTGTTTTAAGGTAGTGGAACCGTAATAGTTCCGCAATATTTTTGAACACATGATCTTTCACAATTTTAGCTGAGGTTTCCTTGTGAAATTAATTAGGAAACCTTGGTTAACACCGTTAAAGTTCATTACTCCTGAATCGTTGTGGTACTATTATAGGTCCACTGCCAATGAGTCCCAAACTCTTGACTTCTAGTGCGTAATAATGCAATAAATCTCTTGTGGAAAGAGGGACATAACTCTAACAAAAATGCTTTCAGAGTTAACTCTCTTGATAGTAAGGATAGCTCTCGTGATGGTGAACACACATGCCAAGTTTAATGAAGATATCTTCAATCACAAGAGATATGACCAAGGTTAAAGTTTGTTAGGCAACACTGACATGGACAACACCAAGGTGATCACAATACCTCAATTTTTCTCCAAAAACAGCAGAGCTAAAATTCTTTAAATTTTAAAGGGACCTTATAAATTTGTTTTCTGCTGACAATACAAATAACAAAGCTACATTCAAACATGTTTATAAATTTCTCATATCCAATTTTCCCCAAAAGCTACCCATGTCTTCTATAACCAATAGATAACCTGCTCTTTCACTTGAGTATTAAATATATACAGTAAACCTTGTGTTAAGCGACCACCTAAGGGACAACCAAAAAACGGTCATTTATGGGAATGGTCACTTAATACAAAATATTATAATAGATGTGACAGTTTATTTTGATCACATTTATAGATTGTATGTCAAGTCATTCTGAATCCTATGATGTTTAAACCCATTAGAATCGTATAATTACAATAACCAATTTTTGTTAAGAATGTCCCCTTTTTCAGAAATTTTGCTTACGGTGAAGGGACTTTTTATGGTGGTCGCTTAATAAAATTGGTGGCTTAATACACGTGGGGGCTCGAGCAATATCGACTGTAATTCTTTAAAGATGTTTCATGATGTCATCTGAATGTTAACATGGTATCAAACCCTGCTTTCCTTCATTTAACTAGGTTTGACGGCATCTGGGTGGGACACATTATGTCTACAATATCATGAATTTCCAAGCAATCTAATGAAACATGAAAAGCTTTAGGAAAATTATAAAACTTCAAATGTTCGCACATTTTTTTCTATCAAAAGAAAAAACGAATTGTTTGTTTTTTCTTGTGAGAATATTAAATCTTTCTCTACATATGCAAAAAAACACTAAATTATCATTCATGGCTTCAACACTTGTGAAAATTCAGCTTTTAATTTTCTCTTAATGAACACTTTATCTTTATTACACTGGAACAAGCAATTGATGATTCGGCATAAAACAGTTGTAAGGCAGTTACAACAATTTCTGCTGAACCATCAATTTATCCTATTTTAACTCATGTCAAGCTGAAATAAAAATCTTGGAAAAATTGCATTTAAATCAAAGTGCAAAAAGCACTAGATTCTCTTATTAATAGTCAGTTTTTATTGTGAAAATACCTTTTTGAAAATCTTTTTCTAGTCTAAAAATGAAAGCAGGAGGCAAAAACTAAGATCATACTGCACATTTGTGCAGACTGATCTTTTTCTATGCCTCCTGACAAAGCCCAAATATTCCAGGTTCAGCCTGACAAGGGTCTATTATGCAGCAAAAATCAATCCTACCATTTTCTGATCCTCTTTCTTTAGAACAGAAAATCTATAGGAGGGACAAGAACAATATGTCGACGACTTGAAACATGTGTACGGAGTCCCTGAACTCCCAACTACCTGAAATAAATGAAAAAAATTCAGTTTTCCGTTGATAGGGTATTGACTTAAGTTTGGTGGGCCAGGAGTTTTAAACTAGAACTGTCGCAGAGCAGACTAATACCCCCCACAAGCACTTTGTCAAAATGCAAGTGCTGTTAGTGCATTGAGGTCATATGCAGCATTTTCATGAAGTTTCATGATTGTGGGTCGCTTGGTTTTTGAGTTAGTCTGGAAACGAAAATTGAACAAAAATATATGAATATGACCTTGACCTATATGACCCCAAAACAATAGGGCACTTCCTTGGGTCATAAGCAACATTTGTATAAAGTTTCATGATTGTACCGGTAAGGCACTTAGTTCTTGAGTTAGAGTCTGGAATCGAAAAGGTCTATGGACAGACATAGTGAAACCATTATACCCCCTTTACTTCTTAGGTGGGAAATAATAAACGGTAAATGACAAGGGTGGAGCTGAGAATTTTGCGTTGTTTAGTATATAACTACAACCCCATCAGACTTTATCCATAGACAAATATATATTTGAAAATAAATTATACCTGAAAAAAAAGTTTTATAACCTTTTTTGGATGTAAAATTAATGAACAAGTAATGATATTGACAATTTCCCTGAAAGCAAGTCCGTGTGCTTTCCTTATATGGTGTAAAAAGCACCTTCCCCAAATCTATGGCATAATACAGTATGGGTTGATTCAAATTCAAAGGACAGACAGCACTCAAATCAACTGCATGTACGTAAATTTTTCTTGTTATAGTTTGAAAATTGATTTTCAAACAAAAAAAATCTAGTTCATAAGGGACAAGTGGATGGTGTAGACAAAGATTAGGCTACACAAAATAGCAGACTCACCTTTGTTTATAAATGCCTCTTACCAGAACAGAAAAATTCTATTTATCTCACACAACTCTTGACCAAAATTTAATAATACATTGATTTAAAAATTTCCTGACCTGATAACCACATTTTTCCAAAAAACCAAGGGTGCATGTGTGAGGGGTTTCAAGTGGGGGGTTCAGGACTGATGGTCCCCCCTCTGGATCCCCACACCTTACCTGATAAACAGACCTTCCAGCTGGACAAGATATCACAGTCACACTACGGTTATCGACCAAATCTAAGGCGGGTAAAAGTGGTGTCTGGAACACATTGCTTAACCTGAAATTTAAAAGATACCACAGTTTCACGTCAGTTGTCTACCAAATTTAGGACGGGTACAAGTGGTGTTTCAAACACATTGTTTTACCTGAAAATGTAAGAGGATCAACACTAGTCACACTACGGTTGTCTACCAAATCTAGGGCCATTAAAAGTGGTGTCTGGAATACATCATTCAACCTATAATGTATTACGCATGACAAGATATTGCAGTCTCATTATATTTATCTAACAAATCTAGGGCAGGTACAAATGGTGTCTGCAAGAAATTTTTTAACATGAAAAATATGAGGCTCCATAAAATATCACTGTTACACTTCGGTTGTCTGCCTTATCAAGGGGGGGAAAAGTAGTGTCTCAAATACATTGCTTAACCTGAAATGTACAAGGCCTGACAAGATATAACTTACACAATGGTTGTCAACCAAATCAAGGGCAGGTTAAAATGGTGTGTTGAACACATTGTTTAACCTGAAATGAACAAGATAGATATCACAGTTACACTAGGGTTGTCAACTAAATCTAGGGCGGGTAATAGTGGTGTTTGGAACACATTGTTTAACCTGTAATGAACAAGATAGATATCACAGTTACACTAGGGTTGTCAACCAAATCTAGGGCGGGTAAAAGTGGTGTCTGGAACACATTGTTTAACCTGTAATGTACAAGATAGATATCACAGTTAAACTAGGGTTGTCAACCAAATCTAGGGTGAATAAAAATGGTGTCTGGAACACATTGTTTAACCTGTAATGTACAAGATAGATATCACAGTTACACTAGGGTTGTCAACCAAATCTAGGGCGGGTAAAAGTGGTGTCTGGAACACATTGTTTAACCTGTAATGTACAAGATAGATATCACAGTTACACTAGGGTTGTCTACCAAATTAAGGGCCGGTAAAAGTGGTGACTAAAACACATTGTTTAACCTGTAATGTACAAGATAGATATCACAGTTACACTAGGGTTGTCAACCAAATCTAGGGCGGGTAAAAGTGGTGTCTGAAACACATTGTTTAACCTGAAATGTACAAGATAGATATCACAGTTACACTAGGGTTGTCTACCAAATTAAGGGCGGGTAAAAGTGGTGACTGAAACACATTGTTTAACCTGTAATGTACAAGATAGATATCACAGTTACACTAGGGTTGTCAACCAAATCTAGGGCGGGTAAAAGTGGTGACTGAAACACATTGTTTAACCTGTAATGTACAAGATAGATATCACAGTTACACTAGGGTTGTCAACCAAATTTAGGGCGGGTAAAAGTGGTGACTGAAACACATTGTTTAACCTGTAATGTACAAGATAGATATCACAGTTACACTAGGGTTGTCTACCAAATCTAGGGTTGGTAAAAGTGGTGACTGAAACACATTGTTTAACCTGTAATGTACAAGATAGATATCACAGGTACACTAGGGTTGTCAACCAAATCTAGGGCGGGTAAAAGTGGTGTCTGGAACACATTGTTTAACCTGTAATGTACAAGAAAGATATCACAGTTACACTAGGGTTGTCAACCAAATCTAGGGCAGGTAATAGTGGTGTTTGGAACACATTGTTTAACCTGTAATGTACAAGATAGATATCACAGTTACACTAGGGTTGTCAACCAAATTTAGGGCGGGTAACAGTGGTGTTTGGAATACATTGTTTAACCTGTAATGTACAAGATAGATATCACAGTTACACTAGGGTTGTCAACCAAATCTAGGGCGGGTAAAAGTGGTGACTGAAACACATTGTTTAACCTGTAATGTACAAGATAGATATCACAGTTACACTAGGGTTGTCAACCAAATCTAGGGCGGGTAAAAGTGGTGTCTGGAACACATTGTTTAACCTGTAATGTACAAGATAGATATTACAGTTACACTAGGGTTGTCTACCAAATCTAGGGTGGGTAAAAGTGGTGTCTGGAACACATTGTTTAATCTGTAATGTACAAGATAGATATCACAGTTACACTAGGGTTGTCAACCAAATTTAGGGTGGGTAAAAGTGGTGTCTGGAACACATTGTTTAATCTGTAATGTACAAGATAGATATCACAGTTACACTAGGGTTGTCAACCAAATTTAGGGTGGGTAAAAGTGGTGTTTGGAATACATTGTTTAACCTGAAATGTACAAGATAACACAGTTATACTACAGTTGTCTACCAAATTTAGGGAGGGTACAAGTGGTGTTTCAAACACATTGTTTAACCTGAAAATATACTAGGATCAACAAGAAATCACAGTCACACTATGGTTGTTTACCAAATCTAGGGCAGGTAAAAGTGGTGTCTGGAACACATTGTTTAACCTGAAATGTACAAGGCCTGACAAGACATCAAGACCACACTATGGTTGTTTACCAAATGAAGAGCATGTAAAAGTAGAATCTGGAACACATTGTTTAACCTGAAAATGTATGAGGCTGGACAAGATATCACAGTTACACTACGGTTGTCAACCAAATCTAGGGCTGGTAAAAGTGGTGTCTGGAATACATTGTTTTACCTGAAATGTATTAGGCATGACAAGATATAACAAGATGCATTTGTTAAAGATGAATGCTGCTGAAACTTCGTTTTTTCAAACTTTGACCTTGACAGATGACCTGGACCTTGGTATCTGTAGATGGACATCATCCAAATCTATAATCATACCAAATATGAGCATTGTTTCTTGACTCGTAAGATTTGTGGCCAAGATTAGTGGCAATTAAAAGGAAGTGTAGAATCCTAATCTTTAGCTGTCTAGGCTTCTCAATGTCTTTCCTTTACACACAATGTCAAGAACAGGCTTGTAATATCAATGGCTCAGCGGGAAACAGTTGTAACTGCCTATAAATGTATAGGCAGTTACAACTGTTTCCGCAGAGCAATCAATATATGGTAAGTTAGAAAGATCTTTCTATATTCAGGATATCTCTAAAACTGAAATTTTCCAATCCTTTTTCACTTTTTAGATAGTTCCTTTTCACTTTTATAAGAAAATAGTCCCTTTTCACTTTTATAAGAAAATAGTCCCTTTTCACTTTTATTTTAAGAAAACAGTCTTTTCTAAAAAGTTGATAACAAAGTTTTATATAACATAACCTTGATAAAAAACAAATCCACTTATTTATCAAAACATTAGAGAATTGAATACTTACGCAGATAACAGTTCATCTGATACTGAAAAACAAGAAATATACAAGTTTAAATAAAGAGAAATTTAATCAATTGACTAATCATAGAACAGAAGTTGTTACTTAAATAATGGACCTTCTCACACTTTTTTTTTACTAAATTTATTTTTTTCATTTGATGATATTTTTAGTGATTCACTGTATATAAGTTATAAAAGGTAAATTCACATTTTTGAGGTTGTTAAAATTTGTAGAGACCAAATAAATGGTTTAATGCCCGAGTGGTAAGCATGAGGGTGTTAAAGAATTTTGAGGACCTCTGCAAATATAAATGCTCAAAAATAGTGAATTGACGCTATTATTGCATAAAAAGAAAGGCAATAGTATTTATTCAAATAAAGGTAATAAATGATTCATAGAAAAGATTTTAAAATGAGCTTCAAACCCAGGGATGTGTGGGAAAATTGCGTTGTGCATTGCACCGTCACTTTTATTTATACCAAAATTGCTTGGTATATTCATAATGTCACAAATTTAAACCTTGGAATAAGATCAACATCTTTATTTATGCTCTATATTAATGATAGACCTAGAAACTGAAAAGGTATATAGGCCTAGTCCTAGGATATTTAAATCTTTTGAAGGCTTATAACAAATGATCAGTGTACAAAATGAATTCCAACACAAAATTTTGAGGGTGAAAAAAAAAAGAGATTTTTTTCCCCAGATTTTTTGAGGGACAAAACCTTGAATAAAGGGTAAACATGAGCCCTGTTGACCCATTATAGCATGACATGATTTCTTTGACAGGAGAGCATAAACTAGGAATGTTCAAGAAATATGTCAGGAAAAAAGATGAAGGTATTCCCTCTTCTTTTAATTGTCAACTAAATTGAAGAAACTTACATCTTTTGGTGTCTGAATATTCCCTTTTAACTTCTGCTAGAAGCTGGTCTGTGATGCTTTCATAAATATTGTCTGCAAGAAATGAAATGTGACCAGTTACTCAAAAAGGGTCCATCTGGGAAGTACATAAAGTGTCTACCCTGGTCAGATAGTGAGCATTGCACAGTCTGACAGGGTTGAAATTTTAAGTCATTTTAAGTTGGTGATTTTTTTTTTAATCTAGAATGTTAAATCATACAGCCTATATAAAAAATTTTGAAACACAACATACAGTTGATCCCTAAAATATTTATTTTACAGCTTTGTCAGACAGTCTATTTGAATGACAGATCATAAATATATAAGCAGGGGTTTCCAAGGATGACATGGGGTAACTTGGAGCTCTTACTCCAATCCAAAATTATAATTTTTCAACAAAAAAACCTATGTTGTGGGTACTATTATAGAAGATTCCAATGGGAACCAACAACACAGAGTTTGTATGAAATATTTCAATCTTAAAATGGCCCCTCTTAGGTTCTTCATGTAGATCTTAAACTGTAAAAAGTAATCAATTATCACTCATTAAGCAAAATTCACGGATGGGTCCATTTAAAGGCCAAATTCATTAAGAGATTACTGATTTTGATCAAAACTAGATGCTTATCATTCTAAAAAGAAGACGTCTTTCTTTTAATTTTCAAAAAGAATTATTATACCTTTCAGTGCTTTTATTCTAAAACAATTTTGAAAATAAAAGTCCTGACAAAATGAAAGTGAAAGTAGACTAAGGGAAGCAACTCCAAATAGTCATCTCCTTCGCTCTTTCGGATGAAATATTTACATCTACACAAGCGTTATACCAAAATATAATTCTTTTTCACTCAAATCAACATATAATATATAGTTCAAAATCTGGTTAACCCTTTAAGGATGGATCCTGCTTCCCTATCTCATTTTCGCGGGAACTGTTTTTGGCTGCAAAAAGTGTTTGCTCCCCATCCGACATGTTTTGGAAAGTGCCATTATAAAGATGGGGCTTGATTTACATGATCTCGTATGACTTTTTTCTGTAATTGTAACTATTGTTTCATCTTTTAGATAAAAATAATGTTTACAACATGAAATATAAAAACATAATATAATGGAACATAAATAGAAAAGTTAATTTCTTCTTTACAAATTAGACAAAAAAGGGGGCTATATGAGGCCAGTACACCTACCTATAATTATTTTCGAAAAGCCCAGTCCATTTCCGGTTTCGTAACCCTTTGACCTATAATCTGTAAACATGTCTGCAGAATTTGAGAGTGTTGAAAAATCGCTGGAGAAAAATCTTCCTGTGGACGAATTAAATGAAGTCAGGCGTATTCTTTATGGAAAACAGTTAAAGTAAGATTTTGCTTTTCAAGATGTGAAATGCACATGAAATGACACTTATGCAAATATTCTTCTCTTGAAAGTAAAAATGCACTAAACACACTTTTATTTAGGTAAGATAATGAATTTATTGGAAAATAAAAAGATAGACTATTCTATTTTCAAAGGAGTTGGGGTCTAAAATATAAACTCACTATGATTGAATCAAAGGATCAATAGGTATACAAATTGTGGTTTAACAACATTGTGAGAAAAAGAGAAATCATAGAAAATATTGGCCGAAAAGGAGAAATTGCTTGGAACAAGCGATTTCTCTATTCTGAAGGGTGTAACTACCATTATGCACAACATAAAAGTACGTTATACAAATAACTCATCTTTTGGAAAAATGTCGTCAATAGATGTCAAATTGGTCCCAATAAAATGATGCATGCAGTGTAGTAATTCATGTATGAATTCAAATACGGTTTCATCATTAAACCTTTGAATTGAGCTTGGGTTTAGCTGTAGTTACAAGGTTTTGGAACTACACTATTGAATCATCCCTATTTAGGAGAGTGAAAAAGGTTAATGTATCAATATCACATGCATGACAATCAGTCTGTAAGGTTGACCCATCCATGGGCGTAGACACGGGTGCGGCAGGTGCGGCATTCGCCGCACCAATAATTGCCGTAGATGCGGCATGCCGCACCAATAATTGCCGTAGTCTACTACTAGATGCGGCATGCCGCTACAATAAAACTGGATTATGTTGACCGCTAAATGACTGAAAATGTATGTGAGCATATAACGGATGAATAAAACGTTTATAAAACATGATGTCTTATAGTTCTTTTAATCCACCATACACAACGAAATGCCAGCATCCTGGGATGACTCATCAATAATCTAAACTTCCAAGCGTCTGTAGAATGGTAATTCTGTTTACTTCCGTTTTCTGTTGATCACTGTATGGAAACACTGTACGGTAGTTTGCAACGGTATATTCAAAATGGCGGATAGGCGTTCGTGAAAAAGTAAGTGTTCTTTATTTTTGTTCGATATTACTATAATCTGTCATCCAATAGCATAACGACAACATATACGTAATCAGTTTTGAATACATCATCCATCGTACCTAATGATTAAACGTCCTATAGCACCGTCTGTGTGTAATACAGCTTCAAACATTGTGTTTTGATGACATTTAAAATTGAAGCGCAAAACGAAAGTAGAAATGGCCATATTTTCCCTAAAATGACCGCACCAGCAAAATCAAATGTGGCGGTGGATGGGGACAAGATATCTCCCCAAATATGACCCAAAATGTATTGGATCTAGCCCCTTGTCTCGGAAATATAGACACTTGAAAATTCCGATGGTGTACGCTACAGTTAAAACCGAAACTAAATCGCTGTACAGTGCGGTATATGGATATATTTGTACTCACCGGTTTAAATTTCGAATGAAAATCTGTACGCAACGGTTTATATAAATCATCATGTGAAAATCTTTCAACGGATGAAATAGCACGAAAAGGTGAAAGGTGACTTTGATACTATTTAATCTTAGTTAATACTGCAGAAAGACGAATATGTTCTTTTTCTTATTTTATTTTGTTTTGCCTGAAAATGAAGAAACCCGTCGAAAGAGTAATTAAACACAGTTTTAAATCTAATCTAATGTTTCTATTTAATTCTCCTGTTCTTCCTCAATAATTTTGTAAGACCCTGTACACATCGTTAAGATTAAAGCGCTTAACAAAGGCATAAAACTTATCAGTATTTCAGACATTCTTCTCGATGATATAATAAGACTAAAAAATGTTAAATGCGGCTAGAAATACGGTGAAATATGAAGCAAAATCGCTTTTTGTTGGGCTATATAAAATTTTCTTTGGCTCACTGGTTAGGGTGTAAGTTGCTTGTTTTGTAATTTCATATTCTTAGGGGCGAATTTATGAGCTATCTTTTGCTTCAACGGGGGTGCTTTTAACGATGTCACGTGACAGTCAATAGCGCGGGTAAGGCATGTGAAATCGATCATTGTTAATTGTGCTTTCGAACTTTATGAAAGAAATGGTTGCGTTTTTAACTGTATTAATTCAATTCGAAAAACAAAAAAGCCGATGCACAACAATTTGACGAAATACTAGTCTCCCCTATGAGTGCGATAAATCAATTGTCCAAATAACTTTGGAAGATTGGAAGGACGGAAAGACACGCAGCTTGGCAACTATATGCTTCCATGAATTTTCTCTAAACATTTAAAATTTCTTTTTAATTAAAAAATGTTGTGGAAGGAAATTACAAGATATTTGTCTGAAAGAGATAACTAAAAGAAATAAAACTATTTTCTTATGTGTATCAGAACTATTGAGTATTAAATAATTTATTTCGATAAGATTTCTTCTAACTGTAAGCTTCTAAAGCTGAAAGTTAAAAAAACGTAAGCATTTCGTATGATATCAGAAACAATAATCTAGGTTCAAGCTTATAAAACTGTTTTGATTACTAAACTGAAACTTTCTATGACATAGAATTAAGTAGATACATAACATTAGATTTAAAATGGTGTGTAATGATACTCTATCAATTATTTTTCTTTGTTTCAATGCAAAACAAACAAAAAACAACAACAAAAAAGAATCATAAATTAATATTACATCATCGAGAAGAATGTCTGGAATATACTCCGACATTTTTAAAGTTTGATGCCTTTGTTAAGCGCTTTAGTCTTAACGATTTGTACAGGGTCTTACAAAAATTATTGAGGAAAGACAGAAGAATTAAATAGAAACATAAAATTAGAATTTAAAAATGTGTTAAATGATACACTTTCGACGATTTCTTCATTTCCAGGCAAAACAAATAAAATTAAGAATAAGAATATATTCGTCTTTCTGCAGTATTAACTAAGATTAAATAGTATCAAAGTCACCTTTCACCTTTTCGTGCCATTCAACCCGTTGAACGATTTTCACATGATAATTTATATAAACCGTTGCGTACAGATTTTTCATTCGAAATTTAAACCGGTGAGTACAAATATATCCATATACCGCACTGTACAGCGATTTAGTTTCGGTTTTAACTGTAGCGTACACCATCGGAATTTTCAAGTGTCTATATTTCCGAGACAAGGGGCTAGATCCAATACATTCTGGGTCATATTTAGGGAGATATCTTGTCCCCATCCACCGCCACATTTGATTTTGCCGGTGCGGTCATTTTAAGGAAAATATGGTCATTTCTACTTTCGTTTTGCGCTTCAATTTTAAATGTCATCAAAACACAATGTTTGAAGCTGTATTACACACGGACGGTGCTATAGGACGTTTAATCATTAGGTACGATGGATAATGTATTCAAATCTGATTGCGTAAATGTTGTCATTATCTTACAGGATGATATTTTAAATCAGCATTGAACAAAAATAAAGAACACTTACTTTTTCACGAACGCCTATCCGCCATTTTGAATATACCGTTGCAAACTACCGTACAGAGTTTCCATACAGTGTTGATGTCAAACATGCGATTCCCCGTGAGTACATGGTGAGTTGTTAATGTCATTATCGATTAGTCCTCGTACTAGGGTTAACCCTTTCCTGTTTAATCCCTGCTTATAATTACGTGCCTGTGATTTTATGATTGAGAAAACATTGTGAAAAAAGAAGAAATTGCTTCTGACAAGCAATTTCTTCCTTTTCCACACTATTTCTTCCCTACTGAAATTGTGATCAAGTAAAGTCTAGAATGCACCAAATCGCACCGTTTTTTCAAACATTTTCCGGGGGGGGCATGCCCCCGGACCCCCCTAGAAGGGCTTCGCGCCTTCGGCGCTCGCATTCGCTCCTTCGGTGCTCAGTTTTGCCGCACCAATGTAAATAACATGGCTACGCCACTGCCATCTCATTTTCTTATTACCATGACCATTTACATGTATAAAACATACAGGTGTGGGGCCTAGAGATGTGTCTCTGCATAGTAATAGGAAAACCTTAATATTCCTACAGTGGGAACTGATGTAATTCTTTCCGTTTGTAAGAAATTTTAGGCGAAAATACTTTTTTCTTTTAATAAAAACCCATAAACCCTGAACCCAGAATATTCCTATATCAAAAGGTGGTACAGACAATGCACATATCAATGGCTCAGTGCAAAACAGCTGTAACTGCCTATAAACATAGGCAACTGTTTGACGCTGAGCCATCTATATGTGCAGTCTGATCTTTGTTTACTCAACCTGTTTGTCCCATTTCAAGACAGAGTTGATTATGAAATTCATTTTCAGAAGAAGTATTGTCCCTCTTAAATTGGAAGGGATTCTAGTGCTTTCAGTACTTTGATTTTAGTGCAGACCTGAAACAAGGGTTCATTTCAGCATGATAAGGGTTAATAAAAGCTTTTTCCAAATTTTACATATTTTACATATTGATCTTAGTCTTAGCTATTTTTTCCTTTACTCCTTTTTTCCTACAAATTAATATAAATTCAATATTGCATTTCAGCACATTTAATTGTGGGATTGTGACCAGGTAATACTTCAAAAAGACCTTTAGTGAAGGATGAAAGTTTGTTTTATCTTTCATTGAAAGTGGGTCAGGTCTGCCTGTTGACAGGATTTCAATTCATATTGAGAACAAAATTGATAAGATATCCTGAATTCATTTCCTCTTAACATTTGATCCTGTCCTTAGATTAAGCCTAACTGAGGAGTAATTTGCTAACACTTTTGTAAGTGCCTATAAATATAAAGGTACATGTATTTCAAGGGGTCAGCACAATACTATTGTAAGTGCCTATAAATATAATGGTAAAGGTATTTCAAGGGGTCAGCACAATACTATTGTAAGTGCCTATAAATATATAGGCACTTACAATAGTATCGTGCTGACCCCTCATTCGTCAAAAGTTTTGCACTCAATAACATTCCTGGCAAGTAATAGAACAGAACAGAACAGAACAAATCTTTTATTTAAATCCAAGTACATTACTGTACAATAAGGACAAATATAAACAAATACATGAAAGAGAAAAGTAATTAAATGCAACCGGTTTACCAAAATAGAGAAAATATATAAGCATATCAATACATGTATTTCGTTTTTTCTCTCTTGTGTTTTGAGGGATAGAATCTTGAATGTTCTTGAATCTTCACCTAGCCTCCGAGAATCAGCATCCACGACTTGTCATACAAGCAAGCTGTGGCTACAGGTTTCCGAAGCCTATTTTTTTTAATATAATTTGTAAATATGTAATTGGACAAACAGGGAACTAATGAATAGGTGCTCCAGCTGCCACAATATGACTCGTATACCGTCATATCATGCAAACACATTTCCCTTAACTATTTTCATGCTGAATAAAAACCATGGTAAAATTGTATTGAAATCAAAGTTCTGAAAGCACTAACTCCTAGACTAGTCATGATCAATTAAAAAAAAAAAAAAAAAAAAAAACGAAAAAAGAAAATAATAAGAAGAAAAATACAATTTTTGGTTTAAAAAGGAAAATCAGATGGTATTAACTAAGATCAGACTACACATATGTACAGCATATTTACCTTGGCTGTTTTTGGAAAAAAACTGAGGTATTGCTATAGCCTTGTTAACATTGTTGTTGTCATTGTTGTTGTCATCATCATCGTCATGGGAAAACTTTGACATCTCTACTGAAGGCATTCACTTTAAACTTGGCACACATGTTCACCATCAAAAGAGCAACCTATACTATCAAGGGGGATAACTCAAGATGCATTTTGTGCAAATTATGCCCCTACCCTTGTTTTGTATCATATTTTAGAGGAATAAAGCTGCCAGGGGAAGCTGTAAATGAAGCAGCGGAGAAAGATTTTGAAATACAAGGTTATGTGTTTGAGGCTGAAAGAGAGGAAGTCAGATCACCTAGAATAGTCAGAATCGGGGCCATACAGAACAAAATTGTCCTACCTACCACAGCCCCTATATTGGACCAGGTAACTTATGGCCCCTATTCCATTCTATGGTCCTATTCATACTTTAAGAATAGATCCCTAAAATAGAATAGGAGCCATACAGAGCAAAATTGTCCTCCCCACAGCCCCTATTTTGGATCAGGTAACTTATCGTCCCTGTTTAACTCTAGGGGTCTATTCTTAGTGTGAAGCCGCCGTCATAGCACAGTTTGTAGCATATCAGACTGTTAATCTAGAGGTTCCAGTTTCAATGCCCGACGGCGTCACTCATTCTTTCCGACTTTTTGTCTCCCACCAATGGGTGATTATCGTTGACCTATGTGGGATAGCAGCTCGAGGCTAGGAAAGGATGTAGTACTGGTGTTAGAAATACGAGGAATCCATTGTTAGGTGTTCCTGCAGCTGCAATGTAACAAAAAATGTTGAAAGCGGCGTAAAACCCTTTTCAAATTTAACAAATTAAACTATTCTCGTGTTAGAATAGATTCCTAGAATAGAAAATGGGCCATATAGAAAAAAAAAAATCATACTCCCTTTCTACAGCCCCAATATTGAATCAGGTCAGAAAAGATCCCTAGAAAAGTCAGAATAGGGGCCTTGTAGAATAGAATTGTACTCCCAACTTGATCACTTATATTAGGTCATCTAATGAAATATAAATTTCCTTTACTAGTAAGAATAGATGCCCTACCAGGTGTCTATTCTAGGATTCCAAAGGTAGGGGGGGGGGGGGGGGGGAATTTGTCAAAAATCCACACCATTTCAAAAGGGATAGAACTTTTTGCTCTTTCTCTATGTTGAAAAAAGCCTTATTAAAAAACATATCTGGTACATTCAAGCTTTGGTACTGTTTGAAGAGGTAAGATTTATTGTCAAGAATTGAAAAAAATGTTCAATATTGCCCCAAACTGTTCAATAAGATTGACAATATTAGCGCAATGTTCACGCTGCCAATCACCAATTTTGCAAATAGGGAATAAAAGTCAATAATGGCGCCAATTTTTATGCCCCTGCATCGATAGATCGGGGGCATATTGTTTTACTGTTGTCCGTCTGTCCGTCTGTCTGACCGTCCATCCGTTTGTCTGTCTGTCTGCAAAAGTTATCCAAAAAACTTAACATTGCCAATATCTTCAAGCCTATTCAAGATACAAGGCTAATATTTGGCATGATGATAAATTTTAATGATTCTCATCCGCTGGTACCAGAGTCAAGGTCATGTGACAAGGTCAAGGTTATCTGTCAAGGTCAAACTTTGAAAAAAATGCTGTTACGGGGGCATTTGTGTTTCACAAACACATCTTGTTTCATTCTGCGAAAAAACATGGGGCCAAATAATTGACCATATGTGGACAATACTGATATATTATCTATATTTTATTGTCAATAATATTGTTTATGGATGGACTCTCCTATAAATACCGGGTATTCAATGTCTTTTTGAATCATTTCAGCTTGAAGCTCTACACAAAAGAATTTCTGACATCATATCAGTGGCAGCCAAATGTGGAGTAAACATTGTTTGTATGCAGGAAGCATGGAGTAAGTTATCTTTGTGACCTGTCTTGCAAAAAAGGGACCATCTAGGTGGTGTGACAAGTATGGACCCTGGTCAGACTGTGCTGGTTGACCAGGTTTGAAACATTTCGATATAAAAGTTTCTGAATCTAGAATGAAAATTCTGCCTTCCTATATTATAAGCTTGGCTGTTTTTGGAGAAAACTGGAGGTGCAATGTATTGTAATTACCTTGGCCTTGTTTGCATCGGTGTTGGTGTTAGCATGACCAGTTTTAAGCTTTGTAATATCTCTGTTGTTATTTAAGATATCTTCATATGTGTTCACCATCACAAGAGCTACCCAGCCCTTTAGGGCGAATAACTCTGGAAGCCTTTTTAGCTCAACTGAGTCCATGGTCCGTCGTGTGTTGTCCGTCGTCCTCCATCAACAATCTTAAAAACATTCTTCTTCTCCTGAACCACTGGGCCGATTTCAATGAAACTTTGCCAAAATGTTCCCTTAGTGGCCCTCTTTAAAAATTGTTTACAAAATTCTGATTGGCCCATAAATATGGGCGTGGTAGGGCTATGCATTTTTCACTTGAAATCTTTGAACAACATCTCCTCCTGAATCACTGGGATGACTTTAATGAAACTTTACCAGAATGATCTTTGGGTGACCCTTTCCAAAAATTGTTTTGTGAAACTTTTATTGGCCCATAAATACAGGGGTGACAGGGTGGGTCTTATTTTGGCCAGGAAATTTTTGAACAACATCTCCTCTTGAACCATATGGGCGATTTCAATGAAACTTTACCAGAATGTTCCATTGGTGAACCTCTTCAAAAATTGTTCACGCAATTTTGATTGATTCATAAATATAGGTAAATGTGAATGAAACTTTGCTTTCTAAGATTTAAAGTTACTAAGCTGAGATCCACTGGACCAAGGAAATTCAAGTGAGTGGTTTAGGGCCATTCTTGCCCCTTTTTGACTTAGAATTTTTGCATTATCCAGCACCTGCAGCTGAGCATTGCACCAGTAGGTGGTGCTCTTGTTTGTGAAATTTGACCTATAGTTGACCTTTGCTGGACCGAATGTCTGCAGGCTGACCAGGGTTAAAACTATTAAGTTTATTGCAAGTTTCTAGATATTGATGTTTTGGAATATTCAACCTCTGGTTGGCCTTTGCTGGACCCATTGTCTTTTTTAAATGTTTATTTTTTGAAATTCTAAGATAATCCCTCTTTGCTTGATTGACCACATTTTCATATCAAAATATTGATAGATTTGATGCTCATTGCTTTGGTCCCTTCTTTATCACTATGGAAAAGCTTTGGGAATATTGTATCATCATTATTGCTCTCACTATCCATCCATATTTTTGTCCATCCAAGATTTCCAATTTAGTATGATAAGGTTAATGTACAAACTTTATTTTTCAGCTATGCCGTTTGCATTTTGTACAAGAGAAAAACATCCTTGGTGTCAATTCGCTGAGTCAGCTGAAAATGGACCCACAACTAAGTTATGTCAAGAGGTAGGACCAGTGCTTGACATGATTATATACAGGGATTTATGTATTTTTTCTATTGTCCATGGACAAGTAAAAGTCAATTTCCTACTCGTGAAGGATCAAAATGAAATTGCGATGAAAAATGGGTGGATATTAAGCAAACATTGTTTTTAAAAAAAGAGAATATTGTAATGCAGCATTTTCTATATTAAAAATAAAGTTTTTTTTACCCTTTGATTCTATGACTATTCTCCTAGATCTGTTTAGTACTGTTCCAAGGTTTGCCCTAGTGTTTGCTCTTCCACATAATGTACTTGCCTGCTTTTAGTTCTAAAATTTAGAATACTCATTTATCGTTTTACATAACTTAAGAGAAAGTTTTGTTAATAACTTTGTACATGAACTTTGCCGGCAACACTATGTGTCAAAAGAGGCTATCTGAAAGCACAGAAACTGGAAACTGGAAGGCTTTTAACTTTAAGATTTAAAGATACTGTGCCTGCAAGTCTAAATAGAATAAAAATCTCATCCCTAATATAGAGAATATTTATGATAATTAAGGTAGTGGACCTGTAATAGTTCTGCAACATTTCAGAACTCATAATCTATCACAATGTTGACCGAGGATTCCTAATGAAAATCATTAGGAACCTCGGTTAACATTGTTTAGGTTCCACCTTTCTATTTATTTGACAGTTGGCCAAGAAGTACAATATGGTGATAGTGTCCTCCATCTTAGAGAGAGATGAAAATCACAGAGATATTCTAGCAAATACTGCAGGTATGACATGGTGAAGGGTTGTTCCTACTTCGTCTAGCTGCCGTCATAGGGCTGGTAGTGTGTCAGACTGTCATTCTAGAGATACCATATTCAATCACCGACAGTGGCACTCATCTTTTCCGACATTTTGTCTCTTACCAATGGGTTGATATTCTGAAACCAAATCGAGATTGCAGTTCGAGGCTAGGATAGGGTGTGATGGTAGTACTGGTGTTAGAAATACCAGAAATCCATTGTTAAGTGCTCCAGCCGTCGCGATCTAACTGAAAGATTGTTGAAAGTGGCGTAAAACTTCATTCAAACAAATATATCCCACTTCATCTAATCCCATTTGGTCTAAAACCCATATTTTGATAAATTCCCATTTGGTCTAGAAAGACATTTACTCATTTGTCTGTCACAATCAAGATCCTATTGCTTGAGTTCCTTTGGCATCCCCCATTTGTTTATGCTACACTAAAAAACTCAATACTAAACAGCTGCTTTTTCAAATGAGCCTGTGCCTGACATTTTCAACAAACTCACCTGTGTGTAATGAACAACCATTGAGCAGCCTGGACAGTCACATATGGCTATAATATTATCAGTTGACCTGCTAAAAAGAGATCAAGACCTTGTCAATTTACAGTGTGCAACAAAAAGACTCTGGTCAGACTGTGCAGTAGATCTTTAAAGGACATGAAAATAACTATGTATAGACATAGTAAATTGTTTATTTATTATGCCTCCATTTGAAGAAGAGGGTGTATATTGCTTTGCCCTTGCTGGTCAGTTCAAAAATTCAATTATGTATAAATAAACTGCATGAATTTATCTTTCTACAGTTGTGATATCCAACACAGGCAAGTTCTTGGGGAAGTCCAGAAAAAATCACATTCCTAGAGTCGGAGACTTTAACGAGGTATATTAATGTATTTGTCAGTTCTTTATAGGATATTAAAATTACCATGTATAGACATGGTTAATGGTTAAAAAGGGTAATCATTGAAGGATTTTATCTATTAACCCTTACCTGTTATTTGAATTTTGGACCTGTCCAATTTCAAAGGTTTTGCAGACGAAAATTTAAAGTGGATTTAATTTGAAAAATAACCATTCAGTAGGGTAGAAAATAGTGTGGAAAAAGAAGAAATTGCTTGCCAGGAGCAATTTCTTCTTTTTTCACATTATTTTCTCAATCATAAAATCACAGGCAGGTAAAAAGCAGGGATTAAACAGCAAAGGGTTAAATCTTCTAAGACTGGATGTAGCACTGCTTAAGGGTAGTGGCTTCCTTTACAATAAGACTTACTTAACCAGATTAAAAATAACCATGTTCAATATTTATGCCCTTGCACAGAATGATCAGGAGCATATTGTTTTACCATTTGTCTGTCTGCCTGTCTTTCCATCCGTCTGTCCATCTGTGGGTCTTTTTATCAGTCTGCCTGAAAACTTAACCAAAAAAATTAACATCGTCAATTACTTCAAGGCTATTCAAGATGCAATGTTAACATTTGGTATGATGATAGATCTTGCTGATGAGCATGCATCTACAGATACCAAGGCCATGTTTCAAGGTCATGTGTCATGGTCAAAGTTCTAAAAAATTTGGCATTTGTGTTTCACAAAAGCATCAAATTTTTCAATATATTCATAATATATTTCAATATTATAGTAGTTATTACAACAGTGTAATAACTTATTTCTTTTAAAAAATAAGTAGATAAATGTACAGGCAAATGTTTAATGCATTTGCTTTTATAAGAAGATATCAGAAACTAAGACAAATGAAGAATGTTTGAAACTTAGGAAAATTCCCATATAATATGTTCGAGAAAATGTCTAAGGCGAAGGAGCCCACCAGACTAGTAACCAATCGGGAACCTTCGGCGATTCTATGGAATAGACCTCGGGAATAATACGGGCGCAGCCATGAAAGCGCGTCATTTCGCATGTGGGTTTATATGACATCAAAAACATAAACGATCCTGCTGAGGATGACGTTGCATAAAACAAAATCAACAAAAGACTAAAAATGGGCTTACCATAATTTTATTACAAAACGCAGTGTCTTACTGCGTTTTGTCATCAAATTATAATATGCCTAAAAGATCTCGAAAAGATGATTGGAAAGAATTAACGAAATGTGATTTTTTTCTTCATGCGTATTAACCAAAATACCACCAGGAGCCGAATTACCTAAAAAATGACCCAAAATTACTACACTTACGTCCGAGGTACTTTTCAAGTTACGGAAAAGTCTGAGCCTGTTCCGAATGACTAGTAACTTGCAAATTAAAGGAGTCCTTCCTTCAAAATTAGGAGTCTCCCTTTAACGCAATTCCTGCTTTGGCTTTTTAATGGCTTGATTTACATTTGATATACATATATTAGCAAGCAAATAGAAAAGAGATCACTCATAATGAAAATATCAGCCAGTTTTGGTTAATTATGTCCTCAAATGCACAATACCTTCTGAACCCACCCACCACCCCCCTCTTTTTTGATTGGCTTATTTTGAGCATTTTCAGGGTTCAGTGCTAGACTGTACTATGATGTTTATATACAGTGAGTACAGTCCTGCAATTAACTGTGAAATTCCAGTAGCAGGAACATTAGCGTTTTATAAGCAAATCTCCTTTTTTTTCAAATATTTTCTAAATGTATAAGCATTATTTAACCAGTCCAATTTACTTGTTGTTAATCTCAGCTGTATCCAATCTCTTTTTCAAATATTTCCTATGGATTTCCCATTGTTCAGTTCTGTTTGTGATCTCATTTGCATAACACTCTGATGTCTTTTTATTCTTTCATTCATAGTCCACATATTATCTAGAAGGGGACACAGGTCACAAAGTCTTTCAAACACAGTTTGGTAGGTATTTATGAGATGAAGTGAGTATTTGTTGATTTCATTGAGGTATGAAACAAAAACCTGATCACACTATGAATACGCAAAGCGGATTCATACACAAGTGTTTTGAAGGTTTTGAAATCAACAAATATTATCTTCATTTCTTAAAATTTAATATTTTTCAGCTCCACTGGCCGAAAGGCAAAAATGAAAAATATGTAAATATATATTGTGATCAGATGAAAAATAAGTATTTTATGGGCGGAGGTCATTTCGTTATATGTTATATAATGAAAACTTTGAAAATCTTTTTCTCAGAATATAACTGTTGGACAATAACTTAATTTCACTGGAATGATTCTATAGTGATCCTTTAACAGTCTGCAAAAAATTATTGTGATCAGATGCAAAATATGTATTCTATTGTCAGAGGTCATTTCTTTTGATATGTTATAAGGTGTAATATCCAATATAGGGTAAACAAACTTTTTTCAAAGTTTAAACAGATGGATTTTAACCAAATATTATGGTAATTTTAAATCTGTGAAGTTGTAGTTGAGAAATCAAAGCATTTCTTCAGTCAACCCAAAAGCACGAAATCTGATGAAATTATTTTTTGTCAAGGCATTTTTTGGTGAGCAAGACATAGCTGTCAAAATGACAGCTCCATGTAAGTATGTCTGTCTTTCAGTTTATAATCCTTTTCAGAGCGGGCAATTACTCCTGCATCTATGGATGTATTCAAAAAATACTTGGCACAATTATTCTCAATCATAATAAGATGAGTTATTTGAGAGAAATTTTTGGATGGCTCTATAATAAGTCAAGGTCAAGGTCAAATGTGAAAAACGGGGCTTGTCTGGATCACAGCTACTCTATCAAGAATGGATCTAAATAACTTGGCACAATTGTTCTCCTTGAGAAGATGTGCTATTTGAAAGAAATTTTCAGAAAGTTCAAGGTCACAGGTCAATGTCAAATGTGAAAAATGGAGCTTGTCTGGATCAAAGCTACTATAACTAGAATGGATCTAAATAACTGGGCACAATTGTTCTCCACAATGAGGAGATGTGCTATTCAAAAAGGTCAAGGTCACAGGTCAAGGTTGAATGTAAAATTTAGCTTGTCTGAATCATGGCTCCAAATTTATTGATATATACCATATATTAGTTTTATCTGAAGTTTTATTGTTGATAGATTTAGTGGATTTCAATGAAGCTTTGTATGTTGGTGTTATATCAAAATCCTTCCAAAATACCACAATAATGAATAAAGGTAGCTGTTGAAGGTCAAATTGTTCTAGTGGTTTATGGACCTAAGCTTAATTGTTTAATATGGATTTCACAAAGTTATATGCTTGTATGTAGTCATCTTATACATCTATTCTAATGCAATTGTATTTATACTTAATGAGGTTAAATAGCCATTAAAATACAAGGGCGTAACTACCATTACTCACATTGCACAAATGCTTAATAGAAATAGATCTTCTTTTGAAAAATATCATAGATGAATGATCATAACATTGAAACTACAGCTTATTCAGGCTGTAGTTAGGATGTTTAGATTATTCATCAATGCTCAAATCACAAAAAGGAAGCAGACGGAGGGCATTCATCTTTTATCACAGTCCACATATTGCCATTATCCTATTTATTCTGTGATGGTTGCTTTCTTAGTGTGCATCATTTTCAATATCCCAGTTGCACATATGACACATGTTTTGGCAGAACTGGTTAATGTAAATAGTTAATAATTCAGTTACGTATATGCTTTAACCCTTCTCATGCATATTTCTGCTTGGTGAGCAGTGTAGACTAAGATCTGCCTGCACATCTGTGCAGGTTAATCTTAGCACACACTGCTTGCTATAAAATTAAATCATTGTGGGAAAAACTTGTGCTTGGCTGCTTTAAATGCCCAATGACTTGGCAATTTGTTTTAAACAAATTTTAAATCAAGCAGGATAAGGGTTACTATAATACATATTTTCACTGCATATTCCTGCTTTTGTAGGCAGTGTTGGACAAAGGTCAGCCTGCACAGATGTGCAGTCTGATCTTAGCATACACTGCAAGCTTTAAAACTTAATAACATTATGGCATAATATAAACATGTCACCTAAAAATGGCATTTTCGTTTCAAACAAAATTGAAATTCATCAGGATAAGGGTTGATTTTATATTCATTTTTTCTCCCATCTACTCAGGTAAAATAGCTATCAACATATGTTACGGCAGACACCACCCACAAAACTGGTTAATGTATGGTGTAAATGGTGCAGAGATTGTCTTCAATCCTTCAGCTACTGTTGGTGCCCTCAGGTATGTAATTGAGCCACCATCATAGCGCAGTTGGTAGCGCATTGGAATGTCAATTATAAGGTCCCAGTTCAAGCCCTGATCACTGCACTCTTCCTTTCTGACTGTTTGTCTTACACAAATGGGTTATTAATTGTATGTATACCTATGTGGGATAGCAGCTGGAAGCTAGGAAGGAATGTAACGGTAGTACTGGTGTGAGAAATACCAGGAATCCATTGTTAGGTGCTCCAGCTGCTATAATCTGCCTGAAAGATTGTTAAAATGGGGTAAAACCCCATTCAAATAAACAATATTAGGTGTACTATTTCCTTGCCTAATTTTTATGCTATCCTTCCCTCTGTCTGTCAGCCCAGATTCTGACTGAGCAGAGGTACGTTCTTTAGAGCAAGATGAAAAATCCATCTAAATGAGATTTTTTAAGGCGTCGTAAAGAACGATATTTCGAAAATATTCGATGTCGTCATGACTACTTGTTTAAAGCCAATGCAAAACCATCTCGTTTCCTCATTGAGATCTATTAAGATTCTTATTGAGGCACTTAAAGATCTCGCTCTATCAAACACTTTATCTTAAAAATCTTAATAAAAATCTTAAGAATCTCGCTCTAACAAATGCACCTCTGGTCTGGAATAACCAGCACCAATCAACCCAGATGTGGGTTTAAAACAATGAAACAATATGGCTTATCGTTTTCAATGTAAAATTGATCCCTAATCACCAACTCAAAATCGTTCTTTCCATATTGTAACCCTTGTCATGTTGAATAAAAACCTTGGAAAATTTGCATAATATTCAAAGTGCTGAAAACACTAACAGTACCAATTGTGTGGAAGTTTTTTTGCCTTTATTTTTCGAAATGTGATTTTCAAATTTTACTGCTAGAAAGTATAATCTTGTGGTTTAAACTAAGATCAGGGCCCAAGATTATAAAACTTTTCTCAGTCTCAACTCAAAGTTTTCTCAAAATTTCAATTTGATATTAAAGCTGATATTCTATTGTAATATTGATGTAGATGACTTATATGTGAAAATAAAAGATAATTTGAATAAATTGTTATAAATAAGAACTTATTGACATTATCTTTTATGTTCATTTATTTGAATTCTAACTTCAAGCATAGAAAAAGTTTTAAGCTGGGGCCCACATAATATGTGCAGGCTGATCTTTGTCTATAGCTACTGCCAAACCGAACTTTACTCATTACTAGGTTCAGCATTAACATAATGAAATGATATTTTACAGTGAGCCAATGTGGCCGATTGAAGCCAGAAATGCAGCTATAGCTAACAGTTATTTTACCTGTGCTATCAATAGAGTGGGAACTGTAAGTACTCAACAAGTTAGCAGTAACTTGGTCATGTTATGGGAGCATGTAGCACCTTACCATGGATTCCATGTATTCTAACTACCATCAATCCATCAATTATTTACTATGTTACAAGGAATTTTTTGTAACTGAGCATAAGTGAAAATTACCTGTCTTCGGCTGAAGTGGACCCATGCCATACCTTTATTAGCATTAATGTGCTTTTTGAACTAAGAAAGTCAGTATTATTCAGACATTTATGGCTTCCAGGTCAATCCTGGACAAGCCCTCATCTTACAGACTTTAAATCTGTAACTAGCGTTAGCTGAAATTAATTGTCCCAAGTTGAGGATCAAAAATGAATTATTGATTTACATAACCAACATACTAACCTCTGAGCCAAAGAAGATCTTCCCTTAAGCAGAGGAGCATTTGTTAGAGCAAGATGAAAACATCCTGAGATCTTTCAGAGGTCATTATGAACGATTTTCAATAATTAGAGTGAAAACCTTCAATATCGTCATGTCTACTCGTTTTAAGCCAATGCAAAACTATCTTTGTTTCCTCATTGAGATATCTTAAGATTCTTATTTAGTAGCTTAAAAATCTTACTGTCCCAAATTACTGTACTTAATCTTAAAAATCTTAATCTTCATAAATAACAACTTATTAATATCATCTTTTATGTTGATACATTTATTTGAATTCTAGATTTAAGAAAATTCACAGTTGAGCATGAACATGTCCTGATATCAAACCAAGACTTACAGCATAGCTGAGACATATAACCCTCTTGCTTTTCTTTCTATAAATAGAATTTGTATTTTATATTAAATTTGCAGGAATCCTTTCCAAATGAATTTACGTCAGGTGATGGAAAGCCAGGTGAGTAGAATAGTCTACATGTACATATATAGAGAGGATAAGGTGCTAGTGTCTTAAAATATCAAAGTCATCTGGTCGAGGTTTTGAGATATTACTGTCTTATGATATTAACATTATCTGGTCGAGGTTTGGAGATATTACTGTCTTATGATATTAACATTATCTGGTCGAGGTTTGGAGATATTACTGTCTTATGATATTAACATTATCTGGTCGAGGTTTGGAGATATTACTGTCTTATGATATTAACATTATCTGGTCGAGGTTTGGAGATATTACTGTCTAATAATATTAACATTATCTAGTCGAGGTTTGGAGATATTACTGTCTTATAATATTAACATTATCTGGTCGAGGTTTGGAGATATTACTGTCTTATAATATTAACATTATCTAGTCGAGGTTTGGAGATATTACTGTCTTATAATATTTACATTATCTGGTCAAGGTTTGGAGATATTACATTTATTATGACAAGGAGCATGTGTTAGAGTCTAAAAATATCAACTTTATCTAGTTGTGGTTGGGAGATACTACATGTATTATTTTTTTTGCAGCTGAGACCATATTAAATGTATATTTAAACATACAAATTCATTATTTTGTTTATCGTGCAATCATTTATGTGATTTATGTTAAATAAAACATTTAAAAAGAAATTTAGATTTAATTGTTTCTAGTAGAGATCATGAATATGCATTTTTTAGCTCACCTGAGCACGAAGTGCTCAAGGTGAGCTATTGGGATCGTAGAATGTCCGTCGTCCGTCGTCAGTCGTGCGTCGTCCGTCGTGCGTCGTCCGTCGTCCGTCGTCCACAATTTCTTTAAACATCTTCTCCTCCTAAACCAGGTGGCCAATCTTGATGAAATTTGGCAGGGATGTTCCTTGGGTCAAGCTCTACCAAAGTTGTTCAAATAAATGAAATCCACCCTTAACTTTCCCTTTACCCTTAAAAAAAAGGGTGAAAATATGAAAATCTTTAAAAATCTTCTTCTCTGAAACCAGAAGGCAGACAGCTTTAATATTTGGTATGTAGCATCATCTAGTGGACCTCTACCAAGTTTGTTCATATCAAGACCCTGGGGTCATAATTGGGCTTTGCCCGGGCCCAACCCTTTTTACATAGAATCAAAGAGCGAAAATCTTTAAAAATCTTCTTCTCTGTAACCAGATGGAAGACAGCTTAAATATTTGGTGTGTATCATCACCTAGTGGGCCTCTACCAAGTTTGTTCATAACAAGACCCTTGGGTCATAGTTGGGCTTTGCACAGGTGCATCCCTTAACCTCTTATGAGCATGAAGGGTAAAAAAATGAAAATCTTCAAAAATCTTCTTCTCTGAAACCAGAAGGCAGACAGCTTTCATATTTGGTATGTAGCATCATCTAGTGGACCTCTACCTAGTTTGTTCATATCAAGACCCTGGGGTCATGTTTGGGCTTTGCCGGGCCCAACCCTTTTTACATAGAATCAAAGAGCGAAAATGTTTAAAAATCTTCTTCTCTGTAACCAGATGGCAGACAGCTTTAATATTTGGTGTGTAGCATCACCTAGTGGGCCTCTACCAAGTTTGTTCATATCAAGACCCTTGGGTCATATTTGGGCTTTGCACAGGTGCATCCCTTTATCTCTTATGAGCACGAAGGGTAAAAAAATGAAAATCTTCAAAAATCTTCTTCTCTGAGACCAGAAGGCAGACAGCTTTCATATTTGGTATGTAGCATCATCTAGTGGACCTCTATCAAATTTGTTCATATCAAGACCCTAGGATCATATTTGGGCTCCACCTTGGCGCAACCCTTTTCACATAGAATCAAAGAGCGAAAATCTTTTAAAATCTTCTTTAATCTAAACCAGAGGGCACACTGCTTTCATTTTTGGTATGTAGCATCAACTTATGCACCTCTTACAAGTTTGTTCATATCAAGACCCTTGGGGTCACTTTTGGGGTCCACCTGGGTGCATCCCTTTTCACATAGAATCAAAGAGCAAAAAGGCATATCTGTCTTGCTCTTCGCTGAAAACGTTCCATGGTTTTGATCTTAGGCAATTATCTTCTTTTTGACATCTGTCTATCTATTTAATGTGATGTCCTAGGGGTCATAGAGACTCAGGTGAGCGATCTAGGACCATCTTGGTCCTCTTGTTTCTAACAATAGACTGTCTGATAGTATACTGTTCACAAAAAGTAGGGGATAATCTGTTAATCCATAAGGTTATTGTGGTTGCAAACAATTTAGGACAATCTAACTTATTCTTGGCCAACTAGCAGTTGTCCCATGGTAATATAGTAGCTATGGAATTCCCTTTTCTGCTATACATGTCTGCAAATTCAGCATTTAAGAAGAGAGGGGTACATCGCTTATTTTAACATGGCGCATGTTGTAATGAACATTCTTACTTTAGTTGAGCATAACTTCGAGAAAAATTATTTGGTGTTTATCTCAATCATGTATTCGCATCACATTTTGTTGGAATAATGTGAGGTCTAATGAAAGTTCACCGTAAGTGAGTCGATGGTGTGCTGGAAACTACATGAACGTGAGTACAGACTGCTGTCAAACCCTGTGTCTCACAGTCAGTAATTGTCACGATATCAAACAATTGGCTTCTTTGCTGATGATTCAAAATCGGGCACCCGAAGATATATGGATGCCCAAGCTGACCAAAATACCACAAATCAAACTAACGATATCCTCTACTTTTTGTGAACAGTATATTTTATGAAATTAAGGATATCCGCCTTGACAATTTATCTCCAACCTATTTGTTGATATTTGTAGATCTATATGGGATAGCAGCTGGAGGCTAGGAAGAGTTGTAATGGTAGCACTGTTTTGGGAAATACAAGGAATCCATTGTAAGTTGCTCCAGCTGCTGCAGTATGACTAAAAAATTGTCAAAGTGATGCTTAACCCTTATGAAACAAACAAGTTTAATTTTTTTAACAGAAAAGGTTTAAAATAATATTAATACTTAAAAATTCTGTATTTCAGGCCACAAAGATTTTGGACATTTCTATGGTAAGAATACATTTTCTCACATTAATATTTATATAGATTCAATGATGTGGAGGGGAGGGGCTATATTGGTTTCACAGTGTCCATCCATTTGTCTTTCTGTCCCTAGACATTTTACGTTTCCAAAATCTAATTCAAGAATGAAGTGATCTAGATTCATAAAATTTTATACAATTATTGTAGCCTATTACCCAATGAGGCACACTATTGTTTTTGGTAACAAAGGTCAAGGTGACAAATTGAGGGTTCAGTGCAAGACTGTATTAAGTGTATACACTTAGTACAGTCTTGCACTGAACCATCAAATAGCTCTTTGTCCAAAAACAATCTCACAAACTGTGACAAAACCTTTGTGGGGGAGGAGTCCACCATCATTAGATCTAGTCTTGGCTTCCAAACCTAACATCTATCAGAGATATGTGTAATATCACATTTTCTTAAATGCTTTTCAGTTGATTATCGAGAAATAATAGTAGATTATCACTTGATAAACTCACCCCTTACTAGTGAAATTATCAAAAACTTAAACCCAGCCTTTCCTATTTCTTGTACTCAGTGCCACATATAGAGCGGTTATTAGCTCTGCTATTTTGGAACTAAATATCGAGGTGTAGCCCACGGCTCATGCTAGTGTTTGGAGTCACTGACACCTAGTAATGGGCTGATTGATCAATAAAATTGATTATCGGTTGGTTTTGGCTTCAGATGCAGATAACTGGTTAAGAAATCTCAAAAGTGATTAATCGGTATTAATTTGTAAAAATTGCAGCCATTTAATGTTTTGACAGTTTTTGTCACTCATTTAGTCTGGGTTACTTCTTATTTCCTGATAACATCCTTTTACTTGAGAAAAAACTATCTATTTTAAGCCAATTCTGAGAAAAGACCTACACTTGAGTAATTGTAATGCAATATTGTACATTCATACATTGAATTAATTTCTAAGAAACCAATTGTAATATCGATCATTTTTGGTTTTGCTCTTTCGACTAAAAACCGATAATCAATTAAGATTTGAAACCGATCGTCCAACAATTTTGACTTGTAAACTAAGAAGGTCTAGGGGTCAAAACCAATTTCTAGGGGTCAAAACAATAGAATGAGCAAATCATTAGTTGAATATTGCAGATTTAATGCACTACCAAATTTCGCATGACATTGTTGCCTTCCATCAAAGCGCTGATAGAAGTGCACAATTCAAACCATGAGTTCATGAGTTGGATCCTCCACAGCAGCACATAATAGTATGCTTTCTAACATTTGTCTCCCACCAATGGGTTGATAATTGTTAAACTAAATGGGATATCAACTTGCAGATATGGAAGGATGAAATGGGAGTATGGGTGAAAAAATTCTAGGAATCCATTATTAGGTGCTTCAGCTTCCGAGATATGACTGAAAAACTGTTGAAAGTGGTGTTAAACCCCATTCAACTAAACACTTCTTAGCAGTAAGCCTAGGGCCTGTTTGACTAAACTTCTTACGAACAAATTGATTGTAAGTCAAAATCACAAATAGTACATGGTGTTTTCATTCATTGTTAGATTCTGCCTTGCAATATCTCATTGGAATTCTTTAGAAGACAATTCCAATGGGATGATGCATGGCAGAAATCTATATTTGATTACTACTTTAAAAGCAACTTTAATTTTTGATTTACGTAAAAAATGATCGTAATATGTTTAGTAAAACCGGCCCCTGTTTATTTTTTTTAGGTTCTAGCTATGTGGCCGGACCTGATGGCAGTCGAACTCCGGTAAGTCAACCTTCCTCTTTCTTCATTATTATGTTGTAGGTTGAACTTGCATGCATTTATGAGAGATTGCATATAGGCAGCCAGGTAGCTCAGGCAGTAGACTACTTGATCTGAGCAATAAGTTTTGGGTTCTAGCCTGGGACTGGCTGCATATTTTCTCTCTTGTGTGACAATGGCTTATTCCTTATCATGCTGAATAAAAACCTTGGCAAATTTCCATTCCAATCAACATACTGAAAGCACTGAATGTAAAAATTGTGACAGCATTTATTTGAAAAAAAAAAAAAAAAAAAAAAAAATGTCTTCAAGACCAATGCCCTTACCACTGAGCCAAAAATGATCTTTCCTGACACAGGTTTCAGACATGGCAAAGGACCCAGTAAAACTGTCAAACTGAAGCTAAACCTGTCAGACTGAACATTTTAGGGGGCAAATAATATTATCATTGTTTTCTTTCCTAATTAAATGAGATAACTTATAAAATTAATAGCGATGATATTGTAGGCCTCACTAAGTTGTCAAATTCTTCTCAATCTATCATTGACCAGTTAGCTAATTATAACCCGCTTTGCATGCAAGTGCACAATGCAAAGTGGGAAAAATTGGAAAACTGTTTGCATCATTTCGTGATCCTGAATGCAGGGCAGTTGTCCTATCTTTAACCATTCTTGTCATATTATCAATTTAGTACAGCTAATAAAGAGATCTCCAAATGCCCTTGGTTGCCAATATTGTGATTGCGCAAGGTGATGATAATAACAAATGATCACAAGAGATTAGGTTTGATTGATTGATTGATTGATTGATTAGTTTAGTTTGTCTCTCAATGATTTCATGACATGATAACTTTTAGGCAGTTACAACTGATTTACTTTGATCCATTTACAGTCAATCTTGCTCGAGCAACCATGTCTATTAAGCGACCATTTTAAAAAGCAACTCTTTTCAAGATCAAGTTTCTCTGAATCAAAATATTTCAGAAATAAGATATTGTTGGTCTTAAAATAAATGTTTAATTAATCCTGTGTTGTTAAAACTCTTTAGAATCGTCTCAGTGAGACGATTCTATTTAGTTTTAACAACATAGGATTATTGAGAAATCCGCAGTTACATACATATTCAATCAAAATTATAATCCTCATTATAAGACAAATTGTGTTCTGAGCAACCATTCTCATTAACAATTGCTTTTTGGCGATCCCATAAGTGGTCCCTTAATGCAAGTTTTGCTGTAAATGGAAATTGGGGTTTGATAGTTTTTGTGTGATGAGTAAAAATTTAATGATTAACTTTTTATTAGCTCACCTCAAGGGGAGCTTTACAGGTGACCTTGAGTCTGTCGCGCCATGCATCTTCTGTCGTCAACAAACTTAAAAACTTCTTCTTCTCCTGCAGCACTGAGCCGATTTCAACGAAACATTGCCAGTATGTTCATTGGGTAACCCTCTTTAGAAATTGTATGCTAAATTCTGATTGGCCCATAGATATGGGCGTGGCATTTTTTTCACTTTGAAATCTTTGAATGACATCTCCTCCTGAACCACTGGGCCGATTTCAATGAAACTTTACCTGAATGTTCCTTAGGTGGCCCTTTTAAAAAATAATTCGCAAAATTTTGATTGGCCATTTAAGATGGGTGTGGTAGGGCGGGGCTTATTTTAGCCCGAAATCTTTGAACAACATCTCCTCCTGAACCATTGGGCAGATTTCAATGAAACTTTACCAGAATGTTCCTTGGGTGACCCTTTACAAAAATTGTTCGCAAAATTTTGAGTGGTCCATAAATATTGGTGGGCAGGGCGGGGGCTTGTTTTGAGCCCGAAATCTTTGAAAGGCATCTCCCCCTGAACCACTGGGCCAATTTCAATGAAACTTTTTGGTCATATTCTCTGTTGTTATTGAAGATATCTTCATGAAACTTGGTATGAGTGTTCACCATCATCAGAGCTATCTAGATTGTCAACTTATAATTTTAGTATTATCCAGCAGCTTCAGCCTAGCGTTGCACCCATAGCCAGTGCTCTTGTTTAAAAGTTGTCGTGTTTGGAGACATATGTGTTACACAAACACATCTTTGCTAACTATTTCTCAGCAATATGTTTCATGGTTTGAGATGTCAATAGCTCAGCGCAAAACAGTTGTAACAATAGGTAGTTACAAATGTTTCCAGCTGAGCCATCAATATTAAGAAAAAAAAACATACTTGGAAAGTGTGAAACCACATGATATAACCCTTGTCATGCTAAGGGCTTGTGTAATGGGAGACCACTCTCACCACTGTCCTGCATAGCTTCTGTGGTTTAGATACAATGTCTTACACTCGCGCCAGGGAAGATCTTCTTTGACGCAGTGGTAAGTGCATGGGACTTGTAAACCAATAATTTTAATTTTACTTGTCCGCTTGGGTTTGACACCTGCTTTGGACAGACTGCACATATTTGCTGATCTTTGTTTATATATTTGAGTAAAACACCCTTCTTTAGCACATAAGACTTCCAGTCTTCCATTATGGGTTGTCATGGGTTAGATCCCTGACAGCGCCACACATCCTTTCCAACATTTGTTTTTCGACAATGGATGGATAGTTGTAAACCTAAGTGGGCTAGCAGCTCGAGGCTAAGAAAGGATGGTATTATTGGTGTGAGAACTACCAAGAATCCATTGTTAAGTGCTCCAACTGCTTTAATTTACTAATAGACAGTTTAAAGCAGTGTAAAACCCAATTCAAACAAACAAAAATTATGGGAAAAAATAAAGACGATTCTTGTAATCTTGAGTAAGCAGATTAGTTTTTAGCTCCACTTGCCGAAGTTCAATGAGCTATTGTCATGGCAGTATGTCCAATATGCGTCCGTCTGTGTGTGTAAGCATGTGTAAACTTTTCTTGAAACATCTTCTAGTCCTAAACCAATGGGCTGATTTGGATGAAGCTTGGCAAAAACATTCCTTGGGTGACCCTCTTCTAAAGTTGTTCAAGAATTTTGGATTGACCCCTTAATATGGGCTTATAAGGGCTTATTTTCACTATATAATCTTTTGAAAATTTCTCCTAAACAATTCACCTGATATCAGCAAATCTTGGTATGAATGGTCCTTGAGGGACCTATAGTTGTTCAAGAAATTTGGATTCACCCCCCAAATATGGGCATTTTAGGAGGGGCTTAATTGCACTATGAAAACTTTATAGATCTTCTCCTCCCAAACTATTTTGCTGGATTTCAATGAAAGTTGGCATGAATGATCCTTTGGTGACCCTCTTTTGAAGTTGTTTCAAGAAATTTTGATTGATACCCCCCCCCCCCCTTATTTGGGTGTGGAAGGGGTGGTGGGGGTGGGGCTTATTTACAATATAAGATTTTTAAAACTCCTCTCTTCTCAAACTATTGGCCTGATTTCAATGAAACATGACATGAATGATCTTTGGGTGACCCTCTTCTAGAGTTGTTCAAAAATTTTTAATTTACCCCAAAATATGGGCGTGACAGTTGGGGCTTAACAGGGAAAAAGACTAGCAGGGGCCCAGTCGCCCATGGCCCCTAGATTTTAGGCTTGGCTAGGCTAGGCTTGGGAAAATCCTTATGCCTCTAATGTTAGATATTGAATTTTTGAAGCATGGCCCCCTAAGTTAAAATACAGTCATTTTCCCTGTAATATCACCAAAAACTTAAAAAAAATCTTCTCCAGCCAAACCATTGGCCTGATTTCAATGAAACTTGGCATGAATGATCTTTGGGTGACCCTCTTCTAAAGTTGATCAAGGACTTTGGTTGACCCCCAAATATGGGCATGGTGGGGGAGAGCTTATTTTCCCTATGAAATCTTTTAAAAATTTTCTCCCCCCCCCCAATTTATTTGCCTGATTCAATGACACTTGGCGTGAATGAGTGACCTTAGGTGACATTCTTCTAAAAGTGTTCAAGATTGATTAACACAAAAAAGTGGCGGGAGGGGGGGGGGGGGTGTTCACTTTAAAATCCTAAAAAATAATCTCTTTCCCACTTATTCAGCTCAATTTCAATGAAATTTGCATAAATATTCCTTTCAAGCTCCTTAACTTAAATTGTTCATGAAATTTTGATTGGTCCATAAATGTGGGCCTGGTAGGGTAGCAATTTCAATCTCGAAATCAAAAAAACATCTTGCTATGAATATTCCATGAATGACCCTTTACTTAAATTGTTCCTGGAAATGTGTTTAGAATAGTGTACTTAATGCAATCACTTTGTTGTTAGTGACAAGATTGGTAAATGGTATGCAGGTTAATGATGATTAAGTATTGTGATTCAATTTTGGCCAGACCAAGTAAATCATTACAAAAAAGATCTAAAGAGACATCAAAGTATTGTTTTCAGTCAAAATAAGCTATGCTTTATGAAAGTCTGGAGATGTTAAAGCCAGGGGAGCAATACAGGTCCTCTTGGACCTCTTGTTTTGTCTCAAAGTACATGATAAAATATTACAAATTAATGTCTTATAAAAAGGACATTTTGTATAAATAGGGCAACTATCTATTGTTCAATGACCATTGAACTACCCTTGACCTAAGGTTATTAATTCAGAAAACAGAAATTTCCTTGACTTTCAAAGATCTACCACATAACTAATGATAGTGGGACTATTTTGGCTTTTTGATTAACACTTTCCTGTTTAATCCCTGCTTTTTACGTGTCTGTGATTTTATGACAAGCAATTTCTTCTTTTTCCACACTATTTTCTACCCTACTGAATGGTTATTTTCAAATTAAATCCACTTTAAATTTTCGTCTGCAAAACCTTTGAATTTGGACAGGTCCAATATTTTGTAAAACAGGAAAGAGTTAAAGTATTTCAGTGTTTAAAGCACAAATCTTAAAAGTTTTTTACTCATTTGAATCACCTTCTCAGGAAGATTCCAATGAGTATATACAATATAATATTTCATTGAGAAATAAAGATTTTAGACAGGCCTTAAACCCCCTCCCCCCTTCCCCCTTTCCCTCTTAAATGTACTTCTGATTAAACCCCTGTAATGCTGAATACAAGTCTAGGCAAAATTGCATTGATTTCAAAGAAGTGAAAACATTGGATGCACTGATTTTGAGAGATTTTTATATTGAATATATATTTTCTATACTTTTCTGATTTATTAAGGAAAAAAAAGAACCAGGTGGTTTAGACTGCGATCAGACTGCAAATAGATGGAGCTAATCTTTGTCTACACTCCTGCCAAAACAGGAATATTCAGGGCTTCGGCATGACATGGGTAAACAAATTAAATAAGTACCTATCAAATATGCATTTTTGACAGTTTTGCTTTAAAGAACAATTTACTGGTAATTAATATATTGCTGTACTGTCAATACTCAAACTGATTGGCAATTTAATGCTGCGTTTCCACTATTTTCCTGGTGACCACAGTGGCCTGTTTCAGACAACCATGGCTAAAACAGGAGGAATGTGGGGCAACGCAGGTTAACGGGGTGAGCAAATATTACAGAACGGGACTGTCGTGGCCACCGGGGGAAATTTTTAAACTGTTAAAAAATCTGCCATGGCAATCCCAGTGGAAATGAGAAAGGCAACAAACCATGACAGCATGTAACATACCGTATTTCAATGCAAAGCTTGTTTGCAGCCCGGCAAGCCATGATTGCTTTACCTTTTTGTTAAGTCATGCCTTGGATGTCTAACGCATCATCCCGTTCTTCACGGCAAGCTAAGGTTATCACGTTTTGATGCGTTGAGTTGTGGCGTACCACGGTGTGTGACGGTGTTTGGTAAGTCCTGCTAAGGTGTTTTAAGTTATGATACGGTCATCATGGCGCATGCGGGACGAGAAAAAATAAATGAAATTTGGAGATCACCTTCATATTACTTTGAGTTCTCAAGCAGTAAGCAAAACGTAGTAGAACTTGTTAACAGAAAAATAAATGGCCAAAGTTCCATGGCGTGCCACATTTTGGAGAAATTGGACTGCCATGGCCGCAGGGAACAGAGTGGAAACGCAGCATTAATACAGTCAAATCCATATGTCATTTTAAACTCGGAATATTCCTGCTCTGACAGGAGGTACAGAAAAAGATCAGAATGCAAATATGTGCAGTCTGGGCCCAAGGTAATAAAACTTTTCTCAGGCTCCGGATTGTTTAGATTTATATTTCTAAAAGAAATAATGACTCACAAGTAGTGCATTTGTGCAGTGCTTTTAGCAGTGTCTGATGGTATTTCAATTTTTAGCTCACCTGAGCACAACATGCTCAAGTGAGCTATTGTGATCACCTTTTGTCCGTCGTCCGTCGTCAGTCGTCCGTCAACAATTTCTTTAAATGACATCTCCTCCTTAACTACTTGGCCAATTTTAACCAAACTTGGCAGAAATGTTCCTCAGGTGATCCCCTTTAAGAATTGCTAAAAGAATTGAAATCAGTGAAAAACTCTGGTTGCTATGGCAACAAAAGTTAAAAATTTAAGAAAATCTTAATAATTCTTCTTCTTCTGAATATGCAGCCCTACAGCCTTGAAATTTGGCATGGATGATCAGCTCATAGACCTTAATAAAAATAGCTAAAATCATATCTGTTGGGCCACCAGGTGCGGAGCACCAGGGGGGAGGGGGTAGTACTCTGGGTAAATTTTGTAATCTTTAACCTTCTTCTGAATAAGAAGCCCTACAGCCTTCAAATTTGGCATGGAGGATCATAGGGGGGATGGGGTAGTACTTTTGTGAATTTTTTTTAATCTTAAACCTTCTTCTTCTTCTAAACCAGGAGCCCGACAGATTTGAATATTGGCATGGATGATCAGCATATGGACATTAATTGAATTAGCTAAAATCATGACTGTAGATTCACCAGGTGCGGAGCACCAGGGGGAGAGGGTAGTACTTTTGTGAAAATTTTGTAATCTTTAACCTTCTTCTTCTTCTGAACCACAAGCCCTACAGACTTGAAAATTGGCATGGAGGATCAGCTCATAGACCTTAATAAATATAGCTAAAATCATGACTGTAATGCCACCAGGTGCGGAGCACCAGGGGGGAGGGGGGAGTACTTTTGTGAAAATTTTGTAACTTGAACCTTCATCTTCTAATGAACCAGGAGCCCTACAGACTTCAATATTGGCATGGATGATAAGCATATGGATCTGAAATTAAATAGCTAGAATCATGAATGCAGGGTCACCAGATGCGGAGCATTAGGGGGGAGGGGGTAGTACTTTGGATCAATTTTGTAATCTTTAACCTTATTCTTCTCCTGGATCAGAAACCCTACAGACTTGAAAATTGTCATGGGTGATCAATATATTGACCTTAATAAAAATAGCTAAAATGATGACTGTTGGGTCACCAGGTACTGAGTGTCTTTGGGAGGGGTTAGTACTTTGGATCATTTTTGAAATCTTTAAACTTCTTCTAATGAACCAGGAGTCCTACAGACTTGAAAATTGGTGTGGATGATCAGCATATGGACATTTATTGAATTAGCTAAAATCATGACTGTAGATTCACCAGGTGCAGAGCATCATGGGGGAGGGGGAGTGCTTGGTTGAGAATTTTGAATCCCTACAGCCTTTATATTTGACATGGATTGATCAACTCATTAAAGAAAACTTTAAAAGTCTCAGACTCAGCCTGTATATCTGGCATAGATTAGCTGATCACAGACCTTTTATGAAAAAGCTTAGATAAATAATGACCAGGGGAGGAGCAGAGGGGGGGAAGGATTATTTCAAATGTTATCTGATTGAATAAGTGAAAATCTCCTTTTCTGTAGTTGCATGGAAATACCTAGGTAATGAAGCTTTTTTCTCAGGTGAGCGCACCCAGGGCCAACGGTCCTCTTGTTTAAGGAATTCTATTCAGCATGACAAGGGTTTAAGGTAGTTGCAGTGTAATGCACAATTTAGAAAACACCCATCTTCGGGATTTCTCGAGTAACTTCATAACCGTCCGAAATCATTGGAATCTACTTGCAGAAATAAATGACATAATAAAAACATCATAACATTAAACAACACCTGAAAAGGTAATATTCTGTGATCCCTAAGTGACACAAGGTCTTCTTGGGAAAGCCAAAATCAGCTGGTTACAAAAATTTTGTATTACAGCAGTTTCTTCCTTAATATCTGAAGCAGTCTGGCGTGTCTGAACTCTATTGATTGAATGGGCGGGACCTACAATCCACTCAATTACATCCAATTTTCTTGTCTAGACCAAATTCCTAGCCTAATCAATTCAGAAGGGACAATATATTTAGTCATTTCAGAGATTAAGGTAGTAGAACCATAATAGTTCCACGATCTTTCACAATGTTGACCAAGGTTTCCTAACAAAATCATTAGGAAACCTTGATTAACACTGTTAAGGTGATTAATTCTGAAACCTTGCGAAATTATTACAGGTCCACTACCTTTAGTCACAATGTTGGACAATCCAAATGTGCAAAGTCTGGCTAGTTTAGGGTTGTCAATCCTTTTGTTGTGAGTTACCTAAACTTTAATCCGACATTTGACTTAAGGAAGTGGACCTGTAATAGTTCCGCAACGTTTCGGAGCTTATGATCTTTCACAATGTTGACCGAGGTTTCCTAATGAAAATCATTAGGAAACCTCTGTCAACATGGTGAAAGATCATGCGTTCCCAAATGTTGCGGAGCTATTACCAGTCCAGTAAATGAGACACAAGTCATTTGTCTCTAATAATTGGATGTGTGAAAAGTAGTATGCTTAAGAGGGATGAGCAGGTGGTGGCTCGGATTAAATGTGGGCCTCAGTGATGTAACTGCAATAATGTTGAAAGTGGAGTTAAATACCATACAAATAATCAATTAAAATGTAACTACACCGTCCGTAAAGCTGTTGTTACAACAATTGGGGGGGGGGGAGGGGCTGGGAATTGTGGTGATAAGCTATTGACAGAAATTAAAGCTTGCACTTTGAGACATTTCACATGTGGGCTTACAAAAATTTGAGAATTTAAATCCCATTGTATATTTGTAAACATTTGAAGTTGTTCTTATCAGTACATGTACATTTTCAATTATACCCCCTCCCTACCCCCCTTACAAAAATATTCATGGTCTGCCCATGAAAGAAACATCAGAATGTTCAGTAAAAACCTAGAACAACTAAAAAATTAAAATAAAGGACGATGTATGTATCTCATTAATTAGTAAATAGTGAAAGGGATGTTAAAAAGATGAAAATCAAAGACAGAATCAATAAACAAACAAGAGGCTGCATTTCACAAAATGTAGGGCACTTATTCCGATTTTGTCCTCCATTTTCGACTAACCTGTTCCAAAATCTATCCAGCCGGTACAGATATCAGACGAATTGTTCCAATTATCGGACAAGTTTGATCGGAGAAAATTGTGGGATTTTACATGATGATGTTTATTTCCACCTAACTGCCCTGATAACCACAATTTCCTGTTGTGATTATTTTTGTCCTCTTTTGCTAAGTATTTTAACCCTTATGCTACTGTTCAAGACTTAGCTACATTCTGCTTCTTATTAACCAGTTTATCAAAAATCACTAAGAGCCCGTTTGTTATTTGCAGATGACAGATTAATTAGTGAGGTAAAATATCTAAAACAATTGTTTATGTAAACCCCAGTAACATAAACATACACAGGCTAAAAGTGACATTTTCTATAGTAAATCTTTTTCAGTCTGGCATCATTTTTGATCAGCATTTTTGGGAAAACAAGCTTACTTGATAAAAAAAAAAAAAAAATAGACAATTTGGTCACAAAATGAAGTGGAAGGAAGATGATGATAAGAAATAGTTCTCTGTCAAAGATAATCAAAATAAAACATATTAAAGATTGATGACTGTATGTCATGAGAGAAAAGGGAATTCCACATTTTATATACAACAATGAACTTTCATGGGGAACTTCAAAGAGTGCAAATTCTATGATAGGGTCACATTTTGTCAACACCTTGGTATATGGAATAAGAATTGTTATAAAATAAAATGTAGCTAATGCCTCTTACCTATACAAAGTTCTGAATTAACAGAGTTACGGATAGAGAGGGTAATTTTTTTTCAATTTTAAATATTTCATTAGTCCTAACCTTAACCCTTTCTTGTTGGTACTCATTTGAATTGACGTCTCATGGAGACAATTAAAATGAGTGCCCACAACACAGGGTTTCACTGTGAATTAAGTATTTTAGACTGGCTTTAGCCCCTCTTATCTGGACCCTTGATTAAACCAAAGCTTTTGCAGACAGTGAATGCTGAGATCAGCTTGCACAGATGTGCAGTCTGATCTTAGCCTACACTGCCTGCTTTCTACTGAATTATTGTTGGAAAACTTGGGCTGTACGGATTGAAAAGTCCCAAAAATTTGATTTTTTTTTTCAACAAAATTTGGCAGCACCCCTATTGTGCAGTTTGTAGCGTGTCAGATGGTCAATCTAGAGGTCCCAGGTTCGATCCCCGATGGTAGCACTCATTCTTTCTGACTATTTGTCTCTCAACAATGGGTTGATAATTGTAGACCTATGTGCGTGAGATAGTAGCTGGAGGCTGTGAAAGGATGTGATGGTTATACTGTTGAGAAAAATAACAGAAATCCATTGTTAGGTGCTCCAGTGATGAAAATGGTGTTAAACTCCATTTAATCTATCAATCAAAATCATTGGAAATTTGTATCAACAAAAAATAAACTCGGAAGCATAAGGGTAAACCCTTTCCAAATTTACAAAGACTTGGGACAGTTCCAAATTCAAGAGGGGTTGCAGACGACAATGAAAAGTGGTTGAAATGGAACTATTTGATGTGGTAGAAATAATAAGGGAAAAGCAAAAGGAGAACGTTTTTGTTTCTAACTTTTTCTAGCTGCAGTCATAGAAAAGTTGGCAGTGAGTTGATCTATCATTATTAGGGTCCTTGGTTCAATCCCCGAGGGCAGAACTCATCCTTTCCGAGTTTTTGTCTCCCCCTAAAGAGTTGATAACCATAGACCTATGTGGGACACCAGCTGGAGGCTATGAATAAATATAATGGTTGTACAACTGTGTACTGGTGTGAGAAATACCAGGGATCCATTGTTAGGTACTCCAGCCACCATGGTATGACTGAAAGATACCATTGTTATACTATTGTAAAACCCCATTCATACAAATCAGCAATTTTTTCTTTTTCCACAATCCATTTTTTTTTTTCATAAGTATAAAATGACTGGGAAGTACAATCACAGGATAATGTTTGAAAGGTAAAAGATATCTTATTAGCTTTTATTTTTAGAAAATCTGAGATATCATGATCACCTTGTGGGCGTTGGAGTTGGCATGACCAACTTGTGTGTAACCTTGGTCATATATCAATTGTTTTTGAAGATATCTTCATTAAACTTGGCATGTGGGTACCTTCACAAGAGGTATTGATCAAGATTTTCAAGGGGTAACACTTTTGAAGAATTTTTTGTAAGAGTAATGGACCTTTTTGACTTTGATTTTTTGCATTATCCAGTGCCTGCAGCCAAATGTGCACCCGTAGGTGGTGCTCTTGTTTAACCCTTGTCATGCTGAACTTTGGCAAAATTGCTATAAGATCAAAGTACAGAAAGCACTGGATACACTAATTGTAGGTCAGGATTTATTTTGAAAATATCATTTAAACAGGAAGATCAGGTGGTAAAGATCAGGATCAGACTGCACTTATGTGCAAGCTGATCTTGACTGTGCCTCATGTTAAAGTAGAAATATTGAAGGTCAAGTATGACAGGAGCTAACACAAATTCAGTAGTGAAATATTATTACACCTTTCATTATAAAACAAACTGCCGTCATAGCGCAGTTGGTGGCACGTCCGACTGTCAATCTAGAGGCCCAAGGTCTCTCCAACATTCTTTCTGACTATTGTCTCCCACCAATGGGTTTGATAATCCTAGACCTATTAGGGATAGCAACTGGAGGCTAGGAAAGGATGTGATGGTAGTACCGGTATAAGAACTACCAGGAATCCATTGTTAGGTGCTCCAGCCAACCCAATGTAACTGAAATATTGTTGAAAACGTTAAAAAAGCCCATTCAAACAAACAAATTCAGTTATGAAACAGTGAAATTTTTGTGAACAAAAAATTCCCCTCAAATGTGACCTTGAGGCTTTTTCACAAAATCTCATTTTGTTATGACTCTACAAGAAAAGTAAAATCTTAAAGGAAACCTTTACACAATCAGCGAATTTCATTATATTCTTTGACTCTTTTTTGCCAGATTTTTAACCCTTGTCATGCTGAACCCGGAATATTCCAGCTTTGGCAGGAGGTAAAGACATATGTGCAGTCTGATCTTAGTCCATACCACTTGTTTTACATTTTTAAACCAAAAAAGATTAGGAATCACATTTTCAAAATGAATATTGATCCTGTTAAGGGCATCAGGCACTTTCAGCTCTTTGATTTTAATGTCATTTTGAATTTAACAAAATATTCAGCATGACAAGGGTTAAGATTTCATCAAATTAATTATGTTGAAAAAAAGTGTAATATTTCATCATTCTGGTAATGGTTATTAAAAGATTTATCAAAAAATGTTGGGCAATTCATATAATTCACATATTTTGTAACAAGTTTGAAAACTAATGAATGATTTGAACTTAGCCTACATTTTTACCTATGAATACATAATGATGTTACTTTTTAATGTTAATTTAGGATGTGACATATTTCATTGGATACAGTCAAAAGGTAGCATCACATCCCCAGGACTAGACTGGCCTCAGCCATTTTTCATTGCATTTTCAGAAAATATTTTTGTTTAAGTTCTATTACAAGCCTCTTTAATCCAAGTTAATATTAACAAGTACTTCACAAATACTAGAGACAGGGGATTTAATTGAGAGATTTGAAATGACTATGGCAAATTCCCTTTGAAAAAAAATACTGTAAAGAAGAGTCTGGTCAGTCTACACAAGTTCTGAAATCTGTACCTACTTTCTTTTCAGCTAGGATGATTAAACTTGAAATAATTTGATAAAAGTCAATTTTTACAACAATATAGAGCAAGAAGTATTCTGTTTTAACTCACTTGAGCAAATGCTCATGGCGAGCCTTGTGATTATTCTGTCCATCATATCTCACTTGAGATTCATGTGGTGTTCTACATAACAATAATGTCTTTGTTAACATTCTTTATGAAACAGCAAACTAAGTCAGAATGTTTGTCTGGTCTCATAGGTGAACCCTATTGAAAATTGGAAAACAAGGGAATAAGGGCCTTAATGAAATTTTCCTTTTTGTCCATTTTTAATAGTGGCTTTGTTAGAATTGTGTTCCGTCTTCATGCAACTTGTCTGGTCACAAAATTGAAAATGGGAGCACCCATTCCATGGGAATAGCTTGGGAATTTTAAATGAACTTTAATTGACCTCAATGGAAAAATTGCTGAGAATTCAATTATCGACATACTTTGTTAATTTACAGGATTACAGGTATTTATAAGAAAGTACAGAAAAAGGGATCAGTGCAACACTATTGTAAGTGCCTATAAATATATAGGCACTTACAATAGTGTTGCACTGACGCCGCGAAAAACTTTTAAATATCATCAATTTTTGGTGGAAATCATATAAACAAAATTTTTTTATTAAAAATCAATAACGATAACAAACGGGTTATGCAGACTCAGATCAGTCTACACCAATATACAGACTGATCTTTGTCTATAGGCCCCACCTCCAACCAAGAAAATATAATTTCTGTTTTCTATATTATTGTTTATCATTTTAGTTGATAATTGAACTCTCATTCACCCCATGCAGTAACTAGTGTTAATTACCTACATTTTGGGAAGTATTTAGCTTGAAAGTTCAGAAACGAGATGATTTCCACAGCCAAACAATATATTTACGGCTAGAAAATAGGAGGTTGTGTGAATAACTGTGCCATGCAGTTCAAAATCCAGCTCAACGGTCATAAACAAGCTCGTTCTTCATTCAAACTTTCTGTTTGGGGTGAATATCTAGCTTATTTTTGGTATTTGAAGTGAACAATATTGATCTTCTTTGTATTATTTCTTCCTTTGACTCTTAACCCTTGTCATGCTGAATAAAAATCTTTGCAAATTTGCATTGATATGCATCAAAGTGTTTAAAACACTGGCTGATTAGGTATTTATTTTGAAGAAAAAATATGCAATTTTCAAACTTTCCAGTGTTTGAAAATGAAATATAAGTAGTATAGACTAAGATCAGACTGGACATTTGTGCAGGCTAATCTTTGTCTATACACCCTACCAAAGCAGGAATAGTCCGGGTTCAGCATGCCAAGGGTTAAAATTGCCCTATTATTGATAAAATGATCTCTGTTGTATTAATTTATTACTCTTTTTAAAGCTTAGTGTTCCTTTCTTAAGGAAATTATTGATAAATAAAGCTCCCGTTAATGTATAGATATTTGTGACTTGTCATATGAAAAATTGTCCAATTGGGAATTCTGTCTAAAAATATTTGAAAAAAAGAGCAGTATCAGTAGAGGTCAACTTGTGGTTGCATTTAGAAAGTTCTTATTAAGGAATGTAGACTAATTATTATAAGATTCAGCAAAGTACCAAAAATTCAAATCCTATTCAGCCTGTGCAGCCTGCGCAGTTTGACACTTCACAAACTATGGAGATGGTCAGGTCCCTTTTTTCCCGTGATGGATAACATATATTTTGTATTTAAGTTAAATATCCAAGGTTAAGGTCCTTAAGATCAAAGTATTGCAGATTTAAGTGGGTCATTGCAAATATTTTGTTTCTCACTACATATCTGTTTCGCTAATAAATTATATACTCTTCAAAAAAAGTTCTTTGACATTTGATTTATATGCAGACTATAATTTCGACATAAATATCTGTATGTATGAGCAAAGTCAATCAATGAAGGTGAAGTCAATGCATCTTCACACTGTATTAAAACAAAATGTACTTTTTTGATCAAAGATTTGTAACAGAGACGTTGATTAAGGACGTTACGTCTCGCGTGTCTTATAGTGGCACACTTGACCTCTCTTATCTGGTTCCACACTTTCTCACTAGAGATCCAACTTATACTGGAGACCTAAGTATTCGTTGACGTAGCAGTTAAATTGAAAAATCCCAAATATCGTTATGTCATTCGACGTCCAGGACGAACAGGGTTATCAATTGTCAGGCTGATTTGGTTCTATACATAATGCTGTGAGGCATGTTATAGCAGTACAAGAGGTACAAGAAAGTCTGTCCGGAAACAACAAAGTCATTTGCAACGGCTTGTCTTATAGAGCCTGCTTTGTGGCGACCAAAAACTTTATGACGTTGTTCCTCCTTTTGCTTGACATGTTTTCATTACAGGTGTGTGCCTAGACACTAAATTTCAAAAGCAATCAAGCAATGGCATTTCATCAAAAACACAATGAAGAGCTATCAAGACTTTTCAGTTAATCTGGGACTGCATGTGCTGAATGAGAATTCAGATTTTACGTTATTTGACGTTGACGTCTCTGTGGAGAAACGCAGTCGAGTAATTTATTGCAATTACATGTGATATTCTTACATCCTAATTACTGTTCACAACTCGATCAAATTTTATCGAAGTTTTTGCGTGAACTCAGACAAATCGTATGTTAAATCAGTGTCAAAGAACTTTTTTTGAAGAGTATAGATGTATCAGTTTATGCAAGAGTTCAAATGTCAATTTTGACCTTTGATCACTCAATTAAACTTGTATATTTGTAGTAAATAAAGGTTGGTTGTAAAAAGGTCAATGATTCATGAGGAAAAGGTCAATAGTCTATGTTGTCAATCATAAATGCACTACCATATTTCCTCTTATAATAGCGCCCTCTCTAAAAGTAGCACCCCTACATTTTTTACTAAGAAAACCCACATCAAGTGCCTTAATTTTAGGAACGTTTGAAACTTCTTCTTTAATTTGAGATGAATTTCCTCTTACAATCATATGATGATTGTTTACAGGAAATTCACCTAACATTAAAGGGAAAAGGGCCAAAAAGATATCAATTTTAATTACTTTTTAAATCAGAAAATGTCTTCTAAATAAAAGCTCCCTGACCATGTTATGTATAGCTCCAGAGAGAGTTTATTAAGAGAAATATGGTGTGTATTCAATTAAGGTCGGTTGAAAAAAGGTAAAAAGGTTATTGATTCATGGCGAATAGGTCATAAGTCTATGTTGTCAATCATAAATGCACTACATGTATGAAGGAGACAGTTATTTGTAATTTCATAGGAAAACAGATGGAAAGAGAAATAACATGTCCTATTCCGTATGCAAATCTGTTAACTGAAAAGGCAGATATGAAAAAACATTCAGTCGAAACCCCCTCTTAAAACTTATAGGATGTGTTTATTGAAATCTCTCGACAATAAATTTACCCTTTTCCTGGTTTTCAGAACTTTAGTCTGGTCCATATTAAAAACACCTTTTTCCTAGTTTTCAGAACTTTAGACTAGTCCAAATAAAAACTACATGATTCCTAGTTTTCAGAACTATAGACTAGTCCAAATAAAAACTACATGATTCCTAGTTTTCAGAACTATAGACTAGTCCAAATAAAAACTACATGATTCCTAGTTTTCAGAACTATAGACTAGTCCAAATAAAAACTACATGATTCCTAGTTTTCAGAACTATAGACTAGTCCAAATTCTAGATACCTTTGTTCTAGTTTTCAGAATGTTAGACTAGTCCATATTCAAAATACCTTTTTCCTAGTTCTCAGAACTTTAGACTACTACATTCAAAATACTTAGTCCATTCTCAAAATACCTTTTACCTAGTTTTCAGAACTTGAGACCAGTCCATGTTCAAAAGGGCTGCACTACTGACAATAAGATAAAAAGATGTGCAATTCAAAATGCTGAACCTAAAATATTCTTACTTTTTAAATTGGCAGAAGACAGATTAAGATCAGCCTGCACATAATGTCCAGTCTACCATTGGCAGGGTTTTAAGGAACGCAGGTTTTTCGCATCTGAGATGCAAAAATCAGTAGCCAGGACTCTCAAAACTATGTGATGTGAGTCCCATATTGCTAGACTCTTTGACGCTCAACTTCAGTAGCACCAAATATTGATACTTCTATCAATTTCATTATTACCTTTAACCAGGGAAAAGCTCTTAATTTGCATTATACAAGGTTATAGCCTAAAAGAAAAAGTCTACAACTAAAGCAGGGACTCCCAATATTTAAGAAAGGGCCCCTTTGATCTCATTGAGTTCTTTGCCACCCCCCCCCCCCCCTTTTTTTGATAACAGACTAAAACCCTGTATTGGTATTTACCTGCTGACTTTCCACTTTGATCAACTTCAAGTTTTTGAAATGATATTTTGAGAATAAAATTCACTGACCCCAAAGCACTGCATCCATTGCTTGCTTTGATTCTAATTCATTTTTGTCAATGTTTTAACTGTTTTTTGTGCCCTTAAACTGTCCAAATGGTATCAGTATCAATCATGCATACATTGGGACGTGTGCACTTAAAACAGAGTAGTGCCCCAGACCTTGTCTGGCGTAAATATTGGGTTTTCTGTACTGATGTAAACCGAATGTACCTTATTCTAACGGTACACCAGTACTTTTGTGGTGTTTTGTCCTTATTTGACCTACATGTCAAAGGTTCAGGAAAAGAACAATTGTCTATCACTATATGGTTGTCTGAGGTCTTTTAGATAGCTCAAGGTAATAGGTTTTGATTGTGCTTTAAAGCTAAAATTCATTATAGGGATGAGTGTCTTTTTCACTGCGTTTATTGGGGTATAAAGTGCAATTGCCTTAGCACATGGCAAATAACGCCCGTAGGGCGTTATGTTTAAGCCATGTGCTAAGGCAATTGCACTTTATACCCCTATAAACGCTGTGAAAAAGACACTCTGCCCTTATAATTGCAATCCTCTTGGTCTAAGAAACTATTAAAATACTCGGCTAAACATTAAAGTTTCGAGTCTACTTTCTGCGTGTATTACACAATCTATTTTTAGATCGTGTAATTCTTTTTCTCACTATCGAAGTTAAACGGCATAAAGTTAAACAAATGGTACACAAATAAACGACAATTTAACATTCGTAGAGGTACTTATGATCTAAACATAATTTTGACAAGTTATTCTGCAATTAAAACCGAAACTATGGTGATCGGGCTTAGCTGAGAGGGTTGCTTGGTGGTCTTCGTCGACTGGCTGTAAACATCGACTCAGAATCTGAACTGCATGCTTTTAATCATAAATTCTTTCGAAAATATGTTAATTTCTAATATATTAAATAGCAATATTACAATATGGAAGGGGAGCGAGGGGTTTCCGAGTTCCTAAAACACAGGACATGCAGATCGAAGGTAGGGGGTTTCCCAAAAGACCTATTGCATTTTATACAGAAATAAAGTGCAATGGATTTCCCCACGTGATGCGATTTAAACCAATCAAAATTCTTTATTTGATTAGATTGCAATTATTTAGCTAACAAAAAAAGGAATATTTTCACTTGTTATGCTTTCCCACATGTGAAAATATATCCATACATAAATTATCTTATATCCAATCAATCAATCCTATATTTTTAAACAAACCTTTTGATGTTAAATGCAAAACAGTCTTAACTGCCTATAAATGTATAGGTGGTTACAGCTGTTTAGCATTTAGCACATGAATAATCCACTAAATAGTGCATACTTTCAGGGCCTGTTTAGAACAAGGGTTGAATAACTGATAACTGAGAAAGATCAAAGATAAAAGGTGTTTACTGCTTTATATTATCTACTTTCAAGACCCTTAGAAAGATCGGAATTTGTGTTGATGATAAATGATGTTTTCAGGGTTTAATTACCCCCCTTTATTAGCTAGCTAAGGACTTGATATTTAACCTAGTGTGCTTTTAGGGCCTGTCAAGAACATTGGATGGATTACTGATAGCTGAAATGGATCAGAATTTGTTGAGAAATAAATGTATTTTCAGGTTCGAATTACCTCCCTTTATTATCTAGCCAAGGACTTGAATGTTTACAATGTCTATTTTCAGGGCCTGTCAAGAACCAGGGATGGATTACAGATAGCTGAAATGGATCGGAATTTGTTGAGAAATAAATGTATTTTCAGGTTCGAATTACCTCCCTTTATTATCTAGCCAAGGACTTGAATGTTTACAATGTCTATTTTCAGGGCCTGTCAAGAACCAGGGATGGATTACAGATAGCTGAAATGGATCGGAATTTGTTGAGAAATAAATGTGTTTTCAGGATCTAATTACCTCCCTTTATTAGCTAGCCAAAGACTTGAATGTTTACAATGTCTATTTTCAGGGCCTGTCAAGAACCAGGGATGGATTACTGATAGCTGAGATGGATCAGAATTTGTTGAAGATCATGGTCTAATTACCTCCCTTTATTAGCTAGCCAAAGACTTGAATGTTTACAATGTCTATTTTCAGGGCCTGTCAAGAACCAGGGATGGATTACTGATAGCTGAAATGGATCTGAATTTATGCCGTCAAGTCAAGGATAAATGGTGTTTTCAGGTCAGTATTATTTGTTGGGTGACTAAAATCTTGTACGTGTATACCTCAGTTTAATCGACCCGAATTTGACCTCTGTTGGAAAAATGCTTAAATAACAATAACCAAAATATTTTATCAATTAACAAAATATACATTACATTCAATACTGTTTGTTATTCATTCCTATGAAAACACGTGCAAAGCCGAGTAAGAATAACAAGATTATTATTCACCTAAATAGCAGGGGTCAGATTCAGGTCAATGAAACCGGGCTATAACTTCAGTTTATTTTTGCAGGAGTTACAAGTTTTCTGTCACCCATAAATTAAATATGTGAACATTGTTTTGCAAAAAAAATATTAAAGATATTAATGGTCAACTTATTTCTGGCCCCGGACGGGTATTGTCGCCAATTAAATAAGAGTATTTCTCAGATAGCCGGCTACAAGTTTAGGCTTATGTTAAGACTGGTCCAAAAGTCAATTATCAAAATAGCCTTGAATAGGCTATTTTGATAGTTGACAGTGGAATCAGTCTACGCCCAACCTTATTAGGGACCAGAAATAGGTTGGCCCCTTAATTCATAGTCGGCAACATTTGTACTTGAGTGTGCTAAGTGCTTGGTGTCAGCAAGACATAGTTTTGATTGATTGATTGAATGGAGTTTAACGCCGCTTTCAACATTATTTCAGTTATATCGCGGTGGCTGGAGCACCTAACAATGGCTTCCTGGTATTTCTCTTACCAATACAACCATCACATCCTTTCCTAGCCTCCAGCTGCTATCTCACATAGGTCTACGATTATCAACCCATTGGTGAGAGACAAATAGTCGGAAAGAATGAGTGCTGCTGTCAGGGATCAAACCCGGGAACTCTGGATTGCCATCCGACACGCTACCAACTGCGCTATGATGGTGGGCTTACAGTTTTGAACATGATAATTAAATTGATGTGTGTCAGTGGGTTTGTCTGTCTGTCCCTTGCTCCTACATAAATGTAGGGATTTCAAAATTACTTCACACACTTGTTCTTTATCCTGATGTGCTATTTGAAACTCATTTTCTTATATCTTTGAGGTCAAGGTCACAGCTCAAGTTTAAGTGTTAAGATTTAGCTAGCCCAGAGCATAGCTCTTACGTTTATGGAAAGATTTTCAAAAAGCTTGACATGATTGTTCTCTATCATGAGTAGATATGCTATTTAAAACAAAATTTTAGCTAGATCATAGGTCAAGGTCACAGATCAAGGTCAAGTTCAAGTGTTAAGATTTAGATTGACTGGAGCATCGATCCTTAGTAACATTTATGGAAGATTTCAAAATAATTTGAGACAGTTGTTCTCTATCATGAGTAATCATAAGATGTGCAATTTGAAACAAAATTTGAGCTAGATCCAAGGTCAAGGTCACAGATGAAGGTCAAACTTGAGCTTGTCCAGAGCAGTTAACTTGACAATATCAATGAAAGTCTATGTAATGGATACTAGTGATCCATGAAGTTAGTAGAAAAATCTGCAGAATGAGTCTTTAGGTCATTAGTTTTAACTAAATTTTCTCATTCTATTCTTCAAAGGATAATACTGGGAGTGCTGTATTATAAATTTCTAAGAAAACGATTGTACAATCTATCAGTTGATTTACTCTTCCAACTAAAAAGGATTATCAATTGCGATTTGTATCCAATTGCCCAACACTAATGGATACTCATTTGAATTGTCCAATATAAATTTGAATATTGTTGAAATATTTGAACCTTAAACCCTAAAATACTCCATCCATCTGTAGCTGACTGCTCATGTCAAAAAGGACATGGTTCACTAACTTTGGACTTTGGCCCTATAAAATTGACTTTTTCTAATTCCAAATGAACTCAATGAAACCAAGTTTTCATGGTTACCCTTATCCCCTTCTCTTAACCTGTAGTGAGAATATTTTTAGCTCACCTGAGCACATCATGCTCAAGGTGAGCTTTTGTGATCATTGAATGTCCGTCGTCCTTCATGCGTCGTCCGTCATCAACAATCTTAGTGTTTACACTCTAGAGACCACAAATATAGTCTAATCTTCATGAAACTTGGTCAGAATGTTGGTCAGGTCACAAGGAACCTATTGAAAATGGAAAGGATCCATGCCATATCACGGGAAAAGGGGCCTTAAAGACAATTTTCTTGTTTACACTCTAGAGGCCACAAATATGGCCCAATCTTCATGAAACTTGGTCAGAATGTTGGTCAGGTCACAAGGATAAACCCTATTGAAAATGGAAAGGATCCATGCCATATCACAGGGAAAGGGGCCTTAAAGACAATTTTCCTGTTTACACTCTAGAGGCCACAAATATGGCCCAATCTTCATGAAACTTGGTCAGAATGTTGGTCAGGTCACAAGGATGAACCCTATTGAAAATGGAAAGGATCCATGCCATATCACGGGAAAAGGGACCTTAATGACAATTTTCTTGTTTACACTCTAGAGGCCACAAATTTTGCCTAATCTTCATGAAACTTTGTCAGAATGTTGGCCAGGGCACAAGGATGAACCCTATTGAAAATGGGAAGGATCCAAACCATATCAAGGGAAAAGGGGCCTAAATGACATTTTTTTTGTTTACACCCTAAACATCACAAACATGATTCAATCTTCATGAAACTTTGTTAGAATGTTTGTCAGGTCACAAGGATGAACCCTATTGAAAATGGGAAGGATCTGTGCCATATCATGGGAAAAGGGGCTTTAATGACATTTTTGCTCTTATCACACTTGAGGCCTCAAATATGGTCCTATCTTCATGAAACTCTGTCAGAATCTTTGTCAGGTTACAAGGATAAACCCTATTGAAAATGGGAAGGATCTGTGCAATATCACAGGAAAAGAGGCCTTAATGACAATTTTCTTGTTTACACTCTAGAGGCCATAAATATGGCCCAATCTTTATGAAATTTGGTCAGAAGGCTGGCCAAGCCACAAGGATGATCCCTATTGAAAATGGGAAGGATCTGCGGCATATCACGGGAAAAGGAGCCTAAATGACAATGTTCTTGTTTACACTCTAGAGACCACAATTATGGCCCAATCTTCATGAAACTAAGTCAGAATGTTGGCCAGGTCACAAGGATGAACCCTATTGAAATTGGGAAAGATCCATGCCATATCACGGGAAAAGGGGCCTTAAAGACAATTTTCTTGTTTACACTCTAGAGGCCACAAATATGGCCCAATCTTCATGAAACTTGGTCAGAATGTTGGTCAGGTCACAAGGATGAACCCTATTGAAAATGGAAAGGATCCATGCCATATCACGGGAAAAGGGACCTTAATGACAATTTTCTTGTTTACACTCTAGAGACAACAAATATTGCCCAATCTTCATGAAACTTAGTCAGAATGTTGGCCAGGTCAAAAGGATGAACCCTATTGAAAATGGGAAGGATCCGTGCCATATCACGGGAAAAGGGGCCTTAATGACTAATTTCTTGTTTACACTCTAGAGGCCACAAATATGGCCCAATCTTCATGAAATTTGGTCAGAAGGTTGGCCAAGCCACAAGGACGATCCCTTTCGAAAATGGGGAGGATCTGTGCCATATCACGGGAAAAGGGGCCTTAATGACAATTTTCTTGTTTACACTCTAGAGGCCACAAATATTGACCAATCTTTATGAAATTTGGTCTGAAGGTTGGCCACAAATACATCTCAATTTTCTTGAAACTCGTTCAGAATAATGGCTGGGTCACAAGGATGAACCCTATTGAAAATTAGAAAGATCCGTGCCATAATACTGGAAAGGGGCTTTAATGACAATTATCTTGTTATTACTTTAGAGGCCACAAACATGGCCCAATTTTTATGAAACTTGGTCAGAATGTTGGCCAGGTCACATGAAACTTGTTTAGAAAAGGCTAGAAATTGATGCAGGGATCATAGGGATAGAGTAATGTTTTTCTTTGAAAGATTTAATGGTCATTCAATGATCTTTCAAGCATTTAATTTTGCTTAGGGAGAAGTCAAAAAGACGAAGGTGAGCGATATAGGACCATCATGGTCCTCTTGTTTGTAACTTTATACCTCTATTTTGGGGGTAAATTAGGAATTTCTGCAGATTAATGCTATTTTATGGGCTTATTGTAAGGAAACTGTGTGGTTTTGGAAAATATTCTATACATTATTTGGAAGTCTGTGTAAAAGTGTTAATAGAAAAAAGGAGCTTTAATTTTGTACATCAGAAATTTGATAAATGCTGATTTTACAGGGCCAATTTCTTACGTTTATGAACCTTGTCCTTTCCATTTCAGATGACCCAGAGACTGGATATGTACGCTGAGGAACTGACGGCGGCTGTTAAACCTGATTATAAACCGGACATAGTCACAGAAAACTGAGTGTCATTATATAGAGTAATAACTTTAAATTGTGACCCATCACACGAAAGGGGACCATCCAGGAATTCAAATGGGAGTGCTACAAGAATCTATCAGCGAAGCCATTATGATTTCATTTCCAAACGAAAATATAACATTCCAGTCTGTTCTCAGCTCAATTGCATTGTTATTCCACTAGTGTAATAACACCCATGTTATATCAAAAATATTCAACAGGGTTATTTCACTGCCGCAACACAGGTCATATTATAAACTGAAAATCTTATCTTTCAGATTAAAAACATTGTAAAAATTGTCAAACATGCGATTCTTTATTACAAGGTTTGATCCTACCTTGGTTTCATTAAAATGTGTTAGTCCCAAAATATTGACCCCTCTTAAATATCATCAGGTTTTTAATCAAAAGGTGCTTATATGTAGAAAACTTTAGTCATTCCTAGCTGTAGCTTTATTACAAAATATGCGGTTTGTGGGTAAAATATATTCTTTAATGCTTTTCGGTGGTTTATCAAGAAATAACGGTAGATTATGACTTGATAATCTCATCGCAAAAGCAGTGAGATTATCAAAAACTTATACCCTGCTTTTGTGCATTTCATCCTATCTGTCGTCATCTTTGCGGGGCGAAATAAGTGACGTCACAATGCACGTTGCATAGCAATCACGCGCAAAATGACGCGCTTTACGAAAATTTGTCCTAGAAATTTCCCATTTTGTCTCATTTTTGCATTAAAGAAATAGAATAATCGTTTGTTTTTCGTGTAAGATCGATTAATGTTTCATTTCGTAAACAACAAAAGCTATATTTTCTCTCGTTGCTCTGCCACTCGTGAAAATATAGCTTTTGTTGTTCACTCAATAAAATATAAATCAATCTTACACTGAAACAAACGATTATCCTCTATATGTCGAGATCTTTTGTGTTGAAGAAGACAAAAGTTATCACTACAAGTTGGTGTATGTGAGAAGATGTGGTGATCCATCTATTTGGATTTGTCTGGAGCTAAACTCCTTTATTTTTGAATGGATTTCTAGAAAAAATCCACTCAATAAGGAAATCTTATGTGTGTCAAGGTCATGGCCTATTTTTTGTCAGGCCTACAATTTTCTCACTGATAGCTAGATCTCATAAAACCTTGATGTTCAACTAAGATGTGAGGTGCAATTTATATTAATGGCTGTAGGGTCAAAGTCACATTTCAAAGTCAAATGTGTGGGTTTATTCCTTGATGTTTCTATACTTTACATATTGCCAAATCCATTTTTGAATTCGTATACATGTATACACATATACTGTTTTCTTGCTAGTCAGAGTATATTTTATTAAAGAATATTCAAATATTTGTAAACTCTCTTATTTTATGTCTTATTTTTTTACTTTTGAACCGACTCAACCCTTCTTATGCTGTTCAGAGCAAAGCTTTTCTGTACACAAACCTTTGACAGACAGGATAGACTAACAGCATCCTGCACAGTTGTGCATTCTGACCGTAGCATTTACTTTGTTTTCTTTCAGTTCTTGTGAGGAAACTAGAGCCACACTCATCAAAATTTTGTCTAAACCTGCTCAAAATGAGCAACTTTGATAGTTCAATGTCTGTCGTCAGTTCTGCGACTTGAGTTGTCCACAATTTCTTTTAAACATCTTCTCCTCCATTCAAGACCCACATCTCCATCATAGTGCAAAAATGATCTTTGATTTTATGTATCAAGAGGGCCAGAATGGCCAGAATGGCCCTAAACCGCTCACCTGAATTTTATTGTTCCAGTGGATGTCATCAAAGTAACTTTCTTGAAAATTACCAAATTGTTGAAGAGGAGATGTTATGTCAAGAATTTAAAGTGATAATAGACCCTGCTCACCCATTCAGTACTGAGGAGACCCAAAATTAGCCCTGCCCTGCCATGCCCATATTTTTAGGCCAATCAAAATTTTGCAAACAATTTTTGAAAACAGTCATCAAAGGAAAATTCTGGTAAAGTTCATTGAAATCGGCCCAGTGATTCAGATGTTGTTCTGGCTCAAAATAAGCCCCACTATAGGTGTTTTTTCAAAACTGAGCTCTGACGTAGGCGTTTAATCCATTACCACATATATATCGGGTATATTTAAAAAGCATATGATACATTTTTAAGATGATTTGTATCTTTTTTATGTATTGTTTAAACCTGTTTTATCTATTTTGAAAGAAAAGCACGGGAATTTAACCGTTAAAAATAGATTTCATGGCTCACCGCGCAAAATCTACCTATATTATTTATAGGCCAATCAAAATTTTGAAAACAATTTTTGAAAAGGGTCACCCAAGGAACATTCTAGTAAACTAAAGTTTTATCGAAATCAGCCCAGTGATTCAGGAAGAAATTTGTTCAAAGATTTTAAGATTAATGACGACTCCAGACGCACAAAGGACCCGCATTGATCCTTAAAGCTCTCCTTGAGCACATTTTGCTCAGGTGAGCTAAAAAATTTTCTCCTCACAAACTACTGGATGAATTTCAACCAAAAATACTTGGATGGTAAATAGAATAACATGCAAGTGTCTTAAAATATCAATGTTACCTGGTCTCGCCTGCAAGAAATTATCATGACTCAGCTAATGTTCATCCTGATAAATTTCCAAACCTCGATCAGATAACATTGATATTTTAATACATTAACATGTTTCTATCATTCCATTGGCAAGAGATGAATATAGATAAGGGCACAGCCTAGGGGTGCCTACACTTGGCTGTTGGATGCTGGATAGTAGTTGAAATATCTAAAGTAGACAAAGGGGCATAATTCTCACAAAATGCATCAAAAAGAGTTTTCTCCCTTGGTATTATAGGCTCCTCTTTTGATAGTGAACATGTATGCCAAATTTCAAGTGAATGCCTTCTGTAGAATCAGATATAAAAAAAAATCAAAGTTTTCACACAATGACAACAGCAAGGCTTTAGCAATACCTCAGGTTTTCTCTGAAAACAGCCAAGCTAAAAAGGATGTGTGCTGTTTTTGGTTTGTTTATATGGGGTTGATGCCACTTTTAACAATTTTGCAGTTATATCGTGGAGGCTGAAGCACCTAACAAGGGATTTCTGGTATTTCTCACACCAGTACTACCATCACATCTATCCCTGGCCTCCAGCTGCTATCCCACATAGGTCTATGATTATCAACCCATTGGTTGAAGACAAATGATGGAAAGGATGAGTGCTGCAATAGAGGATTGTACCCTTGACCTTTTGAATGATAATCCACCACACAACCACTGTGCTTTAACAGCGTGCTGTGGTTATAATCAAATCAAGAACCCCATGATTTGGAGTTAAATGTGCTACCGTTTTTTTGACAGGAGGCCTATGGAGATACACTGGCTGATCCAAGCTTAAACTTGGCACACATTCATGGGAATTGTCACAAACTGGCTTATTTGTGGCCGTTACACATAAAGGGGTCATCTGAGTAGCATGTAAAGTTATGACACTAGTCTGACTGTGCAGACTGACTAGGGTCGAAACTTTTCACGCTATTCTCGCTTTCTTCATCTTGAATGATCAATCTACCTTCTTGTGAAAGAAATTTTGAAATTCAACCACCAGTTGACCTTTATTGTAACAAATTTCTTTTTCATGATTTTTATGCTCCCCGAAGGGAGAGCATATAGCCGCCGCTTTGTCTGTCCGTCCGTCCGTACGTCCGTAATTCCGTCCGTCCGTCCCCACCTATTTCTCCATAACCCCTGGGCCAAATTAAATGAAACTTACCATGTGAACTCCCTATGATATAGTGATGATGCATCTGTGACGGTTTTTGGATTTGAGGCCTCGTCACGGGAAAAGGGGACTTAGGGTAAAAAACAGTTTTTCCCAAATTTCTCCGAGTCTAACGGTCAGAATTTAGTGAAATTTCATATTTGAGTAGCAAATCAGATGCCCTTTACTATAAACAATTTGAAATTAACGTAAAAAAATATATATCATGGAAAAAGGGGGCTTAATGTTTGTTACCTTTACGTTAGCGCATAAAATACAGTTATTCTTTCATTTCTCCTAGTCTTATGCTCAGAATTTGATGAAATTTCACATTTGAGTAGCAAATCAGATGCCGTTTACCCTAAACTATTTGAAATTTGTGTCTAAAATTATGTCATGCAAAAAGGGGGTTTAATGTTTGTTACCTTTATGTTAGCTGAATAAGATAACAGCTTATTTGAGTCTTTGAAATCTGACCACAGAGCATATCTCCTAAAGTATAATAGCTATCAACTTGAAACTTTATAGGTGGAAAGATCTTATGGAGGAGAAGTGCAGTGCACAAGAACTACAACTCTTACTTGCATAATTTTGGAGTTATTGCCCTTTGTTATTTTTGATACTTAGATTATATCTGGAGCATATCTCCTAAAGTATAATAGCTATCAACTTAAAACTTTATGGGTGGATAGATCTCATGGAGGAGAAGTGCTATGCACAAGAACTACAACTCTTACTTGCATAATTTTGGAGTTATTGCCCTTTGTTATTTTTGATACTTAGATTTCGTCTGGAGCATATCTCCTAAAGTATAATAGCTATCAACTTGAAACTCTATGGGTGGATAGATCTCATGGAGGAGAAGTGCAATACACCAGAACTATAACTTTTGCTTGCATAATTTTGGAGTTATTGCCCTTTGTTATTTTTAATACTTAGATTTAATAGGAGGTAAATCTCTGACAGTACAAAAGAATCTATTAGGCTTCAGTTTACTATCAAGCTTTTGTGGCGGGGGATGTCCATGTCCAACATGGCTCTTGTTTTTGTGACAATGTCTTATTCGGGGAGCATAATCCGTCTCTGACGGCTCTTGTACTTTATGGAGTTTGGAGATGATCCCTTTACCTGTGATGGGTCACAATTACAGTAAAACTTGTGTTAAGGGACCACCTAAGGGACCACCAAGAAGCGGTCGTTAATGGCAATGGTAGCTTACTATAAACTACTATATACACCATTATCATGGTAAATGTGACAGTTCATTTTGATGGTATTTAAAGATTGTCGGTCAAGTCGCACTGAATCCAATGATACTTGAACCCATTTAAATCGTCTTGTTTAGACGATTCTAATGGGCTCCAACAGCAAAAGATTCATGAACTTCTTTTACATTGATTTTGCTTACGGCGATGGGGCTCTTATGGTGGTCGCTTAATAAAATCGGTTGCTTAATAGACATGGTGCTCATGCAATATGGACTGTACTACTAAGTGCACATCTAAGAATACATATGGCGGACCTTTTGTTGATTTCCATGTGATTTTTCCATTTCTTAGGTATAGGTAAGAGGGGGGTTATGCCAGTCTAAAATCATTATTTCTCATTGAAACCATGTTGTGGGTACTCATTGGAATTGTCTTGTCAAGACAATTCCATGAGTACCAACAACATAGGATTTGTGAAAGTATATTAAGTGAAATAATCTTATTTGAAATCCACCATTCCCCCTCTATCTGTAGCTTTGTCATTTTGAAGATCATTACAAACAAGAGATGTGTATAAAACATTAATGCCCCCCTTAAAATCAGGTTAATGGCCCATTCTCGGACAATCAACAATGGGCAATAACTCACACAAGATGATGAGTAGAGTTATGGTTCTTGTGCACTGCACATCTCCTAAATGAGATCTTTCCACCTGTGAAGTTTCATGATTCTAGCTTACATGCTTTTTGAGATGTGCTCCAGAGAAAAACGGTCTACCAATGGATGGACTGACAAATGCAAAGCAATATACCCCCTCTTCTTAGAAGGGGGGTTAGGGTGGGGGGCATAATAACATACAAGTAAAGCAATTGAATTTCAATTTATATTCACATACTAGGATGAAATGACAATTTAGATCTATTTACATTAAAATGCACAACAATTCTCCATGGTCATGATGATGATGATAATAACGAACATGCCGTCCTTGGATGACCAATATGTTGTTTCTACAGCTGTAAACTTAAGGTAGTGGACCCGTAATAGTTTTGCAACATCTCCGAGGTTATGAACTTTTACAGTGTTAACCAAGGTTTCCTAATGATTTTCATTAGGAAACCTTAGTTAACATTTTGAAAGTTCATTAGATCCGAAAGGTTGCCAAACTATTGCGGGTCCACTACCTTAACAATCTGGTCACCCAACTATGACAAAGCAAAGCTTAATCAAATGGTTATTGATGAAAAGCAAGCGTAAAATTATTAAGCAAATATTTTTGATGAATTTCTGTAAGTTTCACATTTTTTTCATTACTTTAGATTAAGAACATTTAATGTTGATAGCAGAAATCTTTTTTATATTCTTATTTATAATATCAGTGATTTTCAGACTTAAATTTTTACTGTTCATTTCAAAACAGGTTTTAGAAACCTAGTGTAGGCTTTCACATTACATGAAATCGTTTAAAATTAATTGGAAGGTCAATTTAATCAGTCAATTATGATTTATAATGAACAATGAATTTATAATGTACAAAAATAGTGAATACTAAAATACAAAACATATAGATGAGCGCAATAAAATGGTCCATAATGCTCTTCCTTCAAAATGCGCCAGAGAGATTCAATGAATACTAAGCAGTAGAGTTATTATTAGAATAGTATGATTCTACAAGAGAAGTAAGTCTTTGAAAAAGTTTTAATGTTGCACTTTCAAAAAGCTAAACCCAAAATATGTAATGTCATTTTCAAGACATACACTTTTGAAATTTCCTTTCTTTTAGAAAAAATATCTTGATACTATTCATGGGATGAAAGCAGGTCTGAATTTTAAGCCTTCAAAATAATTTCAGTATGACAATCATCCATTTGTTACAGGAAATTTTTGGCATGAAAAGAAGAAGAGTCAAAATGCTGTTTGTCCCTTTTAGTTCTTTTAAAGTTAAAAGGTCACTACCTCCTGTCCTCCCTATGATGAAAATGCTTTCAGTCTTATCAAGACATTAGTGCAAAATTATTTTAAGTGCCTTTGTAGGCATTTAAAATAATTTATGCACCATCTCTTGAAATACAGCTTTTACAAATTTACATGTTGGTTCAAGAAGAGTATTTTTGTTTAAACTTCAATTGCTTTAACTATCAGAATACTTATCAGACTTCCTTACAAGTTTTCAGTATTCAACATTATTTCCAAGGTCAAATTTATAGCTTTGTTAACTAAACGCAGTGAAGTACTTGGTGCAACTAGGGTAGATGAAACCCTAAGCTGACTCATTTGCACTGATTTCTGAACAAATTGCTCTGTAACCATAATTATTTCTATAAACACATTTAATCTTTGTTTCAAAATTTACTTTCATACAACAATATAGGATAAAACAATGAGCAATCACGTCTAATATGGTCTCTGTCTTCTATCATCTCGACCCCTGAAAATAAACAAGGTAATAAACATGAAAGTAAACATAAAATTAACAAGAAAACAAACATGAAATAAACAAGAAAACAAACATGAAATAAACAAGAAGAAAAAAAAAATGAAATAAACAAGAAATGAAAAAGAAAATAAATATGAAATACAGATCAACTTTAATTCCTTCGTTTATTTAAAAAGGGTTTAAGGCCACAACACTTCTTTCAGACATTTATTCAGTTATAAATTAGTGGCTGGCACCTACCCATGACTTCTTGTTTCTCACATTCAATCAACCAGCTAACTATCCAACAATCCAAGAATACTAATGCTAATTTGCCCATCAGTGCAAGACTTTTTGCCCTTGTCTCAATGATTTCTGATAGTACAGGTGATTCTTCTTATATCATATGTATGTTACGTGTAAATTTGAAGTTAAGAGCAAAGGCCTTTATGCCAGAGATAGGAGAAAAGGACAGTTTTTTAACAAGAACAATTAAGCAGAGGCTTTAGAAATAGCCCTGGATTTTCTCTAAAAACAGCTAACTATAAAATAATGTAAATCTCCCATTCATAAATAGGCTGCTCCTAGAAAGTTTGCAAATAAAGAACCTACCCTCTGCCACCATAACCACCACCGCCACCTCGACCACCTCTGTCTCTATCACCTCCACGACCTCGACCACCACCAAAACCACCACGACCACCTGAATATAAAGTATGGATTGGATTTTTTTGCCTGTGCATTTTGAAATGTTCATGAGGAGCCTAGACAGTCACATGCTGTTAATATATAGTTTACTATTGGTCTACAGATACTTTGAGACCTTATCTAAATACCTAACACATATTGAAGACTCTGGTCAGACTGTGTGAATGCACACGCTAGTCTGTCTTTGCTTTGCTGTTATTTAAAATTGTTGCAAATCTCACGCAAAGGTTTATTTAATGTTGTTACAATAACTAAAATTGATACATTATTTCAAATGAACAAAGAATAATTCATTCCTGAAATCATTCAGTCTTGTTTCAGGCAAGTATCCATTCTGACATTTTTTTCTTTCACTGATGGGTAGTTAATCATTAATCTAGATGGGATGTCATGAGCAGTAGACACAGACACAATGTCTTTTTAGCACAGATGTGTGTGAATAATAGGCTTCTCTTGTTAGGTGCTCAAGTCATCACAATAGGACTGAGACATTATTAAAAGTGGTTTTTAATTGGTTAACGATAAAAACATTTCTTAAATGATATACTAACCCCCATCTCTACCACCATAACCTCCTCCCCCTCGACCTCCTCTGTCACCACCACGACCCCCACCATAACCTCCACCACCACCTCGACGATCTCCAAAACCACCGCCACCACGACCTCGACCACCACCTCGGTAATCTATAAATAGAATCTCAAATATATATCCACCACCAGGTCACCATCATCAACACCACATCCATTTCTGTACTCTCTTAACTTCCATATTAGACCTAAGAGATCTTTAAATTGTATCAACATAATGCAACCTTTTACCTTTGTAAAACATATGTGCAGTCTAATGTTAGTCTACACCACCTGTTTCTCACTTTCAAACCAAAATGGTCAATAGATTTAGTTTTTCAAATGAAAATTGACCTACAGTTTGGACATTCAGTGCTTTCTGCCCTTTGATTTTGATGAACATGTTTTTGCCATAATTCATTCAGAATGATAAGGGTTAAGGTGCATTTCACTCAGTCTGATTCAATTATTCTCCACAACAATGCAGAAGAAAACCTGAATGGAGGCAGTGTTGGCAAAAGCCAGATTGCACGTCTATGCATGCTGATTTTCATCTATACTGACCACATAGCCTTGGCCACAGCAGGAAAATGACATGACTAGCATGAGAAGGGTAAACATTTATAGCAAAAAGAAGCCGGATCATTAAGGTAGTGGACCCATAATAGTTCCGCAATGTTTCGGAACTCATTAACTTTCACAATGTTGAGAGATTTCCTAATGAATCTATCCATAAATGAGAGGTATATGCTTCAGATGAACTTAATTATGTATGACCTTGAGAGATGACCATGACCTTTGAACAATCTGAATATTTCTTTAAATGGAAAATATAATAAAAAGAGATAAAGAACAAAAGTGCCAATTTATTTTGAAATCCACTAAATACCAAATATTGTAGGACATATGCCATGGACAAGCTCAATTTTAAAGTTTAACCTTGAGAATGATTTTGACCATGGAATTATCTGAACATTTATTATTTGGCACATCTATTCTTGAAAAAGTAGACTTGTGCCTTACAAAATTTGAATACAACAAGACTTTAAGAGCACTGCCTATGGGTGCCTACTCTCTGCTGTTGAGTGCTGGATGGCTGAAAAAAATCAGTCGAAAAAGGGGCATAATTTGAACAAAATGCATCCCCCTTCATAGTATAAGTTGCTCTTTTGATGGTGAGCATGTGCGTCGCGTTTTAATTGAATGCCTTCAGTATAACCAGAGACATCACGAAATGTCAAAATTTTTGTACAACGACAACAACAATGATGCAACCAAGGCTATGGCGATTCCTTGGGTTTCTCCGAAAACAGCCGAGCTAAAAATACAGACAATTTAAGATGGACAGGCAAACTGACTATCACGCATACACTGCCTTGTCATAGTGACAATTAAGTCTTGTACACTGTAAGTAGGCTCAACAATTATTGTAGGAAACATTAACAGAAAAAAAGAAAATAAGCAATTTCTCCTTTACCCATGATATTTTACACTGATAATTTTCTCTAGCACTTTAAAACAAGACTTGATATTCCCTCACTATTTTAAAAAGATTTTTGAATCTAAAGTTATAATGTGGTTGTGACTTTTTAGAAAATTTTACTGTTTCGCTTAAGCAGACAAAGTCAAAAATTGAAATTAACCCTTTCCTGTATAATCCCAATCCCTGTTTTTTACGTGCCTGAGATTTTATTTTTGAGAAAACATTGAGGAAAAGGAAGAAATTGCTTGTGATAAGCAATTTTGTCTTTTTCCACACTATTTTCTACCCTACTGAACAGTTATTTTTCACATTAAATCCACACTAAAGTTTAATCTACAAAATCATTGCATTTGGACAGGTCTAAAATTTGATAAAACAGGAAAGGGTTAAACAGTAACGAAATGTGTAAAATTTATCATAGATTGCTGTGACCCTCCCTCTATTTTTTTTTCAAGATTTATGTGACTAATGAGTGACAAATCAGGCAAGATCAACTTGCAAATGCATAAAATATTGTATCCCTTTGATATTACCTACTATCTCTTCCGCAAGAGCTGTCACACGATTTGGCAATCAACTTGCTTGTCCAAGGATACTTTATTTGTTACTTTTAGAGCTAAAAACATAACTGCTTAGTTTCAGCTGTCCGACTTTTAAATAAGAGTACTGCCCATGGGGGACAATGCTCGGCTGCAAGTGCTGAATAATGTAATAACCCAAATCGATCAAGGGGTATCACTCTTTAAAAGTGCTTTCAGATTTATCCCACCTAATAGTCTGGATAGCTGTTATGGTGAACACACATGCCAAGTTCAATGAAGATGAATAAACAATAGAGATACGCCTAAGCTTGCAGGTTGTCTTGCAAATTAAAGTGCTAATGCCAACGACACCTGTGTGATGCCATTACCTCGACTTTTTGCAAAAAAACAGAAAAGCTTATAAAAAAGATTGTCCGGAGAAAAGACTGATCGTAGTCCTCCTTCTTGCCCACTCAGACACAAGAGACCTATCTTTTTTTTCCTGCAATTCACAATTGGACAAGTCTTGATATACTTTGCCAGTTTAGGTTATTCTCATGAGGAAATCATGAAAATGACCTCGTAGGCCAGAAAAAAATATACATATGTTTCAGATGAGCCTTGAGATGTATGTCAGGTCAGTAGGTCACAAAGTTATAAATATGTAACCGCCATGAGAATAAGGACCACCAGGGAACTTGGTAAAATAAATATTTCAAAGAGATTGGTGTCAGTATAGATCAAACAGAGGCAACTTTTCTCACAGAAAAGTAATATGATCACTCTCCATTCAGAAATAGCTAAAGTGCAAAAAGTTTCTATCCTAGTAAGTCTGCATATTCTGACTTGAGTCATCCCTTTATGTGTCAACCAGATGGTCCCTTTTTGCCCCACAAATCATATATTTCAGTCCTTGAACAAGGTGTTGGTCTAACTATTAGCCTATTTAGAGGCACATCCAACTCCTTCAATCATCATGCTAGGGGTTTGATCCTCAGTGTAGCACATTATCTTTTCCAACATTTGCCTCCCACTGATGACTAGATAATCACAGATGGGGGATTGGAAAGAATGGTGTGACAGTTCTGGCGTCAGGAATACAGTGAAACCTGTCTTAAGCAAGCACCCAAGGGACATTTAAAAAGTGCTTGCTGAAGACAGGTGCTTGCTTAATACAGGTCAATTTCAGTGCAATTGGTTCATTTGGGAACCCGAAGTCCGCTAGCTTAATACAGGTTGCTTGCTAAAGTGGATGCTAAGACAGGTTTGACTGTACTTTGCCTTTCTAGTAATCAGTTATTTAGTTTGATATAGTCGGATCACCTGAAGCAGATTTTTTTTTGCCTGGCCCAGAGTCTGGTCTAGAACTATTACACAAGTTAAGTCATGTCAAACATTAATATAGTTGGATCACTTGAAGCACATGTGTATTTTTGTCTGGCCTTACCATGGTCCCCATCCCCAGAGTCGGGTCTAGCACTATGACACAAGTTACAGTCAAGTCAATCAGTAAATATAGTCAGGTCACCTGAAGCACATATATATTTTTGTCTGGCCTTACCATTGTCCCCATCCCCAGAGTCGGGTCTAGCACTATGACACAAGTTACAGTCAAGTCAATCAGTAAACATTGTCAGGTCACCTGAGGCAGATATATATTTTTGCCTGGCCTTACCATGGTCCCCATTCCCAGAGTCAGGTTACCACTATTACACAAGTTAGTGTCAGGTCAATCAGTAAATGTAGTCAGGTCACCTGAAGTAATTGGGTCATCTGAAGCCCATATATATTTTTGTCTGGTCTTACCATCATCCCCATCCCCAGAGTCGGGTCTAGCACTATGACACAAGTTACAGTCAAGTCAATCAGTAAATATAGTCAGGTCACCTGAAGCACATATATATATTTTGCCTGGCCTTACCATCATCCCCATCCCCAGAGTCGGGTCTAGCACTATGACACAAGTTACAGTCAAGTCAATCAGTAAATATAGTCAGGTCACCTGAAGCACATATATATTTTTGTCTGGCCTTACCATCATCCCCATCCCCAGAGTCGGGTCTAGCACTATGACACAAGTTACAGGTGTTTCTCCAAGCAAAGTTGTTATTACCACAGGATTCATCAGGACATGTCCAATCTCCCTGCCGACCACCATCTCCTCCTGAAAAGTATCCAGACAATAATTTTAAAACTGAGGTAATGAAATAACAAATCTTCTAAGACTACCTGCAACTCTTATTATATGTGACTGTGCGCAAGATTTCCAACAATTTCAAATATGCGCAAAGCAAAGACTCTGACCAGCCTGTGCATCCGCACAGTCTGATCAGTCTTTGTTATGCTTTAAGAAGATAGATAAGGTCGCAAAGTCTCTAGGCCATCAGGTAACTTTATTTTTACAGTATGTGGCTGTCTACTTTACTCAATGTTCGCCATTCACAAACATTTCACATTGTTGGAAATGTCACGCACAGGCTCATATGTGTTTAATTTAGTGAATCAATCAATATCATATATTTTGATAAAGGCCATTTCAACAAATTGATGTAATTTCTTTTTAAAAGGGGTTTTACGCCATTTTATGCCACTTTCAGCAATCTTTCAGTTATATTGCTGCGGCAAGGGCACCTACCAATGGATTCTTGGTATTTCTAAAATCAGTACTACCATAATATCCTTTTCTAGCCTCTAGCTAATTTTCCATATAGGTCTAAGATTATCAACCACAGTTGAAAGACAAATAGGAGGAAAGGATAAGTGCCGCCATTGGGTATCTACACCAGGGCCTTTTGATTGCAAGTCTGATTGGATATTGAATAAAAACATTTGTGCTTCAATGGCTGTTATGAAATTGGCTTCATAATCAGTCTATGTTTGGGCAAATGTTTACAGGGATGTGGAATTTCCATGCCCAACGTCTGACACATCCTTTTTTCTATGCCACTTGTCCATAGACAAGCAAATACCAGGACAAATATCAGAAAGGTACTAACAGATCTAAAAGATTGATTATCATAATTTTAATATCGAAGGATAGAAAACATTGTTTTTCATGAAGAAAATGCTGGAGTCCAGCATTTTCTTCTTAAAAAACTATGTTTTCCCTAAATTGATTGATTTTCTTTTTTGATGACTTGATATTTTTGAAGCGGAATAAGAAGAAATCATCATTGACTTGTCTGGGGACAAGTGGAGAAATTCTGTATTTCCACATTCCTGGTTTTAAATGTCATACACATGCTAAAATGATGTAAAACTCTGAGACAATTAAACTGTCAAGATAAAGATGTATTTGTGACCCGTCACACATAAGGGACCATCTGGGTAGTGCGTAAAGTGTCGACCCCACGCAGACTGACTAGGGTCGACACTTTTTGCACCATGCTTATTTTCTGAATCTAGATGATCAATCTACCTTCCAGTGAAAGAATTTTTGAAATGCGACCTATGGTTGACCTATACTGGATCAAATCTCTTTTTCAATAATTCATTTTATAGAATTCCCGGATGGTCCCTTTTTATGCGACCAGTCACATTTAGGAAATTCTGGTCCCTCAAAGGGGATTATTACCTCTTCCTCCACCTCTGCCACCGCCTCTACCACCGCCTCTATCACCACGGTCACCACCACCTCGACCACCACCGCCGCCACCACCACCACGTCGACCATCTCTACCACCAAAACCACCAGCATTCACCTTTCTCTGGGCAATTTGTACCTTGATGACCTGGCCTCCAAACTCCTTCTCTGTAAGTATAATAACCTTATTTGTTGAGATAAATAAACAAAACTCTCAAATGCTTTCGGGGGGATAAACAAGAAATAACTATTGATCAGAAATTCTGCTAGTGTCTTAAACTTGGGAATCATTGACCCCTTGAACACAAAATTCTGGAGGTCAAAACTGGTTTTAAAGGGGTCAAAAAAGAGCAAAAGATGAACACTTACCAGTCTTTAAAGTAATCTATTTAGCTGAAACAGCATAAACAATAGTGTTGACACACTTTATTGTTAATGTTGTTTCATTTATATAGATCTTGTTATAGTATGAAGAAAAACAATTGATCTATATGATCTTTTACATTGCATAGGTTGCACCACTGGAAATTCAGTGGGTCAAAATGATCCTCTGCATGAAATTTTTGAGGGTCAAAATGGGATTTTACATGGTCAAACCCTGGTTTACGGGTCAAACACGAGCCCTGTTGAACATCATATGATTAACTCACCAGTAAAGTTACCAAAAAATCCTACATTCATTTATTTCACCCTTTTTGTTGTTATCCAAGCAGAACCAAGTAAATGCATGACCTCATACCATTGCAAAGCAATCATGTGCAAAATGAAGCGCTTTTATGAAAATTTGTCCTAAAATTTTCAAATTTTTTTGTCTCGTTTTTGCATTGAAGAAATGAGGATAATTGTTTTTTTTGAGTATAATTTATAAATATTTCATTTTGTGAACAACAAACAAGAGGACCAAGATGGTCCTAGATCGCTCACCTGAGTCTCTATGACCCCTGGGACATCACATTAATTAGATAGGCAGATGTCAACAAGAGCTGTCACTGTAAGATGACAATGCCCCCGACACCGCTTTGATAGTAATAAGGAAGTTATGGCCAATGTTAAAGTTTTTGGACGGAATGACGGACGGACGGACGGACAGACGGACGGACGGACGGACAAGTCAAATTTATTATGCCTCCCTATCGGGGGCATAAAAAGAAGATAATTGCCTAAGATCAATACCAAGGAACACTGTCAGCAAAGAGCAAGACAGATATGCCTTTTTGCTCTTTGATTCTATGTAAAAAGGGATGCACCCGGGTGGACCCCAAAACTGACCCCAGGGTCTTGATATGAACAAACTTGGAAGAGGTCCATAAGATGATGCTACATTCTAAATATGAAAGCTGTCTGCCTTCTGGTTTCAGAAAAGAAGATTTTTGAAGGTTTTCCCATTTTCACCCATCATACTCAGATGAGCTGAAAGGGATGCGCCCGGGTGGAGCCCAAATATGACCCAAGGGTCTTGATATGAACAAACTTGGTAGGGGCCCACAAGATGATGCTATATACCCAAAATGAAAGCAGTGTGCCCTCTGGTTTCGATTAAAGAAGATTTTAAAAGATTTTCACTTTTGATTCTATGTAAAAAGTGTTGCGCATGGGCAAAGCCCAAACATGACCCAAGGGTCTTGATATGAACAAACTTGGTAGAGGTCCACTAGATGATGCTACATACCAAATATGAAAGCTGTCTGCCTTCTGGTTTCAGAGAAGAAGATTTTTGAAGATTTTTATTTTTTTACCCTTCGTGCTCATAAGAGATAAAGGGATGCACCCGTGCAAAGCCCAAATATGACCCAAGGGTCTTGTTATGAACAAACTTGGTAGGGGCCCACTAGGTGATGCTACACACCAAATATTTAAGCTGTCTGCCATCTGGTTACAGAGAAGAAGATTTTTAAAGATTTTCGCTCTATGATTCTATGTAAAAAGGGTTGGGCCCGGGAAAAGCCCAAATATCACCCAAGGGGCTTGATATGAACAAACTTGGTAGAGGTCCACTAGATGATGCTACATACCAAATATGAAAGCTGTCTGCCTTCTGGTTTCAGAGAAGAAGATTTTTAAAGGTTTTCATATTTTCACCCTTTTTGTTAAGGGTAAAGGGAAAGTTAAGGGTTTATTTGAACAACTTTGGTAGAGCTTGACCCAAGGAACATCCCTGCCAAGTTTCATCAAGATTGGCCCACTGGTTTAGGAGGAGAAGATGTTTAAAGAAATTGTGGACGACGCACGACGGACGACGCACGACTGACGACGGACATTCTACGATCCCAATAGCTCACCTTGAGCACTTTGTTGCTACATTTTCACTTATAGCTCCACCATTGGTAAAGATATAGTTTTCATTATTCACTCGTCAAGATTAGCAGGTTATATTGCTGCCTCATCAAGTCAAGGACAAAACCCTATGGAAGTCTCAATCTACTTAATGTAGTGGAAATGTAATAGTTCCGCAACATTTCGGAACTCATGAACTTTCACAATGTTGACCAAGGTTTCCTAATGAAAATGATTAGGGAACCTCGGTTAACGCTGTTAAAGTTCATTAGTTCTGGAGCATTGCGGAACTATTACTGGTCCACTATCTTAAATAACAACAGTAATAATTTACAACATTTTTGGTCTTTCACATGACAAACAATAGAAATCCAAGAATTTAAATTCAAAAGTAAACCTCTTACCACTGAACCAGTTGATAGCTGCCTTTGCAGTTTCCGGATCATCGTATGTGACCGTTGCCTCTCCTTTTGGCTCACCAGTATTTTTGATGATACAATATTTTCATTAATAATATGACCTATGTCGCGGGAGTGAAACAATATCGTGGAAAATTTTTGATATTACACAGGTGTTATTACACTAGTGGAATAACTATGCAAATGAGCTCAGAGCGAATAGCAACACTATTTTGTTACAGCGAAAATGACATCATAATGTATATATTGTGACGTCAGTTTTTTACAGTGTTAAAAAGCTTTGCGGAAAAATGAAATGTTGAATTTCAAGAATTTTGACGATTTTTCTCTCAAATTCAGGTCATATTATAAATAGAATATAATATTTGTGCTCATAAAATTACAGAATTTATTAAACTTGTCATCAAAAACAGATTAAAACTCGTCGCAGCCTCGTTTTTATCTGTTTATAGATTACTCGATTAATAAATTCAGTATTCAATGACCACTCATTCAATATCCTCTATGTATTCATAAGTAACCAAACAAGTACAGTCTGAAAATAAGTTGAAGTGAACCTCTTACCACTGAACCAGTTGATAGCAGCCTTTGCCGTTTCAGGATCATCATATGTGACAGTTGCTTCTCCTTTTGGCTCACCGGTATTTTTGTCTTTATACATCCACACTTTAGGCTTACCAGTCTTTTTGTCAATCTATAAATGTAAGAAATCATTGCTTAATGAAAGCTTAATATCATATCAATGGCTCAGCTCGAAACAGTTGTAGCTCCCTATATGTATATAGAGAGTTACAACTATTTCGTGCTGAGCCATCAATTTGTGACCTGTCATGCTAAAGGGACCATCTCGGAAGTGCTTAGTGTCGACCGATTGCACAGCCTGACTAGGGTTGAAACTTTTCGCACTTGGATTCAGAAAATTAGTAATCTACCTTCCTATGAAAGAACTTTGAAATGTGACCTCTGGTTGGCCTATTAACAGATATATACAAGGATCCTGATAGAATCCCTTGCTTTGATTGGTTTGTTTGCTTGGGGTTCAAAGCTGCTTTCAACAATCTTTCAGATATATTGCTGGAGCACCTAACAATTTCTCACACCAGTTCCACCATAAAATCCTTTCCTACCTCCAGCTGCTATCCTACATAGGTCTATGATTATCAATCCATTGATGGAAGACAAATAGTCAAAAATGATGAGTGCCGCAACTTTTGGGATTCAAACCCAGGATGGGCTTGAAGAGAAATAGATTCTGATTGAAAGAACGCCTAAATTTAACAGATATATAGAAGGATCCTGATGGAATCCCATGGTATGAACTACTGGGATCCCTCCCAATATTTAGTAATCCATGAGATCCCGGGAAACTGTCAGTGTCGAACCCTGAAACTACTATAAAGGAGGGAGCCTAACATGGAGATACACTTTACCTTAATAACACCAATACTGCCAAAGTGTGCCATCAATTCATCCTCTGTTGTTGACCTGTTGAGACCTGTGATGAACACAGTGTCTGGGGTCTCTTGTAGCTCTCTATCTCCACCCCATCCACCGCCTCCCCCGCGGCCACCACCTGCCAGATATAACATTCTAGGTTACCATATGATCATGGACAATCACAATGCGTCTGGGCAAGAGGAGATCAATGTAATCCAGGGTCTGTTTTTCACCAATAAGACAAACATTTTCAAATTTGAATTTTGTGACGAGTGCTTTGACTGAAAAGACAGTTATTCATGCATGTCTCATCCAATCAAAGTACTTGTTTCAATGAATTGAACTTGTAGATTAAACAAGTTGGTAATTACAGACCCATATTTTTTTAACATTCTTGTTTCTTTGCACCAGAATGAAGCAAAGACTAACATCAGTCTTCATATGGATATACATGCAGTCTGATCTTAGTCTTTACCACATTGCTGCAACTATTTGAAGGACAAATGTTAGTTTATTGCAAAACAATGACAGGTCCATTAATTTTGGATGGCATATAACTGCTTTTTTGACGCTATTTAAGCTTCTGTTAAAGAAAATTATTTAAATCCAAGATCAAAATGTAAAAATATCTAAAAAAAAAAAAAGTGTTAATGCTCTTGTTATTTTTTTATGTCAGCATATATTTTTTTAAACTTACAACTTACTCCTCTTGCCAAGACATTTCTCTGGCATATTTTTACTTGATATGTCACTTAATCAGAAGAGTTGGCAATATTCATTGGTGCATATCAAATTCAAGGTGTAAGTTTGGATTTGTTTGCTTTCGTGATTTCTTGGTTTAACCTTAACGTTAAAGTTTTACCAAACATTGTCTCAATTGGCTTTCCCATTACAAATTGTCATTGTCAATCGAACCTCGTCAATAGGTAACAAAATATCATGAAACCTGAATATCCTATTAGAAGTTCAATTTCTAAAATGTGCACAAAGATGTAGGTACTCAAAGAACAACTTTGAAATTATTTATAGTGTAACAAAACATCTAAGTTAGCTTTCTTTAAATTTGATTTTTTTAGCTTTCTTTAAATTCGATTTTTTTTATCTCTTTTTTTTGTTTTTTTAATGAGGAATAAATTAATTCCCTATGAAAATTGCCAACTTATGCCAAGACAGTTGAATGAATGAATGATGAAAAGAATAATCAACTGAATTAAGGAAAACTTTTCAGAGTTTATATTATATTTCCAACAATTTCACAAGTCTGCAAAGAAAAGCCTCTGGCCAGCCTGTGCATATGCATTGTCTGACCAGTCTTCACTAAACATCGTAGATAAAAAAAGTCTTAACCCATCTTAATGGATTGTGTTGTTGTCTAAGCTGTACGCGCATGTTAAATTGTTGGAAAATTCTCTTACAGTCAATAGGCAAACAAAACATGATTTGAGTCATAACTCAAATCATGTATACAGGAAAATGTAAGGCTCAAAAAGGCCAAAAAGTACATCAAAACACAGGCTTACTGCTGTAGTAAAGAAGCTTTGGTCAAATACCAACATTAAGCCTCCTGAGTCACATTTCTTTGTTCAAAGTTTACATTTAATCAATTGTCCTTATACATAGTAAACCTGTTTTGCTCCCATCTAAAGAAATCCTTTTGAGAACAACCTGTGGCCACAACATCACAGGCATTGATACCTGACCACTCAATTCCTGACTACTTGAATCAATGTTTAATATTACTTACACATAGTTTGCCTATTTGTTCAAAGTTTTTAAGACCATCTTTTCATAAATGTATTCATTTCGACTTGTCCTGTGTAGGTTTGCTTCGTTTTAAAAGTAATTCAAACCCCTTGATATCATAGGCAATTGTTTCATATTCTCATTTTGCCTGAATATAGTTATACATCAAGACAGATTTTACACGAACATTTACTATATACCGTATGCTATATCCTAACTAACTCATATGTGTATGGAACACATTTTAAGTTCATTGCATGTTTTCAGCTTTTTTTCGTATCTTTATTCTGACCCCATTTTTATTCTGACACCAGTATACAGGAGAATATCCAACCTTGTAGGCAATAATTCTTTGTTGTCATTTCCCCTTATTTCCTCTCTATAACCATACTTTACAAGCGCCATATTAATCTTTGTGTGAAACACCCATTCATGACATAGGCTATCTAATCAACAATATTCTGGCACCAGTATTGAAATATGTATATCCAAACATGAAGATGAAAATTCCAAGTAGTTGTTTTCCCTAATTGACACTCTTAAACCATTTTTACTTCAGCCATATTAAGCCATAGGTTAAACACATAACTTTTTTTTTGGTGGATAATTTAAGTACAAATATTACTTTTGTAATAATCAACCATGTTGTTGCACCATAAATGAAATATGTACACATATCCCATCCACTACAACAATTATTCTATGTTGTCATTTCCTTTATCTATTCTTTATCACCATTTCTTACCAGCCATAAATCCACGTGGGGTATATAAGTGTTTTTAGCATTCTATTGTTATCATTATTAATTATGGTTTGGAGCAAATAGTTCATCATGTATATCCAATCTTGTACATAATAATTCTATGTTGTCATTTCCCCTTATTTTCTCTTTCAAACCATGCTTCGCCAGTACAACATTAGTCCATATATGAAACACATTTCGGGTTTATTTGATGTTTTCAGCATTTTTTTGTAAGATTAAACTATGTTCTGGCTACAGTAATAAAGTATAAATACCAGTATGATCAGTATTTTAGGCAATAATTCTGTTGTCATGTCCACTTATTTACTCTTTCAAACCTTATATTAACTAAGCCATATATATGTATATATATGAGACACAGCTAATGTTTCAAGGAATATTAACTACTTTCTGCCGACCTTAGCTTCTTATGTATATTCACCCTTGTAGAAATAATTCTAAGTCACCATTTCTATTCAATATCTTTTCAAATCAGGCTTTACCAGCGCCTAATCCATATTTATAATACATATTCATGGATAAATTGTCATTTTGCTATATACTACTAGTATTTCTTACCATATCTTTACTGATCCATGTGTCATAAACTTCTTTGAAACTAGAATAATTTAAACTTTGTTTGATGATAAGTATTTAGCACTGTGCTAATAGATGAAGTTTCACAAAAATCATTTTATTTTTCTTGTTAAAAATTAACACCATCTTTGTACCAATTGTTGTACAGTTTATCATACATTTGGTATTGAATTTATCACCAAATAATAAATGTTTAGTGTAACATCAATAACTTTGTAAACTAATTACAGGCCTCCTACAGCCCTAAACTAAAATAAAGGTTTTTATAAAGGCTCCAATGTATGAAAATAAAGGCCTTTTAGTGTAAAATATGAAGAAAATAAAGAGTAAATAAAGGCTATTTTTGTCGAGGTTCTTATTTCTTTATTGAACCCATAGTCATACCAAAGTCATTTTTTTACGTTATATACTGCTTAAAATTTCTGAAAAACTCAAGATGAAAGAAACAAAAGCAGCATTTTTTAACTACACATAATAGAATGGAAAATGCAGAACAAAAGCCATTACTTGCTTTCACCTAGCACAGCAACCATTCAGAGCAAATATAAAGGTTTTGAGTGAAAATTACAGGCTATTTTGGCGTTTTAAAGGTTTTCTTGGGAAATGTAAAGGTTTTAAAGGTTTCCTCTGAAATTAAAGGTTTTTAAAGGTTTTAAAGGTTTCACTAGGAGGCCTGTAATTAATAAATGGTTATTTTTCAGCAAAACATGGAAATATTCAATCTTTTTGTAATACTTCATTTCAACAAGTTTAGTATGTTATTCTCAGTATTTAATTCAAGCTGAACTCTTCATACTACAGTAAGTTTGCCCATTTACCAACCATTCTTCATGGAGATAAACTGAACTCTTTCAAACCCTCCAAGGCTCATTTTCCTTTACATCAACAATTCTTTGATATGAAATTCCAAACTTATTTTTGTTGAAGAATTATACTTGAATAGCCATTGATGGCTGGATGCCATATTTGTTTCAAACGCTTATATCTTCAACCTGTTTCATAGCTACTTCTAGTTTCCTTTTTATTATATCTTAAACACAGACATGTTGTTTTTTTTTTTCATTTCAACATGCCAATTTAAAATTGATTCCAGTGGAGAGTTCCTTTAAGATATAAACCATATTTCGATATTAACACTTTATGATATATTTTCCTCATTTCATTATAGATATTCCAGTAATATAATAAATCATGGCAGTAAGTTTGTGGTGATAATCCTCTTCTATCTATAATACACCCACTGTACACCCACTGTAGCTTCACAAGATCACTGTAATATTTCTTCTGCATGGCTTCATTTTCAGATACATCTGGCTACTTGGTCTCTTATAGTCTGTTCATCTGATGGTCAGCTAATTGCATTCTTATTCTTGCTGTATATGATTGCAGGAGTCTGTTGTTTTCCATGTCGAACCTCAACATTGAGCATTTTTCTCAGATTTATCTCAATTCTTTTAAATTGTATGGTACATTACTTGCTTTCATTTTTGGTACATGATTTTACCCCCCCCCCCCAGACACTTACACACAAAAATATTAAAGACTGTTCAAACAAATTTGGTAATGGTGATATTAAGTAAATAGGCATTACCACATTGACAAGAAAAACATTACACCTTAATTTCTATGGCAAACTACAAGAAGGTATACTTGCTAAAAAATTAAACTCTTTTATGGCACAGATAAATCAACACTTTAATTAAGTATTTTTCCTCCTCATACCTGTATGTATGTTTATATTATTTTTTTTATAAATAATTAACAGAAGTTAATCTTAATCAAAGATGAAACCGACAATGAGGAAACAGATATTTTGACAAATTGATTAAAAAAACATTCCTAACTTTTTGTCATCGATGATCTAGAAATGAGGCATTTTGCTCCATTAAATCAAGTATATTTCCTGCAACCTGCCACAGAAATCAGTTGGTGGAGTAAAGAGTGGTATGTATATAAAAGGTCACATGTACCAAGTTGACCTTGACATTGACTTACCACCACCAAACTTGTTGAAACCTCCTCTACCACCGCTGTAATACATTGTTTTAAACTCATTAGTATCCATCAGGTATAGAACATAACTGACTGAACATGTCCCACTCATTTCATAACCAGTCCTTCCTTATATTTGATTCATCCCCCATTACTCCCTTTTCTCTAAAGATAAAATCTATACTAATTTTCTTATGATTTTTCTTATATCAGAAATCAATCACCATTTAAATAGGTCTTTCAATAAGATAAAATTGATCCATCTTGTTTATCATTTATCAGAAAATTTGAATCTAAATCTTATCAAACTTTAGTCTTTCTTTCCCCCCAAGTCACATTCCTATACTTATTTGTCTATCTATTTTCTTTACTGATGTCAATGTCCATTTAAGCATAGTCTGTCATATTGGGACATGTTCAGCAAGTTCTAGTTGTTTCCATTCCATTTGTTGTTGTCTTCTTCCTTGCAAGTGTCGTAGCCAAGCAGTGAGTAGAGGTATTTATGTGAATTTCCATTTATTGTTATATAGACTGACATTTTATTTTTAACCCCATGTTACCCAACCTTGTTTTCATAGAAAGATGATATTCATGATCTGCTAGACTATTGCAGATTTATTTTGTCAAATTCCTTTGCTTTTAAACATAATATAGTAATATTTCAGACCATCTTGCTTAATCAGTATCATATGCAACACTACTTCATGAAGTTTTCCATTTATATTTTGTTCATACTGGTGCATATTTTTTCTTAATTTGAGACACAATCTCAAACCCATATAGTATCATAGCAGGCTTTAATCTATATGTTCTCATATCTGTACAAAAATATCTTTGGGGAAAAATAAGAATTTTTGGACAAAGCTATCAGCTTTTTTTCATACCTTTGAATTAAGTATCAACCCTAATAATTTCATTACAAAAATGTGGCCCTGTACAATGGACTTACTGGATTTGGGGATATTTTTTTTTCTATGATCTGTTAATCTAAACTTCATTGTTTGTCTTTTTTCCCTCTTAATATTTTTTCAACTCTGAAAATTCAAAGATACTATCATACTATTTCATTTCATCCATTTCTGTTTCAACCTTTTGTGATTAATATTTTTCTTTCTTATTTTCTATTATTTTTTTTTACTTATATTGAAATATTTTCATTGACATGCAAAACACCAAACCAACATTTGTTTAAGTCATCTATTTTCAAACATGTCTACCTTATGACTTAAAGGTTCTATGGAACAAGATACTGACTGAAGTTTTTTCCTTCTTTAATTTGAGCACAAAAAACTAATGAACCATATGGATGCTGCCATATTAAGACCTCCAGCTATTGTTAAGACCTCCAGCTATTTCGCATCTCATAAAAATTTGTAGACTGTAACAATGTTGGGTTTCAATAAAAATTTTTAAGGACTAGAATGAACCCAGCTTAATTTATCAGCAATACTTACCAGATTGATACCTGATTGGGTATATCAGCAAAAATTATAATCATAATACTTCATAAAATAATTAGAAGTCTCCGAGAAGTGCTCAAATACTTAAATACATGCATTATTCTTTATCAATATAGTTCTGCAATATTTCGGAACACATGATCTTTCACAATGTTGACCAAGGTTTCCTAATGAAAATCATTTGGCTGACTGACTGAATGGAGTTTTACGCCGCTTCCAACATTTTTTCAGTTGTATTGGGGAGGCTGGAGCACCTAACAAAGGTTTCCTGGTATTTATCTCACCAGTACAACCACCACATCCTTTCCTAGCCTTCAGCTGCTATCTCACATAGGTCTACGATTATCTACCAATTGGTGAGAAACAAATAGTCGGAAAGAATGAGTGCCGCCGTCAGGGATGGAACCCAGAACCTCTAATTTGACAGTCCCACATGCTATCTAAAATCATTTGGAAAACTTGGTTAACACTGTTAAGTTCATTACTTCAGAAATACTGTTGAACTATCATGGGTCATTACCTTAAAATGGAGTTATTTCTATGGTATGTCCTAAATTACAAAAGTGAAGCAAGGTATGTTTGTTAAACAGCAATGCACCCGCCACAGTCATTTTCAGAAATTTTCAACATATTTGACCTTGAAAAAAGACCTCGCCCTTGACACCAACAGAAAGTTCTTGTCACAAGAAGTATTCATGTGAAATATAGAGGCTCTGTCCCTTACCTATCAAAGGTATGGCCAATGTTTTTTTGTTTTTTTTGACAAATAGGCAGGTCAAAAACACTGCTCCTGATCTTTCAATGTAAGACATAATAACCCAATGAATATTTTTGCTAGTGCCTAGGGGTTATAAAACTTGTGTTATATCATGTATGCAAAGAGTAAATATTTTGGTAACAACAGTACTGTGAAAATGAATTCATAAGCATGAATTGACATCATTTCATGACCTGTGTTATGTTTCATGGGGTATCAAGAATTTTATTAATTTATTTCAAAACTTCCAACCATATTGCAATCAGAATAATAAATTTGTGTTCTTCGAAGTGTTTTTGATCGTTTTAGACCACTTGCCAAGTTTGTTATTTCATGACTTCTTATTTCTTATTGAATTATAGAATACATCTTTGTAAAAGTAATATGGAACTTATATTATTCATGAATCACATGTCTTTAAGTGTATCACTTTATTTATGACATGGACAACCATGGAAATAACAGGTTTCAATCCTTCTTTGTGACATCCTTTAATTATAACTTTAAGTAGATAGAATCAAGATTATATTGTAATATTTCAACTTATATCATATTTGGTCCTTTTTATGTTCTTCTATATATAGGGAAAAACATATTTCAATGTGTTGTTTTTTTTTTCTTCAAAACCTTTCAGAGGGGAACCTTTTTTTAACAAGATTTACAAACACCTCTTGAAACCTTTTACCATTTTGTCTATTATTTCTTTTGAGTTAATATTATGTTTTGCTACTTCATTTTTAACAATGTTTAGTTTAGCTACCTATATTTTGTAAAGCACCTTTTATCATTAAACAGCTTGCAACATGGCAATAGCTTACTATGCCACCAGCGCCAGCGATGCAAACAAAACCAAGGTGATGACAATAACTTTATCATTTAAACAATAGCACTTGCAGAACTGATGATTTACAACAGAGCTTAATACAGGGCTACTTCTTGCTTCTCAAATTCATGAGCCATTAACCCCTTAACTGCGAACTTTTAGAGGTCAAAGCTGATATTAAAGGGGTCAAAACATCAGAAGAGTGGATAAAAGATAAATTTTTTGGCTTGCTGGTTGTCTTAATTAATTATCTCCTCTATATCATAAAATTTAATTCTAGTGGTCTTCAACAAGATTTGTGCATTCTGATATTCATACAGTGTCATTAGGTTTTTTGTTTTATACTTCCATGAAATCAACAAATACTCTCTTCATATGATTCTCTAATAAAGATATGAAGGAGACTTTTTATTGCAACACACTTTCTCATGTACAAGCACATGATTTGTATATAATTATCAAAAGGAACATATCAATTTTTTCTTGCCTGTACATTAATATGGAATTTAAATTTACTTCTAATCAAATGACATGCAAGTTCTCAATTTGGCTTGAGGCCTTGTTACATTTGACTTATACAAGCCATTCTTTTGAATACAACTCTAATATAAATATTCGTATATAAGACATCATACTTGTTATTCATTTATCTTTTAACTAATTCAAAACACCTCAGAACAAAAATCAATCTTAAAATATCAAAAATATCCAGTAAGTCCAGGGCCAAGGGTATATTTAAGTATTCAAAAAAAGTAATGTAAGCATCAATCATTTTCCTTATACTTTTTTATTCCCACATTTGATCCCCTTTTCTAGATATGTTGGCTCATTTTTTCTCTATTTTATAAAACCTCAATTCACTCTACCTGTTAGAAATGGAAATACTAAAACAATTTATATCATATTATGTACAATTCATAGTTCATATTCTTAGGAACAATAAATAATGAATGTGTAAGTATCTTGTCAAAGTTTATGTCCAGCTCGCATTTAGCAATTACCATATTATCAGAGATTCAACTCATTACCTTTTAAATTTTCACAGATCTAATATTTGGTCTATAATTCATCAGAGCCATGCAGGCTTTCTTTACCTTCACCCATATCTAATTAATATCAATATTGCTATTTGCCCTTTCTCTTTTGCATTAATATATCATTCTTTGAATAAACACATCTTGAATCTAAACTATAATGAACTAATTCATTTCATTCAATTGTTTTCAATGTTTATCATTATATTAAGAAATCCTGGCACTTTTAATAACAAGTGCTCATTTCTTGTTATCTTGATGATTTATCTCCACAAAACAAAGTAAGACAACTGAAGATACTCACCCGCCAAATCCACCGCCTCTACCACCACCATCTCGACCGCCTGATGAATAATCTGTAAACATACAAAACAAAAAGTAATTTTTAAACATAAATGCCCCCACAACTGCTATGACCTTTCCTTGCAGGGAAAAAGGCCACTAGCTTTTGGACTGTGCTCCTGGACTTTGATAGAAAATACCTATACCCTTAATGTTAGATATTGAAATTTCGCAATCTGGGCCTTAACTTAGGTTAAAATTGTCAGATTTTTTCCCTGGCTTTGGCATCATAAGATGCATATCAATGAGATGTATGATCATGCCAAATATATGAACAATGCATCTTAAATGAGCTGGAAGAAATTGCCAACGGTTTTTTGGTTAAGTTTTGCTAATAGACCGACAGACAGACAATGGCAAATCCCCTAAAATTTCGAAAATACAATCAAACCTGTCTTACCAGCAACACGTATGAAACCTTATCTTGCTGAATTTATTTATCTGGACTCAAATCAATTGCCAAATTTGTGACATTGCAAATGCTCAGCATGAAACAGTTGTAACTCCCTACATGCTTATAGGGAGTTACAACTGTTTGGCACTTAGCAATCGAAATTTGCAACAACTGACTCTGGCTCAACTTACTGACTCTAGTTAAGGTTTAGCCAACAATAATTGAATAGAAAGCAGGGTAGGCTTAGATTAGACTACATGTCCATGAAGGTTGATCGTAAGTCTATACTATCTGCCAAAGATATGCTGTCAACGGCATGAATAGTTAAACACATGGCATCATTAAGAAGACACAAATTTGTTTCTAAAATTATGAAAAAGAATGATTACATACAAATTACTCTTTCAGGGTTTTCACAAGCATCCAAAAGCCAAGGAGTCAATGACCCTTGAGTAAAAATTTTCAAGAGTCAAAATGAAAATCTCAAGAGTCTAACTTGTCAAAATCATGCATGGAAACTGATTTTCACAGGTGATAAAAGACTGTCATTAACAATCGCCGATGCAAACACAATCACCTGTAGTATGTTAATTGCCAATCAAGCTAGGTGTTAAAGGACCATCAAGTAACTTTTTTCAAATACTATGGCACACTTCTTATAAACCTGACTCATAGCTGCATTATTTCAGTCAAAATGACTCACCAGGTCCAATTCTAAAGGGTCAAAATTGCATCATTTAAGTTTTCTGTGCGTCAATACCCAACAGCCCGGGTCAAACGAAAACCCTAATTATTAAAGCAAGAACTTAAGCAAGCGCTTTTTGAATGTCCTTTTGGTGCTGAAGGGTATGTTCAATGCTTTGTCATTCCAAGCATTGAAACAAAGAAATTATTATCTGTTTCAACAGAAGGATCTAAAATTAAATTTGAGCCTGTGCGTGACATTTCCAACAATTTGAAATGTGTGTGAGGTGCAAACAATGCGTAGTGTAGACAGTCATCTACTGTAAATGTAATGTTACCTGATGGTTTACAAGTACTTTGAGACCTTTTCTATCTACAAATTGCATAGGGAAGACTCTGTTCAGACTGTGCTAATGCACAGGCTGGTCAGAGTCTTTGCTATGTACATATATGAAATTGTTGGAAATCTCACGCACAGGCTCATTTAATTATGCATTTACTAAGAATAAATCCAGACTTACCGCCACCACCACCTCTGCTGCCACCTCCATAGCTGTCTCTCTGACCACCATAACTGCCGCCACCACCTGCACCACTGTCCTGGCTACCATAACCACCACTGCCACCGCCACCACCACCACCACTGCTGCCATAACTACCATAGCTATCTCTCTGACCACCATAACTGCCACCGCCACCACCGCCAGCTCCACTGCCTTGACTACCATAACTACCACCCCCACTTCCATAACCACCACTAGACTGGTTGCCATAGCCACCACTACCACCGCCTGATGATTGACTACCATATCCACCGGCTGATGACTGACTGCCATAACCCCCACTGGATGAATGGCTGCCATAGCCACCCCCAGCCCCACCACCGGACTGATCAAAGCCAGCAGACTGACCATAACCTGACTGCTGTTGTCCACCACTAGATTGGCCATAACCTGTAAATACACAAAGAAATTTATGTGGACAAAAGCACTTTACAGAAGCTGTTATACACTATCTATTATTTCTTGGAGCCTCATCCTGCACTGTGCAATGGTTGGCTGCAGGTGCTGGATAATGCATATTATGCCTTGGACTCATCGGTTCGTGGGTTCCCATCGATTCGTGGAATTTAGAAACGCGTTGAACGTAAGCGCGTGCCTTGACGAACGTCGGCACAGACCTTCGAAAATTTTCGACACCATCACATGAAATCGCTAGATGCACAGAAAATGCGGAAAAAGCAGGTAAGAATATCTTAACCGGCCCGATAAAAAGCAAAATTTCAAAAGTTTACAGCAAAACTAACAATTTTAGCACAAAATAACCCAGAAATACCTCTCAAACAAACATTTTCTCAAACTTCCGTTTTCAATCTGAATGCAGAAGATGTTTTCCGAAGTCCGGATCGCCGAGACGATTGATAAGGACAGACTACACCAAAAGTTATGCACTAATTTTCCAGATCGGTCGAGGCCGACATTTGAACCCAATTAAGCGTGCAGGGTGCCTGTAATAACTTTTAGGAATTGATTTGTTTTTGTGAAAGACAGGAATTGAAGAAAAAAAAAACAGGGATCCCTAAATTTCAAGTATCATTTAAGATTGTTAAAACAAAACTTTTTTTGTAAAAAAATCATTATTTCTGAATCTGAAGATATTTTCAGGTCATGTTATGGTTTTTTAAGTTGGAATGCGGAGCAATTCCAACTTAGATTTAACAAAACCGCAAAATGAACACAAGATAATTTCATTTCGGGTTTTTTGATAACACATATCACGTGAACAGGATGTGAATACACTTCGGCCTATTTTGTATATCTTTACTCGACATAGACATACAGTTTATTTCATCGGAAATGTATAATGCTGTACAATTATACAATTATCACTTCATGTATATTATTAACACACTTATTTTTGTTTAAAACGATATTTATTGAAAGTTGCGTACGAATTTACTAGTATCACAAGTTTGCATTACTATATCTGGAAATCATGTGATAAGTCAAGTGCACTAAAGTCTGGTATTGACAAAAGCGCTAGCCAATCACGTGCTCTGCTTATATGTCGCGATCTGTTTTCTCAGTATTGTGGCAATAGCACAGGCCAATCACGTGATCTGCTTATTTGGTAATGTCGTGACCTAGTTTCCATAGAATTGTGTTATAGCTTCTTTTAGAGGTCTAGTTTCTCTTTCTAAACGACCTTATTACACACTTAATTTTTGACAAATTGTTATATTGTACATTTCTGTATACATTTACGAAACAAAATATTTAGTTTTTTGTTTAGGTGAGGATACACTTTTAAGTTTAAGAAATATTTTTCAACATATTTTCGTTTGTTTTCCGTCAAATTGCAGTTATTTACATGAATGTTTCATGATCAAAACCCAATATTCATCATAAAATCCTGGCCACCACATCTCTAATGGAATAATGAATATCTTTGCCCATTTTCATTCCATCACCAAGATAATTTGCCATTTGAAACAAACCCACTAGTTCAACTATTTTCTCCTCATTCTTGCACATGAACACGTTTAAGGGTGCTATCATTATACCCCCACTCAGAAGTAGAGGAGCATTTATTGATTTCATCATGTCTGTCTGTAGGTTCCCTTAAACTTTTGCTATCCACTAGCTAAACGGAGAATCAATTGACCTGCAATAACGAAACTTTACACAAATATTGCCCATGACCAAAAGAAATACCCTATTGTTTCGGGGTCATACATGTCATGGTCATAAGTAAAGGGCTAGGTTCACGAAAGGCTATTTTTGGCCCTGTGTTATTTCTTTGTAAAATTTTTATAAAAGGTAGATTTGCATCTAGATGTAACAAAATAATCTTTAAAAGTCATTTTTCTTATTTCTATGTTACCATGGCAACAACTTACAAGCACCTAGTAAATTCATAATTTTTTGGCATTGAATCATTCAAAATAAGTTTATTATGCTTCTTTTACCTTTGAAAGGCAAATAATATTTATAGACAATTTACTTTTGAACGAAATTCCATATTCGAATTATGTTGCCATGGTAACGAAAAAGATTCTTTTTTCGAATGCTTTTTTGATTGTTAAAAAATATGCATGATCTAACACAAAAATACATGTTTTTATTGTTTTAAACCTGTTGTGATAACTGGTTGCATTAAACGCAGTTTCTTATAAAGCATGTTCTATGCCTCCTAGATTTTAATGTGTGTGCTACGGTTATAATCAAAGGGCATATTTTTGAAATATTCGAATTATTGATAACATGCATTGAGTATTTTTTTCTTGATTCCCTTGTTACTAATCTGACAATATTTGTACTTATGTTCTCAGATGTAGATTTAGTGTAACACAAAAGTAGAGACCATCGAAAAACTATTAAAATTGTCCTGAAAAGAGTTCCTGTGTGAATTGGTTACCATGGCAACAGGCCAAAAAACTGAACAATTGCTAAATTAAGCCCATCTATGAAATATGATATGGTCATAAATATTATATAAATGGAATATTTTCTATGCATCCTGTAAATAAATATCCAAAATTTTTACTAACCCAACCCGTGGTGTAATTTTTCAAAAGACTGGTTACATGTACCTTGACGACTAAAATTTTGCTGTCAATATTAAATAAGGGTTGCCCAAGGAACTTTCTGGTAAAGTTTCATTGAAAACTGCCCAATGGTTCAGGAGGAGATACCGTTCAAAGATTTCGGGCTCAAAATAAGCCCCACCTTGTCACGCCTATAATAATGGGCCAATCAGAATTTCTCGAACAATTTTTTAAGAGAGTCACACAGGGAATATCATGGCAAAATTCATTGAAATAGGCCAAGCGGTTAAGGAGGAGGAGAAGTTTAAAGAATGTTGACGACACACCACGGAGTCAGGGTGATCCTAAAAGCTTATCTTGAGCATGTCGTGCACATTTTTTGCTTTTTTTTTAATATGAATGGTTTTGGTGACTCAAATTAGCAATTTTCATGTTTTAATTTGTGGAATTAGCATACATGAACAAATGCATAACATTCAGTGCAATGTAAACGCCGTCTGTGATAATGACGTTAAATACAGAAAGTGGCGTCATTTCGACATGTCTAATAATAAATTTGCGTTTGACACACTTCAATAGGAATTATTGGAGATAATGTAAGTTTGAAGGAAAAGTGGAAGTCCTCCTTTATCACATGTTAATTAGTAGGCAAAATAAATCAATTATATTGTTGTGTATGGTGTCACAGACATCTCAATTATTTTCAACAAAACTTGTTTAAAAAAGTTGAATATTTCAGGATTGTACTTTCATTTTCGTTATTTTGAATCATGATCACATATCTGCCACAAAGCTGAAAATTAGATTCCTCTTTAGTTTATTTATATAATTCCAAAATTTAAAGGTGTCGCATGAGTGTGAACATAGTTTTTGGTGAAACTTTTGACGAAAAATATGTGGTAAAAGGCTATTTTTTGTGAAAATAGGGGTTATTTTGGGCTGTTTTTTGGCATGACATAAAGGTATTACAAATGGCTTTTTCATAATGTGGAACTAAAGGAAGGTCGTTTAATACAAACACAATGTTTTAATTATGTTTTTCAAAGATTAATAAAATGAGAAATTACAGGGCCAAAAATGGGTATTCGTGAATTCTGCCCTTTTAATTATTAACAGTTTCATCTGTAAACGAATAACCAATTGACCCAAAACATAAAACTTGACAAAAATGTTGTCAATGACACCCAAGAAAGTGCCAACTTTTGGAATCACGAAGGTCGAAGTCACAATTGAACTTCGTCCAAAAATTGTCTTGAGATTCCAACCCATGGAGTAAAAGAAATCCCTGCGAAAAACGCTTTTATCAAGGAAAAAACGCTTGTTTAGGTCCAAGGGGAGCTTTGAGGATCACCCTGACTCAATCGTCGGTCGTGTGTCAAGCTTCGTCAACTGTCTTAAAAATTCTTCTTCTCCCAAACCACCGGGCCGATTTCAATAAAATTTTACAAGAATGTTCCCAGGGTGACCCTTTCCAGAAATTGTTCGCCAAATTCTGATTGGCCAGTAAATATGGGCGTGACAAGGCGAGGCTTATTTTGAGCCCGAAATCTTTGAACGACATCTCCTCCTGAACCACTGGGCCGCTTTTAGTGAAAATTTACCAGAATGTTCCCTGGATAATCCTTTTTCAAAAATTGTTCGCAAAGTCTTGATTGGCCCATAAATATGGCAATGGCAGGGCTGGCTTATTTTGAGCCCGAAATCTTTGAACAAAATCTTTTCCTGAACCACTGGGCCAATAATTATCGGCGTGGCAGGATTGGGCTTATTTTGAGTCTCCTCTGTAATGAATGGGACGGCAGGGTCGCTGCTAATTCTTGGAATAACATCTCCTCGTCAACAATAGGGCAAATTTGAATGAAACTTTGCCAGAAAGATTCTTGGATGAGTTCCACTCGTTCAATAAAATTAAGATGAGCGGTTTATGACCATTCTGGTTCTCTTGTTATCATTTTTCTTTCATCAGTTTCAGGCCTGTAAAGCGATTCAGAGTTTTATGTGTCTCTCGTTGTTGAAATACGTTGATTTATATACGCCAGTCAAAAGACCTGTTTTGTGCAGGAGGCGTCAGCTCCGTTAGTGGCTTGAGGTCACCGTCTCTCGAACGCATTCCAACTTATCAGTACTTTCAGTACTTTGATTTCTACTGGTTATTTTTTTTAAAGACGGTTAAATTTTATCTTTATCTGTTTTGGTTTCACATGTTCTATGTAAAGCTACAAAATGAACTTTACTTTTTAACAGATCAGACCATCCAGGATCGAGAAAAGGTACCGCAAGTACACTCCAGAGGTTCTCCTGAAGGCATATCATGAAGTTAAAAACAAAGGAACAAGTGTAGACAAGGCTGCCAGAACATTTGGAGTACCATCACAGATGTTACGGGATCGTGTTTTGGGACATATTGACGCTGAAAAATATTGTATGGGTGGTGAGACAATGTTCACTAATGAAGAGGAAGAGACTCTCGTATCTCATGTTGAAACTTTGGCAGAGCTGGGATATGGGTACACTAATTCAAGGCTTAAACAACTTGCTGGTGAACTAGCATTTGAACTTGGAAAACGAGAAACCAGTAAACCATTAAGTAACAACTGGCTGACTGGTTTTCTTGGACGATGGAAAGGAAAGCTTTCTTCTGTTAATCCTCGCAAGCTGGAGAGTTCGCGGGCCAAAAGCACCACTCCAGAAGTTCTAGACAAATATTTCAACAATCTAAGAGACGTCCTCCAAGAAAATAATCTGCTTGACAAACCTCATTTGATTTTTAATTTGGATGAAACTGGTCTCCAGCCCAACCACAGACCTCCTAATGTAATTGCAAGCTGTAGAACAAAATCACGGGCCATAACATCTCCAAGAAGTACAACAACAACCCTAATCGCACGTGTCAATGCACTTGGAAATTCACTTCCTCCATTCTATGTTTACAAGGGAAAAAGATTTAATCCTGATCTAATGAAGGGAGCAACAGCTGGGGCAAAAGGTGTTATGTCGGAATCAGGCTGGTCTAATGCCCAAATATTCAAAGAGTATTTGGAAACACATTTCATTCCATTTGTAAAGCCTGCTCCATATAGATACTGACTCCGATGATGATGGTGATGTAGATGAAAATGAACTCTGCTGTGTCTGTAAAAAGATGTCCCCACCTTGCAAAAACTCTTACACTGAACTGAAAATTGTCAATTGGGCACAATGTGATCAATGTCAGCACTGGGTGCACCTTGGAATCTGTACAGCAACACGAGTTGTCCGCCGCCATAGCACTTTCTTGTGTCCTCATTGCACATAATTTTCAAATGTAAAGACACTTTTTTTTATTTTGGACTGTTAAAATCATTTTTGTTTTATCATTCTATTATGAAACTGTTATTATACCTTTTTGAAGGTCGACACATCAATTTGCACTAATTTATTTAGAGGGATTAATGATTATTTGAGGCGAGGATAGGCTCACCCAAGTTTTCCCCTCTTATTTTTTCTCTAAATCTATTTTACCCTACTACAAACAATTCAACCTTCAGGACAACTTTTACTATAAAAATATATCACTTCCCGCAGAAACAATTCATATACATCACACTTGAAATAAAACACAAAAACATTTGGCCAGTGACTGTACTTGATGACGTCATAGCATCACTTTGATTAATCCACGAATCGATGGGGTCATTTACAAGACAAAGAGAGTGTCATGGCTGCCCTGGAAAAGGTAAGAATTCCTTTGCTATTTGTAAATTTAATTAGTATTGATGTCAACAGATGTTTGTTACATTGATTAATGTTTATGTTGATAAAATTTTCAATCCTCGGTGATTGGTCCTTACTGCGCATGTGCAACTTTTCCAAATAACACCCACAAATCGACGGGGTAATAGCATAAATTCAATATTGTTGTAACCAATGACGTTACTTAAACAAAGAATGCATTTTGACTTAAGACTTTGAAATAAACTAAGGATTTGACACTTACTCCTTTTGACACCAGCCCAAAATTTGCAAGGGCCCAAAAGCCCTATATCTTACTGGTCCTATCTGATAATTACAGGTCTTACATAAAAACCTTACCTATTTTTTGCTAATTCAAGGAGTACATTGAATAGAAAACAGTGTGGAAAAAAGAACAAGAGGACCATGATGGTCCTATATCGCTCACCTTCTCTTTGTCTCATTAAGTACGTCAAATTTTTAAGTTGTATTTTTATGATTTGAGGCCTCTAAGGCTGTAAACAAGATAATTTTCACTAAGGTCCCTTTTCCCATGATATGACATGGATCTTTCCATTTTCAATAGGGTTCATCCTTGTGACCTGACCAACATTCTGACCAAGTTTCATGAAGATTGGGCCATATTTGTGGCCTCTAGAGTGTAAACAAGAAAATTGTCATTAAGGCCCCTTTTCCCGTGATATGACATAGATCCTTCCCATTTTCGATAGGGTTCATCCTTGTGACCTGGCCAACATTCTGACCAAGTTTCATGAAGATTGGGCCATATTTGTGGCCTCTAGAGTGTAAACAAGAAAATTGTCATTAAGGCCCCTTTTCCCATGATATGGCATGGATCCTTTCCATTTTCGATAGGGTTCATCCTTGTGACCTGGCCAACATTCTGACCAAGTATCATGAAGATTGGGATCATATTTGTGGCCTCTAGAGTGTAAACATTAAAATTGTTGATGACGGATGACGCACGACGGACATTCAATGATCACAAAACCTCACCTTGAGCACGATGTGCTCAGGTGAGCTAAAAAAGCTTGTGTCAAGCAAAATCTTCTTTTTCAAAAATGTTGTCCACAGGGCAGCTTTCATGCCCTAGATTTTACAGCTTAAAATAATAAGGCCATTAACATAGGCCTGAAGGACTTGGTGGATTAAAGCTTCTACAAGTCCTCCCTAATATCCACAGGTCTAGGGCCTAAGGACTGCAAATAATGTCGATCCCCTGACTGCTATGGTCATACAGAAACTGAGCCTGATCCAAAGTACTGGAGAAGCAGGAATTTGAACAAGGGACCAAAGACACTGAATAAGTATTGAATTCTCTCTGGTCCGACAAGTCCCATGCAGATCTAGACTCAAAATGTAACTCAAACTGTGTTATATCAAGATGAAACTGAATACGGTAAGATAACTCGATTTGTATATGAATAGTAGTTTAAGTTATCTTTTGAGTCCATTTACTGTAAAGTAATTTCATTGAGACTTTTTCTTTGAATGTACTCTTATCTATAGTGATAGTTGAAATTTACCTGACAAAACAGTCATCCATTAAAATATTTTGTTTGGTCACTCATTTTTTTAATGACAGCAGAGACCTGTTATTATTTCTGATTATAAGCAATCCTAAAGTAAGACATTGAGTATTTCTGCCTCCAGCCTAAAGGACCTATCAGCAATGTTAATTTTGTAGAAATTTATGGAATTATTTTGCAGCAATTTATAAAGTTAACTGTAAGCAAACAGTTTTAGGAAAGAAGAAAAGCTTGCAACAAGCATTTTCTTCTTTTTCACGATGTTTTCTACAGGGTAATGCAAATTTCATAATTGAAAGGCATTTTTTTTCAACAACTGGACAGATAAAAAAAATACTGGGCTACCGGACCTGCAAGAATAGTAACTTCTACTAATCCTTCCTGAAATCCACAGGTCCAAGAGGACTAGTGTTAGCGTCATATCCCTGAATCCAAGCTGGGTATTATAACACTTACCTTGACCTTGGGCAGAATATCCGCCACTCTGTGAAGGCTGTGACTGTTGGTAGGATTGATCATAACCTCCGTATGAACTCACTGGCTGTTGGCCATATCCTCCTGCAGCTCCTTGTGCTGGCTGCAAAAAACAATGTTAATCATTTCATAAGTCACACACAGATAAAATTATGAGCAGGTTAAAGAGCTGTAAAAGCTTTAAATTTTTTGTACAAAAAGTTACTCTACCAATAAAGTAGACAACTGCTGTTGAGCCAGCAAAGTAACTTTTAACGGAATCCAGAGATTGACACTAACTTCTGAGATTAAGGAATCAATTGGACTCTAACACATGAAATCAAGGAGTCCAAGCTTATAGAAAGGAGTCTAAATTTTAATAGTGGGAGAACATTGTAGAAAAGAAGAAATTGCTTGTTATTAGCAGTTGCTCTTTTCTACAATGTTCTTCCAAAGTAGAGCTTTTTTCTCAAAACACTACAGGATGCAAGCAAATGTTTTTTTCAACAACTTACGTAGTGGAAAAACAGCTACAATTTTGGCAAGTATTAGAAAGGACACTGCTCTGTGCAATTGTTTTTCAAAATATTCTCATATGACCCATGGAGTACATCGGAATACTGATTTGCAAATGGAAGGAGTCCCAACTGTTAAACAGTGAGTCTCAGACTTCTGAAATTCCCCTAGTATCAACCTGGGATCTCTTCTTTTAAAAAGCTTGGTAAAGTCCTGTTTATTTTTTAAAATCATAAAAGAACTCCCACATCGTAAATGGTGTCGTAAGTGTCTTAAAGAAATTGTTATCAGGCTTTAGGCCTCAAACTCCTTCTTTCTGGTAATTGACTCAGTAAAACCTCAGTACCTGTGCTCCATAAGCACTTTGTTGTTGACCATATGATGCATCCTGACCTCCACCATATCCTCCATAACCATAACTGAAAAAAAAATACATTTGATTTGTTTTCAAGAGATTCTTCTTATACCTCATCATACTTTATATTGTTTCAACTAATCATACAAATTGCCAACTTCGAGACATTTCAACTTGTCTGGCTGATTTTAATACCACATTAATTAAGCACTAAATAGGTAGTTTATATCAGGCTTCCCAAAACACTAGCTTTTGGACCAACACATCAGGTAAAAATGATGCTGATAAACAGACCATGAATACAGGACTGACTGACTGGCAAATTTAGTCACATGAACAACATGTTTTACTTTTCAGTCTGGCATGATTCTTTCCTCCACTTGTCCCTGGACAAGTAAAAGTTGACCTCATATTAAATAGATTGGCCCACAAGTAGAGAGTCCTGTAACAGACTTTGTAGCCGCTGCAATAGCACAGTTGGTAGCGCGCCAGACTTCTAATCCATGGGTCTATATTCGCACAGGTTCGATCCCCGACCGCGGCACTTATCCTTTCCGACATTTGTCTTCCACCAATGGGTAGATAATCGTAAACCTATGTGGAATAGCAACTGGAGGCTAGGAAAAGGGATGTGGTGGTAGTACCGGTGTAAGAAATACCAGGAATCCATCGTTAGGTGCTCCAGTTGTCGCGATATAACTGAAAGATTGTTGAAAGCGACGTTAAACCCCAATTCAAATCAAAAACAGACATTGTAATTTGACACCCAACATAAATGCTTTAAATCCATCTGTTATTTCTCCTTGGTAAGCAAAGACAGTTGCTGGGAGCAGCAAATAAAAAAAATATTAGAAATCTTATTCTTTTCCATTTTTAATTTTGCCATTTTTTCTTGGAATAAATAAAGCAAGGTTACATTCTGAAATTTAAAACATGCCAATTCATTTCTTATTTAAAATGGTTCAACTTTTTCATAGGTTCATTATAAAAACAGGGGTGTAAAATTTTTCCTTTGTCAACTCGTCCTGTAGGACAAGTTGATAAAACAAGAGGACCAAGATGGTCCTAGATCGCTCACCTGAGTCTCTAAGACCCCTGGGACATCACATTAATTAGATAGGCAGATTTCAAAAAGAAGATAATTGCCTAAGATCAATACCATGCAACGTTTTCAGCGAAGAGCAAGACAGATATGCCTTTTTGCTCTTTCATTCTATGTAAAAAGGGTTGCGCCCGGATGAAGCCCAAATATGATCCTAGGGTCTTGATATGAACAAACTTGGTAGAGGTCCACTAGATGATGCTACATACCAAATATGAAAGCTGTCTACCTTCTGGTTACAGAGAAGAAGATTTTTGAAGGTTTTCATTTTTTTACCCTTCATGCTCATAAGAGATAAAGGGATGCATCCGTGCAAAGCCCAAATATGACCCAAGGGTCTTGATATGAACAAACTTGGTAGGGGCCCACTAGGTGATGCTACACACCAAATATTAAAGCTGTCTGCCATCTGGTTACAGAGAAGAAGATTTTTAAAGATTTTTGCTCTTTGATTCTATGTAAAAAGGGTTGGGCCCGGGCAAAGCCCAAACATGATCCTAGGGTCTTGATATGGACAAACTTGGTAGAGGTCCACTAGATGATGCTACATACCAAATATGAAAGCTGTCTGCCTTCTGGTTTCAGATAAGAAGATTTTTGAAGATTTTCAATTTTTTACCCTTCGTGCTCATAAGAGATAAAGGGATGCACCCATGCAAAGCACAAATATGACCCAAGGGTCTTGTTATGAACAAACTAGGTAGAGGCCCACTAGGTGATGCTACACACCAAATATTTAAGCTGTCTGCCATCTGGTTACAGAGAAGAAGATTTTTAAAGATTTTCGCTCTTTGATTCTATGTAAAAAGGGTTGGGCCCGGGCTAAGCCCAAATATGACCCAAGGGTCTTGATATGAACAAACTTGGTAGAGGTCCACTAGATGATGCTACATACCAAATATGAAAGCTGTCTGCCTTCTGGTTTCAGAGAAGAAGATTTTTAAAGATTTTCATATTTTCACCCTTTTTGTTAAGGGTAAAGGGAAAGTTAAGGGTGGATTTCATTTATTTGAACAACTTTGGTAGAGCTTGACCCAAGGAACATCCCTGCCAAGTTTCATCAAGATTGGCCCTCTGGTTTAGGAGGAGAAGATGTTTAAAGAAATTGTGGACGACGCACGACGGACGACGCACGACTGACGACGGACGACGGACATTCTACGATCCCAATAGCTCACCTTGAGCACTTCGTGCTCAGGTGAGCTAAAAAGTTACTCGTCCTTATAACAATTTCACTCATCCTAAGTGACAGACGAAAACTAGCGGTGACAAATAAACAATGTAGACTGTTACATGCTTATTTTTACAATCACTTGACTGGGTTACCCGGTACCTTAATTGTAGAGCAAATCAGACTTGAGTTCCCACTCTAAATGACGTTGTGTACAGAGAACCTGTCGCACATTTACAAAATTGCGCATGCGTGAAAGAAATAAACATCCGTCAGACACTCAGGAACTCCAATTTTACTTTCGTTTTGGAAATAAGCGACAACTACCTGTACTTTTGATTTTTGGATGACAAATATAACTCTTTCTTGTTTAAAAAAGCACTTGTCTGGTAGGACGAGCTTATCATTTGTTTACTTGCCCGAAGCCAAGTGTTACTCATCAATACTAGCGGACGAGTGGAATTTTACACCCCTGAAAAACAAATTTGTATCTTACAGATAATTTCTATTCAAATTTTCAAGAGAATAAAGAATTATCAAAACAATTGTTTTACCCTGCTTGTCCGCCTGTCTGATACTGTCCATATTCTGTGGAATAGAAAAAAGTAATTTTCTATTAATTGCACATTACTAAAAATAACTATATTTTGGTTTGACCTTATCTTGCCGTTCCTAACTAATTAAAGTAGCTTTCTATTAATATTTGTTGTCTGTTTGTTCTCACTTGTTCTTTGTTGTATTTGAACAAAAAATATAATTTGTCTTTTTTTTTTTCTTTAAATTTTTGTTCTTTGTTTAAACTGTTTGATCAGATCACCAGCCATGCGTTCAGGATTACAAAACATTCAGGATTACAAAATGGTCAACACAGTCAATTATATCCAACAAGAGCACAGCGGGGTATAATTGGCTAACTGTTTTCTCTGTTTTGTCATCCTGAATGTAGGGCAGATTGTCTGTATTAAGACCCCAAGTTGATTTCAAAAAGAAAAGATAATAAGACAGCAGGACGAAATCTTAAGAGATGAATATTCTGCAAAATTATCCTTGGCGCTTGCTCTTCCTTTATTTTGAAATTCACAAAAAGTGCATTAGCTCAAGGGTTTCACGATGGCTACGCTTATCATTGAAATAAACTTAAATAATTTTTTGAGGACAACAAAATTTCCAATCAGCCATTTCCACGCGGTCCCGTTTCAGGTTCGAATTTAGGCTCAAATTATTGGAAAAAATAGAACGGTTTTTGCACAGAGAATATAATATAAATATGAGTATTTTATCAAAAGATATTTTAGCCTTGAACTGAAAAAGTTCTTATTTGTTTCAAAATAATACAAAGACTCACGCTGGTCCGCCATTTTCGATAAAACGCTGTGATGACGTGTGGTCACGTGATTTTGGTTTAGACTGGAAGGGTCAAAGTTAGATGGGTTAGTTATTCCTATTTTCGATATCCCATATAAAATTTCATGATTGGTTAGGACAGCTTGCCAATCAAAATCATTAACCCGCCCGTCAACTCGACCTGTATAAAGGTTACATTGTATGTATCATACAGGTGTGCGAACACACTTGTCGGAGAGTTAACACAATCATTGATGTTTAAGCCATTGGAAATTGATTTCGCCTCAGTTGTCTCGAAAGAAAGGCCTATTAATGATATATATTTTTGCAAATGAAATTAATCTAAAAAATCACCTTAACAGTTTGATTCATAACCATCTAATGTAAAATGAATATTAAGACATTTTCATGGCCATTACAATGTAATAAGATTAACCAAAATTTTGAGCGCCAAAGAATGAATTTTCCAGCCAAGGACCCTAAATATACATGGTTTAAACCTATTTATTTTACATCGATTGGGAAACAAGTTCTAACAACTTAGATTAATCCCTCTCGATTCTGCTTCCTGGAAAATTCATCAGTACTCGCGCCGAATGTTGGCGGCCAATGAAACAACCAAGATCGATAGCCGCTCCCGGGAATCGAACTCAGGACCTTCAGGTCAAGAGGCCGACGCTCAACCTCTAGACCACGGACACCACACAGACCACGGACACCACACCTAAATATACATGTATATTGAGAGTCCCTGGTCCAGCTAACCGTGACTTACAGATCTAGATAAGATAAGAAAAGGTTTAGCGCCTATCAATTTTCCTTTGTGACAAGATTGTACTGCATTGATTTACCGGGTTGTTTCCACTTCGTCTAATCCCATTTGGTCTAAAAGTCAAATTCCCATTTCGTCTAAAACCAATATTTTGATAAATTCCCATTTGGTCTAAAAGTTCATTTACTCATTTGTATAAAAGAAATTAGGCTTTGTCTAATGTTTATTATATATTTTCTTATAATATCATAAAAATAAGTTTACCTTTATGTTCAAATTCACAGCAAACAGATTTTGAAAAAAATACTTTTTACTCATTTCTTGATGTATTTTTATTTGAACCAATACATTATTTATTAAAAATAACAAACTTTTAATCCTTAAGAGGTTATTATTCAAAAATATAAATTGATTTTATTCATTTATCAAAATAATACTTTGAATGTGTGTGAGTGGGGATGGCTGTATATGTCACCTTTGTGACATTAACACCTCTACGACACTCATACATGTCAAAAGCCATTTTGTAGACGAAATGGGAAAGTGATACAATAAGGTGTCAAAAGGTTTTAGACCAAATGGGAATTTTTGGTCTAAACCAATAATTTTATAGCGTAGACGAAATGGGATTAGACGAAGTGGGAATAAACCGATTTACCGGCCTATGAATCTCGATTTACAGGACTACAACTAAACACTGTTTGCTCCGGAATTCTTCTTCTGCTTTTACTCCTTTTTACTTCTCCCTCTTCTTCATTTACTAGAAAATAAAAATATCATGCAGTTGCGGATACGGGATTTCTATAATGCGGATTCGAATGTACATAAAGGGGATTCGTTCCTCTAGTCTTACACAATTTTAACCATTATCCTTCTGATTTTAAATATTTTTAAACAAATTTCTTTTTTTAACATATTTTCATGACTTCCCCGAGCTTTGTTACCATAACAATCAATTAAAAGGCAGACAGGATATGCTAAGATCAGACTGCACAACTGCAGTCTAATCTTAGTCTATTCTGTCTCCCAAAGCTTTGTTTCCAACAGGCCTGAATATTTTGTGAACAGCAGGAGAAGCGGGTTAATTAAATAATACAGTGGTCTCGCATTATCTCGAGAGGGCGAAAGCTCGAGCTGGCCTTCCGGTCCCGACACGTCTTTCTCTATTTCCTTGATGGTTATTACTGCACAAACTCGAACACGCGATTGCTCGATCGCTCGAGAAGCAATCTCAGTCCCATTGTCAAATTTTACTGCATTCCCTCGAGCAAAGGGGTTCGTACCTTTCTGACATCTATTGATTTGTATCAAAACTAAACAGTGCGTATTTGTTATTTCGCCCAATCGTAAAGAATACCTTAAGGCCCTTTTCACAGGTTCTCGACGACTTGTTTTCACACCTTTTTTATTCCACACTTATTCAATTTTAGGGTGTAAATGATCGGAACAATTAAGAGACTTTGAAACAATCATAAAACAAATGAACATTTTTGTCGAGTTTATACTCATTTTTTAATGAAAGTCTTTTGAAAATCATCCTCGTGAGTAATTCAGAAAATTATTCATCTTTATAACGAAAGATATTGACGATTGCCCACCGAAACATCATTACTGCATTTTTTTCAGCTGTAGTTTCGATTTTTCGGTCGCCAATCGACAGTGTTCGGAAAAAAAACGTGGTTTAAAGTAAATTGCGTCTATTTCAAATTGTCTTGAATCCCGCTTCACCTTAATTTTTAGCTCCACTGGCCGAAGGCCAGCGAGCTATTGTCATGGCGAGGTGTCCGTCGTGCGTCCGTCCGTCCGTCCGTGCGTGCGTGCGTGCGTAAACTTTTCTCTAAACATCTTCTCCTCCTAAACCAATGGGTGGATTTTGACGAAACTTGGCCAGAATGTTCCTTGGGTGACCCTCTTTTAAAGTTGTTAAAGAAATTTGTATTGACCCCCAAATATGGGCGTGGCAGGGCGGGGCTTATTTTGACCCCGAAATCTTTGAACGACATCTCCTCCCAAACCATTGGGCCAATTTCAATGAAACTTTACCAGAATGTTCCTTGGTTGACCCTCTTCTAAAGTTGTTCAAGAAATTTGGATTGACCCCCAAATATGGGCGTGGCAGGGCGGGGCTTATTTTGACCCCAAAATCTTTGAACGACATCTCCTCCCAAACCATTGGGCCAATTTCAATGAAACTTTACCAGAATGTTCCTTGGGTGACCCTCTTCTAAAGTTGTTCAAGAAATTTGGATTGACCCCCAAGTATGGGTGTGGCAGGGCGGGGCTTATTTTGACCCCGAAATCTTTGAACGGCATCTCCTCCCAAACCATTGGGCCAATTTCAATGAAACTTTACCAGAATGTGCCTTGGTTGACCCTCTTCTTAAGTTGTTCAAGAAATTTGGATTGACCCGCAAATATGGGCGTGGCAGGGCGGGGCTTATTTTGACCCCGAAATCTTTGAACCTCATCTCCTCCTAAACCATTGGGCAAATTTCAATTAAACTTTATTAGGATGTTCCTTTGGTGACCCTTATCTAAAGTTGTTCAAGAAATTTGGATTGACCCCCAAATATGGGCGTGGCAGGGCGGGGCTTATTTTGACTCCGAAATCTTTGAAAGACATCTCCTCCCAAACCATTGGGCCAATTTCAATGAAACTTTACAAGAATGTTCCTTGGGTGACCCTCTTCTAAAGTTGTTCAAGAAATTTGGATTGACCCCCAAATATGGACGTGGCAGGGCAGGGCTTATTTTGACCCCGAAATCTTTGAACGCCATCTCCTCCCAAACCTTTGGGCCATTTTCAATGAAACTTTACCAGAATGTTCCTTGGTTGACCCTCTTCTAAAGTTGTTCAAGAAATTTGGATTGACCCCCAAATATGGGCGTGGCAGGGCGGGGCTTATTTTGACCCTGAAATCTTTGAACCTCATCTCCTCCCAAACCATTGGGCAAATTTCAATTAATCTTTATTAGGATGTTCCTTTGGTGACCCTTATCTAAAGTTGTTCAAGAAATTTGGATTGACCCCCAAACATAGGCGTGGCATGGCGGGGCTTATTTTGACCCCGAAATTTTTGAATGACCTCTCCTCCTGAACCATTAGGCCAATTTTAATGAAACTTTACCAGAATGTTCCTTTGGTGACCCTCATCTAAAGATGTTCAAGAAATTTGAATTGGATGAGATCACTTGATCAATAAAATTCAGGTGAGCGGTTTAGGGCCATTCTGGTCCTCTTGTTTCAATCTACATCTAAATAGTTTCCTTTCTTGTAATTTTACATATAAGTTAATTAAGTTCATTCCTTCATAAGTCAGTTTCAACCTAGAAAAAGTCTGAATTCCTTCTGAATGTTGTTCACTTTCATTACCTTCTATTTGCAATATCTCTCTTTCAAATCTTGAGATTTTAAGCCAGTGGAGCGATACAGGCCCTCTTGGGCCTCTTGTTTATTATCTGCTGAAAACAAAACTTTTTGACACATTCCAGAAAAATCATAAAAAGTCTGTAAACTTCTTTCTTTGTTTATAGATGCCATTTAAGGAAACAACCTTACAATTTAATTATTTGAGGTACCGAGGAAATTAGCTTTAGGAAAACAATGTGAGAAAAGAAGGAATTGCTTGCAACCTCGCCTATCTTATGACTGACAAAACATCTAAACTTTTGTCATTCAGCAACGATAGTTACGTATGTATTATAAGAAAGAAATGATATGCCCGTCATAGTGCCTCACATTAAAATTGTCAAATCTAACTGTTTGTCATTTTAATGGCCTATGAACTGAGAACAGATATCACTTGACGCCGATGCCTTCATCGACTTGTGTGGATCTCTCTCTTTTCAACCCTTGCGATTTGATCAAATTAAATCGCCTGATTTAACAAATCGTTTTAAATCAGTAATATATTCCGTAAAACTATTCCTCGGTGAGTATTTTACATAGGTACTGCATGTTTTGAAGGCAAACTTTGCAAATGTAGGTTTAAAAAGAAGTCTTCATAGAGGGCAAATTTGCTTACTGACATTTACTCGAATCATGCGATCACTCGAGCAAATCGGTCGGTCCCGTGTGTGTTCGAGCTATCGCGTGACCACTGTATATGCTAATTGATTAATTGAGCTTCAGATGGGAGTTCGTTTGATTCCCCGAACAATATATGGATTCGCCACTGTCATGATAATAATAATAATAATAATAATAATAATAATAATAATAATAATATCTTTATTTAAAGAAGGTAACATGTTAAGACATGTAACATAATATCTTATTTACAACATGGCCTTCTAAACATATAAAAATGAAAGAATAAAACTCTCTCTCTCTCTCTCTCTCTCTCTCTCTCTCTCTCTCTCCCTCTCTCTCTCTCTCTCTCTCACTCACTCTCTCTCTCTCTCTCTCTCTCTCTCTCTCTCTCTCTCTCTTTCTCTCTCTCTCTCTCTCTCTCTCTCTCTCTCTCTGTCTCTCCCTCTCTCTCTCCCTCTCTCTCTCTCCCTCTGTCGCTCTCTCTCTCTCTCTTGATTCGAAAAACGTTCAACATGCAAATGTAATCATGTGATCAGATTTAACAATAAATGTATATGCACAAATAATTCTGACAGATACTTGAGGTAAACCAAAACTGCATAGCGCTATTGTTTATTTTTTAGATAATACGACTGTAACTTTGTCTTAAATGTTTTAAGTTTTGTTTCACTTCTTATGTCGAGTGGAATATCGTTCCAAACTTGAACACTATTGTAATTGAAACTGCTCTTGTATATATTTGTTCTTGGAATTTTATTCAATTTTGATCATGGATGATAACTTGTTCAAAATATCAGTTTCAATATTTCAGCCATTCCTTCGGATAAATTCCTCTTCCAAACTAAATCAAGTAACTGTCAGTGAATAAAAAGTTTCTGCGCTTAGAACTCGCAAAAAAGCCGTCGTAAATACAACTCACAGTGGAAAAAATAATGGTACTTGTGTTATTCTTCGAGATATTTAACCATTGGAGTAATCTGCCCTGTCCTCTTACTCAAATCTCCCATGGCATTCAGGAGCCCAGAAAAGAAACATCAGCTGAAAACAGAGCAACTTTAAAAGCGGCATTAACGGAAACGTGTGCTTGTCTTTGAGATTTCTCCAATCTTGTCAATAATATTATATAAACTTATTCGACCAAGAAGGAAATCAGAAACTTTGTAAATACTTACTTACTTTTCCCGACAAGCAACGTGAATAACCAAGAAATTTCAATTTTAAACATCTTTGACAAAGCTTGACCCAAGGAACATTCCTGCCAAGTTTCATCAATCAAGATTGGCCCGCCTGTTTGGGAGGAGAAGATGTTTAAAGAAACTGTGGATGACAAACGACGGATGACACATTGAATAATAGATGATTACATTAGCTCACCTTGAGCGTTTCGTGCTCTGGTGAGCTAAAAAATTGATTGAAATCTGTATCTGTAATCTCTGTTCTACAACCGAAATAAAAGACGAATTTCACTTTGCTTTAATTTGACCCATTTTCAAAGATTTGCGATAAAATCTCTTCCAAAATATTTCCAAACATTTACTTTGCGTAAATAGCATATTTTTTGTATTCAAAGTATCAACGGACACATGAAATCGTTTTTTTTCCGCGAATGAATTTCTTTCTTGTTCACATATGTTGTAAATTAACATTGTATAGACACTTTTTTATTGAAAATTTGAAGGAGCCTTTCCGTGCTCGTTTTCATGCAAGAGTTATCTGCACTTTGTTGGTACCGGCCATTCTTCAATCAAATGTCTATATTCGCTTTCGGTCTACTTTAAGGTTAATACCAGATGATAGTTACAAAACACAAATGTATCAATAGACCTTATACATATACACAATGACTGTAATCAAACAAAACTCTCTTTGGTCAATTACAATTTAACAGCGTGCCTTCAAAAGTTGAAAGTTCTGAAATTTTGTGCAATTTTATAGGGGAAAATGCTACAAAAACTAATATTTTAGGAAATTGGCCTTAAGACTTTTTTTAAATTTTCCGTTTTGTGTAAAAACCATATTTTCCCTTTACATGTATTTAGTAAAAAATCAGCATGCCTTTCCATGCAAATAAGAAAGTTTTTTTTCTAAGGTTGACCCTTCCCAGATCTATCGATATCGATACAGTCTCTCAGTCGGCGGGCTACCAGTTTAGAAAAGCCGGTTTCCATTGTTACCTTAAGCTTTAAAGTTACGTAAGGATAAAAACTAACTTGATCATAAACTAAAGTACTGCCTCACCGATGTAATATATTTCGATTGAAAATGCTTTTGATTGTAATAGTTATCACTGCCGTTTTTAAGTTGGAATGCGGAGCAATTCCAACTTAGATTTAACAAAACCGCAAAATGAACACAAGATAATTTCATTTCGGGTTTCTTGAGAACACATATCACGTGAACGGGATGTGAATACACTTCGGCCTATTTTGTATATCTCAACTTGACAAAGACATACAGTTTGTTTTATCAAAAAGTAATAATGGTGTACAATTACACAACTATCACTTCACGTATATTATTAACACGCTAATTTATGTTTTAGACGGTATTTATTAAAAATCTCGTACGAATATATTAGTATCACATGTTTGCATTACTATATTTGGAAATCATGTGATAAGCCAAGTCCAATAAGGTCAGCAATTGACAATAACACTAGCCAATCACGTGATCTGCTTATTTGGTAATGTCGCCAACTGTTTTCTCAGTATTTTAGCAATAGCAAAGACCAACCACGTGATCTGCTTATTTGTTAAGGTCGCGACCTGTTTTTCGTAGAATTATGTGATAGCTTCTTTTAAAGGTATAGTTTCTCTTTCTGAAAGACCTTCTGTTGACAAGGTGTTATATTGTAAATTTTTGTCTAAGCTACGAAATAAAAATATTTTCTTAAACCGATGATACACTTTTAAAGTTGATAAATATTTTTGGAACATATTGCCGTTTTTTTCGTCATATTGCAGTTATCTACACGAATGTTTCATTGTAAAAACCCAATACTCATCCACATAAACCCTTGCCACCATATCTTTAATTGAATTATGAATATCTCTCCCCAATTGCATTTATCACAAAGACAATTTGCCATTTGAAACAAACCAACTAGTTCAACTTGTTTTCTTCACATTCTTACACATCTACACGTTTAAGAGCACCACCATACAGTTAGTTACATCGTGAAATTGACATTCATCTCAATAAAAAAAAATTTTAATCGCTCAATCAGCGCTCCATTATTCGCTGAATTATTCCAAACACTAACTCAAACCATTCAAAAACGCTCAAAGTTATTAAAATATAATCTCAACATGTACATTCAAAATGAATTAAGCAAGAACCAATTCGCGATTTCACTGACATAATTGAAATTTAAAGCGTCTGATTGGTTCTTGACGATATAGAGAGCTATTGATTGAACTTTTATGCATATTTTATAAAGGTTTTATATATCGCAAATTTTGTTCATCCTGAACATAATAAGCGACACTGGATTCCCTCCCTTAAATTTCACTCAAAACTCGCTCCGCTCACTCATTCAACATCATGCCTTAATCATTCCAAAATCGTTCACCTTATCAATTTCATGATGTTATTAACTGTACCCCCAACTCAGAAGAAGAGTAGCATATATTGAATTCAACATGTCTGTCTCTCAGTCCATTGACCTTTTGCTTTCCGCTAGATAAACGGAGAAGCAAATGACCTGCAATAACAAAACTTTACACAAATATTGCCCATGACCCAAAGAAATGCCCTAGTGTTTCGGGGTCATACATGTCACGGTCATCAGTAAATTTAAAAAGTTAACAGTTTCCACTCTAACTGAACAACCAATTGGCCCAAATCATAAAATTTGTCAATGACCCGAGAAAGTGCCCAATTTTGTAGTCAATAAGGTCGAAATCACAATTGAACTTCGTCCAAAAATTGACTTGAGATTCCAACTCATGAAGCAAAAGACTTCCCTGCGAAAATATCTTTTCTTCGTGGACAAATCACTTGTTGAGGTCCACTTTGCAACACTTCTAATTAAAAATTAAATTGATAACTCAAATGGAGCAGAATTCATTCGAAAAATAATATTAAAACTGTTTTGAGTTTATAAGTGTTCCCATGTGCGTCCATTAGTCGGCTGTATGGTCCGTATCTTTTTCTTCTTTTTTAGCTCACCTGAGCACAACGTGCTCAAGGGGAGCTTTTAGGATCACCCTGACTCCGTCGTCCGTCGTCAACTATCTTAAGACTTCTTCTTCTCCTAAACCGCTGGGCCAATTTCAATGAAATTTTGCCAGAATGCGACCCTCTTCAAAATTGTCGCTATATTCTAATTGGCCAATAAATATGGGTATAGCAGGGCGGGGCTTATTTTGAGCCAAAAATCTTTGAACGACATCTCCTCCTGAACCACTGAGCAGATTTCAATCAAACTTTACAAGAATGTTCCTTTAATGACCCACTTCAAATATTGTTGGCAAAATTGTCATTAGCCCATAAATATGGGCGTGGCAGGATAGGGCTAATTTTGAGTCTCCTCTGTAATGAATGGGTTGACAGGGTCTATTATGACTGCTTATAATTCGAATTATGTCTTCTCTTCAACAATTAGGCAAATTTGAATGAATCTTTGCCAGAAAGTTTCTTGCATAAGATCCATTGGACCAATCGAATTCAGGTGAGCGGTTTAGGGTCATTTTGGCCCTCTTGATATCATTTTTCTTTCATCAGATTCAGGCATGTAAAGCGATTCAGAGGTTTAAGCGTCTCTCGTTGTTGAAATACATTGATTTATATACACCCGTCAAAAGACGAGACGTGTTATGTGATCACCTGTGGTGGGCGGGAGGCGTCGGCTTCGTTAGTAGCTTGAGGTCACCGTCTCTCGAGCGCATTCCAACTTATCAGTACTTTCAGTACTTTGATTATGTGTTTTGTTATTTTGTATATTTATGACAATGGTGAGCTTTGTATGCTAAACTTGAAAAAAGTATGTTCTGTTCTGTTCTTTTGGCTTTGTCGCAATTGTATCCACATCTGCCCTACGTTCAGGATGACAAAACGCAGTTTTCATCGTTAAGTCATCGAGAACGATGGGCATTTTTTGTATCCATCTCGTTTGCCGAATCGCCATACGAAACATTTTTCACATCGGGAATCGTGGATCGTTGTTTCCGACCTCAATCGGGAATCCTCGGCGTTAGCATCTTTTTATTCAGGATTATTGCATCTTTAATCTGGCTTAAGCCAACAGAAATGGTACTTAACACATATCTTTTGGCCAATAATTTGTGATAAAAGAGGCCATGATTTTTATACACTGTTACTATGGCAAATTGTGTGTTTTTCCTGCAGCACGATTGAAAACTGTCTTTTTTGACCAATAAGGCTTTAGCCATTGATTCTTATCTCAAAAAACCTGAAATAATTTGATTCTAAAAGTTTGATAAAGGTATATAAGCACTGAATGATGACTGTATGATAAAAGATAAAATATTAGACTAATAGTGTCTTAGAATTTCAATGTTATCTGGTCTCATCTGTGAGAAATGAACATGACTCTACAAAACCACGTCATGATTAATTATCCCAACCTAGACCAGAAAGCATTGGTGTTAAAAAAGAAACTAATATTTCATATTCTATGACTCTGTATATATTTTTATTACAACTAGTTTGGTATTCGATAAACGACTTTATTTATAAGTTCCCATTGTACATTATAACATCATCTTCTTTTAAAAAGGGTCTACAACTCGTACTGAAATATAATGTCCGTGTCTTTTAGCTCCCTCTGTATCCATTCATCAAACTCCTCGCTGTCGGCCACGGTCAGATAATTCTTCCAATCTCCTACTGTCCCTTTGAAACAAAGAATAATATGTAAGTGTCTTAAATATTTATGTTATCTGGTCGAGGTTTGGGAGATTTTTGTCATGTCGAAGTTATGATGATAGTTTCTAACACAGAGCCGTACATTGATAGTCTAAGACACTAATATATCATTCCATATTTATCATGTAACCATTTTCATAGCTTCATTATATAAATATAAGTTTTTTTTATAAAACTTTTAAAAACGGAGAAATTGGGTTGAAAATTATCCTGGTTAAAGACTTAAGGGCAAGAATAAGCAAAATATTTCTTTCGTGTTATCAGGCAGGTGGTATCAGGTCAATAAACGTTTAATTGAATGAAAAAAAATAGAACCCGTCATATGTAAGAAAAAAATTGCAACAAATGACTACCAGATGTCGCCTGCGTAAACGATTTTAAAAGGAAAGTAGAATGACTATTCTACGGTATATTCAGCAAGCATAGTCACAACGAAAAGTTGCGATCCTGGTCAACCCACGCAGACCGCACTTCAAAGATGGATCCTTTCACGTGATGTCACATATTAGTTTCCAAGATGTGTCCGTTAACACTTTCCTGTTTTACAAAATTTTGGACCTGTCCAAATTCAAAGGTTTTGCAGACGAAAATTTAAATTGGAATTAATTTGAAAAATAACCTATCTGTAGGGTAGAAAATATTGTGGAAAAAGAGGAAATTGCTTTTCAGAATTCAATTTCTTCTTTTTTCACAATGTTTTCTCTATCATAAAATCACAGACACATAAAAAGCAGGGATTAAACAGCAAAGGTTTAAACAAATATCCTTAGCTAGGGGATTTCAATCAAGCAATCACAGAAAATGAATTTCATTTTTGTTTTAAAGAAATTATGGACAGTGGAAATTCAAAGTTCTTATTTGATTATCTTGATAAAGGCTTCATGGTCAAAAAAATAAACTAGAATGGACTTGCCGCAAAACTCTATTATATCCTATGGTGTAAAACGAATATATGAAATAAGAAAAAGATACATAGACCTTTATTCGCAATAAAATTCATATGTCGAGTATTTTGACTGTGTACACAGATAGCTACGCCCATTTTCTACTCAACGTCATCTTTAGCGCGAACGTTGATTCTTTTGACGTCACATTACCCACGTGCTCAATGAAGCGCTTCGCTTTATGTGAAATTCTCCCAACGTCAATATCATTACTTTTTTTTATTAAAACTACACCCCAAAATGTTTTTTACATTCAGGGGATCTAATGGAAATAATTTCATTTTCGCTATGTTTGTCGATGAATAAAGTCTGATGGGGGAGGAGTAAAATGCGAAGGGTAAAAGGTTAAATGCGGAGCCCTCAGATTTTACCCTTTGCTAAAACTCCTCCTCAATCAGACTTTATTCATCGACACATCATATCGAAAATAAATACAACCCCGGGGTTTTATTAGAATCATCATAGATATGCATTTCTTTTAGAAACGGATGGAAGCTACAGATACGTGGAAAACAGGCCAAAATATCCAATACCGGATTTAACTATGGATGCAAATTCAAGATCAAAACCAAAGGTGTTTTATATTATGAGGAGTGAGGTTTATAGACCTTTTTTTACAAAATGTTTGGTACAGTACACCGTAAAACTAAAAAGTCATTTACGAGTTGTTAAGCATTAAATCAACACTAAAGCTTAACAACTGGTTTAGAAATGTTATATCGACCCTTCGTTAAAATCATCACGACATTGGTGTGGTTGGCATAGGCGTTTGGTAAAGGCTTCAAGCCTTCCGAAAATTCGTCAAAAATGGTCGATTTTGACATCAGAAGAGGGGGCAGGGGTTCTTTTAGAGCATGGGGTCTATTAGAATCTTTACGGTAGTTTCGATATTAAATGTGTTCGCTTACGAATGTTTCGTAATTATTTTGTGGTCGTATACAAGTAATGGTTTGTACGGTGATTTGTATGAATGTGATTGATCGGTTTTTTAACAGTTTTTCAGTCTTATCAAGGCGGCTGGAACACCTAATGATGGATTCTAGTCCTCCCAATACATCCTTTCCGAGCCTCCAGATGATATCAAGGGCGTAACTACCATTAAACACATTACGCGAGTACGTAATAAAAATGAATGAAATTTCCTAGATAAATGATCAAAACATTCACCAACGCCCAAATCATAGAAAAGGGGAGCGGACGGAGGACATTCACTTTTTACCACATTCCACATATTACCTTTACTGGCCTATATATCTATCTTGGTCACCTTCTGAGTGTATAAATTTCAATAGGCCTATATCCTAGTTACGCCTATGGATAACCCAATTAACTTTAAGATTGTCGAATACTTGTTGGGAAACAACTGTCGGAAAGGATATGTGCCTCGCCAAGGATCAAACCATCACGTAACGGAATGCGAATGTCATCGGCAAATTTTAAAAAAACGCCGCTTTTCTGCTATTTCTCGTTCATGGGTACGGCGCGGTTGGTAACGTGTTTGATTATTTAATCATATGTTAATCGAATAAACCAATACACGACCTGCTGTCTCACCTTTCCTATAAACAAAAGCCCCGCCATGCTCTACTTGTTTCCTCATGACGTCATCTTTACTGTCATGCGCGGCCTTCAACTTCCGGAACTGACATTTCTCTTGAATGTTCTGTGCAAGATCATCACTTACATCCTTTCCGACGAACTTGGCGAGTTTCTGGATTTCCCCGATAGGATCCTACAAAAACCAATTGTAATTGACAAGGGCGAAACTACTATTACGCACATTACGCAAGTGCGTAATAGAAATAAACCCTCTTTCGAAGAATGTCGTTGATGAATGACCAGAACATCGAAACTGCAGCTTATTCAAGCACGATGTTTTGATTATTCACCAAAGTTCAAATCGTGAAAAAGGGGAGCGGACGGAGGACATTCATCTTTTATCGCAATCCACATATCGCCTTTATACAATAAAGTTAACGTTGGTCGCCTTCTGAGTGCGTATGAATTTCAAAATCCTAGTTACGCATATGATTGAAATGGTGCATGTCATTTCCAACAATTTCATGTGTGTGTTATAGACAACTATTGGACAGCCTGGACATGTCCACAATGCATTAACTTCACTCACTCCTCGAATAGTATCTTTGAGAGGCTAATATCACTTGAACTGTGCTATGATCCTCTTATTGGTAGGCCGCAGTATGAATGCGTTTTGAATATGACCATGGGGGATTAGGGATACATTATTATAAAACCTGTCCAATGTTTTTATTCAAAACATAGAAAACATAATAATGCAGCCTGGATCAAACAACAGTTTTTCAAAAACTGTTTTGTAATGAAAATTATTGAGCAATAAAATCAGGGTTTTTGGTTATGAAATTGATTTTACAAATATTGCACATTTCATTAAAATGACTGATCAGTCAGACATGTTTGACCTAGTTTTTACTTTCTTAGTCTTCCCCCTGTTTTCTGCAATATTTTTACATCAAAGTGATTCTCACGGGAGATACATCTAAGGTTACACTCCTGTCTGTTTTGGTCTTGTTAATCTAATCCTGTGTGTGATATATAGCAGTTGTCTGGCACTTAGCATTTATACATGTAATTTCAAGCCAGTTACTGTTATTCAAGCATTAAAACAATGCGACAAAAGGGGTATATCACTTTTTCTAACCAAAGTATTTTGGAACAACCGAAGTAGGTCCTTTTACTTCAAATAGGTGCAGTCTTAGTACTAGTTTGAATGACAGCTATTGAATGATAACTTGAATCTTTGGCCTCGTGTTCTGATTTCAGAATTGTTTGTGCTATAATTTTGAGTCTGTATTTTCTTTCTTTATGCTCATTTCTTCGGATAACTCAGCATACATCAGCATGAAGGTTGAGTGAATATATTATTCTAACAAGAGCACCGCCTATGGGTGCAACCCTTGGCTGTGCTTGGCTGCCGGTGCTGGATAATACAAAAAGATGAGTGGAAAAAGGGACTCTTACAAAAACCCTTTTTAAGAGCTGTCCCCCTTAATTGTCTGGATAGCTCTTGAGATAGTGAACATACATGCTAAATTTTATGAAGATATCTTCAATAACAACAGGTCAACAACAACAATGTCAACGCCCTAATGATCTCCATACCTCAAGTTTTCTTAGAAAACAGACAAGCTAAAAAAGGCAATCACTTTACCATCATGTGTAATTCATTGTGCCTATGTTGAAATAAAGTACTCCTTAGTGTATTTAAGCCGGGTGTGCATGCTAAAGTAGGGCCATTATTGTTGTTAAAATCTTTAAAATCTAGATAGGTATTATTTGCAAAAAAATATTTTTATAAAAAAAGAATACATGATTCATTGATGATAACCAAATAATTTGCGGCCTACTTTGATGCATTGCATCAAAATTTTGTCTTGTAATGGACTAGACTACATTATTTTTTCTCTCGTGAACAAGGCTTAATCTACAAATTCTGGCGTTATGAAACTTCGAATATATTATGGTGCTGGCAAAATAAACAAACGTTGAAAAATAGGTATCTACATGTATATAGGCCCGGGTTAATCCCTGACGATGTTCTTTAAGAAATCCACAAATGTTCATGGACACAAAATAAATAGAGTTTAACCGATTATTTCAGTGTGAGATCGATATATCTTTCGTTGAGTGAACAACAAAAGCTACAGTTTCATGAGTGGTGATATATCTTTCGTTGAGTGAACAACAAAAGTTACATTTGCTTGAGTGGTGAGTTCACACTATGAAAAAATATTCGATCTTACGAGGATGAAATGGTCGAAAGAAGGGTATATTCGTTTAATATCTTAACTGTTGTTGCGTTGAAATTACTATGTGAAAACTTGCCGATATTTCTAGATCCCCCACTGAAAGCGTTCAAAGAAATTCATTTTGATATCTTCTGGAAAAGAAAAGCCTTTAGAGATTTGGTAATACTTTTTATTCTCCCCCCCCCCCCCCCCCCCCCGCAATCTATGGACAAAGGCTTCCTCATCTTTTATTTATTTTTTCATTTGTGACCATCACGCCAAAAGGGACCATCTGGATAGTGCGTAAAGTGTCGACCCTAGTCAGACTGCGCAATTTGCGCAGGCTGACTAGGGTTGAAACTTTTTTAGTAATGGGGTTATTCTCTGAATCTAGAATGTTCAATCTACCTTTCAGTGAAAAAAATTTGAATGCGACCTCTGATTGACCAATGATGGACCCAATCTCTTTTTCAAATATTCATTTTACAAAGTTCCCAGATGGTCCCTTTTTGCGTGACGGGCCACATTTATTTTGTCTTCAATGTATTTAAATCAGTACCTTCTTAACGTCTTCATAAAACACATTAAGTACTGGGTAATCCGGGTTGTCCTTTCTGAATTGTTCCCAGTGTTTAATATAGTCTAGGTAGGAACACAGCTGGTCTGAAACAGAAATCACAAAGTCTAAATTTAGGCCTGTGTGTGGCTTTTCCAACAATTACTGAGCCACATTTCCAACAATAAGTGAGCAACATTTCCAACAATTAGTGAGTCACATTTCTAACAATTAGTGAGCAACATGCCAAACAATAGGTGAGCCACATTTTCAACAATTAGTGAGCCACATTTCCAATAATTAGTGAGCCACATTTTCAATAATAAGTGAGACTCAACAAAATCAATAAGAATATTCAATAAGCGCCTGAAAAAGTGGTTAAGACCTTACCCATCGAAAGAGCGCATAAGAAAGACTCTTTTCAGACTGTGCGGATGCACAGACTGACCGGAGGCTTTGCTTTGCGCAAATGTGAAATTGTTGTAAATGTCACGCACTGGCTCATTTGTTATTGATCGCGACAATAACGTTCATCAATTAAGCCAATCTCTATCAAAATACCCGTAGCACAAAGAGGACAATTGATCCCTTAATCGCTCGCCTGGGATATTTTTTACAACAACGTTATTGCTGCTCGCAAGAGTTATGCAAAATCTAAACTCTTTCAAAAGATGTACGCAATATCAAAGGATCGGTGTTATTGAACAAAATTTTGCAGCTTCGAGACAGTTCTTCATTTTTTTAGATACATACATGTGTGTTATAATATTATCGATAGTTATTCTGCGTAATTAATGAACTGGCAGGGCGGGGCTTAACTGTGACGTAATTTGGCGAGTTTACTTTTCAATAGTTTGGGTTCTTTCAAATTTTAGTCGGTAATCATCGTTAACGCGTGCAAATAACTGTATCCTAAAACCTAAGGGATTCACGTGCTTTGAGAGAGTGAAGCCATTTCATCGTTTGGTCACCAATGCCTCGTATTATTTATCTAAAATGACCTGGCACTCATTAACTTCCGTCAGTGCTCGAGTATTCCCGCACCGTAACTCAATATCATTTCACCGTTTTACTTATTTTGTTATATTATTTCACGACTCCTTTATAAAGTCGCGGTAGTACAGTGGTTACAGACGCCATTCCGTATACCGATAAGTTGTTGGGTCGAGTTCAATTCCCGACAGAAACGTGTACATGTTTTAATTATTGTGATTATCATCATTGATTTTTTTTTCGTTTTCTTTAAATTACATTTCTTCTTATTATTTTTTAATTATTTTTTTTTGTCAGTTACGATTAATATTTTTTATTCTTCATTCAAGTTTTGTTGTTTGCACCAACCAAGATTATTGTATTCTGACCGAGAGCAAGATTTGCTTCATACCTCGATGAAAAGAAAACTTAAATTATAAGTTGTAAATAAGCTTGTTCCAAATAGTAGTGTTAATAAAGATCTAATTTCTTTCATGATATTGAATTATAAGATAAGAAGAGAATAGAGTTTTTTGACGTTAATGACCAAATCACACCCAAACAGGTTTCCGATTGACGTGTTCAAACCCCGTATATGTTTTAATTTCATACCGTCAAAAATTTTAAAAAAGTGACTCTCAATTTCTTAAAGATAGATCTAGATATATTTCAAAATTCATAATTGTTTACAGTAGTTTACAGTGATTTATAGACAGGACTTTGCAATGGTCAAATTGAGTTTGGCGAAAATACTGTGCCGAATATCAATAGTCTTATGCAACACTGTTCAAAATATCAAAATAGGTACTTAAAAAAGTGTTACCCTAAAAAGAAATAGAAATATTTCTGGTCATTGTCCGGCTTGAACTCGTGACCTCCTGATTATGGGAAAGCATCCTTACCACCACCGCTAATTTTCCATATGCACTCGGAGTTGTGATGCATATTTTTCATCTTAACTTCGCGAGTGTAATTCTATATTAAGAAACATATTTACCGACTATCAATAGGGGTCAAAAGGAATATTTAATGAGTGCCAGGTCATTGTAGATAAATAATAACATCAGCTTGATTAAGCTGAAGTTACGAGGATTTGGTTCCAATCCACGATTTAAGGTCTCGAGTTATTTATGTCGACTCTCTTTGGAAGTAGGTTATTTTAGATAAAAGCTGATTTCCCTTAACCTTAAGTGCACCGACCCGTTACTTAGACTCCGCCCTGCCAGGGCATTAATTATGGATAATAATTGTCTAGCATTGGTGTTGGCAATATTTATTTTATCTTATTATTCATTCATCAACAATATATGTCGGTTTAACTAATCAAACAAATCGTGCCCTCTTTCCCCGTCTTTAAGAACACCCGATTTAAATACTTTCCTGGCTCTTTAACCTCTCAAGACCAAGTCTAATGTTTTTTTTATTCGACGATGCCCAAGACTATATACATACCGGTATATTTCGGGCGGGTCATTTAACCAAAACTGACCAGCTCCGTTTAACTTGCCCTTACATCTAATTCTTTATAAAATGAATATGGCAATGTGACAGAGCTAGAGAGAATAAATATATCGCATTTAATTAGCTCAATATATTAGAGTGGTTTTATTATGCAGATACGAAATATACATCGTCGGATATCCCGGGGTCTCCCTATTTGCTACGCTATATCGACGATATAGCGTAGCAAATGGGGAAACCCCGGGATATCCGAGGATGCGAAGTATATAGCTTACATATCTGTTTTGAAACATTTACTTACGTTGGCCTGTATTTACACCACGAAAAGTTTTGGCAAACAAGTTAAATGGTGGAGTTAGATCAGACATTCCATACGCCTTCATCTGATTGGTAACGTGGAAGAAAAATGACACTGCAACGTCTTTTGGGTTTCTCATCACATGGATTATTTTGCACTTCTTTTCCTTAATACCAGTCGGTATGAGTGTATGCGATAGGTGCGTGTTTAAAACACGCGGTGATGTCAGTTCTGACGTCATTTCCTTTGTAGAAAGTTCCAACATGGCGGCAACCTTTGTTTGTTTTTGATACTCTGACGAACCTCTCATGATCATATTAAGGATTTCCCATGTCCAATGTGTACCTACAAAATAGCAATATGACACATGAGTGAAGTATTTAAAAATGTATTCATCTACGAACTCGTACGACCTTAAGACCTCTCGTCTACGAAACGACTGCGAGGGCCGTAACACTACACATCGCGTAAAGGTAGATGCGATAACGTATCCCTCCTTTGATAATCTCCTTGATTAATTCAAACATGTGGGTTTTCGATTTGTCATGAACACATGAGACACATATTCACTAATTTTAACAAATCAATTGTATCAAAATGGCAATTCACTATATTGATCTCTGTTTTCTCTGAAGAGGTATTTCTAGATGAATTGCTATGCAAGAAAATATAATTCTCTATTACGAATGGAGAGAATCCAAATGCCTTTCCGCATTATATCTAACTCTTTTTTAGGGGGGGGGGGGGAGGGGGGAAGGGGGGGGGGTGTCTGCGAGTAGGTCTGAGAATAAGGCTCGTTTATAAACATTTGAGTTCTGACTTAAGAGAGCTGTTCGCTTTCCAAATACTGACAACAGAAAGGCAAAACTGATAACAAGAAAGTTATCAAATCCAGTACCTTCAACAGATGATATCAGGCAGATTATTTTTAAACATTTTGTAAGACTTCACCTGAATTTCTTTGAGTTTTAAGGCTTTATGCCTATTATAATTAAGCGCTGAAAAAAAATGACATGATCAATAGAATAAAATGTAAGCGCCTTAAAATATCGATGTTATCTGGACTTTATTGCGCGAAAGCATCATGACTCGGCAAATCCTCGTCATGATAAATTCTCCCAACCTCGACCAGGGCCCGAGGTTATAAAGCTTTTCTCATGCTCAATTCAAAGTTTTCAATTTGAGATTTAAGCCGTTATTCTGTTTTATCGCTCATTTTAATGTATTAACATAAAAGATGATATTAATATGTTGTTATAAATAACAACTTATAAATATTATCTTTTATTTTCATACATTTATCTTAATTTAGAATTTGTGAAAATTGAGCCTGAGCCTGAGAAAACTTTTATAACCTTGGGCCCAGATATTATTGATATTTTAAGACAGTTATTTGTCATTCTCTATAGATCGTGTATACCTGTTTTGGGATAAGCTGCAATCAAAACATCGTCATCGCGTATTTCCGTGTCTTTCACCCACTGTAATTGTTCACTGAGATTCTTGGTTGGCATTTGTACAATTAACTCCTCGGGAAACTTGAAGATGTCGTGCTTGTAATACTTCTTCACTTTACCATTTGGTAAGGTTGATTCTAAGGTCTCGAACTCATTCATCCTATTAAGAAGAAAAAATAAACTAGCCATGTGTTCGGGATGACAAAACGACGCAAACTGTTTGTAAATTATACCCCGCTTTGCACGCAAGGGCACGTGCAAAGCGGGTTAAATTTGCAAACAGTTTGCACCGTTTCACGGTAATTCTTGTACACAAGGCAGGTCTCAGTGGCCCGTACACGATAAATAAACAATAAACCCAAAAATGCAGGAATACGTTCTTTTCGTATCTATCAATGCGTCCAGTTCGGCATCTATAATTAGCACGCAATCTACAGTGGCGGATCAAGAGGGAATTCGGAAATTTCAAACAATTTAATTATTTCATTTTCATGGGGATATTTAATAATTATCAAGTATAACTTGACAAACAGCCATCACCCCTAAGTATTTACGAATCCCCTTTATAGAAAGCTTGGACCTTCCGCAATTTCGAAAATAAATAATAAATGAATAAATAAATTCTTGAAATTTCTATTGGTTGGAGACCAATTCTCGCCGCAAACCAGTTCTCATCAACTGACCATTTTTACAGTAAAGATGCAATATTCATTTACACAAATTATTTTCTGAATAAAATAAATTGTTGCAAACTTAAATTGTATTTTAAAAGGGTTTCCTTTTCGTCTTTACCGTGAATCGGGTTAATGGCAAAAACTGGCACTCGGCGAGAATTGGTCTCCATCCAGTAATGATAACTTGTAATTAGCATGTGTCCTGAATCATGTACATGATATATGCATTTTTTTTGGGCAATTTCTTAAAATTTTAATGAGATATAAATACAAAAAGATGAATAACCGTACCTTTAAGTATACCCCGGATATCGTGCGTAAATAATAGGGTTGAAACCATACAGCTATAGTAGCTTCAATTGTCTGTCCTCCTTTATAACCCAACGCTAGTTTGTTTGGTAACGTGAGACGTGACATATTGAAGCTATACACCGCGCAAAAAGTTCAGACATTTCTCTTTATTGGAAATTTTTGAAAGAGGCTTTAGACGACTTTACAAAGTGAATCTTTCATTGGCACACACATTCGGCGCGAGTACTGGTGAATTTTCCAGAAGGCAGAATCGAGAGGGATTAATCTAAATTGTAAGAACTTGTTTCCCAATCGATGTAATTAAATAGGTTTAAACATGATAAAGTGATTGTAATTTGAAAGTAAAGTATTCAATACAATAGAAAAATATGCGGGAAAATGATACTTTTATTGCTATAAGCAATTTTACGTTTCCTCAATATTTTTTTCTTTCAAGTTTGATATTGCAGGGACATAAAGTTAATGACTTGATAGGAACCTTAAGTTAAGTATTAGTTTTTATCTTGCAATGAAGCCTGTATTGAACAGATATCACATGTGATAAGATAAAGTGATTTCAGGCAGTCTATTTTTAGAAACAAGCTGCATACACTTTTACCTGAATCAGATATTCATTTATCTAAATAACAGGGGTCAGATTCAGGTCAATAAAAACTATAGTAAACTAGAAGCTTCAGGTTCACGTAAAGTGTTTTGAACTAAATTTAATGCTCTTCCATTTTTAGAAAAAAAAACAGTTTGCCCAGCTAAAAAGTATATCAAATCAAGGCTCTAGATTTACCCAGGCGGTTGTACACCATTATATAGAAGCCCCATCTTATAATAGTATAGTCAAACCATTACGGAAAAGGGACATTTTGTTCAAACCAACAGCTTCCTTACGGCTGGATAAAATTTGACTTATTTTGAACAGAATGAAGAAAAATGCAACTTCTAGGTACTGCTACTGCTACAACCATAGATATAAAACTCAGACCCCAAAAGCTCTTCTGAAAACAATTAATTTTCCTTCGTTTTGTCAACCGGTCTGATATTAAAATAGATGTTAGGTATGCTGCAAAATCCCACTATATTATCACAACATACGTTTTTGCTAAAATATGAGCCAATTTTATCCAATCGTCATGCAATTGCTTATTCTGTAAATGACCTTTCTCCACAATGTTTTGGCTATACCGCTATATATAGGACAGTCTAATGTTGCTTAACTGCTTGTGCTCAACTAGAGCTTCAATTTGAAATATAACATACCTGGGCATACTGCTTTTTCTTGGCAAACGAAGTGTCCTAAAATTGGGCCTAAAACACTTTTACAGACGATAATTGTTCATTGTATAAAATGTACTTTTTCGGATCGTTAAAAGCATACGTTAACGGACAAAACCTGGGCGTTAGCGGGGGAAACGTGGATTCATCAGTAAATTCACGCACCGTAAAATGCCCGGCTTTTTTACTTAAATATCCTCGATCTGGGGTCTATACAGCTTATCGATTTCCATTATACAATTTATCCTGCAACATATGTTTAATTCGAAAATATAAATCGATGCATCTTGTTAATTATTCGTCAAAGGTTTGATTTTGACCAGTATAATTATTGTGGAAAAATGCGTCTAACATTTTCATGGTAAACGTTAATTCTTAAGGCGTAACTAAAGACGTTGATCTAATGCTCGCGTCACTGAAATTTTGTGACGTCACGAATTTACCAAGCAATGGCGCTATGAACAAATATGACGATACAATGCGGGACGCAATTTAGTCAGCTTTCCGCAGGTTTGTGTCTTGTTGAAGCGTTTCTATAATATTTTTCGCAATCTCCGCTGAATACTCTATCCTTTCTTTTTATGGAATAGTAGCGTCAATTCACGTTTTTTCGGGCCTTAACATTTGCAGAGACCATCAAATGCAATGACCCTTAAACCATTTTCCGGGTCTCTGTAAATGTTAACGCCATCAAAAACGTGAATTAACCCTATAAAATTGCTACATTTTGTCGAAAATGATAGACTGCGACTCAACTTTTTGTGTTCAGTATCATTTTCTCTGTAGCTCACTACAGCTGTCATTGATTTTCTCAATACGCTGGCAGGATGAAAAGCTCTATTTTTGTACAAAGGTCACAGGAAATGATTGAAGAATAACTTTCTTCTATTTGTACATAACAAATCTTTAAAAGTATTACGTTCAAGATGCAAGATCAAGATTAGCTCAGTTGGTAGAGCACCGGACTTCAAAACAATTGAAGTTCGACTGCGTGGGTTCGATTCCCTGGCTGGTACACTAACAAAACTAATTGTTTTTCGGATGAAACGTTAAACCGAGGCCCGGTGAGACGGTTCTTTACATCGAGCACGTTAAGAACCATGACGGATCTCAGCAGTAGTTTCGTCATGTATCATTGCACTATCCCCCGTAACAACTAACCGTCTTCTGGGGGCGTCGCTCATATGGGCATATGCTACGGTAGAGACGATAAATAAACGGAAACACACATATGCAAAAAAGGATCTGAATGCTTGTTCAATCATTATAATTGAGAAGAGATCTCCAATGACAACTGTAAACGATATCTATTCAATTTTTCATAAGATTCTCCTTTCCCGAGATACCTGAAGGACATTGGATCTGATTTACCGGACATCCATCTTGCGATCATTTTCTTGCCTTAGTCAAAAAATTAAAGTTGCTTTTTAAGTTGAAACTAAATATGGAATTCTGCCAGGCATCATCTCATTGGAATCGTCTTCTTAAGACTATTTCAATGCTATACTGCAAGGCAGAATATAACTATGAATGATAACACCAGGTGCGATTTATGGTTTTGACTTACGATATTTTTTTTCGTTACAAGTTCAGTAAAACGGGCCTCAGATCTGTTTTTTCAAAAGGACAGGCTATCGATCCGGATTTTAAGAGATCGCTGCTGTCAATCAAAAATCAATTAGCCAATCAAATAGCTCATTTACAATTAGATGACTGTTGAATTCGGACATTTGTACGCGGCAATAAGTTTCAATGATTTTACTGGAGGGAGAATTAAACGTCGGGAATAAGCTGTAATTAGTAAGTTTTAAGTGACCATCCAATGCTTTCCTCTGTTATTGAAAATTTACACTAAGCCTCGCTTTTTTTTCACATCACCCCCATAAAAACTACGTTCGGGTCGTTATAAGCATACGTTAACGGACAAAATCCGGGCGAAAATGAGAAAAAACGTGGATTAATTAGAAAATTCACGTGCCGTTAATGTCCGACTTTTTAAAACTTAAACATCCTCTGTTTAGGCGTAATAAATACCTAATCAGTTTCTATGTGCAAATCTAATATAGAGACGTGAGTCCTATTCCCGCGTTAAATTTTTTGACGCCATACATTTAACAAGCAACGCCGGTATAAACAAAAACGACGGAATTGTGCATAACGCAATTTTTCCGGCAGATAAGTGGGTTTGGGGGCAGTTTTAATTAAAGCGTTTCTATAAATCATTTTGCAATGTTTGAATGAAAACTGTAGTAATATCAAATTACACACATGTATGCATGTACGGAATGATATATAAACCCCTTATCAATAGATGTATATCATTTCATTAAAATAGTCTAGTGCTGCAATTACGCATTGTGTTGTTCATTATACGCCTCAGTATATCCGCACTATAGGAAACTGGAACAAAAACTGAATTCTTTCTTGTTATGCAATAATACCATCAATTCACTTTTTTCGTGTGTAAGCATTTGCAGAGACTCTCAAACTTTCTTAAAGCCCGAGTGCAAAGCACCCGGGCTTTAAACTATCTTTCGGGTCTCTGCAAATAACAACGCCCTCAAAAACGTGAATTAACCCTTTATTATTTTGGCCTAGCAGGGCGGAGCCTAAAACGGTATATTGTATCACAGGAACTTGAAATTTTATCAATGCATCCCATCAACCACCTGATAATGTGCATAGTCATTACCATATAGGATACAGGTCTATATAAATAAAACAGCAATTTTGTCAAATTCAAGGGTTGATAACTCATGACTTTCTGATCCCTCAGTCCAAAATTCAATTTCATGAGAGATTTTATGGTCACAAACATTGTGGTCAAGTTTTGTCATGATTAATAGCAGATGCTAGAGTGTAAACAAAGTGGGAAACAGTCAAAAGCAGAAATTTTGTCAATTCAAGGGCACCATACTCATTTACCAGTCCGATCAAAATGAAAATCAAAGTCATTTGAAAACTAAAACTTACTTAACGTTGTGTCAAGTTTTGTTAAGTCAAAATGGTCAAAAGCGACAATTTTGTTAAATTAAAGGGCATATAACTCATGCCTTCCTAGTTTGATCAGACTGAAATTCAAACCCATCCGTGATCTTTTAGTTACAAATTTTGTGGCCTGTTTTGTAGTATTTCAATACTTTTTTCAGTCCAAGTAGGGCTTTTTCATTAACTCACAGAAAAATCCAATATCTCTGATCTGTTTCTGTAAACTTCATGTATATCACTCTTGAAATAAGAAGTGAAACATGTATATTGTTTTTGCACTTCTCGATTGGTCAGTTTTCTTTGACTGTTTATCTAAACTATATGTACGAGTAAATTTATTGTTATATGTATAGTTGAATTATTTGTTTGAAAAATTAAGAATAACTTTTTTTATTAATGAGCAGCGAAGAGCTGTTCCTTTGATATAACAGACGTCTGTCTGCAAAATATGCACTTGAAACGCATGCAATTATTTTTATTGATTTTGTTACAAAACAAGCCGTATGACAAAATCTGAAAATGAAACAATTGCCTGTGCCTTGAAGATTTAAAAATAGAAACAGAAATTGATGATCGGCATAAGTATTACTAACTTTATTTTAACGTATGCAAAAAAGTTTAACATTAATATCAGTAGTAAACATTTTTCCTTTTTGTAAATGGTTGATTTGGTTAGTATTTTCTTTAACAGAACGGTACATAAATCTGAGTGCCTCAAACACAATCAAAGTTATTGAACACAGTATTGATTCATTATGTTGATCAATTTCTACAATCCGAAACTACATTATATAATATTGTCAATCCTAGAAAGTGGCAATATTATTGACCGTGAGAAACTAAGCAATATTACAGATTTTTAATATGGTAATTCAATATTATTGCCATTAATATTGATATTGTTTGAACCCTACTAAATAATGCCACTTGCGGATTTGGCGAGATTGGGCAAACTTATTTCTGGCCCCGGGTGGGTATTGTAGCCCGCAATATCAGATTATCTCTCAGACAGCAGGCTACCGGCTCTAGACTGGTCCAAATATCAACTATTAGAATAGCCTAGAATAGGCTATTCTGATATTTGACATTGACACCAGTCTAAACCCGACCCGAAAGCGGGCCAGAAATAAGTTAGCCCTTAAATTCAGAAAAAAACTGGCTGTGTACTTGGACTCAAATAGTTCTATATGGTTGAAGGCAAATCGGCAAGAGTCAGCTAAGGTGAGCATTTACAAGAGAAAGGAATCAAGATTGAGCTTGTGTTCTACCAAATAAGAGGAGATCCTTGAAAATATATATACGTTGTGGAAAAAACCACAAAAGACCGTATTCGATTAAAAAGTTTCCCCAGAAGGGCAAAATTACCCTTGAATATCGGTGCCATGCTTGCAAATCCTTTCTGAGGCCCGGAGGGGCAAAACATAAGGACATAATTTGGGAAGCAAATGGGTCGAAAACGGGCGTAAAGTGTGCCATATTTGATTCCTACCTAGAACGAACCTTACAAACCAATCCCTCTTGGGTCCAAAATGAGCAGCCTATATTGGACCCATATAGATTCACATCTGAGTCCTATAAGGGTCCCTTATAACACCCATCTGGGAACCATATGGGTCTATGAAGAGCATCCGATTGCTCATTTTGGTCTCGTATGAATCCCATTTATAGAACCCATATCGCTTGCCCTTTTGGGTCAAATCTAGATCCCGGTTGCACATCCCTTCTGGGCCCTAGATGGGCAGCCCATATTAAACCCATATAGATTTTGAAATGGGTCCCATATGAGCCCGGATTTTTTTGTTGCATGGGTCGTTCAATTAGCCTACGATTAAAATTTTAGTAAATTCGGAACATTTGCAAAGATGATCCGAATAGGATTTCAATATTTAAATGTACCAATCCAACCGTGTGCGACGGTTCTAGTTGAGTTCTTAAAAAGATACTAACATTGTGAAATTGACATTCATCTAAATCAAAACCATTCTAAATCGCTCCCTCGGACCAAAATCGTTCATTCCAAACATTCACTCAAACCATTCGAAAACGCTCCAAAATCACTAAACGATATCAATGACTTTATTCTAAATGAATATAGCTAGAAAAAAACAAAAACAAACAAACAAAAAATAAAAACCTGCGATTTAACGGCCATAATTGAACAGCCATTATTGAAATTATAAGTTTACGTCTGATTGGTTAATGTTAAGCTAGTTATAGATCATGTTTGAATATTTTATTGAAGGGAGGTAATAAAAATCTCTAATTTTGTTCATTCTGAACAAAATTAGCAATACTGGATTACAACCCTTTAATTTCACTCAAAACTCACTCGTCGCACTCATTCAATTTCAGAAATTCAATATCGTTCCAAAATCACCCACATTGTCAATTCCACGATGTCGTTAACTGTAGCCCAAATAAATGGTTCCTGAATAAATACTACACCGAAGAACATTTTCATTTCTCCTGACTAATAGAGTGATATATGTGTTGGTAGATTAATATTTACACAAAAGATAATTGATTGTTTGATTGAATGGGGTTTTACGACGCTTTCAACATTATTTCAGTTATATCGCGGCGGCTGGAGCTCCTCAAAATGGATTTTTGGTATTTCTCACACCAGTACTACCATAACATCCTTTCCTAGCCTCCAGCTGCTATCCTACACAAGTCTACGATTGTCGACCGATTGGTGGGAGACAAGAATGAGTGTCGGTGTCGGGGATCGAACCTGGAACCTCTAGAATAACAGTACAACGCGCTACCAACTGCGCTATGACGGCGGCTACACAATGGTCAAGGATAAAAAAATTGGAACTGCTTTCACTTGTTATAGTTAAACCTGCCTTAGCGGCCACCTGTATTCAGCAAGCGACCTGTCTTAAGCAAGCGGCCACCGAGTTCCCAAATGAATCAATTGCACTGAAATTGACCTGTATTATGCAATCACCTGTCTTAGGAAAGCAATTTTTGAATGTCCCATGGGTGCTTGCTTATGCATGCGTCACACTGTCCGGAAATTGACATCAGATGGCCCTACGAATATGGAATTTTGAATTTCGCGTGAAAATGGCCCCGATCTTGGTCAACAACCAATCAACAACCGGAGCATGAGGAACTCAACTGGCGGTCATACAAAGGCTTAAGATGCCCTTACGAATGGCCCGATGTCTTTACGATCAGATCCGAATTTGAACATTTCATTTATCGTGTGTCCATCTAGTGTCAATTTCGGGACAGTGTGACGCCTGCATTAAGACAGGTTTTATTGAAGTTCTTTTATGATATCAACTAGAGCAAATTCACGACGACAAACGGCTGCTAGTTGTCCTACTATTCATACTCGAATGTAATATTTGAGTCTTTCATTTCTTTTCGTATCCACGAGTCAAACTTTTCGTTTTGTGCGACTGTCAGATGATTCTTCCAATCCCCTACCACTCCTGAAATTTTAAATTCAAGTTTAGTAATTTCATACCAACTTGTATCTGTACAGCGTTTGAGCTGACATTGTTTCTATAGCCTGGACGAGTACTCGAATACCGATAACGGGTAAGGTAGGCTATACCCGTTAACATTGACATTATCCGTTACCCGACTATTTTATATAACGTATGTAGCTTTGAAGATTAAACACTCATTCTCAAGAGAATTGGGATTTTGGGATTCTAAAAAATCAAAAAATGAAAATCTTAGTACCGCTCTAATTTTTCTAAAATCAGATGAAGTAAACCTCAACCTATAATGATGTGAAATTTTTTATACTACGTCCGAGAGGAAAAAAAGTTATTAAGCAGCGCGTAACTGTCTTATTTTGACATTTTTCATCAAGTAATATTCGTTATTTGTACCCTTGCCGCAGTGTTATCAAAGTAAAAAACTTAAAAAGGAATTTTTTATCTTTTGCTTTGATTCTGTTTCAAACCAGATATGTTTTTTCTGCATATTAATATGTTTGTAGTTCTATTCACTTTCAGGAAACGGATATTTCTCCGATATTAGAATGTGTGTCGGTGACAGACCTTTTCAAATATAGATTTTTAATTTTACACCGACTTTCACTTTTATTTTCAAAGTGCAAGATAACATTCTAAAGTTTAAGTTCGTCGAAAAATCAACTGGAATACGTATCAAATAAAAATAATGAATTGACCTTCTGTTTCATCGCAAAATTGTGATTCTCTGTTTGAATGCTCGAATAAGGTATATTGTGTCGAAGATTACTCATAATTTATCGAGTGCAGTTTAAATGATGACCCATAGCCCAAAAAACTGTTAAATCGTATATAAAACCATGCTTGGTTGAAAATTTATCTGAAGCTTTGAAATAAATGGTTTTAGGTATCTAGTCTCTTTCAAAAAGGTGAGATAATCTGAATATAAAAACATTGGCAAGTTACCTTTTAAACATCAAAACTTCTTTAAATATAAAACGCAAATTAACTTCTTTATGGTTGAATACTAATGAACATCGCACATCGAGGTTGACCCACTCACAAAGACTTGTCATCACTTTAAGCATCGTATTTTCTGCCCAATTTTCACGGTATCGAAGATTACAGTTTCTCAAACATGCTAAAGTGTAAAATGCAATGATGGCCGAGTCAAACTTTTATTTCTCAATACTAAGAATGCCGATTAAAAACAAATTATAATTGTACCACCGTGAAATACCAATTGCAATGAAATATATTCAAACGGTCTCGAAGGTTACAAAAAGGTATTCTTGCAGCATTTAAAGGTAGGGAATTAGGTTTACCCATCATAGAAATGTTGTTTTGTATTTTTTGGTACTATAGGAACGGATAACTGGTCTATTAATGTGTTTCGGATAAAGTTTTTCCTGGGCATTTAAATTTGGTATCGAATATTACGGTCTCGATGATTACAAAACGCACCGCTTTACAGCATAATTAACACACTGAACGCTGTATGCAACATTTCTAAGTGTTAATTGTTTATACTGGTTATGTTACATGTTTTAATGATCTCATACGTTATGATTTTGTTGTGGAACATATTGAAAAACCTAGTATCGAAGATTACATTAGTTCATTGCAAGAAGACCCCTTGTCTGAATGAACTGGTTTAAAGAATTCTGTGTCAATTTCTTTGTTATAATTAAAACGCATTATTTTTTAAGCATAAATTCAGCATGCCAAGAAAAAGAAATTGCTCGATTTTTAGGCTTTATTCCATCAAATTAGCCCCTTCAAAGTCTCGGAATCGAAGATTACTTCATTTTTGCTTTTCTCGGCGACACCAGGTTTTGGCTCAATAATTATTGAAATTGGCCGATACGGTGCACGGCGCGTTTTCTAGAGGTAAAGGACATGTGTGCGATATGTTTGAAAGAATATCTTTGTTCTGAAAATAGGTATCTCGGCTTAGTGTTCGAGCAAAAATCATCAAATGAAAAAGCGACAGTATCGAATATTACAAAATGCACATATAAACAAATCTCTTGTCTCCGAAACGTCAACCACGATCATTTTCTTAGTGTGCATAAACTAAGTTCATGGAGGTCTTTCAAATTAAGCACCAAACGATCACATAAAATATATTTTAGGCTTTTAAAAATGCGGCGACACCAAAATCCCAATTCTCGTGAGAATGAGTGAAATTCAGATAAGAATGGAAGACTGTTTAAAACAGTCTTCAATTCTGTTCTGAAATTAATTTCGAGATGGTTCTACGGACTTACATCAAATAGTTTTGAGAGCATTGGCTAATTGTCTGCCAGTCTCAGAATCACCTTTACAGAAATTATTGATTCTCCTTAGTTGATAAAATGTATTTAAGGGACGTTAATCATCGGGTACTGGAGTACCCGCGGGAAACCAGATCTAGGGTTCCCGGGTACAAAATTTCTTCCTGTCCAAGCTCTAAAGGGGGGCGTTTGTGTGTTATCTCCCATGTTTTTCTGTGGATTAAATCAAAGGTGCTCAAAAATCGTTAGCGGTCCTTTGAGAAATTTTCCTTGGATTTTATCCATGGTTTGTATGGGGAAGCTGCGAATTTTTATAGGGATGAGTGTCTTTTTCACTGCGTTTATTGGGGTATAAAGTGCAATTGCCTTAGCACATGGATTAAGCCATGTGCTAAGGCAATTGCACTTTATACCCCAATAAACGCAGTGAAAAAGACACTCGTCCCTTATAATTGCAATCATCTAGATCGAAGAAACTATTAAAATACTCAGCCAAACATTAAAGCTTCAAGTCTACTTTCTGCGCGTATAAATTACACGATCTATTTTTAGATCGTGTATTGTTTATCTCGCTATCGAAGTGAAATGTCATATAGTAAAACAAATGATACACAAATAAAAGACAACATTAAAATTCGTAGAGGTACTTATGACAAATAAGCTTGTTTCTGCCAAGTTAGTCTGTATTTTTGAACGCAAACGGCGTGGTCGGTCTTTGTTGAGAGGGTTGCTTGAAGGTCTTCGTCGACTCGCTGTTTTCTAAGTTTAGGTCGGCTCAGAATCAGAAATGCATGATTGTTATCGTAAATTCTTTCGAAAATGTATTAATTCATAATAGATTGAATAGCAATGTTGCGTTGATGATCGGGAACTAGGTTAATTCGAGTTCCTACAACATAGGACTTGCAGATCGAATTTCGGGGGTTTCCCGAAAGACCTATTGCATTTTTTTACGGAAATAAAGTGCAATGGATTTCCCCACATGATGCGATTTAAACCAATCAGAGTTCTTTATTTTATTGGCTTGCAATTATATTTTTGTAAATGCAAATTACTTATTTATGTAATTTGTATTTATTTTAAAGTTTTGAATAGTAGAGTAGAAATAAAATATTTTTTTTACACCAAACGTATTTTATAAATTACGCAATATTTGATTTACAGCATTTCTTTAAATCTTAAAGTGCAAAGGAAATAAGGATAAAACCCAAGGTAACCACTGATTTGGACCCTTCCTCCTTTGGGAGTATTTCAAGGGAGATAACCAACCGATATCCCTCATTGCTTCCGACTTTTGCTTGTCACCTTACCCGAAATCATTTTTTTCTCTTTTCCTTTCGGGTGGATCACTGATACTTCTCTGTATATCACTTTATATTCTAACCATGAGGAGTGACCTCACTTAAATTTACTTCCGGATGTCTTTGTATGACAAAAGTAGATCTTAAAAAATATAGTGCGGCTTGAAAACGGCATTTGGAGTGGAGAACAGTGATCCACCTGCATATCTCCTTTTTTTTTTACTAGTATTGCATCTCTTTAATATAACGCTTGGTTGGATCCTGTTTGTGAACGATTTCCTTTTCCTAAGGGACAGATAAGGGACGAGGGACGTACCTACTGTCCTCTTCATATGTGTAAAAAAGAATGTGCTTGAATATGTATCCCCAAAGTAGACCCTATTTGACCCAGGTTTTTCTGTCTCAAAAGATAGATCTATGAATGAAGATGAAGCGCTAATGACGTAGTATATAAGAGTGTTATGGAATACGCTGCAGCACTAGAAAGTTGAACAAGGACATACAGAGAATATGTGGTCTTCAGAAGTTGCGCACTTCACCTTAGGTCATAATTCTAGACTGAACAATCTTTCTTCTTAGAGATTAATTGAATGGAGTTTAACGCCGCTTTCAACATTTTTTCAGTTATATCGCTGCGGCTGGAGTACCTAACAATGGTTTCCTGGTATTTCTCTTACCAGTACCACATCCTTTCCTAGTCTCCAGCTGCTATCTCACGTAGGTATTTCTTCTTAGAGGAAATGCTATTTATCTGTATCATAACGTTTACAACAAAGACAAATCATTAGCAGGCGGTTTGGATTAATTTCTTTCTGTACAGATGTGTGGTCGGGTCCCATTGGTCGGATTTTTCCGTAAACTAGAAAGTATGTAGGACGTAGTTATAGTAAAGCAGGTAAGGCCAAAAAAGCCAGAAATGTGCTAGGTGTGGTAGATCTTTCGATAATCTCCTGATAAAAAAGTAATTGACGACCAAGTAAATTTTCTCTTGGTCGCCAATGACTTTTTTATCAAGATATTTTTAAGAGATTTGCTGCACCAAGTTTAACGCTGGATTTTTTTCATTTTCCCTGCTTCAATCCGAAATTCAAATTGGTCACAAATTGGCAGATATATTGGCAATTTTCTGTAATATTTTGTGGCACGAGATTCCCCGGCGTGTTCAGGAATATGAAATAAAACTTGCATATTTGTGTAATACGGATTTATACACATGACGTCATCATTTATAAACATTTTTTTTTCTTCGAAAAATAGACAAAAACTTGATCTGTCGGAAAGCGGACTAAAACCCCACCAGTACTTTGTCCCAGATTAAGTGCCATCACGGAACAATTAAAAAACATAAAACAATTAACCTTTTCGATATATGAAAGATTTTCCATCTATTGTCCGCTTTTTAATTGGACCATCCTTCCACTCATCGTTGGTTTGTTTCATATTAGCGAATTGACATTTTTCGCTTATTGCTTCAATAACTTCTTTTCTCAGATCTTTTTCCAGAAATCTCGCCATTCTAGCAATTTCTTCTTCACTATTCTGAAAATATTGTTTAATTAAAAAATAATTAAAAGAAAGTTTTATATCATCATCACATCATTCATGTGCATAAAGTCGACCTGCCAATTGCAATGGCGAGAACCTGAATATTAAGTTACAGCAAGTTCAAAAGTATCCGATTCTTACTCAAGTACTAATTTGTTGTTGGATATTTCTTATCATATGACCCAAGCCACTGCATTGAAATAAATCCCGTTGAATGTTTTGGTATTTCACTGATGTTAATACCCCAGAGGAAAAACTATGAAAATGAGCCAAAAGCGCAATAAGTCACGCTGTGAAAATGACTTCATAATGTTTATGATGGCGTCATATCTTTCACACAAAAAATAGTGGCGAATTTCAGAATTTCGTCGATTTGTTTCGAAATGGGCACTTTATAAATGGAAACACCGAATTAATGAAACTCGTCATTTACAACAGATTAAAACTCGTCATACCCGAGTTTTTATCTGTTTAACGATGACGCGTTTAATACATTAAGGAATTCATGACCAGTCTTTCAATATCCTCTTTTGGGTATAGTCACAGCTTTGCCAACCCATAGCATAGGTCTAACCAAATAAACTGACGTATTATGAACGAAAATGTCGTCTTGAATTTTTTCAGTCCGTTATGGTTAGAAAACATTTAAGTGACTACCAGTTTAGGTGGTAAAGAAAATGAACGAAATCAAAATTCTGCTAATTATTTAAAAATAAAAAAAGATCTTATAACGACTTTTAACGTGCATGGGAAAACATATATTTTACCTTTTTCAATTGTTCATAGAACACGTTAAGTATAGGATAGCTCGGATTCTCTTTTTCGAAGCGTTCAAAGTCTTTGATATAACGCAAGTACGAACAGAAGTCATCTGGAAAAAAACAATGCCTTCAAATCACAATGGAAGCAATTAATCATGTTATTGTAGACGTACAGTACCTTCCAAAAGTCCGTGGATATTCACATTTTGAACTATTTAAATACACTTATGAAATTCATTTTTTATGATTATGATTCAGTCCTGGTCATTCATGATTATCTTTCGAAATGCTACTCCTGTTTTTGTTTATTTTTTCCAATTTGTAGACATTTTATGAAAAAAATATTATGTTGATTTTGCCATTTCCTTTTTTCTTTCAAATAAACTTTATATTTTGATTTGACATCTTCTAGCCCCTTTTACGTTCTAGAATGTTGGCTGCATACATTTACAAAGATTCAAAAGGATTCTAGAACGATTTCGCCCTGTAAGCATACAATCACATACTTTTGTAACCCAAACTTAGCTAATTGTTACCGAAAATCACTAAATATCAAAGTTTTGAAATCGTAACTATGCAGAAATATGAAACTATACTTTAAATCATCGCTTTTACTAGTAATCAAGATAATAAATTGTATTATATACGTACAAAAACCAGGCTCTCCCGTGAACAGCTTTAAATACCAATCCATTGGTGGCAGATTAGGTTGTTCGGCCTTCATGTGATAATGCATTGACACAAAAACATCTTTGGGATTCCTCATCACATGAATGATCTTACATTTATGTCGTTTTATTCCCTCGGGTATGAGATTGTGCGGCATATGTGTGTTAAGAACACGTGGTGAAGCCAAAGATGACGTCATTTCCTGTGTAACGAATTCCAAATTAGCAGAGTCTTTGGTACACTTCATAAATTCGGGTGAGCCACGTTGAATCATGCTGACTATTTCCCATGTCCAATGGGTTCCTGAGAATGAAGAAATACATTTGTGAAATGTTATCAGGTAACGGGAGCAAATTATTATTAGATATTTCCTTGAGGAAAGGAGTAGATTGCTATCCGAGATACCGTTTATATTTTATCTATTAAAATTCACTATACGATCTGGTCATCTATATGGCTATTTCACATTATGATAGCACATTTGTAGTAAACAGTGTGCCATACAATATACACTTAGTTCCGTCTTACACTAAACCCTCGAAATGTAAAATCCTATCCAATAAACGGTATATAATTATTTTGCTATTATAAAATCAATGTGTATAAAAGAAATCGTTTATGCATTAATCCTTGTATTTAAAATAAGGCATATACAGATAGACGACTACACCGAATGAGCCCGGCTCGTGATTTCCAACAATATCAAATATGCGCAAAGCAAATACTCTGGCCAGCATGTGCATCCACACAGACTGACCTGAGTCTTTACTATGCGTTAAGTAGATGGATAAGGTCTTAAAGTATCTGTTGACAATCAGGATAATTTATCTTAAAGTTTGTGGCTGTCTATGCTACTCAATTTTGCACCTCGTGAACATTTCAAATTGTTGGAAATGTCACGCACATGCTAAAATGACATTGCTCCGCCTCTCCGGGTACAAAGCTGTAATTTGGTTGGTCAATTGAATCTTGATTGACAGGAACAATCTGATAATCTCCTTGATCAAGGTCTTGATTATACTAAATGTCAAACCTGTTTTCGGAAACGCACAAATGATGACGTCATCAGGTCGGATCGGCGTCTCTGTTATCCATTGTAACTGAAGAGTAATGTCCTTAGCGGGAAAGGCGTTCTTGACGAAATGGTCTGTAACGCTTAATCCTTCGTAATCATGGTACATAACTGTCTCGCCACTTGGATATTTGATTTCTCTTACTGTTGACATTTTTTTCACTGAAATTATAGTGAATCCGCAATAGGCAATGAGAATTAAAATGATAATGAAAACATGATGACAATAATATTTATTCGTAGTCAGTGCTTGTACAGAGTACAGTTAAGAAAAACATTATGGTTTTATAGCTAAATTAACCGACAAAACCCAATAAGAAGGAAGCTAGTAGATTATTTATATATTTATGCAAGGATTCGGTTCATTCATTAATGGCCAACTTCAGTTTGATGGACTGGGAAAGTGGCTAATAAGTTTCTTGCCAAAAGAAACACCCCACCGTCATCAGGAGTCGAACCCTTGACATTTTTATCGACGAGGATAAATGGTATAACCAATCTAAAAAATATAAAAAAAATGATAACAAAACGTCGATTGACAATCATCTCAATCAAAAACGTTCTAAAACGTGCCCACTCAACGCTCCGTTCATTCATTCCAACCACTCACTCAAACCACTCAAAAATGAATTCTAAAGCGTTTGATTAGTTCTTCTAGAAATAGGCAGTCTTTAATAGAACTTGTATGCATATTTTGTTAGAGGGAGGTAACAAAGTACCGCTCATTTTGTTCATTCAGAAACAAAATTAGCTATATTGAGATACCCTCCTTTAATTTCACCCAAAACTCACTCATCATTCACCATGTCAATCATAAGATGTTGTCAATTGTAGAAATTGGCTTTGTATTAAGCATGTGTGACAATAAGACATCTACATAAAAAGAATTACACCATGGACAAGATTTCATCATACAGACAATACACCTTCGTTCCTTTGATTCGGAAATTTAATAAAATACAAGTAGTCTTAGCAGCTTATTAGGATACATATTGATATGAAAACTTCTGTATTGAAAGTGTTTATCAAAATTGAGTCATGAATTTCTGGTGCCACTTTAAGAATGTGTAATTTTGAAAGGTTATACTTTCAAGACTTTGGAAAAAAATATACCCGTTAATCACAGACAGACGAAGCCGAAAAATTACAAGATGATGTTAGAGGGTAGTGAAGCACTTTATATACACTCTCCGAAAATAATTATTCCAAAGGATTATTGTATTGGTCATTTCAGACTAAGGAAGGAATGGTAAATTTCGATTGATAAGTGTGCTGAAAAGTCAATGCAGTTTGTGCTCCATACAGTTAAAATTATAATGCACAAGATCTGAAATTTATAAAAGTTCCATATCGTACAAACAAGAGCACAACCTGCGGATGCCATGCTCAGTCGCTGGATAATCCTAAAGCTCTAAGTCGAAAGATAGGGGCATAACTCTTTAAAATTGCTTTCAGAGTTACATCCCTGAAAAATACGGATAGCTCTTGTGATGGTGAACACACATATAAGCCTGTGCGTGAGATTTCCAACAATTTCAAATAGGCGCAAAGCAAAGACCCTGACCAGCCTGTGCATCCGCACAGTCTGACCAGAGTCTTCACTATGCGCTTAGTAATTGGTTAAGGTCTCAAAGTATCTGTAGATCATCAGGTAACTTTATGTTTACAGCATGAGGCTGTCTACGCTACCCAGTGTTTGCAAATCACGAACATTTCAAATTGTTGGAAAAGTCGCGCACAGGCTCATATATGGAGGTCTAATGCAGGCACATTAAATAGCAACAGAGATGTGACTCAGATAAAAGGTTTGCCACGCCAACACCTACTCCAACACTCACAACAATGACGTCATGGTGGTGCCAAAAGCTCGACTTTTAGATAAAAAAAATGCCTTGATAAAAATCGGATTATAAAAGAACAAAACAGCCAAGAAAAGAATTAAATTAACAAAACTTTCCGTAAAAATCAGGATATCCATGTAACCCATATAAACCTGCGAGTTACATATATATTTCGATACCACTTACATATCAAAGGGTCAAGCGCAAGACTGTACTCAGTGTAAATACAAGGTAAATGTACTTGGTGCAGTCATGCGCTAGACACTCGATGAATGGATGTAAATTGGGGTAGGTTTTAGAACATGCAGTCCATAAAAATCAAATATTACTTGACATATGATACATTTTGTAGAGTACGTTTTAATTACAAAAAATGTAAGATGATAAGGCACCAAAGTTTAACTAAACATCTTACGATCTTTTTTTTGCGTAATTAAACAAGAGTGCCATCGTCACAAAATACGCCGCCACTTTGCTGCTGTTTCACAGAAATAATTGTAGACACTTCTTATTTTGACAGAACCAAATTGAAAATGACCAAGTTTCATTTAAATCAAGACAAAAAGTTAGGGGGTTGCCTTCACAAGGCTGCAATTTCAATAAGCCCCAGGCACTAAGTTTTAAGGGGGCATAATTCAGGTAAATAAATGAGCCATAAAATCCTTGATCCATGTACATCTACAAATTATGGTGATGACATTAAGCCCTAGATACTAAGTTTTAAGGTGGCATAATTAAGGGTAAAATTAATGAACCATAAAATCCTTACTTCATGCTCATCAACCAATTTCGGTTATAACATCCACCAAGTTTCATTTAGATCCAGCCATAAACTTAGGAAGAGTCGCATTCACAAGGCTGCAATTTCAATAAGCCAAAATGATTAAGTTTTTAAGGGGGCATAACTGAGGCAATAAGCCCCAGAGACTAAGTTTTTAAGTGGCATAACTCAGGCAAAAATCAACAAACCGTAAAATCCTTCCTTCATGCACATCTACCAATTGAGGTGATAACATTGACGAAGTTTCAAGAAGATCCAGCCAGAAACTTAGGAGGAGTTGCGTTGACAAGAAAATTGGACCCAGAGACAAAGTTATCAAGGGGAATAACTCAGGCAAAAATCAACGAACCATAAAATCCTTCCTTCATGCACATCTACCAATTGAAGAGATAATATTGACCAAGTTTCATAAATTTACAGCGAGAAACTTAGGAGGAGTTGCGTTGACAAGAAAATTGGACCTAGAGACTAAGTTATCAAGGGGCATAACTCGGGCAAAAATCAACAAACCGTAAAATCCTTCCTTCATGCACATCTACCAATTAAGGTGATACCATTGACCAAGTTTCAAGAAGATCCAGCCAGAAACTTAGGAGGAGTTGCGTTGACAAGAAAATTGGACCCAGAGACTAAGTTATCAAGGGGCATAACTCAGGCAAAAATCAACGAACCATTAAATCCTTCCTTCATGCACATCTACCAATTGAGGTGATAATATTGGCCAAGTTTCAAGAAGATCCAGCCAGAAACTTAGGAGGAGTTGCGTTGACAAGAAAATTGGACCCAGAGACTAAGTTATCAAGGGGCATAACTCAGGCAAAATTCAACGAACCGTAAAATCCTTCCTTCATGCACATCTACCAATTGAGGTGATAACATTGACCAAGTTTCAAGAAGATCCAGCCAGAAGTTTAGGAGGAGTTGCGTTGACAAGAAAAGTGGACGGACGTACGGACGGACGGATGGACGGACGGATGAACGGACGGACGGATGGACGGACGGACGGACAGACGGAGAAGATGACGCCAATATACGTCCGCCTCCGGCGGCGTATAAAAATTAAAGTTGCTTCTACAGATGTAACTGAATATTGAATTCTGCCATGCAGCATCTCATTGGAATCGCCTTATTAAGGCTATTCCTATGAGATATTGCAAGGAAGATTCTAACAATGAACAAAAACGCCAGGTACGATTTGTGATTTTTTCGTAAGTACTTTTGTTTAGATAAATCTACATATGCTGTTTTTAAAAATGAAATAAATGGGGTCGTGGTGCTTATTTTATACCCAGATCTGTTTACGAATGGATACCATCAGCCAAGTATGTTGTTTAAGTTGCTTTTGAAATTCAAGGGAAAATATGACCCTGAAGTGAAATTATTTAAAAATATAAATCTAAGCACAAAAAGGTCCTGTTTCGCATTTTGATTGAAAATGAATACTATTTTGCATTGAAGTAAATACGAGAATTAAAGGGAAAAACCCTTATTCGGTCTATATAAAAAGTCAATCAAACCTTCTGAACTAACTCCGAGATTTGTACAAAAAAAGGTCAAAAACAGCTAGTCATGCTCTGATCTAAAATATTTTCTGAGAGGATAGACCCGCCGAATTACTAAATGATTCAATTTTTGGTTTTTAATTTTTAATTTTTTCGAAATCACAGGACGTCCACGAGAGCCTGGGACGTTCTAACGCCTCCTCTCCTGCGAAAAAAAGTCCAAGAACTGGTTCTAGAACATGAGTTGGCATTTCGAGAAACAGTCGAACTAGCTCTTGAACCAGTTCTAGAACATGTTCTTGAACTTCTTGTACTAGATATTGAATAAGTTCTTAAATTTGAGTTCAAGGGTTTGGATATTTTCACCAATTATCATAAGGCCTCTTTTGCATTTATACTTCACCGCCCTGATTGTAATGCTACAACGAGTATATTGTAATCAAATTTCCTTAATTTCCCTTTTCCTTTGGTGTTTTTCGAACTTATTTCGAACAAAAATATTCTGATGTTGGTATAATTATTATGTGAAAGTTTGAAGTAAATCGGATAGAGATTGTGGACTCCTTTGGGAAAATAAGTGTAAGTTAACAGACGGACGGACGGATAGAAATACGGACAGACAGGAAATCATATCTAAAATAGCTGATAAATCCCATTCAAATAAATAAAACGTAAGACATGTATTCCATAAGAATCTGTAACCTATATTAGTGATGTAGTTACTATATTGTAACACTCTCTGTCATGCACCGTAACATATATTTTATTATATTTTTCGTTTTTTTTTTATTTTCAGTTGTGATAATAGGGAGGGAAATTATTACCAATTATTTCGATTGGAATTATTGTTTGAGATTGCATGAATTTCCAATATGAAACGCAATCTAAAAGATTTTAATGCCTTTCCTTTTAAAAAATGGCACACATTACTTCTAATTTCCCTTTAATCTTCAAAGTTCTAGTAATTTGCAGGATAAGATAAGAAAGTAAATAATTTTGCGGAGTATCAGACTGTAAAAGCTTCACTTGTCTTTTTTAAATTCGATGGATAAAAGACATTATTTTGAAGGGCGTAGCGTTTTTGTTTTCCGTAAGTACAGAAATCGTGACTGTTTTCATTGCGAATCCTTAACATGTTTCCATGCAGAGGTATTTGTCCGTTGTAACAGTTCCTAGGCGGTGTACATGTAGACTTTGCAATTTGAAATTTATTTTGTGATTTAAAAGGACATTTTTTTTCTTAGGAAATAATCCGATTGAATACTTCATGCTGCAAAAGAACAATCAATGTCCATTTGCTAAAGGTCATTAGTGGGATAATACCAACACAATTTCAAAGGATAAAATACTACCAGATTATTTTAATTAATGACTATACAGGGAACTAGGCAAGAAAGGGTGATGTCCTTCTAAAATCTCTTTTTCCAAACCAACAAGACAAGACGATCCCATTGATTCCAACAAAGTTAAAGTTTATGCAGGTATAAATGAAATTTGCAACCTGATGTAAAAATCACTTCTCGAACTCTCTGTGGCTCTGATGATATATTCCAGTGATTTCATGACTGCGTGAAGTTTTTAGCTGTCCTTCATGACGTTTTTAAGTTGTCCTACATGAAGTTTTTCCTGTTGACCTACATGAAGTTTTTCAGTTGTTCTACATGAAGTTCTTCAGTTGTCCTTTATAAAGTTTAGCTGTTCCATTACTCATATTCAAAAGTTATATTTGAGTCTTCCATTTCTTTTTGTATCCACGCGTCAAACTTCTCATTTTGGGCGACAGTCAGATGATTCTTCCAATCACCAACCATTCCTAGAATACCAAAGCCCAAGTTATCTTTGGCTAACTTATATCTTGAACCCTTTGCTGTTCAATCTCTGCTTTTTACGTGCCTGTGATTTTATGATTGAGAAAACATTGTGGATAAAGAAGAAATTGCTCCTGACAAGCAATTTCTTCTTTTTCCAAACTATTTTCTACCCTAATGAATGGTTATTGTTCAAATTAAATCCACTTTATATTTTCGTCTGCAAAACCTTTGAATTTGGACAGGTCGAAAATTTTGTAAAACAGGAAAGTGTTAAAGGTATCCAAGCTGACATTGTTTCGAACTTGTTGAAATCATGTAAAACGATGTACAGTTATTTTTTTTTTATCTTTTTCTTTGAAATTGTAACAATAACATCACAAAAAAACCCAGACAAAGTTGCTATTGTAAACAACTTTTTCTATTCGTTCGATATATGTACATATAAATCAGAACAGAATCGCCATTCATACTTATCAGCGGTGCGCTTAATTTAGACAATTTCACTGAGACAAAGACCGAAGGAATAGTTATTCTCACTTTGGTATCCGCTGTCGAAATATTTGTATAACATCTTCCATTATTACCGTCTGGTATTCAGAAAAATGCAAAAAACTGCACTGCTCTTGTCATGAAAACTATGTTGCTTGATTTTCTTAGGAATTATGATCAATCTGGTTTAGAGTAGAAAATTAAAACTTATCAAGTCGCAAATGATTAGCTTTTTTTCTCATGGTTAAGTCATTTGGCTTGTAGAGAATCTAACGACAGACCCGTATTCTCAATGTTGAAACAAAGCATATTGTCTTTCTTTCCAGAAAGAAAGAAAGTTAACCTTCTACTTTTAAACTCACATAAAGTCAAATGAAATTAAACAAATAACCTTTGCGGTAGATGAAGGACTTTCCATCTTTTGTCCGCTTTTTAATTGGATCATCCTTCAATTCGTCTTTGGCCTTTTTCAGATTAGAAAATTGGCATTTTTCACTTATAGCTTCAATGGTATCATTGTCGAGATCTTTCTCTAGAAATCTCGCTATTCGAGAAATTTCCTCTTTACTGTTCTGAAAATATAGTTCGATTATCAGTTGGAGACAGTTTTGATATTATAACGTAATTCATATGAGAAAGTTTTTTGTTTGTTTGAATGGGGTTAACGTCGTCGTAAGCAGCTTTGCAGTCTAATAGCGGTGCCATGCGCTACTAAACAAAAAATTCCTGGGCCAGTTCTAACATTGCATCCTTTCCTAGCTTTCAACTGTTGTCTTATAATAAGAAATACTAGGGAACACTTCCGAATTTAGCCAAAAGACAGACAATCCATGTACACCCCAAACGAAGAAGTTCAAAGCAAGTTCGGGCACAATTAAACAAAAGTAAGTTATCTTGTTAAAAATATTATAAAACTCTACTATGTAGGTTGTAGTATGTGTCTGGTCATAGACATTTAAGAGAAGAAGAGAATATTTGCTGATTTTTGGAGGTATGAAACTAAAAACATTATCACACTGTATGAATACGCGAAGCGAATTCATACTTGAGTTTGATAAGGTTTTTAGTTTCAATCCTCCATAAAATCAACAAATATTCTCTCGATATCTTATAATTCTATATCATGAAGCAAAAATGTAAGAGTAATCAATAATGAAAGCAATTTCATACGGGACTTCTTTTTGCGGAAGCTAACAAAATAGCTGTGTACTCAAAATAATTTTCATTTCGAAATTAAACCATTTTTTCAGCCAATCAGAATGCGCGAAAATAAGTTGAATCGTCTAAAATTAAATATTAACCATGGGAGAGGGCGGCAATTCATTGCTAATACGCATCATGATAAGTTTTTTGGTTTCAATCCTCCATAAATTCAACAAATATTCTCTCGATATCTTATTATTCTATGTCATGAAGCAAACATGTGAGATTAATCAATTACGAAAGCAATTTCTTACGGGACTACTTTTTGTGGAAGCTTGCAAAATAGTTGCGTACTCAAAATTATTTCATATAGAAACAAAACCGATATTCAGCCAACCAGAATGCACGAAAATAAGTGGAATCAACTGAAAAGTACATTATAACCACGTGTTAGAGCGGCAATGCCTATAAATACGCATCATAACCTCACCTAAATATGTTGCAATACATTCAATGTCAATATTACTTAGAAAATTTTAGGTTCGTAAGGACGTGTCCGTGAAAATTAAGGATATCGTGCTTCTTTTGATTATTAAATGGACACGATTCTACATTTATTATCAACTTTCACGAGTGTAAAAACGAACATCTAACCTTTTTTAATTGTTCATAGAATACATTAAGTACCGGATAGCTCGGATTTTCTGTCTTGAACTGTTCAAAGTGCTTTATATACCACAGGTACGAACAATGGTCATCTGGAATAGGATATTGAATGAGCGATCATTGAATACTGAATTTATAAAACGAGTCATCTATAAACAGATAAAAAAACGAGACTTTGTCAATTTGTACAGGTAAGAAAATCGTGAAATTGACATGATGAAAGATTTTGGATTGATATTGGAATAAAATGAAATGAGTGTATGGAGCAAGTTTTGAGTAAAATAAAGGGGAGGTAATCCAACATTGCTAATTTTGAGCTTCAGAAGATTTTGAACCGAAGATAAAAGAAAAGCTAATGGAATACGCGGAACCTAAGCTATTTAATCATAACTAAATCAATAAAGTCAAAGAAATTTTAGCACACGTACAAGTTTATGAAATTTATAGGATATTTGAAATACGTACAAAATCCAAACTCTCCTGTGAATAGTTTTGAATACCAATCGACTGATGGTAGCCGACCCGGTAGCGCTGCTTTCATATGATAATACATCGAGACAAAAACATCTTTAGGATTCCTCATTACATGAATGATTTTACAGTTATGTCGCTTGATTCCTTCCGGTATGAGGTTGTGTGTCATGTGTGTGTTTAGCACCCGCGGTGAGGTCAGAGTTGACGTCATATCCTGTGTATTGAATTCCAACATGGCTGACAATTTGGTACTCTCTATATATTCTGGTGAGCCACGACAAATCATGTTGACTATTTCCCATGTTCAATGGGTTCCTAAAAGGAATGAGTGCAAAGAGGACTAAGAACAAAAATATTGCTATTGAGCCTATTTATTCACAGTATATTTAATGCATATTATTAAAACAATCTTTGTAAAGAATCAAATTAGTTTCTGTGCTTATCCTTCTATTTAAAGCATCAGTATACGCTTGCTTACAATTTATGAGTTAAAAAGGTGCATACTTTTTAGCCGAATGAAATATCCCTGTCTTTAAGAAGGGTCTTGCTATATATATAATTTCACAATCAGTTTGGTTTAAACCTATTTATTTTACATCGATTGCGAAACAAGTTCTTACAACAAAGATTAATCTCTTTCGATTCTGCTTCCTGGAATTTTCACCAGTATTGGCGCCGAATGGGAGGGCAAATGAAAGAACCAAGATCGTTAGCTACTCCCGAGAAATGAACTCAGGACCTTTGGGTCAAGAGGCCGACGCTCTACCTCGAGACCATGGACACCACAATCAGTTACGAGGACATTTCATATTTGGAGAGAAAACATTGCCAAATATGGTATGATTCTGACCATCGCATGTGACCTTGATTTTAAGCCCCCGTCTGTGTTCATGAACTTTCAATACGCAAGACAATGGTCTTATACAACTAAGTACACAAAAACTGAACTTTTATTCTCAAAGATAAGCTTCAATTGATCATTCCAATATTCCGAAATACAAGTGTTTATAACGCGATGATCTAAAATAGGCCTAACTTGATGAATATTTAAGACCCACAACATCGGACTCAAATTTGAATACCACTTCTTTACCGCTCCAGCACGTGGGCGTATTTCACGTGACCTAAATATCATTTACATATTGTACTTTATACGGCAGATTATTCGTTCAACGAAAAAGCCGCCGTTTGTCGAGTCGATTGAATTATGTTTTTATGTAATTCATTTTTCATAAGACTAAATAAAAAAAATAATCAAAGAATATTCACGAAAGAGTGTTTTTTAACCTTATACGCAGACTTGGGCTTTAAATTCATAAAATAATTGCTTTATATCCGAAATTATTCGATATTTCTTTTCAAATTCTCCTCAAATTTTAAACTTGTATGCCACATTCTGAGAAGTAAATAGATTTAGAGACTAGTAAACTTTATTTACAACAGCTCCAATATTGACCATGTGTATAGACATCAATGACTAGAATTTGTATCCCTTTTCTCCATTAGATTATTTTTATAGAATAATTGTACAGCAAATAATCTCCAGATAGCAATGGTTAAAACTATAGCAACTTCCAAAACCTGGTGCCTGTTTTACTCACCTTCTTACGAAAAAATTAATCGTAAGTCAAAATCACAAATAGTACCTGGTGTTATCATTCATTGTTATATTCTGGCTTGCAATATCTCATTAGAATCGTCTTTAAAAGAGATGAGATGATGCATGACAGAATTCCATATTTAGTTACTAATCCAGAAACAACTTCAATTTTAGACTTATTGAAAATGATCGTAAGATGTTTAATAAAACAGGCCCCTGGAGAACATAAAACATCGTCGATGAGACATCGAAACAGCACTAAAAGAAAACATTATTACAATTTTCTTTGATTTTTTGTTTGTACGGGTATTTTATTTTTCTTCAACATATCCCCTCGTATATCTTCTCGTGATGGAAGCGGAAAAATCTTAATCGCCGGGAAAAAATCTCATGTAAAGTGTCTGTCTGTATGGGGTATGCCTTAAAATTTACTCTCGTTTATCTACAGTACTGATGGTCTTCAATTAGACTGTTCAGTGTTCACGGTCTTCAAATGACCCCAGTCATTCTCATTTACCAGCTGTGACACACGAAAATTTGTACATGCCTGTATCTTAGCCTTATAATCAGCTCTCTAAAATCGAATTTTTATGTACTCGTTTATCACGCCTTGTGCTATTTTTAAGTGCACTGTTGCAAACGTCGTCAGGTGACATTTTCATTAAGACAAAAATAAATGCAAAGTGTTCTTTTATTATTTGGCATTCAGAATAACATCCTTACATTACAATTACGGTGTGTCTCTTCAGGTTAACTCGAATGTAGGCAAAAATACCAGAGGTAAAAATTCCAAAGGTAATAATGTCATAGGTAAAAATAATTATGCCATAGGTAGGCTTTTAGATCCACTGGCCAAAGGCCAGCGATTTATTTCATAGCGGCGTGCCAGTGGTGCGTCCACCTATCTGTCCTTCCATCCGTCCGTTCTTATGTAAACCTTTTATCCTCCTAAACCAATGCGTAGATTTTAACGAAACTTAGTTCAATTTTTCCTCTTCTAATGAAAATTCTTGTAATAAACATATTGGATAATGAAAAATGGATTGAAATTATGTTGAGTAGAAAAGAAGGGGCCTTAATGATTTTAAATAGAGATAGTCTCCTAACAAATAAACTATATCTTAGCTTATAACTTTCTTCGGCAATTCAATCCCAATCCCACTGGTCATATATTTTTCTAAGCAGAAACTGCAGTAGAGATATACAGGCCTTTCTGGGTCTCTGTATATTATATTAGAGCCTCTTTGGACATATTTTTCAAACCAGTTATTTAAAATTTATTTCTTTTTGATATACAGCAGGTGATATCAAGCTCACCTCACAACCATGAAGCAAATGATGCTGCAGCACAGGCTATTAAAAAGAAGCAGGGAACGACCAGGCCAAAATCCTCGCAGACACTCTGCAGATTTGCACTGTGGAAGTGCAGGTCGCTATGGGCAACATGAACTCAGTAAAGCGGACAATTCAACGCTCAAAGAAATGATCCATGCCTTAAGACCAAGCTTCGTTGAGAGAACAAGTTGTACCAGGGGAATGGACTACCACAGGCCCTCCTTACAACAGAGACTTCCTTTTCCATGACAGTGGAGCAGATTCCTCTAACAGAATCCTTTGCTTTGGAACTGAGCAAGGAATGCGCCATCTACCTCGTTCAGACACATGGGTTATGGATGGAACCCACAGTACAGCTCCTTGAATTTTCCAACAAATATACATTATTCGTGCTCCACTAGGAGAAAGTGCTGTGACTTGTGTATGGTCAACTACCAGGAAAATCCTAGGATATTATGAATCTTTGTTTACCGCTATTCGTGAAAAATGTGAACGGTTGGGATTTGATGCTGACACATCATCACAGACTTCGAGCAGGCTGTTACCTGCGCCGTAAGAGCTACATTCGGTGATCACGTTTCACACAATGGCGGTTTTTAACATTTGAGCCAGAGTACTTTGAGGAAAATTAAGGACTTAAGAATGGTTGAACAATACAAGAACTGTAATGAAACTAAATTTTTTCTATGGAATGATTGACGCCGTGGCTTTGCTACCTGCGAAAAGTGTCCGTGCAGGTATGGAATTCTTAAGGAACAATACCAAAGAAGGATGTGAAGCTCTGCTGGACTACTTTGACTGAACCTACGTGACAGGAATTTTCGACATCTTCCATCCGCAAAAGCCAATGCCATCGCCATCAACGTGAGAAAATTCCACCTATATTTCCTTCAACCCTATGGAATGTACACCAATCTATCAATTGACGGTGAATCCAGGACCAGCAACCTCCATGAGTCATGGAACCAGAGTTTTAGACAGCTTAATGGATATAACCATCAATTCATATGGACATTGATTGATGTCTTCAGGAAAGACCAAGCCATAGTTTAGACCCTCAAATAGTAAAAACACATGAATTTATAGTAAACATTTGACAGAAGAAACGTCCTTTATTCCATATGTGGAAAAGCTAATTAGCATATCGACGGTCAGGACATCTTAAATTAAATATCCCGTAATTTGTACCGTTATTACTTGCCTGCTTTTCTAGATTTCCTCGTGCAAATCCCAATGACTTTGTAAAATAATCCTTTTTGATTGGTCTAAATAAGGGAATATAGTGTTCATCTCAGAATTGATAATAACTATTATCAATTATCTTGTCAAACAGTTGTTTAACAAATACATAATGCACTCAGATTTGATATCCCAAGGAAGTATAAGATATACCAAATTAATTTTACAAAAATACTCGATTTTACGACTTACCAAAATTCACACACTTTCGACTCGGCCCCAATGCAAATCAGAGGTATTTTTGGATAGACAATTCGCTGTTCCGTTTATTACAGACACGAGTAGGTATGAAGGGCAGAAAGTAAACATGTAGACGGACGGACAAAATCATTATTACATCTTCAAAAATTCTGAAAAAACAAAATTCTTCATGGTATTAGATTGAAATTGATATGACAAGAAAAAAAAAACGCTTCATTAATTCGATTCTGAGATTTTCGGCGAAATGATGGTCCATATAGAAGTCAAACTGACTATACGTAGCACGGAAAAAATGCGGTTGGTGAATAAAGTATAGTGGTCTCGCGTTCCCGCGAGAGGGCGAAAACTCAAATCTATGCACTAACTCCAACGCACAATTGCTCCATAAGCTATCTCTCGTGCTCAAATTGTACTGCATTTTCTCGAGCAAAGTGTTTCGTACCTGTCTGACAACATTGTTTTGCATTGAAAATAAACTTACAGTGCGGATTTGTTATTCTAACTCATCGTAAAGAATACCTTAACTGAAGGCCTTTTTCATGGGTTTTCGACTAGTCAGACTTTTTTTTTCAAATCTCTTTTTGTAAGCCACTTATTTTCACTTTTAAGTTGCTATTGACGTGATGTAATGGCAATAAAATAATTGCAGACTTAATAACAAATGAGCATGTCTGTCAAAATCATACTCATTTTCAGTCTATCGAAAATAGTCCATGATCATACAGATGAGATTGAATGACTTTCGGAAGTCATGCGCCTACAATTATACCGTTTAGAAAGTATGGCTTTTTGTTTTAAACGAATTCATAATCGCCATACCTTTACGACAAAAAATTCAAGAAAACGCTACTTTTTATAACGAAAGTTATTGACGATTGATCACAAAAACATTAACACTACACCTTTCCTCAGCGGTTTCAATGTTTCGGTCGCCCATCGACGATGGTCGACATAAACCATGGTTAGAATGACAAAATGCCTTTATTTTTAATTGTCTTGCTTTGGTATTTTTTTGTTATCTGCTGAAAAAAAGCTTTTGATGAATAAGAAAAAAAACCCAACCTGATAATTCTAAAAAAGTTCGTAATTTTCTCCGAGGAAGTTAGCTCTAAAGAAAGCGTTGTGAGAAAGGAAGCAATTTCTTGCAACCTCGCCTATCTTTTGATAGATAAAAAGTCTAAAAATCTTAAATCTTGTCATTTCGATGGCCTATGTACAGAGTACATACACCAGTAACATTTGCACCGTGCAATTTTTCACCTTCGCCTTCGTATATTTTTTTTTTCTTTTCAAAGCTACGATTTGATCAAACTGAACCGCCTGATTTACGAAAGGAGTTTAACATTTCATGAAACTTTTCTTCAACTACTTGTAATGTTCATAGGAACTGCACATTTTGAAGGTAAACTGTCCAAAAGTAAGTTTAAAACGCAGTGAAACGTCTTCATAAAAGACACGTTTGCTTACTGGTATTAACTCGAGTTATGACTCGAGTAATGGTCGGTCTCGTGTGTGATCGAGTTATCGCGAGCCCAATGTTTTTTTTCTTGCGGCATAAATGGTTTTTGATTTACGTTTGTCTATATTTCTTCGAGATTTCGAATGAAATCAAAGACCAATATTCCCAGCATCCAGGTGAAGTCGTCCTGAACGTTACGAACGTTTACCCCGCCACTTTTAAAACGCTTCTCATCGAAAATTCTGTAGTTAAATTAACACAAGACTGACGTAATACTAATTCCTGAAATTCAATCAATTTTCAAATTTCCAACTGTAACAGGAGAAGAATAATCACAAAAAGCAGGCCTGTTATGGGAGTTATTTTATTTTCTGCGCCTGGTACTCGTTAGTAGGGTATTGTATATGGTAAATGCGCGCGCGCTATGTTCTAGAACTATACTGCTCAAGGACATGGTTCGGTAACTGTAGATTTTGGCCCTGTAAATCGACTTTTCTGATTTCTTATGATCTCAATGATATCAAGTTTTCATGGTTACCCTCCCCCTCTCTCATCCCCCCTCTCAAATTGTACAAAGAATATTTACTAGAAGTTCGTCATTTCTTTAAAAAGTGGTATAAAAGTAGGCATAAAATTGTAAAATTGCACATTTTTCAAGAAATTCTGAAATTCATGCAGCCGAAAAATATGAAGCCCAAATTTCGACACCACAGTATTTCGCTTAAACCTTATAGAAGTCAAAACTAGAACTTGATAAGAAATGTGGAGGTGTGGCAAGAGGGGATTCATATTTTTTGTAACTTTAAACAAATATTTTTGTGTGGAAAACTAGGCTCTTCTGTAGATTTAAGCTACTTTATTGGCCTATTTAAAGTAAACTGTGTGGTTTTGAAAAATATTTCATACATTATTTGAGAGATTGTGTACAGTTTAATAGACAAGAGTTGATTTTATTGTGTACGTTCGAAATTTGAAAAATGCTGATTTCACAGGGCGAAATTCTTTTGTTCGGGAACCTAGTCTTTAGCTGAGTATCACTTTTGCTTTTAAGGATATTTTGCTGTTAACATATTGTCCCTATTTTTCTCTTTTACACGAAGAAGGGTAAATATTCGGACTTCATGACCCCGTAGCCAAAATGTAGATTCGGCATGTATACTATGCACGAGGAGCTCGTGAAAAGGCATACCCCCTAAAATGTGTTCATTCAACCTTTTATCTTCAAGCACGTTGGTACATTTTTTCGAGCTATTAAAAAAGTTATCGCAACTTTTACACCCAGTTTCTATTTTTGACATTCCTTACATGCATTTATGGCGACATCTTAGTCAAGTCGAGATGAATAGGGGTATTGGCACGCTTATTTCTGGGTTGGTTTTCTAAAAGGCACGTTGCTAATGCCCTTGGAATGTAGCAGGGCGTTGTTTCCCGAATGTTGAATCGGTTTATAACGACTGGTAATGTTAGGCATTTGCATACTCGGGATCGAGAACGCTCAACCAATGAGATTCAAAACCATTTTTTGGTGGTTCAGACACGGCGCTATCGATTTGACAATGCAACAACGTTACGTAATGACTTCCAAAAACGATACTGGTGTGCGAGTAAGTACCCAAACCATCAGAAACTGGTTTCATGATGCTGGCCTGATATCAGTCCGTATTCCATAAACCCGATTATACTTGCAGATGCGTTAACCATGGGCATCGGGTCATGTGAACTTGAGCCGAAATGACTGGCCCCCGTCCTTTTTACAGACGAGTCCAGGTTTTGTGTGGACTTTGTCGAAAGACGCAAGAGGGTCTGGAGGATGCCAAATAAACGTTTTACTCCAGTGTGTTTGGCAGAACGTGGACATTGGCGTGGCCGAGTCATGGTTTGGTCGGGAATTAGTGTTCACGGGAAAACAGATCTACACGTCATTGAAAACGGCATGGATGTTCCTTGGGTGACCCTTTACCTTTAATTATTGAAGAAATTTTGATTGGCTTATAAATATAGGCTTGGCAGGGCGGGGCTTATTTTGAGCCCGAAATCTTTGAACGACATCTCCTTCTGAACCACTTGGTCGATTTCAATGAAACTTTAACAGAATGATCTTTGGGTAACCCTTTACTGATATTATTTGCTAAATTTTGATTGGTCCATAACTATGGGCGTGGCAGGGCGGGGCCTTTTTGAGCCCGAAATTTTCGAATGACATCTCCTCCTGAACCACTTTGCCGATTTCAAAGAAACTTTACCAGAGTGTTCCTTGAGTGACTCTTTTCAAAATTTATTTGCTAATTTTTGATTGGGCCATAGATTTGGGTGTGGCAGGGCGGGGCTTATTTTGAGGCCAAAATCTTTGAACGACATCTCCTCCTGAACCACTCAGCCAATTTCAATTAAACTTTACCAGAATGTTTCTTGGGCGACTATTTACTTAAATCGTTCAAGAAATTTTGATTGGCCCATGAATATGGGCGTGGGCAGGCGGGGCCTATTTTGAGCCAGACATTTTTAAACAACATCTCCTTCTAAACCTTATGTTTTAATAAGATGAGTAAAGGGATGTAGGTTCATTGTGATTGAGTATTTTGGTGCAATAAGGGCCAGAACCAGTTAATCATTATAAAATAGGTCTTAGGAGTGTTAATGTATTTTAAAGTAGGTTCCTATATTGTACACCGGGTAAAGCACTTAATTGATTTCTATGGAGACCTTTTTCTATCTATCTTTAAACATTGATAACGTGGTAAAATACAATAGAAAAAAGGGGGGAAAGGAAAAATTAATCGTATAAATGGATCGTGATATTTGACCATTATGATTATTCAATATCAAATGTACATCTATTTATCTTCGTGATGTTAAGGATGTCATTTTATAGAAAATGTTAGGATCTGACTAAGATAAAAATGTTATTTCCCACCACTGAATATACATTATATACGGGGGTTTAACCAAAATTTCGTAAAATGGGGTAATAAAATCTAAGAAAAGTTGACTTAAGTTGACTATCAAAATAAAAAAATGACACATTTATTTAATGCAAAAACTATGCATTAAATATGGAAATTTTTTGAATGTGTAAGTTTAATAGCGTCTGTAAAGTGACTAATCTCATACGTAGGTCCCGCACGATGCACGTAGGCGGAGGAGCAAGAACGTCAAATGCGACGTCATCATTAACTCTTTCTAGTCTACGTTGGCTTGCACGCCTTTCTGTGCCTGATAAACAATTTTGTAGAAACCATACACAATCCATTAAGAATCGAGTTTGTGTATTATTTCTATATAAACAATATTTCTAATGATGTGGAGACCCACATGCAGGACTTTTACATTTGGCAAATAATAAGAATCTATTGGGACGACTTTGTTCGTCGAAACTCCATTCGACCATTCTAAATCCTCTTCTACAACCTGACCCTCTTTGAATATGCAAGTTTACTTAAGAAATAATTTCGTTTACATAATATTATATTTTTTCTTAATCATCTAAAACGTTTGGATTTCAGAACCACTTAAAATCATGGCAGAAATCGAAAAATGAACGGAATTCATATTGTGGTGTTGACGTCATATATATTGAGAGTTGTTAAGTCAGTTTGAAACAAATATTAAAGATGCTATACGTTTGATTTGGAATAAAATGCAATTCAAATTTGTAATCGAATATATTTCCGTATTCTCTGAACACTGTCTAAAATGTAAATTGGAATACGTATATGGAATGGTAACTGGATGCAAGAAACATTTGGACCAAGGGTTTTCCAAATTAACGAGAAATACAACATGATGCAAGTATAGTTTACAAGAAATGCCAGTATAATATATACTTTTAACGAACCAAGTGACGTAAACAATTTCTCCGGCAACACCGTTGGAAACAAAGTGATTTGTTAAACTGTTGAGTAATTTCAAACCTGTTTTCGGAAACGCACAAATGATGACGTCGTCAGGTCGGACCGGCGTCTCTTTAATCCACTGAATCTGTAGAGCAATATCCTTGGCGGGATAGGCGTTTTTGACAATGTGGTCTACAACACTTAACCCTTCATATTCGTGGTACAAAACTGTCTCTCCACTGGGATATTTGATTTCTCTTACTGTCGACATTTCATTCACTGTAAAAGTTACGCATGCGCATATTAGCTACAATTTCACAAGTGTCAGTTCGTGATCAACAGTTACAGTTATATAGAGAACAAATTGAAAGTGTCTTAAAATACCAATTTCATCTCGTCAAGTTTGGGAGAATTCATCACGACGAGAATTTGTCGTGTAAAGATAATTACTCGCAGCCGAGACCAGATTGCATTGATATATATATATATAAAGACAATTTTATGTTATTCATTTTATTAAGCAATCATTTTTCAATGCTTAATGATAATCAACCCTTAAAATCGAAGGAATTGTGTGAAATATAATCCACAGTTTAAGGTTATAAATAAAAAGACGAATTCATCTCCGTTCTTTTGGTGCGGATCTATTTTCTCAAAGAAAAATGTCTCGACAGGTAATACGCTTCTTTCACAATAGGACCATGGTGGTCCTTCTTTCGCCCAATCTAGTCTCTTTGACTCCTCCCTGCAAGCAGTGAAGAGTCAGCAATATTCGAATGTAAACAAGAATTAAGATTGTCAGTTAAAACCCTCTTCCCATGTCACATTCTGACCGAGTTTCATGAAGATTGGACAATATTTATTGGCTGTAAAGTGTAAACAAGAAAATTGTCACAAAGGACTCTTTCTCGCGAGACATGGCATGGATCCCTCTAATGTTCAATATCGTTCATCCTAGTGCCATGCAAAACATTCTTGGAAAGTTCAACAAAGATTGAGCCATATTTTTGGCCTCTTGTGTGTAAACAGGAAAGTTGTCATTAAGTCCGATTTTCCTATGATATGGCATAGATCCCTCCCATTTTCGATAGGGTATATCCTTGTAACCTGACAAATAATCTGACAAAGTTTCCCGAAGATAAGGCCATAATTTTTGGCACCTAGAGTATAAACAAGAAAACCGTCATTAAGGATCCTTTTTTCTGTGATATGGCGCGATCCTTCCCATTTTCAATAGGGTTCATTCTTGCGAACACGTAGGTAGTTCATTATATATAATGATATAAAGCGCATGATGCTTAAATTGCACCTGAAAAGTTTTCAGAAAAGTACATGTATATAAAACCAAGTGCAGACAGAGAATGAGGCAGAAAAAAATAGATAAAACTACAAAGGAAGGGTCCGATTGACTATACACACTCTCTGTAAATACATGTGGAAGCATGGATAAAAGTGTGTAGTGTGAGGGATTATTCCATGTTATTTCCAGACTCGAACTCGAGAACCAAGCAATCTAGAATCATGAACCTTCATGCAATTTCTGCCTATGACCCAAGGAAGTGCCCTATTGTTTTGGGGGTCACATAGGTAAAAGGTCATGGTCAGATTTAGTTTTCGTTCAATTTTCGTTTCCAGACTCTAACATGAGAACCAAGCGACCTAGAATCATGACACTTCATGCAAATGCTGCCAATGACCCAAGGAAGCGCCCTGTTGTTTTGGGCGTCACATAGGTAAAAGGTCACAAACACAAACTTTGTTTTTGCTCTACATTCTCGATAAGCTTACGCGGATCATCCGTTCGCGCGAATAACATTTAAACCTATTTTATATCCCAAAAGGGAATTTTGCATTGTCTTCACATGTTAAAGAATTCTAGTATCACGCCATAAACGAAATAAACAGTGATTTTAAGAAGAGAAGTCTTGAGAAAATACACCTATATCCGTAAATAAACCGCTTCGTTTTCCCTTTATCATGTGCCTTACATTTATTATTTATCCTTGTTTCATCTATGGCCATAGCAAGATCGCACAGAAAACTTAGCCCGTAGACACATCGCAAAAGGCATCGTTAGTCATTCGCAAATGAATTGCACCGTTGCTGTGCGATATTTTGCTACAAATATTCAGCGCATTAACCTACGGTCACCGCACGGTGTACGATAGATCTAGTTGACTGATCGCATGGTTTATGGGCGATGAAAATCGCCACGTAGGCACCCCAGTTATGCTTGTGACACGTTTATGAAAATCTCGCGTCCCCTGCTTGATTTCAGGAAAACATAAGCCTTCGGAAAAAAATAAAATCGTATGAATATTTGAAAAGATATCGTAAACAAATCGTAAACTGCGACATCGTAAGGCGCCAATGACAAATGAAAACTATGCTTGATACAAAATGACAAAATACTAGAAAAAGAATTTAGGCAAACCATAACAAGCAGGCAATCCACAACACGTTATTTATTACAAATTTATTGCATGTCACGATTTTCGTTATCATTTACGTGCACAGATCGGGTATATTTTAGGACATATATCCACCAAATCCCCGTAATTCTAAAACGCGACATACTTATCATTGAATTTTGACTCCTAATTAAAGTAAATAATTGTGACCCGTCAGACGAAAAGGGATCAATTCGGAACTCCGTATAATAAATATGTGACCCGTCACGCGAAAAAGGACCATCTGGGTAGTGCGTAAAGTGTCGACCCTTGTCAGAATGCGCAGACTGACTAGGGTCGAAACTTTTTGCACCGTGCCTATTGTCTGAATCTAGAATGAACAATCTGTGAAAGAATTTTTGAAATAAGACTTCTGGTTGACCTTTGCTGGAACAAATCTCTTTTTCAATAAGTCATTTTACAGAATTCCCGGGTGGTCCCTTTTCGCGTGACGGGTTACATATTTGAAAAAGAGATTGGTTCTAGAATAGATCATCCAGAGGTCGCATTTCAGAATATCATCAAACGCTGATAAAATGCATAAGGTCAGGTGACTAGAAACATTCTCTGAAAACTCAGTCCAAATCCAGCCATAACTGAATCGGTATGAGTGCGTTAACAAAATAAGGGCATTTGCTGGTATGGTGGAGCAACTAATTTACAATATGACTTACGTCGCGGGAGTGAAATAAACCCGTGAATATTTTTAATATTACACGGGTGTTATTACACTAGTGGAATAACTATGCAAATGAGCTCAAAGCGAATAGCAACGCTATTTTGTTACTGCAATAATGACGTCAAAATCTACGTATTGTGACGTCAGTTTTAAACGGCGTTATAAGTTTCGCGGAATATTGAAATCTTGAATTTCAAAAGTTGACGATTTTTCGCAAAATTTCGGGTCATATTATAAAAAGGATATAAAATTTGTGCTCATAAAATACCGAATTTATTAAACTTGTCATCTGTAAACAGATAAAAACTCGGCGCAGCCTCGTTTTTATTTGTTTATAGATGGCTCGTTTAATAAATTCGGTATTCAATGACCACTCATTCAATATCCTCTATTTCTTTAATGTTTTTCGGTGGATTATCGAGAAATAATGATAGACAGAAAAATGACAGAATAACCCAGTTATTAATATGTAAGACATTTATTCATGGACAGGAAAAAAACTGCCGATCGTTGCAGGGCGAGCTAAACGTGGAAACTACTTGTGGTTAGGGCGTTTTGAGTTGTCGGCTCGAAATTTTTCCGGAATGTTTCGTCGGACTTAAGGAGTGTTAACCCGGTTTTCCTAATGAATTCATTGGGAACCCTCGGTAAACATTGTGAAAAATCATGCGTTTCCAAATATTGCTGAACTATTACGGGTCCACTACATCAAGTTGCTCATGCAACAAAAATACTTGAAAAAAGAAAAAAATAGAGGTTTTCTTTGTTTATTTCCGTTTATTTATCGACGCTACTCTAGCATATGCCCACGTGAGCGACGCTCCAAGAAGACGGTTAGTTGTTACGGGAGATAGTGCAAGGATATATGACGAAACTACTGCTGAGATCCGCCATGGTTCTTTATCGTTCTCGGTGTAAAGCACCGTTTCACGAAACCTAGGTTTAATGTCTCATCCGAAAGACAATTAGTTTGTATACACGCCCGAGAATCGAACCGATGCAATTGTTATGAAGTTTTTACGGTGCTTGATCAATTTGAGCCAAACGAGCTGAAAATGATAAGTCACGAGGAATTGTTACATTTTGCAAAAGTTTCTCAAAAGTTTTTTTTTTTATAAAAATCAGTACCAGTCGGTTCTAAACAAGGGGTGATGGCGTAAAAGAATTGATTTTTTATATGACCTTGGTCGCGATGGTGAAAAAAAACAAGAGGGCCATAGTGGCCCTAAATCGCTCACCTGAATGAACTGTCAAAAATTGTTTAACGTAGATTTAGAAAGGATAAAGAATTCTGACTAAATTTCAGGTCGATTGGGCAAAAAATGATGCCTCTACACTGCTTACAAGGCTTTTCTAAGATTTGATCCTATGATCTAGTTTTTGACCCCACTTGACCCCATTTCAAAGTTGTCCGAGATTTCATCAAGACAATCATTCTGACCAAATTTCAGGTTGATTGGGCAAAATATATGGCTTCTAGAGTGTCTATAAGGTTTTTCCAAGATTTGACCGGAGACCTCATTTTTGACCGAACTTGACCCAATTTCAAACTTGTCCGAAATTTCATCAAGACAATCATATGACCAAATTTCGGTTGATTGGGCAAAAAATATGGCTTCTAGAGTGTCAACAAGGTTTTTCTAAGATTTGACCTTGTGACCTCATTTTTGATCCCACTTGACCCAATTTCGAACTTGTCCGAGATTTCATCAGGACAATCATTCTGAGCAAATTTCAGGTTGTTTGGGCAAAAATTATGGCTTCTACAATGTCTACAAGGTTTTTCCAAGATTTGACCCTGTGACCTCATTTTTGACCCGACTTGACCCAATTTAAAAATTGTCCGAGCTTTTATCAGGATAATCATTCTGAGCAAATTTCAGGTTGATTGGGCAAAATATATGGCTTCTAGAGTGTCTACAAGTTTTTTCTAAGATTTGACCCCTTGACCTCATTTTTTACCCCACTTGACCCTATTTCCAACTTGTCCGAGTTTTATCAGGATAATCATTCTGACCAAATTTCAGATTGATTGGTCAAAAAATATGGCTTCTAGAGTATCTACAAGTTTTTTCTAAGATTTGACCCCTTGACCTCATTTTGACCCCACTGGACCCAATTTCGAATGGTCCAAGATTTCATGAAGAAAATCATTTCGATGAAATTTCAGGTTGATTGGGCAAAAAATATGGCTTCTAGAGTGTCTACAAGGTTTTTCTAGGATTTGACCCCGTGACCTCATATTTGACCCCATTTGACCCAATTTTTAACTTGTCCAAGCTTTCATCAAGACAATCATTCTGACCAAATTTCAGGTTGATTGGGCAAAAAATATGGCTTCTAGAGTGTCTACAAGGTTTTCTTATATTTGACCCAGTGACCTCATTTTTGACCCCATTTGACCCAATTTCGAACTTGTCCGAGATTTTATTAAGACAATCAATCTGACCAAATTTCAGGTTGATTGGGCAAAAAATGTGGCCTCTAGAGTGTCTACAAGGTAAATGTTGAGGACACACGCCACACGCCACACGACACACAACGGACGACGGACATCACTCGACCACAAAAGCTCAACTTGAGCACTTCGTGCTCAGGTGAGCTAGAAACCGTTGAATATTTTTGATATTACACGGGTGTTGCTACACTAGTGGAAAAACTATGCAAATAAGCTAAGAACGGATAGTAACATTATATTTTCCTTATGAAAATTACGCTATAATGGATTTGCTGACGTCATTTCGTAAATGGCGTCAATAGTTTCGCGGAATAACTTGAATTAATAACTTGAATCAATAAATATCGTAATTTCCTCATTTCATCACAAAAATTAAGGTTATGTTATAAAAAGAATATCAAATTTATGCTCATAAAATAGCGAATTTATTAAACTCCCCATCTTTAACAGATATAAACTCGGCACAGCCTCGGTTTTATCTCTTTATAGATGACTCGTTTAATAATTTCCATATTCAATGACAACTCATTCAATATCCTCTATGACTATAAATCAAAACTGAAATCTCTTAGATGATGACAAAACAGTTTATTGTCATAAAGGGAAAATTCTATCAGCTTGGAAAAAAAAATCTCTTAAAACTTTGTAATAAACTAGCACAGAAAATAAACTATAACAATTGTCAAAAAGTATTTTATAAAATCTACATATGTATACACAAAAAAAACAAATTTAAACAAGAGGTTGTTGATTACCTAATTACTCACCGGGCCATTTTAAATTGATTCATCATGCATGCAAGAATTCAATTCTATCATTTTTTTTCCAAATTGGACAAAAAAGAACATAAGGTTACTTTGAAATGTTTGTCCTCCTTTGAGTGACTACGTTTTTTCATTATTATTTTTATAAATTTATGATTGTTTAGTCTAGTCATCTTAAAAGGTTTAATTAAAGTCAGCTACATCTTTTATGTACAAAACAAATAAATTCTTTCTTAAACCTTACATATTTAACAATAATAAAAAAGATGTGTTTGTGAAACATGAATGCCCCCGGAACAGCATTTTTTTTTTAAAGTTTGACCTTGACAGATGATCTTGACCTTGTCACATGACCTTGACTTTGGTGTACAGCTTTGTATGTCAAATACTTTTGGAGAAAAGGCAAAGGTTAAGTTTTCAGGTTAAGTTTTTGGACAGACGGACGGACAGACAGACAGACGGACAGACAGACGGACATGAGTAAAACAATATATTACGATACCATCTTAAAAATAGGGAAAACTCTACAACTTAGTTACAATTGCTCCTATAAAATAATTTTTCTTCCTTTCAAATTAGTCTTTCTTCAGCCAAACTTAACCCATTTTTTCCCCAAACAATGACCAGAATTTAACAATAAACAAGAGGACCCTTTGACCCTGGTCAGCTCACCTGAGTCAAAGCACCTAATGGTAACTTGCATTACTTTTGATTCAGATGATAAAGTTTTTGAACTGAAATAAATTTATGTGTAAAGGAAAATTATCAGAAGAAGAAGGTTAAAGATTTAAGAATTGCTCTGAAAAGCTACCCTCCTGCCACCTGGTGGCTTAGCATTCATGATTTTAGTTATTTCAAATAGGGTCTATGAGCTGATCATTCATGTCAAATATAAAGGCTGTAGGAATTCTGGTTCATCAGAAGAAGATAGTTAAAGATTTCAAAATTTTCAATAAAGCACTACCCCCCCCCCCCCCCCCCCCCCCAAAAAAAAAAAAAAACAAAAACAAAAAAAAAAACAAGAGGACCATGATGGTCCTATATCGCTCACCTGAGTAAGTCAACTCATAATTTGTCAACAATGTTATAAATACCAGAAATGACCTGATGTACATTTAGGGTGGATTTAAAAGAAACAGACTTTAATTTCCTCCTACTGCAATTTGATTTTCTTTTTAATTGCAAACAAAGTTATTGATGGAATTGAATTCAAGTTTAGTAGACCTAAACCTTAAGAATATCCCTGCCATGCTTAAGATATGCCAAATAGTAAAGGCGAAGATTAACCTTCTCTGATATTTTTGGCAATATCTTGACATATCCAATACCATGTAAACCAGAGATTTTGATTGAATGAAATTATTTTTACAATTTTGGTAGAGCTTCACCCAAAGAACATCCCTACCATGTTTCAGCTTAATTAGCCCAGTGGTTAAGGAAGAGAAGAAGTTTTTCTAAGATTTTCAGAAATTTTCGTCCATTTTTCAGCCTTTCTGTTACCATGCAAACCAGAGTTTTTGATGAAATTAAAGTTTTTCAACAACTTTTGAATAATTTAACAGAAGAAACATCCCTGCCAAGTTTCAGCTTGATATGCCTTGTGGTTTGGGAGGAGAAGAATTTTTTCTAAGATTTTCAGCAATTTTTGACCATTTTTCAACCTTTTCGTTACCATGGAAACCAGAGTTTTTGATAAAATTGAATTCTTTTAACAACTTTTGAAGAGCTTCACCCAAGAAACTTCTATGCATAGTTTCAGCTTGATTGGCCTTGTGGTTTAGGAGGAGAAGAATTTTTTCTAAGATTTTCAGCAATTTTTGGCCATTTTTCAACCTTTTATTTACTATGGAAACCAGAGTTTTTGATGAAATAAAATTCTTTTAACAACTTTTGAAGAGCTTCACCCAAGAAACTTCTATGCCAAGTTTCAGCTTGATTGGCCATGTGGTTTAGGAGGAGAAGATTGTTTTCTAAAATTTTCAGCCATTTTCGGCCATTTTTCAACCTTTCCGTTACCATGGAAACCAGAGTTTTTGATGAAATTGAATTCTTTTAACAACTTTAAAAGAGCTACACCCAAGGAACATCTCTGCCAAGTTTCAGCTTAATTGGCCAAGTGGTTTAGGAGAAGAAGAATTTTTTCTTAGATTTTCGCAATTTTCAGCCTTTCTGTTTCCATGGCAACCAGAGTTATTTATAGAATTAAAGTCTTTTAACAACTTTTGAAGAGCTTCACCCAAGGAACATCTCTGCCAAGTTTCAGCTTGATTGGCCCAGGTGTTTAGGAGGAGAAGATGTTTGAAGAAATTGTTGACGGACGGACAGACGGACGATGGATGGACGACGGACGGTGAGTGGTCACAATAGCTCACCTTGAGCACTTTGTGCTCAGGTGAGCTAAAAAAAAAAAAAAAATGCTCTGCACCTGGTGGCCCAACAGTCATGATTTTAACTATTTTAATCAAGGTTTATAAGCTGATCATCCATGCCATTTTTCAAGTCTGTAGGGCTACTGATTTCAAAGAAGAAGAAGGTTAAAGATTACAAAATTTACCAAAAGTACCCCCCCCCTCTCTCCTAGTGCTCCACACCTGGTGGCCCAACTGATATGATTTTAGCTATTTTAATTCAGGTCTATGAACTGATCATCCATGCCAAATTTTAAGTCTGTAGGACTCCTGGTTGAGAAGAAGAATTTTTAAGATTTTCTTACAATTTCATCTTTGGTTGCCATAGCAACCAGGTTTTTTCATGGATTTCAATTCTTTTAGCTATTTTGGAAGGGGACCACCTAAGCAACATTTCTGTAAAATTTGTTGTTAATTGGCTTAGTAGTTTAGGAGGAGATATCGTTTAAAGAAATTGTTGACGGACGCAGGACGACGACCGACGACGGATGGACACTGGGCAAAAGGTGATCACAATAGCTCACATGAGCACTTCATGCTCAGGTGAGCTAAAAATTGTACACTAAAACTATACAATGACTTGTACAAACACTTTTAGACATTATAAAGATATGGGCGTCTAAAGCCAGTCTTATTTCTTTATTTCTAAATGAAACCCTATGTTATTGGTATTCATTTTTATTGTCTTAATGAGGCAATTCCAATGAGTACCTACACCATTGTGCTTATGCTATCACTATTTAAATTCTTTTATCTAAAATTCAAAATGCCCACTCTTTAGCTCTCAAGATTAACTATTATTGAATTAAATATAGACAATGTTATTTTTTTTGTAAAGCTTTTGGGTTATTTGACCTTCAAAAATGACCTTGAAATTGTCATGACCTTGACAGATGCACATCATTTAAATCTATTACCATACTTAATATGAGGCTGATACTTGATTAGACTTGAAGAAATTGGCAATGTTACGGGTTTTTTTGGTTAAGTCTTTGCAAAATTTGACCTTGCCAGATAACCTTGACACATGACATTGACTTTGGTATCAGCAGACGCATGTCATTTAAATGATCATCATGGCAAATATGATTATTGTATCTTAAATAGGGTTTAAGTAATTGTCAATTTTAAGTTCTTTTTGATAAGTTTTGCAGACAGACTGACAGAATCTAGACTGACAGACAGATGGATAATGATAAAGCAATATGCCCTCATTCTTTCAATGCATTAAAATATTTGGGGTTCAACAAAACAAGCGTTAAATATAACAAGAGATGTTGTAAAACATTAATGCACCCCAGTAAAGGCAGGTCAATTTCCTATACTTTGTCAATCAACAAAGGGCAATAACTCACAAAATATGATCAGTAGAGTTATGGTTCTTGTGCACTGCACTTCTCCTGAATGAGATCTATCCACCTGTGAAGTTTCATGATTCTAGCTTGCATACTTTTTCAGATAGGCTGACCCCCGTGAAGATGACTAACAATTTTGACTTAACCCTTTCCCGTTTTACAAAATTTTGGACCTGTCCAAATTCAAAGGTTTTGCAGACGAAAATTTAAAGAGGATTTAATTTGAAAAATAACCATTTAGTAGGGTAGAAAATAAATTGGAAAAAGAAGGAATTGCTTGTCAGAAGCAATTTCTTCTTTTTTTCACAATGTTTTCTCAAACATAAAATCACAGGCACGTAAAAAGCAGGGATTAAACAGCAAAGGGTTAAGGGCCCAGGCCTCAAAAATTCAATATTAAACATTAGAGGTATAGGGATTTTCCTGAAAATTCTTGGAGCCCAGCCCAAAATCTAGGGGCCATGGGTGACTGGGCCGCTGCTAGTCTTTTTATCCTGTGCTCTGGACATAAAACAGTAAACAGATGGACCGACTGATAAACAGCATGACAAATGCATGGTTTTCCATGACCTCCTGTTTCTTTGAATTTAGACACCCCTTTTTTTAAATGACCCCCAAAATTGTCAGAGACATTCTTTATCTAGTTTAAAGGGGGTCATAATGTGACAAAATGACCCCCAGTTTTGAAATAGAGGAAAAACCCTGCAAGTGCAAAGCCATCAACCCCATCTTCTTCAAAAGGGGGCATAATACTTTTGCACTGTCCCTAACATTTCCCATCCTGAACTCTGAATCTAATGCACAAATTCAAATTTTACTTCAAGTAACCCTACACTTTTGTTTCATAATTGAGAGCATTCAAATATGATTTAATTTGTGATGTTGCCTTCAACTTTAGTGTGCTTGATTGGCTGAATTTTTTTCCATTTCATGGAGGTATGAAACAAAACACCTAATCACAGTCATGTACATCCACTTTGCAAATTCACACAGTGTAGTTATGTTTTTATGCTTTTAGTTTGATACCTCAATGAATTAAAAAAATACTCTCATCTCTTAGCTTGGCTTTAGCTTGGACAAAGCCTTGGCAATATATCTCACCTTTAAGGTCAGAGATATTAATGCATAATATGTGACTGTCAGGTAAAGGGACCATCTGGGTAGTGTGCAAGGGCGTAACTTCCATTACGCACATTACACAAGTGCGTAATAAGAATAAATCCTCTTTAGAAATATATCTTTTGATGAATGATCATAACATCTAAACTACAGCTTATTCAAGCTGAAGTAACTATGTTGTGATTATTCACCAACACTCAAATCATAACAAGAGGGCAATAGTGGCCCTTAATCGCTCACCTGAATTAACAATCTTAAAAGGTTTTTCTAAGATTTGACTCCGTGACCTAGTTTTTGACCCCACTTGACCCAATTTCAAACTTGTCCGAGATTTCATCAAGTAAATCATTCTGACCAATTTTCAGGTTGATTGGGCTAAAAATATGGCATCTAGAGTGTCCAAAAGGTTTTTCTAAGATTTGACCAAGTGACCTAGTTTTAGACCCAACTTGACCCAATTTTAAAGTTGTCCGAGATTTCATCAAGATAATCATTCTGACCAATTTTCAGGTTGATTGGGCTATAAATATGGCCTCTAGAGTGTCCACAAGGTTTTTCTAAGATTTGACTCCTTGTTCTAGTTTTTGACCCCACTTGACCCAATTTCCAACTTGTCCGAGATTTCATCAAGATAATCATTCTGACCAATTTTCAGGTTGATTGGGCTATAAATATGGCCTCTAGAGTGTCCACAAGGTTTTTCTAAGATTTGACCCCTTGACCTAGTTTTTGACCCAATTTCAAACTTGTCCGAGATTTCATCAAGATAATCATTCTGATCAATTTTCAGGTTGATTGGGCTATAAATATGGCATCTCTGTGTGTCCAAAAGGTTTTTCTAAGATTTGACCCTGTGACCTAGTTTTTGACCCCACTTGACCCTATTTCAAACTTGACCAAGATTTCATCAAGATAATCATTCTGATGAATTTTCAGGTTGATTGGGCTAAAAATATGGCATCTAGAGTGTCCAAAAGGTTTTTCTAAGATTTGACCAAGTGACCTAGTTTTTGACCCCACTTGACCCAATTTTAAACTTGTCCGAGATTTTATCAAGATAATCATTCTGACCAATTTTCAGGTTGATTGGGCTATAAATATGGCCTCTAGAGTGTCCACAAGGTTTTTCTAAGATTTGACCCCTTGACCTAGTTTTTGACCCAATTTCAAACTTGTCCGAGATTTCATCAAGATAATCATTCTGATCAATTTTCAGGTTGATTGGGCTATAAATATGGCATCTCTGTGTGTCCAAAAGGTTTTTCTAAGATTTGACCCTGTGACCTAGTTTTTGACCCCACTTGACCCTATTTCAAACTTGACCAAGATTTCATCAAGATAATCATTCTGATGAATTTTCAGGTTGATTGGGCTAAAAATATGGCATCTAGAGTGTCCAAAAGGTTTTTCTAAGATTTGACCAAGTGACCTAGTTTTTGACCCCACTTGACCCAATTTTAAACTTGTCCGAGATTTCATCAAGATAATCATTCTGACCAATTTTCAGGTTGATTGGGCTAAAAATATGGCCTCCAGAGTGTCCACAAAGTTTTCAAAGATTTGACCCTATGACCTAGTTTTTGACCCCACTTGACCCAATTTTGAACTTGTCCAAGTTTTATCAAGTTAATCATTCTGACCAATTTTCAAGTTGATTAGGCTAAAAATATGGCCTCTAAGTGTCCACAAGGTTTTTCTAAGATTTGACCCTGTGACCTAGTTTTTGACCCCACTTGACCCAATTTTAAACTTGTCCGAGATTTTATCAAGATAATCATTCTGACCAATTTTCAGGTTGATTGGGCTATAAATATGGCCTCTAGAGTGTCCACAAGGTTTTTCTAAGATTTGACCAAGTGACCTAGTTTTTGACCCAACTTGACCCAATTTTAAACTTGTCCGAGATTTCATCAAGATAATCATTCTGACCAATTTTCAGGTTGATTGGGCTAAAAATATGGCCTCTAGAGTGTCCACAAGGTTTTTCTAAGATTTGACTCCTTGTTCTAGTTTTTGACCCCACTTGACCCAATTTCCAACTTGTCCGAGATTTCATCAAGATAATCATTCTGACCAATTTTCAGGTTGATTGGGCTATAAATATGGCCTCTAGAGTGTCCACAAGGTTTTTCTAAGATTTGACCCCTTGACCTAGTTTTTGACCCAATTTCAAACTTGTCCGAGATTTCATCAAGATAATCATTCTGATCAATTTTCAGGTTGATTGGGCTATAAATATGGCATCTCTGTGTGTCCAAAAGGTTTTTCTAAGATTTGACCCTGTGACCTAGTTTTTGACCCCACTTGACCCTATTTCAAACTTGACCAAGATTTCATCAAGATAATCATTCTGACCAATTTTCAGGTATATTGGGCTAAAAATATGGCCTCTAGAGTGTCCACAATATTTTTCTAAGATTTGACCCTGTGACCTAGTTTTTGACCCCACTCGACCAAATTTTGAACTTGTCCGAGATTTCATCAAGATAATCATTCTGACCAATTTTCAGGTTGATTTGGCTAAAAATATGGCCTCCAGAGTGTCCACAAGGTTTTTCTAAAATTTGACCCTGTGACCTAGTTTTTGACCCCACTTGACCCAATTTCAAACTTGTCCAAGATTTTATCAAGATAATCATTCTGACCAATTTTCAGGTTGATTGGGCTATAAATATGGCCTCTAGAGTGTCCCCAAAGTTTTCAAAGATTTGACCCTATGACCAAGTTTTTGACCCCACTTGACCCAATTTTGAACTTGTCCAAGTTTTATCAAGATAATCATTCTGACCAATTTTCAAGTTGATTAGACTAAAAATATGGCCTCTAAGTGTCCACAAGGTTTTTCTAAGATTTGACCCTGTGACCTAGTTTTTGACCCCACTTGACCCAATTTCAAACTTGTCCGAGATTTCATCAAGATAATCATTCTGACCAATTTTCAGGTTGATTGGGCTATAAATATGGCCTCTAGAGTGTCCACAAGGTTTTTCTAAGATTTGACCCCTTGACCTAGTTTTTGACCCAATTTCAAACTTGTCCGAGATTTCATCAAGATAATCATTCTGATCAATTTTCAGGTTGATTGGGCTATAAATATGGCATCTCTGTGTGTCCAAAAGGTTTTTCTAAGATTTGTCCCTGTGACCTAGTTTTTGACCCCACTTGACCCAATTTCAAACTTGTCCAAGATTTCATCAAGATAATCATTCTGATCAATTTTCAGGTTGATTGGGCTGAAAATATGGCATCTAGAGTGTCCAAAAGGTTTTTCAAAGATTTGACCAAGTGACCTAGTTTTTGACCCCACTAGACCCAATTTTAAACTTGTCCGAGATTTCATCAAGATAATCATTCTGACCAATTTTCAGGTTGATTGGGCTAAAAATATGGCCTCCAGAGTGTCCACAAAGTTTTCAAAGATTTGACCCTATGACCTAGTTTTTGACCCCACTTGACCCAATTTTGAACTTGTCCAAGATTTTATCAAGATAATCATTCTGACCAATTTTCAGGTTGATTGGGCTAAAAATATGGCCTCTAGAGTGTCCACAAGGTTTTTCTAAGATTTGACCCTGTGACCTAGTTTTTGACCCCACTTGACCCAATTTCAAACTTGTCCGAGATTTCATCAAGATAATCATTCTGACCAATTTTCAGGTTGATTGGGCTAAAAATATGGCCTCTAGAGTGTCCACAAGGTTTTTCTAAGATTTGACCGTGACCTAGTTTTTGACCCCACTTGACCCAATTTCAAACTTATCCGAGATTTCATCAAGATTATCATTCTGACCAATATTCAGGTTGATTGGGCTAAAAATATGGCCTCTAGAATGTCCACGAAGTTTTCTCAGAGTTGACCCTGTGATCTAGTTTTTGGCCCCACTTGACCCAATTTTGAACTTGTCCAAGATTTCATCAAGATAATCATTCTGACCAATTTTCAGGTTGATTGGGCTAAAAATATGGCCTCTAGAGTGTCCACAAGGTTTTTCTTAGATTTGACCCTGTGACCTAGTTTTTGACCCCACTTGACCAAATTTTGAACTTGTCCGAGATTTCATCAAGATAATCATTCTGACCAATTTTCAGGTTGATTTGGCTAAAAATATGGCCTCCAGAGTGTCCACAAGGTTTTTCTAAGATTTGACCCTGTGACCTAGTTTTTGACCCCACTTGACCCAATTTCAAACTTGTCCAAGATTTTATCAAGATAATCATTCTGACCAATTTTCAGGTTGATTGGGCTAAAAATATGACCTCTAGAGTGTCCACAAGGCAAATGTTGACGACGGACGACGCATGACGCACCACAGACATCAAGTTACCCCAAAAGCTCACCTTGAGCACTTCATGCTCAGGTGAACTAAAAAAGAGAGGCAGACAGAGGGCATTCATCTTTTGTCACAGTCCCTATCGCATATCGCCTTCATTCAATATATTCTTTGGTGGTTGCCTTCTGAGTGCATATAAATTTCAAAATCAATCCTTGTCAAACTGTGCTAAACGACAAGGGTCAACGGTTTCCTTGGCAGATTTTCTGAAACTTTAAATACCATATAATAACACCCTCCCTTTTAGTAGCACCCGTACATTTTTTATTAAGAAGACCCACTTCAAATGCATAAAATTTAGGAAGTTTTTGACTTCTTTTCTACTTTGAGATGAATTTCCTCTACACAATCATATAAATGATTGTTTAGAGAAAATTCACCTCAATTTAAAGTGAAAGAAGGGGCCTAAATGACATCAATTTTGGTGATTCTTTAAATCAGAAAATGCATACTAGATAAAATCTCCCTGACCATGGTATGTATAGCTTCTCTGAGCGTTTATTAGGAGAAATACTGTATCGTTTTACCTTCCAGTTTAGGAATTTTGTCACAAAATTTTTTGTTGGTTTACCTTACCCAGGGCTTGTGTTTGACCCTTAAAACAGGGTTTTAACCCTCAAAAATTTGAAATAATCCTTTTTCGACCCTAGACTATTTCTAAACCCTTGAGAGAAAATTCTCAGGGTAAAAACTGGGTTTTATTACTCAAATTTTCAATGATGTATCTTGAATACTATTTAGAATTTCGCTCACTAATTGTTCCCTTTAAATATTACAAGAAAAGGTCATTTCGCTCTGAAACCTGTAAAACTCTTCTCACAATTGGCCTATTTCTTTTTTTTGACCCCTCAAGAATGAGTTTTGACCGCCAGAATCTCATTGTTTTAGGAGTCAATGACTCCTAAATTTGAAACACTAGCACAAGCCCTGCCTTACCTGGAATCATTCTTTTTTTCAGATGCCCAGCGGTGTGGAATTCCCATGCCCGACTTGTCCGACACGGGCTTTTCCACTTGCTGGCAAGTACATTTTTCTATGCCACTAGTCCGTGAACAAGTAAATACCAGAGCAAATCTTGATACAGTACAAAAAACTAGGAAGAAAGACATTCTTTTGTTTGTATGAAAGGGGAGAAAACATTGTCTTTAATGAAGAAAATGCTGGGTTACAGCATTTTCTTGATTAAAAACAATGCTTTTCACAATAATATCATTTCATTTTTTTTGTCAGCAAGTTCATTTTGATCCTTGACAAGTAGAAAATTGAATTTTACTAGTCCATGGACAAGTGATGAAAAGTCATATTTCCACACCCCTAATGCCTATATGACAGTGTTCCGAGATGGTCCCTTTTGGTATAATGGGATACATATTTCTAACTTGTGTTAACCCTTCTTATTTCAACCATTGACTCTGACTGCTATTCATTTACTAAGAAATCCCTAAAGATAGGAAATTCAGTGCTATAGACTTCTTCATTACAAAATTCCTGCATGGCTTTCCCAAACATCTCTGATCCTTTCCTCAATTCTGTCAAATATTCAATGATACTTGTTAATCTTGTGCGGGCAGTCTTTGGGTGTGATTTATCTAGATATTGTTTTAATAGCTGCGTCAGTGATAGCTGAATCTTCTCAACAAGGCCCGGATTGTCCAACGAACAGCGATCTGTGAAGACTAAACCAAGCGCCATGACAAGCACCTCTTCTGATTCATCAAGGTTAAGACTTTGACATTTCACCACGCATCTCAAATTTTCTGTGACAAGTTCTTTTGAACAAACCTTATACATTTCACTTACATGAAATGCCTTATATTTGTCCAGCCCAATTTCAAGTTCAGGATCGTATGCATGTGCACAAAGGGTAGTGTAGAAATCAGTTATTCCTACCTTAAGTAATTTTGCCTGGTCTCTTATGGTTAACTTTGAGAAATAAGGAATGCATCGCATGAAGTTACAAATGTCATATATTTCTTCATCAATCTCTGTTGTTACCAGTTTCAGATCATTCATTCTGTTATCAACATCAATACCGTATGTTTTATACAGCTGAAGGAATTCTTCCTTTGACACAGGTTTGAGTTCACCATAAAGCAGGACTCTAGCTTGAAATTCTTCATGGTATGCTCTTATATGTTGTTTAACTTCTTCGTGATTATTGGCATCAATGTGTTTTCCGAATGGTCGCATAACACGTTTTGCTTTGATAAGAGACTGGATAATGTCATCTGAGAATGATTCCTCCATTTTGTCAGTTATTGTTAGTTTAGCAAATGTCTGTGAGATAATGTCACTGTCCACAACTGTATCAGCTTGTGTGGGGGCTTCTAGTGCATCCAGATCAGTTTCCAATATTTTCATTCCGTCATTCATTGCTTTCACTGTTCTAATTTTTTCTGTCCTTTTCTCAGCACTGTACCTACCTAACTTACATTTCTCCTTTGACATTCCAAGTTCAAGACATTTTTTAAGTCTGCACCCTGCGCACATTCCCCTTTTAGTGTGAGAAATTTCACATTGACCTACATTTTTACAGTGGTATGCCCCTTTCTTTCGTAACAAGTATCTTCTAAAGAACCCTTTACATGCCTCACAAGAATTTACCCCATAGTGATCCCCTGAAGCTTTCCCGCCACAAACACAACATGGCGGATATTGTAATGTTCTACTTGGTGTTTTAACCACACGCTCTGTTTTAACAACAGACTCAATAACCTTCTGAATGTCTTTTTTCTGGTACTCAGGTATCTCATCTACATAAACTTCAGACTCGAAGTCTACATTTGGAATCCCCATGTTGTATGGAGATCCACTGGATAGTGCTGGTGACATGTTTGGATTGTCCAGGGATTTTCTAGAATCGTCTCTCCAAGCCAGACCTGTGCAAGGGAGGTTATTCAGAACATTTAGGTCTTGGAGTATTTCAGAATTGCTGTCATTTGTAGCATGACTTTTGGACAGGGCTTCGAATGACATTTGGTTACTTGTTGGTGGATGCATGGGTGAGGTGTCAACAAGGAGTGCTCCAGATACTTGATCCATTTTGGATTGATCTAAATCGAACAAGAACAATATGTGTATGTGAAAAACTAATACCCCAAAAATATCATTTTTTCCCTAAACTAGAAAGCCATGAATGGCTTGAGTCGCTTCACAGGCTTGAAATCCTTGTAATAGCAAATCTAACTTTTGACTAAATTTTTAGATATTTTGAGTTCTACTGATGGTTCTACTAATAATTTTTGGTCGACTAATAAAAGGTCACCAAAGGATCATTCATGTAAAATTTAATTGGTATCCATCAATTAGAATCTGAGAAAACTCACTTTTTACCATATTTGGAAATTAGCCACGCACATTAAATCCATGTTTTTCATTGGATCCGAATTTCTTGAACAACTTTGAAAGCGGGTCACCCAAGGATCATTCCTGTAAAATTTGGTTGAAATTCATCTAGAAGTTTCTGAGGAGAAGATTTTTAAAGAAAAAAAGTTTACCACCGGACGCAGGGACACACATACAGACGGACAGACGAACAACAGACACAATGCCATGACAATAGCCCCAGTGGCTTTCAGCCAGTCGAGCTTAAAAATGAGACCTTGTCAGATGACCTTGACCTTGGTATCATCAGCAACATATCAATGAGATGTGTCATCATGCCAAATATCAGCACCATCAGTGATGTTTCTCAAATAAGCGCTATTGATTTGCAAGGTTAAGCTTTTTGGTTAAAGTTGTACAGGCAGACAGACAAAATCCGGTAAAAAATATGCCCCTCTCCCCCCCATTCTTATGGATACAGCAGAATGATAATAGTTAAAACTATATATACATGTTGTTTGGTGCATAAATAAATATAGAGCTGGTAAAAACAGGGCAATTTTGTATTCAAGGAGGTCAATGGCCACTTTGACTGTGTTAACAAGAGTGCCATCGTCACAAAATACGCCACCAGTTTGCTGCTGTTTCACGAAAGTGATTGTAGACACTACTTATTTTGACAGAACCAAATTGAAAATGACCAAGTTTCATTTAAATCTAGACAAAAAGTTTGGAGGAATTGCCTTCACATGGCTGCACTTTCAATAAGTCCCAGGCACTAAGTTTTAAGGGGGCATAATTCAGGGAAATAAATGAGCCATAAAATCCTTGATCCATGTACATCTACAAATTATGGTAATGACATTGACCAAGTTTCATTTGAATAAAGACAAAAAAGTAAGGAGGAGTTGTGTTCAAAAGGCTGCAATTTCAATAAGCCCTAGCTACTAAGTTTTAAGGAAGCATAATTTAGGGTAAAATTAACGAACCATAAAATCCTTACTTCATGCTCATCTACCAATTTCGGTTATAACATCCACCAAATTTCATTTAGATCCAGCCAGAAACTTAGGAAGAGTTGCATTCACAAGGCTGCAATTTCAATAAGCCCCAGAGACTAAATTTTCAGGGGGCATAACTGAGGCAATAAGCCCCAGAGACTAAGTTTTTAAGGGGCATAACTCAGGCAAAAATCAACGAACCATAAAATCCTTCCTTCATGCACATCTACCAATTGAGGTGATAACATTGACCAAGTTTCAAGAAGATCCAGCCAGAAACTTAGGAGGAGTTGTGTTGACAAGAAAAATGGACCCAGAGACTAAGTTTTTAAGGGGCTTAACTCAGGCAAAAATCAACAAACCATAAAATCCTTCCTTCATGCACATCTACCAATTGAGGTGATTACATTGACCAAGTTTCAAGAAGATCCACCCAGAAACTTAGGAGGAGTTGCGTTGACAAGAAAAGTGGACCCAGAGACTAAGTTTTTAAGGGGCATAACTCAGGCAAAAATCAAAGAACCGTAAAATCCTTCCTTCATGCACATCTACCAATTGAGGTGATAACATTGACCAAGTTTCAAGAAGATCCAGCAAGAAGTTTAGGAGGAGTTGCGTTGACAAGAAAAGTGGACCCAGAGACTAAGTTATCAAGGGGCATAACTCAGGCAAAAATCAACGAACCCTAAAATCCTTCCTTCATGCACATCTACCAATTGAGGTGATAACATTGACCAAGTTTCAAGAAGATCCAGACAGAAGTTTAGGAGGAGTTGTGTTGACAAGAAAAGTGGACGGACGTACGGACAGATGGACGGACTGACGGATGGTCGGACGGACAGACAGAGAAGATGATGCCAATATATGTCCGCCTCCGGGGGTGTATAAAAAGTTAACTTGAAAAACTGTATTTGAGCATTGAATATTTTCAAAGAAAGAGTACAAAAAAAGATAAAAGGGTTTGATTTTCTAGATGAGTATTTGTACCAAGACATTAAAATGTTACATCGAACGGCATACATTTACAGTTGGACCCAAATATAGGCCCTGACCAATGGATAAGGAAACATAAGAAAATATCATCTAGCTTGGCAAAATTTAAATACAAATAATTCAATATTAGATCTAGCCAAGTTCATCAGAATTCTTGTATTTTGATTGGCTAAAAAAGTTGTTTCATTGCTCAATGAAAGCAATTTTGAATATGCAGCCACTGTGTATACTTACACAAAAAGTAGTTCCAATAGATATATTGATAATTCTTGACATGTTTGCTTTATGATATTAAATCAAAAGATATGAAGAGAGTGTTTGTTGATTTCATGGTGGTATAAAGTTTAAAACCTAATCACACTAATGTATGAATCTACTTCGTGTTCATATAGCATGATTAGGTTTTTATTTTCATTCCTCTATGAAATCAACAAATACTCTCTTCATCTCTTGATACAAAGCTAGAATAGAGATTTCATAAATTTCACTTACCAGTTTAGAAATCTTTTTAACAACAGTTACTTGCAAGACTTATTTTTCATAGGACAACTAAATGTAAGTGAGCATGCATTTTATTTGTCATCAGGAAATTTACGTCAACTGAAACAAAAATAGTAACAATCAGATTATTGTCGCTGGGAGATTAAAATGTAGTAACTGCAGCTTGAATAAAGCTGTGTTTACTACATTTTGCTCACCTACTAATGATGTGTGAAATCATGCATAGATCCAGATACATGAAGTTATTTGTAATGTTTGAAGCCTTAATTTGAGCCTGTGCATGACATTTCCAACAATTTGTATTTTTTGTGAGGTGCAAACATTGAGTGGTGTAGAAAGCCACATACTGTCAATATAGTTACCTGATGGTCTACAGATACTTTGAGACCTTATCTATTTACTTAAGGCAAAGTAAAAACTCTGGACAGACTGTGCAGATGCACAGAATGCTCAGATTCTTTGCATTACATATATTTTAAACTGATGAAAATCTCACACACAAGCTCAATTCTTATCGCTTGTCATGCTGAACCCCAAATATTCCTGCTTCGGCATGAGGTATAGACTTCACAATACTATAGTCTGATCTTTGTCTATTCCACCTGATTAAGCCTTTTGACCAAGAAAAGAATTGTTGTCAAAATTGAATACCATATTTCCTCTAATAATAAGGCCCTCCCTAATAGAAGCCCCCCCCCCCCCCCCCTACATTTTTTACTAAAAAACCCACTTCCAAAGCCTAAATTTTAGGAATTTTTTTAGACTTCTTCTCTGATTTGAGATGAATTTCCTCTAAACAATCATTTAGATGATTGTTTAGAGGAAATATACCTCAAATTAAAAGGGCCTAAAAGACATCAGTTTTAATGATTTTTTAAACCTGATAATGGATGCTAAATAAAAGATCCCTGGCCATGTTATGTATAGCTCCCGGGAGCGTTTATTAGGAGAAATACAGTATCTTTCTCAAAATTGATGCACTAAGTTCTCTCAGCTCTTTGATTTTCATATAGTATCGCTACATGGTATATATATGGTTTATTCAGCATGGCAAGGTTTAACCCTTGTCATGCTGAACCCGGAATATTCCTGCCTTGGCAGGAGCTATAGACAAACATCAGCCTGCACATATGTGCAGTCTGATCGTTGTCTATACCACCTTTTTTTCACTTTCAAACCAGAAAAGTTTAAGAAATTATATTTTCATAATCAAATGCTGACTCACAAGTAGGAAATACAGAGCTTTCAGAACTTTGATTTATAAATAATTTGCCAAGATTTTTTATTCAGCATGACAAGGGTTAAGTTTGATACCTTCCTGCTGGTAGGCATCAATGGTAAGCTAAGTTATTCATTCAAAAGAGTACCAACCACAAAGGGTTAACAATAGGCGTAAGGGATAAAAATATAGTATGGGACACGTCATCATCAAAATGAGCAGATATTGAATTATTTTGTACTTTATGACACCAAATTGTGGTTTCAGGTCTCTTTGTCAACATTATTTTTAGAATTATGAAAAATACACAAAAAAAAATTCTACAATTTCTTGAAGATAAAATTTTTGACTGGTCCAAAGGAGAGTTTTGTTTTAATAAATATCTTCAGTCAAACAAGAGTGTCATACAAGACCCTAAATCACAAACCTTAATGAACTGTCTAAAAATTGTTTAATGTTAGTTTCGAAATAGGATGATGAATGTTCACTAAGCTAAAAAATGCTGTTGTCTCTAAACAACTAGACAATTTGACCCTGTGACCTTGTTTTTAACCCCAGTTGACCTAAATTCAAACTCATCTGAAATTGCATTAATACAATCATTCTTACCGAATTTCAAGTTGCCGGCAAAAAATATAGTCTCTAGAGTGCCTACAAGTTTTTTTTAAGATTTTGCCTCTTGACATAGTTTTTTACCCAAGTTGACCCAATTTCAAACTTTTAAGACATGACTAAATTTTGAACTTGTTCCAGATTTCATCAAGACAATCATTCTGACCAAATTGCCTGTTAATAGGGAAAAGATTGTGACCTGTAGAGTGCACACAAGGTATTTCTAAGATTTGAGCCTGCGACCTAGTTTTTGACCCAATTTTGAACTTGTCCTAGATTTCATCAAGACGATCATTATGACCAAATTTCAGGTTGATTGCGATTCTGCAATTTGGTGTGGAAAAGCGTAAAATTGATTTTAACTCTTAATCAAATATTTGTTTCTGTACACAATTCTTTTCATATTCTTGTTTAAAAAATTTTGAAATATCTTTGAGTTTGCATGTCAGAGAAGTTGGTATTATTTACAGTGTAAATATTGCAGAATACATGCCTTTTTTTCTCCTAAAATTGCAAATCCTCTCTTTTCAATATTGACTGGGATAAAGCAAATAATATTAACCTGTGTCATGCTAAATAATTTTTGGCTAAAAATTTTCATCAAAATCAAAGGGCAAAAAGCACTGAAAGTACCAACTGTAGGTCAATTCTTATTTGGAAAACTAAATCCATTGAAGATTCTGGTTTGAAAATGAGAAACAGGCGGTGTAGACTAACATCAGACTGCACATATGTGCAGGCTGATGTTTGTCTATAGCTCCTGCCAAAGCAGGAATATTCTTGGTTCAGCATGACAAGGGTTAAATTAATTTTCCAGCTCCAGAAGTTTGATCACTAGTCACTGTTCACTCATAACCTGATGAATTTAAATATAGTCTAATCAAATGGCACATTTTTGGGAAATATATAGCAGTCATACACTTGTATTTTTCAAAATATTTTGAAATAATTAAATTTAAGTTGTGTCCATCAAAATTTGTGTGTTCTGATTGACTGAAAGTTGGTTTTATTCCCCAATGAAAACAGTTTTGAGTATGTGGCTGTTTTGTAAGCTTTCACAAAAAGTAGACACGTGAGAAATCTGTTTCTTAACTGACAAATCTTTAGGTTTTTGCTTCATGACAATAAATTATATATCATGAAGATAGTATTTGTTTATTTCATAGAGATAGGAAACTAAAAACTTAATCACGCATATGTATGAATTCTATTTGCATATTCCTACAGTGTGATTAGGATTTTAGTTCTATTAGACTATTACATCAGTGAAATCAACAAATACTATCTTCATTTCTTAAGTACATTTTAGTCTCAGTATTCCCACTGTCTTTAAAAATAAATGAAGTAAAAATTGCATGCAGCCCCTCTATAAGAAGCAAAGAGTGCTTCTATAAAAAAAAAAGAAAATAACCCTTATGATGCCTAATAAAAGCATGGGCAAAAATGCATTGAAATCAAGTCCCAAAAGTACCGAATGCATCATTTTATGAGTAAATATCTGTTTCAAAAATATAATTTTTATCAAGCATTCATGGTTTTAGAAATTCAAGTTGCGTGGACTAAGATCAGGCTGCACATGTGTACAGGCTGATCTTTGTATCTCCTGCTAGAGCAGGAATATTCTGATTTCAGGATGACAAGGTTTGAGGGAGCAAGCTTGGAATTGGGGTACATTTCCCCCATTTGGAGGTATTCTGTATGAAAAAATTGTGTGTACAGCAGAAATATGTTGTGAACATATAGGGTATTAATGGATGATATATATTCTAATATTGCTTAAACACAATTAGTACTTGAAACATGAAATTGTGTGTAGATATATGAATTCATAATTAGAAACAGAAAGCCCCCCCCCCCCCAGACTCAAACTGGTTGGTTATTTCTAAATATAGAGGGTTTATTGATTGGTTTACTGATCGATCATTGAATGGAACGTTACTGCTTTCAACATTTTTTCAGTTAGATGACGGCGGCTCGAACACATAACAACGGATTCTTGTATACATTTCTCTCACCAGTACAACCATCACATCCTTTCCTATCCTCCAGCTGCTATCTCATAGGTCTACGATTATCAACCCATTGGTGAGATACAACTTAATAGTCGGGAAGATATATCCAGAGGGAGACAAATCCTTGTATACTTTTTTGAATTATCGTCTGCATTTTCTTTGAATTTGGTCCAGTCTAAACGTATGTCGTCTGGTAATTTGAACAAGTAATAAATCATTCCTGTATTGATACCCGATCGCTTACTTGTGCCTGCAGATGACCAGCTGATGACTAATTGGCACGAGATTTATGAACATGTTATGGACGCGCGTTCATTGGCAGAGAAACATTGTCACAAAATGAGAACTGAATATCTTTCCAGCGATCAATGTTGAAAGTTTCTGTCATGATAATATTATATTAACACATTTTATCGTTAATATTTAAATGAAATAACCTTACCTGTGGGTGATGTGGGTTTGGTTTTGTTTGTCATGAAATTTTGACCCTACTTATATGAACGAGTTCGACTGGACTATAGATTATATTGTGGTTGACTTCGATTAAACATGCTACTAGAGTAAAATTGGTTGATTCCCAAGGTTCTATATTTGGGAACCCCAATCTCGACACGAGAGGATCCTTTACTTAACTTGGTTTCATTTGTGATTTGTAGACACATTTCCTTCATTTATTACAAGCCAAAATATGCTCTTGTCATATAGTTAATTATGATTTTATACACACACAATGACCGTAATCCTGACAGAATTGGATTATGAAGCAATTGTCTTTGTCATTTTTGCCCGGATTAGAATGAATGTGGTCGTATCTAAAGTTGTATGGTCGTATCTTAGTTGTTCGAACTTGTGATCAGACCCCTTTGCCTAAGTTAATATATGTATATACGTGATGATTCTGTATGTTTTTTTTTTTTTTTTTTTTAAAGGCAATAAAATATGTTTAAACTAACTAGAATGAAATGTCCCGCATCGAGCGGCCCTTTGTTGTATTATGTTGCGTCTGAGACAAGGACATCCTCGGTCCACATCATTCCGTAGCATTCGGAACAACACTCGGCCATTTCGTAAACTGCAACACTCGGACCTCGGATGTATGTAAGGCGGATGGATATGTAACAAAATCGTGCAATTTGTTAGGCGGAAACAGTGTAAGAAAAACTAGCACTGTAGATTTATATCTTTTACAGTAAATAGCGGCTGAAAAGTCTTAATTTTTGAGAATGACGAATCATTCTCAAAAATTAAGATTTTTTTTTCAGCCGTTATTTAAGAATCTAAAGATATTTATATGAGGATACGATGGTTTCACGTCAGTGACTTAAACGAGTAGCGTTGGCGACGTCGAATGTTTTCACACACAGTTTCGAGGACTAACGCCATTTAAAGTGATGATCGAGTTTTTCCAAGGTTTTCCCGTAATTTTTAAAAATAGTCCGTCTATGTACATCCGAGGTTGATCGTGAGATTGGCCGAGTGGTGTTCCGAATGCATTCCGTAGGCTACATTAATCGACACTGGAACAACTTTCTAGCGTTTTCTCATTATCATCAATAGTTCATGAGTAGTTTGATTGGTCATCTCAAATTTTAGTGAATGGGATTTAAATTTTTAAATCAATATCACTAGCCATTCAAAAGTCTATGTTTAAACATAATCAAGTTGCCAAATGAAAGTTTCACCCATTCCTCAGAAATTGACTCAATTCTGATTTTTTTTTTGACCTTCCAACATCTTCACGAGTCAAGGGGTATCGAATCGATGGCTTTTTCGTAGCCCTTGGTTTGACAAGATGACCTTCCTAATATTCTAAGATCAAACTTTAAGCTCACCTAAGCAAACATGCTCAAGGTGAGATTTGATCACCTTTATCGTCGTGCTTCAACAATTCTTTTATCATCTTCTCCTCAGACTGAACCAACGGACAGATTTCCGAATAAACCAAACCACACAAATATTTTGGGGTCATTTCAGATTCCACTAACGAGTTTTGAGAAGGATTACTCTAGGAACATATCTGCCAATTTCGGTTAAAGTGAACCAGTTGGACATTGAGGAGAAGATTTGGAAGAAAGTAGGGTATAAAATAGACCCGCTTTACCTCGACAATATTTTCGGAGTCAATCAAATTGTCTTTAACAATTTTTGAAGAGGGTCTCCTAAGGAACATTTCTACCTAGATTGATTGAAATCCGCCCGTTGGTTGTTTGCGCCACTTGCCCAAATTTCTAATTCGTCGGACATTAAAATGTCCAAGACGAAAATAACCAAGACAGACTAAGGCATTGAGCGATTTTTTTCTTAAATTTGCCCCCGTTATCTGAACTTTTGCCCTATTTGCCCAAATTTTAAACACATACAGGACAATAATTCTGACAAAGTTTCAATACATTTGGTTAAAAAATGTGGCCTCTGGAGTTCACACATTTTTTTTCTAAAGTTTGCTCCCATGACCTCATTTGTTATCTCTCTTGACCAAATTTCCAACTTGACTTCGATTTCATGTAGACAAATATTCTGACCAAGCTTTCAGAAAATATGTAACCTCCAAAGTGTACACAAGTTTTTTTTGCTAACATTTGCCCCCGTGATCTGGTTTTTACACCACTTGTCCAAATTTTGAACTCGACCGGTGTTGCTTAACATATCTGTCACTCGGCCGGAAATCGGTACGAACTTTGTCAGCCATGCGCAGTAAGCACCGAACGATTGCCCGCTTGTATGAATGAATACAATTTGCCGCTCTTGCATTAAACGTATTTAGTGACGCGCTCTTAGAAAAGAAAATCGACGTTTCTTCTCTGTAAATAGCTCTTTTTAAAACATTGCTTTGAATGATATAAATTTATCATGCAATGGGGCCTGTTTTGACCTGATATCACCTGTCTGATTACACTGTATCAGACAGTCTATTTTTTTAAATGATTTGAATACACTTTCACCTTAACTTCTTTGATTTTTAAGGGTTTATTATCAATAAGCGATGAAAATTTACTGCCTGATAAAAAGAATAACATGTAAGTGTCTTGAAATATTAATGTTATCTGGTCTCGGCTGCGAGAAATTATCATGACTCGGCACATCCTCGACATGATAAATTTTCCCAACCTCGACCAGAAAACATAGATATTTTAAGTCACTAACATGTTATTCTCTATTTACACATTAATGATCGTGTGATAAAATTGTTTTTTGGTGGACGTTTACCTGTCAGATGTTAATAGGCTTTCAAAACAGTAGTGCTCACTATGATTGAATTTACTCTTTTTCAAGAATTGTATCCGTCTGACAACTATGCATTTTGAAAATGGTGTGAAACTAGGATTCTACATAACTTATTGATACCGCAAAGACAACTTTTAAATACGAAATCATATGCAATTCTGAGATCGGGAGAACGTTTTGTTTGCGTAGATCTACTTTTCAGACCGAGTGAGTAATTTCCCCTTTGTTTCCCAACGTTCTATGGGAGGTCACTCATGAAAATTTGGTAAATTGAATTACCGGAATGGTAGCCTCCCCTGACAATACTCCTGTATATAAAACAGTTTATGAACATACCTGAATACATATGAATATCGATATAAAGCGAACAGGAAAAGAAAAGTAGTAAGGTCGTGCGATATGGGTTTATGCAGTGGGATTTACATTAACTTTCAACTATCGACAGTCAATCCCGAGACGAGTGTCTGCAACTTTTGTACGTGTTTACATAAACACTTACCTTTTCTTTTTTTTATTTGAGCATAGAAATCTCAGAACAATGAATAAATATCCTTTAATAGAAATTTTCAACCAGATAACAACAGAATGTTAATTGAGACATCGAAAAATCGATGATTGTTGCAAAAAATGAATAATATCTAGATAATGTAATTGTCTATTCTTTCATTTAATGCACAGCGGAATCAGAAACCTTGTAATTACAATGCTTTGGTGGAAGATCCCTGTCTCCCTCTCTCTCTCTACTTCTCTCTCTCTCTACTTCTTTCTCTCTCCTCTTTTTTCTGTCTCTGTCTGTCTGTCAGTCTGACTGCCTGTCTATCTCTCTCTCTCTTTCTCTTCTTTAGCATAGGTTAAAACCAGACAACGTCCCACTGGTAATCTGAATTGTCAAATAACTTCATTAGATTCGAGGCACCATTTGAAACTGTTTTCACAAACCTCACAAAAAGATGCACTTTATGTTACTCAGTTGTGAAATTGCGGCCTGAATATGCGATTTTCATAATTGAACCCGTCTCATTGGAACAAGACATCTCTCTTCTTATAAATGTTTATGTAAAAAAATCTTTCTCAAAAGTTGCCGTAAATTTATTACAGGACCGTTTCAGCTTGAGGTAACTGGCATCGCGCCAAAATTCGTTTTGCAAAAAAACTCTACTTGCAATGAATCGCTACATCATCTGCAATTAAACGTATTTCAAACATTTTGCATCGAACAACTCGTTCATAGACCAAACAAATGAAAAAAAAAATCTCGAAAACTCTTCTCTTTTTCATTTGAAAGTGACATCAAGCACACAACGTCTAGTTTAAAATTCAATGTTGTTTTTCCTGTTTTCCAACTTTATTCGGGTAAACCTATGCTAAACATTTGTGAGATAAAGACATCGTTATGGTGAAAATGGTCGTCAATGTTTTCCGTTTTCGGGACCTACATGTTGACGTAAAGCACTTGACTTTCAAATGTAACACAATGCATAAAATTACATCGATTCTACTTAGAATTACATGTTTTGCATTACATATTTATTTGACGAAAGGGAAAAATAGGAAAATCAAAAGTTTTAAATTTTCATTTTTGCTAAGTATATGTACAGCAAACAGAAAACTATGCTTAGTTGCAAAAGAAAGTATGCACCTTTGAATTAGAAATCTCTGAAATTACACATTCTATCGTCATGAAACGTCGTATTTTTATCCCTAAGGGTATGTGCAAACGATATTTGAAAACAAAATTCGCGCGATGAGCAAACATTTTTCCGCTAAATCGAGACATTTGATTTTGCATATGTTGCATGTGCATCACGCGTTAGACGAATAATTGGTCTAAAATGCATTCAGTTGAATCTTTGCGGCTTTCTTAAGCATAAAATCACATCCTCAATTCAATTATGCATGATTCCACAGCGTGGTTTGACTACCAATAAACGCCGTTGAACAAAATCGAACATGGTCAAATTTAGAACGTCATTAAAATTGATTGAGCATTCATGTCACAATAGAAATCGAGTTCATCATTATTTAAGGCCTTTAATAAGCAAATCTAAATGTCTTAGAACGCCATGGCACCATTCAATGACAAGAAACTGGCACAATAACATAGAAACATCTAACGTTGACGTACACGTAACGTCTGCATAAACATTAAATGTTTTGTTTGAAAATGTCTTGAAATGGCTTCTAAAACTCTATAATGCATCAACACAAAGCTCCGACCAAAGAAAAAATTGTAAGGAGGTCAAATCTCAACAATTTAAGTTCTGTCTGTGCGAATTCAGCGTTCGATACTTTATCCAAAACTGATTTGACTTTTAAATTTAAAAGGTCTTGACTAAAGTATGGTATAATATTCACTCCATAATTTTCCTCGAACTTTTAAAAATCAAGAGAAATGCAAAAAGTGAAAGTGCACACTTTCTTATGGGACTCAGTACAGAAAATAATATAATGTATTATTGTAGCGTATTCTACCATTTTTTTCTTCTGTAATGTAATATTTAAGAACTATTTTGACATGCTAAAAGGTTAAGGAATTCACAAAATTGGGTCAGGTCGGTTTCCTTTTATCTTAATTTTACATGTACAAATTCTCTTTTCGAACCGAATGGAAGAATCACTCTTGTATGCCAACAGAAACGTCCACCATCATCACTTTCAGTGCTTTTATTTTTATATTTTTCAATGCTATACACAATGAAATATAACCAAATGGTTTCATATATTTGTCCTAATTGGACTTTTTTAATGCATATAGATTTTGTAAAAATTATATTTTAATAGCTATAGTTCATCAAAAACTTTAAATCAAAACAATATGAATTTTTAAACTCTGACAGAAGCTAGATCTAGCAAAACCCTTAAAATGCAGAAGTAAGTGTAAGTCAGTCCGATAAGCTCAGTAGGTAGAGCACCGGAATTCAAAACCATTGGAGTTCGACCGTGTGGGTTCGATTCTCGGGCTGGCACACTAACAAACTTATTGTATATCGGATGAGACGTTAAACCGAGGTCCCGTTAGACGGTGCTTTACACCGAGCGCGTAAAAGAACCATGGCGAACCTCAGCAATAGTTTCGCCATGTATCCTTGCAGATAGTGCAACTAACAACCAACCGTCTTCTCGAGGCGTCGCTCATATTGGCATGTGCTACGGTAGCGACAATAAGTAAACGGACATAGAAACAGGAAGTGTAACTTACGATTTGATTATGGATTTTATAAGGAGTTTTAACTTGTCGCGTAACGTTGAGAGCTGAAATATAACATTCTTGAATCGTATAATCTAATTCAATAATTCACACAACTAAATATTTCTCTTACAAATAATTATTTGTTTTCTCGTTTAAGAGTTACTAACTTGTTTAAACATAATGAGAGCCAATACTGAATTGCAAAATTAATCTAATTAGTAATTATTATTCAAAATAATCAAAAACGGTATCTAATGTTAACTTTTTCAGGTTTCAAATAAGAAGTCAGTAAGCACAGGACACTCATTTACATAAAGGTCATCCCTACATAAATCTTCAAACTCTTTAAAATACTTCTCGCTAACATCTCGTAGACTCGTCAGATAATCAATTATCTTTGTAAATCGAAAAACTGCAGAACTAGGACACGTCTTCTCGAGCTCAGTTCTTAGCAACTGTGTAAGGGACAACTGTATCATTTCTACAAGATTTGGGTTTTCGAGACTACAACGATCTGAGAAAAACAGGCTCATCGCCATGACCAGGCACATTTCTCTTTCATTTAGTCTCAACTTTTGACATTTCTTGTAGTTGTTAATTGCATCCTGAATAACATCGCGAGAGAAAAACTTGTCCATTTCGCTGATGTGATAAGGTCTAGTCTTGTGCAATAGGATTTGGAGGTCGGCATCATAGCCCTGACTCAACAAGGTTGTATAGAAATCCATTCGACCTACTTTCAGCAAGTTTGACTGGTCTTTGAATGATAGTTTTGAAAAATATGGAATGCGTTTGGCAAAGTTGCAATACGAATTTATCTCGTCCTCTATATCATCTGCACATCGCTTTAGATCCTTCATTCGATCATCAATGTCAATGCCGAATTCTTCATATAGTTTATTGTGTTCCTCTTTAGGCACTGTTTTCATTTCTCCATACATTTTTACTTTGAGTACATGGTGGTCGTGATACTCCCTTATTTTAGCTTGTATTTCCTCGTCTGTCAAACATTTGTTAACATCAAAAGGTTTCATGTCTTTTTTAGCTCTAGCAAGATCAGTTACTAGCTCATCACAGAACGTTTTCTGTCTGTCCTCAGAGATATTCAATTGGGATAATGTTCTAGAAATAATTTCGTCTTGTTTTGCCGAATCTTGACTTGGACTTTCAAGAGATTTGTAATTGTCCTCTTGAATTGCCATGTTCTTAGAGACAGAAGAAGTGTTTTGGGTGGCATGTAATTCGAGAGCTGTTTTAATTTTCTCCGTCCTTTTCTCTGAGCTGTATCTACCGAGTTTACATTTGTCCTTGGCCATTCCAAGATCAAGACATTTTTTCAAACGACAACCTGCACAAATTCCTTTAAAAGTATGTGTCACTTCACAATGTCCACTCTTTTTACACTGGTAGGCTCCCTTTTCCCGCAACAAATATCTCCTGAAAAACCCCTTGCATGCCTCACAAGAATTTACCCCATAGTGATCCCCTGATGCTTTCCCTCCACATACAAAACATGGCGGGAACTGTAATGCTCGTGCTACTGGTTTAACATTTGCATCACCTGACACATCTTTATTCCTTATTCTCCGTCTTTTTATCTTCCTCTCTTCGGGGACAGGTCCTTCAATAGGACCAACAACTGATTTTTCATGTGGTTCAGTCGTTTCCAAAGCATTATCAGGAGATGAAACTGGGGAAACGAAAGACGAAACTACAAGATTGGACAATGTGGCATAGTTACGATCTGACAAGTATTGAGGCACACTATACTCTTTTCCAACATCTAATATGTCTAAGTTACTGTCAGGTGATTGTACTGGGGTCAGTGGAGAGTATGGTTTAAATAATTCCATAGGATTGATATTGTTCAGTATCACAGGAGGTGTCTCCAGGCTGTTATCTTTACTGGCCATTGTTTGTCTGTAACAGAAATAATATATTTGTAATTCACGAAGATGATCTCAGGTAGGGTTATAAGAATCTTGTACCTGGAGTACTAAAAGGGCTTTTATTAGTTTGATCTGAAGACTTATTTCGTCGATTTAAATCAATTTTAAAGTAACTCCTCAAGATTCTATCAGGGTAAGATTTTCTGACCACTTTTCAGCTATTCGAGGGGTCTTTGCATTACAATTGTAAGTGTCAATAAATATATCGGCACTTGCAATAGTATTGCGATGACCCCTCGTATTGCAAATTGGTCAAAGATGAAATATGCACCTAGATTTCCAAGAATATATTTTTTAAAATAAATAAAGTTACCAATAGTGATCTGACTGTTTAAGTGTCAATCGGTATCTTGTATCCACAAGGTATTTCTGAGACGCCACACATTGTGAAAAATTCACTTTGAGCATGAAGCGCTTTGGCTAGATAAAATATAGATAAAGACTATATTTGACAATATTCAAATTGAACATGAAACTTGAAAGCAATATCCGTCGGTTTATGGAAGGGTTCTGAACCAGATCGATGTATGAAAAACGTAGGTAACATATATTGTATCGGTTCCGAAAGTTCACGTAATTAGATATCGAGCGTGACCAACGTCAGAGCCGAAGACCCAAATATAGTTCCTTGGATAAAATGATAAGGAAATGTGTTATGGCAATAAAAACCCTACATTACGTCACTTAGAGCCTTTCTCATATCGACCAACATCTCCATATGCTGCGAACCTATTTATTTGCTTATATTGGTTTAAACGTGACTTAAAACAGTTTTTCATTGATAATGCTGCAACTAGTGCATCCATCCATGATTTCATGCCACAGTAGGATGAGAAAATTGCATCCGAGCCACTAGCTACCCTTCCCACTTATGAGTTATGTATCATCGGTCATCGGTGAGATAACAATGACGCGATCCACAACGGCTTTTGTCAACTTGAATGGGGATGACAGATTGCCAATTCAATGATCAAACTTGCGAGTCCAGATTGATTGCCAAACGCGTTACCAGCTAATCTAAACAGGATCAGCAGTTCTAAACCAAGATTTTAAATCGTAAATTGCCTTCACCGAGTAGCCAAACTGAAGGGAAAAGTGATTAACGTACGTGCATTTTAAGCAAACTCTCAGTCTTTTTTTGTCTGTTTCGACAGCCATTGCATACCCATTTCAATAAAAGTGTATAAAAAACTTTGTTTGTTGATTTTTTTGTGTGTTCATAAGTACGCGCCATTTAGTAACGGAAGGCATAAACTCAACATGAGTGCGTGACAAAAACCAGACGTGAGGAACGCTCAGGGCCACACAAGTCCGAATCTTGCGACCTTGTTTTCTCCATAGTTAGTTTGAACAGTTTGATCAGTAAATGTCAATAAAGTTAGCATAGGCCACGGTAAGCCGATCTAAACAGAGCATGTATTATGTAAAGTTTTTTTTTTTGCTAACTTACATATTCAAGGTATAAGTATATTTTTCTCCCTTTCGCCACAATATCTAATGAGAAAATGTGCAGTTATCCAGACCCCTCCCCCCTGAAAACTAGTGGGAACAATTTAAAATTTTGGAACTCCATGAGTTAAAGGAATACTTTTTAAACACTATTTTGCCGAAAACACCAAATGTTAGAAAGGCATGTATCTATATCTGTATCTGTATGTGTACGTTGTAGAATCCTAAAAAGGCTTTTATACAACGATGTACAAATGGGCATAGTAAAAAAACTTTTTAAAAACTTTTTCAAAAAGAAACACAATCAGAATTGATAAAGGAGGGTGTCATAAAAAGAACTGTTTGACATACAAATTCATTATTTTTTTTTTTTTTTTTTTTATTTTTGTTTTAAAAGTACATGTACATTAAAAATCAGTCTGAGAATCATGACGAAATCACTTCATTATGTGTATTGAAATAGGAAGAGTAAAATCTGTAAGGCAGCTTGAAATATATCTACCCCCCCTTCTAAGGTTCTTGAATCAATTTCTTCTTTTTCAAAGGTTAAAATGATTCTATCAATTTGACCTCCTTGTTCACATGACTTAATTGATAGTAAACCTTCTTGCTTAGTCTGCATTACTGAACTACTGAGGCCTATCAAGGCTGAACCGTTTTGGAACGAACTATTTTGACAAGATTGGCCTTTTTGACACAAGTTCAAAACAATCATATTTTAACCACTACACGCGACAAATTATGAGTTGTTACCTTTGAATATCACGCGTAAGCATTATGATAAAGTATTATTTAATTATCGACCCCGACATGACATTTCGGCGTTGCGCCCAGTGTCTCAAAAATGTACTATGGTTGTCACTTCCGGGTACATTTTAACCCCAATAAAAACTAATCAAAGTAAATGATCAAAACAAAGAAACGTAGAAGTGGTACAATTGACAAAATAATTGTATTTTGTTCAATAAGAAAAACTTGTAAACTCAACAAACCTGTAAGTATATTGTCACTAAGTTGTTGACATCTTTCGTCACATACATGTAAACAACTTTTAGGCTGGTACTCAGCTAGATCCTGAAGCGGGGAACCAAACAAATGTTGGAAGGTCAAGAACTGTCAACTTTCGATTTTTAGTTGTTTATTCGCGACTAGATCCCTAAATGATTATAGATTTAACTTTTAAAATCATAAATATTTATTTGAAATAATTGACATCTCGAATATCAAAACAAATCTTTGTTTTTGTTGATTTATATTTCGTTACCAAGAATTTTCGTAACATCGATTTTTTGGGGACTCTCGGTCGTTATGCAGCAAGATGAAATTAGTTTCAAAACTCGGGCTCTCAAAACTCTACAAAAGTTTCTTCAGTCGTGGTATTCAGCCGGGCTGTATCAACTGTATTCACAGGAGATCGTTGGTTGAGAGGTAAACTCTTAGTTTTATCCGTGAACCCCCTCTCTTTTGTTTAAATCTTTATGGATCATACATGTCAAATAGTTTTTACACATTACAATTTCCCTAATACTGTACTAAAGTAAATTACAATCACAGAATTTTATGTTTCACACCAGAAAATACTGTGGAAAAAAGGGATACAAAAAAACAGATGCACGGTGGCCGATTCAAAATTTCTTTAAAGGGGATTTTGACATATTATATTTTTAATTTAAAGGGGGTTTGTGAACTTTCCCTAGTCTTTAACGGCATAAGCCCATATTCTGCTAAATTTAATAATTTTTACCGGTAATCATAATTCCTTTTTTTTTTTTACATACATCATCATCATACATGTATCATCAAGCTGTCTTCAAGCTTTTACCACAATTATCAAATAGAAGGCAGGCAGTATATGCTAAGATCAGACTGCACAACTTTGCAGACTGAACTTAGTTTATACTGTCTGCCAAGGTTTTGTTTACAACAGGAATACATTGTGAACAACAATAGAAGGGTTAATTGAAATTATGCATGAAAATTAATTAATTGGGCTTCAGAGGGGAGTTCGTTTGAACCCACCTAAACCCCCTCTTGATCTGCTACTGATGGCTCAGGATAGCAAGTGCAGAAATATCTCATTTAGCTGATTCTAATGAGAAATTAGGAATTTTAGTGAGAATTTGTACAAATCAACGGCTCAGTGTAAAACAGTTGTAACTACCTATATGATTAAAGGCAGTTACAACTGTTTTGCATTGAGCCAGCTAATTCTTTCACAAAATAACATTTTGCTTTGAGATTTTTCTTTCATTAAGCCAATTTTGATGAGATTTCTGGTAGAAAAAAGAGAGAATTTTTTATTATCTCACCAAAAAATGATCACTGAACCACTATTGTTTGCAAATCATATTTCTTTAAAGAGTGAAACAAATTTCTGCTTAAGATAGGAAGAGAGACACATTAAAAGGACTAGTCTATTTTGTGCATTTCAGCCGTGCTTTGGACCTTGCATATTATTCGTATGAAAATAGGAAAAAAGATGTAGAATACCTTCATCCTTTGATTATTCAGCACGGGATGATGGGACAAAAATCTAATTGGCAGCACCTTGCAAAGATGTTTGGACAATCAGGGCGTAAGGTAAAATCCATTTAAGATTTCATTAACCCTTGTCATGCTAAATGAAATTGAGCAAAATTGCATTGAAATAAAAGTGCCTAAAGTACTGGGTTCTCTCATTATGTGTTAGCAGGGCTTGTGCTAGCTTTTTCGTTAACCCTTGTCATGCTAAATGAAATTGAGCAAAATTGCATTGAAATAAAAGTGCCTAAAGTACTGGGTTCTCTCATTATGTGTTAGCAGGGCTTGTGCTAGCTTTTTATACGCCCAAAGGGTCATATTATGTTATGACCCTGCCGTCAATCCATCTGTCTGTCTGTCCGTCCGTTAGCAATTTTTTGTGTGCACAACTCATCCTAAGCTATACACAATTACTCCCTTGGATGTCTAGTTGTGCATAAGACCTTTGAAACTCAAATCGCTCAAGTTATTCCTGAGAAATCTTGAATTATCTGCCCTTGAATTTACCGAAAATCACTGTTTTTTAGTGTGCGCAACTCCTCCACAACTATCAATTGGAATGAGCTTATACTAGACACAATTACTCCCTATGATGTCTAGTTGTGAATAAAAATTTTTACATTCAAAATTCTCCTGTCATTCTTGTGACATCTTGAATTATCTGACCTTGAGTTGAACAAAAAACAAGATTTCTTGTGAGCACACTTTCTCCTACATTTTGGATGGAAATGAACTGAAACTTGCCACAATGACTCTGTAGGTTGTCTATTTGTGCTTAGGACTAAATATTTTTTCACATGTAAAGTAGTTCCTGATTTATCTGCCCTTTACATAACAAAAAAGTTTAAAATTACAGATTTTTTTTGTGTGTGTGCACAACTCCTTCAAATTTAATTGGATTGAACTGAATCTTACCACAATGCTACCCTGATATTTGGTTGAGCATAAGACTTCAGAAATTCAAAAAGCTTGGGTCTTTCTTGTATTATCTGCCCTTGAATTGATTGAAATTCACCATATTTTTTTATGAGCAATTCGCCACACTTTGAATTGGAATGAACTGAAACTTGCAAAATGACTGTTTGGCATATAGTTGTGCATAAAACCATTTTCAATTCACACTCAAGGGTTATACTATGTTATGACTGGCCCCAGTCATCTGTCTGTCTGTTTGCAATTTTTCTAGCTATTATTCAAGCTCACGTTACTGACAAGCCAAGGTTACTGACAAGTCCCATAAGGTGTATATGCGCCGCTCTGCGAATTTAGGGAGTCATTGACCCCTAAATTCTGAGGGTCAAAGCTGGTTTTGAAGGGATCAAAAAAGAGCAAAACTTGAAAACTTTTCAGTCTTTAAAGTAATCTATATAACTGAAACATAATAAACAATAAAGTGTAGACACACGTTATTGTTTATGTTGTATCATTTATAAAGATCTATTGTGACAATATGAAGAAAATTTATCAATAAAATCTTTTATATTGCTTATTGGTTACACTACTGGAAATTCAGTGGATCAAAATTCCTGTCCCCTCCTAGCAAATTTTTGAGGGTCAAAATGAGGTTTTTGAGAGTCAAAACCCTGGTTTAAGGGTCAGACACGAGCCCTAGTTAGTATTTATTTTGCTTATTTTTTTAACCTTTTCTCTTTTAAAAAAGAAAATCAGCCTGATTATCAGGTGGTATAGACTAAGATTAGACTCATACTTGCAGACTGATCTTCGTCTTTACCTCCTGCCTAAGCAGGAATATTCTTGGATTAGCATGGCAAGGACTCAGAAATTTAAAATAATAATAATAATAATAAAAAAATAACTTAGTGGGGTAGCACTGAATATTGATTGGACAGTCAGGCTTCAGTTCAGGGTTCTAAGGACTTCTACACTATCAGTATTATTGGTTTAAACCTATTCATTTTACTTTGATTTGGAAACAAGTTTTAACAACTTAGATTAATCCCTCTTAATTGTGCTTCCTGGAAAATTTAACAGTACTTGCGCTGACTGTGTGTTCCTATAAAAGAACTAAGATCAATAGGGGCTACTGCTGAATTAAACTCAGGACCTTTTGATTAAGGGGCCAACACTCTTCCTCTTACCACAGACACCATTGAAATGGTATTGTTTCAATTTTTAATGAGGCTCACAAAAGATTTAAAATATTGATAAAATATTGACAACGACATCAAATCAATATATATTTTAGCCAAAAAAGATGAAATTTATATAGAATTAACAAATTATTTATCTTGAACAATATTGACTGCAAGAAGGAAAGCCAGGATTGGACAAGTCCGTCATCGGAATTCCACAATCCTGGTTTATTTTATTTTACAGATTTATTGTATAGACACTAGAAATCATGGTGAAAGTCCTCATTCAGAAGACATGGATTATTTTGTTATGAGAGACGATATTATTCATCTAATGGACAAAGAAGATATACAGCAAGCTATATTGTTGGGCCATAGTATGGGCGGAAGAGCTTGCATGGTAACAGCATTAACACAGGTAAATTACTCATACAACAAGCTATATTGTTGGGACAAAGTATGTGTGATAGAGCTTTTATGGTTACAGCATTGACACAGGTAAAAAACATATACAATAAGCTTTAATGTTTGGATATATCATGGATGGTAGAGCTTGTATGGTTACAGCATTTACACAGGTAAATAACTTATGCAACAAACTATATTTTTTGAATAAAGTACTGGTGGAAGAGCTTGTATGGTTATAGCAATGACTCAGGCTGGTAGCTCAGATGTTATGTTTTGTAAGACTTATCTATAATAACTTTTGTCATGCTGATTAATAAGATATTGTCAAAATTTTATTACATTCAAAGTGCTTAAAGCAATGGATGCGGTAATGGTGAGTTAGCTTTTAGCTAACCTAAGCACAACATGCTAAAGGGGAGCTATTAGGATCACCCAGAGATCGTGGTGTGTTGTCCGTTGTCAACAATTTAGAAAAACTTCTTCTTCTCCTGAACCACTGGGCCGATTTCAATAAAACTTTGCAAGAATATTTCTTGGGTGAGCCTCTTTAAAAATTGTTCCCAAAATTCTGATTGGCCCATGAATATAGGCGTGGCAGGGCTTGGCATTTTTATACGCCGCTAGAGGCGGACGTATATTGGCGTCATCTTCTCTGTCTGTCCGTCCGTCTGTACGTCCGTCCACTTTTCTTGTCAACGCAACTCCTCCTAAGTTTCTGGCTGGATCTTCTTGAAACTTGGTCAATGTTATCACCTCAATTGGTAGATGTGCATGAAGGAAGGATTTTATGGTTTGTTGATTTTTGCCTGAGTTATGCCCCTTAAAAACTTAGTCTCTGGATCCACTTTTCTTGTCAACACAACTCCTCCTAAGTTTCTGGCTGGATCTTCTTGAAACTTGGTCAATGTTATCACCTCAATTGGTAGATGTGCATGAAGGAAGGATTTTATGGTTCGTCGATTTTTGCCTGAGTTATGCCCCTTAAAAATTTAGTCTCTGGGTCCACTTTTCTTGTCAACGCAACTCCTCCTAAGTTTCTGGCTGGATCTTCTTGAAACTTGGTCAATGTTAACACCTCAATTGGTAGATGTGCATGAAGGAAGGATTTTATGGTTCGTTGATTTTTGCCTGAGTTATGCCCCTTAAAAACTTAGTCTCTGGGGCTTATTGCCTCAGTTATGCCCCCTTAAAATTTAGTCCCTGGGGCTTATTGAAATTGCAGCCTTGTGAATGCAACTCTTCCTAAGTTTCTGGCTGGATCTAAATGAAACTTGGTGGATGTTATAACCGAAATTGGTAGATGAGCATGAAGTAAGGATTTTATGGTTCATTAATTTTACCCTAAATTATGCCCCCTTAAAACTTAGTATCTAGGGCTTATTGAATTGCAGCCTTTTGAACGCCACTCCTCCTTCCTTTTTGTCTTTATTTAAATGAAACTTGGTCAATGTCATCACCATAATTTGTAGATGTACATTGATCAAGGATTTTATGGCTCATTTATTTCCCTGAATTATGCCCCCTTAAAACTTAGTGTCCGGGGCTTATTGAAATTGCAAGTTTTGAAGGCAACTCCTCCTAACTTTTTGTCTTGATTTAAATGAAACTTGGTCATTTTGAATTTGGTTTTGTCAAAATAAGTAGTGTCTACAATTATTTTCGTGAAACAGCAGCAAAGTGGAGGCGTATTTTGTGACGATGGCACTCTTGTTTCACTTTGAAATCTTTGACATCTCCTGAACCACTGGGCCGATTTCAATGAAACTTTACCAGAATGTTCCTTGGGTGACCCTTTTCAAAAATTGTAGACAAAAGTTTCATTGGCCCATAATTATGAGAGTGGCAGGGTGGGGCTTATTTTGAGTCTCCTCAGTAATGAATTGGAAGGCAGCGTCTATTCTCACTTTAAAATCTTGGACTTAAATCCCCTATTCAACAATTTGGCAAATGTGAATGAAACTTTACCAGAGAGTTACTTGGATGAGTTCCACTGCACCAATAAATTTCAGGTGAGCAATTTAGGGCCATTTTGGCCCTCTTGTTTTGTAATTGTTAATATATTCTTAATATTCTAAGATTGAAAAAGGAAATCAGATGGTAAAGAATAAAAAGAGAATGCACATAATTATGTGCAGAATAATCTTTATCTATACCTCCTGCTAAATCTTGAATATTCCGGGCTCAGCATAACATGGCTTAACATGCAAAATATTGTATTGAAGGGGTCATGGTTCATGAAGTAGGTAGTGCATGTATAAGGACAGAAATGACACAGGTTGTTTACCCTTGTCATGCTGAGTAAAAAACCTTGGCAAAATAATATCAAAATCAAAGTCCTGAAAGACTATTTCCAAATAGTCAGTATTTGATGTAAAGATAGTCTTATTAAGACAATTCTAATGGGTTCCAACAACAAAAGATTAAATATTAAAAAAAGAATGTCCTCTCATTCATGAATGGATTTTGCTTATGGTGATGGGACTTTTTATGATGGTTGCTAAATTGAATTGGTTGCTTAATAGAAGTGAACGCCCGAGCAATATCGGCTGTAGTCTTACCTCACATTTGTGCTGTGTTTAGGTTTAGGTCATGTGATGAGGTCAAGGTCATATTTTGTGGTCAAAGTGGCAAAACCTAACCAAAATACTTAACATTGATAACCACAAGATACAATATTCATATTTTGCAAGATGACAGACCTCAACTTTATAACTTTATAAGCGTCTGAAAATCAAGGTCATTTTTGAAGTATAAGGTCAAAGTCATATCAAAAGTTAACAAAGCTTAACAGAAGGACTTAACATTTTCAATTACTGAAAGACTCTTATAGATGCAGTGCATTAAGTATGTCGGGAGACAACTTTTATATGTAGGTGCAAATATTAAGGTCAAGGTCATATGACAAAGGCTCAGGTCATTTTGGAAGGTAATTTTTTTTCAAAAATTGGCGTACTTGGACATTTGTGTTTCACTACCAAATCTTGTTTTACCTGGCAAAAGTTAATTGTGATAATTTAAAACAATGTTTGAATTGGTTTTCATGAAGGAAAAACTTATTATATGCTATAAATAAAATCCGAGTCATAAGTTCATAATTATTCAAGCAAGGTATGACACTAACAATACCCGGGAGCCTGAGGGACCCAAAGTATCTTTAAAGCAATTTATCCTTTTCCTTCACCATTTTCACAAGAATTAAATCACAGGGTCGTAAAATTCTTGGAATGTACTGGAAATGTTCATACTTTATCACATATTGAGATTCACTTTACATGTACTTTGTTTCAGCCAGAGAGAGTGTCTGGTTTAATAGTTGTCGATGTGTCACCGACGGAAAACTCCTCCGACACCTCACTGACACCGACGTACATCAGTAAAATGTTGGAAATTGACAGTATGTTTCATGAAATGGACTTGTCTAAACCCATGTCTAAAGTGAGGGAAGAAGTGATACGGAAAATACACAGTGAGACTGGACAGGTAGGATTAATCAATTACCTTTGTCACTGTGTTCAGGATGCAAAAACGTTTGCAAACATTTAGAGATTGTTTCCCTTTTGCACATTTGTGTTTGTGTAATGTGGTGTAACATTTCCTGAAAGTTTTGCAAATAATTTCATCTAGAATGCACATCAAATGACAAAATCTTCAGTCCAGATTCAAAGAATTTGTGGATGGTAGGGTAGATGATTTTCAAATCTTAGCTTTAGACAAAAGACAAGTTGCAAGGATAAGAACATTAATATTATATATGTCACCTGACATGCCAAAAGGGACCATTTGGGTAGCGCATTAAGTGTCAATCCTAGTCAGACTGTGCGGAATGCACAGACTGACTAGGGTTGAAACTTTTTGCAATGTGCTTATTTTCAAAATCTACAGTGATCAATCTTCCTTAATGTGAAAGAATTTTTACAATGCCACATCTGGTTGTCCTATGCTGCACCCAATCTCTTTTTACAAATAATCATGTTAAGTGGTCCCCTTTTTGTGTGACAGGTAATATGTAAAAAGCATTGGGGAAAAACACATAGTTGTTACTAGTCCTGCATTCAGGATGACAAAAGGATTTAAACTGTTTGCCAATTTAGCCCTGCTTTGCATGCAAGTGCACATGCAAAGCAGGGTAGAATCGGCAAACAGTTTGCTCCATTTTGTCATCCTGAACGCAGGGCCGTACATGTATTTTGTTTCAAAGATGTGTTTCTCGTGCATTTCAGAATTTTGGCCTCTGCCTCACGGGTTAAAAAGTAAAAAGAAAGTTAATGTGCTGTGGGCAAGTAAAATAAAACTGTTGTAGTTCAGACATTTTGGTTATCAGATTGACAAGTAATGAAATTGATCAATCAATAACATTTTTTGTATCTATCAAAAAGACTGGGAACAGCCTGTGCATCTGCAGTCTGAATGAAGCCCAAACTGAGCTCTGTGGCAGATCCAAGATTGGGCTTAACCCTTGTCATACTGAATAAAAGGTGCTATCATAGGGCTGTGGTAGTGTGAGATTGTTAATCAAAAGGTCTGGGGTTCGATTCCCGACGGCGGCACTCATCCTTTCCAACTATTTGTTGAACAATGTGTTGATAATCATAAACATGTGTTGTGTAGCAGCTTGAGGCTAAGAAAGGATGTAATGGTGGAAATAGCAAGAGAAATACTAGAAATCTATTGTTAGGCGCTCCAGCTTCCACAATTTGACTGCAGAATTGTTAAAAGGCATGTGAAACGCTTTTTGCACAAACAAACATTGCTGTTTCCTTAAAATTTTACCTATATAATTGAAGGAAGGGATCACTGATTGTTCAGAGGGATTCCCATCACAACAAGTAAGGAATCCCATTGAAAAACAGCTAGCAAGGATCAACACTTACACCAATCCATAAGCCCGAGGCTTGTGGATTTCTGGGAGGACTGGTAGAAGTTTTCATGCTACAGGTCATTCAGGCCATATTTTGAAAAAAAGGCTTTTTCTATACCAAAAATTTTTCATTGCACTATGGAAAACGTTTTGGAAAAAGAAGAAATTGCTTGACACAAGCAATTTCTTCTTTTCCAACACTATTTTCAATACAATTTACTCCATAAACTACTTAAATTAGATAAAGTTTTATGGAGGACCTGTTTTTATTTCAGACAGGATCAGTAAGATTAAGGGCTTATAGGTCCTTCAGGCTGGTGTGGAAATTGAGTTAGTGTCAAACCCTAGTTAGTGTCAACAACTGAAAGATACTGTATAATGTGGTTGCCTAGTTCTGGATTAATTTACTTTCACATTCTTTTCAGGATATGATGGTAGCCATGTTTCTATCTCAGAATTTAATTGCCAAAGGAAGGAAGTATGGATGGATGTTAAATTTAGATGCTATATGTAATAACTTCAGAACATTATCGACGTTCCCTAAGTTTAGTGATGACGTAAAATATGCAGGGAAAACTTATTTTATTGGTGGTGCTAAGTCAAATTATATAAAGTAAGTCATTATCTTAAACTGTTATAGGACTTTAGTTTTACTCATTTTCAAACAAAAACTGGCTGATCAGCGGCGTTTCCAGAGGAGGTTTTGGTGGTTCAAATGACCCTCCCCCCTTCAGCTCAATTATTTATTTAGTGCAGAATTTCATTTAATTCTTCTCTTGCTATTTACCAAACGTCTGTTGTGAACAAAGCTTTGGCAGACAGTATAGCCTTAGACCAGCTTGAACAGTTGTGCAGTCTGATCTTAGTACACACTGCCTACCTTCTACTTGATTTTTATACGCCGCCGGAGGCGGACGTATATTGGCGTCATCTTCTCCATCTGTCCGTCCGTCCATCCGTCCATCCGTCCGTACGTCCGTCCACTTTTCTTGTCAACGCAACTCCTCCTAAACTACTGGCTGGATCTTCTTGAAACTTGGTCAATATTATCACCTCAATTGGTAGATGTGCATGAAGGAAGGATTTTACGGTTCATTGATTTTTGCCTGAGTTATACCCCTTGATAACTTAGTCTCTGGGTCCACTTTTCTTGTCAACGCAACTTCTCCTAAGTTTCTGGCTGGATCTTCTTGAAACTTGGTCAATGTAATCACCTCAATTGGTAGATGTGCATGAAGGAAGGATTTTACGGTTCGTTGATTTTTGCCTGAGTTATGCCCCTTAAAAATTTAGTCTCTGGGTCCACTTTTCTTGTCAACGCAACTCCTCCTAAGTTTCTGGCTGGATCTTCTTGAAACTTGGTCAATGTAATCACCTCAATTGGTACGTGTGCATGAAGGAATGATTTTATGGTTCGATGATTTTTGCCTGAGTTATGCCCCTTAAACACTTAGTCTCTGGGTCCTCTTTTCTTGTCAACGCAACTCCTCCTAAGTTTCTGGCTGGATCTTCTTGAAACTTGGTCAATGTTATCACCTCAATTGGTAGATGTGCATGAAGTAAGGATTTGATGGTTCGTTGATTTTTGCCTGAGTTATGCCCCTTTAAAACTTAGTCTCTGGGGCTTATTGCCTCAGTTATGCCCCCTTAAAATTTAGTCTCTGGGGCTTATTGAAATTGCAGCCTTGTGAATGCAACTCTTCCTAAGTTTCTGGCTGGATCTAAATGAAACTTGGTTGATGTTATAACCGAAATTGGTAGATGAGCATGAAGTAAGGATTTTATGGTTCATTAATTTTACCCTAAATTATGCCCCCTTAAAACTTAGTATCTAGGGCTTATTGAAATTGCAGCCTTTTGAACACAACTCCTCCTTACTTTTTGTCTTTATTTAAATGAAACTTGGTCAATGTCATCACCATAATTTGTAGATGTACATGGATCAAGGATTTTATGGTTCATTTATTTCCCTGAATTATGTCCCCTTAAAACTTAGTGCCTGGGGCTTATTGAAATTGCAGCCTTGTGAAGGCAACTCCTCCTAACTTTTTGTCTTGATTTAAATGAAACTTGGTCATATTCAATTTGGTTCTGGCAAAATCAGTAGTGTCTACAATTATTTTTGTGAAACAGCAGCAAAGTGGCGGCGTATTTTGTGACGATGGCACTCTTGTTGTAGAAAAAAAATCAAGGTAGACAAATTAATGTGTCAAATGAAATAGGAAATTTGTTTAAACAAAATTTACATTTAATAAAACACTCAGTGTTTCAATATTTCGGCAAAAATTGCCTTTTTCAAGAAAACGATAAATATTTTAATATCACTACATAATAATTCAAACTATTACAGCCATTTTAAATTTATATCATAAAGGATATAATTCATAAAAATGATATAAACAAAATTTAAATTGAGAATTTAAGGGTTTAATATGTGTAATACAAGCAAAGCAAACTTTTGTAAGTTTGAACCCTCTTTACAGAAATCCTGGATTTACCGCAGCTGTTCCTATTTCAATGAAATTGAGTTAGAGTTACCACGTGTAGTCAGCAACCATCTTTATTTAGTGACTGTTTTCAAAATTTTCTTCCTTAAATCAAAATATCTAAAAAAAGAAGATATTATTGGTCGAAACATTATTGTAAATGAAATCTATGTTGTTAAAACTTATTACAATCGTCTCAATGAGATGATTCTAATTCTTATAAGTTTTAACAACAAAGGATTATTGAGAAATTCACAATAACATTCATGTTCGATGAAACTTTTGATTTGAAAACAAAAATGTGTACTTAGCAACCATTCTCTTCAACGACTGTTTTTGTGGTCCAATAACTGGTTGCTAAGTACATGTTTAACTGTATTATTATGCTCCCCGAAGGGAGAGCATATAGCCGCTGCTTCATCTGTCCGTCCGTCCGTCTGTAATTCCGTCCATCCGTCCCCACCTATTTCTCCTTAACCCTTGGGTCAAATCAAATGAAACTTACCATGTGAACTCCCTATGATATAGTGATGATGCTTCTGTGACGGTTTTTGGATTTGAGGCCTCGTCACGGGAAAAGGGGACTTAGGGTAAAGAACAGTTTTTCCCAAATTTCTCCTAGTCTAACAGTTAGAATTTAGTGAAATTTCATATTTGAGTAGCAAATCAGATGCCCTTTACTCTAAACAATTTGAAATTAACGTAAAAAAAAATATATCATGGAAAAAGGGGGCTAAATGTTTGTTACCTTTACATATGCGTGTAAAATACAGTTATTCTATCATTTCTCCTAGTCTTATGCTCAGAATTTGATGCGATTTCATATTTGAGTAGCAAATCAGATGCCCTTTACCATAAACTATTTGAAATTTGTGTCTAAAAGTATGTCATGCAAAAAGGGGGTTTAATGTTTGTTACCTTTATGTTGGCTGTATAAGATAACACCTTATTTGAGTCCTTGCAATCTGACCACAGAGCATATCTCCTAAAGTATTATAGCTATCAACTTGAAACTTTATGGATGGATAGATCTCATGGAGGAGAAGTGCTATGCATAAAAACTATAACTCTTGCTTGCATTATTTTGGAGTTATTGCTCTTTGTTATTTTTGATACTTAGATCATGTCTGGAGCATATCTCCTAAAGTATAATAGCTATCAATTTGAAACTTTATGGGTGGATAGATCTCATGGAGGAGAAGTGCAGTGCCTAAGAACTACAACTCTTACTTGTATAATTTTGGAGTTATTGCCCTTTGTTTTTTTTTGATACTTAGAATTTGTCTGGAGTATATCTCCTAAAGTATAATAGCTATCAACTTAAATCTTTATTGGTGGATAGATCTCATAGAGAAGTGCAGTGTACAAGAACTACAACTCATGCTTGCATAATTTTGGAGTAATTGCCCTTTTGTTATTTTTGATACTTAGATTTTATAGAAGGTAAATCTTTGACAGTACAAAAAAAGCTTTAATCTATTAGACTTCAGTTTACTATTAAGCTTTCGTGGCGGGGGATGTCCATGTCCAACATGGCTCTTATTTTTGTGACAATGCCTTATTCGGGGAGCATAATCCGTGTCTGACGGCTCTTGTTTAAATCAGTTATTTTCTTAGTCTCCATCTGTCTATCTATTTTTTTTTCCCTGTCTCTGTCTGTTTCTTGGTGTATTTGTCATTCATTCAGTCTATCTTTTCTTCTTTCTTCCTGCATTTTTCAGGGCTCGTCAGGGCTCATGTTTGAAATTCAGGAGTCTTTGACTCCTCAACCAAGAAGTTATTGGGAGTCATAACTGATTTTCAGAAGGGTCAAAACAAAAGAAACAGCAAATCATGAGTAAAATCTTGCAGATTATAAGAGTAAAATTTTAATGATAAAATGTAAGACATTAGAAAGTATATAAGATACATCATTGATATTTATAGTGATTTTTGACAATTGACAATTTCTATCAAGGGGTAATTTTTCTATTGGGTCAAAATGACCACAAGAAACATTTAAACGGTCAAATTAAGATATTGCGAGATTTTTTGTGCCAAAATGTCTTTTCCTTTAAAACTACTTCTCTTTAAATAGACAGGAATATTTAACTAAGATATCCAAATGCTTTTTTTTCAGGAATGAAGATTATCCGAAAATAAAATCCTTATTTCCGTCAGCCAAGATAGAGTATGTGGCAGGTGCGGGACATTGGGTACATTATGAACAGAAAGACAAATTTGTAGAACTTGTGAACAATTATCTTGAAGACTTGGCTTTGTGATATCACTCATTCTTAATAGCCACCTTCAATGCACAGTTGGTAGCACGTCAGACTGTCAGTCTAGAGGTCACAGGTTCGATTCCCAACATGTGCACTCTTTCTTTCTGACTATTTGTCTCTCACAAATGGGTTGATAATCGTAGACCTATGTGAGATAGCAGCTGGAGACTAGGAAAGGATGTGATTGTTGTACTTGTGAGAGAAATACCAGGAATCCATTGTTAGGTGCTCCATCGGCCCCAATATAACTGAAAAATGTTGAAAGCGGTATAAAGCTCCTTTCAATCTATTAATCTCATTCTTAATCCTTGTCTTGCTGAATCCAGAATATTCCTACCTTGAAAGAAGCTATAGACAAAGATCAGCCTGCACATATGTGCAGTCAGATCTTTATCTCCTGTTTTTCCCTTTTTTAAACCAGAAATGCTTACAAATTTATTTTTCAAAATCAAAACCAAATCCCATATAGTATATCCAGTATTTTGAGCACTTTGGTTTTGTAGCAATTTTGCCAAAAATTCTTATTCAGCATGAGAAGGGTTATTCCTTTGTGGATTATGATTATTTCACAGTGAATTGTCTCTTCGTAGTAATGAATAACCCAGAAAGCAAGCTGCCTTGTGTCTAGGATGACAAACCGCTGCAATTGTTTGCAAATTACATCCTGCTTTGCACACAAGTACACATGCAAAATGGGGTGTAATTTGCAAACAGTCTGCACTGTTTTGTTATCTTGAAAACAGGGCTGATTATCACTTAAAAATTTCAAAAACAAAGTAGTGAACATTTTGTTAATGAATTTTGAAAGAATCAATTTAATATTTCATTTTGAAGACAACAAAAAAATTTTCACTTGTTGCTCTGCCACTCCTAGCTATGTTGTTCACAAAATGAATTTTAATTTGAGATTGCACTGACATTCAGACAGAAGGTATCTGTTTAAAAATGCCTGTAATGGGTTGATAGTTGTAGGCCTATGTGAAATACCAGCTGGAGGCTAGAAAAGGATGTAATGGTAGTATTGGTAAGAGAAATACAAGGAATCTAATGTTAGGTGTTCAAGCTGCGGAGATATAACTGAAAGATTGATGATAGTGTTGTAAAACCCCATTTAAACAAACAAATCAAAACGTCTGTATATTAAACAATGAAATCTAGGACTTGTTGTAATGCAGAGCTACGTATAGAAGGGGTATTTTTGTTTTCAAATTGAAACATTTCATTGTAACTTTGTAACTCAAACCCTTTGTTGTTGGTACTCCTCTGAAACATCTTGTAGAGACGATTCAAATGAATACCCACATCATAGGGTTTCAAGGAGAAAAAAAAGATTTAAGACTGGCTTTAACCTCTCTTTGCTGGTCCCCTGTAATGGTTTAGAGAACTGGTAGAGACGAATCAAAGTGTATGACAATAAATATTGTAATATTTTTGGTTTCAATTAATTTTTGTGCTTTCTGATTGGCTGAAAAATTGGTTTTATGAAAACAACTTTTAGTACGCAGCTTATTTTCAAGCTTCAGCTTCAAAGTATCTTGCAGGAAATATGCTAATTATCTTTCATTTTGCTTCATGATATTGAATTATAAGATATGAAGAGAAAATTTTTTTTTAATTTCACGGATGTTTGAAACTAAAATAGCACATGTATGCATCCAATTTTTGTATTCATACAGTGTGATAAGGTTTGTTGTTTCATACATCAATGAAAATAAAAACTACTCTCTTCATCTCTTAAGTAAAATATTAGTGTGAAATGTTTTGATACTGCATGTTTGTGCAGGCTGATCTTAGCCTATACTGTCAGCCAAAGATTTGTTGAAGTTTAATATCAAGTTAAAAATGTTAAAAATCCACTAGTTTAGTTATGTACTATTCTTGTAATTATTATGTCCCTCGGATTTTATACCTAGGAAAAAATTCATAGAAAAAGAAGAAATTACTTATTTTAAACAAGTGATTTCTACTTCTTTCAGGTCATTTTCTAACCAATAGAAGGCTTCATGTAAAATACCATCCAATTTTCATTATGGTCTTTTACCACTTAGTTTTGACTGGTTTAAAATTTGGAGATAGCAAGGGCGTAGCTACCATTATGCATGTTACGCAAGTGCGTAAAAGAAATAAATCCTCTTTCAAAAAAAGTTGTTGATGAATGATCATAACATCAAAACTACAGCGTAATCAGGATGTAGTTACGATGTTTGATTATTCACCAACGCTTAAGTTATAGAAAAGGGGAGCGGATGGAAAGCATTCATATTTTGTAACAGTCAACATTTACCTTGTGGACATTCTAGAGGCCATATATTTAGCCCAATCAACCTGAAAATTGGTCAGAATGATTATCTTGATGAAATCTCGGACAAGTTCCAATTTGGGTCAAGTGGGGTCAAAAACTAGGACACAGGGTCAAATTTTAAGAAAATCGTGTGGACACTGTAGAGGCCATATTTAAGCCCAATTAACTTGAAAATTGTTAAGAATGATTATCTTGATGAAATCTCGGACAAGTTTTACTTTGGGTCAAGTGTGGTAAAAAACTAGGTCACAGGGTCAAATCTAAGAAAATCCTTGTGGACACTCTAGAGGCGCAATCAACCTGAAAATTAGTCACAATGATTATCTTAATGAAATCTTGGACAAGATCAATTGGGTCTAGTGGGGTAAAAAACTAGGTCACAGGGTCAAATCATAGAAAAACCTTGTGGGCACTCTAGAGGCCATTTTTTCAGCCGAATCAACCTGAAATTTGGCCAGAATGATTATCTTGATGAAATCTTGGACATGTTCGAAATTGGGTCAAATTGGGTAAAAAACTAGGCCAAGGGGTCAAATCTAAGAAAAACCTTGTGGATACCCTAGAGGCCATATTTTTAGCATAATCAACCTGAAAATTAGTCAGAATGATTGTCTAAATGAAATCTTTGACAAGATCGAAACTGGGTCAAGTGAGGTAGAAAACTAGGTCATGAGGTCAAATCTTAGAAAAAACTTTTTTAGATTGTTAATTCAGGTGAGTGATTGAGGGCCACCATGGCCCTCTTGATTTTTGTCCTTGACCATATTATATTTCGGAGATTAATGATTATTTTTACATGATGGCTTTAAACTCATTTATGAGCTAAAAAGAAATTACATGGGACTTTATTCGCAATAGAATTGACATGTCATGTGTTCTACTGTGTACACAGCTCCACCCATTTATCATACTAAATGTCATCTTAACCCTTATCATGCTGATCCCGGAATATTCTTGCTTTGGCAGGAGATATGGGCAAAGATCAGTCTGAATACATGTATATGTGCAGTCTGATCTTAGTCTATACCACCTGATTTTCTTTTTCAAACAAGAGAAGTTTTAAAATCATATTTTCATAATCAAATACTGACTCACAATTAGGAAATCAAAGCTTTTAATCATTTGATTTTAATATGATTTTGGCAAGGGTTTTTATTCAGCATGACGAGGGTTAAGGGGGAATGTTGATGCGTCATAGCGCAGTTGGTAGCGCGTCCGACTGTTAATCTAGAGGTCCCGGGTTACATCCCCGATGGTGGCACTCATTCTTTCTGATTATTTGTCTCTCACCAATAGGTTGATAATCGTAGACCTATGTGAGATAGCAGCTGGAGGCAAGAAAAAAGTGTGTTGGTAGTACTTGTGAGAGAAATACCAGCAATCCATTGTTAAGTGCTCCAGCCGCCGCATTATAACTGAAAAATGTTGAAAGCGGTGTTACGCTCCAATTAATCAATCAATGATGCGTTTGACATCTTATAAGCCATGTGCTAAATGAGGTGCTTTGTTTTCTGCAAATTTTTCCCAACATCAATATCATTAATTGCTCATTAATTTTACATCCAGAAAAATGTATTTAAACTATTTTACACCCAGAAAATGTCATTAAAACTATTTTACATTCAGAAAAATGCGTCAAAACTATTTTACATGCAAAAAATGTTAATAAAACTCAGAATTTTGATCTTTTTAAATGGATAAAATTTCAGTTTTGCGTTGATGTGTCCTTGAATAAAGTTTGATTTGGGAGGAGTTTTATGCAAAGCAAAACCCTAGGGCTCCTTTGGATTTTACCTTTTGCCTAAAACTCTTCCTCCATGTGATTTTATTCATGAACACATCAACATGAAAATAGAGGATATTAAATGAGTGCTCATGAAATACAAAATTTATTAAACGAGTCTTCTGTAAACAGATTAAAACAAAGCTGCACCGAGTCTTTATCTGTTTTAGACGACGAGTTTAATGAATTCTGTATTTTATGAGCTCAAATTTTATTTATAGTATGACCCATGTTTAAACCCAAAAATCGTCAAAATTCTTGAAATTCAACATTTCAATTTTCGACGTAACTTTTAATGCCGTTAAAAACTGACGTCGCATTATGTACATTATGACGTCATTTTCATGGTTACAAAATAGCGCTCTGAGTGCATTTGCATATATATTTCACTAGTGTAATAACATCCGTTAAATATCAAAAATACTCAACGGCGTTATTTCACTCCGGCGACGTCGGTCATATTATAAATTAAGTTATTTTATAAGTATCCCAGGGTTGCGTTATGGCAGAGATCATGGGGCGGGATGGGCCGATCCAACATTTTTGTCATGGATATTGTGAAGTTGGTAATGCCCTAGGCTGTTAATCATGAGATCTGGGATTTTACCAACATTCTTGGAAAATGTCTTTCTCAGCTGACATTTGTCGCTTACTAGTGTTTGTTACAACTTGTATAAAGATATATGTATAGTGAAGTGGTAAAAGTGGCCAGAGGGAAAGAATGTATAATCCACGATTTTTCCCCTGGCAGGGCGGAGCCTAAGTAACGGGTCGATGCACTTAAGGTTAAGGTAAATCAGCCTTTATTCATTATTATTTACTTCTAAAGATAGTCGACATAATTAACTTGAAACCGTAAAGCGTAGGTTGGTAACCAAACGCTCGTAACTTCAGCTTGTCCAAGCTGAAGTTACTAGGCTTTGGTAACCCAACGATGAAATGTGTTCACTTTCTCTAAGTACGTGACTCCTTTTAGTTAGGGGATACAGTTATTTGCACGCGTTCACGATTATTACCGACTAACTTTTCAGTGAACCCCATAATATTTATTAGTTAACTCGCCAAATTACGTCACTGCTAAGCCCCGCCCTGTCAGTTCATTAATAACGCAGAATATATGTACATGTGCTAGAAAAAGTTGTTGCCTCTTAATAACTGAAGAATTGTTTAACGTGGTGTTACAACCCTTTAAAGATACTTGTTACTGCAGTTTAATGTATTAAGAATATTCAATGATTAAATAAAATGTTTAATATTTGGTTTATGTGCCACAGATGGCATCCTATTTTGCATTTCCCGTATAGTCGAAACTGTGTGAGCGGTCACCCGAGAATATTGGTCTAAATTCCGTAAGCAGTCAGCTCAGTGCAAATTTGCTGATTTTAAAATGAAATACTTTTGATACTAATACTACTGTTTCGGCAACCCAACTGATGGAAGTTGGCCGATTTTGCCTCGTTTCTTGTGTGGCCGTTATTGACAGTTTTGACTGTATTTTCATCATTTATTTAATTTGTGCCATAATCAGTCTAAAATTTATTTTTCACAAAGTTCCTTGTTGCATAGTAAGAAGCATTAAATTCTAGACGTCCTTCATATTCTTCCATGGTTCTGTTATAAAGTAGTTCCTGAATACACAACATGACTTCTGGGTAATAACCGAAGAACAACTTGTTAACAAATAGTTTCTCCGAGGAAGCCAGTAATGGTAGATCTTTTCTCCCAAATATACACATGCCGTGTCCTGACATTTTTCCATGGCATTGATAGGGTTCCCATAGTTTTAACCTTGCAAATAACGGAGTTTTACCTTCACCTGAAATTGATAGAAAAATATACTCAAATGCAAAATAATCTAGGCATATTTCAAGTAAAGATAAATGCAGTTTTATCGGTCATAGGCATTTCATTTTTGTACCACAAGAAGTACGTGTGTCACTTTTTCTAACAATGGGCACATCCGGTCAGTATTGGGTACAATGTTACGAAACGCCCTAAATAAGTAAAACGTAGGATTTTCCCGTGCAAATCCTTGTCGTATCTTAAATCAAATAAATGGACCCATTCCATTCTTGCACCTCTCAGGAGTAGGAAAAACACGAAACCAATTAGGAAAATCAAAACTTGCTACGTCACGGCTACCTGAACGTCAGCGATTTGAAGCGTTGCTGATGCTCAGTGGAGGTGCCACTATTGCCGATGTTGTCCGTGCCTTTAACTGCAACAGAAGCACTATCAATAATCTGCAGGCAAGGTTACGACAAACAGACACAGTTGCAGATCGCCCATGAAGTGGCAGGCCTCGGGATACTGACACCAGAGTAGACCATCATTTTGAATTGACGCAGGCTAGACACCGGGTCAAAACGGCTACAGCTAGGCAGTACAGTGTAAGCAGGGACACCGTTCTCAGACGACTTCGTCCTCTCCGTAGGCCGATACGAGCCAGACGACCTTATGTTGGAAGCATACTGTCGCAACGTCATCGCGCTCATCGTCTACACTGGGCAAAGCAGCACCTCCGTTGGCGAAGGCGACGAGTCTAGGTTCAGCCTCAGTTACCAAGATGGCAAGAGTTCGGGTGTTTCGGAGAAGAGGTGGGCGATTCGCTATCGCCTGCATTGTTGAAAGAGACAAGTTCCGACGGGGCAGCGTCAAGGTGTGGGGTGCGATAGTGGGGAATTTTAGATCCGACCTAGTAATTGTACAGGACAATCTCATTGCTGTTGAGTACATTAATCAGGTATTGAGACCAGTAACTGCTCCATTCACCCGCCAGATCTTCTTGGCTCAGTGGTTAGCGCAATGGCCTTGAAAACCAATGTTGTCCGCGTGGGTTCGACACCGGATCACGTCGGATATTTTCAGCTATGCTCCGGTTGAAAACGGTTCTTGCGTAACACAGATTTACAATGGTGACGTCGATTACGGCCGTTGTATAGAAAGAGTAGCAAATCGGGCCTCTCAAATTTGGTTGAACACGGAGATTTGTATGCCGTCTAGAGACTAGAATTGTCTTTGTGATTGCGACAACAGTAAATTAAACAAACTATGCTGGACGAACGTTGCTTTTACCTGCCAGACTCATCTGGCGCTATGAATAAAGCAGCGAGTTGCGTTAAAGTGGTGCCAGAGGTTGGAGATAGTGTGTCCCGAAACAACGGTCATTTACATCGGCTTATCTTGTGAATCCTGACTTATGCATTTTGACGTTGTTCCTCCACATATTTAACAATTTTCATTTCACTTCTCTGCAAAGACATTTAATTCTAAAAACAATTAAGTTATAGTATTTCATTTACAACATAACCTATTCAATCTGAAAGTGCATGTGCTGTTTGATAAAGGACGATTTCTCGTAATTAGACGTTGTTGTCGTTATGCAGATGAGCTAACAAATAATGCATCTTTATACGCGAGAATTTTTTGAATTTGAACTGTCATCGAATTTTTTGTCTTATCTAAGAAAAAATCAAAACTATTTTTAATTGGCGTCAAAGAACTTTTTTTGAAGAGCAAAGAAATTATTCGTATAAAAATGAAATAAAAATGACCCCCTCCCCAGTATTAAACAATATTTTGTTATTGTCAAGTTAGTGAACCCTTAAAAGTTCCTCAACGTTTCGGAAGTAATGAACTTTTAGAGTGTTAATCAAGGTTTCCTTATGATTTCATTAGAAACCTCGATTCACATTTTGACAGATTATGAGTTCCAAAATGTTGCAGGTCTATTACGGATCCATTGCAGAAAATGAAATAATTTTATACCTTTATAAGCACCCGGTACTTGAAGTTTTTTGTTGTAATAAATCGTCGAGAAATAAATTTCATCCGGGGTATGTACTTTTCTTGTCCACTCGAACAAATCTTGTGCAGTTTTATTGTGGAGTATAAAGTCAACAAATGCTCTAGACAACGTCACGTGCACGGAACCCTTAACAGGAGTCAAACCATGAGGCGCTGGCCCAGCCCTTCTAAGCCTCTCTGGAAACGGTCTGCAATAAAGCCCATTTCGGAATAGTCGAATATTCTCATGTTGGTGCAGCCATGCGTTCAGGATGACAAAATGGTGCAAACTGTTTGCAAGTATTACGCCACTTTTTACACAAGTGCACGTACAAAGCGAGATATTCTTTGCAAACTGTTTGCATAGTTTTGTCATCCTGAACGTTGGGCAGGTCAGTTTCAGCCAATCAAAATGCATGGACATTTATGGACTGTACTGAAATTAAATAATTTTTATCGAGTATTTCTGCCCTATTAGATCGATTCTCTTAAAATTTAATCAGAAATTGAGAGGAGGGGAATAAGCTAATTGCTGACTAACGGATTTACGAGCAGACTTCAACATACGCCCTCCCCCTTCCGGCTAAAAATTGTGGGTTTGCTCCCTGCCCCCCAAGTAAAATGAATTGACTAACCATTTCTTAATTCAAGATGAAAACATTCGCGGGACGCACTTGGTTTTTAGGTACCTTTCTTTGAACTTGCTAAAACGTTTGTAATGTTTCCATCTAAATACAAAACAAGCAGCTTAGGAAATGACGCCCATGATTTTTTAAAGCTACATTGCTTTAAAAAGTGCTCTTGACTAAGCGATTCTTACCTGTCAGATCCAACGTTACTTGCGCCGTCATATGACGTCAATATTTTAACGAGTTCAAAATTTGTTCTCAACGGCAGCTCTTGTCCGGTTAGGTTTATAAAGTATTTCCATTTTATTCTATGCTGCCAAAGTTCTCTCAAACAAATAAGTTCCGGTTCCAAAGCCGTGAATCCAGCATAAATAACCTTGACGGAATATGACGTTACAAATACGTTATCGAAGCAGCTTGATATTGTTTTAACGTCAACGTGAAGCTGTTTCGGTGATTCCTTGTCCACGTGGATACAATATACATTTTGAGGTCTATAAATAGTCCTTAGCAATATTTCAAATTGCTCTACGTCTTTGTACATTATTATACTAAAAGCTATGGGAAAATTCGCTTCAAACTCAGTCAAAGAATCGGTTATATAACCAGCAAAAATGGCAAATTCTCTACACGACGTTTTGGCTTTGATCAAATTTTTGATATACCTTTCTCGCATTTTTGAAGTTATTTTGTTTTGAACATCTTTGGACACACTCTGGTCTTGTAAAACAACCGCAGAACAGTTTATGAAGTCATTCGGCTTTGGGATAAGTAGGTAAACGATACTTTTCCAAGATCGCGATCCACTCGTTCCTGGATCGCTGTAAAGCTGTAGTGGATCGCCATGTTCCCCCTTTCTATCTCCCGGACTCAGGCGGATCGAATTCCATAGAGAAAAAGACTGGCTTTTTGCTGGGTTACTACTATACAAAATTGGATATTTTAAAACGAGCCTTTTGTCCATATAGTTGATCATCATTCGACTAACTTTAGAAGACTTTCTAATAGTCCATGTTATGATAATGGACAGCGAAATTAAAAGCAATAAACACAAACCCACTTTTGATAAATTTTGCAACTTCATCCTTTAACACCTCTTTCTGAAAAAATAAATAAATAAAATAAAATGATTAACTGTGTTAATCAAGAGTAGTGTATTCCGATTGGCAGAAAATTGGTTTTTATTCGCCAAATAAAAAAAAAATGTTTGAACATCAAGATTCTGCTATTTTGTAGGCTTATGCACAAAGTAGTCCAACGAGAAATATGTCATAAAAATAGAGAGAGTTCCGAATTTTTGCCAAAAAAGTATGATATTTAAATATGAGTTATTAAGAGAATATTTGATAATTTGCCTTCAGATATGAAACTGAAAACCCAATCACACTCATTTATGAATCCGCTTCGCGTCTTCATACAGTGTGATTAGGCTTTTAGTTATAAACCTCCGTGAAATCTCTGAATATTCTCTTCAATACTCATTTTTCAAATGGGTTGTCGAGATTTCTTGGTTGGTAATATCTTGTTAATTTTTCTCCCGAACTATTAAGATTATACAATGCTTTCTTTTTTTCACCTCATCCAGCCTTATCTAAGCTGAGTTTATTAGGCCGATGGCATCTAAACGTTGCCATGAAATAACGTGATAGAGTCTGCATTCTTCACATGATGATTGCTTGGGACAATAACTTTCTGTTGGTACCAAGTTAAAAGTCATCGTTCAAGGTCTAGGTCAATTCCTTAAGGTTAGATATGTGGAAATTTTAGATTGCACATTGGATGAAGTATTACTACGGAATAGAATTGATTAAGTGTTTGCACAGTGAATAGATTATTGCCACGGATTACACAATTGAATTGAGTTTGCTTTAGATTATCGTATTGTATTGTACTAAACTACTGTTTGGGACAAGAGTATTACACAAACACATCTTGTTAAAATATGTAATATTTGAATCGTTTCATCTTTGAAAAATGAACGTTTTTGATTGGCTAAAAGTGTTCTATTTTATTTTAATTCATATTTTGTTCAATATCTTGTAGAACAGAGTTATCAATACGTATGCTAGCGCACAAAAGCTTCCCGTAAGATGTCTCAAAGTCTCAAATAGAGTGAAATATTCTCTCGTTACGCATAATATCTTCATATTATAAGAAATGGAATGATTTATTGTTGTTTTCACCGAATAAATCGTGTACATCAAGATAAAACAATTTTTGGTGTAATTCGATTAAGGAATAAACGAAATTCAGTCTCTCAACCATTTAAAAATACTGTACTATCTCAAACACCGACAGAAGCTTTTTGAAGACGCAATTTCAATATCCACACACCTTAAAACATAAAGTTTACAACGAGAAAATAACGTATAACATTAATGCACTTTTTTCAGTTTATCAATCGATAACAGAAAACAAAGTACCGAAAGTTCCGAAAGCTGCGGTGAAAAGATCCGTGACTTACCTCGTTTAATACAGTCTCTTTATTCCTGATTAGCCATTTTCGACCCGATCCCTAAGAAAACGTCTTTGAAAACAAAGAATGAAAGAAAGAATGCCTTGTAGTAAGCAATTTTTTACATCACAATAATTTCTACCCTTGAACAACACAACATTAATTTTGTAATGTTTTTGTCAGCAACTTCATTTAATTATTATCATCTTGAATTAGTCCGGCGAGCGTCAGTGTTTTATCATTTTATTTTCGTCTTAAAAAAACATTTTCCCAATAACGAGTTATTTGATTTTAACCAAATTTCCAAGAAATGATACTGGCAACGCTCTTAATGGCATTTCGGAGCAAATTGACCTGTTGTAAATCATTACTTTTTTACGCGTGTCTCAACTCCGAAAAAAGCATTAACTTTAAAAAAAATGTTTAAAATCCGAAAAAAGGAATTTCAACCAAATTTAATTACAAGAACTCATATACATGTGTTCATAGGAGATCTTTCGTAAGATTGTTTGAATTAATATGTAGTTAATATAAAGTTGCAAAATGTGGGATTAACTAGTGTGACTATTTCCGTATAAAGTCGAGAGATTCGAATAAATCACCTAAAAAAAGAGGGGGGGGTGTCAACTAAATTTCATAGGAATGATCCTTGATAGATTTTGCATTAGATCGGTTTTTTTTAAAAATATCAAAATTATACAACTAATGATAAAAGCTAAAATGGGCGAGACAAATTTCGACCTTGTGCCACTGTTATTGAGGGCAACAAGTACTCAAATGAAACATAGCTGAAAATAACCCGACACGAGTCGAGATCGAACCGAAGCGGAAAAGAAATTTGAGTCTGTGTGTTACATTTCCAACAATTTCCAATGTGCGCAAAGAAAAGACCCTGACCAGTCTGTCCACTATGCTTTTTGTAGAAAGATAAGGTCTAAAGGTATCTATAGACAGTTAGGTAATCTTCTGATTCCACTATGTAACTTACCGGGCTTCTAAATGTTTACGCCTCATGAAGATCTATGTCAAATTGTTATAAATTTCATGCACAGGCTCATTTAGAAGTTGTTGGTTTACAACACCAATGTTCTAACCACTGGGCCAAAAATGATATTTTGGTCTATTTGTGAGCACGTTTGTCTTGTAAACAAATTATCAATATTGCTTTTCCGCATGTGTTCGACTCCGGATCGTAATGGTAAATTTTCAGCTATGCGTAGTTACAGATTTGAAGTCTGTAAGACTTTTTTAATTTACTTCGACACCAACAAAATTTGCTCCAAAACAGTACTTTCGGTACTTTGATTTTTTTGCGCGATTTCAGAGCACACGGCGCTTGATTTTAAAAGATTTGAACAGATTTAAAAGATCAGAACTTGAACAAACGCCAACACAAGACTCATTTATATTACGAAGACCTAGAGACAATACGAATATATATTCTCGATTGTGAACAGCAAGCTTTTGTCAACCTGTTGCATACTATTTTCGTTCAATTGTACATGTTTGAACATGTAACATATTGCATATTAATACCTGAGCATTTGATAAAGTACGACATGTATTTAGAAATAAATGACGTGCTAAATTAGTATTTTTAAACAATACCATACTCTTTTGTTCATAACTATTTTGAAATTAAGGTAGTGGAACCGTATAGTTCCCTAACATTTCGTAACAAATTATCTTTCACAATGTTAACCGAGGTTTCCTAATGAAAACCATAAGGAAACCTCGGTTAACACTGTTCGAGTAATAACTTCCGAAAGGTTGCAAAACCATCTCGGGTACACTACCTTAAGGATTTTTAACCCTTCTCATTCTGTTCACGATATTTTGATTTTGTACACATTGATTTGACAAGTAATTAAGACTAAGATCAGCAGAAAAAATTGATCCATCTTCAAAGGACAAAAAAAAAAAAAAAAAAATGATTCGTTTGAATATACATGTATATCCACTCTTCGGCCTCGTTTCAGTTTAACGCCTAATAACGCATCCTCGTGACATATTTTTCATATCAGACATAACCAGTTAATTATCCTCTATTTATTTTACTGACGGTGATTGTTAGGGACAATAGCTTTGTGTCTTACCTTAACCTATGTTCATCTTGTGACTTATAACCAGGATGACATTGAATTGAGGTCTGAGTCTGTGCGTGAGATTTCCAACAATTTCAAGTATGCGCAAAGCAAAGCCTCTGACTAACCTGTGCATCCGCACAGTCTGACAAGCGTTTTCACTACGCGTTTAGTAGATTGATAAGGTCTCAAAGTATAAGGAGACCATCGGGAGACTGTATATTTACAGTATGCGGCTGTCTACGCTACCCAATGTTTGCACCCCAGGAATCGCACGACATCGAAATCATGAGAGAAGTTAAAGTGGAGATGAGCACTCGACAAGAAAATCCCTCGGATCAGGTTTTTTATCATAAGAAAATGATGATCTTGTTCGACAGTGTATTGAATTGTAAAACTCGTTTTTATAACGGCATTTGAATTCCATAGCCATTAGAATTCAGGCCTTATCTCACCGCTTACCTACCCACCCACTTAAGGTAGTAGACCCGCAATAGTGCCGCAACGTTTCGGGAATAATGAACTTTTAGTTTATACTAATTTATTTTAGTTCGATTGCGACGAAAGCTTAAGCTTATTGAATCGCTCTCGAACACTCAATCCTGATGTTTTCACGTCCCTGAGAGAGAGGCAGTGGTTTAAACCCACTTCTACCCATTTTTACAGCTGGGTGAACTGGGGCTGGCTATTAAGTGTTTTGCCCATAAACACACCCCGGCGACAGTGGGGCTCGAACCTCGGACCTCCAGGTCACGAGTCGAGTGCATTTACCACTAGGCCACCGAGGCAGTCATGAACTTTAACAATGCTAACCGAGGTTTCCTAATGATTTCATTAGGAAACCTCGGTTAACACCGTTAAAGTTTATCTCTTCTGAACCGTTGCGAAAGCACCGGAATTTTTACGGGTCCATTACCTTAACTACAGATGATACGGAAATAGAGAAATCCATGACCACCTATAAATCTTAGACTGAGATAGCCTGATAGATGCATGGTATGTTTGTCTGTTAGTAATGACGATACGTTAAAGAATCATAAGGTGTGTAAGTTCGTTTCTTTTTTCACTTTTTTAAACTTGGAGCCAAATTTAAAAGGAACAGTCGAAAATCATCGTAAAATTATCGTGTGTATCATAGAATGAAACTTATCCACCGTTGTTAAAGACGTGGACTCTTATGGAAAATTAAAATGTAGCTCATAAATCAAAGCACTGAAAGTACTGATGGTGAACGAATCTGTTGGTATTCTTAAGTGATATATTGAATTCGTAGAAAAAAGAGAAATTATTGATGTAAAAAATAATCAAGGGGAAGTGTCTCGTCAAAATTCTAAATTCAAAGAAAGAGAATGGGAGGAAAAGAAAGGTAGAGAGAGTGACAGACAGAGACAGACCGACAGACAGAGAGCGATAAGCCCAGAGAAAAGAAAACAGGCAACTTTAGTGTCTAGACTAATGATTCTTTTCTTAACTCAAAAATAGCAGTCAGAAAGATAATTCAATTTCCACTTGCGGAACCCATATTTTAGAAGATTAAACAACAGTCTTTCTACTTTTTGACTTATAAACGTTATCCGCTATGGCTCTGGAACGACCTGAATGGGGTCCCCCATCTTCCGAATGTAAGTCTTCTCGTCTCATCTTCTATTATTGTCTTCTACAAACCCAGACATCGGACATAGAGGTAAACCCTGGTCCTACCCAAAATAACCCATCTTTGAATAACACCTCAAGATATCCTTGTGGTGTTTGTGATTCAGAGGTCACATGGGAACAGCAAGGTATTGCTTGTGACCAGTGTGATGTTTGGTATCATGCTAATTGTTAGGGGATAGTGTATAACACTGGTGAACGAAAATTTCGTTCACCAAAAATGAATTCGGCGATTAGCTTTGATCAGACAGTGACATCATAAAAATCGTCCGGTGAAATTCAATCCGAAATTGTATAGTTCTTGAGAATAAGAAAATAAGTAACAAACAAAAAACAAAAAACAAAAAAAAAAAACAAACAAGCAAACAAATGAAAAATCTTGATAAACCCTTTTTCATTCAATAACACAGAAACACTTATGTTTGTTAAGACAATTGATATCGGCTTTTTAAAAAAAAGTTCCGGAAAAGACAAACTACAATTTTCAAATCTTGTCAGTTTTCCATCTTCGCAAGCTATGGCTTTTAACTCAACTTTTTTCTGACAAATTAGAGTTAGCGTCCTTGGCTTGCGAAGATGAATTTCACTGATAAACATGTATGTTCTGTTAGTATCATTAGCCAACTGTTTTGACATTTTCCCCTAGAACGCAATCTAAAATGAAGCCTTTTATTGGATAAAATACAATTAGCTCACTGGTCTAATAGACGCTTGTTACAGAATATGAGAGCTGCATGCGTCTACTCCAATCTCCTTGGTAACGGAAATTTCTACTCGAACATGACAATAGTAAATATCCGTTTTTATGAGATCGATATGGAGAAATTCACTGAATAAGGAACAAGTTGAAATCTGTCTTAATTCTTTTCGGATCTTGTAATAAAATTTCCCTTTTAAACAGTAAATCTAGTTGAACTGATGGATGAATTTAATACAAAATGGGCTTTGAAAATATATCACTTGATGCCATTTATTTTCGAAACTTGATTAGGATAAGTTTGTTTCCGAAAGATTCACGTGAAGATTTCTATTTTTTCTAATGCTTTCCGGAGTATAATTCTAATTTGTTAACTGATTATCACTTGAGGGAATCAGTGTTAAATCTATGAAAATATCTTATTAATAATCGGTCTGTGATGCAGATTTAAATTTTAAGTGCTTTCGTGAAAATCCATGCTTTTGCATCGTGACGTCATCATATCCGTGAATCAGATGATGCAATTTTTTCATTAAGTGAACAATAAAAGTTATATTTGTATGAGTGGTGAGGCAACGAGTAAAAACTTTTATTGTTCACGAAATGGAAGATTTATCAATCTCACACGAAAAACCAACGAATATCCCATTTATGTTGTACAAAAACTGAGAAATATGGGGACATTTTATCCTGGACGACTTTTAAAAGGGTTCAAATCGGGTAGTTAACTAGGTCACATGGTAAGTCTTTAAAATAACTATTTCCCTCTATAAGGGGACACAGGTCGTGGAAAAATAACTATAGCTCTAGAGTATTTGAGCAATATTCAATGAATGTCATCGGAGACGAATATCATCCTATTCTGACTTGTTCAAAATACCAAGGTATAAGAAATAAACATTTTCCTCGTTATTACTACAGATGACCTTAAATAGCTAAAGTTTATACAGTTGATGAGTAGTTCTATATAAAATGCGTCATAAACAAACAAAAAGGTCAACTTTAATTTTCATTGAGTACATTGGACCACTTTTGCCTGTTGTTTTCAACAACCGAAATCCACGAATGCACACTAATTGACTTTGCTCTTTAAAGCACAATTTTTTAACTAGCGAACAAAAAAATTGGCCAACAGTAAAAAGGTGACTGAGAAGTAGTCCATCTCTTTCTTAGCCGAGACAATATATTATTTCCAGACTAGATAATGATAGATTGATTGTCCACTGAGGCAAAAATACATCTTTGATTAATACAATTATCACGGAGCTCAGCCAAATATTGATCTGAAAGTGGACCATGATTTTTATAGACGATGATCACGTTTACTGTGATAATCAGTTGGTGTCAGTGATTTCGATTTATATTGTCACTTATCGATACATATTTCTCCATTTGTCCTTGATAAAATTCTAAAAGTATGCTCATCTTCTTCATCTACAGAAGAACTAACGAAAAACGCCATTTCAAACGACCTGGGCCAACGATTTTGAAGCATTTTAGAAAGATTTCGGAAGGTTTTTAGTAATGTGAGAGAGTGGTTGAAGTGAATTTATGAATGTAGCGCTAAGTCAGTGATTTGGAATGGTTTTGATCAGAATTGGTATCAATTTAACGATGTTAATAAATGTAACAAAACCTGGAAAAATCCAGAAATAGGACAAAATTCTTAAAAAAGCATTAAAAAGCCGCCGCAGAGGTTTCATTTCAACACTTTTTTTTCATGTGAACGTAGATTGATTATTGTGGACTCACAAATTAATTACTTTACAAATATCCGTGTGATAATACCCCATGTGATTGTGTATTTTATGATATCACATGGATATTTTTAGAACAATGACATAATGCGTTTGTTTTTGTTTTTGTTTAGAAACATAGCAAAAACTTGTATTCCTGTAAGAACCATCGAAAAAAAAAAAAAAAAAAAAAAAAAGAAATCTACCAAAATTTAAGAAACAATGTAAATATAATACGAACTTAGTGTATTGTATGAAAAAAATAACTAGCTCGATTGTGGAATTGATAATTGTCTCGGCAGAGCCTCGACAAAATTATCAATTCCCCCAACCTCATTAGATTTTTTTTCAAACAAAAGACTAAGTACGTATTATATTTATGTGCAGTACATTTTGGTTGCCCATACGTTATTATTGGCAAAAATATAAGTGGGTCGGAATACAGATCAATATTCGACATTGTCAACTTTCTTTTAATTGTATTACCAATCCAATTGACACTATGACCGAAAGTGGGTGAGCGATTTAAGTATAAATCAAATGATTCAATGTGATAGTAAATAAAGTTCATCGTGTAAAGAGTCCCTTTAGTCGTGTCGAAATACATATCTTACGAGCTCATCAGCGAGCTGTAATTACGTGTACATGTGAAGCGTTAATATCGGATAAAGGATATTTGCTATAAAAGTGATCGACAAACCGTATCCGGCAGCTCTCCCCATCCAATATTATGGACAGTTTGGATTGAGATATGTCGCAGTCTAGAACTATTTACGTCATGATGTATTTGTTTTTCTAGATAGAGGTGGGACTCGGTGTGAAATGGGATGTGGCTTTTCCGGATCTAATGGAGGAAAAATAAAGATAAACGGTGAGTTTATAACTTGTTTAAATCTAAATTTATATATTCTTTTATTTACTTATTTGTGAACCGTCATGCGAATAGAGACCATCTGGGAAATGCAAAAAGGATCTGTTTGCGCAGACTGTCCAGGAACGAAACTTTTTGCACATCAAATTATAATTGTGACCCGTCGCGCGAAAAGGGACCATCTGGGTAGTGCGTAAAGTATCGACCCCAGTCAGACTGCGCGGTTTGCGCAGACTGGCTAGGGTAAAACTTCTCGCAAAGTGCTTATTTTCCTAATTTAGAATGTTCAATATACCATCCAGTGAAAGAATTTTTGAAATGCGACCTCTGGTTGTCCAATGCTGGACCCAATCACTTTTTTTAAATATTCATTTTACAAAAGTCCCAGATGGTACCTTTTTGCGTGACGGGTAACAAATATGAAATTGTGCATTCGCCATTGTAAATGGTCGTTTTGATGGCGTTAAAATTTGAAGAGACTCGAAAAATGGTTTAACGTGCGAAGCACTCGGTCGTTAAAGTATTTGTGGGTCTCTTCAAATGCTTACGCCCGACGAACCATGAATTGATGCTTTTATTGCATAAAAAATGACTAGTGTTCTTATTTAAAAAGAAATTGCTAAATGATAAATAGAAACTCTTTACGACAAACGCCAAACCTCCAAAAATACCGGAAAATCTTCGTTATAGGTTGCAACGTCACTTTTGTTTATACCGACGTTGCTAAAGGGCATGGTTAGACTTCGTAAATGAAGCTACCCTAATTTTTGGGATTGGGCCGTTTTTGGTGTTAGTGACCCTTGTCCTTTAAGACGCGGCACAGTTAAACGCATGAATTAGATTAACATCTATATTTATTCTCAAAATCAATGTTGAACATGAAAAGTTTTGCGCATTTAACTTATAAATGTTTATACACAGTAAAACCGAACCGTTATCTTATTTTAAACAGAATGCATTACCTAATAATTTCGGAACATACAAATATAATGAAAAAAAGATTAGTTGCCTATCATAAAGGCTATTGAAGGATATGGGCCCAGATTCGGGTTAAAAAAATAGGCTGGGCGTCAACGTCACGTGGGTTTATTGATTAATGCATAAAATGTATGTTTTCGGGTCGTTAAAGGCATGCGTTTACGGACGAAACCCGGGCGTTAACGACAGAAAACGTGGATTAATCAGTAAATTCACGTGCCGTTAACGCCCGGCTTTTCTCGGTCTGGGCCTATACACTTTATCAGTTTCCTTGTCCAACATTATCATATAGCATACCTAAAGACGTTGCTGTAAATCCCGCGTTAAATCGTGTGACGTCATAAATTAACCAAGAAACTTCGGTAAAAAACAAGATGGACGGTGTAGTGCATGACGGCATATAAGTAGGTTTGTAACTGGTTTTATATCGTTTTAATAATTTATTTTTTACTCTTATCTATCTTTTTATGCAATAATAGCGTCAACTTACTTTTTTTAGGCGTTAACATTTGCAGAGACCCGAAAAATGGTTTAACGCCCTCAAAACGTGAATTAACCCTATATTAATCCAAGTTTCCTCCCGTTAACGCCCGGGCTTTGCCCGTTTAAGTGTGGCTATAACCACCCGAAAAAATACATTGTATGCAAAAATAAGTATTATTTCATTGCCAGACGATAAAACTTAAGGTTGGTCCAATTCCATAAAAGTTACAAACGGCGATTTTTAACTGACGAATTAAAAAAAAAGTCTTTTGGAGAAGAAAACATCGTCAATGAAGAAATCGCTTAAGACAAGCAATTTCAATTTTCCACACTGTTTTCTAAACTTCTTCCTTATAGGGACAGCAAAAAATGGTTTACTTATTAGGCTAAATAAGGAGCCTCGTTGCTCACCAACAAAACTTCCGTGTATGCATTTAACGATTGCGTTTGATTGGCGACCAAGAAAGACGAAATGTGGAATATGTAATGAGATTTTATTTCAGACGAGCATAATTTAGCCATCAATCTCAAAGTATAATCAAGGACGCTTTTCTCAGAGGTAGTTCCACCGCAACTAAACCGATCATTTTGCAATACGGTTATTGAAATCTCGAGCAATAATTCAAAGATATTTGTAGCCCACAAAAGCGAAAGGGGCACGATTTGCTTCTTAAAGGGCGAACATACACTCTTTATAAATACAATAATGTGTTCACTTCCTTACGCAAGAAACTGGTAACACCGTACAAAACGTCGACATTGTAAGCTCGTTTTTGCGATATATTTTTTTTCGACTGAAATTGATAAGATATACATCAAACTCTGCATCAAATCATACTGTTCATGCTTCGCGTACGTATTCATACATCGTAATTAGGCTTTTAGTTTCATACCTCAATCAATTCCACAATTCTAAAGAAGGGCATTAAAACCTGCTACAGTTAACAACAATGTGAATTTGACTATCATCTCGATCAAAACCATTCTAAATCGCTCATTCATCGCTCCACACATTCATTCCAAACACACTCAAATCGATCAAAACGCTCCAAAATCATTTGAAAAAGTTTCTAAGTCGTTCGAGACGATCAACATTTAATGTAAATCGATCAAATTTTTCTATTTTCTAACGATTCTTTTGACTGTTGTTTATTTTTAAGGGTCTGATTGGTCCACGAAGACACACAATAAGAAAAATAAGTATATTTTATTAACGGGAGGTAATAAATAAAGTTAATTTAGATCATCTTGAACAAAATTAGCTATACTGGATTAACCCCCTTTAATTTCACTCATCCAACACAATTTCACTCAAAACTCACTCCACATACCCATTCAATTTTATTCCAAATCATTCCAGAATCATTGATCTTCTCAATTTCGATGTTGTTTACTGTGAAAGTGAATATTACTTTAAAAAAATGCCTTTTTGTTTTAAATATTTTAACAGTTTTAGTTCGCATTTTCCCACAATGATTTAATAGAACACTGGCAGAGAAGGTTAAGATCGGAGGTGTGCTCGCTAGAGTAAGTAGACAAATCAGATTTTTATGATGTCATTAGAAACGGTTTTCGATAATTTGAGTGAAAACAATCGACATCACCAAAATATTCGTTTTAGCCAATACCAAGCAATCGTTTCCTCAATTAGAAATCTTCTTAAGATCTTGTAAAGGGATTAAAAATCACCTATCTTAAGAAATTAAATTTTAGGCTTAAGAATTTCGCTCTTACGATCACGTCTCGGATTTCACATGTGTGAAGGCTAATCTTAGTTTATATTTTCTGTCAAATTTTGTCTTGGTCTGCAGCGGGAATATACCTTGAACAGCAATGGGGGTACTTCCAGCAACATACAACATCGTGAAATTGACTCTCATCTCGAATAAAACCATTCTTAAGCGCTCCCTCATCGCTACATTTATTTATTCATTCCAAACACCCACTTACATCAACAAAAAACGCTCCAAAATTATTTGAAAACATTTCGAAACCGATCAAGACGATCAACATTTTATTCAACTCGATCAAATTATTCTACGATTTTTTTATTGTTATTATTTTTTTGCCTGGTGCGGTTTTTAGCTCACCTGAGCACATCCTGCTCAAGGTGAGCTTTTGTGATCATTGAATATCCGTCGTCCGTCGTTTGTCGTGCGTCGTGTGTCGTGTGTCGTCTGTCGTCCGTCGTCCGGCGTCAACAATCTAAGTGTTTACACTCCAGAGGCTAAAAATATGGCCCAATTTTCACGAAACTTGGTCAGAATGTTGCCAAGGTTGCAAGAATGAACCCTATTGAAAAATGGAAAGACCTGTGCCATATCACGGGAAAAGGGGCCTTAATGACAATTTTCTTGCTTACACTCTAGAGGCTACAAATATGGCCGAATCTTTATGAAATTTGGTCGGAAGGTTGGCCAAGCCACAAGGATGATCCCTATTGAAAATGGAAAGACCTGTGCCATATCACGGGAAAAGGGGCCTTAATGACACTTTTCTTGTTTACACTCTAGAGGCTACAAATATGGCCCAATCTTTATCAAATTTGGTCGGAAGGTTGGCCAAGCCACAAGGATGATCCCTATCAAAAATGGGAAGGATCTGTGTCATATCACGGATAAAGGGGCCTTAATGACAATTTTTTTGGTTTTCACTCTAGAGACCACAAATAAGGCCCAATCTTCATGAAACTTAGTCAGAATGTTGGGCAGGTCACAAGGATGAACCCTATCATAAATGGGAAGGATCCCTGCCATATCACGGGAAAAGAGGCCATAATGACAATATTCTTGTTTACACTGTAGAGGCCACAAATAAGGCCCAATCTTCATGAAATTTGATCAGAAGGTTGGCCAAGCCATAAGGATGATCCCTATTGAAAATGGGAAGGATCTGTGCCATATCACGGGAAAAGGGGGCCTTAATGAGAATTTTTTTGTTTACACTCTAGAGACCACAAATATGACCCAATCTTTATGAAATTTTGACAGAATGTTGGCCAGGTCACAAAGATGAACCCTATTGAAAATGGGAAGGACCTGTGCCATATCACGGGAAAAGGGGCCTTAATGACAATTTTCTTGTTTACGCTCTTGAAGCCACAAATACAATTCAATTTTCATGAAAAATGATCAGAATAATGGCTAGGTCACAAGGATGAAGACTATTTAGTATGGGAAAGATCCATGTCATATGACGGGAAAAGGGGTCTAAATGACTATTTTTTTAGAGGCCACAAGTATTGCCCAATCTTTATGAAACTTGGTTAGAATGTTGGCCAGGTCACATGAAACTTGTTTAGAAAAGAATAGAAATTTATGCAGCGATCATAGAAATAGAGTAATGTTTTTTTTGAAAAATTTAATGATCATTTAATGATCTTTCAAGTATTTAATTTTGCTAAGGGAGAAGTCAAAGAGACGAAGGTGAGCGATATAGGACCATCATGGTCCTCTTGTTTAAATGTATGATAGATTCACGAAGACACACAAAAAGAAAAGTACGTATATCTAATTAAAGGGGGTAATAAATATCGCTCTTTTGTTCATCTTGAACAAAAGTAGCGATATTGGATTACCTACCTTCCATCCCACTTTAAACTTGCTCCACACATTAACATTCACATATTGGTAGCAAATTGTATATTTGACTAACGTCAAGGTATTAGTTGGCGCGATACCGTCGTGTCACCGTACACACTCGTTGCGAGGTTACAATTGCGACATCAGATATATACTATAATCTAATTTAATCGTTCCTGAAATCTAAGTCGACTATCAATAATTAATATAAATGCCGCTGAGAATACGCCAAAGAAAATAACACCTTGGAAAATAGGATCGATCCCTGGCCCGACCATTTTCACCCGGCATTTGACTATAGGGCCAACTTATTTCTCGCCCGAAAGTGTCCCGATTTTGATGTTTGTCAGCCGGGCCACAATTTGAAACCCGGCCCTGTGTTCCGGCTGACAAGTTACTACAAACTGTTGTCAAATTATACCCGTTTTTGCAAGCATGTGCATGCGCAAAGCGGGGTATAATTAGAAGACGGTTTGTGGCATCTTGTCAACCGGAACACAGGGCCGGGTTTCAAATTGTGGCCCGGCTGAAAAACAACCAAATCGGGCCCCGCCTGGGGGAGAAATAAGTTGGCCCATAGTCATCGTGACATGAGTCATTGTCGCTCGCTAATGAACATATAATACACTTACACTTACTTTCATTCTACGATTTAGTCTTTTCTTTTTTCTTTGAAATAACCATACAAAACGTAGATAAAAGTCAGTGAGACACTCGTGACTTTTATACTTTTATAAACTGCCGTCGTTTTTTTAAAAAAAGCTAATGTATACATGTATCATAATCCATTAATTTAACGCTGTAATATATTTTTGACCCATACAATTATAGTAAATGCATCTTGGTGTTCATTTCTTGCGAAATATATCTGTCTTTTCAACATGGAGATTGTGTTGATGAGGGATACTCCTACTTGTTATAGTAGAACTATCTTTTTTCGAATACTTCAGTAAATATGGCATTAAACACCTACATATTTTTAACCTACAAAATATAGGGTATTATTTTCAACAATCTTTTTATCCCCACCATATTCATGTTCTTCGGTTTATTAAAATAAAATGACTACTTTATATGTATTTCATTCTAGTTATATGCAGTATTTCTGCCATTGTCACATGTATTTTAGTCTTTATACATATATTTTGATGACGAACAATTTCGTTCAAGTCATATGCCTAAAACTTATGTTATGTAATGTTATGTTATGTTATAATTAGCAGTACGCCTTGTTTTGGTGAGCATCCAGTGGCTCTTATAAAATGACGTGGTTTTACTTGGTTGAGAAACGACAGGAAGCCATTGGTAGCTACACCAACCGCCGTGATATATATTAAGTTTTTACCCACAATTATTATATTAAGGGCAGACATAGAAAGCTAAGATTAGACTGCACATCTTTGTATGCTGATCCTAATTTTCTTTGTCTGCCAAAACTTTGAATACTGCGGTAATATGCAATGATCCGTATAAGGGTTAACCTTCCAGCCAGCCCAAAGCTAATAACTTTCAAAAATTGATACTAAATTGTATATTTGACATACGCCAAGGTAAAGTTAATAATATCGTGAAATTGACAAGGTGAATGATTTTGGAATGATGTTTGAATGAATTTTAATGAGTGATATGAGTGAGCTTTGAGTGAAATTTAAGGGAGTTAGATGAGCAAAATTAGCGATATTTATTACCTCCCTTTAATATAATATGCATACAAGTTCTATAAATAGCTTCACATTTCTTCAAGAACCAATTAGACGTTTACACTTTCAAATATGTATGTGAAATCGTGAATTTTTTATATTTTTAAGGGATTTTTGAGCGTTTTTGAATGGTTTAAGTGAGCGCTTGGAATGAATGAAAGGAGCGCTGAATGAGCGATTTAGAATGTTTTTTTAGATGAATGTCATTTTCACGATGTAACAAACTGTATCAGTTTGCGCGATATCGCCAGGTGAACGTATCAACTCGTTGCGAGGATACTAAATGACACCAGATACTATTTCACTCCATATCTCATATTAATTTATCATTTCTGGAAATTTAATCAGTTATCTGAAAACTCTGGATGGGCGTTGAAGTACGATATACGATATGTCACGGGAGTTTATTTATTTGAGACAAACTGATCTTAACCGAGTCGATTATTGAATTCCTATTTACCGAGAACTAGCCTTAACGGTAATTGAATTAGGGGGAAAGTTCTAAGAATACACTGACCATGTGAATATATGTGTACCATGTCCTGAGTTCAGGGGCGAAAGCGCTCGTCGCGAACATCTTTTATTCAGAGCAGTCTATCTTGAACGCACCACAAGCGCTTTCCAAAAATGACTGGTTGCTAGGCAACAAAAGAGACTCGATTGAAATCTCAATCCCTTCAATACCACAAGATAATATCTTTTGGTTTATATAATGACGTAAAAAGCTTCTTTTTCTTACATCCCACCCATCCTCGGATACCCCGGGGTATCCCTATTTGCTACGCTATTTCGACGTCGATATAGCGTACTAAATAGGGAGACCCCGGAGTATCCGAGGATGCATCCCACCCTTCTGACGATTTAATGACCAAACAAAATGAAAAGCGCGAGATTTTCGATTATCAAAAGCGCTTCAAGCAAGCACATCGTTCAAGGTAGGAAAACAGGAGAGCGCTAACATTCACAAGCGCTTTGCTCTCCTGAATGCAAGGGTGGTCTTTGTCAACACGTTCTGTCGGGTTAAGTTTGAAACAGGTTGATAGTTCATATTCCGTAGAGAAAGGTAAAAACAAATCGTTTCTTATTTTATCTAGTTCTTTACACTAAAGGCCAAGTTCTCAGCGGGGTTCAAAGCTTGAATTTTGAATGTTTCTTTTTGGGCTTATTGTTTTTATACATCTCATTCTTTGTGATTCCTATGGAAGATAAAGCTGTAGCCATGAACCGTAGACCTTAAATCCCAAAGGCATAGCAAATACATGTACATCTGTATTTCTCAAATTGTATCATTTTGGTTAATGCTTTTCAGTGAATTATCGAGAAATCATTAGATGATCATTTTGATTACCGCCTAACCAGTGAAATTATCAAAATCATTATACCCCGATTTCGTTCATCTCACCCTATCTTACGTCATGTAAGCGGGGCCAAATAATTAACATCATCATGAACGTTGCATATCAACCACGTGCAAAATGACGCGCGTTAAGTAAATTTATCCTAATATGTTCACATTTTTTCTCATTTTTGTATTAAAGAAATCGAATAATCATTTGTTTATCGATTGTTATTTCATTTCGTTTACAACAAAAGCTAGTCGCCGTCTTAGCGTGGTTGGTAGCGCGTAGGGCTGTTAATCTAGTGGTCACGCGTTCGATCCCCGACGGCGGCACTCATTCCTTTCGACTTTGTCTCCCACCAATGGATCGATAATCGTAGACCTATGTAACAAATTCGAAATATAATTTTAATTGAATGTGTACATAATTGCACTTTTCCCAAAAAATCACATGTTCTTATAACTCAACAGAACTCAACATATATATTTGTAGTTGTTTCTACAACCTAGGATTCTTTAACAATTATTTTTGACTAAAGGAATCTATCTTTTAAGACCAGTTGAAACGGTCGCTTAAAAGATGTGGTCGCTCGAGGAAGAGTGGGCTGCTCAGTATTTAATTTAATTTTAAAACCACAACATTTTCTAATTAATTACTGAGGCATTAACAAAACCATACACCAGTAATGCCAGAGATCGAAATCTCTGATATATGTATGATAAATTTCTTGAAAAATCTAAAACCAAAAAAGCTCGCATGTCCGGATAAAATCAAACCCATAGTACTCAGGGAACTCTGCGAAGAACTTGCCCCCATTATAAAGGTCCTGTACGAAAAATCAATTAAATCAGGCACTGTACCCCACATATGCAATACTGCCAATGTTTCCCCAATTTACCAGAAGAGGTCAAATCCATTGCTGCCAACTATAGGCCAATAAGTCATACTTGTATTTTCTCTAAGGTGATGGATTATGTCATTGCATCAAACATAGTCATCTTGATACAAATGGACTCATGTATGACCTACAGGATGGTTTCAGGGAGAGGCGCTCCTGTGAGACACAACTTGTTTCTCTTATAGAAGATCTTTCTCGAAAATCAAGTCAATGCAAACAGACTGATCTCACTTCTGCAAAGCTTTTGACAAGGTAACCACTCAAAACTCCTACTAAAACTTCATTCCTATGGCATCAGAAATAGTACACTCCAATGGATTAAGGCTTTTCTTAGTAATCGCACACAGAGAGTGGTTATCGAAGGTGAGGAATCGGACTCGGTCCCAGTCACATCCGGGGTACCCTAAGGTATTGGGCCCAATCCTTTTTCTGGCAAATATAAATGACCCTCCAGAAAATATCGTCTCTCAGGCACGCCTCTTCGCTTATGACATCGTTGTCTACCCGACAAGTTTGTGACAACATTAGTGACAATACCATTCTGCAGAGACTCTGGACAGACTACAGGCATGGGGGATCACTCTCACTACAGTCCTGCATAGCTTCGTAGGTTTAAAAACAATGTCTGACACCTACGTCGGGGAAAATCTTCTTTGGCTCAGTGGGTACCGCATTGGACTTGTAAACCAAAAATTGAACAAGTCTTGACTGCATGGGTTCGAGGCCGGCTCACGGCAGATATGTTTCAGCTTTGCTTCGGTCGATGACAGTTTGTTTATAACATGGGGGCTCGTCCGGAATTGGCTATTGAGTAATTTACGTCGGTATTGTACCGACTTGGTTGGTTCGGAAAGCGCATTACTGCATAGATAGACTTATCGTCATCAATACATAATGACTCTTAAGAGTGAGTGTTTTATGGGGACCACTCTCATCACTGCCCTGCATAGCTTCGTAGGTTTAAATAAAATGTCTGACACCTGCGTCAGGGAAGATCTTCCTTGGCTCAGTGGTTAGCGCATAAGACTTGCAAACCAAAGATTTGAATATGCCTTGACCGCGTGGGTTCGAGGCCGTCTCATGACGGATATTTTTCAGCTAAGCTTCGGTCGAGGACAGTTTGTTAATTACATGGCGGCTCGTCCGCAATTGACCATTGATCCATTTATGACGGCATTTTACCGACTTGGTTAGTTCAGAAAGCACATTACTGCCTAGACAGGCTTGTTGTAATCAATATATAATGTCACCTAAGGGGGAGTGTATTATGGCAGACCACTCTCACCACTGCCCTGCGTAGCTTCGTGGGTTAAAGTACAATGTCTGACACCTGCGTCAGGGAATTTCTTCTTTGGCTCAGTGGTTAGCGCATTTTACTGAAAATTAGAATGTTTCTCGACCGCGTGGGTCTGAGGCCGTCTCACGACCGATATTTTTCAGCTATGCTTAAGTTGCGGACAATTGTGCGTAACATGGGGGTTCGTCCAGGATTGGCCATTGAGCCATTCATGTCGGCATTGTACCGACTTGGTTAGTTCAGAAAGCACATTACTGCCTAGATAGGCTTATCGTTTGCCATAGCACTTTCAATGCCTTATTTTCTTAATTCTCATCAATTTTCAATGGATAAAAATCGTTGGTGTTATTCTTAAACAGTGTTGCTACATCCTTTACCAAACTGTAGTTACCATGTTGTAGAAAAGCGTAAAGTTACGCAAATGAAACGCACCAATCTGTTTCGATATTGCGGGAAATACGTTTATTCTGTAATTTACGTGGACATATTTCCAATCCCATGATTTTGCTATGAATGTTAATATAGGCCTATCCCTAATATTTGTACTCGATGTAAACATGAGAAATATATAGTTCAAGAATCCAATCTTCAATCATATGTCAAAAGACGTCTTATGAGAAAAAACAGAAATTAATAACCATGTTGCCCCGAGAAGTTCTCTTTATCGAGTTTTGCCTTTCAATTAACGTACTTGTTCTGAATATGACACTTTTAATACGTTGTTGTAAATGATGTCTCTATCAGATAGATATCTCCAACAATTTCAAAAGTGCGTTCAGTATTGACTCTGGCCAGCCTGTGCAACCGCACAGTCTTCCCAGAGTCTTTACTTTGCGATTTTTGGAGAGACAAGGTCACGAAGAGTCTTCCGACGGACGTGCTATCTTCTAATAACACTCTGTGACTGGCCAGACTGTTGATTATTTCTCGCCTCACGCATGTTTCAATTTGTTGGAAATGTCATGCACAGCCTTATTTATTATAATACACCATGATGTTTATCACAAGAAAATTTTCTACTGGAAATTAATTGTTTCTTTTTTTTTTTAATTTTAAGTCTTTTAGAAGTATTACATTTATTCACATTGTGGCGGGATTTGGAACTAACTATTGATTCCTCGTATTTCTCTACTTAATTTTACCACGCCATCCTTTTTTCGAGATTCCTCCCAATGTGTTTTGAATTCAGGAGTTAAGGCGACAATGGACAACGGCCTCCCAACTCTATAAACCGGAAGTGAGTTTTCGTTTATTTTATGGGTTATTTGCGCGTTGTTTAAAAAGACAGGTTTGCATAAGATTCTGCTTATGGAAATAACGTAGAATAAAGACGGTAAAATTTCATGACTTAGCTCATTTTCAACATTTGATATCATTTGAATGACTGGATAATTAAATTTAACCATAAAAATGCGTTATAAGCGTCATTCAATTAGAAGGGGGTCACTATAAAAAAAAAAAACAAAAAAAAAACCGGAAAACTTTCTAATTTGCATGGAAAGGTATGCTAGATTTTCTACGAAATAAAGAAAATATATGGTTTTTAACATATCGGAAAATAAGAAAAAAATATCGGGTAATTTTTTTTGTTTTTAAAAATAGGTGTTTGTGGCATTTTTACCCAGTTATTTAAAAAAAGTAGTGCATTTTTAACTTTTGAAGGTACATTGTGCAAATGCAAGTGATCAAATAGTTTTTTTGTTTTTTTTGGCAACAGCCATTGTGTACACGTATTAGGTCTATCAAAATGTATGTGTTTTATAGCTATAAGCTGGTGCTGAGTTTAAAATAGACCTAAAACGAATTAAAACATTTTACTGAAAAATGGCCAATACCACTCAAGGGCAGATAACTCTAGCATGGAGCATGGAAAGGTACCTTGAATTTTTTATATAATTACTTTACAATATAAATCTACAACACATGTGACCAAGAAAAAAATCATTGGTTGAAAAAAAAGACGCAATGAGTTCATTGCATTAATCATCGCTTATCCTGCTAAATTCTTTAAAAAATGCAATTATAAGGGCACTCCAATTAGCCATGCTCAAGAAACACCACAATAAATGAGAAAGCAGACAGTGTAGGCTAACATCAGCCTGCATATTCATGCAGGCTGATCTTAGTCTATAGTATTTGCAAAAGCTTTGTTACATGCATTGTTATGTCATACGGATAAGGCAAGCATGTGCCATTATGAAACATTATATTTTCGACTCAGTAAATAAGGTTTCATTAACCCGTCACAAACATAGACTTTTTCTCACATTAACAACATGTCACTCTAAACCTAACAAATCAAAGATTTTAAATACCTTTTCGTCGTAATTTTGACGTCGGTTCGACTTCAATAGAAATTGAGGACTGTGATTAAATAAAAGAGTACCAAGTGTTTTATCTATTAGTTAAAATTCTTATTTCGAATTTCAAATGTTACGACTTAAACTGGTGGAGTATAGAGATGGATAACAGCACCGCTGAGAAAGGCAACCATACGTATCCGCAAAATGTGCACGAATATATAGGATACAAGCTGATCTTTACCGTGGCTGGTATAAAAGTGTAATTACGCGAGTCCTGGGGCCAGTTTCATCAAAACATTAAAGACGAATTTTTCTCTTACTGATGACTTTCGAAACAGTAATAACAATAATCACTTTGCATGGAAATTCATAGATTGGTAAAACGTGGTTTTTGTCTTAAATATATGTTAAGTCATCGGTGAGACAAAAATGCGTCTTAAATGTTTTGATGAAACTGGCGCCTGGCTAGCTAATATAAAAGGACTAACTTTTTTATATTCTATTCTAGGTTCAGGCTAGCTTGTATCGAATAAAATCGAGTAACATATTCTTTTTCTCAGATAAACAACATATTGTACGTTAAAACGCAAGTTTTTGAAACCCAAAAATGATAAACTTATCGCGAAAACGTCTGATGGATGACGTCATGTTTACGTCATCTAGAATATGGTGCGTGACATTTCCAGAAATTTCACATGTGCGCAAAGCAAAGCTTCCGGTCAGCATGTGCTGCCGCACATTCTGACCAGAGTCTTCACTTTGCACTATATGATATACATGTAGATAGATAGGGCCTTAATTGCTCCTCAGGCGGTCAGCATAAATATTTTTCCTTTGTGTCGTTGTCTTACATGGTCTTAGTTTGTGCCTCGCGTATGCGTGAAATTGTTGGAAATATCACGCACAGGCTCATATCTCTGATAGCTGTTTTTTAGAGACAAGGGAAGATATGTGAGAAAGTTCTATCTCTCTTCTTTCTTTACTTCAATTCGTAAACCGCAGATTTTCTTGGATGTAGTAAAGCTTTTATGTGTCGAATGTAATTGCGTTCCTAAAAGAAGTGTTTTTTCATTTATAGAAGCGCTCAAATGCATTTAGATTTCCTTGAGATAAGAAGCTTTGTCCCGAAATCGTTGATGTTTATTCAGCGATTTCTATTATGATAGGATCGATGCTATTTATTGAAGTATTCTGCAAGGCTGAAGACAACAGTGGAAATTCGGGGAAAATATTGCCAAGTTTATAAATGTGACGCGTCAAGAAAAAAGACCCCATGTGGGCAAGGATAGAAACTTTTTTGCATTTTGCATTTTTTTATTTTCTGTATCTGGAATGACCAGTCTACCTTCCTTCATTAGAATTTTTAACTTTTGAAATGCAACCCCAGGTTGACTTTTATTAGAACCAAGCTCTTTTTCAATTATTTGTTTTACACATTTATCATGCAATGAAGCTTGTATTGGCCTGATATCACCTGCATGATACGTAACATGCCTATCTAGTTAATGATAATATTTTCGCATTTTCTGCTCTTAAACACGAGGGGTGGTGAAGGCTATCTATCACGCTTTCACGCTGTCTTTTTTATTTATTTATTTATTTATTTATTTATTTATTTATTTATTTATTTATTTATTTATTTATTTATTTTATTGCAAAATCAATTTGCATATTCATGGTCTTAGCCAGAACCAATTTTACCTGAATTCTTTTTATTTTCATGAAATTTCAGCACTGAAAAAATATGCATGATGAAGAGAATAATATGTTAGTGTCTTAAAATATCAATGTCATCTGGTCTCGGCTGCGAGAAAAATATTTATAGTCTTTTTTGCCTCGTCATGAAAAATTCTCCCTACCTCAACCAGATAAGATTGATCAATATTTTAAGATACTGACATGTTATTCTCTACTACCTGGATGGCCCCTTATCGCCTGTCTGGTCACCGATATGCAGGTTAGACTGATATCAGTTAGGTTAGTAGGTAAAGCAATGAATTTTCAATCAAAGGGTGTTGATTTCGATCCTAAACTTGGTCACCTTTCAACAGACATTTTGACAAAGGTCATTGTGACAAGGTCATCGGTCTTCTGCCAATGAGTGGACGGACAGCTGGTGGCTCAAATAAATATATGTGGTTGTACTGGCGAGAGGTTCAACACGAAACCATTGGTAGTTGCACGAGACTCGGCGTTAAGAGTGTTATATAGTTGAAGGCGGTGTTAAACCCATTCAATATATGCCAAGATAGAATATAGGAATCTGATAGGTTACGGTGTGAGAAAAACTGACGATCCCAAACACCCGCAAGATTAAAATAAACTAAATACAGTAGAGAAGTCGAGTTGAATGTCGTTAAAACCCTTAGCCTTCTCAATTTAAAATTGTTTCAATCAATTTGCCGAATTTCGAAAACAACAACAACAATGACGACGACAACAATAGAAACAATAATGGTTTGATTCAGGTTTCCCTTCTATGATTTAAAGAAGAAAGCAAGCAGTTCAAGTTGAGATCAGACTGCATATCTGATCAGGCCCAGTTTGAACCTGATTTATTCGCTTCAATTATGAAAGTACATGTATGAGTAAACCTTAAGATTCAAGAAAAGCAATTTCTTTCGTTTTAAATATAAGATGTCACCTTTTCAATGTGTTTTTGTAACCTATTTGAGCTATTTCGAAAAAAGCGCGTGAATCTAACAGTTGAAGGTATATTTTACGGCTCACCTCGCAAAATCTATCTAAACACAGTCTTCGCAAGGCCCTTGGCTTGCGAAGATGATACTATACAGCTAAAACAAGATGATACTTCACAGCTAAAACACACGCAATTCGAAATTTGGATTATTTGTTAAGTTTTACAGATACTACATCATCTTCGCAAGGCAAGGGTTCTAATTTCACTCTGTTCCTGTACCTAAGAAACATAGTGGAGTTAACACCTTGGCTTGGGAAGTTGATACCACACAGCTAAACATGCAATTCGAAGTTTGGTTTAGGAAGGTGATACTACACAACTAAATATCATTGCGAAAACATGCAATTCGAAGTTTGGTTTTATTGTTAAAGTTGCTCTTTCACAGTTCTTCATAAAAATACACAAAACTTTGACTTATATTTGGAAATGTGTGTATTTTTAGAGGATTAGAATTGGCCAAAGGGCATTGGCACCAAAAACAACATATTTCAATAATTTTGTATCTTATTTTTTCGAAATGGCAAGATCATTTAGGGATCCAGTCAATTTATTTCGAGTATATAAATTTCAAAATTGTTGATTTCCGTGAATAGTCTTTCATTTTTGTTTGTAATGATATAACGTTTCCAGCTGTCAAATACTTTTACCCTTTTCTTTGATTGAATAGGACAAACATGCAAAATTCACATGCGTAAATAGTTGACCCGAAATTGAAGAATATTTTTTAAGGCGTTAGTAGATGCTTTATTTTTTCAGAATGATTTCGCTTCATTCAGAAATATCAGTCTTTCTTTCCATGCATTATCAGATTGAATCTTATTTTAAAGGCTTCAACATGATGAGGTTGTTACTTCGAATTAATTTTACAATTTTTTTTTCAAAAATCAGATTTTCCCGATCTGTGAAAGAGCAGCTTTAAGATATAGATATTAATTATTGTTTTTTTAAATGATGAACATCTCTTACATGTATAAACGGAAAAAGGGTGTGTGTGTTTTTTTTTTTTTTTTTTTTTTTTTTTTTAAATTTACTGATATTCAATATTGTGTTGATACGATAAACGTCTCTTCTAACGGAGAAATGAATAGTGTCGTACGAGTATTTCCCCCGAAAGGAAAGACTATTTCAGGAAAATTAAAGTGGCGAGTGACCTTATCCATTATTCTGATTGCGTGGGTTTTAGGAAATACAGAAAACAGAAGTTGTGTGTCCGCCCTACATTTGGGTTGAGTTCTTTTATACTACTCAGCTTTTGCTAGGGATCAAAAAGATCCAGAAAGAATACGGACTGCAGGTGAAAACGCTCGACTGCAAATTTTATGCAAAAATGCTAATGAATTAAGAGGCATAATTCTTACAAAAAGTGTTTCCGTATTTTCTTTTGACATTGTCTTCCCTGCGGTCGGGATAACAGAACGTCACAAACTGTTTGCCAATAATGATCCGCTTTGCACGCAAGCGCGCGTGCAAAGCGGGGTATAATTAGCAAACAGTTCGCAACCTTTTGTAATCTTGAACGCAGAGCAGATTCATCTCTTTTGATACTCTTGAGTCTTGATAGCTCTTTAATACAAGTTTATATGTATGTATCTAGGAGCAAAATAACGTATTGAAATTGGAAACAAATTAGTTTTGGTTGAGGCGAAAAAGTCACGCACATATCTGCTATTAGCTCCATTATCATGTAGTATTTACAGGAACTAGCTAATTAATTCCTCCGCTTTCTCTCAAAATTATTTGTAATTAACTTTGATCATTGGTGTTATTAAACGACCATGAGACAGCAGAAATAACATCATATCCCAAAAAGAAGTTTGTTTCCATAGGCCATGCGATTGATCTTTTTAATCCAGTCGAAATTAAAAAGTTGACGAGGACAACAACGCCATTTCTGTGTGGCTGACCGAAATATAACCACACACTGTAAGGAAAGTGTAGTTGTCACTTTTTCGTTATCCATCAACAGCCTGCTTCAAAAAAATCAAAACAAAAAAACGACAACAACAGAACTAAAATCAAGCCGATCTTCTACGGGTGCCTACGCTCGTTTGTCTAGTGCTGGGTTATTCATTAAAAGTCGATCTAGAATTACACATCTGACGGTACGGGTTACTCTTTCGGCTGTGAACATGTGTACCAAGTTTCAAGTAAATGTTTTAAATAGAACTAGAAGTGTCAAGAAGTCTCAAAGTTGTCGCATGACGAAAAGGCCGACAACAATTGCGACAAGGTTATAGCAAAAACCTCATGTTTTCTCCGAAAATAGCCGATAGCCAAGCAAAAAAAAAAAAAAAAAAAAAAAAAAAACACTAGGGGACCAACCGTAGAACAACACAGCTTGAAACGCTCTTCATTGATTATGGACAAATTAATAACCATTAATGGTAAATGGTGATACATCCATCTTTTAAGCATTGGAATAATGTAGATTTTTATATCAGAAAATGGATTTACAAAACATGACCTGTAGTCGATGAGCGACCAAACTGCTGCAACTACAGCTTTATTCAAGCTGTAGTTGCGACGTTTAGTCGCCCGCGGACGATTGTGAGTGACGTCCTTAATAAGCGAAAGGACCTAATTTAAATCTTTTTATCAAATTCCATTGACGGGTATTCAAGTCAATTCATGCTGTAGACATAAACGGACTACGAGAGGGGTAGAAAAGAATGCAATTAGAATCAGGGTTCATATGCCTATAGTTTTTGAAGGAACATCTATTCAATATTTTTTACTCTCTGGGAATCTTGTCAGACAAATTAATCACCAGTAATTTTGTGAATGGTGGTACATCAATATATTAATCATTGGAATGATGAAGACTTGCGATTGGGAAACCGATATTCTGTCACGATATCTTTAGTGAACTAATAGAATATTGTAACTATACTTTTATACTGCTAGAATTACGACAATGTGCATGTAGTGGCATAAAACACATAATAAAAAAATAACAAAAGACGAAGATACGAATTAAACAGAAAGAGATAAGAGCATTATAAAACTCATTTAAATAACATTTGTGACCCGTCACGCGAAAAAGGACCATCAGGATATTCTGTAAAATACATTTTTGAAAAAGAGATTGTTTAAAGTACTGACCAAGCAGAGGTCGCATTTGAGTCTTTACTATCCGTTTGGTGGATAGTTAAAGTCTCAAAGTATTATGTAGACCGTCGGATAACTTTATGAGGCTTTCTTCGCTACTCAATGTTTGCGCTTTTCGAAGAAGTCAAATTGTTGAAAATGTCACGCACAGGCTCAAATCATATTTGTCAGTATATGTTTAGAAAAAAATGCATAGGTATGACCTTATGGCACTTCTACCTAATTTTGTTTGACTCTTGAAGGCGAAATTTAAACACTGAAAAGTCATTGAATGAGGAATAGCATAATATAATTAGTGTGTTTTAAAATATATCGATGTTATATAGTCTCGGCAATAAAAAGAATCGATTGACCTCCGTCATTGTCCGCCATTTGATGTATCATTTACAGTGCTAATAGATTAAAGCGGAACTTCCACTGCATTTTCACGCACAATCACCTATATTCATACAATATCTCTTTTCAGTGATTGAAGCTACGAGTATCGCCGTAGAGCAGAGTATTCAGGAAAACGACGAGCCGGATATCAGACGCCAGAGCTTGTTGCAGACACCACCTCGTACTAAGTCTTCCAAAAATAGCTGATAATGGCCGCCCGGAAACCACCAACCGGAAGTGACGTCTTTGTGCGTCATACAAACTGCCAAATTAGACAGAAATCGGCTTATTTCTTGGATGCAACCTAACTTTTTGTAGATTGACGGTGTACACAATTTGATATTTGTACTAGATTTTTTTTAATTTGTGATAGATCTCGTATAAGTTTCTTGTGCTTAAGTTCCATTAACTATAAAGAAGTCTCATTGGTTGATTGCAAGTTTTTGGACATACATTGAGGACCATGACTCGAGCGCCCATAAAATGCTCCATTTTTTCTTTTAAAAATGGGGTTTTATACACCACTTTCTGTTAACAAATTAGAAAGCGAGTTTTAGTAAGAAATGCTGTATATTTATTACGAAATCCTAGGATGCTGGAATTCAAAAGAATCGCTTGTACCGGCCCTTTAACTTCCGTCGCAAAACAACCATCAGTTATCAAAATTTCTAGAATGGTTTTCAGTTTTTTTTTTTTGTTTGTTTTTTTTTTGTTTTTTTTTTTTGGGGGGGGGGGGGGTAAACTCACCGCCTTACTAGTAACAAAATCGGAAACTTATACCCCGCTTTAGCTCATTTCACCATATCAGACGTTATCTTAAGGCAGGTCCAATAGTGACGTCAACATGAACGTTGCTGAGCAATCACGCGTTTAATTAGAATTTAAGCACTGAAGAAAAAATGTCCTTATTAAAGAACAAATTAAATAGTAAAATCTTTTTTTTTTCGAGTAAGATCGATTGATTTTTCTTTAACAATAAAAGGCTATATTTTCACTCGTGGCTCTGCCACTCGTGAAAATACAGCTTTTATTGCTCACTCAATGAAATATAAATCGATCTTACACCTGAACAAACGATTATCCTCTTTGTGTGTGTGTGTGTGTGTGAGTGTGAGTATGTATTTCCGTTTATTTAACGTCGCTACCGTAGCACATGCCCATATGAGCCGAAGAGGACGTTAGTTGTTACGGGGGATAGTGTAAGGATATATGACGAATCTACTGCTGAGATTCGCCACGTTTTTTTAACGTGCTCGGTGTAAAGCACCGTCTCACGGTACATTTGTTTAACGTCTCATCCGAAAGACAATTAATCTGTTAGTGAGCCATCCCGAGAATCGAACCAACGCAGTGGTTTTGAAGTCCGGTGCTCTACCAACTGAGCTAATCGGGCTGACATCCTCTTTTACATTTATCTGCAAAATATATGGTTATGGTCTTGAAACAAACAGCAAATTATTGAAGGGAAATAAAGACCTCGTTACAACACCTCTTACAAGTTGTAGTTACGAAATTTTGGTTGCCAATTTATGAGAAAAATCAATCAAAATGACCGGAGTTCATCATTATCAATGACTGTTTTGATTGGTTAAACGATTTATTTGATTGGCGGTATATGTAAATAATAAGAGGTTATGCACTACGTGTAAAATGCAAATATAACACTTCTTGAAAATGCAACCAACTAATAGAATATTGTAAAAAAAGGAGAATGTGTTTGTTAAAATCGGTTTCTTCTTTTTCATACAAATGTGTGTGTTTGTTTATTTGAATGGGATTTAACACCGCTTTTAATAATCTTTCAGTAATCTCACAGTGCGGGAGAACCTAACAATGGTTTCCTGGTATTCCTCACACCAGTTCCACCATGACGTCCTTTCCTAGCCTCCAACTGCTATCTCACATAGGTCTTCGATTATCGACTAATTGGTGGGAGACAAATAGTCGGAAAGGATGAGTGCCGCCGTTATGGATCAAACCCGGGACTTCTAGATTGACAATCCGACGCAATTTCAAATGCGCTAGGCGGCGGCTTTTCACATAAAAGTCACGAGTGTCAAAACACTTGGACGTAAAAATGCAGCATTTTGTAAGAAGAAAGAATTGAAATATTAAGTATAATTTCTTGTAATTTTCATCAGTTTGTGTTTTGAATGTTTAACATATAAAGTGCAAAGATTCATTATTTGTTTTTTTTTTAATGTCAAAAATGCCATTATACAATTGTATAATTCGTGTTTTATTTTTAAAGAAAACGAATCAGTCTGCCGGCTTGAAAATACAGAATCGAATATCATTTTCAAACTTGTTCAACGGTTCGCTAGTGTGGTCTCTTTTAAAAAAGATGGGCAACATAATTATGATGATGCGTTTATTATGGATTTGAATGTCGTTTTAACAATTTTTCAGTGTTTTCAACAACCGAAACGATGTTTTTTGCTCACCAACGTGCTCAAGGTGAGCTATTTGGATCACCCTGAGTCTGTCGTCCGTCCTGCGTCGTCCTTCGTCTACAATCTTAAAAAAAACTTCTTCTCCTGAACAAATGGGTCGATTTCAATGAAACTTTGCCAAACTGTTCCTTGCGTGACCCTCTTAGAAACTCGTTCGCAAAATTCTTTTTGGCCCAGAATTATGGGTGTGGCACATTTTTCACTTTGAACGACATCTCCTGGACCACTGGGCCGATTTCAATGAAACTTTACCAGAATGTTCCTTTGAGAACCTCTGTCGGGTCATGATAATTTCTCACAGCCGAGACCAGTTAACATTGACTTTATATATAAACACCGATGTATAAAATTACATATGATCTAGTAAACATCCATAAGGTCAAACTTATTTCGAACCAAAGAGCATCCAGTAGGAAAACAACAAGATCATAATCACAATGGGCCGACTTATTTCTGACCCTGGGCGGGTACTGTTGCCCGCAATATCAGAGAATCTCTCAGAAAGCGGGATACCAGCTCTAGACTGGTCCACATATCGACTATCAGAATAGCCTAGAATAGGCTATTCTGATATTCGATAGTAAGACAAGTCTACACCCGACCCGAAAGCGGGCGAGAAATAAGTTGGCCCAATGTCCACGAACCATACGTGATTGGAACACCTTACCCTGCAGTAAAGTGTCAGCGCCGAGTCTTGAAGCATTCAAGACTCATCTCACACCAAAAAAAAAAAAGACTCTATTCTTAGCTATCACTGTATACTATTATAGCATTAACCAGTGACTATTTTTAACTATAATGAAAATAGTTTTTTTTTTATATTAGTATTATAGATTAACTATTATTGAAATGCGCACACTCTATGCGCGACAGAATAGTCTGCTCGATTTCCGTGGCCGTTATTCGGTAGAAGTGGACATAGGCATAACTAGGATTTTGAAATTTATACGCACTCAGAAGGCGATCAACATAAAATATATAGGATAAAGTCGTTATGTAGACTGTAACAAAAGATGAATATCCTATGTCCTCTCCCCTTTTCTATGATTTGAGTGTTGGTGAAAAATCAAGATAGCGTAACTACAGCTTGAATAAGCTGTAGTTTTGATGCTACGACATTTTTCGAAAGAGGATTTATTTCTATTACGCACTTGGTAAAATCTAACTTATCATATTTGGCATGACATATTTATCCAAGTCCCTTCATCATTAAACTTAAGACTATTGTACCAAATTAAATCTTAGCCGTGTGTTTTGGAATCCCGCATTTTTCGTATAAACAAAGAGCAACATCTTCTACTATCTTAACATTTAGCTTAAACATCTTATGATTGGCATGACACATAAGCACAAGAACAGTTATTTTGCCAATTTGAAGATAAGCCAGACCTGTGTTGTGAGGTCCTTGATGTTTCAACAGAATAAAAAAGGAAGCACCAACTATCTTCTGCTTAAATACAGCAATGCATACATTTCTTATATATTTTTCCAGGGAGAATGTCTCTTACAAAACCTGTAAAATGCTTTCAGATTAAATTTTGCATGTGGTGATAGGAGTCTTTCTTATATACATATTTCAAGAAGTAAAACTATATTTTCTAGTAAATTGTTAGACCCGATACTTTTATTTCCTGTTTTAGTATAGATCAATGTTTCTCCGATAATCCTGAAAAAGAGATATGCCCCACCTTGTAGGACCATGTTCAACATATAGGTGATAGAAGACAGACTTCTTAAAGTTGTCGCATTCAAAACCTTTAAACATATTTTTTTTCAATTTTGTGGTATTGTTCAAGTTGATTTTCCACAATAATTCGTATTAGCTTTAAAATGCTTATATTGATAGTTATAGCCCCTATGTTGTTTGATCCCATATATGTCTCAGAGCAAGACTTTAAAACTTAGAACTCGCATGCTCAGATGGGCGTTATAAGACCTCTTGTTTTAATTATCATCATCTCTATAATTTTCAACAGATAAAAAAGTCGTAAAATAAGGGTTTAAAAAAATTCCAGAATCCCGTCTTTATCAAGTGTCAAAATACATCTTATGAGAATAAACAGAAATAAATAACCATGTTGCCCTGGGAATGTTCTTTTTAAGGTGGTTTGCCTTTCAATTAGCGTTCTTGTTCTGAATATGTCATATTTGAACGTTGTTATAAATGAATGAAGTCTCTGCCAGAAACATTTATAGAAATATGCTATGATATTTATCCCGGAGATAAGTTTTTTGTCGAAAAGAATTTAACTTGTGTGATATTTCCAACAATTTCGAATGTGCGCCAAGCAAAGTCTCTGGCCAGCCTGAACATCTGCAGTGTCTGACCAGATTGTTCACAACTTGCACACAGTTTGACCATATCCTTAACCATTTGCACACAGTCTGGCCATATTCTTAACCATTTTCACACAGTCTGGCCATATTCTTAACCATTTTCACACAGTCTGGCCATATTCTTAACCATTTTCAAACAGTCTGGCCATATTCTTAACCATTTTCAAACAGTCTGACCATCTTCACCATTTACACACAGTCTGGCCAGATTTTCAACAAGCGCTCTGTAGACAGATAGTTAAGGTTTTAAAGTTTCTTTAAGAATCATACAACGTAATTTCTTCATTGGGTGTCTTTCTAGGCTGCCCAATGTTTGCACCTGATGCACATGGTAATTTTTTCGAAATGTCAATAAAATTAAATAGTCGACGGCGCCAACAATATCTCGCAGACTCCGTCGTTTGTTCTTTTAGAAGTCTTTCAGACATATTTCGGCGGCAACCTTCCGCTTTAAAAACAGTGTACATGGCAACTCAACGGCATTAATATTGTTTATACTGCCAGAGAAAGAGTGAAGATGTGAATTGTCAATCATACAAATATCATTAGACGAAATCAAGTTTGAAGGTTGTCTTATCTTTTTCTGAAATATGTATTACAATTATTGTTTGACTTTCGTGTAATCCTATGGGAAAGCGGAGCAATTATAGAAAAAAGGAAAACAGCGCCGCTTCGAAACATCATCCATTATGGTCTCAAACGATTTCCGATTTTGTATCAAAGCTGAATACATATTTTTAAAAATGTAATTGCAGTTCTAAAAGATGTATGTTTCCCATTTATTGAGGCTCCCAAATGCACAAGATCTCCTAGAGATAGAAAGCGATGCCCGGAAATCGTTCATGTTTATTCAGCGATTTCTATTATGGTAGGATCAATGTTATTTATTTAGGGCATTCTGCAACAATGGAGGCAACAGGGAAAGTTGGGGGGGGGGGGGGGGGGAGAGAGAGAGAGAGAATATCGTCTAGTTTATATATGAGATCCGACAAGCGAAAAGGGGGTATTCTGGGTAGTTTGTGAAGTTTTGATCCAAGTCAAACTGCAAAGGCTGACTAGACAAAAAACTTTTCGCTTCTGACTATTTATTAATCTTGAATGATAATTCTTATAAAAACACCAGAGAGAGCGAGAGAGAGAGAGAGAGAGAGAGAGAGAGGGGGGGGAGAGAGGAAGAGAGAGAGAGGGACAGTGACAGAGAGAAAGAGAGAGAGAGGGACAGTGACAGAGAGAGGGGGAGAGAGAGAGGAAGAGAGAGAGAGAGAGAGAGAGAGAGAGGGGGGGCAGAGAGAGAGAGAGAGAGAGAGAGAGAGAGAGAGAGAGAGAGAGAGAGAGAGAGAGAGAGAGAGAGAGAGAGAGATTAAATATGATAATTGCGAAAACATTCAAATCGAAGTTTGGTTTTATTCTTAAGCTTTTTTGGGGAATACTTGTTTTTATTGAAATGACATTCATCTTTTCTAAACGAAAAAATGAATAGTGCCGTAACAGCATTTCTCCAAAAGGAAAAGCTATTTCGAGAAAATTAAAGTGGCGAGTGACCTTATCCATTATTCTGATTGCATGGGTTTTAGGAAATACAGAAAACAGAAGTTGAGTGTCCGCCCTACATTTGGGTTGAGTTGTTTTAAAATTACTCAGCTTTGGCTAGGGATCAACGAAAGACACAGTCTGCCCTGCGATCGGAATAACAAAACGTGGCAAACTGTTTGCAAATTTTGACCCGCTTTGCACGCAAACGTGCATGCAAAGCGGAGTATAATAAGCAAACTGTTTGCAACTTTTTGTAATCCTGAACGCAGGGCAGATCCATCTCTTTTGATAGCTCTTAAATGCAAGTTTTCATGTATGTATCCAGGAGCAAAATAACGTTAACATATTGAAATAGGAAACAAATTAGTTTTGGTTGAGGCGAAAAAGTCACGCACATAGAAGCTATTAACTCTATTATCATGTAGTATTTACAGGATCTAGCTAATTAATTCTTCCGCCTTTCTCTCAAAATTACTTGTAATTAACTTTGATCCTTGGTGTTATTAAACGACAATGAGACAGCAGAAATAACATAATATCCCAAAAGAAGTTGATTTCCAAAGGCTATGCGATAGATCAGTCGAAATTTAAAAGTTGACGAGGACAACAACGCCATTTCTGTGTGGCTGTTCGAAATATAACTACACACTGTAAAGAAAAATGTAGTAATTGTTTTTTCGTAATCTATCAACAGCCTGCTACGGGTTGTAATATCAAAGCACTGTAGTACTGATGGTGGACGTTTATGTTGGCATACTAGAGTGATTCTTCCATTTGTTGAGAAAAGATAAATTTTTATGTAAAATTGCAATAAAGGGAAATAACCTGACCCAAGTTCGCATCTTGCTTCAGATATACATTTCTTAACATATATATAGTCGATCGTCAACGAAAGTCCTGTAATAACAAGGTTTCGATAACTTTCGGCATTATGCCGGGTGTAGTTAAAAGAGAGATTGTCTGATCCATTGGTATAAAAGGAAAGAAATGAAAATTAGATTATCTAGGTATCATTATTGAATCCAATCTCCGTGGTCACAATCAAAATTCAGTTGTTATCTGCTTGAAAAATTCAATAAAGGGATAATCAATTAATGTAACGCAATTTTCATTTTCAAATGAAAAGAAAGAAAGGGTAAGCACGTAAAATAATTGCAGACACTCTCAAGATTGAATGTTGTTTGTTGAAAAGTAGTGTAAAACCCCATTGTAAGAACCTTTATCGCACGACCTAACTGCTGTATACTACATGCTCGCGCTGTATCCGTATTCATGTTTGTGATCTATGTTATTATTTTATTATTAGTAGTAGTGTCAGGGGAGGTTACCATTCCAGTAATTTACCAAGTTTTCATGAGTGACCTCCCATTGACCATTGGGAAACAAGAGGCAAATTACACACTCTGCCTGAAAAGTAGTTCTACGCAAGCAAAACATTCACCCGATCTCAGAATTGCATATGGTTTTGCACTAAAAAGATGTCTTTGAGGTTTCAACAAGTTATGTAGAATCCTTGTTTTACTCTTTTTTTTAAAATGCATAGTTGTCAGACGGACACAATTTTTGAAAAAGAGTAAATTGAATCTAAGTGAGCACTACTGTTTTGAAAACCTATTTACATCTGACAGGATTGTTCTAACGCGGTATTAACACTGGTGAACGTAAACGTCCACCGAAAACCACCACCAACAACATAAATAAATACAAGATGACCTCCCACGGGTGCCTACGCTCGTCCGTTGAGTGCTGGATTACTCGGTAAAAGTCAAAATATGGATATCATTAGCAATAATGCATTTAGAATTACGCATTTGACGGTATTTGCTGCTCTTTTGGTAGTGAATATGTGTTAAGTTTCAAGTAAATGTTTTAGATAGAACTAGAAAAATGAAAATTCTCCGAGTTGTCGCAGAACGGCACCGACGACAAAAACGGCGACGCCAAGGCTACACCAATACCTTGTTTTCTCCGACAATAGCCGACCGACGGCGGCATTCATTCTTTCCGACTATTTGTCTCTCACCAATGGGTTGATAATCGTAGACCTATGTGAGATAGCAGCTAGAGGCTGGGAAAGAATGTGGAGAGAAATGCCAGGAAACCATTGTTAGGTGCTCCAGCCGCCGCGATATAACTGAAAAAATGTTGAAAGCGGCGTAAAACCCAATTCAAGCAATCAATTGATAGCCGAGCTAAAAATCACTTGGAGGGCAACCCTAGACAACACAGCTCATTGCTCACATAATGGACAAATTAATAACCATTTATCATAAATGGTGATATATCCAACTGTTAAGCATGGGAATAATGGACTGTAGTCGATGGACAACCAAACTGCCGCAACTACAGCTTTATTCAAGCTGTAGTTACGACGTTTAGTCGCCCGGCGACGATTGTGAGTGACGTCCTTAATAAGCGAAAGGACCTAATTCAAATCTTTTTATCACATTTCATTGACGGGTATTTGAGTCAATTCATACTGTAGACATAAACGGACTACGAGAGGGATAGAAAAGAATGCAAATAGAATTAGGGTTCATATGCCTATAGTTTTTGAAGGAACATCTATTCAATATTTTTTACTCTCTGGGAATCTTGTCAGATAAATGAATCACCAGTAATATTGTGAATGGTACATCAATATATTAATCATTGGAATGATGAAGACTTGCCATTGGGAAACCGATATTCTGCCACGATATCTTTAGGGAACTAATAGAATATTGTAACTATACTTTAATAAAGCAAGAATTACGACAATATGCATGTAGTTGCATAGAACATCAATAAAAATAAAAAAAAGAACGAAGACAGCTTAATGAAACAGAAAGAGTTGAGAGCATTAAAAAACTCATTAAATTAACATTTGTGACCCGTCACGCGAAAAGGGACCATCAGGGAATTCTGTAAAATACATTTTTGAAAAAAAGGAGATTGTTAACAGTACAGACCAACCAGAGGTCGCATTTGAAAAATCTTTCACGGGAAGGTAGATAGATTATTGTAGATTCAGAAAATTAGTAAAGTGCGAAAAGTTTCGACCCTTGTCAGTCGACAAGGGTCGACACTTTACGCACTTCCCAGATGACCCCTGTTCGCGTGACGGGTCACATTTACCATGCAATTAAGCATGTATTGATCTCATACCACCTGCCTGTAACGTGAGATTTTCAACAATTTCAAATATGCGTAAAGCAAAGACTCTGACCACGAGTACCATGTCCTACTAGTATGTCCAAAATACCACGAATTAAGAAAACAATTTTTCAGTAAGTATTTCTGCAGATGGCCAACTTTGCATGAATTCGAATATATTATGTCTTCAGAAACGCCAACGACGCTGCAAAATTTGGCAAAATTCATACACTCAGCTTTTGAAATTCGACCTGAAACTTAGCATTTTCTCAACAACAATCAAATTTCAATAGAAATATATTTACCTTTTATTTTCGTAAAAAACTTCTCTTGAACGTGTAACATGTCTGTTTCTCCATCCATGCATCATGTTTGTGTTTTTTGTTTACCAGCTATGAATTTGTAATCCAATGCTGAATAAAATTGACTTGGCTTGACAAGCCTTTGAATCCGCACAGACAGTCTAGGTCCTTACCATGCGATTGGTAGATAGAAAAGGTCTCAAAGTTTCTGTAGACCACCAGGTAACTTTATATTTTCAGTATGCAGCTTTCTACGCTACTCAATGTTTGCGCCTTTCGAAAATTTCGAATGGTTGGAAATGTCAAGCAAAGTCTCAAATCATATTAGTCAGTATATGTTTAGAAAAAAATGCATAATTATGACCTTGAAATAGCCACTTTCACCTGATTTTGTTTAACTTTTTAGGTTTAATGAAATTTTAGCACTGAAAAGTGGTAGAATGAGGAATAGCATAATGATATCAATGTCTTTAAAGATGTCGATGATTTCTAGTCACGGCTGTGAGAAATTGACATGGCTCCACAAAGCCTAGTCATAATAACTTCTCCAAATCTCGACCAGGTAGCATATTATTCCTTATAGCTCTGCTGTCAACAGAAAGTCGAATGACCAAACAAACGACTCATTTAATCTTGAAATACATTGCTGACCACCGTCAGTGCTCGCCATTTTTATGCATCATTTACAATGATGATAGATTAAATCGGAACTTCCACTGCATTTTCACGCACAATCACTTATATTCATACAATATCTCTTTTCAGTGATCGAAGCCACGAGTATCGCGGTTGAACAGAGTATTCAGGAAAACGACGAGCCGGATGTCAGACGTCAGAGCTTGTTGCAGACACCACCTCGTACTAAGTCTTCCAAAAATAGCTGATAATGGCCGTCCGGAAACCACCAACCGGAAGTGACGTTTTTATGCGTCAAACAAACTGCCAAATGATACACACATCAGCTTATTTCCTGGATGCAACCTAACTTTTTATAGATTGACGTGTACACAATTTGATATTTTTACTAGATTTTTTTTATTTGTGATAGATCTCGTATAGGCCTACTTGTTCTTAAGTTCCATTACACTATAAAAGAAGTCCCATGGGTTAATTAGAAGTATTTGGACATAAATTGAGAGACTTTAGGGACCACAAAATGTCCATTTTGTAAAAAAAAAAATGTGTGTTTATACCCTTTTCTGTTGACAAATCAGAAAGATATTTGAGTACAAATTACTGTAGCCTATATTTATCACGAAATCCTAGGTTCCTCGAAATCAAAAGGATCGCATTACCCGATCCTTTAACCTTCGTCATAACACACCCAGCAGATATCAACATTTCTAAATTGGGCTTCGGAGGAATAACAGTAGATATTATTTTGATAAACTCACCGCCTTATCAGTGAAAAAATGAAAACAACAACAACAACAACAACAACAACAAACTTTTAACCCGCTTTCATTCACTTCACTATATCAGACGTCAGATTACGGAAGCACAAACTGTGACGTCATCATCAATGTTGCAGAGCAACCACGCGTTAAATTACGCGCTTAAAGAAAAGTTTACCTTTAAATGTTCCCATTGTTTTCAATTTTGCATTATAGAAATAGTATAATCGTTTGTTTTTTCGAGGAAGATCGATTGATATTTCGTGAACAACAAAGGCTATATTTTCACTCATGGCTCCGCCACTCGTGAAAATATAGTTTTTGTTGCTCACTCAATGAAATATAAATCGATCTAAATTTTGAACAAACGATTATCCTCTATAACATTTATCTGCAAAAAGTATTGTCATGGGCATAAACTAAGGAAATCATTGAGGGGAAATATAGCCGCCGTAACTTCAGCTTTGAGGCTATGACGTGTAGGTCACTTGTCAGAGTTCAGCAGTAATTATCTATGACTGTTTTGATCTGTCAAACGATTTGTTTGATTGACGGCACCGATCTGTAAATCCAAAGAGGTTATATACAATATGCAACGTGAAAAAAAAGCGTTTTTAGAAAAAGTAACTAAAATATTGTATAAAAAAGAGAAATTGTTTGTTATAATCAGTTTCTTCCTTTTTTACCCAAATGTATTAGTTTGTTTGTTTGAAGGGGGTTTTACGCAGCTCTCAACAGCTCTTAGTTAAATTTCGGCGGCTGGAGCACCTAACAATGGTTTCTTGGTATTCCCCACACCAATATTACAAAAACATCCTTCCAGCTGCAAATCCCACATTGGTCTACGGTTATTGACCCATTTGTGGGAGACAAATAGTCGGAAAGAATGAGTGCAGCCGTCAGGGATAAAACCCGGAACCTTTAAATTGACAGCCTGACGCGCGTTTACTGAGCTATGAAGGTGGCTTTTCACATAGAAGTCACGAGTACAATAATACGGGGACATAAAAATAAGAAGAAAGAAATGAAATATTTAGTATAATTTTTCTTGTAATTTTTATTAGTTAGTGTTTTAAATGTTTAATAGATCAAGTGCAAAAGTACATCTCATTTTAGTTCTTAATTTCAAAAACGCCATGATACAGTGGTAAAATTCGTGTTTTATTTTAGAACAGGATCGAATCTAATTCGAAACATGTTCATCGGTTGCTAGTACGATCTTTTTTCACACAATGGACACCATTTGATGATTCGTTAATCATGGACTTGAATGTCTGTTTTAACAAGTTGACATCAACTAGTGTACCCCTCTATCTGATGCTGACGGTTGACAGGTTATCAAAAAGCATCTATCAACAAGGCGAAGTTTATAAGTAATGTGAGCACCTGACATCGCCACTACGAGGCTATAAATGATATCATATTGTATTTATCTAGTTTTGAATCTTTCTCCATTTTTTCTTTCTTTTTGCAATTGTAGACTGGTCCAAATTAAAAAAGGGTAGCAGATGACAAGAAAGTAGGTGAAATTTGAAAAAAAACAAAAAACAAATTAATTCTGTGTTGTAGGAAATTACCTTTTCATATTGTGACCTTTTTGTTTTATTAGGACTTTTTTTCTGGGAAAATGGGCATAGATCAATCGGGAACCTTCGACGATTCTACGGAATAGACCTCGGGAAAAATAAGGGCGCAGCCATGAAAGCGCTTCCCATCGCACGTGAGTTTATATGACGTCCCAATATTCCTGAAGATGACGTTGCGATAAAAACAATGAATGTCAAAGAAAGGATAAAAGTAGGAATATTATAATTTCAAGCATGTTATATTTTGAAAATAAAACGTAGTTAATTTTGCTTTCAAATTATAACATGCTCGAAAGTTCTCCACCAACGATCGGAAAGTTTTAACAAAATGTCATTTTCTTCAATCGTATAAAATAACCGAAGTACCGCCAGAATTCGAATTACTTACAGATGATCCAAATTTACTTCACTTTAAGTCTGAGATACTCTCCAGTTTACGGGAAAGTAACCTTAAAAAGAAACCTTAAATCAAAGTACTGAAAGTACTGATAAGTTGGAATGCGTTCGAGAGACGGTGACCTCAAACTACTAGCGAAGCTGACGCCTCCCGCCCACCACAGGTGATCACATAATACGTCTCGTCTTTTGACGGGCGTATATAAATCAATGTATTTCAACAACGAGAGACGCTTAAACCTCTGAATCGCTATACAGGCCTGAATCTGATGAAAGAAAAATGAAAACAAGGGGGCCAGAATGACCCTAAGCCGCTCGTCTGAATTCGATTGGTCCAGAGGATCTTATCCAAGAAACTTTCTGGCAAAGAGTCATTCACATTTGCCTAATTGTTGAAGAGGAGACATTATTTGAATTATAAGCAGTCATAATAGACCCTGCCAACCCATTAATTACAGAGGAGACTCAACATTAGCCCTACCCTGCCACGCCCATATTTATGAGCTATTGAAAATTTTGCCAACAATATCTGAAGAGGGTCATCAAAGGAACATTCTTGTAAAGTTTGATTGAAATCTGCCCAGTGGTTCAGGAGGAGATGTCGTTCAAAGATTTTGGGCTCAAATAAGCCCCGCCCTGTAATACCCATATTTATTGGCCAATTAGATTATAGCGACAATTTTGGAGAGGGTCACCCAGGGAACATACTGGCAAAATTTCATTGAAATTGGCCCAGCGGTTTAGGAGAAGAAGAAGTTTTAAGAAAATTGACGATGGACGAAAATGATACGGACTATACAGCCGACTTATGGACGTACAGGCGAACACTTATACAATCAAAACAGTTTATATATTATTTTTCAAATGGCTTCTGCTCCATTTGAGTTATCAATTACATTTTTAATTAGAAGTGTCGCAAAGTGATTTGTCCATGATGAAAAGCTATTCTCGCAAGGAAGTCTTTTACTTAATGAGTTAGAATCTCAAGACAATTTTTGGACGAAGTTCATTTGTGATTTCGACCTTTGTGACTCCAAAATTTGGTAATTTCTTGGGTCATTGACAACATTTGTGTCAGGTTTTATGATTTTGGTCAATTGGTTGTTCAGTTAGATTGGAAACTGTTAAAATTTACTGATGACCGTGACATGTATGACCCTGAAACAATAGGGCATTTCTTTGGGTCATGGGCAATACAATGTATTTGTGCAAAGTTTCGTTATTCACTCCTACGAATTACATACAATTCATCCCTTGGATCCACCAAGAACATAACGGTACACCAATTTTCAATGGTCTATCAATGATATAACGCTGACCCTAAATTCACCCCCAGGAAGCCAGTAATGCTTTCATGGTATGTTTACTGATAAGCTAAGAATGTAACTTCAGGAACAGGACAGATAAGAAATCTCCTGGACATAAAGACCTGTGCAATCAAGTTTCTAATTTCTATTTACTCTATACAATGGTATGATAAAACATGTACAAACGGTTCCCTAGAATGAATTGACATATTTATTTTAGAAAGAAAGTCATGAAACAATCTTAAAGAGACAAAATCTAAAACTTCATTTTTTTATTAAAAATCTTAACCCTTTTCATAAAACACTTTCCTAGGCTGATCTTGGCATGAGGTTAGAAAACTTTTTTTTCATGCTGAACTGAGAATTTTCTCAAATTTAGAATTCAATAAATGTATCAGGACAAAATGATAACATGAATAAAGTGTAATTCATTCAAAATATTGATGTTATCTTTAATGTCCATGCATTTATATTAATATTACAACAGAATTTCGACTTATTCTGAGTTAAGAATGAGAAAGGTTTTATAATCTCCCGCCCTGATAGTGAATCAATATTTCTCTTAAAATAATTCATAAAAATCAACCTTAAATAAAGAGAAAAGATCAGTGCCGTCTGGTTCTCTTGCCAAAACGGTAATAAACCAGCATTGCGTTAAGGATTCAAGAACATTTGCAATATGCTAGGAATTGTAACCTGCGAACGTTTGTATCCTGACTGCAGTGGTGGTTACAGTAAGATTTGAAATTGAAAAGGAAACCTATAGTCCCATATGCAAAGGAAAATATTCTAGAAAAGAGGAAAATGTTATAAAACCAATTCCTTTACTTTTCAAAATCATCCTTTCTTTATTCTTTAAGACATGATTTTTCTAGTAAGCTGAATTTTTGCTGAGAATCAAATTCATATTCGAACATGTAGAAGTCACTTTAAATGCAGTGTATAAAATAATAATTATAATATTAATAATAATTTGCAACACAGGTGTTTCTTCGTGGAAAAGTTACTTCATTGTTCATTGACAGTGTAGAGTAAAAAGAATATTGTAGATATGACTAGAATATTAGATTAAAAAAAAACATACTGACAGCTCAGCGCAAAACAGTTGTAACTGCTATAAACATATTGACAGTTTCATTTGTTTTGTGTTTAGCTATCGAATTATTGTAAAACTAGATTTACTATAATAAAGAAAGAAAATTTATGGTCATCACTTATAAACAATTTTCAGTTTATGCACTTTTCATTATCTCAAGTAAGACACATTTTACTCTGAATTTATGGAAATCATTGAGTATTTTCTCAAATGTGATTTTATCATTAAGTTATACATATACATGACATTCAATGGAACTTATACAAAAATCACAGATCTATAATTTCAACTTTTACTGATAACATTTATCAACAGTTAAATATGAAATAAAACATTTATTTATAGTTGAGAATTGAGTTATTTCTCCGTTGAAATAAACGTTTCACAATCTCCGGTGGATATTTGGTATTGATAAAAGTATTCTTTTGTAACAGTTGTTTCATATTTCATTTTAAATGTTTACAAGACAACAAAAAATGCCCTAACACAAGCCATGTAGCTGTATTGCAGGTCACTTGCTTCTCCGTTTATCTGGCGGAAAGTCAAATGTCAATTGACTGAGAGACAGACTTGATGAAATCAATATATGCTCCTCTACGTCTGAGTTGGGGGTACAGTTAATTACATCGTGAAATTGGTAAGGTGAACGACTTTGGAATGATTTAAGCATGAGATTGAATAAGTGAGCGTGCCAGTTTTGAGTGAAATTTAAGGGAGGGAGTCCAATGTCGCTTATTTTGTTCAGAATGAACAAAATTAGTGATATAACAAACCTATATAAAATATGCATAACAGTTCAATCAATAGCTTTCTATTTCGTCAAGAACCAATCAGACGCTTTAAATTTCAAATATGTCAGTGAAATCGCGAATTGGCTCTTGCTTAATTCATTTTGAATGTACATTTTGATCTTATTTTTTTTAATTACTTTGAGCGTTTTTGAATGGTTTTAGTGAGTGTTTGGAATGAATCAATGGAGCGCTGAGTGAGCGATTGAGAATTTTTTTTATTGTGATGAATGTCAATTTCACGATGTAACTACATGTAACTGTATGATGGTGCTCTTAAACGTGTTGATGTGTAAGAATGTGAAGAAAACAAGTTGAACTAGTTGGTTTGTTTCAAATGGCTAATTGTCTTTGTGATTAATGCGATTGGGCAAAAAGATATTCATAATTCAATTAAAGGTATGGGAGCAAGGGTTTATGTTGATGAGTATTGGGTTTTTACAATGAAACCTTCATGTAGATAACTGCAATATGACGGAAAACAAACGACAATATGTTGCAAAAATATTTATTTACTTTAAAAGTGTATCATCACTTTAAGAAAAGTTTTTTTTATTTCGTAGCTTAGACAGAAATTACAATATAACACCTCGTCAAAAGTTAAAGGTGTAATAAGGTCGTTAAGAAAGAGATACTATACCTTTAAATGAAGCTATAACGCAATTCTACGAAAAACAGGTCGCGACCTTACCAAATAAGTAGATCACGTGATTGGTCTGTGCTGTTGCCACAGTACTGAGAAAACAGATCGCGACATTACTAAATAAGTAGACCACGTGATTAGCTAGTGCTATTGTCTCTTGCTGACGCTGACCTTATTGGACTTGACTTATCACATGATTTCCAAATATAGTAATGCAAACATGTGATACTAATATATTCGTACGCAACTTTCAATAAATATCGTTTAAAACATAAATTAGCGTGTTAATAATATACGTGAATTGATAGTTGTGTAATTGTATAGCATTATTATTTTTTGATGAAATAAACTGTATGTCTTTGTCACGTTGAGATATATAAAATAGGCCGAAGTGTATTCACATCCTGTTCACGTGATATGTGTTCTCAAAAAACCCGAAATGAAATTATCTTGTGTTCATTTTGCGGTTTTGTTAAATCTAAGTTGGAATTGCTCCGCATTCCAACTTAAAAATGAGGCAATTTACTTTAAAAATTCATAGAAAATACTATATGGTATTGTCTTTAAACATCAATGTTATCTGGTCGACGTTCTGAGTATTTATTATGACAAGGCTTTGTCGAGTCATGATAATTTCTCATGGCCGAGACCAGAAAACATGGATGTTTTAGACACTTACATATAATCAAGTATCATACTAACATTTCCCATGAATAATATTTTAATACCGGTGTTCGAGCACCGGTCTCTCGTGGCGAAGTAGACTTTTAGAATACGAATGAATATATATTTGTCAGTTCCCTATTAGTTTTTAGCTCACCTTAGCACGAAGTGCTCAAGGTGAGCTTTAAGGTTTACTTGATGTCCGTCGTCCGTCGTCCGTTGTGCGTCGTGCGTCGTCCGTCGTCAACATTTACCTTGTGGACACTCTAGAGGCCATTTTTTTTTGCCCAATCAGCCTGAAAATTGGTCAAAATGATTATCAAGTTTAATACTGGGTCAACTGGGGTCAAAAACTAGGTCACAGGGTCAAATCTTAGAAAAACCTTGTGGACACTTTAGAGGCCATATTTTTAGCCCAATCAACCTGATAATTGGTCAGAATGATAATCTTGATGAAATCGCGGACGAGTTTTAAATTGGGTCAAGTGGGGTTAAAAACAAGGTCACAGAACCAAATGTTAGAAAAACATTGTGGACACTCTAGAGGCCATGTTATAAGCCCAATCAACCTGAAAATTTACCAGAATGATTATCTTGATAAAATCTCGGACAAATTCGATATTGGGTCAACTGGGGTCAAAAACTAGGTCACGGGTTCAAATCTTAGAAAAACCTTGTGGACACTGTAGAGGCCATACTTTCAGCCCAATCAACCTGAAAATTTGTAAGAATGATATCTTGATGAAATCTCGGACAAGTTCTAAATAGGGTCAAGTCGGGTCAAAAACTAGGTCACAGGGTCAAATCTTAGAAAAACCTTGTGGTCACCGTAGAGGACATATTTTTTGCCCAATCAACGTGAAAATTGATCAGATTGATAATCTTGATGAAATCTCGGACAAGTTCAATATTGGGTCAAGTGGGGTAAAAAACTAGATCACAGGGTCAAATCTAAGAAAAAACCTTTTGGACACTTTAGAGGCCACATTTTTTGCCCAATCAACCTGATAATTGGTCAGAATGATAATCTTGATGAAATCGCGGACGAGTTTTGAATTGGGTCAAGTGGGGTTAAAAACTAGGTCACAGGGCCAAATGTTAGAAAAACCTTGTGGACACTCTAGAGGCAATATTATAAGCCCAATAAACCTGAAAATTGATCAGAATGATAATCTTCATAAAATCTCGGACAAGTTCGAAATTGTGTCAACTGGGGTCAAAAACTAGGTCACGGGGTTCAAATCTTAGAAAAACCTTGTGGACACTCTAGAGGCCATATTTTCAGCCCAATCAACCTGAAAATTTGTAAGAATGATATCTTGATGAAATCTCGGACGAGTTCTACATAGGGTCAAGTCGGGTCAAAAACTAGGTCACAGGGTCAAATCTTAGAAAAAACCTTGTGGACACCCTAGAGGACATATTTTTTGCCCAATCAACCTAAAAATTGGTCAGATTGATAATCTTGATGAAATCTCAGACAAGTTTAATATTGGGTCAAGTGGGGTCCAAAACTAGGTTACAGGGTCAAATCTTAGAAAAAACCTTGTGGACACTTTAGAGGCCATATTTTTAGCCCAATCAACCTGAAAATTGGTCAGAATGATGATCTTGATGAAATCTCGGACGAGCTTTAAATTGGGTCAAGTAGGGTTAAAAACTAGGTCACAGGGCCAAATGTTAGAAAAACATTGTGGACACTCTAGAGGCCATGTTATAAGCCCAATCAACCTGTAAATTGATCAGAATGATTATCTTGATGAAATCTCACTCACACAAGTCCGAATTTAAGTCAACTGGGGTCAAAAACTAGGTCACGGGGGTCAAATGTAAGAAAAACCTTGTGGGCACTCTAAAGGCCATATCATTAGCCTAATCAACCTGAAAATTGTTCAGAATGATTATATAAATGAAATCTCAGACAACTTCGAAATTGGGTCTAGTGAGGTTAAAAACTAGGTCACAGGGTCAAATCTTAGAAAAAACTTTTTTAGATTGTTAATTCAGGTGAGCGATTTAGGGCCACTATGGCCCTCTTGTTGAATTATAATTTCAACACGACGGCTTTAAACGTATATGAAATAAGAAGAATTTCATATAACTTTATTCGCGATATAATTGATATACCATGTGTTTACTGTGAAGACAGATAAATCCTCCCAATTATGGGAACGCTGATGCTTTTGACGTCGTATAACCCACGTGCTAAATGACGTGCATCAATAAAATTCCCCCAACGTCAATATCACTACTTTTACCCAAATCATACACCTTTAAATTTAATAAAAAATTTAAACGCACAGACAAAGATTAAAATCCGCCATCAGTTCCTCCACTCCTCCTTCATCAAAATTTGTTCAAGGGCACATTAACGCGAAAATTAAAGTATTTCATAATAAAGCCTTTAGAATGAGAAAATGAATTGATTAATTGATTGAATAGATTTAGTACAACCATCGCATCCTTTCCTAGCCTCCAGCTGCTATCTCACATAGGTCTACGATTATCAACCCATTGGTGAGAGACAAATAGACGGAAAGAATGAGTTCCGCCATTGGGGATCGAACCCATGACCTCTGGATTGATAGTCCAACGCGCTACTAACTGCGCTATGACGGCATGAGAAAATGAAATACTGAAGCAGTTGCAATTCGGTTAACGTGATCAACAATCATACCTTTCGCAGCTCTTCGTAGCTTTATGTTTGAACTGACGATTCTGAGCATAGTAGAATGAATGACGTTGGCGCTCAGAATGGACGTAGTGAAATCGCGAAGTATAGTTGTCGTACAAGCGTCACCTCCTTCATATATCGATTTTTCTGTGCTCATACTGCGACGTCACGGGGTTGCCAAGGCGCTCTCTTAGCATAGTTGGTTATCCCCAAGCGATGCTATTACTATGATCTTGTCACAAAGCAACCTGATGGCGATTGATTTCTGCATACTAAAAGTGCAAGCCATGGTATAGTGCTCACTATCGACATTAGGCCATCTGAGCAATTGCGCCCCTGGGACTTTACGAAACTTCTTACGAAAAAAATAATCGTAAGTCAAAATCACAGATCGTACCTGGTGTTTTCATTCATTTTTAGATTGTGCCTTGCAATATCTCATTGGAATCGTCTTTAGAAAACTCTTCCAATGAGATGATGCATGGCAGAATTCAATATTAAGTTATTAATGTAGAAACAATTTTAATTTTTGACTTACGCAAGAAATGATCGTAAGATGTTTAGTAAAACAGGCCCCTGCAGCAATTAAAGCGATGCCAGGGTCTTCTAACTGCGCTCTGAAAATTTTCAGATAGTAGTGAGCGTGCTGATAAATCACCGCCCTAGAAAGTTAGACCGACATTTAAATATCTATTTCTATTTAAGGTAGTGGATCCGTAATAGTTCAGCAACTTTTCGGGAGTAATGAACTTTAACAGTGTTAACCGAGGTTTCCTAATGATTTTCATTAGGGAACCTCGGTTGACATTGTGAAAGTTCATGAAAGCCGAAATGTTGCGGAACTTTTACGATTCCACTACCTTTACACAATATTCTCAATATATTAATTCCGACTCTTTCAATCTTTGATTTCATAAGGAGAAAGTCTGCTAGACTCCGTTATCATTCAAGTTAGTGTCGAGTCCATCGAAGACTGACCGCTAAAACCTGTCTCAAAATAAACTGTACATACGACCCAAGCTCTTAAGGACATTTATAGAAACCGACTTTAAAATCATAAGTTCTAATTTAATCAACTCAGACATAACGATTTAAGATAAGACGTCAAACATTCAAAGTATGGCCTAAATAGAATCTAGAATAATGCAATGAAAATGTGGACGCCATTTTGGGTGTGTTTGTCGGTGATTTTTCGCGCCGTACTTTCACGCGATGTACATTTCTACGTAAGTCCGACTGGATCGAATAATAATAATGGGTAAGCACTTTCTGTACAGTCAATTCCGGTTAAAAACATAACCAAAGTAGAATATACATGTGCCCGTCAGACAAAAAGAAAGGGGGGGGGGGGAATTTAAGTGGCGTGTAAAGCGTTGACGCTCGTCAGACTGCGCGGATAGCGCAGACTGACTAGGGTCGGAACGTACTGCATCTCGCTTGTTTTCTGAATCTTGAATGATCTTTCTTCCTTCCCGTATAAGAATTTCTCAAACGCGATCTGTGTATGACCTATGCGGCTCTTAATCACTTTTTCAAATTTTTATTGTACGGACTAGACTGCCCGGATGGTCCTGCTTTGCATGACGTTTCGCAAATAAATTTTATTTTGTGGAGTTGAAAAGTCTTTCACCTAAAACAAAACGAACAACTTAATCCCCCGATTCTTCTTTGCGAAGTAACAACAATAACAACAACAACAGCAACCAAAACAACGACAACAATACAACAAGCAAGCAACTATAGTCGAATGCAAGTACCAATGGAAGAATTGAGTTCGATATGCACGCAAATAAACTTCATGGACCTCTTGAACCTTTAACCGAGGTTCTATCTCGTTACCCCGAACACCATTAAGATTTATTCTACTGTCTGACAAGAATATTCGTGGTGGTGTTAATTACATATTTCAAAGATCTGTCATGAGATTTTGTTTGCATCAATCAGATCTTAACACAGTCTAGAATAGAGATGTTATAAAGCAAGCATTGGCGATTGGCGAGCTAAATGATTTTTCTACTCTAAACGAGGTTAAGACCAGCTAGTCACAAACAAAATCGAATAACAGATTATTTTCTCTCAATCATAAACATCATCGTTGATTTCAACAGCTTTTTATTCCTATGATTACCATGTCTGAAAATTAAAAAAAAATCAAGTGAATAAGACGCAGCGTATGAGATACGTTAAAGAGATTCGTGGTTTAATCCCCTACCACCGCATAGATCAATACTAAAATATCGAAACTTGGGGATTTTTCTTCATAGAGCCGAGTCACGCACCCACAATTAATTACTAAAATAAAATATTGGCATTGTAATTGTAATTGTCAAGCACCCACCTGTACAAAATACTTATTTGGAGAAATAAAAATTCTACTCTCTGTAGCAGTCATGCTGCATTAACCGCCTCTAACATTTGTATTTTCCTAGTCGAAAAGTGCATTGGCTTTCCGATTTCTTTGATACTGATTAAGTTATTGTCCGTAGTATTTGAAAAAAGATGAAACTTTCTTTGTAGCCTACATCTAAGTAGGCTCTATGAAGAATACTTCCTTGTTCACGTACAATTGTCTATGGGTTGGTAAGGGATAAAATCATTTACCCCTTGGAATAAAAAAGTTCGAATGTCATTGATGAAGGCCAAAGATTTACTACTTTGCTGAGTTAGTTATGTGCTTATTATTGTTTCAGCACATCAACCAAGTTTCCACTAAGGACTATACAGGCGGCCATTTACAAAGCTCAAAGTCGACAATATAATGCCTCGGACAGTATGTTTACATAGCTTTCTTTAATGGTTTTCGGTCGATTATCCAGCCGCCACCATAGCGCAGTTGGTTAGGCATTAGACTTCAAATCCGGAAGTCGTGGGTTCGATCCCCGGTGGCGGCAAATATCCTTTCCGACGTTTCCGACGTTTGTCTCTCACCAATGGGTAGATACTCGTAAACCTATGTGAGATAGCAGTCGGAGGCTAGGAAAGGGTGTAATGGTAGTACAGGTGAAAGAAATACAAGGAATCCACTGTTAGGTGCTCCGGCCGCCGCGATATAACTGCAAGATTGTTGAAAGCGGCGTTAAACCCATTCAAACAAACGAAATCGATCGATTATCCAGAAATAGCGGTCGATTATCATTTGATAAACTCACCACCAAACCAAATGATAAACCACGCTTTTGTTCATTTCACTCTTTTGATGTCATCTAAGCGAAGACGAAAGAATACAGTCAATTTTGCTCGAGCGACCACGTCTATTAAGCGACCATTATTTTTTAGCGACCATTTTTATTAAGCGACCGTTTTCAAAATCCCATTCTTTGAATCAAAATATCTTAAAAACGTAGGTATTATTGGTCTAAAGAATTTTTGAAAATAACTCCTTTGTTGTTAAAACTCACCAGAATCGTCTCAATGTGACGATTCTATTGAGTTTTAACAGCATAGGATTATTGAGAATTTCGCAGTAACTTACGTATACAATTAAAAAGTATGCAAGATTTTTTGTAAACAAAACGTGTATTAAGGTTTAATTTAACTATTTACTTTAACGACCGCTTTTTTGTGGCCCCGTTAGAGATCGCCTTAACAAGTTTTACTGTAAATGGCGGCATGACGTTGTAAACCAAACAGTTCTTTTTTTTATTTTTTTGTGCCATTCTGCATTAAAGATATATAGAATAATCGTTTGTATGTTTTTTAGCAAGATCGATTTGTATTTCATTTCTTGAACAGCAAAACTACTCGTAAAACAAAGCTTTTGCTGTTCATTCAATGGAATATAAACCGAACTTACAGTGAAACAAACGGTTTTCCTCTTTTTCTTTTAACAAATGTCAAGTTTGCGATAATTTCGTCCGGTCCAAATTGACAGACTTTGTAGATATATAATACGCACTTAGTTTTTTGTATGAAAAAAATATCTAACGAGGTTTCGGGAATTGACAATTGTCGAGATTCTGTCCTCTATTTGCCTTGTTTTCATCGGTGTTTCTAACAGAAATATAAGTTTCTAAAAATAACCACATTATGTTATTGTTCTAAAAATAACCATGTGATATCATAAAAATTATTAAATGGGATATAATCACACGGGTATTTATATTGTTATAAGATAAACGATAATAGTAAAAGTTTGCTACCGTTTACCATACGATGTTATAACGACGAAGACGAATTTTAAGATAACGTATCTTTTAAGAGCATTTTTAAAACGAAAAAAGTCAACTGTTCAATAATGCATGATTAATAATTAAAGAAAACTAAGGTATGAATATGGATTAAGTAACGATATTCAATTTTGCGTCGTTATTTCTATTACTAACATTATTCTAGAAATACATGTTAAGAATTAAATAATTTAATATTTTCAACAAAAATCCTTGTTGTCATTGAAAACCATAGGATATCACTATTGGGACCATAGTGCTCCCCCTTCCCCCTTAGCGCTCCCTCCTATAAGGTAGTGGACCCGTAATAGTTTTGCAACTTCTCATAAGTAATGAACTTCAACAGTGTAAACCGAGGTTTCCTAATGATTTTCATTAGGAAACCTCGGTTAACATTGTGAAAGAATATGTGGTCCGAAATGTTGCGGGACTATTACGGGTCCACTACCTTAAAGCGGACCAAGAGGGTTCGAAGTACAAATGAGGGGGGGGGGGGGATCGTTTTCCTCTAATCACAAAAGAACTGCTTTTACAGACTTATATATCGAGTTAATGCAAGGATACCATGATCTCGAACAGACATTATATATTGGACAACACCATGGAAAAATGCTTACAATTCGATCATATAATTGGCAAAGAGTCCACGTGGTAAGATTTTAGTAAATTGAAGAACTGGAAGCAAAATGTGAGTGTTTTTTAAAGCTACTATCATTAATGTTTTTATATACACGTCTATTTATATCCTCTCTGAAAATCTTGCTTCAAGCGATAGTATCTTATACATGTATATAGAGTTCCTATGATAAGATTTCAATAAATTGTATTTTGTAAGGATCTCTGTCAGTTAGATGTGACAAAAAAAAAAAAAAAAAAAAAAAAAAAAAAAACCTGCAATTACAAAAGGTTGCTATTTTGTATACACCTCTATTTATATGAAATATGAAAATCTTCCTTTGAGCAATTAGATTGTTGTTCGGCGAGATAAGCGTCGTAACTTTACTTCAAAATCAATTTAAGCTAAAAATGTAGGTACAACAAATCAGTCTTTCATACTCGAAAATATTTTACATTAATGGCGGAAAATTATGAAAATCAGCATTTCCGGTTTACATGAATAACTTGATTGGCCAATCGACTACTGATTAACAGCAGCGAACCATGCGTTATCTTTTTTTCAATACCACAAAATTATTCAAAAAGGAATAGATAAAACAGTTATTTAAACCACTCAGTTTTTGAATATTTCGGTTAAATTGGTATATTTCTAGAAGAAAGAAACAAATCTTAAGGCTACATCATAATTATATAAATCGATACAGCCATTTTATTTTTAATAAAGTGGCTTTATCGATTTATATGTTTATGTTGTAGTTTTCAGATTTGTTTCACCTTTCTTGAAAAGGCACTTTTTGCCGCAATAATGTTATACTCAGTGGTTTAATTATATGATCATTTCTCTTTAAATTATGAGACGAGTAAAGATGTAATTTCTGTAATTAAAACTTTCTTGATTAAATTCGATTGGTTGTAAGAATTTTTGTTATGACGCAATCGTTTTTCCATTCAGACAGGTGGCCGCCAGATACCGTATCGCAGTTTCCACCGAGTTACAGACCAAAGTATACTAAATTCATTACCACGAGCTACCAGGAATCATGTATGTTTTGTTTTGATTAATTGTTGGTTGTACTTTTGAGACATCAATTGAAATTAACAGTTCTTAGGTAAAGCATTTGAAAGTTATGCACATTCGTCTAAACTATATACATGTAGATACAAATGTATTGTCTTATTATAAGATCCAATCATCTGATCATTTTGATCATTTCTTACATATGATGATGAAACTTTCAAGTGCTAATTCAAATGTGAATTCCAACAATCCACTGAAAAGAATTATAGAATTAACCTTATACATAGTATTAAACCATGAGTATGTCCTTTTATAACCTTCCAAGGCGCTTTGCAGATACGTTACGTGAACCTCAAACAATTCAACATAACCGACTATGGTACGTTACAACAGTGGGGCTTTCACGCTTTTAGACACGCACCATTGGAGGTTTTTGAGAATGGTCATCCGTACCGAATGGCACAGTGGCCTAACAAAGTAAGTACATAGATGATATTGAATGGGGCTTTGTTAATGAAAAACAATTCATTAATCGAGTCGTTTACGCATACAGCCAATAATTTAAAAGTAGAAAGCTTTCTTAGTTAATGCAAGACATGGTCAGTTAAATAATGGGCATTTTATTCCATGCCATGGAAAATAGATGTATAAAATCTGTTTGGGCAATTCATGGGCACTTGGAGTCAGAATTTATAACAACTTACATATCACCATGAAAAACAAAACACAAGGTAGTGCAGTCGCCATGTTCAAGAGGACGAATGTTTTACAAGTAGCTTTGGCTTCCGTCACAGACATGTTAACTCGGAGAGTCGAGTACCAAATTGCTTGAAAAATCTGTTCCCTTAGAAAATGGAGACTGCACTACCCTGTGTATTTTTTATAATAGTGATATAAGTAAGTTGTTAACAAATCTTGAATCCAAGTGCCTATGGGACAATTCAGAGCAATCCTTTAGTAATCTACGATCGACCCCGGATGTATTTGGTTGGACAAGTTTACTACTTCTTAAGAGCAACATGTCCGCAACTGCAGTATAGCTGTAAATAATCCGTCGCAGGACGGGACCGCAACCCCGTGGAAAAGAAATATTGAAACTTTGGGTTGACAAGACCAATACGAAGACTTTGATAATTGTCTGCGTGGGTTCGATCCCGAACAGCGTCGATTTATTTTCATATAAGCTGACTTAAGCAATTGTAAACCCTTATATATATGTGTGTGTATTTTCGTTGATTTACAGTAAAAACATCGTGAAATTGACATTCACTGCGATCAAAACCATTAAATATCACTCACCCAGCGCTCCATTCATTCATTTGAAAACACTCACTCACACCGATCAAAAACGCTCCGAAATTATAAGAAAATATTTCGAAATCGTGATTAATTTTTTCCCTACAATTTTGCGACGCCCCACGAAGCCTTGAAATCTTATTTATTCCACAATTCTAGGGTTACACTAACATTGTTGGAATACCTGATGGACGTCAAGGTTTACGATTTCAATATAATTCTACAAGACCGACGTCATGGCGACACCTCGATGATGTTTGGGTCTATGGATTCTGGTAAGCAATAAAGACGATCAGAAAGACACCCTTTAATTGACGACCATTTTGGTGAACGAAAACGTTCACCAAAGTAACTATGTGAGAAACACACCGGCGTATGGATGATCCGCGTAAGCATATCGAGGGTAAACATAAGTTGCTAGATCGTAACCCATTAACTTTGTTTTTATCTTATATACCCAATACGTAGTGGCATCAGAAACGGTAACCAGTCTAGTTAGATCCGTGCACAACGAATGCGTTACGATCTTTACCGAAGATGATTAACAAATAATAAAAGAAGTAATACCATGTCTATAAGCAGCATGCAATCGCATCTCGGTTAAATAAGGGTCAATCGTCGAAAGTTCCGAGTGGGTGCTTAGATTACAAATCATAAATTGAAATCACATTAGGTAAATAATGTTAGCAGAAATATCATTAATTAAAAAAAAAAAATACTTAATTTCGTCTATAATTTGAATCTATTTACGAAATAACGAAATTACGCAAAGTTTCATTAGTCTGAAAATATTAGTATGATGTAAATTATGCCTTTTATGAGCGGATGCCAATTTCATATAGTTAATTTGATGAGATTTTTTTTCGTAGAAGCTAAAGCATGCATTGATATCAACCAAATCACAGAGGGAACACTTCAACAGAAGGAATTCATATCATTCTAATGAATACCTCCATTTATGAGCAGAGTTTGTTTCCATATATGAAAAATATTCAATCAACATTTTAAAGAAATAATTCTTGAATGACTTTTAACTTGTATGGCAAGTGAAATTTGATTTGCTTGGATTACCTTGGTTTTATCGATTGGAGATATTTCCATAATATGCCAATATTGAGTAATTCATTTTAACTATCTCTTTCACATTACTATGCGAACAGGGACGTTCAACATCAGCACTTTCAGTGCTTTGTTATCATAGCGCGTCCTGGACTCAATATCCCCTTTCTCAGACAGAAGATTTAGTTCCTTATTGTTTGTTTCAGTTTTCAAACGATTTATTTTTCATTGAGTAAACAGCAAAACCTACGTTTCCATGAATGGCGAAATATAAGTTTTGTTGTTCGCGAAATGAAATATCAATCGATCTTACTCTGAAAAACAAACGATTGTACTATTTTTTCTTTAATGCGAAATTGAGATAAAATTGACAGTTTGCGGACAAATTTCCTCATAAATAGCGTCATTTCGCACGTGATTGCTATGCAACGTTTATGATGACGTCACTTAGGGCTCCGCTTAGATAACGTCAGGTAGGGTGAAATCAACAAAAGCGGGGTATAAGTTTTTGATAATTTCACTGGTAAGACGGTGAGTTTTTCAAATGATAATCTACTATTATTTCCCGAAACCTCATAAAAAGCATTAACGAAAAGTTTATTTTTAGCCCTACATTTGTAGCTATACTTTGATTTGTATAATTGGACTTTATAAAACAAAAGAAAGCTACTTAAGATGCTATACGGCAAGAGTATACATGTAGATACGACTAAATTACATGCAAAATCACATTACGTCTATGCACACTTTTACGTGATCCGGCGTTGAGTTTTTGTTGCTGTTCTTGTAGATTTAGGACTAATGGCTGGGCAGATGGATCTGCCAAATTTTAACCAATATCCACGAAAAGCATGATTGTTTGACTAGATAACGAACAAATAACCTTTTTGATTAAAAAATGTATGATTAAGATCATTTTTTTTATCTCAAGATTGATCATAATTATTTCATAACTTAATTTTCTTTAAGGTCTCATGGTTGGGCAGATAGATCTGCTAAAGTAACATCAATAGACACAAGAAATATGATCGTTAAATTGGACAACAAAACTAATACTCTTCTTGGTTTGAAAACAGGTATACTTAAACTTTGTTGACCGAAAATATATCAATATTTTTTTTTTTTCAAATTCTAATTTTCTTCTTAATATGTCTTATGATAAGGCAGATAGAACTTATCACGTTACATCAATAGACACCAGGAATATCATCGTCACACTAGACAACAAAAAATATGTTTTGAAAGCTGAAAGACAAATGAGCCTGTGCGTGACATTTCCAACAATTTGAAATATTCTTGAGGTGCAACCGTTGAGTAGCGTAGACACCCACAAACTGTAAATATAAAGTTACCCTATGGTCTACATATACTTTGGGACCTTATCTATCTACTAAATGCATAGTGAAGACTCTGGTCAGGCTGTGCGGATGCACAGACTGGTCAGAGTCTTTTCTTTGCGCGCGCTTGAAATTGTTGGAAATCTCAGGCACAGGCTCAAATTGTGTGTGGCTCGTCCCGAGAAAAGGATTTGATTTGAATTGGGGTTTTACGTCGCTTTCAACAATCTCTCAGTTATATCGCGACGACTGGAGCACCTAACGATGGATTCCTGGTATTTCTCACACCAGTACTACCACCACATCCCTTTCCTAGCCTCCAGTTGCTATTCCACATAGGTTTACGATTATCTACCCATTGGTGGAAGACAAATGTCGGAAAGGATAAGTGCCGCGGCCGGGGATCGAACCCGTGCGAATATAGACCCCTGGATTAGAAGTCCGGCGCGCTACCAACTGCGCTATTGCCGCGGCTCCCGGGAAAAGAAACCATCCGAGAAAATAAAAAAAACAATTGACTCTGGTTAAACAAGTATTTGATAAATAAGTTAGTAAATGGATACATACCGGTCAAAAAAAAATTATTAAATTTTACAACATTTCCTTCAGCCTAAAATTTTGACGCGTGATTTTATTGAATCGAACGAACCTCAGCAAGCTGAATAATGTTTTTTTGCGTTGTAAAGAACAAAAATGAAAAGCTGTAATCGCTGTTTATACTTATTTGGGGTAATTCTTTTAAGAAATAGCTAAATGCGAAAACTTCTACTTTTGTCCGCGCAGTCTGACCAGGATCGAGTCTTTACATACTGCTCAAACTGCCTCTTTAAGCCTACTAGGTCACATGTCTGTAAATCAAAATGGTGTATCGTTTTTAGTTGTATTAAAAATTGTTATCTTTTTTTCTCGGACATGGATGCTCTTTGGACAAGGTTTATTATCCTTAGATAAAATTATCAGAAACATTCCTTTTAGCGTTTTTTTTTCTTCTTTTTGCCAATGGCATTTGATTTCGTCAAATGGCTATCAAAGTTATGTTTCGTTATGTAATATTATGATATAACATATATATGATACGTACTTAGTGTTTTGAAAAAAATATTTAACGAGGTTGGGAGAATTGATAATTGCCAAGACTCTGTCGAGACAATAATCAATTCCCACAACCGAGTTAGATTATTTTTCATACAATAAACTAAGTACGTATTATTTTTATCATATAACCTCTATTTGCCTTGCTTTCGTCGATGTTTTTAACAGAAATGCAAATTTCTGAAAATAACCGCATTATGTGATATCATAAAAAATATCATATTGGATGTTATCACACGGATACTTGTATAGTTATAAGGTAAAATATATTATTATAAATTTATCTCTTTAAGGTCACTGGGGCGGTGAAGGCTCTGAAGGTGGCTTCTTCAAGTTTGTCAATGTCTTATCGGAGCTTGACGAGCCCGTAGGTATACTAAATCAATTTCCAACGATTTACTGAAGTTCAGTTCTAACACAAATTTGACGTTTTTTAGAACTCGTATAATGTACAAGAAATTCTTACCCAACATAACGGAGGTACCCGAATAACATACATATATACCATAAACAAAAACGCAAGCACACTGTTGGTAGTTTTCGAATGATATTGAAAATTCTTAAGCAACAATGAGGTTTAAGTACTCGAATGGTGTATCAGAAATTCTTACGTTACACTGATTTATAGTAATCAAATGAGATACCAAACTTCCAAGGCGGTGGTACTCGTTTGCTGTGCCAAAAATGATAACGAAAATATGAGATAATAAAACTAATATATACTGTAGCAAACTTGTAGCGTGATGCCAAAATTGCAATACCTTATTCTTTGAAAATTCTAACCAAACCCTGAGGTTATTGTACTCAAATGACGTACCATGTAATCCAATGCAACACAGTGGTAGTACGTAGTCGAAAATTATAAAAAAAATATCTTACCCAAAACTGAATAAATTTTACCCTTGCGAAGAACTATAAAATTGAATGCAAAATTCTTACAATGTACAAAATACTCTTGTGCAAAAATGATTTTAAGTACTCGAATAGTGTAACCAACTTTTAACTCAGCACTTGTGTTGTTTTACTAGCATGGTGTAGCTTCATTGAGGCATTAAAACTCGGATAACTTGCCCAAAATTCTCATGCAAAACCAAAATGTTTGTACGAGAATGGTGTTACAAAATCTCTAAAGCAACGCCGAGGAGGTAGTACTCGAATCATGTATCAAAAGTCTAACAAAAGTATGGGCTAGCAGTACTACAACTTTATAGCGAATTTATAAGGCCATACTGTATTGTAGAACTCATATATTGTACCAGAAATTCTAAAGTAAGATTGCTCAAGGAGGCATTAATCGGATGGATAATCATTTTTAAGTTGGAATGCGGAGCAATTCCAACTTAGATTTAACAAAACCGCAAAATGAACCCAAGATAATTTCATTTCGGGTTTTCTGATAACACATATCACGTGAACAGGATATGAATACACTTCGGCCTATTTTGTATATCTCAACTTGACATAGACATACACTTTACTTCATCAAGAAGTAATAATATTGTACAATTACACAACTATCACTTCATGTAAATTATTAACACGCTATTTTATGTTTTAAACGATGTTTATTGAAAGTTGCGTACTAATTTACCAGTATCACATGTTTGCATTACTATATTTGGAAATCATGTGATAAGTTAAGTCCGATAAAGTCCGCTATTGACAAAAGCACTTGCCAATCACGTGATCTACTTATTTGGTAATGTCGCGACCTGTTTTTCGTAGAATCGTGGCAATAGCAAAAGCCAATCACGTGATCTGCTTATTTGGTAATGTCGCGACCTGTTTTTCGCAGAATTATGCTATAGCTTCTTTTAGAGGTCTAGTTTCTCTTCCTGAATTACCTATTACACACTTCAACAAGATAGTCAGATGATTTGTATCTAATTGTTCCGTAAACCATCATTCGAAAAACGCTCAACACCAGATTATTTATCTGTATTAAAAACCCGATCCAGTAATTTTTTTTTATTACTTCTCTAAATTAACCGAACCCATTTCCAAATCGCGCGACAAATTCACTTGATGGTGGACGCAGCAAGGATCGATGAAGGTAGAGATCCACAAGTTTAAGTGAGTGATCAGAGGTCAAATTTGTCTGTACCTGTAAAGACAAAATTTACCTTTGACCACTCACTCTAAATTGGGGGTCTATAGGGTAAAATTTATCAATCGTTCTGCTTTTGTCCATTTTTTTTAATTGCTTAGGCATAAAATCGCTGATGCAAAAAAACGCTCGTGCGCAATCCTTTAAACTATCATTGATGATTACAACAAGTTAACTACAGCCTTTTTTTTTTATCAAATATCTGAACAAGTTTACCAACCCCCACGTGTTTTGCCTTCAGGAGCCTCTTTCAAGAAAGGTCCTACGACCGAAATTTGATCGTATTGCAATCGTACGATTAAAATTAGCTTTCAAGAAACATATTAGAAGCATGTCGTATCGTGTATTTTACGATCAAACTTGCGACACCTAAAGGCTAGTCGTAAATTTTGACTGTGCAAGCATATTTTTTTCTCCGATTTCATTTTTATACGCCGGTGGTGACGGTCGTATATTGGCGTCATCTTTTCATTCTATCCGTCCGCCCGTCCATCCGTCCGTCCGTCCGTATGGTACGTCCACTTTTCTTGTAAGCACAACTCCTCCAATGATTCTGGTTGGATTTGGACTAAACTTTCAAAGAATGTTCCTCGTCACCTGACCTTGCACAAAAATCCACGGTTAGGTGAATTTCAGCGAGCGCGTCTTGGAAAAAGGGACCTTCATGTAAAAAAAATATGAACGCATCTCCTCTTCCCTCGTTTATGGACCGATTTGGATGAAACTTTCACAGAATGTTCCAAGTGACCTGACCTTGCGCACCAAGTCACAGTTTGTGAATTTCAGTCGCGTCATGGAAAAAGGGGGCCTTCATTTAAAAATTCTTGTGAACGCATCATCGTCAATTTATGAACTGAAATTGAAATAATGTGAACGCAACTCCTCCTCCATTTATGGTAATATTTGGATGAGAAACTTTCACAAAATGTTCCTAGTCACCTGAACTTGCCTATACAGTCTTGGTTTGGTGAATTACAGCTGCGTCATGGAAAGAGGGACCTTTTTGTAAAAATTCTTGTGAACGCAACTCCTCCTTTATTTGTGGACATATTTTGAAGAATTTTCTACGAAATGATCATTGTTACCTGAATTTATGCATGTTGTTGCATTTAAGTAAATTTAAGCCGCGTCATGGAAAAAGGGGCCTATTTGTCAAAGTTCTTGTGAATGCAACTCATCCTTCATGGAAAAATGGCCGTATTGTTAATTTTCTTATGGTACAAATTGTACATATGAGATGAAAGTTAACAGATCTCTTTAAGGATTGATTTGGTTGATACTTTAAAAGGTTATTCTTCATCTTGTTTTTATTAATATTAGTTGCAGTTAAAAGAGGCGTTAAACTCATTCAATCAATCAATCATAACGGACAGTTTGAACCTGACAATTTAAATGGTAGGTCTGTAAATGTTTTGAATTTGGTACTGTCAAAATTAGTAGTGTGAACAAGTATTTTTTCGTGAAATAGCAGCAGAGTGGTGGTGTATATTGAGACTATGGAACTCTTGTTACTCCAGCAGAGGGGTTTCCGATTATTTAGCTTTAAACATGCCAATTTTAAGTACAATACAGTGAAATAAAAAGGATATACCGGAAAGAATGGATGCGCCATCATTTCGTAGCTTGATTGAGCTCTATGATAATCGTACGATTGTCGCAGAATGTTTACATAGAGGTATTAAATTGTTATATCTATCGTAGGAACTGGTCCGTTTTTGTTCATGGCTAAAAACAATTGCTTTACCTTACTTGTTTTAGGGAGGCAAAGAATAGCGTCCACTAGAATGTTTCATTATAAGTATTTAAAAAAAAAAAAAGAGTTGTCTCTGTAAAGACTCCGTTGTTCCATGTTTTGGGCGAAACATTGATTATTTGAACATTCAAGTGTTTTCGGTTAACATAATATCATTTGCAATCATCTACAAAGCTGCAAAATCGCAAACAATCAAAAATGGGAGTATTTCCATTTAGCTAAACGCAAAGTTTGAACCATCATTTCAAACTGTAAATAATTCTTTAATAAAGGAACGAAATTTCAATGTATAAAAGTTTTCTAGTAAGTAACACTGCTACGACAACGACAACTTACGCATGAAAGATTGATTATAATACTTTCATCTGCAAGCGTTAGAATGGGATAACCAAAACTTGTTACAATACGTTCTATTCATACGAAAAGCTAAACAGATAACAGGAAATATTGAAACAAGAAAAAAGTTATAGTCAATGAGGAACAAATTAGGGTCTCTGATGTTGCATCTATCCTTTGGTAGAAGTTTGTATAAGAATAAAAGTAAATATTTTTACCTAATAAACAAACCACAATAATTATTGAATATAATGATAATGATAAAAAGATTAGAAGTTAAGACCTCGAAACATTCACCCAGAATTTGGTACATGCGATCATGCTCATTTTACCAGGACGTATCAGGTATCAGGTTCAATTAGTTTTGTAATGTTCCAAAAATCCGGCGCGACGGCCCGGAGTCGTTGTATTGTCGTTGAAATATTTTTTTATTTTAAGATTTCAAGTAAACATCCTTTTTTGGTCATTATGATGATTTTATGTTCTGTAGTTTAGGGGACAGTTTACCCACTAACGAGTAAATTTATATCAGATGACCTGCACGTGCAGATTCAAAAGATAAATTTTACAATGACCAATTTCATATGCACCAACATATTTTCTTGATTTTTGTAGTCAGCATTATGTTCTTTCATATTTTCCTTTTCATCATTTTTTCTTTCGTCAGATTCATGCCTGTAAAATCTCAAGATTTAGGGATTTAAGCGTCTCTCGTTGTTGAAACACATTGATCAATATACGCCCGTCAAAAGACGAGACGTATAATGTGATCACCTGTGGTGGGTGGGAGGCGTCAGCTTCGTTGCGGTCATCGTCCCTTGAACGCGTTCCAACTTATCAGTACTTTCAGTACTTTGATTTTAACGAATATCAAAACTGTTGAACTATACCCGCATACCAAATTCTGACGCAATTTGGGGAAGAAGTTTGTTGATGATTTACCATCATTTTATGCCATGTTTTTAAAATCTTTAAAGGAACATCTACTTCCTACTTGGAAGAACAGTTTGTTTTAGCAGATACCTGCCACAGCCATTTTACAAGGTTAAGTTCCGAGTTTTGTTTTAAAATTTCGAAGGTAAAGGGCTTTGGTATTAAGTCGTTTGCCTATAATGGTTGCTCACTATAGAATCGTTTACCATTACATATTAAGTTATCGTCCAATCCTAACATTTATAAACAAATGGTTAAGAAACATTATCTTGATACTTCTTAAATAACTGTAATACTATGTTAATAACACTTTGTCTGTGATATTTGTACCATGTGGTTATTTGCTGATCTGATGGAAGTAACCCCTATGTGTGCCTTGCTAGGAGATGTCTTTGTTTATCTCTGGACCACAATGGAAACAAGAAAATTATCATTTCCTTTTTTGTGCTATCCATGATAAATGAAAACATGCCCTAGTACAAGAATTATAGCTTAAAAATCTTAAGTGGCAAAAATACCTAGTCATAATCATCATTTATTTTTATACTTTTTTTTTAAATAGTTTTTTTTAAAAAAGCTTTCAGATTTTATTTGTTAACCATAATTCATTTCTTGTACTATGTATAACTGTTTTCATTTGTTGAATAAATTCTATCTAATTCTATCTACCAAACTTCTGACCCAAGATTGATGTTTTAGTACTCGTGAACTATATAAGTACAGGTAAACTATATCAATCGTTTGAAATTGAGTTTGAAGTATCATTAAACTTTCTTCCGTAAAACTCCGATGTTTCGCTTTGTTTTGGATTTCCTATTCCACTTTTTCCTTTTCCTTAGATTTGAGACTAGCAATTGCCTTTTACGATTTTTAAGGGAGAATATTACCTTGACAAGAAGACTGGTAACCTGTACGTCTGGTTGATGTCTAGTAAATCAACGGATGTGATACATGTTTCTACTATTAAAGACTGTATTGCGTAAGTGTTTTACATTCTTCCTTTTGGAGGTTGAGGATTGTAATTGTGGCGGCTATCATAGATCAAGTTTTTTCAAAAATACTAAATTTCAAAACAGATATCTTACCTTTTTTTCTGTCAAGACCCATTTACACGTATCTATTTTTAAAGGGTTTAAGATTAAAGCCGTGTCCGGGATATAAAGTAACCCTGTTTTACCAAAATTTCCATCACATAGAACATAAATTTTTAAGTACTACTGATTAAATAGAATAATATGAGAACCGTTGTGATCTACGAAAAGTAAATATGAAATGAAAAAAAGAAATTATACAAAACCCAGATAGGTGGGAGCAATATAGGGACATTTTACAATCATTTAAATTTCAGTCACATTTGACAAAAAGCGAATATTACACCAATTAGGAACAAATCCGTGAAACTATTTTTGTGCATACTCAAAATATGAATCTAGAAGTAACGAACATAAATTCTATTGACGTTTCAGAATGATAGTAGTCTTTTTCTTAAAAAAAAACCCACATTTTCTAATTAAAAAAATACAATGGATAACAAAATTTAAATGATTGGATAACAGTTTCAGCAGCCGAGTTCACAACGTAGTACTCTCAAACTTTATAATTGAGGTGTGCCGAGATCGTGGTATAACCGGTGTTAACGTGAAAAATATTCAGATTACAAACATGGAGGTCAGAAATACGGGTACGGTCTGTTTTCTATATCTATATCTAATACTTTTTTCTTCTTCATAAAATATGATTTTTGTATAGACTATGTAAATATTTTATTAAAATATATATGTAGGCTTAATTCAAAAACCTACTCACATTAAAACTGTTACACTTGGTACGTATCAGAAAACCCCGGACTGAAAATAATCTTACGCGGGCCGGGGTCGAACTCGCGCGAAATAGATATTTTTGTATTAGGTTTAAAAGACCAATTTGCCAACCGCTTAGCCAAAGAAGATCTTTCCTGATACAAATTTCAGGGATTGTATTAAAACCTTTCTAAAGCTAAGTATAGTATGTAGGTGAATAACTATCGTAACATGTATGAATGCGATTTGATACTCATTGTGTTCTTTTATTTTTCTTATGTTCGATAATAAAAAAAAAACATAAAAAATGTGTTTATTTTTTCATTACAATGTGAGGCAATATCAACAGTTCAGCTTGAAATATGTTGAATGTCCTTGGTGTCGTTTATTTGCAATCCCCCAAAAATTTATAAATGCTTTAACCAATATTTTGATTGTAATATCAAATTACTTCAACGTGCGTTTTGATATTCGCAAACGATCGGTTCTGCTGTACATATGACACATGTGATTTATTTTAGCTATTTTGAGCTTACTCATGTTTATCCGTCATATTTACAACTCACATATAGTAATTGTGCTGAGTAAAGATTCGAACAATCTGTAAATCATTTTAAATGAGCCTGTACACGACATTTCCAACAATTTCGAAAATGCGCCGAGCAAAGACTCTGGCCAGCCTGTGCATCTGCACAGTCTAGACAGTTTCTACACTTTTAGAAAAGGTATCAGAGTTTCTTTAGACAGACTGAATCTTCTAATTATACTGTGTTATTGGCTTTGTTGCTGTTTAATGACCTCGGGTATGCTTCAAATTGTTGAAAATGTCACGCAGAGGTTCAATAACCCTGTTGAATATTTTTGACATTACACGGGTGTTATTACACTAGTGAAATAAGTATGCAAATGAGCTCAGAGCGAACCGCAACGATATTTTGTTACCGCGAAAATGACGTCAAAATGTATACGCGGAAAATTGAAATGATGAATTTCAATAATTTTGACGATTTTTGCAAAAAAATAGGGTCATATTATGAATAGAATATAAAATTTGTGCTCATAAAATACAGAATTTATTAAACTCGTCATCTAAAACAGATTAAAACTCGTCGAAGCCTCGTTTTTATCTGTTTATAGATGACTCGTTTAACAAATGCGGTATTCCATGACCACTCATTCAATATCCTCTATTTATTCACCAGGTGATGTGAACATAAACCTAGGTGGGGATTCAAGAAGTGTCTCCATAACAAAGAGTAGACTTCACGACGGGGATAGCGCCATTTCGTTATCAGGTTCAATATATGCACAAAAAACATCAGCCCTGCGTTCAGGATCACAAAACGGGGCAAACAGTTTTCCAATTATACCCCGCTTTGCACGTGTTCTTACGTGCAAAGCGGGGTGAAACTGGAATACTGTTTGCATCGATTGCCATCCTGAACGAAAGGCTGCAATAGCCCGTCAATATAGTCAGATATTTCTCTCATACAGAATATCATGAATAATCTTATATTATTTCATTGTCAATTTCAAACATGCATTTAGAAAAAGTAAAAATCAATTGATAGTCTTCAAGTTTTGTTATTCATGGATTTAATTGTTAAAGTGTCCACATTCGGCCAATCTTTACGAGTCAAGGGGTATCGAATCGATAGCTTCTTCTCGAATAAGAAAAGTAAAACGTTCGTAGCCCTTGGCTCGACAAGATGACATTCGGTATACGGAGACAATACGGGGCTCATAAAATCTTGCGGTGCCTGTGCGGTCCTACATCGCAATAGAACATATAGTTACAGGCATAGGCACAAGCATAAAGATATTGCACGGTGACCACAAAACGATTTGGGAACCGCATCGTGATCATATGTGTAAATCATATCCGGGCAATCGACACACTGAGACCGATTGGCAACCATACAATTTACGAAAATGCATCGACCCACAAAACGGCATCAACAAGCCAGCTTTCTGTAAGATAAAGGGCGAATAACTAAGAAATAGAGACGACCAATTTAGAGTTTGTGAACCCTTTCTCTGAACGGTCAATGTCTGTCTGTCTGTCCTTTATTTACAAGTAGAATAAAATATATATATATATATATATATATATATATATATATATATATATATATATATATATATATATATATATATATATATATATATATATATATATATATATATATATATATATATATATATATATATATATATATATATATATATATATATATATATATATATATATATATATATATATATATATACAAACAAAACCTTAGGCTACGACAATGCTTCTTCTTAAAAATTCGGGATACTATATCTCACAGAAACTGTGGTAAAAGTGGATAGAGTTTTAGAGTTCTATTTTTATACAACCACTTATTTCCTTTTACAAATTAAAAAAAGTCAGTTCAAGATGGACATTTTTATATTTTACGAATCTTTATAAACAGCATCCGGTCATATCTAAGATATACAATTGGTTAAATGAATACCGAAGTTATTCTCATCCAACAAGGCCAGCGTTCAGGCATCTTTTCGAGCCAAGGATTACGAACGTTTTTATTATCTTACTGCTATTCGAGAAGAAGCTATCGATTCGATACCCCTTGACTCGTGAAGATGGCGTTCAGGATGAAACGTTAGCGAAGCGTTTTCGAAATGATACCCCGCTTCGCGTGTTTTTACATTCAGTTGATTCGATTGTACCAATTGAAACAAAAATCCTGGTTGGTTGAAAATAACTTCCGATCAAAATTTAACCAATGGCAATCGTTTATACATCGATGTCTTGTGTCTTCTTCAGGTGGAAATCGCAAGTTGTTACAAAGTTCGGGTAACATCGTAGAGGATAACGACATCTACCGCTACACTCGTGTGGGTATCGTAGGAAATGATGCCATTAAAATATATGGTATAGGGCAGCTTACAAGATACAACAACATACATGATGGGTCCTCCCAAGCCATAAGATATTACGTAGGTGTTTTATAAATATGACTATATTTATATGGGTAGTGCGTAAACTGCGCGGACTGCGCAGACTGACTAGGGCCAAAACTTTTCACAATGTACTCATTTTCTGAATCTGGATTGATCAACCTACCTTCCAGTGAAAGAATTTTTGAAATGCGACCTATGAAAAAAATAATTTTACAGAATTCCCAGACGGTCCCTTTTCGCGTGGCGGATCCCAATTTAGTTCAATGTCGTGTCCATCGAGAAGCATGCTGAATTCTGAAGATTCAAAAATGAAGTCGAAATGTAGTGTATTAAAGTTTGAATATAAAACGAAAGTCGGATCTGCTTCATTTATCAAAAAGTTTACTTTTGTTCGATTTGGTATTTTACACAGGTTAATAATAATAATAATAATAATAATAAAATCTTTATTTAAAGAAGGTAGCTCATTAAGCTGTCACCATACAAACAATACAATGAAGAACTTATTTACAATGAGGCCTTCTGAAAACAATTCAATCTAATACAAAACAAGAACGATGATATAATCCTAATGTTAATTACTGGATTATGATAATGCTGGGGAGGAATTCCCAGAAGATTTATGAGGTAGTATTATAACGACTTTTCATGTGTACAAGTATACAAAGAAATCCTTTTGACATCGATAAGGAACAAGTTCTTACAAAATTATGTTCGATTTAGCTTCCTAGATGATTAAATAGTATTCACGATGAATGAAGAGGCAAACGAATGGATCAAAATCGGCCACCTCTATCATTAATCGAACTAGGATAAATGGCGTTGGAAAACTAATGCCTTTATCGATTGTTAGTGTTGTAATGATGATGATGATGATTATGACGATGATGATGATAATTATGGTGATGATGATTATGTACATGATTTACATAACGTCTGTTTGATTAAGATGAAAATAATATACTTAACTGGAAAGACATACACAATAATGAATAGTGTATTTCACAACACAGTATTTAGTTATTTGGCATCAAATACTTTTTCAGCGATCGTTTAAAACATGAAATATTTTCAATTGTACGTAGATTAAGAGGAATGTCATTCCAACATTTCATTCCGTTAAATGAAAATGAATTCTTTAGAAACTCTTTTTTGGGAGCACATTTGTGAGATATCTGGTTCCCTGATTGTGATCTTAAACAATAAAATTTGTTGTTACTTACTTCTATAAATTCTGACATATACGAAGGAGCTAATCCATTAATAGTTTTGTAAACCATGAGAATCGTGAAATACTTACATCGATTTTCAAATGTTAACCATTTGAGGGAAATAAAATTTTCAACAGAACTAGATCTTCTTGGTTGACATAAAATGATTCGCGCAGCTCTTTTTTGGATTTTGCCAATTCTCTTAAGAAACGAAGATTTGCACTGGCTCCAAACAATGCATCCATAGTCGAAATACGGAGTTAGATAAGAGTTGTAAAACATTTGCTTCATCTCCATTGTGAGAAAGCTATTAACTCTTTTAAGAAGGTAGAGCTGTGATGATAATTTTGCGCACAGTTGATCAACATGGTTTTTCCAACACAATGTATTGTCTATGTGTACACCCAACAACTTTTGTGAAGTTACGTTTTCTATTTCCATATCTCGTATACTTAATTTCAATTGAATTAAAGAGTTTAACTTTTGTTTAGACCCAATTAACATGCATTTAGTTTTCATAGGATTCAGAACCATATTGTTATGTTTGCACCATTTTTCTACCTGAGTAATATCATATTGTAAAGATTCATTAATGAAGGTTACAGAAGAACTACATTTATGAAGTGTAGCATCATCAGCAAACATATCTAAATTTGAAGATATTTTAAACGGAAGGTCATTGACATATATCAAAAATAAAATAGGTCCAAGGATCGATCCCTGAGGAACACCACATGTGATTGTTTTCATATGGGATCGGATATTACCATGTTTGACTGTCTGACGTCTTTCGCTCAAATATGAACGAAATAAATTACACGCATTTGACGTAAAATGATAGAGTTTTAGTTTGAATAAAGAATATCATGATCTACAAGATCAAAAGCCTTTCGAAAATCAAGGAATACAGTTCCTACTACATTACCTCGGTCCAAGGCTGATAACCAAGTATCTACCAGACGAATAAGGGCAGTCTGGCACGAATGGTTCTCGCGAAATCCAGACTGATGTGAAAAAAGTACGCCTGTTTGTTTCAGATATGTTTTGAGTTGTTCAGCGATATGTCTCTCGAAAACCTTAGACAAAGTTGGTAAGATAGAGATGGGTCGATAATTATTAGGATCGCTTTTATCACCTCCTTTGAAAAGTGGTTTAACACACGCGTCTTTAAAATCTTGAGGAAAAATACCTTGAGATATACACTTATTAATTATGCATGCTATTGGCGTTGAAATAAAATCTTTGCACATCTTTAAAATGTTTGGTCCTATTCCGTCAAGCCCAGTCGATTTATTGCTATCCAATTTTCCAATGATATTTCTTACTTCAAGGGGAGATATTAGCTCTATCTCAAAACATCGACCAGAAAGTTTACTATCGAGATGGGTTTTAATGGTTTTAAAGTAATCTATATCAATCGGAACCTTATCAATTATTTGAGATATATTAACAAAATGGCTGTTAAGGGCGTTAACGACATTTACGATACCATCAATCTCAGATGCTTGAAAGTGTAGTCTAGAAGGTAATTGTTGTTCATTTACATTTTTAAATGTTATGTTGCGAAGATTTTGCCAGAGAAGCTTGGGCTCCGATTTGCTTTTAATTGCTTCGTTAAAGAAATCTTTCTTGCTTTTTCTTATCATTGAATTAACCTTATTTCTCCAAATTTTATACATGTTCAAATTTCCGGAATATTTATATTTGTTTCTACTCTGAATTGCATTTTTTATATTCTCATTATACCATTTTGGTTGTTTTATTCTCTTTACGCGTTTTTCTTTAAGAGGAAGATGTTTAGAAATAACTCCATTCAATACCCGGTAGAAAAATTCTAATGATTTATTAGGATCTGATATTGTTTCAATGGTATTGAAATTTATGCGTGTTAAATCAAACATGAAAGTTTCCATATTTAGGCTTGAAAAGGACCGGTAAAAAATTGATTTGAAATTATTTTCGTTGTTTATCTTAGCATGGTTTTGATATGTTAACGCGATAGGAAAGTGATCACTCAATGCAAGTTTCGAGACTATAATCTCAGAAATAGATTGTTCGCAAGTACTATAAATGTGATCTATTATAGTTGAAGATTTATTTGTTACTCTAGTTGGAATATCAACATGCTGATACAGACAAAAATCTTGTACCATTTTAGACCATTTTGTATTGCTGTAAGTACATTTAGATGTTAAAGAATACTGGATGTTAAAGTCCCCTAGTAATATGAAATCTAAACTAGAAGCATCGGCAGAATTCAGTTGCTCTTCATACTTTTCAATCCATGCCTGATTGCTGTTTGGTGGTCTATATGCAAAGTTTAACAAAATCGGTTTGTTCATGGGAAATTTTACTTCTAGCCATATGCTTTCTAAATCACCTAGTTCTAAGTCTGTTCTTCGTTCATAAATAACGTTTCCGGCAATATAAACGAGTAGCCCGCCACCGGCCTTGTTTACGCGATCTTTCCTTTCGAATACATATCCATTTACACTAATATCGGGATCCTTGACCTTTTCAGTTAAAAATGTTTCAGATATACCTAGAATGCAAAGAGATGATGTTTTGCTAAGTAATATACGAATTTCATCTAATTTCGGTAATAAGTGCTGGATATTTAGAGAAGCAACATGCAATCCCCTTTCTTTGAATTCTAATGTAAAATAGTCATTGTCCACATCACTATCCGTATTTGTGTGCTCTGTTACGATTTTTTTAAAATCATGTTTTCTTGCAAGAGTAGATTACTCCTTTCAAATGAATGTTCTCACTAACGCATAATAAAGCTATTTGGTATAACTCGCGACATTCGGAATGCCATATGAAATTTCTTAACGCAGTGTTTCGTTCTGGCGATGTTATTACCAATCAAATAATTAGATTCTTGCTATTTCTTCAGGGAAATGACCACATAATAGAATATAACAACATTCATAACGTGTGTGTAGATGTGTCTTATTGTGCGAGTATCTAGATTATTGCTATTCTTAAAGGGAAATGACCACATAATAGAGTATAACGATGTCCATAATGTGTGTGTAGATGATTCGTACTGTTCGACTATCTAGATTCTTGCTATCTTTATAGGGTATTGACCATATAACAGAGTATATCGATGTACATAACGTGTGTGTAGATGTTTCCTTTTGTTCGAGTATCTAGATTATTGCTATTCTTATAGGGAAATGACCACATAATAGAGTATAACAACATTCATAACGTGTGTGTAGATGTGTCCTATTGTGCGAGTATTTACAGCGACGCAGACCTAACTTTCGTAAGTAGAAAATCGTGTCCCGTTATGCATGGTAGTTACTTTAAAATGATTCCATAATTTTAATGTATACATTGGTTTATTTGTTCTGATTTTAGACTTTATGGAAAGCTTTGATATCAGATTCTGACATTTTTTTTGAAAAACAAAATATGTTGAATAATGTTGCTCCTATAAAAGTACATGCAAAACAGGGTAGGAATTATCAGCATTATACTCATCTAAAAGAAAGGTGCCAAGTCAATAACATCTGGCTATAAAAGGCATCAACGCCAAACTGTAGTTATCATCTTTACAATGGATATACTCTAAATGACGTCTTATCACTAAATTTATTGATTTTGTTCATATCTTGTTTTATCTTATAACTAAAGTAATATCCTTGTGATAACATCCCATATTATATTTTCAATGATATCACATAGTTATTTTTAGAACAATGATGTAATGTGGTTATTTTTTGAAACTTGCATTCCTGTTAGAAACATCTACGAAAACAAGGCAAATAGAGGCTATAAGATAAATATAATACGTACTTAGTGTATTGTATTAAACAATATCTAACAGAGCCTCGAAAATGATCAATTCTCCCAACCTCGTTAGATATTTTTCTCATACAAAACACTGAGTACGTATTATATATTTATTACAGAGAGGAATTAAGATACGCTACAATCATATTCATGACATCACACGATCAGCCCCGGGAAGCAGGGTATACGGTATCATGTTGAACCACCAAGTGGCAGCCGCTGACGTCACAAATAACGTCTTATACAACGTTTGTATTATTTATCTGTATTCTGACTGTTTATAAAATAGGTCCATCTATAAACTTTTAACGAACCAATCCTATGCCATAAGTTAAGTTGCGTATGTACATTTGTGTAATCTTATTGGTCAACGTTAAATGATATACGTACATTTGTATACGTTTTTGATAAGTTTAAATAAGTTTTCATAAAAGGAGGAAGTATAATCGATCTTCATATATGTGTTTATATGCATTATGTTTTCTTTCCGTATGAAAATAAATTTTAGTTCGATACCCTAATAGCTTAATTTGAATGACCATTAATATTCGTGCTAAGTTTGGCTGAAAGAAATACGAGTATTATAATTATCAGCTTACGCACGAAGTTATCCTATTGCAAATCTAACATAAAATGGAGAAATCTTTGCATTTTTGCTTCATAAATTAAGTCAATATTAAATCATAAGACTTTAATAGTGAACTTTTTCCTCAGCGTATTCATGCGGGTTGATGAGGCTTTTTGTTCACATCTACAAGTATACTGAACGCAAAAAGTTAAGTCGCACTTTTTAAAACATCACAAAGAAGTCAACCAATATAGCTAAACGAAAATTTCCAAATCTAAATGGCATCCTATTGACTTTCTTTTTGTCCTGAGTTTTTAATTTAACTCGCATACATACGTCTAAAGTGACGTTAATGTGGATTTTACGTACTTGGTCGATATCTGGGTGTACTAAAATGGCTTAATTTCCGTTTTTGTCTTATTAGAATACTCTTATTCCGGGTAAACATTAAACACTTAAATGTAGCACATCCTTCGAAAGAGAGCGAACTTTTGACATGACGAAAAACAAATGGATACCGCATGGACATATCGAATATGGTGTGCATATTTCAGGGATGATAAAATTGACTTAAGATTCTGCGACTTGTGTTTTTATTGTCATATGGTTGATTGTAAATAAATATTGACATGGTATGACCCGCTTTCCATTTACATATATTGTTAAACGATAATAAGAAGACAGTCGAACGTCATGACGTTACGTTAAAAATGGAATGCTTTCATTATCCAAATTGGTTGCAATTGGTCAAAATATCACTGAGGAACATTTATGTCTTATTTTTTACTTATGGAAGCCAATTGAAAAGAACCCACCAGTAAACGTGTAAAATTAACGTCCCCGTTCCGTCGATAGAACGTAGGTGATCGCTTAATCAGAAAAGTACAAAAATTCAATTTCTGAGGAATTAAAGAAGCAGAGAAACTTTTTTCCTTCCCGATTAACAATTTTGTAAATAATTAACTCTGTTAAAACAATTGTTGCATTTTTGTGAGTTGGGTCTAAAGATTATGCTGTGGAGACGTCTGAAAGATTCCATACTCTTACCAACTTCTTTTTTATTCCGACAAGATACCCCAAAATGATGTTGATCGCAAGAAACATTTTAATGTGATACAAATTGGAAGTAACGTCCCATTTTTAAAGTGTGTGACTTTTTCATTCTACCGTTCTATTCAAAATCATGTCGGTACGGCTAACCAATTTAGTCTAAGATAACAAAATGATAGGATTCTGGAAGGAAAATGGACAGAAATATAATAAATGTCGACTTTTTGTGAAAGATGAATCACATCCTGAAATATATCCCATCGAAGAGGAAACGACTAAACTTTTTGCGCTCAGTATATCAATAAGAAAACCACTCCTCATCTCTTAAATATATTCAAAACAATATGTTTTTGTTTTACACCAATGTCCCTTCCACTTTCATTTCAAATTTTTTTGTTTGTTTGTTTGAATCGGGTTTTACCCCGCTTTCAACAATTGTTGTGTTATATCGTGGCGGATGGGTCACCTAACAATAGATTCCGGCTATTTCTCTCACAAGTGCTACCATCAAATCCTTTCCTAGCCTCCAGCTGCTATCTCACATATGTCTATGATTATCAAGCCATTGGTGAGAGACAAATAGTCGGAAAGGAAGAGTGTCGCCAATGTCATTTTAAGAAACAGTAGTTTGATGCAACACCGTTATCACCAGGGGGTCCGTTTAACTAAACATCTTTCGATAACATTTTGAGCAAGAAAAAAAATAAAGTTGCTTCTACAGTTGTAACTAAATATGGAATTCTGTCATACAACATCTTATTGGGATCGTCTTCTAAAGAAGAATCCATCAATGAATGAAAACACCAGTTACGATTATTGATTTTGACTTCCGATTAATTTTTGCGTATGGTGTTTAGTAAAACGGGCCCCAGGACCACAATCTTCAATAAAAATATTTCAATTCGGTTATCAACATGACATCAAAATCATTTTGGAAATCTACTGTAAAACAAAATTAAATCAAGTTACTATCAGGACAACTTTATTCAATTCGGTAATCAACATGACTATTAAAATCAATTCGGTTACAACAGGAAAACGAAATTTAATTCGGTAATAAACAGGAAAACGATAATGAATTAAGTAAACAGTAGAACAACAAACAAGAGGGCCATAGTGGCCCTTAATCGCTCACCTGAATGAACTGTCTAATTTTTTTCAATATTCTTCTGCCTCTGTACAACTTGATAATACCTTTTTTACAATGTTCAGGTTGACGTACAATTGACTTACAAGGATTTTCCATTATTTGACTCCATGACCTAGTTTTTGACCCAAGTTGACCAAATCTCATACTCATCAAAAATTGCATCAATTCGTTCATTCTGATCATATTTCAGGTTGATCCAGCAAAAATTGTGGCCTCTAGAGTGCAACAAGGTTTTTCTTAGATTTGACTATGTGACCTAGTTTTTGACCCTAGTTGACCCAATTTCGGAATCGTCAGAGATTTCACCGAGACATTCATTCTGACCAAATTTCAGGTTGATTGGGCAAAAAATGTTGCCTCTAGAGTGCATACAAGGTTTTTATAAGATTTGACCCCGTGACCTAGTTTTTGACCCAATTGACCCAATTTTGAATACTTCAGAGATTTCATCAAGACATTCATTCTGATCGAATTTAAGGTTGATCCAGCAAAATATGTGGCCTCAAGAGTGCATACAAGGTTTTTCTAAGATTTGACCATGTGATCTAGTTTTTGACCCCTGTTGACCCAATTAAATACTCATCATCAATTGCATCAAGAGGACCATTCAGACCAAAATTAAGGTTGATTGGGCAAAAAATGTGGCCTCTAGAGTGCATACAAGGTTTTTCTATGATATGACCATGTGACCTAGTTTTGGACCCCAGTTGACCCAATTTCGAAACTGTCCCAGATTACACCAAGAATCATTCTGACCAAAGTTCGGGTTGATTGAGCCAAAAATGTGGCCTCTAGAGTGCATACAAGGTTTTTCTAAGATTTGACCCTGTGACCTAGTTTTTGACCCCAGGTGACCCAATTTCAAACTAGTCTGAGATTTCATCAAGACAATCATTCCGAGCAAAATTCAGGTTTTTTGGGCAAAATTTGTGGCCTCTAGAGTGCATTCAAGGTTTTTCTATGATTTGACCCCGTGACCTACTTTTTGACCCTGGTTGACCCAATTTTGAACTCGTCAAAGATTTCATCAAGACATTCATTCTGACCAAATTTCAGGTCGATTGGGCAAAAAAAGTGGCCTCTAGAGTGCATACACGTTTTTTTTAAGATTTGACCCTGTTACCTAGTTTTTGACCCCAGTTGACCCAATTTTGACCTCGTCAAAGATTTTATCAAGACAATCATTCTGACCAAAATTCAGGTTGATTGGGCAAAAAATGTGGCTACTAGAGTGCATACAAGGTTTTTCTATGATTTGACCCTGTGACCTAGTTTTTGACCCCAGTTGACCCAATTTCGAACTCGTCCGAGATTTCATCAAGACAATCATTCTGACCAAAATTCAGGTTGATTGGGCAAAAAAAGTGGCTTCTAGAGTGCATACAAGGTTTTTCTATGATTTGACCCTGTGACCTAGATTTTGACCCCAGTTGACCCAATTTCAAACTCGTCTGAGATTTTATCAAGGCAATCATTCTGACCAAAAGTCAGGTTGATTGGGCAAAAAATGTGGCCTCTAGAGTGCATACAAGGTTTTTCTATGATTTGACCCTGTGACCTAGTTTTTGACCCCAGTTGACCCAATTTCAAACTCGTCCAAGATTTCATCAAGACAATCATTCTGACTGAATTTTAAGTCGATCGGGCAAAAAATGTGGCCTCTGGAGTGCATACAAGGGAAATGTTGACGACGGACGACGGACGACGGACGACTGACGACGGACGACGGACATCCACCTAACCACAAAAGCTCACCTTGAGCACTTCGTGCTCAGGTGAGCTAAAAATAATTCGATAACAAACAGGACAACGAAAATCAATTCGATAATCGAGAGCGCAATGAAATCCAATTTGGTAATCAACAGCGCACAAAATTAAATGTGAAGTTTACATGTTACACATGCCGAATTTGAAAAAAAGACCTTGATTTGGACTGATGACCTTTAAGTTTGTACCAATAGAAATATTTTAACATAAGCATGTGAAATAGGAAGGCTGTATCACTAACCATTCGAAATGTAAGGTCAATGCCAAGGTCATTTGGGGACAGGCGAACAACCGACAAACACGTTGGGCGAAAATGTCTCAGATTTATCGATACGGATATATAAACGGGGTTTTCTTTTTTCGGCTATTGAATATAAGAAGCACTCATCTTAATGCATCATTGTTTTTTCCATTTAGAATGAAGTCCACGTGTTCATAGGCGGAGGACGTGACAACGTTATAGACGGTAACGTCATGTATAACGCTACTGCATATAGTATGCACGTCAACGGACAGGGATACGGAAAAATTAATACCAACCTTATTAAACAGTTACATGTAAGTTTAATTATAGAATAACAAATTCTTACCGTTTTATATGAAAATCTAACCATACTTAGAACTGAGTTCTAAGGGTCTAGAATTAAAGTATCGAGTGGATTATTCATTGAGTTGAGCCTTACAACTCAGGAACTTGGTTAAATTTTCAATTTATAACGGTAAGAATATGTTATTATAATTCTACCATGACAAAATTTGTACTATTCCTAAGGAAATAAACGCGTAGATAACACATCTATAACAACTGCGGACTAATTTCTTGGATAATTTACGCTGTTCCCTTTCCACCAATGTAAGCGAAGGTAAGCGGTGATATTCGACCGTTTCTTTTATATTTGGCTCTTAATTTAACAATGAAAAATAAGCAAAATTGAACTCTTTATAGCCTTATTCGTTTATGTCCATATCAACAGACAGACATAGGCATCTTCAATCATAGATTCCAAGTAAGCCATGGATGGCTTTATACCTTTCTCATCATGGTTTTTGTAGTTTAAAAGGTAGGTAGGTAAGGCGTTGGTTAAGGCTCTAAATGCAAACGGCTAGAAACCTCAAACGGCAAATCCACTGAGCCTCGCAAGTCCTCATTTAGCGTTGGTTTAAATAGTCCAACCAATTTGATTTTGGCCTAAATAATAAATAATAGGATGAACTAAGAACAAAGGGAACAAAGTTTAAAATCATTATTTCTAAAAATCAGAGAGTTCTCAATAACTATTCTAAAGTCTATTCCTGAAAAGAGAATGTGACAAAATAATCCATCTAACTTTTAAGATTTTTTCTATAAAGTTATACGAGACTGTCTAACAATTCTAACAATGTCTTGCATTTCATATGTGCAGAAAGCAACATGACCAGCCTTTGCATCCGCCAGTCTGAACAGGATCGTCTCTATGCGCTCAATAGATAGATAATGTTTTGAACGACTATAAGGCCTTCAGCAAATATCCTATATCATTTCGTGTTTTCCATTCTGATAAACCAAATGGCCTTTTAACACAGATAGTCTTTCAAACAAGAGATTTACTGTAATTATACTTGTAGGCGATGCCTTACTCAGGAGCTCTTTGGAAAGCCAAGTATCCAAAGCTAGCAATCATAGATTCTGAAAATTACACTCTGCCAGAAGGTGAGTGAGCGTTGTGAGGATCAACACTCTGACAATGAGAGAAATTTTTTCGCGTCTCTTTTTTTTTGATATGTAAATTAAATAAGGATGATTTAAATTCATTTATAGATCCAAAGTTTTTCTTTCAAAGATTGTAAACCTGTTTTTGCATCTGGAAGAAAAAACAAATGATGCCGAATCTTAGAACTTCTCTGACCTCAAATTTGAGGGTTCAAAAGGGGCTAATCAATAAATACCCCCCATTTATGTTATAGTCAGTGAAAATCGCCAAATATAGGAAGCCTTTTCAAAATGCCGTTGAATTTCATTTCCTCATATCGTATGATCTCAGATATACATTCAATGATGATACAGAGATTCTCATAAAATGAATATCGAACTAGCCCCGGTTTCGGGATGATAAAACAGTGTTCGTAAATTTTACCCCGCTTTGCACGCAAGTGTACATGCAAAGCGGGATTTAAGTTGCGAACAGTTTGCCCCGTTTTGTCATGCTGAAGGCAGGTAAGGAGAGCAGCACTTAGAAGTGTTCATCCACAGTCTCATTTCGAAAACGAAGATTCAGAGAGATATTTTATATTTGAAAAACCTGCCTGCGCATTCTGAACAGGATCTGCACTCTCAGCTTCCCAGGGGGAATTTTTCGCATTGTTGGTCACCGAACAATATTCGTAAATTCTAATTAGGCCTCGATATCGTGAAACTTTTTTGTACTTCACTTAGATTTTTTTTCAAATTAAGAATTGAAAGAAAGGAATAAACAAAAAGATAACAATAATAAGTTGCTATTTGTAGCATCTTAGTGATATTATCTACTACGTTCATACATTTTTTATAGTATTACAAGTGGATGAAAGTTTTAATCCCAGTTTGAAATTTGTGAAAATTCTCATTTGAGCATAAGAAAACTTTTATAATGTCGGGCCATGAAGCGTGATAATTTTCTGGGAGAGTTTTGCTTTTGTCATTTAAGGTAACCAAATCCATAAAAACCTTGTATACAATATCCCACAACGGCCATTCTTATCTGGTTTATATGGATGGTTGGATGACCCTGTGTACTACAATGTATCTACCATGGGATTTGTAAGTCATTCTGTGTTATTTTCATTTATTATTTTCTTACCTTTTCATGTCCCCTCTTGCTTATTTGGATGATAATACTTAAATCAAGTTTGTTTAACACTTTTCTTTTACGATGATCCTTTACGACAATGTTTTCCAGCAATAAAGAGGCAATGGATTCCTCGCTTTCAATTTAAACGCTCCCATCGGATAAGATAACGTTATCCAAAAATACAACGCACGGGCTATTTAGGATTACAAACCGGAATAGAAGCTGATAACGGCATGGTGTTGGCGTGGTGTTGGCTCAATATTTCGAGATCACTCTCCAGTAGCAAGTGGCATAAACAGATGAGCTTCATTATTCATATTACCACGCAAAAGTACTTTCCTAACTATTGACGTTGGATACCGGTGTAACAGTGTAACGTGTCCCCCTGGGTAACGAGTTCCCGGGGACAGGTTACCCCGGGGTAACCTGTCCCCCCCCCTGGGGTAACCTGTCCCCCAAAAGGAAAACATTATTTCTTATCAAAATTTTAATTTTTCATTCATGCTATTTTGTATAACTCTAAATCAATTTTAAAAAAGACATATAAAAAGTATATCTGTATTTTTGAGTGGTTTTCAATTCTTCAAACCAAAAAATAATTTGCTTACTTTGATTATCTTATCAATTTTTCCCCCTTTTTTCATCATTATTATAGTAGTCAATCTTTGTATTTTATGCAAATGCAAATATTTGAAAGTTAAATTAACAAAATAAAAAAAAAAAAACTTTAGTGGGGGGGGGGGACACGTTAGCCCGGGGTAACCTGTCCCCCTGTTCAAAATGCTCCTATTCATTTGATTTCACCTTCAAGTCATTCTTTTTTCTTAAGAAATTATCATATGATTTTCATTGAAAAATATTTCATTCATCTTTTTTTAAAAATTGATGCTTTTTTAAAGAAAAATCTTAGCGCTTGCACGTTTTAATTTTTTGCAATATTACTTTTGCAATATCTAAATTTTTTCCAAGTCCATATTTAGATTGATAAATAGTATTTATTAACATATCATGTTAATATTGCAGTTTTTTAATAAGAAAGCAACATGACAAATTCATTCAATACTTCTTCTTTTGAAAGGGGGACAGGTTACCCAAGCCAGGGTAACATGTCCCCAGGGGACAGGTTACCCGGGGTAACCTGTCCCCCTTTTCCAAACACTTTTTTTCATTTAAGATATCACCTTCCAGTCTTTCTTTTTTATTAACCCTTTGCTGTTTAATCCCTTCTTTTTTTGTGGGTATGATTTTATGATTGAGAAAACATTGTAAAAAAAGAAGAAATTGCTTCTGACAAGCAATTTCTTCTTTTTCCACACTATTTTCTACCCTACTGAATGGTTATTTTTCAAATTAAATCCCCTTTAAATTTTTCTCTGCAAAACCTATGAATTTGGACAGGTCCAAAATTTTGTAAAACAGGAAAGGGTTAAGAAAGATATTCTTAGAAAATTTCCTCAATGGATATGTATGTTTATATTTCTTTTTTTGTACCTTTTTAAAGAAAAATCTTAGCACTTGAATATTTTTTAGTATTGCATCATTTCAATTTTTTCAGAGTCTGTTATTAGATTGAATAATAGCTTTTAAAAACACATTTATCATGTCAGTATTTCAGTTTTGATAAGAAAACAACATGCCAATTGACAAACTGTTTAAACTCGTATTTTGGAAAGGGGGACAGGTTACCCAAGCCTGGGTAACTTCTCCCCGGGGTAACCTGTCCCCCATTCCAAATGCTATTTTTCATTAAAGATATCACCTTCCATTCGTTCTTTTTTCAATTAAGAATGTATGGTACGATATACTTTGAACATTCCCTCAAAGAATATGTATGTAAAAATATATTTTGAAATGTGTTCCTTTTCAAGAGGATTCTTAGCCAGAGCAATTTTCTTATTATTTGCATCATTTCAATTTTTTCCAAGTCCATGGTTTGAATGATACAAAACTTTATGAACATATGATATTAATATGGCAATTTTGATAAGAAAACAACATGACAAATAAATAAAAACTTTTTTTCTTTTGTAAAGGGGGACAGGTTACCCAAACCAGGGTAACGTGTCCCCGGGGGTAATTGCGATAAATTTCTCTACAACGTTCCTCGACATAGACGTCAACGTCAAATAACGTAAAATCTGAATTCTCATTCAGCACGTACAGTTCCAGATTTTCTGAACAGTCCTGATAGCTCTCCATTGTATTGTGGATGAAATGCCATTGCTTGATTGTTTTTAAAATTGAACGTCTAGGCACATGGCTGTATTGAAAACATGCCAAGCGAACAGAGGAACAACGTCATAAAGTTCTTGGTCGCCACAAAGCAGGCTGTATAAGACAAGCCGTTGCAAATGACTATGTTGTTTCCGGACAGACTATCTTTTACCTCTGGCACCGTTTTTTTGAAGTAAGAACAGTTGTGATATAATTAAGACTATAAAATAACTTTCATAGAAAAGAAATTGATTATGTAAACTTTTGTGAAAATTCCTGGTTAACATATTAGCAATGTTTTCCCAGGCTGGGGTAACATTTTTTAAAGACAAGAGACCACAGATTGGAAAATCTTACAAGTACTCAAAACAATTTAGAATAAATGAGAAAGAGAAAATGTTTCTGTAAATTTGTGCACAGATCATTGTTGACAACCTTTTTAGAGGTGGGACAGGTTACCCAGGCCTGGGTAACGTGTCCCCGGGGACAGGTTACTCCAGCTCGGGTAACCTGTCCCCCCCCCTCCCCCAGACATACACATACACTCACAATAAAATTTCTAATAAGTGAATAACTAATTTGTATAACAGTTTTGAAAAAAAAAGAGACTTATCATGCAGTTTTCAAATAAAGAAAAATGTATTTGCAAGTTTTTTTTTTAATAAATCCTCATTAACAACTTTTTTTGTGTTTTCACTGGAATAACAGGCCTTGGTAACATGTTTCAGAGACAAGTGAGCACAGCTTTGCAAACCTTTCTCCCAAACAATTTGAAATATTATTAAATAATTGAAAACATATTGGTTTATTTTTGCATATATCATTGCTGACAGCAGTTTTGCGGGGTGGGACAGGTTACCCAGGCCTGGGTAACGTGTCCCCGAGGACAGGTTACCCCAGCTTGGGTAACGTGTCCCCCCAAATACACACAAAGAAAAAAAATCATGCTTTGACTAATTTTTCTAAAGACAAGATCATTCTTAGATATGTCCATAGTCATGATGACATTAAACAATAATTTTTCTAAAAAAAAAAACAAGTTTAATTGTTGTAATACTTATCATGAAAAATATAAAAAGCCTTCCGAACTGAAACAGTTAGCAAAACAGATTAAAATTACATACAGATCAAAGAAAGAGACTTGTTATGCATAGAATAAAAACATCTCGGTAAAAGAAATATTGGTTTACAATATCTGTAGGGGGGGACAGGTTACCCCAGGGGTGGACAGGTTACCCCGGCTGATTTCTAGGGTAACGTGTCCCCGGGGACAGGTTACCCCGGGGTAACCTGTCCCCGGGGACACGTTACCCAGGGGACAGGTTACCCTGGGACACCGGAATGATTAAGGTCAATAAGCGTTGCAAGTTGTCAGATATTTTTAACAAGCGGTAGCTACAGTTAAACAAAACTTCTTTTCAAAGTACAATAGTATCTATATACATGTTTATTTTAAGTCTTTGGGACCAGAGGATCATTTTAACCCAACGATAGGAGACCTTCGACTACGGTGTAACGCGGCTGCCTGGGCCAACAAGGTCGGATTTAAACAGGTTGTAACTCCCAATGAAGTAGGACCAAGATATGATGTCGGTCCTTCATTCAGTAAAATAGGTAAGTTTTCTTGGCAAAAAAGGTTGGTTTATAAGCAAGCCATACTTCCGAATGGACTAGGGAGGCCCGATATATATATATGATACCAGTCCTTCGTTTAGTAAAATTGGTTAGTTTTGTGTATGTGACCTGGTGCAACAATGTCGAATATATTCAAGTTGTAAAACCTAATGAAGTGGGACCAGGGTATGATGTCGGCCCTTCATTTAGTAAAATCGGTAGGTTTTGTATATGTAGCCCTGGCCAACAAGATCGGATTTACACAAGTTTTAACTTCAAAGGACGTAAGGCCGGGATACGATGTTAGTCCATCATTCAGTTAAATTGGTCAGTTTTGTATGTCTGACTTTGGCCTCAACGTCGGATTTGAACAAGTGGTAACGTCGAATGAAGTAGGGCGTATCCTCGTTTGTATATCTGTTCATAGATGACTCGTTTAATTCGGTATTCCATGACCATTCATTTAATCTCCTCTATTTCAGGATTTTTAAGACTTAAAGGCTTTACACTTTCAGTCTTTGTTGCACTCATAACAGGGAACATTAGACAGTATCAAAATATCATAAATGCTAGGGACGATAGGGGAGTTATATCATAATTTCACGACCGTTGCTTACCCTTACATTCCGTTTATACCAAACCATAAATTGATTTATCATAGAAAAGGGTCCAATTAGAAAATCAAAATCGGGTTATTGGCCGCATAGGCGTATTAGTCGAACCCTTGAAAATATTAGATTATTAAACATATGAGCCGAGGCTAATTGTCCGGAAAAAAAAATCGGTGCTACTTATTGCATAAAATATTTTAACGGTAAATGCTCACGACTGTGAAGTTTCGGGATATCGTACTTCAGACGATGAAATAGAGGATATCTAATGAGTGGACATGGAATACCAAATCACTAAATGAGTCACCTATTAACAGATAAAAAGTTTAAATTATGTGTTTAAAACGTAAACATTTGATATTCTATTGCTAATTTGGCCCGAATTCTTGATAAAAATGTACAAAAATCCTGAATTCATTTATTCAAATATTTCGCGTTAAATATAACGACATATGAAAAATAACGTCATCTCAACCATTTTGACGTCATTTTAATGGTAACAAAATAGCGAAGCTTTACGCTTTAAGCACAATTACATAGTTATTACAATTATGTTGAGGCACGTTGTTTTTGCTCTAAGCACAATTGCATAGTTATTATTCTAATGTTGTGGTGCTCTTTAAATATCAAAATTATTAAACGAGGCCTTTTCACTCTTGCGACTTATGCTATATTATTAGATAATATATTTTGCGTTTGTGGAGACATGAGAACAAAAAGTAGTCGCTTTAATTTCTATTGAATAATTACATGAAAATAAATCTTCATGTATTTTACTAATTGTGAAGTGTTTTCAAAGTATATTCTTTGGGTGAAAAAATAAAACGCGTTTCTTTAAGGACATAAAACAGTTCAACTCGGCACCGGGTCAGGTTCGTGTCCCAAACCTAAACCTGCCGCAACCACCCGACCCATGCCAGCTTACCTACCTGACGGATCGGGACAGACGCCGCTCTTCAAAACGTTCAACGAAGGTATGATCTATATTGTATTTGGTAAACCCCGCTTTCAGAAGTAGTTTAGTCAAATGTTGCAGTTGCAGGGCCTTTCCATGGGTCCAACAGAACTAACACAAGACCCTATACTTGTCTTCAGGCGCTCCTTCATTTTAGGTACGTGTACACACAATTGCAAGAGAAAAGGATTTCGGAAAAGGATGAGATCAGGAATGAGGTTGACGATTTGGGGTCCGTTTTACTAAACATCTGACGAAAAATTAAACGTAAGTCAAAATTACAAATCGTACCAGGTGTTTTCATTCATTGTTAGATTCTGCTTTGCAACACCCCATTGGAATCGTCTTAAAAAGACGATTCCAATGATTGGATGCATGGCACAATGCCATATTTATATACTACTGTAGAAGCTACTTTAATTTTTGACTTACGCAAAAGGATAATGAGGTGTTTAGTAAAACAGCAAGGGCGTAGCTCCCATTACGCACATAACGCAATTGCGTACTACAAATAAATCCTCTTTCGAAAAATCTCGTAAATGAATGATCATAACATCGAAACTACAGCTTTTTCAAGCTGTAGTTACGATGTTTGATTATTCACCAACGCTTAAACGCTCGGGTGGAGGGCCTTGGTCTTAAGTCATAGTCCAGATATCGTCTTAATCCCTTATATTCTTTGGTGGTCGCCTACAAAATGCGTAAATATTTTAGAATCCTAGCTACGCCTATGAACAGGGCCCTGATTCGCGGTGTAGATAGATCTGCTTAATGGCCACGGTCGTAAGATATGATAAAAGTAGTATCCAGTAATTGTTTATTGGAGCGAACTTTTATAGAGTTGAGTTCAAATGCCGGGTGCAATTGGCTCCTGGTTGGAGGACAATGTCTTACTTCATTTGAAAATAGATTTGTATGGATAGAACGATGAGCAATAGTGCAAGTTATTTGTAAGGTGTATCAAAATAAATTCAAATGTCCTAGCTTTTTTTTCATTAATAATTATAGAAATAAATCAGAGAATATCAATTCTAAAGTTATATATTCAGGATCACTTACATTTTCAAAGGGTGTTAAATGAATCGAAGGTCATTTGGACACAAAGAAATATAACTGACAACGTTGTATTTCCGACAATTCACATTTTATATTCAGGACATCTATTACACGTATAGAAGTGTTCATATAACTCGAGGCCTATCACCATATACCGATGTATTGTCTGAGTAAAATTGATATATATCGCCGATTTTACGATTTTATTTATTCAGGGTGTTGGCTGCACGTCGACAAATGCTCAAACGATTCGAAGGCTATCGGCACATATCGAGATATGATCGGCGAACGCTACTTCCACGCCGCCGATAACGAAACTATGTGTCTAAAACGGGGCTATGCACAATGGAAGTTCTGTGGTTCGAAACCTAATGAAATGGTGGGTGTGGCGTACGGGCCAACAGGTAATCAACCGATCACTAGGCAGGCCCATTGGCTTTCGATATGAATGGGAAAAACGTCATTTGACGCAAAATGTTTGATCTGTGATATTAATTAACAATTCGTAAGTTGAAACAAAAGAATTTCCTACTTACATCGTTTAAATCGTTATATTTTTGGAATTCGTCTTCTTCTTCTTTTTTGAAAGTCCAGATAAAAGAAATGTCCAGTTATCTTTCATGGATTAGGTGAAGTCATTGTGATATTTATTAAGCTTACATAGAGCTAAACAAAGATTATTCACACAGCTAACATTGTCTTTCATTGCTACCAGCCATCAGAGGTATCTTTGTCTTACATGCATAAAATATTACGTTCTACATGACGTCATCATGATAATATATAAGCCACATCATTTGGTAATCCTGTAATTTGCTGCGCGGTTAAACGTAGAATAAGACGCGAATGCCGGAAAAAATATGTTTCTCGATTTTGTTTGAGACAAGCTGAAGTTAACCTCTTCTAGAATATAAAAGTTTTTAAGCTCGCCACGACTTGCTTAATAACTTTTTATTCTACTCTCGGTTTAGATCAGCTTTTCTCAAACAAAATCTCAGAACATATGATATATATCACTGATTGCCTTCCTTATAGATGATAATGTTAGCTTTGTGAGAAAATACATTTCAACCATTTGACGATGGTAAGCTCGTAAGCTTTGAAGATAGTTATTTGCATAGAGGTATGAAACCAAAAACAAAATCGAGAAGCGGATTATACATGAGTCAACTTAGATTTTTAGTCTCATACCCCCATAAAAATAACAAGTTCTCTTCATCTCTTATAATTTAATATGATAAGGCAAAATGTAAAGAACTATCCATAATCAAACTCATTTCTTTGGGGACTACTTAGTGCTGCGGACTCAAAACTGTTTTCATTGGGAAATAAAAACATTTTTCAGACAAACAGAATGCGCGAATCTTTATGGACAAACCTATAATTAAATCATTTCAATATGAAGAATGGAGAAATTCAGGGTTTTTCTTCAGGGGTCCAATCTTATGGTGGAAGTGGGTGCCTAGTTGCCCGATACGGTTGTCCCAAACATGACGGACCGGCTGATGGTCACGCAATTACAAGAGGGTATCTTTACCACGACGGCTACGGAGAATCACGTGAAAACGCGTCAAACGACCAGGAGGCGTGTTTACGTCGCGCCTACAACGTTTGGACGTATTGTGGATCAAATCCAAACCACACGGTCACTATGGTGTTTCTTAAAACAGGTTAGGTATTCAATCAAAATGGGTTTTGATTATTTTGACAAATTAGAAGTTTTTTAAGTCAATTTTTGTATGTATAGACCCGCAATTTAGATTGAGTGATCGAAGGTCAAGTTTGTCTATACAGGTATAGACAAAATTAGCATTTGATCACTCACATAAACTTTGGGATCTATATATTCTTGTTTTTTTAACATCTTTATGGAGAGAAAAACACACTGGTGTTCAAAGCAAACTGTTAAACCCTTTACCGAACAATTGAATCAAAATTGTGGTCAGAATATATCTCTAGAGGAGATGTAGCAATAAATTTCAAGCTTTGTGTAAAAAGCCCTAGAACGATTCTCCTGTAATCGTATTTCGTAGATTCAGGAACCCGTTTTACTAAACTAATTACGAAAAATTTAATCGTAAGACTAAATTTAAAATTGTACCTGGTGTTTTTATTCATTGTGAGATTCTGCCTTGCAATATCTCATTTGAATCGTCTTTAGAAGACGATTCCAATGAGATGATGCATGGCAGAATTCAATATTTGTTCCTTCTGTAGGAGCAACTTTAATTTTTGACATACGCGAAAAATGATCGTAAGATGTTTAGTAAAACAGGCCCCTGCAGGTCTGTGAGTTTTTGCACTGTTTTTTTTTTTTGGTTTTTTTTTTCAAATTTCTTGGCATTTCTTGTGACAAGAACTATCAAACCATGGTAGCATTCAATACGATTATTTTTCCGATTATAGCTTACATTTTTTTTGACGAAGCCTTATCCCGAGAGCAAATTCCGTCTCCGACAGCTCTTGTTCAGGAATTAAGCCATATGGCGGTAAGCGATATATGTATGCCATGTTTGGTTGTTCGAAACTTTAAGGACAAGCTGTCGGTCATGTGATATTACAGGACAGCTGTACAATGCAGAAAGCCTAAAACAGAGATTGAATTCATGCGCCTTACGCTTATTTAAGCCGGGCCATGCATATACGGAGATTATGTGGATTATATTCAAACTACAGTTAAAAAGAGCGTGAGATTGACCATAATTCCGATCAAAACCATTCTTAATCACTCATACATCGCACCAAAATACTAACTCCAATCGATCAAGAACGCTCCAAAATCTTTAAGAAACATTTCGAAATCGGCCAAGACGATCAAGATTTAATTCAAATAGATCACGTTATTCTACGATTTTATTGGCTGGTGTAAATTTAAAGTGTCTAGTCGGTACTCGAAGACAGACAAACAAAAAAGTATGCATATTTCATTTAAGGGAGTAAATAAATTAACTAATTTAGTTCATCTTGAACAAGATAAGCGATATTGTATTACATCCCTTTTATTTCACTCAAATATCGCTCCACACAATCAATCAATTTCATTCCAAAACCATTTGAAATTCATTCAACTTGTCAATATTACGGTGTTGTTAACTATACCCTGTAACATCGAGCTAATTGCACTGCGTGGCTGTCTATGCTACTAAATGTCTGCCACTCACGCACATGTCGAATTGTTGGAAATATCACGCACAGACTAATATATTATAGGAGCCTATCGAACTGCCGGAGCAGGGTGTTGGATGGAGATTAAAACTTGTCCAAAAGTTCCGAAGTTACCCCGTATGTTTTATGATGCTAACGGTGCCACCAACAACCGCTCAGGTAGGATATTTTGTATAACTCTGCCATACGTAAGGGATTGGAAATATCCTAATAAAAGATCTTATTTCATGACACTTTTAATGCTGGACTTCTTTTCTAAACGTATTGTCATTTGTTTATATATCCAATTATAATACGACCGACGTCGCGGGAGTGAAATAAACCCGTTTAATATTTTTGATATTACACGGGTGTTATTACACTAGTGGAATAACTATACAAATGAGCTCAGAGAGAATAACAACGCTATTTCGTAACCGCGAAAATGACGTCATAATGTATATATTGTGACGTCAGTCTTAAACGGCGTCATAAGTTTCGCGGAAAATTGAAATTTTTAATTTGAAGAATTTTGACGATTTTTCGCGAAAATTCGGGTCATATTATAGAATATCAAATTTGTGCTCATAAGATACCGAATTTATTAAACTTGTCATCTATAAACAGATAAAAACTCGACACAGCCTCGTTTTTATCTGTTTATAGATGACTCGTTTAATAAATTCGGTATTCAATGACCGCTCATTCAATATCCTCTATGTATACATGTATGTGTAGGGTTTGGGAGGTATGCTTCCTACATCTGAATTTTCGATTACTCGACAAGGTTTGTCTAGGATTTCTGTTTAAACTCGCATTTCAGTAAATCTTTCTAAATCGATTTTTCTAAATAAATCCAATACAATTTAAAAGGTTTAAAAGGATTTCTAGAAAAAAAAAAAGATGATTCGTATAAGATAATCAATTCAATTTAAGGCACTTCCCTTTTCGATTTTAACTAAGAAATTATACATTTTCTAGAACGACGAATTTAAAGACTTCTTCCATTTGACACTGAATTTTTTAGATGTAGGAGTTTAATCGAATTATCAAATGTCAATTTTCTCTATAGCTGTAGCGAAAAAGAGTTATTGGTCGCTTACTACACTACTCAAAAGTTCTAAGCGGCCACCTTACTTTTCACCATTTTTCACACATTTTCCGTTTTTATCTTTAAATGTGAAATTTGTCTTTCGAAAGAGTGACCATTCAGTCATCATCCTATCAATTTGATTTGTAAAATTATGCATCAGTAAGTCCTAAATACGGAATAAAATGCATGTACCCTCAATTTCAAAAGTCACAAAATTGACTCTTTAAAGAGAAATTTGAATTTTTCGATACTTGAAAAACGCAACGACTATCAATTCTTTGTACTCATATCAGTGGTACAACGCCTGTGGACTCCTAAGATTTATAAGAAATGCCAAAACGTTCTACACAGTCCTTATCCTAACCAATAATTTCAAAAATACCCCACCCACCAATGTTAACTTTGAAATCGATGGTACTCCTTCTTTCGTTTATTTTTAAACATTTCTTGTTGAATTATTTCACTGTGTTTTCTCTTGTTTACTTCATGAATGATTTGGCTACATTTTTCAAGCAAAACGAGTTGAAACCATGCGGCGTTTATAATATATGACCAAAAATGCAAGTGGCCACTTAGGAGTTTTGAGGAGTGTAGGGATAACTGATACGTCTTTACATGTTAAACAATCGTAACCGTTGCCGCTTTTGTATAAGCGACTTGCTTTTAATCACAACCATGGAGGCGTTATCTATCTATTCCACGACATTTGTTTTGTCTGATTGAATATTAAGACTATGAATCGAGTGAGGCATTACAAATTTTGTTTCAATTTAATTTCAGACGACTATGAGATTGCCTGTTTCCAAAGGGCGGAAGTCTACTGGACCCAGTGTGGATCGGACAGCCGGTATCCAGTCACAGCACACTTTCGTCCCACAGCTGATTCGTACACATATCCACCAAAATCGTGACCTTCCCAATAAGCTTGGGTACAGATAATAGGGGGCGTTGCTTGTTTGAAATCTTTAAATTTTTTTAAAACCCCATGCTGTAGGTACTCATTTGAATCGTTTCGTCGGGGCGTTTCGAGTGACTATTAACAATATCGGATTTGGAGTATTATAAATAATTTAATTTGATATCTAAAATACCCCCTGTTTTTGTAGCTCTGATTAAGTTCACAAAAGCGTCGTCGCCGATTACTTAGATCTTAACACCAGGGCCCGAGGTTATAAATCTTTTCTCTTTCTCAATTAAAAAATTCTCAAATTTCAACTTGAGTTTTAAGCCGTAATTCTGTTTAGATACTCATTTAAGTGTATTAACATAAAAGTTAATATTAATAAGTTGTTATGAATAACAACTTATTAATATTATCTTTCATTTTCATACATTTATTAAAATTCAAAAGTTGAGCAAATTCTCAGTTGAGTCTGAAAAATTTTCATAACCTCGAACCCAGATAGATATTTGAAGTTCTCTCATTTCTGTTGTATATAGTTGAAATAAAATTAATAGAAAGCGGAATTCAATTCGACCAGTTGTATTTATTTTGCCCCCCTCGGCCTACTCATGTAAATGAGTTTCAATATTACTTAATCATGTCACGACGTCCGATGCATCAACCCATTGTTTTCTGTCGTTTCTCTTAACAGTCTTACAGTTAACAACATCGTGAAATTGACAAGATGAATGATTTGGGAATGATTTAGGAATGAAATCGAATGAGTGTGTGGAGCGAGTTTTGAGTGAATTTAATGGGAGGTAATCCTATATCGTAAATTTTGTTCGGGATGAACAAAATTTGCGATATTGATTACCTCCTTTTATAAAAAATACATTCAAGTTATATACATGGCTTCCTATTTCTTCAAGAACCTACGAGACGCTAAAAATCTGAATTATGTCAGTGAAATCGCGATTTTTCTCAATCAAAATTTATTTTGAATGACGTTGGTTATTCTATATTTTTCAATGGGTTTCAGCGTTTTGGGATGGTTTGAGTGAGTGTTTGAAATGAATGAATGGAGTGCTGAGTGAGCGATTTCACGGTGTAAATAAATGTACAACATAATTTCATGAAAGCAATCAGGTATTCATAATTATCTTATAACTATACAAATATCCGTACGATAACATCCCGTATGATATTTTTTATGATATCACAAAGTTATTTTTAGAAAAATGATATATTGTTAGTTATTTTTAGAAACTTGCATTTCAGTTAGAAACACCGATGAAAACAAGACAAATATAGGTTATAAGATAAATATAATACGTACTAAGTGTATTGTATGAAAAAATATCAAACTTGGCTGTGAGAATTGATAATTGTCTCGGCAGAGCCTGGACAATGATCAATTCTCCCAACCTCGTTAGATATTTTTCTCATACAATACACTAAGTACGTATTATATATATATAAAACAAATGACTGCTATAACCTGTCAGGAAGTTAATAGTACTAGCAACCCTAGAACTTAAGGACATTTTATCGTACCGACTTACATATCAAAAAGTAGTCTAATTATATCATCTTAGACATAACGATTTAAGATAAGGCGTCAAACACTCAGAGTATGGCCTGAATGTCTAGAATAATGCATTGAAAATGTGGACGCCGATTTTGGTGTGTTTGTCTGTGGTTTTTGGCGCCGTGCTTTCACGAGAGATTCATTACTACGTGAGCCCGACTGGATCAGATAAAAATAATGGGTATTTCTTTTTTGTTTTGTTTTGTTTTCCGGATTATTTTTGACCTAACAGGTCGTGGTTTAGCTATTACGAAATTTGGCAATTTTATTATTAAAATATTAGATATCTGTCAAAAAATTGTCTGTAATTATGGATAAGGTTTGTATATAACGGTTGTTTAAAGTCAACGTGTTAAGTTAGCGTGCTTAGAAAAAGTACACTAATTTTCCTCGTTGGATTATCGAAAACCTCGTAACTCCATCTTTCCAGAGCTGAAGTTACAAGAATTTGGTAACTCACCGACGAATAAACGCCTCAAAGAATATACGTCGATTGTCTATAAAAGTTAGTAAAAACCAGCTAGACCCCAAGAGCCACATCGTTTTTAGCTCCACTTGCCGAAGGCCATCGAGCTGTTGACATGGCGAAGAGTCCGTCATGTGTCCGTCTGTCCGTGCGTCCGTCCGTGCGTTAACTTTTTTCTTTAAACATATTCGCCTCGAAAACCAATGGACCGTTTAAACGAAATTTGGTAGAAATGTTCCTTTGGTGACCCTCGTCTTTAATTGTTAAAGAAATTTTGATTGACCCTAAAATATGTGCGTGGCAGGGTGGGTCATTTCTTTTGCACTTTAAAATCTGTAAATATCTTCTCCTCCGAAGCCATCGGGCACATTTCAATCAAACTTTGCAAGGTTGTTCCTTGGGTGACCCTTTACATAGATTGTTAAAGAAATTTTTATTGACCCCCAAATATTTGTGTATCAGGGCGGAACTTATTTTCACAATAAAATGTTTAAAAATCTTCTCCTCCCTAACCATTGGGCAGATTTCATTGAGACTTGGTGTGGATGTTCCTTAGGTGACCCTCTACTACATTTTTCAAAGAGAACTCCTCCTCCTAAACCATCGAGCCGATCTCATTAAAACTTTTCATGGATGTTTTTTGGGTGACCCTTTACTTTTATTAAACACGAAATTCTGATTGCACCATATATATGGGCGTGGCAAGACGGAGCTTTTTTCACTTCAAAATTCTTCTCCTCCCCTCTCATTGAGTTAATTTAGTTAAACTAGGCATGAATATTACTTAGGTGGACTTTTACTTAAATTGGTCGTGGAATTTTGATGGGACAATAAATGTTGGTGTGATGGGGCGGGGCTAATTTTCACTAAAGCTAAGAAAATCCTTCTCCCAACCAATTGGACAAATTTCAATGAATCTTGGTGTGCATTTTAATAACGATAAAGGGTATGCAGGTTAATAGTGATTGAATACTTTTGTACAATGTGAGCCAGACCTAAACTAAACTAAATCACTATAAATAGTTCTTAAGAGACTTCAAAGTGTTGTTTTCATTCAAAGTAAGCTTTGTTTGATGCAAGTCTAGAGATGTTAAAGCCAGTGGAGCGATATAGACCCTCCTGAACCTCTTGTTAGCTCTAATAACCGAATGTCAGAAGAGCTATAGCTATACCGGTTTTCTGTCCGGCGTCTGTCTGTCCGTGTATGTCTGTCCGTTAACGATCGCTTGTTAATGCTTAATTCCATTGATCTTTATCCGACTTTCTTTCAAACTTTTTCTGATTGATTGGGACATCACAAGGATTGTTCTTTTGAAAATTGGTCTGATCCGTCAAGCGTCCCGGGTAAGGATGCAAAAGGGTTTATGGTTAACAAATGATGTGTCTATGGTTTGGCAATTGTTGCACTTTAAATTTTAAGCTATAATTTTTGTACTAGGGCATGTTTTCATTTATCATGCATAGCACAAAAAAGGAAATGATAATTTCCTTGTTTCCATTATGGTCCAGAGATAAACAAAGATTTGTCCTAGCAAGGCACACATAGGGTTTACTTCCATCAGAACAGTAAATAATAACATGGTACAAATATCACAGAGGAAGTGTTGTTAACATTATATCAGAGTTATTTAAGAAGTATCAAGATAAAGCTTCTTAACCATTTGTTTAAAAATGTTTGGATTGGACGACAACTTAATATGCACTGGCAAATGATACCATAGGGACCAACCCCTACAGGCAAACGATTTAATGCCAAAGTGCTTTACATTCGGATTTCTAAAAGAAGAATCGGATTTAAACCTTGTAAAATGACTGTAGCTGGTATCTGCTAAAACAAATTGTTCTTTCAAGTGGGAAGGAGATGTTCCTTTAAAGATTTTAAAAACATGGCATAAAATAATTTGATTCACCCTTTTCTCTACCGGTAGCCTGTTCAGCTCAGCAAAATGATCAGAGGTGATCAGTTTGCGACTATCTAAATTGAGATCAAACCAGATTATTTTATATTGGGTCACCTGGAGCATTTGTTTGAGTTTCTCAGGGATGAGAAATTCTCTCAGGCATTTAATGCCAAACAGAATATGCATAAACCAAAATGACATTACAAAAGAGACATTACAAGAAGGTTTTTTTTTTTTAAATGAAAAGATAAAAAATTACTTTTTCTTTACAAAAAATTAAGCCAGGCATTTACCTTAGTGTATGGAAGCACTGGAGGGCAATTTTGACTTACTTCTAATGATTTTGGACTTCGGACTTGTGACATGCGAGTTCTAAGTTATGACCGTGACATTCCGTGGATTTTTTGGCGCGAATTTAGACACCATGTGCAAATATGGCCGATTCTGCAAACGAAATGAAGAAAGACTCCGACGACGTAAGTATACTATATAATTGAACTTTTTATCTCTTTTCAAACCTCTGTAGATCTATTTCTAATGTGATATTGTGCATTATTGACATAAGATCTAGATCCACGGGCGAAGTACCCAGGACACTGCTCTTCTTGTTGAAATTTGATTTCGATTAGTGCTTGTGCAGCACATACATCAAAGTAATTTTGAATTTTGAAATTTGGAAAAAGAATATCGATCTAGATTCACTTAATCACTTAAACCTAATCAACACTTTACATTTCTCCACGTTTCATCATTGGTATATATTGTAGGTCTACTATATAATGAGTTAAAGTAGGTCAAATTTTGTGAATAATGCTTTGATGATTTCAAATTCGGTTGTTTCCTCTCCGTTTTCTTTTCAAGATCTCTATTACCGTATGTCTTTCTCATTCTGTTTGTCATGAAGATTATTGTTGAAGCCCAGGCTTAATGGTCTCTGTTTAGTGATGCACCTGAGACCTAGGCAGGCCTAGGCTATAACATTGAAGCCCCGACGCTTTAGTCTTTCTCTGTTGTCTATCTCTTTAATATTTCTCTTAACACAGCCTTTCCCAATATTCTTTCTCTGTAATCCTTCTCTAAAGTCTTTTCTCTCTAGTCTTTCTCTATCCGTCTATCCGTCTGTCTGTCAGTTTCTCTCTCCCTTCTCTCTGTCTCTCTCTTTGTTTGTCTGTGTGTCTGTCTCTCTCACCTTTCTCTTCATAAATTCTGTCTCTCTAGTTGTAATTTTTCTCGCTTGTCCTTCACTCTCTCTCACTCTCCTCACTCCCCTCTCTCTCTCTCTCTCTCTCTCTCTTTCTCTCTCTCTCTCTCTCTCTCTCTCTCTCTCTCTCTCTCTCTCTCTCTCTCTCTCTCTCTCTTTTTCTCTCTCTCTCTCTCTCTCTCTCTCTCTCTTTTCTCGGCTTTCTCTGCATTCTCTTTATAAATTCTGTCTCTTTCTAGTCCCTCTCCACAGTGTTTTGCTATACTCGATCTGGTTCTATCTTTGATCTCTTTTTGTCTTTTTTCTCTCTTGTCCTCGGACCTTTCCCAATTTATAAGTACCAAAACTTACCCTTCTTCCCTTTTCTTTTCTCTGTGTATATAGTGGACCCTAACACTATGAAAAATAAATCAACTATCAGTACAAAGAGTTCTAAACGAAAGGATGTCCAGGGAGGTAAAGTCACAGCCTTTAATATGGCGTTCATCTCAAGCATTTGAAGAGATATGACCTTTATACTTCGCTCATGGATAGCTTCCACCGTGACCTCTCTTTTTGGACCCTGACCTTGTGATCTTGACCATGGCGTTTGAACAACTTTTCAAAAACGTTAACCTGGCCTATATCTTATGCATTATTAATGATAGAGCGTTATTATTTTACACATACATGCAGTACTATAACCTTTGACAATGTGACATTCACCTTGAATTTTGACCTAATTTTCAAAAATGATGACCAAGCCTATATAAACTGCTGTATTAGAGATGTATCCACGGTATTTCAGACATGGATTCTGCCTGACTTTGACCTCCTGATTATAACCTTTGATTTTGTGACCTTAAATCATCATGGATTCTCCCTTGCAATAACTTTCATGTGGGACCATATCTTCTACCGTGTGACCTTGAACTTGGAGCTTGGCATCCTTTTCTAGAATTCTACCTGGCTTATGTTTCAAACATCGTCGTATAGAGATACAGCCTTGATGTTGTTAGAGCATCATGTTGTGTTTCGACATTCCGCCAGAAAAATATATTGATCAATATTAAAAGGGGAATAATGCCCACCTATAGGAATATAAACAGGCCATGTGTTTAAGAAAACATTCATTTTTTAATAGAAAACAATTCTTTGACATTTGTTGTTCAGAAATACATCTTTTCAACTTTGAGCCTTCGTTCGTAAGAGCTAAACGGTGGGCTTAACATGTTATTCTTGGAAACAATTAAATGAAAATGAGATATATTCATTTATGTAATTTCTGAAAAATTTTAAAATTGCAGGATGAGTGATACCAAGCAGCCCATAAGAAGCCTGGTAGACAAAAAGAGCACAGAGTTTAGTTTGGGTGTATTCAATTTAATTAGTGATCATACAAACAAGTCAATGTAGGCTCGGAGATGGTATCAGAACTATTCAACACTGATGAAAGTCAGACTGTAGAATTTTAAAATAGGGAGGAAGTTATTTTTTCCGGAAGGCAAAAGTCAGCTTGCTATGGTTATAAATTTAAGTGGACATAAATTTATCTCAGTTTGACGGATCAGAAATTTCAGTTTGCAAGGACAGAAATGCCCAGGGATGCAACTATCAATACTTTTGAAGTCTCAAGTCTATACATGAAAAACAAGAGCTATGAATGAGAAAGTTGCAGAAGAATCAATCTTTACAATACCAGGTGATGGTGGTTCTGACTAAGAGCCGAATATCAATACATAAGCAATATCCGACAGCATCCGCTGAGAATGGTATCATAAACAGACAAGATGGCATAATAGCTGAAAGTGACAGTCAATAGAGAAAAAAGCTTATTTTCTACTTTGAATTCTACTGAAATTGCATCTTTACCAACATAGATTTTGTCGCTTGCTAAAGATTTCAAAGTGGAACAATCCGAATTTTAGCCGTTTAGGAAAGGATTATGACAGAGACTTCATTCCTTTGATAACTATATCACAAGACGGGAAATCTCGTGACACAACAGTAATAAAAATAGATAAAAATAACAAATAAAATATTCAATAACCAAGTTATAGGTAAACCATGCTATCTGAATGTTTATAAACAGACTTTCGTCGAGTTTAATACAGAGAATTTGGGACCAACGAGTTTTTCGCTGTCACGGTCTTTTAACTATACTGAAGGATCACAGAAACACAAAACTACTGGCATTTTAACCATCCTTTGAATTACATCTGTAAACGACGTGTGCCATAGCGTAAAAGTAAAATGCTTTCGAAACCGTCTTCGTTATGATGAAACTAAAATTGAAACGACAAAAAGCATTGAATATCGATTGGAAGAAAAAAGTGTTTTTCTTGATGAGTTTTTCACTCTATAAGTATATAGGTGATTTCATCTGTAATAAAGTACCGTTATCTCATGCATGTTAAATTTAAGTTCAGTCCACCCCTACTTCTGGCTATACCAAATTTTCCCGCGTTTTCGATTACCGCGGTTGGACTATAATACGGGACCAACTTAAAATCGGTTTCAAGCAAAGAATGTGTAAATATATAAATCACCTGATTAAAAATTAATTAACGACAACAAAAAACTATATTTTGTTGTCAATAACTGTTTTATGTATCAAAGAATGATTAAAAGATCTACTATATCAAGCTAGTCCAGCAAATCCCGAGTGTTTTTTTCCTTCTCTGCTACAAACCTTTTTTCAAATCAATCACGTATTAAAGAAATCATTGAACATTTTCGAAAATGTTTAGTCATGTGATTCCCCGCCGTGATGATATGTGTTGACTTTTTTACATGAATTGTTTGTGCCTTTTAACAATCTTCTTTGTTTTTGTATTGATCGTTTTATTTTATTTTCAAATTGTTTACTGACTAACGTTTAAATCACAGGTCTGTAGTTGTAAATTATAAGTTACAAATTACAAATCAAAAGTCATAAGTCACAAGTTATAAATCACAAGTCTGAAGTTGTAAACTATAAGTCACAAGTTACAAATCAAAAGTTGTTAGTCATAAGTTGCAAGTAACAAGTTGGGTCTTCAAAGTCACAAGGGATTTACTCGTCTTCTGTATAGTTTATATTCATGTTTTATTTAATTGAAATAAACTTTACATATTTATATATCTTTTTCGTCTGCCGTATAACCTTAGTCAGAAGATAATTCATAAAGTTAGTTTGATCCTTTCGGGCGCCAAGAGGTTTTTAAAGGCTTAAGAATAAACCATTGCTTTTCAACAATAACCCCGTATTTACATGTATAGCTTTAAGCAAGCTGTAGATATCAGGTTAATGTTGAAAAGCAGCGACAAGTTTTCGCCATAAGAAACAAAATCCTTGAACAAAAATATTTTTGTCAGACAAAAAGTAGTATTCGTCAGACAAATTTTGAATACGACCAAATTAATATTATATGATTAAAAATGATATTCGTCGGACGATGATTAAAAACTTTTGGCCAAAACGGTACACTACACAAGTGCCCATTTTAGCCTATTTGAAAGCGGTATGATCCTCTTTTGTCCGTCGTGCATCAATTTGTTCACAATTTGGTGTTTACACTCTGGAATCCAGGAATGTACGGTAAACTTTACCAAAATTCGTCATTAACAAGTGTCGTCATAAGTTTGATTGATAAGGGTCCAGGAAGTGCGGAGTAAACTGTCCTTGAATATCAACATTTTCGTTGACTTTGTTTATACTCCAGTATCTATGAATATAGACCAATCAATACAAAACTTGGACATAATGTTGGTGACTATTAGATCTCGGACGATTTCTGCCTGAAGCATATTCTCCTTTTCTGAGTTGTATACACGGTGTTTTGACACAGTTGTTTTCGACTTTGTTTTCACTCTAATAGCCAAGACACAACTTTGACAAATCTCGATGACCATATGATCTCCATGAGTGTTATTTACAGCTTGATCGGAATATATTTTATGTCGCCTTTGACAAAATTGCTACTTTCAATTTTGTTTTAACTCTTACTGCTACATATTGTGACCATTCGTGACAAACTTACATAGTCATGGTCCTCTTATTGTACACGTTCTTTCATTTGTTTGTTTATTAAACAACACAGATGTTGCATTTGATTTAAAATGTATGTTTCTTTTTGTCTTGTATTTTTATGAACAACTTAAAGACGCGCATCCAACCTGGTTTTGAGGCGCCTAGAATAAATGGTTTTGGAAAAAATTGGGAGAAAAGGCTGATAACCAAAGTTTCCCCACTTGCTGCAATATTTTCTGTGTTAAATTGTTGAATTGTTCACGAAATATACAGTTATTTCTAAACTTCAATTTTGTCTTCTGTAATAGCTTTCAGATTGCAAATCGCCATAGAATTCATAATTTTGGAAAAGGGTCAATCTCCCAGAACTGCATAAACCCGTAAGGCGTAAACTAGTTGACAAATAGATGTCAGCTTTTTGCCAAAACAACTGATCTTACCCTACTTGATAGCAAAACTATCAAATGCCATAGTGATAATGTGCGTAGCCAGGGTTTTGAAAAAGAAACTTAATACATCGGGAGTCCAACAGGACCTAGAAATTTTCCTTTTTTGACCTTTTATTACCAACAGAAACACAATTCAACTTGATTTATTGCTGTCTTCTACTGTAATACTTTTCAATCAAAAGGAAACGAGAAAAATCATAACATGTAATGGCATGCTAAACATAGGTGTTGGCTAAGTTTGAAGAATGTAGTCTAGGAGATAACGGCATGAAAATAATTTCGTACTTAGAAGAATTATCATTATTAGGAACCGTAACCAGCGAAATTAGCGAAGCCTATTAAAGTCTTTTTTCATTGGATCATAAATCATAACATGTTTGAAAAGGTGTCACCAGCTTTTTTTGTAAGCCCTACTAGCTATGGTGGAAACATATCATTTGGAGGGAAAATTGCCGTCTTTAGTCCATTAAACAAAATAGTTCGCAAATTTTCAGCAAAATTCAAATGCAAGTAACGCTTTTGAATTCAAAAATATAGTGCTAATTTTTCAATGAGTCCTCTTGAACGTTCCAAATATATTTAATTATACTTTAACTAGTAATTGTTATCCCAACTGATTCTCTGTGTAGCAATACAACTTGGAACATCAGGTCATAATATCCAAAAATAGCATCTATCCACGCGTATGACCCCCTTTATAGCATATACGAACGAACCGTACAATATGAGACATATTTGTTTGTTTGAATTACTTTACTAAATATTTATTCTGGTTAAAGATGAAAAATTTAGAGAAAAAAACTTTGAACAGTCCTTTTGTTATTACAAAGAAAAAAAAGTAATCTACCGGAAATCGAACCCGGGGCGACCGCGTGAAAGGCGTGCATATTATCACAGAGCCACCGTAACCTTTCGCATCACGATCTTATCCCCGAGCAGTGAACAATGTCTTTCGATTTTTGCTGAATTTACGCGGAAATGGACAATAAAAAGGTGTTCAAATTAAAATTTACACTACTAAATATAGAAGAACAGTTTACATAAGCTAATAATTTCGTAGACATGCAAAAAAAAAAACGTTAAACATTTCGGAGCGAGACCTACAAAGGCATTCGTCAAAGCTCGGCTGTTTCCGTCAACTTCATTTACCAACACGACCTTAGATAGACTCGCGCCAAAAATGGGTCAAATGATTTGCATTTTTAAAAAAAGTGTTCAAAAACATTTTCGCTCAAAATAAATTCCAAGAGAAATTAAAAATATCAAGCTGATAATTTATCAGTCTATGAACACGAAATGTCATTACCCTCTCCAACTGGCTCTAGAAACTTATTTCCCTACATCCTGCAACCCCTCAACCTGGAAGAACCCATTTGGATTTTGAATTCAATAATAGCTCTGAGAATAAACATTTATACGAAGGTATTAAACGAATTTGTATCTTTATGATAAGTCGCGCCTAGCAAAATAAAAAGTTAAACGCGAAAGGCGTCATCAAAGCGTTTTGTATATGAAGTTTGCGAAACTGTCTCTGTTGTGTTTATATAATTGTTAAGAAGAAGAGGGAGACATACTGGTTTAATGTCTGTCCGTCAATAAGTCTGTCAGTCTGCACTTCCTTTCGTCGGTCCGTAGAGTATTTCCATCCATCATAAGATATGAAACACGCCGGGTTACTTCTGCGTTATCCCTAGCATCAGACATTGACAATTTTATCCGGATTATCAGAATCCAAAAACACCGAAGAGGGGACATAATTGAACGATTGCACGAAGTGATTGGTGTCTAACGATGGATGTACAATGTAATGCTTTACCACAGATTTCTAAAATGTTTAATATATACTACTCAAAGTTTGCTAAGCACCAAACTTTTTAAAAAAAAAAAAAAAAAACAACAATCGTGTTCCTGTTTAAAATTGTACAATAATGTTTTAACAAGATAGCAAATGTATACATGACCAAATTTGACACGCATTTTTCTCGTGAGACTCATGCAAAATCAGGAATCCCGGTTCCTTACATGTCCTTTCTCATTTTCTACATGTACGTATTTCGTGTAGATGTATAGTTTCTGTTTTTTCAGTACTTTATTGACTTTTAAGTCGTTACTCATGGCTAATCCAAATGTCAGACGACATTTATCCGTCGAACAATTGTGGCGTGCTGTAGGTATGGTTGAGCAAGGGGCTTCCCACCATGATACCGGCATGGTACTGGGGGTACACCATACTGATGTAACCAGAGCTTGGTCATGATACCAACAGTATGGTACACCTGTAATGAGACATGGTGGTGGTAGGGGTAAAGCGACCTCCGTCGCAGAAGACCGTTTTTAGTAATTCAAGCCCGAAAAAGGAAAGGTTTGCTACGGCAACGCAGCTACGTTCCGACCCTTAAAACGCCTCGGGAGTGCGAGTTTCGACTCAAACCATACGAACATGGCTGCATGAGCATAACCTGAGATCAAGAAGACTATGTTTTCGTATTTTGCTGTCCCGAGTTCATTGTCGGCGTCGGTTTACATGGGCATTGGACCACGTTGGCAGGCGTCCACACACGACCCATATAGTCCAACAGTATCGCCAAGAGGAGGGCATTCCACGTCTGGTCCAGCCAAGGAGCTCGGCCAGATCTTTTGAGAAGACCCTTTCTTGGTCAAATTCGATTTTTTTTTATAAAAACAGACTTATTTCTAGGGTCTCCCTGTTTGGTCTACGTTTAAAGTCTTCATATCATTATCAAAGCTTTTTTCTTTCTTCTTCAAATTTGATAAACCGTAGTTTATATATAAAAATTCACAAGCACTGCCCTGTTCACCATTAACTGATAATAAACAACTTATTGACGATCGAGTTAAAGTTTACTTGGTTGTCATCGACTTTTTTATCAGCTGAAATTTAATAGATATACTTTATCCAGCAAATTCCTGAGTCTTTTTCCCATTCTGTTTCATTTCGATCTCACATCCGTCACATTCTGAAATTGTTTTGTCACGTGATTCCCCACCGGAGTTTTGTAAATTAACACTATAAAAACCAGACGAGACGACATCGTTTGGGTAACATTTATTAGTTCCACCCCTATTAACGTTACTATATTCATTTTAACCTTTTTCCAAACGAAACAATTTTAGACTGGTCCCATTTTAAAGCTGTTGGTGAATGATAGTTAATAAAGATAAGATTTGCGTACAATAGAGCATAGAAAACATTGAGACGAAATAAGAAAAAAATGACAATCAACATTTTCTTCTTTTGACTCATTGTCTCCAATGCCAATTTGATAATAGACGTCAAAACCAAGTCTTTTTTGGAAAAGGATTTAAAGTCAATATAGAATATATAAGCTGTGCACACAGGTCTTAAAACATCTACAATCAAGTGGTTTGCTAATTCGTTTATCATTGAATTTATAACTGCAAGGCAGAATCAGGATCGATTGATATCTGAATGTCAGTCTTTAAAAGCTGTACCAATTCCCTGAAATCTTCATTACCCTTCGTCCGAACACAGTACACCTCTTTGCTACAATTCACGTCACGTCATCAATTGGCATACCGTATTCGTGAGTATTGAAAAATTCTGGCAAAAATACATCACGTCAGGTTACCAAAATATAACTCGGCATTGTGCTGGAGTCTTATTAAATGAATTTTCCACTTGTAAGCGATTCGGTCGAGACCTACTTGTATCAGGATGAAACAAAATATCAAATTTGCACACTGCATCGAATCGAGTTAGTTTAACCGCTCAGAGTTACGTAATGATTGAAGTGGTTTACCAATCACCGTAAACCTTGCTGGAGAAAAGAATCTCACCACCGTTCGATACGTTGATTAGATGTACTTTTACCTACGATAACGCATCGATGGCCTGAAAATGGGTCAGTTGAGTCGCTTTAAAAAATGTGATGTAATAGGCATATAATTGAATGTTCTGTTCCAGTATCACATCGCTATATGAATGAATCCAACTAATTTTTCGAGTTTGGGATTATTGTTGGTATCCTAGATCTCTTACCATATAATTCTCCGACTGCATCCATCTGCTGCGCCGTGAATACAAAATCCAAAGGGTTTGATTTTGTCGTAGCCTCCAGTATGCCATGTATAGTTGGGACCTTTTTGCACATTTATTATGCCTTTTGAGACGATATACTTTCTTTAGCTCATCACCATTTGGAACCAGAGCTTTCATTATAGACATGACGTCCATACCGTTATGCTCTACTCTTGGCATCTGCGACATCGATCAATAACCAGCAGATTGCCCGCTTATCATAGGTTGAATGTCTCGGAATACTGTATTCACAGGAGTGTTTGTAAGCAGAGCCCGACGTCTCAGGTTAAGGTTCTTTAGAATGTTCTTCAGCTGACACAGTGATAACATCCTACCATTCCTCAAGAGCAGGAATCCAATAATTTTTCTTCTACTTAAATCAGAGATTAAAATATTGAACAATGAGTGAGGTTCTGTCATCATGAGAGGACGTAGAAGGCATACAAGTTGGTACCATGCCGACACCCAACAATGTCAAAAATACTACCACAACGCAGTGCATCATTTCGCTGTCTCTCAGTTGGTTATCTGTAAAGTTAAAATAATAAAATAAAAATTATAGATATACGCATAAGTAGATGAACAGTGATAAAAAAAGCATAACAATTCCAAATTTTTATAGATATATATATACCCATGACACACTTTGAATGATCCTTTTCAGTGACAGAAGGCTTACTTAGGTCACATTGCGATACATCATCCCTATATTGTGCTTCAGCTTGTGATCAGAAGTACCCTCGTCAACTGGTGACAGGGAAAAATCTCCTTAGAACGAGAATATTCTCGTGAAAAAATGATAGTCTTACTTGATGACCTTTAGCACCATATCAGCCGTTCGTAACCCTAGCCGTCACAGTTTAAGAATCACTTCATGTCACTCACCTCTTTTAAATGGTTGATGTTGATGTCTTTTCAAGTGCGTCAGCCATTTCCACACACGTTGTCAAAAGTCGCGCCAAAAATCCACGGAGTACATAAGTCAAAACTAACAACTCAGAAGTCCGTAGTCCTACCTCTTTAGTGGTAAGTCAAAATTGCCCTCCAGTGCTTCCATATTACTAATAATATTTGATACCATAGATTCAAAGCTCAATGATTGGTCTAATAAAATACCTAGATATTTATCTGACTCTGTTGCATGAAGATAAAACCCATTACAAAATATACCAAGTTATGAATTCTTCTTAAACATTTGTAGCTTTATTTATAGCTCAACAAGATTGTCTCGGTTTAACCAAATGAAGGGATGGTTTATTTTCGATTAACTAGTTGCTTACGTTTGGTAAACCTTTAGCTCAATTTCAAATTTACATTTGGTTGCAACTAAAATTGCCGAATCGTTTGCATACAAAAGAAGTTTATTTTCAACAGTCCCAGACATGGCAATAATGAAAAGGAATAGTAATCCTTCTGTCTTGTTCAGGTTGATTGTCATCATAAGGATTGTTCTCTGATAATCGATCCGATCCGTTTAATATCATAGGAAAAGTTTCCTTGGCATTTGACCTGCCTTTTGAAATATTGATTTGTAAAGTGTAGGACAGTATAAAAAGATAAGGTTGGTATATGATTTTCTTTGAATCAGACATCATGATGAATACTTTTCCCAGGCCATGGCCTTTGGCCTTCTTTTCTTTAATATTGTATTATTCGGCCATGGTCTATACCATGTCACTAATATTTATATGCTGGCAGATGACGATGTCTACGATTATGGCACCATGTATAAGCGCTGACTATGATCTTGACTATTGACCTACTTTCTTAAATTTTAATTTATGAAGTTAAGGACTGTATTAAATTTATTATAATGATTGTTTTTTAATCTGGTATCATAAACTCTTAAAAAAGGTTCTTTGACATTGAAACATATTTTTACTACGACAAAAATATCCATACATATGTAAAGTAAATAGAGGAAGGCATTTTTAGCTAGCAAAGCGTCAGCAAAGGCTTTAGTTAACAACAAATTTTGAGGAAGCCTCAAAGTTCAAATGAGTGCAAACTGCCCTCGGCGGCTTAACCACTAAATTCATTTATGCTTTCGCCATAAAAAGCAGTTCTACTGTAATGTTAAACCGATTCAAGAAAACTTCCTGTTATTTGACGTTTTACGAATTTACCTAATAAAGGATTTAAAGTAAGTCCACACGTGCAAAAAATCGATAATCAAGGCGAACATACATATTATATACATGTATGTATAATATCATGATCGTCAAAATAATTGTTGATTAGCTAAGGATGACATTTCATCGCATACCGCTTTGTCCAGACGCCATTTTGTCGAATGGAATTACGGCAAATCGGCTGTCGCCTAATGCGACAACATATTGAATGAAATTTTAAACGTAAGACACTTGATCGATTATTTCTAAGCGATAATCGAGCGATAATAAATAATCAAGTCAAAGGCTAAAAGCACCGCAGATTTTCAAATTGAAGCTTTTATGTTTGTTTTGATAAATTGTATGAAGATTGATTTTTTTCTCCACTTTTGGAATATCAAAATAGCTAAAACATATACCGACTATGTAGTGGGTTTTCTTTTTATTTATTAATTTATTTGTGACCCGTCACGCGAAAAGGGACCATCTGGGTAGTGTGTAAAGTATCAACCCCAGTCAGACTGCGCAGACTGACTAAGGTCGAAATTTGTCGGACTGAGTTGATCTTCTGAAACTAGAATCATTAATCTAACACATGTGAATGAATTTTGGAATGCGACCACTAGTTGGTCTCTACTAGAACCGATCTCCTTTTCATATATTTTTACAGAATTCCCAGATTGTCCGTTTTCGCGTGACGGGTCACATTTATTTTCTTGTTTTCAGTTCATCAACCCTGTTTCCATTGAGGACTATACAAGCGGCTGTCAACAAAGTCCAAAGTCGACTATACAATGCCTCTGACAGTATGTTGATAGAGATTTTATAACGTTTTCCTATTTTTATCAAAAAGGCTGCAAATGATTAAAAATTTGTTTTTTTTTCCTATAAATAATCATACATGGTTGAAAATAGTGAAGGAAAAGAAGAAATTAATTGTTTATAGTAGTTTCTCCTTTTATTATACATGTACTATATTTTCAAAGTACAGTTCAGAATTTGTACAAAAAATATACAAAAATCGTTTCAAGAAAACTAAGAAGAGATTTGTTGAAAGATGCGATGATCTATTTGCGTCATTATTCCCACTAACAAGACATAAGTCTGAGAAGAAATAATACAACTCACTATTTATATTCATCGAATAAAAAAATATCCCATTTCGTAGAAAAACATTCCGCCATTAAAAACTGCAATCTAACACTTAGTAGAGTGGTCTCGCGTCTCGCCGAGATGGCGAGAACTCGAATTCGTGCGAAGGCTCGATCCCACCTTCCCGTCCCAAGTTTAATTGCCTGATTTAAAAAAATGATTAGAGAGTTTTGCAATTCAGAAAACTCATTCTGGTGGAGTAATTTAAAGGAGAAGTTCATGTTTGAATGAAAAATATGTGTAAGTAAAATTTCTTCATTGATGACAATTTCGCTTTCTTGCATTTACTCGAGTAATGCGATGACTCGAGCAATTTGATCGGTCCCATGTGTATTCCAGCTAACCCGAGACCAATGTCTCTTCGTCCTTATTATTGGGAGGGTTCATGCCCACCTTCAATCAGAAACCTCTGGCGGAGGAATAGACCTCGGGAATAATGAGGATGCAGACATTGAAGCGCCTCATATCGCACAAGGGTTGATGTGACGTCACATACATTACTGAAGATGACGTTTTGAATAACAAAATCGATTGGTTAAAATTTGTCATTTTTTTAACTTGATGACTGCGTTTTATCATCAAATTATGAAATGCACAATAGATCTACATAGTTGATCGGAAAGTATAAAGGAGTTTGATTTTTCTTCAAGCGTATTGACCAAAGAATGCACAGAAGCTGAATCACCAAAAAATAACCAATATTACTACACTTGCGTCCAGGGTACTTTCCAGTTTACGGAAAAGTCCGAGCTATGTTCTAAATGGTACGCTTTCTATTCTTCAGACCTATATATCGAGTTGATGCAAGGGTACCATGATTTAGAAAATACGCTGTATATCGGACAGCATCATGGAGAAATGCTTACAATTCGATCTTATAATGGACAAAATGTCCATGTGGTAAGTTGATATATCTTATTTTGGTATTGAAACATTTTAGAAATGCTAAGTTACCAAAGTCGTGGCGTTATATCTCATAAATGCTATGTTTTGGTATAGGGAACGTGTTTATGAAGCATCCAATTTCAAGGAATTTCAGTTAAGAATATTGTGAAATTGACAAGATGAACAACTTTTCAATTATATTGGAATGAAAATGAACCAGTGCGATGATAAAATTTCGAGAGAACTTCAATGGAGGCAATGCAATATCGCTAATACGAACAAATCGGTAATTTTACCTTCCTAGAATAAGATAAGTACATGATTGTGTTCTTTGTCTTTACCGATCAACTACACGTTTTAAAACCACAGCAAATAATAAATTTATGGAAACTTGATCGGTCTGAATAAGATGATGATCGCATTGAATGATTTCGACGTGTTTTGGAGCGATTTGTAAGGATGGTTTGAGCGAGTGTTTGAAATATTTGAATTAAGCACTGAGCGAGCGATATAGAATGGCTTTGTTTGATTTAAATTTCATGATGAAATTTTGCGTCATTATGTAACTGGTAGGGGGTGGATAAGCCGTGACGTAATTTGGCTAATTTACTTTTCAATATTTTTAGGTTTTTTTTCAAAAGTTAGTCCGCAGTTATAGTTAATGCGTGCAAATTACTGAAATCTTAAATAAAAAAGGTCAACGAATTAAGAAAAAGTGAACACATTTCACTTTTTGGTTACAGAAGTCTCGTAGCCTCAGATTGGACAACTTGACGTTACGAGGGTTTTGTAACCAACATACTATTTAAAGTCTGAAGTTATATAAGTCGAATATCTATAGAAGAACGAAATTGTAAATTAAAGTTAACTGCCTAAACCGTAAGCGCAAGGACCCGTTATGTAGGCTCCGCCCTGCCAAGGCAATAATCAAGGATTATACTAAATGTATCAATCTTGTTGTTTCATTCAGACAGGTGGGCACCAAATACCCTATCGAAGTTTTCATCGAGTAAGAGACCAAAGTATACTAGGTTCCTTACCTAGGTCTGCCAAGAGTCACGTGAGTTTTTGATTCATCCATTTTTTTATTTCTATTTTTATTTTTTATCATTTTGACCTAATACTCTTTAATTATTCTGCGTTATTATAAGCCTGGTATGGTGTGATCAAGCCGTTACGTCAACTGACGAGTTAACTTTTTCTTTTAATATTTTGATTTCTTTCGAAAGAAGGTCGACGTCAGAGCGCGGTTGGTAGCGCGTCGGCGTGTTAATCTAGAAGTATCCGGGTTAGATCCCCGACGACGGCACTCATCCTTTCCGACTATCTGTGTCCCTCCAATGAGTTGATAATCGTAGACCTATGTGGGATAGCAGCTTGAGGCTAGGAAAGGGTGTGATGGTATTACTGGTGTGAGAAATACCAGGGACCCATTGTTAGGTGCTCAAGCCTCCGAGATATGACTGAAATGATGTTGAAAGCGGCATAAAACCCCATTCAAACAAACAAATAATTTTTCGAAAGAAAGTCAACAATTATCGTTAACGCTTGTTAATAAGTGTAACCGTAGACCAAAACGATCGAGGTATTTGGCAAAGGTGAGCACATTTCATCGTAAGGTTATCTGGACCTCTTAACTTCAGCTAATCAAAGCGTTTGGGTGCTCACCGAACTTAACCGTTCGATTTAGATGTCAACTATCCAGAAAAGTAAGTAAATAGCAAAAAACTGATTTTACCTTTAGTGGAGTGACTAATTACTTAATTAAGGGTTATAAAATTAATATGGTTCTATCAATCATCCCCTTGGTTCAGGATGATGAAACGGATGCATACTTTTTGCCAATTTTACTCCGCTTTGCACGCACACACTTGCGTGCAAAGCGGGGTATTCTAGTAGTTTGCAAAAGTTTTCACCATTTTGCCATCTTGAACGCATGGATAGACTTGTCATTTACATAAGCTTCTAAATTGTTTTGCAGATACGTTACGTGAATCTAAAACAATTCAACATAACCGACTATGGTACGTTACAACAGTGGGGTACTCACGCATTTAGACACGCCCCATTGGAGGTGTTTGAGAATGGTCAACCTTACAGAATGGCACAGTGGCCAAACAAAGTGAGTACAATTCTAAATTATCAATTTTTCCCAATATTATTATTATTTTTGACTGAGCACGAGATAAAGGGCTCGGACAATTATTCAAAAGTTTTAAATTCCTCAAACTTTTTGTTAGTACTCCAAATCACAGTAATATTAACCCAGACGCAACCATCTGTGATAAAGTTGTACCCTGAAATTCTCTAGTGTAAACAAGGAGGAAATCCGGGGGGTATTTAGATACTACACTCTCCCAATGTTCTAACTACACCAATCGGAAATTTCAATATAACCTCTTTAGAAATGGGAACATAGTTCGAAAATTGTATGAAAGAGATAGGATAATCTCTAACGCTCTACCGATGGCTTTTTTATCAAGAGATTTAATAGTTTATTAAAGTCTTTTTCACATAAATGCATTTTAATAAATGTACAAATGGATAAAACTACAATATAAAAGAATATATGTGACCATTCTTATTTAGAATTATAGGAGACTATTTTGTTACACTACCATTAAAAGAACCGATTCCTTCTCTTTGTACATACATGTTCAACTTCCTCTCCGTTTCTGTCTCTCTTTCTCTCTTTCACTCATTCTCTAAACACACATACACACACGCGTATGCAAGCACGCACGCACGCCCGCAAATACTCACACACATGCACCCATACACACTCACTCTTCCACTCAATCATATTCTTCACATTATTACATGACAATTAATCAATACAAAAACAAGATTCAATATGCAAAGAAAAAGCATGTAGACATCGTTAATAGGCTCTCGAAGACCTGTTTGGAATTTCAGATTTTTTTTCTATAAAAAGGCACATATGTGCACATTTAGAAGGTGTATGAGAAACCCATACACTCTATCAACAGATTAAAGGAGACTTAATTGGCGACATCCACATGCTTGGTTTTAGTTAAACATAAATACACAGTTTTAAAAACTTTTAAGACTTAACTTTTTTTCAAGAACAATTTGTCAATTATTTATTAAGAAACAAATTAAGACGCTTTAAAACGTCATGGCAGGTTTTGGCACAAATTCTTATCAAACGTGAGTGACAAAAAGTGTTTTAATTTTATCCCCATTTGATCTATTCTCAAAAATAGGATCAATAAGTTTAGCAGTTTCAATAAGGTTTTCTCTTAAATCAGTATAAAGGTGACAATGAAGGATAACATGAATTTCGTCCTCAATATTCAAACAGTAATGGGTAGCCTTTCGTACCGACCAGTTTCTATTTTTAAAGGTGCAACACCACATCTAGATTTTGAAAATGCAACCCTGTGCCTCGTTGGCAAAATAACTTTACAATAGTCTTCAACACCAAAATCACTTTTAAACAGCCTGCAAGTGCGTAATTTATTTGAACCATTACCTGTAATGCTAGTTTCACGTTGTATAGATTGCCTCCAATCTGTAACGAAACTTGATTTCAGTTCGTTTTTGATATTTTTTGTAAGGTAATATTTTGAGAATGGGTCGTTTTTGTTTAAAAAGTTACTCAAAAGTCTTCATAGGGTTTCAAGAGAGTCAAGATCTCGGAATCGTGATGGCTTCGACAAAACTATCGCCAATTGAGTTTGTGTAGAAGTTTCGTCGACATGCACTCTGCGTGCGTTTCAACATATAACCTTAAATCCTTAACAGACCATTTTTCGGCTGGCGACACATTTAATATTGCTTATAAGCAAGTGGCGCAACTGATGACCGGATCGATTGTCTTGTCTATGTCTTCCATTGATATCTGAAAAATATTTGTTTGTTTTTTCCAACTCTTAATCGACAGGATACACATTGTTTATCTAACTTTACTACTGAAAAATCAACTCAAGATGCACGTGAGCCATGACTGTTTTCAATCTCCTCTTCAGCGGGCTACATTAGACAATAATCAAAAAGCCTTCTTGTAATAGGGGACTTAGCAAAAGTTTGAATGGTATCGGGTGATGTATGTAAGATTCTTTAATGCTTTTTGGTGGTTAATCGAGAAGTAACGGTAGATCATCACTTGATAATCTCACCGCAAAAGCAGTTAAATTATCAAAAACTTATACCCTGCTTTTGTGCATTTCACCCTATCTGACGTTATTAATGCGGTGCAAAATAAGTGACGTCACAATGAATGTTGCATAGCAATCACGTACAAAATGACGCGCTTTATGAAAATATGTCCAAGAAGTTTCACATTTTGTCTCATTTTTGTATAAAAGAAATAGAATAATCGTTTGTTTTCGAGTAAAATCGAGTATTATTTCATTTCTTGAACAACAAAAGCTATATTTTCATTCGTGGCTCTGTCACTCGTCAAAATAAGGCTTTTGTTGTTCTCTCAATGAAATGTAAAACGATCTAACATTGAAACAAACGATTACCCTCTATATACTCCGGATCTAAAGATGGCGTACGAACGTTGGCCAAGTGTAGATCAATCTGATTTAAGGTTCATGTAAAGTGTTTGAAACCTAATATTAAGTGCAATTCATTTGCCAACAAAAAGCAGTATGTCCACGTATATCATATATCAAAATGAAGCTATTTATTAGCATTAAGCAACATAAGACTGTCATAGCTTTAGCAGTATAGCTAAAACATTGTGAAAAAAGGGTCATTTTTTACAGAACAGGCAACTGCATGGCGGTTGGAAAGAATTTGCTCATATTTTAACAAAATACAGTCTAAAGTACTTTCCAGGTACTTCTTCAACCGTTGATAAACAAAACTTAAAACCAAAACGTAGTTAAGCAAGCAATTTATTTTGACTTATTTTATAAACACACATGTCATATATGTCATTATATTTCTGTAACTGCGTAGATCTATGTAAGGTATGGTGTGTTATCACAACATAAATGGACATAGATAGTTTATATACATGTAAGGTTGTTTAGCAATATATCAATTTCTATTTCACAAAATGTTGAATATATTGTTATTTAAAATAGATGATTGACTTTCAAAAAAACTATACTTTGAAATAACTCGCAGAAAATATCTTAAAATATTATGGTGTGATGTTGCACCATACCGAATAATTATTTAAAAAAAACCCAGACCAAATCGGTTTGCCATATATTTTGACAACTTGTAAATAAATGGAAATTGAATGTTTCAATAGAGCCCTTTGAGACTGAGTTTTATATCTAACGATGTAGTAGTACCTAGTGTGTACAGTTTTCATTCATTCTGTTCAAATTAGGCAAAGTTTATCCAGCCGTAATGAAGTTGTTGATTTTGAAAAAAAAATATCCTTTGTCCATAATGGTTTGGCTATTCTGTTATGAGATGCCGCCTCTAATGTTGAACAACTGCTTGGTCTCATCTAAGGCTTCAATTTGACATATTGTTTAGCTGGGCAAACTGTCATTTTTGTAAATAAAGAAGCATTAAAATTGGTTCAAAAACACTTTACATGATCCTTAAAAGGGCCAGTAATTTTTGTTTAATGTGCAATATTTTCCAAATTAAATTCACAAAGAAAAATGAATGTTCAGTAATTATTATTATTTCACACCTAAATAATTTAAACCAATGGCATCGCTTATTTTGTATCACGAGTGATTGAAATATCTAGATCTTGTTTGTACAACCAGAACGAGGCTGCCTGCAGAATCAGTCTATATTTGACTCGGCTGTCGCCTCGTCAAATATAGACTGGTTTTGAGGGGTAATCATGCATTAGAATTCAGTATTGTACTCGATAATGTAAAAAAAAACCCCTCTTATCACTTAATATTGAAGTGCTTCTATTTCACCATGAATGCATCATACGGTTTTCTATGATATGATTAAAGCTTGAACAGTTTTATATTGATATTCCAAACGCATTCCTACTTATTTGCCCTGTCTTACAAAATACCATTTAACTTATTATTTTTTTTATTTAATATAAAGCACCAAATAGCCGAACATTGACAATCGCTTCTAGTGCTCTTGTTTATGCTTTCTTTTTTTTTTTTTTTTTCTTTTTTTTTTTTGTCTTCAAACATACTTGCGTCCTATACGTAATGCTTTTTTTCTTTTAATTGAAGGGTTATACTAACATTGTTGGCATACCTGACGGACCCAAAGGTTCAAGATTTCAATATAATTCTACAAGACCGTCGTCATGGCGACATCTCGATGATTTGTGGGTCTACGGATTCTGGTGAGAACTACTTTTTAAATCGGGAACCTCGGAAATAATAAGGGAACAGCCGTAGAACCGCGTCATATCACACGTGGGTTTAATGACTTCACAATTTTCAACCAACCCGCTAAGGGTGACTTTTATGTGTGTGCGTGTGTGTGTGGTTTTTTTTTTTTTTTTTTTTGGTCGTCAAATTACGATATGCCCAAAAGATCTCCACTGACGATCGGAAAGGATGGAAAGGATTAACAAAATGTTATTTTCTTCAAGCGTATTGATTAACCGAAGTACCCCCAGAAGCCGATTTACCTAAAAGATAACCATAAATTAATACACGTACGTCCGATGTACTTTCCAGATTTTAAAATGGGCGATGTTCCGAATCCTTCATTCTATTAGTTGTATTACTCGCGCCGAAAGTGTGAGCCAAGGAAAGAACCAACATCGATATCTGTTTAAGGGAATCGAAACGAGGATCTCTTGGTCCAGAAGCCGACGCTCTACCTCTAGACCATTGACATCACATACGAACCCCTTCTTTCCGCGACATAGATTAATTGTCCCCGTTATAAGGCAAAAACTAGTTCATTCGTCGATTGAAAACAATTTGTGTTATTTTCATAAATCATCCCGCAATATTATCATTATTATTATTATTATTATTATTATTATTATTATTATTATTATTATTATTATTATTATTATTATTATTATTATTATTATTATTATTATTATTGTTGTTGTTGTTATATCATTTTTCGTATGCTGAGATCGTAAATTTATTTAATAAGCGATTTTTAAGCGAACAAAGTGATTCAACATTATTTTCAATAAAAGGCTAATTAAATGGTCCCTCTTACGGATCTATGAAAAATGTATATAGCATATTTCAAAATATATAGAACGCACCTCAGAATAATTTTTGTTATTTTTATTTTGTTTTTATGATTTTTTATTTTATTTTGTTAAAGGTCCCATGGCTGGGCAGATAGATCTGCTGAAGTATCATCAATAGACGCGAAAAACATGATCGTTACATTAGACAACAAAACAAGTAATCTCCTGGGTTTGAAAACAGGTATAGATCCACAAGTTTAAGTGATTGATCAAATGCCAACTTTGTCTATACAACATATAGACAAAGTTGAACTTTGATCACTCACTTAACTTGCTCATCTATATACTTAAACTTTTTTCATGAACATTGACATATATCTTATAAATTCTAATTTTCATGAAGGTCTTATTGCTTGGCAGATTCATCTGTCCAAGTTTAATCAAACGACACAGAAATGTCATTATTACATTGGACAATCAAACAACTAACCTTCTAGGTTCTATAACAGGTAAAGTCCGTTTAACTTCTATATGGATCAACCTTTCGCCGAAAATATCAGAATGGAATTAATGAACCGTATCTTTTTCTTGTCATATCATATTTTCTATCTAATACCATGAAGATTTTGTTTTTCAGATTTTTTTTTTTTGAAAAATACTGATTTTGTCCGTCCGTCTACATGTTAACTGTCAGCCTTTGATACCTTCGTGTGACTGTATTAAACGGAACAGCGAATTGTCTTTCCTAGGGCCGATTTAAAAGTGTATGATTTAAAGTGATTCATTTTATTATAAAATCGAGTAGTTTTATAAGATTAATTTCATCGAGGATTTTTACTTCCTTGGGATACCAAATCTTAGTGGTTATTCTCTTTTTTTTTTCAAAGACAGATTGACCTGATAATTGGATTCTTTTATCTATCTTGAGATGAACCCCATATTCCCTCATTTAGACCAACCAAAAAGCATTATTTTACGAAGACATTGGGATTTTCACGAGGAAAAACTAGATAAGCAGGCGAGTTATAACGGTACAAATCACGCGTTATTTAAGTTTATTATGAAATGACCGTCGATATGCTAATAAGCATGTCCAAATAAGAAATAATGACATTTCTTCTGTGAAATGTTTAGTATAAAACCACGTGTTTTACTATATGTTTACATTTTCATACCACTAAACAGCCTTCATCACCTCTCGTGTTTAAGAGCGAAAAAAGGAAAGTATTAACATTAATCAGATAGACAAAATCATTATTTTGAAATCTCATTTTCAAAAAATATTTATTGGAATGGTATTAAGCTGAACTTAAGATTTTTCCACATACAAATCTTTCATTCAGGCGCAATTTTATGCAAAAGAGGAAAAAGCTGGTCCATATAGAATTCAAACGGACTTCAACTTTAACTTCAACTCGGGAAAAAGAATAAGTTTGCGTCGCCAATAACCGATATTGTTCCGATGCTTGAATACATTTGAGTTTTTGAGTGACATTACCAACAAGAATTGTTTGTAAAACATTTATGCCTGTAATAAAAGCAGGTCAATGGCCTTTTCTTTATCAATCAAGAAAGGGCAATAACCCACAAAATATGAGAGTAGAGTTATGGTTCTTGTACAATGAGATCTATCCACGTGTGAAGTTTCTTCATTCTATCTTGAATTCTTTTGAGACATGCCCCTAACAAAAAAAACGGTTTATGGACCGACCGACTGACTGACGGACCGACCGAATAACCGACAAGCGCAAACCAATACAGCCCCTCTGCTACGAAGGTGGGGGACATCAAATCTGAAACATGTATGAGGCGCAAACATTCGGCAATTTAGAAAGTAAAAAAGTGTATTCCGGAGGTAAGACGATTGTCGGAAGTTACAACTAGTACTTATCTTCCTACTTTGTAAGCGAAGACCCAGGCCAGTCCGTGCGCAACGTCTGGCCGGAGTCTTTGTATGGCGCTCATTTAAAATTGTTGAAAATGCCACGCACATGTTCATCGATAAAGTGTGGTCACATTCCTGGTTATATTTGATTAACGATCTAGATGTAGTCATATTACTTATATTATAATGTTTCATGGTTCTCTTCCTTAATCATGCCGACACATTTCGTAATTTTATCAAAATTGAAAGGCTTTAAATCAATGAAACTATTAGTTTGTGGGCAATCTGTTTTTGAAAACTTTATTGACAACTTTACCTCTGCACAAAGAGTAACTTTTCGGTCCAGTATGATTAAGACTTTTATCCATGTCTTAAAGGTCATTGGGGCGGTGAAGGATCAGAAGGTGGCTACTTTAAGTTCGTCAATGTTTTATCGGAGCTTGATGAGCCCGTAAGTATACTTTACCATCTTTCTAACGTATTACCTTACATTTACTTTGGAATATTTTCGCCCCGCCCTTCTTTCGCCCACGTTAACCCAAAATGTAGTTATTTTTATTTGATGCGTCTTATTTCCGCCACCTAGTATAGGTGGCGAAAATAAGATGCACAAGGATAAAATTTTATTTACAAGTCGGCCAATGTTTAATCTCTCTCTTCTAGTATAGGTGGCGAAAATAAGATGCACAAGGATAAAACTTTATTTACAAGTCGGCCAATGTTTAATCTCTCTCTTCTAGTATAGGTGGCGAAAATAAGATGCACAAGAATAAAACTTTATTTACAAGTCGGCCAATGTTTAATCTCTCTCTTCTAGTATAGGTGGCGAAAATAAGATGCACAAGGATAAAACTTTATTTACAAGTCGGCCAATGTTTAATCTCTCTCTTCTAGCATAGGTGGCGAAAATAAGATGGACAAGAATAAAACTTTATTTACAAGTCGCTCATTGTTTAATCTCTCTCTTCTCTTTGATGTTCGAACAGGCATTTAAGGAAAGTGACTGCACGATTATCATTTATAGGTCGAAGAATGATTTCTTGAACACAAATAATCATGTACGAATCAGCACATCTGCAACCTCTGTTCTACAAACGAAATAGAAGATGAATTTAACTTTGTTTGAATATGCCTTTTTTAAAAAGATTTGCGACAAAAACTCATTCCAAAATATTTCATTATTAGACCAAACATGTTCAAATTTTAGAACTTTTGAATTCAGACAAAAAATCTACTTTGTGTAAATTGGCATCTTTTTGTAATAAAGCTTTTAAGTTACGCCAGGATAAAGTTTAATTAGATCCTTAACTAAATTTACGAAAATATGTAACAGTCTCAACGATATAATAGTTTTATTGAAAATAAAAAATGTTTTTCATTGTATTCGTTTCATACTGCCATTTCAATGTGTTTTGTTAATTTTACATTTGTATCAATGATGAACTATGTATGCTTAAGTTGAAATAAAGTTCTGTTCTGTTCTGATATTAATCCAATGTCAAACTAACAAAGACATTTGAAATTTAACACTATTGAATAATAACAATTGTCGAATAAATAGCCGTAAATTCTAATTGACACCTCGTGTAGACAGATTTGTGTGAACATGGTATATGTTCATAGGCAATGTGTATGTACGGCTGGCAAAATTTCAAAATTTAAGGGATATTTTGGTGTGATCAATTATAGCAACGAAGCGGTGGCAGAGAAATTGGCGAAAATTAGACCCTGTCGAAAAAATCCCAAAGTACGGCATTCATGCCTTAGTACTCTCAATTTAAACTAAAGTTCTAACGCAAGAGTTTAGTATTCGAACTGTCTGCCGAAATTTTAACGCGATAATTATAAACTTTTTCCTTGGTTTCACCAAAAATAAACGCAACAATAAGATGATATTACTTGAATAGTATCCTAATTTTCTCAAGCAGAACCGATTTAAGTAATCCATTGTTGTTAATAAAATTCTAACGCACCACCTAGGTTTTAGCACCCAAATTATGTGCCAAGAAATCTAACGCAACATTTTATGTACTTAAATTTCCAACACGGCGATTGGCTTCCAATATTCGAATGATGTACAAAACATGATGCTGCAGTACTCAAATTTTCATTAGAAAATTGGAGTTATGATCGAGACTTCGCACAAAATTCTTCCAAAATATTGATGTTTAGTCTATATATGTTGTACCAAAATTTTAAATCGCAAAATTAAAGCTGTATTGCTCGAAAATTTGTTCAAATATTATAGCGTAACATTCTTGTTGTCTTAGCCAAATGATATACCATATACTTTAGCAACACTAATGTTCTAGACCTCCTATCTTGTACCAAAAGTTTAATGCAACTCTAAGGAAGTAGTACTCGAATATTGTACCAGAAGTTCTTACAAAACATTGAGACGAAATAGACCAAGTTAGGTACAGAGTTTCCGATGCAACATTAAAATATTGTGCTCAAATGATTATGTAACATTTTCAGGCAACACTAAGGGGTCAATAATCGAATACTGTGCCGTAAATCCTAACACTTCGGTGAAGTTATGTGCTTCATATTTGAACTGTTTTATCTTAAACTTGGTATTCGCACTAAAAAAAACTTTGCACTTGCATGTCGATTTTGGTTTTCAGGGAGAATATTACCTTGACAAGAAGACTGGTAATCTGTACGTCTGGCTGATGTCTAGCAAATCTACAGATGTGATACATGTTTCTACTCTTAAAGACTGTGTTCTGTACGTATTTAGCAGTCTATTGATGTTGAAAATTAGACAGTAATATCCATAAAACTTTATACAGTCAACCCCGTCTAAAGCGAGCAGCCAAGGGACATTCAAAAAGTGCTTGCTTAAGACGGTTGCTTGCTTAGTACAAGTCAATTTTAGTGCAATTTGTTCATTTGGGAACTCAGTGGCCGCTTGATTAAGACAGGTTGCTTGTTGTACATTAAAACGCTTTTGTTTCAAATATTATAGTTTAAACGGGTTTCTAGAGAGAAAAAAAATGAATGATTATCGAACTCATTTTTAATGTTTTCCTTCAAGACGCCTCTAAACATGTTTCTTTATTTCTACAAATGGAAACTGCCTTGTCATAGACAAAAACAGTCGTTAAGTTGCCATAGAAAACCAGCCGATTTCTTTTGCGAATATCGGGAATAATAATGATAAACGATTCAATTCCCGATTATCCAGGGGTTCGGAAACAGTTACAAAACTTCCCCTTTATGGTATCCTGAAATAAATAGTGAATATTGAATGAGTGGTCATGGAACACCGAATTTATTAAACGAGTCATCTATAAACAGATAAAAACGAGGCTGCGCCGAGTCTTTATCAGTTTTAGATGACGAGTTTATTAAATTCTGTATTTCATGAGCACAAATTTTATATTCTATTTATAACATGACCCGATTTTTTACGAAAAATCGTCAAAATTATTGAAATTCAACATTTCAATTTTTCACGAAACTTATAACGCCGTTTAAAACTGACGTCACAATATGTAGATGATGACGCCATATTCGCGGTTACAAAATAGCGTTGTTATTCGCTGTGAGCTTATTTGCATAGTTATTCCACTAGTGTAATAACACCCGTGTAATATCAAAAATATTCAACGCGGTTATTTCACTCCTGCGACGTCGGTAATATTATAAAAGACTTTATTGCGAATCATATATCGCAAGACATTGGTATTTTTAAATACTAAGTCCATTGGGTTGAACGCATCTTCGCAAGCCAAGGGTTCTAGCTCCACTATGTTCGTAAGGAACATATTGGAGCTAGATTCTTTGGCTTGTGAAGATGCGTTGAACGTAGGAATTATCAAGGCTGTAGATGGAAAGTTCTATTTTTTGTTTACAACTAGGTATTAAAAACCTAAACATAGCAAGATAAGTATATGAAATAAGGTTTGGTGGCTTAAAATTTAGTTTAAAAAGTATTGATAATAAGGCATATGGTTCACGAGTTTTTAGAAGTTTCAGCGGAACTACTTTTTGCTTAAACTTACAAAGTAGATGTATGTTCAAAACTGTTATGATGTTATTGGCAAAGGAACCTTTCACCTATTCCATTTAGAATTCAGAAAAAATGGAACCTAAGTAGTCGATTTACCTTAAATCAAATTTTACAAAAATATTTGAAATAACAGCTTATTTTCATTCGCTGATTTAGATATCTCAACAGAAAAAAAATAAAATTTCAAATTAGCTATTTCAGTGGATCTAAATTGAGAATTGAGAAATCTGATTATTTTAGCCGCATATCTAACGTACTTAATAGACGAACTAAAATTTATTTTTACTTAAATGAATTTAGAATTGAAATTATAATATAACAGTTTCAACGGCCCAGTTCACAACGTGGTGCTCTCCAACTTTATAATTGAGGTGTGCAGAGATCGAGGTATAACCGGAGTCAACCTGAGAAACATTCAGATTAGAAACATGGAGATTAGGAATACTGGTACGGTCTGTTTAGTGCATTCGATGACATATAGAGAATGACATGTTCGTGTCTTAAAAATATCAATGTGATCGGATCGAGGTTGGGAAAATTTATCATGACGAGGCTTTCGAGTCATGATAATTTCTCGCTGCCGAGAACAGATATCATTGATGTTTAGAAAATATTTAAATGTTATGCATAGATCGAAGTAAATCCGGTGTCAATCTGAGAAATATTCAGATTAGAAAAAAGGAGATCAGTAATACTGGTACAGACATCTTTGATTGTTTTAACATTTTATCAAAAGAAAGTATCCTGGTTGATGATTATATTGATTTATAAGATATAAATGTAGAATTAATGGTGGTATGAGACTGATAACACATTTTCACTCAAATATGAATCGGCTTATATATTGTGCTTATGCTTTTAAGTTTCATATCTAAAAGAATTCAAATGTGTTGTTCGTCTAGCCTCTCACTGTAAATAATAAAAGCTGTTGAAAAGTAGTCATAGTTTGTCGATTTGGTCCAGTTTGTACACAAAAATATCGTTTGTATATATGTGAATGTGTTTGCTTTTAACGCATGTATATTTTAAGAGATTGTTCATTTGTCTTTACTGAACAGAATGATATATAATAGAGAAAATACTTGCTAAACATTTTTTTTCCAAAACATATACTCGGAAATAAAGATAAACATGGTGATTGACCATTGTATTGCGATATCCTTTAAAACTGTCTTCTTGTACCATCACTATGTTTCGAACGAGGGTAAAATGATTGGCTTACTAAATTCATTTTCATGTCGCCATTACTTCTTGGCCCAAGGTTATAAAACTTTTCTCAGGCTCAGGCTCAATTTTCAATTGAGATTTAAGCCGCAATTCATTCTGTTAATTATTTAATAACTAATTTTAATGTACATGAATTAAGATAAAAGATGATATTAATAAGTTGTTAATTTTTAACAACTTATTAATATCATCTTTTATTTTTATACATTTGTTTCAATTTAAAATTTGAGAAAATTGAGCCTGAGCCTGAGAAAAGTTTTATAACCTCGGGCCCTGAAGCATTTTTAATTGAGAAAAACATTCTTTAATTCACTAGGTGATGTGAATATAAACGTGGGCGGAGATTCCCGAAGTGTTTCTATTACAAAGAGTAGACTACACGACGGGGATGGCGCAATATCGATGTCAGGTAAGTTCTGCGCGAAATATTAGTTCAGTCTGTGCGTGACATTTCCAACAATTTGACATGTGCGTGTATGGTCAACATTAACCAACAGTGACTGCCTCATAGTATAATTATATGTTTTTCTGACTTTCTAAAGACACTTTTGACCCAATCGCTCTACAAAACGCAAAAGTGAAGACCCTGGTCAGACTGTGCAGATGCACAGGCTGGCCAGAGTCTTTGCTTGGCGCACTTTTGAAATTGTTGGAAATGGCATTGACCTGTAAGTAAATACTTAACTATTCATTTGCAGGTCCCGAAAATGTTCGTCGAAAATTTCTGTTAAATTTTGATAGTAAACATAAGGGAATATCATGGTGAATCTAAAAAAAATCTACGGAGTAGAAATATTATTTATCACGTGTGGATGTTATTTTAGATTGATAATTTCATGAGCAACCTAAATATATCAGTCCATGTATTCTTCTTTCCATATTCAATATAATTTTCTATGCTCTTAATTATTAGATTAATTACTTAGTAGCCTTAGAGTTTTACCATATTGTGGCCCAAAGAGGCCGATCATTTTCATGTTATATAACGATGTATAGTGCGGTTTTATGGACTTGAATCTGACTCCTGCTATTTAGATGAATAAAAATCTGATTATTCCTATTCGGCTTTGCACGTGCTTTCATAGGAATGAATAAAAAACGATAATGAATGTATTATACATTTTGTTAATTGATAAAATATGTCGGTAATTGTTATTTAAGCATTTTTTTCCACAGAGGTCAAATTCGGGTCAAATTAACCAGGCTATACTAGGATTGAATATAAGATTCTACGCCGTACTGTATGATATAGCATTGTATTTTATTACTTCAATAAAAATTTCTATATTGACTGATCCCTTACAATATTCAAATTTATATGTGTGCCCTGTCCAATAATAAAAGCAATTAACTTGGAACTTTTCGAAAAAGAGAGTGGTTCATAAAAGAGGTCAGTCAGTTTCATATTTCAAAATATCTTAGGTAGAAAGGTAATTCTATATTCCGTAAACAGCCAAGTACGCAAAGTGTCTTTATCATGCGATGAAGCCTGTATCGACCTGATATCAACTGTCTGATAACATAATATGATATCCGGCAGTCTATTTTTAGAAACAATTTGCATAAATTTTTAATTGAATTTCTTTGATTTTTAAATGTTAATTATAATCAAGCGCTGAAAATGATTGCATGATAAATAGAATAACGTGTAAGTGTCTTAAAATATCAATGTTATCTGTACTCGGCTGTGAAAAATTATTATGACTCGGCAAAGCCTCGTCCTGATAAATTCTCCCAACCTCGACCAAATAACATTGATATTAAAAGACACTAAGACGTTATTCTCTATATCTTAGGCAACCTGCGTAATCCGCGTTTACTGACTTGGTTCGACGATTTAAACACTATCCAGATATTTGGGTTTGTAAGTATGGTAGCACGTTTCTTCCACGAGATACGAGATAACAATTACATGATAATTTCAGAAATATCGCGATAAAATAAACTTTACAGGAAATGTTATCTTGATCATAATTATTTTCTTTATTAAGTTATTGTGACATTGATATCTGCTATCGCACTTTTTTGACGATTACGGTCAATTACTGACATCAGGAAAGTTATAACTGATAGAAATTCCGACTTCTATAAATGAACGAGATCGGCTGTCGCGTGTTGAAAACCCGAATGCTTTACTTTACCTGCTCGGGCTGTATCGGTATTCACGTGAATTCCGGTACCGGTATTTGCATTAAGGTAACTGCGGACAGATAACATGGTCGAATTTTCGACTTTCTTAAAATCTCACAATAATTTCTGAGATTTATATTTGAAGTGCGGGAATTAGCGAACACGCAATGAAAAGGGTCTGAAGTTCGTTAATTTGACGTTGTGACGTCATTAAGGGGCCAACCCCTTTTCGACCCGCCAAAATCATTATTTGCACATATTTTCTGAATTAACCGGCCGATTTTCACGAAAAAAGTTTCATTTTGAAAGTCCAAGAACGCCCGAGCTAATCGTTCAATTTCTGTGCACATTCATATAAAAAAATAGGCTGGAAACGCTAACTATTTCGCGAATTTTTAGATTTGACGTTCCTTTTTTCATTTCATATTTTGTAAATAAGTAGAATTTTCTCAAAATTTTGTCCGGTGACCTATGCTGATTTTTTGTTATTTTGTAGCGAAAGGAATATGCTTTGCATTACTCAAATAAAAATGATATGTTTTCGGGTTAGACTTTGTATCAAATTCGATTTTGTGAAGTTGTTGCAACATTTTTCGTCGAATTCGACGTCGCACCAAAACCATCGGTACTATGCTTATTTGGAGCCAATCTCCGTGCAATAACGTATTCTAACATATTTGAAATTAAGGTTTATTGTAAAATATAGGCTTCAGAAGTTTTGAATCTGAATGTGATTTTAAGAAATACAAAATTTCATTTAGTTTTATCCATTTTAAAAGACAGCTTTTGTGAACATTTGACGCGACGTTGAAATATCCTTTGATTTGCGATATCTTCGCGGAATCGAATTTTACAAAAAATCTAACCCGAAGACACATGGTTTTTATTTCAAATTTCTTCAGTGGAATGGTTTAGCAGTAACATAGATAAATTTCAGCATAGGTCACCGGACAAAATTTCGAGAAAAAGGGAAATATTTCCAGTTACTGTACTCGAAAACAGCAACGCAGAAGGCATTATCATTTAAAACATTACACTTAATTGTATTTCTTACACTTATATCTTCATATCTATAAAACATAACAGCATGCGTCTTTAAACGAAGCAAATGGCGTTTTCGGGATGAAAATCGGTTTATTATTTCCGAAAAAATGGACAATTACTGATTTTGGTCACTAAAAAAGGGGTCGGCCCCTTAATGACGTCATGACGTCAACTCTACGTTATGAAATTCCTTGTTATGACCGAAATATGAAAGCGGGTACTTCAAAGTTCAGTTTTATCGCATTCGGCATGATTTGCGGACAATTTAAAATTTGGACCTAAAATGGCCCTCTATGTGTCCGCAGTTACCTTAATTGGCCATTGTTATATATACATTAGGGGAGGTTACCATTCCAGTAATTCCATTCACCAAGTTTTTTATGAGTGACCTCCTATAGACCATTGGGAAACAAGGGGCAAATTACTCACTCTGCCTGAAAAGTAGTTCTACGCAAGCAAAACGTTCACCCGATCTCAGAATTGCATATGATTTCGCATTGACACTGGTGAACGTAAACGTCCACCAAAAACTCATTTGGATGACTACATTTTCCTGTGTGTAAATGCTGGTGACACTCTTAGCCGAATGTTTAAAATAAAGTCACAGCGATTGTCAGGTTTTAGTTCACGAAAGTTTTATATTGATGTCAGAAGTGGGCATAGTCGTAAAAAAGATACAAGGTACAAATCGATGGCTCAGCGCGAAACGGTTGTAACTCCCTAAAAATATATAGGGAGTTACAACTGTTTCGCGCTGAGCCATCGAAATATCTCTATATTACGATGAATTGAGAAAATTTGGACTTACGAGATTTAATTTCCAAGAAACATCATCCTACAGTGATATTGTTTAGATTATCGTGACACTGCTATCCTTGTAAGTCGTGGCAGAAATTTGCCTCTATACGCAAGGCTCGCTTTTGTTATCACATTTTATCCATCATGCGTCGTCCGTCGGACGTCGTTCGTCGTTTTCGTACGTTTGATGTTGTCAATGAATCTTGAAAATTTTCAGAAATCAGTGGACCAATTTCAACCAAACTTGACAGAAATGTTTCACTGGTGACCTATCTCAAAACTTAATGGTGAAACTTTATATGGCCCTCAAATGTGGGTATTGCAGGGTGTTGATCATTTTGACTTTTAGATCTTTAAACATATTCAATAATCATTGGGACAATTTCAACATACTGCAAATGCCCCTTGGATGAGCCTCATAATGTCTTCGCGATCTTCACAAAATATCGGCGTGTTTCGACAGGACTTCTTTTGACTATATTATCTTTAGACTTATTCTTCCAAATCACTTATTATTTAATCTTTTAGCTATAGAAATATCCGTATGATAACATCCCGTATGATATTTTTTATGTTATCTCATAGTTATTTTTAGAACAATCATATAATGCGGTTGTTTTTAGAAACTTGCATTTCAGTTAGAAACATCGATGAAAATATGGCAATTAGAGGTTATAAGATAAATATAATACATACTTAGTGTATTGTGTGAAAAAAATATCTAACTCGGTTGTGGGAATTGATAATTGTCTCGACAGAGCCTCGACAATGATCAATTCTCCCAACCTCGTTAGATATTTTTTTCTCATACAAAACACTAAGTATGTATTATATATTTATATAAGACATTATCCACTTAGGTGAACTCCGAGATAGAACATCTGACTTACTACAATAGCGGGGGATGTCTCAAAATACACAAACATCTTATACCTGTAACCCTTCACTAATATAAGTTCATGTACATGAATAAGTATTACATGTATTGATTTTTCGCCGATTTTTTTTTAATAAAGTATTTGATTTTATGGTGGTAAGGACGCGTACTATTGCTAGTTGTAAACCTTCTCAAAACGTTTGAGAAAAGTTATTACTTTGAGCATATATACAACTGCACAGAGCGGGTAGCAATTTCAAAACGGTCGGATGGGTTCTTGCATATCGAACATATGCTTGAACAAAAGATCGAATCCAGCAAAAGTCAGCTTAAAAGTGGCCTGTCCGAATGGATTTACGGCTAAAGAGAACGATTATTTCTAGAATCAGAAAACATTCTCAACAAAAACACGTTTCAATGTAAGCCACCCTTCGAACCAACAAAGACTGACAATGGAACATTTTGTTCTTTTCTTACTGTTGTTTTTAATGGGTTAGATGTGATGTAAAAGATTGTGTCACGAAATCGCTGCGGCGATGTTTTTGGGGATAGAGTCTGCGAGTCATCACTGCATCAGCCGATTCAATCAAGGTAACGTATTTTTTGTTAGATTGGCGAAGCGTTGGTGAACTTTGTCTACTTTATAAAATCTACCGTTAAGTCTGTAAGCGTCGTGGATGTCGAAAATTGTTATCATTTCATAAACCTTTTCGAAATTAGAATTGCCAAGGGACCCCCGACTTGGTGTCCAAACTGTATCGACAACTAATCGCTGGCGAGCGGCCGGGCGACAATCGGTCATCTGCCGTAGACCTGTCGATTTTGTTCCATCACATACTTACTATTTTCTGGTTTTGAATATTGACTTCCGTCAAAATTAACGACGCCTCGCCGGCGTATCGGTGGCTATTCGATGACTCGCTTCTTTAAACCGATATACAATACCTGCTTCATCCTATGTATTATCGCTTGCCAAGTAAGAAGACGTCGTCACGTCAGCGATTTCATATTTTGTCGTAATATTGCCGACGTTCGAAGGCTATTGTTCGTCAAGAATTGAAATGTTAATTCATTCTCTAGAAAAACAAACGATTACTCTATTTCTTTAATCTAAAGATTAGACAAAATATGACAATTTAATGAATAACTTTCTTTAAGCGCGTCATTTTGCATGACATTACATGGCAACTTCATTTTTAAGTCATATAGATTTGTTTATTGGGCAACGATCAAATAACTTCAACTAGAGTGGAATGAACGAAAGCAGAATATTTGTTATATATAATTTAAATGGTTAGCGGGTGGGATTTTCATTTAATTATCTACCCTTATTTCTTGATTAAACAATGAAAAGCAATAAAGAAATATGTTATTCTTGCACAATGCTGTATTGGGTTTACACTTGATTCTCGTAATATGTTCTTAGCTTTTTTCAACTTGCATCGTAAGTTTCCCTCAAAGCATTGTTTGTATACACCGACTTCATGCCTTGTATTTAGATTATAACACATTCTGAAGATAACTTTAATCATGATCGTTTGGTGCTTATTTCTCATCATGATCGTTTGATGCTTATTTCTCAATCAAAACTGACTAAATTCTTCCTTTTTTCTACCCTTTTCAAAACATTTGATTGCTGGAAAAAAATCTCAGACAAAGAAAGGTAAACATTTGTAACAAAAGTAAGTTGATAATATATCCAAATTAAAATTAAGAACTATTCTTTAGACAGCCAATATTTATTCGAAGTTTAAACTTTTGCCTTTAGAGATACCATAAATTGTTTAAAAAATTCTTTACACGTGACGGATTGAAAAACACAAGCAAAGACGATGATGCCTCGACATGGCTTTAACGATTACTCGATTTTTCTTTTAAAAAATATGATGGCTTCAGTAGAATGACAAAAGCAAAAAGATCAGTATCTAGTGCATTATGTCCTAATTGAATGTTGGCCGCCGCCTTAGCGCATTTGGTAGCGCGTCGGACTGTCAATCTAGAGTTCTCGGATTCGATCCCGCACGGCGACATTCATCCTTTGCGACTATTTGTCTTTTACCAATGGGTTGATAATCGTAGACGAATGAAGGATAGCAGCGGAATGCTAGACAGGGATTGAATGGTGGTTCCGGTGCAGATTATTAAAATTATGTAGAAAAATCTCAAAATGCGATTAAATAAAGTATGCCTATTAACTGCAGTATTTTGATTAGCCTACTTTAAAAGGTGTTCTTTTCCATTAAAAAAAGGAGTGAAAAAAGACAATAATCATTCTTTGAATAACATTGTAAAAATCAAATGTTTTCAGGAGGTATTTGCTGGCCTAAGTTCAATGTGCTGCGTTCGATTTACCAAATGTCATTGTGCGCTCGCCGCGCACGGTTTCGAACTGTTTTATAGAGAGTAACCTATGTGGAATGCAACGCAAGCGCTTTCAAAAATAACAGGTTGCTAGGCAACACACGGATTTGAGATAAAGTTCAAAGTATCGACAATGCTCTTGAATGAAATGACCACATCCAGTTGTCTCTTGAAACAGGCAAGCTGCATATCAAACATCAGCTTTAAAGTACTAAAGAAAAATGAGTTACAGGTTCATTAGCTAACAGATAGGTGGAGAAACAAACTGATATGTCTACGTTGCAGTATAGAAATTACTTAGCGTGGTTAGATAGATGCGTCCACATTTGAAATAATAAAACAACATGCATGTCCGAAATTTTACTGATTCTTGTACCTACATACTAACGAATCACACACAAAAATATGATCAGAGACGTCACCCTTTTATACAAGCATGATGTATCAACGAATATAGTTTCTTTCATTTTGAGACGACCCCTTTAAGTCCGAAGTCTGACATCCGATGTCCAAAGTCCACCTAAGTGGATAATCTCTATAACTACACTTAGCAAGGATCTTCCCTGGGTGACACTTCAAAAAACCCGTTCCTGAAATTTTAAGTGGCTCTAAGTATGGGCAGAGCAAAGCAAGGCTTGTTGTATCTCAGAAATCTTAAAAGAGATCTCCTAAACCAATGGGCCAATAACAAAGAAGCCAATCAGAATGTTCCTTTCCTGATGGTCCTTCTCAAAGACATTCTCCAAACAATTTTTCAAGTGTTTCTCTAATTGATCTGCTGTCATTCAGTGATTAAGGGGCCATTCTTACCTTTTCGCTACGCCTGACTGCCCAGGCATTTCTTTTTTTTTTTTTAAATTTATTTTCGGTTCAATAGAAAATTTCACTCTATAATCACCAGGTGGAAATCGCAAGTTGTTACAGAGTTCGGGTAACATCGTAGAGGATAACGACATCTACCGTTTCACTCGTGTTGGTATCGTAGGGGAGGATGCTATCAAAGTAATTGGAATCGGACAACTGACAAGATATAACAAAATCCATGATGGATCCGCTCAAGCCATCAGATATTACGTAAGACTTTTATAGCTCCGCCTGACAGGCCTCGTCATGATAAATTCTTCCAACCTCGACCAAATAAAACACAAACAAGTTAATCTCTTTTTGCTTGTCAGAAGCAATTTCTTCTTTTTTTCACAATATTTTCTCAATCATTAAATCACAGACACGTCAAAAGCAGGGATTAAACAGCAAAGGGTTAAAGTTGTTTCTGAAGGCAAATGACCATATAATAGAGTATTACGATGTTCATAACATGCATTTAGATGTGTCATATTGCACGAGTATCTAGATTCTCTCAATTTCTTTAGGGTAATGACCGCATAAAAGAGTATTACGATGTTATTGATGTGTATGTAGATGTTTCTTATTATGCGAGTATCTAGATTTTATCGTATAATTATACAAATATCCGTGTGATAACATCCCGTATGCTATTTTTTATGATATCACATAGTTATTTTTAGAACAATTATATAATGCGGTTATTTTTAGAAACTTGCATTTCTGTTCGAAACATCTTCAAAAACAAGGCAAATAGAGGTTATAAGATAAATATAATACGTATTTAGTGTATTGTATGAAAAAATATCTAACTCGGTTGTGGGAATTGATAATTGTCTCGGCAGAGCCTCGACAATGATCAATTCTCACAACCTCGTTCGATATTTTTTCTCATTTAAAACACTAAATACGTATTATATATATAGCTAATTCTGTAGGGAATTGGCCACATGATAGAGTATAACGACGTTCATATCATGCGTGTAGTTGTGTTTTATTGTGCAAGTAACTAGAATCTTTCAATTTCTTTAGGGCAATGACCACATATTAGAGTATAACGATGTACATAAAGTGTATGTGTAGATGTGTCTTATTGTGCAAGTATCTACATTCTCTCAATTTCTTTAGGAAAATGACAACATAATAGAGCATACCAATGTTCATAATATAAATGTAAATGTTTCTTATTGTGTAAGTATATAGATTCTCGCTATTTCTTTAGGAAAGTGATCAGATAAAAGAGTTTTGTAATGTTCATAACATGTGTGTACCCGTTTCTAATTGTGCGAGTAGATTGATTATAGCTGATTCTGTAGGGATTTGACCATAAAATAGAGTATTGTAATGTTCATAACATGCGTGTAGTTGTGTTTCATAGTGCGAGTATCTAGATTCCCTCAATTTCTTTTGGGCAATGACCGCATTATAGAGCATAACAATGTTCATAATGAGTGAGTAAATGTTTCTTATTGTGTAAGTATCTAGATTCTCGCTATTTCTGTAGGAAAGTGATCACATAAAAGAGTATTGTAATGTTCATTACATGTGTGGAGATGTTTCTTATTGTTCGAGTATCTAATCTCTCGCTATTTCTTTAGGGAAATGACCATAAATAGAATATAACGATGATTATTACGTGTATGTGTAGATGTGTCATATTGTACGAGTATCTAGATTCTCTCATTTTCTTTAGGGTAATGACCACATAATAGAGCATAACAATGTTCATAATGAGTGAGTAAATGTTTCTTATTGTGTGAGTATTTAGATTCTCGCTATTTCCTTAGGAAAGTGATCATATAAAAGAGTATTTTAATGTTTATAACATGTGTGTAGATGTTTCTTATATTGTGCGAGTATATTGATTATAGCTAATTCTGTAGGGAATTTGCCACATAATAGAGAATAACGACATTTATAACATGCGTGAGGGTGTGTCTTATTGTACGAGTATTTAGATTCTCTCACTTTCTTTAGGGTAATGACCACATAATAGAGTATAGCGATGTTCATAAAGTGTGTATGTAGATGTGTCTTATTGTGCGAGTATCTAGATTCTCTCAATTTCTATAGGGTAATGACACCATTATATAGCATAACAATGTTCATAATGTGTGAGTAAATGTTTCTTATTGTGTGAGTATCTAGATTCTCGCTATTTCTTTAGGAAAGGGATCACATAAAAGAGGATTGTAATGTTCATAACATGTGTGTAGATGTTTCTCATTGTTCGAGTATCTAATCTCTCGCTATTACTTTAGGGAAATGACCACATAGTAGAATATAACGATGTTTATAACGTGTATTTGTAGATGTGTCATATTGTTCGAGTATCTAGATTCTCTCACTTTCTTTAGGGAAATGACCACATAATAGAGTACAACGATGTTCATAGAGTGTGTGTCGATGTTTCGTATTGTGCAGGAATTTACAGCGACTCCGATTTAACTTACGTAAGTTCAAATTTATGTTTTACTATCTTGACCTGTTTTCACTCATTAAGTTGAGTTGGAGAAATTCTTAACCAGTATATCTTTTCTAATCAAAAGTCTGGTCATATTGGAAGCCATAAATCACATGCAAAACGTTTTTCTTAAAAAAAAAATACGCCTCGTTAGGTTAAAAAACAATGTGCTGCTAGATTTTGTAGCTCTTAATCGCTCTTACATTTTATTGCAGCGGGGAATAAAGATACGTTACAATCATATACATGAACTCACACGATCAGCCCCAGGAAGCAGGGTGTACGGTATCATGTTGAATCATCAAGTGTCAGCTGCTGACGTCACGAGTAACGTCATGTACAATGTATGTATGATTTTCTCGTTTTGCTATTTTTCACTTGAAAATGATAATCGACTTTTTTCTTTCCTTTTTTTGGCGAGGCCGCTTTCAGTGAGCGAGATATATGGTTTTGAATTTGGTTTTTGATTTTATCAATTTTAGTGATTCTGAAGTATTTTTGAATGGTCTGAGTGAGTGTTTGGAATGAGCGAATGAGGCGATAAGTGACCGATTTGGAAACATGGATCTGAATCAGTGTCATTTTCATGACGGTATTAACGTAAGTTATTAACGGTATGTATGACGTATTGATTTAGCAATAATTGCCTGCGATAATTGATTTTTCGCCGAAGCATTTTTTTCATTAGTACTCAATTTAATGCTTATTGCATTCTCTTTCCGTCGTTTTGTTACGGGTCGAGGTTCTCGTGTAATCATATAGTATGTACGTGGACGGCCAGGGATATGGAAATACAAATCCCAACATTGTTGAACAATTACATGCACGTTTCATATGAAATTTCTTGAATATGAAGTGTATTAATTTCATGGCTCTATTGTTCTTTCCTTTTAGAATGAGGTTCACGTGTACATAGGCGGAGGACGTGACAACGTTATAGACGGTAACGTCATGTACAACGCTTCCCAATTTAGTATGTATGTGAACGGCCAGGGATATGGAAATACGAATCCCAACCTTGTTAAGCAGCTACATGTAAGTTTATAATTGGATTTCAGAAACTGAACAATTACGCTTTAGTATTAAGTTTATTTTGTCCTTCTTTGAAAAAGAGAGGTTATATTGCTTTGCACGTGCGGTTGGTCTGTCGGTCCGTCCGTGGACAATTTTTTTGTCTTGGGCATTACTCAAAGAGTATGCAAATCAGAATCAAGAAACTTCACAGATAGATAGATCTTATTTAGAAGAAGGGCAGTGCACAAAAAACGTTAATCTACTCTTAATACTTTTAAGTAATTGCCTTTTGTTAAATTTATAACTTGTTTTTTGTACGGAGCATATCTCAAAAAGTATGCAAGTAGAATCATGAAACTTCACAGGTGGATAGATCTCATAACAGAAACAATTCTTGCCTATGTTAAAGAGATTGGCCTTTATAATCGCCTATGATTCTCTCGATCCTTCTAAACGATTACAGTTAATTCATAATAGTAACTGTTTATAATTCCATGCTTACATACCATAGTAAATTGAATTTTCCAATGGGGGGGGGGGGGGCTTATCCATGGGTGGCTCCTGGTCTGAGGAGAGCCGTTGTACCTTCGTGCTCAGTTTGGATTATTCTGATGTATTTCGTAGTTTCATATCTTTTTCTACAGATATTTAACTGAATGACATATGTGAATTGATTATTTCTTTCCTTTGATTTTTTTATTTCAAGGCTAGAGAAAGTTATATGTTTTTTGCACAGGTTGGGCGAAGGGATGTAGGTTTTAGGTTATATTGCCCCTTTTCTCGATTTTCATTTACAATTTATATAGTACCAACTTTTTAAAGTATCTTTACATATTTCTGTTTTTTCTCATGTCTATCGTTCATGCGACCAAAATGACCCTGGCAGTTGATGTGCCATAAAGCACCATTAAAAACAGTGAAATGCAGTGCACGAAAAATAAAACTTTACATTTTTTCTTGAGTTATTGCCCTTCGATTATTGACGAAGAATTTGCTATTGACCTGTTCTTATGGGAGGCATATATGTTTTGTTAAAATCTCTTGTGAAAAATTTGTTGGTTTTTTGGGTTTTTTTTTTTTTTTTGTTTTTTTTGTGTGTGTGTGTGTGTTTTTTTTTTTTTTGTTTGTTTTTATTTTTTTTTTAACAATGTACAATTCATCGAAGCTTTTTCTTTCTTTCTTGTTTCCTCGGTATCACTAGGGATCTTATCCGGGACATAGCTCAACGTCTTATTGTACGTGTATGCTACTTTAATCAACTCGCAAAAATATCTTTAATTCTTTAGGCTGCTCGCGCGAGCGCTTTCTTATCCTGAACGCAGGGCCGGATTCGAAAATCCCTATTTTTCTACTTATTCATTTGTTTAATTTATTAATTTTATTAGTGCATTTTGTTCTCGTCGCATTAAGCAATGTCAAATAAATGACCATTTTACAGATGAGGCGGTTCGAAAATTTTTTACTGTAATTATGTTTGCAGGCGATGCCTTATTCGGGGACTCTTTGGAAAGCCAAATATCCCAAGTTAGCACAGATAGATTCCGAAAACTACACATTGCCAGAAGGTAGGCGGTCATTAAACCCTTTCCTGTTTTACAAACTCTTGGACCTGTCCAAATTCAAAGGTTTTGCAGACGAAAATTTAAAATGGTTTTAATATGAAAAATAACCATTCGGTAGGGTAGAAAATAGTGTGGAAAAAGAAGAAATTGCTTGTTAGGAGCAATTTCTTCTTTTTTTACAATGTTTTCTCAATCATAAAATTACAGGCACGTAAAAAGCAGGGATTAAACAGCAAATGGTTAACTCATACTCATACTAAGATGTATTGTCTCCCTTGATTGTTTCTGAATTAAACCAATACAATCCAACTGCATTAGTGGTGATGGCATAGAACTTCCATCGTTTACTTGGTTGTACTGTATTTTTCTTATTATTGGATAATAATTTAATTTTAGGTATGTCCGTCAAGTTTCGTGCATTCTGATTGCCTGAAATCGGTTTTATTCCTGGTAGAAAACAATTCTGAATACACAGCTATTTTTCATGCTTGCGCGAAAAGTAGTCCTGCTAGAAATATGTATTATCAGAGAGAAAATATTCAAGTTTGGGCTTCAGAGTATTTTAAAAATTATAAGATATGAAGAATGATTATTTTAATTTCATTGAGGTATGAAACAAAAAACCTAATCGCACTTATGTATGAATTCGATTTAGATAAAGATTCATCTAATGTCGCGTAAAAAACTAAATATTTAGTTGTTATTAAGGCATATAGTTACCTGCTGCTGACTCTTCTCTGTATGTCAGAGACACAAGACAAGTTAACGCGAATGCCAACATATAGGCCTACATTATGACATATAGATTCTCTATGATATCATTAACCTTGAAACTGCAGCTTTAATTACGATATTTCATTTATTTCCTTATCAATATAGTTGTTTGGTACTATATGCGTATGTGTACATTAAAGTTACTCATTTATCGTTAACACTAATAAGCGCGTTCTAATTTACTTTTAAGCTTAGAGTATTTTTAGATTACATATGATATGAAAAGTTCACGTGAAAAAAGGGTCCGGTCCCCTGTTTATAAATGTGACCCGCCATTCAAACAGGAACTAACTGGACATTGACTCCAAGATTTATGAAAATGTGACCTGGAAGGTCCTGGGAAAAAGCTTTTTTTTAAAATTCTTTTCGGTGGTCCTTTTTTTGCGTGACGGTTCACACACATTGCTTAAAAAAAAACTCTGATGTTAATGCCTAATCCCATTCGTATGGTGAACCGTAAAGACAGACTTAACAAAAAAGAGTGTAATTCCTTTATTAAAAGTTTGCATTAACATTGAAACTTGCCGAACTCGGTTCGATACATTCCAAATTTGTTACATATTTTCGTACATGGATAGTTTCCTCTTTCGTCTCGTTATGTTTACCACAATGCCACGAGAAACGTCTACCGTCAGTACTTTCAGTACTTTTACAGGGAGGGGCGGGAAATTGAAGATTTCTCCTTAGATGCAGTGAAATGCTCCTTGTAACAGTAGATTACTCTTCTAAAATGTCAGTCAAGTTTGTTTTTATGCTCCCCGAAGGGAGAGCATATGGCCGCCGCTTCGTCTGTCCGTCCGTCCGTCCGTACGTCCGTATTCCGTTTGCCGTCCGTCCGTCCGTCCCCACCTATTTCTCCATAACCCTTGGGCCAAATCAAATGAAACTTACCATGTGAACTCCCTATGATATAGTGATGATGCTTCTGTGACGGTTTTTGGATTTGAGGCCTCGTCACGGGAAAAGGGGACTTAAGGTTAAAAACAGTTTTTCCCAAATTTCTCCTAGTCTAACAGTCAAAATTTAGTGAAATTTCATATTTGAGTAGCAAATCAGATGCCCTTTACTATAAACAATTTGAAATTAACGTAAAAGAAAATATATCATGGAAGAAGGGGGCTAAATGTTTGTTACCTTTTCGTAAGCATGTAACAGTTATTCCGTCCGTCCGTCCGTCCCAAACTATTTCTCCATAACCCTTGGGCCAAATCAAATGAAACTTACCATGTGAACTTCTTATGATATAGTGTTGATGCATCTGTGACAGTTTTTGGATTTGAGGCCTCGTCACAGGAAAAGGGGACTTAAGGTAAAAAACAGGTTTTCCCAAGTTTCTCCTAGTCTAACCGTCAGAATTTAGTGAAATTTCATATTTGAGTAGCAAATCAGATGTCCTTTACCATAAACAATTTGAAATTAACGTAAAAAATAATATATCATGGAAAAGGGGGCTAAATGTTTGTTACCTTTACGCTAGCGCGTAAAATACAGTTATTCTTTCATTTCTGCTAGTCTTATGCTCAGAATTTGATGAAATTTCACATTTCAGTGGCAAATCAGATGCCAATTACCATAAACTATTTGAAATTTGTGTCTGAAAATATGTCATGCAAAAAGGGGGTTTAATGTTTGTTACCTTTATGTTTGCTCTTTAAGATAACACCTTATTTAATCTAAGCAATCTATGCAATCTGACCACAGAGCATATCTCCTAAAGTATAATAGCTATCACTTTGAAATTTTATGGGTGGATAGATCTTATGGAGGAGAAGTGCACTGCAAAAGAACTACAACTCTTGCTTGCATAATTTTGGAGTTATTGCCCTTTGTTATTTTTGATACTTAGATTTTGTCTGGAGCATATCTCCTAAAGTATAACAGCTATCAACTTGAAATTTTATGGGTGGATAGATCTCATGCAGGAGAAGTGCTATGCACAAGAACTACAACTCTTGCTTGCATCATTTTGGAGTTATTGCCCTTTGTTATTATTGATACTTAGATTATGTCTGGAGCATATCTCCTAAAGTATAATAGCTATCAACTTGATATTTTATGGGTAGATAGATCTCATAGAGGAGAAGTGCAGTGTACAAGAACTGCAACTCTTGCTTGCATAATTGCGGAGTTATTGCCCTTTGTTATTTTTGATACTTAGATTTTGTCTGGAGCATATCTCCTGAAGTATAATAGCTATCAACTTGAATCTTTATGGGTGGATAGATCTCATGGAGGAGAAGTGCAATACACCAGAACTACAACTCTTGCTTGCATAATTTTGGAGTTATTGCCCTTTGTCATTTTTATTACTTAGATTTTATTGGAGGCAAATGTTTGACAGTACAAAAGAATCTTTTATCTATTAGGCTTCAGTTTACCATCAAGCTTTCTTGGCGGGGGATGTCTATGTCCAACATAGCTCTTGTTTTTGTGACAATGCCTTATTCGGGGAGCATAATCCGTCTCCGACGGCTCTTGTTTTAAATGCATCCAAATGCAGAATAACTGTAAATAAACATAATTATACATCCGCAGGCATTTATTTGCATTATTATCCATCCGTTCCTACTACGTCCATATTTCGTATAATAGTTACACCGTGAAATTGACATTCATCTCAATTAAAACCATTCTAATTCGCTCACTTAACACTATAATTATCCATTCCAAACCCACAATCAGGCCACTAAAAAACACTTCAAAATGTCCTATAAAAATAAAATCAACAACTACATTCTATATCAATATAATTTGAAATAAATCGCGATTTCACTGACATGATTGTTATCGAAAGCATTTAATTGATTATTAAAGATATGGGAAGGTGTTATCGAAAGCATTTAATTGATTATTAAAGATATGGGAAAGTATTTATATAAATTTTATGCATATTACATCAAAGGGGGGTAATAAATATCGCTCATTTTGTTAATCCTGAACATAATAAGCGGTATTGGGTCACCTCCTTTTAGGTTCAATGAAAACTCACTAATCGCACTAATTCAATTTCATTCCAAATTCATTCCAGAATCATTTAACTTGTCAATTTCTCGATGTAGTTAACTATGAATGTTTCCCTGTTCCCTGTCAAGCAACCAAATCTAAAAAATCAATTGAGCCTGTGCGTGGCATTTCAAACAATTTGAAATTTTCGTGAGGTGCAAACATTGAGTAACATAGGAAGCCACATACTATAAAAATAAACTAACCTGATTGTCTACAGATACTTTGAGGCCTTATCTAATTCCTACACGCAAAGTAAAGACTCTGGACAGACTGTGCGGATGCACAGACTGGTCAGAGTCTTTGCTGCGCGCACATTTGAAATTGTTGAAAATCTCACGCACAGGCTCAATTGTACAATATGCATATTTTTCAGGAAACCAAATCCATAAAAATCTAGTGTACAATATACCCAAACGTCCATTCATGTCTGGATTAAATGGTTGGGTGGATGATCCTGTTTATTACAATATATCTGCCATAGGGTTTGTAAGTATATCTGAGTCGTTAGTTTTATTTAGTTTCTGTCGCTTAAGGAACCTTGATCTAAACAATTCAATCTCGAAACATTATTATAGGCTTGAGCACTCCGCAGAAAAAAGTGCATAGAAGAACAAATTTTCTTTCAATACTCTCTATTTGTGCAACTTGGTGGGAGATTTTCAAGTTGAGAAAGTAGAATCGTAATAGTTCTGCAAATTTCAAAAATCATAAACTTTATCAATGTTAGCCGAAGTTTCTAAATGATTTTCGTTAGGAAACCTCGGTTAATATTGTGAAAGATCATGTGATCCGAAATGTTGAGGAACTATTACGGGTCTACTACCTTGGGCAAATATATATGTCGTTTAGTTGAATAAAAGTTTGTCCCCACTTGGCATTGTACGTGATCTATTCGTACATACTTACTTTCGGTATCGAATGTTTTTCATATTTTGTAAATTGATTATGTTTCAATTGTTGCATAAAAATTAATATCGGATCAATCAGGGTCTATCGCACAATATGCAAAATTTGTTCTTTATTACTTGAAAAACTAAAAACTACTTTGGAAATTATCAACAGATTACAACCTGCTTTCATTGATTTAACCCTATACGACGTTACCTCAGCAGGGGACATTTAACACATAGCGCCGTGATAACGCAATTCTATCTAAATAGATGATTTGTCCGGTCATTTTTTTAATTGTCAAATTAATATGAACGGTCCACAAAAGTTTTATCATTTAGAGTGTATTAAAAAAACTAAGTTTCACATTTTTTGTCAAAATACTATACTGTTCACAAAAAGTAGGGGATAATCTGTTGATTTATAACGTTATTGTGGTTGCAAACAATTTAGGACAATCTCACTTATTCTTGGCCAACTAGCAGTTGTACATGGTAAAATGGTAGTTATGGAATTCCCTTTTCTGCTAAACATGTCCTGCAAATTCAGCATTTAAGATGAGAGGGGTATAGCGCTTATTTTAACATGGCGTATGTTGTAATGGAAATTCTTACTTAGTTGAGCATATATTCAAGAAAAATTATTTGGTGTTTATCTCTATCATGTATTCGCATCACATCTTGCTGGAATAATATGAGGTCTAATGAAATTTCACCGTAAGTGTCTCAATTGTATGCTTGAAACCAGAAGAACGAGAGTCCAGACTGCTGTCAAATCCTATGTCTCACAGTCAGATATTGTCACGATATCAAACAATTGGCTTCTTTGTTGATGATTAAAAAACGGGGCCCTGAAGATGTATGGATGCCCAAGCTGACCAGAATACCACAAGTCAAACTTACAATATCCTCTACTTTTTGTGAACAGTATATTAAAACCAATAATTTGTATTTTTCAAGTCTTTAGGACCATATGATCATTTTAACCCAACGATAGGAGACCTTCGACTAAGATGTAATGCGGCTGCCTGGGCCAACAAGGTGGGATTTAAACAGGTTGTAACTCCCAATGAAGTAGGACCGAGATATGATGTCGGCCCTTCATTCAGTAAAATTGGTAAGTTTAGTTTTATTTTTTTGACAATATGTGGGCATTTTCGGTCGGATTTAAGCAAGTTATAACTCCAAAAGAAGTATGACCGAGATATGATGTTGGTCCTTCGTCCAGGAAAATTGGTAAGTTAAATTTGTGACCCGAGCCAACAGGACTTGATTTAAACAGATAGTAACTCCAAACAAGGTCGAATTTAAACAGATCGTAACTCCGAATGCAGTAGGACCGAAATGTTATGTCGGTCCTTTATTCAGTAATTTTTTTAAGTTTTATAATTTGACATAATTTTGCCACGATGTGCGAGATAATGGTATCAAAATAAACTGGAAAAGAAATTAATTTTATATGCATTTTCTTCTTGTTGGTAAGTCTATGCGTGACATTTCCAACGATTGCTCATGTACGCCAAGTATAGACATAGACAACGTGGATAGCCACATAACGCATGCCACAAAAATCAATCGGTAAAATTACGATGAAGGCCGTAACTAGGCGCACACAATGTCTCTTTTTTTCAGGTCATAAAACGATTCAACTAGGCACGGGGACCGGTTCGTGTCCGAAACCCCAACCTGCCTCATCATCTCGACCCATGCCAGCTTACATACCTGACGGATCCGGGCAACCACCGCTCTTCAAAACTTTTAACGAAGGTTTGGCTTTTTTATTCGATGCATAAAAGCATTATAACCGCTTTCATGTGAAAAGCAGTATCCATTAACTGACTTAATTGATCAGGGCCCGAGTTTATAAAACTTTTCTCGTTCTCAATTTAATTTTTTCTCAAATTACAACTTGAAATCAAAGTCGCGATGTTCTGTATTACTAATATAAATGTATGAACATAAAAGATAATGTTGATAAGTTGTTATAAATAACAACTTATCCATATTATCTTTTATATTACCACAATTATTTAAAACAAAACAATTGAGAAAAATCTTTGTTGGGCCTGGAGAAAAGGTTTACAACCTCGGGCCTTGATCGAATCTTTATATATAGGAGTTAAAACACCTTGTTTAAGAAAACGGTAAAGGTCACAAATATTTTAATTGAACAACAAAGGCTTGTTTGAATACAGTAATGATCAAAGGTGAAGGTCAATTCTTTGCAAGTTTTTAGCTTTATTAATTTTTATGCCCCCGTATCGAGAGATCGGGGACACATTGTTTTACTCATGTCCGTCTATCTGTCCGTCCGTCTGTCTGTCTGTCCGTCCGTCTGTCTGTCCGTCCGTCTGTCCGTCCGTCTGTCCGAAAACTTAACCTTTTCCTTTTCTCCAAAAGTATTTGACATACAAAGCTGTACACCAAAGTCGAGGTCATGTGACAAGGTCAAGGTCATGTGACAAGGTCAAGGTCATCTGTCAATGTCAAACTTTAAAAAAATTCTGTTCCGGGGGCATTCGTGTTTCACAAACACATCTTGTTTTTATCTGATTATGAAAAAAAACCATATGATTAATCTGCATATAAAACCGTCTTTTCTTTAAGAAGGCCGAAAGTCTGGATCATTTAGGGACAATTTCATACCCAAGTGGTTGCATCTTAGATAATGATGAGTATCAATAATTATAATATGACTTACGCCGCGGGAGTGAAATAACGCCTTTGAATATTTTTGGTATAACACGGATGTTATTACACTAGTGGAATAACTATGCAAAATAGAACGGATAGCAACGTTATATTTTTGTCATGAAAATGATGTCATATAATGTATTTGATGACGTCATTTCGCAAACGGCGTTCATTCGGAACATCACTCGGCCATTTCCGTTAACTGCAACAGACCTCGGATGTATATAAGGCGGATGGTTATGTAACAAAACTGTGCATTTTGTTAGGCGGAAACAGAGTAAGAAAAATTAGCGCGGAAACAACCGATGCAACTTTCACGGTAAAAAACGTCTGAAAAATCTTTAATTTTTGAGAATGACCAATAATTCTCAAAATTAAGATTTTTCAGACGTTAATTAAGATGTAAAGATATTTATTTAAAGACGCGATGGGTTCACGTCAGTGACTTAAACGAGAAGCGTTGGCGACGTCGAATTTTTTTTCACTCAAAGTTTCGTGGGCAAACGCCATTTTAACTGACCTTATCGAGTTATTGCAATATTTTCCCGTATTTTTTTAAAAATAGTCCGTCTATGTACATCCGAGGTTGATCGTAAGATTGACCGAGCGGTGTTCCAATGAAACGGCGTTATATATGTTTCGCGGAATATCCTGGATCGATAAATGTCTGGATTTTCATCGTTTGATAACAAAATTTCAAATCATATGATAAATAGAACATTATTAAACTCGTCATCTAAAACAGATAAAAACTCGGCAAAGCCTCGTTTTTATCTGTTAAAAGATTACTCGTTAAATAATTTGGTATTCAATGACCACTCATTCAATATCCTCTTAATAGATCGATCGCCATCCCTGGTACACTAACGTTTCAGAAAAAAGGTAAATGAAAATGAAAATCAAAGTTAAATGGTGGTTAAATCGGGTAGAAAATTCTGAAACTGTACGAGTATGCCAATTCTTGATTTATATTTAGGAACACGCTTACAATTTCAGAAATACTTGTCTTTCACCAATGGGTTGATGATCGTAGACCTTTGTAGGATAGCAGCTGGAGGCTAGGATATGATGTAATGGTAGTACTGGTAAGAAAAATACCAGGAATCCACTGTAAGGTGCTCCAGCCTGCGCAATGTAGCTGAAAGGTTGTTGGAAGCGGCGCAAAGCCCCATTCAAACAAAAAAACAATTTCAGAAATGTTCCAATAACCCCCACAGGCTTTCGCCATATACCAAGATATGCTCGGAAAACGCTTAGAACTTCAACATTGCCAAAAAAAAAACTTGTATCCAGAATTTTCATTACAAGTAAGAGTTGTTCGAACGACTAGAAGGCTATCTGCACATACCGAGTCATAATCGGCGAACGTTTCTTCATAACGCCAATAAATCTCATTTTATTTTCAGGATGTTGGTTGCACGTTGACAAATGCTCCAATGACTCGAAGGCTATCGGCACATATCGAGATATGATCGGCGAACGCTACTTCCATGCCGCCGATAACGAAACCATGTGTCTCAAACGAGGATATAAACAATGGAAGTTCTGTGGTTCGAAGCCGAATGAAAAAGTTGGTGTGGCTTATGGACCGACAGGTACTACTTTTACTATACAAAAAGAAGATAACCGTTGGTTTCAGAGTATTATCGATTTATATTTCATTGAGTGAACAACAATAAGGTAAATTTTCACGAGTGGCTGGACAACGAGTGAAAATATAGCTTTTGTTCACTCAATTAAATATCAAATGATCTTACTCTTAAAATAAACGATAATTCTTTTGTTTTAATGCAAAAGTGAGAAAAAAAGTGAAATTTTTAGGACAAATTTTCTTAAAGCGCGTCATTTTTTCACGCGATTGCTATGAAACGTTGATGGTGACGTCACTTGTTGTGCTCCGCTTTGATGACGTCTGATATGTTGAAATGAAAGAAAGCGGTGTATAAGTTTTTGGTAATTTTACTGGTTAGGTGGTGAGTCTATCAAAATGATAGTCTACCATTATTTCACGATAATTCATCGAAAAGCATTAACAAATTATCGATTTCTTGTCACATCCCTTTGTCCCTGATATTGCAAACAGTCAAAATTTAGGTCACAAGGTAAAATTTGAAAAAGTCTTTTAGTCAAAATAGAGACCACATAATAGCTCAAACAATCTGAAATACGATTGAAATGAGTGGCTTCATGAAATCCCAGACAAGATTGAAAGGAATTTGGATCATAAATAGGGTAAAGTGGTCAGATCTAAGAAGGTTAACTAAGGTAAGCAATTTAGGGCCATTATGGCTCTACTGTTGAAATTTAGCCCTGGCATGTTAAGATTTATAAAATACAATACTTTATCAATTTTTTTGGATTAAGAAGTTGCTTTTTTTTCTTAGGTGTCCAGTCATACGGTGGTAATGGGTGCGTGATGGCCAGATACGGTTGTCCCAATCATGGCGGACCGGCTGACGGCCACGCTTTGACAGAAGGTCATGTTTATCACGACACTTCCGCCGAACAACGTGACAACGCATCATATGACCAGGAGGCGTGTCTAAGTCGCGCCAGAGTCATCTGGAATTATTGTGGGTCAAACGCAAATCACACTATCACCATGATATTTCTCAAAACAGGTTAGCTCTACCATGAAATTAAGTTTTATTCTGACTTTTACCAGGAGTTTAGCCAAATAGCAGTGTCGGATGCATGTAAGCCATTAACAGTTGTACGAAACGTGACAGACCATCTGTAGTCACGTGATAATACGAGGTAGGGTATGCCACGTTCGGTTTGGCAGACTAGACTTTATATTCTTCAAACTATTCGACGGCTTGCCTTGATTGAGTCGAGTAGGGGATATTTAGAAAGAATGTGGATTAATTTCAAACCATACCATAAGATATTAATTTCTTAAAACAGATGATCAGTGCTTTGTGAATCCACGATTATTAGTTTTATTACTTTCTTATTACTCTTTGTGTTACCCCGTTTACAATTTCATGACCTTTGATAACTAAATGTCCTAAGCTTTGCGAAGCACAAAATTTAATTCTAAGACTACTGGTGGCCCTTTTTCTTGCTATCAATGAAGCTATTGGTGGCGTATTGCTATATTAGGTAAATTCACCTGCATGCAAAGCGGGGTATAATTGGCAAACTGTTTGCACCATTTTGTCATCCTGAACGCAGGCCAGTTTTCTTGAGACCAGTCTAGCTTGAATGCACCGCAAGCAAAGCTGGTAGGTTGCTAAGCAACAAATGTGACCGACTCAAAACTGTACCCAGCAATACAATTTGTATATCATTTGGCTAATTTCGCCTGAGACTCTGTGCATATTTCGTATATCTTCGGAAAACTCCGAGTTCTTATTCAATAAACCGTTAGAAACACATTTATAAATACGCAATTTAACCAGCGAGTGAGAGCAAGAAAGAATAGCTCAGTTGGTTAAGGTGTATCGCTATCAATCACACATATATGGGTTCAAGTCTCCGAGGTGCTTTTTTTTCTTTCTCAGCGTTCATATTGTTTTCGTCCATATCACAAGTTCACTCTTGGATAATATTATTTTTGATGAATTATTACACGACCACTTTCTGCTGATTCATATAGCGACATCTAAGTTGCTAAGAATCTTTTATTGTTGTATAATAGTGAGATATACACTGCACTTATTTGTCTTAAAAGCACGAGGAAAAGATATTTCCCAATTTTTAGAAAACAGCAAAATTTTCCGAATAAGCCTAGTTTCGAACCTGTTAGAAAAAAGTTGTCAAAGTGAGCACAAAGGCACCCTGTATCAGCAGAGCAACCTTTGCTGTTGTTATTTTCAATATAAAAAGTAAACTCAATGTATGAAAAATAGTTCTTCAAAATTAAAAGAAGGTGGATAAACCCCAATACACCCTCTGTCTTAAAGATAATATATGTAATTGCAAGAAAAAAAATAAAATCAAATAAAATAGAACATTTGAGAGAGAAAATTATACTTTCTCTTACACGGTTTGAACTTAGGTTCTTTTGCATCAAAGGCGGATGTCTTTACCACTATACCACAGGTCTGAGTAGAATATATACACACAGTAAACAGTTAAATCTTAATGCTAATAGGCGGAATTCGTCCATTATCAGTGATTTTCCGATTTCACTTACGGAAAATAAACAGAGTCTCAGGCGAAATTAGCCAAGGAATACATTATTATATTTGTTTAATCAAGTAACTATAGATTCACAAGTTTAAGTGAGTGATCAAAGGTCAATTTTCTCTATATCTATATAGAGAAGATCGACCTTTGATCACTCACTAAAACTTATAGATCTATAATATTATGTCTTTTAAGATCCTTTCTTTTTAATGTAAATAAGTTTCATAACAAAACGAATTCGCGCCAATTTCCTTTTAATTGACTAAGTTTAAGTTATACAACATCTTTGTTTTCTATGTTAGTCACATCGACAAATTGTTTGCCGATATTCGCAAGCGCCCAAAGCACTTCACGTCGTTAAAAATAGGAAATCAGAAAAGCGCGTTCGTTGGCACTTTTAATTACTGGACATATGACATGCTTTTATGGTGGGAATGGCCATGTATGTAAAGCCCTTGCCATTTTATGGTAGTTGACCCGTAACAGTCCCACAACGTGTCTGTTAGTCTGATGTAATGGTTTTTACAATGTTAACCGAAGTTTCCTAATGATTTCATTAGGAAACCTCGGTCAACATTGTAAACTTTCATGAGTGCGTAAATATTTATTATCTTTTACGGTTTCACTACCTTAAGCTAAAGACATTCCTCTTAAGGTGGCAACATTTACTACCAAGTCCGCAAGAAGAATTACATTGTATTTGCTTCGTTTATTCTTTTTTTTTTTTTTTTCGTTTATCAACGTTTTTTATTTTATTACATATTTATCACAGGCGCTTATCGAACTGCCGGTGCAGGGTGTTGGATAGAGACTCAAACTTGTCCAAAGGTTCCAAAGCTACCTCGCATGTTTTATGATGCTAGTGGGGCTACAAACAGTCGCTCAGGTAGGATATACAGTTATAAAATTGACAAAATAAACGATTTTGGATTGATTTTGGAAAGAAATTGAATGAGTGCGATGAGTAAGTTTTGAGTGAAATTAAAGGGAGGAAATATAATACAGCTAATTTTGTCCACACGGACGAAATTAACGTTATTTTTTTCCTCCCTTTAATAAAATATACGTATGTTTGTGTTTTTTGTCTTCACGGACCAATTACACAGTTCAAAACCCACACCATATATGAATTTATGGAAAGATTTGATCGATTTAAATGAAATGCGGAGCGCTTTAAACGATCATGCTTTTTTTTTTTACTTTACGGTTTTGTATGAGTTGAAGTACAAAGTTACCAAATCGCAATACCTTACGGAGATCGTAGCCCACAGACACGTCGTAAAGGCATCGCATGTTCGCCGCACGTACATCAGACAGTCACCGTACGATGTTTCGCTAATGTATCTTTAGCGTCGTATCATACGGTCCCCGAGCTTGCACGCAATGCTGTCGACATAGATCTAGTGGACTCGCGCGATCTCTACATTGAATTGAAAGCGAAAGCACTGAAGAGACCATGCTTGATGTGATACCAATCTGGAACTCTCGTAGATTCAACAGAATAGACATAGAGGAACTTAGCATTTAATGGGAATAGCCAAGCGTCTTTCAATTGGCTAAATGCAACGAAGCCAACCTAGAAATCCCGACCTTTGGGCCCGAGGTTATTAAACTTTTCTCATCCTCAGGCTCAATTTTTCTCAAATGTTAAATTCAAATACATGTAAATCTATGAAAATGAAACATGATGATATTACGTTGTTATTTATAACAACGTCTTAATATCATCCCCTATGTTTGTACATTTAAATAATCGCAATCTAATAAAATAAAGAATTTTTATTGGTTTAAATCGCATCACGTGGGGAAATCCGTTGCACTTTATTTCTGTATAAAATGCAATTGGTCTATCGGGAAACCCCCGACCTTCGATCTGCATGTCCTGTGTTTTAGGAACTCGAAAACCCCTCGGTCCCCTTCCATATCGTAATATTGATATTTAATATATAAGAAATTAAGATATTTTCGAAAGAATTTATGATTAAAAGCATGCAGTTCAGATTCTGAGTCGATGTTTACAGCGAGTCGACGAAGACCACCAAGCAACCCTCTCAGCTAAGCCCGATCACGATAGTTTCGGTTTAAAATGCAGAATAACTTGTCAAAATTATCTTTAGATCATAAGTACCTCTACGAATGTCAAATTGTCGTTTATTTGTGTACCATTTGTTTAACTTTATGCCGTTTAACTTCGATAGCGAGAAAAAAATACACGATCTAAAAATAGATTGTGTAATACACGCAGAAAGTAGACTCGAAACTTTAATGTTTAGCCGAGTATTTTAATAGTTTCTTAGACCAAGAGGATTATAGGGGTATAAAGTGCAATTGGCTGCCTTAGCACATGGCTTAAACATAACGCCCTACGGGCGTTATTTGACATGTGCTAAGGCAATTGCACTTTATACCCCAATAAACGCAGTGAAAAAGACACTCATCCCTATAATGAGTAATTAAACAGAATTACGGCTCTAACCTAAAATTGATTTTTGAGAAAATTTTGAATTGAGCCTGAGATATTCTCAAACATAAATAATTGTGAAGTTTTTCTTATATCAAATCTTGTTTCAATACAATTTCAGATGACTATGAATTTGCATGTTTCCAAAGGGCGGAAGTCTACTGGACCCAATGTGGATCGGACAGCCGGTATCCAGTCACTGCACACTTTCGTCCCAATGCCGATTCGTACACATATCCACCAAAACCGTGAAAGATAAGCGAGCAATAAAAACAGTTTGAGCCTGTGCGTGATATTTTTTAACAATTTGAGATGTTCATGACAGCAACATACTGTAAAAGTAAAATGTTACCTGATAGTCTACAGATACTTTGACCCTTATCTATCTACTAAGCGCATAGTGAAGACTCGGTTCAGCCTGTGCAGATGCACAGGCTGGCTAGAGTCTTTACTTTACGCATATTTGAAATTGTTGAAAATGTCACGCATAGGCTCATTTAATTTGCTTTTCTTCCTTTCATCTCCTTTATAAACTTAATAAGTAAGCGTTGATATATTTCTTTTGAATAAAAGTACGATTGATTGATTTATTGTTGTTTAAGGCTCATCGTTAGCCATGGTCCTATAGTGTGTGTGGAATATAACGATTGCCTAACATAAAACATGATTAACATCACTAATATAACCTTAATACATACGAAGGGACTAAGACTCAATCAACACATAATTACAGCTAATGTAAGCTGTATTTTCACCAACTTTATTACGCAATGAATAATTGAGAAATAGAACCAAAGTGGTAAAATGGTGATCCTTTTGTCGCCTCCTATACGACAGTCCAGATCAGTTAGTTGTCACGTTTGTTCAGTCAGATGAAATCATGATCTTGCATGGACTAGGCTTCGGTGGTTAATCATTTTTCTCCTTGGCATCATACGGGGTCTCAAAGGCCAGCAACTTTCATTCCGAAATTTATTTACATATCGAGAGTTTAGCGCAAGACTGTCATAAGTGAATATACGTTGAGCTTGCACTTAGTACAGTCTTGCTTTGAACCATCGATACATTAGTAGCCTATCATATAAACTTTAGAATAAACAAAATGTGTTTGTGAAACACGAATGCCCCAGAATCGGATTTTTTTTTAAACTTTGACCTTGACATTGTCACATGACCTTGACCTTGGTACCAGCAAATGCGCATCATTGAGATCTATTATTATACCAAATATGAGCATTGTATCTAGATTAGTCTTGAAGTTATTGGCAATGTTTAATTTTTTAGTTAAGTGTTGCAGACAGACAGACAGGCGACATTTAAACGACCATGATCTTTCCACTGGAGGGGGGTGGGGAATAAATAAACAAGCATTATTGTTAAGGATTGACAAGGCTAGCATTTTCAGCAACTTTCTTCCAAAGATTTTTACAGATGGAGGACTTAAGCATCGTTACTATAGCTTATTCAAGCTGTAGTTATGGCGTTTAGGTCGCCAATCATCAATTTGTTCTTTTCTAAGTTGTTTTTCAAGTCCATGAGAATACATTTTATATGATGTTGAGCATCTATGGAATGTACCGTGACAGAGGTCAATGGGAGGGACGAACATTCCTTCATACAGATCTGTCCTGCGTTACAGATGACAAAACGGTGCAAACTATTTGCAAATTATATCCCGCTTTGCACGCGCACTTGCGTGCAAAGCGGGGTATAATTCGTAAACAGTGTGCACTGTTTATTATCCTGAACACAGGTTTGTTCTTGGTCATAGAGCCTTCATCTCATTCTTTATGTCCTAAAAATGTATGTATGACCCGTCTCGCGAAAAGGGACCATCTGGGAACTTCATGAAATAAATATTTGAAAAAAAGATTAGTTCTAGTACAGGCCAACCAGAGGTCACACTTCGAAAATTCTTCCACGGGAAGGTAGATAGATCATTCCATATTCAGATTATTAGTAAATTACGAAAAAGTTCAACTCTAGTCAGTCTGCGCAATCCGCGCAGGCTGACATGGATCGACATATTACGCACTTCCCAGATCGTCCATTTGTGCGAGACGGGTCACATTTATATAGAAAGAATGGGATTTTCTTTTGCTGACATAGGTTGTAGCATCCGTCTCACAATAGTGTCCTGGCAAGCTTTCAATTAATCGTTGGAAAATGCTAACGGGCGTTGCACTAACGTAAATAGAACGCTATATAGACGTTACGTTCCTTGTGCTTTTCAGTTACGTGAACGTTAACTATTCTCTGAGGTATGTCAGTTGGCCGCTGTTACACGGCTCTTGCCTGTTATACAATCCCCGGATATTATTATGATTAATTGATTAATTGCATGGAGTTTTACGCCGCTTTCAATATTTTTTCAGTTATATCGCAGCGGCTAGAATAACCAACAATGGATTCCTGGTATTTCACTCACCAGTACAACCATCACATCTTTTCCTAGCCTCTAGCTGCTATCTCACATATATCTACGATTATCAACCCATTGGTTAGAGACAAATAGTCGGAAAGAATGACTGCAACCGTCGGGGATCGAACCCGGGACCTCTAGATTGACAGTCCGACGCGCTACCAACGGCTGAATATATTTCGCTCATCACACGCTAGGGATTCTAGAACGCCCAATAACTGAACAATCAGAAATCACAAGATCGCTGAGCAGACGCGAAAACGTGACAATGGATTTTCGTGTATAATTTAAAGGAGGCCTATTGCTAATTCAAAAGAATTATTTTTATTTCAATTAAAAGACATCAGTATTATAAAGAGTACGCCCTTCGGTGGCAAAATCCTAGTAGCTTCACAAATTTGTCGTTACGAGATTTTGGTCCCAAACCGGTTCTGGTTAGGTTTTTTTTTTTTTTTTTTTCACAGAATGTCAGTTGCTAAGCAGTGGACATTGTAAACTTGAATTATATTTTGACATTTTGATAAGGCAGCCTGTAGTGACACTTAAAACGCATTCCTTTTCGGTAAATCGTAAACTAACATTTTGAAAGATCTTGGATAATTTTCGTCCAAGATCATGATGGGTTAGCCTTATCCTAGAAATTCGATTACTTGAGTTCTGGTGTGTTTCAGCCAATTAAAATCATTGATATGATATGAAATAGAAGAAGAAGAAAGAAGAAGAAGAGAACACATTTAGATTTCAAGCTCATTGAAGAGGACAAAGGAGAAGGAGAAGAAAAATAAAGAGGAGAGGGAGAAGAAGAAGGGGGATAATTATGGCAAAGCATAAAAGGTCGCCAAAAATAAAATCACTATCATCATGGTGTATAAAACGCTTTATGGTCTAGCACCCCCTTACATGTCCAATGTTTTTAGCTATTGCAAGAACCAACATTACTCACTTAGGTAAGGTAAATAATGATATAATGAGCAAAAGCACAGTACCTTAAACAGAATTTAAAAGGCGCACATTTTCCTATATTGGGATGCAATATTGGAATTCGATTTCAACAGATATACGATCTATTGACAATTTAAGATGTTTTAAACACAAGTTAAGGAGCTTTCTAATGTCAGTTGATTTCTAATTAAGCATCTACCCTCTTCTACTTTTATATTTCATATAAAATGATTGCACAGAATTTATTTTCAAATTTAACATTACTTTACCTGTGTATGTCTTACATGTTGCAATTTTTTAAGTAGTTAAATTGAAATTTGTTTGCTTGGTACTTTATGCATATATAGTACATGTAATTGGTAGCCTATGGGCTTGTGTGGTGTGGTTTGAGCTTGAGTGAGTGGGTAATTGTTTGTGTGTTTAAAAGAGTGTGAGTGAGTGAGAGAGTGAGAGAGAGAGAGAGAGAGAGAGAGAGAGAGAGAGAGAGAGAGAGAGAGAGAGAGAGAGAGAGAGAGAGGAGAGAGAGAGAGAGAGAGAGAGAGAGAGAGAGAGAGAGAGAGATTACGAAGTTCGATTATTGTTTAAGTAGGACTTGGTATTGCGCATGCGTGAAGTATGGACGTACTTTTAGCGCTCTGTAAAATATATTTTAAAAAATGGAAATAAAACACTTTCTTAACGATAAATAAATGTCGAGAGTGTATTATAAGTGTGATATAAGTGTATAATATTGCAAGGAATCAGTGAAAAATAAAAATATGGACTTGATATGGGAAGGAAACGAAATCGAAGTAAAGTAACGCCCGAGAACAAAGGACAGGAAAAAAGGCGGGCTACTGTAAGTAACTCTGAAAATCCTAAAAATTCGACTAAAAAACAACAAAATAACGAAATCATGAATAACCAGAGCTCGTTCCAGACGCCTAATGGTGGAAATTATGTGAATTATGGACAAAATTACGGATCTCCACAACTACCCACAGCACAGGGTCAAGGTTCCCCGTGTTTAACCCCAATGTATAATACACCGCCCACATACCTTAATCTAACGGGAGGTGATCAGTTTTCAACCATTTTGAATAGACTAGAGTTGATTGATAAAAAACTATCACAGCTAGACTCCATCGAAACGTCTGTGAACTTGTTGTGACTTTTAAAAACCACTTCCGTCACATCTACTGGAGTGTGACAAAGGGCGGGAAAACGCATGAGAAACACGTGCACCGGTCTCTTCTTGCCATGATGTTGATGTGAACTGACGTGTTTTGAGTTGCTCTGCGGAGAACCAAAAGGTAAGTTTTTACTTAACCTATGATTTTAAAATAACCTGTTTTTATCGTTGCACATGCATTGTGCCATGTGTGGTGTGTGTTTAAAAAACACAACATTGGCGCTGCCTGAGCGGCTTGTGCGGAGCATTTAGCTGCAATTGGATGGGAATTGGACTTTGTTTATCGGCCGATAATTGGCTTGACATGTCGCCTTTATCGGAGGTTACAAAGTGTGTTCCCGTTTAGCCATGCAGCAATTATCACTGCTATTTACAATGCAATTGCTTGATAATTCAAGCAAGTTGCATCATGTTTTACTACAATATACAATTCGGCTTTATTTACCCCGGAAAGTTAATGATGTATTGACCGGGCCTAGCAGGTACCCGCTGCCAAATTTCCCTGTTCATATTTATTTCTTCTTTAATTAAGATAATATTTATTTGTCTGATAATTCCATCAATAAAATTACTTTGGAGTGTCAGTGCACATTTAAAATATTGATAAATTACTTAAGAGAATTTAAAATCATGAAATTGGGTCAACTAAGTCAGCAGGTGCTTGTTTCCGGTCGGCCATCTTTGAATTCGTTATTTCTCTCTTTGGCAATCCCTCTATCTTATCATTCATGATTTGTTGATTAATCAAGTTAATTGACATGGTAAGATTGAAAATTCAATAAATTTTCATTTAAAACTATTGAAAGTAACTTTCCGTAGGGCAATTCTTTTGTCTGTTTTCAAGAAGAGCATTTCCATTTCATTTAATTTGGTGAGGGGGAAGGAAGTGAACATTGAATTAGTCTGTTGCAATTATATCCCTTCTTCATGGCAATATTACGCCTTGTGTGATAGATTTCACACAGATTTCATTTGTTAGGATGCTATAAACCTGACAGGGTGAAAGTTTCACATTATCCTGTCATTCATTTAGTTTGAAATTGCAATATTCATAAGTTGATTTCATAAATGACTGATTGTTTTCCTGTACATGTGACTACATTATCCATGCTACATGAATTAGTCATTCATTTCAGCTTACAAGTTGCAATGACTTGTTAATCAAATTCTTGCATATATGATAGTTGGAGACTGGCAATCTCTTACACTTTATTCATATGGCAGAGGATTAATAATTTCATTCACCTTCTTTAATAAATACCAATTAAATTCTAGCATATGTGATTGGTTGAGTTTTAGAATAAAGCTTTTCCCCTTACGCATACATCTAGGATTAAATCTTTTCATTATATTTAATAGTGATACTCATATTCTTGTGGATATGATTGTCAGATTTTAAAAGCTTGAAACATCTTCTGTAAACTTTAAGAATTCTATAATTTCTATTCAAAGTAAATATTTCCGACCTAAACTGATAATTGAACACATACGTTAACACATACCATATTCTGTAATGTAGCATAAGATTGTCATGTATAATAAGAATGGATATTTATTCATTTATTTACAGGCTTACTTTAATAACAAACCTTTCCATTACCATTGCATTTGAAAGACAGTTACAGTGAGTTACCTGACTTCAAAATCATTCATTTGTCATCATCATTCTGTGAAATAACCCTAGAACATAGTAAGTTATTTCATATTCTATTCCAGTCCCTGGAATTATATAAGTACACTCCTACTTTCCAACTATGGCCACAAATGGAGACGGCTCCCCTGACCAGGGGGTTAGTTTTGCAAATCCTTCTGTAATAGAAGGGTGTGTAGACTCGGATTCTAGGGTTAGTGTAGCCGGTACACCTGGTTCTGAGGGTTCCTGTATTAAAAACAGGGAACCATTGAACATTAATACCTGTTCAATGCGAGAATTATTGAATGTTCGCAAGGTTGCGAGGGCAACAGCAGTAAAAATTATTCAAATGAGACAGGAAAGACCCATTACTCCTGAAATATTATATTCAATTAACAGTAGAGTGAATCCAAACAAGTTCACATTTGACCATGCACTGCAGAAGGCTAATTCTCCTCTGAATATGAAACAGGTGGTTGATAGTGGAAATATGAGAATATTGGGCGAAGTGAAAGGGGAAAAATTAATCAACCCTGATCCCTCACAGATGGATCAGGGTGTCGTCCAGTCCATAGTCCCCAGTCATTTCCAGCCATCTGGAAATGAAACAGTGCTCTTATCTGGCGTAATAAGCAATAAGCAAGATTTCCCTTCATGTGAAAATCCATCAGATGTAGCGTCAGGAAATGTAACTGCAAAACATGTAGCAGCACTGGAACAGAACTCGCCCGATGACGTGTCTTTGCCACATTTCCATTTGCATGGAAATAAGACGCGTATTGCCTCACCCTCATCTGCTTTAGCTCAAGTAAACTCAAATCCGACTTCAGAAAATCATGAAAATAAATTGTCACCATTTACTAATTCAAAATTTCTTCAGTTACCATCTGAATCCCGGCCTGCTGAATCAAAATTACATCAAGTGAAATCTAGTCAACCAACAGAAAGTCTCGATAATCAGTTACTGCCATCTAAATCAAATGTTTTTCGTTTACCATCAAAATTAAAGATAGGTGAAAATTTTATCTTTAAGACCTATCTTGCTTCTATCACTAGACTTAAGGTTAGAGTGATTGCAAATTCAGCAAATCCATTATTAGAGCATGATGGGGGTGTGGCATATACTATTTCACGAGGGGCAGGGAAAACCCTAGACCGTCAATGTCGTGAAATTGTTCAGCAAACTGGACCGATCCCTGTGACCAGGAATTATGAGACATGTGCTGGTAAACTAAACTATAAGTCGGTCATACATGCTGTAGGACCTCAATGGAAGGACTACAAAGATAAAGTCAGATGCATGTATGATTTGTATGCTACATTAATGAACATATTTGAGAGATGTGAGGTGAGGGGTTATAAGAGTATAGGTATTCCTGCAATAAGTTCAGGTATCTATGGGGTACCTAAACCTCTTTGCGCTGACATGTATGTTAAAGCTGCAGCAGATTATAGTCAAAAAGGCAGCCCATTTCTGCAAGAGGTACACCTTATAGATACCGACCCTGAAGTCATTCACTTTGTACAAATATCTATCTGTAAATGGCAACAAGATCCAAGCCTACTGGAACCTGAGAACTGTGTCCCTGAATATCTTCATTTTGTTGAACAAGATCAAATTATCTCTAAAGAACCAACTGAGATTGGCAGTCAAACATCAAACAAACCTAGGGCTGTAACTAAATTTTTTGGAAATAGACAAAACCCACACCCATTGTCTCAAAATTCTAATAAATGGCATGATATGGATCAAGGATCATGTCAATCCAGTGACTTCAATTCTAATTCACTTCCATCGCCATACCTAAATTTCCAGGAAACTGGAAATGCTAATGATCAAAATCAATCAGATTCTATCATGATATACAATCTTTTCCAGGCAACTGGAAATGAAGACCCATTAGCATACAAAACGGCTTGTAAGAAGCAAAATCAATATTCAAGTAGTGATGCCAATTTCCAGGCAACTGGAAATATTGATAAACACCAGCATATTTCAGTTGATGTCAATTTCCAGACAACTGGAAATGGTCAACCCCAACAAAATAAACTTTTCCAGGCAACTGGAAATGATAAAAATCCAAAAGAAAATCCAGGCTTCCAGGAAACTTGGAGACCACATCACCAATATCTTAATTTCCAGGCAACTGGAAATAATAATCATGAAACACAAAATACACCAAAGTATTATAGGAATCAAGCTTTTGGAAATTCATCAGGAAGCATGTACTGTGCTATAAAAACTAAAAATTCAAAAATGTCTTCTTCATATAGTAAGATGAATGATAATCAAACTTCTTTGAATATGCCCATTAACATAAAACCAGTGGAAGACTTGAATAGAAACCTTATAAATCCTCATAATATTGAGAAATGCTCCAGCTTGCCTCTAAATAAGATCAACTTTCAAAAACTGAGTACTAATTCTAAAATGCAATTGTCCAAAGAAAATCAACAACAAACCTTAAAACATACATCAGTGAGTCAGTCTTTCAATGATGGAAACATGAATAAAGGCCTGTCCTACATCTGGGATGGAACTCAGCATGTCCAAGTTAGGATGGACTTGCATTCCCTAAACAAAATGATTGATTCCTATAATAAGATTCAAGGTGATGAACGGTTCCAATCTGTTAAAGAGGAACCTGAAGCATCTCTTGACGTTCCAGCATATAGATCTGGAACCAATAGAAGAAAGTCTGAATTTCCAGCTCAGCGGGAAACTCGGCTTTCTGAAGTGTCTTACATAAAATCATTGAAACCTACTACCCAATTAGATCCTATAAGGATAAGTGGGTTAGAGAGTGATGATTATTGTCCGTATAGTAGTAGGAGCGATTACCAAGGGGCCAGACCAAAAACGCCAAGGTATGTCACTATCCCTATCTCATTTGATGGGGAGGGAAAGTGGCATTCATTCTATACTAAGTTCAAATCCTTTGCGGAAGAATGTAATTGGTCCTCTGAAGATAAAAAAAAGGAGATTATGTTGGCTTCTTGAGGGAAAGGCAAGTGATTTCTATTCACTTCTGATTGATCAAGAGCCGAACATCACCTTTGAGCGATTAGTTGCAAAATTCAAGAGACGCTTTGATTTCAGTGACATCACTGAAAATCTAATTCTGGAATTTCAAGGGGCCAAACAAAAGCCTAATGAAACCCTTCCAGAATGGGGACAGAGGGTTATTGAGCTCGCATCAGAGGCATTCCAGCATGTGACAGATGAGGGTATGTATGGGATGGCAGTGAAAAGGTTCTGCCAGGGATGCCATGATAAGGAAGCAGCAGCATATGCTTCTAACGCTAGGCCAAATAATATTGAACAGGCCATTGAGCTGGTAAGGAATTGCCAGCTCAATAGAGAAATCATCTTTGGCAGACCTAGGCCCTTCAAATTTGATGATTTGGCTGAATCAGAAAATGCCCATCTTGATATGTGCTCTTCGGAGGTGGATAGTGGTGATGACTGTGCGATCATGGCCGTCCCCACAGAATCTACCAGGTCAGATTTGGAAAAGCCTTATGTTAAGCTTATAACTAAGTCCCCAATTAGTAAGGACCCCTCTAGCAAAAAGAAAGTTTGGAAGGCAAAATCCGAACTTTAGAGACTAAAATTGATCTCATAGTAGATGCAATTGCCAAATTGTCAAACAATTTTGGCAAGTAATTTGTTTAATGGACCCTCCTCAGCAACATAATTAATTTGGTTATATCACTATCTTATTTATTTTCCTGATATAGAACACTGTGCAAAATATTTCAGTTAATCCCCATTACTTCTCTTGATTGAGGTTGAACTTAATTCTAAGGATCATAGATTGTTTGCAGAGGAAACATTACTACTACGGTCTAGGAATGAATATACTTTTTGGAGGAAAAATAAGTTAATATCAATAAAAGTTTAGGTTCCAATTCTTGTAATTTCATGCCCTTTAGTCTTTATATCCAATTATAACAGAAATCTTAGGTTGCCAAGGTATGTCTATTATTATTATTTATATAGTTTGTTATTCTGCTTAACTCAATGTGTTGTTTCCCTTTCATGTAAAATCACCTTAATAAAATTATATCTAGACTCTTTGAATCAGACTCCAGTTGCTGCAAAACCAAAGATTTCAAAAGTGGTATAAATACCCATTTCCTTCAAGCCAAAACTTTAATTTGCATAAATCAAAACCTAGATTTTCAGATAGATTTCCTTTTATGTTACTGACTACTTTATATCAGTAGATTATAATGAAAAAAAACCCCAAGTTCTGACTAAAGTCTCATATTTTTTGATGAATTTCTAGAGCATGTTTAGGAAATATAACCTTGAACTCCTTTGAGTTGCATAATGTAAACTAAAATAGTTCCAAGTAACTTTGGAACCAACAAGCTAGAGGGGGTTCCAGCTAGCTCTGGAACATACCTTTTGAAAACTTCTGATCATCAGGGGTTGTTCCCACATGAAGTTCCTGATAACTAAGGAAAAAATGAGATTCATGTGGTGTTCCAGATAATCTGGAACAAATCTATTTGACATTCCAGTTAAACTGGAATAAATTATTCACTATCACATGCACTTATAGAATCGCTTTCCAGTATATAGTTGCAGGATATTTGGCTCATTCCTGTAACTTATAAGCATGCACTCCAATAATACCTAGAAACCTTTTTGCTAGGACTGAAACTTAGCATATGGAAAGAAAGCCCATTTTTAGGCATGGGAGGAGTGTTGTGACTTTTAAAAACCACTTCCGTCACATCTACTGGAGTGTGACAAAGGGCGGGAAAACGCATGAGAAACACGTGCACCAGTCTCTTCTTGCCATGATGTTGATGTGAACTGACGTGTTTTGAGTTGCTCTGCGGAGAACCAAAAGGTAAGTTTTTACTTAACCTATGATTTTAAAATAACCTGTTTTTATCGTTGCACATGCATTGTGCCATGTGTGTTGTGTGTTTAAAAAACACAACAAACTCATTAAAAAGTCGTCTAAATACTGTGGATGATAAAGTGACAAATTTAAACAAGAAAGTTACTGAAATCGAAAAAATTAGAGAATTCGATTCTAGAGAAATAGAAAGTATCAAGACAAAACAAAATGAGATTGATGAGATGCTTAAAAGTCTAAAAAACATTGAGAGAAAACAAACAGAACAATGTGACACGGTGAAAAGAGAAATAGTAGATCTAAAGGCTAGAAGTATGCGAGACAATTTATTATTTTTTGGTATACCAGAGGAAAAGGGGGAGCGTGATAATGACTGTGTACGAAAAGTCCTTACGATGATCGAGGAAAAATGTAAAATTGAAAACGCAACTACAGACATAAAGTTACATCGTGCACACAGAATTGGACGTTTCAATTCTAATAAAACGCGACCAATAGTTGCCAAGTTTGTGTACTTCCCCGATAGAGAAAAGGTGCGATACAGCGCAGACCAGCTCACACGTCCCGAAGGCATAGCACAGCAGTTTCCCTACGCAATAGTCACTGAAAGAAAAAAACTTTATCCTGTGATGAAAAAAGCCCGTGACGATGGAAAAGAGGCCTTTCTAGTAATGGACAAACTCTACATCGATGGTGTCTTATACAAGGAACCTACAGCACAGGGACAAAATCACTAGGATAATAGCGGGAATAGTGTTAAGGTTTTACAATGGAACATCGAGGGTCTTACACGCGAAAAACTGAACAACAGTGATTTCTCTACATTTATTAGTGATTATGACCTAATATTCCTTTCAGAAACTTGGACCAAAAAGAATTCCAAAATCGCATTTAATGGTTTCACATTATTTCATTCTTACAGAAAATTGCAGAATAAACGAGCAAAACGATGCAGCGGAGGAATTTTACTCTATGTTCGAAATCAGTTTTCGCATGGGGTGAAATTAGTCCGCAATACATTCGATTATATCCAGTGGTTTAAATTGGAAAAACATTTTTCAATCTACCTGAAAATATTTATATTTGTTCAACATATTTAGCACCTATTTATGAACATTTTGATTATGACATATTTGAGAATATTGAATCTGATATCAGATATTTCCAAAATTTAAGTAGTAAAGTGTTTATTTTGGGAGACTTTAACTCAAGAACAGCCGGTAAATTTGATTTTATCGATCATGATCAGCAGTTGATAGACTGTGGAGAGATCGACGCTCCCGAGATCTGTTCTATCCCGCGCGCTAACTGCGACAAGGGATCGAATCGATTTGGGGATTGTCTGCTTGAGCTATGCAAATCACTGAACGTGCAAATTTTGAACGGTAGAGTGGGTAAAGATCGTAATATTGGAAAATATACTTGTTATACACATAATGGAGAAAGTACAGTGGATTATTTGTTAACGAACTACCAGAATTTTGATTGTATATTTGATTTTGTCGTACATGATTTTAACATCTATTCAAATCACGCACCATTATCCTTTAGTTTAAAAATTAATTGTGCCAAAAGGAAAATAATTACATGTAAAGAGAAAATTATTCATAGATGGAATAATGACTATAAAGAAGATTTTTTAAATGATATTTCCACATCAATCAACAATTTCAATCTCAATTTAGAGAAAAAAATCTCTGATGAAAGCGATCCAGATATTTTAGTTGAATTGTTTACTAATTATTTAAATGATATCGGCAATAAATATTTTGAAAAACGTTGTAAACTCAATAAAAATGTTAATTTTATTGACAATAGTGAGTACCCAATGAAAGAATGGTTTGATGATATTTGTAAGCAGAAGAGAGTTACCTATGAAAAAAGCAATGCAACAATATAATGCCTTAAAAAATGATATCACTAGGCAAAATTTTCTATTTGCAAAAAAAGATTATAAAAATCAATGTAAGATCGCAAAACGTAAATATACTCGAACATTTGCAAAAAATTTAGAAAAACTTAGAAATACAAAACCGAGAGAATTTTGGAAAAATTTTAGACAGAAAAGAAACAATACCAGTATTTCTGATATAGGCATTTCAGAGTTTTACGAACATTTTGAAAATTTATCGTCCAACTTAGACATAACAGAAGATGAAGAATGCGAGGAATTTTTGAAAAACTTTGATTGTGAAAATCACGAATCGATTTATGAAGAATTAGACTTACCATTTTCAGTAAATGAATTAAGGCAGTGCATTAAAAATCTTGGGAATAATAAAGCATGTTCCACAGACAATATCATCTATGAATATTTTAAGGAAAGTATTGACCATCTTGAAAAACCGCTTTTAAAATTGTTTAATTATATTCTTATGAAAAAAACATTTCCAAAATCCTGGTCGAAAGGCGTTATTACACCAATTTATAAAAAGGGTGACCAGTCCGACCCAGCCAATTATCGAGGCATAACACTGACTAGTTGTTTTTCTAAGCTTTTTACATCATTGGTAAATGAACGTCTCAAGGCGTGGTCAATTAAGTACGATATTTTAAGTGACGCCCAATTTGGTTTCAAAACGAGTTATAGTACAATAGATGCGATTTTTATTTTAAATTCATTCATCCAGAAACAATTTATTGAAAAGAAAAAACTGTATTGTTGTTTTATCGATTTAGAAAAATGTTTTGATTCAATCTACAGAAACGGCTTATGGTTTAAACTAATCAAAAATATTATTTGTAGCAATCTTTTAAGTGTAATTCGTTCATTATACAACGAAGTTAAGCTATGTGTTAAACACATGAATTCTGTTTCAGAGCTATACAACTGTGATGTTGGATTGTTACAAGGCGAGTCTCTGTCACCGATATTATTTTCTCTTTTCATCAATGACATTGAATTATTTCTACAGCAGCATACAAATGACTGTTTTACAATTGGTCAACTATCTATTTATTTATTATTGTTCGCCGACGATTCAATTTTAATCTCGGATAACCCGACAGGGTTACAAAATTTATTAAATGCATTCGAAAAGTATTGTGGCAAATGGAAATTGAAAGTAAATGTTCAGAAAACCAAAATTATCATTTTTCAACAAGGCCGAAACGTAGATAATATAACATTTTCGTATTCTGGAAACAACATAGAAATTGTCTCTAATTTCAACTATTTGGGTGTAGTTTTTAGCAGTAATGGGAAATTTAATTACGGTATAAAAACTCTAACAGGAAAGGCATCCCGGTCAATGAGTGAATTATTATATATTACAAAAAGCAAAGATATTCCATTAAAATTAATGCTTGATTTATTTGACTCTTATGTGGCATCAATCTTGTGCTATTCTTGTGAGGTCTGGGGCTTTACAACCAGCGAAACGATCGAAAGAATACATAGAAAATTCCTTAAGAGAATATTAAATGTTAAGTCATCGACAAGTAATTCAGCAATTTATGGAGAATTAGGACGATTTCCTCTTCACATAAATATGAAAGTAAGAATAATCAAATATTTTATCAAACTATTTACAGATAAAAGCTCAAACTGTATTCTCCAAACTGTTTTAACAGAAATGAATCTACTAAACAATTCTAATTCATGGACGTTTAAAGTGAAGAATTTATTACAAAGTATTGGTTTTTATGATGTTTGGTTATTTCCTGCATCTGTCAATATCAAATTTTTCCTACCCATATTCCGCAATAGACTGAGGGATTTATACATAAATGATTGGTTTCGAGATATCAATATCCGCCCATCTTTAACTATTTTTAGGAATCTAAAAGATTCTTTTACTATTTCGACCCATTTAGAAAAAATGAGAATTAGTAAGTATAGAAATGCCGTGACAAAATTACGATTATCTGCTCACCAACTATTGATTGAAACAGGACGTCATAGAAATATCCCTAGAAACCAAAGAATTTGTGAACTTTGTGACAAAAACGAACTAGAGGATGAATTCCACTTTTTACTTGTTTGTCCGGCATATACAGAATTAAGAAATACATATTTGAAGAAATATTATTTTACTCGGCCAAATATGATTAAAATGGTAGAATTATTAAAATCTGAAAATATCAAAAACTTGAACGGTATTGGAATATTTTATACAAAGGCGATGGAAAAAAGAAAGTTTGAATTAAACAACGTTTCAAACTGATTTTCAAACTAGCAATAAAACTAAAACATTTCATACAAATTCATTTTTGTTAAGACCTTTCATTGTTCAGTATTTCCGCATTTCAGAATTAGTATCATTTGTAAATATTATGTCCATACTCATGTATGTTATGTATTATGTATGTATGTCGACGATGAACCTATGTGTTCAAGTCGTATTTCTGAATAAAATTCTGTTCTGTTCTGTTCTATTGTTTTTCAAGAGGGCCATGTTGAAAATAAGATTGTATTTGTATCTTTACATGTTACATTCTATAAATAAAGTTATTATTATTATTTTTATTATTATTATGGGGAGAGAGAAGAAGAAGGAATATGAGAAGAAGAATAAGGAGGGTGAGAAGAAGAAGGAGAAAAAGAATTAGGGGAGGGAAAGAAGAAGAAGAATGGGGAGAGGAAGGATTGGAAGAAGAATGAGGAGAGTAAGGAGAAGGGGAATGAGAGAAGTTTTTCGTCAAAAGGGCAAGGCTTAAACATGATTATTAAGGTAATGGAACCGTAATAGTTGCACAACATTTCAGAACTCATAATCTTCACAATGGTAGCCAAGGTTTCCTAATGAAAATCATTAGGAAATCTCGGTTAACATTGTTAAAGTTCATTATTTCAAAAAAATTGGAGAACTATTACGGTTCCACAACCTTAAGGTAATGGGGCCGTAAAGTTCCACAACTCATGGCCTTTCACAATGTTGACCGAGGTTTCCTAATGAAACCCATTCACTACTTACTAAACGGATGGGAACGATTACGGGTTCACTAATTTAAGTGACAATTGAATACGTGTTTAAATCAATAAATATCACTTCAGGGGAAACTCCCATGCTCGCCCCCATAATATGTTATCAAGGATAGGTCAGATTTCTATAGATTTCCGCCAATTTTAGATGTATTCGTTAATAATGTCTGTTACCTTCATTCTAATCTTTTTTGTAATGTACAGGATATCTACAGCTGTACTTGGTAAGTACAGTAAAATTTGTATTAAGCGACCACTCGGGGGACCACTAAAAGCGGTCGCTTATGGAAATAGTCGCTTAATACAATATTTAATGCCAAATTAGCACTTTCCTGTTTTAGAAAATTTTGGACCTGTCAAAATCCAAAGGTTTTACAGACGAAAATTTAAAGTGGATTTAATTTGAAAAATAACCATTCTGTAGGGTAGAAAATAGTTTGGAAAAAGAAGAAATTGCTTGTCAGAAGCAATTTCTTCTTTTTTCACAATATTTTCTCAATTATAAAATCACAGGCACGTAAAAAGCAGGGATTAAACTGCAAAGGGTTAGACATGTTATTTGATGGAATGTGTAGATTGTCACACAATTTTTACTGAATCCTATGATGTTCGAACCCATAAGAATCGTCTCACTGAGACGATTCTAATGTATTTCAACGTCATGAGATTCAACGATAAACCTTTTTTGTTTGAGAATGTCCAGTTTTTCCGGAGAATTTGCTAACCGTAAGGGAACTTTGTATCATGGTCGCTTAATAAAAGTGGTCGCTCAATAGAGGTGGTCGCCTGAGAAATATCAACTGTACAATTTTTGAAATTGTGTGATCTATTACGCAAAAAAGTGTCGTCTAGTCGAATCACAACCGAGAAGCTTAGAAGTGGTTTTAAAGATTACCTAGAGTGAAGAGTATATAATATTTTGAGGCTCGTTTTTGCTTCGTTTTTTCGATTTTATATATTTGCTAAAAATCTTGCCAGGAAATTGGATTTTAAACGGCTATAACTTAATTGATATATTCTTTCTTTTTTTTTTCTTAATTTGTTTTATTAATTTCATTTCATTTTTTTATCATTATTTTTTAATTATTAATTTACTTTATTTATTTATTTATTTATTTTTTGACGGAATGTCGCTGACAATCTCTATGTGTCAAGATATTAACTAAATAAAGGCTTATAATTTTACGAATTTGTCATCTTTATTAAAAAAAGACGACTTATTCTAAAACATTCTCAAGGTTCTCTTTCCCAACAACAGTCATAGTTTGAAAATATGTGGTCGCAAACATTTTAAATACTCAGCCTTTTTAAAAACTATTCTTGAATTTTTGTAAGTATTTTAAAAAATTGAACCTTTTCCATTTCTAGATAAGCGAATATTTCAACCCCGGTTCGAGTCCACATACTTTCTACGTGGACTTGATTCGACCAAATATACAAGAGAGGGAGTTGTAGCTAGAGACGACGGAAGATTCCACACTGAATTGAATAAACAGGTCAGGAGATGTCTGTCGGGTGTCCAAATTGAGATGACATGTAGTTCAGATTGGACCGGGGTGTTGGTGGGGTGGGGTGGTGGGTTTTATTGAGTTGTTGGGAAATGATATGATGTTGAAATCCTTTAATTGCGAAATTGTCAAAATTAGTTCTTGGCCCGTTGGGGGCGGCAATATGGCGTAAACAGATATAACATAGTTTTACACAATGAAATGGATAAGAAACAAGAGGACCAAGATGGTCCTATATCGCTCACCTGATTAAGTCAACTCATAACTTCTCAACCATGTTATAAATACCAGAGATTGTTTGATGTACGTTTAGGTTGGTTTTGAAAGAAACATACTTTAATTTAGCCCTACTCTTTTTAGATTTTTTTTTAATTTTCGTAAATTGTCAACCTTTCTCTTACCATTGCTACCAAAGTTATTGATATAATTGAATTCTTACAACGTTATAGTTTTGCATTACTTCCGACCACATAATCTTTCACAATGTTAACCGAGGTTTCCTAGTGAAAATCATTAGGAAACCTCGGTTAACATTGTTAAAGTTCATTACTGCTGAAACGTTGCTGATCTATTACGGGTCCACTACCTTAAGAACATCCGTGCAAAGTTTGAAGTTGATTAAACCAATGGTTTAGAAGAAGATGAATTTCTTCTAAGATATTCAGCAATTTTTGGCCTTTCAATTACCATAAAAACCGGATTATTTGAAGAAATTATGTTCTTTCAACACATTTAGTAGTGTTTTATCCCAGGAACCCACACCCCTTCCAAGTTTCAGCTTGATTGGCCCAGAAGTTTAGGAAAAGAAGATTTTTTTCAATGATTTTAAGCAAGAAACTTCCCTGCCAAGTAACAGCTTCATTGGCCAACTTGTTTTGGAGGAGAGATTTTTTTTTCTCAGATTTCCGGCAATTTCGGCCATTTTCATCCTTCTGTTACTATGGAAACGAGGGTTTTCGGTGAAATTAAATTCTCTCAACATATTGTGAAGAGCTGCGCCCAAGAAACATTCCTGCTAAGTTTCAGCTTAGTTTGCCTAGTGGTTTAGAAGAAGAAAAATTTTATCTAAGATTTTCGGCAAATTCGGGCATTTTTCAGCCTTTCCCGTTATCATGGAAACGAGAGTTTTCAATGAAATTAAATTCTTTAAACAACTTTTGAAGATTCACCCAAGGAATATCCCTGCCAAGTTACAGTTTGATTTAGGAGGAGAAGTATTTTTCGAAGACTTTCAGAAATTTTCGACCGTTATCAGCTTTTCCGTTACCATGGAAACCGGGGGGGGGGGGGTTCTGTGTGTGTTTTTTATGAAATCAAATTTTTCAAACAACTTTTAGAGAGCTTCACCCAAGGAACATCCCTGCCAAGTTTCAGCTTGATTGGCCTAGCGGTTTTGGAGGAGAAGAATTTTTACTAAGAATTTCGGCAGTCTTCGGCATTTCTGTTTCCATGACAACCAGAGATTTTGATAGAATTTAACTCTTTTAACTACTTTTAAAGAGCTTCGATTGACAATTATCAAAAATGATATGAATAAACAGCCCTGCGTCCAGAAAAGCAAATCGCTAACGAACGCAAGCTAACGTTTTCCTGCTTTTCTATCCTGATCGGTTGGCTTACTTAACCTTTTCCTATTTTACAAAATTTTGGACCTGTCCAAATTCAAAGATTTTGCAGACGAAAATTTAAAGCGGATTTAATTTGAAAAATAAACATTGAGTAGGGTAGAAAATAGTGTGGAAAAAAGAGGAAATTGCTTTTCAGAAGCAATTTTTTCTTTTTTCACAATGTTTTCTCAATCATAAAATCACAGGCACGTAAAAAGCAGGGATTAAACAGCAAAGGATAAGGTGCTTGCGGTAATCGGCTAGCAACGTCACGAGGTGACTATCATCATAGCGAACAAAAATAGAGGAAAGCTTGACTATTATCGATTTTTCGAAAATCTCGTGATTTTCGTTTTGTGCGGAAATTTTTTGATCATTTTGAGGGCGGGATCTGTGAGTAAAGGGGGTGTCACACCACAGCGTATGAGGGTAACGTATGCCTAGCGTATAGAATAAAGACAAAACCTTGTTCATACGCACAACTTTTCGGCGTAAACCCCCGCCATCGCCAAGAAATCATTTTAAACGTATGGACAGCGTATGAACAGCGCTAAAGTAGCGTATGGCCAGCGTATTATCAGTGTATCCAAAACGTACGTGTGCGTTTACAAGCGTATTTGTAACGTACAACACCGTATGAGTAGCGTATGCCAGCGAGCGAGTAACGTATGGCTAACGTATGTAAGCGTATGACTAACGTATACAGCGGTTATCATCATTTATGACCTTTGCCAGTTCCTTCAGTCTGGAAGTAGACACTCAGCAGTAAGGATACCGGGAAAACGTGGGAAAGGGAAGGTAAAAGAAGTGTTTCTTCATCGGCTAAAGAAAAGAGTGGTGGTACCCAACAAAAGAAAGAAGACGAAAATGCTGTTCAGTACATATCTAGATCTCCATCGCCAGTCGATGAAGATCAGTCACTAGATACTTCCCCGACCTCGGAAGACGATTCTTCCAGGTCCTCTACGCTGGAAAGGAAGAAAAGGGCCAAAAGAGGTCGTGTAGCCTCTCAACGGAAGAAGAGGACCAGATGCTTGATCCTCATTTCTTAACTCAACCAAGAGCTGGTCATAAAGGCCGAAATGCCACCGCCTCCAAATCCAAGGTTTAATCCATATTTTGCGCCTTGTTGTTTTCCTCTTCCTACGTCTTCCGTGTCTTCTTTTTTCAACATAATACAAGGTTATACATCATGGTGTATAAAACGCTTTTTTTGTCTAGCACCCCATTACATGTCTAATGCTTTTAATTATTGCAAGAACCAACATTACTTACTTAGGTCTGAGTTAAATAATGATATAATGAGCAAAAGCACAGTAACTAAAACAGAATTTAAAAAGCGCACATTTTCCTATATTGGGATGCAATACTGGAATTCGATTCCAACAGATATACGATCTATTGACAATTTAAGATGTTTTAAACAAAAGTTAAGGAGCTATCTATTGTCAGTTGATTTTTAATTAAGCATCTACACTCTTCCAATATTAAATTACATATAAAATGATTCTACAGCATTTATTTTCAAATCTTATATTATCTGTGTATGTCTTACATGTTGCATTTTTTTGTAGGAGTTAAATTGAAATTTATTAGCTTCGTATTTTATGCCTATATAGTAAATGTAATTGGTAGCCAATGTGCTTGTGCGGTGTGGTTTGAGTTTGTGTGAGTGTGTGTTTGTGAGAGAGAGAGAGAGAGAGAGAGAGAGAGAGAGAGAGAGAGAGAGTGAGAGAGAGAGAGAGAGAGAGAGAGAGAGAGAGAGAGAGAGAGAGAGAGAGAGAGAGAGAGAGAGAGAGAGAGAGAGAGAGATTACGAAGATCGAATATTGATTTTTTTTCAAGAGGGCCATGTTATAAATAAGATTGTATATGTATCTTATTATGTTATTATTATTTTTTATTATTATCATTATTATTATAAGGTTAAATGGTGACTTAGAAGAGCTGCATCCATCTTCTCTGTGTTGAGCTAGATCTACAACTGACTTATATAAAGTACATGTTTAAACCCGATTCGCTTTTGTGACCACTAATTTCAATAGAGCTGTGATCATATCATTGGTCAAATTAGCGAAATTAAGTTCTAACGGTTCCAAATAAATATTATGTCTTGTAGAATTTTAATTTTCTGTAAGCGTTTGACAAGCGTTTTTGACCTATGAGTAACGTTCGTGTAGCGTAATGACCTTATGCATACCGTATTAGTAGCGCACTTCTAGCGTGTAGACCGTATGCATACCGTATGAATAGCGTATATTCTATACGCTGGCATACGCTGAACCTTTTTTAACATGCCAAAAAATATTTTTGGGCTTCTGCGTATAAGAACGTATACCAACGTATACCAGCGTACTTGTAACGAACACGACTTATGAGTAACGAACGCCTAGCGTACATCAGCGTATGTGAGCGTATGAGCATACTTTCACCATACGCTGTGACATACGCTGTGGTGTGACAGCCCCATAACAAATGATTTTTACTTTATCAATCTGAAAATATTTCTGATGGTTTTTCTAGGATTAAGCTGTGTGTCGAGACACCTTTAATGTTTGCGGCGAGCAGGGCACAGGGCAGAATTTAAGCCTAAAAGGGCTTATATCTGCAATGAGACAATGAATTGTTTTGTATGATGATAATTCTGAAAACTATTTCGGTCATTGCTTGAGATGTTTCTATCATACGCGTAAATTTTGCCATAAGCGTCTTCCAGTTAAGGATGGCCATTTGAATTCACAGACATTGAGTCAATGGACATGAAATTAAAAACTCATATAAAGTACTCTATTGAACCAAAACTGAAAAAGTAGCTTTAAGATATTACTAAAGAATGCAAAATAGTTTGGATATGTACAAAAAATTATCAAAAAATGTCTTTAAAGCATGAAAATGTGATTTATTTACCACATTTTCTATTCACGTTCAACTAAAGTTTTTGTTCCACCAAAGATAAAACCATTCATTCCTACAAGTAAAGGAAAGGCTAAAGAACAATGAAGGGGCTTATATATTTTTCAAAAAAAGTATTAACAACTCACATTTTGTATCCAAAAATGACCAACTCCATAAAATAATTTGCAAATGGCAGACATACAGTTTGTTTACATTCACTATTCCCGCCTTAAATAATGTTTCATTCAGAGAAAGAAAGTAGGCCTTCCCATTATCTAAGGTGGACCATTTAATGTTATATCTTGCTGAATTTTTCAAAGTGAAATGCAAATAAGAAACAAGAGTGCCATTGTCACAAAATACGCCGCCACTTTGCAGCTGTTTCACGAAAAAAATTGTAGACACTACTTATTTTGACAGAACCAAATTCAAAATGACCAAGTTTCATTTAAATCAAGACAAAGGGTTAGGAGGAGTTGCCTTCACAAGGCTGCAATTTCAATAAGCCCGAGGCACTAAGTTTTAAGGGGGCATATTTCAGGGAAATAAAATCAGCCATAAAATCCTTGATCCATGTACATCTACAAAATATGGTGATGACATTGACCAAGTTTCATTTAAATAAAGACAAAAAAGTAAGGAGGAGTTGTGTTCAAAAGGCTGCAATTTCAATAAGCCCTAGATACTAAGTTTTAAGGGGGCATAATTTAGGGTAAAATTAATGAGCCATAAAATCCTTACTTTATGCTCATCTACCAATTTTCGTTATAACATCCACCAAGTTTCATTTAGATCCAGCCAGAAACTTAGGAAGAGTTGCATTCACAAGGCTGCAATTTCAATAAGCCCCAGAGACTAAATTTTAAGGGGGCATAACTAAGCTAATAAGGCCCAAAGACATAGTTTTTAAGGGGCATAACTCAGGCAAAAATCAACAAACCATAAAATCATTCCTTCATGCACATCTACCAATTGAGGTGATTACATTTACCAAGTTTCAAGAAGATCCAGCCGGAAACTTAGGAGGAGTTGCGTTGACAAGAAAAGTGGACCCAGAGACTAAGTTATCAAGGGGCAAAACTCAGGCAAAAATCAACGAACCGTAAAATCCTTCCTTCATGCACATCTACCAATTGAGGTGATTACATAGACCAAATTTCAAGAAGATCCAGCCGGAAACTTAGGAGGAGTTGTGTTGACAAGAAAAGTGGACCCAGAGACTAAGTTATCAAGGGGCATAACTCAGGCAAAAATCAACGAACCGTAAAATCCTTCCTTCATGCACATCTACCAATTGAGGTGATTACATTGACCAAATTTCAAGAAGAACCAGCCGGAAACTTAGGAGGAGTTGCGTTGACAAGAAAAGTGGACCCAGAGACTAAGTTATCAAGGGGCATAACTCAGGCAAAAATCAACGAACCGTAAAATCCTTCCTTCATGCACATCTACCAATTGAGGTGATAACATTGACCAAGTTTCAAGAAGATCCAGCCAGAGTTTAGGAGGAGTTGCGTTGACAAGAAAAGTGGACGGACGTACGGACGGATGGACGGACGGAGAAGATGACGCCAATATACGTCCGCCTCCGGCGGCGTATAAAAAAAATCATGAGGAAATTAAGTATGGTTCCTATCCGGCCCCATACCCAAAATTATTTGAGATAAGGTCGTTATGAAAACATCCGGAAATGCATACGTTTAGCGTAAAAGAACAAACAAGAGGACCAAGATGGTCCTAGATCGCTCACCTGAGTCTCTTTGACCCCTGGGACATCACATTAATTAGATAGGCAGATGTCAAAAAGAAGATAATTGCCTAAGATCAATACCATGGAACATTTTCAGCGGAGAGCAAGACAGATATGCCTTTTTGCTCTTTGATTCTATGTAAAAAGGGATGCACCCGGGTGGACCCCAAATGTGACCACAGGGTCTTGATATGAACAAACTTGAAAGAGGTCCATAAGATGATGCTACATACTAAATATGAAAGCTGTCTGCATTCTGGTTTCAGAGAAGAAGATTTTTGAAGGTTTTCCTATTTTCATCCATCTTGCTCAGATGAGCTGAAGGGATGCGCCCGTGCAAAGCCCAAATATGATCTAAAGATCTTGATATGAACAAACTTGGTAGGGGCCCACTAGATGATGCTAGATACCAAAAATGAAGGCAGTGTGTCCTCTGGTTTCCATAAAAGAAGATTTAAAATGATTTTGCTCTTTGCTTCTTTGTAAAAAGGGTTGCGCCCGGGTGGAGCCCAAATATGATCCTAGGGTCTTGATATGAACAAACTTGGTAGAGATCCACTAGATGATGCTACACACCAAATATTCGGTTTTTTACCCTTCATGCTCATAAGAGATAAAGGGATGCACCCATGCAAAGCCCAAATATGACCCAAGGGTCTTGATATGAACAAACTTGGTAGAGGCCCACTAGGTGATGCTACACACCAAATATAAAAGCTGTCTGCCATCTGGTTTCAGAGAAGATTTTATAAAATTTTCGCTCTTGATTCTATGTAAAAAGGGTTGGGCCCGGGCAAAGCCCAAGTATGACCCAAGGGTCTTGATATGAACAAACTTGGTAGAGGTCCACTAGATGATGCTACATACCAAATATGAAAGCTCTCTGACATCTGATTTCAGAGAAGAAGAGTTTTAAAGATTTTCATATTTTCACCCTTTTTGTTAAGGGTAAAGGGAAAGTTAAGGGTGGATTTCATTTATTTGAACAACTTTGGTAGAGCTTGACCCAAGGAACATCCCTCCTAGGAGGAGAAGATGTTTAAAGAAATTGTGGACGACGCACGACGGACATTTTACGATCCCAATAGCTCACCTTGAGCACTTTGTGCTCAGGTGAGCTAAAAAATGAGAAGCCGCGGCAATAGCGCAGTTTGTAGCGCGCCGGACTTCTAATCCAGCGGTCTATATTCGCACGGGTTCGATCCCCGGCAGCGGCACTTATCCTTTCCGATATTTGTCTTCCACCAATGGGTAGATAATCGTAAACCTATGTGGAATAGCAACTGGAGGCTAGGAAAGAGATGTGGTGGTAGTACTGGTGTGAGAAATACCGGGAATCCATCGTTAGGTCCTCCAGTCGTCGCGATATAACTGAGAGATTGTTGAAAGCAACGTAAAACCCCAATTCAAATCAAATCAAACAAAAAATGAGCGGAGATTGTCGGTTTATGGTTATTTGCCTAGTGTTTCCCTGTTAGCACGATTAAATGAGGATTAAAAGAACTGAAATGTGACAAAAGATACCTTGATCTGTCGATTGATTTTCTATTTTTCTTATGTGATGTTGTATTTTGATGCGTTTGTTATTGATAAGCATGTGTCATAAGCATGGCCGTGCAACACCAAAAAATGTGCTCACGCTGCAAACATAGTTCCCATCTTTAGTGAAGATTCTGACACATTCATATTATTTAAATTTCTTTTTCTAGTTAGGTTTTGTCCCGAAACCATTGGTTTATCTAAATTGCTGATGGTTTAAAAAATGAAAATAATTGAATAAAAAAAATAAAGACAGAATCCTTTTTAACGTCGAAACCGGATGTCTCTACAATACGAAAAGGTGCAAAAAGGTGGTTAAAGGGGCTAAAAGGTGGTTAAAGATGCAAAAGGGCTAGGTAAACAAGAGGGCCATAGTGGCCCTAAATCGCTCACCTGAGTTAACTGTCTTAGATCTGACCTCTCAACCTAGTGTCAAACCAAACTTGACCGAATTCAAACCAGACTGAGATGTCATAACGACAATCAACCTAAGCAATTTTAAGGGTGATTGGGCAACAAATATGACCTCTTGAGAGTCTACAAAATTTTTCTGAGATTTGACCCCGTGACCTCATTTTTGATCCCAATTGACCTAATTTTGGACTTGACCTAAATTTCATCAAGCCATTGATTCTGGCCAATTTTCAGGTTGATTGAGCCAAAATTAAGGCTCTTAGAGTGTCTACAAGGTTTTTTCTAATATTTGACCCCATGACCTCATTTTTGGCCCAACTTAACCCAATTCTGATCATGACCTAGATTTCATCATTGCATTGATTTTGACAAATTTTCAGGTTGCTTGAGCAAAAAATTTGGCTTCTAGAGTGTCTACAAGGTTTTCCTAAAATTTGATCCCGTGACCTCATTTTTGACCCTACTTGACCCAATTATGATCTTGACCTAGATTTAATCAAGATATTGATTCTTGCCAATTAACAAGTTGATTGAGCAAAAAAAAGGCCCCTAGAGAGTCTCAGTTTTCCTAGAATTTGACCCTGTGATCTCATTTTTGACCCTCCTTGACCCAGTTTCAAACTTAACCTAGCTATCATCAAGACATTGTTTCTGACCAACTTTCAGAATGATTGAGCAAAAAACATGGCCTCTAGAGTGTCTAAAATATTTCCCTAAGATTTGACCCAGTGACCTCACTTTTGATCGCATTTGACCCATTTTTGAACTTGACCTAGATTTCACAAAGGAAAAAATTCTGACCAATTATCAGGATGATTGAGTAAAAAATATGGCTTCTAGAGTGTCTACAAGGTTTTTCTAAGATTTGACCCGTGACCTTATTTTTGACCCCACTTGACCCATTTTCAATCTTGACCTAGATTTTTTCAAGACATTGATTCTGACCAACTTTCAGGATGATTGAACAAAAAATATGGCTTCTAGAGTGTCTACAAGGTTTTTCTAAAATTTGACCCCTTGACCTCATTTTTCACCAACTTTACCCAATTTCTAACTTGACTGAAATTTTATCAAGATAATCATTCTGACTAATTTTCAGGGTGATTGAGCAAAAAATATGGCTTCTAGAGTGTCTACAAGGTAAATGTTGACGCCGCACGACGGACGATGGACATCATGCGACCACAAAAGCTCACCTTGAGCACTTTGTGCTCAGGTGAGCTAAAAAAGGCGCTAATTGATAGGAAAAGGTGCTATTAGATGGGTTTAAAGGTCGTTAAAAATGAATGTAAAATCATTGTACACGCTATTATTGATTCACTGAAATTATCATTATGACAAATGACAGTTTTTCTATTAAATGATAGATTTGAAGGTTTGATTAGTGGCGTGTCAAAACGGCTCATTGTATGGTCAAAAAGGCCCATACTAATTTCTATAATCGGTCAAAACGGCCCATCAATTGGCTTATTCGTACTTTTTTCCACTGCAAAATAACCTTTACAAGAACACGTTTCTAGATAAGTTTAAAACTTTATAATACTATTTTAAACATAATACACATTTTCTTGTTATATAAAGGCGTGGGTTATGTTTGAAATAATTATGACATGCAGATACACTAAAGCACCTTTTAAGTACTTCCTGAGTATTGTTATAAACCGCTTTAAAAATTACAACTAGAAAGCCATGAATGGCTTGTGTCGCTCCACAGGCTTGAATTTCTTGTAATAGCAAATCTAAGTTTTGACTAGATTTTTAGATATTTTGGGTTCTACTGATGTTGAAATGATTTTCAAAGTTTCCACTATTATAACATATAGAGAAATGACCTCCGACAAAAAAAGAAATATTTTTCATCAAATCACATTACTTTTTGGCTGCATGATAAAAGATCAACCAAGGATCATACTAATGAAGTTTGATTGATATCCATCAGTTACATTCTGAGAAATTAATTTTCAAAGTTTCCACTATATAACATATAGAGAAATGACCTCTGTCCATAAAATACATATTTTTCATCCGATCACAATAATTGTTGGTAGACTGATAAAGGGTCACCAAAGGATCATTCATGTAAAATTTGGTTGATATCTATAAGTTAGATTCTAAGAAAATGATTATCAAAGTTTCCACTATAAAACATATAGAGAAATGACCTCTGCCCATAAAATATATATTTTTCATCTGATCACAATAATCGTTGGTAGACTGATAAAGGGTCACCCAAGGTTCAATCATGTATAATTTGGTTGATATCAATAAGTTAGATTCTGAGAAAATGATTTTCAAAGTTTCCACTATATAACATATAGAGAAATGACCTCCACCCATAAAATACATATTTTTCATCCGATCACAATAACTGTTGGTAAACTGATAAAGGGTCACCCAAGGATCATTCATGTATAATTTGGTTGATATCAATAAGTTAGATTCTGAGAAAATGATTTTCAAAGTTTCCACTATATAACATCAGGGTTCCCACGCTCCAACAGTTCCAAAATTCCCTGACTTTTCCCTGACATTTCCCTGACAAGAAAGTGATTTTCCCTGACATTGAATGGACATTTCGGCACATGAATTTTTATTCATTTACAATTTCGCTATAGATCTTCAAATGTATTTATGTAAAATGGCTCTAGAAATATTCCTTTTATTCAACCTATCTTGAGCACTATAGAGTAAAAAGATAATAATACTTTTTCTTAATTCAAGTTTGCTTGCGTGGGGTTTGAAATCCTCTTTCTAAACTGATTCATATATAGCACAAGGGATCAAAATCTAACCATTTATGGCACTTGTCTAGCCATTATAAATATGACGTCCTATCCGAAACATCAAGCTGCGTTTCCCATATTGGTTATTATTCACACTTCAATCTTGTCAAAAGAGTGTCAAACTTCTGATCGAAAGATGAGCAGTCCTAAACTCACTTGTTGCATGAGGGCATGCATGTTTAATAAAGAGGTCCTATGAAAGACAGAGGTTCTCTCCAACCTCCCTAGAAATAGGAAGCCCTTAGGGTGTAGAGTTTATACAAGACAATCAGTTTATGTAGTAGGAATCTAATACTTTGTTATAGCTCAAAAGTAAAGAGCAATACCATGAAAGAGAAAATCTAAAACATGGTTAATCTGTTCAATTGGTACACTTTATCATAGTGTTGGATATTTTCTACAAAAGAAACTTTATCTCAGAAAACAAAGGCCAAAGGCCTTAAAGTTTATGACAATCACCTTGTGTTATTGGAGGAATAATAGTACATTAATAAATAATACATTAAGTACACATACATATATATACAAAAGCAAACTCTTGTACAAGTAGGTCTAAGGCAAAAGTACCCATATTATATATCAAAAGTCAAAGCCTTTGGTGTCTGTGATAGAGAGGTACAGTGCTGACTGTGGCAGAGAGGTTTTGCGTCCTTTAGTTCTTTTATAATGTCATAAGCCAACACATATGACACAAGTACTGGGTAATTTTCAAAGAAAACGTTGTGGGGGGTAAATCTAAATTGAGGCAATAATATTTCCCAATGGGTGTTATACATAAACAGGTTTAAACAAAAGTCTTTGATATGATTGAGATATGATCAAAATTGTAACTGTACAAGTTACATCAAAATAAAAGCAATATGTAATAAGTAAGATAAAAAGCTACCATGTAGTGAATACTTTCATTGACCATATTGGTTTTTATAAAGAATATAATCATGTAATCTTATAAGGCATGTTGAAGTGAAAGTAATTATCATTAAGCAATTCACGGACCACAGAAAAACGATCTTTTAATTTAGATTTGATCAGATTTCTTTTCAATTACAATGGTCCAGTCTGAAGCTAACAAACCTAATATTTGCAGCAAAACCACTATGGGAAATGTGACCATCATCTTTTTAGTATTGTTGACACCATTAGACAGATTTGCAGAAGGATAGAAGATTAATTACAACAATACCATTTGACTTCAAGATGTGCATAAATTAAATATTTTAAATAATGAAATCATCTTACCTACACATCATAGTGAAGATAAATGTATCATGTTATTGTATAAGGTACAATCAATTCATCGATAATCTTAACATTATTCTTTGAACCTCAAAACTGGAACTACCTTACAAACAATAATAGATGAAGGAGGTTAAGGACATAAATTACTCTAAAATTAATACAGAAATGAGACATAAGACCTTTCAGTAAAGAAGTTGGTGAAAATTCTTAAAAGACTGCCTTTGTGTTAGGTACTCGTACTCCTGAAATGAAAAATTCCCTGACAGGTTTTTCAAAATTCCCTGACATTTCCCTGACTTTTGTCTTATTTTCCAAATTTCCCTGACACTCAACAAAATTCCCTGACATTTCCCTGACATTTTCAAAAATCCATTTTTCCCTGACTTTTCCCTGACGCGTGGGAACCCTGAACATATAGAGAAATGATCTCCGCCCATAAAATACATATTTTTCATCCGATCAATAATTTTTTGTAGACTGATGAAAGGTCACCCAAGGATCATTCATGTAAAATTTAATTGGTATCCAACAATTAGAACCTGAGAAAAGTCACTTTTTACCATATTTGGAAATTAGCCACGCCCATTTAATCCATGTTTTTCATTGGATCGAAATTTCTTGAACAACTTTGAAAGAGGGTCACCCAAGGATGATTCCTGTGAAGTTTGGTTGAAATCCATCCAGTAGTTTCTGAGGAGAAGATTTTTAAAGAAAAAGTTTACGACCGCACGGACGGACGGACGCACGACGGACACAACGCCATGACAATAGCCCCAGTGGCTTCAGCCAGTGGAGCTAAAAAATGTATATATTTTTTATGATATCACATAGTTATTTTTAGAACACTAATATCATGCAGTTATTTTTAGAAACTTGCATTTCTGTTAGAAACATCTACGAAAACAAGGCAAATAGAGGTTATAAGATAAATATAATACATACTAAGTGCATTGTATGAAAAAATATCTAACATGATTGTGTGAATTGATAATTGTCTAGGCAGAGCCTCGACAATGATCAATTCTCCCAACCTCGTTAGATATTTTTTCTCATACAAAACACTAAGTACGTATTATATATGTATCAAATGACACATTCATTGGATAGATAATCAAGATGTTAAGTGTACATAAAGGAGGTGCAAAGAGCACAATTGATATGTAAAACCCACAATCTTAATATAACTTGCGCATATTTTTTCATCTTCTTCTGTACACAGAAAAAAAATTAATTTAAAGTAAAGGTGAATTAAGTATTTCATTACACCTCTTTTACCTCAAATTTACGCAAATAATAATAAGTTATATGTGATAAAAGTCTTTAAAAAACAACAACATATTATCCTAATAGGTGCATTATTAACAAAGTAACTCTTTCAAGGACAAGTGAGAAATAATCTATCAATGAAAAGACACCCATACGAAAAAATATTTTTTTACATTTCATTTTCATACATGTACCTATATGATATATACACAGGCCGAGTTGATGGACCGAGTTATTCACAGGCCGACTTGACTGTGAACCATAAAAAGTCGAAAAATGCACTTATGTATTGATTGCATAGATCATTTAAATAATATAGATGGGTTGATGTGATCCTGGTGTGAGAAAGACATAGTGATTTGACAAGCTCCTAAGAGATAAAACAACAACAACAACAACAACAACTTCAGAGATGTCGAAATTTAAGCGCATTTGATTTATCTTTGTTAAATGACCTTCATGAATGTTTTGTGAAAGAACATTCATGCCTTTAGTTACAAAACATTTTTTTTGGTAACGGAAACTCTAAAGTCTGAACAAAGCTTAAAATAAATTGTAACACAGGAAAAAAACCTAAACAGTATTTTTTCTCATGCTAATAAATGCCAAATAGATAAGTTCAATTTTCAGTTTCCCGACAGTTTATAAAAATCTGAACTAGGAAAAACACAGGAGAAAAGGTCAATGGGTGATAGTTATAACAACAAGAGGACCATGATGGTCCTAGATCGCTCACCTGAGTCTCTTTGATCCCTGGGACATCAACAAACAGAGAATTTCTACATAAGATCAATACCATGGAATATTTTCAGCCAAGAGCAAGAAGGATATGCCTTTTTGCTCTTTGATTCTATGTAAAAAGTGACACTCCCCAGTGGAGCCCAAATGTGACCGCAGGGTCTTGATATGAACAAACTTGGTAGAGGTCCACTAGATGATGATACATACTAACTATGAAAGCTGTTTGCTTTCTGGTTTCAGAGAAGATATCTGACGATTATTCTATTTTCACCCATTGTGCTCAGATAAGCTAAATGGGATGCGCCCGGATGGAGCCCAAATATGACCCCAGGGTCTTGATATGAACAAACTTGGTAGAGGCCCACTAGATGATGCTACATACCAAATATGAAAGCTGTCTGCCGTCCGGTTTCAGAGAAAAAGATTTTTGAAGATTTTCCTTTTTTAACCCTTTAGCTCAGAAGAGCTAAAAGGGGTGTGCCCGGGCAAGCCCAAATACGACCCCAGGGTCTTAATATGAACAAACTAGATAGAGGTCCACTAGATGAACCTACATACCAATATGAAAGCTGTTTGCCTTCTGGTTTCAGAGAAGAAGATTTTTAAAAAAATTCGCTCTTTGATTCTATGTAAAAAGGGTTGCGCCCAGATGGAGCCTGAATATTACCCCAAGGTATGATATGAACAAACTTGGTAGAGGTCCACTAGATGATGCATACCAAATCCACATACCAAATATGAAAGCTGTCTGCCTTCTGGTTTCAGAGAAGAAGGTTTTGAAGATTTTCCTATTTTCACCCTTTTGTTAAGGGTAAAGGAAAAGTTAAGGGTTGATTTCATTTATTTTGAACAACTTTGGTAGAGCTTGACCCAAGGAACATCCCTGCCATGTTTCATCCAGATTGGCCCATCGGTTTAGGAGGAGAAGATGTTTAAAGAAATAGTTGACAACGGACGACCGACTGACTGACGATGGACATTGCATGATCACAATAGCTCACCTTGAGCACTTCGTGCTCAGGTGAGCTAAAAATAGTATCGTTGTGGGATTAATTTAAGTATCCTTAAAATATGATAAACAAGAGGCCCAAGAGGGCCTGTCTTGCTCCGATGGCTTAAAAATCTCAAGATTTGAAAGATAGATATTAACAAGAGGCCCAAGAGGGCCTGTATCACTCCACTGGATTAAAAATCTCAAGATTTGAAAGAGAGATATTGAAAATAGAAGGTAATGAAAGTGAAACAGCATTCAAAAGGAATTCTGACTTTTTCTAAGTTGAAACTAACTTATGAAGAAATGAACTTATTTAACTAATATGTAAAATTACAAGGAAGAAAACTATATAGAAATCACTTTGAATCAAGAGGACCAGAATGGCCCTAAACTGCTGACCTGAATTTTATTGATCTAGTGGATCTCATCCAATCCAAATTTCTTGAACAACTTTAGAAGAGGGTCACCAAAGGAACATTCTGGTAAAGTTTCATTGAAATAAGCCTAATGGTTCAGGAGGAGATGTCGTTCAAAGATTTTCGGGTCAAAATAAGCCCCACCCTGCCATGCCCATATTTGGGGGTCAATCCAAATTTGTTGAACAACTTAAGAAGAGGGTCACCCAAGAAACATTCTGGTAAAGTTTCATTGCAATCGGCTCAATGGTTAAGAGGAGATGTTGTTCAAAGATTTTGGGTTCAAAATATGGCCCGCCCTGCCGAGCCCATATTTGGGGGTCAATCCAAATTTCTTGAACAACTTAAGAAGAGGGTCACGCAAGGAACATTCTGGTAAAGTTTCATTGAAATTGGCCTAATGGTTCAGGAGGAGATGTCGTTCAAAGATTTTGGGGTCAAAATAAGCCCCGCCCTGCCACGCCCATATTTGGGGGTCAATCCAAATTTGTTGAACAACTTAAGAAGAGGGTCACCCAAGAAACATTCTGGTAAAGTTTCATTGAAATCGGCTCAATGGTTCAAGAGGAGATGTCGTTCAAAGATTTTGGGGTCAAAATAAGCCCACGCCCTGCCACGCCCATATTTGGGGGTCAATCCAAATTTGTTGAACAACTTAAGAAGAGGGTCACCCAAGAAACATTCCGGTAAAGTTTCATTGAAATCGGCTCAATGGTTCAAGAGATGTCGTTCAAAGATTTTGGGGTCAAAATAAGCCCCGCCCTGCCACGCCCATATTTGGGGGTCAATCCAAATTTCTTGAACAACTTTGAAAGAGGGTCACCCAAGGAACATTCTGGTAAAGTTTCATTGAAATCAGCCCAATGGTTCAGGAGGAGATAAGGTTCAAAGATTTCCGGGTCAAAATAAGCCCCGCCCTGCCACGCCCATATTTGGGGGTCAATCCAAATTTCTTGAACAACTTAAGAAGAGGGTCATGCAAGGAAGGTTCTCGTAAAGTTTCATTAAAATTGTCCTAATGGTTCAGGAGATGTTGTTCAAAGATTTCAGGGTCAAAATGTGCCCCGCCCTGCCACGCCCATATTTGGGGGTCAATCCAAATTTCTTGAACAACTTTAGAAGAGGGTCACCCAAGGAACATTCTGGCCAAGTTTCATCAAAATCCACCCATTGGTTCAGGAGGAGAAGATGTTTAAAGAAAAGTTTTCGCACACATAGACGGACGGATGGACACACTACGGACACCTCGCCATGACAATAGCTCGCTGGCCTTCGGCCAGTGGAGCTAAAAATAGAAGGTAATGAATGTTAACAGCATTCAGAAGGAATTCCGACTTTTTCTAAGTTGAAACTGACTTATGAAGGAATGAACTTAACCAATATGTTAAATTACAAGGAAGAAAAATTATTTAATATCACTTAAAAACAAGAGGACCAGAATGGCCCTAAACCGCTCACCTGAATTTAATAAATCCAGTGGATCTCAGCTAATCCTAATTTCTTCAACAACTTAAGAAGAGGGTCACCCAAAGAACATTCTGGTAAAGTTTCATTAAAATCGGCCCAATAGTTCAGGAGATGAGGTTCAAAGATTTTGGTGTCAAAATAAGCCCTACCCTGCGACGCCCATATTTGGGGGTCAATCCAAATTTCTTGAACAACTTTGGAAGAGGGTCTCCCAAGGAACATTCTGGTAAAGTTTCATTGAAATCGGCCCAATGGTTCAGGAGGAGATGAGGTTCAAAGATTTCGGGGTCAAAATAAGCCCTGCCCTGCCACGCCCATATTTTGGGGTCAATCCAAATTTGTTGAACAACTTTAGAAGAGGGTCACCCAAGAAACATTCTGGTAAAGTTTCATTATAATCGGCTCAATGGATCAAGAGGAGATGTCGTTCAAAGATTTTGGGGTCAAAATATGCCCCGCCCTGCCACGCCCATATTTGGGGGTCAATCCAAATTTCTTGAACAACTTCAGAAGAGGGTCACCCAAGAAACATTCTGGTAAAGTTTCATTGAAATCAGCCCAATGGTTCAGGAGATGTTGTTCAAAGATTTTGGGGTCAAAATCTGCCCCGCCCATATTTGGGGGTCAATCCAAATTCCTTGAACAACTTTAGAAGAGGGTCACCCAAGGAACATTCTGGCCAAGTTTCAGCAAAATCCACCCATTGGTTCAGGAGGAGAAGATGTTTAAAGAAAAGTTTACGCATGCACAGATGGACGGATGGACGCACGACGGACACCTCGCCATGACAATAGCTCGCTGGCCTTCGGCCAGTGGAGCTAAAACTAGAAGGTAATGAATGTTAACAGCATTCAGAAGGAATTCCGACTTTTTCTAAGTTGAAAGTGACTTATGAAGAAATGAACTTATTTAACCAATATGTAAAATTACAAGGAAGAAAACTATATAGAAATCACTTTGAATCAAGAGGACCAGAATGGCCATAAACCACTCACCTGAATTTAATAAATCCAGTGGATCTCAGCTAATCCTAATTTCTTGAACAACTTAAGAAGAGGGTCACCCAAAGAACATTCTGGTAAAGTTTCATTAAAATCGGCCCAATAGTTCAGGAGATGAGGTTCAAAGATTTTGGTGTCAAAATAAGCCCTACCCTGCGACGCCCATATTTGGGGGTCAATCCAAATTTCTTGAACACTTTTAAAAGGGGGTCGCCCAAGGAACATTCTGGTAAAGATTCATAGAATGCGGCCCAATGGTTCAGGAGATGTTGTTCAAAGTTTTCAGGGTCAAAATAAGCGCCCCCTCCACGCCCATAAATGGGGGTCAATCCAAAATTCCTGAACAACTTAAGGAAAGGGTGACCCAAAGAACATTCTGGTAAGGTTTCATTGAAATTGGCCCGATGGTACAGCAGGAGATGTCATTCAAAGATTTCAGGGTCAAAATAAGCCCCACCCTGCCACACCCTTATTTGGAGGTCAATCCAAATTCTTGAACAACTTTAGAAGAGGGTCAGCCAATGAACATTCTGGTAAAGTTTCATTGAAAAATCATTCCAATTGTTCAGGAGGAGATGGTGTTCAATGATTTCAGGGTCAATATAAGCCCCGCCCTGCCATGCCCATATTTAGGGGTCAATCCAAATTTCTTGAACAATTTTAGAAGAGGGTTACCTAAGGAATATTCTGGTAAAGTTTCATTGAAATTGGCCCAATGGTTTGGGTAAAGTAGATTTTTAAAGATTTCAAAGTGAAAAAATGCCCCGCCCTGCCACGCCCATATTTGGGGGTCAATAAAAATTCTTTCAACAAGAGTGTCACCCAAGGATAATTTCTACCAAGTTTCTTTAAAATCCACCAATGCTTTGGTAGGAGAAGATGTTCAAAGAAAAAGTTTACGCACACATGGACACTCCGCCATGACAATAGCTCGCTGGTCTTCGGCCGGAGGAGCTAAAAATCTTGAAGCAAAATTTAATTAAGTGAAGGATTTTGTTGACTCGGTGTAAATCAGTTGTAACTGCCTATTATCATATAGGCAGTTACAACTGTTTTGCACTGAGCCATCGGTAAGTCAAAATTTCTGACCAAAAAATACTTAATTTCTCATTAGATTCAGCTGAAACATTTTTGCTCATGGTATTCTAAGCCAGACCAAGAGATGTTTGTAAAACATTTATGCCCCCAATAAAAGCATGTTAATTGTCTTTTCTTTTTCAATCAACAAAGGGCAATAACTCACAAAATATGATGAGTAGAGTTGTGGTTCTTGTGCACTGCACTTCTCTTTAATGAGATCTATCCACTTGTATAATTTCATGATTCTAGCTTGCATAACTTTGTGAGATATGCTCTGGACAAAAAATGGTCTACGGACGTACCCACTGACCAACCAATAATCCCTGATATAATATACCCATTCGTAACATCACTTGGCCATTTCCATAATCTGCAACAGACCTCGGATGTATGTAAGGCGGATGGGTATGTAACAAAATCGTGCATTTTGTTAGGCGGAAACAGTGTAAGAAAAATTAGCAGTGTAGATTTTATCTTTTACAGTAAATAACGGCTGAAAAGTCTTAATTTTTGAGAATGAAGAATCATTCTCAAAAATTAAGATTTTTCAGCCGTTATACAAGAGTCTTAAGATATTTATATAAGGATACGATGATTTCATGTCAGTGGCTTAAATGAGTAGTGTTGACGACGTCGAATGTTTTCACTCAAAGTTTCAAGCGCTAACGCCATTTTAACTGACGTCATGATCTGGTTTTCCAAGGGTTTCCTGTAAATTTTAAAAATAGTCTGTCTATTAGTACATCTGAGGTTGCTCGTGAGATTGGCCGAGTGGTGTTCCGAATGATAATTTCTTCATCAAAGGGAGGCATAATTATCTCTGCTGAGGCAATAGACACATCAATGCACAAACACCAAGATGAAATTATGGCAACAATATCTTGCTCCCCAAAGACAGGATGGACAAAAATATAGAGGATAATCGTTTGTTTCAGTGTAAGATCAATTTATAGTTCATCAAGTGAACAACAAAAGCTATATTTTCACGAGTGGCAGAGCCACGAGTGAAAATTAAGCTTTTGTTGTTCACCAAATGAAATATTTATCAATCTTACACGAAAAACAAGCGATTATTCTATTTCTTTAATGCAAAAATGAGACAAAATGTGACATTTCTAGGACATATTTTCGTAAAGCGCGTCATTTTGCACGTGATTGCTAAGCAACTTTCATTGTGAGGTCACTTATTTCGCCCCGCATAGATGACGTCAGAAAGGATTAAATGCACAAAAGCAGGGAATAAGTTTTTGATAATTTCACTGTTCTTGTGGTGAGATTATCAAGTGATAATCTACCGTTATTTCTCGATAAAACACCGAAAAGCATTAAAGAAATAAACTTGTTCCATCATTTTTCCAATTTATTCTTTGAAGCATTACTTTATGTATATGATATAATCAAAATCAAACAAAAATGACAAGCTAACCTTTGTGCAAACCCTTAACCAAGGTCTACCAGAAAAACAAATAAGAGCCTGTATTAGACATTTTCAAGAATTTCACATGTGAGTTTCGAATACTTGGAAATATCTAACACAAGCTATTATGACGTTAATAGTGCTGCATTAGAAAACTAGAGCTTGTCACTGAATGTGACTTAATACCCCCGCAAGTGCTTTCAGAGAATGACATACTTTGACAGAAGAGGCTAAACATGCTTCAAATATTAAGAGAACTCTTGGATTTGAGACCTCTAAATTACGTCTTGCAAACCTTAAACATGTGATAAATGTTTTCAAGCTATTGAAGGAAAACTGAAGGAGGTGTTTGTAACACAAAATTACTAGTATATGTGAACAAAAAAGAAAACAAGGAGGAGTTAGTAACACAAGATTTTTACTTGTGTACAAAAAAGCTTAAGTTCAAATTCTTGAAGCAGGGCAATTGAGACTTGAAAATTGCGTCTTGCAAATCTTCAACTTTTGATCAATGTTTGTATTAAGTTTCATTACTATTGATTGAAAACTCATGGAGGAGTTTGCGACACAAAATTATGAGTACACAATAACAACCTGCAAAAAAAGGTCTAAGTTCAAGGGGACATAATTCATGCACCAGGGGGAGTTGAGACTTGAAAATTACTTCTTACAAAATTTCAACTTATCATCAATATTTGTATTAAAAATCATAACTATTGAATGAAAACTGAAGGAGGAGTTTGCGACACAAAATTAGCAGTACATGGTAACAAATAGGAAAAAAAGTCTAAGTTCAAGGGGAGATAATTCATGAACCAGGTGGAGTTGAGACTTGAAAATTGCGTCTTGCAAAACTTCAACTTATGATCAATGTTTGTATGAAAATTCATTTCTAAAAAATGCAAACTGAAGGAGGAGTTCGCGACACAAAATTATTAGTATATAGTAACAAATAGAAAAAAATGTCTAAGTTCAAGGGGAGATAATTCATGAACCAGGGTAGGTTGAGACTTGAAAATTGCGTCTTGCAAAACTTCAACTTATGATCAATGTTTGTTTGAAGTTTCATTACTATTGAATGAAAACTGAACGAGGAGTTCGCGACACAAAATTAGCAGTACATAGTTACAAATAGAAAAAAAAATGTCTAAGTTCAAGGGGAGATAATTTATGAACCAGGGGGAGTTGAGACTTGAAAATTGCGTCTTGCAAAACTTCAACTTGTGATCATTGTTTGTATGAAGTTTCATTACTATTGAATGAAAACTGAAGGAGGAGTTCGCGACACAAAATTACTAGTAAAAATGTCCACGGACGGACAGACAGACGGACAGACGGATGGACAGACGGACGGACGGACAGACAGGCTGATTCCAGTATACCCCCTAAAACATTCGTTTTGCGGGGGTATAATAAACATAAAACTAAGTGCCCCAAATTATTTTTATAGAAGTTTAACCTTGAAAACTGACCTGATAACATGATAACTGACCTTGTCAAATGACCTTGACCTTTATGAATTGATGAGAGGAACATGTATACTTAATAAGAGCATTGTTACTTAAAGTGTTGAAGTTAAGGTAGTGGACTTGTAATAGTTCTGCAACATTTTGGAAGTAATGAACTTTAACAGTGTTAAATGATGTTTCGCTAATGATTTAGATTAGGAAACCTCAGTTAAAATTGTGAAAGATCATGAGTTCTGAAATGTTGTGAAACTATTACGATCCACTACCATAAGGGAAATGTTTAGATCACAGGTTAAACTTTAGCAGAAAGACGGTAAAACAATACGCCTCAATCTATTGATATGGGGCATAAAAATTTAGATTAAAAATTGAAAATAGAGATAAACATACATTCACAAATAATGCGTAATAGAAACATTTATCATGTAAATATAACCTTGATCTAGAAAACATAATTTAAATGCCCCATCTACTTTTGATGCTTTTGAAAAAACCTAAAGATTTGGTGGAATCGAAGTGAAAACACTGGTGTTCAACACTGCTTTCAATAATCTTATGTCATATCACCACAAAGTCAACCTATTCTAGGGCATCCTAGGCTGCAACAGTGCTAGGCTGAGGCATTCGGAACACCACTCGGCCAATCTCACAATCAACCTCGGATGTACATAGACAGACTATTTTCAAAAATTATGGGAAAACCTTGGAAAAACTCGATGACGTCAGTTAAAATGGCGTTAGCCCTCGAAACTTTGAGTGAAAATGTTCCACGTCGCCAACGCCACTCGTTGGAAGTCACTGACGTGAAACCATCGTATCCTTATTTAAATAACTTTATATTCTTAAATAACGACTAATCAAAGGCCTGAAAGGCCTGAATTGAAGACAGGACTGAATATTAACAATTGGAATGAAAATTGTGGCGTTTTGAGAAGATCTCTTGAGTGGGAATCAAAAATTTAAAACAATCATTGATGGTTACATATGGAAACTGCATTTTCCTAACAAATGAATATGCTTTACTTTGAAGACTCATCACTTCCAGATAAACCTATCCCTACAGCCAGTTCAAACCTAACAAGAGGTAACTGCCTTCATAATCGCTATTCATCCCCAAGTGTAAGTTTTCAATATCCTAAATGAAAAATATTCATTTAACCAACAGAAATAATGTGGCAATTCCTGTATTCTAAAAACTCATATGAATTATTGCAACCCTGTTTTATAAAATTGTATAGATTATCCCCAGCAATCCAATATGATCAAAATCCGATTTTTTTCCAGTCAAACTTATTAAGTGGATGTGTAAAAATCTTAAATAAAATGTTAATCCACATGACACACATTGCTTACCCCTTGATGAAGAGCTGAACATTTCATTGCCATGGTGAATATTGCCCTGAATTGGAAATTTGTTCAAATTTCTTTTACATTTATTATCTGATCCAGGATTTGACTAATTATCTCCACATAGAAGATTTTAGAAGCAGTGAAAGTAATACTAATATTCTTATACTTTTACTAGTCAAAGTCAATACCAAGAAGAAGTATTTTCCCGTACAATAGCTGTAGCTTCTTTTTTATGAATACCGTTTAAGTTTCTTCCAGGAGTGAAACATTCTATTTCCATTTTTCCATTGAGATATTTCGATCTCCATTTCAGGTTATTCTCCTTGCATATTGTCTTACTTAGTAGAAAATTATTTTTACTACAGATGATATATAAACCTGTTAAGACAACCAACCTTTCAGGCCTTTTCCACGGGACTGCTTTTCTAGATTCGGATTGAACTATCCGGTGAACTAACAATTTTGACAAAACTGCAAATGACAGATCGTTAAATGAAATCCCGAGCTACAGCATTTATCACCTTGAGAGGAATTCTTTCAAATTCCACTCCAGAATGTTACAAATAAATCCATTCCAGTTTCCAAAACAGTTTTTGTTATTGTTTGAAAATTGTCGAAAACAAAAGCGGAAACTCAAAACCGGGGTCGCGCATGCGTGGTACTACTGTATAGGCCATTCGGAACACCACTCGGCCAATCTAACGCATTCGTCACAACTCGGCCGATTCCGTAACCTACATTTAGATAGATCTGAAACTTCGGAGATCGCCCGATGATTGCCGAGTGAATATCACGATCTGTTGCCGTTTACGGAAATGACCGGGTAATGTTCCGAATGCTGTACAATATGGATAGACAAAACAAGCCTAATAATAAAGTAATTTGATAAGCCATCGAAATTTCTCCGTAAATCCAAGTAAAAATTCAAACCTAGGAAATTCCAAGGGTTTACGAGTTTATTCAAAAAGCCTTGTGCTATTTTAGTTTTTATCCATTTACACTACGACAGGCCCGGGAGATGGATAAATAAAGCAACCTAACGGACACACAAACACACAATTTTACGAGAAATAGGGAGTCTAAAATGGGGAACTGAAAAAAGCTTGCCAATGCTATGCATAAAAACAGTTGTAGGACGCAATTGAAAATTTGGAGCAAATGCAAAAGATTACAGCCGAAAACGCCCTAAAACAGCACCACTTACGAATGTAAAACACGTTTCTGCAGGCAACTTCTGCATAGATCACATGTTCACTCCCCTGAGGTCCCGGCCAGAATTTAGGTCAGCACCAAAAGTTACCGGTATATTGCTACACTATTGATTATTTTTGCCGCGTTTATTTTTATGAATGGGTCTACTTTTTTGAGCGTAATGACACATGTAGGTTTGTTATCAAAATCCGATGGCGACGATCCCTATATTGAAAGACAGGTAAACCTGTCTTCAATAAAAATCATTATTTTTGAGAATGATTGTCATTCTCAAAAATTAAGATTTTTCAGCCGTTATTTACTGTAAAAAATATCAATCTAAAGATAGCGCCGGTTCGCTAGTTTTTCTTACACTGTTTCCGCCTAACAAAATGTACAATTTCGTTACATACCCATCCGCCTTACATACATCCCAGGTATGTTGTAGTTTACGGAAATGGCCGAGTGATGTTCCGAATGAGGCTGAGGCTCAAAAATGCCTTCCCGGAGACCATTCCAACATGACAAATAATTTTGAAATTCTCTGAAATCATGATGCTGCTACCCTAACCACGGGGACTTCTTTGTTTAGCACCCTGTGATGTTAAAGATTTTTTGTTAAAGTTTTTACTTGAGGATGACATGATAATAGGTTGAATGACTTTTATTTCCATTATGGTCCTAACACATTCCACACAGCTGGGTGGACTGGATTGATTGATTGATTGATTGATTGAATGGAGTTTAACGCTGCTTCTACATTATTTCAGTTATATTGCGGCCGCTGGAGCACCTAACAATGGATTCCTGGTATTTCTATCACCAGCACAACCACCACATTCTTTCCTAGCCTCCAGCTGCTATCTCACATATGTCTACAATTATCAACCCATTTGTGAGAGACAAATAGTCGAACTCTAGATTGACAGTCCAACGCGCTACCAACTAAGCTATGATGGCAGCTGGGTGGACTGGAGCTCTCTCTGTAAAGTGTTCAGCTGGATTACACAACCTGCCTCAGTAAGAGCTCTACCTGCAACCTCTTATGAGTTGTGCATGCTAACCACTAGCCCAACTAGCCAGACAAGAATGAAACAAGCAAAACCTTGCAACTGCAGTTTGAATATTTATTCAAGCGGTTGTTGCAAGGTTTTTGTTTTTATACTCGTGTAATGTCCCTTATAAGTGTACATTCAGGTTGAAACTTTCCCTTCCTTTAGAATTGAGCCTGTGTGTGCGATTTCCAACAATTTCAAATATGCGCCAAGCCAAGACTCTGGCCAGCCTTTGCTTCCGCACAGTCAGACAAGAGTCTTCACTACGCATTCAGTAGATAGATAAGATCTCAAAGTATCTATAGGCAATCAAGTAACTTTATATATACAGTATGTGGCTGTCAATGCTACTCAATGTTTGCACTTCACGAACATTTCAAATAGTTGGAAATGTCATGCACAGACTCAATTTATCCCTTTTCAGGGATAACCTGCCTAAAGGACAATTAAATTGTCAATAGAATAAACTTCAATTCTTTAAAAGTGCAACATTTATAATTAATAAAACAAGTAAAAAGTATTTTCCAAAAAGAATAAGATCCTTTGTTTCTTTTTTGTGTATTTATTTTCCCACAAACCTTATTTTCAATTGCGCTGAGAGAAATATAGAGTGGAAAAAAAAAAACTTTTCAACTTCATATTGATTTGTTATAATGAAGTTTAACCCCACTTTCAACAATCTTTCAGTTGTATCACTGCTGTTCAACACTCATTGAACAAGAATTGTTGCAGAGCGGACTTATATCCCCCACCAACACTTTGTCAAAATGTAAGTGCTATTAGTGCAGGACGTGTTTGTAACAAATATTGAGGTCATATGCAGCATTTGCATGAAGTTTCATGATTGTAGGTTGCTTGGTTCTTGAGTTAGAGTCCGGAAAGAAAAATTAAACAAAGACTGACTGTGACCTTGACCTTTGACCTGTGTGACCCAAAACTGATAGGGCCTTTCCTTGGGTCATAAGCAGCATTTGTATAAAGTTTCATGATTCTAGGTCACTTGGTTCTTGAGTAAGAGTCTGGAAACGAAAAAGTTCTACGGAAGGACGGACAGACAGATGGCCAGACATGGTGAAACCAATTTACCCCCTCTACTTTGTAGGGGGGGGGGGGGGAAGATAATTAACAGATATAATACTTTTGATTTTAATCTTAAATTGTTCATTTGATCAATATGCAAGACACCTGTATTATGAAATGTTTCTTGCTGAATGAGAATATATATCACTCTTAACCCTTGTCATGCTGATCCTGGAATATTCCTGCCTTAAATTGTTCATTTGATCAATATGCAAGACACCTGTATTATTAAATGTTTCTTGCTGAATGAGAATATACATCACTCTAAACCCTTGTCATGCTGATCCTGGAATATTCCTGCCTTAACAGAAGCTAAAGTCAAACATCAGCCTGCACTTATGTTCTTTTGGTTAATATGTAAGACAGCAGTATTCTGAAAAGTTGCTTGCTGACTGAGAATATACATCACTTTTAATAGTACATTGTCAATTTTCTACCAAAACCTCGTAATTACAGCTTTAACCCTTTCCTGTTTTACAAAATTTTGGACCTGTCCAAATTCAAAGGTTTTGCAGACGAAAATTTAAAGTGGATTTAATTTGAACAAGATGTGTTTGTGAAACACGAATGCCCCCTTGACCTTGTCACATGACCTTGACTTTAGTACCAGCTGATGCGGATCATTGAGATCTATCATCATGCTTAATATTAGCTTTGTATCTTGTATAGGCTTGAAAATATTGGCAAGGTTAAATTTCGGACCGACAGACGGACAGACAGATGGATGGACATGAGTAAAACAATATGCCCCCGATCTATCGATACGGGGGCATAAAAATAACCATTTTGTAGGGTAGAAAATAGTGTGAAAAAAGAAGAAATTGCTTGTCAGAAGCAATTTCTTCTTTTTTCACAATATTTTCTCAATCATAAAATCACAGACACGTAAAAAGCAGGTATTAAACAGCAAAGGGTTTAACAAGCTGTAGTTACGAGGTTTTAGCAGAACACCGACGACATGTACATTCACGATAGTTGAGACATCCCATCCCTCATCTGTTTTTTTAGGATTTTTTTCTGGATAGCAACTGCTGTCTTCTGTAATTCCTCATCAGGGTATATCTCGAGGGCTTGTAACACCATTGCTTGACCCTCTTCGTATCTTTTAGACTGACATAATGACCTGCAATGTAAAACTACACTGTCACAAAGCTGTCCTACCCCCCCCCCCCTCAATTGCTTGCCAATAATGAATAGACATTTTCAATTTCCAAAGAGCCATAACTGTGTCAAAAATCAATGGATTGTAACCCAAATTTCACTTGCACATCTCTGCTTGATACTGATCACATCTTTAAAGTTTGAAACACAAATGCCCCCCATAACAGCATTTTCATTTTTAAAAAAAATGTTGACCTTGACAGACAACCTGAAACCTTGTAATATGACCTTGACCTTGATACCTAGTAATGCACATCACTGAGATGTTTCATCATGTAAATTATGAGAAAGGTATCTACAATAGGATTGAATGAACTGAACATGTAAAGTTTTAACGTAAAGTTTTTATCAAGTTAGAGCTTGATAGATGACCTTGATCTTGTCACATGACCTTGATATCTACTGATGCACATTATTGAGATCTATCATCCTGCCAAATATGAAGCTTCTATCTTGAATAGCCATGAAAATATTGGCAAAGTTAGGCTTTATCGTAAAGTTTTTTAGGAAGTTTGACCTTGATCTTATCACATGACCTTGACTTTGGTATCAGCAGATGCATATCATTGAGATCTATAAGTAGAATTCGCCATTGTGACTCGTTGATTGCATACAAATGTATTGTAATCACAAGTCACAATAGCGTATTCAAGTTATATTATCATGCCAAATATAAGACATCTAACTTGAATAGCCTTGGAAATATTGACAATGTTAAGTTTTTTTTATTTAATTGACCTTGACAGATGAGCTTGACCTTGTCACATGACCTTGACTTTGGTATCAGCAAATGCGTATCATTGAGATCTATTATCATGCCAAATATGAGGCTTCTATCTTGAATAACCTTGAAAATATTGGCAAAGTTTTTTGGTTATTGGCAAAGTTTTTTGGTTAAGTTTTGCAGACAGACTGACAGCTCGATGGACATCGGTAAAACAATATGCCCCCGATATTTCGATACAGAGGACACAAAAAGCTGGACAGACCGACCAACAAGCTGACTCCTATATACATTGTACATGTTTAGGGAATATAATTAATCAGTTTTTCAGCACTAAAATGTTGTAACTGCCTATAAACATATAGGCAGTTACAACTGTTTTGCAATGAGCTATCAAAAAGAAACTCTGTATGACATTTCAAACAAATGCATGAGTTTTAAACACTGAGCAGCCTAGACAGTCAATTTAGGTAGTTAAAGGATTGCCTTCAATCTAAAGATCCTTTAAGGCCTTATCTATCGATAGAGCACACAAACATACACCCTCATCAACCCCACACACCAAGATAATGACAAAAGCTTTCCATTTTTATTCCAAAACAGCAAGTCCAAAAATTCCAATAATTTGTTATTTGGTACAGTTTAAATAAATTTCATGCACTTTCTTTTATTTTAAACAAGCAAATTCGTTGAATTGATATCCCCCGCCGAACATATTTTCATTGTCAATGGAGATTATATCAAACTTAGGTACAGGTTATCTTTTATCTACATCAACCTATAGTTTTCAAGAAATAGCGCAGAAACGAATGTCACTCTGTATGAATATGGCTTAAACACCCCGATGATATGCGCATGTCCTCTTTGTAGTGAAGCTATGTGCCAAGTTTCATTGAAATCCGGTCTATAGTTTTTCAGAAATAGCGCGGAAACGAATATCACTATGTATGTATATGGCTTAAACACTCAGGGGCAGTAACTCTAAATTCAACGGTCAACCGGGTAACCCTGACAATATGCGCATGTCCTCTTTGTAGTGAAGCTATGTGCCAAGTTTCATTGAAATCCAGTCTACAGTTTTCAAGAAATAGCGCAGAAACGAATATCTCTGTATGTATATGGCTTAAACAGTCAGGGGCAGTAACTCTAAATTCGACATTCGAACTGGGTAACCCCGACGATATGCGCATGTCCTCATTGTAGTGAGGCTGTGTGCCAAGTTTCATTGAAATCCAGTCAATAGTTTTCAAGAAATAGCGCGGAAACAAATGTCGGACGGACGGACATGGCAAAAACAATATCCCCCCCCCCCTCCCCCCCCCAAAAAAAATTTTTTCGGTGGGGGATAACAAAAATATCAAATTTATGTTTACAGGTTTCTTAATACATCAGATCGGGGAGATAATCCATTCATTGGCTTTTTTCTAAAGAACAAGAGTTACTTACCTTCCCATCTCAACTAATTCGTTATACCTCAACTGATCTTCCTCTGGCAGATCATCAAACTCTGGAGAAAAGGAAGAAAATCAAAATGTGTTTATAAAACACTTATGTCCCAAAACAGCATTTTTTTGTAATATGTTTGACCTTGATGAATGTCCTTGACTGATGTGAATTCATAAAGGGAACATTCACTCAAATAGTGTTGAAGTAACAGCGAAATGTTAAGTTTGGAGGCTAAGTTTTTGCAGAAGTTTGACCATCATAAATAGCCTTGACTTTTATGAATGACCTAGACTGGTGTGTAATGATGACAGGAACCTTCATGCCAAATATGGGCATTGTCACTCTTACACATGTAGTGTTGAAGTTACAGCAAAATGTTTGGTTTGCTGGTCAAGTTTTTGCAGAAGTTTGACTTTCATAATTGAACTTGACCTTGATGAATGACCTAGACCGATGTGTTTTCATATGAGAAAGCTCCATGCCAAATATGAGCATTGTCACTTATAAAGTGTTGAAGTTACAGCAAATTATTTAGTTTGCAGGTCAAGTTTTTGCAGAAGTTTGACCTTCATACTTGACCTTCACCTTGATGAATGACCTTGACTAGCGTGTATTTATGAGAGGAACTTTCATGCCAAATATGATTGATTGAATGGAGTTTAACGCCACTTTCAACATTATTTCAGTTATATTGCAGCGCCAAATATGAGCATTGTCACTCTAATAAATGTAGTGAAAGAGTAACAGCAAAATGTTTAGTAGGTTAGGTTTTTGCAGAAGTTTGACCATAATTGACCTTCACCTTGATGAATGACCTTGACTGGTGTGTATTGATAAGAGGAACCTTCATGCCAATTATGGGCATCGTCACTCTTATACATGTAGTGTTGAAGTTACAGCAAAATGTTTGGTTTGCTGGTCAAGTTTTTGCAGAAGTTTGACTTTCATAATTGAACTTGACTTTGATGAATTATCTAGACTGACGTGTTTTCGTATGAGGAACCTTCATGCCAAATATGAGCATTGTCACTTGTATAGTAGATTACAGCAAAATGTTTAGTTTGCAGGTCAAGATTTTGCAGAAGTTTGGCCTTCATAATTGACCTTCACCTTGATGGACGACGTTAAAATGTTGTATATTGATGACAGGAACATTCATGGCAAATATGGGCATTGTCACTCAAGTTAGCCTGTGCGTGAGATTTCTAATAATTTCAATATGCGCAAAGCAAAGACTCTGACAAGCCTGACAGGATCCTTCTTTTGGTCAAGTTTCTGGGGTAATGGTTTAAAATTTCACTTTTACCTTAATCATATGACCCTAATTGATAGCCACTCCCATAAATTGAACTCAGGACCTTTGGGTCAAGAGGCCATCACTCTACCTATAGACCATGAATCCCCTTGTATCCCCTTGAAGCTAATGTTTGATTGGTAGGTTAAGTTTTAAACTAACAGCAGTAAATCCCCCCTCCCTCGAAATTGATAGCTATCCTGGGGTGTAGATGAATTGATTTTCTCTTCTTGTCCCTAAACAAATAAAAGATGATATTCTACTTTTTCAGGATCGAAATGAAATAGTCAATACCGTGCTTGAATTTAAAGTTTGAAAAACACAAATGCCACCAAAACAACATTTTTTTCAAAACTTTGACCTTGGTCGCCATCTGATATGAGTGTATTTTCAAAACTGAGCTCTGACGTCGGCTCTGAGTCCATTACCACAGGTAAATCGGGTATAATCAAAAAACAAAAGATAGGAATTTAATCTGACCCCTTCGCTGCAATTATGAAAGTACATGTTTGAGTGAACCTTGCGTTTAAAAGACAAGCAATAACGTTGGTTCAAAAGGTAAATTTTAAACTTTCTTAAAGTGTTATTTTAAACTTTTTTATCTATTTCGAACAAATGGCATGAAAATCTAACAGTTTTACGGCTCAACGCACAAAATCTACCTATACATATCATTTATATCTACAGCTGCCGTCATAGCGCAGTTGGTAGCGTGTTGGACTGTCAATCTAGAGGTCCAAGGTTTGATCCCGGATGGCGGCACTCATTTTTTTAGACTATTTGTCTCCCACCAATTGGTTGATAATCGTAAACCTATTTTAGATAGCAGCTGGAGGCTAGGAAAAGATGTGGTGGTTGTACTGATAAGAGAAACACCAGTAATCCATTGTTACGCGCTCCAGCCGCCACGATATAACTGGAAAAATGTTGAAAGTGGGGTAAAACTCCATTCAATCAATCAATCAATCATTTAGATCTATCATCATTCCAAATATTCTGAATAGGCTTTGAATAATATTGACTTTTTTGGTTTAATTTAGCAGATGGAGAGACAGACAGATGGAAAATGGTACAACAATATAACATGCCCCTGATCTTCTTAAAATGTGGGGGCATAAAAGGAGATAATTCTTAAAAAAAGGTCCTAGAATTAACCCCTTTGAAAATATAAATTCAATATTTTCAGTGGTTATACAAAATAATGGTAAAAGTTAAAGTTTGTCATACCAAAAAACTCCAACAACCTCAAGATGATGACAAAATTTACCACATTTTGTTCCGAAACAGCCAAGCTAATAAATGAGCAAGAGCGTGACATTTCCAACAATTTCAAGCGCCAAGCAAAGACTATGGTCAGCCTGTGCATCTCTGCACAGTCTGACCAGAATCTTCACTTTGCCCTCTGAAGATTCATGAGGTCTCAAGTTATCTTTAGAATCCAGGTAACTTCAAAACTCCATTGTGTGGCTTTAAAAGCAGCTTAATGTTTACATTTCACACAATTGTCAAATTGTTGGAAATGCCACACACAGACTCAAATATTATACCTTCTATTTCTTCTTCATCGCTATATTCCTGACTATCATCATCATTGTCGTCGTCAACTGCTTCATTTTCCAGTACATCTTCAGTATTGTCATCAGTGATCATCTGGTCTAACCTACTGGAATCATGGCCGACCTTATCAGAATTCCGTCTTCCAGAAGTGTTAAATTCCATATGAGCAGAAGTGTTTAAGTCTCTAAGAGCAGAAGAGTTTATGTCTCTACTAGCAGATGTGTTAAAGTCTCCTTTAGCAGAAGTGTTTAAGACCCGTTTAGCAGAAGTGTTTAAGTCTTGGTTAGCAGAAGTGTTTAAGTCTCGTTTAACAGAAGTGTTTAAGTCTCGTTTAGCAGAAGTGTTTAAGTCTCGTTTAGCAGACGTGTTTAAGTCACCATTTTGTTCATATTGGTTTTCCTTGTCACTTTGATCATCATCGTCAATGTTGTCATCTTCAGCTTGATGATTTTCATGATTTTCTTTATAATTATTGTCACATTCATTATCATGATCATCATTTACACTGTTACTTTCATCATCTTGGTTATTATCATTTTCATGATCATCACTTATTTCATTATCCACTTCATCATCATCACCATTTTCTTCCTTATCATCTGCCGATTCATACATTTCTTCCTCATCCTCTTCTGAACTCTCAATAACCGGTTTCCTGGCCGATATGGAACGCCTGGCGTTGACACGTCTTCGTGGTTGAATATCACTCATGTCCAAGTCTTCCTGATCACCGGCCCCGTTCATGAGACTACGTTCCAGAATGTCTTTCACCTCGTGTACAGAAATATCACCTCGATGTGACGTCTCCATCACATCTACATCACCGTTCTCACTTACCATCGACTCATCTATCACAGATTCATTAATAATATCACAGTCGTCAACAGCTTCAGACGGACCCTTTCCGTCATCTACACTATCGTCAATGTCACGGGACTCATTTCTCGAGTCAGTTATACTACTCCGAGCCTCTGTCATGGGTGAATCACCCACTAATGTTCTAGCATTATTTGTAGCACTATTGTTTGCAGTAATAGCTGGACTTTCTTCATGCGAAAATAGAGTTGCATTTAGTTTGTTTGAAGCCTTTTTTGCTCTCTCTACGCTTGATGTCAGGTTCACTTTCTTCAAAGGGGACATTTGAATGAGTGGTTTTTGTGGGTCAGGTGATATGATAACCTCCTCTCTCACTGTTTTAGGGGTTACCGGTCTTTTAGGGGTGTTCAACAATTCCCTTGAGTCCCCTGTGAGGGGCTCATTCTCCTGTTTTATTACTGGTGTTGTTAGGTCTATGTGAGGAGAAGGCTCTTTCTGAAATATGATAGTGATATTGAGGGGTCTTTCATTGAGTGAACAATGAAAGTTAAATTTTAATATGAAAATAAAGCTTTTGTTGTTCAGGAAATGAAAGATTTATCAATCTCACACAAGTACAAATGCTAATTCTAATTCTAAAATTTATGAAATAATGAGACAAAATCAGAAAATTTCAGGACTACATGTATTTTTTTTTAAAGCATGTCATTTTGTATGAGATTCAAGGAAACCTTGTGACGTCATTTGTTTACTAGGCTCTGCAAAGATAACAGCAAAAAGACTGAAATGAACACAAGCATTTTTGCAAAGGTTTCGGGTCATATAATTAAATAATCATGCAACCTTAATTTTGGTTACTTAAAGTAGTAGACCCGTATTAGTGTGAAAGATCATGAGTTCTGAAATGTCAATGAACTATTACAGGTCCACTACCTTAAGGATGATAATCTAAAATTTTGGTTTTGGCTTTGTTAGATTTTCATGGTTTCCCTATTATTGATTCATCATGTTTACCTTGATGTTGGTAACTTTATGGTTTGGTGTTGGTGATGTTAGATCCACCATACTGTCATCACCCTCGTGTTTGTCAGCAGAACTGGCAGTTGTGTTTACTTCATCTTCTTCCATACTCTCTTCTGTCTCTGAATATTGTTTAGAGGATAATCCCTTTTTTTAAGTGTAAGATTGGTTAATTTTTCATTGGGTGAACAACAAAAGCTATATATTCACAAGTGGTGGAGCCACATGTGAAAATATAGCTTTTGTTGTTCACGATAAGAAATATCATCCAATCTTTCTTGAAAAACAAACTCCTATTCTCTTTCTTTAATGCAAAAATTAGATAGAATGTGAAAACTTAAGAACAAATTTCTTTAAGTGTGACATTTTGCTCGCGACTGCTATGAAACCTTCATGATGACATAACCTTTTTACCTCTCCTTAGATAACGTCAGATATGGTGAAATGACCGAAAACAGGGTATAAGTTTTTGACCATTTCTTTGGTTACAATCTTTTTTTCTCAATAAACCACAGAAAAGCATAAAGAAAGGGAGGTAAATTGCATTGGATAGGTAAATATAGAGGCCTTCCCAAAGTTAAAAGGCTAATTGGCAATATAGACAGGGTCGACCCATTCAGGATTTGGGATCCTTTTCTCTGAATAGATTAGTCAGTAAAATGATAGGTAAGTTGCAATTGGTGGCAGTGGTGAGATAATGACAACTTCCAGACTACAGTTGCCTTACCCACAGTTCTCCCAGGCCAAGGCAAGAGACGAGTCTTAAGGGAGGGGAGTGTAATGCAGCGGTTAAAAGTGAGGTAGGTTGTAATTAATATGCTAGTTAGAGAAACCTTCCAAAAATCAAATGGCTAATGATAGCCTATAGAGACCCATTTTGGACACTAACACTAGTCCTCTAGCCTAAAATCTGTGAATTTTAGGGAACATTGAATTGTTGTTTGGAAATCTTGACAGTGATGGAACACTGACACCACCCCCTGGCCACCGTCTTAACACACCCCTCAAACGTCATTTGTCTGTTAATAATTTAATTCTAGTTCATTCCAACAGATTTTGTGCATTATGATTGGTTGAAAAAATTGCTTTTATTTCTCTATGAAATTATTTTGATTTTGCAACACTTTTGTAGGCTTTTGCAAAAGAAAGCCTATTAGAACAAAATGTGTTAGTGAAACATGAATGCCCCCGTAACAGCATTTTTTTTTTTCAAAATTTGACCTTGACAGATGACCTTGACCTTGTCACATGACCTTGACTTTGGTACCAGCGGATGCGGATCATTGAGATCTATCATCATGCCAAATATTAGCTTTGTACCTTGAATAGGCTTGAAGATATTGGCAAGGTTAAGTTTTTGGGTTAAGTTTTCAGGGGAACGGACGGACAGACAGACAGACGGACAGACAGACAGACAGACAGACATGAGTAAAACTATATGCCCCCGATCTCTCGATACGGGGGCATAAAAAGGCTTATTAGGAAAAATGTTTTACATTTTTGGCAAATGGTGTTAAATTATAATTTCATGCCAAATATTATCCTTGTATCTTGAATAGACTTGAAGATATTGGCAATGTTAAGTTTTTTGGTTAAATTTATGGGTAATTTGACCTTGTCACATGACCTTGACTTTGGTACCAGCGGATGGGGATCATTGAGATCTATCATCATGCCAAATATTAGCCTTGTATCTTGAATAGGCTTGAAGATATTGGCATCATTGAGTTTTTTGGTTAAGATTTTTGAGTTATTTGACCTTGACAGATGACCTTGACCTTATCACATGACCTTCACTTAGGTATCAGCAGATGCAGATCATTGAGATCTATCAACATGCCAAATATGAGCCTTGTATCTTGAATAGACTTGAAGATATTGGCGATGTTAAGTTCTTTGGTTTACTTTTGAAGACAGACAGGCAGACAGACAGACAAATGGATGGACTGAGGGACAGACAGACGGACAACTTTTATACAATATGCCCCTGATCTTTTCAATATGGGGGCATAAAAAGATAATTTGTTGATTTCATTGAGGTATGAAACTCAAAAATCACACTCATGTATGAATCAAATTTGCGTTTTCAGTGTGATTAGGTCTTTAGTTTCATAATTCAATGAAATCAACAAATAATCTCTACATCTTTTAAATATATAGTAAGTTGTGGACATGAAATAAACAGCAAATAATTTGAGGGTGATATGAATGTCATAATTGGAGCTTGTTAAAGCTGTGTTTATGAAGTTACGGTCGCATTTCCATGAAGAAGTTTCAAATAAATTGGCATAAAAAGATTTATTATATGACCTATGTTACAAGAGTGAAATAACTCTGTTGTATATTTTCATATTATGAGGAATAACTTTCCAAATGAGCTAAGAACATATAGCAACATTATATTTTCATTGCGAAAATGACATCATAATACATTTGCTGACGTCATTTGGCAAATGGCATTAAAAGATTAACAGAAAATCTGGCAAAGGTTCATGTCACATTATAAATAGAATATCAAATTAGTGCTCATAATATATAGAATTGATTAAACTTGTCATCTAAAACAGATAAAAACTAGGTTGCAGCCTTGTTTTTATCTGTTTAAGATGACTTGTTTAATAAATTTTGTATTCAATGACCACTTATTCAATATCCTCTATTTCAAAAGCCATCTCATTATAAATGAGTGTTTTGATTGGTCAATTCATTTATTTGATTGACAGTAACGCTCTGTTAATTTCTAGATACCCATAATACCTGTATGCTCCTCCACTTCCTGTTTGGGTTTTGGAAATTCCCACATGTGATTACGGGGTCCTGCGGGGCCAGTCGGACCCTGATGTTTACCCTGTCGCTCCTCCAGGGGTATTTCTTGTTGAGACTCCATCTGTAGGAGCTCTTGTGCCTTCTGAACCTGAAATGAACGACATAAACTCAATGCATAAAGTCTTAAACCAGGGGCCCATTTTACTAAACGTCTTACGAAAAACTTAATCCTAAGTCAAAATCAAAAATCGTACCTAGTGTTTTCATTCATTGTTTAATTCTGTCTTGTAATATCTCATTGGAATCATCTTCAGAAGATGATTCTAATGAGATGATGCATGGCAGAATTCCATGTTTAGTAACCTCCGTAAAAGCATCTTTAATTTTTGAAAAAAATGATCGCAAGATGTTAAGTATAACAGGCCCCAGGAGAGTATAATTCCCATGCCAGACTTGTCTGACCTAAGTTTTTTAGTCAGGCATCCAGAAGATTATTTCATCAGGGCCCAAGGTTATAATAGTTTTCTCAGGCTCAGGCTCAATTTCACAAAATTTTAAATTAACATAAATGTATGAAAATAAAAGATAATATTAAAAAGTTGTTATCTATAACAACTTATTAATATCATCATTTATGTTAATACATTAAAATGAGTAATAAAACAGAATTGCGGCTTTAATCTCAAATCTTAATTTGAGAAATTTGAGAAAATTTTGAATTGAGCCTGAGAAAAGTTTTATAACCTCAGGCCCTGAACTATTCTAAGGACAATGGAAGTGAGAACAAAACTGCAGACTTTATAAGCCATAGCATAGGCGTAACTAGGATTTTGAAATTTATACGAATTCAGAAGGCGACAAATATAGAATATACAGGATTGAATTACCTCGAAAGATAATTAAATGATAATAAAAGGCTCACTTTTCAGCAAAATCATAATAATTACTTAATCCACTGTAACATTATAAACTTTTTTAAATATTTCTGTAAGTTCGAGAAATAATACACAGAAAGGTTCAATTACAATCTACTTTCTAACTGAGGAGCCATATTAAATAATGCTTTTGAATGTTTTACAACATTATATATGTGACCCGTCACACAAAAAGGGACCATCGGCAAAGTGCGTAAAGCGTCAACCCTTGTCAGACTGCGCGGATTGCGCAGACTGACTAGGGTTGATTGTTTTTGCATTTTGCTAATGTTCTGAATCTAGAATAATCCGCGCAGACTGACTAGGGTTGATTGTTTTTGCATTTTGCTAATGTTCTGAATCTAGAATAATCAACCTACCTTCCTGAGAAGGAGTTGTTAAAATGTGACCAGACCAATGGCTGACCTGCACTAGAGCCAATCTCTTTTTCAAATGTTTATTTTATGAAGTTTCCCATATGGTCCCTTTTTGCATGACAGGGCTCATATACATACTTCAGTCCAATGCTTTCCAGGAAATTGCTATTACAGCTTCTTTTCCATAAAGGCTATACTTTTTTTTCCTATTAACATTTAAGATTGATTGTCATAATGAAATCTTTCACAAAATGCATATTGGGTCAAGTTGGTCAAAAACTAGGTCTCCAGGTCAAATTTCAGAAAAATCTTGTTGAAAGACCTCTAGAATGGTAATAAGGAAATTGTAGATTTTTTTCCCTATGACAGCCCTGGGATTGCAACCAAAATCAATATGGTCACTCCATATAAAGAAGACAATTGTCTATAAGGCTCCTTTTCCCTTGACACAAGTTGGATTGCCAAAATCATTTGGAATCTTCTTTAGGCCTAGACAATCATCCTGAGCAAGTCTGCGAAAGATTGAGCCAAAACTTTGACCTCTAGAGCAAAAATAAGATATCTTATTTTGATCTGTTTTGAAATAATTTGGTAAAGCAAGACCAAAGGATCATATATATGTGACATTGGGTTAAATTCTGTCTAGTAGATTCAGAGGTTTTTTAAGAATTGTTTACAGTCAGACTAATATATGGACAGACTGTTGGTGGACATTCATTGGTCCCAATAGCTCACCTTGAGCGCTTACTCTGAGCTGTATATTTGGATTAAATCGGTTCTTTCCCAGGAACAGCACTTTGACTTTTATCTCCCTTTACAAATACATTAAAGGCGATTACTCATGTTATTGACAATTCCAGAACACAAAAGGGAGCTTATTCTGTGCTGTATATATTGACTTTCCTAAACCTGACATTCCTTATGTTCATCGTCAGTCTCCGATGATATCCCTTTACAAGTATCTCAAGGGAGATAACTCAATTGAATGACAATTCAGAACATAAAAGGGAGCTTATGCTGTGCTGTATATATTGATTTTCCTGATCCTGATCTTTCTTATGTTTTTTAATCATCAGTCTAGGATGATCTCCCTTTACAAGTATCCCAAGGGAGATAACTCAATTGAATGAAAATTCCAGAACATAAAAGGAGGCTTCCACTGTGCTGTGTATATTGATTTTCCTGATCTATCTTATGTTTTTTAATCATCAGTCCCAGATGGTCTCCCTTTGCAAGTTTCTCAAGGGAGATAACTCATGTTAAAGCCAATTTCAGAACATAAAAGGGAGCTTACTCTGTGTTGTATATATTGATTTTCCTGATCCTGATCATCCTCGTGTTCATCATCAGTCTCGGATGATCTCCCTTTACCCTGGGTAAACATTAGGTCATGGTCACTAAGGCCAAACATCTCTACAAGTATAACAACATTGGTTCAAGTCATAGAGGATTATCGTTTGTTTCAGTGTAAGAACAATTTATATTTCATTGTGTGAACAACAAAAGCATTACTGGAAAATACAGCTTTTCTTGTTCACTATAGGAAATACAGTTAAATCTCAGTCGTTCGCACACCGGTGGTTCGTTGGTATGTGTTGGTTGGTATACATTCTTTGGTCCCAATTTTTATCCCTCTTTATCTTTGTAAGAAGGCACCGAGTAATTCGCACGTCGGTGGTTCGTAGTACGTGTCAAGTCCGGAGAGTTTCCAAAAAACACAATTTAATATGTTTAATCCGTAGGTGTGAATTGTGCAATCAATAGCTGTCCTAGGTGTAACAATAAACATATACCTTGCTTTTCAAACCTGTTGATTGGTATTAATCGAAGTTATTGTTTTGCATCAATATTTACAGGCATTGTTTGATTTGTAATTTTCAGCGGGTTTAATCGAATAAAGGATCAATCAGTGACCTTATTTATTGTATTTTATCTGTCTTTCTCATACTGATTATGCATAAATGAATGTGCAAATCTTTGTAGACTTTGTCAACATGACTTCCACACAGATTCATCTTAATGCCAAGATTTCATCGTACGCTGAATGAGTACTCAAAGTGATTTGATCCAAAGGGAAAACACTCTGATGTTGTTAATATTTGACATATTAATAAATGCCGAAATTACTTTACTTAGGATTTAAATATTGACAAATTGAAAGATGATCATTGTTCAAGTGAGATTTGTTGCGTCCTTGCTCTCTACAAAATGGTCTCATTAGAACTTGATTTAAAACATATTCCACAGAACCTTAGAATAATGCCACACCTATAGGTTACCTTAAGACCATGTCCGATCTAAGCCATCAAAAGACTACCGAATGCTTGACATTGGTTGGTTCGTACTATGTTTAGTTCGTATAAATTGTTCTGGTCCCTTGAGATACGAACCACCGAGACTTTACTGTATTTAAATTGATCTTAAGTGAAAAACAAGCTATTATTCTATTTCTTTAATGTAGAAATGAGCTAAAATGAGAACATTTTATGACACATTTTCTGAAAGCGTGTCATTTTGCATCTTGTTGCTATGCAAGATTTATGATGAAGTCACTTCATTGGATCCACTTAGATGCCGTCAGATAGGGCAAAATGAATGAAATTGGGGTATACCGTATTTCTCCTAATAAACCCTCCCAGGTGCTATACATAACATGGTCAGGGAAGTTTTATTTAGTATGCATTTTCTGTTTTAGAATAATGATTAAAATTAGTGTCTTTTAGGCCCTTTTCCCTTTAACTTTAGATGAATTTCCTGTAAACAATCATATAAATGATTATTTAAAGGAAATTTACATCAAATTAGAGAAGAAGTCTCAAGAAGTCTTTAAAATTTAGGCATGTGAAGTGGTTTTTCTTAGTAAAAAATGTACTGGTGCTAAATATAAGGGAGGGCGCTATACTCAAGGGAAATATGGTAAATTTTTTTTGTAATTTCACTGGTAAGACGTTCCACCATTCCTCGATAAACCACTGAAAAGCAGTTAAGAAAGGCGAGTAATGAAACTTTTTTGTATCTAGCCCATCAACAGATTCATTACAGGTGCCTACGCTCGGCTGTTGAGGTTCTGGATAGTGAAAAAGTCGAAAAAGGGCCATAATTTGCACAAAATTACATCTAGAGTTATCCCCCTTGAAAATATAGGTTGCTCTTTTGATAGTGAACATGTGTGCCAAGTTTCAAGTGAATGCCTTCAGAAGAACCAGAGATATCACAAAATGTCGAAGTTTTCACACGACAATGACAATGCCAAGGACAACACCGTCGAGGACAACACCAACCAAGGCTATAGCAATACCTAAGGTTTTCAGGAAAACAGCCTAGCTAAAAAGTATACAGCCTGTCATGCATATTCTGACTCTATTCTTCAAAATAATGAAATTTGTGTTACTACCGTTACTTAACCCTTTTCATACTGAACTCGTAATATTCCTGTTTTGACAGGAGATATAGACAAAGATCAGCCTGCACATAAGTGCAGTCTGATCTAATAGGGCTGTCACACCTTAACGTTTTAGCCAGCGTATGCGGAACGTTTTGGATTTTTTATAACACGCTGCGAACATGTCGGGTACGCTATGGATACGTTCCGCACACGCTATTGGCACGCTGTAACACGTTGTGATACGCTGAGTATCTCATAAAATTTTGTGCATGCTTAAAATTTCTCAGCGTGTGCCGAACGTGTTGAAACACGCTCCGCACACGTTCCGCGCACGTTCAGCACGCTAGAGACACCCTAGGAGCTCGTTCACTTACGCTAGGGACACGCTAGAAACACCTTCGCCAAAAGTTTAACGTGCTTCTAGCGTGTCTCCAGCGTACTGGGAACGTGTGCATAGCGTGTCTACAGCGTACTGAACGTGTGTCTAGCGTGTTGCCAGCGAGTTCACAGCGTGTTTCTGGCGTATGACAGCGTTTCAGTTTTCAGTGAAAATATAAAAGTTCCGCTGCATGTTTGTCTTGAATTTCTACCATCAGCTTCTCGTAAATAAATAAATTTGTGCATGTACGTGTGTATGACCCTTTTGACATGTTCATATTTGCATGTTTCCTCATGACCAGTCTAAGAAGGACTTGAAAACTCGATTATAAGTAGCATTCTCTATATTTGACGACGAACGATTTCGTTCAAGTCATATAAATAAAACTTATGTTATGTTATGTTATAAGCTACTTGTCATTTCTTCCATATTAATCCTTTACGGATTTTCTTAATTCTTTAGATTGTCGAGGTGGAGAATGTAGCCTAAATGTGTATTAAACATTGCGTTTATAGCTTCACAAGTGCGTCTGCTCTTTGGTAAGAATAACAATACGTTCGCGAAAATACAAACATTCATTCGTCTCATTTGATCATTATCAATATACCAAAAAGACAAGTACATCGTTGTACCTAGTGGACATAATACAAGACGTGTTTTACTCTATTCTGCTCTGTTCAGAATATTTGATTATATTATATGTACTACAAGTTTGATATTTCGTACACCTTTTCCCCCTTAATATAGGACTAGCTATTCAAGAATAAGAGAAGGTTGTAGAAAGTCATCCTACATGGTAGAGCATATGGAGGAAGATAGGAGTGCATTAAAACAAGTAGTTCCTTACCCTTTCGCTTCGCAATATTTTTCGAGTGAAAAGTACTAGAAGCTTTAATCAGCCTGTAATCTAATAAGTTTGTTATATGCATGTTTTCATATGTAACAGGTGCCAATGTATTTATCTTTTCGTCTTTTCCTATTTTTTCTTTTACATGAACCAACATACTTTGAATTTGAATATGTGTAGTGGCCGGTGGCCTGTTTATATATTAAAAGAATAAATTTAAAGTGGTAATTTCGTGCAGAATTTATATTTACATCCAAAACACGCTGCGAACACGTTATAACACGCTAGAAGCGCGTTACAAACACGCTAAGCACGTTCTGAGGACGTTACGAAAACGTTGGACACACGCTCAAGAACGCTGGTATACGCTGACATACACTATCAAAATGTTTCTCACACGTTTCTCAAGCGTTACTCACACGTTCAAACTCGCTATGAACACGCTACAAGCGCGTCGTGAATTGACAAAAAGAAAATGTAGGTCAGCGTATGCCGACGTTTTGCGGTCTTAGTCGTTTTCTCAAACGCGTTAGGCACACGCTGGCTAAAACGTTGAGGTGTGACAGGGCCATTAGTCTACAATGCCTGTTTATTTTGTTTTAGCAAGAATTGTGTAGAGACTAAATTTTTGATAACAAGAGGGCCGTTGGCCCTGGGTCGCTCATTGAGACAAGAGGGCCATAGTGGCCCTAAATCGCTCACCTGAGTGAACTGTCAAAAATCTGTTTAAAGTAGACTTAGAAAGGATGAGGAATTCTGACAAAACTTCAGGTTGATTGGGCAAAAAATGATGCCTCTACACCGCTTACAAGGTTTTTCTAAGATTTGATCCCATGACCTAGTTTTTGACCCCACTTGACCCAATTTTAAACTTGACCTAGATTTCATCAAGATAATCATTCTGACCAATTTTCAGATTAATTGAGCTAAAAATATGGCTTCCAGAGTGTCTGCAACATTTTTCTATGATTTGACCTAGTGACCTTGTTTTTGACCCCACTGGACCCAATTTCAAACTTGACCTAGATTTCATTAAGACAATCATTCTGACCAATTTTAAGGTTGATTGAGCAAAAAATACGGATTTTAGAGTGTCTACAAGGTATTTCAAAGATTTGACCCTGTGACATCATTTTTGATCCCACTTGACCCAATTTTGAACTTGTCCGAAATTTTATCAAGACAATCATTCTGAAAAATTTCAGGTTGATCAGGCAAAAAAAATGGCTTCTAGCCTGTCTACAAGGTTTTTCTAAGATTTGACCCCGTGACCTTATTTTTGACCCTACTTGACCCAATTTTGAACTTGTCCGAGATTTTATCAAGACAATCATTCTGACAAAATTTCAGGTTGATCAGGCAAAAAATATGGCTTCTAGCCTGTCTGCAAGGTTTTTCTAAGATTTGACCCTGTGACCTCATTTTTGACCCCACTTGACCCAATTTTGAACTTGTCTGAGATTTTATCAAGACAATCATTCTGATCAAATTTCAGGTTGATCGGTCAAAAATAATGGCTTCTAGAGTGTCTACAAGGTTTTTCTAAGATTTGACCCTGTGACCTCATTTTTGACCCTACTTGACCCAAATTTGAACTTGTGCGAAGTCTTATCAAGACAATCATTCTGACAAAATTTCAGGTTGATTGAGCAAAAAATACGGATTTGAGAGTGTCTACAAGGTTTTTGAAAGATTTGACCCCGTGACCTTATTTTTGACCCTACTTGACCCAATTTTGAACTTGTCCAAGATTTTATCAAGACAATCATTCTGACAAAATTTCAGGTTGATCAGGCAAAAAATATGGCTTCTAGACTGTCTACAAGGTTTTTCTAAGATTTGACCCCGTGACCTTAGTTTTGACCCTACTTGACCCAAATTCGAACTTGTCCGAGATTTTATCTAGACAATCATTCTGACAAAATTTCAGGTTGATTGAGCATAAAAATTTGGCCTCTAGAGTGTCTATAAGGTTTTTCTAAGATTTGACCCCGTGACCTTATTTTTGACCCTACTTGACCCAATTTTGAACTTGTCCGAGATTTTATCAAGCCAATCATTCTGACAAAATTTCAGGTTGATCGGACAAAAATTATGGCTTCTAGAGTGTCTACAAGGTTTTTCTAAGATTTGACCCTGTGACCTCATTTTTGACCCCACTTGACCCAATTTCGAACTTGTCCGAGATTTTATCAAGACAATCATTCTGATCAAATTTCAGGTTGATCGGCCAAAAAATATGGCTTCTAGAGTGTCTACAAGGTAAATGTTGACGACACACGACGCACGACGCACGACACACGACGGACATCACTCGACCACAAAAGCTCACCTTGAGCACTTCGTGCTCAGGTGAGCTAAAAACTAGAAAGCCATGAATGGCTTGAGTCGCTCCACAGGCTTGAAATTCTTAAAAAAACAATAAAAGTTTTGACTAGATTTTTTCATATTTTGGGTTCTACTGATGTTGAAAATGATTTTCAAAGTTTCAACTGTATAACATATAGAGAAATGACCTCTGCCCATTAAATACATATTCTCCATCCAATCAAAATAATTTTTGGTAGACTGATAAAGGGTCACTCAAAGATCATTCCAGTGAAATTTAGTTGATATCCAAACAATAGATTCTGAGAAAATGATTTTCAAATTTTCCACTATATAACATATAGAGAAATGACCTCTGCCCATAAAATGCATATTTTTCATCTAATCAAAATAATTTTTGGTAAACTGATAAAGGGTCACCAAAGGATCATTCCAGTGAAATTTGGTTGATATCCATCAATTACATTCTGAGAAAATGATTTTCAAAGTTTCCACTATATAATATATAGAGAAATGATCTCCGCCCATAAAATGCATATTTTCCATCCAATCAAAATGATTTTTTGTAGACTGATAAAGGGTCACTCAAGGATCATTCCAGTGAAATTTAGTTGATATCCATCAGTTACATTCTGAGAAAATGATTTTCAAAGTTTCCACTATATAACATATAGAGAAATGACCTCCGCCCATAAAATGCATATTTTCCATCCGATCACAATGATTTTTTGTAGACTGATAAAGGGTCACTCAAGGATCATTCATGTAAAATTTAATTGGTATCCATTGATTAGAATCTGAGAAAACTCACTTTTTACCATATTTGGAAATTAGCCACGCCCATTAAATCCATGTTTTTCAATGGATCAAAATTTCTTGAACAACTTTGAAAGAGGGTCACCCAAGGATCATTCCTGTGAAGTTTGGTTGAAATCCATCCAGTAGTTTCTGAGGAGAAGATTTTTAAAGAAAAGTTTACGACCGGACGCACGCACGCACGGACGGACGGACGGACGGACGCACTACGGACACAACGCCATGACAATAGCCCCAGTGGCTTTCAGCCAGTGGAGCTAAAAAGCTTCATTACCTAGGTATGTCCATGCAACCACAGAAATAGAGATTTTCACTTATTCAATCAGATAACATTTGAAATAATCCTCCCCCCCCCCTGCTCCTCCCCTGGTCATTATTTATTTAAGCTTTTTTCATAAAAGGTCTGTGATCAGCTAATCTATGCCAGATATACAGGGTGAGTCTGAGACTTTTAAAGTTTTCTTTAATGAGTTGATCAATCCATGTCAAATATAAAGGCTGTAGGGATTCAAAATTCTCAACAATCACTCCCCCTCCCCCAAGATGCTCTGTACCTGGTGAATCTACAGTCATGATTTTAGCTAATTCAATTAATGTCAATATGCTGATCACCCATACCAATTTTCAAGTCTGTAGGACTCCTGAATTATTAGAAGAAGTTTAAAGATTTCAAAAATGATCCAAAGTACTACCCCCTCCCCAAAACACTCAGCACCTGGTGACCCTACTGTCATGATTTCAGCTATTTTTATTAATGTCAATATATTGATCATCCATGACAATTTTCAAGTCTGTAGGCCGGGTTCCTGATCCATGAGAAGAATAAGGTTAAAGATTTCAAAATTGATCCAAAGTACTACCCCCCCCTATTGCTCCGCATCTGGTGGCCCTACATTCATGATTTTAGATATTTTATTTTAGATCCATATGCTTATCATCCATGCCAATAATGAAGTCTGTAGGGCTCCTGGTTCATTAGAAGATGAAGGTTAAAGTTACAAAATTTTAACAAAAGAACTACCCCCTCCCCCCTGGTGCTCCGCACCTGGTGGCATAACAGTCATGATTTTAGCTATTTTTATTAAGGTCTATGAGCTGATCCTCCATGCCAATTTTCAAGTCTGTAGGGCTTGTGGTTCAGAAGAAGAAGAAGGTTAAAGATTACAAAATTTTCACAAAAGTACTACCCTCTCCTCCCTGATGCTCCGCACCTGATGAATCTACAGTCATGATTTTAGCTAATTTTATAGGTCCATATGCTGATCATCCATGCCAATATTCAAATCTGTCAGGCTCCTGGTTCTTCAGAAGAAGAAGTTTAAAGATTACAAAATTTTCACAAAAGTACAACCCCCTCCCCCCTAGTGCTCCGCACCTGGCTACCCAACAGATATGATTTTAGCTATCTTTATTAAGGTCTATGAGCTGATCATCCATACCAATTTTCAAGTCTGTAGGGCTCCTGGTTCCGAAGAAGAAGAAGCTTAAAGATTACAAAATTTATCCAAAGTACTACCCCCTCCCCCCTGGTGCTCCGCACCTGGAGGCCCAAAAGATATGATTTTAGCTATTTTAATTCAGGTCTATGAACTGATCATCCATGCCAAGTTTTAAGTCTGTAGGACTACTGGTTGAGAAAAAGAAGAATTTTAAAGATTTTCTTAAAATTTCACCTTTTGTTGCCATAGCAACCAGAGTTTTTCATAGATTTCAATTCTTTTAGCTATTTTTGAAGGGGACCACCTAAGCAACATTTCTATAAAATTTGGTGTTAATTGGCCTAGTAGTTTAGGAGGAGATGTCGTTTAAAGAAATTGTTGACGGACGCCGGACGACGACCGACTACCGAACGCCGGATAAAAGGTGATCACAATAGCTCACATGAGCACTTCGTGCTCAGGTGAGCTAAAAATATGGACACACAATTTCATCTTTCAGATCCTTCAGTTCTTTAATTTGAGTGTAATTATTCAACATTTTTTTATTCAGCATGACAAGGGTTAATATCTTCAATTAATTTAGACTGCTTGAAATTGAAAGAAGTTGCAAATGACAATTTAAAGTTGTATTAAAATAAGTTAATGAAATCTTATCATTTTTTCATTTCATTTTCTAATCAGAGTGACAGATAATTGTACTTTGAATTTCAATTTTGAATATTTCACCAGACCTTTTACAAACCCTATTTTGTAGGTTCTTATTGGAATTGTCTCAACAATACAATTCAAATGAGTACCCACTTCATAGGAGTCCATTTAGAGATTGAAATTTTAGACTGGTATTGCCCTGTCTAATCTGTAACTCTGCTATTTTATCTTTTTTCTTTTATTTTTTTATGGAATTGCAAACATTGTGGGAAATACTGAAATTGCTTGTTGCAAGCAATTTCTTTAATTTTCAACAATGTACCCTCCCCTCCTCTTTTTTGAGCTCTATCTTCTTAAGGGCAACCATAAAGGATTTTGTGAGAATGGTAGAGAATGGTAAAATCAGAATGAAATTTAAACAAAGGGATATGTTGTTTTGACAGAAGTTTAAGAAGAATCCCCCAAATTCCAGATATGAGATTATAGCTTCTAATCCCATGATAATCTCCATTTACACCCAAACAACAGTCTCATTTTAATCTGATTGCATAGATAATCCAAATCCAGTAGCGGATAATCTCAATCAAAAACGTCCCATTCTGGAATGATAATCCTGTAAAGTATTATCTACCAATCAACAAGCCAACCCTCTTTTGGTTGTATGTTTATTGTTTGTTGGTTTAACAACCTTTTCAACAGTATTGAACTGTTTGAGGTTTGTTGTTTGGAAAGAGAAGACACGTTTTTTTCTTTATTTCTATGTAAATCAAGCCTTACGTTCATAATGACAAAATGTTTCAAACTGTTTGCAAACTATAACCGTTTTGCACACAAGTCTACATGCAAAGCAGGATTTATCTTGCAAACAGTTCACACGGTTCTGTCATCCTAAGAGTAACGCTGGTCTCCACAAAATAAGTTTTATATTGAAGTTTGAGATATAAATTGAAGATTTTAAGAACTGGGACTTTAGAAAAATTTACTTTCTACAAATCAAAGCTCTAGACCTAATTGTTTGCAAGTAGCAGATTTCAAAGATTTCTCCTTTATTATTATGTTTAATTAAGGACCCCACAACATAGGGCTACTTTTCTAGTTAGCGCCATACTTTGAAGTTTTTTCTGACCTATATAATTTACATCAATTTGTATACTTAGTTCTTATAACTTTAAATCAGCTCTCTCTATTCCTAGAAATTAACCAGTATTTGCGCAGAATGAGTTGTAAAAGGAAAGAATCAAGATGGCCTCTCACAGGAACTGAGCTTGGGACCTCTTAATTAAGAAGTCAATTCTCTACCTCTTGACCAGGGACACCACTTGAGACCTATAGGTGATGTCACATGTCAAATTCACTGCTTCAGGCCTTGTTGCAGATTCAGAGGGGATTTGGGGGGTTCAAACAAACCCCTATGAAGCCCAATTATTTCAGTTTCATGCAGAATTTCAATTGACCCTTCTGCTGGTCACACAATATTCCTGTTGTGATCAGAGTTTTGGCAGACAGCAAAGACTAAGATCAGCCTGAGATCATGCAGTCTGATCTTAGCATACACTACCTGCTTTCTTCTTGGATTTCGTGGAAAAATCTTGAGGCAGACTTGTTGATATTTGCAATCTGTTTTAACAAAATTTAAATTCAGCAGGATGACGGGTAAAATTTCGAAATACACTGTACTAGGAAAACAAGAGCCATGTTGGACATGGCCATCACCCGCCATCAAAGCTTGATAGTATACTGAAGCCTTATCAAAGGGCAATAACTCAAATTATGCAAGCAAGAGTTGTAGTTCTTGGGAACTGCACTTTGCCTCCATGAGATCTATCCACCTATAAAGTTTCAAGTTGATAGGAGATATGCTTCCGACAAATTTAGTGACCGAATGATCGATGGAGACTATTACTATACCCTCTTGGCCAAAATAAACCCCCTTTTTGTATATTTGAACCCCCTTTACAGCAATTTGGGATCCACTGCTGTGCCATAGCAATCAGAATGTCTTCACTTCTATGATGTATTCAAATCTTAAAGCTGTTCTTTCACAGTTTTTCATAGAAAAATTCAAAACTTGTTCTTAAATTTGTAAATGTGTGTATTTTTAGACTATTAAGAACGGCCCAAAGGCGTTGGCTCTAAAAAGAACATATTTCAAAAATTTTGTAACTTATTTTTTCGAAGCAGCTAGATCAGGAAGGGATCCAGTCTATTTATTTCTAGTCTATAAATTACAGAATCATTATTTTCAGTGAATAATCTTTCATCTTTGTTTGTTTTGATATGAAGTTTCCAGCTGTCAAATACTTCCATACCTTAATCTTTGATTGAATAAGACAAACATGCTGAATGCACATGCTTAAATAGTTGGCTCGAAATTGAAGTATTTTTTTAGCGTTAGTAGTCGCTTTATTTTTCACAATGAATTTAGGTAAATTCAGGAATATCTTTCTTTCTTTCCAAGCATTACCAGATTGAATCATATAATTTCAAAGGCTTCAACATGATGAGGTCTTTCATTCCAATTGATTTTTCGAAAAATTTTAAAAATTACATTTTCCCAATCTGTGAAAAAGTAGCTGTAAGCGTTAATCTTACCTAGAGAATACAAGAATGCTATGTGTTCGTCCAGACTCGGGTCTGTCAGCCTTTGTCCGCTGTACATCTCGTCAAGCTGCTGTTGCGTGGTCGATGTTTTTGGATCATCAAGGGTGAACAGTTCACGCAACTCATATTTGCTGAAGTACCTGCAAGTAAATGACAAAATAAATTTTAGTGAAATATTAATGCTTTTGTAATGCTACTTTCAATATAAAAAGCCTAGCTGACCTTAGATTACCTTGGCCTTATTAGATGACTCACCTTGACATTAAAAGATGCACTTATACAAGATGTAAGATGTGCATTTAAGAGGTTTAGTCTGATTAGCTCAGTGGGTAGAGCATGGGACTTCAAAACAATTTAAGGTCGATGGTGTGAGTTCAATTCAAGGGCTGGTACACTAACAAACTAATTGTCTTTCAGATGAACAGTAAGCCCAAGGTCGGGGATGTGAGACGGTGCTTTTTAACAAGCATGCTAAAGAACTTTGGCGGATCTCAGCAGTAGGTTTGTCATGTATCCTTGCACTATCCCCCCTAACAACTAACGGTCTTCTGGGGCGTGCCTTGTATGGGCATATGCTACGGTATCGACGATAAATAAACAGAAAACACACACATGCAATTAACCCGTTGCTGTTTAATCCCTGCTTTTTCAAGCCTGTGATTTTATGATTTAGAAAACATTGTGAAAAGAGAAGAAATTGCTTCTGACAAGCAATTTCTTCTTTTTCCACACTATTTTCTACCCTACTGATTGGGTTATTTTTCAAATTAAATCCACTTTAAATTTTTGCCTGCAAAACGTTTTAATTTGGATAGGTCCAAAATTTTGTAATACAGGAAAGTGTTAAGTGACAAGCAGGTGGTTTAAACTAAGGTCAGACTGCACATGTTCCTGCGCCTGTAGAAGTAGGAATATAATTGGTTTAGAGTGGAAGGATTAAAAAGCTTTTTTTTTTCATTTCTCCTATGACCATTTCTCCTATGTTTTTTCTATACTTTTGTTTTCTTTCAGGATTACATTATATTTACATGAAGTTCTCACAAAAAAGATAAAAGAACATTATGTAAAATCATCTTGGAAAGCAGAGAAAGAGGAGAAATTCTCAAAGGCACTCTATCTTTTACTTGCATCTTTTCACCCACAAATTACAGCTCATTTATCAATTATCTTTGCAATATTCAATCAGCAATAAATAGTATATATAATATTTGTTTTGCTTTTTCGTAATGCAATTAAGTTATCATTGGAATAATGTTGTGGGAAAAGATGAAACAAACAATTTTTCCCTTTTCCAACATTTTATACATAACCATTCTGAAACAATTTTTATTCTATTCATCTAATTTTTTTTTTGTTAAATTAATGACTTCATTTATTTTTATTTTTTTCACCATTGAATGAAGGGTTCTTTAATATTTATTTTTTTGGACAGAAAAAAGAAATTGTCATCTGTTTCAAGTTTTACAATCATGACACATGGCCAATCATAAATTGATAGCTCTGGATCCCTGCCAGCAGTGAAAAACCAGAACCAATTGCAGCCCCACTTCACTGGTTGCCTGGTAACCGTGGGAGGTCTGTGGGACACCATGTGACACCTCATTAATATGCAAATATCACCATCACAAGACAAAGCAGAGCCTACCCATGTGTCATTGTTATTTGGAATATTTTTTGTCAAAACATCAGTTGACAATTATCATCTTGGCACCAAATGCCTTTTCTTCATTATACAAATTAATGCAGAGATTTGACATAATTGAAAGCTTTTAAAAGCACAAATATCATGTATATATCATGACCAGCCCGATTAGCTCAGTTGGTAGAGCACCGGACTTTAAAACCATTGAAGTTCGACGGCGTGGGTTCGATTCCCGGGCTGGTACACTAATAACTAGAAAGCCATGAATGGCTTGTGTCGCTCCACAGGCTTGAATTTCTTGTAATAGCAAATCTAAGTTTTGACTAGATTTTTAGATATTTTGGGTTTTACTGATGTTGGAATGATTTTCAAAGTTTCCACTATTATAACATATAGAGAAATGACTTCTGCCCATAAAAGACATATTTTTTATCCAATGACAATCATTTTTGGCTGCATGATAATGGATCACCCAAGGATCATACTAATGAAGTTTGATTGATATCCATCAGTTACATTCTGAGAAAATGATTTTCAACATTTCCACTATATAACATATAGTAGAAATGACCTCCGCCCATAAAATACAAATTTTTTATCCGATCACAATAATCTTTGGTAGGCTGATAAAGGGTCACCCAAGGATCATTCATGTAAAACTTGGTAGATATCTATCAGTTAGATTCTGAGAAAATGATTTTCAAAGTTTCTACTATATAACATATAGAGAAATGACCTCCGCCCATAAAATACATATTTCTCATCCGATCACAATTATTTTTGGTAGACTGATAAACGGTCACTCAAGGAACATTCATGTAAAATTTGGTTGTTATCTATCAGTTAGATTCTGAGAAAATGATTTTCAAAGTTTCCACTATATAACATATAGAGAAATGACCTCCGCCCATAAAAACATATTTTCCATCCAATCAAAATTATTTTTTGTAGACTGATAAAGGGTCACTCAAGGATCATTCATGTAAAGTTTAATTGGTATCCATCATTAGAACCTGAGAAAAGTCACTTTTTACCATATTTGGAAATTAGTCACGCCCATTAAATCCATGTTTTTCATTGGATCAAAATTTCTTGAACAACTTTGAAAGACGGTCACCCAAGAATTATTCCTGTGAAGTTTGGTTGAAATCCATCCAGTAGTTTCTGAGGAGAAGATTTTTAAAGAAAAAGTTTACGACCGGACGCACGGATGCACAGACGCACGGCCGGAAGGACGGACGCACGACGGACACAACGCCATGACAATAGCCCCAGTGGCTTTCAGCCAGTGGAGCTAAAAACTAATTGTCTTTCGGATGAGACGTTAAACCGAGGCCCCGTGAGACGGTGCTTTACACCGAGCACGTTAAAGAACCATGGCGGATCTCAGCAGTAGTTTCGTCATGTATCCTTGTAGACTGGTGGTTTAAACCGAAAATTTTCGAAGTGCGGGCACTTTTGCGGCATAAGGTCTCACTAGGCTAAATAGCTTCGGCAACCACCCCTGAACAGATTTTGCCCTGTTGCCCAAAAATAAAATCATAAATGAGGTCACAATCGGGGTCAAAGGTCACTAAGTACATTTAACGTTGTTTATGATTTAATATTCGTCTTTGAATAGAAAATAAATTCTAAAAGCATCAGTAAATAACATAGGAGCATTTTTTCTTAACTTTTTAAGTATTTGGTGTTTAGTTATATTATGTTAGGTCATATCTTTAACCCTTAACTCGACTAAAAAGGATGCATTACCTTGCTAAACAGACTACTGCTTTATGATTTTAGACAGAAAGCGTTGTTTAACCCTACGTTAACCTAAGATAACATTAATTTCGTATTTTATGGATGTCCTGGATTCATTAATATATTAACAATCCTGTCTCAAATCAAAGTGCTGTCAGCACTGTAAATCGTACATCATTGAGAGGCTGGGATAGTGCAATGGTTCGCCAATCAAAAGGGCTCAAATTTGGACAATAAGAGTTGGTAAAATCTTTAAATTTGTGAGTTTTTTTGTCTTAACAATCCATCTTTTCGAGGACATCGCCAGCTCATCCAACCTCGTGGGTCCGATTTTGAAAGTTTGCTGATTCGATAGCCCTCTGCTAGTCTAAATTATTTCTTAGCAGATTTTTACGTTGTTATAATGAGCACGCGCCAAGCTAAAAGCTTGTCTGTTAATATTATTCCTCTCTCTATAGAGTTTAAAAGCCTGTTTAGCAACAAACATTTTTCATTAAACTATTTACAATTTTGATTACCAACATGTTTGTATTTCAAGCATTGGGTTTTCCCAAATACTGTAAATGCATTTTCCATCAAGAAACACGTGAAATCGACAACTATGCTATTTATATCTTTGGTTTCTGACCAATCGATTAAATCTAGCAGCACTCTATGATTATTCATGAGTTGTTCTAAAAATAGATCGCTCTTGCTGCTATCCTATTTCAGTTTATCGTATGTTTTTGTCGGTTTATTTGTTGTTGAATAATTTTTCTTCATACTCAAATTTGAATTTAATGAAAATAGAATTGGAGCGTGATCAGAGTGCTCATTGAAATCAAATATTTCAAAATTACAAAATTATTTCTATTTGTTAACACATGCGAAAAAAAAGTAAACTTCCCACGCTCCCTGTTTGAGTGCAGACGACTATTGACTAATGACAAACAAGTTAATTGACACATTGCGAGCAGACGATGTCCATCTGAATTTACACGTGGTCTGAATTTACGCGTGGGTTTTGACCGAGTGATAATCATAACAGAATTTGATTGGTTGTCAGCCCTACAACTGGTAAATGACCGTTCGAGAAAGTTCAGAGCAGTAATATTGTAAGTGCTACAAATTAATTATACAGTTAACCTATTGTACGTTTCAACTCCTTCACTCAACCGAAAATCTTGTTATAAACACTGAAAATACTAACTGGTAATTACTAAAAGCGAAAATTACATCAAATTTTGTTTTAGCCTCTTCTCTATTTGTCGAAAAGTAAATAAGGTATAAACAAAGTTTGTAGATTGTGACTGAAAAGGCCGTTTCTTCGGTGTTTGAAAACACATAATTTGGTTTGAACACATTGCTCAGAAGATAAGGGTAAAAATGTACTGGGTCAAACAGACTGGATTTCTGGAAAACGGTAGATATAAATCTACTGCTTCGCAGTACGATTTAAAAATTACTAAACGTTTGTTTGTCAATGACGTTATACTTTTCAGCCTATAAAAGGGATAAATGGGCCTTAAGTTTAGGTACACATTTGGACAAACAACAACATGAGATTGTGTAATAAACAAAGTAAATTAGAAAAACAAAAACAAAAAAAAAAAAAAAACCAACATTGTGACAAGTTGTGATTTGAAGACTCTGGTAGAATAAGATAATTATTCTTGGATGTTTCTATTTTTTTTTCAAATATATGAAAAATACGTTACCCATTTAGAATATATTCAAAAGAAGATACAATATATGGAGTTATCAAAGATTAGAACTTCTTTCATTTTCTAATTTTAGTGTCTCTTTTCATTTTCAAAATGTCTCGAACATAAGAAAATTGTGTAACAATCGAATATCGTTAAAATATAAGTGTAAGTAACTACTTTTTACGCTATTGAAACCCTAGTTATCAACATTGGCATCTCCAAAATGACTCACAGCTCATTTATTAAGTATGTTACATTTAAGTGAAATATCAATGGAATTGATTAACGTATTCAAGTACATGTAATGCATTGGATGAAAAAACTACATAAAAAACTTTCTTTGGGAGGTCAAATATGTGTAACATACGTTACCCATAAAATCTGATAAAAAAAAATATAATTAGAAGATACGTTTTGTATTTCACGGATTGCATATCACAGTTTCTCTTATTTATTTCAAAATCTATATCATGTGGGGTATCACGCCCACAATTTATGTTACTGTGAACCATTTACTTGTAAGATACGTTTTATTATTATATTCTTTTGAAAGCATAAAAATCCTGCTCAACTTTATTCACCTTAAAATAACTATTAAAACTCAAACAATGTCTTTTCTCAACCCAGAGAGAGATTCAGTGGCTTGAACTGAAATGCTGTCCAATTCTACACTTTGGCTCACTTGCCTTGGTCATTAAGTTTTTTGCCCATAAACAGCCCCTGTGATGTTGGGCTCAAACTACGTATCTTTAGGCAAAAGGCAATCTCATAGACGTCACTTTATATTTTATCTGAATAAACAGAAGAAAAAGTAACATTCCCCATAGATTACTAGTAAATATTAATTAAATCAGCAAAGCTTTAGAAGGTAACTTATTTCATTTAGAACAATGTACAGCAGCTAGTTGTGATTACGACGAACGGCTTCTTGACAGAAGTCCGGAAACGAACGGAACTATAACCTTAAATGTATTTTTTCCGCAAGCTTACGTCTGTATAGTTACACTAATAACGCACAGTGCTACGATCGTGCTAGTGTGTCGATCAAATTTCTACCACGTCAGAAACGCAATTGGACTTGATTAAAAGTAAAAACCTCTTGTATCAGGGTCTAATATGATCTTTTACGCTGCTATATTCGTCGAAAAGAACCACATTCGGGGCATTGTCTTTCCACACCGGCTGTTGGTTCAGCCGTTAACCAACACACGTTTTTCTAAATCATTGATCGGCTGTTGTTCTATGTGGTAAATCTAGACTTTTTGAAAGGGACATATGAATATATCCGAGTAATGAAACTGATCTGTTTCCACGAAAAATGTATAATTTGAAACGAAATTGGATTAGAATTATATATTACTATGGTGCAAGTTTCAAGTTCCCTCTTTTCCTACAAAAGACGTGTTACTTAGTTTGACTTGATCAAGATGAGTGCCTAGACAAATTATTGTGGAACGTAAGTAACATTCAGAAATCAGAATCTAACCATAGGTAGTTACATCTTTTTTTAAGTTTTTTTTAAATTGTAAGTGCATTTTAAAGTTGCATTTGACAGAATTGTTTCTCATTATATTATGAGTATTGTTATTTTCAACACAACCTGTGATATTGTGGCGCATATTTCATAACCCTTATTCGTGTATAAAACCGAGGATGTAACTCCAGAATTTTTTTCAAAAGGCCATTTTATTTTGTATCGATGTAGCTTTGTATCGATACATATTGCTCTAAAATTCCTTTTTTTTGTCCGAAAGGGCAACGTTTGACCATAAAGACCATGTTTTTGTTTAATGCGGAATTCAAATATCGTTATTCTTTAAAGGATCAACGTATTTTGCTACCAAGTTTTCGCCGTTAGATATATTCTTTCAGCAGAAAGTGATCGATTTATCACCAGTGATAATTTTCTAAATGCAAATATTGGCGTTTTTCAATGATACGCATTGACATAATCTTTAATTGTTCTCGTCTACATTTATCAATTTCATTTTCACGAAACGAGTAATACATGTAGGTTGCACTCATATAGTATTATAGATGTATAAAATGATGTATTATAAGATGCATTTTTACTCTTCTATCCTTTTAGAAATTCATTCCCACTCAATTAGCAATAGCACAATAGATTGTAAATATAGAAGAAAGATTTAAATCGATTTTACAAAATGGTTGAATCAAATGTTGTTACATAGATAATTACATTCGTTACGTTTTTCTGTCGCGGTAACGCAGATCTATCGATTACAAAGGTATTATATATTATTTCATGATTTGTCGTGTTTTGGAACAACAGTTCTTTGAGATATTAAACACAAAAAACAGAACAAAAAAGCACAATCAAATGAATTTCAAAACTTACAAATACAGGCGATACAGACCAATATTCTGGGATATAACGTATTTTACCAGTATTTTCGTTACATCTTTTATTTGTGATCGGCCATTTCGATATCAATCAAATCTTTCTTAGCTACTGCTTAATTTATCAGTACGGTTATTATCAAAAGTATTGCCAGAGTTTTCAGGTGAAAGGCCCAATGATATTTCCTATATGGAGTATTTTAAAGTAACGTGTTTTACAATTACCCTGGTAGTCATCGTGTAACTGGTAACAATTATAAACATAATATTGGGTTGCGAAAAGGTTATATTTGCTCAAAATAAAAGGAACATAAAAATGATATTAAAGAATACAAATCACTAGCCACAATAAAGTTTTCTATATGGAGTTTTTTAAAGTAACGTATTTTACCATTACACGGATAGTCAGAGGATAAGTGCTTGCAATTATAGATATTACTTTTGAATGTGAAAAAGTTATATTCACCAAAAACAGATTAATATCACAAAAATCGCACAAGAAAAGCTTACGACAAGTTGGATTTTTTATAGGTAAACTGAAAAAGGGAACACAGTTCTTCATTTCGCTCCTTAAAAAACTGATAAAAATAACAGACAGGTGGACGAATATATCAAGAAAACTGTGTATGATGTTGAGAAAACAATAGGTCTATAGATTAAAGGCATTTCAATTTGATTCTGATACGTACAGCTTACAAATGCCCGTCATTCATCGTCTATGTGCCATTATTATTGAATTTTTCACCGTTTTGCACCCGATGACCTTTGACCTCATTTATTGACCTTAAAAATGATTTTTCAGTTGGGAAACAGGCAGATTCTGAAAGAGCAGGTGTAACTCTTCAACTTAAGCCCTGTTGCCCTTCATGCCGCGAAAGTGCCCACAAACTCGATTTCTAGCGCACTTATTCCCATATGGCCGCCTGACTATTGCACTATCTCCCGTAACAACTAACCGTCTCCTGGGGGCGTCGCTCATATGGGCATATGCTACGGTAGCGACGATAAATAAACGGAAATACACACACATATATCATGCAAATGACAAACACTAAGTTACCTTTGTGTATTGCTTTACATATTTTCAATAAAGAGATAAACAAATAAATTATTGATTTCATGAAGCTATGAAATTAAAAACCTTATCACAATGTATGACTATGCAAACAATGAAGGTCAAAATGCCTCTGTTTTCAATAAAAACCAGAAGATGCCTATTTATAATTATCTTGAAATTGATCTAAGACTGAAAATGTATAAAAGCTGTTAACCCTTTTCATGCTGAACCCGTAATATTCCTGCATTGGCAAGAACAATAGACAAACTTGAGCCTGCGAATTATGTGCAGTCTGATCTTTGTCTATACCACCTCTTTTACCTTCTATGAAACCAGAAAATCTTTAAAATTTAATTTTTTAAATGAAAACTGACCCCAATTTAATGCATACATTGCTGTGGGCGCTTTGAATTGTTGCAATTTTGCCTAGATCTTTCATTCATCATGACAAGGGTTAAGATCATCAAAAAGTATTTGTGATATTAACCCTTTGCCTGTTGCTCATAGCATTTTCCTGCTATATGTAAGGCTTTTGCACATAGTATAGACTAAGATCAGCCTTTACAGACATACAGTCTTATCTTAGCCTACATTTCCAAGGCTTAGCGCGAAACTGTTGTTACTCCCTATATGTTTTTAGGGAGTTACAACTGTTTTGTGCTTAGCCAGCAATTTCCTCCTTTCTAGTAACTAAAAGTGAAAATTTTGAGTGTGACTACATGGTTGAAAAAAAAAAAATCAGCAAGACAAGGTTTAACCATTTATTTTAGTTTCTGTGTTATATTCTTAAAATAATGTGTTGGAAAAAGTTGGCGTTTGTCATTTTCAATGTGTGTGTAAACATGATATTCCTGAGATATTTCAGTGATAATTCATTTTAGACCTATCTAAAAAGGTGGGGTGAATCTAAAAAACCCAAAACTTATTTATAATCTAATGTAAATCAGGATAAGTTTAAAATGTACTGTTAAAAATAACTTTATCATAATTAAGTACTATTTCTCATACATTATTCAGTAATTACATAGTATCCAATTATTATCTTATCTTCCTTGTTTATTTATAATTTTTTGTTCAATTATTTTTTCATATATTTTCTATTCATTTATTTGGTTTATTTTATTTTTCATTATTTAACACATGTCTATATCTATATTTGATTGACAGGTAAGTATTTCAATTATGCCTACCAGGTAGCCAGACTAAGGGATACAATCAGATTAAAATAGTGAGACATTTCTAGAATATTTGACAACAAAAACCAAGCTGACAAAAATAGTATAACCCTTGATCCCTTTTTATGCAGGGTCTTAAGGGATCTTTCTGAGATACAAAAACAAGTAGCCTCGACCCTAAAAGTATGTGACGTGCCTATAGACTCTCTGGGGCTCAACAGTCTTCAATTTCTTTCCTGAAGTCAAGCCCCAAAATTATATTAATATACATTATCAATTTCTTAGCCTTTTACTAGGGAAGCTCTTCATGTTCCAAATACAACATTAAAGCCTAAAAGAAATAGTCTATACATAAAGCAGGGATTCTCAAAATATAAAGAAAGACCCCATAAGATTTCAAAGTTTGAGTCCTTTGGACCCTATTTTGTTGATGTCAGACTAAAATCTTGCTTTCTATGAATGTGTTTTAAAGCCTTTTAAATATTGTCAACCTAGCTCATTGTTGGATACCGGCAGAGCCACAAGGGGTTATGGGACTTGACTTGGATCCAACCTGTAATATAATTTATCATTCATGAGGTTCTGTTGAGGTTCAATCAAAATATTGTAGTTCCGGTAAAATACACCCCCCACCTTTTTGTAATTTACTGCATTAGTGAGCGTGAAGTTGAAGTAGAAGCTGCAGCATTTTTGGTGGATTATGGAGTAAACAGTAGTAAATCATTTGATAAACTTACTACCCAACTGGTGAAATTGTCAAAATCTTATACCTGACTTTCATTCATTTCACCCTATCTGACATCATCTTAGCAGAGCCGAAAAGGTCACAATCAATATTCTCAAGCAATCACATGCAAAATGATTTGCTCCAAGAAAAAGTGTCTCAAAATCTTCATATTTGGTCTCAATTTTGCATTAAAGAAATGGAAAAAACCTTTGTTATAAGAGTAAGATTGAATGTAATTTCTTTTCGTTAATACAAAAACGTGGCTATGCCTCTCCTGTAAAAAACACACATTTTTTTGTCACTCATTGAAATATAAATATCTTACACTGATACAGTGTATAATCTTCTTTATATTTATAATAATATTAAACATACAATAATATCGTAAGCTCATTCCCAAGATTGTATCAACAACAATTCTCTGTTAAAAACCTCACCAACAAAAAATCTAGAACAAGGAAAAGATAAAATTTATTCTCTTACAATAATCCATTTGTGGATTTAATTTTACTGTTTCAAAATAAATAATTTGGTATTCCTTAAGCAAGTCCTTACAATTCTGGGTATAAATTGGTCAAAAACTTTCATGGATGATATGTGACAATTTTACAAGTGGATTATCAATGGAAAAGACTATAGAATAAAAATATAAGTTTTCATGAATCTGAAATGTTTCAAAATTATAATCATTTGCTTAAAAGCATATTTGATTTTATGCATTTTTTATAACATAATATATTTCTGTGCATTCAAATAAACATGTACTATTTTGATTGTATTTGCTTGCAAAAGCCACAAATAATGATGTCAAGGGTGACATAAATATTAATAAATCTATGCAAACATGCCATGTCAAACCACAATTATGACATCATCTGGCATTGGCTTTGACAATTCATCTTGACCAATCACAATGTCTGGGTAATTTGCATAATTTCAAATAAACCAATCACAGTTGTTTCTGTCATTGCATGTTTACAAAGTGTCCCTGTATGATTGGCTGTCATGCCCCAAGGCTACCAAGATACCTAAAATTCTTTGATCCTACCTGGGTAAGGTCAAGGTGTTAAGGTGTACTCAAAACTTGTGATTCCAAGGTAATCTGGTGACCTTAGATGTTTTTATTCATCTATCAAGGTAATTAAGATTTTGTTGATTCCAGCTTTTCTAGGACAATGACATCAAAAGAGATTAGTGCATTTTGAGACATTTGAGTTAACTTGTAAATCTGTTTACTTAGAATGTCATTGTTGGCAAGTTACAGTTGGCTAAGGTGAACCTTGAGGACAGGAAGTTAAATGATCAGGTCAGATTTATATCATTTTTTAATTTTCTTTTCTTTTTTTGCTTGTTGTTTTTCTTATTTTTTTACTGTGATACATCAAACATTAAACTCAATTTCTATTAGTTTGCTTAAAATTCAAATTTTATAATATTGTATTATATCATGTCTTGCAACTTATTTTACAAAATTATTCTTAAAATACATGTTTGATTTTTTGAAAGTAACATTTTTTGAAATGCATGTTCAACATTTTGAAGTTAAATTCATGCCATTATTATGTGTCATAATGATCAATTTTCATTTCATTTCTTCATATTCTATATCACTTTTCTCGCGAAAAAATATACATACTTACTATTATTATCTGGATAAGCTTTAATTTGTTTTATAATTTCCCAAACTTTAAGAGTCTACGACATCAAAAAATGTGCAGCAAGCAATCCTATTTTTATTGGGGGGGGGGGGGGGGGGCATAGCTTGTCCTATTTCTTAAAATCTTTGCGTTGTCTCTGAAGGTTTCCTTAGGTAAATTGTTTTCACATTTGGCTGATTTTCCATTTACAAATTAACCATTTTTTAAAAGCTAGATTTAGCAACATTTTTATCATCTTAGAAAGGATAGGACAAAAGCCTCTTTTTAGCTAGAACACATTTTTTAAAACCTGCCATTCAAAACCTGCATCTACATACATACATAATATAACATACATCATTTTGGAAGGGTAATTTACTTCTGAGATAGAAGAGAAAACTAATTAGTATTGATTTCATGGCAGAGTAAACCTAAAAACCTAATCACACTATGAACACGCAAAGCAGAATCAAACAATAGTGTGGTTGGCGTTTTAGGTTCATACTCCAATGAAATCATGAATACTCTCTTAATATATTATAACTTTATATCATAAAGCTACACAAGAAAATCTGTGATTATCTAGGACTACTTTTCACAACACCAAACAAATTGGCTACATACTCAAAATAACTTAGGTAATGACATCAATTTTTATTCAAATCAGAATGCTCCATAATTGATGGTTGCGACTAGAACCTAATGGTTATGAAAAGAAACAGAGATATTACAGATATAAATAAATAACACATAGAAACTAAACAATCTTTGTTAACCCTTGTCATGCTGAAACCAGAATATACCTGCTTTGGCAGGATGTTTGGAAGAACATCAGTCTGATCTTACTCCATACAACCTGATTTTGCTTTTTAAACCAGAAAAGTTTCAGAATTCATAGTTTCTAAATCAAATGCTGGCTCTCAGTCAGGACATACAGAGCTTTCAGCACTTTGATTGATTTATAACTTTGCCAGGTTTTTAATCCAGTATAACAAGGGTTACAATGTTGATTCTATGATGAAAAGAGCATGGGCAAAGTTTTAAGGGAATAGCTTTAAAAGAACAGTTTTAACTTGTGATTGCCGCCCCTGTATTCAGCATGCAATCTGAACTAAGCAAGCAATCACCATGTACCTGGACCAAGCAATTGCTGGAAAATTTAACCTGTCATAAGCAAGCACATTTAAAATGTGTCTAAAAGGCTGGCTTTAAACAGTTCTGACTGTAACAGACATATATATAACAGATGAACCTAAAGAAATATCAAGTTTAGTAGCTAACCAAAAATAGAGATTTGACACTGTTGCAAATCAGGGTTTTCATTAGCATCCAAAAGCAAAGAGTCAATGTCCCTTGAGTCAAAATTTCCAAGAGTCAAAATGAAAATCTCAAGAGTCAAACCGTGACAGAATCATGCACCCCTTCTCCCCCATCCAATAAAAAGTATCAAATTAATAAAAAAGAAGAAAAAAAAATGTTTTAAATGAACTGAATTAGATAAAATTAGGTCCAGTTCATATTTCCAAAGATGTCTGAAAATTAACTCAATAAATGATATATAAGTTTTCACTCTCATAGTTCACCACAATGTCCAGTCATTAAATATCTAATTAAGAGCTTAATATCAGACAAATTACAAATTATTTCGTAAGTACAAGTTGAAAGGGTTTTGAAGTTGCATATTGTGTAAAAGCTCCTAATAACTTAAATTTTTCAACAAAAGATGTGGAGCCAACCACCAAAACCCATGACAATTCACAACTGATCTTCCTCTAAATTTTCATCGAATTACTATGTAGATAATGTTCGAAATGTTAAATTTTAGTGAAATCAGAGTTAAAGAAAAACAGGTTTTGGCTTAATTTCACAGGTGTCAAATGACTGTCAATTACGATAGCCGATGCGAAGCCTCTCACAGAGTGTTTTAATATTGCCAATCAAGCTAGGTGTTATTAGACCATCAATTAATTAACTATTTTCCAAAAATATGACACACTTATAACAACCCTTGACACACAGATGCTGATTTTGAAGAGTAAAATTGACACACAGACTCAAATTTCCAAGAGTAAAAATTCCATCATTTTGGAATTCTGAGCATCAAAACCCTGGGTCCCAGGTCAAACGGAAACCCAGCACATATCATTATTATCTTAGATGATTCAATGTGACAAGAATAGACATCCCATTCTATGAATATTCGAGCTAATGGCTTTGGCTAATGTGTTGGAGAAATATTTTCTAGCCCAAGAAAGGCCCATACTGAAACCCTTTTTTTTTTATATGTAAAAAATAATTCTTGGTTAAAGGTAGCCTTACAATATGCATACTTATGAGTATGTATAGTGCAGTTTATTGACTTGAATCTGACCCCTGCCTTTTAGATGAATAGAAATCTGATTATTCCTACTCGGCTTTGCACATGCTTTCATAGGAATGAATAACGAACGATATTGAATGTAAAATACAATTTGTTAATTGATAAAATATGTCAGTAATTGTTATTTAAGCATTTTTTCCACAGAGGTCAAAGTCTAGTCAAATTAAGAAGGCTATAGGTATGAAAATTTTCAATTACTAATCAGAATGTAAAACATATATTGATAAAATTTTATTATTTCATAGAAACATTTGTCTTTAACACTAAGTGAAAATACTGTAAGTATTCTAATAGATACCCATGCTTACCCTTTTTCAGAGGTAGAAATTTACCATTTTTGATGTTATTTTACAAGCTATTGAAGCATCTAATAAAGGCCAATACCCCAAAATTAATGTCAATATATATTCGACAGAGGTTTTAATGCACATTTTCCCAATTTAAATGTTAAAATTTTGTGCAGATTACGTTGAATTTTTATCATTTTTCTTAACAAATATTGACAACTTCAAGCAAAACAGTAGTAATTGCCTATATGTTTACAGGCAGATACAACTGTTTCGTATTGAGCCATTGATAAATAGTGCTGTCTCTTATAAAAACACACCCCTTTCCTATGGAAATATGATGATATTAATAGAACCATGAGGTTTTATAAGAGCTTTTATGGTATCTACATTTAGATACATCTAAAAAAAAGATTTAATCCAAAACACTTTCTCAAGCTTAAAATTATGTAACATTACAATAAATGAACAAAGCATTATATAATATTTCCAATTTGTTTGTACTTTGTAGTCAAATATTTGTCATTGAATTATATCTCCTGCCCTTATAAACCCTTCTTTTGCTATAATAACCTGCCAGAGTTTGAATACAAGGGCACCATATTAAGGTGTCTGGGCAAAACTTATGTAAAAGCCAGTAATATTAAAATATTTAAGAAAAAGTCGATACCTTGTAACTGTGGTAGGTGTTACCTGTGAACTTAAGGATAGGACCAGTCTTTAAAAAAACTTGACCTTGCAAAATTAACTTTAAGACAATCCTGTAAATGCACATCATTATGATCTATCATTTTGCTAAATAATTCAGTATAGCCCATTGGTTAATTTTTGGCAGACAGGTGGACATCACGATGTCCAAAAAACTCAGAATTCAGGGGTATAAAAAACATCTTCAAAGTTTTTTTCTTGAAATTTATGTGTGCTTTTTTTGAAAGTGTTCACAAATACAGAAGAAATATTTTATAGCATACCACAAAGAAAAAAAATCTCCTTAACATAAAGGAGGATATGAATTTAAAGGTGGGAAAGGTAGAAAACTCTAAGATTTACATGAGACATTTTTTTTCATAGAATTTTCTCATTAGCACATTTTAACAACAGCCAGAGTTCTCTACATATTGCTTTAAGGCCACCCCCACCCCTTGCCCCTTCCAATAAAAGAGAGTAAGGATAGAGATCAGACTGAACATGTGTGTAGTGCATCTTTGTCTACACATCCTGTCAAAGCAGGTATACAAAGGTAAAGATAAGAGGGGTGATAAGGCAGTCTAAAATCTTTATTTCTCGTTTGAAACCTTATGCTGTTGGTTCTAATTTTAATTGGCTCAAAGAGATGGTTTCAATGTGTACCCACAATATAGGATCTGTGCAAGAATTGTTGAAATTTCTTAATTTGAAATCCAAAATACTCCCTCTTTCCATAGCTCTGGGTATAATTTTAGTCACACATGACTCAATTGAAAATAGCAAAAATTGGCATTTTAAAGCACAGACATTTTTACAATGAAACTGGGGTGGGTGGGTGGGGTGGGGTCAGGGGGAAGCCAGTCTAAAATCTTTATTTCTCATTGTAACACTAAAATGTCACAACAAAAGGTTTAAGCCTTAGGGCTTCACCTGGAATTTATCACATTCTTTTGTAACTGATAAAACCTTTCTTATAATATTACCTCAGATAATGTCATTTTTATCCCTTTTCAAACCAACACTGAACAATGCAAGGTGGTTAAAATATGCTAAATCCTCTATGAACAAATATTAGATATTGGAATTTTTCTTAATTCAAAAAGATTGTTTGTCTGATAATAATTTTTAAGAAGAATTATAATGGTTTTAAATGTCTAATAAAGAAATAAGTTCTGGAAACAAGATAATAACATTTTCTTCAGTTTAAGATTTTGTTGTTTTCTTAAGGAAAATGTTTTTCTCTCTTATTTTTCGAACTCAAATTTGTAATGCTAGAAAGATCATTATTGAACTGAAAATTTCAACCATCAGTTAGACTAGGCAATCTGCTAATTCTGTCTGTGTCTTTTTCGGTATTCAGCAGGCCAATTTTTGCCTGACCAATGATTTTTGCATATTGATGCCACATCTGGAAACAGCTGTAACATTCAACACTTTCCTGTTTTACACAATTTTTGGACCTGTCCAAATTCAAAGGTTTCCCTTTAATTTGAGGTGAATTTCCTCGATTCTAGGACAAAATCCCCTCCAGACAAAATCCCCTCAACGTTTTTTTGACATGGCGGACAATATCCCCTCGGTCATTTTAACAACGCGGACATAATCCCCTCAATCCGTTTTTTGAGGCGGACAGAATCCCCTCCATTAATTTGTTTGGGCGGACATAAGCCCCTTGGTCTGATTACCGAGGCAGACAACAGGGTCCAAAGAATTCAGAAAAAGGCACTCGTCCTGCAGGGCAAGTGACTTGAAAAAGTAACTCGTCCTGGTTTGATTGTCACTCGCCCTTTAATAGGCCTAGGGATCGTCAAAGACCATGCTTTGTATCTAGAAGTGCAGACGAAACGAAAGTACAATTTTTATGACATTCAAAAACATTAGATTCCGGGCAATAAATACCGGTAAAAAAGATCGGGACAAGTCAAATCATTTTATCATTTGCAAACATACAATACCATGAATTTTTCGGGTAAATTTCAATGATAAGTGACAAAAAAAGTAGTGCATATGAATATAACAGGGGGAAATTTATTTCTGTTTCCAATACTTTCCTTGGTAGTGAGATCGATTTGTTTTTACGATGTTCGGCTACCGACTTATATCATGCGAAAACCGCAAGTTTTATTTTTAGAAATCAAAGTACATGACTGTTTGCAGTTCAAGGTGTTGCAAACTTTTATCACCATGAACTTTTTCGAAGCGTCTTTTTTGTATTTTATCCAATTTTATCCTGACACTAATCATAATGATTTAATGCCATTCATTCTTCACTCGTCCGGGAGGACGACTCCCTTTGAATTTCCACTCGTCCTCCGGGATTTCTTACTCGTAAATACGAGCGGACGAGTGGATTCTTTGGACCCTGAGACAATATCCCCTTAATCAAATCTACAAGGCGGACATAATCCCCTCAATTGGCGGACACAATCCCCTTCAAATACAAGAAAAAACAGCAAAACTTTCGTTAAAAATTAAATCATTGCAAAAGAAAACTCTTACGTTCTTATGTGTATAGGCTTAAAAATCATCCATAACAAGGACGCATCCAAGCATACTTAAGTACGTCATTTAGTAAGTCTTGTACGTTCAAAATCATTGAATAAAGAAAAGAAAAAAATACTTACTTTAATGTAAAGATTGTAATCCTATTCAAAATTCAAGATTTCTTTTCAAACCCAAATTAGACATGACGTCATGATATAATAGATTGGAGGTCGCGTGTGTTTTCACAGTGAAACTCTTTTCTCTCGTGTGAACTTGTAAATGGCTCTGAGTAAACAATATGTAGAAAAACGAAACATATGATTTTTTAAGCTTCTCTGATTAAAACTATCAGAGGTAATTTGATAAAATACAAAGACCAAATCTGCTGCTATACTATTTGATTAAAGGCTTCAAATTAAAGCGGTCTTCACATTAAAAATTTAGACCATACCAATTAACAGTTCGGATATTCTTAATTGGTTTCATGTGTTAATTGTCAGGTAACACTTTTCTTTGTAGAAATGTAGACCGTATACGAGAATAGAAAATGCTGATTTACAGTTTGGATTTTCTTAATTGGTATCAACTTAATTAGTGGGCAACATTATTCTTTCAGGAAATATAGTAGTTTAAAGAATATAGAATAATTGACTTGATTGAAATAATTTATTTCTAAACTTAAACAATAAACATAGCTCTATCTACTCGAACTACGAAGGGGATTCTGTCCGATTTTTATGTTACCTTGAGGGGATAATGTCCGCCTTGTAATTCAGAACGAGGGGCTTATGTCCGCCCTAGCAAATTAATGAAGGGGATTCTGTCCGCCTCAAAAAAACGGATTGAGGGGAATTAGTCCGCGTTGTTAAAATGACCGAGGGGATTCTGTCCGCCATGTCAAAAAACCGTTGAGGGGATTTTGTCCGGAGGGGATTTTGTCCGGTTACCATTTCCTCTAAACAATCATATAAATAAGTAAAGAAGAAAACCATCACAAATAAAAGAAGAAGTCTCAAAACATCCTAAAATGTAAGTTTTTGGAATGATTTTTCTTGCAGGGGGCTACTATTAGGCAGGGTGCTATTATTAGAAGAAACATGGTAACTGCAAAAATTAAAGCCCTTGCAGTTGTTTTGGCCTAAAATCTAATTGTATTTATTATCTCTCTCTATTTAGATTTACCAAAAAAATAAAAGAGATATAGAATTGATCAATTTCTATTTAAATACATGTATTATCAAATTTTAATAGATAAGCGGTTCTAGTCCTTTTCCATTAGTGCATCAAAATGCTTGGACAATCATTATTCTGTTAATATATTTTTGAATTTTATTTTTATTCTGCAAGACAAAATAAAGAACATATGCTTGAGGAAGTAGGGGGGATTTACAAGATGACAGACTCAAACCTGAGACCACCTGGATCAGTTTGTGTGTGGGGAAGAGGGTCAGCCTGCACCAAATTGATGCCAGGTTCTCTCATCACAAACAACAACAGGAATGAACAAGGAGGACACAGTATTATATGAATGACATTTAAAAGGTAACCACATCAATTACTCTACTACCCTGGTCATGCTGAACCAGATCATACCTGCTTTAAAAGGAGGTGAAGACAAAAATCAGCCTGCACACATGTGCAGTCTGATCTTAGTCAATACCACCTGATTTTCCTTTTTAAATCAGAAAAGTTGAAAAATATTTTCAAAATAGATACTGCCTCACAAAAAGGGCACTTAGTGCCTTTGGCACTTTGATTTTAATGTATTTTTGCAAAGGTTTTAATTTAGCATTACAATGGTAAATTAACACTCTTGGGACCGTTACAAAATATTCCTATTTTTTTATTGCCAATTTCCTCTAACTGTACTATTTTCAAGGTGATATTTTTTTCAACTTGAATATGAGTTTCCTGTCTCATATTTGAAGATTCACAATATTCTTAAAATATAGGTTATTTCAATCAATTGAAACACGTTTTTAGTAAAAAGGATTGACAGATATACTTTTAGAAACAGTGATACATTCATTTCTAAAATTCCTTGATTTAAACAAATGCACGACAAAATAAAGATAAATATTTCCAATAAATAGTATTTTTTTTAAATCATTTTTATGGACAAAAATGTTGTTGTAGTGTCTGGTTGCATTTTCAGTTTTGATATTTTGAGGATTTTGTTAAAAAAGATATTTCAATAATTATGGAACATATCACAGTCAAATACTTTTTAAATGAACCAGATGCCTAATCATGACATTGTAGTATATTGTCTGGTGTCATTCACTGCCATCTGACAGACTTGGGTATAATTCCCTGCAATTGTCATATTATGTTAATTGATGCCACCATGTCATAAATGGTGTCTCTATATATATGCCTGAACAAATTTTATCAGCACTATCAGAAATTATATTGTGATGGGAACATGGAATTAATTGGATGCATAAGTACAATTTAGTAATCAAATCTTTTAACCTTTTCAAATATATTACATTTTTCTGTTTGTTGTCAAAATAATCTGTCAAAGCAAATTCAAAGCAATTACTAGCAACATTTATAAGTTGGAGTAAGATTACTAAAACCATTCTTGTTTTTTTTTCTTTTTATGAAGAAAACATTGTGGACTATGAAGAATATTTCTATTGTCACTTATTCTGGATTTTTTTATCAAATTATTTTATAAAAAAATTTACTTCAGGTTTGTAAAACTAAATGAAGATTTTGGAAAGAGTTAAACAAATAAAATGAAATGAAAACACAATTCTGGAATTTGCTTGATTTTTATCTTTACCCCTTTTTTTTCATAGTTCCATCAGAAAAATAGTAGAATGAAGATAAATACCTTCCTATTTCCTAGGAATGCTTATGTTAAAATCAAATTATGCAAATATGAACATGCATAAAAAATGGGTGAAAAATCCAAACTTGAAATTATCTACAACTCTTTGGAAGTGAGTCAAGTTTTCACAGTTCATAACTAAGAATTTATTCAATTCAAAGTATAAACAAGAATCAGTCTACATATGTGCAAAGTGATTTTATTATATATTGCATGTGTTTCCTTCAAACAAATCTTGGGTCACAAAATAATATTACCAGTTTAGCACTTATATTTTAAGCAATGTTTTTTTCAGCATGTAAAGGGTTAAGCAGTGTAACAGATAAGAGGGGGTAAAAAATCTAACCAAACTTAATATTATGAGTACTCATTTGTATCTTCTTATAGGATACAGAATGAAGGATTTGTGAAGGTATTGTCAAAATATTTAAATTTGAAGTCCAAAAAACCTGATTTCTTTCTGTAACTCTGGTTAAGGTTTAACCTAGTAGGATATGGACCTGAAGAAGACAACCACCTCCTGTACAGAACCATTCTACAGAAGACCACCCTCTGTGTATATAGCTGTCATTATATTGTGTGACAAGGGGCATATTAGCTTGCACCAATGTAATGCCAGGTTCTGTACTCAGAGGAACTCAAAAAGCCCGAAGATGTTTTACAGGAGGACTTTTTTTTTCAGCATTTCAGATGGTATTTTTCATCCAGACAATATTTATATACTGCAGGTTTTGTGTGTGTATCTTTTTTTTAAATCATTTTCAATGGTGTTAAGTTGACTGACAAAATGTATTAAATTGATAAATACCTGTATGCAAGGGTGTTGAAATCCCATGTCCGACTTGTTTTCTACTTATGGGCTAATACTTTTTTCTAGGCCACTTGTCCACGGGCAAGTAAATACCAGAGCAATTCTTGAAACAGTACTAAAAAGATCTTGGAGAAAAGTCATCCTTTGATTGTATCAAACGGAATAAAAGATTGTCTTTAATGAAGAAAATGCTGGGTACAGCATTTTCCTCATGAAAAACAAAGTTTTTCTCATAATTTATCTACCCATTTTTTTGTGTAGTTCATTTTGATTCTTGACAAGTAAGAATTAAGCCTTTACTTGTCCAGGGACAAGTGGAGAACAGCTGTATTTCCACACACTGCTTTATGCTCCTTCCTTTAGCAGCTTGATTAATAATTCATCGGGAAGAGAAAGACAGCAGAAAGCTGACTGACCTTTCATGGTATCATAAAGTGAATATCTTATATTTAAATGATAGCACTTAATGATGCTAGGGGAGGCAGCATGCTAGTTCATTGAAATGTGCATAGTGGTCAAAACACTGTCAATTTTTTTGATTGAAACATTCAAGTTATCTGTGTACTATCAATTGTATATACCGTAGATCTCCTAATAAACACTCCTTGGAGCTATACAAAACATGGCAAGGAAGCTTTTATTAAGTATGCATTTTCTGTATTTTTTAGGCCATTTTGCAATTAATTTGAGGTGAATTTCCTTGTTTAGAGGAAAGTCATCTCAAATTAAAGAAGAAACCACAAAAGTGCTTAGATTTAGGCATTTAAAGTGGGTAAAAAATGTAGGTGTCCTTTATATTTATATTCAAAAAAGTCACTATAAAGTTTAAAATATATCTAACTGAGTTATGGGCAAAAATAAAGATAAAATAAAATTATTTAATAAATATAATTGTCATTAATAGTTTAGCTTTTGAAATTGCCAGTGAAAAATGGATAGATTGTGCCTTTATTTTTTTTCAGCAACATGAAAACTTTGGCCTGTCACCCTGTATTTTACAGTGCAAGTCATATGATGAAGGAACTAGCACTTAAAATGCTGGGTGATGCGTCAATGGACCAACTCATGAGAGACAAATGAATTCTGAAGGATGAAATGTTTACTTTTTCTTAATTCTGTAAGATTTTTACCACTATGGAAACTAATTTGAGCCTGTGTGTTTTTAAACAGTCTTCAATTCTTTTCTGAAGTTGAGTCCCACAAATTCATATCAAATACCTTACCTTTATCCAGGGAAAAGCTATAAATCTACAAGGTACAAGATAACAGCCTAAAAGAATTAGTCTATACCTACAGCCAAAACTAAAGGGAGGACACCTAAGATCCAAATGATTTTGTGGCCTTTTGACCCTCTTGGGTTGCTGGCGGACTAAAACCCTGCAACTATTGGTCTATTACCCTGTATTTTACAGTGCAAGTCATTTATCTAAGGAACTAGCACTTAAAATGCTGGGTGATATGTCAATAAAGACCTTCATAAAAATGGCAGTGTCACAGGATATGCTTTATTTCAGCTTGTTCATTGGCCTTCCACCTAGTATCTTACAGTGCAAGTCAGTCATACAAGGAACTAGCACTTAAAATGCTGGGTGAAATATCAAATGGAATAATTCAAGAGTCAGAATTACAGAACAACTGCCTTGGAATATATGGCTACTACAGAAGATTTGGATTTTGACTTACATTTTTTTCATGTAATTGTTTATTGCTCTCTTTTCAGAAGAAGTATGTTTTCAGTAGATTAGTATCTGATTGGATTGGTAAAAAACTTTGCAAAACCTCATTTCTTCCCTTAAATTGATGACGTTATATGAATTTGGTCTGCCATGACCATTCGATTTCAATATCTTCTATTACAGAGAAAATTGTTGGAATGTTTCCTAGTATCTTACAGTGCAAGTCATTAAATTAAAAAACTAGCACTTAAAATGCTGGGTGATATATCAACTTTAATTTTCAACAAAATGTACCATTACTTTGTATGACAGTTTTCAGATACCTTCAGTAATTTTGTGATAAAGTACCAACCTGAAAATCCATCTTGATCACAAAGTGACAAATATAGGAGCCTCTCAGAGAATTTAGAGCAAATAAACAATAGAAACCAATTTACAGATTATAAACCTATGTATGTTCATGAATGTTCCCTGGTATCTTTAAGTGCAAGTTAAAGTATAAAGACTAGCACTTATAAATGCTGGGGGATAACATGTGTACAGATCTACTATTTCAACATCATCTTTTCATGGAATCCAAATCATAACCTCAACTCTTTGATTTACACCCAGGTTTAACAGGAAAACAACACTAGGGCACTAGTTGGAATACTTTCAGCACAATTTCAGCCCTCTCTGGACAGCCTTGAAAAATTTCATGGGAAAAGGATAAATTAATGTTTCAGCAAATGATGGAAGCTTACACCAATGAGATGCCACAAAGTGGATGATGATTTCTCCTGGTATTTTTAAGTACAAGTGTTCAACGTCAACTAGCACTTATAAATGCTGGGTGGAATTCTTATCCATAACCACATGCCAAAAGACCAGGGAAACAATTCAAGAATTTCAGTGAACAATCATACTCTCAGAATGCTTTCAAAGCAAAACTTTGGAAATTTGTTGGAAATAACTTTGGATTGTTCTCACTTGACAGGTTTCCAAGTATTAGAAAGTGCAAGTGTTTTAAAAATAACTAGCACTTATTAATGCTGGGGGATTTGTTAATGAAAATCAGCTATGTAATTTCAACGCAACATGGATTAACTACCAGTTAAACTTTAAGGTGAAAAACAGTGAATATTGAAGCATCAGCTAACCAATGGATTGATTGATTGGAGTTTTACACTGGTTCAAACCTTTTTTCAGTTATATCGCAGTGACTGGAGCACGTAACAATGATGCCTGGTATTTCTCTCACCAGTGCTACCATTACATCCTTTCCTAGCCTCCAGCTGCTAGCTCACATAGATCTACGATTATCAACCCATTGGTGAGAGACAAAAAGTCCGAAAGAATGATTACCATCGCTGGGGATCAAACCCGGGTCCTGTAGATTGACAGTCCAACGTGCTACCAACTGCACTATGACAGTGGCTAAAGTTGACCAATGGCAGATGACCCTGGATGGTTTGACAGAGTTCCAATGCACCATTGCCCAGAATTGTGATGTGCTGGTATGAAATCAATAACTAGCACTTCTAAATGCTGGGGCTATGAAAGCATTGGTATCATCTCTTGAATTGTGTGTTTGAGAGGAGATAATCAAATGGATTTGGACACTTAATGACAATCAGGAGTGTGGAATTCTCATGCAGGATTTCAAGGGACAAAGGTTTGCCCATTTGAGATGCAAAAATAAGAAGCAAGGACCCTAAAAACTATGTAATGCGAGTCCCATATTCTCTCTGGGGCTCAACTTCAGAACAGAATTGAAGAATGCTTTGACCAGTTCTAATTCTTTCCAGAAGTTCTAATTATTACTTTACTTCTATCAATCTTCTAACCTTTGACAAGGGAACCACTTTAAATTACAAAATACAAGTTTATAGCCTAAAAGAAATAGCCTATACCAAAAATAGGGACTCTTGAAATTTAAGAAAGGACCCCCAAGATCCAAATGACTGAGTCCTTTAGGCCCTATTTTGTTCATGTCATACTAAAACCCTGATTATATCTGTCTTGACTGTCTTGTTTTTAGCCATTTGACAAGTAAATTCTTATTGGAACTTGTCAAGTGAACAAAATTGTAGACTTATTCACAATGAATGTTATTTTGAGTTGCAGGTCAAGTCATCAATATACAAAACAAGTTATTAGAAGGAATAAAAAACTTTAGAGCAAAAGGAGAATTTGCTGACCAAAAGCTATTTCTCTTTTTCCTCAATGTTTTCTTAACTTGTTTGTCTTCAGGTGACTAAATCAAGTGAGAAAACTTTCAACATCCCTTACAACAGTAAAAGGCTTTTTATTTGGTCTTGATAGTTCTCTATGTCAAACTTTTGACTTGAAATTGTATGTGTTTTTCAGAAAATTAATTTGTTTGATTTTGCAAAAGAATTCATAAAGAACATTGGCTTATTAATTTTTCATTTGAGAAAAAAACAAGAGCTGTCAGAGGACAGCGAAGCTTGACTTTTCCTAGTGCTGGATAGTAACAGCAAATCAATATCGACATTGGAAATTAAACAAAATGAAAGTTAAGAGAAAAGAATCTTAACTAGAGGCTGATATTATGGTCACAGAAGCATGTGCAAAGTTTCAAAGAAATAGCTTTAGTAGGAGAAGAGATACAACTAACATAAAACAGTTGCACATAAAAACATAACCAAGATTTTTAAGGTGGAAAAAGGGTTAAAATTCCACTAAATTAAATATCAGAGAAATGAATCTGTTCTGTGGGCTAATATTATGGTCAAAGAAGCATGTGTAAAGTTTCAAAGCAACAGCTTTAGTAGATACAGATGTACATCAGTTGCACGTAAAAACTTAACCAAGATTTCTAAGTCCAAAAAGGGTTAAAAATCTACTAAATTCAATACCAGAGAATTGAATCTGTGTCAAGAGGCTGTTATTATGATCACAGAAGCATGTGCAAAGTTTCCAGCCAATAGCTTTACTAGACTTAGAGATATCACTGATGTACAACATTTGCACGTAAAAACTTAACCAAGAATTTCTGAGTCTGAAAAAGGTTCAAATTTATGACATTCAATATGAGAGTAATTAATCTTTGTTTAGAAGCTGATATCATGGTAACAGAAGTATGTGTGAAGTTTCGAAGCAAAAGCATAGGTAGAAATAGAGCTATAACTGATATACAACATTTGCACGTAAAAACCAGGAATAACTAAGTCCGAAAATGGTTAAAATTCCACTAAATTCAATATCAGAGTATTTAATCTTTGCCAAGAGGGTGATATTATGGTCACAGAAGCATGTGTAAAGTTTCAAAGCAAAAGCTTTTATAGAAACAGAAATATTACAGATAAACAACATTTGCACGTAAAAACTTAACCAAGAATTTTTAAGTCCAAAAAGGGTAAAAATTCCACTAAATTCAATACAAGAGTAATGAATCTTTGTCAAGAGGGTGATATTATGGTCACAGAAGCATGTGTAAAGTTTCAAAGCAAAAGCTTTCATAGAAACAGAAATATTACAGATAAACAACATTTGCACGTAAAAACTTAACCAAGATTTCTAAGTCCAAAAAGGGTTAAAATTCCACTAAATTCAATATCAGGGTATTGAATCTTTGTATAGAGGCTGTATATTATGGTCACAGAAGCATGTGCAAAGTTTCAAAGCAATAGCTTTAATAGAAACAGAGATTTTAAACACTTGCACAAAAAAACTTAACCAAAGCATTACGCCGGCGCTGACGCCCGGGTGACTGGAATAGCCCCCTTTTCTTCGAATAGTCGAGCTAAAAAGCATTCAAAGAATTTGTCGAAATAGAGCGATTTTTTTCAAATGCATAAGGACTGTACAGGTTGTGTGCTGATTATGTGCCTATATGCAGTGTTGCTAAGGGTGCTTCAGTTCTAAGAAAATAAAATCCATACAGGCTGTTAGAAAACTTCATCATAACTACAGGGTCATCTCTGTCCATATAAGTACACTTTATGATTCTAATTGGCATTATATTAACACATTTTTCATCACAACCAAATAAAATACTTAATCCTTATTCACAATGTTCACAGCATATTCTTACTGTATACAAAGCCACGCAAGGCATTTAAGTCTAAGATCTGACTTCATATCTCAACCTGCAGCACAGAAGTGCAGTCTGATCTTGACCTACCCTGCCTGCCTCTTGATAACATGATGTTTTTTATATATTTATGCCCCTTAAAAGACAGTCAATAGCTTGTATACTTTTTAAGATATAGATATACTCTGGACAAGAAACGGTCTACAGAGGGACCGACCAACCTACTGTCAGACAGACTTACAAGTGCAAAGCAGGGTTCCATAATAACTGTCCGAACATCTACACAAGGTAAAAGTAGAAGTGTCATAAAAATTGGCAATTTATTCAAGGTAGTGGACCCATAATTTTTCAGTAACGTTTTGGAAAATTGATCTTTGACAGTGTTAACCATGGTTTCCTAATGATTTTCATTAGGAAACCTAGGTTAACATTGTGAAAGTCTCAAAGATCATGAGTTCGGATGTTGTGGGACTATATGGGGTACACTACCTTAAAACAAAACAGCAGGATTGGGGTTAACATACCTGTATGGGTTTTTGGCATTGCCTGTAGTCTGTCTTGTTATTGAATCCTTGAAGACTTGTCGACGATAAATCTTCTCCTCTACCGTACCACATGTGATCAGTCTATAAATAACCACGTTTTTATTTTGACCAATCCTGAACACTCGATCAACAGCCTGGGCATCAGTGGCTGGGTTCCAGCTAGGATCATCTGTCATTGAGAAACAAAATAATTGGGTCAAAAAGACTTTTATCTATAGGTATGCATAAACATGAGCTGTCCCGTACAAAAATGCAGTGTGATCAAAAGGTAGCCCGAAGTCAGTAATACCTCATAACAATGATGAACAAATTGCAATGTGCTTTTAAATGCAAGCATTTAGTCAATTGCAGGGGGATGGTGTACAACTATCGTAAGTGGTGATAGGTATTAAAGCAGTAGTAGTTATGCACTGAGTCAACAAATTTCTTTTTCATATGCAATCAGTAAGATTTAGATGACTCAGTGCTTAACTACTACTGCTTTATAACCTATTACTTACAACAGTTTTACACCTTCCCCCTGCGAGTTGTTTAATTGGCGGATTGCTGACTCCCGCCCCCCAACCTCCAATCTGACACACCCCTTAAATGAGCCTGAGTGTGAGATTTTCAACATTTTAAAACGTTCATGAGATGTAAACATTAAGAGGCCTAAAATCCCATTGACTGTAAATATATTGTAAGGAGATGGGTCTCAAAGTATCTGTAGACTATCAGGTACAATTATATAGTAATAGGATCAATGTCTTAAGTTATGCTCATATCAATGTAAGACATAGAAACTGATAAAGTGTATAGGGCCAGGCCAAGGATATATAAGAAAGGAAAGTCAGGCTTTAACAGCACATGGATTTACTTATTAATCCATGTTTCCTCCCTTTAACCCCCAGGTTTTATTGTTGGAAAACACATATAGCAACATTTGAAACATAGTAATATACTTACATATAACTACCCTGTTAGCAGCTGTGAGAGTTAGACCTACACCTCCAACCTAAAATAGATAAATTTAAGATTTATCATGCTATGAAGTCTGTATTGACCTGATATAAATGTTAGTGTCTTAAAACATCAATGTTATCTGATCTCCACTGCGAGAAAGAGGCAAAGCCTTGTCATGATAAATTCTCCCAAACTTGACCAGATAACATCGAATTTTTAAGACACAAACATGTTATTCTCTATATATACTGGCCAAAAGTCCTAACCGGTCACTATAAAAATGTTGATAACTTTTTTAAAAGTTATAGCATTTTAATGAAATTTGATGTGTGAATTTTTAAGCATAATGTGGATTTCCATTATGATTTAACAATTGTTTTCAAATTTGGATGTGAAATAAAGGAAAAGCTCAAAAAGCTCTAAATCTTAATAGAGCTCGGGATATTACACTTTCAACAAGTTTGCAAATCGTTAGCTGCAACCCAGACCAAGAAATAAATTGGAAATCATTGACAATTTCATGTGACCTTTGATTACAGGAGAAACAGAAAGAATAGGAGGCACGGTGAAATGGTTATAAAATTCAACCGGCAAACCACTTTATCTAGCGAATATGCTCAAATATGGTCTGGTGTGAAAAAAACAATGCACCAAACTGATTTTTTTTCACATATCCTACATTTTGTATATAAACGGGAATTATCAGTCTATATTTCATGCATTTTTGAAGATAGACGTGTTTAAGGTGTTGTTTCTAGGAACCATTTTTCTGCATACATAAGCATTATCACTTTCTTCTAGGGCCATATACCGCGCACAATTGTCAAACATTTTCAATTTTTTACCTACTCTATGTTGCAGCTAACGACCCATGAGACAAAAATCACTACATTGACAATATTTTGAGCTCTGTGTGAATTTAGAGCTTTTTGAGCTTTTTTCATGTTGCGCTTTAAATTCAATGAAATAACGAACTTTTCTCTAAAATCGACTGGAAAGTTGCTTAAAAATTCACATAGCAAATTTCACGAAAATCCAAACACCTAAGAAAAAATTATCTTTGTTTTTAAAGTGGCCGGTTAGAAGTTTTGACTAGTATATCATAGTAATCATACAGATAACAAGTAAATATGTTGAAATATTCTGTTGAGTGACCATTTTCAATCTTAGTACTAGAAATATTTAAACCTTTATAGGCTGCTTCAAGCATTTATTCAACCCTTGTCATTCTTGATCCGGAATATTCCTGCTTCGACAGAAGGTATAGACAAAGATCAGCCTGCACATATGTGCAGTCTGATCTCAGTCTATACTACCTGATTCTCCTTTTTTAAACCAGAACAATGACAAAATAACTCGCAATTAGCATATCCCTTACTTTCAGTCCTTACCTGTGTAGTAAGTAAGAAGACGCTGTACGAGTTGTCCGATTGAAACTTTTGGATTCGCTGTTCTCGTTCCTGTACTTGTGAGATAGTTCCGTCTAGACGCATTATCTTGTGGCCCTGGAATATGGGTAATAGTAACTCTTGTTTTTTGAAACTGTATCCTTTTTAATTTTAATTTTCTTTTTTGTTTTTTATGAAATTTAATTATGAAACATTAAATCTTATTTAATTTTGATCAATTTTTAAGAGATGAAGAGATTTTATCCATTTCACAGAGGAATGAAACTAAAAACTTAATCACACTGTATGAATACCCAAGCAGATTCAAAGTTAAGAGTGTTGCACATTTAGTTTCATTCCTCCATGAAATTAATAAATACTCTTTTTACATCTTATAATTTGTTATTCTGAAGCAAAAATGTTAAGATCTCTACATCAAAAAGACAGAATAATCAGGGACTATAATGTGTGCAAGCTTACAAAATATCTACATACTCATAATTTTTTCATTGAGTAATGAAAGAAATTTTTAAGCCAATCAAAAAGCATAAATCTTACTGAAAACAACTAGAATTAAACTTTTAATTGTTGTAATAGGCAACTAGTTTAGTGTCAGAATGACAGGAGACAATTATCCCTTTGCTGAAATGGTAAGGGATAATAAGCAAGAGTTGAAAAGCATCTGGTAAATTTTCTTCATTTCAATTTATACTTTGTTTTATCTTTTGTTTGAGTCAAGTTGCTTCATCTTTTGAAAATATTTATTTCCAAAATATCCTGTGACTTGTATTTACCTTGTTAGTTAGGACTTTTTCCATGATATCCAACATTTTTCTGGACTGTGAAAAAACAAGACATCGATGACCTTCGACCCTCAGCTGATCCAGCAAGCTCACAAGAAACACCAGTTTGCCTGACTCATTAACCAGGATATGGTCCGCTACATGCTGTATTCGCGTCACCGCGCTCAAGTTGCCTGCTTCAGTCTCCAAAACATCCTCGTCCAAACTGAAAGAAAATCAAAATTATACTATGACAATTTGGGAGTGAAATGAGCCTGTTAAAAATATTTGGTATAATGAAGGTGTTATAGAACTGCTGTCATAACTATGCAAATGAGCTAAGAGCATATAGCAATGATATTTTCCAATTAAAAATGACCTCATAATTGATGTGACAAGTTATTTTTTAAACACAAATTAGATATTCTGTTCATAATATGATCTGATCTTTTGCAATACATTGGCAAAATTCTTGAAATTTATTGATTAATATTTCCTGCATAACATATAACCCATCTTATAACATGAATTATGTCTGATGAATGAAATACCCCTGCTGAGTACTTTTTATATTAAACAGCTGTTATTCCACTAGTGTATTAAAATTGCAAATCATTGACTAATGCATCCCTCAAACCTACATTGCCAACATAGGGAAGGATTTTTTCACTTAATTATGACAAATATTGGCAGTGGATTAATTTCAGCGCATCTGACTACTGCCAGAATTAGCCAAAATTAAAACCACCACCAAAATTACCCTGTTTACAGTATAGTAATATAGTAACTTACCCTTCATCTCCCTCTATACCCAGCTGTGAACACGCCCGTGTTGACAACAGTCTGGGGTGATCACAAATCTTTTTCAGTACATTCAGTGCTACCAGAGGTGACTTGGAGGTCATCAGCAACTGTAATGGATAGGTTAATTCATATTCAGAATTATTTTCAAGCATTTCTTATTTCCTTTCCTATTTTTTTAAATCTCTTATGACAGCCAAAATTGAAAAGTTTTGAAAACAATTATCAAGAGGACCAAGATGGTCCTAGATGGCTCACCCGAGTCTCTATGACCCCTTGGACATCACATTGTTTGTGCTCAGGTGAGCTAAATGAATTGATGCAATTTGAAAACAAGGCCCAAATGGGCTTAAATCTTTCCATTACCATTAACCCTTCGCACCAGGCCATTTTCAAGATATCTATTATGTAAGCAGAGCATCTTCAAACTTCAAGTTGAATGTTAATTTAGTCAAAAAACTGCAATAGTAAGAAAAGGGCACCATAATGACATTCATTCTGTATTTTTTTTTATGTAAATCTGATCATATAGCTCACATGAAAATAACTTTAATTGAGTATTTTTAGAGTTTTCCCCTAATAATATTGAGTGGCTTAAAGTATTCTTAGATTTCTTTCCTTGAAAATGTTCACATTTTTTCTCTAGTTTGAACGGTGCAACAAGCTTAGCTTTAAGCTTTTAGAATTTACTATCTTGGAATATCATGAAAAGGTTAATTTTCTATAATATAGTAACAAAATGAAAATAGCATAATGAATATTGTCAAGCTTTCACCTCTTTCACTGACTCTAGATGAAGAAAATCATCGTAGATTTTCAATTGGGCCTCACTCAAAAATGTCCACACAATCAGGTCATTCTTTCTTGTCATTGTCGGCATCCTACAATAAACCAGGGAACCAACCAAAATATAATTTAAAGTCATTACATGGGCTGTGATTTGCCCTTGACATACATCCATGTATGTCTTTATTAATCAGAGCCCTTGTTATGAAATTGGTAAAAGGTCTCACTCAAAAACGTCAACACAATCAGATAATTCTTTCTTGTAATTGTTAGCATCCTTTTACACAACAGAGATTCACCATTTTGTGTTTCATTACAAGGGCTATGATTGAATGAGACATACATCTATGTATGTCTCTGCCAATCAAGGCCCTTGTCATAGAATTGGAAATAGGCCTCAAATAAATACCTCCACACAATGGGATCATTCTTTCTTGTTGGCATCCTAGAATTAACACTGGAGCTGTCGCAAAGTGGACTATTACCCCCTCCCCCTTCTCCCATCAGTGCTTTGTCCAAACATAAGTGCTATTAGTATGGGATGTGTTCGTAACAAATATTGGGATACAAAATTTAACAGTTCAGTTTTTACCTTGACCTTTGTGACCCAAAAACAATAAGGCATTTCCTCAGGTCATAGGTAGCATTTGTTTCAAGTTTCATGATTCTAGGTCACTTGGTTCTTAAGTTAGAGTCTGTAAACAAAGGGTCTCATAAAAATTTAACAAAAATCGACTATAACCTTAACCTTTGATCTAAAGACCCCAAAACAACAGGGCTCTTCATTGGGTCATAAACAACATTTGCATGAAGTTTCATGATTCTAGGTCACTTGGCTTTAGAGTTAGAATCTGGAAATTAAAATTGAACAAAGGCTGACTGTGACCTTGACAGTTGATATATGTGAACCAACAAGAGTGCCATAGTCACAAAATATGCCGCCACTTTGCTGCTGTTTCACTAAAATAATTGTATACACTACTTATTTTGACAGAACCAAATTCAAAATGACCAAGTTTCATTTAAATCAAGACAAAAAGTTTGGAGGAGTTGCCTTCACAAGGCTGCAATTTCTATTAGCCCCAGACACTAAGTTTTAAGGGGGCATAATTCAGGGAAATAAATGAGCCATAACTTCTACAAATTATGTACTTCTACAAATTATGGTGATGACATTGACCAAGTTTCATTTAAATAAAGACAAAAAGTAAGGAGGAGTTGCGTTCAAAAGGCTGCAATTTCAATAAGCCCCAATTCTAAGTTTTAAGGCGGCATAATTTAAGGTTAAATTAATGAACCATAAAATCCTTACTTCATGCTCATCTACCAATTTCGGTTATAACATCGACCAAGTTTCATTTAGATCCAGCCAGAAACTTAGGAAGAGTTGCATTCACAAGGCTGTTATTTCCAGAGACTAAATTTTAAGAGGGCACAACTGAGGCAATAAGCCCCAGAGACTAAGTTTTAAAGGGGCATAACTCAGGCAAAAATCAACAAACCATAAAATCCTTCCTTCATGCACATCTACCTATTGAGGTAATAACATTGACCAAGTTTCAAGAGGATCCAGCCAGAAACTTAGGAGGAGTTGTGTTGACAAGAAAAGTGGACGGATGTACGGACGGACAGATGGAGATGACGCCAATCGGCGGCGTATAAAAACAATAGGCACTCCCTTGGGTCATAAGCAGCATTTGTATGAAGTTTCGTAATTCTAGGTCATTTGGTTCTTTAGTGAGAGTCCAAAAAAGAAAAGGTCTATGAAAGGATGGATGAACAGATGGACAGACAGACATTGTGAAAACCAATTCACCCCCCTCTACTTCGTATAAGTTTTTTGTTAAAGCACTGCCTTATGTTCATACAAACTTAAAATTACAGACTAATAAGACAATCTAGATGCACTATCTAAATGACCTGTCTTATTTATCATGAAAAGTTGTATAAAGCAACCATTTTCACAAGCGACCCCTTTCTAGTGGTCTACTAAGTGGTTGCTTAAAACAAGTTTTACTGTATTCTCTATATACACCAAGGTATATTAACAAAAAAATTTAAGGTCCCTTCTTGCGACACTTGGATTGGCATCTTAAAAACTCAAACTTACACAGCATGTTTTCCAGTGCTATTTTCAGACTGTTTATCCTTTGATTCTCTCTCTTTAACCTCTGCCTTAGTTCTTCTGAGGAAAAAAGGGGAGATAATTCTCTTTAAACTTTCTGCCATTTCCATACCAAGTCTCTTTTCATTATTTGTTGCATCTTTCTCTCTTGCCTACATAAAATCAAAATGATGTTAAGCCTTGTCCTATGTAATAAAATATCTTAGCAAAATTGCATTAAAATCAAAGAGCTGAAAGCACTGAATGCTTTATTATGATTTCTTATTAATTTAGAAATGGAACAGTCTCCATTAACCTTTATTTTTGATAAAGACTTCAAAAGCTTTTTGTCAGGCATTTAATTTTAATTCATACTAAGGAAAATTGCACTATCAGACTTTGCTGCCATGGTAACCAAAACTATATATAATGACCTCAAAGTTTCGTTGAAACTTACCCAATTGTTTTGGCGGGATAATTTTCAAAGAATTTAAAGTGAAAATATGCCCTGCACTGCCATACCAAAATTTCGGGGCCAATCAAAATTTCTTTAACAATTTATGTGAAGGGTCATCCAAGGAATATTCATGCCAAGTTTCATTAAAATCAGCATGATGGTCTGGGAGGATGATAAAGAATTTAAAAGTAAACAAGAGGACCATGATGGTCCTAGATCGCTCACCTGAGTCTCTTTGATCACTGGGACATCACATCAATGAAAAGGGCAGATGTCATAATGAAGATAATTTCTACATAAAACCAAGTTTAAAAAAGTTTGGGCTATATTTTTGGCCATTAGAGTTATTTCAAGTTAATTATCATTAAGACTCTTTTTCCGGTGATATGGCATGAATACTTCCCATTTTCTCATTCTTGTGACCTGGCAAACATTTTGACCAAGTTTCATGAAGATAGGACCATATTTGTGGTGTCTGGAGCTCTTACAAGAAAATTGTCATTAAGGCCCCTTTTCCCGTGATATGGCATGAATCCTTCCCATTTTCAAGAGAGTTCATCCTCATAACTTATCAAACATTCTGATCAAGTTTCATGATGATTGAACCATATTTGTGGCTTCTAGAGTGTAAACAAGAAGAGGTCCCTTTTCCCATGATCCTTTCCATTTTTGCAATTTTTACAAGGCACCACCCAAGGAATTGATTGGGAATTGGGTTGATTTTGACTCAGAAGCTTAGGAGGAGATGTTATTTAAAGAAATTGTTGATGCCGTGATGGACAGACGGACAGACAGACAGATGGACACTGGACATTGATAAATCACAATAGCTCCCTTGAGCTTCATGCTCAGGTGAGCTAAAAATAAGCCACTGCCATGCCCATATTTGATGGGTCGAACAAAATTTCGTAATCAAATGGAGAAGAGGGTGACCCAATAAGCAATTTTGCCAAGTTTCCTTAAAATCTGCCTATTGGTTTAGGAGAAGATATTTGAAGAAAAAGTTTAGGCCTGACGGAAACACAGACACACGACATACACACGTCAAAGACATTAACTTGCTGGCCTTCTGCATATGTAACTAAAAACTAACTTGACTTACCCGAGTAATTGGTGTATCATATTCCATTTTAAATGTCCTCTGTGTTCCTAGAAGCGATCCTTGGTGGACAAAATCAAACAGGGCCCATAACTCCTGAAACAGTTAAGTTAAAAAGTTTTAAGTTTGGTGTATAGTCTTGTTTTTCTAAATACATATTGTCATTACTTTACACTTTAATCCCTTATCATCGAATTGCAGGTCTGCTTTTTATACATGGCACATTTGGCTGCCACAGCACTATAACTTACAATTCTCAAATACACCTGGGTGAGGGGAGCAGTGCGGAGTAAAATTAATTCCATTTTCAACTGCAAAAAGGAGACCATTAAATCAGCCGTGAACTTAAAATTCAGAGTTATTGTGCAATAAAACAGACTATTTTTAACAAATAGTCCAGTTTATTGTACGAAAATGACGTTGGTGCGTGTGGGGGGTTTATTGGTAATCGCAAGTTGGTAGTTCTAATGCTGCACCGTTATAAATAGTTATTATCACGCTACACCGTCTAATTACGCGCGCTTGCAAATTGAGCAATTTCATTGAAAAAAATCGTATTTTAGGTCCAATTTGTCACGATGCCTAGAGGTCGTCGAACAAGGGCTAAGCCATATGATCGGCCCGACGCAGAGCCGGCCCGGAAGTCAGATGATTCTGCTAATAAGTCGCCAAAAGCAGCTTCCGCCGAGGCAGAACGGGTGGTTCTGTCTTCGGATGAACCTAACTCGGGTAATCCTTTCACCGCGCTCAATGATTCGATCCCTGTATGGCCTGAATCAGAATTTAATGTACCCACGGAGGCTATGCGTTTAGCAGACGACGACATTGCTCTGCACGTACCAGCGGAGTTATGCATTAAGATTTGGAAAGGGGAATATGTTAATTTGGCACAGCTTATTCGCAAAGAACCGAATGAACTTTTGAATCGTGACTCTAATGTCAGAGTTACGGAGCAGGGAACACTCCAATTGATTCAAAAAAATCCCAAAAGAGTGGCTAATATTCGAGAGTGGACGGATGCATTCTTAATCTATATGTACATAGTGGCGAAAAAAAGACCGGAAATGACTTATGATCTCATTCAATACATGTCAACAATAAGGGAGGCCGCGACTAGAAATTTTGCATCGGACTGGTGGAAAACTTATGATGAAAATTTCAGAATGCGTCAAGCTCTATCCCCAATGCCCTGGGGAAAAATCAATGCTGATCTTTGGCTCAAAGCTATGAGTTTGTCAACTCCATCAAATCAGAAAAATACTTTCAACCCAAGTTATGCTGGTAGTAATAGTCGTTCAAAGAGTGTTTGCTATGAATTCAATTCAGCCAGAGGTTGTAAGTTCCTTAATTGCAAGTACACACATGTTTGTCTGGTCTGCAAAGGGGAACATGCACAGATTAGATGTAACCAAATTCAATCAAATGCTACTTTTCGCAAATAAAATGCAAAGCGATGTTTCTAGTCTTGGCGTCACCCCAGTAAAATTACACACTTTAAGAGAAGAACTAGTAGGTAATGATACAAATTTGAGTCTATTTTTATTAAATGGGTTTGAACATGGATTTTCTTTGTGCTATACTGGCCCGAGAACTTTGCAAACATGTCAGAATTTGAAATCAGCGATTCAAAACCCTGCTATAGTTAAGGAAAAAATTAATAAGGAAATTTCTGCCGGCAGGGTAGCTGGACCATTTAAGTCCATTCCATTTCCAGATTTCAAAATCTCCCCAATTGGTCTGGTCCCCAAAAAGGAACCTAATGAATATAGGTTGATTCACCATTTATCTTACCCTCCAGGGGATTCTCTGAATGACAATATTGACCCTACTCTCTGCTCGGTTCGTTACTCAAAGTTTGATAATGCGGTAAAAATGATTCAAAGATTGGGTCTGGGGGCACTACTGGCCAAAGCTGATATCCGATCAGCCTTCCGTCTGATACCACTAGCTAAAGAGGATTATCCCCTAGTGGGATTCTGCCATGAGGGTTTCTTTTTTCATGACCGTATGCTGCCTTTTGGGGCAAGTATTTCGTGTGCAATTTTTGAAAAATTTGCATGCGCACTGCAATGGATTGTGCGGAAGAACTGCAATTTAGGGGATTTGGACCATTATTTGGACGATTTTATTTTTGGAGGGAAAGGGGATTCAGATGATTGTCATCAGTTATTACAGGCCTTTTTTAGGTGTTGTTTTAAGCTCGGGGTTCCCGTGGCAGAGGAGAAAACTGTATGGCCCACACCAGTTTTAATATTTTTAGGGCTGGAGTTAGATTCCATTTTAATGCAAGTTAGGATATCTGCCTCAAAAGTATCACAGTTAATTGACTATATCAATGTTGTGTTATCTCATAAAAAGTCTGTACAATTGAAAGAATTGCAATCTTTAATAGGGTCCCTTAACTTTCTTTGTCGGGCAGTAGTTCCTGGTCACCCATTTTGTAGGAGAATCATAAATGCAACATGTGGCGTCACTAAATCCTACCACCACATCAAGGTCAAAAAAGGGATAAGGCAGGACTTAATAATGTGGTTGGAATTTCTAACGTCTTTTAACGGCGTTTCAATGTTTCATGAAAAGTTCTGGACTTGCAATTCTGATATTTGCCTATATACAGATAGTTCTGCCGCGGTGGGTCATGGTTTCGGCGCTACTTTTATGAATGAGTGGGCCCTAGGTGCTTGGCCTATTGAGTGGCATGATTCTGGGCTCACAAAAGATATCACGTTACTTGAATACTTTCCCTTTTTTGGTGGCAGTTCATATCTGGGGCGATAAATTGAGAAATAAGAAGGTCCTATTTAAATGTGATAACCAGTCAGTGGTAAACATTATCAATAACCAAACAAGCAAATCAGACAAAATTATGGTTCTGGTCAGATCCCTTACACTACTTTGCCTTAAACTCAATATAAATCTAAGAGCTGAATTTTTGGCTGGTTGTGAAAACCAGATTGCGGACAGTTTATCGCGTTTTCAGATGGAGCGTTTCAGACAGCTGGCTCCAAGGGCGGACCGGGAACCAAGAATTTTTCCAGCCTATCTTTGGACCATCTTGGACAACACTCATTAAAACTTATACAAGCAAGCTTATCACAGAATACAAAAACTGTGTATAAAAATGCTCTTGCAAAATTCAATGAATTCAGAAGTACTAGCGGGCTCAAGAACGAATGGCCTGTCCCGTTAATACACTTGGAGTATTACATTGCCTTCTTACATCAAAAGAATTATTCATCAAAAACTGCGACAACTTTCATTGCAGCAATTAGTTTCTTTCATAAGATAAACAATATGCAAAACACGTGCAATTACTTTCGTTGCAAAAAGCTTCTGGAGGGTTATCGTCGTTTGAACCCTTCTAAAGATACTAGAATGCCTATTACGCTGGAGCTTCTAACAAAAATCTGGGGCGTTTTAGACAGAACATGTTTTTCAGCTTATGAAGCTAAACTCTTTAAGGCCGCATACTCGTTAGCATTTTTTGGGTTATTTCGGGCTGGAGAGTTGGTTTATACCTCTCCTGTGGAACCTGACCGGCATCTTCAAGTGTCCGACATACAATTTGTAAACCGTTCCAATAAAATTCATTCGGTAAAAATAAATCTGCGCAAGTCCAAAGCCAACCAGTCCGGTAATCCGGAAATAGTTAATGTGTATCCACTTAGTAATTCCAAGGTGTGTCCGGTACAAGCCTTGCAAAATTACTTGTCTGTCAAGCCACAATCCTCTAACCATTTGTTTTGTCACATAAATGGTTCTCCTCTCACTAGATATCAATTTGGTGCAGTAATTTCTAAAAGCTTAATTAATTTGGGTATGCCCCATAAGGGCTATAAAACACATTCTTTCAGAATAGGAGCTGCCACTTGGCTTGCAGAACAGGGAGTTTCTAACGAAAAGATTAAAAAATTAGGGAGATGGTCTTCAGATGACTTCCTACATTATATACGCATTTAACTGTATTGATACAGACTATATCGTTTATTAAGTTGGAATGCGGAGCAATTCCAACTTAGATTTAACAAAACCGCAAAATGAACACAAGATAAATTCATTTCGGGTTTTTTGAGAACACACATCACGTGAACAGGATGTGAATACACTTCGGCCTATTTTGTATATCTCAACTTGACATAGACATATAGTTTATTTGATCAAAAGGAAATAATCCTGTACAACTACACAACTATCACTTCATGTATATTATTAACACGCTAATTCATGATTTAAACGATATTTATTGAAATTTGCGTACGAATTTACTAGTATCACATGTTTACATTACTATATTTGGAAATCATGTGATAAGCCAAGTCAAATAAGGTCAGCTTTTGAAAATAGCACGAGCCAATCCCGTGATCTGCTTATTTGGCAATGTCGCGATCTGGTTTCTCAGTATTGTGACAATAGCACAGGCCAATCACGTGATCTGATTATTTGGTTATGTCGCGACCTATTTTCGTAGAATTGTGTTATAGCTTCTTTTAAAGGTATAGTTTCTCTTTCTGAACGATCTTATCACTCATTTAACTTATGACAAATTGTTATATTGTACATTTCTGTCTACAGTTACGAAATAAAAATCTTAAGTTTTTCTTCAAGTGAAGATACACTTTTAAAGTTAATAAATATTTTTGCAACATATTGACGTTTGTTTTCCGTCATATTGCAGTTATCTTCATGAATGTTTCATTGTCAAAGCCCAAAATTCATCAAATAAAATCCTGGCCACCACATCTTTAATGGAATTATGAACATGTTTGCCCAACTGCATTCCATCACCAAAATAACGTGCCATTTGAAACAGACCTACTAGTTCAACTCGTTTTCTTCACATTCTTGCACATCAACACGTTTAAGAGCACCATCATACAGTTAGTTACATCGTAAAATTGACATTCATCTCAATCAAAAACATTCTTAATCGCTCACTCAGCGCTCCATTCATTCATTTCAAACACTAACTCAAACCATTCAAAACTCTCAAACTTACTCAATAAATAAGATCGACTTGTACATTCAAAACGAATAAAGCATTTTAAAAGCAAATCGCGATTTCACTGACATAATTGAAATTTGAAGCGTCTGATTGGTTCTTTGCGAAATATAAAGCTATTGGTGGAACTTTCATGCATTTTTTATTAAATGGAGGTTTTAAATATCACTAATTTTGTTCATCCTGAACAAAATAAGCGACATTGGAAACCCTTTCTTAAATTTCGCTCAAACCTCGCTCCGCTCACTCATTCAACATCATGCCTTAATCATTCAAAAATCGTTCACCTTATCAATTTTACGATGTTATTAACTATACCCCCAACTCAGAAGTGGAGGAGCACATATTGATTTCATCATGTCCGTCTGTCAGTCCATTGACATTTTGCTTTCCGCTAGCTAAACGGAGAAGCCATTGACCTGCAATAACGAAACTTTACACAAATATTGCCCATGACCCAAAGAAATACCCTATTTTTTCGGGGTCATACATGTCACGGTCATAAGTTACTTTGAACTGTTAACAATTTCCACTCTAACTGAACAACCAATTGACCCAAATCATAAAACGTGGCACAAATGTTGTAAATGACCCAAGAAAAGGCCACATTTTAGAGTCACGAAGGTCGAAGTTACAATTGAACATCGTCTAAGAATTGTCTTGCGATTCAAACTCATGAAGTAAAAGACTTCCCTGCGAAAAAAGCTTTTCATCAAGGACAACGTGCTTGTCTAGGTCCACTTTGCGACAATTCTAATTAAAAATGTAATTGATAACTCAAATGGAGCAGAAGCCATTTGAAAAATATCACAGAATCTGTTTTGAGTCTATAAGTATCCGCCTTTGCGTCCATTAGTCGGCTGTATGGTCCATATCATTTTCTTCCTTTTTAGCTCACCTGATCACTGCGTGCTCAAGAGGAGCTTTTAGGATCACCCTGACTCCGACGTGAGTCGTCCGTCGTGTGTCGTCAACTTTCTTAAAACTTCTTCTCCTAAAACGCTGGGCCGATTTCAATAAAATTTTGACAAACAAGAGCTGTCACTGTAAGATGACAATGCCCCCGACACCGCTTTGATAGTAATAAGGAAGTTATTGCCAATGTTAAAGTTTTTGGACGGAATGACGGACGGACAGACGGACGGACAGACGGACAGACGGACGGACGGACAAGTCAAATTTATTATGCCTCCCTATCGGGGGCATAAAAAAAATGTTCCATCGGTAACCTTCTTCAAAAATTCTTCGCTAAATTCTGATAATCCACAAAAATGGGTGTGGTAGGGCGGGGGCTTATTTTGAGCCAGAAATCTTTGAACGACATCTCCTCCTGAACCACTGGACCGATTTCAATGAAACTTTACCAGAATATTCCTGAGGTGACCCTTTTTAATAATTGTTCATGAAATTGAGAATGGCCAATAAATATGGGCGTGGCAAAGCGGGGCTTATTTTGACCCTTAAATCTTTGAACAACATCTCCTCCTGAACCACTGGGCCGATTTCAAAGAAACTCTTCAAAATGTTCCTAGGGTGATCCTTTTTAAAAAAAATTGTTTGCAAAATTTTGATTGGCCCATGAATTTTGTAAATTTATTTTGTAAATAGTGGGTGGGCAGGGTCTATTATCACTGTTTATTCTTCGAATTATATTTCCTTTCAACAATAGGCAAATTTGAATGAACATTTTCCAGAAAGTTTCTCGGGTGAGATCCACTGGACAAATCGGATTCAGGACAGCGGTTTAGGACCATTTTGGCCCTCTTGTTATCATTTTTCTTCCATTAGTTGCAGGCCTGTATAGCGTATCAGGGATTTCAGCGTCTCTCGTAGTTGAAATACATTGATTTATATACGCCCGTCAACAGACGAGACGTATTATGTGTTCACCTGTGGTCGGCGTGAGGCGTGATCTTCGTTAGTGGCTTGAGGTCACCGTCTCTTGAACGCATTCCAACTTATCAGTACTTTCAGTACTTTGATTGTACATGCAACTAAAGACTATATCAAGTTTGTCATATATGCAATTAATGTCTTATATTCATAGATGTCTTGTAACAGCACAATCCTGACTTAGGAAAACCATTATCGCAATAGCTTAAATTTAGCCGATACTTAATTTTATCAAATATAGCAAATTTTATACATCATCATAACATTACGTTAAACAAGGCAGATTTTGTGGTATTTCTGAATAATAACATCAAACAAGTATTTTTCAGATGTTTGGTTCGTGGGCAATTCCTACGTTCATTGGTTGGAGCAGCGATTGAAGTTTAGAAATATACAATCAAATTTGGGCAGCACATCAATAGCCAGTGTAAAGTGGATCAGCCGGAGAGGGATGCACTGGGCAGAATTTACCACAGTCCTCCAAATGCAGTGCCTTCATGCCAATCCACCAAAGTTTTTGGTTATCCACCTTGGATCAAACTATCTTATATCCAAGACTGGTTGTGAACTAGAACATTCAGTTTGTAATGACATAAAATTGTGGATGGCTAACTTACCTGACACAAAATTTATTTTTTCATCAATGTTACCACGCATTTCTTGGGGAACTACTGATATTCCATATAATAAAATTGAGAAAAAAAGAAAGCATTTCAACAATCGAATCCGCCGATTCATAGTGGCCAACGGCGGTTACTTTGTTAAACATGAAGATATCGGTGTTGAAACTCCAGGGTTGTACTTTAGAGATGGTGTCCATTTGTCTGATATTGGCAATGACATTATGCTTCTGAGTATAAATGATATTTTGGAAAAAATTGATTAAATTTAAATAACAGGAATTTTGGGGCGAACTTAAACAAGTTCGTGTGGCGGAAAATTCCTGGGGGTACCATGTTAAGTTTTATGAAATAGTCAAGACTGCGTATACTCTAGAGCGTGTGCTGGCTTGCAGTCGATACATTGTCTCATTGGCCTTCCAAATATGGTGTGGACTATTCGGGGGGTGGATTGAGCCCCTCCCACATGGTTTGGACTGTGGGTGGGTTGGCTGGTTGTAGGACCATGGTATCCTCATTCCCCCAATGGCTGTTGGTGGTTGTAGTGAGGTGTTGTGGTGGCTGCCACATGTGTTTTGGTCCTACTGTTTTATTACTGCGTTAGCTGCAGCCAGCAAGGCTAGGGTACCCTCGGGTGTTTTCCGTCCACAAACAAGATCTTACCGCCACATTTCAATTGCATTATAAATAAGTCAATTAAAATATGTAATTTAAGTTGATATTTCTTTATTGTCATTTTCGCCTCTTACAATAAAACAGACTATTTTTAACAAATAGTCCAGTTTATTGTACGAAAATGACGTTGGTGCGTTGGGGGGGTTTATTGGTAATCGCAAGTTGGTAGTTCTAATGCTGCACCGTTATAAATAGTTATTATCACGCTACACCGTCTAATTACGCGCGCTTGCAAATTGAGCAATTTCATTGAAAAAACCCGCCCACCCACCCGAAATTTTCATCTTTTTTGCCTTTCTACCCTTGTATATCTATTTTCAGATTGTGTTTTCAACGCTTCGTGGGACGAGATCAATTGTGTTGTTATATTACATGTTGTTAGACAATTGTGACAATTTTGATGGTGTTTTGTATAAGTGTGCTAGCAAATAACCTATCTTGTTTGTGTGGCGGAAAATTCCTGGGGGTACCATGTTAAGTTTTATGAAATAGTCAAGACTGCGTATACTCTAGAGCGTGTGCTGGCTTGCAGTCGATACATTGTCTCATTGGCCTTCCAAATATGGTGTGGACTATTCGGGGGGTGGATTGGGCCCCTCCCACATGGTTTGGACTGTGGGTGGGTTGGCTGGTTGTAGGACCATGGTATCCTCATTCCCCCAATGGCTGTTGGTGGTTGTAGTGAGGTGTTGTGGTGGCTGCCACATGTGTTTTGGTCCTACTGTGTTATTACTGCGTTAGCTGCAGCCAGCAAGGCTAGGGTACCCTCGGGTGTTTTCCGTCCACAAACAAGATCTTACCGCCACATTTCAATTGCATTATAAATAAGTCAATTAAAATATGTAATTTAAGTTGATATTTCTTTATTGTCATTTTCGCCTCTTACAATAAATAAGTACCTATTCCACATCTTTAGTGCTTAATTAAGTGTTACAAAGACCTATCCTTAAAAACAAATATCTTTAATTCCTTCAATTTACGGAATTTTGAGGCCAAAGATTGAAATGCGGGATATTCAGACACAACACATATATACCTTCAGATTATTCTGTACAGAAGTTTCTGTCAATATAAATTTTTTTTCCAGATGCAAAAGAATTTTTTCTTTATCCTAAAACTTTCATATTTTCTCTCATTCTTACATTAAAGAAATAGTATAATCTTTTGTTTTATGAACAAAAAAAGCCATATTTTCACTTAATACTTTCATTTGGGTGCACAACAAAAGCTATATTTTCTCTCTTGAAAAAATAGCTTTTGTTGTTCAACCATGAAAGATAAATTGATCTTACAGTTAACCAAATAACTATGCATTTTAGCACATACTTTTTACATAACCCCCCCTATTTTTGAAGATGATGGGGGATATTTTTACATGAGGAAAGGGCAAACAATTCCCATATTTTTGGCAATTCTACTGTTTTTTAACAAAATTCCCCCCTACTTTCTGAATCCTAGAATATACACTGGTAAGTGCAAGACTATTGTAAGTGCCTATATATTTATAGGCACAGTGCTGCACTAACCCCTCAAATACCTTCAGGTTATTCTGTACAGGAGTTCCTGTCAATATAATTCTATTTTTAGCTGGAATGGCGTGTACACCTTTACTTGTCTTGGTGGGATTTTTGATCTTGTGTCCTTCGTCTAGGATCATGTAATCCTGGAAATCAAACAACAATTTTATTAGAAGTTTGACCTTGATGATTGACCCTAACTTTGTAAGATAAAATTGACCTTAAATGATGCAAATTGCAGAGATTTAATTTTGTAATACGCATAATACGAGCCAATCACTTCAATAGTGTTGAAGTTATGGGAAACTTTAGTCAATTCATGGTGTAACAATGTCTATGAAAACTATTGTCATTATAACATTATCTCCTCCATCTTAGGAAAAAAAGTTTTCATAGACACATACAATGTTCATAGATCAAGTAAGTCTTTTTTTCCTTCTGAATCTAAATTTTGATTCAAATAAATTCCAAAGATGAGCTAACAAGATATGTTTATGGAATACTTATTGCCAAAAAAAGCGATTTGTCAGAACATTGAGCTTCATTATTGGCCAAAATCTTGTCAGATGACCTTGACATTCAATGATGTGTATTCATTGGTATCTATGAGATGACCTTCATTCCTAATATAAGCATTGTAACTCAAATATTGTTAAAGTCACAGGAAAAATTTTAAGTTTGCAGGTTTACTTTTCATAAACAGACAGATGGACGGACAGACAGTCCCCCACTGTAAAATGTTATGCGCCAGATTTTCTAATTATTTGTTTGAATGGGATTTAACACCACAACTTTTCTTTATAACTGAACTGAACAGCTTAACAGCACCTAACAATGGATTCCTCGTATTTCTCACACCAGTAATACCATTAGATCCTTCCCTACCTTTCAGCTGCTTACCCAAATAGGTCTATGATTATCAACCCATTGGTGGAAGACAAACAGTCAGAAAGGATGAGTGCTGTCGTAACAAATCAAACCTGTGACCTCTAGATTCACAGTCTGACAGGCTACTATCTGCGCTATGACAGCGGCTCCCGATTTATCAATGCAGCAGGGGTCCAGATAAGAGGGGGTAAAGCAAGTCTAAAATCTTTATTTCCAAATAAAACCCTATGTTGTTGGTACTCATTTGAATCGTCTCAATGAGACGTTTCAAATGAGTACCAACAACATAGTGTTTGATTAAGGAACAACGAAATAATTTAATTTCAAAATCGAAATACCCCCTCTATCTGTAGCTATGATGTGCAGGGGCAAAAAAATTAAATATCAAGTTGTGGCCTACCCAGACAAATTCCCGGCCATCTTGATCCCCTAACTGTTCCCATGATGTGACCACCAGTCCGTAGGTTGTCAAACAGATCCCTCCTCTACGCTGGACCCTAGCTAATGCTCGCTCCTTCTCTCGTTTACTGTTTCCATGAAAGGCAACAACTTTCAAACCTGGAGCCCTAGGAATATTGTTACAAGATACTTTGATAATTTTTTCACCACTGTGACATTATATTCCAAGTTGGTTCAAACAAACGAAATTTTAGAGCGTTGAATTAACTACTTCCCTTGTTTGATCCTTTATTACAACTGACGGATAAATTAAATTACAATAGTTACAACAATAACCAAACACAAATAAGAGAAATTATTTTTTATGAAGAAAATGCTGGAACCCAGCATTTTTTTCATTAAAACAATATATTCTACCTTTTGATACAAACATTTGGCTAACAAATCTCATACCTCTATCAAGTACCATACCAAGATTTGTCCTAAAATTAACTTGTCCATGTACAAATGAAAAATCTACTTACCCTGGGCTGCCCGCAGGTAGAAAACCTGTGACAGACAAGTCATGCATGGGAATTCTACACCCCTGCATTTCCTTTTTTTCTAATCAAAGAAAATGAAATAATTGTCTGGGTATTTTTGCAATTCTTTGACTTTTTGAAAAAAAATTGCCTCTCACTTAACCTTGTGAGGACATGTTAACAACTTTCTATTCCACTTGCCGTTGGCAACCAATGGAACTTAGCACCTACAGCTTCAACTAGATTGTTGCAAAGTGTACTTATACCCCCCTACAAGTGCTTGTCAATACTGAAAAGCCATTTTCCATCAAAGGGCCAAAACTCTGTCAAAAGTCAATGGATCATAACCATAATTTCACTTGCACTTTTCTGTCTTATACTGATCACATCTGTAAAGTTTCAATGCAATCCGTCGATTAGTTGCTGAAAAAAAGCGGACAAGAAAATGCTACAGATGGACAGACTGACTGATAGAGTGATTGACAAGCTGACTCCTTTATACCCCCAAACATAGTTTAGGGGGGTAAAATTAGCTTGAGTTAAGATGATTTGGATAGACTTACCATTTTTTGAGTTCATTTTCCAGTTAACCATGAGAGCTACTGGCAGAATAATCAACACGGAATTGATTTTCTGCATGTCTAACCAGTTGGAAAGGCAATAATTCTAACAGTGGACAACCAAAACCTAGTAACTACAGCTTGAATAAGTTGGTGTTTTGAGGTTTAAGGCTACTTCAGATTATTTGGATAGACTTACCATTTTTTTAGTTCATTTTCCCAGTTTACCATAAGCGCTACAGGCATTATAATCAATACACAGCCCTGACATACAGGCAATATATTCTTAAGGTAGGCAAACCAAAACATGATAACTACAACTTGAGTAAGCAGGAGTTATGAGGTTTTAGGCTCTTTCAGATATTTGGATAGACTTACCATTTTTTGAGTTCATTTTCCCAATTAACCATGAGAGCTACAGGCAATATTATCAACACAGAACTAATTTTCTGCATGTCAAACATCCCAGATAGAAAAGCAATCACCTGAATAGTTTTACCAAGTCTGAAAGAACAGCAGTATCATAAGTAAGTTAATTTCATTTTCTTTAATGCTTTTTGGTGGTTTATCGAGAAATAACCACAGATTATCACTTGATAATCTCACCGCAAAAGCAGTGAAATTATCAAAAACTTATATCCTGCTTTTGTGCGTTTGATCCTATCTAATGTAATCTATGCGGGGCGAAATAAGTGACATCACAATGAACCTAGCATAGCAATCACACACAAAATGATGCGCTTTACGAAAATATGTCCTAGAAATTTCACATTTGGTCTCATTTTTGCAATAAAGAAATACAATAATTGTTTGTTTTTCGAGTAATAGCGATAAAAATTTCATTTCGTGAACAACAAAAGCTATATTTTCATGAACTTTGGGCCGATATTGTGGCCACCAGAGTTATATCAAGAGAATTATCTTTAAGACCCCTTTTGATGTGATAGGGCATGGATCCTAACATTTTCAATAGGGTTCATTCTTGTGACCTGACCAACATTCTGACCAAGTTTCATGAAGCTTGGGCCATATTTGTTGCCTCTTGAGTGTAAACAAGCAAATTGACATTTAGGCCCCTTTTCCTGTGATATGGCATGGATCCATCCTTTTTTCGGTTGGGTTCATCCTTGTGACCTAGCCATTATATTGACCAAGTTTCATTAAGATTTGGCCATATTTGTGACCTCTAGAGTGTAAACAATTAAATTGTCAATAAGGCCCCTTTTCCTGTGATAAAGCATGGCTCCTTTCCATTTTCAATATGGTGCATCCTCATGACCTGACAAACATTTTGACCAAGTTTCATGAAGATTGGACAATATTTGTGGCCTCTAGAGTTTAAACAAGAAAATTGTCATTAAGGCTCCTTTTCCCGTGATATGGCTTGGATCCTTCCCATTTTCAATAGGGTTCATCCTTATAACCTGACAAACATTCTGACCAAGTTTCATGATAATTGGACCATATTTGTGGCCTCTAGAGTGTTAACAAGAAAATTGTCATTAAGGCTCCTTCTCCCGGGATAATGCATGGATCCTTCCCATTTTCAATAGGGTTCATCCTTGTGACCTGGCAAACATTCTGACAAAGTTTCATAATGATTGGTCCATATTTGTGGCCTCTAGCCTGTTTACTCTTAAATTGTTGTTGCCTGACGACGGCCGGCCGGCCAAAGAGGATGACACAAAACGGACATTCAAATCACAAAAGCTCACCTTGAGCACAATGTGCTCAGGTGAGCTTAATAGGGTCCAAAGTTCTCAAAAATTGGGATCGTAAAGGTCCTTACTTATAGTTTAAGATTCCCTGCAAAAGATACAGACTTTTCACTTAAGCACTTAAATTGTTTAAATATATATGAATTGTGACCATGGTAAAGGTGAAAAAAAATATTGATAACAGTACTGTAAACGGCTTTATATTGGCGGTGTCCACATTTGGCGGTTTTTCGATTATGATTTATTGGCTGTGATTTATTTTGGCGCATCTTACTTTAACGCCAAAATTAAACGCTTTATCTATATTTTACATTTTTTTTCTCGTTTAAAACAACATAAGTAAACGAAAGACAATTTCTAGAGTAATGTCTACAAACTTGACAATAGTTTGTTTTCACACCTTTTTTATAGTTATAACGCGTGTAAAAGTTGTTCACACTTTTTCGGTGTGATTTCATAACAATGTATCAGCCAAATTGGAACTAGAATCTTGGAATTTAGGGATCAGTGCAATACTATTGTAAGTGCCTATAATTTATAGGCACTTACAATAGTATTGCGCTGATCCGTCGAAATGTCAACGTTGTCAGCATAATAATAAGTATGGTCTCCATATCTTTGACATTTCTAAAAATATATAGATTTCATATCTATCATAATAAAGAAATTTCTTATTTAATAATGACAAATATTGGCGGTGGAATAATTTTGGCGCTTTTTAGCTTGACCGCCAATATAGCCAAAATAAAACCACCGCCAAAATTACCCCGTTTACAGTATTTCATCCATAAATTCAGACACAATAAAATATTTTTTATTTTTTTTTCTTGTCCGAATTCATGAATAATTAATTAAGCCCAAGTCAGAATACATAAATTATCATCGCCAGAGGACAGGGCTCGTTGCCAATTTTGGCAAGTAAAAACGTCAATGCTGGATACTGTTCAAGTTCCTTATATTTTAAGCTTTTGCTAGACGATCTTATTTAAATGTCAATTATTTGTTGTATCCATTCTTTTTCAGACTGCCGAATGCAGATTTCGGTTGAAGAAGTCTAAATTTATTTGATTAATACAGGGGTGTGAAAATACAAAATTCTCCACTTGTCTTTGGATAAGTAAAAGTCGATTTCTCACTTGTCCTGGATCAAAATGAACTTGTCCATAAAAAACGGAATGGAAAATATTGAAGAGCATTTTCCTCATTAAAAACAATGTTTTCTATCCTATGATACAAACATGAGGAGGGCTTTTTTCTTGGTTTTTCAAGTACTGTTCCAAGATTTGCTCCGGTAAGAACTTGTCCACAGGCAAGTAGCCTCCAAAAATGCACTTGCCCTCATGTGGAAAAGCTTGTGGTTGACAAGCCAGGCTTGTCAATCAATGACTCCCAATATTAAGAATGTTATTTTATTCTATGTTTTCAAAGATTCTAAAGTCCAGCATAATGCCGCTCTGTCACCAAAAGTTTGTGACCACATCAAAACAAACTCTTGTTACAACTTTATGGTAATCAATGGACGAGAAATGAAGACTGGCTACAATCAAATGAGCCCTGCATTCAAGATATGCATGTACAAATCAGGTATCATGTCAAAGCATTAGCAAAACGTTTTACATCTTAAACATAATTAATGTTTTAAACAGTCTTCAATTCTTTTCTGAACCTGATCTCAAAAGGATCTTTGGAACTCAAATCAGATAGCTTTAAGGGTCCTGGCTACTTATTTTAGGATCTCAGACTCACAAAACCTGTGTCCTTTAAATATCCTGCACTTAACGTTGACGATTTCTCAGAACTTTTGACTCTCAAAAACCTACCCCATATCATCCCCTAAAATGCCGCCTTTTCTCTGTCTATAAAGGGACCACAGCCAGAGGACCCCTTCCTGTTGATGAACGTAAAGTTTCTCGTAGAGATCCCTGTAGAGATAAAATCCCTTCCCAAGATGCATCATTCCCATCTCGTCCTCAGACTCCTCCCCACGCTCCTTCAGGTAGTCCTGGATTCAAAATTAGAAGAAGAAAGCTGTTAGCACTCTGATTGATTGATTGAATGGAGTTAACGCCGCTTTCAACATTTTTTCAGTTATATTGCAGGGGCTGGAGCAACTTACAATGGTTTCCTGGTATTTCTCTCACCAGTACAACCGCCACATCCTTTCCTAGCCTCCAGCTGCTATCTCACATAGGTCTACCTGAGAGACAAATAGTCGGAAAGAATGAGTGCCGGCATCGGGGATCGAACCAGGGACCTCTAAATTGATTGATGTGCTACTAACTGCGCTATGAGGGCGGCTGTTACCACTCAGAGGTAAAGAAATACAGTCAAACTTGTATTAAGCAACCACTGCAGGGACCACCAAAAAATGGTCGTATAAGAAAATGGCTGCTTAATACACGTTTTGATTACAAACAAGAAACATACTTCTTCATTGAGTATGCATATAATTGCAAGATTCTCAAAATCCCATGTTGTTATAACTCAAAAGAATCGTCTCATTGAGATGATTCTGGTGAGTTTTAACAACATAAGATTCATTTTCAATAATTTCTTGAACAAAACCTTCTTTTCAGGAAATTCTAATCAAAAGAAAGGGATTTCTAAAGCGGTCGCTTAATAAAAATGGCCGCTTAATAGACATGGTCACTCGAGCAGGATTGACTGTATGTATTTTCTCTACTTGTCTATGGACAAGTAAAACATGATTTTCAACTTGTCAAAGATCTCCATGAACTTGTCCGCAAAAAAAGGAGAATAGATAAATTAGAGAAATCATTGTTTTAAAGAATAAAATCCTGGAACCCGGCTTTTTCTTTGACAGTGACAATAATATTTTCTACCTTTTGATACACACATTTAGCAAATTAATTTCTCACCTCTATCAAGCACCACATCAATGCCATTGTCTACTATTTACTTGTCTACGGACAAGTGGCCAAGAAAAATGTACATGTCTGCAGGTAGAAAAACCTGTGTCCGATAAGCTGGGCATGGGAATTCCACACTCCTACAGGGTTCCAGCAAACTTCAAAAAGTGAAATTCCCTGACTTTTTCTTGACTTTTCCCTGACTGAATATTAAAATTCCCTGACCAAAATCATTGGTATTTTCTGAGCATATGGGGATCATAAATAACACAAATTCATCAACAAAATATGCTGTCTAATGAGATACAATGACAAACACATCTATGCCTTTTCGGAAGAAATTGCCATACCCACATGTTCGTTTTTCCTTTACTTTCTTTAAAAAATTCCACTTCTGATTCTGAAATTCACTGACTTTGCCCTGACTTTTGCCTTATTTTGAAATTTCCCTGACTAATTTCAAAATTCCAAGACTTTTCCCTGACCATGATTTTTTTCTATTTCTCACTGACTTTTTCCTGACTGTGGGAACCTTGTCCTGGGTTATCACACTATACAGGGTTTAGGTCTGACTTCAACAGTCAGGGGCCCAATGACTCACAAATTGGGATCTTTGGGCTTTTCTTAAAATTTGAGAATCCACACATTAAATATAAATTATTTCTTTCAAACAATTACTTTTTTATATGTCTGAATTTAGAGCTATACCTTGGTTGAAGGAATAGAATTTGTAGGATTTTAAATGATATTTTGTACCCAACTTCAGGAAAGAATTGAAGACTGTTTTAAAACTTTGTTTGTTTGAATGGGTTTTACACCGCTTTCAACAATTTCACAGTTATATTGCGGCGGCCGGAGCACCTAACAATGGATTCCTGGTATTTTTTTCACCTGTACTACCATTACACCCTTTACTAGCCTCCGACTGCTATCTCACATAGATTTACGATTATCTACCCATTGGTGAGAGACAAACGTCGGAAAGGATATTTGCCACCGCCGGGGATCGAACCCACGTCTTCCAGATTGAAAGTCTTATGCCTAATCAACTGCGCTATGGTGGAGGCCCCCTCTACTTCGTAGGTGGGGGGTATAATGAGCCTTTGCTTGACATCTCAAACAATTCCACTTGTGCACTAAGCAAAGCCTCTGCCCAGCCTGTGAATCCACACAGTCTGACCAGAGTCTTCACTTTGCGATCAAATGGGTTTCAACAACACAAGATTCCAGAATAAACAGCTGTTTGTTAAAAATGCCAAATTTTTCAGAGTTTTCGCTTTATTGATTGGACTTTTTATAACGTTCTCTTAATAAAATTGGTCGCTTGATAGACATGGTCGTTCGAGCAATATCCACAGTAAATAATTTATTTAATTTTTTGCCAATATGACCATCTCACCTCCATCTTCTTAATCTTTTTTGCCAGTTTTTCGCTGTAACACAAGGCCAGGGCCTTCTTATTCAGCTTCAAGGCGTCCTCAATCCTCCCCTCACCAACATACTTCTTCGATTTTACAATGAGAGCATTAAATCTTTCTTGATCCTCATCGGATAGGTCCCTTGGGTCTCTCACTGTAAAAAAAAATTGTATCCATTTACCTGCCCTATGTTCAGGATGACAAAACCATTCAAAATATTTGCAAATCATACCCCGCTTCGCAAATGCTTTGTGTACAATTGGGGTATAATTCAACAATAATACAATCAAACAAGGGCTCTTGCTAGTGTTTGAAATTAAGGAGTCAATGATCTCTTTATGGTTAAATTCTGGGGGTCAATTCTAATTTCAAAGGGCTCAAAACAATAAAGAGAACAAATCTTTGATAAGAATTTTGGAGATTTGAAAAATATATTCAGTAATCACTTCATTTGATTTTAGACACCCTACAGGATGCACCATAGAAAATTTGAGGGATAAAACCTAGTTCTGACACTCATAATTTTTTCCAAGGGGTCACAATGACCCTTTGCTGTTTAATCCCAGCATTTTACGATTGAGAAAACATTCCGACAAGCAATTTCTTTTTTTTCCACACTATTTTCTACCCTACTGAATGGTTAATTAAATTCACTTAAAATTTTCGTCTGCAAAACCTTTGAATTGGGACAGGTCCAAAATTTTGTAAATCAGGAAAGGGCTAAATTGATGGCAATTGACGAGGCATGACACACAACAGACGGCACATATGTGAAGGTTGATCTTTGTCTGAACCCCTACTACAGAATAATCACAGGGATAATTTTTGGGTATTGAGAGAGTATCTCATTTTTCTGCCAGAAATCTCATTGAAACTGGCTCAGGGAGAGAAACAAGAGGACCATGATGGTCCTAGATTGCTCACCTGAGTCTCTTTGACAACACATTAATTAAATAGGCAGATGTCAACAAGGAGATAATTTCTACATATGATTAATACCATGGTATCTTTTCAGCCAGGAGAGGTAGAGGTCCACTAGATGTTGCTACATACTAAACATGAAAGCTGTCTGCCTTCTGGTTTCAGAGAAGAAGATTTTTGAAGATTTCCTGTTTTCACCATTGTGCTCAGATGAGCTAAAAGGGATGCGCCTGGGTGGAGCCCAAATATCATCATAGGGTCTTGATATCAATAAACTTGATAGATGTCCACTAGATGATGCTACATACCAAATATGAAAACTGTCTGCCTTCTGGTTTCAGAGAAGAAGATTTTTGAAGAAATCTTAAGGATTTTGTTGGCTCAGTGTAAATTAGATGTAACTGCTTATAATTATATAAGCCATTTCAACTGTTTTGCACTGAGCCATGATGGATTTGTTAAAACTGTTTACCAAAAATTCTAATTTCTAATTAGATTCAGTTTAATAAGATATTTTTGCAGATCCTTTCCTGAGCCAGAATTATCCCTGTCAGGGTTCGACACTTAGGGGAGTCCAGGAGTCCGAGACTCCTTGTTTACCAGTGTGACTCCTTCTATTTGCAAGTAAGGAGTCCGATGGACTCCAAGGGGTTCTTTGAGAATATTTGGAAAAAAAAATGCACAGAACACTGTCCTTGCTAACGCTTGCCAAAAGCAGTAGATCTTTTCACTACAAAAGTTGTTGAAGAAAACATTTTCTTGCACCCTTTAATGTTTTGAGAAAAAAACTCTTCTTTGGAAGAACATTGCGGAAAGAAGAAATTGCTTATAACAAGCAATTTCTTCTTTTCCACAATGGTCTTCCATTATGAAAATTCACACTCCTTGCTTTGAGCATGGACTCATTGATTTTATGTGTTAGGAGTCAAATGGACTCCTTAATCTCTGGAGTTAGTGTCAACCCCTGTCTGTAATCATATTCTGGGTCAGTGTCAATTCTAGGATTCGGAAAATAAGGGGGGAATTTTGTTAAAAATCAGCAAAATTGACAAAATGATGGGAATTTTTGCTCTTTCTCTATGAAAAAAAATCCCCATCATCTTTAAAAATAGGGGGGAATTTTCAAAAGTATATATATCGATGGCTCAGCGCAAAACAGTTGTTACGTCCTATATGTTTATAGGGAGTTGCAAATGTTTCCTGCTGAGCCATTGATATGTGTTAAAATTTGCAATTCCCCCTCCTAAAATATACACTGCTGGGTTCAGTATGAGAATGTTAAATAAGTATCCAAGCCTGATATAGTCTATGAATGGTTTTAAACTTATTTATTTTACATCGATTGGGAAACAAGTTCTTACAACTTAGATCGATAACCGCTCCCGGGAGGCGAACTCAGGACCTTTGGGTCAAGAGGCCGATGCTCTACCTCTTGACCACGGACACCACACCATAGTCTATGAATGAGATGATAAGAGGGTATTTCGTATTTCAAATTTAAAGATTCTACTACTCATTGCACAAACACTATTTTGTGGGTACTGACTACATTTGGAACATCGCTCAGCCATTACCGTAAGCTACAATAGACCTCAGATGTACATAAGGCGGATGGGTATGTGACAAAATTGTGCATTTTGTTAGGCGGAAAAAGTGTCAGAAAAACTAGCTAGGAAACAAACAACGCTATCTTTAGATTGGAATTTTTCAAAGTAAACAACAGCTGAAAAATCTTTATATTTGAGAATGACGAATCATTCTCAAAAATTAAGATTTTCCAGCCATTATTTTAGAATATAAAAATTATTATATAAAGATACAATGGTTGCATGTCAGTGACTTAAACGAGTAGAGCTGATGACGCCATTTTAACTGACGTCATCAAGTTTTTCAATGGTTTTCCTTTAATTTTTTAAAATAGTCCGTCTATGTACATCCCAGTTGATAGTGAGATTGGCCGAGTGGCGTTCCGAATGTACTGACTAGTGACTACTCATTGGAATCATCTAATCAAGACGATTCGAATGAGAACCAACAACATATGGTCTCACCAAATTGGAAACTAGAGCTGTCGCCCCCAAGGGCTGACAAGAATATCCCCCACATCCCCACAAAGGCTTTTCTATGAAGGAGTGGAACTTGAGGGAGCATTTTATGACCCCTTTTTAAGTAGGAGTGGAAAAGTAGAATAAACCATTCGATATTTAGTTAAGGTCAAAGAGATGATGTTACTTACCAAATTTGGAAACTCCCCTTATGGATACTGAATTTTGCAATTTTAAATTTTGACTAAATTGAAAATTGCAGGTGCACAACTTCATATGATGGGAAACAACCTGATAAAATTTCAGCAAAATTGGTCCAAAACTGTGGGAGGAGAAGAGGACACAAAATTATGTCTACGGACGGATGGATGGTTGGACGGACAACCTGATTCCAGTATACCACCCCCCCCCTAACTTCATTGTGGGGGGTATAATAAAGATTGTTGGACTGGAGTTCCCCTCTCTTATCTGTAGTTCTGACTTACCTTGTTTGTCGAGATTCATGCCTTCCATTCCATCCACCGGGATATCTGTCTTACCTTGTTTGTCGAGATTCATGCCTGACATTCCATCCACCGGGATATCTGGCTTACCTTGTTTGTCGAGATTCTTGCCTGCCATTCCATCCACCGGGATATCTGTCTTACCTTGTTTGTCGAGATTCATGCCTGCCATTCCATCCACCGGGATATCTGGCTTACCTTGTTTGTTGAGATTCATGCCTGCCATTCCATCCACCGGGATATCTGGCTTACCTTGTTTGTCGAGATTCATGCCTGCCATTCCATCCACCAGGATATCTGTCTTACCATGTTTGTCGAGATTCATGCCTGCCATTCCATCCACCGGGATATCTGACTTACCTTGTTTGTCTAGATTCATGCCTGCCATTCCATCCACCAGGATATCTGTCTTACCTTGTTTGTCGAGATTCATGCCTGCCATTCCATCCACCGGGATATCTGGCCTACCTTGTTTGTCGAGATTCATGCCTGCTATTCCATCCACCGGGATATCTGTCCTACCTTGTTTGTCGAGATTCATGCCTGCCATTCCATCCACCGGGATATCTGGCTTACCTTGTTTGTGGAGATTCATGCCTGCCATTCCATCCACCAGGATATCTGGCTTACCTTGTTTGTCGAGATTCATGCCTGCCATTCCATCCACCGGGATATCTGACTTACCTTGTTTGTCGAGATTCATTCCTGCCATTCCATCCACGGGATATCTGACTTACCTTGTTTGTCGAGATTCATGCCTGCCATTCCATCAACCGGGATATCTGACTTACCTTGTTTGTCGAGATTCATTCCTGCCATTCCATCCACCAGGATATCTGACTTACCTTGTTTGTCGAGATTCATGCCTGCCATTCCATCCACCGGGATATCTGGCTTACCTTGTTTGTCGAGATTCATGCCTGCCATTCCATCCGCCGGGATATCTGACTTACCTTGTTTGTTGAGATTCATGCCTGCCATTCCATCCACTGGGATATCTGACTTACCTTGTTTGTTGAGATTCATGCCTGCCATTCCAACCACCGGGATATCTGGCTTACCTTGTTTGTCGAGATTCATGCCTGCCATTCCAACCACCGGGATATCTGGCTTACCTTGTTTGTCGAGATTCATGCCTGCCATTCCATCCACCGGGATATCTGGCTCCATTTCTGAAATGAAACAAAAAAGTACAAAACAAGAAAACCGCCTAGTATGGGTGCCCCCTCTCAACTTTTTCGGTGCTGGAAAGTGAGAAAAAGAGGCATAATTTACAGATAATTGATCCCCTTTGATAGTAAATATTTCACATTTGATAGTGAATATCCAGGGGGTGGAAATACAAAATTTTTCCACTCGATTAATCGAGTACTCAATTGAATGTCCAATTATCGATTATCAATTTCACTATTCTATTAATCGGTAAAAAAATGAAATAATAGCAAATTTGTTTCCAGCCTCTTTTTTTTCTTTTTTTTTTCATATTTTCTCATAATATGGATCTTTCATATGCAGGGGTGTGGAATTCCTATGCCCGACTTGTCCGACTCGGGCTTTTGTACTTGCGGACAAGTAAATTTTTCTAAGCCACTTGTCCAAGGACAAGTAAATACCAGGGAAAATCTTGGAATGTTACTTAAAAGAATTAAGAGAGAAATCATCCAAATGTTCATATCATAGGGTAGAAATTGTTTTTAATTAAAGGCAATGTTTTTTTTCTAATTTTTCTATTTACTCTTTAGTGGACAAGTTCATTTTGATCCTGGACGAGTAGAAAATCCGCTTTTACTTGTCCAGGGACAAGTGGAGAAAACTCGTATTTCCACACCCCTGATATGAAATGCTATTCAGCTAACGATAATGTATGCAACACCTGGGCGCCTGCAGATTGTCTTATCCATCAATATTTTTCCAAATTTGCAATCAAGTGCCAACTGGCATTGTTCTTGCTGTCAAACAATACAAGTCATTTTGTAACTTTTCGCACCTTCGAATTTTGGTACTCTTATCAGGGACAGTGCGATTTACTTAGATCTTCGGATCAACGGAATGTTGCAGTGTCGTTCCAAAACCTTGTAACGCAATCTCATCGATGTTGTAGTTACTTGGTCTTTCTTGACCGAAAGTTATATATTAAACAGATGAATATCGCCTGGAAATATTACCGAAAAATGACACTCTCTAAGCATGCACTTTACAATTTTCCGTTTCTTAAAATAAATTAGCAACCCTATGTCATTTCAACTGCCCCTTCGACCGAAAATATGCAGCAAATACCGTATAGCTTTACGTTTGAAGACACAGAATAAATGATTGTCCTCAATTCTATCCGAGTACTCGAGAACTTGATCGGAAAGGTGTTTGAGTAATCGATTAGTAAAATTTGTACTCGTTACCATCCCTAGTTTAAACCTATTTATTTTACATCGATTTGGAAACAAGTTCTTACAACTTAGATTAATCCCTCTCGATTCTGCTTCCTGGAAAATTCACCAGTACTCGCGCCAAATGTGTGGGCCAGTGAAAGAACCAAGATCGATAGCCGCTCCCAGGAATCGAACTCAGGAACTTTGGGTCAAGAGGCTGACGCTCTACCTCTAGACCACAGACACCACAAGTAAACTGAGTATTATAAATGTCAGGAGTATAACTGAGCATAAATGACAGTGTCACCTGCATGCAGAAGGAGCTTAGCTGGCAACTTCTTGGATACAGTTGAGACATCACCAGAGTCACAATGTTTTATAAAATTGTTAATAGTTTTGTTGCAGTACCCATACCAACTTATCTTGAAAGACCAGTTAGGATCACCAGACATATGCACATAGAATCTTTTAGACAGATCCACACAAATGCTTCTTACTTTTTATATTCTTTTGTCCTTACACAGTTACCAGAAACAATCGTACAGCAACCTGACATTGCCGTGTTCAAGAAGAGTCGAGATTCTTTTCAGATAGTGAGCCGTCCCTGAATGACCAAAATTGTTTTATTGGATCTTTTAATCTAACACAATACTTTTAAATTTTGGCACCCTAACAATATAGTAGTTTGTGCACCAAGTGGCTTTTTTTTTAAAGAAGACTGAGAGTCACACCAAATGGACAAAGTGCCCCAAAGTGACTAAAGACCCAAGTTGGTTAAGGATACTTTCCTTGCAACAGAGCAGAAACAACTAAAGACTGATTGTGAAATAATTTGGATTAAATTACAGGTCAAAACATGTAAACCTCTTTATATCGCAGCATATTACAGACCGAAAGAATCCGATGTCCATAGCTTTAATGAATTCAAAAAATCTCTTGATCTGACAAGAAACCTCAAAGGATCTTTTTGGGTACTAGGTGATTTCAACTTCCCAAAGTTCTCATGGAGTAGTGACCATAGACCAGTCATAAAGTCAGGATGCAGTCATACCAACCTGTATGAAGAATTTAGTGATTTGCTTTCAGATTTCAACCTCACACAGATGGTAACAGAAAGCACCAGAGAAGAAAATATACTTGACCTCTTCTTAACCTCAAATCACACCTTAATTAAAAATGTAAAATGTCTCCCAGGTATATCAGACCATAGTATTGTCTCTATTCTTGCAGATACAAAGCCTCAGGTAATCAAACAACAGCCGAGACAGATTCATCTCTACAAAAAAGCTGACTGGAGTAGTTTCAAAATCTATATGGACCAAATTAAGCATGAAATATTAAAAGATCATCAATCTAAATCTGTTGAAGAAATTTGGCTAAGTTTTTCAGATGCAATCTCCACAGGTATCAAGAAATTTGTTCCAACTAAAAGACTAGGGAATAAGAGATCACTTCCTTGGATTACACAGCCTATAAAACGACTAATTAGAAAAAGGGATCAAGTTTATTTTAGATTAAAGAAAGATGGAAACAACAAGATGAAAACTGCATTCCTGGCTCTGAAAAGAAACATCAAGAAACAAATAAAAGTCTCTTACAATAACTATATTGAATATATTTTAGGCCTTGATGGAAACACTGAAAACAAGGAAAAAGCCACAAGATTTAATAATAAGAAACTTTTCAGTCTGATAAAAAATGCCAAGCAAGACGCAGCAGGAGTAGCTCCCCTTCTCGATAAAATTTCAGGTACCATCAAATCAGACAACACAGAAAAAGCAGATATATTAAATCGACAGTTTCAATCAGTCTTTACTCCAGTGACACCAATTTCTCTGGCTCAGTCCTGCCTTTCATCCATAAGACAAAATATGTTTTCCTCCTCTTTCAGTAAATATCCAGTCATGCCAGACATTACCATCTGCACTGGTGGAGTACAAAAGCTAATATCCAACCTGAAACCAGACAAAGCAGCAGGACCTGACAACATCAAACCTTTAGTACTTAAAAACTTATGTTATCAAATTTCTCCTATTTTGCAAATTCTCTTTCAGAAATCCCTAGATACAGGCACCCTCCCCCAGGTATGGACGAAGGCAAACGTGACACCACTCTTTAAGAAAGGAAACAAAGAAGATCCTGCAAATTACAGGCCTATATCCTTAACATGTATATTGTGTAAAGTTCTTGAACATATTGTAGCATCAAATCTAACTAAACATTTTGACAAAAATAATATTCTTTATGATTTACAACATGGCTTCAGAGAACGGCGCTCATGTGAAACACAACTACTGCAACTGACTGACCATCTTGCCAGAAACCTTACTGAAGGAAAACAAACTGATCTAGTTTTGTTAGAGTTCAGCAAGGCTTTTGATAAAGTTAGCCACCTTAAACTTTTGTATAAATTGCAGGAACATGGAGTTAACAATGCTACCCTTTTGTGGATTAAATCTTTTCTTATAGGCAGAACACAGAAAGTAGTCTTAGAAGGTGGATGCTCATCCGAAGTACCAGTCACGTCAGGAGTACCTCAGGGATCAGTGCTTGGCCCTCTTCTGTTTCTCTTATATATTAATGACCTTCCTAACACTATCACCTCCCAAGTTCGTTTGTTTGCAGATGACACTGCCGTTTACTTAGCTATAGATAACAAGCAAGACTGTATCACCCTGCAAGAAGATCTAGACAAGCTCATGCAGTGGGAGAAAAAATGGGAAATGGAGTTTAACCCTAGCAAATGCATTGTCCTAAATATTACTAAAAAGAAGAAAAAGATTTCTTTTGATTACAGGCTACACGGACAAGTGCTAGAGACTGTGGACAATGCCAAATACCTAGGTGTTACTATATCTGAAGATCTTTCCTGGAACAAGCATATTGACAATATAACATCTAATGCAAATAAAACTTTAGGTTTCTCTCCGCAGAAACATCCAGACCAAAAATAAGAAGATCAGAGAAACAGCATACAAAACACTGGTTAGACCCCAGGTAGAATATGCATCAACTGTTTGGAGCCCTTACACAACATCCTATATCAACAAAGTAGAAAAAGTACAACGTAGAGCAGCAAGATGGGTTCAAAATAATTTTTCTCATTATGACAGTGTCACCTGCATGCAGAAGGATCTTGGCTGGCAAACTCTTCAATATAGACGAGACATCACCAGAGTCACCATGTTTTATAAAATTGTGAATGGTTTTGTTGCAGTACCCATACCAACTTATCTTGAAAGACCAGTTAGGATCACCCGACATATGCACACAAAATCTTTTAGACAGATCCACACAAATGCTTCCTACTTTAAATATTCTTTTTTTCCTTATACAGTGATACTTTGGAACAGCCTACCAGAAACCATCATACAGCAACCTGATATTGCCGCATTCAAGAAGAGTCTTGATTCTTTTCAGATAGTGAGCCGTCCCTGAATAACCAAAATTGTTTTACCAGATCTTTTAATCTAACACTCACAATACTTTTAAAATTTGGCACCCTAACCAATGACTAACAGTTTTTATTCCAGCACAGACGCGCACCTGCCAGTAATACCCGAAAGGGGAGTCAGGCAGTATGCTCTTTTCCTACGATTTCGTGGCTCTTAATTTCAAAATCAGCGCATGCGCATTAATGCATGTACTCAACTATCTATTTTTACCTAAAAATTAACCAGCAGTATTTAACTTCAAAAAATGATCAAACTAAATTTCAGAATCTCCAACAATAAACAAACAACTTACTTGTAATTAGGTCAGGGGTACCACGCCATTTTTGTCCGAGACTTTCCGGTTGGTTTCGTGGGTGTTTTTCTCTTGGGGTGCGCAGGGGTACTATTGATGATTCATGTATCATAACATTTGTGTTGTGTTTGTCATTAATTGAATATCCTTATTTGTTATTTTTTCTTTTTAATTATTGGGTTTTTAATGATTTTTTATTCCATTAAGTGAGTGCTGTATGATATTTTTTGTAGTTAACAGAAATTTATCTGTAATAACTGAAGTCAAAATCTATAAAATAAATGAAAATCTTTTTTACAATTGAAAGAAAAAAAAAATGTAGTTCTTAAACAATGAACAAATCTCTTAACATTTAAAATAAAAGTCTCCTTTGTATTTCTTAAAAAATAACTGGCAAAATTATACTTATTTAGAGAGAAAAATCATGTTAATCAATTTATAAATTTCCATAGTCAACAAGGCAGCAAAATTAGTCGGTAGTACAGTGAGGACAGTAAAATTTATCATTTCTTCTGATTACTGATTGTTTGGTACAGAAGTAAAGGTGCACCCAGTGACCACAGCCATCACACTCAGCCCAGTTGACAATCTTGAGGTATGGCTTTTTATTCAAATGGGGAGGTGAGAAGTGGCCACACACACAACAAGCTCCTGAATCATCGTCATCATCACTGTCAGTGTCACTGTGTTGGTTGTTTGTTGTTTTTAAAATCAGTCCACTAGTTGAAGGTTTGGGACTGACTAGTAATGGTTTGTCATTCACTGTTTTCTTTGTTGTTGGTCTAGAATTAGATTTTGATTTGTCATATTCATCAAGGTTTATTATGTAGTCATCTTCAGTTATAGCTGTACCTCCAGGTTTGGGTTTTTGGATAGAGGGGGGATCCATAGACTTAGTTTTGATGGAGCAGTTGCACTTGCAACATGGTTTGGGATTCTTTTCAGACTTTAATAATAAAAATTCTTGAACAGCCTCTCTGCCAGATTTTAATGCAGCAATTTTTTCAACTGGTTTCTCTTCCCTGAAACTCTCACTAGGGTATAGCTGGTCATCTGTAACAACTTCTCTTGAATAGGGAAAAATGCCTGTTTTCCGGAAACCAGAAGTGATATTTACTGGAGTCATGGCCTTCAAGTATGCCTTACATGTTAGGCTGCACATGTCATATCTTGTTACTGTCATCCCCAGGAAAGATCTCATGAATGAAGCACATTCTCTATAATAAAAAGCCTTAAAGGGTCCAAAAATTGAGACATCTAGTGGCTGCAGTAGGTGGGAAGTGTGTGCTGGTAAAACAAAAAGTATCAGATGATGATCCATAGCCCAGGTGATTAAATTTCTTGAAATGTGTGAAGAATGGCCATCTAAGATAAGCAGTATGTGCTGGTCATCATTAGCTCCCCTCCTAACATTAGGTATGAAGTGGTTTTCAATATACTGTTGAAAGATATTGGAATTTGACCAACCACTATCTGACATAACTCCCTGAGCACCAGCTGAAGCACCTTTCATTAATTCTTCACTATAGCGTTTACCTTTAAAGATGAAAAATGGTGGAATGTGATTACCAGCTGCATTAGCACATCCTATTACAGTTGTGGTTGTTGATCTTGGTGAAGTAATAGCTTGGGCTTTGGTTCCAATTGGTGCTATAACATTAGGGGGTCTATGTTCAGGTTGAATTCCAGTCTCATCCACATTGTAGATGTATTGGGGTTTGTCTTGGAGGTCATATTTCTTCATTATTTCATCCAGATTATTGAAGTATGAGTCAACCACTTCAGGTGTTGTACTCTTGGCTCTGTTGCTTTCCAGCCCCCTGGGTTTTATTGATGATAATCTGTGAGCCCACCTTCCTAGGAAATTGTAAAGCCAGCAGTTACTTAGTGGTTTGTCTGTATCTCTATGGTTGAGATTCATTGCTAGTTCTCCAGCCAGGTATTGAAGTTTGGTATTAGTAACACCATACCCTAATTGAGCCATTGTCTCCAAATGTTCTACAAGAGACTCTTCTTCCTCGTGACTGAAGAGATTATCTGCCCCCAAATGTAGGTGTTCAGCATCCACCTTGCCCTTTACTCTGTCCCTTAATGTCTGCTCAGGTACATTGAACTGTCTTGCTGCTCTTTGTACAGGTATTCTGTTCTGTTTAACAGCTTTGTATGCATTGAGAAGAGCTTCTTTCGAATAGTTTTTGTATTTCTTGTTGTTTTTGTGTGGAATTCTCTGAAAAAAAAGAGCATTATTAAAAATGACTGAAAATAAGCTGTTTTATTAAATATTGTTTTATGCAATAACTTTCTAAAATTTGCAAAAACATTGATTCAATAATTAAATATGGCATTTTTCTAAAAACAACAATCCATTTTTTTTCATATTTTTTTTTTCTTCATATTGATTCATATTGAATTCAAGTAACATAAATGTACCCCTGTCTACCCCAAATGCCAAAACAGGTGCCCGAAGTCTTATGACGTCATCTAAATCATCTGCCTCTATCCGACATCTTGGATTCAACTTGGGCATTAAAATAGTCAAATTGTCACGGAAACGGCGATGAAATACACATTTTCGAGGAATAAATGAGCATTTATATTAAAAATGTAAGTAGAAAAATAAGAAAAAAGCTGTTGATATACTGTAATTACCTGTTTCTGTCGCATTTTTCTCGCCTCTATTTTGACCGTGACTCTCTGCTGTAAAAACTTGCATAGAACTCGGATGCGTGCATTTCTTCGTTTCGCGATATTTTGGCGTACTTTTTTAACCACGAATCCAATAGGTAACCACGAAATCGTAAGAAAAAGGCATATATATAGATAGATAGATAGATAGAAGTAACCCAAGTAAGTAAGTAAGTAACAACTGACTAACAGTTTTTATTCCACCACAGATGCGCACCTGCCAGTAATACCCAAAAGGGGAGTTAGGCAGTATATATGGATAGATAGATAAATAGCTCAGAGTGGCTCTTTCTTCAAAATACTTTTCCCGTCTATAGGTTAGATCTATGAACAATTCCCTGGTACGAATCTAGAAAGGGACGAATCATATTTCAAAGACAAATTTAATCAATTCAAAGAAAAGGTGGTAATATAAACCAAATTCTGTTCAGGACAAATTTAAAGTGTGTCATTATAAGCGATCTGCAGAGAGCGATTTCGATTATTTATGCTTACCAGGGAATTTTAAGTAAGGCGCCAAATAAAGCGGCGTTCGTTTTTTTCTTGAACGTATGAAAAATACCTTTTGTCTTTTCTACCCCTACCTCCTCCTTCTAGAGAAAATAATAATTATAATAAACTGGAGAAAAGTAAAGAAATAAAAAAAAAACACCGTCCTCCAGGTACTTTAAAGCTGTTTACAAACATTTTTGCAACGATGTTATTTGGATTTTTTGTTTGTTTTTGTTCTCTGTTTGTTTGTTTGTTTTATTCCGAGAACGGCATGTCGTTTATAACACCTGGCCTGGGTAAGAGTTTTGATTATCAAGAAGTGTTTTTTGTCTTAAGTATTGCAAAACATCGTGTCAGGCTTTTATTGGCGTTGCTTATTCGCTTATACTTTTCTTTGAAAATTGGCGTTTTCTGTAAAAACATGAAAAAAAAAAAAAAAAAAAAAAAGGAAACAAACAAAAAAACTTGTGCGATGACCTATGACGATTCAATTTACTTAATATTTCTATGATTAAAACTATGTATTGTCGGGCTACATTATTTTTTGTTGTTGTTGGTGGTGGTGGTGGTTGGGTGTGTGTGTTTTATTTTATTTTATTTTTTTCATTTGATTTCACGCAGACATCAGGCGCCGCTTTGGCCAAGCAGAGAAGTATTTCACAAATGTTTGGCGAACGTTTTCATCTTGAACTCAGGGACGGTTATCAAATTTGCACTTCAAAAAATTAGCGAAATTTGGTTAGTGGGCAAGCGAAATATCGTAACAGCTTTCACAAGGATTATGTTAAATCTTCGATTGACCCCCCCCCCCTCCATCCCAAATAAAAATAAGGATTTCAACGCGTAGAATGCTATCACACTTTATATGAGCCTGTGCGTGACATTTCTGGCATTTCCAACAATTTAAAATGTGCGTGAGGGGCAAGCATTGAGCAGCATAGATAAACACATACTGTAAATGTTTAGTCAACGGATGATCTACAGATACTTTGAGACCTTATCTATCTACTAAGTGCAAAGTAAAGACTCTGGTCAGACTGTGCGGATGCACAGGATGGTCAGAGTATTTGCTTTGCGCATATTTAAAAATGTTGGAAATCCCACGCACAGGCTCATATAAAATCTGGTTGACCTATGCTGGATCGAAGCTCTATTTGAACAGTCTCAATATAGACATGTATGTTTAGGGTCCGTTATTTGAAGAACTTCTAAAAACTTGTGTGATCTGTTATATTAGGCGAAAATGGACCCTTTGGGAAGTGAGTAAACTATCTTCCTTCGTCAGACTATGGGTATTGCTCAGGCTTGCTATGGTAGAATAGTTAATCCTTTTGTGATTTTCTGAATCTAAATTGACAATTCTACCTTACAGTATAACTGTTTCCGAAATGCGCCTCGTAGCTGTTGGGTCCGATTTCCTTTTTTTAAAAAATGTAATTCTTTAACGCTGTTCACAGATTGGTCCCTTTTCCCGTGACGTTAAATTTTATTGCCCACGCGGATCCAATTGAAGGGGTATCTTTGATCTTCCCCAAGGGTCGCCGAGCTGTTGTAACTACAGCATCGGCAGATCCAGGATTTCTGTGCAGAAAACATTTTGACTGAATTTTTACATGAAAATAAAACAGCTAGGCTACGGAATGGACCTCGTTTGCATAGGCGTACCAAGGATTTTGAAATTTATATGCATCCTGGAGGCCACCAACATGGAATATATTGGATAAAGGCGATATGTGGACTAAGACAAAAAATGAATACCCTTCGCCCGCTCCCCTTTTCTATGATTTCGGACCGTTGGTGAATAATCAAAACCTTTTAACGACTGCTTGAATAAGCTGTAGTTTCGATCTTATTAACATTCATCAACGACCTTTTTCGAAATAGGATTCATTTCTGTTACGCACTTGCGTAAAGTGTGTAAACGTTGTTACGCCCTTGGTTTGGATCTGCCACTTTTATAGCTTGAACCGCTTTTTTTTATCAAAGCAGAATGTTTCGTGAAAAAGTTAGGCGCTAGAATGATTATTTTTTCCATTATTATTATCATTATGATGATGATGATGATTATTATTATTATTATTGTTATTATTATTATTATTATTATTATTATTATTATTATTTAGAAACTAAACCAGTAAATGTACAAGTGATCGCGTAATGACTATAACAGTCTTCTGAAACTTGCATTCAACCAAATCACGGGTTCGATATAGTATATTGAGAGTCAGAGTGCATAAAAATCATTTTTGTTGATTTTCAAAGAAGGGACGATTTGGGGATTAAAGGATAATATCCACTGAATTGCAGAATTCACAGTTTCGCGGCAAATGATAACAATACATTTGAATACAAATCACAGGTGAAATTAGCCAATTCGGGTTATAAGTACCTTGGGGCTATGCACGCTTGTTTGAGCCGTGACCATTAGATGACTTCTCTGTGCATAAACCCAATTGACGGTTGGTTTGGGCGAACACTTACATAAAATTTGATGCCGACTAATATACATTTCACTAGAGTAAGTATTTATAACTTATATTTTCGTGGAAATAATTCAAGCTACCCCCGCATCGGTGTTCGTTTCTCTGTCTGTCATTCCGTCTGTCTGTTTTCAAAAAACTTAACCTGCGAACTTTTTAATATATTGCTGTAACATTTAAATTTGAGGGACTCGTCCTACGTCAAGAATGACAAAACAGTGCAAACGGTCAATCATGTACAACCTGCTTTGCACCTGCACTTGCTTGTAAAGCGGGGTTGAAATTGTCAAACAGTTTGCACAGTTTTGTCAGTCTGAACGCGGGACAGGTGAATGATCGACTTGATCGATAAATCAATTCCTTCTATCCACGGCGTTTAACATAGAAACAAGGAATTGAACTGATGGAATATTACGGATGTAAATTGAGCCTGTGCGTGACATTTCCAACAATTTGAAATGTTCGTGAGTGTCATAGGGTGAAACAAATAGATTATAACAATAATAAGTTCCTGTACAATTCATTGTTCATTACGGATTCCCGTCCAAAATACCGACGGCGACACTCATTCTTTCCGACTATTTGTCTCTCGCTAATGGGTTGATAATCGTAGACCTATGTGAGATAGCAGCTGGAGGCTAGGAAAGAATGTGATGGTTGTACTGGTGAGAGAAATACCAGGAATCCATTGTTTGGTGCTCCAGCCGCCGCGATATAACTGAAATAATATTGAAAGCGGCGTTAAACTTCATTCAATCAATCAACCGTCCAAAATACACAGTGACCAGGGTCCCAATTTCGAGGCAACTCTGATACAGGAACTGTGTTCGATCGCCGCGGGACGTCATTTGTTACAATCGTGACCTCCAACATTTGCAGTTACGTCTTACGAAGCCTTGCGGAACTTTTACGCGTCCACTACCTTAAGTGATGATTAATTTGTAATGTGCCTTCAATAGGACATACTAAAGCCAAGCGTGCTTCTACTTTCCCTTTAATACATATGTGACCCGTCACGCGAAAAGGGACCATCTGGGTAGTGCGTAAAGTGTCGATCCTAGTCAGACTGCGCGGATTGCGCCGACTGACTAGGATCAAAACTTTTCGCAATATTCAAATTTTCTGTATCTTGAATGTTGAATCTACCTTCCAGTGAAAAAAATTTTGAAAAACGACCTCTGGTTGACCAATGCTAGACCCAATCTCTTTTTCAAGTATTCCATGATCTTACAGAGTTCCAAGATGGTCCCTTTTCGTGTGATGGGTCACATATACAATTTAAACCACATTATTTCCGTTAGAATTTAACACCATCTTGGATTAAATCTTTAAGGAACTATTGAAGTAAACTTCTAAATAAATAATAATAATAAAAAAAAAAAAAAAAAAAAAAAAAAAAAAAAAAAAAACCGCACAAAATTCCATCACATTTGAATTTAACCAGTTTAATTACTAGAATTGTAAACTTCTAAAAAAATAATAAGAAAAGAAAAAAAAAAAACAAAAAAAAACACAAAATCCCTTCACATTTGAATTCTACCAGTTTAATTACTAGAAAAACAGAACTGTTTAGTTAAACACTTGACGAAAAACTGTTAAGATTGATTCTATTGGAGTAATTTCAGCCAAACATGCAATATTTTATTGTCAATTCTCTTTTTAATGCATATGTACAAACAAAGTCTCTTTATTTTCCGTGAGTATAATGCATGTGTCATCTTCGATTAAATATATACACATAAACTGTTGATGACGTGTATCCGGGTATAAACATTTCAATTTGTCCGTCGCCGTCCACATCGGCGCATGCCAGTTGTCCGACGGTCCCGCCAGCCGTCAATATAGTCGTCCTCCCGTACCTCCGGTATAATAAATATTTCGTGGATGGGCGACTCAAACGTCGTAACTACAGCTTGAACAAGCTGTAGTTACGACGTTTATGTCACACTTGCACGGTTTGCTGTTTTTTGCATGGACATTACTTTGTAAAGAATCAAGTTTTAAGACTTGAGGGTCAGGCCTTGACCGTTGAGGTTAATGGTTTGGGCCACGATCCATTCAACTTTTCAACAACAACAACAATAACAAAAAATCACCACATTTGAAATCTTCAATTTTTTTATCACTACATAAGCAAGACTAAGCATTGTTTAAATGAACACTTGATGAAAAACCATAGATATTTTTATTTTTTCTTTTAATGCACATTTATAGACAAAGTCTCTTTATTTTCCGTGAGAATAATGCATGCATCATCTTGGAATAAATCTATACACATAGACTGTTGATGACGTGTATCCGGGTATAAACATTTCAATCTTTCCGTCGCCGTCCACATCGGCGCATGCCAGTTGTCCGACAGTCCCGCCAGCCGTCAATATAGTCGTCCTCTCGTACTCCCAGTTACCCGGATCTTCACTTTTGGGTGTCAACAAATACGCGTTACCGTCGTCATCGCCGGATAGGGCTATAATTGGTTTTCTGAAAGATATGATTTAGAGTAAAAATGGAAGTCGGAAAGAAAGAGAGAAGTGTGACCGCGTCCATTCCTTTTGCATTTTCGATAAAGTATTATAAACAATCATCAGACTACAAATTTATGTAATTTTAAGCCAGGTCCTGCCAGGTAATACTTCGTAAAAATCGCCCATTGATACTATTTATGTACAATTAGCATCTATTTAAAACAGATGACCGTATACAGTATAGAGTTTCACCAATCTTATTAAAATAATCTCTACGAAACCACTACGCTACCTTTCCGTTACGCCGACAATACAAAAGCAAAGGCAGGGTCGTAGCGGTGGGTATTAAATATGGCGTAGGAAATTGATTTTAATCCCATTAAGCGTTTCACATAATCTACATTCATAAATGCACTTTTTTGTATTTGGTAGGGACGGCAAAAGCCCATCAAAACGCACCTCCGGTTTTCGACGTGTACTGGCTATCGGTGAATAGCAGTACACCGTGATGATGTGACGTATAATCAACATACTTGTTTATATCTGTAAGGTTTGCAAAGGTGAACTTGGGTTTCACGTAATATCTCCTGTTGTACCGGCAAATATCCGTATATCACGTCTGATGTAACCTACATACTTGTTTATATCTGTGCGTACGGCGAATGGCGACCCGGGGGAACCACGTCCTTTCTCTTTAATATCCGGTGAATAGCCATATGATATCACGTGTCGTCGAAACGTACCGGTCCTGCGTAAATAAATGATAATAACGATAATGACGACGTTGGTGTAATATAAATAGACTACGATATCAAAAAGACTGAATGCCCTTTTTTCTTTGAAAAGCTTTTAGAATCCACCGAGTGAAGATATGCAAATCGACCGTGAAACTCCTGTGCTTTACGTTCTCTTGTCCAATTTTTACGTCTAACTATTTCAACTCAAATGTGGCGTGATTTATCAATGCTCACTTACTAACATTGAGTTTCTTATACTAATTTCGTAATTCCAGTGGCATTTAAAATAAGCCTTTTTCCTCGCATCACCTATTAGCTGTATCTACCCTATACCCAAGGGTTCTTTGTATATACAAATAATGTATTGACGAAGCAATTGTCCTTTAAGTTATTGCCCACATTCAGTTTTTCCTCCCTAAAGCTCTGGGGTACTAGTACATACTGACATGATATTTTATTTTATCTTATAACAATAAAAAATTGCCAATTAAATTTTTTATGATATCACATGGATATTTTTAGAACAATGCCATAATGTGGTTATTTTTAAAACGTGCATTTCTGTTTGAAGCATCGACAAAAACAAGGCAAATAGAGGTTATAAGATAATAATCAAACAAGTACTTAGTGCATTGTCACTTTGAAAACGCATCTTACTCGGTTGTTGGATTTGATAAGAGCCTCGACAATTATCAATTCCCCCAACCTCTTTAGATACTTTTATCATACAAAACAATAAGTACATATCATATATTTATCATGCAATGAAGCCTGTATTGACCTGATATCACCTGTCTGATAAGATAACATGATATCAGACGGCCTATTTTAAGAAACAATTTGCATGCACTTTCACCTGAATTTCTAAAGGGTTTATTATAATAAAGTGCTGAAAATGATTTCATGACAAATAGAATAAAATGTAAGTGTCTTAAAATATCAATGTTATCTGGTCTCGGCTGGGCGAAATTATCATGACTCCGCAAAGCCCCGTCCTGATAAATTCTCCAAAGCTCGACCAGATAACATTTATATTTAAAGACCATTACATGTTGTTCTCTGTCCATATGTGTTGCCGGAACCGTCGTATTTCTGTTAACTATCTATTGTGCTATTGTCTAATGTCCCCAATTTGATTGCAATCAGCGAATTTACTTTAGTTCCAGTTCGATCTTTCTTATTTTAAAACCCAAGGGTAGGCTACATATACGTTATATATGTTGAAGAAACCGTTGTCTCCTCCAAGGTGTACATTGCCTTTTGTAAAATTGGCCTCATTCTTCGTCCATAGCGGCCTATAAGGCTATTGTCTCAGTTTGATATCACCTACCTAAAGTCCTGAGGTATTTCATATATGTTGACGGTTCCATTGTCTCCGTTAGATGTGACCAACAAGTCCGTCTTGCCATCATTATTCATATCTTCGATTTTTACCTCAAAAACACCACCAAGCGTTGCATCAATAACCCGAGATTTGATCTGAAGACAAAATGAAAAGTTTAGAATGAATTTGGTGCAATAAGTGCGATGAAGTGTAGCCCCCCCCCCCCCCCCCCCCCAAAAAAAATGCATAGCTAAAAGGCGTGCAGACTGTCTCTCCACACTATATACATTGTGCGTTTGTGCGTGTGTCCGTTTATGTTATTTAAAGATCTTATGCTCCTAAACTTATGGTTCGATCAAAACTAAATTTCCCGCCATATTAAAATTAGTCCAACACCATAAATGAAGTGTTTGACAAACAAGATGAAAACAATGCTATTTTGATGTCCATTGTCGACTCCTTTGAGAAAGATCTCTACTAATAAGTGTGGTGATGAACCTAGATATTTTATTTAATACAGAATGTATAAAGATGCGATTCTTGTAAGCCTGCTCAACTTGCGCAGGCTGACAAGAATTGAAAACTTTTCGTATTTCTAAATATGGTCCCTTTTCAAGGAACAATTCGCTTTTTCCAATAGTTGTTGTTGTTACCTGGCTGGTATCCGTCCATTTCCCATCTGGATCCAGGGTCCAGTAAACTGACAGACTCTTGGTGAAGAACTGGGCGGTAACGATAGCGTGTAAAGGCCCGGATGTAGAATTCAGAATGACGTATTGAAAGAAGATATCCGGTCCATCCCCTAGCGGATGTACCTTCCATGTGACGTTAAAATATCCTCCGGGGTTTTCGAACCATACCAGTTCTGACGCTTTCTGACCTTCAAAAATAAAATTGATCCGTTATCTAGGAAAACCTTTCTAAATGACAATAAAATTTACAATAGACTTAAACTCTATTTCTTAAAATCATATGCAAAACTTACCATTCATGAAACAAGAAAAGTTATGTTATTTCCAAATAGAATGAGGTTCTTTGTACTTCTTTATGCCATAGGAGGCGGTATCAATTTTCCAAAATATATATATTTTCCTTGGATAAGTTATTTGATACTGTCGCCTGTGCTTTATGTTACCAATTTTCCACTAACAAGATTTCCATGCATTGTAGTTAATCAAATGGGAAACGGAAAACATGAAGGACAGAAGAGCAATTGCTTGTTTCAAACATTTCCCCCTTTATTAATGTTTTCAATACTTTTTTGCAGTCCCTTTTAAATTTTACGGCATATTGAATTTACGTTTTATATTCTTGGAATTTGGATTAGTCTATAATTGCTCGTTTTGCATATTCTTGATTAGCTAGCTTGAATTACCAATTGACGTCTTTTGAAAGGTTTTCCTTGGATAACGGATCATATATATGTTCGTCTACAGAACTTACTTATGGTAGCATAGAACAGCCACCATTTTACCAGATAATTACCAAGAAAAGCATGACGGATATCTCGTTAATTTGTAGAGTACTTTTACATTAAAAGTTTAGGAGCTTTTAATATTGCCCTGCTATTTAAAATAAATTTTAATTCCGCCGAACTACTTCCGAAGAACAGCTTAACGCAAACAGAATTGCGGATATCACTTAAACATTTTCATAAAAGAAATGAAAAATAACTTTGTTGCGTAAATGTTCTGGAACTGCCATAACTTATTAGGTGTTAAACGTCAAAAGAGTGGCGGATGACGAGCTTATCTTTGATTTGCATGAAAACTTTTCATTTTAACTTATTTGTGGCAGAAATTCACCACCATACCTACCAAATATGGGTTCACGCGCTCGACAATTCACGGCGTCTTTATCACCGTCACCATCCATGTCCCGCCATTCTACCCTGTGATAAAACCACTGTCCTGTAGAGCCGTCCGTAATTTTGTACGGACCCGCTGGGAAAACCCCGGATAAATCCATTACACTTAACGACCCGTCTGTCTTAAAAGGTAGGATAAACCCGTCGGGAATGATAACAGCTCGACGTCCAAAAACATCCTCTGGAATAAGAAAAAGTCTGAAGTTTTTTTTTTCTTGATTAAGCCTGTGTAATTCACGATTCCATTTATTATACATGTGCAGGAGGAATAAATATCTATCAACTTGGAAATCTTCACACAGCTTTAACAACATTCGCTAGTCCTCTTAAGAATTGTTGACGGTGAACAAGCAAAGGCTGAAGTTATGACTTACTGTACGCTCTAATTGTGCAATACACATTAGTTGTAAATGTTCATATCCACAACCTTAATGATTAGAACCGTTGTTTGTAGATAACGGAGAATAGTATGGAGGAGTTTAGGAATCAATAAAGCTGAAGGAAAATACGAAAACAAAATTCATCTGCGCAATAAGTGTATTTCAAGCAATTTAACATGTGAATCAAGTAAGCAGTCTGAATTGAGTTTTTGTCTATACACTCAGAAGATGGGCACTGATCTTAATTTTCTGTAGACGAAAAACAAATATTTTTGCTTCATTGGATGGCTGCAAATGATTTTGAACATCCCTTCTCAACACACATACATGTTCTGAAATGTCATAAGTCTATACAGATTCAAACAAACGTGAGAACTGCTAAAATCGCAAGTTATGTCTCTCGAACTCTTTAAAATACATCAAATGTTACACTCGCTCGCTCAAGACAATCTAATCCGGTCATATCTAAGAGTATTTCTAACTTATACTCAGCCCTACCTGGAATCTCGGCTGCCTCATTCGGCCACGTGGTCTGGGTGGTGACGATAGTTGGTTTAACACTGTCAACATCATCCATGTACTTTCCAACATCAGTCACAATCTGTACGGAGTCGGTTGCAAACGGTGTTGCACTGAATGTTGATACAACGAAGTCGTAAGTCGCCTTTGCCGAGCTCGCATTTTGCTTCTTATACAAAGTGGCAAATGCTGGGTTGTTCACTTTAAAAGAACCAATTTGTTGAACAATATCTCCTAGCGATAATTCACAAAACGCGTTATAAATAGACAAAATCAAAATTCCTTGAATATAATACATCCTGAAATTCCTAATACATGTAGGTGTTTTCCAGCTTATAAAGGCCTTTTTTTATTTCGACATTTGATAGTGGATCTATAAGGTCAAAGTTCTTATCATTTGGACTGTCGACTGAAATCGGCTTCTTAGGATCAAATGTTCTGTTTTTTTTTTTAATTTTAGAGATTGTAGTGCAATAATTTTAAATCACTTACCATTACCATGAGTAGAAGTCGAGGGGTCAGTGCAATACTATTTTAAATGTATGAATTTAAATAGTTTTGCGCTGAACCATCGAAGAGTTCTGGTCATTTTGTAAAGGTCTAGAGCACAGTTTATTTATAGGGCGTTTTAAATAATTTTAACCCATGTCCTGATTTTTTTAACGGTTTGCGCAGCCACGCCGAGTGAAAATATAGAAAGATCCGTCGATCTTAAGCGAAATACGAACGTATTTTCTTTTTTTTATATAGAGAATAACATGTTAGTGTCTTAAAATATCAAAAATATCTGGTCGAGGTTGGAAGAATGTATCATGAAGAGGGTTAATTCAAGTTCTTGATGGCGTTAATATTTGCAGAAACTCGCAAAATGGTTTAACGCATTCGCACTGAGGGCGTTAGGCATTTTTAGAGTATCTGCAAATGTTAACGCCTGAATTTTGAATTGACGCTATTATTCCATAAAGAGAAATAATATAATATCTATTAATACAGATACAAATTATTCATATGAACGCTTAAAAAAAACTAGTTCCAATACTTTAATTGTGCTGGAAAAATTGCGTTATGCATTGCACTGTCACTTTGGTTTACACCGACGATGCTTTGTTAATTTATAACGTCACAAAAATTAATGCGGGAATAGGATCAGAATCTTTTTTTATGTTTTATATAACAGACAAAGAAATTGATAAAGTGTATAGGGCCATACTGATGAGTGAAAAATGTCGGCGTTAAAGGCACGTGAATTTACTTATTTATCCACGTTTTCTCATGTTAATGCGCGGGTTTAGACGTACATTTTATGCAAAAGTATAGGGTTAATTTACGTTTTAGAGGCCGTTAACTTTTGCATAGACCCGAAAAATGATTTAACGCCCGAATGCAAAGCATGTTTTCCGTCGTACATATGCATGTATTCTTCCACGTCGCCAGTATTAGAAAATCTTGATATTTATTCGAAAAAAAAACAAAACAAAAAAAAACCAACAATAAACACTTGCGAAAAAACTTGCGTATATTCTACAATCAAAATTAGTTTGGGTAGCAGAACTTGAAAATGAGAAAGAGTTGTTCACGCACAATTCTTCCACGACATGCATAGATTTTTTACTCATCTGCTTACGCAAAAGATCCTTTGTGTACGTTTTTGCGAATAAACTCGAAGGATGAACAGAGTTTTTGCGCAGAAATTCCAGGGTTGGAGCATACGCACCGGGGCGCAAAAATCCATTTTTTTTCACATTTCACAACTGCAAATAGCCTTGATGGCATTCATGATGAAAACAAGATTTTACTGAGAGGTGTACGTTGGAACGAGATTCTAATGATTTTTTTTAAGGTAGTGGACCCTTAATAGTTCTGCAACATTTTGAAAGTCTTGACTTTAACAGTGTTAACCCAGGTTTCCTAATGATTTTCATTAGGAAACCTCGGTTAACACTTATAAAGTTATGACTTCCGAAATGTTGCTGAACTATTACGGGTCCCGGACTACATTAAGATATGTCCGTTTTACAGAGAAGCAGATATGCTGAAACCAGCCTTTCATGCAGGATACAAAAACGTTTGCAAACGTTACAATTCTCAAATGCTTTGTGAACGTAATCATCTTGAACACAGGGTAGTATACCTCTCTCTCATATTTAAAAGTAGTAAATACCTTTCTTTGGTAATAAAAAAATATTTTAAGTAATATGGATTAAAGAGGGGAATTCATAAACTCATTGTTTTACTTTATTTAATTCAACAGACTTGGAAATGACCTAAGAATATTTCTTCAAGAAGTTATTTTCTCATTAACATTAAAACTTCTTCATAATTAAGCTTGAAAGTGATATTTGAAAACAGAACACGATTGCAAGTTGAGACTCTGATCAGCCTGTGTGTTCCAGTTAGATCAGTGTCTTCACTGTACATTGTGTGTTATGTACACATAGAATTGTTGAAATTCTTACATACATGCTCCAATTCCCTTTTTTAATAAGACTAGTCCGGACTGAAAGAAGTTGTGGACTTAAAATAGGCTACAAATATATTTGAACAACATTGTTGAGACGGTTTAAGTATATAGAGGATAATCGTTTGTTTAAGTGTAAGATCGATTTATATTTCATTGAGTGAACAACAAAAGCTATATTTTCACGAGTGGCAGAGTCACGAGGGAAAATATAGCTTTTTTTTTCACGAAATGAAATATTAATCGATCTTACTCGAAAAACAAACAATTATTCTATTTCTTTAATGCAAAATTGAGACAAAATGAGAATTTTCTATTACATATTTTCGTAGAGCGCGTCATTTTGCGCGAGATTGCTATGTAACGTTTATTGTGACGTCACTTATTTCGCCCCGCATAGATGAAGTCAGATAGGATGAAATGCACAAAAGCAGGGTATAAGTTTTTGATAATTTCACTGCTTTTGCGGTGAGTTTATCAAGTGATAATCTACCGTTATTTCTCGATAAACCACTGAAAAGCATTAAAGAATACATTTTAAATTCAGTTCAAAGAAAATTTGGAATAATAATCATGTTAACTAGGAATAAATGATACACATCAATAAAAAGTTTGTGTTTAAACATATGTCATTTAGACTTCACATATGATACAACAATAGAATACTATATGATTTTTCACCTGTCACAAAAAAAGTAACCACTACATTTTGAGTAGCCTGGCTCCCAGGCAGTAAGTAAAAGTTAAATAAGGTACACCAGTCATGTTTTACTATTTCAAATTACCTCCCATATTCTCAAAAACTTCCACTGATCGGCAAGACAGAGAAATATAAGCTGATAAGAAATTATACTTTCTCTAGTTGAATTGTTGATTTCTCAATACTTCAGATCAGTGGGACAGGAGCCAGTCTACATTTTGAGTCAAAGTGGCAAAAATATCCCAAAGTATGGTATTAAAACTTCATTTATCTGCAAAATGTATAGTACATTCAATTGACACAAAACAAAGAGCAAACATCTTAAACCTTGTCATGCTGAATAAATTTTGGCTAAAAATTTTCATCAAAATCAAAGGGCAAAAAGCACTGAAAGTACCAAATGTAGGTAAATTTTTATTTGAAAAACTTATCTATTGACAATTCTGGTTTGAAAGTGAGAAACAGGTGGTGTGGACTAACATCAGACTGCACATTTGTGCAGGCTGATGTTTGTCTATAGCTCTTACCAAAGCAGGAATATTCCGGGTTAAGCATATCAAGGGTTAACAACACCTTGTTCAAGCTGTAATATGTTGACATTTAATAGTAATGCTATTAAAAATGAGTGTTTTTATTGGTCCATGGATTTTTAGAATGACTGCAGGAAGCAGTGATTTGTTTACTATCGGTAGACAAGCTGAAGTCTGAAGTTACAAGGTTTTTGATGGCCCACGAATGATATGTTTTAATTTAGGTGATTAGGGATGTTTCTCTCTCTCTCAAATCTTCCCCCCTTCTCCCCCCTTCCCTCTCTCTTTCACTTCACACTTATACATGTGTTCTAAAAAACAAACAAAACAATTATAACACTATTGCTCATGATTGCCACATATGGGAATGTAAAATGAAACAAATATAAAATGAAACAAACATATCACAGACAATTACACAGTATCAACCAATCAAAATCCTTCTATCATTCTTGGTCATGTAAAAATTGTTCTTCAGCTTCTTGTAAAATGGCTTCTGATTGGGCAACTTCAACCTGAAATAGTAAAATATACTTTTGAAACACATATGCACCCAAAAAGCAATTTTTTGAGAACTTTGGCCCTTGTAAATGACCCTGATTTTGTCAAATGACAAAGGCCTTTGACCTGCAGAATGCACTTTGATTGATTGGAAATGATTGGTTAAGTTTTGCATAAGTTTTTCCTCAAAATATGCTCAATATATGACCTGAACCTTGTCAGATAACCTAATCCTTGGTATCAGCTAGAAGGCATTGTACATCATTATTGACTGTAAATTATCAATAAAACATGAGCACCCCCTACGGATGCCTATGCTCGGCTGTTGAGTGCTGGATTGTTGGAAAAATCTAAGTCGAAAAAGGGGCATGATTTGTCCATAATGCATCTAGAGTTATCCCCCTTGATAGTATAGGTTGCTCTTTTGGTGGTGAAAATGTGTGCCATGTTTCAAATAAATGCTTTAAGTAGAACCAGAGATATCACAAAATGCCAAAGTTTTCGCATGACGATGACAACGACGTACGACGACAGCGACAACAACAATGACAACGACATGCAGGCTATAGCAATACCTGGGGTTTTCTCGAAAACAGCTGAGCTAAAAATGATTGAAATACATTGTTCCTTTCTAGGTAATATTACAAATTAAACAAAAATTGGGCGATCAAAATTGTCTCCAGACAAAATTCTATGTAAGAGATCAATGACTATGGTCAGGGATCAATTATTTAGAACTTGCCTAGTTTTTTTTTTTACTGTTTAACCCTTTTCATGCTGAATTAAAATCCTCTTTCAGAATTTTGCTCATATCAAAGTACTGAAAGCCAGAATCCAAGGGTGTAGACAATATTTCTTTTTGAAGATTAAATTCATTAACAACTCTGCCTTGAAAGGGGACAGGCCGGTGGTGATGACTAAGATCAGACTACACATAGGTGCAGGCTGATCTCTGTCTATACCTCCTATCAAAACAGGAATATTCCGGGTTCAGCATGAATAGGTTTGAAATTGTATGAGGCCTCAGAAAACAATTAAAAGTAGGTCTATTTGAAGAAAACACATATAAAACAAGAGACCCCGAGGACAGCGAAGCTTGACTTTTCCTAGTGGTGGATTATAAGTTAAAACAAATCAATATTGATGTTGGAAATTCAAAATTAATTCCATTATATGAAAGTCAAGAGTGATGACTCTTTGTCAAGTGGCTGATAATATGGTCATAGAAGTAAGTACAAAAGGGTTAAAATTCCACTTAACACTTTCCTGTTTTTTCAAAATTTTGGACCTGTCCAAATTCAAAGGTTTTGCAGACGAAAAATTAAATGAGATTTAATTTGAAAAATAACCATTCAGTAGGGTAGAAAATTGTGTGGAAAAGAAGAAATTGCTTGTCAAAAGCAATTTCTTTTTTTTTTCACAATGTGTTCTCAATCATAAAATTAAAAGCACGTAAAAAGCAGGCATTAAACAGCAAAGGGTTAATTCAATATCAGAGTAATGAACACAGAAGTTAATCTTACACAAGTCAGAAAATGGTTAAAATTCAACTAAATTCAATATCAGAGTAATGAATCTTTGTCTATTAGGCTGATATAATAGTCACAGAAGTATGTGCAAAGTTTCAAAGCAATAGCTTTAGTAGAAACAGAGATTTTCAAAACTTAACCACAGCATTAAGCTGATACCGATTCCCAGGTGACCGGACCATTCCCCCCCCCCCCCCCCCCCATTTTACAGGCAATTTCTTCAATGCCATGATATTTTTTGAAGTATCAAATCACAGGTTTGTAATATAAAAGGAATTTTTGAACTGTTGGATGTGTCCAAGTATGGAAAATAACAAAGGAAGATAACTAAACAAGAGGGCCAGAATGGCCCTAAATTGCTCACCTAAAATTTATTGGTCCAGTGGAATTCATCCAAGTAACTTTCTGGCAAAATTTCATTCACTTTTGCCTAATTGTTGAAGAGGAGATTAAATTCCAAGATTTCAAAGTAAGAATAGACGCTGGCAACCAATTAATTACTGAGGAGACTCAAATAAAGCCCCTCCCTGCCACGCCTATATTTATGGGCCAATCAAAATTTCACACACAATTTTTGAAAGGGGTCACCCAAGGAGCATTCTGGTAAAGTTTGATTGAAATTGGCCCAGTGGTTCAAGAGGATATGTTGTTCAAAGATTTTGGGCTCAAAATGAGACCGGCCCTGCCACGCCCATATTTATGGGCTGATCAAAATTTCGCGAACAATTTTTGATGAGGGTCACCCAAGGAACATTCTGGCAAAGTTTCATTGAAATCGGCCAAGTGGTTCAGGAGGATATGTTGTTCAAAGATTTTGGGCTCAAAATGAGACCCGCCCTGCCACGCCCATATTTATTGGCCAATCAAAATATCACGAATTATTTTTGAAAAGGGTCACCCAAGGAACATTCTGGTAAAGTTTCATTGAAATCGGCCAAGTGGTTCAGGAGGAGATGTCATTCAAAGAGTTCGGGCTCAAAATAAGCCCCAACCTACAACACCTATATTTATGGGTCAATCAAAATTTTGCGAACAATTTTTGATAAGGGTCACCCAAGGAACATTCTGGTAAAGTTTCATTGAAATCTGCCCAATGATTCAGCAGGCGATGTCGTTCAAAGATTTCGGGCTTAAAATAAGCCCCGTCCTGCCACGCCCATATTTATGGACCAATTAGGTTTGAGTGAACAATTTTCTTAGAGGTTAACCCAGGGAACATTCTGGTAAAATTTCATTGAAATCGGCCAAGTGGTTTAGGAGGAGAAGAAGTTTTAAGAAAGTTGACAACACATAATACACGACGGAAGACAGAGTCAGGGTGATCCTTAAAGCTCTATTTGAGCATGTTTTGCTCAGGTGAGCTAAAAATAAAGCTAGTTAAAGTAACAGTTCTTGCGCTGCACAGTGCACTCCATAATCATGAGAGGAACATATAACTGCCAAGTTTCAAGTCAATTGGACATAAGGTGAAAGAGTTATGCTCCAGACAAAGAAGTGGATGAGGAACACCCGCTGGACACCTGAGGTGCGTTTCTTAGATTAAGATTCTTCAGAATCTCATTAAGATTTTTAAGATATAGCGTTTTTTTACATTAAGATTTTTAAGCGGCTTAATAAGAATCTTAACCCTTGTCATGCTGAATATAAATCTTTGCAAAATAAATGTAAAATCAAAGTGCTAAAAGCACTGGAAGTTACCAAATGAGAAAGGGTATTTATTTCGGAAATGCATTGTTTTACTTCTTTCTGGTTTAAAATTGAAATTTAGGTGGTATGAACTAAGATCAGTCTGCACATATGTGCAGGCTGATTTTTGTCTATACCTCCTTTCAAAGCAGGAATATTCCGGATTCGGCATGACAAGGGTTTAGATATCTTAACGAGGAAACAAAGATGATTTTGCATTGGCTGAAAACTAGTAGCCTTAGTGACGTCGAATGTTTTCACTCAAAATATCGAAAATCGTATCCTACGATGTCTTAAAAATCTAATTTAGCGTGATTTTTCCTCTTGCTCTAAAAAATGCACCTCAGATGCCATGGGTGATCACATGATACATTCTGTCTTTCGACCGGCAAACAAGAAAGAAATGATGATTGATAAACATACACAAATGTACTTACTTTAGGTATAGGATACTGAGTTGGTTCAGACGCACTCTTTCTATCAAAATCTACCATAGTTCCACATTTTGCAACATCATCCACCCATACACCTTCATATAATTGTCCATGGGTAAGATAATAAAATTTTCCAGGACCGTTCTTCTTGTCATCTCGCCATGAACCTTCATATCTGTTCTCATTGGCTGTTATAAATTAATAATTTGAATTTATCTGTGTCTATCAAAATTTGAAAATTCTTATTAGCTGAAAAATTGGTTTCATTGATCAATCCTCTTTTAGCACTTTCATTTAAGAAAGTGGACCCGTAATAGTTCCACAAAAATTCGGATATCAAAAACTGTAGCTCTTTGTTTATTTGAATGGGGATTTATGCCACTTTCAACAATCATTCAGTTATATTGTGGAGGCTGGAGTACCTTAAAATGGATTCCTGGTATTTCTCGCTACCTTTACATCCTTTCCTAGCCTCCAGCTGCAATCCCACATAGGTCTACAGTTATCAACCCATTGGTGGGAGAACTTAAACAGTGTTAACCGAGGTTTCTTAATGATTTCATTAGGAAACCTCGGTTAACATTGTGTAAGATCATGAGCTCCAAAATGTTGTAGAACCATCATGAGTTCACTACCTGAATTGCAATTTCGCCAAGATTTTTTCTAGCATGACAAGGGTTAAGATATTCACATTAAAACCACTTGATTGAGTAGGGTTAAACCACAGGGACATGTCTTACTGATTTATTTTGAAAACATATATGATAATACATTATCATATATGTTTTAAAAGAATAAGCGGGACATGTCCCTGTGGGTAAAACTTTTTTTAAAAAAAGTGCAGATTCAGGTTTTCTGGAAAGGTATGCAAAATTACAAATAGGATGTTGGACTATTTTAACTGATTTTCTGCATGAAACAATTCTTTTAATTTAAGAGGGAGTGACAAATAATCTCCCAAAGCCCTTATGGGTCTCTTTCATCTGAGTGAAATAATGCCTAATACAGGTGGTAGTATCAAAGAAATTATAGAAAAAAACATAATTAAATTATGGTTTTTTAGCATATATATGAATTTTTGTTAAAGAAAATGTTTTGATACTGCCACAAATGAATGTTGCTCATTTGATAGAGAGTGATTGATTGATGGAATAGAGTTTTATGCTGCGTTCAACAACTTTTCCAGCTATATTGCAGCTGCTGGATCACCCTACAATGGATCCCTTGTATTTCTCACACTTGTACTACCATCACATCCTTTCCTAGCCTCCAGCTAATTCACATAGGATTACGTTTATCAACTCATTGGTGAGAGACAATTTTGATAGTGAACATATAATCCAAGTTTCCAACAAATGCTTTTAGTGCAACAGCTATCATAAAATGTTCAAGTTATTTTGTATGGCGAAAAACTGCATTAATGATTACAAGACACAAAACTATGAAAATACAGGTACATATAGGATATAGCATAACAATTTCAGCACCAATTATCAAGAGACAAAATTGACATTAGCCTTACGTAATCTAAGCATTCCTTGTCCATTTCGTTTATCATCGTACCATTCTCCCTCATATATAGTTCCGTCAGTATAATACATTCTACCCCAACCACTTCTCTTATCTCCATACCATTCACCCTCGTAATATTCTTCATCTGTATAAAAATTTGTACCATAACCCTGTAAAATAATGACTATTATTATACACCTATCTTTTGTTTTAAGTGAAACAGATACATGCGACCAAAATCAGACGCCTGTCACAAATAAATACGCAATTGAAAGCTTGGCAAATATACTGGAAGTTTCTTTTATTTTGATAGTTATGTCACTTTCATCCTGCCAATATTATCTTTAGGTCAAATATTCTGGTAGCCATTTATTAGAATGACAATACAATGGTGCAAGAAACTTTTATTAGATAATAAATTTCTTATGAATAATTTTAGTAATTGAATCCAATGAGAAATGAGGAGGTATTGCTATAAATAGAATAATAGAGTTAAAGTCAGTAACACTCCAAAATCTTGTCCATGAAGAAAAATTTAGCATGACAATAAAATTGTTATTACCAGAATAGTTACAACAGGGCTCATGTAAATGATTGAAATTGAGGAGTCATTGACTCCTTGAACATGAAATTCTAGGGGTCAAAACTGATCTTACAGGGGGTCAAAACAACAAAAAAGGAGAAATCATGAGTGGAGTTTTGCAGGTTTAAGTGTCAATAGTTATTTCATTGTAAAGATATGATAGAATAAGTTGTTTTTTCAAATTGGGTAGTATTCAAGATACATGTACATAAATGAAATTTTGAGTGAAACAAAAGTTTTGACCTTAGAAATTCTCTCAAGGGGGTCAATTTGGGATAAAGTTTTAAGGGTGAAATTGGGATTTTTCTGATTTATGGGTTCAAAACCCTGGTATAAAGGTTGAGCACGAGCCCTGCACAATTTTTGGTTTTGACTCTGAATTATAATTGATTAACCCTTTGCTGTTTAATCCCTGATTTTTATGTGCCTGTGATTTCATGATTGAGAAAACATTGTGGAAAAAGAAGAAACTGCTTCTGACAAGCAATTTCTTCTTTTTCCACACTATTTTCTACCCTACTGAATGGTTATTTTTCAAATTAAATCCACTTTAAATTTTCGTCTGCAAAACCTTTGAATTTGGACAGGTCCAAAATTTTGTAAAACAGGAAAGGGTTAATAATGCACCAGTTGCAGATTTATTATATTTTTGAGAAAATAAATTGTGTCTAGTAGAAAATTGTCAGCAAAAAATCATTTTACAATATTACATGTTTCATGTCATTTTTCCAGCCTCCTGAGTAGACTTTTTTGAAGTTTCCTTTTTTCTTGTTATCTGGTAAGCTGTAGGTCCCAAAGCCATTGCGCTTTCCCCTCTTCCAGTCACCATCGTATATAGCACCATTTTCTGCCCATTTATAAGTACCTTTGCCTGTAAAAGATTATTAAAGGATCGCTGATATCAATCTAAAAATCGAGTGAACAATAAGAACACCTACTTATAATATGATGACCACAGCTGACCTCCATGATTTTCTGCCCTTTTGTCTAAATCAATTTTTTGTAATTAAATTGTAACTATAGAGTAAAAAAAAATACAGCTATAGCATTGAAGTTTGCCAAGAATACCCGTTATACCTTTTTGAGATCATAGTAAATCTTGGTCATTAGCAGCGTATAATCATATTCTCACATAGTTCCACATGTCTTCTATAACAAAAGCCATCAGAAATAGCCTTATATTACACACATGTAAGATCAGTTTATAAATGATGTCATAATGCCTCATATAACATTCATTATCGGGTTATTTCTGTCATCAAAGCGTTTCAAAAATTGGTTTTCAAGGTAGATAATGTTGTACTGTGAGAATAAGAAATCTGTGACTTGATTTTATCTGAGACAAGCTGACCTTAACCTCATCTGGAATAGAATATGGCTTGCTTAATAAAATTTCCATTCTAGACTCAGTTAAGATCAGCTTATTTCAAATAAAATCTCATTACAGATCCTAAATACTGTAAAAATTCTAATAGAGGCCCATGCTTTAATAAAACCCCATCTCCCTTTTCGGGGTTAAAATTTAGCAATTTTTATGTGATTTTACAAAATCTTGGAGCCTCTTATAAAGGGCCATTCCCACAAATTTGAGGTCACTCAAAATTGAACAGAGGTTTTATGCACCTATTCACCAATCAGTTATTAATATTTTGTGCAGATAATGTTTATCTTTTGGCATTTTTCACTGTCTTGACACTTATTGATTGCTCAGCGGGAAACAGTTGTAAATGCCTTTATGAGTTTAGTCCCTTACTGTTTCTCACTCAGCTATCAATTGTAGGACAGCCTCTCATAAAAGCCTGTCCTTTTCTAATGGAAATATTTTAGCTTTTACGGTGTTATATAGTGCCATACAATACACAATAACCTTATTCACATTTTACATAGGTGTCACTAGGTTTTGAAATTTATACGCACACAGAAGGCCACCAACATAGAACATATGGGAAAAAGGTGATATCGATGACTAAGCGCAAAACAGATCCAACTGCCTAAAAACTTATAGGCATTTACAACTGTTTCACACTGAGCCATCGATATGTGGACTGTGACAAAAGATGAATTTCCTCAGTAAGCTTCCCTTTTCTATGATTTGAGTGTTGGTGAATAATCATAATATCATAACTACAGTTTGAATAAGCTGTAGTTTGGATCATATGATCATCCATCAATGATATTTTTTTCGAAAGAGGATTTATTTACATTACCCACTTGCAAAATGTTTGTAATGCTAGTTATACCCTTGCTATTTTCATAGTACAAAAGAGATATTTGTGAACAAATTTTAATTCAAGAGCAAGCATATCTTACAATTTAAACTTATTTTCTGTTAAAATCAATTAATAAGGCAGTGGACACGTAATAGTTCTGCAACATTTTAAGGTAGACTGCCTCGGTGGCCTAGTGGTAAATGCACTCGACCCGTGACCTGGAGGTCCGTGGTTCGAGCCCCACTGTCGCCGGGGTGTGTTTATGGGCAAAACACTTAATAGCCAGCCCCAGTTCACCCAGCTGTAAAAAATGGGTAGCAGTGGGTTTAAACCACTGCCTCTCTCTCGGGGACGTGAAAACATCAGGATTGAGCGTTTGAGAGTGATTCTATAAGCTTAAGCTTTCGTCGCAATCAAACTAAAATAAATTAGAATAAACTAAACTAAACATTTTAAGGTAATGAACGTCAACACTGTTGTTAACCGATTTTTCTTTATAATTTTCATTTTGAAACCTCAGTTCATTGATTAGTTAAGAACCATGGCCGTTGACGGAAGTTTTTTTCAGCAAGCACTATCCCCTTTAACAACTTAGTCTTCTTTTGGTGCTGTTATATGTGCATAATTGCTATGGCATTGACAATAAATAAATAACCTGTAGTTACAATGATATTCTATGGGCTGAAAAGATGAGCCTGACATGGGACTTGAACCCAAGACCCCCGAAACACCTGCATGGCGCTTTACCAAGTGAGTTCACCAGGCACCTAGTCATGATTCTATCACTGTTGATCACTACACTCTTCCCCCTTTGGAGCCATCTCATACCATTTCCAAATGGCTAAACCAAGTGTAATCCGTTTACTTCTGACACCATTATGTTAATAAGGGCAAAAAAAGATGTGCCCAACATGGGACTTGAACCAACTCCAACCCCAAAGTTGAAGCAGTGCAACGCAGAGCTGCCAGATTTGTTTCTGGGGATTACAGTCAGAGAAGCAGCGTCACTGCAATACTCAACACACTTGGTTGGTCTAGTCTGAGGTCAAGGCGACAATAAGCAAAGGTCACTATGATGTACAAGATAGTCAACAACCTGGTTGCCATCCCAAATGAGCCCTTCATACACCCCCAAGGAGTTCTTACACGAGGCCATTCATAGTACCTCACTGCAACAGAAATACAATGAAAGAATCATTCTTCCCAACATCAATTGTCCTCTGGAACAGCCTTCCAGACAAGATAGCATCAGCACCCTCCTTGAATGCCTTCAAGGCTGGGCTTGCAAACATCTGTTAACCCTGATCATGCTGTTTTTAACCTGTTTTTAACCTTTTGGGACCCTCCCTCTTGAATATAGTATAAACATGCGACAATGCCCTTACAAGGGCCCTGCATGAAGCGGAAGAAGAAGAAGAAGAATACTAGCACAGTGCTCTACCAACTGAGCTAATCAGGCACCTGGTCATGAGCCTACACACTTTCAATCACTAAGTTGCCAAGGTTTGGACTAGACATCAAATAGATAAGAGTCCCAAATTGACAGGTCTATCAAAATATTAAACGTACCGTCCTTTAAGTTGTTTAACCATTCTCCAGTGTACTGGTCCCCATTCACTGAATAAACCGTATGACGGATTCCCTTCTTCTGAGCCTTGTAATCATTTTCTTTCCACAAAGGTTGTTTTTCCTTGGGTTCCTTTAGCATAGGCATCTTTTAAGAAAGTTATTTAAGTTACGTTTTTTTTTGCTTTTTTCTTTAAAAACAATCCTTTGAATCACATTGACATTCTGTTTTGATTTTGCAAGTTAAACCCGGAAGTGTACGTTGTTGTCATGGCGCCAAGTAAAATTAGACTAGAAAATTAAGCAAAGGCTACCAGTCTACAAAAATAATTTTGGTACCCTGCATTTTTCGACATGAGATATTTTAGAGGATGAAGGGAGAAAACCAATATTTTGACAGACACGAATACACAAAATGAAACAAGAATCTTGCATGTTTCGTGTTCCATCCTGACGTTATTTCACAAAATCTGTACCATTTCCCGATTTTTAAAGGAAGCTGTACAGCTGCTAGCGAGGTAAAGTATTGCTATCAAATGGAAATGGTCTGAGTATCTTTGTTTATCTTCCAAACTGCTGGTTATTTCCTAAAAAAAGCCTCCATGTTACGGAGCTCACGATTCGAATTGTGTTGTGCGTCATATATCTTGATGCTATTAACTAATTTTGCCATAGATGTCAATCGGTACCACATCACCCCATGTCATGGGTCCACAGACTGGCACCACACAAAGGACTTTTGACTCCCTAGTTGTCTTCTTACTGCACAGTGGTTCTGCAATAAGCTGTATGAGTTGTCCATTAAGCTACATGGACAAGCAGATTTTCCATGCTAAGTTGTCCGTGGACAAGTGAAAAATCTCAAGAAAAAATTGTAATTTTCTTATAGTAAAAGTTAGCTGTTTTCAAAAAATGTATATACACTTAGTACACTCTTGCACTTAAATAAGAGAGGCTGTTTTATGGATGCTTCTTATAGCAAAAGCAAAGTATCTTCAAGGTCAGAAAAAATAACACAATTTATTTGGGAAAAAAAATGTTTATGATAAAGAATGGACAAGATAGCGTTTGATAAGGACAAGACAGATTGTGATTGTCACTTGTCCGTGGACAAGTTGACTTTCAAATATTTCAGAACCCCTGCTGCAATAATGTAGCCCCTGACGTGATGATGACAACTCCCACGCACACATGTGAACTATACAAGGTGGCTCTGAGGCATAAAGGTGTGTCAATGAAAAGGGATAAAGGTGTGTGGATAAAAGAATAGCATTGGTTGATGCCTAGAGGACCTCTAGACCAGATCTGAAGTTCAGGATCTTGTGACATTGCCTCTAGCAGTTGTTCCAGAGCCATACACCTGATAGAAAGAAGCTGTTCAGGCTCTTGGAAACCATATCCTAAATGCTAGTGAGAGCTGTGCCATTCCTGTAGGTTACCAGTCAACTAGTCCCATCGAATAAATTTACTCAGCCCGGTCAACTCGACCCCAGCACATAGTCTAAAGTAACATAAATTATCTCTCATGAAATATGTACAAGTTTTGTACAAACAATACTTTTGGTACCTTACTGGTTTTATCTTTATTATTTTGGATATATATTTTTGTCTTTTTAATATTTTATCAAATCATTGTTTGATTATGTATGATTCAAAGAACGATCATTAAATTTCAATATAACTTTTTAATTTTCTGATGAATGCATAAATATCCTTATGAATGATTGAAGATTGAATAATTTTGTATTTTTAATAATAATACTGAATAAATAATCTAAAATAAGAAGGCTTTGGTATAAAATGAAATTTGGGCCGAGTTATACTTTGGGTCAAGTTGCCTATGGGCGGAGTTGAAAATGGGCCGAGTTGACCAGTCACCTTCTTGTAGGTGTTAGTGTGGCCATACTTATGATGTATGTATCATAGAGAGTTTCCTATGGTGCTTGATGTCAACTCATAGGTTGTAGGTACTGGGTATGAACAGGGCTCATGTTAGACCCTTAAACCAGGGTTTTGACTAAATCCCATTTTGACCCACAAAAGTTTTCTGTAGGGGGGTCATTTTGACCTACTTAATTTCCAGTGGTAATAATCTAAATTCATACAAAAAACAAGTTCAGTGCTTAAAGGTTATAGTCTATTTCTTATGCAGGGACTCCCAAACTTTAAGAAAGGACCCCTAAGAATCCAGCTTTCGAGTCCTTTGGATGAAGTCAGACTAAAACCCTGATATTTTTCTAACACAAAGGCTGGTTTCTTTTCAAATTGCATTCCATTTCATTGCCTACATAGGTAGGGCCCAGTATGGGTTAGATCAATTTTTAATCTTGACCAACCAGTTTGCTTGTCAAGCTAGCAAGTTTAAATTTGAAGATCCAGTGTTAATTAAAAATAGACATGTGTATAAGTGCAATATTTGCGGTATATCTATTTCAGCAAGTCTGACAGCTAAAATATTGTACCTAAAGCATGTTTACTAATGTAGTTACAAAGTTTAAGAAGAAAATCAACAATTGTGATTTCTGCAGCATAACTTAGATCTGCATTTAAATTTATCCCCATTTTGTTTTAATGAGGCTGTGATGGCATTTCTTTCATTTTCAACTGTACATGAATTTCACAGCATACACCTTGTCCATAGGCTTAGCTAGGATTTTGAAATTTATACTCACTCCGAAGGCAACCAACATAGAATATGGGATAAAGGCAATATGTAGACTGTGACTAAAGATGAATGTCCTTCATCCCCTTCCCCTTTCTATGATTTGAGCGTTGGTGAAAAATCAAAACATTGTAACTTTAGCTTGAATAAGCTGTAGTTTTGATGTCATGATAATTCATCAACAACATTTTTCGAAAGAGAATTAATTTAATTCTTTTATGCACTTGTGTAATTTGAGTTATAGTAGTTACTCTCCTGGGGCCTGTTTTACTAAACATCTCAAGATCATTTTTTGTGTAAGTAAAAAATTAAAGTTGCTCCTACAGTACTAACTAAAAATGTAATTCTGCCATGCATCATATAACTGGAATCATCTTCTAAAGCCAATTCCAGTGAGAAATTGCAAGGCAGAATCTAACTATGAATGAAAACGCCAGGAAAGATTCGTGATTTTGACTTACAATTAAATTTTTCGTAAGATGTTTAGTAAAACATGCCCCTGGTCTATTTTGAATTTGGATTTATCCGATATTTGAAAAAAAATGGTAAAGAGTAAAGTAATTATTTCTATTTGCAGAAATTTAATGATGCTGATGAAGGCTGGTAGTTTTTAATGGAGCCATATGATCTTAGACTACACCAAGTCACATTTAAGGAAGAAAACTTACAGGTATGGTAAAACTATGGTAGCTCAATGAGGGGGGGGGGGGGAAGATGAAATTGACCTTAAATTAAACAGAAAAAGAGACAAACTTAATCTTATTTTTAGCTCACCTGAGCACGAAGTGCTCATGTGAGCTATTGTGATCACCTTTCTTCCGGCGTCCGTCCGTCGGTCGTCGTCCGTCAACATTTTCTTTAAACGACATCTCCTCTTAAACTAATGGGCCGATTTACACCAAATTTTACAGAAATGTTGCTTAGGTGGTCCCCTTCAAAAATAGCTAAAAGAATTGAAATCCATGAAAAACTCTGGTTGCTATGGCAACAAAAGGTGAAATTTTAAGAATATCTTTAAAATTCTTCTTCTTCTCAACCAGTAGTCCTACAGACTTAAAACTTGGCATGGATGATCAGTTCATAGACCTTAATTAAAATAGCTAAAATCATATCTTTTGGGCCACCAGGTGCGGAGCACCAGGGGGGAGGGGGTAGTACTTTGGGTAAATTTTGTAATCTTTAAGCTTCTTCTTCTTCTGAACCAGGAGCCCTACAGACTTGAAAATTGGCATGGATGATTAGCTCATAGACCTTAATAAAAATAGCTAAAATCATATCTGTTGGGCTGCCAGGTGCGGAGCACCAGGGGGGAGGGGGTAGTACTTTTGTGAAAAATTTGTAATCTTTAACCTTCTTCTCCTTCTGAACCAGGAGCCTGACAGATTTGAAAATTGGCATGGATGATCAGCATATGGACCTTAATATAAATAGCTAAAATCATGACTGTAGATTCACCAGGTGCGGAGCACCTGGGGGGAGAGGGTAGTACTTTGGGTAAATTTTGTAATCTTTAACCTTCTTTTTCTTCTGAACCACAAGCCTGGCAGAGTTGAATATTGGCATGGATGATCAGCATATAGACCTTAATATTAATAGCTAAAATCATAACTGTAGATTCACCAGGTGCGGAGTACCAGGGGGGAGAGGGTAGTACTTTTGTGAAAATTTTGTAATCTTTAACCTTCTTCTCCTTCTGAACCAGGAGCCCTACAGACTTGAAAATTGGCATGGATTATCAGCATATGAACCTCAATATAAATAGCTAAAATCATATCTTTTGGGCCACCAGGTGCGGAGCACCAGGGGGGAGGGGGTAGTACTTTGGGTAAATTTTGTAATCTTTGACCTTCTTCTTCTTCTGAACCAAGAGCCCTACAGACTTGAAAATTGGCATGGATGATCAGCTCATATACCTTAATAAAAATAGCTAAAATCATATCTGTTGGGCTGCCAGGTGCTCCGCACCAGGGGGGAGGGGGTAGTACTTTTGTGAAAAATTTGTAATCTTTAACCTTCTTCTTCTTCTGAACCAGGAGCCTGACAGATTTGAATATTGGCATGGATGATCAGCTCATAGACCTTAAAAAAATAGCTAAAATCATATCTGTTGGACTGCCAGGTGCGGAGCACCAGGGGGGAGGGGGTAGTACTTTTGTGAAAATTTTGTAATCTTTAACCTTCTTCTTCTTCTGAACCAGGAGCCCGACAGATTTGAATATTGGCATGGATGATCAGCATATGAACTTCAATTTAAATAGCTAAAACCATGACTGTAGATTCACCAGGTGCAGAGCACCAGGGGGGAGAGGGTAGTACTTTTGTGAAAATTTTGTAATCTCTAACCTTCTTCTTCTTCTGAACCACAAGCCCTACAGACTTGAAATTGGCATGGAGGATCAGCTCATAGACCTTAATAAATGTAGCTAAAATCATGACTGTAATGCCACCAAGTGCAGAGCACAAGGGTGGAGGGGGTAGTACTTTTGTGAAAATTTTGTAATCTTTAACCTTCATCCTTTAATGAACCAGGAGCCCTACAGACTTCAATATTGGCATGGATGATAAGCATATGGACATTAATGGAATTAGCTAAAATCATGACTGTAGATCCACCAGATGCAGAGCATCTTGGGGGAGGGGGAGTGCTTTGTTGAGAATTTTGAATCCCTACTGCCTTTATATTTGACATGGATTGATCAACTCATTAAAGAAAACTTTAAAAGTCTCAGACTCAGCCTGTATATCTGGCATAGATTAGCTGATCACAGACCTTTTTATGAAGAAAGCTTAAATAAATAATGACCAGGGGAGGAGCAGAGGGGTGGGGGGGAGGATTATTTCAAATGGTATCGTGAAAATCTCTTTTTCTGTGGTTGCATAGACATACCTAGGTAATGAAGCTTTTTTTCTCAGGTGAGCGACCCAGGGCCAATGGCCCTCTTGTTTAATAAAATTCTATGTTATGGGTATTCATTTGATTCCAATGAGTACCCACAACATATGATTTTATGGAAGGATATGCATTTTTTTTTAAATTTGAAAAACAAAATCACTCTCTCTATTTGGTGCTCTGACTTCTAATGAATGAATTCAACATTTTGAAAGACAAGAATCAAGACTAGCTTCAGTGAATGAGGAGTCCTGGGGACTCCCAACTGATGAAATCAAGGAGTCCATAATCAATCAAAGTATTTTACAAAGTTCACAAAGATGTGTTTTTCATTTAATATTAGATATCAAGAACTCAGAGCAACGAAAAATAGAACCCTTTATGTGGACCGTTCTTCAATGTCAGATAGAATTATATGTGTTATTTGACTAACCTTTTTGTGGGATTGGCTGGTAGTGCAGTGGTTATGGACGTCAGACTTTTAAAAGGTATCCGACGTTGCCTTATCAGCGTTGGTTCAATCCTGTCAGAGCCTATTAACAAATGATCAGTTATAAATTATTCACGCTGAGCTATTGATATACTGTTTTTGAACTGTCAATTTTATCTTCAATTTTGACAGGATGATAATTTAGACTCCTTCAGCAATGTGATATCCTACGACTCAGCATTGTTGGACACGAGTACAGGAAAGAAACCAAACACAGATCAAGTGTCAGAATCAGTCCATTTCACTTGTAAGTATGAGGGTTGTCTAAAAAGTTTGGGTACAAGTGTAAGTTGTAATAGTGTAAGATTTGATCATCCTTTGCGCACATATTATAGTGCATTTCTGAAACATTTTGAGGGGAAATCATAAAACTGTTGTGTCTTTAACAAGGTATAGATAATACATAAAAGATGATCATTGTTAAGTGTATGATCAATTAAAATTTCATTAAGTGAACAACAAAAGCAATTTATTCATGAGTGGTGGAGCCACCAGTGAAAAAATAGCTTTCATTGTGCACAAAATGAAATATCAGTTGATCTTACACAAAAAATGAACAATTATTTTATTTTTTTCATGCATGAATAAGATAAATTCGAAAAAATTTTAGGAAAAACTTTCTGAAAGTGTATCATTTTGCATGTGATTGCTTTCGCTTCAGATGATATCAGATAGGGTGAAATGAATGAAAGTGGGATATACATTTTTAGTTCACCTCAAGTGCTCAAGGTGAGCTATTGTGTGTGGTTCAGTGGATGTCCGCTGTCCATCATGTAATTTCCGTTGTCCGTTCTCAATATTTACCTTGTTCACACTCTTGAGGCCACATTTTTTGCCCAATCAACCTGAAATTTGGTCAGAATGATTGTCTTGATGAAAGCTGAGACAAATTTGAAATGGGTTCAGCTTGGGTCTAAAACTAGGTCACGGGGTCAAATCTTAGAAAAAACTTGTATGCACTCTAGAGGCCACAATTTTTGCTTGATCAACCTGAAATTTGGTTAGAATGAATGTCTTGATGAAATTCTGAATGAGTTTGAAATTGAGTCAACTGGAGTCAAAAACTAGGACAAGGGTCAAATCTTAGAAAAATCTTGTATGCTCTCATGAGGCCACATTTTTTGCCCAATCAACCTAAAATTTGGTCGGAAAGATTGTCTTGATTAATCTGAAAAGAGTTTGAAGTTGGGTCAACTGGGGTCAAAAACTAAGTCATTGGGTCAAATTTCAGAAAAAACTTTGTATGCAATCTAGAAGCCACATATTTTGCCTGAACAACCTGAAATTTGGTCTTGATTTAATCTCGGACGAGTTTGAAATTGGGTAAGCTGAGGTAAAAGACTAGGTCACAGAGTCAAATCATTGAAAATTCGTTTAAGTCAAGCTGAAAATTGGCAAAAAGGATTCTCTAGTTGTACAAAAGCAACAGCATTGTTTAGCTTAGTGACATTAATTTATCATTCTTTTTCTAAACTTACTTTTAAAAATTTTAGACAGTTCATTCAAGTGAGCGATTTAGGGCCACTATGGCCCTCTTGTTGATAATTCCACTGATAAGGCAATGGGTTTATCAAAATGATAAACTGCTGTTATTCCACAGTTAACCACCGAAAAGTATTCAAGAAATTACCATAAATTGTTCTTGGTTTAAGCAGGTGAATATTAATACCAGGTTTTCAGGAAATAAATTTACGAAATACCATATGTGCTAAAAGGGTAAATTTTATGGATTTTCTTATTTCTGTCCCTTCCTTATTAAATGAACTTAAAATGCCTAAAATGAAAGTTTTTTTTATCGGTTGGTAAAAAACTACACATCGGCATGTGGAAAATATCAAAACTGAAAGACCACAATAATGTGATACCAATTGTATTGAAGCTGTAGTTACATCATTTTGGTTAATCACTTACAATGCTAGTCTTCGCTGACACAAAAGATTTTCTGTGTTTGTTGTACTAGAAGTTTATTTACTGCATATCAAAACAAGACATCCTGCCCTGCATTCAGTATTACAAAAAAGTTCAAACTGTTTGCAAATTATGCTTTGCTTTGCAGGCAAGTGCACATGCAAATCAGGAGAATAATTTGCAAACAGTTTGCCTTGTTTTGTCATTCTGAATGCAGGGCTGTTTTTGCATTACTGGTGTAAGATTTTTTTCCAGAACTAGAAAATCCTGTTTTCCAGCTGTGTCCTCGTATTTGCATCATGAATCCGTACTCCAGTATTTCTTTCAAGATCATTAGCCCTAGTCATGATAAACTCAGATGATCCCTGTTTCATCAAAAAGTACAGACTAAGATCAGCCTGCAGATATGTGCAGTCTGATCTTAGTCTTCACCACTTTTCAAATAAAAAAATGTTTACTAACTAAGCTTTAGTTACTAAGTTTCCAGTGGTTTAGCTCTTCGATTTCAACCTTCACCATTTTTATTCCCCCGTATCGAGAGATCAGGGGCATATTGTTTTACTAGTGTCTGTCTGTCTGTCCGTCCGTCTGTCTGTCCGTCTGTCCATCCGTCCGTCCGTCTGTCAGAAAACTTAACCTGAAAACTTGACCTTGCCAATATCTTCAAGCCTATTCAAGATACAAAGCTAATATTTGGCATGATGATAGATCTCAATGATCTGCATATGCTGGTACCAAAGTCAAGGTCATGTGACAAGGTCAAGGTCATCTGTCAAGGTCAAACTTTGAAAAAAAATGCCGTTCCGGGGGCATTGGTGTTTCACAAACACATCTTGTTTTTTCAATTTTTTGACTGGGCCAAAATGAAAAAATTTGCAGATTACAATTAAAAGAGGATGAAATGAAACTATCCTCTCTGGTGGCAAATATCATGAGAAAAGAAGAAATTGCTTGCAACAAGCAATTTCTTCTTTTTCAACATTATTTTTACAAGCATAAAAGCATGGAAATAAAAAATCCTGGCAGTCCATGACAGGTTTAATGCAATTTTTGTGCTGAATATACTTCAGTACTCACAGGATCATAAAACTGTGTTAATGGGTAAATGATGACTTCAATCAAATGACAATAATCATAATGGACCAGCTGCTGTTGGCTAGCAATTTACTCCATAGAGAAAACAACACTTGTCTGAAATCGTCAACTAGAGACAAATTTTACAGCCATTATGACACCTAAACATTCTGGTCCTGGGGCCGATCTAGGATACCTGTAGGGGTGGGGGTGTTGGGGTGAGGGGCTTGGTTGAGAGTGTTTGTGAATATATGAACGGATTTTAGGTGAAAGTTTTTTTTATGACAAAGCCTATGTTCTTGGTACTCATGATTTGTCTCGTTGAGACAATTCAAATGGATACCAATGACAAAGGGTTTTATTGAGAAATAAAGATTTTAGACAGCTTATTCCCTCTTATCTGTACCTCTGCTTTTACCTACAGTGTGCAAATTTCTAATTGCCAGCGTTCTCTTACTATTCCCAATCATCGCCGATGTTTAATAGCATTCTCAATGTTCTTGTAGTGTTGACTACTTATGATATATAGAATTCATTTGTCAAGTATAGAGGATATTGAATGAGTTGTCATGAAATACCAAATTTATGAAGCGGGTCATCTTAGCTAATTAATTAACAGATAAAAGTGAGGCTTGGCTGTTCGGATGATAAGTAAAGTCAAAGTGTTGAAATGTGGCAATGGTTAATCCTTTTCCTATTCAATTTCCTGATTTTATGGACCTTTGAATTTATACTGATGCAAATATTAAGGAAAAAGAAGAAATTGTGTGTTATTTGAAAGATGAAAAGAAACACTAAGATAATTTCTGCAAATAAAGAATTTACTTACAAAAGGATTGAAATCTATATTTTCACTATAAAAAACAATGAAACTATGTTAGGAATTGCAAAGATTTATGAGAATTTGTATGATCTTTTATTCTGCATATGATATGTATTTTAGACAGTTTCTGCTTTGTTGTATGCTTTAATTGTTTGTAAATGGCGGATTGGGTTGCACTAATATATACATGACTTTTAACGCGAAAAGGGACCACCTGGGAAGTTTGTAAAGTATCGACCCTTTTCAGACTGTGGGGATTGCGCAGGCTAACTAGGGTCAAAACTTTTTGCACTTTACTAATTTTCTGAAGGTAGAATAATCAATCTACCTTTCTGTGAAAGAATTTTTGAAATTTGACATATGGTCGGCCAGTTCTAGAACAAAGCTTTTTTCTTAACATTTATTTCACAGAAGTCCGAGTTCCCAGATGGTCCCTTTGCATGTGATGGGTCACTAATGCATGTTTTTGCTCCTAAGGATATAAAATATAAAGCATTAGCCTGCAAGCATTGGATTATGGTCATTTTATAATAATTATCTCAAGTTACTTCAATTAAATTAGATTTAGTGAAATTCATTAAATTATGCTAGGGTGATGTTCATCTAAGTTTGGCCAACTTTAAAGCACAAATAATGCTAATTATGATTAAAAACAACAAAATTTTAAGCACATTAACATAACCACTAAGTTTACTCTAAAGAAGCTACAATTTTTGTTAATATGTCCATTCATAGGACACTCCAATGGCGGCTTTTATCCATTCTGACTATTTGACTCCCACAAATGGATGGATAATTGTAGACCTATGTGGGATAGTAGCTTGAGGCTAGGAAAGGATGTGATGGTGGTACTGGTATGAGAAATACCAGATATCTGTTTCTAGATGCTCCAGCTGCCAGGATATAACTTAAAAATTGTTAATAGCACCGTAAAACCCCATTCAAACAATCAAACCATTCAAAGGACTAATTTTTCATAGATTTGAGACAAAGTAAATTTGAATTACTTACCATTTACTCATTGATTTGGGTGAGCAGTTCACTAATTAAGGTCTATAGGCTGTAAAATTAAGGTAATTGAAAGTATAGCTTTTTTCACCAATGAAATTATTTTAGGAAAAGCTTCTAAACAGCTCAAAATAATCTTGGGGTAATGCTTCAGCATTAACACATGAAAATGAAAAACAGACGTCTGTGATTCAAGCATGCATGATTGAAAGTTTTGAGGGGATTTATTAGATAGTAGAAATTATTTATTTATGTTCATTTATTTAGAGATCATTTATTTAGAGACCTTATGTTAAGAGCTGGGACGAGTACCCCAGTACCCACATATAAGGAAGGGTAAAGCTACTTCCCGAGTCCTGAGCCATTAACAATTACCAAACTATTGTGTAAGCATTGTGTACTTTTTCGGGGTCAATTTAGGAAAGAATTGAAGACTGTTTAAAACAGTCTTCAATTCTTTTCTGAAGTTGATATTCAGATATTTCTACGGAATTTCATCAGGTATGTTTGAGAGGTCCTGGCTTTTTATTTGAGATTCTCAGACTTGAAACTCCTGCAAAGTTTGTATGTCTGAACACAATTTACAGAAATTCTGGATACTGGAGTACTTGTAGGTAACAAGATCTCAAGTACTCTAGATTTCTACTCATCTCAGCTCTACCTATGTTATGTTGTTGTGTTATGTCTTGTTTCTTTTTGTTCTCCTTGGTGTAGGTTCACACACTTACAGCTTTGCACGGACCCCCTCGCAGCATTTCTTGCCTCCTCCCTTTCACAGCAATGTTGTCAGTGCCACAGTGTCAGAGACAGAATCTACACCACCCCAGCATGATTCTGTGTCCACACATTCCCCTGTAGAGAAAAGTGTTGACAACACGTCTCCTAGTGCTAGTACAGATTATGAAGGGACTATAAATAAGTTGATAAAAGATCTTTACTCTGATGTTGAAATCCCTTTCCAACCTTTGGAAGAGAGAGAATCTATTCCAGAGTGGATTTTTCTTCATAAGACTTCAATACAAGGTGATTCTAATAAAAATGGAACAATTAATAAACAAAGATATATCTTAAGCCAAGAATCAGTGCAAAACTTTTGTAAGTGCCAATATATTCATAGGCACTTACAACACATTATGTTCTAAAACAATCAATTGAAATAGGGTACCATCTGAATTTAGCTTTACTGGAAGTCTAGTCTAACTGTAAAAGTAATGGCCTGATCAGACAGACTGCTTAAAAGTTAGTTTGAACAGGGTTAATACAGGTTTGAGATTCAATAGATTAGTATTTGAAAACTGCTGTTTAAAAAAAGGAAAAAAAATAGATGAAAGGTCAACCTCAAGTATTTCAGAATCAATATTATGTTTCTAGATTCAAATGTATTCATAGGAATATAGATTTACATTAATTTTGCCAATAAAAGCGCATAGATCTCAAACAGATAAATTTTGATAGACTTGCTAATAGATGAAAATTCAACACTATTTATTAGAGTGATCAAGGGGCAATTTTGCAGTGATTTCAATATCTTTGACCCTTGATTTCTTTCTTAAACTTGTCTTGAGTTCTGCATGGCTCAGTAGTTACTTTGGGTCCAAGATTAATTGCAGATTATGGGTTAAATCTTGGCTGTATCATTTTTCACATGGGTTACAGTATCTCTCTGTGCCTTGTATCAGTGATACCCAGAAAGCAAATTATTAAGTAAACTTTGCTAGGATTTTACTAAAAAAAGTTGAAAGTGATGATAGAAACCAGTACAAATCAATATGTAACTTGTCAATCAGCTCCCCAGTTGAATGAAATTAATTATTTGTTAATTTGTAACTGAAATCTGTTTTCAGCCAATCAGGTTTCTTTTTTTGAAAGAAGAAACCTGATTGGCAGAAAATTGATTTACCAACTGAGCACAACATGCTCAAGGAAGGTGAGCTTTTGTGATCAACTTTTGTCTGTGGTCATGGTGTTGCGATTGCTGTCAGAAGTCGTCAACAATTATTCAAATATATTCTCCTCAGTAAACATTGTGTATATTTCAACCAAACTAGGCAGAAATGTTCCTTGGGTAACCATTCTTGAACTTGTTTATGAAATTTTTATTGACCCCCTAATATGGGAGTGGCCGGGGATGGGGGTGGCAAATCAGTTTTTGACCCTAAAATATAAACAGTTTCTCCTCAGTGACAAATGGGTAGATTTCAACCAAACATGGCAGAAATTTTTGCTTGATGACGCTTCTCAATGCTTGTTTATGAAATATTGATCCCCCCCCCCCCATATGGGTGTGGCAGGGGGGCGGGTGTGGTTGTTGACCCTGAAATCTTTAGAAAATCTCCTTTTTGGTAACCAATGGACAGACTTTAACCAAACTTGACAGCAGTGTTCCTAGGATGACCCTTCTGAAAGCTTGTTTGTGAAATTTTGATTGACCCTCCCAAATATGGGCATGGCAAGGAGGGCAGTTTTTCACTTTTAAATCCTAAAATGGTTTTCTCTCCCAAAACAACTGGGTAATTGAATTAAAATTCTCTATGAATGGTCCTTGGACTACCCTTCCTAAAATTTGATTTGCAAAATTCTGTTCGGCCCATTGATATTGGTGTGGCAGGGTGGGGCCTTTTCTTACTATGGAATTTGTGAACATAATCACCTTCTAAACCAAAGACTATTTTAAATACAAACTTTGCAAAAATGTATATTCGGTAATCCTTCTGAAAAAACATGTTGTGACATTCTGTTTTGGCCATAAATATGGGCATAGCAGTGTGCATATAGGGCCTATTTTCACGATGAATTCTTGAAATAACATCTCCTCAATAACTAGGCAAATGTGAATGACACTTTGCCAGAAATTATTTTGGTGAGATCCACTGGACCAATAAAATTCAGGTGAGCAAATTAGGGTCATTCTGGCCCTCTTGTTTACAGCTTAGTACTGTAGTGTATTTATATCTAGCTATTATTTACTATTGGAAACTATTTGAAACTTTTTTCTAACTCTTTCAGATAACAATACCCAGAAAAAGCCTCACCACATTTTTGCCCAGCCCAGTCAGGTGAAGGTCACTCACGTTTATAACCAATCAGTGTGGTCTGACATTCCGTCAACGCCCGCCCAAGTGACACACCTCCTTACACAGTCAGACAGTCAGTTGTTACCCGAGTCGGTCGTCGCAGACTTTGATATAAAGACCTTGTTACAGGTAAGAAAATAATATTTTTGTAGAGTCAGGTACATGATCAATATTAATTACACCTCAAAGATGTCACCTCAAAGCTTGTCCTAACTCTTGTCATGCTGAATGAATTTTGGATAAAAATTTTCATCAAAATCAAAGGGCAATAAGCACTGAAAGTACCCAACTGTGGGACAAATTTTATTTGACAAACTAAATTTATTGACAATTCTGGTTTGAAAGTGAGAAATAGGTGGTGGAGACTAACATCAGACTGCACATATGTGCAGACTGATGTTTGTCTATAGCTCCTGCCAAAGCAGGAATATTCTGGGTTCAGCATGACAAATGTTAAATGACCACTTAAGGGTCTATCCTAAAGGGGTTGTTTATGGGCACTGGCACTTAATACAGTTTTTCATAATAAATGAGACAGGATGTTTTGATAGCATATTATAATATGGCCTACGTCGCGGGAGTGAAATAATACCGTTGAATATATTTGATATTACACGGGTGCTATTACACTAGTGGAACAACTATGCAAATGAGCTCAGAGCGAATAGCAAAGGTAACCGCGAAAATGATGTCATAATGTATATATTGTGATGTCAGTTTTAAACGGCGTTATAAGTTTCGCGGAAAATCGAAATGTCGAATTTCAAGAATTTTGACAATATTTTGAAAAAATAGGGGCCATATTATAAATAGAATAATGAATTTGTGCCCATAAAATACCGATTTATTAAACTCGTCATCTATAAACAGATAAAAACTTGGCGCAGCCTCGTTTTTATCTGTTTATAGATGACTCGTTTAATGAATTCGGTATTACATTACCACTCATTTAATATCCTCTATATATTATATAGATTGTTGCATAATTTTTGCTATAATGTTTGAAACCATTATAATCATTGAGATGATTCTACTTGGTTCCAACATCATGAGTTTATATAATAAGCAATTTTTATGCCCCCACTTCAAAAGATCAAGGGCATATTGTTTTACCATTGTCCGTCTATCCGTCTGTCTATCTGTCCATCCATACGTCTGTCTGTCTGCAAAACTTAACCAAAAAATTTAACATTGCCAATATTTTCAAGCCTATTCAAGATACAAGGCTCATATTTGGCATGATGATAGATCTCAATGATCCGCATCTGCTGATACCAAAGTCAAGGTCATGTGACAAGGTCAAGGTCATCTGTCAAGGACAAACTTTGAAAAAATTGCTGTAACGGGGGCATTCGTGTTTCACAAACACACCTTATTGTTTCAGAATCTCAACTCTATGAGAGATTTTTCTTGCCCTGTAGGGATTTTCTATGATGGTTGCTTTAAAAAAGTGGTTGCTGAATAGAAGTTGTTGCTCAAGCAAAAGTGACTGTATAATAACAATAATTGTTTCTATCTTCAATATCATTAACAATAATGTTGAGCCTGTGTTTCGATCATTCCATGTCTATGCCTGGTCAATAGTAATGTACCGGTAAATGTATTAATTTCCCAAAAACTCGATTGAAAGATTTCCAAAGTATTCCTAGAAATAATCTTTTGATGATTGTTATTCAAACTACCAAATTTTATTTTGATCCAAGAAAAACCTAAGTGGGAGTGCAGATGGAGGCTAGGAAAGGATGTAAATGGTACTAATTGAGTTAGAAATACCGGTACTAATAATCCACTGTTAGATGCTCATACTGCTGCAATTTGAAATAAGAATTGATAATAGGGGCGTTAAACCCCATTCAAATGAAACAAAACTGATACAAGAAATATTTTGCTTTTGTGAATCAATCTAGTTTCCGACAGAACATTTTAGAATAAAGATAAATCTTTATTTTTTCACCATTCATAGAATACTAGGTAATTACTATTGAGTTGTAATAAGTATTTTAAGAATAAGTTTGGAAAACAATTCTCATTCTGTTACTTTATGATTGTTCAGATTTCTGCCAATACCTCCGCATCTAAAAAGTTCGAGAAAGGGAAACAACTCTACGTTCTGGACAAGATGGCGGAAAACATTAAAGATGAGAAAATATCCAACAAAGATGAACCATTTGAGTCGGTGGCAGATGCCCTTCATCTGCAACAATCAGTTATCAGTATGTAAATTTTATTTTACTGCAAAGAAAATTCTAGCATTTTCATTGGCTAATGCTGACCTGACAAACATTGATATGTACAGCTGCTATGGTATAACTTATATAATTTCCTTACCACGCCTCACATGGAACATAGACAAAATTCGAGTCAGTAATGGTAGCCATGATTCTTTCGCTTTATTGTTTACAAGACTCAAGTATACACATTATGCTACAGTTAAAACCATGTCAGTTAATAACATACAAGCAAAAAATGATATAAGTTCTAATGAATACCTTTCAATTTCATCAATTTGTCCATTTAAAGTGCTAACATTCTTGCAGATAAAGCCAAGAACCATCTTCATATATTAAAACATTGCAGGATGTAGCCATGTGATGTCACTACGTATTTACTTTTCATTTGAGGCGCATTGGGGGATATTGGTATTTTCAAAGAATTTGGCGTATATCAAGGCCTTAAATAGGCAAAAGACAGATGTCTAGTCTAAAACTTTGCAGTGTAATAACTTCCTAATATGGTCAACTTAGGTATCTGACAATTTATTCCCAGCAGTAAAAAATGATGTCAGCTCAGGTGACATCGTTTTTTTCCAGCTGGGAATAAATCATCATATACCCAAGCAAGAAACCAAATAGTATAATATACTTTACATTAAACTTAGTCTATGTATTCGATCCCCAACAGAGGCACTCATCCTCTCCGCCTATTTGTCTCTCACCAATGGAATGGTAATACTAGACCTATGTGAGGTTTAGTTTTGGCTTACCTGGCCACAAAGTGCTCAAGGTGAACACATGTATTACACATGTATCATGCTAAGGGATTTAATCTATTTGTCTATATGTTAATTTGCTGGATTTCACATTTTGTTTCCAACAATTTGCAAATTTTTGGTACATTTCATTAAGTCTGGTTAAAGTTTTTTCCCACTATAACTAGGTAAGTAGATAGAAATAAATGTAGGCTTAGATCAGCCTTGTGTTTAGAATGTCAAAACAGTGCAAATTGTTTGCAAATTATACCCCTCTTTTAACGCTAGTCTATCTGCAAAGCCGGGTATTATTTGACTACAGTTTTCCCATTTTGTCATTCTGAACCGAGGGAAGGCGGCATGTCTGTGTAGGTTAAACTTAGTCTATCATATATTCAGTTTGAGAAAGGTTTACAATCTAATTGCATTTTGACTATTTCAGGTAACCCCCACATATCCCCAGTAGACCCAGATGTGGTGGCTAAAATTGTCCAAGAGGCTGAGAGGAAGATAAAGATGGGCATGACTCCAACATCAGCCATTATGTCTCCATCTGCACAGGTTTGTGAAATTTTCTTTAATGCTTTTCAGTGGATAATTGAGAAATAATAGTGGGTTACCACTTGATAAACTCACTGCCTTACCAGTTTGATTTGTTTGTTTGTAAAATGGGGTTTTATGCCACTTTCAACAATCTTTCAGTTATATTGCGGTGGCTAGAGCACAATAACAATGGATTCCTGGTAGTTTCCACACCATTACACCCTTTCCTAGCCTCCAGCTGCTATCCCACATAGGTCTACATGTTTTAACCAATTGGTGGAAGACAAATAATTGAAAAGAATGAGTACTGCCGTCGAGAATTGAACCCGAGACCTTTTGAATGATAGTCCTACGAGTTACCACTGCATTATGACGGCGGTCCCCACTGCCTTACCAGTGAAATTTTGAAAAAAAGCTTATACCACGCTTTTGTTCATTTCACCCTATCCTACATGATCTAAGCTGAAACCCAATAAGTGACGTCATCATGAACATTCAGAATGATATGCATAAGAAAATTGTCTCAAAATGTTCACATCTCGTCCCATTTTTTGCATAAAAGAAATAGAATAATCATTTGTTTTCAAGTAAGCTTATTTTTCACTTGTGGCTCTGCCTCTGTTAAAGAATCAGCCAGCACTTGATACCAGTCCTCAAGCTATTACTGTAGATCCAACACAAACACAATCTTTCACTCCTCAAAATCTTGACTTTTTAGCTCACCTGAGCACATCGTGCTCAAGGTGAGCTTTTGTGATCATTGAATGTCCGTCGTGCATCGTCCATCGTGTGTCGTCCGTCGTGCGTTGTCCGCCGTCAACAATTTAAGTGTTTACACACTAGAGGCCACAAATGTGATCCAATCTTCATGAAACTTGGTCAGAATGTTGGTCAGGTCACAAGGATGAACCCTATTGAAAATGAAAAGGATCCATGCCATATCACGGGAAAAGGGGCCTTAAAGATAATTTTCTTGTTTACACTCTAGGGGCCACAAATATGGCCCAATCTTCATGAAACTTGGTCAGAATGTTGGTCAGGTCACAAGGATGAACCCTATTGAAAATGAAAAGGATCCATGCCATATCACGGGAAAAGGGGCCTTAAAGATAATTTTCTTGTTTACACTCTAGATGCCACAAATATGGCCCAATTTTCATGAAACTTGGTCAGAATGTTGGCCAGGTCACAAGGATGAACCCTATTGAATTTGGGAAAGATCCACGCCATATTACGGGAAAAGGAGCCTTAATGACAATTTTCTTGTTTACACTCTAGAGGCCACAAATTTGGAACAGTCTTCATGAAACTTGGTCTGAATGATGGCCAGGTCACAAGGATAAACCCTATTGAAAATGGGAAGGATCCAAGCCATATCATCAGAAAAAGGGGCCTTAATGACATTTTTTTTGTTTACACCCTAAACGTCACAAACATTATTCAATCTTCATGAAACTTGGTCAGAATGTTGGTCAGGTCACAAGGATGAACCCTATTGAAAATGGGAAGGATCTGTGCCATATCATGGGAAAAAGGGCTATAATGAGATTTTTGCTCTTATCTTTCTAGAGGCCTCAATTATGGTCATATCTTCATAAAACTTAGTCAGAATGTTTGTCAGGTTACAATGATAAACCCTATTGAAAATGGGAAAGATCCATGTCATATCATGGGAAAAGGGACCTTAGTGAAAATTGTCTTGTTTAAAGCCTTAGAGGCTTCAAATCATAAAAGTAACAACTTTGCTTGAAAATTTGATGTATTTAATGAGACAAAGAGACAAAGGTGAGCGATATAGGACCATCATGGTCCTCTTGTTTCTCTGTTGAAGAATCAGTCAGCACTAGATACCAGTCATTAAGCTTTGACATCAGACCCAACACAAACACAATCTGCCACACCTCTAAATCATGATTTTATTTCTCTGTTGTAGAATCAGGCATCATCAGATACCAGTCCTCAAGTTATTTATGCTGATCCAACCCAAACACAATCTGTCACACCTCTTAATCTTGACTTTATTTCTCTATTATAGAACAAGTTTCAAGTTCTCTTCCTTTTACTATAGACCCAACAAAATCGCAAACTGCCACACCTCTTAATTTTGACTTTATTTCTCTTTTGTAGAAGCAAACAGGACAAGATACCAGTCAACAACCTGTGACTACAGACCCAACACAAACATAATCTATCACACCTCTAAATCATGATTTTATTTCTCTGTTGTATAATCAGGCATCATCAGATAGCAGTCCTCAAGTTATTTATGCTGATCCAACCCAAATGCAATCTGTCACACCTCTAAATCTTGACTTTATATCTCTTTTGTAGGATCAGCCAGCATCAGATACCAGTCCCCAAGCTTTGACTACAGACCCAACACAAACACAATCTATCACACCTCTAAATCTTGCCTTTATACTTCTGTTGTAGAATCAGTCAGCATCAGATACCAGTCCTCAACATATGACTAGAGACCCAACAGAAACACAATCTATCACACCTCTGAATCTTGACTTCATTTCTCTGTTGTAGAATCAGCCAGCATCAGATACCAGTCCTCAAGCAATAACTGTAGACCCAACACAAAGACAATCAATCACACCCCTGAACCTACCTCCTCCCCCAACTGTACCAGATATGAATGTAGCCAAGGAACTGATTAGGCAGAACACACAGGGACATGTACCATTGTTAGACACAGGTTAGAATGTAATGGTAATGTAAATTGATCATGCCATGAAGTATTGACTTAAATATCACCTGCCTGATAACATGGAATGATATCAGACTGTCTTTTTTTAGAAATGATTTGCATATTTATGATCTTAACCCTTGTCATGCTGAACCCGGAATATTCCTGTATAAAAAGGTGGTATTGACAAAGATCAGCCTGCACATATGTGCAGTCTGATCTCAGTCTACATCACCTGTTTAACCCCTTTCAATGCAGAATCATTTACGAAATTAAATGTCAAAAGAAAGATCGTCCAATACTCTTGAATTGCAGTGCTATCAGTACTTTGATTTTACTGAAATTTTACAAAAGCTTTTATTCAGCATGACAAGGGTTAACAAGAACCACTTAAAGATGAATTTCTTTGATTTTAAAGTTTTCTTGAAATTATAACCTCTGAAAATGATTTTAAGTGCCTTAATTATCAGTCTTTATCTTGGTGTCCATGGTCTAGAGGTAGAGGGTCAGCCTCTTGACCCAAAGGTCCTGAGTTTGTTTCCTGGGAGCGGCTTTTGATCTTGGTTCTTTCATTGGCCCCCACACATTCAGGGCGAGTAGTTGTGAAATTACCAGGAAGCAGAATCAACAGGGATTAATCTAAGTTGTAAGAACTTGTTTCCCATTCGATATAAAATAAATAGGTTTAAACCATATATCAATCTTATCTTATTCTGGCTGTGACAATTCATCATGACAACGCTGCACAGCTTTGTCATGATAAATTCTCCCCACCTCGACCAGATAACATGGATATTTCAAGACAATAACACTTCATTCTCTTTATCCCTGCAGGTTTAACAGGCCAGCCTTACACATCTGTACCAAACCTAAATACCGGCCTGAACGTAAATGTCCCCACTGGTACACCCAGCCAGCCATATCTAAACCCGTTGGTACCTCAGTCACAATCTATCAGTATCCCATCTGTTCAGGACGATAATCAAAGTATTGCAAGTACTAATAGCGAACTAGAAAGCCTCAATGAGAATGCGACTGAAAGTTTTTTGAAATCCTTGCCACCATTTAAACCAATCAAACTTGATGACATCATGCCATTGCAGACTAGTAATCCTGGCAACAGGTTCTCCCCGCCAGTGAAAGAGACATCATTCAGACCCGTCAACTTTATTGAGCACAAAACACCAACAGATAACTCTTCAGCATATCAATCATTCGTCACTGACAGTGGAGTTTTCTCCCCTGATAGTCAGGGCATAACATCTCCAGCGTCACATTCGACGCCTGTGATCAGTAAATCCAACATTGTCATTCCAAAACCAGGACCACTCTTCCAAATCAGGCCAAGCCAGATCAGACAAACAATTAACAATACAAAACCTAACCAAGCCATTAACAGCACTGAAAACACACAGCATGGTCCTCAAGTGGAAGAGATACTGAGAGAAAAAGCCAAACTTGAAGGTCAGTTAGAAATGCTAACAATAGAATCTCAAGCAACTTTACAGGAGAGAGCAGAACTTCAGGCTCAGGTGGCTTCTTTGAAATTAAAACTGTTGAGTAATAAAGTGAATAAACATGATCCTGAGAAAGAAACATTGAAATCCGACCTGGAAGGTTTGAAACTGGTGAGATCTGCACTTGAACAGTCGGTTGGAGATCTGCAGAAACAACTGGAAGAAAAATCTGAGGAGGGCAGGAATATCCAGGAAGAATTAAGTCAGTCACAAGATGTCTGTGATAAACTAAATCTTAGAATGAAGGAAATCAAAGATGAAATGAAGAGTAAAGAGATGACAATCCAAGCATTGAAGAATAAAGTAGCTGAACTGTATGTGGAAGTGCAAAGTTCTCTTCAAACAAAGATGGAGGCTGATAATGAATGTAGGGCAGCTAAAAGTGATCTCACTTCACTGAAGAGTAGCAAGGACTGGTACCAGGATCAGCTAGAGATTGCTACGAGAGCCAGATCGGAACTGCAGAGAGAGATGACAGTCTTACAAGCTCAAGCAGTGTCACAGTCTAGTATCATTGAAAGGTTGAAAAATGAGAACACAAAACTAAGGCATCAATTTTCTGAAATCCAGAATAAAGCTCTTAAAGAGAAGGAACTTCTAGCCAAACATCTTGAGGCCATTAACAGTGATATGATGGACCGGGAAGCAGCATTCCAGGAGATACAAAGGGAGAGAAGTTTTCTGGAGAAATCCTTCAACACTAAAATACAAACTGCAGAAGATGAGAAAAACAGAATCTCTTTACTTATGCAAATGACATCAGATCTGGAAAACCAATTAGACAGGGCACATGCTGACTTAAAGAAAAAACAAAATCAGATTACTAAGTTAGAGAATGAAAATATAGAATTGATGAAAAAGTTGAGTTTATCGCAAGAGGTTGTAACGGAGAAGGAAGGTGTGATTGAGGATTTGAGGAATAATCTCCTGGATGTGGAGGAAAGGTTGAAGGCTTTTCAGAACAGTGTGGTGGATAAGGATACGGAAATTATGAAGCTTAAGGAGGAGAAAGCTGCTGCTGAAATAGCTCTGAAATCTGCTCTACAGGAGAAAAATTCTGTGGATCAGGTGCTAGATGGATTGAAGAGTGATATGGGGAAAGTGGAATCTAGTTTTAAACTCATGAGACAAGAACTGAGTAGTAAAACACAGGAGGTTGGAGATATGAAAGCTAGAAAAACTAGTACAGAGGAGGAGGTTATGCAACTACGCAATGAACTGGAAACTGAACGTAGAAACTATGAGCATGCAAAAGTAGAGTTTGAAAATAAAGCGCAACAGTTGAATGAAATTCAAAGTCAGAAAATAAAACTTGAAAGTGATGTTGTGATTTTTAAGGAAAAGATTTCTTCATTAGAAAGTGCACATGAAATAGCGTTGAAGGAGAAAGAATTTTTAGACTCTGAATTAGATGCTACAAGAGATAAACTTGAAGCATTAAAAGACAAGTTAGAGTCACAAGTTCATGTTGAAAGTGTTCAGAAACTAGGTGCTATAGAACAGGAAACATTTGACAAAGTCAATACAGAATGTGAGGAGCTTAGACAGAAAATATCACAAATGGAGAAAGATCACAAGAAAGATGTGTTGAAACAGAAAGCCAAAAATGCTAAACTAAGTCAAGATGTAACTAGTGTTAAAGATGAGTTGTTAGAGAGACAGAAAATGTTTGATGACAATATAGAAGTGTTATCAGGTAAACTGAGAGAGGTAGCAGCTGAGAAAGAGAAATTGGAAACTGAACTGACGATGGTACACAGGAAATATGAGTTTAGTATGATAGAACAGAAAGATCAGATTGATGCAGAATTACAGGTTAGTTCAGACTTTTTTACCTATGGTATGAATTAGTGTTGGGCAATTGGTTTCAATGTACATTCCATAATCGTTTTTAGGTGGAAAAGAAAGCAACTTATGATCGATAGTACAATTGTTTTCTTAGAAATTTCTTAGCACTCCCAGTCTCATCCTTTTGAAAATAGAATGTGAAAGTTTAGTTAAAACTCATGACCTGAAGACTCTTTCTGAGATTTTTCTACTAACTTCAGGGCTCAGCATGAAACAATTGTAACTGCAGTTAGGCAGTTACAACTGTTTCGTGCTGAGATATCAACTGTTTGGTGCTGGGACATCAAACTGATGTCTGTTTCAAAAACAATATATAATGGCTTTCATTTATGTGTTAGTAACTGATTAATCAAGTCAGTTATCACCATGAGAAGTCCAAACCACCTGATTATCAATTACAATCGATAAATCTGCCTGTCACTAGTATAAATCAGATAGAACTTACTTGAATTCAAATCATTTCTTACTTATTCATTACAAGACAGCAACAATTGTCCAATTTATATTATCCTGTGCGTGACATTTCCAACAATTTCAAATGTGCGCATAGTTAAGACTCAGATCAGTCTGTGCGGTTGCACAGTCTTATCAGAGTCTTTACTATGTGCCCAATGGATGGGTACAACCTAAAATGGCTATTCACAACCTAAAATTAACTCTAATGCACTAAGTGAATGTCCAGTCTACTCAATGTCTTTCTATCACATACACATGAAATTGTTGGAAATGTCAGGAGGCACAGACTCATATAATAATGGCTATGTGCTCAAGATGAAAATTTTTGTGAAACATTTAAAATTTTAATCTAATTTTGCACTTGAGTTCAAAGTAGGGTACCATCAATAATATTGTTGATGATATCTATTCAATATTACCTTTGATAATTATATGATTTAATTATTGTAGTGTCTACCAAGGCTCATGCTTTCTGATTGGTTAAAAAAATGGGTTTCATTTCTCAATGAAAAATATTCTGCTATTTTGTAAGCTTTTGTGGATAGTAGTCTGATAGAAACTCTTCCTTTTCATGGATCTTTATGCTTTTGCTTCATGATATTAAATTACAAGATGGTGAGAGATTTTGTTGATTTCACAGAGGTATGAAAAGAAAAACCTAATCACACTAATGATAACATTATAGTGTTTGAACAATATCAAATATTGTTTGTTTTATTGTCAATAATATTCATTATTTATGGTCTTTTCAGAAGCTTGCAACAGAACTACAGACTGTCAGGTTTGAGAAACAGGATTTGGAGGCCAAGTTTATAGAACTACAGCATGTACGGGATTCAGACTTAAGTCAATACCAACAACAGTTGTCTGCCCTTGAATCTGAATTACAGACTGCCATTGAGGTACAGAATGAACAGGCAGCATCCACAGAGAACAATCAGCAATTGTTGATGGAATTGGAAAAAGAGAAAGGAAGGCTAGAAGGTAAGATATGAGCCTGTGCGTGACATTTCCAACAATTTGAAAAGTTTGTGAGGTGTAAACATTGAGAGGCGTAGATAGCAAAAAACTGTAAATGTAAAGTTACCTGATGGTCTACTGATACTTTGAGACCTTATCTATCTATTAAGCACATAGTGAAGACTCTTGTCAGACTGTGCGGATGCACAGGCTGGTCAGTGTCTTTGCTATGCACATATTTAAAATTGTTGGAAATCTCATAGACAGGCTCATATTATAGCTTATCTTGCTCAAGTGAACAGGTCGATTATAACACAAATATCTTTAAAGACCATTTCCAAAGTCCCCTTTCTTAAGGTAGTGGACCTGTAAAAGTTCTGCAACATTTCGGACCACATATTCTTTCACAATGCTAACCAAGGTTTCCTAATGAAAATCATAAGGAAACCTTGGTTAACACTGTTAAAGTTCATTACTTTTGAAATGTTGCAGAACTTTTATGGGTCCACTACCTATGAGAGTTGCGTTTTATCATTTGGAAACAAAATGTGTACTAAGCACCTAATTTCTTTAACATCCGCATCATGGGGACCTATAAGTGTTTTCTTAATCCAAGTTTTACTGTATATGGTGACAAGAGTTAATTGATTAATGTATTCGAACAGGTTTAAAACAGAGTAATTCCACACTAAAGCAGCATGTTGTACAGCTAGAAGATGCCCTCGCAGGTCGTGAGTCTGTGCTGGTAGAGATGCGTTCTAAACTGGAGCAAGTGTTGAAGGAAAAGGAGACAGAGAGTCATGAGAGCATCAAGAGAGTTCAAACTTTAGAGGAGAGTTTACAGAGGGAAAAGGATGGGCAGAGAGACATTAAAAAACAGGTAATTATCAGGAAAATATCCTTTTACCATTCAATCTTCTATCCCTCTACTAAGCTAACAAAAATGTTTTGGTTTAATCCTTTCATTTTACATTCAAAATGGAAAAGTACTCTCACCAAATGTGTGGACAAATGAAAGTACCAAGATCAATAGCTTCTCCTATCAATCAAACTCAGGACCTCTTGGTCAAGAGGCAGACACTCTACCTCTAGACCACAGACACCACTTTTAATTTATAATTGCCATACTTCAAGCATTTCAAATATACTCTTACTGGGCATGATGATTGCTATTCATTGACATTTATTGATATAAACATCAGGGTCATTTGATTAGTTCAAGATCATCTATGAAGGTCAACTTTCTTTCAAAAGCTATTTACGGGACATAGATGTTGTGTAAAATTCACTCTAGAAAACAATGTCCTAGGGTCTGAGTAAAAGTTTTGAAAACCAATTAAGATAAGTTTTATTTTATGCCTTGGAAGTTAAATGAAATGATAATTGAGTTTGTGGATGATATATTATTGAAATATACATTTCGAGGGGGCAGCGCAACAACTTTGAAAGTGCCTAGGCACTTACAATAGTGTTGCGATTACCCCTTGATATGAGCTATTAAATAACTCTGATCAATATATGTTTGGATACATATATAATATGTACTTGGTGTATTATATGAAAAAAAATATCTAAAATGGTTGGGAGAATTGAAAAGAGCCTCGACAATTATCAATTCTCACAACTGAGTTAGATATTTTTTCAAACAATACACTTAGTATGTACTATATTTATCTTATAACCTCTATTTGTCTTGTTTTCATTGATGTTTCTAACAGATATGCAAGTTTCTAAAAATAACCGCATTATATCTTTGTTCTAAAAATAACTATGTGATATCATAAAAAATATCATACAGGATGTTATCATATGGATATTTGTATAGTTATAAGATAAATTATAATAACCATCTACACTTTTCTTTCTATAAGTCTCTGCTGAAAAAGAGTTTCTTAAAGATTTTCAGGGAATATTCCCATTGCTCTGGATATCAGGCTGTCAGGCTTATCGTTGTTTGTGCTTCTTGTAAAGCCATCAGAAATGCCACATAGATCTACTTGTTCAATTTCTATTTACAGATAGGACAGAAAATCACAGAAAACAAGAAGTTGAAGAGACAAAATGAAAGTTTGAAATCTGACCAAGATCAGATAAAATCCGATTTAGAACAGAAAATATCAGAAGTGTCAGTGCTAAATGCCGAACTCGAGACGCAAAAACAAAAGCTGCTGAGTCAGCAGAGTTTGTCACAAAGTGTTGAAAGTGAGAATAAGTTGTTACAGAGAGAACTTGAGAGTTTGCAACAGAAGTTGAGGGACAATGAGGCTAGGGACCCAGTTATTCAGGAACATATTAAGGTAGATAAAGTTTTAATTAAGCATTGTCATAAACAATTAAACCAGTATTGAATATTTACTGATGGGAATGTACAAAACTCACCATTTTTGACTATTGACCATTTAGGGCAGATGACCACTTATAAGCAATACTATAGTTAAACCTGTCTTAGTGGCCACCTGTATTCAGCAAGCAACCTGTCTTAAGCAAGCACATATTGACAGGGTGCCCATTTACGTACTTCAGTACGTAATTCATGTGTTGAAATACATCAATTCACATACAGATTTATAGTCCAGACGTGCTTTAGGGATGAGTGTCTTTTTCACTGCGTTTATTGGGGTATAAAGTGCAATTGCCTTAGAACATGGCAAATAACGCCCGTTGGGCGTTATGATTAAGCCATGTGCTAAAGCAATTGCACTTTATACCCCAATAAACGCAGTGAAAAGGACATTCGTCCCTTATAATTGCAATCATCTAGATCGAAGAAACTATTAAAATACTCAGCCAAACATTAAAGCTTCAAGTCTACTTTCTGTGAGTATAAATTACACGATCTATTTTTAGATCGTGTATTGTTTATCTCGCTATCGAAGTGAAATGTCATATAGTAAAACAAATGATACACAAATAAGAGACAACATTAAAATTCGTAGAGGTATGACAAATAAGCTTGTTTCTGCCAAGTAAGTCTGTATTTTTGAATGAAAACGGCGTGGTCGGTCTTTGTTGAGAGAGTTGCTTGAATGTCTTCGTCGACCCGCTGTTTTCTAAGTTTAGGTCAGCTCAGAATCAGAACTGCATGCTTGTTATCGTAAATTCTTTCGAAAATATATTAATTCTTAATAGATTGAATAGCAATGTTGCGTTGATGATCGGGAACTAGGTTAATTCGAGTTCCTACAACACAGGACTTGCAGATCGAATTTCGGGGGTTTCCCGAAAGACCTATTGCATTTTATACAAAAATAAAGTGCAATGGATTTCCCCACGTGATGCGATTTAAACCAATCAGAGTTCTTTATTTTGTTGGATTGCAATTATAAGCACGTAAAGAATAATTGATTAACGTAGAAAGATAATGACCATTATGTGAATGTCTTGAATGAAAGAGTACCTGGTCTACATGCCTGATTATCAGTTGTAAATCCAATCATTAATTGGTCTGTCATTTATTTTATCCATTGAAGAAGCTGTGTGGCTTATCAATCAACAGGTAATCCTGAAGTCATAAACATTGACAGCCATGAAACTCCATTTATTTATGTCTGTATATCAAAAGATTTCAAAAGATTCTTCAGCGATTCAACTGACTCCTGTAATTTATATGATATTGAATGTTTTAAGTGAAAACTACTTTGTTTTAATTCAAAGAAATTAATTTCTTAAATTTTATTTATTAACTTACAAGAATAAGAGGGGCTTACAAATGCCATTATAATGGTTGTTAACAGCAAATTATGTAGCAGGTGCATTTACTTAGATTACTTTTTTGAGCAATGGTTATTCCATTATTGAACTCTGAGTTTAGAAGCTTTTTACAGCAAAACAGTTGTACATCTTTTGGGCCTTAAATCAATTTTACTCTATCAATTATTATATAGAGAAACTTTCATAAGAGATATATGGTGTACCCTTAACTCTGAAAGTAAAGGGTTCGCTGTACCCCTAGATTTTTCTTTGTGCCCTCTATTTAATCTTAGAGGGTACATGTTCCCCAACATGAAAACCCAGTGAGCATGCTGATTGAGTTCCTAAAGCAAGCAATTGCACTGAAATTAACCTGTATATTTCCTATGTATTTTGCTTGGAAGAAAATCTTTCTGTTGGTAAATCATTCAAGGTCATCTGTCAGGGTCATTTGTCAAGGTCAAGTCAATTCAGCTCGACTTAGAGTTACAGAGTTTTGCCCTGGATTGCACAGGCTAACTAGGGTTGAATTTTTTTCACTCTGCTGAATCTAAAATGGTAACCATACCTTTCATTAAAAGAAATTTTGAAATGGACCTCTGGTTGACCTGAACTGTAAACAATATCTTTTTCCAATGTTTACCTTAGAAGTTTCAAGATGGCCAATTTTCTTAAGATGAGTCACAAATGCAAGATCAGGGGTGTGGAATTCTCATTCGGGACTTGTCCAACATGGGTTTTTCAATGCCACTTGTCTGTGGACAAGTCAATACCAGGACAAAACTCAGAATGGTATTAAACAGATTTAAGAGATAGATTATATGAAAGGATTGAAAACATTGTTTTTAATGAAGAAAATGCTGGAGTCCAGCATTTCCTTCCTTTTAAAACTATGTTTCCTAAAATCGATTGATTTTTTTGCAGACAAGTTCTTTTTGACCCTGGGCAAGTATATCTGTATTTCCACATTCCTGAAGATAGATATTCAAACCATTTCTTGTTTTATAGAGTCTAGAGTGGCAGATTCAAGCTAAAAGTGCAGAACTTGATGCAGCTCAACAACAACTAGAGTTGGCCGAGCAGAGACAGCAGACAGAGATTGATAACATCAAACAAGCATTGAAGGTGTGTAGGTCTCTAGGTACTGATTAGTTTGGGGTACAAGTGTTACTTTTTTGGTGTCAGCTCTCTTATCTTTGTCAGCAGAGCACCTGGCCTAGAATAAATTGAAGGTTGATATTGTGGGTTCTATTTCTGGGCTGGCACACTATAAGAATATTTGTCTTTTGGATGAAATGTCAAACAGAGGCCCTGTGTGTGGATGCTGAACATTACAATTTTGCTCGAGCGACAATGTCTATTAAGCGACCAATTTTATTAAGCGACTATGGTAAAAAGTCCCTTCGCCGTAAGCAAAATCTCTGAAAAAGAGGTCATTCTTAACAAAAAATTGGTTCATGTTGAATCTTATGTTGTTGGAACCCATTAGAATCGTCTCAATAAGAAGATTCTAATGGGTTTAAACATCATAGGATTTAGTACGACTTGACCAACAATCTATGAATGCTGTCAAAATCAACCGTCACATTTATTATAATATTTTGTATTAAGCGACCATTCCCGTAAACGACCGCTTTTTGGTGGTCCCTTAAGTGGTTGCTTAACACAAGTTTTACTGTACATTAAAGAACCATGACAGATCTTAGCAGCAGTAGTTTCATCATGTATCCTTGCACTACCCCCAGTATCAACTAATCGTCTTCAGGGGGTGACTACAGGAGCATATCCTGGTGGGAGTCCCATCAGTGTAAAGTTTGGTTTTCCTTCAAATTCTTATCAAGTTAAATGGGCCATTCAGTTAATCAACAAACTTGTTGATAAATGCATTATTAAACAATATTTCTTTTTCTCACACAGGTCCCCTTGTCTTCTTTAACAAACAGCAATCAGAAATATCCTTGTCTTACACATGTGCTAGATCATGTTCTGAATGACGTCATTTAACATAACGGATAATTCCGTCATCTGGGGTGTCAAAAAATGTTTTTGAACTAACAAAAATTGTTAATGTGAGATAAAAGGATTTGTTACCAGATTTTATTTTGAGAGAAGCTGATCTTATCCTCCGCTAGAATAGAAATGTTATTATATTATAGCTCACCTTTAGCACATCATGCTAAAGGTGAGCTTTTGTGGTCATTGAATGTCCGTCATCCATCGTGCATCATGCGTTGTCTGTCGTGTGGCGTCAACAATTTAAGTGTTCACAGAGGCCACATATATGATCCAATCTTCATGAAACTTTGTCCGAATTTTGGCCAGGTCACAAGAATGAACCCTATCGAAAATGGGAAGGATCCATACCATATCACGGGAAAAGGAGTCTATGGACAATTTTCTTACTTACACTCTAGAGGCCACAAATATGGCCCAAACTTCATGAAACTTGGCCAGAATGTTGGATGAACTCTATTGAAAATGGGAAGGATCCATACTATATCGCAGGAAAAGGAGCCTTAATGACAAATTCCTTGTTTACACTCTAGAGGCCACAAATGTTGCCCAATCTTCATGAAACTTGCTTAGAATGTTGGCCAGGTCACAAAGATGAATCCTTTGAAAATGGGAAAGATCCATGCCATATTATAGGAAAAGGGGTCTTAATGATAATTTTCTTATAACACTTGAGGCCAAAATTTTGGCCCAAACTTCATGAACTTTGGTTTGGTGTAGAAATTATCTCCTGTATGACATTTACCTATTAAATTGATGTGATGTCCCAGGGGTCAATGAGACTCAGGTGAGCAATCTAGGACCATCTTGGTTTTCTTGTTAAGCTCACCATGGCTCGCTTAATTACTTGTATATTCTAGACTTGGTTAATTTATACTAATCTATTTAAGTTTGATTGCGACGAAAGCTTAAGCTTATTGAATTGCTCTCGAACACTCAATCCTGATGTTTTCACGTCCCTGAGAGAAAGGCAAGGGTTTAAACCCACTGCTACCCAATTTTACAGCTGGGTGAACTGGGGCTGGCTTTTAAGTGTTTTGCCCATAAAACACACCAGGCGACAGTGGGGCTCGAACCACAGACATCCAGGTTACAGGTTGAGTGCATTTTCCACTAGGCCACCGAGGCAGTCAAATTGGTTTAGACTTGGTTAAGATCAGCTTGTCTCAAATAAAATCTCAAAACAGATCCTATAATTCTTATGTAATATCATTTTTATTTTGTCATTGTTGAGATGCATAAGAGAGAAATAAGTAATTGATCTTATGTTCTAGGAGAAGAATTTAGAGGTTGAAAGTTTAAAGGGAGAAGTGGCAGTCATCAAACAAGACAAACAAACACAGCAAGCCAAGATGGTGGAGTTAAGAAGTGCTCTTAAGGCTTCCGTTCAACATCACAAGGTAAAAACAATATAAGTACATGGTGAAAGACTGAACTTGAGCTAATCAGAGTGTATTGATTCAGCGCAAAAAAGGTGTAACTGTCTATAAACATACAGATAGTTACAACTGTTTCACACTGATCAATCAATATTTAAGATAAGTTTAGATATATTCAAAGCTGGCAAGCATAGTAGCAATAAACTTAAAGTTAAAAGAAGCTTTTGCAGTGACCCTAAACCAAAGATATTAATGCCATTAGTTCAACATCACAAGTTGAATATCTAAAAGGATAATATCAAAGACTTAAATCAAGCCTATCCAGAGTATTTCAATTGCTCAGTATAAACATATAGACAGTTACAACTGTTTCACACAGAGCCATCGATATTTGAGATAAAATTAGATTTATTCAAAGCTGGCAAGCATAGTAGCAATTAACACAAAGTTTAAAGAAGCTATTGAAGTGACTATATATCAAAGTGATTTATGAGTGAATTTGAATTGTTGATTGCACAACACTGCATTTATGGATGGATTTCAAAATAACTTTGTACATGTGTTCTCAATTATGAGTGGGTATGCTGTTTTAACAACTTTTTAGATAGATTTAGGTTTAAAGGTCAAGTTTTCAGCTCAAGGTCAACCATTCATATTGAGCTTTTCCAGGTCTTTACTTCTAAAATTAAGGACATACTTTCAAGTCATTTGGCATGATTATTCACAGTTAACTATAGATGTGCTATTTAAAGCAAATGTTAAGATAGTGCATAGATCAAGGTCACAGGTCAAATGCAAAAATTCAGCTCCTTTGGGCTTGACACAATTATGGACTTGGTCAACCATTCCTGTGATAATTTGACTGGTTTGGTTTGCTGTAAAAATTTTGCTCCTCTATATAGTTCATCCCAAATATTGATAAGAGGGATTTCAAATGTATTCCATGTTTCAAAACAGTGAATTTACCTGTTTGATAATTTCACTGTGTTATCTTGCTTCAAGACTTTTCTCTCGGGACAGATGGCTCAGGAGATTGCAGCACTATCAGGAATAACTGTACAAACAGTGGAGACTTAATGTTTTAATGCAGATAATTTACTATTTTGATAATTTCGTTGGATAGTCTGGCATTTCTAAAACTTCTTCTTTCTAAACAGATGACGCAAAAGATTGCAGGAGTCAAAAACAGTGGGGACTCTGAGTTACCTCCCCTGCCCTTTGATATTGAAGACATGGAGAGATTATTACAAGATACAACAGTGAAAGCCTTAGAGAGCAAGTAGGTGTTGAGTAATTTTGTCTTTTTCATGTTGAACACTGTCGGTACATTTGTGCAATTTATTTCTAGTCTTTACCACCTGAGCCTGAGATTTTAAATATTTTCTCTTACTTGCCTGAGAATTCATTTAAACTACAAATTCAAAGATTTCATGTTGATTTTCATTGCACTCTTAGTGTTAAAAGTAATAATTAACCTACCTAACATTTTATTTTACTGCAGTTACAAATGCATTTTGGTATACAACCAAAAAATATCGATAGATTATCACTTGGTAAATTTATGCCAAAGCAGTGAAATAACCAAGAAAAGAAAACCTGCTTTGTTTCATTTCTCCATTTTTAGCTCACCTGAGCACAAAGTGCTCAAGGTGAGCTATTGTGATCATAGAATGTCCGTCGTCCGTCGTGTGTCGTGCGTCGTCCACAATTTCTTTAAACATTTTCTCCTCTTAATCCAGTGGGCCAATCTTGATGAAACTTGGCAGGGATGTTCCTTGGGTCAAGCTCTTCCAAAGTTGTTCAAATAATTGAAATCCACCCCTAACTTTCCCTTTACCCTTAACAAAAAGGGTGAAAATATGAAAATCTTTAAAAATCTTCTTCTCTGAAACCAGAAGGCAGACAGCATCATCTAGTGGCCCTCTACCAAGTTTGTTCATATCAAGACCCTGGGGTCATATTTGGGCTTTGCCCGGGCCCAACCCTTTTTACATAGAATCAAAGAGTGGAAATCTTTAAAAATCTTCTTCTCTTAAACCAAATCTTCTTTTTTGAAACCAGTAGGCAGACAGCTTTCATATTTAGTATGTAGCATCATCTTATGGACCTCTTCCAAGTTTGTTCATATCAAGACCCTGGGTTCACATTTGGGGTCCAGCCGGGTGCATCCCTTTTTACATAGAATCAAAGAGCAAAAAGGCATATCTATCTTGCTCTTTGCTGAAAACGTTCCATGGTATTGATCTTAGGCAATTATCTTCTTTTTGACATCTGCCTATCTTATTAATGTGATGTCCCAGGGGTCAAAGAGACTCAGGTGAGCAATCTACAAATTTTACATTTCATTTACTTTTGTATTGAAGAAATAGAATAAGCATCTGTTAAATGTGCAAGATTGATAAATCTTTAATTTCATGAAAATATGGATTTAGTTGTCCATTCAATGAAGGATCAATCAATATTACCTCTAAATAAACACTTATCCTCTATTACCATGTAATTCATCTTTTTTTTCTTTTTTCTTCTCTATTTCAGACCCCTGGATAATTTACAGAACTGTTTATTAAATCTGAGATCTGAGATAGCTGGCCTTCAACAACAAATGGATGCACATACACATACTATAGAGACCTCCACAGAAACTTGGAAGTAAGAACTGTTATTATGTTCAGCTTTTTAGATTACGTATAGGCAGTTAAACTGTTTTGTGCTGAGCTGACTCACAACGAAATTGTATGATTTGATTTAAACCTTTTTATTTTACATCAATTGTGATACATTTTCTTACAATTTAAAATTATCCCTCTCGATTCTACCTCCTGTAAATTAACAAGTTATCATGCTGATTGTGTTGGCCAAAAAGAACTAAGATTCATTACCACTTATGTGAAGTTCTTTCTGAACCACTTGATCGAGAAGTTGGCGATGTCTTCAATTTCTTTAAATATTTCCACCTTAATCAACAAGTCAATCCAATCAGGCAATGGGAGACTTTTATGTGTTATCTCCCTTTTTTATTCTGTGAATTAGATCAGAGGTTTTCCAAAATCATTAGCGGTCCTTTTTAGTAAATTTCCTAGGATTTTATCCATGGTTTCTATTGGGAAGTTGCAAATTTGATTTTTGTAAAAACAAAATACTTATTTATGAAATTCGTATATATGATAGTTTTCAATAGTAAAATGGAAAACATTTTTTTATTTTATATTAAATGTATTTTATGAATTGCGCAATATTTGATTTAGAGCTTATCATTTAATAAGGTTATAATCCAAGGTAATCACTGACAAGGACCTTTCTACCATCTGGGAGTATTTCAAGGGAGATAACTGATATCCCTCATTGGCAGAATTGTTCCATTGGTCAATCTCTACAAAAGTCTATTATTGAACTTCATTTCAATATCTTATTGCTGTGTAACAAAGTCTGGGAAATAAAGACAATTTTCAAATTCTTCCTGAAATAAGGTTTCACATACTTATGTAATTATGACTGTTTCTCTTTTTCAAAATCATGAGCAATCTTACTCTGTTTAATTGCTTTTTCCATGAAAGATCAATATAATTATGTAATGGTTTAGAGGGAGGTAAGTTGCAGTTGACATGCAAATTAGAGAAACCTGCCCTAAGTTAAATGGCTATTAAACATATGGTCAACCCATTAGGGTTTAGGATCCTTTTCTCTGAATGGATCATGTCTGGCTTCATGCTGGTTAGCTCCACTGGCTGAAAGCCACTGGGGCCATTGTCATGGCGTTGTGTCCGTCGTGCGTCCGTCCGTGCGTGCGGTCGTAAACTTTTCTTTAAAAATCTTCTCCTCAGAAACTACTGGATGAATTTCAACCAAACTTAACAGGAATGATCCTTGGATGATCCTCTTTCAAAGTTGTTCAAGAAATTTTGATCCAATGGAAAACATGGATTTCATGGGCGTGGCTAATTTCCAAATATGGTAAAAAGTGAATGTTCTCAGATTCTAATCAATGGATACCAATTAAATTTAATGTGAATGATCCTTGGGTGACCCTTTATCAGTCTACAAAAGATCATTGTGATCGGATGGAAATTATGCATTTTATGGGCAGAGGTCAATTCTCTATATGTTATAAAATGGAAACTTTGAAAATCATTTTCTCAGAATGTAACTTATGGATATCAACCAAATTTCACTGGAATGATCCTTGAGTGACTCTTTGTCAGTCTACAAAAAATCATTGTGATTGGATGGAAAATACCGTTTTTATTCTAATAATTGCCCGGGCATTTATTAGAAAAGTAATGTTCGACGCAGTTGGGGTCGGGCGATTATTAGAGGTATTCTTTTGGGCAATAACTCAAACTTATGATGTACGGACCTACAATGTCCCTAAACAATGACAATGTGATACGTATCTGATAAATACAAAATAAATTTCCAAAAATGAGGAACAAAAACGCATGATGATGACACTACTCAGACCTCGCAGTTTGCCCATTGTCACCGTTTTTCAATAAACAGAGTGACACGCTGCTTTGCATAGCATCGCTATGAAAGGGATTCTCGCGAATGTAATTATATTCTGCTATCATAAAACAATGGAATAAATTGAAAGTTAATTGATCATTAAATAGCTAAAGAATTCCCTCTCTGAAACGGTGCCCGAAAAAACTAAAACTGTCGACATCGGCGAGTGGTAACTCCGAAGACAAATTGCTGTTCTGTTTACATTTTGAAACTTAAGCCAGACAATCGTAGTGTTCAATAAGTGATTCTCCAGTTTCAGAAAATTGTATTATTCTTCGTTTTTCGTAGATTAGAATATACCGCATATCGCGGTCATGATTCCAAAGGATCGTAACTACATCCGATCATAGTAGTTGCACGCACTTATTTTAATATTCACCTTGCATTTCAATATTAACCTATTGTATGCTCCTTGTATATTTTTCGCTAAATTACAAGAAATGGATTAAAACGCCGTAATAGGAAATAGTCGTATTGCCTACCTGTTGCGAAAATAAAATTAAGTATCATGTTTTCCTCAATTCTAAAATCCACAAAAAGTAACAAAGAGACGGCCAAATAAGAATTTTAAAAGGGTTTGGCATCTACCGAGACAAGCGTTGGGCACGTGCAAGTTCTGGCAACACTTCCAAAAATAGCCGTCGGCGTCTTTGATCAATAATCTGTTCCGCGTCCTTTACCTCGTTGTGAGACAAAAATATTTATTTAATTTGCCTTTATTGGCCAGATTGCTACTCGGATTTAATTTTGGATTTTAAAGAAAAATCATTGAATATCGGTAAATTCTTTTTATTCAGTTGTTTGTTAAGAATATCGTAATTTTAGATTAAAATATAGTCCCATTTTTTGGACAAAAACTATTCATTTTTCCACCAGTGGGAGCTGAAAACGCAGCCACGTCTGACCGGAAATCTTGCATGCATTCTTTCTTTGACATCGGACTTAGGAAATGTTTGTAATAATCAGTGTTAAGGATAAAACATAGAACTTATTCAAATCTGAGTAAATTATGCAGTAACGACCATCGCAAACATAAAGATCACAAGCAATTCCCGATCTTCAGTAACTCTCGTAAACGAATGCCAGTTCATCTAAATAAACAAATCAACAGTGTTTTTTGTTTTTGTCGTAGGTGTTGCATGAACTTTATAGTATTTGTCGGAATAATTTGGAAGTTTACATTCAAGCAATTTTTCTCAAATCGGGGGATGGGCGATTATTAGAATCATCAACTTTTTCCGAAAATTTGTCTTAAAATGGCCGATTTTGAGCTGTGTTTTGGGGGATTGGCGATTATTAGAATATGGGCGATTATTAGAATAAATACAGTATGCATTTTATGGGCGGAGGTCAATTCTCTATATGTTATATTGTGGAAACTTTGAAAATCATTTTCTCAGAATGTAAATGATGGATATCAACAAAATTTCACTGGAATTATCCTTGAGTGACCCTTTATCAGTCTACAAAAAAGCATTGTGATCGGATGAAAAATATGCATTTTATGGGCAGAGGTCATTTCTCTATATGTTATATAGTGGAAAATTTGAAAATCATTTTCTCAGAATTTAAGTTTAGGATATCAACCAAATTTCACTGGAATGATTCTTGAGTGACCCTTTAACAGTGCACCAAAAATTATTTCGATTGGATGAAAAATATGTATTTTATGGGCGGAGGTCCTTTCTCAATATGTTAAATAGTGGAAACTATGAAAATCATTTCTCAGAATGTAACTGATGGATATCAATCAAACATTTTTGGTATGATCTTTTGGTGACCCATTATCATGCAGCCAAAAATTATTTTGATTTGATGAAAAATATCTCTTTTAAGAGTTGAGGTCATTTCTCTATTTGTTTTATAGTTGAATCTATGAAAATCATTTTCAACATCAGTAGAACCCCAATTATCTAAAAATCTAGTCAAAACATTTATTTGTTTTTAGCTCACCTGAGCACGAAGTGCTCAGGGTGAGCTATTGGGATTGTAGAATGTCCGTCGTCCGTCGTCAGTCGTGCGTTGTCTGTCGTCCGTCGTTCACAATTCCTTTAAACATCTTCTCCTCCTAAACCAGTGGGCCAATCTTGATGAAACTTGGCAGGGATGTTCCTTGGGTCAAGCTCTACCAAAGTTGTTCAAATAAATGAAATCCACCCTTAACTTTCCCTTTACCCTTAACAAAAAGGGTGAAAATATGAAATCTTTAACAATCTTCTTCTCTGAAACCAGAAGGAAGACAACTTTCATATTTGGTATGTAGCATCATCTAGTGGACCTCTACCAAGTTTGTTCATATCAAGACCCTTGGGTCATATTTGGGCTTTGCCCGGGCCCAACCCTTTTTACATAGAATCAAAGAGCGAAAATCTTTAAAAATCTTCATCTCTGTAACCAGATAGCACACAGCTCAAATATTTGGTGTGTAGCATCACCTAGTGGGCCTCTACCAAGTTTGTTCATAACAAGACCCTTGGGTCATATTTGGGCTTTGCACGGGTGCACCCCTTTATCTCTTATGAGCACGAAGGGTAAAAAAATAAAAATCTTCAAAAATTTTCTTCTCTGAAACCAGAAGGCAGACAGCTTTCATATTTAGAATGTAGCATCATCTTATGGACCTCTTCCAAGTTTGTTCATATCAAGACCCTGGGGTCAGTTTTGGGGTCCACCCGGGTGCATCCCTTTTTACATAGAATCAAAGAGCAAAAAGGCATATCTGTCTTGCTCTTCGCTGAAAACGTTCCATGGTATTGATCTTAGGCAATTATTTTCTTTTTGACATCTGCCTTTCTAATTAATGTGATGTCCCAGGGGTCATAGAGACTCAGGTGAGCCATCAAGGACCATCTTGGTCCTCTTGTTACAAGAATTTCAAGCCTGTGGAGCGACACAAGCCATTCATGGCTTTCTAGTTTGTACAATTATACTCCCAACTTACCGAGCAGAGGGGGTATGCTGGTTTCTCATTGTCTGCCTGTCTGTCCATCCACCATATACCTTTTTCATTTCCCTGACTCTAACTAAACAAAAAATTGGCCTAGAATCATGAAACTTTTTACAATTGTTGTCCATGAGCCTAGGAAGTACCATATTGTTTATAGCTCACTAATGTCAAAATAGAACCTGGTCATAAAACCATTACTGGAACTTGGACAAAGCACTATTTGGGGGTATTAGTCTGCATTGCTACAGTTCTAGTTGTAATTGAATGTATATATAGCAGATAATCGTTTGTTTCAGTGTAAGATTGATTTATTGAATTTATTCATTTAGTGAACAAAAAAAGCTATACTTTCACGATTGGCGGACCCATGACATGAGTGAAAATCTAGCTTTTGATGTCCATAAAATGAAATATTAATCGATCTAACTCAAAAAACAAAGAATAATTCTATTTCTTTATTGCAAAAATGAGACAAAATGTGAAATTTATAGGACATATTTTCGTAAAGCGCATCATTTTGCGAGTGATTACCATGCAACATTCATTGTGACGTCACTTATTTCGCCCTGCATAGATGACGTCAGATAGGATGAAATGCACAAAAGCAGGGTATAAGTTTGTAGCTCCACTGACTGAAAGCGACTGGGGCTATTGTCATGGCGTTGTGTCCGTCGTGCGTGCGTCTGTCCGTCCATCAGTCCGTCCGTAAACTTTTTCTTTAAAAATCTCCTCAGAGACTACTGGATGAATTTCAACCAAACTTCACAGGAATGATCCTTGAGTGACCCTCTTTCAAAGTTGTTCAAGAAATTTTGATCCAATGAAAAACATGGATTTAATGGGCGTGGCTAATTTCCAAATATGGTAAAAAGTGTCTTTTCTCAGGTTCTAATTGATGGATACCAATTACATTTTATGTGAATAATCCTTGAGCTACCCTTTATCAGTCTACCAAAAATCATTGTGATTTGATGAAAAATATGTATTTTATTGGCGGAGGTCAATTCTCTATATGTTATATAGTGGAAACTTTGAAAATCATTTTCTCAGAATCTAAGTGATAGATATCAACCAAATTTTACACAAATGATCACTGGGTGACCCTTTATCAGTCTACAAAAAATTATTGTGATCAAATGAAAAATATGTATTTTATGGGCAGAGGTCATTTCTCTATATGTTATATAGTGGAAACTTTGAAAATCATTTTCTCAGAATGTAATGGATAGATATCAATCAAATTTCACTGGAATGATTTTTGAGTGACCCTTTATCAGTCTAATAAAAATTATTGTGATCGGATGAAAAAATTGTATTATATGGGCGGAGGTCATTTCCCTATTTATTATTCAGTGCAAACTTTGAAAATCATTTTTTTTAAATTGTAACTGATGGATATCAATCAAACTTCATTGATATCATCCCTGGGTGACCCATTATCATGCAGCCAAAAATTATTGTCATTGGATGAAAAATTTGTCTTTAATGGGCGGAGGTCATTTCTCTTTATGTTATAGGAAATTTCGAAAATCATTCTCAACATAAGTAGAACCCAAAATATGTAAAAATCAAGTCAAAACTTAGATTTGCCATTACAAGAATTTCAAGCCTGTGGAGCGACTCAAGCCATTCATGGCTTTCTAGTTGATAATTTCACTGCTTTTACAGTGAGATTATCAAGTGATAATCTATCTATATTTCTCGATAAACGATTGAAAAGCATTAAAGAATATATTATACTATTTCAGTTCTCTGGAAGACCAAGTCCAACAAATCCGTCATGTTGTCCAGACAATCTCCAACACTACAATGTCCACAGCTACTACTACCTCTCTTGCTGCTGCTGCTGTCGATATGGCCGATAAATCTAGTGGAATCATTGATATCTAAAATATTTATGAACACCTTTAGAAAGAAGGGAACATCATTATGTGATCACCCGTGGAATCTGGGTGTCTGCCACCTCTTTATTCGATGCATTACTCTGGCACTTTAAGTCAGATTAAATTGCAACTTTGGCAGTCATATTTTTCTCATAATTACAGAATGCAATGCACAAGAACAGCAACTCTACCTAGCTTGTCTTTTGTGTTATTGCCCTTTGTTACTAGCAGTGTGATGGTTGTATCTTGTGCCAATTTTCCATCTGTTTTTTTAATCTCTTTCACACAATCATGCTCAGAATGTTGACTCTGAAGAAATTAAATGTTAAATAGTACTTCTTTTTTAGCATTTTACTTGCAGAATGCACTGCAATTTTATTTGGGCATGACTAAAGCAATTGCGGTAATTTAATGCATTCCTGCTCAATTTTGGCTTTCCTGAAGAAAAAATCCTTTGAAAACAGAGCTATTTCTTCATTGTCCTTGATGTTTATTCCCCACAATACAAAGATTTCAAAAATTTTATCAACAAAACATTTTTGTCAAGTTCTTTAAATTTCAACTAGTCAAGAATTTGGTCAATAGGTAATGGGTAAGTTTAAATGCCTAAGATATCATAGGGCAAATAATATTTGGGCCTGTGCGTAAGATTTCCAACAATTTAAAATGTGCGCAAAGCAAAGACTCTGACCAGCCTGTGCATCTGCACAGTCTGACCAGAGTCTTCACTATGCATTTAGTAGATAGATAAGGTCTCAAAGTATCTGTAGACAATCAGAAAGCTTTATATTTACAGTTTTTTGCTGTCTGGGCCTCTCAATGTTTACATGTCACGAACATTTCAAATTGTTGGAAAGGTCACGCACAGGCTCATTTTAATTATAATTGTACAATGTACAAACCCTATTTTGTTGGTACTGATTGGAATTGTCTCATTGAGATGATTTCAATGGGTAACCACAACATAGGGATTTGCTGGGAAATAAAGATTTTAGATAGGCTTTACATCTTATCGATACCTCTGATATTTGTACAATATATCAATGATATTTTAACTCATGGGGATAGTGCAAAAAATATTTTGTGCAAATGGGCCTCTTAGTTTGATGTTATTCTCATTTATCATAACATGAATTAAGGGTATGGTAAAGAAATACATGAACACAGTATGAAACAAGGCATTTATGAGAATAATGAGTTAAAAAGAATATTTTTAGCTTGGCTGTTTTCGGAGAGGTATTGCTTTAGACTTGGCTTTGTTATTGTTCTGCGAAAACTGACATTTTGTGATTTTTCTGGTTCTACTGAAGGCATTCACTCTTAACTTGGCACACATGTTCATCTTCAAAAGAACAATCTATACTATAAAGGGGAAATAACTCTAAATGCATTTTGTGCAAATTATTCCCTTTCTTATCAACCATCAAGCACTCAACAGCCGAGCGTAGGAACCTGTACGCAGTGCTCTTTTTCATGGAAAAATAAATTTGATATCCTACTCATAGCACAGGTGGATGGCTCAGTGCAAATCAGTTGTAACTGCCTATAAACATATAGGCAGTTACAACTGTTATGGACTGACTCATCATGTTGGTAGTTCATTAGACTTCCCATCTTCATTCATTGAGTGTCATTTATTAGATCACTGGCTTTGGCCACATCCTTTCTGACATATGTGACAAGTGGATGGATTCTATAAACCCAGCAGCTGGAGGCTAGGACAGGATATCATGGTAGTACTGGTAAGAAATATACCAGGAATCCATTATGAGGTGCTCTCACTTCCACAATTTGACAAAACATGAGGATCATGATGGTCCTATATCGCTCACCTTTGTATTTTTGACTCAATTAATTAATAAATAATTATCAAATTGCAAATGTCATAATTGCATAAACAAAAAAACAGTCATTAAGACCCCTTTTCTTGTGATGTCAAAAAGATCCTTCTGATAGGGTTAATCCTTGTGACCTGACAAACGCTCTGACTAAGTTTCATGAAGATTTGACCATACTTGTGGCCTCTAGAGTGTAAACAGTTTAATGGTTTGATGTTGGACAACAGATATTCAATGATCACAAAAGCTCAAATTGAGTATGTTGTGCTCAGGTTGGCTAAAAGTTGTTAAAAGCAACATAGGACCCCATTCAAGAATTAAACAAAACACAATGGGAACTTAGATCTCACAATTTTTAGCTCCACTGGCTGAAAGCCACTGGGGCTATTGTCATGGCGTTGTGGCCATCGTGCGTCCGTCCGTCCGTGCGTCCGGTCGTAAACTTTTTCTTTAAAAATCTTCTCAGAAACTACTGAATGAATTTCAACCAAACTTCACAGGAATGATCCTTGGGTGACCCTCTTTCAAAGTTGTTCAAGAAATTTTGATCCAATGAAAAACATGGATTTAATGGGCGTGGCTAATTTCCAAATATGGTAAAAAGTGACTTTTCTCAGGTTCTAATCGATGGATACCAATTAAATTTTACATGACTGATCCTTTGGTGACCCTTTATCAGTCTACAAAAAATTATTGTGATCAAATGAAAAATATGCATTTTATTGGCGGAGGTCATTTCTCTATATGTTATATAGTGGAAACTTTGAAAATGATTTTCTCAGATACTAACTGATAGATATCAACCAAAATTTACATGAATGATCCTTGGGTGACCCTTTATCAGTCTACTTAAAATTATTGCGATCGAATGAAAAATATGTTTTTTATGGGCGGAGGTCATTTCTCTATATGTTATATAGTGGAAACTTTGAAAATCATTTTCTCAGAAACTAATTGATAGATATCAACCAAATTTTACATGAATGATCCTTGGGTGACCCTTTATCAGTTTTCTTAAAATTATTGTGATCGAATGAAAAATATTTATATTTTGGGCGGAGGTCATTTCTCTATATGTTATATAGCGGAAACTTTGAAAATCATTTTCTCAGAATGTAAGTGATGGATATTCACTGGAATTTCACTGGAATGCTCCTTGAGTGATATCAGTCTACAAAAAAATTTTGTGATCGGATGAAAAATATGTATTTTATGGACGGAGGTCATTTCTCTATGTTATATAGTGGAAACTTTGAAAATCATTTTCTCAGAATGTAATTGATGGATATATCAATCAAACTTCATTAGTATGATCCTTTGGTGATCCATTATTGTGCAGCCAATAATTATTGTCATTGAATGAAAAATATGTTTATATGGGGGGAGGTCATTTCTCTACATGTTATAATAGTGGAAACTTTGAAAATCATTTCAACATCAGTAGAACCCAAAATATCTAAAAAATCTAGTCAAAACTTAGATTTGCTATTACAAGAATTTCAAGCCTGTGGAGCGACTCAAGCCATTCATGGCTTTCTAGTTTTTTCAATTAATGTAAGCTGTGTGAGAAATCAGATATATTGGATAATACATACAGATCCATATGGGGAACCAGGAGTTTGGACTCCTTTTGGGATTATGGCAAGATCATGATTATAAGCGTATAAAGACCTGGAAATAAAGTACCGTATGATGGGTTGTTTGATACGTATTGTAAATTGTACAATATTGAACAGAGCTATCTATGCGTATAAATATTGACAATATCATGCAAAGTGTAATAGTACTGTGATACAAAAACAATACCCATTGAACAACCCTCATATAACATGGTCAGTGCCGAAACAAAATGATGCGACAACTAATGTACATTTTGATGGTCTTTTGATAAATATTATAACATTGGTTAAATTTTTCAATGGGTCCATGCAACAGTATTGTAAGGCACTACAATAATGTTGCACTGGCCTGTCAAAATGCCCATTAGAAAAAAATCTAAGATCTGCATGGATAACTTGGTTACTTGTTGATGTATGAATTTTTGTAAAAACCAACTGCTGATTTTCTTAGACAATCTCTGTGGCTTGTAAATGTGCTTCACTATTTAAACCCCATGTCATGATATAAGCCCGTGTGTGACATTTTCAACAATTTCACATGAGGGAATGGCACTGGCATTGAGTGGCCTGGACAAACAGTTAGTGCAAGAAGATTATTCAATGACAGTCGAAAGAGGGGTAATCCTTTTATAGAAAGCATGGTGAAGACCCTCTTCAGACTGCGCAAATGCACAGGCTGTCCAGAGGCTTTACTTTACCCACATCAATGTCTCTGCGCAAAGCAGTTGTAACTGCCTATATGTTTATAGGCAGTTACAACTGTTTTGCGTTGAGACATCCACATGTGAAATTATTAGAAACATCACACACACAGGTTCATATAAATTAAAAAAGTTTGCGTTGTCTACTGTTCATTTTAATTTCTAGTCTCATATCCGGTGTTAACCATATTTCTCCTAGATGGTGTTCCCTCTCTTCAATTTCTTTCTTCTGGGCTCAAGATTACAAAACTTGTTTTTCATGCTCAAGCGAAATTTGCTCAAGCTTCAGCTTGAGATGTATGCTGTAATTTTGCTATAATACTTCATGAAAATGAAGATTTGTTTCAATAAGTTGGTATTTGTAACATTGTAACATGAATCCTATAGTTATGGTGAGATAAAACACTTATTCATATTCTAACTACAGTCAATCTTGCTCGAGCGACCACGTCTATTAAGTGACCATTTAGTAACCATTTTCAAAATTCCCTTCTTTAAATCAAAATATCTTAAAAAGTAGGTATTGTTGGTCTAAAAATTATTGAAAATGAATCCTATGTTGTTAAAACTCGACAGAATCGTCTCAATGAGACAATTCTATTGAGTTATGACAACATAGGATTACGCAATAATAAACGACCGCTTTTTGATGGTCCCTGTAGTGGTCGCTAAAATCAAGTTTGACTGTAATTTCTCAAGTAAGTAAGAAGAGGGTTTTTTAATCTTTTGTCCTGGAATATTTGAATTTGATAAATTATTGGGAGAATATGGCATATTGTAGATGTCAATTTTATGTTTGTACTGTAGTTGCAGATGTTTTGCATTTGTCTTAAAATAGCTTGGCATTTAGCTTGAAAGCTATATCAAATTGAATTTGAAATCCTCTTATCTAAGTTTATATTTATAGAACTTGTCTCAATTTGTAGTTAAATATTGCATTTTCAATATTTCCTTATTTTTACTAGTGAAATATTTTGTACATTTTGATTTTATTTGTGCACATTTTATTTCTTGTGCACAATTTGATTATTAAAGAATTTTTGTTCTACACCTGCCAAGGCTATGATAAAGCAAAGCACATTTTGCAAATTTTGGTAGAAAAATTGCAATTTAATCCAATATATTCACAAGAATATTTGATTTGCATTTGTTATCAAATTAGTGATGTATACTGTAAAGGGAGATAACTCTTGATGCATTTTTGTTGAAACCATGCTTCCTTTTTATCTTGTTTTTATTTACTTTTATGATAAGCTTATTACACACTTTGGTGGTACTCTAGTTTACTTTTAGATGAGTATTGCATGAAAGGTGGTTATTAATTCTTTTGATGATGAAATCAGAATATTCCAGCTTTAACTAGAAGTGTAGACAAAGATCAGTCTGCACATATGTGCAGTCTGATCCTAGTCTAAACCACCTGGTTTTGCTTTTAAAACCAGAAAAGTTTAAAGGGTGTATATCCAAAAACAAGAGTACCACTTACAGATGCATCATTTTGGTGCAGCTGCTAGATAATGCAACAAATTTAAGTAGAAAAAGGGGCAAAACTCTTGCAAATATGCTTCCAGAGGAACCCCCCCCCCCCCCCCCCCCTTGATCGCTCTTGTGATGGTGACCACACATGCCAAGTTCCATGAAGATATCTTCAATAACAACAGAGATATGATTAAAGTATCCCACGCCATCATCAATGCCTACATGAACAGTAACGACACAAAGGTGATCATAATACCTCGTGTTTTCTCTGAAAACAGTAGAGCATATAAATACAGGCACTATAAGTCCGTCTGGTGCTGTCAACACTTTGATTTCAATACAATTTTTGCCAATGTTTAATTCTGAAGGATAGGGATTAAGTTATCTGTGTAATCTAAGGACTGGTAGGCTGTGGCTTTACTGTGACAAGTCCCTGTTTCAGAAAATTTGGTCTCTATTATATTGGAAATGTTCTTTAGATATTTCTATTTCTCTGCTTATTACAAATGCATGTTAAAATAAGAGGAAAAGGAAAAACAATGTACTGTAGATCTATTAAACAAAGTTGAATAAATATTGATTTATTTGGCAACCAAATCATGTAACAATAGCTTATTAAGCTGTAGTAATAAGGTCTTGGTTTTCAAATGACAATCTATTGATTGTGGATTGAACAAAATCATAAGAGAGAATGACTCCAAAAGACATCCTTTGTCTCCATGTCAAATGTAATGGCTTCTCAGGCTCCATCCTGCTGTGTCAAAAATTGTAGAAAGTAGTTGTATTGTTATCGTTTTATGCAATCTAAAGTTGTAAATTTTGTTATTGAGGGATTAAAAAATACAAAGTCAATCTTAATGTGTCTGTTTCTTTATTATACTTTCTAAACAATAAAACATTAACATGGCTCTGATTATATCATAAAACTGTAGTTACTTTTGGCTTTTGACCATGTAGCTGTATCAACCTTGAATTATGAAATAATTTCATTTTCATGTTGATGTGTCGTCCATGAATAAAGCCTGATGGAGGAGTTATATGCAAAAGGTAAAGTCTGACGACAGAGCACAAGAATTTTGCTTTGCATTTAACTCCTCCCAATCAAACTTTATTTGTGGGAACATCCAAGTGAAGAAAAAAAAATCATTTTGACATGATTACCATTTTCTGAGTGTAAAATAGTTTGAAAATATTTTTCTGGATGTAAAATTAATGAACAAGGAATGATTATGACGAAAGAGAATTGTACAGAAAGCTAAGCATCTCATTTAACATGCCCTTTATACAACATAAAAAGCATCAATGTTCCAACTAAATGTGACATTGAGTAAATGTATAATAAATGGGTGGAACTATCAGTGTGTACAGAGTTTAACACATGACAAATGATTTTTTTATGAAGAAGTTTGTTTAAATGAGCAGGGCATTGAGACAGACTATTTATCCGAATTAAACTTCAAGACCTTACATCTTTCAAACTACAGTGAAGCCTGTATCAACATTTCTAATACTGTTTACAATATATTCTTGCTGTATACTAAAATTTGGCTGACAGTATAGACTAAGATCACCCTGCACAGACTTGCACACTGCTCTAAGCCTATACTGTCTGCTTTCTAATTAATTATTGACAGGAAAACTTAAACCAGACTAAATGAATGTACCCGAAATGGTTCATTTCATAACAATTATTGGAAAGTATTAATAAAATGTGTTTTCTTCAAGGGTATCAACTGCAGTAACAAATTCACTACACTTGCATCCGAGGTAGTTTCCAGTTTAAGATAAATGCCGAGAGATGTTCCAAATGATATAGCTGCTTATTGTCACTTGACACATTTTTTTCGTAAAAAATAAAAATGTCATTTTGAACACAAAAAGTACAGGATAACTCTCCTCAGATTTGAAGTTGATCAACTGTTATGTTTTTTGATATCTCAGACAAACTGCCTTGTTAGAGAGCTTTGAGCCGGGCTGGCAATCTGTGTATATGTTTAACATAAACAGAGTACAGTAAAACTTGTTTTAAGCGACCACTATCAGGACCAAAAAACTAGAAAGCCATGAATGGCTTGAGTCGCTCCACAGGCTTGAAATTCTTGTAAAAGCAAAGAAATGTTTTGACTTTATTTTTAGATATTTGTGGTTCTACTGATGTTGAAAATGATTTTCAAAGTTTGAACTATTTAACAGACAGAGAAATGACCTCCGCTCTTAAAAGACATATTTTTCATCAAATCAAAATGATTTTTGGCTGCATGATAATGGGTCACCCAAAGATCATACCAAAAATTTTTGATTGATATCCATTTGTTACATTCTGAGAAAATGATTTTCATAGTGTCCACTATTTAACTTGTTGAGAAATGACCTCCACCCATAAAATGCATATTTTTCATCCAATCAAAATAATTTTGGTACACTGATAAAGGGTCACTCAAGGATCATTCAAGTAAAATTTGGTTGATATCCAAAAATTAGATTCAAATTTTCCACTATATAACATGTAGAGAAATGACCTCTGCCCATAAAATGCATATTTTCTGTCCGATCACAATGTTTTTTTGTAGACTGATAAAGGTTCACTCAAAGATCATTCAAGTGAAATTTGATTGATATACATCCATTACATTCTGAGAAAATGATTTTCAAAGTTTCCACTATATAACATATAGAGAAATGACCTCCGCACATAAAATGCATATTTTCCATCCAATCATAATGATATTTTGTAAACTGATGAAGGGTCACCCAAGGATCATTCATGCAAAATTTCATTGGTATCCAATGATTAGAATCTGAGAAAACTCACTTTTTACCACATTTGGAAATTAGCAACGCCCCTTAAATCCATGTTTTTCATTGGATCAAAATTTCTTGAACAACTTTGAAAGAGGATCACCCAAGGATCATTCCTGTGAAGTTTGGTTGAAATCCATCCAGTAGTTTCTGAGGAGAAGATTTATAAAGAAAAGTTTACGAGCGGACGCACACACGCACACACGATGGACACAACGCCATGACAATAGCCCCAGTGGCTTTCAGCCAGTGGAGCTAAAAAGCAGTCATTAAAGAAAATGGCCGCTTAATACATATTTTTTTTTAAGAAATAAGAAAACATTCTTTTTAATTGAATACACATATTATTGCGAAATTCTCAATAATCCTATGCTGTTAAAACTCAATAGAATCGTCTCGTTGAGATGATTCTGTTGAGGCTTATTAGGATAGGATTATTTTCAATAATTTCTAGACAGACAATTGCTATTTTCAAGATATTTTGATTTAATGAAGGACATTTTGAAATGGGTCGCATAATTAAAATGGTCGCTTAATAGATGTGACCGCTTGAGCCGATCAACTGTATATGTTAAACAGAATGTGCAATCAGCTTTCACTCTTGACAGCACTCATCTTTTTAAAATCTTTGCCCCATGTTGTTTGAAACATATGTCAGTCATCCCCCTGAAATTATATAAAGTTCTCACATTTAAAATTGAAGATTTAGTGCCATTAAGGCTACAAAACTGTGTAGAAAATGAGAAACATGAGTGCCTTTGGTCAAGATATAGGCAGCCACAGGAAAGAATAATCATAAGGGCCCCTTTTCACACTGTGTTACAATACCAAATGGTTTTATAGGCAAAATATGTTATAGGTAAGATGATCATGAACATTCTATGAAAGTTTTCTTCAAATCTATCATTAATTGTAGTACAAAATGTTTTGACAAGAATTTTGCAAATACTTCTTTAATTGAAGGAGAAAATGCGCTTATGAGGAATTTCACAGGACGGATCTTCTTCTGTACTACAGCATAGTTTTAATGGCATCCATATGTTTATGATCACATGATGAAGAAACTTCTGTGAAAGTTTCTTAGTTTTGGTGAACCAATTTCTTTAAGTTGCCTAATTTGTTACTTTTGGCAATTCCGCAATATACCATGGTGCCAATTCAGGGGAAATTTCCTGCCCAGACACACTTGACTGTAACCAGCTCAAATACCAAATATCCAGGCCATGGTTTTGAATGATTTTCACATGGACCATTTCATTATGAATATGACTGGTTTGTTTACTGGCTCTGTGGAACAGGATCATGGAAAGAAATGCAGTAAAACTTGTTTTGAGTGACCACTAACAGGACCACAAAAAGCTGAGTTTAAAGGAAATGGCAGCTTCATACAAGTTTTTTTTTTACAAATACAAAATATACCTTTTTTATTGAATTTGTATATAATTGCAGATTCTTAATAATCCTATGCTTTTAAAACTCATAGGAATCATCTTATTAAGACGATTCTGGTGAGTTTTAACAATATGGATTCATTTTCAATAATTTTTAGACAAACTATACTACTTTTTAAGACATTTTGAATGAAAAAGAAATTTTGAAAATGGTTGCTTAATCAAAATGGTCGCTTAATGGATGTGGTCACTCAAGCAAGGCTCACTGTAGTGCTTTATCTTACATGGCCGCTGTCATAGTGCAGTTGGTAGCCTGTCGGATTGTTAATCTAGAGGTCCTGGCTTCGATCCCTGACGGCAACATTCATTCTTTCCGACTATTTGTCTCTCTACAATTGGTTAATAATCATAGACCTATGTGAGATAGCAGCTGGAGGCTAGGAAAGGATGTGGTGGTTTTACTAGTGAGAGAAATACCAGGAAACCATTGTTAAGTGCTCCAGCCACCGCGATATAACTGAAAAAATGTTGAAAGCGGCGTTTAACTCCATTCAATCAATCAATATAGCTTACCTCCTCCTGATTTATAAGGAAATATGTGTCCAACAACTCATTGGCCTTCTCTGCTATAGCTGTGTTACTGTGATATTCTAAAGCCTCTAGCCTAGCTACACCCTCAAACTTCTCAAATATATGTGACCCCTGAAACAAATACATTTAGAAGACATTGAATGCGTGTGCATTGAATAATCAATTTATTAAACGAGTTATCAAATAAAAACGAGGATGACAAGTTCAATAAATTTGAGTTCAATAAATTTGGTATTTAATGAGCACAAATTTGATATTCTTTTTATAATATGACTTGAATTTGTGTTAATACAAGGACATTACCATATTTATCAAATCAAACTATAAAGAAATTTACTTTGATTCACAACTTTTCCTATTCTTTTTTTCTTTTTAAACAGCCAAGCCATGAGATATACATACATGTATGGCCAACCTATTTCTGGACTGAAAGGGTCCCCATTTTATTGTTTTTCAGCTGGGCCACAATTAGAAACCAGCTCTCTGTTCCTGCTGACTGTAACAAAATGGATATTTTGTTATTGTATATTTCCCATTTTCACGTGCCGCGTCTATATGGCTGTAGCTGATACCTGCATGTACAACATGTGGATATATGAACAGCAACATATAGAATCTATTATTAGACTATTCCACGAACTGACCACTGTTTCTAAGAATTACTGCGGGCTGTCCACTTATTTGGGCATACCTGGTCAGTTCTTGCAATCATATACTGTATCCAAAACACCACACCGGCAGACTGGAGATGGAACACAACCAGTATAAGAACCGAACCTGGGGCTATATTACTTAGTTATTTTGTGAATTAAATGTTGGAACTTTAGTTGACTTTGTTATACTGACAAGATGTTGAAAACCGTTTTCAACTTATGCCCCACTTTGCATGTGCAGTTGCGTACAAAGCCAGTATAATTTGTAAACAGTTTGCTACATATTGTCAGTCAGAACACAGAGCTGGTTTCTAAAATTGGCCAGCTAATAGGGAATAAAATCAGGACCTGTTTGGGCCAGATACAAGTTTGCCGTATATATGTTTTTTCCTTACCCCTTCTGTTAGCCTTAATATCATTTCGCACAAGGCTAAACTCAAGTTGAGAATTTCAACATCATGAGATTTTAAGACAGGTATCACCGTTTGTAGTACTTTATGCTCTAATAAACAATCACACGCATCTGGGCCATGACATGCCAGGTTGTTTAATACGTACAGAGCCTATAAATAAACATGAGATGTCTTTAGAAACATAACAGCCCACTAAATAGCATTTTTTTCCAAAAATATTACAATGTGTAATATATCTTGATAAAATAAAAACATTGGTAATTTTTTTTCCAGCAAATTCAAACTACTTCGCAGTTTTGACTCACTTCTACCGGGCTTTGGCCCTGAGTGCATGCACAAAGCAGGGTAGAATTTCTCAAACCTTAGCAAAGATTTTTGTATTCTGAACCCATGCCAGTTGTAAGGCTTAACAAGGAGTCAAATTAAGTTTTTCTTAAGCAACTGGACCTTCAAGTCTTATTTCTTTTGGAACCATGTACTGTTTTCACACAGCTATTCCAAATCTATCCAAATGTTGGAGATTGAATAAATTTTTGATAAAAAAAAATCTCTCTTTATTTCCAACCCATAAACTTTTAAACTCTTTGTCTACAGGAAAATCTAAGGCTCTGGCAGACCATATAGACCAAGATTAGTCCGCACAGTAATGCATCCACTGCTTTCTACTTAACTGTCTGTGGAAAAACTTGAGCTAGATTGATTGAAATGTCCCTCAAATTAGCAATTTTTTAAAATAAAATTTGAATTCATCAGAATCAGGATTAAGTTATCTCACCTCATGTTGAATATCAAATCCTCCATTCAGTTTTTCTGTGATTACAGTTAATAAAGGGCTATAAGCGATTGATGTGGCTATACTAGGTACACCTGGAATATAGAGAATAACTTATACAGTTAAAAACATTTTGAAATTGACATTCATTCCGACGAAAAACCATTTTAAAATTGACCACTCAGTGCTCAATTCATTCATTCCAAAATCTCACTCAAATCTATCAAAAACACTCAAACATTGTTAAAAAACATTTTTAAATTGGCCAAGACAATTAACATTTAATTCAAATTCATAATATTATTCTATGGTTTTATTGGCTGGTGTGGATTTTAACGTGTCTAATTAGTGCATCAAGACACACAAACCGAAAATTAAGTATATTTTATTAAAGGGAGGTAATGAATCTAGCTAATTTTTTTCATGATTCATCTTTAACAATATTAGTGATTTTGGTTTAACTCCCTTGAATTTCAATCAAAACTGGTTCCACACTCATTCAGTTGCATTTTAAAATCATTCATCTTGTCAATTTCACGATGTTCTAAACAGTAAAATATCAATGTTTTCTGGTCAAGGTTGGGACAATTTATAATGAAAAGGCTTTGTCGAGTCATGATAATTTCTTGCAGACGAGACCAGATTACATTGATATTTTAAGACTCATGTTATTCAATTTATCCTGCAATCATTTTTCTTTTTTTTCAATTCATTACAATAAATCTTAAAAAGCTAAGAAATTCAGGTGAAAGTGTATGCAAATTGTTTCTTAAATAAGACTGCCTGATATCATGTTATGTTATCAGACAGGTGACATCAGGTCAATACAGGCTTCAATGCATGATAAAAAACAAGAGCACCAAATGTGAAGAACATTGCTTGGCTGTAAGGTGGTGAATTAATATCAGAAAAATTAAAAGTTTTAGCTACGTTTTTACTAATATGCATTGAAGTTCTATTCCTTAGAAAGCTTAGGCTTATAGAGTACATCTGGAACACTCATTAAAGGTATTTTCACATCCTTGAAAGCGTGAGGCAGTGGTTTAACCCAATGCACCCCATTTCTTGTTCATAACCTCACCTTTGGTGGCAGTGAGGCTCAAACCTCAAAGTCACATGTCAAGTGCCTATACCACCAGGCAACCGAGGCACTCAAAGTTTTAGCTTGAAGACAACACGAACAAGAGGGCCATAGTGGCCCTTAATCGCTCACCTGAATGAACTGTCTAAAATTTTCAAATGAAGTATGAGAAATAGAATGATGAATGACTGAGCTATACAAAGCTGTTGCTTCAATACAAATTGAGAATCCTTTTTTTACAATTTTAAGGTTGATTTACAAGGATTTTTATAATTGATTTTGTGACCTAGTTTTTGACCTCAGATGACCAAATTTCGAACTCGTCCGAGATTTCATCTAGACAATCAATTAGACCACATTTCAGGTTGATTGGCCAAAAATGTGGCCTCTAGAGTGCAAACAAGGTTTTTCTTAGATTTGACCCTATGACCTAGTTTTTGACCCCATATGACCTAATTTCAAACTTATCTGAGATTTCATCAAGACAATCATTCTGGCAAAATTTCAGGTTGATCAAGCAAAAAATGTGGCCTCTAGAGTGTATACAAGGTTTTTCTTAGATTTGACCCTGTGACCTAGTTTTTGACCCCACTTGACCCAAGTGTAAACTCATCTGAGATTTCATCTAGACAATCATTCTGACCAAAATTCAGGTTGATTGGGCAAAAAATGTGGCCTCTACAGTGATAACAAAGTTTTTCTAACATTTGACCCTGTGACCTAGTTTTTTACCCCAGTTGACCCAAATTTGAACTCATTTGAGATTTCATCAAGACAATCATTCTGACCAAATTTCAGGTTGATTGTGCAATAAACATGGCGAATAGAGTGCCTATAAAGTTTTACTAAGATTTGACCCTGTGACCTAGTTTTTGACCCCAGTTGACCCAATTTTGAACTCGTCCGAGATTTTATCAAGACAATCATTCTGACCAAAATTCATGTTGATCGGGCAAAATATGTGGCCTCTACAGTGCATACTAGGTTTTTCTTAGATTTGACCCCGTGACCTAGTTTTTGACCCCAGTTGAACTAATTTGGAACTTGTCAGAGATTTCATCAAGACAATCATTCTGACCAAAATTCATGTTAATCGGGCGAAAAATATGGCCTCTAGAGTGCACACTAGGTTTTTCTTAGATTTGACCCTGTGACCTAGTTTTTGACCCCAGTTGACCCAATTTTGAACTCGTCTGAGATTTCATCAAGACGATCATTCTGACCAAAGTTCAGGTTGATTGGGCAAAAAATGTGGCCTCAAGAGTGCCTACAAGGTTTTTCTTAGATTTGACCCTGTGACCTAGATTTTGACCCCAGTTGACCCAAATTTGAACTTGTCCAAAATTTCATCAAGATAATCATTCTGACCAATTTTCAGGTTGATTGGGCAATAAACGTGGCGAATAGAGTGCATACAAGGTTTTTCTTAGATTTGACCCTGTGACCTAGTTTTTGACCCCAGTTGACCCAATTTCGAAGTTGTCCGAGATTTTATCAAGACAATCATTCTGACCAAATTTCAAGTTGATCCGGCAAAAAATGTAGCCTCTAGACTGCATACAAAGTTTTTCTTAGCTTTGACCCCGTGACCTAGTTTTTGACCCCAGTTGACCCAATTTCAAACTCGTCCGAGATTTCATCAAGACAATCATTCTGACCAAAATTCAGGTTGAAGGGGCAAAAAATGTGGCCTCTAGAGTGCATACAAGGTTTTTCTTAGATTTGACCCCGTGACCTAGTTTTTGACCCCAGTTGACCGAATTTCAAACTCGTCTGAGATTTCATCAAGACAATCATTCTGACCAAAATTCAGGTTGAAGGGGCAAAAAATGTGGCCTCTAGAGTGCATACAAGGTTTTTCTAAGATTTGACCCTGTGACCTAGTTTTTGACCCCAGTTGACCCAATTTCGAACTCGTCCGAGATTTCATCAAGACAATCATTCTGACAAAAATTTAGGTTGATCGGACAAAAAATGTGGCCTCTAGAGTGCATACAAGGCAAATGTTGACGACGGACGTCGCACGACGCACGTCGCACGACGCACGACGGACATCCACCTAACCACAATAGCTCACCTTGAGCACTTCGTGCTCAGGTGAGCTAAAAATACTACAATATCTTGGGCCAGCACAACTACAAAGTCAGTAAAAAAATATAATCAGACAGCCTACAATATCATCAAATTTGGACCAATCCATTTTTTTCTAAATTATGACCAACAACGAACTCAATACACATTTTTGAGTTGAATAATCTTACTATTAAGCACTGACAGAATTAAATTTAATAGACAAATATTTTCAAAGAAGTTTTCTAATTCACAAAAAAATGGAAATAAATTTACAATGAATGTTAACCTAGTTCCTCATAGGACCGACCACACACTTGTTTAGCTGCACTAGTACTCGGCTATTTTTATGTTAATGGATAACCATTCAATAGAATTCATTCTAAAAGTGATTGTTGCCCCAAAAGTCACTTGAAATACATCATAAGTGGTTATGACAGAGAAAATTGCTCTGTTGTTAACATGCTTATTATGCCTATGTAGCATGTTGTACCTGGTGTTTCATAGACTATATGCAATATTAAGGTAGTGGACCCGTAATATTTCCAAATTATTTCAGAACTCAATTTTTTTCACAATATTAACCAAGGTTTCCTAATGAAACCATTAGAAAACCTCGGTTAACACTGTTAAAGTTCCTTATTTCCGAAACATTGCAGAACTACTACAAGTCCATTTTCTTATGTAAGAACATTCTAAAAAACTACCTGCAATATTAGAGAACACCCATAAAGTTTCCTTTACAATATGTCGTATGGATGAATTTAAATACTGTCCCAGTGTATGTAAAAGTCGTGGATTATCGCACGCCAATAACGAATAGTCATCTGGTCCGCTACATATATTACCAAGACATCTCAGTAAAGGTGTGATTGTCTACAAAGGGGAAATACATATACTGTCAATGTGATTCTTAATTAAATCTGTGAAGATAGAATACACTATTTTGACCTCTTATTTGTATAGAAATATACTGTAATTATAAGTGATAATACCGTAAACGAGTATTAAGTGACCACTGACTGGACCACAAGAAAGCGGTCACTATAGAAAATGGGTGGTTATTACATGGTTGTTTACAAATAATAAACATACCTTTTAGATAGGATATGCATATCTTTGCCAAATTCTCAGTAATCCCATGTTGTTAGACTCAATAGAATCATCACATTGAGACTATTCTGGTGAGTTTGAATAACATAGGATTCATTTTCAATAATTTTTAGACCAACAATACCTACTTCTAAAGATATTTTGATTTAAAGAAAGGGACTTTAAAAATGGTCAATGAATAGATGTGGTTGCTTGAGTAATATTGACTGTAGTTACAGGTTTTGGAAAACATGTAATGATATTTTCTGATTTTGAAACATAGGAAAAGTCCGCTTCATGAATTAGAAAGAGAAAGAGGAAGATCTTGTGGTAAAGAAGTTAAAGATAGATTGTGTGTTTCTTGTAATGAATTTGAAGATGAAGATCATTTTTTATCAGGGGTCTAGATAAGAGGGGGTAAAACCAGTCCAAAATCTTTATTTCATAAGAAAACCCTATATTGTGGGTACTCTTTTGAATTGTCTCAATGTTAGGAAAAATGAAATGTATAAATTTGAAAACCAAAATGCCCCATCCATCTGTAGTTCTGCAAGATAAGGAAATGACGCCCATGACTTTGTCTTACTTGACCTTGTAAAATAACTGTAACTTTGACTAATGACCTTGAAATTGGTTTAAACAGAAAGGCCTTGACACAAGAACTAATAAGAGCACAGCCTACGGGTGCCTACACTTGGCTGTTCAGTGTTGGGAAAAAATCTAAGTCGAAAAAAGGGCATAATTTGTTCAAAATGCATCCAGAGTTATCCCCCCTTGATAGCATAGGTTGCTCTTTTGATGGTGAACATGAGTGCCAAGTTTCAAGTAAATGCTTTCAGTATAACCAGAGATATCACAAAATGTCAAAGTTTTCGCACAAAGACGATGACAATGAGGACAAGAAGGCTATAGCAATACCTCTGGTATTCTCTGAAAACAGCTGAGCTAAAAATGAGCACTATGAAGACCTATCACTGATTATTCAGAAGTTATAACAAATGCAATAGTTTTTTTAGGAGAAACTGGCAAGGCAAAAAAAATTGCCCCCCACATAATCTTGCAGTGGCCTAAAATATTTCAGGAGATGCTACTTACCTGTGTATCATGTGGTTGTTCTGAAGCCAATTTTACCAGCATGGTTACTATTGATGGTAAAATACCCTGGTCTATCAATGCTGGCACATGGTCTCCACTGAAATACAGGTCAAACAATGACGAAGTTGCAATTAACTATGACTTGTATTGTAGTATTTGCCAAAATGTTTACCCCAAATTTGTGCAGCATTCTAAGAATGAAGAAATTTACATCATGTGACCTTTATGATTGGTATTCATCTTCACGGTGAAGTAAACTTCTCAGCAACCAGGGTTGCCAAGTTCAACAAATATACAAGTTAGCCCTTTATCATCCTAAGTCAGTCAGCACAAACTCCAAGGACTAACTAGGTTTGAAATCTTTTAATATGATTTATGATATGACCTACGTCGTGGGAGTAAAAGAACCCCGTTGAATATTGTTGATATTACACAGGCGTTATTACACTAGTGGAATAACTATGCAAGTCAGCTCAGAGTGATTAGCAACGCTATTTTGTAACCGCAAAAATGAAGTCATAATCTATATATTGTGACGTCAGGTTTAAACGGTGTTATAAGTTATGGGGAAAATTAAAATGTTGAATTTCAAGAATTTTTACGATTTTTCGCAAAAATTTGGGTCAAATCATAAACAGAATATAAAATTTGTGCTCGTAAAATACAGAATTTATTTAACTTGTCATCTAAAACAGATTTAAACTTGGCACAACCTCGTTTTTATCTGTTTACAGATGACTTATTTAATAGATTCGGTATTCGATGACCACTCATTAAATATCTTCTATTAATTTTACTGAATCAATTATTGTCACTCTACCTTCCCCTTAGTTCATTTTGTATATATATAAATACTTACCTGGTAGTTAAATATGTCAATATCCAAGATATTTCTGTAAGGATATTTCTGTTGTCTGGTTTAAGATGAAGGTATTGAGGTAAACTGTCTATAACACCGGCTGAAACTATCTCACTGGAAAAGATTAAAGATAAAGGGGAATTATGAATATTTCTATAATACTCAAATAAACTGTGTTGTGGGTACTCATTGAAATTGTCTTGCTGGGACAATTCCAAAGAGAACACACAACATAGAGGTTGGCTGAGAAATTGCTTTAACCCCACGTTTCTAGAGAACTAATAACACACATCTTTTCCCATATATCTTAAATCGCGAAATGATGTAAGCAATTGTTTCGCATGTATAGCCTGAAATACATGTTTTGATGTATCTGGTCGAAAATCGAGACACAGGCACTTTTCAAATTTTTCCTCTTTCTGCCTTAATGTAATCCACTTTTAAAGATAAGTCGTAAGGTAGCATGAAGATAGATCATCTACAAACAAAACCCTATCCAGGGTTCTCAAAACCTTGGGCAATAAGCTTTTATGGCATATCCCATTGCCAGATTTGTTTTGCAATTTTCCCTCATTTTCAAAATCGATTTTTATTATTATTGTTTTCATTAACACCATAAGCTTCATAAAGGGTTGAGAACCCTTATTTCCATCATGGTTTCAACTCATTTCAGTTCTTATCATACACATGTAGAGAGAGGCAATGGATTCTAACCACTTCTACCCACTTTTTACAGCTGAGTCCACCTTAGCTCTATCTATAAAATGTCCTGCCCAAATAAACCACTGCCTCTCGTGGGGCTCAAACCCAAAACCATCAAGGTGAGCTAATAAGATGTTTAGGTAGTGTAACTGTAACAGTTCGGCGACATTTCTGATCGCATGATCTTTCACGATGTTAACTGAGGTTTCCAAATGATTTCATTACATTAACACTATTAAAGTTTATGACTTTCAAAATATTGTGGAACTATTACATGTCCACTACCCTAAATAAATTTCAACAAACCATCCATACATACTTAGTAATTTCCTGAGAGTCCCTGACCATGTTTGACAAGGCAAACGCTGATGACTGTATTACTGCTGGGACAGGCGACTGAAATAGATGTTCAAGGTAGTGGAGCCGTATTAGTTCTGCAACATTTTCGACCTCATGACCTTTCACAATGTTAACCAAGGTTTAATGAAAATCATAAGGAAACCTTGGTTAACACTATTCAAGTTCATCACTTCCAAAATGTTGCAGAACTATTACGGCTCCACTACCTTAAGAACCTATTGATATTCCAGCAACAGATCACAAAGTTCTACACTTCCTGGCCCAAATTGTACTTACATGTTGTCAAAAATTGGGATTACAAATATTTAGGATTCAAAGAGGACATTATAGTTAGTAGAATGGTTATCAAGGAACATAACATGTCAAGCCTGCAAATATTTGACTTTGAAATGTGACTTTGACATTTGACCTACAGCCATTGTTAGTTTAAATGGCGCTCCTACACCATGGGCGGATCACCTGTACCAAATTATTTTTGAATCCACCCATTTATGGAGAATTCGTGTTCCGGACAAAAATTTGACCTTAATCTTCAATGTAACCTTGCCTTTAGAGATACCCAAAAATTTCTTTCAAAGGGCATATTGATAGTGATGCCCATGTCTCACTCAACACAAGACACTGTTGAAAATATAGCTTTTTTTGTTGATGAAATAAAATATCAACCAGTCTTATTCAAAGTGCAAATGATTATTCTTTTTTTTATGCAAAAATGAGACAAAAATGAGACAAAAATGAAAATTTTAGGACAAGTTTTTCTAAAGCGTGTTACTTTGCAAGGTGATTGGAACTCATGATGATCTCACCTATTGAGCTCAGCTAAGATAAAGTCTAATAGGGTAAAATGAACTAAAGCAGGGTATAAATTTTTGATAATTTCACTGGATAGGCAGTGGGTTTATCAAATGATAATCTACTATTATTTCTTGATTACCCACCAAAAAGACATTAAAGAAAAAGAAGACTTTGGCTGGGCAATTGATTTCCATAAATATGCTCAGTTCTATGAGAAAGTGTGCCTTTCACTTTTTGCATTTCTCTTGATCTTTACAAAGTTGAAGGAAAATTATGGAGTAAATTTGAAACCCTACTTTTGTCAAGACCTTTTGAAATTAAATGTCAAATCAGATTTGGTTAAAGTATCGCATGCTGCATACGCGTAGCAGAACTTAGATTGTTGAGATTAGACCTCCTTACAGCTTTTTTCTTTGGTAGAGCTATGTGTTGATGTTGTATAGTAGAGTTTTAAAAGCCATTCCAAGCCATTTCCAAAAAGAAAGTTTTAATTTTTATGCAGATGTTACATGTATGTCAACGTTAGACATCGCTACTTTGTTAGGCCATTTACTTGTTGTTGAATGGTGTTATGGCATTCTTTGATGTTTCGATTTGCTTATTAAATGCCTTACCAAATGATAACCTTGATTTACATCGGAACATGAATGCTCAATCAATTTAAATGACATCCTAAATCTGACAAGGTTCGATTTTGTTCAACCACGTTTATTGATAGTCAAACCACGCTGCAGCATCATGCACAATTGTATTGAAGATGTGACTTAAAGCTGAGGAAATCTACAAAGGTTCGACTCAATGTATTTTTTTAGACCAATCATTCATCTAACGCGTGATGCACATGCAAAACATGTAAAATCATATGTCTTTAATAGCAGAAAATGTTTCCTCATTGCGCGTTTTTTTGTTTTTTAATATCGTTTGCACATACCCTTGGGGATAGCCATACGACGTTTCATAACGATAGACTGTGTAATTTAAGAGATATTCAAAATTCAAAAGTGCACTCTTTCTTTTGGAACTATGTATACTTACACAAAATTCTCATTAAAAGTATCAATTTTCTATAAATAAGTTTTACTTTGATTACCTGTAACAATCTGACTAGAGGCAGGATAATTCCTTGTTTATATAACAAATCCCTGCATGATGGACCATCTCCCGCTAGATTACCAAGAGCCCAGGCACATTGGTCCTAAAATAAAGATGAAATAAAGTTAAAATAAGTGAATAAATGACAACAACTTAAACATGAAGGCATACAAGTCATCTCTTCATGCTAAGTAATGGGTTTTAACACCACTACTTTCCATACTAGGCTTGCGAAGATGGCGTTCAAGTTTACAATAGTATTAAAGGGCTGAGTTTATGTCTAATTGTGTTAGAGTTTACACCATAATTGCCTTACAACAAAGAGATGTTTGTAAAACATTATGCCCCCCATAAAAGCAGGTCAATAGCCTATTCCTTGTCACTCAATAAAGGACAAGAACTCAAAAAATATGATGAGAAGAGTTATGGTTCTTGTGCACTGCAAATCTTCTCAATGAGATCTATTTGAGATATGTTCCGGACAAAAAAGTTCTACGGACAGTCTGATCGACCGACGAATGCAAAGCAATATATCCCCTCTTCTTTGACATAAATATCACCAACAGGCCTTGTTTGTTGTTTAAGGTAGGGACTAAGGCAATTTCAAATAATTGCAATTCCATACATTCAAATGATTCAGATTGTATAATAAATATAGCTGGTGGGCAACAAAAACTTTGAAACTCCAGCTTATTGAAGCTGTAAATACACAATTTTGATCCCCTGTAGTGATCACACAGATTGACCAGGGTCAAAACTGTATGCACTTTACTAATTTTCTAAAGATAGAATAATTAATCTACCTTCCTGCAAAGTAGTTTTTGAAATGCAAAATCTGGTTGATCTGTGCTAGAATCAATCTCTTTTTCAAATATCTATTTCACGGAGTTCCCATATTGTCCACTTTTGCCTGATGGATCACATATACTTAAATATAATCACGGTCTTGGTCTATTTTTTTATGTAATTGATTGTGTAACATTACAAATAAACAAACCTTTTCATTAATCTAAAACCTTATGAAAAGATATAAAGACAAAAAGATCATCACAGCGGATTCCTTACCATCAATATAACAAGTTCACATATCAAGATGTAACAAAGGCTCATTTAAACAGTAAATTGTCAAAAGGCATCCTTAACAGCATAACTGCAGCTTTCTATTCTTGATCTTCAAATGTAATTTGACTATTAAAGTCTGTAACATGTCAAAAACATTTCAAAAGCCTACATCAATTTTGTTGAAAGTTAATCAAAGCTTTTATCAAATAAATGAATTTTCATACTGACTTGTAACATGTGGCTGCTAGAACTAAGGAATGTGATGAGATATGGAGCAGCCGATTTAGCAATAGCCATCGCATGATCGTGTGTTCCAGCAGATATGTTTGTTAAACACCAGGCAGCCTCATACTGTATCTCCGAGTCATGACCCGTTAACAGTCCTACCAGGCATGGTAATGAGTTGTCTACCCTGAAATGATATTGACACTGGACCCATAGGCTTAATTAGGATTTCAAAATTTTCACGACCAACATAGAACATATCGAATAAAGGCGACTATGTAGACTGTGTCAAAAGATGAATGTACCCCGTCAAATCCCCTTTCCTATGATTTGAGCGCTGGTGAATAATCAAAACATCGTAACTACAGCTTGAATAAGCTGTAGTTTCTAAGTAATGATCATTCATCAACAATAGTTTTCAAAAGATGATTATTTCTTTTACGCACTAACGTAAATTGCGTAATGGGAGTTATGCACTTGGGACCTATTAGGGTTATAAACAAACTTATGAAGAGGAGTCTCGCAGTAAGAGACTCCTCATTTTCCTGGTAAAAATCTCTTATCTTGAAAGTAAATGAAATATTTCTAATCTACCCATCTTGAGAAAAAATGACAAGTTTACAACAATCCTGTAAAATTTTCTTCATTAAAACAGCCAAACTAATATCTTATTTTGATGACCAATAAATGCATTTATCCTTTTTCTGAAAGTGTGACTACACTATAAATTTATAAAAATCTTTACTTGAATTTTTTACCAACTTACTTGAAGAATGCTTCAATATACAATGAACCCTGTGCACAAGCTTGTCTCAAAGTTTGAAGATCCTTCAATTTGTTTGTACTTCCATGTTGTAACTGTTTGGTTATGGAGGTTACCTGTAACATTAGAGACATGTAACAGTAAAGAAATGGACCAACTATCAATAAACATTGAACTTTATGAAAAAAGCTAGTGACAAAGTTGGTAAATCTCTTAGTTTGCTTGTACTTCCATGCTGTAACTGTTTGGTCCTGGAGATGAACTGCAACAGTAAAGACATGTAACAGTAAGGACATGTTACTAACTATCTTGGAGATACAATGATACACAATGAACCCTGTGCACAAGCATGTCCCGAAGAATTAGATACTATAGTTTGTTTGTTCTCCCATGTTTCAGCTGTTTGGTTATATTGATTGATTGATTGAATGGAGTTTAACGCCGCTTTCAACATTTTTTCAGTTATATCGCAGCGGCTGGAGCACCTAACAATGGTTTCCTGGTCTTTCTCTCACCAGTAAAACCACATCATCCTTTCTTAGCCTCCAGCTGCTATCTCACATAGGTCTATGATTATCAACCCATTGATGAGAGCTGTTTGGTTATATAGGTGACCTGTAACAGTGAAGACATGTAACAGTAAAGATATGTAACAGTAGGGGTGAAACGGTTAACCGATATACCGATAAACCGCGGTCTGTTCATAGAAAAAATTCAAAACCGGTTCAACTTTTACTGCACCGGTTTTCTTCAGTACACTTACTAATTATTTTCTGTTTGAAATGAAAACCCATTTTCGTCAAAACCTATTTCTAAACGTGTTCATTATCTAATGGATTCCAACATACAAAACAATCTCCGAAAGTGAAAGTTGAACTTAATCAACAGGCGATGTTGCCGGTGTACAGGTAAATTGTTACCCCGAAATTATCTCGCCTTGTGTCTAAGCTGCGGCATTGGGCAAAATTCTGCAATTTGTATTTGATCTTAAGAATAATTGATTGATTGATTGAATGGGGTTTTACGCCGCTTTCAACATTATTTCAGTTATATCGCGGCGGCCGGAGCACCTAACAATGGATTCCTGGTATTTCTCACGCCAGTACTACCATTACATCCTTTCCTAGCCTCCGACTGCTATTTCACATAGGTTTATGATTATCTACCCATTGGTGAAAGACAAACGTCGGAAAGGATATTTGCCGCCACCGGGGATCGAACCCACGACTTCCAGATTGGAAGTCTTATGCCTAACCAACTGCGCTATGGTGGCGGCTTCTTAAGAATAAAGATAGGCGAGCCAGAATGGCGTAACAAAATATGGACAAAAAATAAATTACAATTATGGACAAAAGTAGTTGCAATAATGGGCTACCAAATTAAAATGTAGGCAGTTTTTACAGCCTATTTACTATGAGAATTGCGGACTAAATAGTACAATTCATTTAAAAATGTCCGTGTATGAACTCAGTCTTAAGTTCAGACAACTAGCCAGTAACGGGCGTTGCAAAGATCCATATGATTAACAAAAATCGGGAATGGATATGTTAAACAGACTTTTCTGCTTCACAACTTTTTAAGGAAATTCAAATAGCTTATTATTTCTTAATTATAATAGATAGCCTGTCCTATAAATTTATGAAAGGGTCCTTTGATTATGACAGCGTCAGTCTGCCAGGAAGGTTGACCTACTGAAATAGCGTTGCCTCTCTCAGAGATATTGACCTAGTTTCCCAGTCACTAATACCCTTATCTTTTTATGTCTTTTTATGCTAGTAGAAACCCTTCTCACAAATTTATTTCCTAACAATTTAAAAAGAAATAAAGAAGACTTGTTTTTGTTATTTTCTTGTTGATATTTTTTGTTTCCATGATTTTAATTACTTTAAATACTATTGCAATACATATTGCAATACGGTCTGGCTATATTGCAATATATTGCAATACGCTTTTTACCGTATTGTTACACCCCTATGTAACAGTAAGGACAAAATATTTCAAAGGTATTTAATCATAACTGGAGGAGTCAGAAAAGAGCTATTGCCAGTGCATATATTTTTATTGGTACTTACAATAGATTGATGGTGAGCCCTAAAAGATCAAAATGATGTCAAAATCAATATTTAAAACTTACTTAACCCTTGCAACTCAGGGTCCAAGGTATTCAGAAAAAGGCACTCGCCCTGCAGGGCAAGTGACTTGACATATACTGGGAAAGGATGAGTGCCACCATGGGATTGGTAGTTGGACATGCTACCTACTGCGCTATGACAGTGGCTTCTGGAAACCATTGTAACTACTTATTTGTTTACAGCTATACCTTATATGTAGTTACAACTATTTTGCGCTGATCCATCAAATATCTGTCAATAAATTCTATTTTGTGGATCATCATTGCAGTTATAAGTTATCACAGATAATTTATGAGTGCCAACAACACAGGATTTGAATAAGAAAAAAAAAAATTTATATTGTTGTCACTTGCTCTTATCATAATCGCTAAATATAAATAAATTGAAACAGTGTTTATTCTAGGCAGGAAGATTCCCCCACTTTTTCTAAAGATCCCCCATATTTTTCTGGATTTGTGGGGGAATTTCTACTATAACCAAAAAGAAGGCAGGGTTCTCCCCAGAAAATTTTTAAGGCGTAGTGGCATATGCGCGCGGCTATATTGTCAGATTACTTAGTATTTCTGTTAATAATAAAGGATGGTTACAGTGGTTTTACTGGATAAGGATTTTGATATTTGTGAAGCAGAACTTCTGTTTTGCTGAATATATAATTTGATTTGAACTTTTTTTTTCTTTGACACCTTTATAGCATCTCATAAATAACTTAACTCCCAAATCATCAATAAAATTTTGCATGATGGCTTAAAAATACCCCCCCTTCCCTCCTTCCCCTTGTATCCCTTCCCTTTAATAGAATATACTGTGTACTAAAAGACTATTACAAAAGAAATGAAGAAAATTGGAATATTTAAGAAAATTAAATTAAAGAGTCAAAGAAAACAGTAAATCAACTGCACTTAGGCTGTGTTATGCTCATATATTTTGAGAGTTCCAAGGACACCACTGCATGTATTGTCAACTTTTATAGGTCTCTATTTAATAATGTATATAAGGAATTTTTAAAATCCTTGGGAAGTCCTTGTATGATTGAGGAAGGCCCTTCTCCTGAAATAAGTAAAAACTAGATTCTGATACAGTTATTTTCTAATGTGTTTACAAACCCTTTTCATATCTTCCCCCCAAAAATATCTCTAAGAACATTTTTTTTATTCTACAATAACCATGTAACAAATTTAAAAGTGGATACCTAGTTTGTTTAGAGAAGCCTGTGACAGGACTCTAAGCTCTTTGATTTTACAAGGGTTTTTTTTTCTTCATTTTTTTCCCTTCTTTTTTGTAATATTTATTTCCTATATTAATTTCTATGACCTATTTAGAAATAGAAATAGAATTTATCTTGATTTCAATTCTGGAATGAACAAAAAAAAAAAAGAAAAAAAATAATTTGGGTTGAACATATAAGGGTACGAATCTAGTTAAGAAATGGCGTTCCTGTGGAGAATTGTCAAAAGTTTTGTTTCAATTTTCTAACTGAAATTAGATGTAATGTCCATATTAATTGGGTAGTAAGCTTGAGGTAAGTGAATTTTAAACAGATAGACTGTCTGCGATGTCTTATTCTGCCTAAATCTCGGTAGTAGAAAGATCGCGAAAACTGCATATTCTTGTCGATTTTTTGTTTGATATAATCAAAATTCACATTGGAACATAAAGGTAAATCTAGTTTGACTTGAGCAAATACACTGCAACTCCATTAAAACACTGTGGTCGGGGTCCGAGAAATGAAACAGCGGAAGAAGTGGATGTATCTGCTATAACACTGTACCCCCCTGCCGCCGCCGATCCCCCAACCCCTCCCGCGGTGAACAATAAGGTATCGCGGAAACGTAACAGACACAGCGTCAATATTGATAAGGATATCGGATATCTAAATATACATGTACATATTTAGGCCATCGTATTATATATTTTTAAAACTCGGCAATGAATTGAAGAACAAACGCGGTTTATTACTTTGATATATTTTATTTTAAGATCGTTTTGTTGTCCCCAAGCTAAACAAAACTATCTTTGATAAAGTAATCTAGTTTGTAGGGTTAAACGATCGCAGACTCCTCTTAGTTCTCTGAATCCCCATTTCTCGGGCCTACCCGCCCGGCAGCTGAGAAACACCGATAACGACGATCTCAAAAGGGTAAAGTTAGTAAAATCCATAAAGTTACATAAGATCAACGAATTTCATATTTTAAATGTTGTCTTCTGGAAAATCAGTAGGAGAAAATAATTATCTACGCAATCAAAATAAACAATACCCTACGTCCGATCGAAACTATACCAAAGTAATCAAAGCTTTCGGGGTGCAGGACCACATTCTTCGATGAGCGAGAAAAAATGCCGTAATTTCAATTAAATGAATCTGTAGTTATGACATTTGGATCGCCGGTTTGCAAAGATCATCTTTACGAGTCAAGGGGTATCGAAAGCTTCTTCTCGAAAACCGTATAAGTTATATATCCGTGACCCTGGGTTTGACAAGATTAATTCACGGCTTTGATTTTCAGATAGATAGATAATCTTTCGTCAGGAAAGAAAGTCAAGACAACGCGGTCACCATCTGTTTCGCGCCATTTTCAGTTTCTTTGTTAGACTCTTCAGAGTAGGAAATGTAGGTTTATATATAGCTTCCTGTTTAAAATTCAATTTAGTGAGAGATAAGAATCAACGATAACAATCAGGCTTTAAATTTTCAAACCCTGTAAAACATGACTATAATATGAATAAGTTTAATGAAAAAGAAACAAAATTTTATCATCTATTTACAAAATAGTAATATTTATAAGAAAATTCAACGGGATTGGCAAAGGGAGGTAATAAACCAATGAATTGGGTAAGGGGCCAGTCGCTTTTTGAATCGTTTGTCAACAGCGGTAAATGTTCAAGATTTGAGAATAAAAAACCAGATTAGCTCATTTTGCGAAAACACGGCTTCTTCTGAAATTTATTAACTTGGATTTAATCGCATGCGAGCTAGACTTTTCGGTGTCTAATTTCGTCCCTGCCGTCGACAAAGCGCATTTGGTAGCGCGCCGGATTGTCAAAATTGGGATTCCGTGTATCTCCGACGGCTGCACTCATTCTTTCTGACTATAAATTATTCACCCATGGGTTAATAATCGTAGACCTAAGTGAGATAGCAGTTTGGGGTTAGGAAAGGATGTGAAAACAACTTTTTCCATCGTTTCCGGTGGATCTCGGTAAAAATTGGCAATTTTCGGTAAATGAAGTGGACTGTAAGTGACCGTTTTCGTATTGGTACCCATCTGTTCTTCTCTGTTACTGGAAGTGAGGAACCAGTGAAAATCAACCCACCAGGGAGATAAAAACGATAATCACCAATTAGCAAGGGTCTTATCAATTAGGGTCTTTGTGTATACATCTTCCCAGATCGCGATTATGTAATGACTGCGCGTCTGCAATCAGTTTTATTGCTCGTTTTGACCCTTTGTTCAGAAAGAAATGAAGCTGTATCGGTGATCAAATTTAAGCGTATCGGCGTTCCTAAGGTGTATCGGCAACCTGTTAAATTTATTGAAGGCGTATCGGCCCCGATACGCTATAAGGGCCTGCGGAGAACGCTGGAAGGAATCACCATATTTCTCAATTGCGTTGATTTTTGGGCTGAAATCCCCCACATTTCCATCCATCCTAGAATAAACACTGTTGAAATACCTCAAGGTCTAAAACTTAAAGTAAGAAAAATATGTGACCTGTCAGGAAAAAAAAGGCTCCTGGATATGTCAACTGATAGTTGGATATTAAACATTTTTTGTTTTAGAATGTAGAAAAACTATTCTAGATTCACAAAATAAGCCATATCAATGGCTCAGCGTGAAACAGTCATAACTGCCTATATGTTATATCAATATTTGAAAAGTTAAACCAAAGTCAGCCTGTACAGTAAGTGCAGTCTGCCTAATGTTGATAAGGGTGCTGTCTGACTAGGGTCAACACTTTACCCACTACGCATGATCTTTCACAATGTGGACCCAGGTTTCCTAATGAAAATCATTAGGAAACCTTGGTTAACACTGTTAAAGTTCATTACTTCCGAAACATTGCGGAACAATAATGGGTCTAATACTTTAATATCAAACCTGGTCTACAGTAAATGTGTAATCCAAACTGTCTGAGAGGTCTTCATCATGTCTGAATCTTTTAGCACTGATTAGTTTGTCTCGTTTTTCTTTACGAAGTGCTGAAAAACAACAATAATAAAAAAGTATATCTTCTTAACCCTGTCATGCTGAACCTGGAATATTCCTGCTTTGGTAGGAGCTACAGACAAACATCAGTCTGCACATATGTGCAGTCTGATGTTAGTCTACACCACCTATTTCTCACTTTCAAACCAGAATGGTCAATAGATTTAGTTTTTCAAATAAAAATTGACCTACAGTTGGTACTTCAAGAGCTTTTGCCCTTTGATTTTGATGAAAAATTTAATCAGCATGACAAGGGTTATTACTTTTGCCACATTAAGTAATCTTTCTGTTATCTCAAATTGACTATGCTCAAACCACTTGATTTCTGATTTGTCCCTATATGTTCAAATTGAAAATTGATTGTCGTGTGTACTTGTTCAATGGTCAGCCTTAAACTTATACAATTACAAACCAAAAATAATGAAAAGTAAAGAATACTGGTTCAGATTTTCAATTTGATTGATTAAGCCTTAAGGGTTTCTAAATAAACCAGTGTGTTCAATTAGAACGATAGGACTAGGGTACGAAAGAAGCTATTTTGCTTTAGAAAAATAGGGATGTAGAAAATATTTGTCCATCAAATAGCAAAAATATTCAATAATTACATATCTCCTCATTTCTTCTCCTGTCTTTCAGTATATTCATGGAATCTGCCTTGTGTTTGTATTGTTCTTTTCTGTCCATTTTTGAAGCAAAATGAGTGACCTCCCTTTAATCTGGATAGGGGAGATCACTGGCGATAACTACATTTTTTGTTATTTATTTTACAGAAATTTCTTTTATATTTAAAGCTTATTATATGAACTATTGTTTACCAAACGAATGGAAGAAGTTTTAATGTTTATGTTTTTATAATATTTTGAAAATATCAATTTATAATTTGTTACTTTCAGTCAATTGTCATCAGTTTTCGTGTGCTTATGTGTGTTGAAGTAACTGTAGAGGAAAAGTTGTGCCCGACATGGGACTCGAACCCACGACCCCCGGAACACTAGCCACTTGCACGGGGCTCTACCAATTGAGCTGACCGGGCACCTGGTCATCAGTCTACCCGACGTCGATCAATACACTCCTCTCTCTTTTAACCAGTTTGTGCCCATACCGCTCCCAAATGGCCGAACCCAGCGTTCTCCGTTTACTTCGACACCATTGAAGTAACTATGGAGGAAAAGTTGTGCCCAACATGAGACTCAAACCCACTACCCCCAGAACACTAGCACAGCGCTCTACCAGTTGAGCTAACCGGGCACCTGGTCATGAGTCTACCCACCGTCGATCACTACACTGTGTATTTCTATTTATTTATCTTCGCTACCGTAGCATATGCCCATATGAGCAACGACCTCAGAAGCCGGTTAGTTGTTAAGGGGGATAGTGCAAGGATACATGACGAAACTACTGCTGAGATCCGCCATGGTTCTTGAACATGCTCAGTGTAAAGCACTGTTTCACGAAAAAACAGGGCATCAGTTTAACGTCTCATCCTAAAGACAATTAGTTTGTTAGTGTGCCAGCCTTGGTTTGAATCCATGCTGTCAAACTTCAATGGTTTTGACGTCACTGATCACATGATGTTTACATCAGTTGCATACACAAAGGGCAAAATCCCAAATATTTCAGTAATTAGATGGTACATTTCTAATGATTTTTTCCAAATGACAAAGGTGTCAAATTTTAGATAAATCAGCTGTTCTTCTAATTATGCTGTTGTCATCATGTGACATTGTCTTTGAAAAGAATATTTTCTGTCGAAAGATAACCACCCTGAATTGCATTTGAGTCCAAAAGAATATTCTTGAGCAACTAAAATTTCAAACATATGACGCAGGTTAATCTGTATTTACCTTATTTTGGTCACTCAGCAATGAAAATAGTATATCTTACATATACTGAGTTGATTCGAAATGTAATGCTAACCCCAGTACCGGTAATCAGGTGACAGGCCGATCATGCTGGCAAAAATGGATGAAAGCGTTTTTGTATAAAGCTTTGTATTTATCCTTTTTTGTCTTTACATTTTTATACGCCGCTGGAGGCGGACGTATATTGGCGTCATCTTCTCCGTTTATCCGTCCGTCTGTCCATCCATCTGTCCGTCCGTCTATCCTCTTTTCTTGTCAACGCTACTCCTCCTAAGTTTCTGGCTGGATCTTCTTGGTCAATGTTATCACCTTACGGTACTTGGTAGATGTGCATGAAGGGAGAATTTTATGGTTCAGTGATTTTTGCCTGAGTTATGCCCCTTAAAAACTTAGTCTCTGGGGCTTAATGTCCATCCACTTTTCTTGTCAACGCAACTCCTCCTAAGTTTCTGGCTGGATCTTCTTGAAACTTGGTCAATGTTATCACGTCAATTGGTAGATGTGCATGAAGGAAGGATTTTATGGTTCGTTGATTTTTGCCTGAGTTATGCCCCTTAAAAACTTAGTCTCTGGGGCTTATTGCCTCAGTTATGCCCCCTTAAAATTTAGTCTCTGGTGCTTATTGAAATTGCAGCCTTGTGAATGCAACTCTTCCTAAGTTTCTGGCTGGATCTAAATGAAACTTGGTGGATGTTATGACCGAAATTGGTAGATGAGCATAAAGTAAGGATTTTATGGTTTATTAATTTTACCCTAAATTATGCCCCCTTAAAACTTAGTATCTGGGCCTTTTTGAAATTAAAATTGGTCAATGTCATCACCATAATTTGTAGTTGTACATGGATCAAGGATTTTATGGCTCATTTATTTCCCTGAATTATGCCCCCACAAAACTTAGTGTCTGGGGCTTATTGAAATTGCAGCCTTGTGAAGGCAACTCCTCCTAACTTTTTGTCTTGATTTAAATGAAACTTGGTCATTTTGAATTTGGTTCTGTCAAAATAAGTAGTGTCTACAATTATTTTCGTGAAACAGCAGCAAAATGGCGGCGTATTTTGTGACTATGGCACTCTTGTTAGTCCAAGGGCATTCAGTAAAATGTTAAAATTAATTATAAAGAGTTTTCATTAGCCTATAAATTTTTATGTCAGATGATTGGATAAAAGACAAATATCAAGGTACCTCAAAACAACAAATTAAATTTGATTATAGATTAAAATGGAAGACCAGGAAAAACTGTCTGATGGTAAAGATAGAGGTATAGGAGGTGAGAATGGAAAAGAGGCAAATGAAACAATAATTACCGACAATCCCAAAATACAAGAAAAGAAAGACCTTGCAGTTGACAATAATCAAATAGTAACAGAGGATGCTAATGAAATACCAGAAGCTGATCAATTGGAAACTTGTGTGAGAGAAATTGATACAAAGGAAGAGATTCCTGGAGATGATCCTGTTAAGAAAGACACAAATGATAACAAAACTGTAACAACTGAAAGTGAAACAGACAACAAAGAAGTTGATCCTGATAATGATACTGTTATGAAAGACAAAGATGAAGACAAAACTGTAGCAGCTGAAGGTGATACAAGTACGAGAGAGGATCAAGATGGATCTGCGGAGCCGGACGAGTACCAGTACACCAAGAGGGAAGGATTTACGTCAGAAATATTCAAAATTTCTGTCACCAATCTGCCAAAGAAATTTGGTTTTGCTGTAAGTTATAAGCATTATGTTGCTTCATTTCTATACACCTGTCAAAGAAGGGACATATCTATGGCTCAGTGCAAAACAGTTGTAACTCCTTATATGTTTATAGGGAGTTACAACCGTCTCATGCTGAGCCATCGATATTGTGTGATCACTTGTGGCATCCAGGAGGGCGGGTAGTGTCCACTTCTTTTCCAGGAGCATACAGTTAACAACATCGTAAAATTGACAGGGTGAATGATTTTGGAATGATTTAGGAATGAAATTGATTGACTGTGTGGAGCAAGTTTAGACTGAATTTAAAGGGAGGTCATCCAATGTCAGAAATTTTGTTCAGGATGAACAAAATTAGCGAATTGATTACCTCCCTTTAATAAAATATGCATACAAGTTCTATATATAGCTGCCTATTTCCTCAAGAACCTATTTGACTCCTATAATTTGAATTATGTCAGTGAAGTCACGATTTATCTCTAACCAATTTCATTTTGAATGACGTTAATGATTCTATATTTTTTTTATGGTTTTGATCATTTCTGAATGGGACTGAGTGTTTGGAATGAATGAATGGAGCGCTGAGTTTGCGATTTAGAATGGTTTTGATTGAGGTGAATGTTAATATCACGTTATAACTAACCATAACTGAGTCACATTATGTCCCATAGACTTGAAACTTGGTAGTTATGTTCCTCTTATGATAACTCTATCTATCTTAGTTTTTGAATTATTTTCTTGTTGCTTTTCATACTTGGACATCCAGCATTGTAACAGGCATATCTTGTGACTTTCAATATTAAATAGAGGATAATCGTTTGTTTCAGTGTAAGATTGATATATATTTCATTATGTGAACAACAAAGCTATGAGTGGAGTGAAAATATAGCTTTTGTTGTTCACGAAATGAAATATTAATCGATTTTACTCAAAAAAACAAACAATTATTCTATCTTTGATTCATAAATGAGAAAAAATGTGAAATTCTAGGACATATTTTCGTAAAGCGCGTCATTTGCATGTGGTTGCTATGCAATGTTCATTGTGACGTAACTTATTTTGCCCCGCATAGAGGCATCAGATAGGGTGAAATACAGAAAAGCAGGGTATAAAATTTTGATAATTTCACTGCTTTTGCAGTGAGATTATCAAGAGATAATCTACCGATATTTCTCGATAAATCACCAAAAAGCATTAAAGAATAGATTTTAATTATGACTGTAAGATGACCGAAAGAAGTCAAAAGTGTATCCACATACTAATGATGCTCATCAAAATAAAACTGCAAAAAGTATTTTTCCAAATTTCAGTAGTAAAATAAGTTATAACTAGAGTTTATCAAAAAGTTAAGCTTAATGAAATCATAAATTCATAATTCAGATTATTAAAAGATGGAGTTTCCTATTCCTGATTCTTTAAACTCTTGCTTGACATGCATGCAATCTGAACCAATTAATGAATCCTGTTAATACAATAAATTTTTAAGGAACTTTTTAGCTTGGCTGTTTTCGAAGAAAACCCGAGTTATTATGATCACCTTGGCGTCCTCCGCGTTGTTGTTGGCGTAGGCGTTGGCGTTACAAACTTTAACCTTTGTCATAACTTTTGAATGGTAAGTCATAGAGCCTTCATATTTCACATGATTATTACTTGGGACAAGACCTTTCTGTAGGTACCAAGTTCAAGGTCATCAGTCAAGGTCAAGCTCATTTTTCAATGTCAAATTTCTTTAGAAAAATTAACCTTGGTCATAACTTTTGAATGGAAATTCATAGAGCCTTCATATTTCACATGATCATTGCTTGGTACAACACCTTTCTTTAGATACCAAGTTCATATATTTGCATTTGCCTAAGAAATAATAAACAGCCGAGCGTTGGCACCGGCTTGCGGTACTCTTGTTGAAAGTTGAAATAACAAATGAATTGAAAATGAATTTAGTTTCTGTATGATAAGGGTTGATTATTTTTCAGGAATTCAAGAAGAGACTACTACAGTTGAGTCTGAAGCCAGTCAAGTTAAAAGTGTGGAAAGATGTTTGCTTTGTCACATTCAGGTAACATTTTTATACGAAGGGTCGTATTATGTTATGGCCTCGATCGTCCGTCTGACTGTCCGTCTGTTCATCCGTCTGTCCGACCGTTAGCAATTTTTTTTGTGCGCAACTCCTCCTAAACTATCAATGGGAATGAGCTGAAACTACACACAATTACTCTCTATGATGTCTAGTTGTGCATAAGACCTTTGAAATTCAAATCGCTCCAGTCATTCCTGAGGAATCTTTAATTATCTGCCCATGAACATAACCAAAATCACTATTTTTTGTGTGTGCAACTCCTCCTGAACTATCAATGGGAATGAGCTGAATTCCAATGATTACCAACAAGATAGGGTTTTAACTTTTTTCATAGATATTCTTTGATCTAAAATCCAAAATTCCCTCTCTATATGTAGCCCTGACATTGTATAATCTATTATTGCTGCCCTGGCAGTGAAGGCAGAGTCTAGGTAACAGGTCATTGCATACATAACTCTAAAGGTGGGTAACCAATTCCTCAAAACTGCAGCCTAATGTTACAAGGATCTGGTAACCTAACCATGAAATGAGTTCACACATAAGCACAGAACTAATATAGTTTTAGCAAAATATATATTAAACAAACAGAGAAAAGCTTGATGCTGATTTTTGACTTAAAGGCAAGACCTTTCACATTCAAGCTTAGCCTCTGGTGAAAAAAAAAAAGAAAAAAATACACAGATTTTCTGCAGCATAGGTCATCAAGAGTTTGTATCACAAAATAGAACATATTGTCAGTGTTCTACTAAAGCTGCGTAACTACAGCTTGTGTAAAACTTTAGTTACGAGATAGAAACTGAAAATCGCCGACATGATCATCGTTATTCTCAAACCTTGTAGCTATAGCTTTATCCAAGATAGTTATGAAGTTTGCCTTTCTCAGACAGTCCCTTTTTAGCTCAGCTGTTTCAGGAAAAAACCCGAGGTATTGCTATAGCCTTGGTATCCTCATTGTCTTAATTGTTGTCATTGTCGTCATTCGAAATCTTTGATGTTTTGTGATTTTATTTGGTTCTACTTAAGGTACTCACTTGAAACTTGGCACACATGTTCACCGTCAAAAGAGCAACATATATTATCAAGGAGGATAGCTCTAGATGCATTTTGTGCGAATTATGCCCCTTTTTTTATTTAGATTTGTATCCACCATTTATCACTCAACAGCGAAGCTTGGGCACATTGTTGTAAATTTTGTCTGATTTTATTTTGGCATCAGAAATGAAGAAGACAGAGAGACAGCTCTAACCACACTGAATGGCTACAAGTGGAAAGGACATGAACTGAATGTGGTGGTAAGTTTTAAACCTTATTCTACTGGACAAAATTTTGTTTAGGCCAATTTTTTCCATTTTTGGGACATTCAACTACATGTAGTTTGCAATTGGTTTAAGTTTTAGCCCGAATGTTAATGAAGTGGAAAGCAGGCAATATATGCTAAGATCTGCCTGCACATCTGTGCAGGCTGAACTTAGTTCATATTGCCTGCCAAATATTTGTGTACAGCAAGAAAATGCAATAACTAGCATTTGATAGGTTTGAACTGTTCTTCACTTTCTCTTTTTTGACATCATTAGAAGAAGGGATTTTAAGGTGTACAAATTGAGTATTGCTCTAATAGCTTCAAATTTGTACTATATGTTATTTTTGTGCCTTTGATAGGCTGTTGAGAAGTTTAAAATTGGTCTTTTACAGGTATCTATTTGAAAAATTGGAAATGATGTAGTATCTGCTGCAAAGATTCATTTTCTCAATAAAACAAGAGGACATTTTTATTTTGAAACATTTAATTGAAGCTCACCTCAATTGTACTTCCATTTTCAAAGTGCATTTTAGCCAGTCAGAATTACAATAATAGGGTCATGGGTTCATCCCTAACATTGGCACAAATCCTATCTGACAATATAAGGATGATCGTAAACTTATAGCTGCTGGAGCCTGGAGGATAGGAAAGGATATATTGGTAGTACTGGTGTGAGAAATAACAGGAATCCATGGTTAATTGCTCCAGTGGCCAGAATATGACTGAAAAACTGTTAAAAGGGTCGTTAAACCTTGTTGTTTTACTGTTGCAGACTGCAAGACCAGCAGCAGATCCATTGATGAGAAAAAGGAAACAAGAACTGAATGAAGGTATGATAGATTCTTAAGGTAGTGGAACTGTAATAGTTCAACAACATTTCAGAACACATGATCTTTCACAATGTTGACTAAGGTTTCCTAATGAAAATCATTAGGAAACCCTGGTTAACACTGTTAAAGTTTATTACTTTCAAAACATTACAGAACTATAATGGGTCTGCTACCTTAAATCTCACCTTTTATTCCCCTTCAGACATATAGACTGGTCCAAATAGGAAGAGGGCTGCCGTCATAGTGCAGTGGTAGAGATTTTGACTATCATGCAAAAGGTCCCGGATTCAGTTTTCGATGGCAGCACTGTTTCTTTCCGACATTTTAGGATGATAATTTTAGACCTATGTGGGATAGCAGTTGTAGGCTAGGAAAGGATGTGGTGGTAATACTGGTGTGAGAAATACCTGGAATCTATTGTTAGGTGCTCGATATGCTGCGAGGCATTGTTGAAAGTGTTGTTGAAACCCCATTCAAACAAACAAAACAAAGTAGAAAATGAAAAGTGGATACAATTTGAAAAGCAACCACCCTACTTCTTAGAAAATATTGTTTAAAAACCAGAAATTGCTTGTTTCAAGCAATCTCCTCTTTTACCTCAATATTTTCTTAAGTATAAAATTGCAGAGAAATCAAAATATCAGGGAAAACAGAAGTGTTAAACAAATTACTTATGCATTAATGTAAACAAACTAAAAAGATTTTAGGGTATACACATTTTCTACAATGTTTTCTTACTCTTTTCTTGAGGGGGTTGTTAATATAATTCATGGAAAAAAGAGATTGTTAGGTAATGGTTTGTATACATTATTCCAGGAAATTCTAAAGATGGTAAAAAGGTCAAAATGGAGGATGATGGATTGAGTCCTAGTGAACGGTAAGTCCTTTAAAGTTCTTTTGTTACTGAACCTGTGTGTGACATTTCCAACAATTTGACATGTGCGTGAGGGCCAACATAAACCAACCTTGACTGCCATGTTGTGTAATAAAAAGTTTGCCAGACTTTTAAAGACACTTTTGGACACTATCTTTCTACAAAGCGCAAAAGTGGAGACCCTGGTCAGACTGTGCTGATGCTTGAGTATTTGCTTGGCACACATTCGAAATTGTTCACCCACAGGTATTTTATACATTGATATGTAAAATTATATGACATCTTGTGCAGAAGTTAATTTAACCAGTTGAATATTTTTTATTATATAATTGTATAGTGCGGTTTTATTGACCAGAATCTGACCCCTGCTATATAGATGAATAAAATTCTGATTATTCCAACTATACTTTGTGTGTGCTTTCATAGGAATGAATAACAAACGGTATTGAATGTAATGTATACTTTGGTAATTGATAAAATATGTCAGTTATTGGTATGAAAGCATTTTTTCCACAGAGGTCATTTCTGGTCAAATAAACCAAGGTATAGTAAAACTTATTTGCAGCTATGGAATGGCAGCTTATGGACCAAATCCATTGATTGATAAATATTTATGCCCCCCTTCAAAGAAGAGGGGGTATATTGCTTTTCACTTGTCGGTCGGTCAAAAAGTATGCAAGCTAGAATCATGAAACTTCACAGGTGAATAGATCTCATTGAGGAGAAGTGCAGTACACAAGAACCATAACTATACTCATGATATTTTGTGAGTTATTGCCCTTTGTTGATTGACAAAAAATAGGCTGTTGACCTGCTTTTTGTTGGGGGGGGGGTATTTTCTCATTTAATTGCAAAACTTCAGGTGATATTATAAATAGAATATCTTATTTGTGCTCATAAAACATCAAATTTATTAAACTTGTCATGAAAAACTGATAAACACTAGGTGCAGCCTCGTTTTATATCCGTTTATAAATGACTTGTTTAATAGATATGGTATTAATTGAAGACTCATTCAATCCTCTTATTCTTTTATTTCTTCCAGATTGAAGAATTCTGTGACTCCCTTGTGGAAGTTATCATATGAAGAACAGTTATCAGTAAGTGGTAAATCTATGTATCTTTCTATGCTTTCTGATCAGTTATTGGTTTAAGGTAGTGGACCCTTAATAGTTTGGAAGAAATGAACTTTAACAGTGTTAACTGAGGTTTCCTACGATTTTCTTTTGGAAACCTCGGTCAAAATTGTGAAAGAACGTGTGTTTTGCGGACCTATAACAGTTCCACTACCTTAAACCTATTTTTACATTTATTGGAAAACAAGTTCTTACAACTTAAGATTAGTCCCTCATGATTCTGCTTACTGGAAAAATCACCAGTTCTCGCGCCGAATGTTTGGGACAATGAAAGAACCAAACTCGATAGCTGCTGCTTGGAATCAATTTCAGGACCTTTGGATCAAGAGGCCAGCGCTCTACCTCTAGGCCAAGGACACCACATGATCAATTATAGAGTTTGTTTGGTAAATTTCACCTTATAATTGTACTGGCTAGCAAGTGAAATGAGAAATTTCACATTTTGTCTCATTTTTGCAATAAAGAAATAGAATAATTGTTTGTTTTTGAGCAAGATCCTTTAATATTTCATTTTGTGAACAACAAAAGCTATATATGTTTTTTTCTGCTTTAATCACTTCATCCTTTCTGAATTCATAGCTCAAAAAGAGTTGCTAAGTGTTGTTTCAATTCTAGACCAAATTCAGATTAAACTTTCTCAAATTGCTATTCTTTATATGATGTCATTCTGAGGTCATCTAAACGAATGTTAACATATCATTTGTAATGTAATGGTAGTCAAAATCCTTTTTTAAAGCACAAAAGTGTAACAGAAAAACTGAATCTGTAACTCGATTTTCTTTGATACAAGCTAATCTGAATTTGAGCTGAAATAAAAAAAAAGAAAATAGTAAGCTCATCACAGCTTTGCTTAGTAAAGTTCCCTTTAAAGACTCAGTTTTAAATAAGCTTGTGTTAAAATATTGAAATGTAGACCTATTTTGGATGGCAGCTGGAGGCTAGGCAAAGGATGTAATGGTTCTATTGGTGCGAGAAATACTATGATTCAATTGTTAGGTGCTCCAGCTGCTGCGATATAACTGAAAGATTGTTCAAAGCCGGGTAAAACCCATTCAAACAAACAAAACTTAAAAGATATTGACTGATTCTATATTAATGGGTCAGTGCAAAACAGATGTTTTGGGCTGTGAGACATTGGTTCTCTCACACAGAATATTTCAGAAAAAGGAGGAAGAAATGGTTGGATTTATGAAGAAATATTTAAAACAGATAGAGAAGAATTGTCCTGACTTAAAGCCTCAGGTTTGGGAATGGAGGAAACAGTTTGGTGGAATGCCATGTGAACTGCAGAAAATAAAACCTTCTGTAAGTAAAACCAGAGCTGTTGATCAAAGTGTAGAAATTTTTGCTAATCTTAAAAATGGTACAGTCTATTTCATCAGTGCTTTTCGGTTGTTTATCGAGAAATAACGGTAGATTATCACTTGATAATCTCAACGCAAAAGCAGTGAAATAATCAAAAACTTATACCCTGCTTTTATGCATTTCACCCTATCTGAAGTCATCTATGCTGGGTGAAATAAGTCACAATGAACATTGCATAGCAATCATGTGCAAAATAATGCGCTTTACGAAAATATGTCCAAGAAATTTCACATTTTGTCAGATTTTTGCAATAAAGAAAAAGAATTATCGTATGTTTTTCAAGTAGGATCAATTGCTATTTCATTTTGTGAACAACAAAAGATATATTTTCAGCTGTGACTCCATCACTCGTGAAAGTATAGCTTTTGTTGTTCACTCAATGTATATAAATCGATCTTACACTGAAACAAACACTTATCCTCTATATATTGCCCAGGAAATCATTTCTATTAACCCACCATTTTTATGAAGCTGCGCTGTAAGCAAAATCTCTGAGACAGATCTATTGACATTTCATTTCGTGAACAACAAAAGCTATATTTTTACTTGTAGCTAGGCCACTGGTGAAAATAAAGCTTTTGTTAACCACTCGATGAAATGTGAATTGATCTTGCACTGAAACAAACGATTATCTGCTATGTAATCTCATCCCTAGACCAGTGAAATTACTAAAGGATTAGATGATGCTTTCATCCATTGCAATCTATTTGACAATATGGGCCCAATTAACCCTTTGCTGTTAAATCCTTGCTTTTTACGTGTCTGTGATTTTATGATTGCGAAAACATTGTGAAAAAAGAAGAAATTGCTTCCGACAAGCAATTTCTTCTTTTTCCACACTATTTTCTACCCTCCTGAATGGTTGTTTTTTTAATTAAATCCACTTTAAATTTTTGTCTGCAAAACCTTTGAATTTGGACAGGTCCAAAATTTTGTAAAACAGGAAAGGGTTAACAAATGATGTCATGAAGTTACTGTGTAAATATGTGTAAATGATGTTCTTTCAGAGAACTTGTCCCTAAATTTTCACATTAAATCCAACTTTGGCTTAAAAGAAAAAGAATAACCCTTTATTTTTCATGCAAGATCTAGATTTATTTCCTTTCATGAACAGCAAAAGCTATATTCTTGCTTTTGGCTTTGCCACTTGTGAAAATATAGCTTTTGTTGTTCACTCAAGGAGAGATAAATCTGTCTGACACTCAAACATAAAATTATCCTCTATTTAATTATAGCCTGAGACGGAAGGTTACAGAAATAAATGTGAGTTTACAATTGGTCCAGGGATAGACGGTCAAACTAATGTTGTTGGCTTCAGATTTGGACAGTATTCACAGGGGACAGTCTATGTGGGATCGCCAGAGGAAATCAGCTTTCTGTCGTCAAACATGAAAACTGTTGTCAAGGTAACTACAGTAAACTCAGGATATAACAAGAGATGAAGAGAACATTGTTGATTGTATTGAGTATGAAACTAAAGCACCTAATTGTTCTGCTGGGCTTTAGAATTCCTTAAAGATCCACTTGTCCTGCGGGACAAGTGATTTGGAAAAGTAACTTGTTCTTTCTATTTTTTACTTGTCCTCAGAAAAAATGGAAATTAAGAAGTACCAATGGGAAACTAACAATTAAAAATTTTATCCTCAATAATGTTCGCATGAAATTAATTTCAAAATATTTACTGAAAGGACTTTTTTTTTCAATTTAAGACTTTATCTTTTATCAAATATTCATGCAAACTTGTAAGGAATAAAACATTTAAAAAGTTTGGATCTTCCCAAACTTACAAAAGTTCTCTTAAAACAAAATCCTGTCATAAAACTCTGCTGAAACGTGATATTATTGAATTTCTGCAATAAAAATAGAAACAGATGTTTGAAAAATGTTAGTATGCCTTTCTGTGCGTTCCAAATGCAATCGACGGGCAATACTTACAAAGAATACTTAGGGCAAATCACCGTAAGTCCAGTTGTTTTTGTTTACATTTAAAAATGGGTGTTTCACTTGAATTATAAGAGTGCCTATTTATTGATTGCAACGGCTATTCCAATTGGTTAAGTAATAAACACAGAGATTGGTTGTCAGACTATAAGCCAATCAGATTGGAATTGAAATAATATTCTGCCCCAGTTTCGTTCCTTTGACTTTTGCAATCCCTTTTGAAGTTCCTGTATCATAAAAGAAGTAATTTAGAAATATTTTTGGCAAATAATTAAATCAAGAGGAAAAGAACTAAGAACTGGCACAATCCCTTTTGAAGTTCCTGTATCATAAAAGAAGTAATTTAGAAAAAAACTTTGGCAAATAATTAAATCAAGAGGAAAAGAACTAAGAACTGGCACAATTTTAACTTGTCCAGCTGGACGACCACATAGTAATTAGCACTCATCCTTTCCCAAAGCTAACAAACGGATGAGTAGAATTTTCAAGCCCTGATGCTGTATGAATAAGTGAATTGGGTCCAAACATGAGCGTGAGTAGGTTTTTAGTTTCATTACTCAATGAAATCAATAAGTACTCTCTTCATATCTTTTATTTAATTTCATGAAGCAAGAATGTTATAAATTCTCTTGTACTGTCACTGTGTGCATCCATTGCTGTCAGCACTTTGATTTTCATGTAATTTTACCAAGACTTACATTCAGCATGACGAGGGTTAATTGTACATACTAAACCCCTGGGGCCTGTTTCACTAAAATTCTTGCAAAAAAAATTAATCGCAAGTCAAAATCACAAATCATACATGGTGTTTTCATTCAATGTTAGATTCTGCCCTGCAATATCTTATTGGGATTGTCTTTAGAAGACAAATCCAATGAGATGATGCAAGGCAGAATTAGATATTTAGTTACTACTGTAGAAGCAACTTCAATTTTTGACTTAAGCACAAAATGATTGTTAGATGTTTGGTAAAACGGGCCCTGGATTAGTAATGAGTTTATTGTACATGTAATTAAAATGCTCTTTACTTCAAAAAGTGATAAATATCAATAATATTGTCAACACACATGATATATTCGTATCATTTTCAGAATTTCCAGATTTATCTGTCGAGAAGTAAATATCGAGAGTTCAACCCTGAAAATCACTCGGGACATTGGCGACAGCTGGCTGTACGGACAAGTAGACTCGGACATATTATGGTCATGGTGGATTTTCATCCTCAAAGTTTAGCACAGGTAAATATTTGTTGTAAAAATCCTTATTATACGCTTGTCGAAAGACGGGATGCATCATGTGATCACCCAATATTGGCGGGCTGCACCCAGTTCTTTGTCTGGTGTAAAATTTTGTCACCATTTGTCCGATATATATATAGTATATATATATATATATATATATATATATATATATATATATATATATATATAGAGAGAGAGAGAGAGAGAGAGAGAGAGAGAGAGAGAGAGAGAGAGAGAGAGAGAGAGAGAGATAGAGAGAGAGAGAGAGAGAGAGAGAGAGAGAGAGAGAGAGAGAGAGAGAGAGAGAGAGAAAGAGAGTGTTTTAGTTTGACTACAACATAATAGTCAAAAAGCCTCATTAATTTGGATCTAAGGGGTCCTTTCTTACAGTTTTAGAGTCCCTGCATCAGATATAGTCTATTTCTTTTACGCACTAAACTTGTTTGAAATGAATTTAGTGTTATTCCCTGGTTACAGATTAAAAAAGTACATGTTTTGGATATATATTGACTATTTGGGCCGCACTTTCAGAAAGAATCAAAGACTATTTAAATTGTTTTCTTAAATTATTGACACCCAGGGGGACATTGATACTCACATCAGATGGTTTAGAAGGTCCTGGCAACTTATCCTTTAAAACCCCACAGATGTAATGAATTTGTCACACATAGGCTAAAATAAAGAGATTGTTCAGAAGTGAAGTTTATAAAGATTTTATGTTTTGTAAATTATGCAGGAAGAAATAGAAGCAGAACAAACAAACATCAGACAGTTTTTTACCGAGGGAGATGGGAAAACTACTGGTATTACTAGCTGCTACTTTAGGGCACATACAGAAAAGTAAGCAGCTCATAAGTTAATGGAGAGATTTCACTTTCAAAATGAGAAATTGCATTTTTCCTCTATCAAAATCTATGTTGTGGGTCCTTATTTGAATCATCTCATCACAACATAAATATTTGATGAGAGTACCCACAACATAAATATTTGGTGAGAAATAATAGATTTAGATTGGAGCAGCTCGAGGGTGAGAAAGGATGTCAAGGTAGCCATTGTGAGAGAAATAACACAAATCTATGGTTGGTTGCTCCATCCTTGATTTGACTGAGATTCTGTTGAAACTTCATCAAACATAAAAACATAAAGATTGTGAATACTTCTGTTATAGTCCGTTTGACTTCTATATGGACCAACCTTTTCATCAATTACATAAAATTGCGTTTGGATAAAGGATTTGTATGTAGTAAAATCTAAATTTCAGCTTAATACCATTCCAAAAAATATTTTTTGAAAATAAAATGATTTCAAAATAATGATTTTGTCTATCTAGTTAATGTTAATATTTTCGCATTATCCATTCTTAAACACGAGGGGTGATGGAGGCTGTTCAATAGTAAGAACATGTCAACATATATAGTAAAAACACGTGGTTTTATACTAAACTTTTGACAGCTGAAATGTCCATTATTCCTTATTTGGACATGCTAATTAGCATATCGACGGTCATGTCATCTTTAACTTAAATAGCACGTGATTTTTACCGTTAGTACTCACCTTTTCATCAAGTTTTCCTCGTGAAATTCCCAACTACTTCGTTTAATAATGCTTTTTGATTGGTCTTAACAAGTAAATATAGGGTTCATCTCAGAATGAATAAAATCAATAATCAATTATCTGGTCAAACAGTTTCTGAAGAAAGAGAGAATATACACAGATTTGATATCCAACGGTAGCAAAAGTCTTAGACAACCTTAATTATATTGAAAAACTCGATTTTATAGTAAAACAATTCACTTAAAATCTTACTCTTTTGACTCGACCCCTATGCAAATCAGTACTATTTTTAGTTATACAATTCGCTGTTCCGTTTAATACAGTAACAAGTAGGTATGAAATGCTGAAAGTTAACATGTAGACGGATGGACAAAATCATTATTTTACATTCAAAAATTCTGAAAAACAAAATTCGTCATGGTATTAGCTGGAAAAAATGATATGACAAGAAAAATATGCGTTTCATTAATTAATTTCTGAGATTTTCGGCGAAATGTTGGTCCATATAGAAGTCAAACGGACTATACATTGAGATAAATGATATGAGCCTGTGCGTGACATTTGACATATGCTTAAGAGTCAACATAAACCAATCTATACTACAATGTACATGTAGTAAAATTTAAGTTTGTCTGACTTTCTAAAGATATTTTTGGACCCTATCTTTCTACAAAGTGAAAAAGTGAAGACCCTGGTCAGACTGTGCAGATGCACAGGCTAGCCAGAGTGTTTGCTTGGCGCACATTTGAAATCGTTGGAAATGTCACGCTCATACTCATACTATATCTTCATCATTCCATCTCCATCATGACATTATACTGATATTGAAGCATTTTTCCATAGAGGTCAAGTTTGGGTCAAATAAACCAAGCTACAACAGATCCTATACTGAAATCGTTATTTATCAGGGTGTTTTAAATCAACATCTTGGCCAAATAGGCATATTCGAAGGCAAAAGTGTTTTACAAATATATTTTAACTACATTGAATAATATTTTTTACTCAACTGAGCACAACATGCTCAGGGGGAGCTATTAGGATCACCCTGAGTGTCATCCGTCGTGCGTAGTCAACAATCTTAAAAACTTCTTCTTCTACTGAACCACTGGACTGATTTCAATGAAACTTTGTCAGAATGTTCCTTGGGTGACCCTTTTTAAAAGTTGTTTGGAAAATTCTGATAAATCAGAAATATGGGCGTGGCAGAGAATGAACCACTGGGCCGATTTTAATGAAACTTAAATGATAAATTTCAGGTGAGCGGTTTAGAGCAAATCTGGCCCTGTTGTTTAGTTGTGTTCTTGCTTAATGCCATGCTTGTTCAAGACTTGTCTTTCATATTATTTCCTGCCACTTCAAGCATTTTAAGCTTGAATATATTGACTTGCTATGAAGGTACCTATTAATAAAATACCCTTGCCAGTGTATTAGTCATGGTAAACTATCAGAATGACAATGCCAAGTGTCATGCTAATTTCAAGGTCATTTAAACTGTATTTCCAGGATGACAGGAGCGCCTTCAGATGTTCCCTACAAACTCATTTTTGGAGATGAAGTATGTATCAACTATGCTTAATAAATGTGACCCATAATGCGAAAAGGGACCATCTGGATATTGCGTAAAGTGTCGACTCAAGTCTGACTGAGTGGACTGCGCAGACTGATAAGAGTCAGAATTTTTTCGCAATGTGCTTATTTTCTGAATCTAGAATTATCAATCTACCTTCCAGTGAAAGAATTTTTGAAATACGACCTCTGTTGACCTTTGCTGGACCCAATCTCTTTTTCAAATATTTGTTTTACAGAATTTCCAGATGGTCCCTTTATGTGTGACAGATCACATATCACTTGGTATCAATCTTTGCATAAAAAACTGCATACAACAAACCACATCTCATCTCGCACTACATATTTGTTTTAAACCCTTGTCATGCTGAACCCAGAATATTTCTGAATATATGTGCAGTCTGCTGTTAGTCTACACCACCTATTTCTGACTTTCAAACCAGAATATTCAATAGATTTAGTTTTTCAAATAAAAATTGACCTACAGTTGGTACTTTCAGAGCATTTTGCCCTTTGACTATGATGAAAATTTTTAGCCAAAATTTATTTAGCATGTCAATGGTTAATTGTGACTTTTTTAAAGCTTCTTGAGGCCCAGAAAGGAGTTTAAGGTAGCATTTGTGTGAGGAATATCAAGAATTCATGGTGAGGTGCATGAAACTATGAAATAATAATGAAATACTGTAGAAAGGTGCATCAAGACCTATTAAACCAATCAACCAATTGATTTTACTGGCATTGTTATACAAAAACTTCTAACATTTTTGATATACAAAACATGTTGTTAATGAAAATGCTCACTTGAAACTTCTAATATAATGATCAGTTACAAAATCACAGTAAAATAGAATCTTCTAGATATTTTGCTGAAAAAGGTATGGTAGACTTTCAAGATGATAGCTCTTTTAATGATTTGTGTAGTGTCAAATTGATTCTTCCATCACATTTTAAATGGTGCAGCCATCAAAGGGCAGTGGTAGCTCATCAGACTATCATTCTAATGGTCCAGGGTTCGAATCCCAATGGTAGCACTCATTCTTTCTGACTAATTGTCTTTCACCAATGGGTCGATAATCGTAGACCTATGTGGGATAGCATCTGGAGACTAGGAAAGGATGTAATGGTGGTACTGGTGTTAGAAATACCAGGATTCCATTGTTAGGTGCTGCAGCCAACGAGATAAAACTGAAAGATTGTTGAAAGCGGCATAAAAACCCAATCACACAAAACAAAACATTTGAAATGGTGCTATTGTTTTTTATTGCAGTGTATAACAGAGTGTTTACTAGAAATGGAGTTCAGAATATCACCAAATGCATTTTTTCAAGGTACTTAATATATAACCTTATTATGCCCCCCCTTTGAAGAAGAGGGGGGTATATTGCTTTGCACTTGTCGGGAGGTCCGTCGGTAGTTCGGTCCGTCCGTAGACTGTTTTTTTGTCCGGATCATATCTCAAAAAGTATGCAAGCTAGAATCATGAAACTTCACAGGCGGATAGATCTAATTGAGGAGAAGTGAAGTGCATAAAAACCCTAACTCTACTCAACATATTTTGTGAGTTATTACCCTTTGTTGATTGACAAAGAATAGGCAATTGACCTGCTTTTATGGGGCGGACATAAATGTTTTACAAACATCACTTGTCTTGTTTTTTATACCCTTGCATTGATAGATCAGGCACATATGATCCTGTGCGTGAGATTCCCAATTTCAAATGTTTGCAAAGCTAAGACTCTGACCAGCCTGTGCATCTGCACAGTCTGACCAGAGTCTTCACTATGTGCCTTGTAGATAGATAAAATTTCAGAGTATCTGTAGACAATCAAGTAAACTTAATATTTACAGTATAAGGCTGTCTATGCTGCTCTATGTTTACACCTCACAAACATTTCAAATTGCTGGAAACGTCACACACAGGCTCATATTGTTTTTGTCCTGCCTGTTGGTTCCCAAAAACTATTACAATGGTCATAACTTTTGATTGGTATGGGACTGAGTCTTCATAACTCATATGAGTTTTACTTGTGACACGACCTTTCTGTTGTCTCCTTTTTCAAGGTCATAAGTCAAGGTCATTTTCAAAGGTCAAATATCTTGAAATTACTGAAAATTAGTAAGGGGGGAGGGGGGGAAGCAAATATTGTCATCCTGAACAAAAAGCCTTGAAAATTAAGTAAATTGAAATAAATGACACAATAATTAGGAAGCACTGATTTTTGTCTGTCAGACTGTTTCCCTTGAGATTTAAACTCATTAACAATTAGGGATCAAAAGGGAAAATGAGGAGGTAAATACTTGATTAAGAACCCTATATTGTCTGTTTCAGGTCTTGCATTGTGGATAATTTCTAACTTAAAGCATCAAGAGTATTTTGATGGTCCTATGTGAAACAGATGAAATCTGCCTTTAAGTATTTTGGCACTTGCAATTTGAGGGTTTGGCACAAGAGTGCACTAAGTGTATATACATTGTATACACTTAGTACACTCTTGCAGTGAACCCTAGAATTTTAACACAAAGGGCTATTAATTTCTTTATCTTGTCAATTTCAATATCAGACTCTGTCATTATGTATATTTTAACGTTGATCTTATTCTTTTGAGTCAAAGAAACAGATTTCTTCATTAAAGGTAACAATATACAATATACAAAATACTAAAGCAGATTATGGATTCAATGTGAACCTGTGGGTGACGTTTTCAACAATTTCAAATGTGCGCTAAGCAAAGACTCTGGCCAGCCTGTGCATCTGCACAGTCTGACAAGGTTCTTTACTTAGCGCTTTGTTGAAAGATACTGTCCAAAAGTGTCTTTAGACAGTCAGGCAAACTTCTAATTATACTACCTGGCAGACAAGGTTTGTTAATGTTGGCCTTTCATGCACTTGTCAAATTGCTGGAAATGTCACAAAGAGGCTCATATTTCAATGATTCAGTGCAAAACTATTTGCAAATAATTATGAGCCTTTAAAAAAGGTGCTAACAAGTTAAATGAGCCTTTGAATGACATTTTCAACAATTTGAAATGTTCGTGAGGGGCAAACATTTGGTAGCGTACACAGACACATACTGTAAATATAAGGTTATATGATGGCCTACAGATACTTTGAGACCTTATCTATCTACTAAGGCTCAAATAGTTTTGCATGAGCCATTCAAGATGCATATCTATATTTCCAGTAAACACCGCAGCAGCCGAGGTTTTGTACAAACAGGTGGCTGAATGGTGTGGGATATCAACATCATCAACAGTGTTAGATGTTTGTTGTGGGACTGGTACTATAGGACTCACAGTAGCTAAGGTGAGTTACTATAGGACCTAAAGAGTCCTCTATTATCATTTATTACAAAAATCATGAACTGATCTAGATATTAGTTGTGGAACTGGTACTATAGGACTTACAGTAGCCAAGGTTTGATATATAAGACTCCTGATTAAATTATATATCAACATCATCAATAGTGTTAGATGTTTGTTGTGGAACTGGTACTATAGGACTTAAGGTTTGTTATATAAAACTCCTGATTAAATTATATATCAACATCATCAACAGTGTTAGATGTTTGTTGTGAGACTGGTACTATAGGACTCACAGTAGCCACGGTTTATTATATAAAACTCCTGATTAAATTATATATCAACATCATAAACAGTTTTAGATGTTTGTTGTGGGACTGGTACTATAGGACTCACAGTGGCTAAGGTGAGTTATTATAGGACCCAAGGAGTCCTATATTTTCAGTCTGTACAGAAATCACCAACTTAACCAGGTGTTTGTTGTTGGACTGTAACTATAGGACTCACTGTGGCTAAGATTGATTATTTATGACTCTTGATTTCATTAGATATCAATATCATCAACAGTGTTAGATGTTTATTTCTGCACTGGTTCTATAGGACTCACAGTAGCTTAGGTTTGTTATATAGGACTCACATAAACCACTTGATTACATTATTTACATTATATATCAACATCATCAAGTGTGTTAGATGTTTGTTGTGGAACTGGTACTATAGGACTGACAGTGGCTAAGGTGAGTTATTATAGGACCCAAGGTAGTGTTGGGCAATCGGAACAGTAAATCAACTAATGATCGATTGTACATTTCTTAGAAATTAAATACATCACTCCCAGTATCATCCTTTGAAAAAAAGAGTGTTAACGTTTATGACCTTAACTCATGACCTTTAGACTCTTTCTGCAGATTTTTTCTACCAACTTCATGGCTCAGCATGAAACAGTTGTAACTGCCTATAAACATATAGGCAGTTACAACTGTTCCATGCTGAACCATCAAACTGATGTCGGTTTCCAAAACAATATAGAATGGCTTTCATTTATGCATTTGGAACTGATTAATCGATTGTGAAATTTCTTAGTCAATTATCACAATAGGAAGTCCAAACCAACTGATTATAGATGAAAGTCAATTAATCTGCCCAACACTAACCCAAGGAGTCCTTTATTATGGATTTGTACAAAAAATCACCCCCTGAACGAGATGTATGCTGTTGGACTGTCAATATAGCACTCACAAGTCAAACTTTGAAAAAATGCTGTTTTGGGGCATAAATGTTTTATTAACACATCTTGTTATTCTTGCAGTCTGTTGAGAAAGTGATTGGAATAGAAATGTGTTCAGAAGCCATTCAAGATGCCAAAATTAATGCTGAGAGAAATGGTAAGATTCTTAACTGTTAAGAGGGAGGGGTAGATATCAATATTTCTAAATTTTCTGAATACCAAATAAAAAACATATTCAAATAATTTAATTTAATTGGGTCCATCAAAATTTTGGCATTCTGATTGGATGAAAAAAAAAAATTTTTATTAGCTCGGCTGTTTTCGGAGAAAACCCGAGGTATTGCTATAGCCTTGGTGTCGTCGTCGTTGTCGTCGTCGTTGTCGTCGTTGTCGTCGTCGTTGTCGTCGTCGTGCGAAAACTTTGACATTTTGTGATAATTTTGGAATGGTAAGTGAAAGGGCCTTCATATTTCACATGATGATTGCCTTGGACAAGCACTTTCCATTGGTACCAAGTTCAAGGTCATCAGTCAAGGTCAAGGTCATTTTTCAAGGTCAAACTTGTGAAAAAAAGGCAAAAAATTTGACATTTTGCCATTACTTTGAATGGTAAGTGATAGGGCCTTCATATTTCACATGATGATTACCTGGGACAAGCACTTTCCATTGGTACCAAGTTCAAGGTCATCAGTCAAGGTCAAGGTCATTTTTCAAGGTCAAACTTGTGAAAAAAAGGCGAAAAATTCAACAGGCCATTGCTTTTGAATGGTAAGTGATAGGGCCTTCATATTTTCACATGATGATTCCATGGGACAAGCCCTTTCTATTGGTACCAAGTTCAAGGCTATCAATCAAGGTCAATGTCATTTTTCAAGGTCAATTTTTTTTAAAAATATTGCGCATTCTGACATTCAAATTTTCACATTTAATCATATCTTTACCATAACTTGCCATTCTTTTCAAATTTTTTACCATGTGATCTTTTATAAATGAATCAAGCTTTATGAATAATCTCACTTTTTAAATATTTTACATATTTTTCTGTTTCCTGTGTTTTGTATATGTCCTTCTAATCAATCAGTTTTGCTTATTCTCTACTGACATTTACCTTGGCCGTTTTTGGAGGCAATCCAAGGTATTGCTATAGCCTTTGGGTTGCTGCCATTGTTTCCGTTTAAGAATAACATCAATTTGTGATCATTTAACACCTCTTATAGTTCCTGTATTTTGTACTATTACTAATAATCAATGAGTTTTGTTTTCTTTCTACTGATATAGCCTATGTTTAATCATAAAAAGGTGAGTTCCAATTTTTGTTTAGTTTCTCTTTCATACTAATGGAAAATTTAATTAACTAATATATATATAGTTATAGTTATAACTTATACAAACAAACTTCTCTATTTAATTTCAATACAATAAGCAGACATATTTATTAATTTTAAACCCTATTGTACAATTATTGCAAACTTGAAATTCAACATTATTCTATACTTACAGCTTCTTACATCCATCTTGTGAGTATGTAAGTTTCAATGTTAAGCTTTGCAAATGGCTAGTATTTACACAATCACACTAAATACTTCTATTTTTAAAAAAAAACAACAGCAATATTGAAAATCGATTGGTTGTGTAAAAACTAGTATTTGTCATGATAACTGCAAACAGTTTGGACATTAAATGCCAACTGACATTGTTGAATAAACATTGTTCACTTATATTAACCAAAAACTTACATTTCGAGTTAACAAAAACTTTCATAGCCAATTTACTTTTAAAATATGTATGACAGTTTCTTTTAAAGATAGGCAGTTTCCACTCAAGGTCAACAATGTGCATATTTAATCTTTGTAATTATTCTGATATACAGTACATGTACTTTCACATTTTTAGGAGCCTAATGTTGATTTTTATCCTTTTTCATCTAACTCTATTCTACAAGTACAAAAAAGTTTCTTTATTTTCAGAGTGATTCAACCTGATGAGATGTCTTACCTATTAGGGAACAAGGGGAGCCACATCTACAGTGGAAATGGTGAACAGACATGTATTAACTGTAAACGTGTTTTTTCGTCTGTAAAGACTCTGCTCAACCATAAATGTGCCCACTGTTTGAAATGTAAAAGAACTTACACAACATACAGACGCTATCAAACACATCTGTGTAAACACTCAGAGGATAGGCACATTCAACTTCAAACTCATTCTACAACAAAAGAGCTTACAAAAATGATTGACACAGTACTTCTGATAACAGATGATGTTATCTGCCAAGTCCTAACTATTTTGAGAGCTTCATATCCATCAGTTACAGTGGGAGATATTCTTCCAGGAGAGGTACAAGCCATTTTACTATACACTGTACAACCACCACCTAGAGTTCCTGTAGATACCCATGCTGTAAATATTCACTTTAATAATGGACATTGGATCACTTCATGGCAGGATCCCTGTACTAGAACTATACATATACTTGACTCATTATATTGTGACTCTAGAGTGGCAGACATCTTACCTCAACTACGATTGTTTTATAACATTAACTTGAATAAAGTTGTGTATGAAAATTGTGTTAGCCAACAAACGTCTGCAAACTGTGGAGCATATGCAGCAGCATTTGCTTATTACTGTTGTCAGCATGTAAATCCAGTCAACATACCACTAGATGAATCTCAAATCAGAAATGATCTTAGAAATTCTATCTCAAATAACAGAATGGTAAAGTTCACTACACTTGCAAGGCAAGAAAATATATTAAGAATGCACTCAATCAGACAAAATATGTTGTACAAGGAGAAAGAGAAATTACAGAAAAGGATAACAAGATCTTCTACTGAAATCAAACAACAAGAGAAAAGTCATAAGCAAATAAAAAGATTGTGTTCAATGTATAGAGAGCAAGAGAAGCTACACAAACAAGAAAAAAGATCTTCTCCTCAATACAAACAAAAGGAGAAGCTACAAATGCAAGGAAAGCGATCTAACGTTCTATACAAACAGAAAGAGAAGCTACACAAACAACAGAAGCGATCAGATCTACAGTTCAAACAGAAAGAGATGCTACACAAACAAGAACAGCGAACTAATTTACAGTACAAACAGAAAGAGAAGCTACACAAACAAGAAAAAAGATCTTCTCCACAATACAAACAAAAAGAGAAGCTACAAATGCAAGAAAAGCAAACTAACCTTCTATACAAACAGAAAGAGAAACAACACAAACAACAGAAGCGATCAGATCTACAGTTCAAACAGAAAGAGAAGCTACACAAACAACAGAAGCGATCATATCTACAGTTCAAACAGAAAGAAAAGCTACACAAACAAGAACAGCGAACTAATCTACAGTTCAAAGAGAAAGAGAAGCTACACAAAAAAGAAAAAAGATCCTCTCCACTATACAAACAAAAGGAGAAGCTACAAATGCAAGGAAAGCGATCTAACGTTCTATACAAACAGAAAGAGAAGCTACACAAACAACAGAAGCGATCAGATCTACAGTTCAAACAGAAAGAGATGCTACACAAACAAGAACAGCGAACTAATTTACAGTACAAACAGAAAGAGAAGCTACACAAACAAGAAAAAAGATCTTCTCCACAATACAAACAAAAAGAGAAGCTACAAATGCAAGAAAAGCGAACTAACCTTCTATACAAACAGAAAGAGAAACAATACAAACAACTGAAGCGATCAGATCTACAGTTCAAACAGAAAGAGAAACTACACAAACAAGGTAAAAGGACATCAAAGGAATATAAAGAGAAAGAAAAACATTGTAAAAGACAGAAAAGACAAAGTATTGAATATTGCCAGTCTGAGAAAGAACTTAGAAAAGTTAGATCCCAAACAAACATTATCAAACAGTTTCATGACAGTGTCAGAAAAGGTCCAGTGTTTACATGTACATGCTGTGAGCAAATATGGTACAGAAATAATGTTGTAAAGGCCTCTTCCATGGCTTTCTCGGATGAACTGCAACAGAGATGCATAGTGAATGGTGTCAAAAGTTTTGATGGTGTTCAGTACTTGTGCTCAACTTGTAAGAACTATTTATCAAAGAATAAATTACCACCTCTCAGTAAAGCTAATGGTGTCATGTTCCCAGAAAGACCAATTGAATTGGATCTTACACAACTAGAAGAGAGACTTGTGTCTGCACAAATCCCATTTATGCATATAAGGGAACTACCAAAGGGAGGACAAGCAAGTTTAACCGGAAATATTGTCAATGTACCAACAAATATCAATAGAACAGTTACCAGTTTACCTAGGACAGAGGATGAGTATGATTGTATTGCTGTTAAGTTGAAAAGAAAGCTTTCTTTCAAGCACCATTATTTATATGAATATATAAGACCCCATCAAGTGAAGAAAGCCATTCATTGGCTAGTTGAGAATAGTGCTCTTTATAAGGCAGAGGGAATTACAATCAATCATAGCTGGTTACCTTCTACTAGTAGTACTGATGTCACTGGTGATGCATCTGGTCATATCAATACTAACTTGGACACTGATACCTCTTCACAAAGAAATATTCAAATGAATACTGATAAGAATAATAATATTGATCAACACATGATTTTGACTAGAAACAATGAACTAACCTGTCAAACAGTCAACAATGGAACCAATGGTTCTTCTGTAACTACCACTTCTGATAGTCTTACTACAACTGCTACTGGACAGTCTGCAAACATATCAAATACTTCCACTGACACAAATGTGAACACAGACAATACACAAACAGATGGCCCAGAAATGTTTGAAAGGGACGCTAGTGATGCAGGACTAAGAGACACAATGCTACAACCAATGGATATGATGGAGGATAGTCGAGATATACTATCTGTAGCACCAGGTGAAGGAAGTTCTCCAGTCAGCATATTCCTTGACAGAAACGCTGAATCTCTGGCTTTTCCAAGTCTATTTTGTGGTCAGAAAAGGAAAAACCCAAATGAGCATGAAGTGAAAGTCTACATTAGTGACTTGTTCAAATCAGAATTACGCAGAGCTGATAGACGTGCAGCAGGTCATATTGGGGATATTTTCTATAAGCTTAAATACCTGCAGATGAAGCATATTCTGGATAAGGCCTCAATTTGCCTACGAAAGACATGCAATGTGGACCAAAATTTGACAGCTGGTTTTCTCAAGAATACAGAAAATTTGAGTAACATTATACACACTGATTTGGGGTTTAGGATCTTTAGAGACCTAAGGGGATCACCACCTTATTGGGAGAAAGTGAAAAAGGATCTGTTTGCCTTATTAAGATTTCTTGGCATTCCAACATGGTTTGCTTCATTTTCTTCAGCAGATACAAGATGGGTACATCTCCTGCAAATACTTGGCCAGACCGTTGATAAGAAAGAATACACAGAAGAAGAAGTGAAGCAATTTTCTTGGTTTAAAAAACAAGAACTTGTTAAAAAGGACCCAGTCACATGTGCCAGGCATTTTGATTACCAGGTTCGTTCATTTATTTCTCAAGTCTTGTGCAACTCATCACATCCTATTGGTCACATTGAGGACTTTTTCTATAAAGTGGAATTTCAAATGAGGGGATCTCCACATATACATATGCTTATTTGGGTCAAAGACGCACCAAACTTTGATAAGGATGAAGAGAGAATAGTAACTGACTTTGTCAATCAGTATGTCACTTGTGAGAGTTCAACTGAAATTTCTGATCTTATTCAACTACAGATGCATTCACACTCTCGAACATGTAAAAAGAACGATAAACCAGTTTGCAGGTTTAATTTTCCACTACCACCTATGTCACAAACTTGTATTTTACTTCCTCTAGAAGAGGATTTTGGGGATAAGGATTTGCACATAAATACCTGGACCAAAGTTGCTACGTTCCTGCGGAATTTAAGACAGGAAAACAGTAACATGACCTTTTCAGAATTTTTACATGAAGTCCAACTTACAGAAGACCAATACATTATTGCTGTAAGGTCAACCTTATCTGCTCCAAAATTGTTCCTGAAGAGAAGTCCAGGAGAAGTACGGGTGAACAGCTACAATCTAACACTGTTAAAAGCATGGCGAGCCAATATGGACCTCCAATATGTGCTTGATGCTTATAGCTGTGCAATGTATATTGTTAGTTATGTTGCTAAAAGCCAAAGAGGAATGAGTAATCTCATGTATCATGCTGCTAAGGAGGCCAGAGAAGGGAATAAAGATATCCGTGAACAAGTCAAGTTTATTGGAAACAAGTTCCTGAACAATGTAGAAATTTCTGCACAGGAGGCTGTCTATTTCATTCTTCAAATTCCACTTTACAAATCATCACGAGATGTACAGTTCATCAATACCAGCCCATTACACAAGAGGTCGGTGATGTTGAAGGATTTCTCTATCATCAAAAATTTACCAAATGAATCTACAGATGTAATAGCTGAAGGTGTTCTACACCACTATGCTACTAGACCTACACAACTACAGCAGACATGTCTAGCTGATTTTGTCTCATGCTACAGACGAGTTAGAAATATGAAGACAACATGTAACACAGCTTCAAACACTTGTATGGATTTCCATAATTCTGATGATGAAGATGGGTATGAGGGTGCTGATAGTTTCTCAGGAATATCAACTGGTGATGGTTACACAATAGTTAAAAGAAAGAAACAGCAGTGTATAAGGTATGTGAGATACCATCCTGATAAAGATGCTGAGAATTACTACAGAGAGTGTTTAATGTTGTTTGTTCCATGGAGAAATGAAAATCAAATAATGGGTGATTCTGAAACTTACTTTGAAGAATATCAAAAATTCATGCAGACAAATGGTGACTTCAAACTGAAGATGGAAGAATACCAGCACAAATCACAACAAATAGATGAAATGGAGGATCACCTTGAACAGATAAATGATGATATCCTACAAGAGCAGTGGAGTCGGGTTGCACCAAACACAGAACATGTTGAAGAAGAATGTGCTATGATACAGGTCAGTTCAAGTTATGTAGATAAAGATGACTTAGGTCACCAGAATACAGAAGCTGCAGAATTGAATACAGGACTAGGTATTAGCAGTAATTCTGCAGATGCAGAAAGCTTCATAATCAATTTAATTCCGGATGACGAGTACTACAATCTGCTCTCTATGCTAAATGAAGACCAAATAGCTTTCTTCTATTATGTTCTAGACAGAGTGAAGAATCATCCTGGTGAACCATTCTTTGTTTATCTTGGAGGAGGAGCTGGTGTTGGAAAAACAGCTGTTACAAAAGCAGTATACCAAATGTTACTTCGGACACTCAACAAGACACCTGGTGCCAACCCAGATCAACTCAAAGTATTACTTGGAGCACCAACGGGCAAGGCTGCCTTTCTGATTGGTGGGAATACTCTACATCATATCTTTCATATTCCTGCCTCACAAGGACTCAAATACAAAAGTTTGGCTCATGAGAAGCTAAATTCACTTAGATGCCAATTTGCGCATGTTAAAGTCATCATTATAGATGAAATTTCAATGGTTGGCAACAAGATGTTTAATTTTATCAACCAGCGCCTTCGGGAGATCATGGGTAATACAAAGGACTTTGGTGGACTGTCTGTGATAACTGTTGGGGACTTTTATCAGCTAAAGCCAGTGTTTGACTCATGGATATTCAAGAACTTGAGTGATGATTATGGACCCCTTGCACGAAACCTGTGGACTGAATTATTTCATGTTTTCTTTCTTACAAAGATTATGCGACAAAAAGATGACTTGCTATATGCTCAGTTATTGAACCGCCTTCGTACTGCTAGTCACACCGAGGCTGATATACAGCTTCTAAAGACTAGATGTATTACATGCTCATTTCCTTCACCTGAATATCCCATAGATGTTCCCCATATTTTCACAACAAATCCAAAAGTGGACTTACACAATCAACGTATCTTTGACTTGGCAAATGATTTGGACAAGATCACTGTTAGAGCCTGGGATGTTGTACTGGGAGACAAACCTGATGATGTCAAAAGAAGAATTCTTGATGTTGTACCAAATGACCTTTCAAAAACAATGGGATTGTGTTCAAAGCTACAGATAGCAATCGGCTCTAGAGTTGAAATATCAACCAATGTAGATGTACAAGATGGTTTATCCAATGGTGCCTGTGGTGTAGTTAAGACAGTAACAAATGCTAGATCTACTACTGGAGCAACTATTTGGGTGAAGTTTGACTCAGAAGATATTGGTAGAAAACTAAGGCAAACTGCTAATTAAACTAGACAAATTTGTTATGGTTGGACTCCCATCACACAATTGAAAAGGCAATTTCCAGTTGGACGATACAAGAATGCAGAAGTTCTGCGATCACAGTTTCCACTAAGACCGTCCTCAGCTAAGACGGCTCATCGCTGTCAAGGTGATACTCTCCATTCTGCTGTTGTAGATTTTGAGGGATGGGCTCCAAGCCACTCACACTATGTATCCCTGAGCAGGGTAACTAGCCTGAAGAATATCCACATTATGACCTTGAATGAAACTACAATACATGCTAGCAAGAGTGTCAAAGAAGAATTGAAACGCCTAGCAAAAGAAATGCCTTTAAAGCAAACATTGCAGTTTCCAGTAAAAGATCAAAACAGAATTCTTGTTCTTTTTCATAATGTACGTGCCCTGAAACCTCACTTGAGAAACATTCAGAAAGATCCCTACTATTCTTTTGCAGATGTTTTAGTGTTTGTAGAGACTCGTTTAAGTAGTAAAGACAGCAATGAATGTATTTCTATTGAAGGCTATACTATATACAGACATGATTGTCCCCATCATGGTAACCCTATGTATGGTGTTGTCGTATACTCAAGGATACCTCTTCATCAAATCTCAGTAGCCAGGAGTACCGTGACATCAGGTGTAATTGAAAGCATAAGCCTTGTTATAGAGACTTTTGGTGTAACTGTTGTTGGGTTATATGTATCACCTCATATTAAAACTTCAAACTTGTGGACCTTCTTGGGCCAAGAAATTGCCAAGCTTCAAGGACAGATTCTTTTGATGGGTGATTTCAACATTGATCTGAACAAAGTAAAGCCACAATATCCTCCTTGGTTGCAAGTCTTACGACAATGTGTAACTTCTTCAACTACGGAACACAAGTCCATATTGGACCATATATACACAAATATTCCAGAAGAAGAACTACATACAGGAGTGTTTGAGACATACTTCAGTGACCATAAGCCAATATGGGCATGTGTAATAACTAACTGACTAGACATTAATGTAATTTGTGATTCTGAAATAAATTGTTAATTGTGTAACAAGCAAAGTAGCATTGTTAATTGAAACTATAAACTATTTCAAAACAAAGTGTTCAAAGTTCAATATTGTAAAGAGAAAAAAAATGGAGATCATCAAGCAGATTTCAAAAATATATACACAATTGTGAAATATTCCAGTAGTGTTAAATGATTCATGAAGATAAGAGGCAACATTCCAACATTGGACAATGGTATAAAAGAAATTAAACACAAAAGACAGGTATGGTAATTTTTCCATTACATCACTGATATAACTTTTGTCCATGAATAAATTATATTATAATGCCAACATGCATAAATTATAAATGATAGATGAATAGAAAAATATTTTCTTCAAATTTAGATGTGATCACATGCAAAAGATTTGAAAAAGGCCCTACAGCCGAGCGTTGGCACCCGTATGCGGTGCTCTTGTTTATTAATGAAAACAATTTTGAGTATGCAGCTATTTTGTGAGCACCAGCAGAAGAATAGCAACATTAGAAATCTGTTTCTTTTTGGATAAATCTTTACACTTTTACTTCTTGATATTAAATTTTTTAGAGATGAAGAGAGTACTCATTTATTTTATGGAGGAATGAAACTTAAGACCCAATCACACTCATGTATGAATCCCGCTTCGTGTATTCATATGATGTGATAAGGTTTTTAGTTTCATTCAATTAATACTTTCTTCATCTCTTAAACAAACTCTCAAAACATAAATATGAGTTTAATACATTGTATGTTCTTAAAGTTAATCTCACAAGCAAAAACTTTAGATGATTTAAAAAATGAATGAAAAAATAGATTTTTTTAAACTAAAGCAGGCAATGAAACTACCCTCTTCGGGGACCAAAACTCGTGACTTTAGAAATTAGTTTAACATTTTTCTAAGGAATAATTTTTAAAAACTCACTGGTATATCTGTTTTAGTCACTTTAGAATTGGGTTTTAGAAAATTGAGGCTGTGTGCGAGATTTCCAATTTCAAATATGCACAAGGCAAGGACTCTGAACAGTCTGTGCATCCGCACAGTCTGTCCAGAATCTTCACTATGCGTTCAGTAGATAGATAAGATCTCAAAGTATATGTAGACTATCAGTTAACTTTATATTTACAGTATACCACTTTCTACGCTTCTCAATGTTTGTACCTCACAAAAATTTTAAGATTGTTGAAAACATCACACACAAGCTCAATTGATATGTACTCATCTATAGCTACTCTTCTTGTTTTATATAGTAAGTACACATTCACTTATTTTTGACAAATAATTTTCTATTTATATGTAGGTGTAGAGAACGTGACCTACCATTGTGCCAAAGCAGAAGATGTTATGAAGGACATCACTAGATCTGTACGATCATCTTCCGATGTTGTAGCCATTGTTGATCCTCCTAGAAGTGGACTACGTAAGCTTATTATTCCTTTTAAGAAAGTGGAACCGTAATAGTTTCACAACATTTCAGAAGTCATTAACTTTAACTGTGATAACAGAGGTTTCCTAATTGTACCATTAGGAACGCTCGATTGACATTGCGAAAGATCATGATTTCCGAAATGTTGTGGAACTATAATGGGTCCAATACCGAAATACTATCTGCTTTATCCCCTGGCGCAGCACATATCCTTTTCCATATTTTGCCCAACCACAATGGAGAGTAGTTGTAAACCTAAGTGGGAAAGAAGCTGTAGGCTAGGATGGATAAAATGGAAGTGCTTGTGCAAGAAATAGCAGGAATCCATTGTTAGGTGTTCCAGGCCCTGATACAGAATAGAGTGATTGTTAAAAGCAACATTAAACCCCATTAAGAAAAACAAATTCTTTCTATACTGTGGCATTATGACATACTCAGCTGAAAGTATATTGTTATGACAAAAAAATGCTTGAAATAACCATGATGGATAGTATTGGGCTAACACGGATGTAATAACACTAGTATAATAGCTGTGTAAATGAGCATAAAGCATGAAATGATATCATAAGGTATGTGATGACGTCAATTCTCAGAGAAGTGATTGTAATTATGCAGAAATTTATTTAATGAACTTGATTTAGCACAAAAATTAAAATAAGGTTATATCTTAAATACAGTTAAACTTCGGTAGCTCGAACACCTTGGGGACTTGATAATTTGTTCGAGAGATCAGTTGTTCGAGCAATCCACAAAACTGCAAAGCTACCAGAAGATGGAAATGCACCACATCCGGTAATACATCGTATCCGAATATACTTATACTAATTCGGTTTTTCAATTTCACTTTTTATGCCCCCGCATCGATAGATTGGGGGCATATTGTTTTATTCATGTCCGTCTGTCTGTCTGTCCGTCTGTCTGTCCATCTGTCTGTCCGTCCGAAAACTTAACCTTGCCAATATCTTCAAGACTTCAAGCCTATTCAAGATATAAAGCTAATATTTGGCATGATGATAGATCTCAATGATCTGCATCCGCTGGTACCAAAGTCAAGGACATGTGACAAGGTCAAGGTCATCTGTCAAGGTCAAACTTGGAAAAAAAATGCCGTTACGGGGACATTCGTGTTTCACAAACACATCTTGTTAATTCACTTTTTTTTTAGTTTTTTTTAGGATTGATCCACAGGATTTATGTTTGAAAATGAATAAGATAAAAAAAGAAAATGATGAAACAACTTTAGTCTAAAGAGTTTTATTGTTGCATTCCCTTTGTTTACAAAAGAGGCTACCCTATTTTTATTCCTGTTACATAATGCGGCCTCAATTGCAAGTGAAAAAATAGTTTAAGTCAAATTTAAACACCGCTCAAATGTTGAACCTTAAACATTTTCGAGTGTATAAATTTACGTCAGTCTTTGAGAAAATGCAGATCCATTTAAATTTAAAACCAAAAATTATACACAAGTTAATCATTCGGACCCTTCTCGTAATACTTTCAAGCAGACGTTATGTGTTTGTATGATTTTGACATTGCTAAGTTAACTAGTTGAAATATTAATAAAGAGACAATATATAATAATGAATGTAAACAGCAGATGGCCAAACAACAAGTTAATTTAACCAAATAAAAGTGTATTTTTCACGGAATGGGTAATTATAACACACAGTGCGAAATTGACAATAAGGTGTCAAAAAAGGATTACGAGTTGAAAAATGTGAAAAACACCTAAATGCGACATCTTATTATTAGCGATATACCATTTGTTAGAATTTTTCCAGGTGAAATATAAAGCATTTTTAGCTTCCGGACTGACGAATGTGTTGGAGAGTTCGACCGTCCTGGTGTAAGAGTTTTCCGAGGTCGAACACTATGAATTATAAGCGAAATCTGCCGGGACTGAGCTCCTTGTTCGAATTTTCCCTAGTGTTCGAGATTACCCCTGTTCGAGAGACGGAAGTTTGACTGTAGTATAAAGAAAATTCTGTTTTTTTTGTTTTTTTTTTGTTTTTTAAAAAGGATACCATATTTATGAAACCCATTAAACTCAAGATGAAAAAGTTCAGAATTTGTATAAGATATTGTGCCCCTCTCTGTATGTGTGATCATATGCAAAGACGGGAACAATTCTTAAATTTTTGCAACAGTTTATACATTCTTAACACTTAGCAGATTTACACTATTAAAGTGTTTTATAAAATTTCAGATTCCTGTGTTGTAGTAGAAAATGGTAAATTAACAATAAAAATGTTCAGTAAATATTTAAGAAATGGTACCCCTGTTTGCATGTGTGATCACATGCAAAGAGGGGAACAATTCTTAAATGTTTGAAAAAGTTTTGTATTCTGAACACTAAGCAGATTTACAGTACTAAAGTGTTTGGTATTTCAGATTCCAGTGTTGTAGTGGCTATTCGTAATTGTCGCAGTATTAACAGACTTGTTTATGTATCCTGTAATGTTAACGGAGCTTTGAATAATCTCATAGAGTAAGTATAGATTGAGTTTTATACGGCAAGAACTGAAAATAATTACAACTGTCAGACAGTTATGGAATGCTGGCTAGACCCTTTGACTTTTGAGAGCTGCCGTCATAGCACAGTTGGTAGCACGTCAGACTGTCAATCTAGAGGGTCCGGGTTCGATCGCCGACGGCGGCACTCATTCTTTCAGACTATTTGTCTCTCACCAATAGGTTGATAATCGTAGACCAATGTGAGATAGCAGCTGGAGGCTAGGAAAGGATGTGGTGGTTGTTCTGGTGAGAGAAATACCAGGAAACCATTGTTATGTGCTCCAGCCGCCTCGATATAACTGGAAAAATGTTGAAAGTGGCGTAAAACTCCATTCAATCATTCAGTCAATTTGACTTTTGAGTGCTGTTATCATAGCACAGTGGCAGTGCATAGGACTATCATTCAAAAGGTCCCAGGTTTGAACATCGACAGGGGCACTCATCCTATTTGCCTCCCACCAATGGGTTGATTATTGTAGAGCTTTGTTTCTGTTGGTTCAGTCTAGTGGTTTTAACACACTTATGATTTTAATGAAAGTAGTAAACCACAACAAAATGATAAGCAACATACAGTTATATATATAGCAGCTGGAGGCTAGGAAAGGATATTATTGTAGTACAGGTGACCATTGTTAAGTGCTCCAGCTGCTGCGATAAGACTGAAAGATTGTAAAAAGAGGTATCAAACCCCATACAAACAAACAGTACAAAAATAACTTATAGTATTTTAATATCCCCACAAAATGATTACTAGTAATTTTGTGTCGCAAACTCCTCCTTCATTTTTCCTATAAAAGTTTGAGAATGTATACAAATAATATCACATGTTGAAGTTTTACAAGAACCAAGGGACCTAGAATCACGAAATTTCATGCAAATACTGCATATGACTTCAATATTTGTTACGAACACTTCCTGCACTAATAGTGCTTGCATTTTGACAAAGTGCTTGTGGCAGGTATTAGTTGCTCTGCAACAGTTCTAGTTTCAATTACATTACATTAATAAATGACTTTCTGATCTTGCTTACTGCCAGTATTGTTGTGTCATTTTTTTTATCCCCCGCCATTTTCGGCGAAGGGGATATAGTAATGCTCTCCGTCCGTCATTCCGGTTCCGTCATTCCGTCCTTCCGTCACTAAACTTGTCCGGAGCAAATCTCCTAAAGTATAATAGCTATCAACTTGAAACTTTATGGGTGGATAGATCTCATGGAGGAGAAGTGCAGTGCATAAGAACTATACTCTTGCTTGCATAATTTTGGAGTTATTGCCCTTTGTTATTTTTTAGACTTAGATTTTGTCTGGAGCATATCTCCTAAAGTATAATAGCTATCAACTTGAAACTTTATGGGTGGATAGATCTCATGGAAGAGAAGTGCAGTGCACAAAAACTACAACTCTTGCTTGCATAATTTTGGTGTTATTGCCCTTTGTTATTTTAAAGACTTAGATTTTGTCAGGGGCATATCTCCTTAAGTATAATAGCTATCAACTTGAAACTTTATGGGTGGATAGATCTCGTGGAGGAGAAGTGCAGTGCAGGAGAACTACAACTCTTGCTTGCATTATTTTAGAGTTATTGCCCTTTGTTATTTTTAAGACTTGGATTTTGTCCAGAGCATATCTCCTAAAGTATAATAGCTTTCAACTTGAAACTTTATGGGTGGATAGATCTCATGGAAGAGAAGTGCAGTGCACAAGAACTACAACTCTTGCTTGCATAATTTTGGAGTTTTGCCCTTTGTTATTTTTAAGACTTAGATTTTGTCCGGAGCATATCTCCTAAAATTTAATAGCTATCAACTTGAAACTTTATGGGTGGATAGATCCCATGGAGGAGAAGTGCAGTGCACAAGAACTATACTCTTGCTTGCATTATTTTAGAGTTATTGCCCTTTGTTTTTTTTAAGACTTAGATTTTGTCCGGAGCATATCTCCTTAAGTATTAAAGCTATCAACTTGAAACTTTATGGGTGGATAGATCTCATGGAAGAGGAGTGCAGTGCACAAGAACTATAACTCTGGCTTGCATAATTTTGGAGTTATTGCCCTTTGTTATTTTAAAGACTTAGATTTTGTAGGGGCTTAATTTCTTAAAGTAGAACCCTTAATCTATTAGGCTTCAGTTTACTATCAAGCTTTCTCGGCGGGGATGGCCATGTCTGACATGGCATTTGTTGAAACTTGTGTTACAAAAACACATCAGGTTCTTGTTAAGTCTCTTTTCCACTTTTCATTCATTTTTTTATGCCCGTCAAAAGACGCAAAGTAGTATGTGATAAGCTTTTGAGTTATTTCACTTTGTCGTTTTCATATTTGGTCATTCAGCAAGTGTATAACTCGAATATGGTATTGTGACTTGTGATTACAGTACATTTGTATACAGTCCATGAGTCAAAATAGCGAATTTTACTTTTATTTTGTAACAATTTGCCACCTTATTTTGGTACTGATTCTTGTATAGAATTTTTTGATAGTCAGATTTTATGTTTGGGGTCTTATTTTCTCATAACATCTTGTTTCATTTCAGTTTGATACGACCTACGTCAAAACGTTTAAAAGGTTCCCGTTTTTTACCAATGAAGGCTGTGCCTGTAGACCTATTTCCACACACCAATCATTGTGAACTTGTGATCCTGTTTGAACGAGAAACAACAGACGATGACAGTGATGCTTCTATCTGAAAGCACTTTATTATACCCACCCACATACTAAGTAGGGGGGAAATGTTGGTTTCACTATGTCTGTCTGTCCATCCATTCATCCATCTGTCTGGCTGTTGACTTTTCTTTTGCAAATCTAACTTACGAACCAATTGACCTAGAATCATGAAACTTTACACAATTGTTTTCCATGACCCAAGGAAGTGCTCTATCATTTTTGGGGTCATCAAGTTCAAAGGTCAAGATCAGAATTAAACTTTGTCTGAAAATGGCTTACAGAGCTTGGATAAAGCACCAGTGTGGGCAGTTGATCCATTTTGCAACAGATCTAGTGTCGCTTGATCTTTTTGATGTTCCAACATGGATATAAGAGGGGCTTATTGTTTTACTCGAGTCCGTCCGTTTGTCCATTTATCTGTCTGCACCAATAAACAAAAATTTTGCCTGCCTCTTCAATTCTATTTGAGATAAATGTACAATTCTGATTTTGGTAACTTAGCTTACTAGTGCGCAACTAGAGAGAGTCAATTTATCATGGTCAAAACCTAAAACTGAGGCAGTCTTAGGTCAGCGAGGCAGTCAGTTTCTCTAAGGGACATGAAAACGTCAGTATTGAGTGTTCGAGACTAACTCTTAGCTTAAGTTTTTGTTTTAATTGAACTAAAAAAATAAGTATAAACTAGAACCTAACTCTTAGCCAAAAAACCCTTAGCTTCAAAATTTTACTTGAAAAGTTAACCTTCAAGCATTTTCAAAAAAACATAGATATTTTAGGTTCAATGCTCATATTTGGTATGAGGTTATATATTATTACTTGGCATCTAAAGAGACCCATATGACAAAGGTCAATATCAGATGAGCCTGTGCATGACATTTCAAATAATTTCACATGTGTGCAAAGCCAAGCCTCTGGCCAGTCTGTGCATCTGCACAGTCTGACAAGAGTCATTACTTTGCGCTTTATAGATAGGAAAGGCCTCAAAGTAGTTGTGGACTTTCGGGTAATCTTCTAATTGAACTTTGTTTTAGTATAGGATATTTAATGTTTGCAACATACGCACATGTTAAATTGCTGAAATTGTCATGCACAGGTTTAAATTCTTAAAATTTTTCGCCACATCTGAATTGTTAAAATTTAAAACGCAAACTTTATGTTTTCTTATAACTTAAAAATTGTCAAGATACTGTGTTTATATTTGGTGTTAAGGTTTATCTCAAAGATAAACACTTATACAAATTATTTAATGTATAGGTCAAGGTCATTTATGAAGGTCAAAAATTGAAGAAAAAAAAAACTGTTTAAGGCACTTTAGTTATCCCCAAACTCTTTGTGTTTGTGTTTATTCTTTGAATTAGAATGGATAAATTTGTTGAGTCTGATTATTTGTTAGTTTAATTGCTTTGTTTGGCCCAATTTCAAATAATTTAACTTTAAGGTGGTGGACCCGTAATGGTTCCGCAATATTTCGGAACTAATGATCTTTCACAAAGGTGACAGAGGTTCCCTAATGAAAATCATTAGAAAACCTCAGTTAACACTGTTAAAGTTCATGACTTCCAAAACCTTGCGGAACTATTACAGATCCACTGCCTTAACCCTTTCCCGTTTTACAAAATTTTGGACCTGTCCATATTCAAAGGTTTTGCAGACAAAAATTTAAAGTGGATTTAATTTGAAAAAGAACCATTCAGTAGGGTAGAAAATAGTGTGGAATAAGAAGAAATTGCTTGTCAGAAGCAATTTCTTCTTTTTTCACAATGTTTTCTCAATCATAAAATCACAGGCATGTAAAACGCAGGGATTAAACAGCAAAGGGTTAAGAGTAAAGCTCTACTTGGCAAAGGCCTGAAGAGCTATAAGCGCTAGTGTTGTTCCAGTTTGTCCTTGAGTTTGTCCATGCATGTGTCATAAGGGAGGTCCATTTAGGATATTGAGTGTATCAAAGGAAACAATGGAAAAGGGGCCTTAATGGTTTTCACACAAAACACTCAAGAGTGCATTTTCATTTTATGCAAATACTTTTCAGCGGCGGATCTAGGGTTTGTATAAAGTGGGTTCAATATCTGCCTACAATTCAAGAAATTAGTCTCATAGTATCCCTATCTATATAAATAGCAATACTGTGTGACTAATTGTTCGAATTCTGTACATTAGATATCTTTTATTTGTACAATTTCAAGTGACTGTATTCTGAACACTACAAAAAGGGGACCAAATTTCTTGTATTGCAAAATTTTGATTGAATATGTTCTCTACAATGAAGTAATTCGGATACATAGGGGGTTTGTTTTAACCCCACCAAACCCTCTCTGGAGCCATGACTGCTTTTGTTCAATAATATTTTGTAAATATTGGAATGAATTAATGGAAATTCTGTTGCCAGTAGAGTGTCTCAGGCCCTAATTCTAGAACTCTGACTGGCTGAACATTTTGTTCATATCAGCATGAATATACATACCTCATTGAATTAATAGAAACAAAAGAATATTTTATGCTCAACTATTTGTAGGAAAAGGGGGGGGGGAAATTTAAGGTACTCTTGTGTAGGCGTTGGTGCAATGCTTAGGTGCAGTTTTCAAGAGGGATAACTCTAGATGCATTTTTGAGCAAATCATGCCCCTTTTTCGACTTAATTTTTTTAACTATCCAGCACTCAACAGCCGAACGTAGGAACCCGTAGGCGGTGCTCTTGTTTAACAATACTGTACCAATAGAATCGCTTAGAGCCAATTACTGAAAAGTTCCTTTGTGATTTAATTCTTGATAAATATTGATTAGAGTAACAAGCAAATATTCCTTTTTCACACTATTTTGAAATAGTGCTCCTTTTCTCACAATATTTCCTAGCTCTTATGGTGGTATCTTTACAAAATTCGTTCACTTTTCATTCTCGTCTGTTATCTCTTTCAATTTTGAAAAGTCTAAAATTTTGAGGAAAAAAAAGGGAGATATATGGCACGCAGGTGGTACTCTCACAGTTTATTCAACATGTAAGATAATTTATCATCACCAGGCATCCGAATGACGTACCCGCAGCTTTCCTCAAGCTGTAGGTACGACATTGTGGTGGCCTATTGATTTTACAGAGAATTCCCGAATAGGCCCAATTTGTGTGAACTTGCCAAGAAAACAAGATGCTGTCCTTCTGAGAACGAATATTTATCTTAATTTTGTCACCAGGGGAGGAAATTAAATTCTTATCTACAGTTTTTAGCTCACCTGAGCACAAAATGCCCAAGGGAGCTATTGTGATCTATTAATGTCCAGCGTCCGACTGTCCGTCACGGCGTCAAATTTTTCTTTAAACGACATCTCCTCCAAAACTTATGAGTCAAAATCAACCAAACTTGACAAAAATATTCCTTGGGTGGTCCCTTGTAAAAATTGCTAAAATGGAAAGGATCCGTGCCATATCGTGGGAAAAGGGGTCTTAATGACAAATTTCTTGTTTACACTTTAGAAGCCACAAATATGGTCAAATCTTTATGAAACTTTGTCAGAATGTTTGTTAGGTCATGAGGATGAACTCTATTGAGAATGGGAAGGATCGGTGTCATATTACGGGAAAAGGGGCCTTAATGACAATTTTGTCAACAATTTCTTTAAATGACATCTCCTCCTAAACTTATCAGTCAAAATCAACCAAACTTGGCAGAAATATTCCTTAGGTTGTCCCTTGTAAAAATTGCTAAAATGGAAAGGATATGTGCCATATCATGGGAAAAGGGGCCTTAATGACAAATTTCTTGTTTACACTCTAGTAGCCACAAATATGGTCCAATCTTCATGATACTTTGTCAGAATGTTTGTTAGGTTATGATGATGAATTCTTTTGAAAATGGGAAGGATCCATGCCATTTCATGAGAAAAGAGGCCTTTATGACAATTTTCTTGTAAGAGCTCCAGATGCCACAAATATGGTCCAATTTTCATGAAACTTGGTCAAAATGTTTGCCAGGTCACAAGAATGAACTCTGTTGAAAATGGGAAGATTCATGCCATATCACAGGAAAAGGAGTCTTAATGATAATTTACTTGAAATATCAGGTGAGCGATTTAGGGCCCTCAGGGTCCTCTTGTCTTCAATCTGTAGATATGGTATTTTGGTCGCCTACCAATGGTACAAAGAATCCCCGAACAGGCCAACCTAGTTTGTGTGACTTCGCCAAGGACACGAAATACCCTACATCTGAGGACAAATTTTTCAACCGAAAAATAATATCTATAGCTTTGTACAAGCCATAGATACAACATTCTGGGCCCACGGTTATAAATCTTTTCTCAGGCTCAACTGAGAATTTTCTCAAATTTTGAATTAGAATAAATGTATGAAAGTAAAAGATGATATTTATAAGTTTTTATTTATAACAACTTATAAATATCATCATTTATGTTAATACATTAAAATGAGTAACAAAACAAAATTACGGCTTTAATCTCAAATTGAAATTTGAGAAGATTTTGAATTGAGCCTGAGAAAAGTTTTATAACCTCGGGCCTTGGTCACTTACTTATGATACAAAGAATATCGGAACAGACCAACCTATATTTAGGTTGTTAAAACTCTCTTAAGCCATAAAATGCCCTATTTCAGAGGACGAATTTTTATCTTATTTTTTTATTTCGTCATCAGGCTACCAAAAAGTCCCATCTTAAGCTTTTTCAAGCTGCAGATATTACATTTTGGCGCTTTCTGACAATTTAGAGAATCCTGGCATAGTCTGACCTGATTTGTGTGAACTCTCCAAGGACACAAAATGCCCTACTTCTGAAGACCCTTTTTCTCTCTTATCAAACCATGTAAATAACTCGACACCTGTTTCACGGATTAATGTTCTTTTCTTTAATCTAAGACATTACATTATCATGGTATTGGCTGAAAAATATGTATTTTGATAGTCTAAAGAAAAGGTGGCTAATGCAAAGGGGAATCCATGATTTCTGAAAAGGGGGTTCAATCATGATAACAGTTTTGTGGTCGGGGCTAGTTTTCCTTCAACAGATAGCTAATAATGCATTTTTTCGCGCGAAAACGAATTATATTGGCTAAAGAGAGAATTCGATCAAGCATCCGCAGAATCACCCTGCGTTCAGGGTGATAAAAAAGTGCAAACTGTTTGCAAATTATACCCCGCTTTGCATGCAAGTGAACGTGCATAGCGGGGTATAATAAGCAAACAATTTGCACTGTTATATAATCAAGAACACAGGGCAGGTCTGTTCAAATCAGTGGTCAAATACAGTCCCGCCAAGGGGTAGAAAGTATGACATTTTAAATACTGAAAAGTTCAAATCCAATTTCAAATAATATTTTCTAGCTTTGGACTAAATTTCTTCTTGACGCCTAGCAAACCTTTTAAGAGTAACGTCACGTATCATATTTTCGGAATACAAAGAGAAGTATAAAGAATTATTTATTATTTGAAATATGCCTTACTGAATAAGGTATGTTTTTTGGCTAGGAATCAAAACGAAGAAACACTTTTAGAGAGAAATTTCATTCTTACAAAAGTAACTTCAATCTACAATGTATTTTATTTTCGATATAAATACACATACAGAACTCAACCATAAATTGACAAGGGCACCATCTGCGCGTATCAACGTTTGAGAATGCTGAATTATGAAAAAGAACTCCGTTAAATCCCCAGTCTGCGTTTAGAGTAAAAAAAAATCGCTCTTTCGTGAATATTCTTTCAACATTTTTTTCTTGATTTAGTCTTATGAAAGATGAGATACATAAAAATACAAATCAATCGAAAAACGGCGGCTTTTTCGTGAAACGCATAATCTGCCGTATAAAGTAAAATATGTAAATGAGATTTTGGTCACGTGCAGAAGCGGTAAAGGAACGGTATACATATTTGAGTCCGAAATATTACGGATCATAAGTATTATCAAGTTTGATCTATATTTAGATCATCAAGTGATAATCATTTACATTACCGAATATTGGAACGACAAGTTCAAGCTTTTATTTGAGAATAAAAGTCTAGTTTTTGTGTACATAGTCGTCTAAGATCATTGTCTTGCGTTTCGGAAATGTTCACGAACACAGACGGGGGCTTTAATAGACGTGGTATTGATGCAATTTTGAAAGTAGCTTCAAACCCAATTCAAATAAACAATTGTAGCCACAGCTGAATTCAAACTAGACATTTTTATCGTCCAAACACGACGCGTATCAAATGAGTACATTTTGTCCCCCACTCCCATTTGAGAAGTACAATTAATCATGGATTCTATTGTATGAGTATGAATTGTGTAAGAGTGAATTCTGGCTTAATAATGGGTGATTAGACATAATCGTTATCTTCTAATGTTGCCATAAATAATCTTGCTTTATTAGGGATTAAGAAATATTAAGAATGCACATGAATTAATCTGCCCTTCGTTCAGGATGGCACGAAGGCCTAAACTGTTTGCAAATTATAACCCGCTTTGCACGCGCACCTGCGTGCAAAGCGGGGTATAATTTACAAACAAGTTTCACCGTTTTGTCATCCGCAACACAGGGCTGGTCATGTTGACAAGAGAGATTTCAAGCTCTCAAGGCCAAGCAAAAGTCTGATTGTACTTTTTGACGGGATAATTTCGATTACGTCGCTTTCAACATTGTTGCTTTTATATCGCAACGACTGGTTCTGCGTTTTCTCACCCCAGTACAACTACAACATCATCTGAGGCTAAAGCAACCAAAACACATTATCATCATATTCATGCTTACTAGCATAATTTTAAATCATTGCATATATCATTTCAAATGCATTAATATATATGATGATCAATACCTCATATTGTTATAGAAGGCCTCATTGTTCTTCATTTTAATGTTTGTATGATGACGGCTTAATGAGCAATCTTCTTTAAATAAAGATTTTATTTTTATTATCATTACAATCACTTTAAGATGCATCATTCGTTCATTTATGGGGGTTAAAAGAGACGTGTCACAATGCATTGTTTATTATTGGATAAATGTTTTCCGAGCCATGACCTTAGGAGTGAGCGCCGAACGTGTTACCGACTGAGTTAACCGAGCCAAGCTTTTATAGATAAGAGCAAAAGAAATTCCAACCCTCCCCCCCCCCCCCCACACAAAACAATAAACCAACAAAAAATACACAAACAAACAAATTGTGGGGTCAGTGCTATACTATTGTAAGTGACTATAAATATATAGTATTGCGCTCAACCTCGAAATATTGAGGATAGAGATTAGAATTTTCGGCGAATTTCTGCTTTAGTACATAAAGAACCCTTTGAAATCTAAAGATATCATTGCGAAAATGTTAAGCTTACCATTCCGGCTTAAATAAATCTGTACATAACAACTGTAATGAGAAAAATCTTGGTTGAGTACAAGCTGCCCTGTGGTGCAAACTGTATCCCGCTTTGCACGCACGTCGCGAGTTCGATCCCGGTTTGGCCAAATTTCAACCGATATTTGACGACAGATTGGTAAGATACTGTAGAAAGAAGAGCAGCTGGTGGCTCGGTGAAATTTTGCGGTTGTACCGGTGTAGAAATTGACGGGAAATCATGGATAGACACACCAGCCGTCGCGATATAGCTGCAACAATGTTGCAAGTAACACAAACAAACAAATCAAATTGAATTCACATACCAACAAATTCTTTGTTGTTAGTTTACCTGCCCTAAGCGACACGTCACCTGTAATCAGATTAGGATTCTTGTAAGAAATAATCTCATTATCACGCATGCGCGAATAAAATGGCCGTTATCCATCATATTACAAGAGTATTTACCTTTGATTACGGAATTAGTAGTACTCGGCATTCAAAAAAGGAACACATAAAGACTAAACAATGGCTCCGTAACCTAGGACCCGTTTTACTAAACGTCTTGAGATCCTTTTTTTGCTTAAGTCAAAAATTTAAGCTGCTTCTACAGAAGTTACTTAATATAAAATTCTGCTATGCATCATCTAATTGGAATCGTCTTTTAAAGACGATTTCAATGAGATATTGCAAGGCAGAATCTAACAATGAATGCAAACACCAGGTAAGATTTGGGAATTTGACTAAAGATCATTCTTTAGATCGTAAGAAATTCAGTAAAACAGAGCCCTGCTCTGTGTAGCTATCTAGCCAGTTCGCTTTTCATTGTTAAATATTCTTATAATTAAGCCTTTGCCCGATATGGACATAGATTGTGAATGCCAGACATCCATCCTTGCGTTCAGGAGAGCCAAGCGCTTGCGAACATTAGACAGCGTTTTCCTGCTTTCCTTTCCTGAACGGTATGCTTACTTGGGGCGCCTGTGATAATAGGCTAACAAAGTCACGAGGTGACTAGCATAGCGAACAACAAAGACGGATAACTTGCCCTTTATCGATTTTCACGAAAATCTCGTGATTTTCGTTTTGTTTGGACATTTAGACTGTTTTCTACTGGAACAGAAGTTCGTACCATACTTGCTAAAGCGAACACTTATAGTAAGTATCAAGCGACTAATTGTAGTTTATTGCGGCACTCATTCTTTCCGACTATTTGTCTTCCGCCATTTGGGTTGATAATTGTAGATCCATGTGGGATAGCAGCTGTAGGCTAGGAAAGGATGTACTGATGTGAGAATACCAGAGATCAATTGTTAGGTGCACAGGCCGCCAAGATATAACCGAAAAAATGTTGAAAGCGACGTTAAAAGACTAAAAATTCAAACAAACAACTTTTTTCTTTGTTATTAGCTTGTCTGAATTATTGCTATAGCCTTGGTGTTGGCGTTGTCGCCGGCTTGTCTTTGGTATTATTGAATGCATTCGACTGAATCTTGGGAAATATGTCCAATAAAAAAAACAGCCCCTTATTCGATCTAGACTTTCATTCAATAGCTAAGCTTATGCACATATATCGTGTTCAATTCGTGTTCAATTGTATTGAATAAAATTGCTGATGTTTAGGTCAAGTACATGTAACAGTTAATGCGCAACAAAAAAAATCAGAATATGTCCAGAGACCAAGCTCCTTTACATTTTGACCTTGACCTTGACTTTTTTTGGACTTATAAAAACTTTAACCAAAAACTTTAACCTTGCTTTTAATTTCCGAGTGCTTTTTCCTAGGGACATCATAAGTTCATACACAAACTAACCAAGTGATAGGCTTTCACCAGTAACCAAGGTCCTTGATAATTTGACCTTGACCTTTTATGTACTTATAAAAACTTAAACAAAAAAAACTTGAACCTTGCTTATATTTTCTGAGTGCTCATGCCTGTGGCCATTATACCCTTATTTCTTTCTTATTTCTAAATCAGACTGATATATATTAGATCATTGACTTTAACAAAAATATTAACCTTGAACTTAGATCGGTCAAGTGCTGTTTGTGTCAAGCAGAAGTTTGGGCGAGCTACGTTGTCCCCTGACAACTCTTGTTTCAAATGGGGGGCTATTAACAGAATCATTTATTGTATTTTTCGCTATCGAAATCGCCAATATTTCATAGACACTTACAGTAGTTTTGCATTGTCCAATCGAATTGTTGTTACCCTTTGTAAAAGTCTTGATAAAGAAAATACCACGGTAATATCATTTTCTCATGACAAAAATGTAACAATAGTTAATCGTTGTGTTCATTGACCTGAAACTAAGCCGAAGTGCCAGGTTCGAGCCAGATGTTACGCTAAAGACAAGTATTTAAGATATCGTTCCACAATGCAACTCATAGCCACACTCATTTCGTAAAATATCTTACTCCAATACCGTTACTTTGTAGGAAAAAATGTTGATCGTAAGTTTTTTACCGTTAAGAACCTTATTAATATGTTTTGAATTGATTATATCCTCACAATAAAAAAAGCTCTTTCATTAACATAAGTATATAAATAAAATAGCTTTTGTATATCTTTGTGAATTTTAAGTCTTATTCATTTTTTTCGCCCGTACATTTTTAAGACTTAGTTTACCAAAGAATTGTATATGCAATGTGATGGGCCTACAAGCATATTGTGATATGTAGATTTCGTGTAATTATTCATATTAGAAGAAGATAATAATAGTAAAAGGGTTTTTATTTTAATAATAATTATGATAATAATAATAGGAGTTATAATGAGAAATAATAATCATGTGTTAAAGCAGAAACGACCAGAATAATTAATTGTGATTTTTTGTACGCGATTCCTTATTATTATTATTAATAAACCCCCGTGTTTGTGAAAGGCATGCCTATTTTGTGCGAATCTACCGTTTTATTAAAAGGCCTAAGAGACTCAAACGTATATTTGTGTGGTTTTTCTACCAAAATTTTCTTTTTTAGCTAGAGGTATTGCTCAAACGTTTGTGTCGGCATCGTCCGCGAGTCGTTGTTTTGAGATGACTTTGAATTCTTGTAATATCTCTGCTTGTTTTGAAGGCATTTGCTTTGAACTCAGAATATACGTTCAATATCAAAAGAGCAACCTATATTATCAAGGGAGGAAGCCCAACCTGATAACTGCATTTTTGTATAAATTATTCCTTTTGTTTCACCTTAGAATTTTTATCCACTGTCAAGCGCTAAATAGCCGAGCGTAGGCTGCCGCATGCGCTGTCTTTTTTACATATCGAGGGGTCAGTGCAACACTATTGTAAGTGCCTATACATTTATAGGCACTTACAATAGTGTTGCGCTGACCCCCTTATATGGGCTTACATAAAAGATTTCTCAACACACTAGTGGCTAACCCGAGCCAGCCATTAGTGGTGATTTATACTACTGAAAATAGCATTGATTCAATCTATTTTTTCCATACATACTAAACTATTTACAATATAAATAACTTTTTAATGTGGAAAATGACATTTCCTTTAGTTTTTCCATCTTGTGTAAGAAAGGCATTGGCTAAATTTAGATGCTCAAGTCACCGTTTAAATATTGTATTAGGTAAATATCAGAATTTATTGTTATGAACACTTATCAAACAATAAATAAGATAATGAATGTAATATATTCTGTAGATGTTCACAATTTGGTTTTTATCAATAAACTTTTTCTAGGTAAAGCACGCATTCAAGGCATTTCTTAAGCTTGTCTCTGAAAAAAAGATGAAGCAAAGCATATGAATATATGTAAAATTGTTTATAAGATTAAATAAGTTCGATCTTATTTATCTTAAACTCTTTATCAATAATATTATTTAAAAAACAGTAAATATTCCTCCAATATACAAAATATGGTTTAGATATTTTAGTATGAGAATTTGTTCCTCTCTTCATGTTATATTATTACATATACAAGTCTTCAATATACATATACACGTACTATACTCCGAAATCTTGTTTAGTAGGACGTATAGGTTCGAACGTCTTTTTTTAAAACATAACAAGGGACCATGATAATGATTCTATGTGATACACACTTTTATCTTGTTTTGTAATTAAATAGAGAATATTAAATGGGTGGTTATGGAATACGGAATTTCTTAAACGAGTCACCTTTAAACAAATAAAAATCGAGGCTGCGCCGAGTCTTTATCTGTTTAATATGACGAGTTCAATAAATGCTGTATTTAAAGAGCACAAATTAGATATTCTATTTATAATATGACTAGAATTTTGCGAAAAATCGTAAAAATTCTTAATATTCAACATTTTACTTTGCTGCGTAACTTATAATGACATTTAAACCTGGCGTCACAATATAATTACATTATGACGTCATTTTAGCAGTTGCAAAATAGAGTTGCTTTTCGCTCTGAGTTCATTTGCACAGTTATTCAACTAGTGTGATAATACCCGTGTTATATCAAAAATATTCAACGGCGCTACTTCATCCCCGCGACGTAGGTCATATTATATAGAATATTATTATCTTATTTTGTGTTATATTATAAATGATGAGGAGTATTGTCAATCTTTCAGATGTTTTAATCATCTTGAAGATAAGTCAGTATATTATTTAAATTTTGTTTTAAATGGCATCGATCGGGTCACTTTAAATCGAATCTCTCGATTCAGATTATATATCATCAAAGAAAATATGATTGTCATTCGCGAGGTGTTCTATTATTTCATGCGTGAGCATTTTTTAACTAATTCCAGCTGATTAGCCTAGTGACCGCTGCCCTGGTTCAAACCCCAGAGGCGTACAGTTTTGACGCTAAGGGTCAGTGGCTCTGTACCTGCAACTATGATGAAAGCGACCCAACAGAGGTGAGTTATGTATGATCTAATTTAATTTTCAAAGCCAGTTTGTTGCCCGCTTGGTTTAAAACACCGAAGCGTACAGTTTTGACACAATGATCAGAGGCTATGTACGTGCAACTCAGACGAAACAGACCTAACAGCAGTGCTTAATTTATCAATTACGCGTATATAGCTTTTATCCTGCTGTATGTAAACTCCATCAAAATATGCTATTTTTGCGACATTTTAAGAGGTCTCTAAAAGTCTAGTTTACATTTGCCACGGTCGCCGTACGATATCGCAGCTTGCGATTTCTTGTATGATATTTGTGACATTGTACAATTTTATTTTCTACGGCTTCTGTGTTCATAAAATCGTGCGGTGTTGGTTCGGGTTTTCATAAAACTGTCACTAGCGTTATAGTGGTGTCGGTACGGCGATCGCGGGGTTATCGAGCAATCCCCGCATGGAGACCTTGCGATTTGTCAAATATTTACACTGCTAACAATGCGGCCGAACGGGGACCGTAGGATGATCCGTTAAAGATACGGCGGTCGTGCCTCTGCGAAGTGTCTACAGGCTACCGTCGCCGTGCGGTCTTACGATTTTTTTTAAAAAATGTATAACGCCTAGTTTACATTTGGCTTACGGACCCCATACGGCGCCCGTTACTCACCGAATCGCTAAATCGTGCGATATCCGTGCGGCGTGCGGCCCCGTGGACCCTTGCGATTTTGTATAAAAAAATAGTTATACAAGTATTTAAAAATCGCAAGACCAACCTTTAACCAAAATCTTTGATCATTCAGCCCCCGATTGTATAAAATGTAAACAACAGAATAATTGAAAACAAGTTATTTTCAATCAATTAGATTTGTTGTTTCAACTGTGTCAAAAGAAATAATTAACCTGACTGGTTGGAATTATCTCCCGGTCTGTATTCAACTAATTGTTTAAATAAAACAACAACAGCCGGACCATTGGCACAATGACATTAAAGGGGGAGCTTAAAATTTCTTTCGATAATTTTTCTCACTCCGAAATAGCTTGTTTAACAGGTCACGTATTTGATTGCAGCAATGTACATCAGATTACGGTAGCGACGCTATTTGTATACCAGGCGCTGCTAGTGAATGCCCGGATCTGTCGGATCAGACATCCTGTCACGGGGACTGTTATACGTGTAAGTATCAATATGTTACCCGTCACGCGAAAAGGGACCATCTGGATAGTGCGTAAAGTGCCGACCCTAGTCAGACTGCGCGGTTTGCGCAGACTGACTAGGGTCGAAACTTTTCGCAATGTGCTTATTTTCTGAAACTAGAATGATCAATCTACCTTCCAGCGAAAGACTTTTTGAAATGCGACTTCTGGTTGACCTATGCTGGATTATATCTCCTTTTCAATAATTCGTTTTACAGAATTCATGGATGGTCCCTTTTCGCGTGACGGATCACATATTTATTCGCCCCCGCATCGATATATCGATTGTTTAGAGTTTAACGTAGCTTTCAACATTATTGCAGTTATACCGCTCCGGCTTGTGTAGAGTTAGTTACATAGTAAAATTGACAAACACCTCAATCAAAAACATTCTAAATCGCTCAATCAGCGCTCCATTCATTTATTTCAAACACTCACTCAAACCATTCCAAAACTCTCTAACCCAATGAAAATATAGAATAACCATCGTCATTCATAATAATACACCGACATAGTTCAAATTGTTAGCGTCTAACAGGTTCTTGAAGAAAAGGGAAGCTATGAATAAAACTTGAATGTTTCTTTAATAAAGGGAGGTAATAAATATAGTTTATTTTGTTCATCCTGAACAAAATTTGCGATATGGGATTACCTCCCATTAAATTCACTCAAAACTCGCTCCACACACTCATTCAATTTTATTCCTAAATCATTCCAAAACCACCCACCTTGTCATTTTCACGATGTCGTTAGCTGTATTAAAGTTCTTGGATGTATGAAACTTAACGCCTTGTCCCAATTTACCTGCTTTAAAGCATATGACCTACATCGCGGAAGTGAAATAACCCCGTTGATTATATTTCAAATTACATGGGTGTTATTACACCTGTAGTGTAAAAAGTATACAAATGAGCTGAGGGCGTTAAGCAGCGCCAAATCGTTCGCGTACCAATGCACATGACGTCATTATGCATGAGATGACCTCATTTTACAAGTGACGTTAGGTGTTGTGCGGGCTATCTTAAATTAATGGATTTTAACTATTTCCATCATTTATCGCAAACTTTTATAGCATAGTATAGATTTCAATCTCATATCAAAATTGTCGTCATAAAATATTTTTTTTTTATACAAACTTGTCATCTAAAGCGTAATTCGGTATTTTATGACCACACATTCAATATCCTCCATATAGTCGCCCAATCTCTATCTGACGAAAATTCGAGGCCAGATGATACTGGATTGCTAACATTTTGCTAATTTTTAACGAGTTTACCAAATAAATGAACATGTGCATGATATTTCCAACAATTTCAAATATGCGCAAAGCATATAACCTGACCAGCCTGTGCATCCGCACAGTCTGTGCAGAGTCTTCACTATGCGTTAAATAGAATGATAAGGTATCAAAGTATCAGTAGACCATTTGGTAACTTTATATTTAAAGTTTGTGCCTGTCAACGGTAGCCTACTCAATGTTTGCACCTCACCAACGTTTCAAATTGTTGGAAATATCACGCACAGCTCAATTCAACAATTGATAACACTTATTCATTATCCAAAAGAGTGAACTGGAATGTTGCAAATAATTTCAATGTTGAGCATGATCCCTCAATACGAAAATGACGAGGTTTGGGCCTTGTCACGAACGGAAGACAACCCCTCTTTAACTCTCGCTAAGATATGAGCCTACCAAAAGCTACTAAAGCCCCGGTTTCTCGAAAATAAACTGAAACGAAAGTTATTTGATAAAGAGGACATATAATGATGAAAACCAACTCCTATTTTCAGCCCTTTGTAGAGGTTTTAACGAGACTAGGTTGGACCCGTTTGGCCGGACACTGTCATGTGACTGCGACGATGGGTACGAGGGAACGACTTGCCATACAGGTAAGGAAATATACCACAAGAAAGTTGTAGTGCAGTATACCGTGGTTTCTTGCTAAAATATCGTGGTTGAATTTATACGAAATCTTGCCAAGATACCACACTAAGCAACTTGTCATGAGGTAGGAATGAGAACAAAGATAAATGTTGTATCGAGGTATACCGCGGCTTTTGCCAAAATACCACTATGAACAACTTCACATGAAGTCGGCATGGGTATAGCAAACAAAAAAAATATTGCCAAAATACAACAGCAAACAATTTGTTAAACCAGTATGGATGGGCACCACATTACATATTGTAAGTTGTGTTATACGGCGGTTTCTAGCCGAAATAACACAGTTAACAATTTGTCAAAAAGTTATGGATGGGTACCGCGGTTTCTTAACATAATACCGCATTTAACTTATTTTCATGAGGAAACCTGGGTATAAATTGTGAAAGAACATGTGGTCCGAAATGTTGCTGAGCTATTACGGGTCAATTACCTTAACCAGATTTCGAAGGTATCTGAGAAATCTTGCAGACATGTAACCTGACAAAAAAAATCCAAACATTTGAGCAAAAAGCTTGACCCTTAAATTTCACACAATCTTTTTCGAAGATTGGAATTTGTAGCCTTGCTTTGACCTGATTTGACCAAGTTTCGGACTTGACCTAGATATGATAGACATAAACATGCTAACGAAGTATCAAGACATTTTAGCAAACGTGACCTCTAGAGTGCACAAAAGATGTTGACCATTGGCGGATCCAAAGGGGGTTGGGGGGGGGGGGGTTCGAACGAAAACCCTCTGTATCCAAATTACTTCATTGAAGTGGACGAATTCTACCATTAACATATAACATATGGACAGATTTTGGGCAATTAGTCCCATAGTATCCCTATCCTAATATCTTTATAGAAAGGGGTAATATGGGGCGTATTACTCGATTTCTAGGCCGATTTCGAACCCGATTTATAGAAACCCTCGGTCCGCCGCTGATGACAGATTCAGCAAGACGGACGCCGGTCACAGCTAGACGGACGCCGGAAACAGCTAGACGGACGCCGGAAACAGCTAGACGGACGCAAGACACAGCAAGACGGACGCTGGACACACTTAGACGGACGCCGGAAACAGCTAGACGGACGCCGGACACAGCTAGACGGACGTCAGACACAGCTAGAACGACGCTGGACACAGCTGGACGGGCGCCGGACGAAGCTAGACGGACGCCAGACACAGCAAGACGGACGCCGGTCACAGCTAGACGGACGCCGGACACAGCTAAACGGACGCAAGACAAAGCTAGACCGAATCCGGACAAAGCTAGACGGACGCCGGACACAGCTAGACGGACGCCAGACACAGTAAGACTGGCGCCAGACACAGCATGACGGACACCGGACACAGCTAGACGGACGCCAGACACAGTTAGACGGATGGCGGACACAGCTAGACGGACCCCGTACACATCTAGACGAACGCCGGACACAGCTAGACGGATGCCAGACACAGTTAGACTGACGCCAGATACAGCTTGAAGGGCGCCAGACACAGTTAGACGGACGCCGGACACAGTTAGACGGATGACGGACACAGCTAGACGGACCGCGGACACATCTAGACGAACGCCAGACACAGCTTGACGGACGACATACACAGCTAGACGGACGCCGGACACAGCTAGACGGACGCCGGACACAACTAGACGAACGCCAGACACAGCTTGACGGACGACATACACACCTAGACGGACCCCGGACACATCTAGGCGAACACCGGAAAAAGCTTTTTTTCAAACGCACACCGTGAGGGCATCATGCTCAAGAGAGCATAATATCCTGCTTGTTTAATCAGCCCACCGATGACTTAGTTCTTGTTAGCGTTTAATGTCACATTTGGGCACAACTAATTTGCCACTTAGGGTATATAGGGGTAACTGTGCTACAAATACAGTTTTCAAAGAAAAAAAATAAAAGACGATAAGGGGAGGAAAAGATTTAGAAAATTTAGATCTCAAAAGGTAGAGCGAGTCTTGTGTCTAAAGAGGGTATATTTTGTCCGGAAATGTGTTTGGAAAAAGTATACTAAAACTCACGTTTTAATAGAATATAGAGTGAAAAAGGTAATTGAAAGATCACATTTTTTTTGTAAAATGCATATTATCAAATGAATGAATAAATATACACAAAGAAAAAAAGTATCGCAACTTCCGATTTTCACCAAAGTAGTTTTGAACAAAAGTTATTTGTGGTAAATCAACGTATTTTGTGCACAAGAAAGCATTTTCAGTGTCTTATAATTGGTAATAATACTGGTAAACAAGACGGTTTTTCCCATTCTGCTATTTCATGTATTTAATGGCCATTATAAGAAATACACAATTTGATTGATGATACGTGCAAAATTAACTATGGCTTTGTCGGATATGCTAGATGGGATTTCAAACCGACTACTGTCTCTTATCCAAGAGTGATCAACACACTAACTGTACAGCCAATATTATGTACATCCAACAGCGATGACAATCATGGCATCCACTTTTCTCATCATACACTTGCTCAGACGTAGAAATGAACTTCATCACTTCTACTGCAACCTCTGTAACAACTGAGGCGCATTTTGAATAGGATATAACAGTACACATACTTGGCGATTAAGGTAGTGGACCCGTAATAGTTCCGCAACATTTCGGACAACATGTTCTTTCACAATGTTAACCGAGGTGTCCTAATGAAAATCATTAGGAAACCTCGGTTAACACTGTTAAATGTCATGTCTTCCAGAATGTTGCTGAACTACCTTAAAAATACACAATTAATATTCGATGAAGTTCATATTCTGTCTGTTTTGACTGTTTTCGTGTATTTTCATTCATTTAGGTGTTGCAATACTTTTTTTCTTTGTGTATATATGGATGGATACTTATTTCTATTACACTACAATTTACTGCAGATATAAACGAATGTGAACGTCACACGGACACCTGCGCGCCTCGTTACCTAGCAACCTGTACCAATACTGTTGGAAGTTACACGTGTGCGTGTAAACCCGGAACTTCCGGGGACGGACACACCTGCGAAGGTAAGCTGACATTTGAATGATCTTAATATCATATACACGAAATCCAAGATATTTCTCGTTTAAACAGTAGGAACTTAAATTTCTAATTTCAGGGATTTGAGAAACCTCTGTTAAAGGATCTTGCATTGTTAACAATAGTTAAAAAAGGAATTGCCGACTTACAAGGGTCTTACATTCTAGAAAGCTCTAGAATTGCCGTCTTAAAAAGATCTTACATGTATATTGCCAAATATAGAATTCTGAGATTTTTCATTTTGAAAGAATTGTACATTGCTTGAAAATACAGAATTCAAACACCATTTTAATTTCTTCGGCAAGTTGATATTTCAAGCAAATGGATCAGACATCGAAGATGCAAAAAATCGGTTCCAATGCTCAATGAAAACGATTTTCAGGACGCAGCAATCTTTGAAGATTCCTTATCTAACAGTGAATAAATCTGCATGTTTTTGATTCATGTTATTAAAATGATGATATGGAGAGATCATTTCAAATTTCATGGAGGTCTTGAAGCTGAAACTCAAATCAAACTTTGTGAATACGCGAATCATAATTATACAAAAAGTGTGATTAGGTTGGTATTTTCAAACCTTCATGAAATGAAAGTATTCCCTTTTTATCTTAATTAAATAATAACCCATTTTCCTTACAGATATCGATGAATGTGCAGACTCGAGCCTCAACTCCTGTCACGAGAATGCTTATTGTCACAATACGGTCGGTTCTTACCAATGTTATTGTAACCATGGTTACACTGGCGACGGCAATTAAATGATAACCTTCATTTTCTTACGGATATCGATGAATGTGCAGACTCGAGCCTCAACTCCTGTCAAGAGAATGCTTATTGTCACAACACGGTCGGTTCTTACCAATGTTATTGTAACTATGGTTACAGTGGCGACAGCAATTGAATAATAACCCATTTTCCTTACAGATATCGATGAATGTGCAGACTCGAGCCTCAACTCCTGTCACGAGAATGCTTATTGTCACAATACGGTCGGTTCTTACCAATGTTATTGTAACTATGGTTACACGGGGGACGGACAGACTTGCACAGGTAGCCCTCAATATGCGACCAAAAATCGTTAAGCTAGTAACATCGTGAAATTGACATTCACCTTGATCAAAATCGTTCTAAATCGCTCGCTAAGCGCTCCATTCATTCACAGCAAACACTCACACAAATCTTTCAAAACGAGTGTTTCAAATGGCTAATGTGGATTTTAAAGAGTCTGTGAAGACTCATAGACACATGGTAAAGTACGTTCATCTTTGTAAAGGTAGTTGACAAATTAGGCCAATAGCTGATTCGTCCAATTTGGATAAAACAGGCGATAATGTTTTACTTGTATCTCCCTGATACTTCATTCAAAATTCGCTCCATGCACTCATTTGTTTCATTCTAAAGTCATTCCAGAATCATTATAATTGTCAATTCAACGACGATTTGTTTGTTTGTTTGAATGGGTTTTACGCCGCTTTCAACAATTTCGCAGTTATATCGCGGCGGCCGGAGCACCTAACAATGGATTCCTGGTATTTCTTTCACCTGTACTACCATTACACCCTTTCCTAGCCTCCGACTGCTATCTCACATAGGTTTACGATTATCTACCCATTGGTGAGAGACAAACGTCGGAAAGGATATTTGCCGCCACCGGGGATCGAACCCACGACTTCCAGATTGGAAGTCTTATGCCTAACGAACTGCGCTATAATCTAACGATGATGTTAACTGTAAGTACAGCTTCAGTAGCAGGGTACTGGCAGACATGCACAGATAATATTATCGTCGATTAGTGTCCAAAAACTCAGCTTAAAAAATGCTGATGTTAAGAGATTTTGTTGCGCTCATTTTAGTGGATACCAAAATCAGCAAAGTTCAATGTCATATATACTATGTGATTAAATTTCAACATTTAACGTTTGATCATACATCTGACATGCTTTACATGTGTATTGCTGTGTATTGTTAATCCTAAAACCGTATTTATCGGATAATAAGCCACGGCTTACCTGTTAAAAAAGCTAAAAAAATTCACGAATGGGGCCTTTTTGACGCAGATGTGGCCTATACGCCGATTTTTTTTTCACAACAAAATAATTTAAAAGCTGTTATAAATGGAAGTTAGGCAAATATGGAGCGAAAACGTGTGTTATATCTTCACTATTGAGACTTGCATTCAATAAAAAAGGTGAGAAAATTACGTTCAATTATAGGATATTGCCTCCTTTTTAGCTTCACTGGCCGAAGGCCAGCGAGCTATTGTCATGGCGGTGTGTCCGTCGTGCGTCCGTCCGTCCGTCCGTGCGTGCGTAAACTTTTTCTTTAAACATCTTCTCCTCCCAAAGCAATGGGCGGATTTTCATGAAACTTGGTAGAAATGTTCCTTGGGTGACCCTCTTCTAAAATTGTTAAAGAAAGGACAAGGTTCACGAACATAAGAAATTGGCCCTGTAAATTCAGCATTTTTCAAATTTTAAATGTACGCAATAAAACCTACCTTTTTATATTAACCTATACACAGTCTCTCAAATAATGTAAAAATTATTTTCTAAAACCACACAGTTTCCTAAATATAAGCCAATAAAATAGCCAAAATCCGCAGAAATGCCTAAAAATGCCCAAAAATAGTTGTTTACAGTAACAAAAAAATACGAAGCCCCTCTTGCCACACCTTCATTTTTTTACCAAGTGATAGCTGTGACTTCTAGAAGGGTTTAGTGAAATATTGAGGTGTCGCAATTGGGGCTTCACATTTTTTTAGCTTCATAAATTTCAAAATTTGTTGAAAAATGAACAATTTTACAGTTTAAGGGCTACTCTGAAGGCATTTTTTCAAAAATGGGGAGGTTATTTAAAATATTCTTTGTACAATTTGAGAGAAAGGGAAAAGGGTAACCATGAAAACTTGGTTTCATTGAGATCATTAGAAATCAGAAAAAATCGATTTTACAGGGCCAAAATCTACAGTTTGTGAACCATGTCCTTTTGATTGACCCCCAAATATGGGCGTGGCAGGGCGTGGCATTTTTTCACTTTGAAACTTTTAAAAATATTCTCCTCCCAAACCATTTGGCCAATTTCAATGAAACTTGGCATGGATGTTCCTTGCGTGACCCTTTACTTAAATTGTTCAAGAAATTTTGATTGACCCCCAAATTTGGGCGTGGCAGGGCGGGGCTTATTTTGAGCCCAAAATCTTTGAATAACATCTCCTCTTGAACCATTGGTTCAATTTCAATGAAACTTTACCACAAATTACCTTGGATGACCCTCTTTCAAAGTTTTTCAAGAAATTTGGATTGGCCCATAAATATGGGCGTGGCAGTGCGGGGCTTTTTTGAGCCCGAAATCTTTAAACAACATCTCCTCCTGAACCATCAGGCCGATTTCAATGAAACTTTACCAGAATGTTCCTTGGGTGACCCTCTTTCAAAGTTGTTCAAAAAATTTGGATTGACCCCCAAATATGGTCGTGTTAGGGTTGGGCTTATTTTGAGCCCGAATTCTTTGAACAACTTCTCCTCCTAAACCCCTGGGCCGATTTCAATGAAACTTTACCAGAATGTTCCTTGATAAACCCTTTCCAAAAGTTGCTCACAAAATTTTGACTGACCCATAAATATGGGCGTGGCAGGGTGGGGCTTATTTTGAGCCTGAAATCTTTGAACGACATTTCCTTTTGAATCACTGGGCTGATTTCAATAAAACTTAACCAGAATGTTTTCCTTCTGTGACCCTTTTCAAAAAATGTTCGCAAAATTTCGACCGACTCTTAAATATTGGCATGGCAGGCTGTGGCTTATTTTGAGCCCGAAATCTTTGAAATACATCTCCTATTGAACAAGTGGCCGACTAGACGTCATACGTACAATAAAAGTTCAAGTAAAAAAAAATATCCTTAGTAGGCCCTATAGGAAAAACACCAACGGTTGCGGCTTTTTCGCCGGTGCGGCATATTATTCGGAAAATACGGTGAACCACCGCATCTAAATAAAGACAGTTACCGGGCCATTAGTGTTTAATTTTTTTCTTAAAATACGTAATATTTAATCTATCTTAAAATTGTAACAAATAGAAAAGTATATATAAGACTATAGTACCAAATTATGTAATATTGATGATGAAACCTTCCACTATCCATTAGTGTAATATCTTTAATGCCTTTCGATTGAAGACCTTGTATTCAACTTAAGCTTACTATCTGTTGAAGATTCTCGGAGAAAACCCTGAAAATAAAGTTTTTTTTTGCTTTGATTATTGTAGATATCAACGAATGCGATGACGACACAACGTGTAATTGTCACGAGGGTTCTGCTCACATATGTGTTAACACCGATGGAGGTTTCGAGTGTGAATGCGCCACTGGTTACTCCGGGAACGGATATGTGTGTAACGGTAAGGACCAATTTCGAATGGAACCAAAGTTCCTACCATTTGTAACTAATGTGATGATGTAGTAGATTTATCGCTACCGTAGCTACCGTAGGTAATTTACTGGGTTATTTTAATAATACTAGTTCTACTTCCAGTAAAAAATAAATAATTGAAAATAAAAAATAAAAAAGCCAAGGTTATTTTGTGCCATTTTAAAACGGGTTAATTTTTCATTGGGTATACATAAAAGAGGGCCCTCCCCTGTAAGGTATATGACAAACGGTAGTTGTTATAAATAGACTCTAGTCAGCCCCGGTTAATTTTCTCATGACTGTCTTGTGTTCATGATCGTTTATGTTTACGGCTAAGTGAAACAAATCGTTTTAAAGGTCTAGAGAACATGCAACCTTCACTGGGTTTGACATCAATATACCAATACTATGTCTGTGAAGAAATACTGACAACTCCGAACTAAAAAATAATAATAATAAAAAAAACAAAAAAAAAAAAAACGCCTAGAGCGTTCGAAATGTTTCACAATTTCAACTGGCGCGTATTTTGAAAAAGCCTATTTTTTTATATAAATTACTTAATTCTTTTATAAAGGAACTGGCAAAAAAAACAAAAAAAACCCCACAAAAGTTAATAATAATAAGAAAAACTCTTTGGTCACGCACCTGATGTGTATTCATCTCACATAAAAAAGAACATTAAATTCGAGTATTGATTATTCAAAAATGTTGTTTTCAGACAGCCAACTCTTTTTGCCCTTTATTCTTATAACCTAAAAGTATACATGTAGTACAACTATACTAAACCTGACGTAAATATGAATCTTTGAAAACATATTTACGGGTCTTTTTTATTATTTTTCAACAGTTACTGTAAGATGTGTATTATGCGATCATTAACGGGACCACCAAAAAGCGGTCGTTAAAGGGATTGGTCGCCTTGTACATGTTTTTTTTTTATGAATAAGAAACATGATTTTTATTGCGTATATGTATTTTTTGTGAATTTCTCAACAAACTTATGTTGTTAAAACCCGTAAAACAATCGACTCAAAAAATAGGTTCATTTACACTATTTTAAGATCAAAACTATTTAAAGATCAAATGAAAAGCTATTTTTCGAACAAGAACTAAATATATATTTCAATCAGTTTAATTGAAATAAAAAGGTATAAAAAATCCGCGTCGAAAAACACACACCGAAAGGGTCAATAATTACAAAAGAACGACCGTGATTTATTGGAAATTTTCACCTGGCCGAAAACGGATTTTCGCACTTGCGCACAGGATGTGACGTCATTGTAGTCATTCCTCTCGAATGTAAACAATGCGAACGCTTGTTATTATCACAGCTATCGAACAACAACACGAAGGTTCGATATTGTTATACCGCTATCAACTTGTGCAGTCAGCACAGTTTAAACCAAAGCAAGCGGAAACTACAGATATGTTTACTTTAAACCCTAAATCTGAGATATCTAGTCACGAGTCTAACAACAAGGTCCGGATAAACGTAAGTCGGAAACTATGGCATGGTTAGAGTGTTTTCACGCCGTTGTAACGATGTAATCTTATTAAAAATAAACATTTTTCTCTCACAAATTAAAATCGGCATTTTTCAGACTGTTCACTTCGTAAATTTGGTAAAAACTTCAGAAGGAAATCCAATTTGATCTAATTAAGAGTAATATTTCACAGTGACCAATCATTTTGCTTCAACTTTTGTTTATTATACAGATATATAAAAGAAAACATAAAAAAGGCTTGACATAACACATTTGATGATTGGTCAAAACCATATTACTACAAAGTCAATCAAATATATTATGCAAAATTAAATCAAGACATTGAATAAAACCCTACCTCAACAGGGCTTTGGCAATTAAATAGTATGAAATTCCTCCAAACTATAATTATCTGTCGGTACAAATTTCCTTTTCCACGATATTTCCATTTTTTTTTTAATCCACAAATGTTCACCCATGTTTTCACCTTTTTTTTTTTTGAATTTGTCAAAAATATAACGAATGAATATCATGAACAAATAATTAGAAAAATAAATTCAATTAAACACAAATTTGATGGTATTCCGTTGTCGATTGAAGGTTGTGTCTAGGTCTACCGCCGGTTGAAAATTAGTCTTTTGCGGCATGTCAGTTGAATCATTGAAGGATAAAATGTGTGTTTAATTAAGTCATAAAGTTTTATAAATTACATGTAGCTGGATGGTTTTGTTTATTGAAAGCATTGTGACATCTTGCCGATTACACAACAGCGCACATGACAAATGATTTACCGAATGTAACCCTTTCTGCGTGTGCTAATCTGTGTACCGATAATTCATCTAATATGCCAATTATTTTCAAAATCATTTCTGAAACATTTTTCAAATTTATACATTTTTTTTTATTTCGGCACACAAAACATTTTTATATTTTAAAAAAAGGTCACCATTTCAAGCTGTTATAAGTGCCAAGCGGGTTCAATATCGTTTACACCAAGAAAATTTCTTCTCTTTTTTTCAACAAAAAAGTTTTCACAATATTGTAAATATCGAAAAACTGTTTAAATGTTGTATTAAATGTCTTATATCAAGAAAAAAGATATAAGGAGAGAAAAAAGACTAAAAGAGGGAGAGGGAAAGAGAGGAGGACAGACAGAATGCGCCAAACCAGAGAGAATGTTCTAAATAAAAATGTTGACGGGTGATCAAAATGTCGCAAATGTAGCTTTAAAAAGCTGTACTTGCGTTGATTCGATAATTTATCAATCATCTACGATATTGTTCAACAAATAATATATTACTTATTACGCGTGTGCGTACTGCGTGTCATGTTTGGACAAAATTATAACAGGAAGAAATCTTCCCGGCTTTCGCACTGTTCAAGTTTATACGTTAACTTCGAACTCAAGAAATAATTTCTCAGAGCAAAAGTTCGAAGAGACCATTCATTAAACTTCAGCTTCATTATATGTGACCCGTCACGCGAAAGTGGACCGACTGGGAACTCCATAAAATTAAAATAATTATGTTATGAAAGGATTGGTTCAAGTACGGGTCAGTCAGAGGTCGCATAAAAATCTCTTTCATGGGAAGGAACAAATAGCTAAATTACTCTTGTAAAAGAAAATCATCAAAGTTGGACAATTTACGAACCTTCTCGGTCCGCAATCTGAGTAGGGTCGACTCTTTACGCACTAGCCTTACGTTCTTTGATGAAAGATTTAGAATTTGGTACTCAAACATCTGTTTATAGCTGCTCAACAAGCCTTTTTCGTAAACGAAAATATTGGGTACATTTTCAAAATTCAATAAAATCGTTTTAAACTGTAAGTGCGATATTTTGGTTTTATAACAACAAAATGTTTTCATCATTGAACACCAAAATAAGTTATTTTACTAATTACAGCAATTATGACATCTGTTTACACTTTGGTTTATTGACGGGGCGTGGTTTTCCAATGGTATACATGATTATAATTGACACTTGACAAAATTTTACCCAATCAGCTCACCGGAAATTTCAAAAGGCGTTTAATTGGTTCAGTTCCTTTTGACGGGGCGTGGTTATCGGACAATTCATGCGCAAGAATAACCAATCAGTACACCGAAAGATATTTCTATGTCTTTGTGTATAGTAAATGTTTCGGGTCCCGATTGAATTCAATTAGGATTTTTAATACTATTAATAATGCTACATCAAGACATTTTAAATGAAATAGACCCTTGCATCTTGCCGCAACATCTTATAGACAATCGTTTTTACGACAAATTTGTGAAAGATCTGTGATAGGTTGAACGAAATTCTGTAATTTTATATGATCTGCTTATTCCGTCAATACATTCATAACTGCAATGACGTCACAGGTCAGTTTCAATAGCGGGCTACAGGTGTGAACAGAGAAAATCGTCGATTTTACCATTATCGTATATATTATTTTCATTTTGAATATCGCATCAGGTTATTGTAATACATCTCTTTGTATTTACGTAAGGTCAAAAGAGCTTTTCATTTGACCTTTAATATCTTGCTTTTAAGATATTTGGTTTCATAAAGGGGATTAAGGAAACGGTTGCTAAATAGACGTCGTCGCTGGAGCAAGATAAACTGTATAAACGTTCATAACATTCACTAGGTATTTTATTAAACTGAATCATATTAAGATATGAGGAATTGTGTGAAATGATGAAAACACGCATAAGAACAATTCAATGATGATATTATTCATAGCTTCAAAATTAACAATTGGTCGTTGAACTGGGAAAGCAAAGAAAGCCAATGGTCACAAGAATGACAGAATCCTGTATCAATTTGAAAGGGATTCTTAGTTCATAGACTCAACAGATTTGAAGATTTTATTTTATATTTGATAATCAGCGTGCTAAATTCTGAGACAAAATATAACCAAAACTATTCTTCTATGTTGGTAAACCTTTTCATCACAGATTTATCAAAATAACGAAGTTGTACAGATGCCACGTCAAATTTATTACCTTTGAAATAGAGGATATTGGATGAGTGGTCATGGAATACTGAATTTATCAAACGAGTCATCTATAAACAGATAAAAACGAGGCTGTGCCGAGTTTTCATCTGTTTTTAGATGACGAATTTAATAAATTTTGTATCTTATGAGCACAAATTTTATATTCTATTTATAATATGACGCGATTTTTTGCGAAAAATCGTCAAAATTCTTGAAATTCAACATTTCAATTTTCCCCGAAACTTAAAACGCCGCTTGAAACTGACGTCACAATATATACATTATGACGTCATTTTTGGGGTTTCAAAACAGCTTTGCTATTCGCTCTGAGCTCATTTGCATAGTTAATCCACTAGTGTAATAACACCCGTGTAATATCAAAAATATTCAACGGGGTTATTTCACTCCCGCGATGAAGGTCATATTATAAAAATACATTCACTGAAGCGAACTTCTTAACGACAACCTGGCATTTGCCACACTTTAACATATTTGTTGTCATTTAATGAAATAGCATCTTTTTTGCAATATGAATACTTAATTTTCTATATGAAAGGTCGCTCAATTTGGTGTTTTCTCAAAAAACAACAACAAAAAGAATGGAATCGAATTTTCGTTCATGGTGTCTAATGCAAACTGTCCAACAGAAGAACCCTCTTTTACAAAAGAGACAAAAGTTAGACATCGTCGAAGAATTTCGAACAACTTTGACGGCTATTGCAAGTCATATAATAAATTATTAAAGAAAACAATATTTTCCTTGTTTTGTTTCTCACACAAGCATAAAAGATAAAATTACGACACCCACAAATGCTACTTTTAAAATCTAGGGTACCCTTGAATTCCATTCAAATTCGTTGCTTTCCTCATTTTTTTCAGGTCGATGTTAATTCAAGCTTCTCCCCGAATGATTTTACAAATAAAATGCGACTTCTTCTCGACTAAGATACTTAAGAAATTATAACCTTTTCAGCTAAAACCATCTGGTCGTTTAGAATTTCGTTTTAGCGTATATCCATGGTATTTTCCGCGCGGGTTCGAGACCTGACTACACTAGATTTCTTTTTCGCTCGACTGCTTTCGCTGAAATGCCATGGTGTTGCTAGAGACCTTGCTGTCATCTTCGTCGTCGTCGCCGTGCGAAAACTTAGACATATTGTCATTTATCTTATAACTATACTAATATCCGTGTGATAACATCCCGTATGATATTTTTTATGATATCACATAGTTATGTTCAGAACAATATTGATGCGGTTATTTTTAGAAACTTGCATTTCTGTTAGAAACATCCAAAAAACTGGACAAATAGAGGTTATAAGATAAATACAATACGTACTTAGTGTATTGTATGAAAAAAAATGTCTAACTCGGTTGTGGGAATTGATAATTGTCTCGGCAGAGCCTCGACAATGATCAATTCTCGCAACCGCGTTAGATATTTTTCCTCATTCAAAACACTTAAGGTGGAAGAGGACAATAGCGTTTTTGAGATAAGTGCATAAAGATAAGTATCTATGGAAACTTTTTCTTTGTGCGATCTCAACGGTGTAATTTTTTTAACGTTCAATTCAGAATTTACGTAACCATGACGTCTTTAAAATGACGATTTCGCGCGTTTTTCATAAATGACCCTACACCTTCTTAAACGCTTACCATGATCGTATTTATGACGATTCAATTCAATGGAAAACACAAAAATGATGCCAAATAAATTGTGCACATTGAAATGTAATCAGGAAATACATATATTCAGGGATAAAAACATGTAATTGAATCAATGTTAAATTTTCAGAAATATGCGGTCCGAAAAAAATAGATTTAAACTAATTTTTCAAAAAATTGGCCCGTTGAAATTTTTCTGAAATTTGATATTTCTTCTTCCTATTTCCGTTTTATATGCTCGCAAATTAACGTGACGTTTCACCATACAGAATTTCTATAATAGGGGATTAAAGTTTATTACCCTAACGTCGAAATTTGGAAAAAGACAAACGAAGTACGTCGAAAAAATCGCTAAATTCTTTTGACATACTTTACTTTTCATAGATTTCTGTATATAGAAAAAGTAAATGTCGAAAAGATTTTTTTATTTCTTAAAAATATTCATTGGGATTTTCCAATTTTAATTGAAATGTTATCACTGCACCCACAACGTGCTGATTAATGGTAACGTCATAACGTCGAGCTTGCGAAATAAAATTACAAAAAATCAGTGTTTATTTATAGCGACGTCGACGTAATTCTTACTGTGGTCATAGATCAGCAACACTTGTGGAAGGAAAATTAATGTGTACTGCGAAGTTCTCGTTGTATTGGAATGAAATTTTGAGGGCCCTTTCCTTAAAGGCTATTGAACACATCTGGGAATTTTGATCTTTTTATACTAAGAGATCGCAAAATAATCAAAATAAAGACAGAAAATTAATAGGAGTTATTTGAACGTCAATGTCATAGATTTAATGTCAAAATGTCAACCTTTAAATCTAGATTATAAAAAATCTGTGCGGTAAAAGTTTTTAAAACTTTCCCTGTTAACCAAACTAGAATTTGAGAAAATGATATTACAATTTGAAAAAAAAAATCATCGGGCCAATTTTGTAAAATTTTGTTTAAAGCGAGATTTTTGGAACAGTAAAAAATGTGAATATGGATTTCAATCAACTCGCATGTCTATGTATTTAGATTCAAATAATTTCATATAGCATTTGGGTTATGACCATTCATTAAGCTTCATTTAAGTATAATTGGCGTAACGATAACGTCTTGCGTTAAATCACACTGCGCATTTAGATGGGAACATGGTTGTTTGTACAAAGCGCGCCAAATCGTGAATTTTACGACGTCATGGTAACGTTATTTCTAAATTGAAAATAAAAAAATATACGCCGTTGAGATCGCTTTGTCTTAGAGATTACATATATACCAAAAAATATTCATTTCTCTCAAAAAAACGCTATTGTCCTCTTCCGCCTTAAGTACGTATTATATATATCGCTGGTTCTACTCAAGGTATTTACTTGAAAATTAAAGCATATGTTCACTATCAATAGAGCAACTAGACTGGTAGCCGTCTCTTAAATAGAGGTACATAATTGAAAATATGAAATGTAAAGTCAATGTCTAGTTTCCGAAAGCCTGACGTTTCTTTGAAGAGAAGTTAACTCATTTTAAGTTCTGAAGTCCTCAATTTGCTTTTCTTCCTCGCTACAAACTTCTAAAAACAGGGCCTGAATCCCAGGCTATAGAGCAACATATACGATCTAGTAGGGATAGCCTTAGATACAGCCGTTCATAGGCAACCGTACACTGTACTCTTTTTTTTTTAGTTCTGCTCTGCTATGAATTTACAAATTTTCGTAAGGCTTGAGGAAGTCATTTTAAGGCCATTTTATCGGTGTCAAACTTTTATATACTTCAACGCTAACTATTATTAATTCTAACGTTGAACTATTGTTTATTCTAAAGATAAACTATTGTTCATTTTTACGCTATTTAAAACTATTGTTTATTCTAACGCTAAAACCATTGTTAATTCTAACGCTAAACTATTGTTAATTCTAACGCAATCTATTGTTGATTCTTACGCTAAACTTTTGTTGATTCTTACGCTAAACCATTGTTAATTCTAAAACATTTGTGACCCGTAAGGCAAAACAGGACCATCTTGAAAGTGCGTAAAGGGTCACAGGGAACATTTTTGGGTAATATATTGAGAGATGCTCTCATTTTTCGGCTACAAATCTCATTGAAACTGACTTCATGTGTAAAAATCTCAAAGCAAAATTTCATTTTGTGAAGGATTTTGTAGGCTCAGCGCACAAAATTTTTAACTGCCTGTATAATTAATAATACAACTGTTTCGTATTGTATTGAGCCACCAATTTGTTTAAATTCTCACCAAAAAAACTCTTAATTTTTTCATTAAATTCAGCTAAACGAGATATTTTCCACATACTTTTCTGAGCCGGGATTGCGCAGGCTGTCTAGGGTCGAAACGTCTCACAATTGTCTGATTTTCTGAATCTAGAAAAATCAATCCAAATGTATAACTAAGATTTTGAAATTCATACGCATTCAGAAGGCGGCCAACACAGAAAATATAGGATAAAGGCAATATTTGGACTGTGACAAAAGATGAATATCCTCCGTCCGCTCCCATTTTCTATGGTTTGAACGTTGCTAAATAATCAAAACATCGTAAATACAGCTTGAATAAGCTATACATTCGATGAAAATATCATTAATCAACGAGAATTTATTTCTATTGCGCACTTGCTTAATTTGCGAAATTGTGGTTTCGCCCCTGAATCTACTGTCCGGTAATCTAATCATAATCTAATAAATGTGAGCTCTGGTTGGACTATTTTGGACCATATCCACTTTTCAAATATTAAATTCACTTCCCAGATGGCCCCTTTTCGCTTGATTGGTCACAATTATATAGATAAATGAGCCTGTGCGTGAGAATTCCAACAATTCTGAATAAACGCAAAGTGAAGACTCTGACCAGCCTGCGCATCCGCACAGTCTGACCAGAGTCTTCACTATGCGTTTTGTAGTTAGATAGGGTCCCAAAGTATCTGTAGACCACAAGGTAACTTTATATTTACAGTATGTGGCTGTGTTCGCTGCTCAATGATTGCACCTCACGCACATTCCAAATTGTTGTAAATGTCACGCACAGGCTCAAATATAATGTTAATGAAGTGAACTCTCTTCTGACCCATTCCAGACATTGACGAGTGTGAAAATGCATCCAATGCCTGTTCCGAGTTCGCTGACTGCACGAACACCGATGGCTCGTATGAATGCGCCTGCTCGGACGGCTTTGAAGGGGATGGTGAAACTTGTACAGGTAATCTACGTTATAAATAACCTGGGAGGGCGTGGCTTAGCCGTGACGTAATTTGGCGAGATTATTCTACAATATTTTGATCCTTCAAAAGTGCGTCGGAAATTATCATAAAACGCGTGTAAATGATTATATCCTTAAATAAATAGGGTGAACGTGCATAGCAAAGTGAACACATTGTATCACTGGGTTAACAAAATCTCGCAACTTCAGTTTGTCTTAGCTGAAATTACGAGGGTTTGGTTACCTTACGACCTTAAATGTTTCGCGTTTTCATAGTCGACTATCTATAACACTAAGTTTATATTAAAAAAAAGGCTGATTTACCTTAACCTTATTTGCAACGACCCGTTAATATGTTTCCATCCTGCCAGGGCATTAATCATGAATTATACGTTAAATTATCGTTTAAAATGCGACAAATCGCTGCGAAAATAAATTGACTCTTTTGAATTAACATGATACAATTTCAGACGTCCAGTTATCACAGGCTCTTTCTTTTTATTTCGGAGAACACTACAAAAAATCGATAATATTACTTCCAATGAGCAGCCAAGGATCGGACAAAGATTAACAAAATTGTCATTCGTGTACATTCTGAATTCTGAATTCAGAATGCTTTACTCCAACAAACGAATACCCATGCGGAACATCACTCGGACTCTTCCGTAAACTGGAAAGTACCTCGGACGTAAGTGTAGTAAGTTTTGGTGAGAGACAAATAATCGGAAAGAATGAGTGCTGCCGTCGGGGATCGAACCCGGGACATCTAGATTGGCAGTCCGACGCGTTACCAAATGCGCTATGCGCTATGCCGGTGGCCTTTAATACGTTGATAGTAATTGATAGTAATTGATTAAAAAAGATCACTGCACTTTATGTTGACCTGACCAAAAATTGATACAGTCGAATCGATCGAAAACAACAATGTTTGACGAAACGTGTCTTGTTTGGTTCCACTTGACTAAGTCAAGCGAAGCTTATGTCGTTGCGGGGTCGTCCGTCGTTAGTCCGTGCGGCTGTTTGTACTTGCATAAACTTCTAATTTAAAGATCTTTTCCTCTGAAACTACTGTGCAGCATTGCACGAAATGTCACAGGAATGACCCATGAGACATGCTCTCTCGGATCCCATCAAGAAAATCTGAATGGGTTGATAACTTGGGCGCTCTGGGCTGCCAAGTCTCCCAAAAATGGGCCCGACGGTAAAATATATAGAGGATATTCAATGAGTGGTCATTGAATACCGAATTTATTAAATGATTCATCTATAAACAGATAAAAACGAGGCTGCGCCGAGTTTTTATCTGTTTATAGATGACGAGTTCTATAAAGGAGGTATTTGATGAACACAAATTTGATATTCTATTTATAATATGACCCGAGTTTTGGTGATAAAATGAGAAAATTACGATATTTATCGATTCTTGCTATTCCGCGAAACATATAACGCCGTTTGCAAAATGACGTCAGCAGATCCATTATGACGTCATTTCCTAACAAACACATAACGTTGTTCTTCGTTCTTAGCTCAATTGCATAAACTTTATTCCACTAGTGTAATAACACCCGGCTAATATTAAAAATATTCAACGGTGTTATTTCACTCCCGCGACGTAGGTCATATTACAAGAACACCTATATAAAACATTAGACAAAATAGTAAATAAGACAGTAGAAACGAATGATGACATTGCTTAATTCTGATTGACAGAGAAGATTTTTCTAAACGAATGAGTAGTGTTTCAGTACTCTTCTATTTTGAATGGTTTGTTACAAAATATTGCTTTAATCAAACTTGCAAAATAAATCTGCTGTGGTTTGTTTATATTAAAAAGAGACATTAAGAGATAATTTTGAATTCAGCAATGTGCATTTTCATGTAAGCTAAAGCTATATATGGCTACATATTAACACTGGATTACACTTATTATACGCTGTGAAATAGATTTAAGGTAACTGCGGACACACAGAGGGCCATTTTGGGTACAAATTTTAAATTGTCTGCAAATCATGCCTAATGCGATGAACTGAAGTTTGAAGTACCCGCTTTCATATTTCGGTCATGAAAAGGAATTTCATAACGTATAGTTGACGTCATGACTCCATCAAGGGGCCGACCCCTTTTTTAGGGACCCAAATCAGTAATTGTCCATTATTTTTGGAAATAATTAACCGATTTGTATCCCGAAAACGCCATTTGCTTCGTATTAAGACGCCCGATTTCATGTTTTTATTGGTATGAAGAAATAAATGTAAAAAATACAAAAAAGTGTAACGTATTAAATGTTAACGCCTTCTGCGTTGCTGTTTTCGAGTACAGTTACTGAAAATACTGCCTTTTTTCTCGAAAATTTGTCCGGTGACCTATGCTGAAATTTAGATATGTTGCTGCCAAACCATTCCGCTGAAGATTTTTGAAAAATCTAACAAGAAGACATATCATTTTTATTTGATTAATGCAAAGCACATTCTTTTCGTTACAAAATAACAAAAAATCAGCATATGTCACCAGGCAAAATTTTGAGATATTTCTATTTATTTACAAAAAATGAAATAATAAAAGGAACGTCAAATCTTAAAAATCGCGAAATCGATAGATTTTGGGCCCATTTTTCTTTATAAATATGCACGGAAATTAAACGACAAGCTCATGCGTTCTTTGACTTTCTAAATGAAACTTTTTTCGTAAAAATCAACCGATTTATTCAGAAAATATTGGCAAATAATGATTTTGGCGGGTCGAAAAGGGGTTGGCCCCTTAACGACGTCACGACGTCATTTGAACGAGCTTCATACCGTTTTCATTGTGTGTAATTCCAAATATAATTTTAAGAAAGCCGAAATTTCGACCATTTTTTCTGTCCGCAGTTACCTTAAATCACCACCTCCTATTAAGATAAGTGGATTTTCCTTAAAGTCGACCTAACGTTATTTTTTATGTAAACCATACAATATCATGGTTTGTGATTCTAACCCGAACATAAGCCTTTATGATAATCTGCTTTGTTCTCTCATATTCAATTTGATTGTTTACTATTGAATAACACCTTACAGAGCAGAGAGTATGTGTATAGTGGTAAAGGACCTCTTGTGTCTCTTGTTATTGTCAGTCAATAATATCAAAAACAAGGATTTTTATTGCATGTGCTTATTCTTATGTCTACCGAATGACTCACAAAATAATTGTCATGCAGATCCAACTCTGATGAGATGTTGACTTATCCTGTAAAAATATTACAAATAAGACCACATTAAATTAGACAGTGGAGAGGAGTGATGATATTAATAAAAATCTGATCGACAGAGTCTATGCATATTGGTAAAGGACCTCTTGTATAAATTGTTTTCCTCAGTACTCAGTCTATTTTAGCACACAAGAAGAAGTTGATTACATATGTTATTTTTGATACGCAAACCGAATGGCTCACAAAAATTCACAAAACAGTCAACTGATAAACCTACGTATTTTTGTGTTTCAAGATGTCGACGAATGCGCCTCAGACGACGATAATTGTCATGCGGATGCAACTTGTTCAAATACTGTTGGCTCCTTCGAATGTACCTGTAACAATGGATATACAGGAGATGGTGTTACATGCACTGGTAGGTTTTTTAACCTTTGGGTATTCTATTAAAATCAGTAATTATGACCAATTCTTTTATATCTGAGAAAATGCTGGTCCTCTCACTCTATCTTTGATAAGATGTTGACTTATCCTGTCAAAATTGACACACAAATATAAGATAGTAGAGGCGAAAGATGATTTTGTTTAAATCTAATCGATAGAGCAGATTTTTCTATATCAAAGAGTGATGTTTCAGGACTGTTCTATTTTGAATTCTTTGGAACAAATGATTGCTCGATTAAAACTTGCAAAATGAATCGTCTGTTGTTTGTTGAAACTCCACAATGACATTTAAAACCTATTTATTTTACATCGATTGGGAAACAAGTTCTTACAACTTAAATTAATCCCTTTCGATTCTACAAAGACATTAAGGTATCATTTCAAATTCAAGAATAAGCATTTTCATTTTTAGTGAAATCTAGTTTTTAGCTTCATATAAACACTGTATAAAACATTTTTTTGCTGTGAAATAGCTTTTAATCAATACCTCCTATATGGATATGCGGATGTCCATAAAACTTGACCAAATGTTATTCATTATATAAACCACACAATAACATGAATTGCGATTTTTTGCCGTAAGATGAATCTTTCATGATAATCTGCTTTATTCTCGCTCAATCCATTTTACTTTTTACAATTGGTTATCACTTTTCAGAACAGAGAGTCTATGTATATTCGTATAGAGTCTTTTTCGTGTCTTGTTTTCGTTAGTCTATTTTAACATACAAGAAGATGTTGATTGAATATGTTATTTTCGTTATGCCACCAAATGGCTCACAAAAATTCACAAAAACAGTCAACTGATAAACCTACGTATTTTTGTGTTTCAAGATGTCGACGAATGCGCCTCAGACGACGATAATTGTCATGCGGATGCAACTTGTTCAAATACTGTTGGCTCCTTCGAATGTACCTGTAACAATGGATATACAGGAGATGGTGTTACATGCACTGGTAAGTTTTTTAACCTTTGGGTATTTTAATTGAAATCAGTATTTATGAACAATTTTTCTATATCTGTGAAAATGCTGGTCCACTCATTCCTTCTTTGATAAGATGTTGACTTATCCTGTAAAAATTCTCACAAAAATATATGATAGTAGAGGCGAAAGATGATTTTGTTTAAATCTAATCGAAAGAGCAGATTTTTCTATATCAAAGAGTGATGTTTCAGGACTTTACTATTTTGAATTCTTTGGACCAAAATATTGGTCGAATAAAACTTGCAAAAATGGATCGTCTGTTGTTGAAATTCCACAAAGACATTTTAAACCTATATTTTTTACATAGATTGGGAAACAAGTTCTTACACTTTAGATTAAACCCTCTCCATTCTACAAAGACATAAAGGCATCATTTCAAATTCAAGAATAAGCATTTTCATTTTAAGTGAAATCTAGTTTTTAGCTTCATATAAACACTGTAAAAACATTTCTTTTTGTTGTAAATTTTTTTAATCAATATCTCTTATATAGATTTGCGGATGTCTATAAAAATTGACCAAATGTTATTCATTTTATAAACCACACAATAACATGAATTACGATTTTTTGCCGTAAGAAAAATATTTCATGATAATCTGATTTATTCTCGCTCAATCAATTTTACTTTTTACTATTGTTTATCACTTTTCAGAGCAGAGAGTCTATGTATATTGGTATAGGGTCTTTTTCGTGTCTTGTTTTCGTCAGTCTATTTTAACATACAAGAAGATGTTGATTGAATATGTTATTTTCGTTATGCCAACCGAATGGCTCACAAGAATTCACAAAACAGTCAACTGATAAACCTACGTATTTTTGTGTTTCAAGATGTCGACGAATGCGCCTCAGACGACGATAATTGTCATGCGGATGCAACTTGTTCAAATACTGTTGGCTCCTTCGAATGTACCTGTAACAATGGATATACAGGAGATGGTGTTACATGCACTGGTAGGTTTTTTAACCTTTGGGTATTCTAATAAAATCAGTATTTATGAACAATTCTTTTATATCTGAGCAAATGCTGGTCCACTCATTCTATCTTTGATAAGATGTTGACTTATCCTGTCAAAATTCATACAAATATAAAAGATAGTAGAGGCGAAAGATGATTTTGTTAAAGGCATACGCGCGTAAATGATGCCCCGCATTGCGGCGACACATTTCAAAATCAAGGAAAATAACTCTGTTTGTTTTAAAATTGATGGAAATGGTTCTGAAAGGAAACCGATAATTTCCCGCCAGCTTGACGTCATTATAGTTGCTACACGACGTCGGAACGTTGCCTGGCAAAAAGGCGCGCCGTAACAGCTTTATGTGGACATTGATAACGTTACACAGTCTGTTAGAGGTAAATGCTGCTGAAATTAGACCCATATGCTGTTTCTTTTCTGAAATATACATCTAATCCATTCATCAAAAGTAAGCGGATACTAGTAATGCTTATTGAATTTGAAATAAAACCCGTCACTCTTAAGCCTAGGCAGTTTTCACGCCTACATGTATAATTGAAGATCCATTTACTTTTTTTTGTTCTTGTTTGGTGGTTTTCTCATATTTTCTTCTTCTAATTATTATTATTTTTTTTATTATTATTATTACTACTATTATTATTATTATTGTTGTTATCATTATAAGTATTTTTTTATCATTTGAGACTTTGGTCTATATGCTAGCCTAACCAATCTTTTTTTCGACAAGTCGAATCGTAAAATCGTGCGATGGTCGCATCTTACTGTTATTTAGACAATCTGATATTGACCCCCACTCAATCATTCTGAATCACTAGCGCAGGGCTTCATTCTTGGATATCCAAACCGACTCAATCAAAACGCTCCAAAATAATTTATCACGCTCTGGAATTGATTGCAGTGGCTTCAAATTTAGGAGCACTCCAATTATTCATTGATTTCATTGACCAGCGTGAATTTTAAAAGTTTCTGATTGGTTTGTGAAGGCATTACAGATCTATTTACATGTATTTAATATTATCTCATTATATTTGATCGACCAGTTTCAACCAAAACTGTTAAATTCATTCAAAACTCGCTCATTCCACTTATTCACTTCATTGTAAAATCATTCCTTTTGTCAATTTCACGATGTCCTTAGCTGTAGGACGCCGCGATTTTAGGGTTAACAGATGTTGTACGGACTCCGCAAGTAAAATGTTAGCTAGGATAGAATGGTAGGTCAATGTTCAACTTTAATATCTTCTAAAGACTGTAGACATGACAAACTTTATTTATTTTTTCATTGAATTATTTTCGTATGATCATCATTTTTACTTTTCGAAACCACCAACTAAGAAATGATGTGGAAAATGCGTGCGTTTATAGTTTTACTGATATCAGCAGTATTATAGGCATTTTGTTTCATAATCATAAGGTGCCAAAACTCGTTACTACAGCAATGTTTAAGCTGTATTTTCAATGCTTTAGTCACCCAATGACAAACTAATCCATGTTTCCCCTGTTGTGCTTGGTTAAATTCAGATTTTCGTCTCCCTTCTTATGAATTTTTCCATTTTATCTATAGTTCAAAGCGCCTCTGTCTTTATGAATCGAACAAGAAGTAGACATTTTTTGCATAAATATGTTGCCTAGGTCTGTAAAATCATCCTTTATAAAGCAACACAAATCTGCAAATTTATGACCGACGTTCACGATAAGCGCGATGCGTTCTCTTGCAGATAAACACAGAACGACGTCGTCAACGTTGATTTCCGACGTCGGTGTTTAGAATCCCAACGGTTGCCTCGGAAATAAGCGTATTGCTGTTAAAAAAGCACGGTGACATATTATTTTTTTGGTACGAATTAGATTGGATTTGAATGTACTATAAGTGTGCTAAATTTAAAAGAAAACTGTCGAGCAGTTTTGATTATTTTTAAGGTTTAGTACAAAAATTTCAAAAGAGTATTTAATGTCGGAGAAAACGGGGATTAAGCGAACTATATATCGATCTACAAAATCACTTGAAAATCAGGGAAATATTGTATAGAAATGCGTTTTTTCAAGGGTCAATTTCTCAAAAACGGATACGGTGACCCCCATATATTTTTATATATTTTTGCTTCGGCTATTTTAATTAACAAATATTAAAAATAACAAAAAATTCTGTCGATAAAATTATTTGCGCGCGTATGCCTTTAAAATCTAATCGATAGAGCAGATTTTTCTATATCAAAGAGTGATGTTTCAGGACTGTACTATTTTGAATTATTTGGAACAAAATATTGCTCGAATAAAACTTGCAAAATAAATCATCTGTTGTTTGTCGAAATTCCACAAAGACATTTAAAACCTATTTATTTTACATCGATTGGGAAACAAGTTCTTACAACTTAGATTAATCCCCCTCGATTCTACAAAGACATGAAGGCATCATTTCAAATTCAAGAATAAGCATTTTCATTTTAAGTGAAATCTAGTTTTTTTTACTTAATATAAACACTGTATAAAACATTTTTTATTGTGAAATAGCTTTCAATCAATACCTCCTATATAGATTTGCGGATGTCTATAAAACTTGACCAAATGTAATTCATTTCATAAACCACCCAATAACATGAATTGCGATTTTTTGCCGTTAGAAAATCTTTCATGATAATCTGCTTTATTCTCGCTCAATCAATGTTACTTTTTACTATTGATTATCACTTTTCAGAGCAGAGAGTCTATGTATATTGGTATAGGGTCTTTTTCGAGTCTTGTTTTCGCCAGTCTTTTTCAACATACAAGAATATGTTGATTGAATATGTTATTTTCGTTATGCCAACCGAATGGCTCACAAGAATTCACAAAACAGTCAACTGATTAACCTACGTATTTTTGTGTTTCAAGATGTCGACGAATGTGCCTCAGACGACGATAATTGTCATGCGGATGCAGCTTGTTCAAATACTGTTGGCTCCTTCGAATGTACCTGTAACAATGGATATACAGGAGATGGTGTTACATGCACTGGTAGGTTTTTTCACCTTTGGGTATTCTATTAAAATCAGTACTTATGACCAATTCTTTTATATCTAAGAAAATGCTGGTCCACTCATTCTATCTTTGATAAGATGTTAACTTATCCTGTAAAAATTCACACAACAATATAAGATAGTAGAGGCGATGGGTGGTTTTGTTTAAATCTAATCGATAGAGCAGAGTTTTCTATATCAAAGAGTGATGTTTCAGGACTTTTCTATTTTGAATTCTTTGGACCAAAATATTGCTCGAATAAAACTTGCAAAATGAATCATCTGTTGTTTGTTGAAATTCCACAGAGAGATTTTTTAACCTATTTATTTTACATCGATTGGGAAACAAGTCCTTACAACTTAGATTAATCCCTCTCGATTCTACAAAGACATAAAGGCATCATTTCAAATTCAAGAATAAGCATTTCCATTTTTAGTGAAATCTAGGTCTTAACTTCATACAAACACTGTATAAAACATTTTCGCTATGAAATAGCTTTTAATCAATACCTCCTATATAGATTTGCGGATGTCTATAAAATTTGACCAAATGAAATTCATTTTATAAACCACACTAACAAGAATTGCGATTTTTTGCCGTAAGATAAATCTTTCATGATAATCTGATTTATTCTCGCTCAATAAATGTTACCTTTTACTTTTGATTATCACTTTTCAGAGCAGAGAGTCTATATATATTGGTATAGGATTTTTTCGAGTCTTGTTTTCGTCAGTCTATTTTAACATACAAGAAGATGTTGATTGAATATGTTATTTTCGTAATGCCACCTAATGGCTCACAAAAATTTACAAAACAGTCAACTGATAAACCTACGTATTTTTGTGTTTCAAGATGTCGACGAATGCGCCTCAGACGACGATATTTGTCATGCGGATGCAGCTTGTTCAAATACTGTTGGCTCCTTCGAATGTACCTGTAACAATGGATATACAGGAGATGGTGTTACATGCACTGGTAGGTTTTTTAACCTTTGGGTATTCTATTAAAATCAGTAATTATGACCAATTCTTTTATATCTGAGAAAATGCTGGTCCACTCACTCTATCTTTGATAAGATGTTGACTTATCCTGTCAAAATTCACACACAAATATAAGATAGTAGAGGCGAAAGATGATTTTGTTTAAATCTAATCGATAGAGCAGATTTTTCTATATCAAAGAGTGATGTTTCAGGACTGTTCTATTTTGAATTCTTTGGAACAAATGATTGCTCGATTAAAACTTGCAAAATGAATCGTCTGTTGTTTGTTGAAACTCCACAATGACATTTAAAACCTATTTATTTTACATCGATTGGGAAAAAAGATCTTACAACTTAAATTAATCCCTTTCGATTCTACAAAGACATTAAGGTATCATTTCAAATTCAAGAATAAGCATTTTCATTTTTAGTGAAATCTAGTTTTTAGCTTCATATAAACACTGTATAAAACTTTTTTTGCTGTGAAATAGCTTTTGATCAATATCTCCTATATAGACTTGCGGATGTCTATAAAACTTGATCAAATGTTATTCTTTATATTAACCAACCAATAACATGAATTGCGATTTTTTGCCGTAAGATAAAGCTTTATGATAATATGCTTTATTCTCGCTCAATCAATTTTACTTTTTACTATTGATTTTCACTTTTCAGAGCAGAAAGTCTATGTATATTGGTATAGGGTCTTTTTCGTGTCTTGTTTTCGTCAGTCTATTTTAACATACAAGAAGATGTTGATTGAATATGTTATTTTTGTTATGCCAACCAAATGGCTCACAAGAATTCACAGAACAGTCAACTGATAAACCTACCTATTTTTGTGTTTCAAGATGTCGACGAATGCGCCTCAGACGACGATAATTGTCATGCGGATGCAACTTGTTCAAATACTGTTGGCTCCTTCGAATGTACCTGTAACAATGGATATACAGGAGATGGTGTTACATGCACTGGTAGGTTTTTTCACCTTTGGGTATTCTATTAAAATCGGTATTTATGAACAATTCTTTTATATCTGACAAAATGCTGGTCCACTCATTCTATCTTTGATAAGATGTTGACTTATCCTGTAAAAATTCATACAACAATAAAAGATAGTAGCAGCGAAAGATGATTTTGTTTAAATCTAATCGATAGAGCAGATTTTTCTATATCAAAGAGTGATGTTTCAGGACTGTACTATTTTGAATTCTTTGGACCAAAATATTGCTCGAATAAAACTTGCAAAATGGATCGTCTGTTGTTTGTTGAAATTCCACAAAGACATTTTAAACCTATTTATTTTACATCAATTCGGAAACAAGTTCTTACAACTTAGATTAATCCCTCTCGATTCTACAAAGACATTAAGGTATCATTTCAAATTCAAGAATAAGCAATTTCATTTTAAGTGAAATCTAGTTTTTAACTTCATATAAACACTGTGTAAAACCTTTTTTTTCTGTGATTTAGCTTTTAATCAATACCTCCTATATAGATTTGCGGATGTCTATAAAACTTGACCAAATGTAATTCATTTCATAAAACACCCAATAACATGAAATGCGATTTTTTTTTGCCGTAAGAAAAATCTTTCATGAGAATCTGCTTTATTCTCGCTCAATCAATTTTACTTTTTACTATTGATTATCACTTTTCAGAACAGAGAGTCTATGTATATTGGTATAGGGTCTTTTTCGTGTCTTGTTTTCGTCAGTCTATTTTAACATACAAGAAGATGTTGTTTGAATATGTTATTTTCGTTATGCCAACCGAATGGCTCACAAGAATTCACAGAACAGTCCACTGATAAACCTACCTATTTTTGTGTTTCAAGATGTCGACGAATGTGCCTCAGACGACGATAATTGTCATGCGGATGCAACTTGTTCAAATACTGTTGGCTCCTTCGAATGTACCTGTAACAATGGATATACAGGAGATGGTGTTACATGCACTGGTAGGTTTTTTAACCTTTGGGTATTCTATTAAAATCAGTACTTATGAACAATTCTTTTATATCTGACAAAATGCTGGTCCACTCATTCTATCTTTGATAAGATGTTGACTTATTCTTAAAAAAAATATACACAACAATATAAGATAGTAGAGGCGATGGATGATTTTGTTTAAATCTAATCGATAGAGCAGATTTTTCTATATCAAAGAGTGATGTTTCAGGGCTACTAGTTTGAATTCTTTGGAACAAAATATTGCTCCAATAAAACTTGCAAAATGAATCATCTGTTTTTTGTTGAAATTCCACAGAGAGATTTTTTAACATATTTATTTTACATAGATTGGGAAACAAGTTCTTACAACTAAAATTAATCCCTCTCGATTCTACAAAGACATAAAGGAATCATTTCAAATTTAAGAATAAGCATTTTCAATTTTAGTGAAATCTAGTTTTTAGCTTCATATAAATACTGTATGAAACATTTCCTTTAGTTGTAAAATAATTTTAATCAATACCTCCTATATTGATATGCGGATGTCCATAAAACTTGACCAAATGTTATTCATTATTTAAACCACACAATAACATGAATTGCGATTTTTTGCCGTTAGATGAATCTTTCATGATAATCTGCTTTATTCTGGCTCAATCAATTTTACTTTTTACAATTGATGATCACTTTTCAGAACAGAGAGTCTATGTATATTGGTATAGGGTCTTTTTCGTGTCTTGTTTTCGTCAGTCTATTTTAACATACAAGAAGATGTTGATTGAATATGTTATTTTCGTTATACCACCAAATGGCTCACAAAAATTCACAAAACAGTCAACTGATAAACCTACGTATTTTTGTGTTTCAAGATGTCGACGAATGCGCCTCAGACGACGATAATTGTCATGCGGATGCAACTTGTTCAAATACTGTTGGCTCCTTCGCATGTACCTGTAACAATGGATATACAGGAGATGGTGTTACATGCACTGGTAGGTTTTTTAACCTTTGGGTATTCTATTAAAATCAGTACTTATGAACAATTCTTTTATATCTGACAAAATGCTGGTCCACTCATTCTATCTTTGATAAGATGTTGACTTATTCTTAAAAAAAATATACACAACAATATAAGATAGTAGAGGCGATAGATGATTTTGTTTAAATCTAATCGATAGAGCAGATTTTTCTATATCAAAGAGTGATGTTTCAGGGCTGTACTAGTTTGAATTCTTTGGAACAAAATATTGCTCCAATAAAACTTGCAAAATGAATCATCTGTTTTTTGTTGAAATTCCACAGAGAGATTTTTTAACCTATTTATTTTACATAGATTGGGAAACAAGTTCTTACAACTAAAATTAATCCCTCTCGATTCTACAAAGACATAAAGGAATCATTTCAAATTTAAGAATAAGCATTTTCAATTTTAGTGAAATCTAGTTTTTAGCTTCACATAAATACTGTATAAAACATTTCCTTTAGTTGTAAAATAATTTTAATCAATACCTCCTATATTGATATGCGGATGTCCATAAAACTTGACCAAATGTTATTCATTATTTAAACCACACAATAACATGAATTGCGATTTTTTGCCGTTAGATGAATCTTTCATGATAATCTGCTTTATTCTGGCTCAATCAATTTTACTTTTTACAATTGATGATCACTTTTCAGAACAGAGAGTCTATGTATATTGGTATAGGGTCTTTTCGTGTCTTGTTTTCGTCAGTCTATTTTAACATACAAGAAGATGTTGATTGAATATGTTATTTTCGTTATACCACCAAATGGCTCACAAAAATTCACAAAACAGTCAACTGATAAACCTACGTATTTTTTGTGTTTCAAGATGTCGACGAATGCGCCTCAGACGACGATAATTGTCATGCGGATGCAACTTGTTCAAATACTGTTGGCTCCTTCGAATGTACCTGTAACAATGGATATACAGGAGATGGTGTTACATGCACTGGTAAGTTTTTTAACCTTTGGGTAATTATGCCCCCGATAGGGAGGCATCATAAATTTGACTTGTCCGTCCGTCCGTCCGTCCGTCTGTCTGTCCGTCTGTCCGTCCGTCCGTCCGTCCGTCCGTCATTCCGTCCAAAAACTTTAACATTGGCCATAACTTCCTTATTACTATCAAAGCGGTGTCGGGGGCATTGTCATCTTACAGTGACAGCTCTTGTTTAATTTAAATCAGTATTTATGAACAATTTTTCTATATCTGAGAAAATGCTGGTCCACTCATTCTATCTTTGATAAGATGTTGACTTATCCTGTAAAAATTCACACAAAAATATAAGATAGTAGAGGCGAAAGATGATTTTGTTTAAATCTAATCGAAAGGGCAGATTTTTCTATATCAAAGAGTGATGTTTCAGGACTTTACTATTTTGAATTCTTTGGACCAAAATATTCCTCGAATAAAACTTGCAAAATGGATCGTCTGTTGTTTGTTGAAATTCCACAAAGACATTTTAAACCTATATTTTTTACATAGATTGGGAAACAAGTTCTTACACTTTAGATTAAACCCTCTCCATTCTACAGACATAAAGGCATCATTTTGATATTAAGAATAAGCATTTTCATTTTAAGTGAAATCTAGTTTTTAGCTTCATATAAAAACTGTATCAAACATTTTTTGCTGTGAAATAGCTTTTAGTCAATACCTCCTAAATAGAGATTTGCGGATGTCTATAAAACTTGGTCAAATGTAATTCATTATGTAAACCACACAATGACATGAATTGCGATTTTTTGCCGTAAGATAAATCTTTCATGATAATCTGCTTTAGTCTCTCTCAATCAATTTTACTTTTTATGCCCCCGGTAGGGAGGCATAATAAATTTGACTTGTCCGTCCGTCCGTCCGTCTGTCCGTCCGTCTGTCCGTCCGTCTGTCCGTCCGCCCGTCCGTCATTCCGTCCAAAAACTTTAACATTGGCCATAACTTCTAAATCAAAGCGGTGTCGGGGGCATTGTCATCTTACAGTGACAGCTCTTGTTACTATTGATTATCACTTTTCAGAGCAGAGAGTCTATGTATATTGGTATAGAGTCTTTTTCGTGTCTTGTTTTCGTTAGTCTATTTTAACATACAAGAAGATGTTGATTGAATATGTTATTTTCGTTATACCACCAAATGGCTCACAAAAATTCACAAAACAGTCAACTGATAAACCTACGTAATTTTGTGTTTCAAGATGTCGACGAATGCGCCTCAGACGACGATAATTGTCATGCGGATGCAACTTGTTCAAATACAGTTGGCTCCTTCGAATGTACCTGTAACAATGGATATACAGGAGATGGTGTTACATGCACTGGTAGGTTTTTTAACCTTTGGGTATTCTTTTATAATCAGTAATTATGAACAATTCTTTTATATCTGAATACCTGCTGGTCCACTCATTCTTATCTTTGATAAGATGTTGACTTATCCTGTAAAAATTCACACACAAATATAAGATAGTAGAGGCGAAAGATGATTTTGGATAAATCTAATCGATAGAGCAGATTTTTCTATATCAACGAGTGATATTTCAGGATTGTTCTATTTTGAATTCTTTGGACCAAAATATTGCTCGAATAAAACTTGCAAAATGAATCATCAGTTGTATGTTGAAATTCCACAATGACATTTAAAACCTATTTATTTTACATCGATTGGGAAACAAGTTCTTACAACTTAAATTAATCCCTTTCGATTCTACAAAGACATTAAGGTATCATTTCAAATTCAAGAATAAGCATTTTCATTTTTAGTGAAATCTAGTTTTAGCTTCATATAAACACTGTATAAAACATTGTTTGCTGTGAAAAAGCTTTTAATCAATACCTCCTATATGGATATGCGGATGTCCATTAAACTTGACCAAATGTTATTCATTACATAAACCACACAATAACATGAATTGCGATTTTTTGCCGTAAGATGAATCTTTCATGATAATCTGCTTTATTCTCCCTCAATCAATTTTACTTTTTACAATTGATTATCACTTTTCAGAACAGAGAGTCTATGTATATAGGTATAGGGTCTTTTTCGTGTCTTGTTTTCGTTAGTCTATTTTAACATACAAGAAGATGTTGATTGAATATGTTATTTTCGTTATACCACCAAATGGCTCACAAAAATTCACAAAACAATCAACTTATAAACCTACGTATTTTTGTGTTTCAAGATGTCGACGAATGCGCCTCAGACGACGATAATTGTCATGCGGATGCAACTTGTTCAAATACTGTTGGCTCCTTCGAATGTACCTGTAACAATGGATATACAGGAGATGGTGTAACATGCACTGGTAAGTTTTTTAACCTTTGGGTATTCTATTAAAATCAGTAATTATGACCAATTTTTTTATATCTGAGAAAATGCTGGTCCACTCATTCTTATCTTTGATAAGATGTTGACTTATCCTGTAAAAATTCACACAAAAATATAAGATAGTAGAGGCGAAAGATGTTTTTTTTTAAATCTAATCGAAAGAGCAGATTTTTCTATATCAAAGAGTGATGTTTCAGGACTTTACTATTTTGAATTCTTTGGACCAAAATATTCCTCGAATAAAACTTGCAAAATGGATCGTCTGTTGTTTGTTGAAATTCCACAAAGACATTTTAAACCTATATTTTTTACATAGATTGGGAAACAAGTTCTTACACTTTAGATTAAACCCTCTCCATTCTACAAAGACATAAAGGCATCATTTTGAATTTAAGAATAAGCATTTTCATTTTAAGTGAAATCTAGTTTTTAGCTTCATATAAAAACTGTATCAAACATTTTTTTGCTGTGAAATAGCTTTTAATCAATACCTCCTAAATAGAGATTTGCGGATGTCTATAAGACTTGGTCAAATGTAATTCATTATGTAAACCACACAATTACATGAATTGCGATTTTTTGCCGTAAGATAAATCTTTCGTGATAATCTGCTTTAGTCTCTCTCAATCAATTTTACTTTTTACTATTGATTATCACTTTTCAGAGCAGAGAGTCTATGTATATTGGTATAGAGTCTTTTTCGTGTCTTGTTTTCGTTAGTCTATTTTAACATACAAGAAGATGTTGATTGAATATGTTTTTTTCGTTATACCACCAAATGGCTCACAAAAATTCACAAAACAATCAACTTATAAACCTACGTATTTTTGTGTTTCAAGATGTCGACGAATGCGCCTCAGACGACGATAATTGTCATGCGGATGCAACTTGTTCAAATACTGTTGGCTCCTTCGAATGTACCTGTAACAATGGATATACAGGAGATGGTGTTACATGCACTGGTAAGTTTTTTAACCTTTGGGTATTTTAATTGAAATCAGTATTTATGAACAATTTTTCTATATCTGAGAAAATGCTGGTCCACTCATTCTATCTTTGATAAGATGTTGACTTATCCTGTAAAAATTCTCACAAAAATATAAGATAGTAGAGGCGAAAGATGGTTTTTTTAAATCTAATCGAAAGAGCAGATTTTTCTATATCAAAGAGTGATGTTTCAGGACTTTACTATTTTGAATTCTTTGGACCAAAATATTCCTCGAATAAAACTTGCAAAATGGATCGTCTGTTGTTTGTTGAAATTCCACAAAGACATTTTAAACCTATATTTTTTACATAGATTGGGAAACAAGTTCTTACACTTTAGATTAAACCCTCTCCATTCTACAAAGACATAAAGGCATCATTTTGAATTTAAGAATAAGCATTTTCATTTTAAGTGAAATCTAGTTTTTAGCTTCATATAAAAACTGTATCAAACATTTTTTTGCTGTGAAATAGCTTTTAATCAATACCTCCTAAATAGAGATTTGCGGATGTCTATAAAACTTGGTCAAATGTAATTCATTATGTAAACCACACAATTACATGAATTGCGATTTTTTGCCGTAAGACAAATCTTTCGTGATAATCTGCTTTAGTCTCTCTCAATCAATTTTACTTTTTACTATTGATTATCACTTTTCAGAGCAGAGAGTCTATGTATATTGGTATAGAGTCTTTTTCGTGTCTTGTTTTCGTTAGTCTATTTTAACATACAAGAAGATGTTGATTGAATATGTTATTTTCGTTATACCACCAAATGGCTCACAAAAATTCACAAAACAGTCAACTGATAAACCTACGTATTTTTGTGTTTCAAGATGTCGACGAATGCGCCTCAGACGACGATAATTGTCATGCGGATGCAACTTGTTCAAATACTGTTGGCTCCTTCGAATGTACCTGTAACAATGGATATACAGGAGATGGTGTTACATGCACTGGTAAGTTTTTTAACCTTTGGGTATTTTAATTGAAATCAGTATTTATGAACAATTTTTCTATATCTGAATACCTGCTGGTCCACTCATTCTATCTTTGATAAGATGTTGACTTATCCTGTAAAAATTCTCACAAAAATATAAGATAGTAGAGGCGAAAGATGATTTTGTTTAAATCTAATCGAAAGAGCAGATTTTTCTATATCAAAGAGTGATGTTTCAGGACTTTACTATTTTGAATTCTCTGGACCAAAATATTGCTCGAATAAAACTTGCAAAAATGGATTGTCTGTCGTTTGTTGAAATTCCACAATGACATTAAAAACCTATTTATTTTACATCGATTGGGAAACAAGTTCTTACAACTTAAATTAATCCCTTTCGATTCTACAAAGACATTAAGGTATCATTTCAAATTCAAGAATAAGCATTTTCATTTTTAGTGAAATCTAGTTTTAGCTTCATATAAACACTGTATAAAACATTTTTTACTGTGAAAAAGCTTTTAATCAATACCTCCTATATGGATATGCGGATGTCCATAAAACTTGACCAAATGTTATTCATTACATAAACCACACAATAACATGCATTGCGATTTTTTGCCGTAAGACGAATCTTTCATGATAATCTGCTTTATTCTCGCTCAATTAATTTTACTTTTTACAATTGATTAACACTTTTCAGAACAGAGAGTCTATGTATATAGGTATAGGGTCTTTTTCGTGTCTTGTTTTCGTCAGTCTATTTTAAAATACAAGAAGATGTTGATTGAATATGTTATTTTCGTTATAACACCAAATGGCTCACAAAAATTCACAAAACAATCAACTGATAAACCTACGTATTTTTGTGTTTCAAGATGTCGACGAATGCGACTCAGACGACGATAATTGTCATGCGGATGCAACTTGTTCAAATATTGTTGGCTCCTTCGAATGTACCTGTAACAATGGATATACAGGAGATGGTGTAACATGCACTGGTAAGTTTTTTAACCTTTGGGTATTCTATTAAAATCAGTAATTATGACCAATACTTTTTTATCTGAGAAAATGCTGGTCCACTCATTCTTATCTTTGATAAGATGTTGACTTATCCTGTAAAAATTCACACACAGATATAAGATAGTAGAGGCGAAAGATGGTTTTTTTAAAATCTAATCGAAAGAGCAGATTTTTCTATATCAAAGAGTGATGTTTCAGGACTTTACTATTTTGAATTCTTTGGACCAAAATATTCCTCGAATAAAACTTGCAAAATGGATCGTCTGTTGTTTGTTAAAATTCCACAAAGACATTTTAAACCTATATTTTTTACATAGATTGGGAAACAAGTTCTTACACTTTAGATTAAACCCTCTCCATTCTACAAAGACATAAAGGCATCATTTTGAATTTAAGAATAAGCATTTTCATTTTAAGTGAAATCTAGTTTTTAGCTTCATATAAAAACTGTATCAAACATTTTTTTGCTGTGAAATAGCTTTTAATCAATACCTCCTAAATAGAGATTTGCGGATGTCAATAAAACTTGGTCAAATGTAATTCATTATGTAAACCACACAATTACATGAATTGCGATTTTTTGCCGTAAGATATTTCTTTCGTGATTATCTGCTTTAGTCTCTCTCAATCAATTTTACTTTTTACTATTGATTATCACTTTTCAGAGCAGAGAGTCTATGTATATTGGTAAAGAGTCTTTTTCGTGTCTTGTTTTCGTTAGTCTATTTTAACATACAAGAAGATGTTGATTGAATATGTTATTTTCGTTATACCACCAAATGGCACACAAAAATTCACAAAACAGTCAACTGATAAACCTACGTATTTTTGTGTTTCAAGATGTCGACGAATGCGACTCAGACGACGATAATTGTCATGCGGATGCAACTTGTTCAAATACTGTTGGCTCCTTCGAATGTACCTGTAACAATGGATATACAGGAGATGGTGTTACATGCACTGGTAAGTTTTTTAACCTTTGGGTATTCTATAATAATCAGTAATTATGAACAATTCTTTTATATCTGAATACCTGCTGGTCCACTCATTCTTATCTTTGATAAAATGTTGACTTATCCTGTAAAAATTCACACACAAATATTAGATAGTAGAGGCGAAAAATGATTTTGTTTTAATCTAATCGAAAGAGCAGATTTTTCTATATCAAAGAGTGACGTTTCAGGAGTGATCTATTTTGAATTCTTTGGAACAAATGATTGCTCGAATAAAACTTGCAAAATGAATCATCTGTTGTTTGTTAAAATTCCACAATGACATTTAAAACCTATTTTTTTTACATCGATTGGGAAACAAGTTCTTACAACTTAAATTAATCCCTTTCGATTCTACAAAGACATTAAGGTATCATTTCAAATTCAAGAATAAGCATTTTCATTTTAAGTGAAATCTAGTTTTCAGCTTCATATAAACACTGTATAAAACATTTTTTGCTGTGAAATAGCTTTTAATCAATACCTCCTATATGGATATGCGGATGTCCATAAAACTTGACCAAATGTTATTCATTATATAAACCACACAATTACATGAATTGCGATTTTTTGCCGTAAGATGAATCTTTCATGATAATCTGCTTTATTCTCGCTCAATCAATTTTACTTTTTACAATTGGTTATCCTTTTTCAGAACAGAGAGTCTATGTATATTGGTATAGAGTCTTTTTCGTGTCTTGTTTTCGTTGGTCTTTTTTAACATACAAGAAGATGTTGATTGAATATGTTATTTTCGTTATACCACCAAATGGCTCACAAAAATTCACAAAACAGTCAACTGATAAACCTACGTATTTTTGTGTTTCAAGATGTCGACGAATGCGCCTCAGACGACGATAATTGTCATGCGGATGCAACTTGTTCAAATACTGTTGGCTCCTTCGAATGTACCTGTAACAATGGATATACAGGAGATGGTGTTACATGCACTGGTAAGTTTTTTAACCTTGGGGTATTTTAATTGAAATCAGTATTTATGAACAATTTTTCTATATCTGAGAAAATGCTGGTCCACTCATTCTATCTTTGATAAGATGTTGACTTATCCTGTAAAAATTCTCACAAAAATATAAGATGGTAGAGGCGAAAGATGATTTTGTTTAAATCTAATCGAAAGAGCAGATTTTTCTATATCAAAGAGTGATGTTTCAGGACTTTACTATTTTGAATTCTTTGGACCAAAATATTGCTCGAATAAAACTTGCAAAAATGGATCGTCTGTCGTTTGTTGAAATTCCACGAAGACATTTTAAACCTATATTTTTTACATAGATGGGGAAACAAGTTCTTACACTTTAGATTAAACCCTCTCCATTCTACAAAGACATAAAGGCATCATTTTGAATTTAAGAATAAGCATTTTCATTTTAAGTGAAATCTAGTTTTTAGCTTCATATAAAAACTGTATCAAACATTTTTTTGCTGTGAAATAGCTTTTAATCAATACCTCCTAAATAGAGATTTGCGGATGTCTATAAAACTTGGTCAAATGTAATTCATTATGTAAACCACACAATTACATGAATTGCGATTTTTTGCCGTAAGATAAATCTTTCGTGATAATCTGCTTTAGTCTCTCTCAATGAACTTTACTTTTTACTATTGATTATCACTTTTCAGAGCAGAGAGTCTATGTATATTGGTAAAGAGTCTTTTTCGTGTCTTGTTTTTGTTAGTCTATTTTAACATACAAGAAGATGTTGATTGAATATGTTATTTTCGTTATACCACCAAATGGCTCACAAAAATTCACAAAACAATCAACTGATAAACCAACGTATTTTTGTGTTTCAAGATGTCGACGAATGCGCCTCAGACGACGATAATTGTCATGCGGATGCAACTTGTTCAAATACTGTTGGCTCCTTCGAATGTACCTGTAACAATGGATATACAGGAGATGGTGTTACATGCACTGGTAGGTTTTTTAACCTTTGGGTATTCTTTTATAATCAGTAATTATGAACAATTCTTTTATATCTGAATACCTGCTGGTCCACTCATTCTTATCTTTGATAAGATGTTGACTTATCCTTTAAAAATTCACACACAAAAATATAAGATAGTAGAGGCGAAAGATGATTTTGTTTAAATCTAAACGATAGAGCAGATTTTTCTATATCAAAGAGTGATGTTTCAGGACTTTACTATTTTGAATTCTTTGGACCAAAATATTCCTCGAATAAAACTTGCAAAATGGATCGTCTGTTGTTTGTTGAAATTCCACAATGACATTTTAAACCTATATTTTTTACATAGATTGGGAAACAAGTTCTTACACTTTAGATTAAACCCTCTCCATTCTACAAAGACATAAAGGCATCATTTTGAATTTAAGAATAAGCATTTTCATTTTAAGTGAAATCTAGTTTTTAGCTTCATATAAAAACTGTATCAAACATTTTTTTGCTGTGAAATAGCTTTTAATCAATACCTCCTAAATAGAGATTTGCAGATGTCTATAAAACTTGGTCAAATGTAATTCATTATGTAAACCACACAATTACATGAATTGCGATTTTTTGCCGTAAGATAAATCTTTCATGATAATCTGCTTTAGTCTCTTTCAATGAATTTTACTTTTTACTATTGATTATCACTTTTCAGAGCAGAGAGTCTATGTATATTGGCATAGAGTCTTTTTCGTGTCTTGTTTTCGTTAGTCTATTTTAACATACAAGAAGATGTTGATTGAATATGTTATTTTCGTAATACCACCAAATGGCTCACAAAAATTCACAAAACAGTCAACTGATAAACCTACGTAATTTTGTGTTTCAAGATGTCGACGAATGCGCCTCAGACGACGATAATTGTCATGCGGATGCAACTTGTTCAAATACTGTTGGCTCCTTCGAATGTTCCTGTAACAATGGATATACAGGAGATGGTGTTACATGCACTGGTAGGTTTTTTAACCTTTGGGTATTCTTTTATAATCAGTAATTATGAACAATTCTTTTATATCTGAATACCTGCTGGTCCACTCATTCTTATCTTTGATAAGATGTTGACTTATCCTTTAAAAATTCACACACAAAAATATAAGATAGTAGAGGCGAAAGATGATTTTGTTTAAATCTAAACGATAGAGCAGATTTTTCTATATCAAAGAGTGATGTTTCAGGACTGTTCTATTTTGAATTCTTTGGAACAAATTATTGCTCGAATAAAACTTGCAAAATGAATCATCTGTTGTTTGTTGAAATTCCACAATGACATTTAAAACCTATTTATTTTACATCGATTGGGAAACAAGTTCTTACAACTTTAGTTAATCCCTTTCGATTCTACAAAGACATTAAGGTATCATTTCAAATTCAAGAATAAGCATTTTCATTTTTAGTGAAATCTAGTTTTTAGCTTCATATAAACACTGTATAAAACATTTTTTTGTTTTGAAATAGCTTTTAATCAATACCTCCTATATGGATATGCGGATGTCCATAAAACTTGACCAAATGTTATTCATTACATAAACCACACAATAACATGCATTGCGATTTTTTGCCGTAAGATGAATCTTTCATGATAATCTGCTGTATTCTCGCTCAATCAATTTTACTTTTTACAATTGATTATCACTTTTCAGAACAGCGAGTCTATGTATATTGGTATAGGGTCTTTTTCGTGTCTTGTTTTCGTTAGTCTATTTTAACATACAAGAAGATGTTGATTGAATATGTTATTTTCGTTATACCACCAAATGGCTCACAAAAATTCACAAAACAATCAACTGATAAACCAACGTATTTTTGTGTTTCAAGATGTCGACGAATGCGCCTCAGACGACGATAATTGTCATGCGGATGCAACTTGTTCAAATACTGTTGGCTCCTTCGAATGTACCTGTAACAATGGATATACAGGAGATGGTGTTACATGCACTGGTAGGTTTTTTAACCTTAGGGTATTCTATTATAATCAGTAATTATGAACAATTCTTTTATATCTGATAATCTTTCATGATAATCTGCTTTATTCTCGCTCAATCAATTTGACTTTTTACTATTGCTTATCACTTTGCAGAGCAGAGAGTCTATGTATATCGGTTAAGTATTATTTACGTTATGCCTTCACAATTGGTCACAAAATTCACCAAACAGTCAACCAATAAACCTACGTATTTTTATGTTTCAAGATGTCGACGAATGCGCCTCTTTTCCTCTCATTTTTTGTAATAAGACAAAGATGTATATGAAACTTTTACTGAATGATAAAAAATGAAGCAGATATGCGCTTCTTGTCATATTGATAAAAAATGCAGTATATTTCTCGGCACAGCCTCGTTTTTATCTATTTATAGACGACCCGTTTAATAAATTCGATATTCAATGACCACTACTTCAATATCTTCAATTTATGTCCTTCAGATATCGACGAGTGTTCAGATCCTTACCTTAATGATTGTGACGACTTTGCCACGTGTACAAATACAGAGGGGTCGTTCACGTGCTCCTGTGACGAAGGGTGGACAGGTGACGGTGTCGAATGTGACGGTAAGACTTGCAAATAGCTAGTTGAAACTATAGGTGAATTTTCAAAAGCAGAGCTGTGACGTAGGCGCTGGTTCCATGGGACTTTCTGAAAATACAAAAAAGTTATAGGGCATGACTACTCTCCAGTGAATGTTAACAAGGAGACGGTCATAAATCCATTCCAGGGTATCAAACTTCTGGTATAAAATGGCCGAGAAAGAAATTCCTTTCGGGCCAGAACTAAACAAGGACACCCAATACTGTACATTCGGTGTCAGTGGATAAACTCATTTACCATACAATTCAATTTTAAAGTAAATCTGTGCGAACGATATTTTTAAGCACATGAAACTTTGAATATCTTTTTCGTCGTCCTTAGAAGACATTAAGAACAATGTAGAAAGTAGCGGCCTTATTCTACCTCTACTTTATTTCGTTGAAGTAAATCTAAATATTTCAGTCGATTTTGACATTAAGGGATTAGATTATCGAACTTAAATATTTTAAAAAAATACTTCACTGTTCCTGGAAATTAAATTTGACTTTGGGAAATTCTATTTGATAAAGAGAGAAAACGAAGAAAGGAGGCATTTGAATTATTAGGAGAAACGTATTACGGACTTGGTTTTTTCCTAACTAACGTAGTGTTGGTGACAGATGTCCGTCCATGATCATTTGAGTAGTCTTTAAAAAATCACTTTGATTTGATTGTTTGTGTGGATTTCTATCATGTTGACTATTCATTCTCATTATTTGAATGCAAGTCCTGGCATAATCGTTCGTAGCAAAACGAACGCACTGATTAGCTATAAACCAGACGACAAAAATGAAAGGCGACCCAATTCAAATTCTATACAGATATAAACTTAAAGTGTAGAAATAAAAGACAGGGATAGTTTTGTGTAATATCAAAAAATGTTGTTGTTACTGTAGGTCTTAATGATCTAAATTACAGGTTCTTATATCACATCGGGCTTTTCAGGGCTCGTGTGTGACCCTTAAACCATGGTCTTGAGTCTCAAAAATATCATTTTGACCTCCAAAAATTTCCTGCATGGGGCCATTTTGACCCACAAAATTGCCAGTGGCTCAACCTATACAATAAAGAATATATAAATTGTTTTCTTCATACTAATACAAAAGATCTATTGAAATGAAACAATATAAACAATAAAGTGTGTCTACAACCCCACGTTTAAAAAGCTAGCACAAGCCCTGCTTTTAATACTTTTGTACTTCTTTTTAAAATCACCAATAATAAAGCATGCAAATTATATTTATATATAGTTGAACTGTTTAATTAAGATTCTTTTCTGATTTGTTCAGATTTTGCTTTAACACTAACCTCATATGGATCCATCAAATTATCCAAACTCTAGTATACTCGAAGCGCACTAATAGCCCTTTAATAAAATTTGGATTAATCTATCTTCGTTTTAATATTTGATAAAAATGAATTATGATTACGTAATTTAATGGTCACGTGCGGGGGTTTCATTTTCAACAGTGATTTGTTTATTTAGCAAACGTATTGTAACTTAAATCTGCTACTGTCGTGGTTTACTGCTCTTTGATCTCGGTGCGGTCTCTGGTCCTTTGAAAATCATTTCTACAAAGTAAGACACGCATTAATTCAAAATAGAAATGATGATATTTTTACTAAATTATTATTTATTTTCGGTCATTTCAGCTATATTACATGAGTGCCTCATCAAAAAAAGAAAAAAGAAAAAAAAAGAAAAAAAGCAGGACATATCATTTGCATTCAGTGTCAAGTGTATGATCTGATCCAATCTCTGTTTTTTATCACACTTTGATTAAACAAGTATACAACAAAATGAAAATTTGAACAGTGCTGCAAGGGGCTCGTGCCGAATAAAACTTCTTTTGACTCTAAATGAATATTTCATACACATCGAAAATAAAGTGAAACCAACTTTAACCTGGTCTAATGTATGTATCCATTTACAGACTACGCTGACATTTTCTTTTGTTCCATACGGGTTGTGAACATTAATTGTGCCAAAACAAATCACTGGTCTGAAAATTATCAACGAACACAAAGTAAAGAAAAATGTGCGGTCAAAATATTGCAAACGCTAACATATCCATAAACATGCTTCATTAACTGAAAGATCGCGAATACGACGGTTACAGTTCTCTTTTTCCACGAAGTTTCAAAATCAATATACCACCATTTATTCAACGAATTTGTGAATTGCAATTAAATTAAGCGTCAAGTTGAAAATCTTTCATATTTTTTTTAATTCACAAGCATATATTTCGCTTTGTGTTTTCTAATAAGAATAAGAAATATCTTATTTTTATTTCGTGGTTGAGCTTTTTAAATACAAAAAATGGATAGTTTAAACTGCGATTAAGACGTTTTAGAAGCAACTCGAACCATGTTTCATATAGAGAAAAAATAATTTATTAATGAGCAGGCTCCATTATATGTAACATATTGTATTATTGAAGGTAATTTGATAACAATTGCATGTATTTTTTTTCGAAAATTACTTAACTTAATAAATTAAGGATCTAAGTAAATAATTGTACAAGCAATGAACATTCAATATAATAACTTCAATAAAAATAAAAAAATCAAAAAGAAAACTCTTTTAAACGATTATACGCGGCATTATCGTCTGCAAACGCACTGTCATCCATAATCACCAAATGTTAAAAATCGCGTGAGCATATATCCATATACCATGGCACAAGTTTACTGCAGCTATATGTAAAGTACTATAAACCGTGATACCCATCTTATAATTTTATGATGTTGAAGTTCTCAACTGTAATTTGGCCTTGTTCGAAGTGATATTATGCCTAAAAAAGACATAAGAAAAGACTATACATAATTCTCATAGCTTTGCTGTTATGAAAAAGAAAACAAAAGATGACCAAACATTGTGAAGCATACTGATTTACTATTTTTCCACAGTTTGTGGGTTTGTGTTCAAACAAAGACGAGAAATTAAAGGAAGAACACTTTTTTTTTATATCGGTTCAAGACATTTGATTTCTAACTGACTTAATTGTCGTAACGGTCTTATACTCTTTACAGGCTTTATAGTGTTACCATCACAATAGAATTCAGTGTTGTTCACAGTAAATAACTAAAAGATATTTTCGTTTACCCAGTCATATCAAAATGTGATCTCACCATTACTTGCAAAGAGATAGAGGATAATCGTTTGTTTCAATGTAAGATCGATTTATATTTCATTTCGTGAACAACTCGTGAAAATATAGCTTTTGTTGTTCACGAAACGAAATATTAATCGATCTTACACGAAAAACAAACGATTATTCTTTTTCTTTATTGCAAAAATGTGACCAAATGTGGCATTTCTGGGACATATCTTCGTAAAGCGTGTCATTTTGCGCGTGATTGCTATGCAACGTTGATTGTGACATCACTTATTTCGCTCCGCATAGGTGACGTCGGATAGGGTAAAATGCACAAAAGCAGGGTATAAGTTTTTGATAATTTCACTGCTTTTGCGGTGAGATTATCAATTAATAATCTACCGTTTTTTCTCGATAAACCACCGAAAAGCATTAAAGAAATCGCCATATACCCAGGTAATAGCTTATAACTTATAATGTATTATATATTTATTATTGCAGATGTTAACGAATGTGAGGCAGGGACGCATAACTGTGCTGACGAAGCTACCTGTCACAATACCGTTGGTTCCTTCTATTGCACGTGCAACACTGGCTACACAGGTGATGGGACCACGTGCCACGGTAAGTGTGTTAAAGCTCGTGTAAAGACATATTGGTCCTATTTCAGACTTATTACATTGGCCAAAAATGAGCAGTCTGACAAGCTAAATTCTATATCAAAGTGATGCTCTAGAGGAGCACAAGCACTTATTCAACTCGAAACACGCCACCAGCAATGCTTACTTACTGTGAAAAAAGACGAATGTTCTGAAACCAAACAACTCCATGAGTAAAGCTGGATCGTATTAGAATGGAATACAGACTAAAGTACTTTTTGGTTACTATTACAACCGTCCGCATAAAAGTGTATGCGAATTGTCTCTAAAAATAGACTGCCTGATATCATGTTATGTTGTAAGACAGGTGATGTCAGGTCAATACAACCTCATTGCATGATAGAATATCTTTAACCTAATTAAGTATGGTTTCCGTGGTCGAGCGTCAACTTCTTGATCACGAGGTCCTTAATTCGATTACCAGGAGCATTTTCGATCTTGGTTCTTTCCAAAGGCCATATATTCAGCGCGATATCTAGTTCATATCCAGGAAGCAGAATCGTAGAAGATTAATCTAAACTGTAAGAACTGGTATCCAATTCGATGTAAAATGAATAAGTTTAAACCAAAAAAAAAATGTCTTAACTAATCATAAAGCAGTCCGCTGGTGCCAAAAATAAGGGATAAAGACCGAGCCTTTTCACGCAGCGCACTTGAAGCTTGAGCCTCATGTATTCTGCGTTATTGGTCACCTGGTTGAACGTGGCTTAGCCGTAATGTAATTTTGCGAGATTACTTTTCAATTCCTGCAAAGGCTTGTTGGCAATTATCGTTAACTTATGAAGATGAATTTACCTTATAGACCTGGTTTCTGCCCTTAGATCTAACGATACTTGTTCCCATATGGCGGGCTTCAAGTTGATTCGGCCAACTTATTTCTGGCCCGAACGGGGCACGTTGTTATTGTTATTTTTTTCAGTCAGAAAACCCAACTGCGTTCAGGATGACTTATCGGTTTAAGTTATATCCTACTTAACACGTACACTTGCAAGCAAAGCGGGGTATAGTTTGAAAACGGTTTGCAACATCTTTTCAGCCTGACGCAGGACTGGTTTCTGACTGTAAAGACAACAACAACGGGTCCCGGCCGGGCCTGAAATAAGTTGGTCCAATGTGTCTTTATGATGATTTAATGTGCCGAATGGAAGTGCACACATTCCATCTGTTTGTTACCAAATCCTCGTAACTTCAGCTCAGGCATGCTTAAGTTACGAGAGTTTGGTTCACAGCGTACGATTTTACGTTTTAAGTTATTCTTGTCGACTATCTATTATTTTAACATTGAAACATCGAGGGGGTTAACCTGGCAATTACGACATATGGCACCCTCTTCTGTTGCGTAGCAACAAGGGTTCCTTACTATGTAAGAAGGTAGGGTTCTGTAAAACATTGACGGAGATGTTACATTAAACAATAGTGGAACAATAATCTCATATATATGAGCTAGTTAGGCATTATAGCAAAAGTCTCACTTTTAATTGGATGACCAACGTAAATAAGTAAATTGATATAATAAGTTGACTTACATGTACCTTAGCCTCAAATGCAACGCCCCGTTATTTGGGCTCCACGCTGCCAGGTAAAAGAAATTTATTATACATGAGAAAATGATTAAATTTTAGTTGAGTACATCGAAATTCTAATAGGCTGAAAATCGTTTTTATTCCTACATCAAAACAAATTGGATTGAATACGCAGCTATTTTTGTAAGCTTGCACACAAAATAATGCAGTTAGTAATCTGTCACAAAGTGGAGAAATGTTTACAATTTTGCTTCATGATATTAAATGATTATCTCTTAAGGGAGTATATCATTTCAAGTTGATGGAAATATCAAATTAAAAACCTAATCAATCTTATTTATGAATCCGCTTTTAGTTTTCATTCATATTGTAATTTTATTTTTCCTAATTACATGTTTGTTGGAATTCGCTTCGTGTTTTCAATCAGCGTGGTCAATTTTAGTTTCAAACCTCCAAATAAAATTAAAAAGGAAAAAAAAACCCTTCGTCCATTAATTGACTGAATTGTCATGCAGATTCTGGTTTTAATTGTAGATATAGACGAATGTGCTGACTCCGGCTTGAACCAATGTAACGAATGTGCGGATTGCACGAACACCGAAGGATCGTACACATGCACGTGCTGGACTGGGTTTACAGGAGATGGTTATGACTGTACAGGTAAGTTTAAATCGTATATATACACCGCAACATTCCGGAAGTCTCGATCTTTGACAGCGTTGACCGAGGTTTCCAACTGAAATCATTAGGAAACCTTAGTGAACACTGTTAAAGATCATTACTTCCAAAACATTTAGGAACTATTACCTATCCACTACCTTAATTCTGAAACATCGTACTACTGCTTGGGTTCCAGATAAACAGCACTATAAAACCACAAAACAGGATGTATTTGATTCGTAGCAAAAAGACGTGAAGTATTATGAACAATTCTTGGGCATTCCCAATAATGTTTGGAGAGTTTTTGAAATGGTTTGAGTAAGTGTATGGAATGAATGAATTGAGCGTTGAAAAATCGATTTTGAATTATTTCGATTTCATGAAGTTTCTAACTATATATCAAAATTAGGTCAAGTTTAAAAGGTGTCCCTTTTCATCGAAAACATATGCCGTTAATTGGGCTTTGACTTTTCACCTACTTATTTATGTTTTTTTTATTTTTTTTATAAATCGCTTTTTCTTTTTCCTCTTTATTTTCTCTTTCATTTTACCTATTAATCCTACCAAATTTATCCGTCAATTCCGATCATCAAACCAAAAGTAGTTACATCAATCTTTTCATCCGTCCGTCAATCCGTCTATCCATCCATCCATCCATCCATCCATCCATCCATCCATCCATCCATCCATCCATCCATCCATCCATCCATCCATCCATCCATCCATCCATCCATCCATCCATCCATCAATTAATTAATTAATTAATTAATTAATTAATTAATTTATTTATTTATTTATTTATTTATTTATTTATTTATTTATTTATTTATTTATTTATTTATTTATTTATTTATTTATTTATTAATTAATTTATTGACCAATCAATTGATAAACATATCAATCAATTAATTAATTAATTAATTAATTAATTAATTAATTGACCAATCAATTGATAAACATATCAATCAATTAATTAATCAATCAATTTATCAATCAATAAATCAATCAATCAATCAATCAATCAACCAACCAATTATCTAATTTCAGATATCGATGAATGTGCCGTGTACGGATCAGGGATCTGTGAAGAAGGGTACCGCTGTAGGAACAAACCATGGGGATTTGGCTACTGTTGCGTCACCGAGAGAGTTTGGTTGAAATATTTTTCAAGAAATACACTCGGATCCGACGACGATGATGGTAACGACTCGAATGATGATAGCACAAATGACGATTAGCCCTTTACTAGAAGACACAATTCTTTGGAAATTTTGACTATTAAAAACTTTTTTTAAAAAAAAAAAAAAAATAGTGAGACGGGAATGAAATTGATTTTTTTTCAAATTTTTGACCAGTCAAGATTGTTTTCCTTTAGCATTCTGAAATAAAAAAAAAAATGGGATTGGAATTTATTGATTTTTTATTTAAGTAAAAAGTATCTAAATAATTGTCTTTTTCCGTCGATGTTTTCTTTACTTTGATTTCAGAAGCCGTGATCTTTTGATTGAACACCATAGTTTATTGCCTTGAAGATAATTAAGATTTTACAATGAAAAAATATACATGTAATATGCTGAATGAAAATTGCACTTGTGCTTGGTAATTGTAAAGTGGTAAAAGCGGAATAAAACCATGAAAAGTATTTTTTCGTTTGTTTTATTTGAATGGGGTTTGACGCCGATTTAAACAACCTTTCAGTTATATTTCGTTATATCCCGTTGGCTGGAGCACCTAACAATGGATTCCTGGTATTTTTCCACACCTGTACCACACTGTCACATCCTTTCCTGGCCGCCAGCTTCTATTCGACATAGGTCTACGATTATCAACCCATTGGTGCAAGATAAGGTGTCGGAAAGAATGAGTGCCACCGACCGGTTCAGAATTCTTTTTTTAACCAAATAGGTCATAGCTAGTAAACTCGTGGTATTGACAATCACGGCGATCAAAAAACCATTCTAAATCGCTCACTCTGCGCTCAAATTATTCATTCAAAACACTCACCAAACCAATCAAAAACGCCCAAACCTATTGAAAAATATAGAATAACCAACGTCATTCAAAATCAATTTTGATTGAGAAAAATCGCGATTTCAATGACGTAATTCAAATTCTTAGCGTCTTAATGGTTCTTGAAGAAATAGGAAGCCATGTTTAAAACTTGAATGTATTTTTTATGAAAGGGAGGTAATCAATATCGCAAATTGTGTTCCTCATGAACAAAATTCACGATATAGGATTACCTCCCATTAAATTCACTCTAAACTCGCTCCACACACTCATTCAATTTCATTCCTAAATCATTCATTTTTTCAATTTCAAGATGTTGTTAACTGTAGGTCATAGCTAGTAAATAGGTCATAGCTAGTAAACAGGTCATAGCTAGTAAATAGGTCATAGCTAGTAAATAGGTCATAGCTAGTAAATAGGTCATAGCTAATAAATAGGTCATAGCTAGTAAACATGTCATAGATAGTAAATAGGTCATAGCTAGTAAATAGGTCATAGCTTGTAAATAGGTCATAGCTAGTAAATAGGTCATTTCAAGTAAATAGGTCAAAGCTAGTAAATAGGTCATTTCTAGTAAATAGGTCATAGCTAGTAAAATCGTGGCATTGACAATCACGTTGATCAAAACGATTCTAAACCGCTCATTTTACGCTCATTCATTCATTCTAAGTATTCACTAAAAACATTCAGAAACGCTCCTAAAATCATTCGAAAGGGCCAGAGAATGCTCAACAATACTTCACAACTGTATTTCTATCAAACAAATGAGCCTGTGCATGACATTTCCATCAATTTTAAATGTTAGTGAAGTGAAAACATGGGGTAGCATGGACAGCCACATACTGTTAATATTTAGTTACCCGATGGTCTACAGGTACTTTGAGACCCTACCTATCTACTTAACGTAAAGTGAAGACTCTAGTCAGACAGTGCCGATGCACAGGCTGGTCAGAGTTTTTGCTTTGCGCATACTTGAAATTGATAGAAATCTCACGCACAGGCTCAAATTGTTGTTTCGTTTTTATTCGATCGATTTGATTCGGAAGCGTCTTCGGGAGACACGAAAACTTTTTTCTGAAAAAAAAACCCGTATTTTTTAAAGGGAGATAATAATATATCAATAATTACATGAAGCGATATTATATAACTCATTCAAAGCAAACTCATTCCATATCATTCCAAAATTATCAACTTGCCAATTTTACGATGTTTCTAACTTTATCATATTAGACTTGTTTTACAACCCGCAAGACGAAAGGGATTATTCCCTGTAGTGCAAAGTCCCAACCGAATTAAAAAAAACAAAACAAAAAAACACACGTAATTTCAAAGGGAGATAATATATCGATAATTAGCGTTATTGTATTACCTCCCTTTATATTCATTCAAAGCACACTCGTTTCATATCATATCAAAATTATTCAACTTGCCAATTTTACGATGTTTCTAACTTAATAATATTTATTTTATTTTACAACCCACAACACGAAAGGGATTATTCCCTGTAGTGCAAAGTCCCAACCGAATTAAAAAAAAACAAAAAAAACACGTAATTTCAAAGGGCGATAATATATCGATAATTAGCGTTATTGTATAACCTCCCTTTAGATTCATTCAAAACACACTGGTTTCATATCATATCAAAATTATCAACTTGCCAATCTTACGATGTTTCTAACTTAATAATATTAGATTTATTTTACAACCCACAACACGAAAGGGATAATTCCTTGTAGTGCAAAGTCCCGGCCGAAATAAAAACAAAAACAAACAAAAAAAAAAAAAAAAAAAAAAAAAAACCCAAAAAACATAAACAAAAAAAAACGAATTCCGACGTTTTCATATCCCACTGCAAATTGCCTCCCCCGATATAGCCAATCTTCTGAAGAGTACTTTATTTCTATATCATACTGCAAAATTGGCCCCCGCGCCTTTAAGCCGCTACCTTAAGCCGCCGACCTAAGGTAGTGGAACCGTAATAGTTCGGCTACATTTCGGTACTCATGATCTTTCACAATGTTGACCGAGGTTTCCTAATGAAAATCATTAGGAAACCTCGGTTAACACTGTTAAAGCTCATTACTTCTGAAACGTTGCGAAACTATTACGGTTCAACTACCTTAAAGAAGATAATCTGCAACATATCAACCTGGCTTCAACATTTCGACATGACTGCCTTGGTGGTCTAGGGAAACCCATTTAAATAAGGACTGATTTGGATTGATGATATAAAGAATGTTCCTTGTCACCAGACATACAGCATATTGTCTGGGTTTTTAGCAATTCTGACGAGCAATTATTTGGCATTGTGCAGCATCTGATGCAAGTCCGTAGGACCATCTGGAAATCAAATTCAGAAAAGAATTGAAGACTGTTTTAAACAGTCTTCAACTCTTTTCTGAATTTGATCCCCAAAGTTACATAGCGCTTATGCAATAGCGGGATAACTAGTAATGATTCAGGAACATTCGGTACAACACTCAGCCAATCTCACGATCAACCTCGGATGTATAAAGACGAATTTTTAGCTCCACTGACCGAAGGCCAGCGAGCTATTGTCATGGCGCGGTGTCCGTCGTGCATCCATCCGTCCGTCCGTGCGTGCGTGCGTAAACTTTTCTTTAAACATCTTTTCCTCCTAAACCAATGGGTGGATTTTGACGAAACTTTGCCAGAATATTTCTTGGGGTGACCCTCTTTTAAAGTTGTTCAAGAAATTTGGATTGATCCCGGCGGGGCTTATTTTGTCCCCGAAATCTTTGAATAACATCTCCTCCTGAACCATTGGGCTGATTTCAATGAAACTTTACCAGAATGTTCCTTTCGTGACCCTCTTCTAAAGTTGTTCAAGAAATTTGGAATGACCCCCAAATATGGGCGTGGCAGGACGGGGCTTATTTTGACACCGAAATCTTTGAACTACATCCTCTCCTGAACCATGGGGCCGACTTTAATGAAACATTACCAGAATGTTCCTTTCGTGACCCTTTTCTAAAGTTGGATTGGATGAGATCCACTGGATCAATAAAATTCTGGTGAGGGGTTGAAGGCCTTTCTAGTCCTCTTGTTTCAAAGTTATATCTACATAGTTTTCTTCCTTGTAATTTTACATATTAGTTAAATAAGTTTATTCCTTCATAAGTAAGTTTCAACTTAGAAAAAGTCAGAATCCCTTCTGAATGCTGTTCACTTTCATTACCTTCTATTTTCAATATCTCTCTTTCAAATCTTGAGATTTTTAAGCCAGTGGAGCGATACAGGCCCTCTTCGGCCTCTTGTTTTTAAAAATCACGGGAAAACCTTGGAAAACTCGATGACGCCAGTTAAAATGGCGTTAGCCCTCGAAACATTCGACGTCGCAAACGCTACTCGATTAAGTCACTGACGTGAAACCATCGTTTCCTTATATAAATAACTTTAGATTCTTAAATAAAGGCTGAAAATCTTATTTATTTTTTTATTTTTTGAGAATTTTTGAGAATTAAGATTTTTCAGCCATTATTTACTGTAAAAAGATAAATCTAAAGATAGCGCCGGTTGTGTCCGTTTTTTTCTTACACTGTTTCCGCCTAACAAAAGGCACAATTTTGTTACATACCAATCCGCCTTATATACATCCGAAATCTGTTGTAGTTTACGGAAATCGTCGAGTGATGTTCCGAATGGATTCAGGACCTGGGTATAAACCAATCGGGATCCCTCTGCGATTCTACGGAATAGACCTCGGGAATAATACGGCCGCAGCCATGAAATCGCGTCATTTCGCGAGTAAGTTTATATGACGTCACAAACATCAACGATCCCGCTAAGGATGACGTTGCAAAAAATGAAATCAACGAAAGAATAAAAGTGGGCATATTATAATTTGATAACAAAACGCAGTGTTTTACTGCGTTTTGTCATCAAATTATATAATGCCCAAAAGATCTCGTAAGATGATCACCAGGAGCCGAATAACCTAAAAAATGACTCGAAATTACTACACTTACGTCCGAGGTACTTTTAAGTTTACGGAAAAGTCCGAGCGATGTTCCGAATGGGGTATGAATGTTACCCTTTCAAATACTCGGGCAACCGTGTTCTCGTCCCAGTCCTAGTACAGTTAATTACATCGTAAAATTGACAAGCTAAATGATTTTTGAATGATGTTGGAATGACATTGAATGAGTGTGACGAGTGAGCTTTGAGTGAAATTAAAGGGAGATAATCCAGTACCGCTCATTTTGTTCAGGTTGAACAAAATAATCGATATTTATTACCTCCCTTTAATAAAATATAAATATACAAACTCTATAGATATAAATATTTCTTCAAGAACCAATCAAACGCTTAGAAACTCAATTATAAAATGGTATTCACGACTTTTTTCTATTCATATTTATTTCGAATGTAGCTGATGAATGTATCATTTTGGAGCGTTTTGAGTTGTTTGAGTAAGTGTCTGGATGAGTGGAGCGCTGAGTGAACGTTAAGAATGGTTTTGATTGAGATGTATGTCAATCTGACGAAGAAACTAACTGTAAGAACACATTGTGTACAAAACCAAGAAGCCCTTACAGAGGTTGCATTTTAAAAACAATATTGATCCGTCCGATGAAAAGGGAAAAGTGTTGATCCTAATCAGACTAGGGCTAGCCTACTGCTTAGATAGAGTAGGCCCGATATTTTACGTGATTGGCTGGTTTGAAGATCTACTGACCGAAAGTCAGAGGCGCTGCAGCGATTGCGTGTTTCTCGCCTGTCTGTCTGTCTGTATGTCCGTCTATCCGTCCTTGCGTCCGTCCGATAACTTTTTCTTGTTTACCAGACAAAGTCCAGAAACATAATCGGAATCTTTTGAAACGTTCACAGGATGATTTTAGGGTCATTGTCGCTAATGAATATTTGGACGATCAGTTCGAGAACACGGATAGCCGCCGTCATAGCTCAGTTGAATGCGCATTGGACTTGGTGAGAGTCAATTAGTCGGAAAGAACGAGTGACGCCGTCAGGGATCGAACCCGGGACTTCTAGATTTTGTCCGACGTTATCTGTAGAATGTAATGATGTTTACCAGTCGCAGATCTAATTATTAGCCATAAAGATTCATTTTGACTTTAACTCATCAATTCTATTTTTATATTTATATATGTATGTATTTATAATATTTATAATATGACCTACTAGACTAGTGATCCAATCTCAAATTTTGAGACCAGGGAGGCCCGGTTTGTAATGGATGCAGACAATGATATTTTGCTTGCCCAATATCTGAGGAACATTGCTATGCTTGTCTGCAGATTCACAATCCCTTTTGTAGGTCAGTACAGAGGTCAAAGGTCATTGAGTGCAAAACAGTAGAAAATCGTATTAATGAACATTTTTTTATGATATGATCAAAATAAATCCAGGTTTTGGTATTTTTAAACTGTACATATGCAAATAATATTCAGATGATTATATACTTGCAAAATAGCAGCAAATTAGTCAAAAATAAAAGATCAAAGTACTAAAAGAACTTCACTTCTAAACGGAGAATGTTTGGATAAAAGCAACATATAATATAACTTTAGCATAGGATGAATTCGTGTGATACATTTTACATAGTTATATTCAACACTCAAATATAAATGTAAATATGGCTTGGTCTATTGCTCGAACATAACATTGAACTCTAGGCAGTTGAAAAACAAAATCAACATTTTTGCTAGGAGTCAAGCAATGAAAAAAAAACAATGCTGGCATACTTCAATATATCAAGATGTTTTATTCGTAGATATGAGCATCATTTGCTGATTGCTTCAATGCAACACAAGACAGCATCGTAGAATGAGTGGTCGACTTTGTTAAAAGGTTCTGTAACTGGAGAACTATTGAATTAACAGGTTTTCCAGTTGGATCGGAGCGAATTTATGCGCTTGTTGATATGTTGCTAGGTTTCACAAATGTTTGTGGAAAATCGTACATGTGAAAAGGTACACAATATTTGAAGTTTTGCAATTGTGTGAACCTCTAATTGTAGTTACATTGCCAAGATGAGATTTCAAAGTCTGCATGCCTTCCAGGAAAATGCATGTTTGACACCTCAGTGTTTTACTTGTTCCAGAATTTCTGAGATAGTCATTGGTTGCAGCAGTACTTAATTTCGCTCTAACAAGAATGTCTCGAAGTGACTTGGGTATTCAGTATGCTACAACTTGTTCCCCAGGGAATATTTTTCTGAGTTAACTTGATGACTTAAGTTTGGACCAGTGTTTGTCTATTATTGAGTGATAACTCTTTGAAGCGTTGTCCAAAGGCGCACTGTTGTATACAGATTCCGAAGGTTCAGGCTGTAAGGTATTTTCCTTAAACAACGATTCTACGAGATTAAAGACTAGTTCTAAATCAAATTAACTAAACCATTAAGGATAAAATACAGTAACATTTGATACCTTTTAAAGCTCTGTTTTAATTTCATTCCATCAATGAACCATTGAGGAAACCCGTGAGCTTGCTTAGAAACAAGAGCTGTCAAAGTACAGCGAAGCTAGACTATTCCTAATGCTGGATAGTAACAGAAAATCAATATCGACATTGGGAATTCAATTAGATGAAAGTCAAGAGTCAAGAATCTTTGTCCAGAGGCTGATATTATAGTCACAGAAGCATGTACAAAGTTTCAAAGCAATAGCTTTAGTAGGAACAGAGATACAACTAATATAAAACAGTTGCACATTAAAACAGAATCAAGATTTTAAAGTCCGAAAAGGGGTAAAATCCTACTAAATTAAATATCAGAGTACGGAATCTTTGTCTATAGGCTGATAATATGGACACAGAAGCACATGCAAAGTTTCCAAGCATTAGCTAAAGAAAAAAATAGAGATATAACTGATGTACAATATTTTCACGTAAAAACTTAACAAGGAATATGTAAGTTCGAAAACTGTTAATATTCCTCTAAATTCAATATCAGAGTAATGAATCTTTTTCTGTGGGCTAATATTATGGTCACAGAAGCATGTGTAAAGTTTCCAAACAAAAGCTTTAGTAGAAACAGAATATTACATATGTACACCAGTTGCACGTAAAAACTTAACCAAGATTTCTAGAACGAAAAGGGTTAAAATTCCACTTTATCCAATACAAAAGAATTGAATGTTTGTATAGAGGCCGTTATTATGATCACAGAAGCATGAGCAAAGTTTCAAAGCAATAGCTTTACTAGAATTGTAGATGTAACTGACGTAAAACTTTTGCATGTAAAAACTTAACGAAGAATTTCTGAGTCTTAAAAAGGTTAAAATTCGATAAAATCCAATACCAGACTAATTGTTCTTTATCCAGATGCTGATATTATGGCCACAAAACATGTGTAAAGTTTCACAGCAAACGCCTAGGTAGAAATAGAGCTATAACTTATATACAATATTTGAACGTAAAAACTTAACCAGGAATTTCTAAGTCCGAGAAGGGTTAAAATTCCACTAAATTCAATTTCAGAGTAATGAATCTTTGTCTAGAGGCTGATATTATGGCCACAGAAGCATGTGCAAAAATTCAAAACAATAGCTTTAAGCCTTTAGTAGAAACAGAGATTTTAAACACTTGCAAGAAAAAAATTAATCAAAGCATTACGCTGACACTGACGCCAACGCCCGGGTGACTGGAATAGCCCCCCTATTCTACGAATAGTCGAGCTAAAAAGGGGTTTTTTTCTTCAGAATTTAGCTTAAGTTTTTGTACTAAGTTAAAAAAAACTCCTCGACAATTTTCATTTATATTTCACACACTTTTTAGGGCATTAAAATCAAATACAGTTCGTATAAAAAAAAAAAAAGAATGTGTCATTATGCTTACCTAATAGCAATATTTATTTTCGAAGCAACAGTATGGATCCTGAACACTGACATAGGAAATTAACATTGACAATATCGTTTCGTGTTTATAAGCATCAATAACCCGTTGTGCTTATATTTTACGCCGGTCACACGTTTGCATCTTTGTGCAGCCGTTATAAAATAATTTTACAGGCCTAAGTTATATATCTAGCAAGTTAAATGCCTACTCATACTTTTTTATAAACATTTTAATTTTTTCAATACAAACATTCAAAATAAGTTTGTGACACTTTCAGTATTTTTAGTCACGACCAGGCTTGAGGATGTGACAGAGAAGGACTAGAATTAAAAAAGAGAAGAATGGGTTCTTTGTAGAAATTTCAGATAATGAGTAAAGTATGGGATTATTTATTTTTATTAGAAAACATAGAGTGTATTTAAGATCGATTTTGTGAGAAACACGTAACAATGCTTATTCAATTTATAAGAACAAAGGCACTTTGAACTATTTGATCTGGAGAGATTGTTAAAAGCGACGTAAAACCCCAATTCAAATCAAATCAAATCTATTTGATCTGGATTTTAACAAGCAAAACAGGGAAATAGGGGTGATTTTGTCACTGGACGATACATTTCCAATACATTGGAAATACAGCCTAAACATGGCTTAACTAGTGTTTGACACCCGAAGACTTTAAAACAAAATAATTCATTGAGGTAGGCTTGTAACATTTTCGACATCAGGAAAACAGTAATCATGTGCATTTCACACATTTTTCCCGAGTTGATGGTTTCGAAAAGTTTAAATGATGATATCTTTTTATAAAATAAAATAAATTTATAATTAAAGTTTGCTCTGGATACACTCTTTTGAAGGTGATAAAGTTGAATATGGACCTCCCATTTAGCCTAGCTTACACTTGCCTTGTGTAGTCCGTACGGCGCCTTTTAACCTTTAACTCTCGGCGTCCTACAGCTAATAACATTGTGAAATTGACAAAAGGAATGATTTAGGATTGAAATGAATGGGATGAGCGACTTTTGAATAAATTCAACGTTTTTGGTTGTAACTGGAAGATCCTATTTAATCATGTATTGTTACATAAATTAAGATCTGTCTTCTCACATACCAATCAGACTTTTCAAATTTCACGCTGGTCAATGAAATCACTAAATGATTTGAGTGCTTCTAATTTCGAATTGATTACGAGCAAATTCGGGAACGTTATGAATGATTTCGGAGCGTTTTTATTGAGATGGTTTGGAATACCAATAATGAAGCGCTGACCGAGTGATTCGATTCGAAATGAATGTGAGTGGGGTCTTTTTCACCAGGTCCCTAATAACAGGATGATGTCAATGCGACCATCGAGCGGTTTTACGTGAACCGTAAACCTTACGATTATAAGATTATAAGGCCAAAAGACACGAGTCTCAAATAATCGAAAAAACAAACAAACAAACAACAAAAACAATCAAAAATAAAACTAAACAGGTCTTCAACCATACATGTAAGCATCAAACCTGTTAGACTCTAGATTTACTTACTTTACTTCATAACCAATTAGCATTCACTGTTTTCTCATTGATTGTTAGATTAAAAGTCTTTTTCACAAATGAATCAATATGTATGTCTTATTTTTGACATCCCTTGTGCTTCAAACTTCTTTGCGTGCAGTAATGCCATCTTTGTATGGTATACTGGTGTTGAGTGATGTCACGTCCATGGAGACCAATAACTTACCTTTGGAGAGGGTTTTGATTCAATTTTAAAAAAATAATAGATTATAACATGTGAACCTTCATGTGTAAAGGGACCATCAAGGAAGTGCGTAAAGTCACGATTCTAGTCAGACTGCACGGAATGAGCAGACTAAATAGGATCGAAACTTTTCTCACCCTAGTAATTTTCTGAATCAAGGGTGATCACACTACCTTTCTATGAAAGATTTTTTTTAAATAAAGCTCTGTTTGACCATTAATAGAATCAATCTTCTTTTCAAATGTCTATTTTACACAATTCCCAGATGGTCCTTTATCGAGTGACGGGTCACATATATATGTTTTTATTAATTTTACTCAACAAGTTTCAAAAATATTTTCATGGGGACTATCCGACGTCGTCGGAATCAATGTCAGTATTTATATATATGGACTTTTATATATACATGTATGCATATGTATGAAGTAAAATGATCATAGTTTATGTCACAAATGATGATAAAATCAAATTCAAATCATCTTGAATACTTTAACTTTCAGTAAACATAATGAATAAATGTGCTAAGGGTCAGTTTTGTAACACACAAAATGAAAACAAACTTTAATGCCTAAAATATCAGTACTTTCAGTACTTTGATTTCAACAAAGGTTCCGAAATGCTCCTTTTTGTTTGTGTAAACATTTGTTCTATAGAATTGAATAATTATTAAACTATTTCAGTCAATTATTCATCAAAAAAATCAGCATAACAGTCAGTTAATAGTGATATATTGCCGTAATAGCGTAAATGTACTTGATGACCTTTGACCTCAGTAATTTGCAAAATAGACATTTCCTGGACTGCAGACAGGGCAGACTTTGTTCAGCAAAGGTTGATGAACAGTTTCTACTATATAACTTTGCATTACATTTCGGGCCTCCCTAAAGTGATTTCTAGAGGTCTCCTGGAAAATAGTTACTTGTCTATACGTCGCGGGTGTGAAATAACCGTGTTGAATATTTTTGGTATTACGTTGGTGTTTTTATACTAGTGGAATGACTATGCAAATGAACGCAGAGCGAATAGCAACGCTATTTTGTAACCGCGAAAATGACGTCATAATGTATATATTGTGACGTCAGTTTTAAATGGCATTATAAGTTTCGCGGAAAACTGAAATGTTGAATTTCAAGAATTTTGACGAATTTTCGCGAAAATTAAGGTCATATAATAAATAGAATATAAACTTTGTGCTCATGTAATACAGAATTTTATTAAACTCGTCATCTAAAACAGATTGAAACTCGGCGCAGCTTCGTTTTTGTCTGTTTATAGATGACTCGTTTGATAAATTCGGTTTTCCGTGACCACTCATTCAATATCCTCTATATCCGCTGCTCTCCCTCTTGCTATTTATAGATTTGTAACGGTTTTCACCACAAGTTTTGAAACTTTGAAAATGTTTGATACTTTATAGAACCTTTTGAAGAAGCCATATTAGTTAAGAACAATGTGCCAATTTTGTTATGTCTTATTACTATACAAATATCCGTGTGATATCACATGGATATTTTTAGAACAATGATATAATGCGGTTATTTTAAGAAATCTTGCATTTCTGTTTGAAACATCAACAAACACAAGGCAAATAGTGGCTTTCGGATAAATATAATTCTTTCTAAGTGTATTGTACAGTTACTAAGATCGTGAGATTGACACTCACATCAATCAAAACCATTCTAAATCACTCAATCAGCGCTCCATTCATTCCAAACACTCAGTCAAACCGCTCAAATACGCTCTAAATTACCAAAAAATATACAACCGACCGCTTAATTCAAAATAAATACAAAGAAGAAAAAATATCGCGATTTCACTGATTTATTAAAATTCTAAGCGTCTGATTGGTTTTTGAAGAAATATGAAGCTATTTTTTGAACGAGTATGCGTAATTTAATAAAGGGAGGTAATTAATACCGCCAATTTTGTTCATCCTAAACAAAATTAGCGGTATTGATTTACCTCCTTTTAAATTCACTAAAATCTCGCTCCATACTCTCATTCAATTTCACTCCAAAATCGTTCCACAATCATTAACCTTGTCAACTTCACGTTGTTCTTAGCTGTACGGAAAAATATCTAACAAGGTTGGGGGGGGGGGATAATTGTCTCTTCTCTCTATTTTTTAGACTTTTGTATCGAATATTGACAACCATAGATATTAAAATGTTTTGTCTACAAAAGATATAGGCGGTCAAAAGGAAAATAAAATGTTGGTGGGCAACACGAACGTTGTAACTACAGCCTGAATGAGTTCTTACTATGTTTTCAAACCTCCTATCCAAGAACCATGTATTTTCAAAACTGAGCTCTGACGTAGGCGTTGAGTCGATGACCATAGGCGTGTCAGGTAAATTTTAAGTATATGATAGGAATTTAATCTAATCCCTTTACTTCTATTATGAAAGTACATGCAGTGAGTTTTGCGATTAAAGACAAGCAATAACTTTCGTTTGAAAGGTAAATTGTAACTTTTTAATGAGTTATTTAAACGTGTTTTATCTCTATCGAAAACATGGCACGTGAATTTAACGATAGAAATTAGATTTCACGGCTCACTGCAAAAAATCTACCTATATTTGACCAAAATGGCGGAAGGCAGATTTGAATTATAAAGAAGATATTTGATTGGTCGTTTGACTTTTGATCGATTAGAGCGCTTTGTCATTCGTAGAGCGCTTTGTCATTCGGACTTCAGAATTGACAAATAAACGTGCAAAAATAGAAAAAAAATAATGTAATCAAGATAATGTTTCAAGGCTAAATGGTACATCCGAAATGAAACAGCACAGACCGAGTGCTTTCTGCAGTGCAAATGGAGAAGACTGTCATAAGCCATGAAATACAGAATTTACCAAACTCGCAATGGATCTATATTTTGTGATAGGGTGAGGATTGCGGAATTAAAGGCACCGAAATGGATAGCGAATTTGTTTTTATTTCATTGCCTTTGTGTTCTGGTCCCTTTAGTGCACCATAACTGACTAACATTTTACTTACAGTGTAAGGTAGATAAATCTAACCCTTTTAACTGGTGTTTGTTTGAATAACATGGTCTGACTACTCTCTTTGATGCGCAAGCGTTGTTGATTCATAATGTCTCATGTTTACATTTGAAAAGTAGTATTATCCAAGATTAATGCCCTGGCAGGGCGGAGCCTAAGTAACGGGTCGTTGCACTTAAGGTTAAGGTTAATCAGCTTTTATCTAAAATAATCTACTTCTAAAGAGAGTCGACATAAATAACTCGAGACCATAAATCGTAGATTGGTAACCAAATCCTCGTAACTTCAGCTTAATCAAGCTGAAGTTACGAGGCATTGGTAACCAAACGATGAAATGTGTTCACTCTCTCAAAACACGTGAATCCTTAAGGTTTTAGGATACAGTTATTTGCACGCGCTAACGATGATTACCGACTAAAATTCGAAAGAACCCAAACTATGGAAAAGTAAACTCGCCAAATTACGTCATGGTTAAGCCCCGCCCTGCCAGTTCATTAATTACGCAGAATATTTGAAGAAATCTCCAGATATATTTATAATATATTCAGGTAACTACCAAAACAATTTGAATTATGATCAATTACATATTCATATGTTAGATTGGAATGTTGATTGGTTTGCTATGTATAATTGTATAGACCTGCAATTTCAAGTGAGTGATCAAAGATCAATTTTACATTGTAAATGATAGGAGATAACGGCTTCTCGAACCTCACTCTTTCTTGCGGAATTATAACCGTTAGATGTGTATTTTGTCAATTTGAAAGATCACGCTATTCTTCGCGACAGCGGTATGTTTTGAAGAGCAATTAGTTATGATTGTAAAATGTGTATTTTCAGATGTCTGTCTGTATCGTCGATGTCAATACTTGTTTATTCCACTGTCATTATTAAATTCTGAACTATTGAAAGGATATTCTTCGTCTAATACGAACCCACGACATAGGCCAGAAAATATTGGGTCTACCCACAACCTAGGCGTTGCCCATATATGAAAGGCCGAACCCATAAAACTAATCTGACGACAATTTGAAATATATAACAACATAGCATTTTTTTCAATTTTAGGTGCTTAATTAAAATGTTATTTTGTAAAAATTGAAAATATATTTCTTTAAATCCATCAATTAAAAATAATCCGAGAAACAAATAACGCTACATTAACGACAGAGCGTAAAAATTCATTGCAATCTCTCTTTGATAGTTATTATACTAGTGTAATACAGTTAACAACATCGTGAAATTGACAAGATGAATGATTTGGGAATAATTTAGGAAAGAAATTGAATGAGTGTGTGGAGCGAGTTTTGAGTGAATTGAATGGGAGGTAATCCCATATCGTAAATTTTGTTAAGGAAGAACAAAATTTGCGATATTAATTACCTCCCTTTAATAAAAAATACATTCAAGTTTTATACATGGGTTCCTATTTCTTCAAGAACCATTAAGACGCTAACAATTTGAATAAAGTCAGTGAAATCGCGCTTTTTTCCCAATCAAAATTTATTTCGAATGACGTTGGTTATTCTATATTTTTCAATGGGTTTGAGCGTTTTTGAATGGTTTGAGTGAGTGTTTTGAATGAATGATTTGAGCGCATAGTGAGCGATTTAAAATTGTTTTGTTTGATGTTAATGTCAATTTCACGATGTAATTAACTGTAGTAACAAAAGTTTACAAAAAGGATATCCCTTTTCAACACCAACGTTTAGTATTTAGTTGCACTGCATACGATAATTTTCTTGAGATCTTTTTCACATATTCAAACATTTTTATTTTGAACGAAAATTCCCCTGTTGACGCGAATCTACAATATCTACATCTGTTATATATTTTCAGAAATGTTCGGCAAGCCTTAATGGTAACATTTGTTGGAAATATTAGATTTCAGCAACATCGATCTGCCTTCTAATGATCGTAGGCGGCACAGATGTTGGAATTCATATTTTTTACAGTCGAGCCAGGCTTGATTACTCGGCAACGTGTTCGACTGTGAATCCTGAGGTCAGATTCCGGCTCGACCATTTTCAATTGGACATTTGATGAAAAAACATTGGGTCAAGCGTCAATTGTCTCCCACCAAGTGAGTGGTAAGAAGTACTCTTAGTCTGGTTGGTAGTTGGGTGTCGGGTAAAAATGTTTTAATTGAACTGGTTGCAACAGGAAGCCATAGGTAGGTGCACAAGTCGGCGCGTTCTATCGACTATTGGTCGAACTACCGACAGACAGATCGATAGAGCGACCGACAAAACGACCGAACAACTGACAAACCGACCAAACAATCAACCATCAACACCAACCAACCAACCAACCAACCAACAACCAAGAGATAAACCAATTTTTCCCTCCCTCCCTTCCTTCCCTGATCAATCAATCAATCAATCAATCAATCAATCAATCAATCAATCAATCAATCAATCAATCAATCAATCAATCAATCAATCAATCAATCAATCAATCAATCAATCAATCAATCAATCAATCAATCAATCAATCAATCAATCAATCAATCAATCAATCAATCAATCAATCAATCAATCAATCAATCAATCAATCAATCAATCAATCAATCAATCAATCAATCAATCAATCAATCAATCAATCAATCAATCAATCAATCAATCAATCAATCAATCAATCAATCAATCAATCAATCAATCAATCAATCAATCAATCAATCAATCAATCAATCAATCAATCAATCAATCAATCAATCAATCAATCAATCAATCAATCAATCAATCAATCAATCAATCAATCAATCAATCAATCAATCAATCAATCAATCAATCAATCAATCAATCAATCAACCATTTAATCAATCAATCAATCAATCAATCAATCAATCAATCAATCAATCAATCAATCAATCATCAATCAATCAATCAATCAATCAATCAATCAATCAATCAATCAATCATCAATCAATCAATCAATCAATCAATCAGTCAATCAATCAACCAATCAATCAATCCAATCTAATCCAATCTAACCCAATATAATCCAATCCATCCAACCGCCCTCCAATCCAATCAAATCAGATCAAATCAGATCAAATCAAATCAAATCAAATCAAATCAAATCAAATTAAATCAAATCAAATCAAATCAAATCAAATCAATCCAAACATACATTAATACATCCATCCATCTTCCCAAAACCAACCTACCCACCCTCCCACCCATCCTCCAATCGAATCAAATCAAATGAAATCAAATCAAATAAAATCCATCCATTCATCCAACCATCCACCCAAAAACCATCCACCCACCCATCCATCTACCCACCATGCAATCCAATCAAATCCAATCCAATCAAATCCTATAAAATCAAATCAAATCCATCCATCCATCCATCCATCCGACCACCTATAACAAACCCACCCGCCCATCCATCCATCCATCCATCCACCCGACCACCCTCCAATCCAATCCAATCCAATCCAGTCAAATTAAATCAAATCCATCCATCCATCCATCCATCCATCCATCCATCCATCCATCCATCCATCCATCCATCCATCCATCCATCCATCCATCCATCCATCCATCCATCCATCCATCCATCCATCCGACCACCTATAACAAAGCCATCCACCCATCCACCCATCCATCCATCCATCCACCCACCCTCCAATCCAATCCAATCCAATCAAATCAAATCAAATCAAATCAAATCCATCCATCCATCCATCCACCCAAAACCCACCCACCCACTCACCCATCATCAAATCAAATCAAATCAAATCAAATCAAATCAAATCAAATCAAATCTAATCTAATCTTATCTAATCTAATCTAATTTGATCAAATCAAATCAAATCAAATCTTATAAAATCAGTTATTAGCAAAATAAAGAAATTGAATCAATCTCAATAATACCCCTATCTCGAATCAAGAGACTTAAGATAATTGAATAATTAATTCAATAGAAATTTTAAGCAATCTCAATTATATCCGTATCTTGAAACAAAGAAACATGAAAAAATTGAAATATTTTTTTTTTTCAAAAGAAATATTAAGCAATCTGATCCATGTCCGGATCTCGAATCAAAGAGACATAAAGAAAAACTTATTCTTTTTGTGATATCTCGATGAAACTTGACGCATTACCAAGATGATACCTTTTTGCGTGACGGGTCACAATTATTCAAACGAGCAAAAAATTCTTTATTTTCAGGAGTGATAAAACAAACGATTTTTTTTCTATTTCTAATGAAAAAAAGAAATGCGAAAAAGAAAAGAAAAAAATAAATTTTCGCCAAGTGCGTTATTCGCACGTGGTTTTAGGGGAAATGTAATGAGTTTTATTCCAATGATAAAATTGAAGATATCGAATTTTCAAATGTATCGGTATCTGATCATTAAAATTCAAATTTGAATATTCATAGACATAGATAAAGCTAAGCAACAGATGGAATTTAAACAGATGTGACAACTTTTAAGAAATAAAAAGACAAAAAAGCCATTTACAATCCCAACCATCAAAGTATCAAGAGGTACTCGGGGAAGGAGAAATGAAAGGAAACATTTTTCTTGTAAGTTGTTTCTTTAACAAGAAAAGGCTATATGAGCCTGTGAGTGACATTTCCAACAACCTAGACAGCGACACAATGCATAAAAAGATGGATTAGGACCTCAACTACCTAAAATGTGCATGGCAAAGACTCTGGTCAGTCTGTGCGGATGCACAGGCTGGCCAGAGTCTTTGCTTGGCAGACATGTGAAATTTTTGGAAATGTCACGCACTGTCTTATATTTAATTTTTCTTTAAATTACCAAGAGTTTTTGTAGGTGAACAAAATTGACAGATTTAATTTTTTTTCTAATCAGCTTTTTTATTCAAATAAGTTTTTTTTTATTGAAATAAGAGTGGATTTACAAATAGAAGTTTGAACATGTGAAAAAGAAAGTTTTAAAATGATTTCTTAAGAAGCATGTCTTGTAGAATAGAAAAAAAAACACACACAAAAAAAACAACAAAACTTATAATTTCTTTTTACCTTCCAATCAAAAATAAAACTTGAATTTTTAATGTAAAACTAAAATGATATGATACACATTTAAACATTTCTTCGATTTGACATTGCGCATCTATTTTGATAGAGTATAATTATACTGTATCTGATGCCAGACTATTATATAATGAGAATACGAAAACGTCGAAAAAAAAAAAAACAATAAAAGACATTAAACTACATATGAAATAAGGCGAAATGTGGATTTCAAAAATAATAAGTCTACGAAGAAGAAAAAACTCACTGGAAAAAAATAGAGAATAGATGGTTGCTGACTTGAGATGGACAAGTTTATCGGGCAAGACTTAGGAATTTATCCGGCGATACAGGGGTGAACCGGATAAATTCCGAAGCCTTGTCCAATAGTTTTTTAAATCTATATCTATTATATACTTTGTTATTGTCTCTGTTTATTTGGACGGGAGAAAAGTTTGCAATATTTTTTGACGTGTACAAACGGACTAAACTACTTTCAGGTTGCTACCTCATTGAAAGTCAAAATAATATTCACCTTATTATCCCAGTCTTTCCAGTTCAATTTTCGGAAAAAAATTGTACTGGCAGACTATAGAAATAAGAATAAAATTCTTTTAATGCTAAAAGGCATTTTTCATCTATTTGAGACATTTTCAGAGTAATCAAAAAATTCATCCCCCCCCCCTTCGTCTTTCTCAGATTCCACCCGCCCCATTTCTTCCGAATCCCCGTTTTTGTACTCCCTAATCTATTTTATATTGTTATTCTTCTCGAATTTAATCACGCACATTCCTTTTATGTCTATCTGCCTTGCAGTATCTCTCTCTCCCCATCTTTCTCTTTTATCTCATCTTTCACTCCGTCCCGTCAGGTCGGATATCATTTACACCGATTCAATTAGTTATCGAACGGGTAAATGACCAGAATAACAACACGTTTTTATTTATATATTTATTTCAATTTCACTCAAAGTATTTCAAAACCGAAAATGCGAATCGAGACAAAATGTCTGTCGCCTATTTTGTACACTGTCACTTCATAGCAACGGGTGTATTTATCCGAACGTAAAAATATTACGGCAAGGATTTTTGCGGGAAAAAATGAATGACATTGATGTTTTCAAAAAGCGGCCTACATTTAAACAAAAAAATCGAATCTATAGCTGATGTAAAAAATTGATAGATAAGAAGTGAAAATCGTTTAACAAGATCAAAGTTTACAATCAAGAGGTTATTGAATTTACATGGGAATTTATTGTGACGGACTCGTTCTTTTGGCGTAGTTGCTCGAGCTTATTCTGCCAAAAGAACTCCTCCGAACCAATATATTCCCATATAATTTCAATAACCTATAATATTTACCCATCATCAATTCAGTTTGGCCTGTTGAAATGCATTTTACGTCTATATGACATAAATATACGATAAAATGCGTATTTTAAGCTTCGACTGACGGGTGGGTGCGTTACCCTTTGGTGAGGTGGGTTAATCACTTTCGATTAAAGACCCCACAAGTTGTAAGGACTTCTGTTGTTGTAGTAGGAAAACATACTCTTAAGCAATGCTAACGTACCTAAATGATAGAGAAGATATCTATGAATTGAAAAATATAGAATCAAAAACGTTATTCAAATTAAATTTTGATAGAGAAAAATCGCGATTTCACAGACAGAATTTAAATTGTTAGCGTCTCATAGATTCTTGAAGAAAAAGGAAGCTACGTATAGAACTTTTATGCATATCCTATTTAAAGTAGGTGATCAATATCGCTAATTGTGCTCATCCTGAACAAAATTTGCGATATAGGATTACCTCCCATTAAATTCACTCAAAACTCGCTCTTCACACTCAGACCTTTCCATGCTCGTTTTCATGCTAGAGTTATCTGCCATTGAGTGGTAATGGCCATTTTTCAGTACAATGTTTATATTTGTTTCAGGTCTAGTATGAAAAAAGTACTAGCTTATAGCTATAAAACACATACATGTTGATAGATACACCTTATACATGTACAAATTGGCTGCTGCCAAGAAAATTTCTCTTTGGTCAATTGCATTTGCACGATTTGCCTTCAAAAATTAAAAAGGCACTAATTTTTGTAATTTTACTGGGTAAAAATGCAACAAAAACCTACTTTTTGAAAAACCGATATGTTTAAAACCCATATTTTCCCTTTATTTGGAAAAAAATCAGCATACCCTTCCATGCAAATAAGAACGTTTTTCGTTATTTTACAGTGACCCCTCCTATATCAATGACGCTTTTATTTTTATGTATTTTTATTGTTAAATTCAATGATCCTGTCATTCAATTGATATCAAATATTGAAAAGAAAGCTGAGTTATGAAATTTCACTATCATATTCTACGTTATTTCCATAAGCAGAATCTTACGAAAACCGATCTTTTTAAACAACGCGCAAAAAGAGACGTAAAATAAACGAGGGCGGCTGTCCACTGCCACCCTAACTGTGAGCAATTTAATTAAATCTATGTACTGAAAAGTAAGTATAGCATAAGCTAGGCTTTGAGTACAGTTGATTGTAAAAATCCACTTTTTAAGTTGGAATGCGAAGCAATTCCAACTTAGATTTAACAAAACCGCAAAATGAACACAAGATAATTTCATTTCGGGTTTTTTGTGAACACATATCACGCGAACAGGATGTGAATACATTTCGGCCTATTTTGTATATACATGTATCAACTTGACAAAGATATACAGTTTATTTCATCAAAAAGTAATAATGCTGACAATTACACAGCTATCCCTTCACGTATATTATTAACACGCTAATTTATGTTTTAAACGATATTTATTGAAAGTTGCGTACGAATATATTAGCATCACATGATTGCATTACTTTATTTGGAAATCATGTGATAAGATAAGTCAAATAAGGTCAGCAATTGACAATAGCACTGGCCAATCACGTGATCTGCTTATTTGGTAATGTCGCGACCTGTTTTTCGTAGAATTATGTTATAGCTTCTTTTAAAGGTATAGTTTCTCTTTCTTAACGACCTTAGTACACATTTAACTTTTGACAAGGTGTCATATTGTAAATTGCTGTCTAAGCTTCGAAATAAAAATCTTTTCTTAAAGAGATGATACACTTTTAAAGTTGATTAATATTTTTACAACGTATTGTCGTTTGTTTTCCGTCTTATAGCAGTTATCTACATGAATGTTTCATTGTATAAACCCAATACTCATCCACATAAACCCTTGCCACCATATGTTTAATTGAATTATGAATATCTTTGCCCAAATGCATTCATCACCAATACAATTTGCCATTTGAAACAAACCAACTAGTTCAACTTGTTTTCGTAACATTATTACACATAAACACGATTAAGAGCACCATCATACAGTTAGTTACATCGTGAAATTGACATTCATCTCAATAAAAACATTCGTAATCGCTCACTTAGCGCTCCATTGATTCATTCCAAACACTCACTCAAACCATTCAAAAACGCTCAATGTTATTAAAAAAATGAGATCAACATGTACATTCTAAATGAATTAAGCAAAAACCAATTCGCGATTTCAATGATATAATTGAAATTTAAAGCGTCTGATTGGTTCTTGACGAAATAGAAAGCTATCGGTTGAACTTTGATGCATCTTTTAAATAGATTTTATATATCGCTTATTTTGATCATCCTGAACAAAAGAAGCGACATTGGATTCCCTCCCTTAAATTTCACTTCAAACTCGCTCCGCCCACTCATTCAACATCATGCCTAAATCATTTTAAAAATGTTCATCTTATCAATTTCACGATATTATTAATTGTACCCCCAACTCAGAAGTAGAGGAGCATATATTGATTTCATCATGTCTGTCTCTCAGCCCATTAACCTTTTGCTTTCCGCTAGATAAACGGAGAAGCAATTAACCTGCAATAACGAAACTTTACACAAATATTGCCCATGACCCAAAGGAATGCCCTATTGTTTCGGGGTCATACATGTCACGGTCATCAGTAACAGTCTCCACTCTAAATGAACAACAAGTCATTTAAAAAAATATAAAAACTGTTTTGAATGTATAAGTGTTCGCCTGTGCGTCTATTAGTCGGCTGTATGGTCCGTATCATTTTCTTCTTTTTTAGCTCACCTGAGCACAACGTGCTCAAGGGGAGCTTTTAGGATCACCCTGACTCCGTCGTCAACTTTCTTAAAACTTCTTCCTCTCCTAAACCGCTTGGCCACTTTCAATGTAATTTTGCCAGAATGTTCCCTTGGTGACTTTATTTGAAATTGTCGCTACATTTTAATTGGCCAATAAATATGGGTATGACAGGACGGGGCTTATTTTGAGCCCAAAGTCTTTTAACGACATCTCCTTCTGAACCACTGGGCAGATTTCAATCAAACTTTACAAGAATGCTCCTTTGATGACCCTCTTCAAATATTGTTGGTAAAATTTTCATTAGCCCATAAATATGGGCATGGCAGGGTAGGGCTAATTTTGAGTCTCCTCTGTAATGAATAGGTTGGCAGGGTCTATTATAACTGCTTATAATTCGAATTATGTCTCTCCTTCAACAATTAGGCAATTTTGAATGAATCTTTGCCAGAAAGTTTCTTGGATAGAATCAACTGGACCAATCGAATTCAGGTGAGCGGTTTAGGGTCATTCTGACCCTCTTGTTATTATTTTTATTTCACCAGATTCAGGCCTGTATAGCGATTAAGAGGTTTAAGCGTCTCTCGTTGTTGAAATACATTGATTTATATACGCCCGTCAAATGACGAGACGTACTATGTGATCACCTGTGATGAGCGGGAGGCGTCAGCTTCGATAGTAGCTTGAGGTCACCATCTCTCGAACGCATTCCAACTTATCAGTACTTTCAGTACTTTTATTCTTTTAGTCTTTATGCGTTGTGGTTGCTGCGCTTATTGAAACTCAAGAAGCGTTCAATTTCGACAGTCGAGGACGATGGACTTGTGTTTGTAACTTTGACGAAAACAGCCCAACGGCAGTGAGTACATTTAGACCAATTACAACACAAAAGAGTTGCAATAGTTTTTGTGGAATATCTTTTTACGGCTTATATTATGACCTTCGTCTCGGAAGTGAAATAACCCCGTTGATTTTTTATGGTATTCCACGGGTGTTATTACACTAGCAGAATAAATATGCAAATGAGCTAAGAACGGATTGAAATGTTACATTTTCGTGGTGGAAGTGACGTCATAATACATTTGCTGACGTTATTTTGCAAGCGGCGTTATATGTTTCGCGGAATAACTTAAGACGATACATTTCTGTCATTTTCTCGTTTTACCGCAAAAGTTAACGTTTTATCATAAATAGTATATCAAATTTGCTCTCATTTAATACCGAATTAATAAAACGTGTCATCTTTAAACAGATAAAACACGGCACAGGCTAGTTTTTATCTGTTTATAGATGACCCGTTTGATAAATTCGGTATTCAACGATCACTCATTCAATATCCACTTATTATTACCAGAAAAAAATCAATGATTCTATTGACTAATCTGGATTCTACAAGCAATTGATTGGTTCGTGAAGATATAGAAAGCTAGAACTTATATTTATAATATGATCTACGTCGCGGGTGTGAAATAACTCCGTTGAATATTTTTGATATTACACGGGTGTTATTACACTAGTGGAATAACTATGCAAATGAGCTCAAAGCGAAAAACAACGCTACTTTGTAACTGCGAAAATGGCGTCATTATGTATGTATTGTGACGTCAGTTTTAAACGGCGTTATAAGTTTCGCGGAAAATTAAAAAGTTGAATTTCCATAATTTTGACGGGATTTTTTTCAGCAAAATTCAGGTCATATCATAGATAGAATATAAAATTTTTGCTCATAAAATACAGAGTTTATTTCGTCATCTAAAACAGATAAAAACTCGGCGCAGCCTCGTTTTTATCTGTTTCTAGATGACACGTTCTATAAATTCGGTATTCCATGACAACTCATTCAATATCCTCTATACATTACATCGATATTGTACTACTAGTACTTCCCTTAAGTTAAATTCAAAACTTGCTACATACACTCATTCAATTTAGATCCTAATTCATTCCCAAATCCTTCATCTTGTAAATCTTACGATGCTGTTATCTGTAGGGCAGCTACAGCATTTTGGTTTTATGTGGTAAACACAAGCTTACCGTAAAAATAGCCTCACCCTAAGGGATATTTGTAAGATTCAAAAGCGGTTCATTGATTATCGCTAGATTTCATTCTAACGTCTTGCTAAACTTGATCGGTCCAAGGAAACATTTTCTCTCCATTTTTAGTGGACGTTTTTACTTCTACCAGTGTAAGTGCGTAAGAAAAATCCAGTTAGTTGTTAAAAGCTTTTCAAAAAGTAGTTCCAACTTTGGTTAATTTTTCTTCAAGACTTGTTTTGCCAGACAACTGTGCATTTGAAAAATGGCATTGTACATGTACAATAATCCTATACAATTTGAAGATTATCCATAGACTCCTTTTGAATGCAAAATCAGCTGTCAGTCCTAAGCCACGAGATTTAAATTTTTGCGCAAGTATGTTATCAAACGACAAGGCAAAAGCAGACGACACATTTGCGTGGTGCTATATACCCTTAGTTCTTTCACGGTCTATAACTTTGTATCTTGAGGTGTGTTCTTTGAACGAGATGAACAATCCCGCTAAATAAGATTTTTAAACACAATAAGGAAATATTTTCGATTATCCTAGTGAACGACGCATTTTCTTATTCAGAATTTATGACAGTTTTGATCAATATAAATAAATATATCTTATAACTATACAAATATCCGTATGATAACATCCCGTATGATATTTTTTATGATATCACATGGTTATTTTTAGAACAATAATATCATGCAGTTATTTTTAGAAACTTGTATTTCAGTTAGAAACATCGACGAAAACAAGACAAAAAGAGGTTATTAGATAAATATAATACATACTTAGTGTATTGTATGAAAAAATATCTAACTCGGTTGTGAGAATTGATCTCGTTTAAATATTTTTTCTGATACAAAACACTAAGTACGTATTATATATATATATTAATCAATAAATATTGGAAGAATCATCATAAGCAAAACAATGTCTTGCAATTCAAGTTTTATGCAACATGCCATATTTAGATAAAGAATCGTCTAATGCCGCTCAATAAATCGGTTATTGTTACGTCTTTTAGTCAACTAGAGCTGATATCTCTCTTTCTGTCAATCATGCAAGACAAGTTACCGCAAATGCGGACTGATAGGCCTTGGATTTTTGACTTTCGATGATATCAATTGTTTGGTTCTTTTTGTGGACGTGTACATTAGATTTTCTAATTTTTCAATAATATTTAGCACATTCTTAGTTACTTTTAAACTTAAAGTATGCTTTAGATTAGATATGAAGTAAACAGTTCATGCGAAAAAAGAGGTTTGGATAACCTTGATAGTATATGTGACCCGTCATTTAACCCTTTGCTGTTTAATCCCTGCTTTTTACGTGCCTGTGATTTTATGATTGAGAAAACACTGTGAAAAAAGAACAAATTGCTTCTGACAAGCAATTTCTTCTTTTTCCACACAATTTTCTACCCTACTGAATGGTTATTTTCAAATTAAATCCGCTTTAAATTTTCGTCTGCAAAACCTTTGAATTTGGACAGGTCCAAAATTTTGTAAAACAGGAAAGGGTTAACAAGGGAACGATCCGAGGCCATATTCACAAAATCATTCTAAATTTTAAAATTTAGTCTACGCTAAATTTCCAAGTCTGGACTTTCCCAAGAATGGACTAAAGGACTTATTCACCAGTGCAATTCAAAACAGTATCAATATCGAACGGTTTGTACAGCAAGAATCAACTTAAGCACTTATTCACTAACGCAATTTAGAACAGTCTCAATTTAGAGCAGTTTGTACAGCACTTAAGCGGCAAGAGACTTACGATGGTTCCCAAACTTTGAGGAGGCGTAAATAAAAAGAGAAACCATTGAATTAAAGTCTTCATTTCCATCCTTACTAACAAATAACACTTTCATATATTTTTTGTAGTGGAAATAAATTGTCATATCTATCATTTAAAAATTTGATATTCTATTTAGACATATGATTGGTTTGATGCAAAGATCATATAGATTAGCAACAATAACTTCGATTACAGTTCACAGAAACAGTCGAAAAACGTGAAATTACTCGCTCTAGTTACGGGAAATAGGTTTTCTATTGACAAACTGTTTGTCAATTTGAAAGAGTAAATACGATGCTTATTTATGAGTAGTAATAAGTGATGTACGCCAGTGTGGCTGTTCCGATGCCAAAATTAAGCTTTACGAGGTCAAAAAGGGCAATGTAAAGTAAAACATTGAACCATTCGGAACATCGCCATGACTTTTCCGTAAACTGGAAGGTACCTCGGACGTAAGTGTAGTAATTTTTGGTCATTTTTTTGGTAATTCGGCTCCTGGTGGTACTTTGGTTATTTCGCCTGAAGAAAAGTATATTCATTAAATGTTTTACATTCGTCTATGCAGATCTTTTTCGCATATAATGATTTGAAAGCAAAACGCAGTAAAACACCGCGTTTTATTTTCTTATCATAATATGCCAAATTTTTACCTTACGTTGATTTTGTTTTTCGCAGCGTCATCCTCAGTTATGTTGTGACGTCATATAAACCCACGTGCGAAATGACGCGTTTTCACGGCTGCGCCCTTATTTTTCCCGAGGCCTATTCCGTAGAATCGCCGAGGGTTCCCGATTGATATTGAACAACATCTAAATTCATCACAAACTTGACAAAGTGGTCAACATAACGCCTACCTAAATCTTTCACCCAGAGAGCTTTCCAACCTTTCAATAAACGTTATCTTCCGATAGGTGGCATTTCTCAAATACTGACCTATCTGATTTGAGCATTCTGGGTAGTGTTACTCGTGACAACTCGGCCGATTCCGTCGAACTACTTTCAAAATGGCAGCGGCCAAAAAATGCTTCAATTTTACCGGTTTTCCCCAAAATCTATATTAGGAAACTGTGTACAGTATAAATAGATCTCAAGCAAACAACTCTTCTTAATGAAAATATACTTTCGCCATTTACAACAATATTTTTGTCAATTAATTTAAGGCAAAATTAAGTTTGTTTCCCACAAAAATGAAGTTTTAATTGAAATTCTTCATTTACTACTTTTTTGGCGATAGAATACGGAGTTATGCGTACGAGGTAGTAATATTTATCCCCATCTGGATAAGTGATACGGTCCCGAAGACAGGTCAATCTTCGGAGAATATGACATGCGCAGACAACGTTCAATAAAAACATGTCACTTCGAATCGCTCTCCTGTAACTTGTACCGTGTAAACGGTGTTGCTTTGCAGAAAGCATCGGCACCCAAACAAATAGAAACTTGAGTTAAAATGCACCTAGCTCGAGTTGAAAAGGCAATCTGCCTCCGTCTTCTTTCCTCCATCTGTCTTTTTCCTAACCATACACCACCCCAGAAAACTTAACTTTGCTGAACCATCCTCCTCCCTTGTAAATGTAAATCCAGGGTGTCATCCCCAAAAATTTACCGAGAATAGTGTAAAATTTAACAATCCGTCGATAAAAGCTAAAACAAATATACGAATATCGTTTTGTTGAGTATCAAAAAAAAATCGATCAATTTTATACCGAAACAAATATGTATCCTCTTTGTGTATTTCAGGCTTGCACTGCGGAAAGTGGCGAGAATGCCTTCTGTATCCCGGGCGATATGAGCGTGTGCCCGAACATGTCCGATCCGTCAACGTGTTTTGGAGACTGTTATACATGTAAGGGGAATAATTTTGGTTAAGGGACAGTTAGTTACATCGTGAAATTGATATAGTGAATGATTTTGGAATGATTAAGGAATGAAATTGAATGAGTGTGCGGCGTTAGTTTTGAGTGAATTTAATGGGAGGTAATCCTATATCGCAAATTTTGTTCAGGGTGAACATTTGTGATATTGATTACCTCCCTTTAATAAGATATGCATACAAATTCAATACGTAGCTTCCTATTTCTTCAAGAACCTATGATACGCTAACAATTTGAATTATATCAAAGAAATCGCGATTTTTCTAAAACAAAATTTATTTTGAATGACGTTGGTTATTCTATATTTTTCAATGGGTTTGAGCGTTTTTGAATGGTTTGAGTGAGTGTTTGAAATGAATTAATGGAGCGCTGAGTGAGCGATTAAGAATATTTTTGATTGATGTGACTGTCAATTTTACGATTCACTTAATGTAGTACAACGCTAGTGTGGTACTTTTACTTTTAGATACACTATCATGATCAGTAAATCAAAGCCGAAATTACAACGCCATTATCTTTAGCAATTTAAAAGGAGAAAGGTATCATTCGAAAACACAAACAATGTCGATTTCAATATATTTCATAAGGGGTGGGGTAACCTAGATTACAGCTTAATACCAATTGACATTCATCTCAATCAAAATCATTCTAAATCGCCAGCTCAGCGCTCCATTCCTTCATTCCAAAGACTCACTCAAACCATTCAAACACGCTTCAAAATGACTAGAATTTAGCAATGCAAAGATCAACACAAACATTCCGGATAAATAAAGCCGGAAAATATAGCGGAACTGCGGTTTGAAAAGACAGCTTTTATTGTCCACGAAATAAATTGATCGATCTTTCTTGAATAAAACGATTTCTGTATTTTAAATGCATAACTGACGCAAAATGTGTGAATGTCCAAACAATTTTTTCTTAAAGCGCTCTATTTTGCACGTGTTTGCCTTATCCAACCTCATCATGACGTCATTAAGATTTGTGACCCGTCACGCGAAAAGGGACCACCTGGCGTAGGAGCATAAGAGCGAAAAGTTTCGATCCTTGTCAGACTTCGTGGATTACGCAGACTGACAAGGGTCGAGGCTTTTTAAAAAAAAGTTCTAAAAAATGATTTCATTTTACGTCATGTTGGTCTGCTAACAATTGAAATAATAATGACATCATCAGTGGAAAATAAAGTGTTGAGCTGATTTGAACATTTCTAAATATGAAATTAGGCAAAGCCTAGAAAACGGGCGAAAGAAAAAACCATCACCACCACCACCACCACCACCAACAACAACAACAAAAAAACACAAACAAACATTTGTAATGAGAAATTTACTGGCTGGTGACCAATTCTTGGCGAATAACAAATCTTGGAAATTAAACAGGTTTAGAAATGGTATTCACTGAGATTCGATCTCTAGCCATAAGGCCTAGTTTTGTCTGTCATACGCTCACATACGCTGGTGTACGCTAGGGGTTCGTTACTCATAAGTCGTGTACGTTACAAGTACGCTGGTATACGTTGGTATACGTTCTTATACGCAGAGGCCAAAAAATATTTTTTGACATGTTAAAAAAAGTTCAGCGTATGCCAGCGTATAGAATATACGCTATTCATACGGTATGCATACGGTCTATACGCTAGAGGTACGCTACTAATACGGTATGCATAAGGTCAATACGCTACACGAACGCTACTCATAGGTCAAGTACGCTTGTCATACGCTGACAGAAAATTAAAATTCTATCAGACATAATATATATATTTGGAACTTTTAGGACTTAATTTCGCTAATTTGACCAACCACTGGTTTGATCACAGCTCTATTGAAATTAGTGGTCACAAAAGCGAATCGGCTTTAAACATTTACTTTATATAAATAAGTCGGTTGTAGATCTAGCTCAACACAGAGAAGATGGATGCAGCTCTTCTAAGTCACCATTTAACCTTGTATTATGTTGAAAAAAGAAGACATGGGGGACGAAGTTAGAGGAAAACAACAAGGTTAAACCTTGGATTGGGGGACGGTAGCATTTCGATCTTTATGACCAGCTCTTGGTTGAGTTAAGAAATGAGAATCAAGCATCTGGTCCTCTTCTTCCGTTGAGAGGCTACACGACCTCTTTTTGCCCTTTTCTTCCTTTCCAGCGTAGAGGACCTGGAAGAATCGTCTTCCAAGGTCGGGGAAGTATCTAGTGACTGATCTTCATCGACTGGCGAGTGAGATCTAGATCTGTACTGAACAGCATTTTCGTCTTCTTTCCTTTGTTGAGTATCATCACTCTTTTCTTTAGCCGATGAAGAAACACTTCTTTTACCTCCCCTTCACCACGTTTTCCAGGTATCCTTACTGCTGAGTGTCTACTTCCAGACTGAAGGAACTGCCTCATAATTGATGATAACCGCTGTATACGTTAGTCATACGCTTACATACGTTAGCCATACGTTGCTCGCTCGATGGCATACGCTACTCATACGGTGTTGTACGTTACAAATACGCTTGTAAACGCACATGTACGTTTTGCATACGCTGATAATACGCTGGCCATACGCTACTTTAACGCTGCTCATACGCTGGCCATACGTTTAAATCGATTTCTTGTCGATGGCGGGGGTTTACGCCGAAGAGTTGTGCGTATGAACAAGATTTTGTCTTTATTCTATACGCTAGGCATACGTTACCCTCATACGCTGTGGTGTGACACCCCCTTTAAGGGTGCCTGTCAATTCGCCATATCAACAAAGCCAGGTGATGCCTGTGCGGCCGATTACAGTGTCCATGGAATTACCACACAGTAATAGTGTAATATACATTGCCGTTTAGGCCTAATTAAGTTTAATCTTAAAAAGAAGCACTCTTTTGTTAATTGCAAGGCTTTAAAAAGCCCGTAGCATGTAGATGCCAAAAAGCATCACAGAGACATCACACTGTAACCATACAATTAGTTTTCATGTATGTATGTGGTTTACTTTATCCCTGAACCCTATATACCGGTAGTTATCTTATGGTTGCTGTATTCCCTTGTATAGTTAGCTTTTGGTTGATGTATTCTCTTGTTTATATCTAGATTATTAATCTAATTATCTGTGTACAGGGACCACTAGATTACCTTGTGAATTATGTGCAAACACATCAAGAGTGCCTAAAGTGAATTATAATAAGAAAGAGGCTTTTGTTCTTGATAATTATGTGGTGAATGGTGACAGATCTATGCCACCAGAAAAGGAAAAGCATCTTGTTAGTAGTGGCACTGCTGTGCAACCATAAGATAAGCATGTCAAAATATAAGACATTACAAAATCAAATCCCCTTTTAATGAAGCCTCAGCCATCTGACTATGTGTGCACGCATGTTAAGAATTCAGCAAGACATACAGCCATGTTTTAACACAATTCTTCAAACAAGAAATATAAATATACATTTATTGTGTATTTTATTACTATTTCAGATTTATACTAGAAAACAAATGTTTAGTGGAAGAAAATATTTTGATACATAGGAAAACATGTTATTTCTTATTAATAGTTGGCTTCCAACAGAAAAAAATCCCGATATATTGTAGAAGTTGTTTTCTGTTTTGTCACATTGAATCAAGATAGAAAGTTTCAAGACTGTAGGTGAAAAGGAAACCTTAAAGTAACTGGCATTATATAAAATCAGTCTTTCTTGGTTGTTCTAAATTTTTCCAGAGTTGTCAAAATTGAATAAAGATATTATCTGCATTAAAAACTTTCGTGTTTTCGTCCTTTTAAATAGCGTGCCTGTTTTGGAACAATACACCAAGGTCCAGTCATCACCTTGGCGTCTTTACTCTTAGGTGTTGTTGTTGTGGTTTTTGGCACCAATATGCAATGCTCTTGTTTGATAAAACTGGTATACGAGGGTTGATCCAAAAGTTCGTAAAATGAAGTTATAAATGATCAGAAAAGTTCACTTTCAAAACATAAATCATACAGTCTTTTAATGCATCATCTGTGTAATAAACGTGGAAATTTTCAAATGTTTATATTCAATTGCGGCTGAAAAATGCACGAAACAAGACAGAGACCCCCTACTAAGGCGGGGGAGCAAGAACGTCAAATGCGACGTCAAAAAAACTCTTTTCTACATAGTCTACGCTAACTCTCATGTCCATCTGTACCAGATACGCCCACTTACAGAAATAATCGACATCCCATTTGGAATCAATTTTGTTTTAAATTTATATATGCATGGCATTTTTAGTAAAGTGGAAAGTCAAATGCAGGGCATTTATATTTGGAAAATATTGAGAATCAATTGAAATACGTTCGTTCGTTGAAACTCCATTTCATCATTCTAAATGTTACTTTGAAGCCTGTCCCTTTTCGAATTTCCGTAATAGCTTTAGGAAAAGTTCTCCTCTGCACAATCTTATCATTTTTCTAAATTATCTGAAATGTTTAGATAGGTGAATAGCATAGATCATGTCAAAATTCGAAAATTAAACGGCATTCATATTTTGGTGTTGACGTCTTGTCATTTTTCTTCGTTTATTCAAAATTATTAAATATATTCTGTGCCCGTTAAAAGTGTCACAATAGCTTTAAAAAATAACAAATAAATTGTCGTTGCTTCCTTTTTAATTTAGCCAAGGAATTCCAACCAAAGTTTCAGAAAACTTACAGAAAACTTGATTTTCGATACTTTTTCAAGCTCCCCCGCCTTAGACACATATGTTTCTATGGTAACTTAATCTAAGACCGCTAAAGATAATTCTGCAAAAATAATAACATTAATGTGCTCCGTAGTTACTAAACTGCAAATTGACCAAAATATATACTTAACAAGCTAGAAATGCGAAAGTTATTAGCCTATTCTCCGAACTTCTGGATCATCCCTCGTATGTATATTTTTTAATTGCACCTCGTACATTATAAAATGAAACTTAAGACACAGAAAGAGGGACAAACTTTTGATTCATTAGATTTCTAGATAAACAGTATTGGTATCATTAAATGAAACTAACTGATGTTATTTGTTTTCCCACTTGCATTGTTTCCTTTAATTGGATATAACCCTTGCCAACAAAATACAGATGTACTGCCTTTTTGTCCCTATCTATCATTACTATTAAAATCAGGAGAATGAAGAAAAAAAATAACAACAACAACAACAAAAAAAACCCCAACAATTTCTTTAATTCAAACAACATTACATTCTCTAAGTATTTATTAAAAGTGTCTCTGTATTTTTTCATAAGTCAACATCTCATAATTTGACAAAAAATATAGAATTGGTTATTTGTAAATGGCCTAATACAGCACTTTTAAACAACCTCTTATTTTTAGACAATCAGAAAAAATGCAGACAGACTTTAAATGCATGGCCATTGCCCAAACTAGCTTCCCACGAAAAAAATAAAAAAAGACCAAAACAAAACATCTATTCGGCCTTTGTAAGAACAAATATACTTGGGTATCCTTGGGGAAACAATTTCCCCCTTCTAACATTTTTCCAGACATTTGTGCCTGTTCTAGATATTCAAACTCTGAGACCAATCTTAATAAAGTAAAGGATTAATCAGTTTTCTAATCTTTGATTTTGGATTAGTATTTCAATTTATGAATTTAATTTTGTTTGAAAATACTAAAATTGCTTTTGGGCAAATTGAAATTTTCTTGAAGACAGAAGCTGTCATTATTGTCAAAATATGCATCGACTGAAGATATGTCTTCTAGTCTAAAGCATACCTTTCTACCAGGTAGCACTGGAATACTGGAGTGCCACCTCTGCATCAATAAATATTCAGAATGAGGCTCAGTGACAACACTGTTTTAAATGTAAATATTTTTTGAACTCGATTTTTCTGTCGTCGAAGAGGTTATATAATTAAGTCCCTTTTGATGAATAATTTTAAAAATGACTGCTAAAGTTTATTTTCTTATTTAGTATGGATTTTCTTGAAGGTAGGTCGACTGTATTGTAAGATTTCTAGCCAAAAAAAAAAACCCCGTCTGTTTACTTATTATTGATAACCAGTCGGAATCTTGTTGTTGTTGCAAAAAATTATACCGTGTCTCGAAATACCTATTTAGGGTATGAGAAAAAAGTGACGGGAGGAGATAATGGAACGCGGCCTGACATAGGAGCTTTTTATGGGGAAATGAAAATGGACGATTTGACTTGGACGGTGTATGAGTTTTGATTTTACTGTTTGTTGTGTTCTTTGTTTTAAACATATACCCGTAAGCCATAGGCGGTCTTCAGACCGTGCCTTTGGCCAGGTTTTTCACCCGTTTTATAGAATGTGTGTATCATTATTTACAATCTCCAAATGAGGCCTGCTCCATGCAACTCGAATGTAAATGATGATTTCAATACATTGGTTTACAGTCCACCAGTCGAAAAAGAAAATTCTTCTTACAAGGACATTTTAAAGTCACATCGTTTTGCTTATCACATGTTTTAAAACAGAATCAAGGCAAGAATTCGTTAACGCGCAAAAAGGGTAATATTTCTAAACGAAAAATCATAATCGCATTATTTTTATTTTCTTTTTGCACATAATTTTCTAAATATTTCTCAAAGAAATTGCACAATTTATAATTGCCTCTGTAACTTCTTGAAATTTATACCAGCCTAAGATAGGAAAAGAACTGTCTACATGAATTTTAACTGAAAACCGATGAGTAGAATCACCTCCGGTCATGTCAGATTGAAATGGTTATAAGCTGTGAATGTTAACCTGCATATATTTGAAATTGGCCTTGGAGAACGTATTGCAAGACAGTCTTTCGTCACAAAAATACGTGTAATAAAAGATGGAAACGGCGAATAGGAAACACAAATTATAAATATATACATAACTGTATATATATATATTAATATATATATTATTTTTATATTTTTATATATATATGTATATATATTTATACATATTTATGAGCCCCGTCGAGCGATTGCGGGCCAAAATGATATATATAACGATATATAACGATACATTTTCTCTTGGTTTTGTAACTCACAAAAGATGGTTATGAATGAAAGAATAACAACAACCTAAAATGAATTGAATCTACCTCTATTTTCTAGGTTTATGTCGAGATTTCAATGAATGTATGTTAGACCCTGTCGACAGGACTCTAGCGTGTAACTGCAGCGAAGGGTATGAAGGAACCACGTGCCATACAGGTAAATATCCTGATACAATGGGCCATTTTATTTCTGGCCCGAACGGGGCCCGATGTTATTGTTTTTTCAATCGGAAACCAGACCAGCGTTCAGGATGACAAACAGTTCAAGTTATACCCCGCTGTACTCGTGCTTTCGCCTGCAAAACGGGGTGTGGTTTTCAAACGGTTTGCAACATCTTTTCAGCCTGAATAAAGGGCTGGTTTCCGGCTGAAAAATAACAACAACGGGCCCCGGCCGGGCTTGAAATAAGTTGGCCCAATATGTATTTTTATAATATGACCTTCGCCGCGGGAGTAAAATAACCCTGTTATTACACTAATGGAGGAATAATGCAAATGAGCTAAGGGCGAATAGCAACGCTTTCTCGAAGCTGCGAAAATGACGTCATAATGTATATATTGTGACGCCATTTTTAAGCGGCATTATAAGTTTGGCGGAAAATTGAAATGGTGAATTTCAAGAATTTTGACGATTTGTCGCAAAAAATCGGGTTATATTATAAACAGAACATCAAATTTGTGCTCATAAAATACATGATTCATTAAACTAGTCATCTCAAACAGATAGAAACTCGACGCAGCCTCGTTTCTATCTATTCATAGATGACTCGTTTAATAAATTCGGTATTTTCAACGACTCATTCAATATCCTCTATGTCATATTAATTCTTTGAACATCGATGATGTCGGACTAATTCCTGGCACAAATAAGCTCCGGAAAAATCCTATTTTGACCCTCAAACATTTCCTGCAGGGGTCATTTTGACCGTCTGAATTTAAGTGGTGTAAGCCATGCAATATAAAAGATTATAAAGATCAATTGTCTTTTCCATACTATTTCTAAACATCTATGTAAATGAAAAAAACATAAACAATAAAGTGTGTCTACACTTTATTGTTTATGTTGTTTCATTTATATAGGTTACTTTAAAGACTGATAAGTTCTCAAGTCTTGCTTTTTTTTGATACCTTCAAAGCAAGTCTTGACCCCAAGAATTTTATAGTCAAGGGGTCAATGATTCCCGATTTTTATAAGCTAGCATAAGCCCTGAGATGACATCTATGACATCTACCTGTAGCGAAGTTTATGGAAGCTAATAATCTGATAAAAGTTATATCTGCTATATCAGTACTTTCAATATCCATCGGGAAAATGAGTCCGGAACTATTTACGGATAAAAAGTAGCTCCAGGAAAATGTGTTTGCCTTTGTTGAAGGTTAAATATTAATGCTGGCACGGGTATGTATTTAATAAAGTAAAATATTCTGATACAACTTCAGAAATGTCTTTATCCATCTTAAAGAGAAAACCGGAATCATTTTCGGACAAAATATATCCTCATGTAAAACAAGCTAAACCCATTGTTAGGACCACAACATGTTAGTGTATTGATGAGTATTAAAGAGCCATGCGTCACACATACAATTATACATTATATTCTCTCGCTAGTTGTACCTATAAAATCATTGCTATGTCCAACCGATTTCTCGGTCGGATCCTACACGGGCAATGATTTTCAACTATCAGAATAGCTAATTCTGGGGTCTGCTGAGAGTCAACATTTAGACCAGTCTAACCCGATCGTAAACCGATGGCTCGATGTCTGAGAGATAATCTGCCTTGCGTTAAGGATCACAAAAGTGTGTTAAAAGTTTTTCAATTATACCTAGCTTTGCACGCGCACTTGCGTGCAAAGCAGGGTACAATTGACTAACTGTTTGCACCGTTTTGTGATCCTGAAAGCAGGGCTGATAGAACTGGCTACCAGTTTACTCCAGTGCCCGGTTCAGGGCTAGAAATCTGTAAGTCCTTAAAAAATGACCATTTGGGAACTATTTCGGACACAAAATAGTTCCGTTGACTTAATCTATACCCGCTTTCTAAGGTAAATATTCCGATTATACACATTAAAATAGCGTTGTCTATATACCAAATCTCTTTTAAAACCTTTACGGGAAACATTAGGTTTATATCATAAAAGTAGTTATGCTTTTCAGATCAGTTCTTTATAAACATTAATTAGAAGGCCCGGAACTAGTTTTGACACAAAACAGTTACTTTAAAGCCCCCGTCTGTGTTCGTGAACATTTCCGTAACGCAAGACAATGATTTTAAACGACTATGTAAACAAAAACTAGAATTTTATTCTCAAAGAAAAGCTTGAATTTGTCATTCCAATATTCGGTAATACAGATGATTCTGACGCGATGATCTAAATATAGGCATAACTTGATGAATATTAATGACCCGCAACATTTCAGACTCCAATTTGAATAGAGCGCATTACCGCTCCTTCGTGTGGGCGTGTTTCGCGTGACCAAAATCTCATCTACAAATATTACTGTATATGGCAGATTATGCGTTTCTCGAAAAAAGCCACCGTTTGTCGATTGATTTGTATTTTTATGTAACTCATCTTTCATCAGACTAAATCAAGAATAATTATTCAAAGGATGTTCACGAAATAGTGATTTTTCTACTCTAAACGCAGACGGGGGCTTTAAGCGTCAGATTTGATCGACAGGACCATGACATGTAACTCCTACGATTTGTACGAATGACTCACGTGTATATATAATACGGATAATATACATGTATCCTAATGTTAACTTTTGTTCGACTGCAGCCCGTCTTACTAAACATCTTACGAAAATAAATGATCGTAAGCCAAAATCACAAATCGTTCCTGGTGTTTTTATTCATTGATGGATTCTGCCTTGCAATATCTTATTGGAGTCGTCTTTAGAGGACGATTCCAATGATATAATGCATGACAGAAATCTATATTTAGTTACCACTCTAGAAGCATTTTAAATTTTGACTTACGCAAAAAAATGATCGTAAGTTGTTTAGTATAACGGGCCCCTTGATCTTTACTTCCTAAATTATTGTTGTAATGTCCCAGTCGAACACCTACTGCATCAACAAAACAACCAGTCTGCAGGGCTTACGAACTCTATGTGTTGGTTAAAATGATACGAACTTCAGTTCATAAAAAGCCATTATTTAGCCCTTCAACAATTGAAAATCTCCATTGAAATTGAAATTTTTGAACTATATGCCGTAAGTGAGAATATAGTTTTAAATGTTCACGACTGGTTGTTCTCGCAATGACAGATAATAGATTGTATAATCCTTCGTGGAAATATCCTTGATGTTTATCTTTGGTAGATATTGACGAATGTGCAAGTTTCACGGATACGTGCGCCCCCCGTAACCTAGCAAGCTGTACCAACACCGAGGGCAATTTTACGTGTGAATGCTTACCAGGAATAACCGGCGATGGTTTCACGTGCACAGGTAAATAAATGTGACTTGTCACTCGACAAATGGAAAATAAGATACAAGATGCTTAGACCACGCATGGTGCGAATCGACCAAACAGATCACGTGAATCTCGACAAGTATAGTGTGCCGAGTCATTAGTAATAGATGGCTAGGATTTTGTATGGCCATTTCTTTTCCCAAAGACTTTCTACAGTCACAGAAACGCGCAAGATCTGCAATAAGTATTTTTGGCATAATTTCACACTATTACAGTAATATCACGGCGAATTTTACTCTTTTTCATGGTTTAGAGGTGCGGGTAAAAATGTAGGCAACATTAGAAAAGCGTGGTCTAAGTAAGATAGAAAATCTCGTATCGCGGTATATGGGAAATATACACGAGTGTCAGTTAGGGTCAATAGGGATATACCACGGTACTCGTTTTCTATCCTACAGTTAGTTACATCACCTCAAACAAATTTCTAAATTGCTCACTCAGCGCTCCATTCATTTATTCCAATCACTCACTCACACCATTTAAAGCGATCAATCCGATTGAAAAAATATAGAATCACCAACGTCATTCAAAATAAATTTTGATTGAGAAAAATCGCGAGTTCACTGGCATAATTCAAACTGTTAACGTCTCAAAGGTTCTTGAAGAAATAGGAAGCTATGTATATAACTTTTATTGCATTTTTTTAAAAGGAGGTAATCAATATCGCTAATTTTATTCATCCTGAACAAAATGTGCGATATAGGATTATTTTCCATTAAATTCACTAAAAACTCGCTCCACACACTCATTCAATTTCATTCCTTAATCATTCAAAAATCATTCACCTTGTCAATTTCAAGATGTTATTTACTGTATACACAATTATTTTTATAATCGACTTTGTGAGAACATGTTCACATCAGGAATGTACTGCTGTTTTTCGACTTAATATTCTAGATTAACAAATCTGCTAATAGCGAAAGGTATCGACCCTGGCCAGCCAACGCGGTCCGCGAAGTCTGACCAGGGTCACCATTTTTCGCACATTCCCATTACTATTTGTCCGGACGGTTCACAAATGAATCCCAGAACCAACGACGATCCATACCTCTATCATATTTCAACCACTTTACACCTATGACTTACTATATGCAGGGGTGTGGAATTCAAATGCCAAACTTGTCCATGGGCTTTTCTCCCTGCGGACAAGTACGTTTTTCAAGGCAACTTGTCCGAGGACAAGCAATTTCAGGGTACATATAGGAACGGCACTAGATAGATGTATGAGATAAATGGGACCAATATTTATATTAAAGGGTAGAAAACATTGATAATAATGAACAAAATGCTGGGTTTCAGCATTTTTTTCTTTAAAAACAATGTTTCTCAAATTTTTTTCATTTTCTTCTATTGTGGACAAGTTCATTTTCATCATGGGCAAGTAAAAAATCATCTTTTAGTTGTCAAGGGGCAAGTAGAGAAAATGAGTATTTCCACACTCCTGACATGCATGACTTACTAATTTAGGGTCAATTGTTAAAAGAAATAACCGATCTGTCCGAAGCATTTCTCCAAAATTCATGCATGATTTTCAAAAATGTTTAGATCATTTTTAATACAACATGTAAAGATATGCTATTTGTACCAGAATATAAAAAGTTCAAGGTCATATGGCAAAGTCATATGCCAAATTTAAATAGCACTGTTAATCTTATCTTATTCTATGGCCTTGATCTAATGAATATGAACCAACGTTGCAACTTAACCCAAATACTTAACGGATCGTTGGTGTTTACAACAACAACATATTAAAAAAAAAAAAATAAACAAAAAAAAACACAAAAAAAACTATTCAATCACTCACACAAGATTGTGGGATTTCTATTTATAGATATAGACGAGTGCGCAGACGCCATGCTTAATAACTGTGATGAGAATGCCTTTTGCGAAAACAACATTGGTTCCTTTGGATGTGTTTGCAACTTTGGTTATACGGGGAAGGGCGAAGAATGCACAGGTAACCAGCTCTGAGTTCAGGGTGACAAACGGTGCAAATCATTTGCGAATTATACCCCGCTTTGTGTGGGTTTTTTAAACAGGGCATTAAAAACTTGCTGATCAAAAGTTGAGTATACAATTAAATAGTTATCTAAACTTAAAAAACTCTTGAAAAATGCATACATATGAATACAATGTTAGTCTATTTGATTTCGCCCATAATTAACTATGTAAGGAACAGCTTTAAAGAAACATGTATTACGTCAATCAGAGGTCAAAGATGCGGTTTGAAGATTAATGTCGTCGACAGGAGACCGCAATTGCCAATCAAGCTGAGGATATGGCACTTTGATTGCCAACCGATGCTGGGCTATTGGTCTCTAGGTACTCGAAGTGCTTTGATCTTTCATGAACAAGGATAAATAGCTTAACTTGTAGCCCGGTAACTGTTCAGTGGACTGAGTCACTGATATTAAACAGAAAGTGGGCAACTTGTCTGTCTTGTAACGATATATAAAAGGACACAAAGCGGGGTTTAATTCACAAACAGTTTGTAGGGCAGACTAGAAGAATGTCGAGAAATCACATGGTAAGACCACGAATTACCCCAATGCATTTGATAGAGCTACACTCATTTAAGTGAGTGATCAACAGTCAATTTTGTCTATACGTGAATAGACAAAATTAATATTTGATCTCTCGCTCCAAATTGTGCATCTTTAGAAATTTTGGTAGTAAACATGTAACTGGACTACCGGTGCTTTTAGTGCTTTGATTTCTTCTAGATATCGACGAATGCCGAGATATAACCACGTGTAATTGTCACGAGGGTTCTGCCCATGTATGTGTTAACACAGATGGTGGTTTTGATTGCGAATGTGCGATTGGTTATACCGGAAATGGATACGTGTGTGAAGGTAATGAAAAGTCATCGATTCATCTTCAAATAGTTAATCAAAGTGCTGTCAGCACTGTAAATCGTACATCATTGAGAGGCTGGGATAGTGCAATAGTTCGCCAATCAAAAGGGCTCAAATTTGGACAATAAAAGTTGGTAAAATCTTTAATTTTGTGAGTTTTTTGTCTTAACACTCCATCTTTACGAGGACATCGCCAGCTCATCCAACCTCGTGGGTCCGATTTTGAAAGTTTGCTGATTCGATAGCCCTCTGCTAGTCTAAATTATTTCTTAGCAGATTTTTACGTTGTTATAATGAGCACGCGCCAAGCTAAAAGCTTGTCTGTTAATATTATTCCTCTCTCTATAGAGTTTAAAAGCCTGTTTAGCAACAAACATTTTTCATTAAACTATTTACAATTTTGATTACCAACATGTTTGTATTTCAAGCATTGAGTTTTCCCAAATACTGTAAATGCATTTTCCCTCAAGAAACACGTGAAATCGCCAACTATGCTATTTATATCTTTGGTTTCTGACAAATCGATTAAATCTAGCAGCACTCTATGGGGAAATTCAAATGGCAGCCCGGGAGTCGCGTAAGATGATGTAATAATCTAAAATTGACTGTAATATGCATGCGCAGAAAGGGTATTCATGTGAACGGAGTTACCCATTGGTGGTAGTAAACAAACTTCACATTTACCGCTACAATAATTAATTAACCATGAAATATCGTTATCCCATTAAGAAATGTGATAATCTCGTGCAAAATACTATTTAAAATAAGGAAAAATATTTGTCGTTTAAAGTAAAAGAGAACATTTGTTTTATGTAATCGAATAGTTGTGCACTATTTTTGACGCCATTTTGGAACCCAAGTAACACCAGCCTGACCCAGGATCAGAAGCGTCGAGGTTGAAAGGTTAAAATGACATCACTAGTGTCGAAACCGAGGTCGTTCTGATGGAAACCCGGTTAACTCGGGTCGAAACCGAGTCCGATGTGAACTGACTCTATGATTATTCATGAGTTGTTCTAAAAATAGATCGCCCTTGCTGCTATCCTAGGGGAAATTCAATTGGCAGCCCGAGAGACGCGTGAGATGATGTAATAATCTAAAATTGACTGTAATATGCATGCGCAGAAAGGGTATTCATGTGAACGGAGTTACCCATTGGTGGTAGTAAACAAACTTCACATTTACCGCTACAATAATTAATTAACCATGAAATATCGTTATCCCATTAAGAAATGTGATAATCTCGTGCAAAATACTATTTAAAATAAGGAAAAATATTTGTCGTTTAAAGTAAAAGAGAACATTTGTTTTATGTAATCGAATAGTTGTGCACTATTTTTGACGCCATTTTGGAACCCAAGTAACACCAGCCTGACCCAGGATCAGAAGCGTCGAGGTTGAAAGGTTAAAATGACATCACTAGTGTCGAAACCGAGGTCGTTCTGATGGAAACCCGGTTAACTCGGGTCGAAACCGAGTCCGATATGAACTGACTCTATGATTATTCATGAGTTGTTCTAAAAAAATAGATCGCCCTTGCTGCTATCCTAGGGGAAATTCAAATGGCAGCCCGAGAGACGCGTGAGATGATGTAATAATCTAAAATTGACTGTAATATGTATGCGCAGAAAAGACATTCATGTGAACGGAGTTACCCACTGGTGGTAGTAAACAAACTTCTAATTTACCGCTACAATAATTAATTTACCATGAAATATCGTTATCCCATTAAGAAATGTGATAAACTCGTGCAAAATACTATAAAAAATAAGAAAAAAGTATATGTTATTTAAAGTAATAGAGAATATTTATTTTTTGTAATCGAATTGTTGTGCACTATTCTCGACGCCATTTTGGAACCCAAGTAACACCGGCCTGACCCAGGATCAGAAGCGTCGAGGTTGAAAGGTTACAATGACATCACTAGTGTCGAAACCGAGGCCGTTCTGATGGAAACCCGGTTAACTCGGGTCGAAACCGAGTCCTATATGAACTTACCCCTATATAAGTTTATCGTATGTTGTTGTCGGTTTATTTGTTGTTGAATAATTTTTCTTCGTACTCAAATTTGAATTTAATGAAAATAGGATTGGAGCGTGATCAAAGTGCTCAGTGAAATCAAATATTTCAAAATTACAAAATTATTTCTATTTGTTAACACATGCGAAAAAAAAGTAAACTTCCCACGCTCCCTGTTTGAGTGCAGACGACTATTGACTAATGATAAACAAGTTAATTGACACATTTCGAGCAGACGATGTCCATTTGCATCTATACCACGTGGTCTGAATTTACGCGTGGGTTTTGACCGAGTGACAATCATAACAGAATTTGATTGGTTGTCAGCCCTACAACTGGTAAATGACCGTTCGAGAAAGTTAAGAGCAGTAATATTGTAAGTGCTACAAATTAATTATACAGTTAACCTATTGTACGTTTCAACTCCTTTACTCAACCGAAAATCTTGTTATAAACACTGAAAATACTAACTGGTAATTACTAAAAGCGAAAATTACATCAAATTTTGTATTAGCCTCTTCTCTATTTGTCGAAAAGTAAATAAGGTATAAACAAAGTTTGTAGATTGTGACTGAAAAGGCCGTTTCTTCGGTGTTTGAAAACACAGAATTTGGTTTGAACACAAATTTGCTCAGAAGATAATGGTAAAAATGTAGTGGGTCAAACAGACTGGATTTCTGGAAAACGGTAGATATAAATCTACTGCTTCGCAGTACGATTTAAAAACGCGTTCGATTTTTAATCTGTTTTTAAACTGGACCCTTTTAACATTCTATGATCATAAATGCGACATCCCATTTGTAATAGATCTATGACCCGAAAATTTTGAGAGTTTTTTTTTAAAGTAATGGAAAACTTTTGTGTGTTATCTCCATTGTTTGTTCTGTGGATTAAATCAGAGGTAATCCAAAATCTTTAGCGGTCCTTTTTAGATTTATTTCTTGGATTTTATCAATAATTTCTTTGGAGAAGTTGCGAATTCTTTTCTTGTAAATACACATAACTAATTTATGTAATTTGCATTTATGTTAAAGTTTTCAACTTTAAAGTGGAAAATAAATAATTGTTTCACATCAAATAAACCTTATGAATTGCGCAATATTTAATTTAGAGCTGATCTTTAAATCTTACCAAAGGAAATAAGGATAAATTCCAAGGTTACCACAAATTAGGACCCTTCCTCCTTCGGGAGTATTTCAAGGGAGATAACCAACCGATATCCCTCATTGATTCAAGATACTCCGCGATATAGAGCTGATTTTAGAATCATAACAAAAAGAATGCAGCAATACTTTCAACGATTGAATTATTACCAAAAAGGAAAAAAAAACACTCTCGATTACTTAGAATATAGGTCCATTCCATAGACTACATTCATCGACACCGGGGCTATAAGGTCTTGGAAAATTAACCACATCAGTATAACCGTTTGATCGTTGTGAATGAGGTAAAGCTGGAAAAAACAACAACACATTTTTCTAAAAAAAACAAAAAAGGTTGATTCTCATACAGGACAACCAGAGGTCGCATTTCAAAAATTCTTTTATGGGAAGGTAGATTGATTATTCTAGATTAAGAAAATTAGTAAAGTGCGAAAAGTTTCGACCCTAATCAGTCTGCGCTGTCCGCGCAGACTGACTAGGGTCAACATTTTACCCACTATCCAGATGATCCCTTTTTGCGTGACGGGTAAAAAATAAGAGTACTATTATATGTATATAAGAGATTAAGATATGTGTGTTTTGTTTAATGCACTCTTATGCATTCTCCGAGAACAACCGTAATCATAGATTTAAATTAAAGGAAAAATTAGACCAAAAACAGCAACGTGCTTTTAAATCCGAGTCTGATTAAAAAAAGAAGAAAAACCTGGTCATATAAGTCTGGCAAACATGTGGACATCAATTTTAGATTTTACAGAGATTTTGCGGATATTGCAGTAGGAAAAGTAAGCAAAAGTCATCTTTAAAACAAAAAAGTAGGAAACCACGTATATGGAGTAACAGGAAAGTTCTATCCCACCCACCGTACTTACTAAAGATTCCACGAGACCGTATTTATTTATAAAGAGCATAGCTAAGACCCTGGTCAGGCTGTGCAGATGCACAGACTGGCCAGAGTCTTTGCTTTGCGCACATTTAGAATTGTCGGTAATGTCACGCACATTATCTTTAGCATCCGAAACAATCGACTTTGATCTCTTTTACGGAAAGAAGCATTACGTATTTGTTAAATTGAATGGCTAATCAAGATGCTACCAACATATAAGGTCTAGCGGAACTAATTCATTTTCCGTTAGCGGCCATTATAACCTTTCCGGTCATAGCTCAGTCCAAAAGTTTGCGAGAGAGATCAAATCTGTCTTAAATTGGGGCCCGTTCTTTTACGCATGAAATGAATTGAAAATTAGTATGGCATGATCCCTTTTCTCTACGACTTTTTGGGCCATTTTTTGAGATGACCCTTACCGCGAAGCTGTTTTAACCGGCCCCTCAAAAAAATATACCCATGTTTAAAAATAGCTATTGGACCCGGAAAATAGTTTAAAATCTTTAATTTTTCGATTGTATTTCAACAACAGATTATAATCGCTGAAAAATATTCAAACAATTTTGAATTTCAATAATATTGACCAATCAGAGATAACCTTCAACATTTGAATATATGGACCGGAGTTTCCCTAAAGTTTCTTGACAGATCGCCGGAAATTGAATTAGTTCCCCTAGACCATGAACATTTCTTATGCATATTTATAGATACGACCTTTAGCGAGCGAAATGTCCGATTGGTAACGATGGGAGATTTACGCAATACTTTACGCCATGGCCCATAGAATGGAGAAATATGCAAATTCTCTTAATACGTTTTTCATACCTGAAATCTGAAGATATCAAACTGTATAGAAATTAACTTTTAAGGTATGTAACCAATTTTGGATGTTCGTACGTTGGAGTTAATACAAAATCTAAACCTACACTAAGCCATTGATCTTTTTTTTTCGGCTCCTCATCGAAAAACCGTTGTCTCTTATTGTATTGTATTATTGTATTTTTCTCGTTTTTAGATATCGATGAATGTATTGACAACGCAGCCAACTGCTCATCTGACGCCAATTGCACAAATTCACCAGGTTCCTTCGAGTGCACATGTATCAGTGGATTTCGGGGGGACGGCTTCGACTGCGAAGGTATGTACAGGTTGGAAAAGATAAAATAACGTCAGAGAAAATCATTTTTTCGTATCAGCGTATTTTTCTGAATTTGTACGATTTTGGCGATATAATATGTAAAGTGGCAGCGATATGCCGACTGCTGTATAAAAGATAAACATTGATTAAATATAGACCGGAGGTAATTATGAATTGTGCTTATTGAAAGAATTATCCATACTGAATGAAATTAACTTCCGGTCAAAACTTAACCAATAGCCATCTTTTATTTATTCGGACCCTTGAGTAAGAAAGTGGTAACTCAAGCGATTAAACCCCTAATCAGATATTTTGAAATCGATTTGACGTCGAAAAGCTTTGAAAGACATCGTTTTTCTTTCAGTGTAGCTCAACCTTTTAGACTTTGTCATAATCAACTACTGAAATAGCATAAACAATGACGTCATGGATACGTCATAATTATCCGTTATCAATTTAAAAGGGGAAAAGACATCATCTGTGGATAACAATGGGCATGCCTATTTCAACGCTTTTCATTACCGGTGGTCTTTCTAAAGGTAGTGGACCCGTAATAGTTCCGCAACATTTCAGACCACATATTCTTTCACAATGTTAACCGAGGTTTCCTAATGAAAATCAGTAGGAAACCTCGGTTAACACCGTTCAAGTTCATTACCTCTGAGACATTGCAAAACTATTACGGTTCCACTACCTTAAATGTCGAATTCTTTGATTTTAGATGCACGTGTATTTAATAAGAACGGGATAATTTAAATGGCACACCGATAAATATGTATCAAAATGTATCAACATGTATAAACTAGACCTCCCTAGATATACAAATAACGTCTAAATTGTAATAGTTGAAAATTTGTATTGTTTGTCACTCACCTTTGACGCCCCATTCCTGTTCTTTAGAAGAAAAATAGTTCGACAATATTATGGACGGATATAAGTAAACACATTTGCGTAGATTATCTTATGTCGGCAATGTTGGTCCTTTTAACAGACCATATTCCTAGAAAAAAGGTGAATATCTTTTCCTAGAAACAGATAAAACATGAAAGGGGTTATTTAATTTAATTTGTGAAATGTATTTTGGACCGATGGCCTATAATTACATAATAAAATAATTGAAATTAGTAGTCGGTGTCAATGCGATTTTTATTTCGTGTGGTGTGAAATATATTTTGAATCACGGTTCAATCGCTTGTCTCTCTTCTAATCTTATTTCATAACACAACTTTTACTATTCTTATCTAGACATAGACGAATGCGCCGAAGATATTGATAATTGCAATTGTGACGCAACATGCACAAATACAGTGGGCTCCTTTAATTGCACGTGTAATCCTGGATTCGAGGGAGATGGAGTGGATTGTGATGGTATGTTTGATAAAATTATACACCCCTGCTGTAAACAGGATAACCATTGGTTAAGGTTCATGTTAAGTGTCTGAGACCCAATTTTAAGGGCTCTTCATTAGCCAAGAAAAAGCAGTATGTCCAGGTATAATGTATGTCAAAATGAAGCTATTTTTTAGCACAAGCAGTTGAGCAACATAAGACCGCCAAAGCTATAGCGGTAAAGCCAAACCTTGTGGAAAAGAGTTAGAACAAGCAACTGCATGACGGTTGGATAAAATTAGCTCACATTTTAACAAAGTACAGTCTAAAGTACTACCCAGGTACTACTACAACCTTAGATATAAAACTAGGTCTCAAAAGGCTCTTTTGAAACAATCAATTTCCATTTATTTTGTCAACATACTTGTCAAACCGGTTTGCTCTGTTTTCAAAATAGATGTTAGGTATGGTACAACAGCACACCATAATATTGTGACATATTTTTTTGCGATTTATTTCAAATTATAGTTTTGAATTCAATGGTCTATAATGAGTTACTATACGAGGGTTGATTCCAAAGTTCGTAAAATGAGGTTATAAATCAACAGAAAAGTTAACTATCAAATTAAAAATTATACAGTCATTAAATACATAATCTGTGTAATTAACGTGGACAATTTCAAATGTTTACATGCAATAGCGACTTAAGGTAGCAATGGACTCATGGCGTCATTTTTTTCCGCCCAATGAATTTTTTTCTTGGTCACATATGTTGTAGATTAACATTTTATAGTCATTATATCAAAATTTGAAGGTATCTTTTCAGGCTCGTTTTCATGCTAGAGTTATCTGCCCTTGAGTGGTATAGGCCATTTTTCAGTAAAACGGTTATATTCGTTTTAGGTCTAGTGAAAACCCTGTACTAAGTTATAGCTATAAAACATATCGATTTTGATAGACCTTATACATATACACAATGGCTATTGACAAGAAAATTTCTCTTTGATCAATTGCATTTGCAAAAATGCCACAAAAACCTATTATTTGAAAAAATTACCCAATGAATTTTTCTTATTTTCCGATATGTTTATAATCCATATTTTTCCTTTATTTGGTAATAAATTCAGCATACCTTTCCATGCAAATAAGAAAGTTTCTCGTTATTTTTCAGTGTTCCCCCCTAATCGAATGGCGGTTTTAACGCATTTTATTGTTAAATTTTATGATCCAATCATTCAATTAATATCAAATGTTGAAAAGAAGCTAAATAATGAAGTTTTACCATCATTATTCTACGCTATTTCCAAAAGTAGAATCTTACGAAAACCGATCTTTTTAAACAACGTGAAAAAAAAGCCGTAGAATAAACGAAAACCCACTTCCGGTTTATAGAATCGGGAGGCCGCTCTCCATTGCCACCTTAAAAATGCATGACTTAAGGCAAAGACCCCCTACTAACGCGGGGGAGAAAGAACGTCAAATACGACGTCAATTATATTTCTTTTCTACATAGCCCCCGCTTACTCTCATGCCTTTCTTTGCCTGATACACCAACTTACAGAAATTATCCACATACCTTTCGAATCAAAATTGTTTACAATTTTTATATGCATAGTGTTTCTGATAAAGTGAAGAGCCAAATCTGGACCTTTATTTCTGGAAAATAGTGAGAATCAATTGGGGTATATTCGTTCGTTGAAACTCTATTAGACCAATCTAAATACTTCTCTGAAGCATTGCCCTCTTTGAATATCCGGGATTGCTGTAGGAAAAGTTCTCTTATGTACATTTTTTTTATTTTTGTAAATTATCTTAAATGTTTGGAGTGGTGTATAACATAGATCATGGCGAAATTCGAAAAATAAACGGTATTCATATTATGGTGTTGACGTCTTGTCAATTTTTCCTCGAATATTCTGAATTACTAAAATATTCTGTGTCCGTAAAAAATCTCCCAATAAGCTTTAAACTTTGACAAATGATTCCTATTGGGTTTCATTTTAATTAAGTCAAGGAATTCCAACTTAAGTTACAGAAAACTTACAGAAAACTTGATTTATTTAACGGATTTTCAATTTTTTTTTCTCGCTCCCCCGCCTTAGCATACATATGTTTCTATGGTAACGTATTCTAAGGCCGCTAAAAATAATTCTGCAAAAATAATAACATTTATGTTCTCCGTTGTTACAAAACTGCACATTGACCAAATTATATACTGGACAAGCTATAAATGCGAAAGTTATAAGCCCATTATAAAAACTTCGGGATCATCCCTCGTATATTTATCATTCAGTGAAATAGAAATTGATATATTGCTAAACAACCTTACAGATATATAAACTTTCATTGCCCTTTTATGTTGTAATAACACACCATACCTTACAAAGATCTACACAGTTACAAAATTAGAATGACATATATGACATACGTGTTTATAAAATAAGTCAAAATAGATTGCTTGCATAACTACGTTTTGGGCTAGAGTTTTATACCAACGTTTTAGTCTGTACTTTGTTCAAATATGGGCCAATTTTATCCAACAGTCTTGCAGTTGCTTGTTCTGTACAAAATGACCCTTTTACACAATGTTTTGGCCATACCGCTATAGCTATGGTAGTCTTGTGTCTTGCTTACGCTCATAAATAGCTTCATTTTGATATATAATATACCTGGACATACTGCTCTTTCTTAGCAAATGAAGTGTTTTAAAATTGGGCCCCAAACACTTTACGTGAACCTTAAATCGGAGTAAATTTTGACAGTAAGTTAAATTTCTACCATTCAGGGTTGTTGTTTAAATTGAAATAACATATCTGATTTGTTAAAAATAACGTTACGTCTATATTTGAGCAATGGTCATCTTATATACAACTGGATAGTGCAGTTGGTAGCGCGTCGGACTGTCAATTTCTTCGACGGCGACAGTCATTCCTTCCGACTATTTGTCTCTTATCTATGGGTTGATAATCGTAGACCTATGTGAGACAGCAGCTGGAGGCTAGGAAAGGATGTGATATTTGAACAGGTACAGGTGAGAGAAATACAAGGAATCAATTGTTAGGTATCCAAGCCGCCGCGATATAACTGAAAAAAATGTTAAAAGCGGCGTGAAACTCCTTGAGATCAATTCAATTATACAACTCGGGGGCTTACTGAAATTAAAAACGCTCTGATTACTTTATCACTGGTAAAAACACCGAAATTTTGGCGCAGTTCTGATTGAATATACTTTTGATTTAAAACACAATATCTTGGTGCATTTCTGATTATTGGTGGGCCGCAGAAGCGGCCTACCAGTATGAATGCGTTTTGAATATGACCATGTTTTTCAAAAACAGTTTTGTAATGATTATTATTGAGCAATAAAATCAGGGGTTTCGCTTGATTTTACAAATATTGCACATTTCATTAAAATGACTGATCACTTCAGACAGGTTTGACCGAGTTTTTAAGTTGGAATGCGGAGCAATTCCATTTTAGATTTAACAAAACCGCAAAATGAACACAAGATAATTCCATTTCGGGTTTTCTTATAACACATATCACGTGAACAGGATGTGAATTCACTTCGGCCTATTTTGTATATCTCAACTTGACATAGACATGCAGTTTATTTCATCAAGAAGTAATAATGTTGAACAATTACACAACTAGCACTTCATGTAAATTATTAACACGCTAATTTATGTTTTAAACGATATTTATTGAAACTTGCGTACGAATTTACTTGTATCACATATTTGCATTACTATATTTGGACATCATGTGATAAGTCAAGTCTATTAAAAGGCAGCTATTGACAATAGCACTGGCCAATCACGTGATCTGCTTATTTGGTAACGTCGCCACCTGCTTTTCATAGAATTGTGGAAATAGCACAAGCCAATCACGTGATCTGCTTATATGGTAATGTCGCGGGCGGCTTTTCGTAGAATTATGTTGTAGGTTCTTGAGGGGTCTAGTTTCTCTTTCTGAACGAACCTTGTACGACCTTCTACAAATTAGGTCAAATGTTTTTGTATCTAATTGTTCCGTAAAGCATCATTAGAAACGCGCAACATCTGCAGATTATCTATCTGTATTAAAATCCGATCCAGCAAATATTCTCTTTCTAATACTTCTCTAAAACAAAAAAAAGGAACCCCATTTCCAAATCGCGCGATAATTTCTCTGATGGTGGACGCAGCATGGATCGATGAAGGTATAGATCCACAAGTTTAAGTGAGTGATCAAAAATCAATTTTGTCTCCACCTGTATAGACAAATTTTACCTTTTATCACTCACCCTAAATTTCGAATCTATAGGCAAATATTTATCTTCTCTTTCTGCTTTTGTCCATTTTCTTTACTAAGTAAATAAATTCACTTTTGCAAAAATACGCATGTGCGCAATCCTTCAAATATCATTGAAGTTTATGACAGGTTAACTACAGCCTTGGTTTTTATCAAATATCTGAACGAGTTAACCAACCCCATGTGTTTTGTCTTCAGGGGCCTCTTTCAAGAAAGGTCCTACGACCGAAATTTGATCGTATCACAATCGAAAGATTAAAATTGGCTTTCAAGAAACATTTTTGGCTTTCAAGAAACATGTCGCATTGTTTAATTTACTCATAAATTTGCGAAACCTAAAGGCTAGTCGTGAATTTTGCGATTTTGACTGTGCAAGAATACGCGCGCATGTACGCCCACTTTTCTTGTAAAGCACAACCCCTCCAAAGTTTCTGGTTGTATTTGGATGAAACTTTAACAGAATGTTCCTAGTCACCTGACCTTGCGCATAAACTCACGGTTTGGTGAATTTCAGCCGCGTCTTGGGAAAAGGGGACATCATGTAAAAAAATCTTGTGAACACAACTCCTCTTCCATTTATGGACCGATTTTGATGATACTTTCACAAAACGTCCCTAGTCATCTGACTTAGCGCATATTCTAACGCAGTTTGGTGAATTTTAGCCGTGCCATGGAAAAGGGGGGGCCTTCTTGAACAAAATATTTGTGAACGCAACTCCTCCTCCATTTATGGAATGATTTGGAAACTTTCACAAAATGTTCCTAGTCACCTGACCTTGCCTATATAATCGCGATTCGGTGAATTACGTCATGGAAAAGGGGACCTTCTTGTAAAATGCTTGTGAACGCAACTCCTCTTTTTTTATGGACTTATCTTAAAGATTTTTTTGCGAAATGTACATTGTTACCTGAATTTTTGCATGTTGTTACAGTTAAGTGAATTTCAGTCGTGTCATGGAAAAGGGGGCCTTCATGTCAAAATTCTGTTGAATACAAGTCCTCCTTTATGGATAAAATGTCCGTATTGTGAATTTTCTTTTGATACAAATTGTACATTTGTACAAGATGAAAGTTAATTAACAACTCTTGTATCCCCCGCCGTTTTCGACGAGGGGATATAGTACTGGTCTCCGTCCGTCATTCCGTCGTTCCATCGCTCCGATGTTCCGTCACTAAACATGTCAAGAGCATATTATCCTAAAGTATAATAGCTATCGTACGATTTTTCTTCTTGAAAGAGACCCCAGGTCCCACTGAAATACCTACAATACTCATGAACAATTATGCTCTTTTCTCCTCGATTCGCGCATGGTAATCATATCATCTGCGTGTATAGTAAAGTAAGCACGAATATATTTTCTTGGTTTTTCTAATACAGAATTATTTTCTCTCATTTCTTCTTTTTTTATTATTTTTCTTTTATCAGATGCAGGCCTGTATAGCGATTCAGGGAATTAAGCATCTCTCGTTGTTGAAATACATTGATTAATATACGCCCGTCAAAAGACGAGACGTATTATGTGATCACCTGTGGTAGGCGGGAGGCGTAAGCTTCGTTAGTGGCTTGATGTCACCGTCTCTAGAACGCATTCCAACTTATCAGTACTTTCAGTACTTTGATTACTCTCTTTCCCCCTGTTTTCTGCATTTTTTTACATCAAAGTGATTATCACAGGAGATACATCTATGGTTACACTCCTGTCTGTTTTGGTCTTGTTAAACATACAGTAAAAATGGCATTTTAAGGCTTCAGCAGGTCCATGCGGTTTAAAAAAATCACAATACTTCCTTGTGCACAATTACACTCAAAATCCTCTTGGTACAAAAGTGTGTGCTGACTTATGTCAAAGCTCTGGTCGAGAGAACAAATGATCCCACCTTAGTTAGTTTAATCCTGTGTGTGATATATAGCGGTTGTCTGGCAATTAGCATAACATAATTCAAGCAAGTTACTGTTATTCAAGCATTAAAACAATGCGACAAAAAGAGCATATCACCTTTTCCAACCAAACTATTTTTGGTCAACCGGTACAGGTCCTTTTACTTCAAATAGGTGCAGTCTGTTTGAATGACAGCTATTGAATGATAACTTGAATCTTTTACTTCATGTTCTGATTTCAGAATTGTTTGTGCTATTATTTTGAGTCTGTATTTTCTTTCTTTATGCTCATTTCTCCGGATAACTCATACATCAGCATGAAGATTGAGTGAATATATTATTCTAACAAGAGCACTGCCTATGGATGCAACATCTGGCTGTGCTTGGCTGCAGGTGCTGGATAATACAAAACGATGAGTGGAAAAAAGGACTCTTACAAAAACCCTTTTTCAGAGTTGTCACCCTTGATTGTCTGGATAGCTCTTGAGATAGTGAACAAACAGGCTAAATTTCATGAAGATATCTTCAATAACAACACTTCAACAACAACAATGCCAACACCGCTAAAATAATCTCCATACCTCAAGTTTTCTTAGAAAACAGACAAGCTAAAAAAGACAATCACTTTACCATCATGTGTACCGATAATTCATTGTCCTTAAGTAGAAATAAAGTACTCCTTAGGGTATTTAAGCTGGGTGTGCATGCTAAAGTAGGGCCATTATTGTTGTTAAAATCTTTAAAATCTAGATAGGTATTGTTTGCAAAAAATATTTTTTTTGTAAAATTTTTTTTTTAAAAAAAATACATTATTCATTAATGATAACCCAAAAAAATGCGGCCTACTTTGATGCATTGCATCAAAATTTTGTCTTGTGATATAACTTGTACGAACAAGAAGGGCTCATACAGTTCAACGTGTAACCCTTGATATCAAGGAGTTTGAGTTGATTGTGACGGATTTTTTTACTTCTTAAGGTTGCTACATGTGCATCCCGCTAGAGGGAAAAAGTATCGTATATTTGAAGATATCTTCGTGATACAGTCGATATTGCTCGAGCGACCACATCTATTAAGCGACCATCATGAAAAGTCCCTTCACCGTAGGAAAAAAATCTCTGAAAAGGGCACATTCTTTAATGAAAAAAATGGTAATTATTAGTCCTATGATGTTCGAACCCATTAGAATCGTCTTTATAAGACGATTCTAACGGATTCGACATCATGGGGTTCAATAAGAATTATGCGACAAAATATATATGCCATCAAAAGACCTTTTTTATTTATCCTGAAATATTGTATTAAGCGACCATTTCTATAAGCGACCGCTTTTAAGTGGTCCCCTAAGTGGTCGCTTAACACAAGTTCTACTGTACTTGGCAATTGCGTTGACCACCACAAGCTATCCAGACTTTCAAGGGGAAAAAGGCATTTTCGACAGAGTCATACCCTTTTCGTTAATGAATTTTTGCATCATCCTGCACGCCGAGCCCTTGGTGCTCTTCTGCTATTGCCGAACATAAACCCTATTTTGAGTTCAGAACACTGTATACGTTAACAGTTTTCCAGTTAGCAATCTTGAACGCACATCGGTTTTGCAAACAAGAAAGTCTCAACTCAAAGCTTTACCCTACTAACACCTTAAGAAAACGTCGTTATATCAAATACCGTGCCAAGTTATTTCTGGAGCCGGTTGGGTATTGTAGCCCGCTTAATAAGAGTACCTCTCAGACTGCGGGCTGCCGGTTTAAGACTGATCCGAATTTCAACTAACATTTAGCCAAGCATAGGCTATTCAGTTGACAGTTAGACTAGTGTACTGGTATGATGTAAAATTGATTTTTGAATACGCACATGAAATTGTTTATAATCAAGTTATCCGTCGTTTTTGTTGGCTATGCTTGCTATCTTGCCGACCAACCGTTAAGGGTGACAAAAAAAGTACAAACTGTTTGCCAATAATATCCCGCGTTTGCGCGCCCTTGCGTGCAAAGCGATGTACAAATTGCAAACAGTTTACCATGTCAAGGGCTTGATGCAAAATGCATTGTTTGTGTTTAGATCTATTTCATGTATACCTAAATTCAATCTTTTTTGCTCTAACTACCCATGTTATGTCTTCTTTACCTCAAAAGGGGGGGGGGGACTCGGGAACTTTCGGCGATTTTACGGAATAGACCTCGGGAATAATGAGGGCGCAGACATGAAAGTGCGTCACTTCGCACTTGGTTTTATATGACGTCACAAACATCAACAATCCCGCTAAGGATGTCATTGCATAAATCAAGATAAACGAAAAAATAAAAGTGGGCATATAATAATTGATGACAAAACGCAGTGTTTTCCTGCCTTTTGTTTTCAAACTATAATATGCCCAAAAGTTCTCCACAGACGATCGAAAAGAATTTAAAAAAATGGTTATTTTCTTCAAGCGTATTTAAAAAACCGAAGTACCATCAGATGCCGAATTACCTAAAAAATGACCTAAGATTCCTACACTTACGTCCGAGGTACTTTTCAGTTTACGGAAAAGTCCGAGCGGTGTTCCGAATGCTCAGGGGGGGGGGGGGGTTGCTCGCCAAATATCGCAAACCCAGTGGACAAGCACACTGTTCAGGAAGGATAATAGGAGACCGATCACTAACGTTCGCGGGTACTTTCTTTCCTGTACTCAGGGTTGGTCACTTTAGCAGTACAGTTAACAACATCGTGAAATTGACAAGATGAATGATTTGGGAATAATTTAGGAATGAAATGGAATGAGTGTGTGGAGTGAATTTTGAGTGAATTTAATGGGAGGTAATCCTAGATCGTAAATTTTGTTCAGGATGAACAAAATTTACGATATTGATTACCTCCCTTTTAAAAAAATATATTCAAGTTTTATAAATGGCTTCCTATATTTTTCAGAACCTATGAGATGCTTGCAATTTGAATCATGTCGGTGAAATCGCGCTTTTTCTCAATCAAAATTTATTTTAAATGACGTTGGTTATCTAATATGTTTCGATGGGTTTGAACGTTTTTGAATGTTTTAAGTGAGTGTTTGAAAGGAATGAATCGGGTGCTGATTGATCGATTTAGAATGGTTTTGATTGAGGTGAATGTCAATTTCACAATGTAACTAACTGTAAATGTCACACGTGACAAGTGTTATTTGAACATGTGAGTGACGTGTCCAACAATTTGAAATGTGCGTGTGGTGCGAATATTGAGTAGCGAAGACAGTCACCAACTGTAAATATAAAGTTTTGGGATGGTGTACAAGTACTTTGAGGCCTTATCTATCTACTTAACGTATGGTAAAAACTCTTGTCAGACTGTGTGGATGAACAGGCTGATCAGAGTATTTGCTATGTACATATATGACATTTGTTGTAAACTAACGCACATGCTCATTTGTGTCCATCAGATGGGTAAATGATAAAAAGAACGCCTAAATGGTATGGACAGCTGGCGGCTCAGACTAAAAGTTATAGCTTAAATGTCATGAAAAACAACCGGAATCCTTTGGTAGGTGTACCAGCCGCCGCGATATAACTTCAATGACGTTGAAAGCGGTGTTAACACCCATGAATCAATCAATCAACTTTTTTCAGACATCAACGAGTGCCTAAACGAAGCTGACAATAATTGTGCAGTTGATGCTAACTGTACAAATACGCCTGGTTCATTCGAGTGTGCCTGTAACGACGGCTTTACTGGATCGGGGACTACTTGTGTCGGTATGTTTTTTTTTTTCTAAATGCTACTCTCCACATAGGCAATGGAAGCCGATTCAAACATGAATTGGATAAGTCTTTTTCGTTTCATTCACTTGCTTGATGTCTTTGAATACGTTTTTTTTTCTCGTGCTTAAAACGTCATATAAAAGGTATATAGCTTCAAACCTGAACAACGATTTGTTATCAGTGTTTTTGGCTATCTGGTGGAGTTCGGTTCTTTACAGACCTGCACAGGTTAAGGTGACGGAAAAGGTATTGATAAAACACAGCGGTGGTTCTATTTATCCTCGGACTGAGTTTTCAGTCACATTTTGTATTAGATAAAATTTAAGGAAAATGGATGAGTGGTAATTGAATACCAAATTTATTTTTCAGTTATAGAAAAACTGATAAAAATGAGGCTGTATCCACTTTTAATCTGTTTTAGATGACAAGTGTATGACATTTGGTATTAAGTGAGCACTAATTTTATACTGTATTTACAATATAACAATAATATTAGATCTATAGCGAGGAACTTACGGTACATATTGATATATGTTATTCCAGGAAACGTAATGCCGTTTGCGAAAGGACGAAATGACGTCAGCAAATCCATTATATGTCATTTTCACAACAAAAAATAAAATCCGTTCTAAGCTCTTTTACATAGTTATTCCACTATTCTAATAACACCCGTGCTATATCAAAAAAAATATATTTCACTCCTGCGACGTAGGCCTTCTTGTACTATCTTTTACATAGCCATAGTGGTTCACCTCCAATGAAAATTAATCAAATATCGCTTCACACACTTACCAGGTTAATTCTAAAATCTATCCACAATCATTCAACTTGTCAAATTCACGATGTTGACTGTATATCTTATTGCAGTTACACTGCCCCTTAAGTGAAAACATTTTGGATGTTTCAGATGTCGATGAATGCGCAAAAATGGCCGATAATTGCGATTCAAATGCAATGTGTACCAACACCCCCGGCTCGTTCGAGTGTTCATGTATCACAGGTTTTGATGGAGACGGCGTTACTTGTGAAGGTTTGTCCAAGTGAATTGTAGGTTGTGGACCCGTAATAATTCCGTAGCGTTTCGGGATTCATGAACTTAATTAGAACATTAAAACATTTGAAACTTCATATCGGATAACTCTTTGAACATTTTTGTCACAGTTATGTTCCTTTTTTGACGAAATTTTCATTTCCTGCACCATAAAAAAAGAACTGAGAACTGACATACACATGCATAAATAAACATAAATATGTAAAGTGTCAGGCGAGAAAACATAATCTAGAAAGCGCAAACTGTGTCGATCCAAGTCAGATTACTGCCCAGAATATGTGCAATGTAATCTTTGTTTGACCCTACTGAAATCAAATATCTTTTGATAGCAATTTTCTGTAAGCACTTATACTTTTAAATGGGAGTGTGGCACGCTATGTCTCAAATTTTGATAAAATTTAAACATGAGAATAGGGCTGACCCAAAAGTAAAAATAAGATTAAAAAATTATTCAAATCACTTCTAGTTGCCATGGAAACAGACATTGAAGATTGAAAAGGTCCGTTTTTGCGAGTTTTTAATTCAAATATATCAGTAATGCAGCCCAAACTAAAATAAAAACACATAAGATATAAGTTCCCCACCATGGTTATCTCAAATGAATTAATAATATTTTTGGGCAAACATTGTTACTTATGTTTCCATAGCAACAACACACATACCCTACTAAAATATTGATTTTTGCATTTTTTCAAATGTTTTTACAAAATACAGACATTGTTTTCCGTTTTAAAAGGAAATACCACATTAACATTCACATATTATAACTTCTATGTTCGTTGCTATGGCAACGTGAATTCATATCCCATAAATGAAGACAATTTCAGAGCATCTTAAGAGTCCTCAATTGACTAGATAATTGAACTCCCATTTAATGTTATGATAATTTACAAAATTGCTCAGATAGACCTTTTAGGACATATAAGATTTTTTTTTCAAAAACTTGCAGGAAATAGCTGTTGCTATGGGAACAATTATTTAAAAATGCACAAAAGTCCTTGGGTATGGGTATCCAACGTTAAGCAACCCGAATAATTCTAAATTCTAAATAAAGTTAAGACTTCCCTCTAACTTATATATCAAAATAGTTGTGTAAAACTGCTTTCTTTTTTTTTTTTTAGGAAAGACGCTCTAAATCACAAAAAAATGCTTAATTTTGGGTTGTTTCGGTAAATTATCATGGCTACTATTACAATTTTGTTCTTTTTTATTGTATTTTGATACAGGCTTATTGGATCTCTTTTTCCATCACATGTAAACTTTAATTGTCTTAAAATAACTGATTAAAGAAAATGATAAAAATGGTTGCCATGGTAACAAAAATGCCCATGTTTTTTTTGCGGTTTTTGAAAAAGCACTTTTTGTTAGATATGTCCCAAAAATCATCATCGGTTCATCATGCTGCAAAAATTTAAGAAATAACTCAGAAGTATCAAAAGCAGCCAGATTATAAGTCATAGTTACCGTTGTCAAGGTAACCAATGTACACAACAACAAAATAATTTGTATCTTAGTTGCTCCTTTTACATAATAAATTCCATCTACACATCAAGTGTCAGTCATAAGCGAAGAAAAACAGGAAATTATAATCAACATTTTCAGATCAATTTATCAAAATAAGCCACATTTGTTGTCATGGTAACCAATCTTTTTGACACTAGATGTCACAACAAAAGATCTGGTTCAAAGTTTAGGTCCTATTCTATCAAATACATACGAAAACAACCATCATCTTCATATAAAGACCAAACTATATAGCTTCAAAAAAGCTACATGTTGCAAAATATTGTGTTTTGAAGGTCGTTGCCATGGTAACCAGATGATCTGAAAACACTCTTTTTGTCAATTTCTTCTCTTATTACAAGTCCCTTCCTGTATGTGAAATTTCATCAAAATCGGAGACCATGTGTGCCAAAGTTGTTTAAGTCTTTACAGAGAATGGGTATTTAAAAATATCTTTTTTATGGATTTTTAAAATGGCACTTTATTCATCACGCCACACATGAAATGTGATGGGAATTGGAATTGACAAAATTAATTTATGAGTTTCATTTCAGTTGGAAGGCTGACAATGCTTGCTTATTTCCGAAAGACAGGTCATCGAGGAAATACCCTCAATTTTCTTTTCCAAATATAAAATATTACAGGTTGAAACTACTTAATTGCAACACTGCGAAGATTCAGCCGCTAAATAAAATGCGTAAAAAAAGCACGATCGTTCCTCTGTGAAATCTTCGAAGCTTTTTTTCTAGATCATATAGCATTAAAAAAATATATATGTTATATGGTCGAGGTGCGGATAATATATCATTACAAGGCTTTGCCGAGAGATGTTAATTTCTCGCAGCTACGACAAAATAAAATTGATACTTTAAGACAATTACATATTATTATATTTATCATACAACCTTTTTTCGCTCTATAATAATAAACCCTTTGAAATTAAAGATATTCATGAGAAAGTTGTTGCAAATAAGTTTTGATAAGCTATGCAGTTTTTTTAATTGGACACGTTTTATTTGTATTCTAGATGTTGATGAATGCTCTGGCGGTTCAGCAACCTGTGATTCCAATGCAACTTGTTCGAATATTGCTGGATCATACTGTTGTATATGTGACGATGGGTTTATTGGAGATGGAAAAAAGTGTGAGGGTATGATGTCTTTGAATTAAAATGTTAACCATTTTGAAAGCAACTGATAAAGTAGACGCGGGCCGTCCAAAAATGGACTGTTACAAAATCTCGAAATTTAATGAACATCTCATTATAAAGAATTTAGTATAAGAACACATTCTTCACATCCATAGTCCATGTGAACCAGTGTGTTACATTATGTCCTGCCAATGTCGTCACAAATAAATACGTCATGACGTTTACTATGGCTTCGTCTTTAAACCCTTTAAGTACGAAAACCTAAAAAAGGGGATATGTTGATTGGGATTGAATATAAATCAAGGAAAACACACTTAATTAATGTACTGTTTTTTATCTGATTATTCTTTTTCCTTCGGTAAGATTTTTTTCAAAAGTTTTCCTTTTTGCAATATTTCATCGAATGAAAACCTTTTGGATGTTTCAGATATCAACGAATGCGCAGAAATGACCGATAATTGCGATTCTAATGCAATGTGTACCAACACCCCTGGCTCATTCGAGTGTACATGTATCACTGGTTTTGATGGAGACGGCGTATCTTGTGAAGGTTTGTTCAAGTGAATTAAATTGTGAACCCGTAATAATTTCGTAGTGTTTCGAGATTCATGAACAAATTTCCGGTAATACAATGCCCTATTTCACAAAGGTATAACAAAAACCAATGTAAGTGTAATTCCTGTAAAGTATTTGTGCGTTCTGTACAACCGGTAATGGGATATTTCTAAAAAGTATTAGAAAATACTTTCACTTTGAAACTTGCCGGACTTCTTTTGAAACACTTTGCAGTAAAATATATAAAAACCTTTCTTACTTTTTTCGCCTCCATGACACAAGAGACTTTCACCTGTCGTACTTTCAGTGCATTGACTTTAATGGATATAATTTTACTTTCGAGATGATTTTTCTTTAATAAATTCTGATGGGGAGGACTTGTATGCAAAACAAAATCATGGGGCTCCGCCCTCAGATTTTGCAGATATGAAATTGATTGAAAGCTTACGAATAGGTTAATTTGTCTCCATCCAATTGGCGAATTATAAGAAGAAAGCCTAAATGGTATGGACAGCTGGCGGCTCAGACTAAGCTGAAGCTAAACTGTCATAAGAAACTACAGGAATCATGGGATATGTGTAAAAGCCGACGCGATACAGCTACAATAACGTTGAAAGCAGTGTTAACACCCATGAATCAATCAATCAACTTTTTTCAGACATCAACGAGTGCCTAAACGAAGCTGACAATAATTGTGCAGTTGATGCTAACTGTACAAATACGCCTGGTTCATTCGAGTGTGCCTGTAACGACGGCTTTACTGGATCGGGGACTACTTGTGTCGGTATGTTTTTTTTTCTAAATGCTACTCTCCACATAGGCAAGGGAAGCCGATTCAAACATGAATTAAATTAGTCTTTTTCGTTTCATTCACTTGCTTGATGTCTTTGATTACGTTTTTTCTCGTGCTTAAAACGTCATATAAAAGGTATATAGCTTCAAACCTGAAAACGATTTGTTATCACTGTTTTCGGCTATCTGGTGGAGTTCGGTTCTTTACAGACTTGCACAGGTTAAGCTGACGGAAAAGGTATTGATAAAACACAACGGTGGTTCTATTTATCCTCCGACTGAGTTTTCAGTCACATTTTGTATTAGATAAATTTTAAGGAAAATGGATGAGTGGTAATTGAATACCAAATTTATTTTTCAGTTATAGAAAAACTGATAAAAATGAGGCTGTATCCACTTTTAATCTGTTTTAGATGACAAGTGTATGACATTTGGTACTAAGTGAGCACTAATTTTATACTGTATTTACAATATAACAATAATATTAGATCTATAGCGAGGAAATTACGGTACATTTTGATATATGTTATTCCAGGAAACGTAATGCCGTTTGCGAAAGGACGAAATGACGTCGTCAGCAAATCCATAATAACGTCATTTTCACAACAATAAATAAAATCCGTTCTTAGCTCTTTTACATAGTTATTCCACTATTGTAATAACACCCGTGTTATATCAAAAAAAAATATATATATTTCACTGCTGCGACGTAGGCTTTCTTGTACTATCTTTTACATAGCCATAGTGGTTTACCTCCAATGAAAATTAATCAAATATCGCTTCACACACTTACCAGGTTAATTCCAAAATCTATCCAATATCATTCAACTTGTCAATTTCACGATGTTGACTGTATCTTATTGCAGTTACACTGCCCCTTAAGTGCAAACATTTTGGATGTTTCAGATGTCGATGAATGCGCAGAAATGGCCGATAATTGCGATTCAAATGCAATGTGTACCAACACCCCTGGCTCGTTCGAGTGTTCATGTATCACAGGTTTTGATGGAGACGGCGTTACTTGTGAAGGTTTGTCCAAGTGAATTGAAGGTTGTGGACCCGTAATAATTCCGTAGCGTTTCGGGATTCATGAACTTAATTAGAACATTAAAACATTTGAAACTTCATATCGGATAACTCTAGGAACATTTTTGTCAGAGAAATTTTCATTTCCCTGCACCATAAAAAAAGAACTGAGAACTGACATACACATGCATAAATAAACATAAATATGTAAAGTGTCAGGCGAGAAAACATTATCTAGAAAGCGCAAACTGTGTCGACCCAAGTCAGATTACTGCCCAGAATATGTGCAATGTAATCTTTGTTTGACCCTACTGAAATCAAATATCTTTTGGTAGCAATTTTCTGTAAGCACTTATACTTTTAAATAGGGAGTGTGGCACGCTATGTCTCAAATTTTGATAAAATTTAAACATGAGAATAGGGCTGACCCAAAAGTATAAATAAGATTAAAAAATTCTTTAAATCACTCCTAGTTGCCATGGAAACAGACATTAAAGATTGAAAAAGTCCGTTTATGTGAGTTTTTAAATTCAAATATATCAGTAATGCAGCACAAACTAAAATAAAACCACATAAGATATAGGTTCCCCTTCATGGTTATCTCAAATGAATTAATAATATATTTGGGCAAACATTGTTTACTTATGTTTTCATAGCAACAACACACATACCCTACTATAATATTGATTTTTGCATTTTTTCAAATGTTTTTACAAAAAACAGACATTGTTTTCCGTTTAACAAGAAAATACCACATTAACATTTACATATTATAACTTCTGTGTTCGTTGCTATGGCAACGTGAATTCATATCCCATAAATGAAAACAATTTCAGAGCATCTTAAGAGTCCTCAACTGACTAGATAATTGAACTCCCATTTAATGTTATGATAATTTACAAAATTGCTCAGATAGACCTTTTAGGACATATAACATTTTTTTTCAAAAACTTGCAGGAAATAGCTGTTGCTATGGGAACAATTATTTAAAAATGCACAAAAGCCCATGTTTAGTCCTTGGGTACGGGTATCCAACGCTAAGCAACCCGAATAATTCTTAATTCTAAATAAAGTCAAGACTTTCCTCTAACTAATATATCAAAATAGTTGTGTAAAACTGCTTTCTTTTTTTTTTAGGAAAAACACTCTAAATTCACAAAAAAAAATGCTTAATTTTGGGTTGTTTCAGCAAATTACCATGGCTACTATTACAATTTTGTTCTTTTTTATTGTATTTTGATACAGACTTATTGGATCTCTTTAACCATCACATGTAAACTTTCAGAGTCTTAAAATAACTGATTAAAGAAAATGATAAAAATGGTTACCATGGTAACAAAAATGCCCAATGATTTTTTTGCGGCTTTTGAAAGAGCACTTTTTGTTAGGTATGTCCCAAAAATCATCATCGGTTCATCATGCTGCAAAAATTTAAGAAAAAAGCAGTCATATTATGAGTCATAGTTTCCGTTGTCAAGGTAACCAATGTACACAACAACAAAATAATTTGTATCTTAGTTGCTCCTTTTACATAATAAATTCCATCTACACATCAAGTGTCAGTCATAAGCGAAGAAAAACAGGAAATTATAAACAACATTTTCAGATCAATTTATCAAAATAAGCCACATTTGTTGTCATGGTAACCAATCTTTTTGACACTAAATGTCACAACAAAAGATCTGGTTCAAAGTTTAGGTCCTATTCTATCAAATACATACGAAACCAACCATCATCCTCATATAAAGACCAAACTATATAGCTTCAAAAAAGCTACATTTTGCAAAGTATTGTGTTTTGAAGGTCGTTGCCATGGTAACCAGATGATCTTAAAACACTCTTTTTGTCAATTTCTTCTCTTATTATTAGTCCCTTCCTGTATGTGAAATTTATCAAAATCGGAGACCATGTGTGCCAAAGTTGTTTAAGTCTTTACAGAGAATGGGTATTTTAAAATATCCTTTTTTATGGTTTTTTAAAATGGCACTTTATTCATCACGCCACACATGAAATGTGATGGGAATTGGAATTGATAAAATTAATTTCATGAGTGTCATTTCAGTTGGAAGGCTGACAATGCTTGCTTATTTCCAAAAGACAGGTCATCGAGGAAATACCCTCAATTTTCTTTTCCAAATATAAAATATTACAGGTTGAAACTACTTAATTGCAACACTGCGAAGATTCAGCCGCTAAATAAAATGCGTAAAAAAAGCAAGATGTTCCTCTGTGAAATCTTCGAAGCTTTTTTTCTAGATCATATAGGATAAAAAAAAATATTGTATTGATTTTGTACGTAAAAACAAAATGTCATATAACATTTGAATGGGCAGGCTTATTTGACAGTTCGGGAAGTTTTATATCTATACATTAAACTTGCAGTTATGAAAACTAAATTGATCGAACTCGTGTGAAACATAATCATCGCCAGTAGAAAGTCACCACCATTAATGATTCTTCAATATATGATTTATTACAAATAAAAAAAACAAACAAACAAAAAAACTTAATTTCCAAACAAATAATCCACATGATAATAACTTTGGGCACAAAAAAAATATTAAGGTAAAAAATTAACGTCAAAATAGAGCTATATTATCTTTTTCCACAAGGTTTGGTGCAGACATAAAAAATAATATTTTAGTGTCTTAAAATGTATATGTTATATGGTCGAGGTGCGGAGAATATATCATTACAAGGCTTTGCCGAGAGATGTTAATTTCTCGCAGCTACGACAAAATAAAATTGATACTTTAAGACAATTACATAGTATTATATTTTTCATACAACCTTTTTTCGCTCTATAATAATAAACCCTTTGAAATTAAAGATATTTATTAGAAAGTTGTTGCAAATTAGTTTTGATAAGCTATGCAGTCTTTTTAATTGGACACGTTTTATTTGTATTCTAGATGTTGATGAATGCTCTGGCGGTTCAGCAATCTGTGATTCCAATGCAACTTGTTCGAATATTGCTGGATCATACTGTTGTATATGTGACGATGGGTTTATTGGAGATGGAGAATCGTGTGAGGGTATGATTTCTTTGAATTAAAATGTTAACCATTTTGCAAGCAACTGACAAAGTAGACGCGGGCCGTCTATAAATGGACCGTTACAAAATCTCGAAATTTAATGAACATCTCATTATAAAGAATTTAGTATAAGAACACATTCTTCACATCCATAGTCCATGTGAACCAGTGTGTTACATTATGTCCTGCCAATGTCGTCACAAATAAATACGTCATGACGTTTACTATGGCTTCGTCTTTTAACCCTTTAAGTACGAAAACCGAAAAAAGGGGATATGTTGATTGGGATTGAATATAGTTCAAGGAAAACACACTTAATTAATGTACTATTTTTTATCTGATTATTCTTTTACCTTCGGTAAGATTTTTTTTCAAAAGTTTTCTATTTTGCAATATTTCTTCGAATGAAAACGTTTTGGATGTTTCAGATATCAACGAATGCTCAGACATGACCGATAATTGCGATTCTAATGCAATGTGTACCAACACCCCTGGCTCATTCGAGTGTACATGTATAACTGGTTTTGTTGGAGACGGCGTATCTTGTGAAGGTTTGTTCAAGTGAATTAAATTGTGAACCCGTAATAATTTCGTAGCGTTTCGAGATTCATGAACAAATTTCCGGTAATATAATTCCCTATTTACATAGGTATAACAAAAACCAATGTAAGTGTAATTCCTGTAAAGTATTTGTGCGTTCTGTACAACCGGTGATGGGATATTTCTAAACAAACTTTAAATCAATTACAAAATACTTTTACTTTGAAACTTGCCGGACTTCTTTTGAAACACTTTGCAGTAAAATATATAAAAACCTTTCTTACTTTTTTCGCCTCCATGACACAAGAGACTTTCACCTGTCGTACTTTCAGTGCATTGACTTTAATGGATATAATTTTACTTTCGAGATGATTTTTCTTTAATAAATTCTGATGGGGAGGACTTGTATGCAAAACAAACCCATGGGGCTCCGCCCTCAGATTTTGCATATATGAAATTGATTGAAAGCTTACGAATAGGTTAATTTGTCTCCATCCAATTGGCGAATTATAAGAAGAAAGCCTAAATGGTATGGACAGCTGGCGGCTCAGACTAAGCTGAAGCTAAACTGTCATAAGAAACTACAGGAATCATGGGATATGTGTAAAAGCCGACGCGATACAGCTACAATAACGTTGAAAGCGGTGTTAACACCCATGAATCAATCAATCAACTTTTTTCAGACATCAACGAGTGCCTAAACGAAGCTGACAATAATTGTGCAGTTGATGCTAACTGTACAAATACGCCTGGTTCATTCGAGTGTGCCTGTAACGACGGCTTTACTGGATCGGGGACTACTTGTGTCGGTATGTTTTTTTTCTAAATGCTACTCTTCACATAGGCAAGGGCAGCCGATTCAAACATGAATTGGATTGTTTTTCGTTTCATTCACTTGCTTGGTGTCTTTGAATACGTTTTTTTTTCTCGTGCTTAAAACGTCATATAAAAGGTATATAGCTTCAAACCTGAACAACGATTTGTAATCAGTGTTTTCGGCTACCTGGTGGAGTTCGGTTCTTTACAAACCTGCACAGGTTAAGCTGACGGAAAAGGTATTGATAAAAAACAACGGTGGTTCTATTTATCCTCGGACTGAGTTTTCAGTCACATTTTGTATTAGATAAAATTTAAGGAAAATGGTTTAGTGGTAATTGAATACCAAACTTATTTTTCAGTTATAGAAAAACTGATAAAAATGAGGCTGTATCCACTTTTAATCTGTTTTAGATGACAAGTGTATGACATTTGGTATTAAGTGAGCACTAATTTTATACTGTATTTACTATATAACAATAATATTAGATCTATAGCGAGGAAATTACGGTATATATTGATATATGTTATTCCAGGAAACGTAATGCCGTTTGCGAAAGGACGAAATGATGTCAGCCAATCCATTATAACGTCATTTTCACAACAAAAAATAAAATACGTTCTTAGCTCTTTTACATAGTTATTCCACTATTGTAATTACACCCGTGTTATTTCAAAAAAAAAAAAAAAATCACTTCTGCGATGTAGGCCTTCTTTTACTATCTTTTACATAGCCATAGTGGTTCACCTCCAATGAAAATTAATCAAATATCGCTTCACAAACTTACCAGGTGAATTCCAAAATCTATCCACAATCATTCAACTTGTCAAATTCACGATGTTGACTGTATATCTTATTGCAGTTACACTGCCCCTTAAGTGAAAACATTTTGGATGTTTCAGATGTCGATGAATGCGCAGAAATGGCCGATAATTGCGATTCAAATGCAATGTGTACCAACACCCCTGGCTCGTTCGAGTGTTCTTGTATCACAGGTTTTGATGGAGACGGCGTTACTTGTGAAGGTTTGTCCAAGTGAATTGAAGGTTGTGGACCCGTAATAATTCCGTAGCGTTTCGGGATTCATGAACTTAATTCGAACATTAAAACATTTGAAACTTCATATCGGATAACTCTAGGAACATTTTTGTCAGAGTTATGTTCCTTTTTTGACGAAATTTTCATTTCCTGCACCATAAAAAAAGAACTGAGAACTGACATACACATGCATAAATAAACATAAATATGTAAAGTGTCAGGCGAGAAAACATTATCTAGAAAGCGCAAACTGTGTCGACCCAAGTCAGATTACTACCCAGAATATGTGCAATGTAATCTTTGTATGACCCTACTGAAATCAAATATCTTTTGATAGCAATTTTCTGTAAGCACTTATACTTTTAAATAGGGAGTGTGGCACGCTATGTCTCAAATTTTGATAAAATTTAAACATGAGAATAGGACTGACCCAAAAGTAAAAATAAGATTAAAAAAATTCTTTAAATCACTTCTAGTTGCCATGGAAACAGACATTGAAGATTGAAAAGGTCCGTTTTTGCGAGTTTTCTAATTCAAATATATCAGTAATGCAGCACAAACTAAAATAAAAACATATAAGATATAAGTTCCCCATCATGGTTATCTCAAATGAATTAATAATATTTTTGGGCAAACATTGTTTACTTATGTTTCCATAGCAACAACACACATACCCTACTAAAATATTGATTTTTGCATTTTTTCAAATGTGTTTACAAAATACAGACATTGTTTTCCGTTTTACAAGGAAATACCACATTAACATTCACATATTATAACTTCTGTGTTCGTTGCTATGGCAAAGTGAATTCATATCCCATAAATGAAGACAATTTCAGAGCATCTTAAGAGTCCTCAACTGACTAGATAATTGAACTCCCATTTAATGTTATGATAATTCACAAAATTGCTCAGATAGACCTTTTAGGATATATAAGATTTTTTTTCAAAAACTTGCAGGAAATAGCTGTTGCTATGGGAACAATTATTTAAAAATGCACAAAAGTCCATGGGTACGGGTATCCAACGCTAAGCAACCCGAATAATTCTAAATTCTAAAGTTAAGACTTTCCTCTAACTTATATATCAAAATAGTTGTGTAAAATTGCTTTATTTTTTTTTTTTATAGAAAAACACTCTTAAATCACCAAAAAATGCTTAATTTTTGGTTGTTTCGGCAAATTACCATGGCTACTATTTCAATTTTGTTCATTTTTATTGTATTTTGATACAGGCTTATTGGATCTCTTTTTTCATCACATGTAAACTTTCAGAGTCTTAAAATAACTGATTTAAGAAAATGATAAAAATGGTTGCCATGGTAACAAAAATGCCCAATGATTTTTTTGCGGTTTTTGAAAGAGCACTTTTTGTTAGATATGTCCCAAAAAATCATCATCGGTTCATCATGCTGCAACAATTTAAGAAATAACTCAGAAGTAACAAAAGCAGCCATATTATGAGTCATAGTTTCCGTTGTCAAGGTAACAAATGTACACAACAACAAAATAATTTGTATCTTAGTTGCTCCTTTTATATAATAAATTCCATCTACACATCAAGTGTCAGTCATAAGCGAAGAAAAACAGGAAATTATAAACAACATTTTCAGATCAATTTAACAAAATAAGCCACATTTGTTGTCATGGTAACCAATCTTTTTGACACTAAATGTCACAACAAAAGATCTAGTTCAAAGTTTAGGTCCTATTCTATCAAATACATACGAAAACAACCATCATCTTTATATAAAGACCAAACTATATAGCTTCCAAAAAGCTACATTTTGCAAAGTATTGTGTTTTGAAGGTCGTTGCCATGGTAACCAGATGATCTGAAAACACTCTTTTTGTCAATTTCTTCTCTTATTATTAGTTCCTTCCTGTATGTGAAATTTCATCAATAGACCATGTGTGCCAAAGTTGTTTAAGTCTTTACAGAGCATGGGTATTTAAAAATATCTTTTTTATGGATTTTTAAAATGGCATTTTATTCATCACGCCACACATGAAATGTGATGGGAATTGGAATTGACAAAATTAATTTATGAGTGTCATTTCAGTTGGAAGGCTGACAATGCTGGCTTATTTCCAAAAGACAGGTCATCGAGGAAATACCCTCAATTTTCTTTTCCAAATATAAAATATTACAGGTTGAAACTACTTAATTGCAACACTGCGAAGATTCAGCCGCTAATTAAAATGCGTAAAAAAAGCACGATCGTTCCTCTGTGAAATCTTCGAAGCTTTTTTTCTAGATCATATAGCATTATAAAAAATTAAAAAACATATTGTATTGATTTTGTACGTAAAAACAAAATGTCACATAACATTTTAAATGGGCAGGCTTATTTGACAGTTCGGGAAGTTTTATATCTATACATTAAACTTGCAGTTATGAAAACTAAATTGATCGAACTCGTGTGAAACATAATTAGCGCCAGTAGAAAGTCACCACCATTAATGATTCTTCAATATATGATTTATTGCAAATTAAAAAAAAAACAAAACAAAAAAAATTAATTTCCAAACAGATAATCGACATGATAATAACTCTGGGCACGAAAAAGATATAAAGGTAAAAAGTTAACGTCAAAATAGAGCTATATTTTCTTTTTACACAAGGTTTGGTGCAGATATATTTTAGTGTCTTAAAATGTATATGTTATATGGTCGAGGTGCGGAGAATATATCATTACAAGGCTTTGCCGAGAGATGTTAATTTCTCGCAGCTACGACAAAATAAAATTGATACTTTAAGACAATTACATATTATTATATTTATCATACAACCTTTTTTCGCTCTATAATAAACCCTTTGAAATTAAAGATATTCATGAGAAAGTTGTTGCAAATTAGTTTTGATAAGCTATGCAGTTTTTTTAATTGGACACGTTTTATTTGTATTCTAGATGTTGATGAATGCTCTGGCGGTTCAGCAACCTGTGATTCCAATGCAACTTGTTCGAATATTGCTGGATCATACTGTTGTATATGTGACGATGGGTTTATTGGAGATGGAGAATCGTGTGAGGGTATGAATTCTTTGAATTAAAATGTTAACCATTTTGAAAGCAACTGATAAAGTAGACGCGGGCCGTCCAAAAATGGACTGTTACAAAATCTCGAAATTAAATGAACATCTCATTATAAAGAATTTAGTATAAGAACACATTCTTCACATCCATAGTCCATGTGAACCAGTGTGTTACATTATGTCCTGCCAATGTCGTCACAAATAAATACGTCATGACGTTTACTATGGCTTCGTCTTTTAACCCTTGAAGTAGGAAAACCGAAAAAAGGGGATATGTTGATTGGGATTGAATATAATTCAAGGAAAACACACTTAATTAATGTACTATTTTTTATCTGATTATTCTTTTTCCTTCGGTAAGATTTTTTTCAAAAGTTTTCCATTTTGCAATATTTCTTCGAATGAAAACGTTTTGGATGTTTCAGATATCAACGAATGCTCAGACATGACCGATAATTGCGATTCTAATGCAATGTGTACCAACACCCCTGGCTCATTCGAGTGTACATGTATCACTGGTTTTGATGGAGACGGCGTATCTTGTGAAGGTTTGTTAAAGTGAATTAAATTGTGAACCCGTAATAATTTCGTAGCGTTTCGAGATTCATGAACAAATTTCTGGTAATATAATGCCCTATTTCACATAGGTATAACAAAAACCAATGTAAGTGTAATTCCTGTAAAGTATTTGTGCGTTCTGTACAACCGGCAATGGGATATTTCTAAACAAACTTTAAATCAATTTAGAAAATACTTTCATTTTTAAACTTGCCGGACTTCTTTTGAAACACTTTGCAGTAAAATATATAAAAACCTTTCTTACTTTTTTCGCCTCAATGACACAAGAGACTTTCACCTGTCGTACTTTCAGTGCATTGACTTTAATGGATATAATTTTACTTTCGAGATGATTTTTCTTTAATAAATTCTGATGGGGAGGACTTGTATGCAAAACAAAATCATGGGGCTTAGATTTTGCATATATGAAATTGATTGAAAGCTTACGAATAGGTTAATTTGTCTCCATCCAATTGGCGAATTATAAGAAGAAAGCCTAAATGGTAAGGACAGCTGGCGGCTCAGACTAAGCTGAAGCTAAACTGTCATAAGAAAATACAGGAATCATGGGATATGTGTAAAAGCCGACGCGATACAGCTACAATAACGTTGAAAGCGGTGTTAACACCCATGAATCAATCAATAAACTTTTTTCAGACATCAACGAGTGCCTAATTGAAGCTGACAATAATTGTGCAGTTGATGCTAACTGTACAAATACGCCTGGTTCATTCGAGTGTGCCTGTAACGACGGCTTTACTGGATCGGGGACTACTTGTGTCGGTATGTTTTTTCTTTTCTAAATGCTACTCTTCACATAGGCAAGGGAAGCCGATTCAAACATGAATTGGATTAGTCTTTTTCGTTTTATTCACTTGCTTGATGTCTTTGAATACGTTTTTTTCTCGTGCTTAAAACGTCATATTAAAGGTATATAGCTTCAAACCTGAAAAATGATTTGTTATCAGTGTTTTCGGCTATCTGGTGGAGTTCGGTTCTTTACAGACCTGCACAGGTTAAGCTGACGGAAAAGGTATTGATAAAACACAACGGTGGTTCTATTTATCCTCGGACTGAGTTTTCAGTCACATTTTGTATTAAATAAAATTTAAGGAAAATGGATGAGTGGTAATTGAATACCAAATTTATTTTTCAGTTTTAAAACTGATAAAAATGAGGCTGTATCCACTTTTAATCTGTTTTAGATGACAAGTGTATGACATTTGGTATTAAGTGAGCACTAATTTTTTTACTGTATTTACAATATAACAATAATATTAGATTTATAGCGAGGAACTTACGGTACATATTGATATATGTTATTCCAGGAAACGTATTGCCGTTTGCGAAAGGACGAAATGACGTCAGCAAATCCATTATAACGTCACTTTCATAACAAAAAATAAAATCCGTTCTTAGCTCTTTTACATAGATATTCCACTATTGTAATAACACCCGTGTTATATCAAAAAAAAAATTCACTTCTGCGACGTAGGCCTTCTTGTACTATCTTTTACATAACCAAAGTGGTTTACTTCCAATGAAAATTAATCAAATATCGCTTCACACACTTACCAGGTTAATTCCAAAATCTATCCACAATCATTCACCTTGTCAAATTCACGATGTTGACTATATCTTATTGCAGTTACACTGCCCCTTAAGTGAAAACATTTTGGATGTTTCAGATGTCGATGAATGCGCAGAAATGGCTGATAATTGCGATTCAAATGCAATGTGTACCAACACCCCTGGCTCGTTCGAGTGTTCATGTATCACAGGTTTTGATGGAGACGGCGTTACTTGTGAAGGTTTGTCAAAGTGAATTGAAGGTTGTGGACCCGTAATAATTCCGTAGCGTTTCGAGTTTCATGAACTTAATTAGAACATTAAAACATTTGAAACTTCATATCGGATAACTCTAGGAACATTTTTGCCAGAGTTATGTTGCTTTTTTGACGAAATTTTCATTTCCTGCGCCATAAGAAAAGAACTGAGAACTGACATACACATGCATAAATAAACATAAATATGTAAAGTGTCAGGCGAGATAACATTATCTAGAAAGCGGAAACTGTGTCGACCCAAGTCAGATTACTGCCCAGAATATATGCAATGTAATTTTTGTTTGACCCTACTGAAAACAAATATCTTTTGAAAGCAATTTTCTGTAAGCACTTATACTTTTAAATAGGGAGTGTGGCACGCTATGTCTCAAATTTTGATAAAATTTAAACATGGGAATTGGGTTGTCCCAAAAGTAAAAATTAGATTAAAAAATTCTTTAAATCACTTCTAGTTGCCATGGAAACAGACATTAAAGATTGAAAAAGTCCGTTTTTGTGATTTTTTTAATTCCAATATATCAGTAATGCAGCACAAACTAAAATAAAAACACATAAGATATAAGTTCACCATCATGGTTATCTCAAATGAATTAATAATATTTTTGGGCAAACATTGTTTTTTTATGTTTCCATAGCAACAACACACATACCCTACTAAAATATTGATTTTTGCATTTTTTCAAATGTTTTTACAAAAGACAGACATTGTTATCCGTTTTACAAGGAAATACCACATTAACATTCACATATTATAACTTCTGTGTTCGTTGCTATGGCAACGTAAATTCATATCCCATAAATGAAGACAATTTCAGAGCATCTTAAGAGTCCTCAATTGACTAGATAATTGAACTCCCATTTAATGTTATGATAATTTACAAAATTGCTCAGATAGACATTTTAGGACATATAAGATTTTTTTTCAAAAACTTGCAGGAAATAGCTGTTGCTATGGGAACAATTATTATAAAAATGCACAAAAGCCCATATTTAGTCCTTGGGTACGGGTATCCAACGCTAAGCAACCCGAATAATTCTTAATTCTAAATAAAGTTAAGACTTTCCTCTAACTTATATATAAAATAGTTGTGTAAAACTGCTTTCTTTTTTTAGGAAAAACGCTCTAAAATCACCAAAAAATGCTTAATTTTGGGTTGTTTAGGCAAATTACCATGGCTACTATTATAATTTTGTTCTTTTTTATTGTATGTTAATACAGGCTTATTGGATCTCTTTTCTTATCACATGTAAACTTTCAGGGTCTTAAAGTAACTGATTAAAGAAAATGATAAAAATGGTTGCCATGGTAACAAAAATGCCCAATGATTTTTTTGCGGTTTTTGAAAGAGCACTTTTTGTTTGATATGTCCCAAAAATCATCATCGGTTCATCATGCTGCAAAAATTTAAGAAATAACTCAGAAGTAACAAAAGCAGCCATATTATGAGTCAAACTTACCGTTGTCTCTGTGAAATCTTCGAAGCTTTTTTTCTAGATCATATATCATTAAAAAAAATGTAAAAAAAATATTGTATTGATTTTGTACGTAAAAACAAAATGTCATATAACATTTTAAATGGGCAGGCTTATTTGACAGTTCGGGAAGTTTTATATCTATACATTAAACTTGCAGTTATGAAAACTAAATTGATCGAACTCGTGTGAAACATAATCATCGCCAGTAGAAAGTCACCACCATTAATAATTCTTCAATATATGATTTATTGCAAATTAAAAAAAAACAAAAAACAAAAAAACTTAATTTCCAAACAGATAATCGACATGATAATAACTTTGGACACGAAAAAGATATTAATGTAAAAAATTAACGTCAAAATAGAGCTATATTTTCTTTTTCCACAAGGTTTGGTGCAGACATAAAAAATAATATTTTAGTGTCTTAAAATGTACATGTTATATGGTCGAGGTGCGGAGAATATATCATTACAAGGCTTTGCTGAGAGATGTTAATTTCTCGCAGCTACGACAAAATAAAATTGATACTTTAAGACAATTACATATTATATTTATTATACAACCTTTTTTCGCTCTATAATAATAAACCCTTTGAAATTAAAGATATTCATGAGAAAGTAGTTGCAAATTAGTTTTGATAAGCTATGCAGTTTTTTTAATTGGACACGTTTTATTTGTATTCTAGATGTTGATGAATGCTCTGGCGGTTCAGCAACCTGTGATTCCAATGCAACTTGTTCGAATATTGCTGGATCATACTGTTGTATATGTGACGATGGGTTTATTGGAGATGGAGAATCGTGTGAGGGTATGATTTCTTTGAATTAAAATGTTAACCATTTTGAAAGCAACAGATAAAGTAGATAAACTAATAAAGTAGACGTAGGCCGTCCAAAAATGGACCGTTACAAAATCTCGAAATTTAATGAACATCTCATTATGAAGAATTAAGTATAAGAACGCATTCTTCATAGTCCATGTGAACCAGTGTGTTACATTATGTCCTGCCAATGTCGTCACAAATAAATACGTCATGACGTTTACCATGGCTTCGTCTTTTAACCCTTTAAGTACGAAAACCGGAAAAAAGGGGATATGTTGATTGGGATTGAATATAATTCAAGGAAAACAAACTTAATTTATGTATTTTTTTTTATCGGATTATTCTTTTTTCTTCGGTAAGATTTTTTTTTCAAAAGTCTTCCATTTTGCAATATTTCTTCGAATGAAAACGTTTTGGATGTTTCAGATATCAACGAATGCTCAGACATGACCGATAATTGCGATTCTAATGCAATGTGTACCAACACCCCTGGCTCATTCGAGTGTACATGTATCACTGGTTTTGATGGAGACGGCGTATCTTGTAAAGGTTTGTTAAAGTGAATTAAATTGTGAACCCGTAATAATTTCGTAGAATTTCGAGATTCATGAACAAATTTCCGGTAATATAATGCCCTATTTCACATAGGTATAACAAAAACCAATGTAAGTGTAATTCCTGTAAAGTATTTATGCGTTCTGTACAACCGGTAATGGGATATTTCTAAACAAACTTTAAATCAATTAGAAAGTACTTTTACTTTTAAACTTGCCGGACTTCTTTTGAAACACTTTGCAGTAAAATATATAAAAACCTTTCTTACTTTTTTCGCCTCCATGACAAAAGATACTTTCACCTATCGTACTTTCAGTGCATTGACTTTAATGGATATAATTTTACTTTCGAGATGAATTTCTTTAATAAATTCTGATGGGGAGGACTTGTATGCAAAACAAAATCATGGGGCTCCGCCCTCAGATTTTGCATTTATGAAATTGATCGAAAGCTTACGAATAGGTTTATTTGTCTCCATCCAATTGGCGAATTATAAGAAGACAGCCTAAATGGTATGGACAGCTGGCGGCTCAGACTAAGCTGAAGCTAAACTGTCATAAGAAACTACAGGAATCATGAGATATGTGTAAAAGCCGAAGCGGTGTTAACACCCATGAATCAATCAATCAACTTTTTTTCAGACATCAACGAGTGCCTAAACGAAGCTGACAATGATTGTGCAGTTGATGCGAACTGTACAAATACGCCTGGTTCATTCGAGTGTGCCTGTAACGACGGCTTTACTGGATCGGGGACTACTTGTGTCGGTATGTTTTTTTTTAAATGCTACTCTCCACATAGGCAAGGGAAGCCGATTCAAACATTCACTTGCTTGATGTCTTTGAATACGTTTTTTTTCTCGTGCTTAAAACGTCATATAAAAGGTATATAGCTTCAAACCTGAACAACGATTTGTTATCAGTGTTTTCGGCTCTCTGGTGGAGTTCGGTTCTTTACAGACCTGCACAGGTTAAGCTGACGGAAAAGGTATTGATTAAACACAACGGTGGTTCTATTTATCCTCGGACTGAGTTTTCAGTCACCTTTTGTATTAGATAAAATTTAAGGAAAATGGATGAGTGGTAATTGAATACCAAATTTATTTTTCAGTTATAGAAAAACTGATAAAAATGAGGCTGTATCCACTTTTAATCTGTTTTAGATGACAAGTGTATGACATTTGGTATTAAGTGAGCACTAATTTTATACTGTATTTACATTATAACAATAATATTATAATATAAGATCTATAGCGAGGAAATTACGGTACATATTGATATATGTTATTCCAGGAAACGTAATGCCGTTTGCGAAAGGACGAAATGACGTCAGCAAATCCATTATAACGTCATTTTCATAACAAAAAATAAAATCCGTTCTTAGCTCTTTTACATAGATATTCCACTATTGTAATAACACCCGTGTTATATCAAAAAAAAAAATTTCACTTCTGCGACGTAGGCCTTCTTGTATTATCTTTAACATAGCCATAGTGTTTTACTTCCAATGAAAATTAATCAAATATCGCTTCACACACTTACCAGGTGAATTCCAAAATCTATCCACAATCATTCAACTTGTCAAATTCACGATGTTGACTGTATATCTTATTGCAGTTACACTGTCCCTTAAGTGAAAACATTTTGGATGTTTCAGATGTCGATGAATGCGCAGAAATGACCGATAATTGCGATTCAAATGCAATGTGTACCAACACCCCTGGCTCGTTCGAGTGTTCATGTATCACAGGTTTTGATGGAGACGGCGTTACTTGTGAAGGTTTGTCCAAGTGAATTGAAGGTTGTGGACCCATAATAATTCCGTAGCGTTTCGGGATTCATGAACTTAATTAGAACATTAAAACATTTGAAACTTCATATCGGATAACTCTAGGAACATTTTTGTCAGAGTTATGTTCCTTTTTTGACGAAATTTTCATTTCCTGCACCATAACAAAAGAACTGAGAACTGACATACACATGCATAAATAAACATAAATATGTAAAGTGTCAGGCGAGAAAACATTATCTAGAAAGCGCAAACTGTGTCGACCCAAGTCAGATTACTGCCCAGAATATGTGCAATGTAATCTTTGTTGACCCTACTGAAATCAATAGCAATAATAGCAATTTTCTGTAAGCACTTATACTTTTAAATAGGGAGTGTGGCACGCTATGTCTCAAATTTTGATAAAATTTAAACATGAGAATAGAGCTGACCCAAAAGTAAAAATAAGATTAAAAAATTCTTTAAATCACTTCTAGTAGCCATGGAAACAGACATTTAAGATTGAAAAAGTCCGTTTTTGCGAGTTTTTTAATTCAAATATATCAGTAATGCAGCACAAACTAAAATAAAAACACATAAGATATAAGTTCCCCATCATGGTTCTCTCAAATGAATTAATAATATTTTTGGGCAAACATTTTTGCATTTTTTCAAATGTTTTTACAAAAGACAGACATTGTTATCCGTTTTACAAGGAAATACCACAATAACATTCACATATTATAACTTCTGTGTTCGTTGCTTTGGCAACGTGAATTCATATCCCATAAATGAAGACAATTTCAGAGCATCTTTAGAGTCCTCAATTGACTAGATAATTGAACTCCTATTTAATGTTATAATTATTTACAAAAATGCTCAGATTGATCTTTTAGGACATATAAGATTTTTTTTCAAAAACTTGCAGGAGATAGCTGTTGCTATGGGAACAATTATTTTAAAATGCACAAAAGCCCATGTTTAGTCCTTGGGTACGGGTATTCAACGCCAAGCAACCCGAATCATTCTTAATTCTAAACAAAGTTAAGACTTTCCTCTAACTTATATATCAAAATAGTCGTGTAAAACTGCTTTCTTTTTTTTTTTAGGAAAAAGGCTCTAAAATCACCAAAAAATGCTTAATTTTGGGTTGTTTCGGCAAATTACCATGGCTTCTATTACAATTTTGTTCTTTTTTTATTGTATTTCGATACAGGCTTATTGGTTCTCTTTTCTTATCACATGTAAACTTTCAGGGTCTTAAAATAACTGATTATAGAAAATGATAAAAATGGTTACCATGGTAACAAAAATGCCCAATGATTTTTTTTTTGCGGTTTTTGAAAGAGCACTTTTTGTTAGATATGTCCCAAAAATCATCATCGGTTCATCATGCTGCAAAAATTTAAGAAATAACTCAGAAGTAACAAAAGAAGCCATATTATGAGTCATAGTTACCGTAGTCAATGTAACCAATGTACACAACAACAAAATAATTTGTATCTAAGTTATTCCTTTTACATAATAAATTCCATCTACACATTAAGTGTCAGTCATAAGCGAAGAAAAACAGGAAATTATAAACAACATTTTCAGATCAATTTATCAAAATAAGCCACATTTGTTGTCATGGTAACCAATCTTTTTGACACAAAATGTCACAACAAAAGATCTAGTTCAAAGTTAAGGTCCTATTCTATCCAATACAAACAAAAACAACCATCATCTTCATATAAAGACCAAACTATATAGTTTCAAAAAAGCTACATTTTGCAAAGTATTGTGTTTTGAAGGTCGTTGCCATGGTAACCAGATGATCTGAAAACACTCTTTCTGTCAATTTCTTCTCTTATTATTAGTCCCTTCCTGTATGTTAAATTTCATCAAAATCGGAGACCATGTGTGCCAAAGTTGTTTATGTCGTTACAGAGAATGGGTCTTTAAAAATATCTTTTCTATGGACTTTTAAAGTGGCACTTTATTCATCACGCCACACATGAAATGTGATAGGAATTGGAATTGACAAAATTAATTTATGAGTGTCATTTCAGTTGGAAGGCTGACTATGCTTGCTGATTTCCGAAAGACAGGTCATCGAGGAAATACCCTCAATTTTCTTTTCCAAATATAAAATATTACAGGTTGAAACTTCTTAATTGCAACACTTCGAAGATTCAGCCGATAAATAAAATGCGTAAAAAAAGCACGATCGTTCCTCTGTGAAATCTTCGAAGCTTTTTTTCTAGATCATATAGCATTTAAAAAAAAATATTGTATTGATTTTGTACGTAAAAACAAAATGTCATATAACATTTTAAATGGGCAGGCTTATTTGACAGTTCGGGAAATTTTATATCTATACGTTAAACTTGCAGATATAAAAACTTAATTGATCGAACTCGTGTGAAACATAATCATCGCCAGTAGAAAGTCACCACCATTAATGATTCTTCAATATATGATTTATTGCAAATTTAAAAAAAACAACAACAAAAAAAATAATTTCAAAACAGATAACCGACATGATAATAACTTTGGGCACGAAAAAGATATTAAGGTAAAAAATAAACGTCAAAATGGGGCTATATTTTCTTTTTCCACAAGGTTTGGCGCAGACATAAAAAATAATATTTTAGTGTCTTAAAATGTATATGTTATATGGTCGAGGTGCGGAGAATATATCATTACAAGGCTTTGCCGAGAGATGTTAATTTCTCGCAGTTACGACAAAATAAAATTGATACTTTAAGACAATTACATATTATTATATTTATCATACAACCTTTTTTCTCTCTATAATAATAAACCCTTTGAAATTAAAGATATTCATGAGAAAGATGTTGCAAATTAGTTTTGATAAGCTATGCAGTTTTTTTAATTGGACACGTTTTATTTGTATTCTAGATGTTGATGAATGCTCTGGCGGTTCAGCAACCTGTGATTCCAATGCAACTTGTTCGAATATTGCTGGATCATACTGTTGTATATGTGACGATGGGTTTATTGGAGATGGAGAATCGTGTGAGGGTATGATTTCTTTGAATTAAAATGTTAACCATTTTGAAAGCAACTGATAAAGTAGACGCGGGCCGTCCAAAAATGGACTGTTGCAAAATCTCGAAATTTAATGAACATCTCATTATAAAGAATTTAGTATAAGAACACATTCTTCACATCCATAGTCCATGTAAACCAGTGTGTTACATTATGTCCTGCCAATGTCGTCACAAATAAATACATTATGACGTTTACTATGGCTTCGTCTTTTAACCCTTTAAGTACGAAAACCGAAAAAAGGGGATATGTTGATTGGGATTGAATATAATTCAGGGAAAACACACTTTATTAATGTACTATTTTTTATCTGATTATTCTTTTTCCTTCGGTAAGATTCTTTTTCAAAAGTCTTCCATTTTGCAATATTTCTTCGAATGAAAACGTTTTGGATGTTTCAGATATCAACGAATGCTCAGACATGACCGATAATTGCGATTCTAATGCAATGTGTACCAACACCCCTGGCTCATTCGAGTGTACATGTATCACTGGTTTTGATGGAGACGGCGTATCTTGTGAAGGTTTGTTCAAGTGAATTAAATTGTGAACCCGTAATGATTTCGTAGCGTTTCGAGATTCATGAACAAATTTCCGGTAACATAATGCTCTATTTCACATAGGTATAACAAAAACCAATGTAAGTGTAATTCCTGTAAAGTATTTGTGCGTTCTGTACAACCGGTAATGGGATATTTCTAAACAAACTTTAAATCAATTAGAAAATACTTTTACTTTTAAACTTGCCGGACTTCTTTTGAAACACTTTGCAGTAAAATATATAAAAACCTTTCTTACTTTTTTCGCCTCCATGACACAAGAGACTTTCACCTGTCGTACTTTCAGTGCATTGACTTTAATGGATATTTTACTTTCGAGATGAATTTTCTTTAATAAATTCTGATGGGGAGGACTCGTATGCAAAACAAAATCATGGGGCTCCGCCCTCAGATTTTGCATATATGAAATTGATTGAAAGCTTACGAATAGGTTAATTTGTCTCCATCCAATTGGCGAATTATAAGAAGAAAGCCTAAATGGTATGGATAGCTGGCGGCTCAGACTAAGCTGAAGCTAAACTGTCATAAGAAACTACAGGAATCATGGGATATGTGTTAAAGCCGACGCGATACAGCTACAATAACGTTCAAAGCGGTGTTAACACCCATGAATCAATCAATCAACTTTTTTCAGACATCAACGAGTGCCTAAACGAAGCTGACAATAATTGTGCAGTTGATGCTAACTGTACAAATACGCCTGGTTCATTCGAGTGTGCCTGTAACGACGGCTTTACTGGATCGGGGACTACTTGTGTCGGTATGTTTTTTTCTAAATGCTACTCTCCATATAGGCAAGGGAAGCCGATTCAAACATGAATTGGATTAGTCTTTTTCGTTTCATTCACTTGCTTGATGTCTTTGAATACGTTTTTTCTCGCGCTTAAAACGTCATATAAAAGGTATAAAGCTTCAAACCTGAACAACGATTTGTTATCAGTGTTTTCGGCTATCTGGTGGAGTTCGGTTCTTTACAGACCTGCACAGGTTTCGCTGACGGAAAAGGTATTGATAAAACACAACGTCGGCTCTGTTTATCCTCGGACTGAGTTTTCAGTCACATTTTGTATTAGATAAAGTTTAAGGAAAATGGATGAGTGGTAATTGAATACCAAATTTATTTTTCAGTTATAGAAAAACTGATAAAAATGAGGCTGTATCCACTTTTAATCTGTTTTAGATGACAAGTGTATGACATTTGGTATTAAGTGAGCACTAATTTTATACTGTATTTACAATATAACAATAATATTAGATCTATAGCGAGGAAATTACGGTACATATTTATATATGTTATTTCAGGAAACGTATTCCGTTTGCGAAAGGACGAAATGACGCCAGCAAATCCATTATAACGTCATTTTCACAACAAAAAATAAAATCCGTTCTTAGCTTTTTTACATAGTTATTCCACTATTGTAATAACACCCGTGTTATATCAAAAAATGCGACGTAAGCCTTCTTGTACTATCTTTTACATAGCCATAGTGGTTTACCTCCAATGAAAATTAATCAAATATCGCTTCACACACTTACCAGGTTAATTCCAAAATCTATCCACAATCATTCAACTTGCCAAATTCACGATGTTGACTGTATATCTTATTGCAGTTACACTGCCCCTTAAGTGAAAACATTTTGGATGTTTCAGATGTCGATGAATGCGCAGAAATGGCCGATAATTGCGATTCAAATGCAATGTGTACCAACACCCCTGGCTCGTTCGAGTGTTCATGTATCACAGGTTTTGATGGAGACGGCGTTACTTGTGAAGGTTTGTCCAAGTGAATTGAAGGTTGTGGACCCGTAATAATTCCGTAGCGTTTCGGGATTCATGAACTTAATTAGAACATTTAAACATTTGAAACTTCATATCGGATAACTCTAGGAACATTTTGTCAGAGTTATGTTACTTTTTTGACGAAATTTTAATTTCCTGTACCATAAAAAAGAACTGAGAACTGACATTCACATGCATAAATAAACATAAATATGTAAAGTGTCAGGCGAGAAAACATTATCTAGAAAGCGCAAACTGTGTCGACCCAAGTCAGATTACTACTCAGAATATTTGCAATGTAATCTTCGTTTGACCCTACTGAAATCAAATATCTTTTGATAGCAATTTTCTGTAAGCACTTATACTTTTAAATAGGGAGTGTGGCACGCTATGTCGGTTCCGAATAAATCTTAATTCTAAATAAAGTTAAGACTTTCCTCTAACTTATATATCAAAATAGTTGTGTAAAACTGCTTTCCTTTTTTTTAGGAAAAACGCTCTAAAATCACAAAAAAATGCTTTATTTTTGGTTGTTTCGGCAAATTACTATAGCTACTATTACAATTTTGATACAGGCTTATTGGATCTCTTTTCTTATCACATGTAAACTTTCAGGGTCTTAAAATTACTGATTAAAGAAAATGATAAAAATGGTTGCCATGGTAACAAAAATGCCCAATGATTTTTTTGCGGTTTTTGAAAGAGCACTTTTTGTAAGATATGTCCCAAAAATCATCATCGGTTCATCATGCTGCAAAAATTTAAGAAATAACTCAGAAGTAACAAAAGCAGCCATATTATGAGTCATAGTTACCGTTGTCAAGGTAACCAATGTACACAACAACAAAATAACTTGTATCTTAGTTGCTCCTTTTACATAATAAATTCCATCTACCATCAAGTGTTAGTCATAAGCGAAGAAATTCAGGAAATTATAAAGAACATTTTCAGATCAAAAGTTTAGGTCCTATTCTATCAAATACATACATGTACGAAAACAACCATCATCTTCATATAAAGACCAAACTATATAGCTTCAAAAAAGCTACATTTTGCAAAGTATTGTGTTTTGAAGGTCGTTGCCATGGTAACCAGATGATCTAAAAACACTCTTTTTGTCAATTTCTACTCTTATTATTAGTCCCTTCCTGTATGTGAAATTTCATCAAATCGGAGACAATGTGTGCCAAAGTTGTTTAAGTCTTTACAGAGAATGGGTATTTAAAAATATCTTTTTTATGGATTTTTAAAATGGCACTTTATTCATCACGCCACACATGAAATGTGATGGGAATTGGAATTGACAAAATTAATTTATGAGTGTCATTTCAGTTGGAAGGCTGACAATGCTTGCTTATTTCCGAAAGACAGTCCATCGAGGAAATACCCTCAATTTTCTTTTCCAAATATAAAATTTTACAGGTTGAAACTACTTAATTGCAACACTGCGAAGATTCAGCCGCTAAATAAAATGTGTAAAAAAAGCACGATGTTCCTCTGTGAAATCTTTTTTTCTAGATCATATAGCATTAAAAAAAATTTAAAAAATAATGTATTGATTTTGTACGTAAAAACAAAATGTCATATAACATTTTAAATGGGCAGGCTTATTTGACAGTTCGGGAAGTTTTATATCAAAACATTAAACTTGCAGTTATAAAAACTAAATTGATCGAACTCGTGTGAAACATAATCATCGCCAGTAGAAAGTCACCACCATTAATGATTCTTCAATATATGATTTATTGCAAATTTAAAAAAAAAAAAAAACAAACAAACAAAAAAACTTAATTTCCAGACAGATAATCGACATGTAATAACTTTGGGCACGAAAAAGATATTAAGGTAAAAAATTAACGTCAAAATAGAGCTATATTTTCTTTTTCCACAAGGTTATGCGCAGACATAAAAAATAGTATTTTAGTGTCTTAAAATGTATATGTTATATGGTCGAGGTGCGGAGAATATATCATTACAAGGCTTTGCCGAGAGATGTTAATTTCTCGCAGCTACGACAAAATAAAATTGATACTTTAAGACAATTACATATTATTATATTTATCATACAACCTTTTTTCGCTCTATAATAATAAACCCTTTGAAATTAAAGATATTCATGAGAAAGTTGTTGCAAATTAGTTTTGATAAGCTATGCAGTTTTTTTTTAAATTGGACACGTTTTATTTGTATTCTAGATGTTGATGAATGCTCTGGCGGTTCAGCAACCTGTGATTCCAATGCAACTTGTTCGAATATTGCTGGATCATACTGTTGTATATGTGACGGTGGGTTTATTGGAGATGGAGAATCGTGTGAGGGTATGATTTCTTTGAATTAAAATGTTAACCATTTTGAAAGCAACTGATAAAGTAGACGCGGGCCGTCCAAAAATGGACTGTTGCAAAATCTCGAAATTTAATGAACATCTCATTATAAAGAATTTAGTATAAGAACACATTCTTCACATCCATAGTCCATGTGAACCAGTGCGTTACATTATGTCCTGCCAATGTCGTCACAAATTAATACGTCATGACGTTTACTATGGCTTCGTCTTTTAACTCTTTAAGTACGAAAACCGAAAAAAGGGGATATGTTGATTGGGATTGAATATAATTCAAGGAAAACACACTTAATTAATGTACTATTTTTTATCTGATTATTCTTTTTCCTTCGGTAAGATTCTTTTTCAAAAGTTTTCTATTTTGCAATATTTCTTCGAATGTAAACGTTTTGGATGTTTCAGATATCAACGAATGCTCAGACATGACCGATAATTGCGATTCGAATGCAATGTGTACCAACACCCCTGGCTCATTCGAGTGTACGTGTATCACTGGTTTTGATGGAGACGGCGTATCTTGTGACGGTTTGTTCAAGTTAATTAAATTGTGAACCCGTAATAATTTCGTAGCGTTTCGAGATTCATGAACAAATTTCCGGTAACATAATGCCCTATTTCACATAAGTATAACAAAAACCAATGTAAGTGTAATTCCTGTAAAGTATTTGTGCGTTCTGTACAACCGGTAATGGGATATTTCTAAACAAACTTTAAATCAATTAGAAAATACTCTCTCTTTGAAACTTGCCGAACTTCTTTTGAAACACTTTGCAGTAAAATATATAAAAACCTTTCTTACTTTTTTCGCCTTTTTTGACACAAGAGACTTTCACCTGTCGTACTTTCAGTGCATTGGCTTTAATGGATATAATTTTACTTTCGAGATGATTTTTCTTTAATAAATTCTGATGGGGGGGACTTGTATGCAAAACAAAATCATGGGGCTCCGCCCTCAGATTTTGCATATATGAAATTGATTGAAAGCTTACGAATAGGTTAATTTGTCTCCATCCAATTGGCGAATTATAAGAAGAAAGCCTAAATGGTATGGATAGCTGGCGGCTCAGACTAAGCTGAAGCTAAACTGTCATAAGAAACTACAGGAATCATGGGATATGTGTAAAAGCCGACGCGATCCAGCTACAATAACGTTGAAAGCGGTGTTAACACCAATGAATCAATCAATCAACTATTTTCAGATATCAACGAGTGCCTAAACGAAGCTGACAATGATTGTGCAGTTGATGCTAACTGTACAAATACGCCTGGTTCATTCGAGTGTGCCTGTAACGACGGCTTTACTGGATCGGGGACTACTTGTGTCGGTATGATTTTATTTCTTAAATGCTACTCTCCACAAAGGCAAGGGAAGCCGATTCAAACATGAATTGGATTAGTCTTTTTCGTTTCATTCACTTGCTTGATGTCTTTATTTTTTTTTCTCGTGCTAAAAACGTGATCGTAAAATCAAAAAATGATCGTAAATCAAAATCACAAATATTAAATGCTGTTTTCATTCATTGTTTTACGGGCCATGTATGACGATATCAAATTGTGTGTTAAACACCTTAATTCGTTCTAAGCCTTTTTAAATAGAAATGTTGGATTATTGCAAGGAGAGATAAATTCGCCCTTCTTATTTTTCGTTGTTTGTAAATGGCATAGAACTATTTCTCCAAGATGAGGCTGACTATGAATTAACATAGACCAATTTGTTATTTGTTTATTGCTTTTTGCAGACGATTCTGTCCTTTTGCGGAGGGTCTGCAAAGATAGATCGAAAAATTTGAAATGTATTGCCGAAAGTGGTGTTTGACCGTTAATGTTGAACCAAAGTCTCTATTTATAAAAAAAGTGATGCGCATCATACCAACGATTTTTTCTATTTTCTGGTAAACATTTAGAGATTGTAAACAGTTTTAATTTAATAGGGTCTAGATCTTTGTAGTGGTGGTTCATTTACTTATGCTGTTAAAACGTTGGCGGGAAAAGGTCTCAATACAATGAATGTTAGATCTTTTTGATTCATTCGTGTCACCAGTCTTATAGTACGCCAGCGAGGTCTGGTGTTTTTCGTCCCATGAGCTCATTAAAAATGTCCATAGAAATTTCTTAAAAAGAATTATTGAGGTGAAACAAACTACCCCGAATTCACTTATATAGGGCGAGCTAGGTAGATACCCTTTGCATATAAATATAAGATCTCGAGTATAAATCAAGCTTGGGAAGAATGCAGACACTAGGAAACCAAACAATAAATCTGTAACATATGATCAATCTTTAAAGTCATTTTAGATTTCTGATTTAATTTTCATTTTGTATCTTTTGTAGATATCGATGAGTGCACTGAAATGACTGATAACTGCGATTGTGATGCAACTTGTACAAATATACCTGGTTCGTTCAATTGTACATGTAACTCCGGATTTGAAGGAAATGGAGTTATTTGTAATGGTAAGGTTTTTCAACGAAAATTTAAAAAAAATGTGTTGTATGCAACATAGGTTTTCCGAATGTTTTGCGAAAAGGATGTATTTGCTTAAAGCATAATAAATAATTTCAAACCTGCAGTCAAATAATTCATGTGCTATACATTTATATTTATCTTTTAATCTTTGATTCTTGTCTGATTTTGCTGAAACCTTCCATGTTTTTTTTTCTTTTCTTTTAAACAAATGAAAAATTGAGAAGCATTTGTTTTCTATGCCGATCGATTGGAAGGTAAGTAAATTCGGCAGAAATGCATGTCCTCTGACTATGATTACTCATATAATTTCGACAGATACAGACGAATGTGTGGAAGATACACATAATTGTAATTCTAATGCAACATGCTGTAATACAGAAGGCTCCTTCGAGTGTATATGTAACCATGGATTTGATGGAGATGGCGTCACGTGTAATGGTGAGTTTTAGTTTGTCTTATTTTCAACTTAACTATGGAGAAAATGAGTGTTAACAAATATGATATTTATAAATTTTGAAGCCATGTCAGATTTAATATTTTTATAAGTAACTCGGTACATCGAATGATGAAGTACTCGGGTCATTTGAAAAAAGACAAAGGGTCATACTTAGGGGTATAAAATGGATATTCAGCGTACATTATCCTTACTTCCTAATGAAAATAAACATAAAACGTGTATTTCTCTTTCTTATTTCCAAATTTCGTCGGAATGAAATTTCACTACACATCTTCACAGACGATTCTTTTATCTTTAAAAAAGAAAAAACCCTGTCCTCGTAGTACAGTAACTGTTTGTATGTCAGAAACGACCACAATTAACTTTTGAAAGAAAATGTTGAAGTAAGAAACCGAGCTTTACTTGTAGTAAATGGCAAAAAGAATGGCAAAAAAGGATATCGGACAACATAATTTAATTTTGTTTTAATTCCATTTTTGACGAAAATTGGATTGGCGACTCGAAAACAAAAAAGTAAAATAAAACCGGCCTTATTCATTGTATTCTGAAGTTTGTCAGAATTTAAAGTTCAATGCCAAATGAACACCCAATAATCATGATCAACTGCTTAATGTATATTGTATTTGAAAAGTTCTACGTGCAACTGACGTTTATCTCTGTTTCTACTACTATCTTGCCTCTGAAAACATTGCGCATACTTCTGTGAACATAATACCACCCTCTAGACAAATTACTTTTCCTTTTAGTTAGGTGGAATGTTAACCCTTAAGAACATCTTAAAAATGAGTTTACATTTTATCTTATAACTATACAAACATCCGTGTGATAACATCCCATATGATATTTTTATGATATCACATAGTTATTTTTAGAACAATGACATGATGCGGTTATTTTTAGAAACTTGCATTTCAGTTAGAAACATCGACGAAAAGAAGAAATAGAGGTTATAAGATAAATAAAATACATACATAGTGTATTGTATGAAAAAAATATCTAACTCGGTTGTGAGAATTGATAATTGTCTCGGCAGAGCCTCGACAATTATCAATTCTCCCAACCTCGTTAGATATTTTTGTTCATATAATACACTAAGTATGTATTATATATCTACAATAAACAACATCGTGAAATTGACTGTCACTCCGATCATAACCAAAATAAATCGCTCACTCATCGCTCCATTCATTCCTTCCAAATACTTACACAAATTATTCAAAAATCTCCCAAATCCCTTAAAATACAAGAAAGAACAACCACATTCAAATAAAAATCGCTAGATATCAACGATTTCACGGTCAAATTGGAATTTGGAAGCGTCTAATTGGTTCGTGAAGACATATAAAACTATATATTTAACTAACTTGTATATTTCAAAGAGGTTTGAAAATAATCATCGCTATTTATGTTCATCTTGAAAAAAAATAGCGTTTCAATATTACCTCCCCTTAATTGAAATCAGAACTTGCTCCTCCCACTTGTTCAAGTACATTCCAAAATCATTCAACTTGTCACTTTTACGATGATGTTAACTGTATATTTGTGTATCTGTTATATTTGTGTTTGTACGTAAGTCATTGTTTTGAACTTCGCACATGCTTCTGAGACCACAATGTCATCCTCTAGACAATCGTTCATTTCTCTTTCTTTTGATTTCGGTCAATTTCAACCTTAATGGCTTGGAAGTCTTGTTTTATTAGGTGCCACCGTTTTATATATGTAAAATTTCTCCTTCCTAAATCTATTTTGGCAACATGCCTCTGTGACTAAAATATCAAATCTCTTGGCAAAGCTGATAACTCTGACATTTAATTCAGGATCATTTTAACCCTTTCCTGACCTAGAAATATCACTTTTTTAACCTGTTCGTGTGCATATATGTAATATCTCTGTTTCAACGTAAGATCATTCTTGTAAATTTTGCACATCTTTCTGTGACTTTCACATAAGCATCTAGGAAAAATTAATTGCCCTGACCTTTGACTCGGTTGAGTATTATCTCTCTTTTTGGGAATAGGAAGTCCTCGATTGAGTTTGTATGATCAACATTATTTTGTCGTATCTCTGCTTCTACTTAAGATGCTGCTTAAAAAGTTTGGACGTTTCTGTACTTATAAAGTCTTAATAAGTTTTTTATATGCAATTACCAGACATCTTATTTCTAAATATCTTACTGATCTGTAGCTTTGAACGATATTCCATGATAATTAAATAAGTCTCCTGGCAAAGATTCATTTATGTTATATATTAATTTTAGTTTGTTTTTTTTTTTTTTTTTGCCTTTTATCGAAATTTATGTAAATGTTTTATATGCAATAGTCATAATGTCTTGTGTACAATGAACTTTATCTATCGCTTTGAAATTTAAGCCCATGTCCTTATGGGCACTTTTTTGAAATTCATCTTACAAGGTTTCTTCCAATATCGAAATTACATTGTCGTTAATATCCGTCACTCGAAATACTCGAGATTCGCTTTTCATTAACAGCTGTTGTTGGTTGGTTGGAAAAACTAATTACATGTACATGTTTTCGTTTCCGGAATATTGATGATTTTGATCGACACCTTCACTTCCTTTTTTCTTTTGATCTAAGTGATATAAATTGAAACATCGTTAAACAAGCCAAAGAAACAAGTAGAAACAAGTGTGTTCACGTATTGTCATGAATAAAGCAAGTAAAAATAAGATAAATTTAGCTACGGTAAAAGTATACATTTAGAAACTGTTCATAGTATTTCAGTTTCACTCTCGAAATTTTTCATTAAGAAAAATAGATCGATATATTTATTACAATTACATTTTTATATATAGACAAATGCATAGATCTGACAGATAACTGCGATTTTGATGCAACCTGTACAAAGACACCTGGTTCCTTTGAATGTGTGTGTAATCCAGGATTTGAAGGAAATAGAATCACTTGAAGTTTTTGAGTACTCCAACACTACTGCTGAAATAATAACACTGAAAACAAAGACTTAAAGTAAAACTCACATTCTTTCTTCGTGATAAGTTGTTTTGGATTCATAGACTCTATACTCTTCATCTCTTAAACAAAAAAAATATTCAAAACATCGTTACTAAATCATCAACGATATTTTTCAACAGAGGACTATTTCTTTTACGCGCTTGCGTAAATTGCGTTACGGAGTTACGCCCTTGTAAAATTCACCTTCTACATACTTATCTGTTGGGTATCACATTAAACGTAGCCGTGAACTCTATTGTTTAATTCTTACGAAGTTTTTGTCCAAACTTTTCATTTATATCTCAGATAAAACTCCTTATTTTATTAAATCGTTGTAAAGAAAAGCAAATATGGAGATCAAGACAAACTATGGTCATTGGACTGGTAATATGGATAGAAGAGGAATATAAGACAAAAACGGATGTATCTCAACCAGAAAAAAAATTCTATATAACAGAGAAAATAGTTAAAGATATAGAAATAAAATGCATTGATTTGAAAATTAATAATTTCTCTTAATTATTATTCATTAAATATTATTTTTGATTTATATTTCTAAGTTGTAAAATGATAATGAAAGCAGTTTTGCTTGCTAAATAAATAATTTTAATTTTTCCATTTGATTTTTTTTAAATTGCGAAATAATAACATTCGCGTCTTTTCCAAGATATTGATGAATGCACTGATCTGTCTGATAACTGCGATTCTGATGCAACTTGTACAAATACACCTGGTTCCTTCGAATGTGCATGTAATCCTGGTTTTGAGGGAGATGGTGTTTCTTGTAATGGTAAGTTTTTGTAATCACATAGCTTACAATTGTGTTAAGATGATAAAGAAATAAGAAATATTGCTTTCTTCAATAACGCAAAATTATTTCATTAAATAAATGTTTGGGGTTAATATAGGCATACGATAATGAACAAAACCATGGCATTTACGACAGAAAACGTGGATAGATAAGTAAATTTGTGTGCGGCTTTTTTACGTACCTCTGACTGAGCCTATAAACTTTATCAGTTACAAGGTCTTACATTGATAAAGAGCTTAAAGAGGACGTTGATCTTATTCCCGCGTTAGACTTTGTGACGTCATGAATTTACCAAGCAACGTCGGTATTTACAAAAATGGCGGTGAAATGCTTATCGCAATTTGTCCGTCACATTTTTGGGTCTGGAGCTAGCTTTAAAGCTTGTCTATTAATCGTTTATCATCTATCTTTGAGTAAATACAAAAAACTTTGTTTTTATGCAATAAAAGTGTCAATTCACGTTTTTTTTGAGCATAAACATTTTCAGAAGCCCTCAAAATGCTTTAACGCCCTTGTGCTTCGCACTCGAGCGTTAAACAATTTTTTGAGTCCCTGCAAAGGTTAACGCCCTCAAAGACGAGAAGTAACCCTTTAATGAATGAAAAAGCATAGACACTCAAATACAGTAAATTACATCGTGAAATTGACACTCACCTCAATAAAAACCATTCTAATTCGCTCACTCAGCGCTCCATTCATTCATTTCAAACACTCACTCAATCCATTCAACAACGCTCAAACCCATTGAAAACTATAAAATAACCAACTCGCTTCAAAATAGATTTTGATTGCGAAAAAACGCGATTTTACAGACATAATTCAAATTGTTAGCGTCTCATAAGTTCTTGAAGTAATAGAAAACTATGTTTAAAACTTGAATGTAATTTTTTATTAAAGGGAAGTAATCCTATATCGCAAATTTTGGTCATCCTGACCAAAATTTACGATATAGGATTACCTCCCATTACATTCACTCAAAACTCGATCCACACATTCATTCATTTAAATTCCTAAATCATTCCCAACTCATTCATCTTGTTAGTTTTACGATGTTTTTAACTGTATCGGCAAATCAGTTTGTCAAAATATCTTCTTAAATAGACGATTGTCATGTTACAATGTGATACAACATAGGTAGCCATCCTTATTAAAGTTGAGCACTACTCGATGTTTTTAGATTAACTTGCCGACGGTTAGAAGAGCTATAGCGATGGCGTTTTTCCATGCGTTCTTGAGTCGGTCAGTCCTTCTGTGCGTCCGCCCGTTAACTTTTTCTTGTTTACGTAACACAGTCCACATACACTATCGATTTATTTTGAAAAGTTCACATGATGGTTGAAGTGTCAAAGTGATTGTCGCTTTCGAAAATGGGGACGATCTGTCGGAAAATACAGGAAAAGGGGCCATTATGAAAATTCATTTAAAAATTTCGCAAAGTGTAAATTTGTTTACGCAATGAAGCACTTGAAACTAAAACAACAACGTTCCTAAAGTATCAGGTAAATCTCGGAGAGAATGATAGTCAGTAAAACATCACCGGCCTTCAGAGACCTCTTTTTTTACTATAATCAATAAACTGTGGAGTTTCAAGTAAGACGAAATTTAGTCGTTACAAAATTACAACACAGTATCGTAACGACATTATTTTTAAAAAGACTTTATTACAATGCACCCTTAATCATAATTCAATACACTGATCATCCCCAATGGGGCTACATTTACATCACAAAAATAACGATGATTTAAAAACAATAACTAAGAATAACTCTTATTTTAATAATTTTAGTCACACTATCTCATACTGTATCCTCATTTAATTTCTACAGATACCGACGAGTGCATGGAAGATACACATAATTGTGATTCCAATGCAACGTGTTGTAATACAGAAGGCTCATTCGAGTGTGTGTGTAATCATGGATTTGATGGAGATGGTCTCACATGTAATGGTAAGTCTTAGTTTGACATGATAGATTATCATTTAACGATAAAAATGATTCATTCCTGGGAAATTTAATCGTTTTTTTAGAGAAACTCATATTTAAGGTGCGTCTTGTGATAATTCTGATCAAATGTTAAGCGTTTGATAGCGTTTGTTACCCATTTATTGAAAATAAAATCAATCTTAAAATGTGTATCAAATTGTACTTCAAGATACATAACGTCTTTTCATACCATATTTCCTTGATAAAACGAATTCTAATTAAATATAAAACACGAATTTAAAATAAGATGGATGTTGTATATCGATGGACTAGTGTAAAAAGCACATGTGTTATATATTCAATTGGCAGAAAATTTAGCATGTTATATGCGACCTACATTTTTGAGACGGGAAGCCAGCCATTGCAAATTCGACGTATTCTCTTCAAGTCACGTCAAAAGGAAATAAAAAAGGATATTTATTAATATTCGTATCTAATCTAGATATCGATGAATGCACTGATCTGACAGATAATTGTGATGGTCCTGCAACTTGTACAAATACGCCTGGTTCCTTCGAATGTGCATGTTATCCTGGATTTGAGGGAGACGGTATTACTTGTAACGGTAGGCATTTTTAACAATAATAATGGCAATTGTTTTATTACACAGTCCGAATATTAGCGAATAAATATAATGGTTTAATGAATTACAGAATGTGAATTATCTGTGATTAAATTCATCTGTAATCACTTGTAAAGATAAGATAAGTAGACAATTTATTCAAGTATTTCAGCGTTCTTTTTCTTCAGCAATTTGAGTAAATTTGAGTAACAGAAGAGCACGGAGTAAAATGCTCATGTATGTGACCGGAAGCGCGAAAATGGAATATCTTGGGACTCTTTAAAATAAATATTTGCAAAAAAAAAAAAAATTGGTAGAGCATAGGTCAAGCAAATGTCGCATCTCAAAAAGTCTTTCACAGGAAGGTAGATTGATCATTCTAGATTCAGTAAATAAGCAAAGTTCGAAAATTTTCGAACCTAGTCAATCTGCGAAACCGAGCAGCCTGACTTGGGTCGACAGTTATGGCAGTTATCTAATAGTCCCTTTTGGCGTGAGGGGTCACAATTATTCTTGCACGTGTCTCTCAAGATCAAGATAAAAAAACTTAAGTGTTTGTTCCCTTTAAAGGTCCGTGAATCAGCTGTTTAATTCAACAAAAAAAGAAACTGAAATGAAAGATTTTTGTATACCTTATACACTCAATGAAAACAAAATAAGCGAAGAACATTCACCCGATTCTTACACTAGGAAACTGTTCGATAAATTGAGTATGGTTAAAATCAAAATCTGAAGCATTCTAATCTAATTTCTACAGACACAGACGAATGTCTGGAAGATACATATAATTGTGATTCTAATGCAACGTGCTGTAATACAGAAGGCTCATACGAGTGTGTGTGTAACCATGGATTTGATGGAGATGGCGTCACGTGTAATGGTGAGATTTTATCTGACACTTATTTTTATAAGTAAAACTGTCTCATGCTTATGGACTAGGTACTTTAAGATTCATTCATTGTATTAGACATATTGTTTAATGGTTTATTCTCTATATATACGATGACTGACGATTTAACGTCATAATTACGCATCCTGCGTACTAGACTGTCGGCTATAACATTAAACGTAACCGTATACACTATTGTTCAATATTTATCTTATAACTATACAAATATCCGTATGATAACATCCCGTATGATATTTTTTATGATATCACATAGTTATTTTTAGAACATGATATAATGTGGTTATTTTTAGAAACTTGCATTTCAGATAGAAACACCGACGAAAACAAGACGAATATAGGTTATAAGATAAATATAATACATTCTTAGTGTATTGTATGAAAAAAATATCAAACTCGGTTGTGAGAATTAATAATTGTCTCGGCATAGCCTCGACAATGATCAATTCTCCCAACCTCGTTAGATATTTTTTTTCATATAATACACTAAGTATGTATTATATATTACACAAAGCTTTAATCCAGACTACTGTGATTTGATATCTCATTCTCATTCATTTACTATCTTCAGTCAATCGTTGGTAAAGAAAGCAAGGGAGATCAAGACAAACTATGGTCTTTTGACTCATAATAAGGATAAATTACGTGGAATACAAGACATACAAGAGGGCCATAGTGGCTTTAAATCGCTCACCTGAATTAACTGTCTTAAATTGTTAAAGTGGGTTTATGTGGCCTCTAGAGTTTATACAAGGTTTTTCTAAGATTTGACCCCGTTACCTAGTTTCTGACCAAATTTCGGGTAGATATGGCAAAAAATGTGGCTTCAAGAGTGCATAAAAGGTAAATGTTGTCGGACGCACGACGCATGACGGACGCGAAATATCCAGCTACCAACAAAAGGTCGTTTCTCGACCAAACCCCGCTAAATAAGATTTTTAGTTTTCGATTCGTTTCTTGCTAAAATAAAAAGTTCAAATAAATTTACATCTTTTGCTAGACATCGATGAATGTACTGATCTGACAGATAATTGTGATTCCGATGCAACTTGTACAAATATACCTGGTTCCTTCGAATGTGCATGTAATCCCGGATTTGAGGGAGATGGTGTTACTTGTAATGGTAAGTTTTTGTCGGCACAAAACCTACAACTGTGTGAAGATGATAAACAAATTTACTCGGAAGCATTACTTTCTAGAATAAAACAAAAACTAAAGTAGAAAAAGTCAACACTTAACAAATAAGTTTGTAAAAAGTTCTTCTTACATTGAAGATGGTCATACAACAATGTGATACAACAGTGGTATCATTCTGATTATATGTGTATCTACATTTTGCTCTTTAACTTAACTGTCGAGGATCAGAAGAGCTATGGCGATGACGTTGTTCCCATGAGTTATTCTGTCGGTCTTTCCGTATAACCGTCCGATTGTTAACTTTTTTTTGCGTGATAAAGTCCTAAAATTTTATCAAATTCTCTTAAAAGTTTCTAATGAGATATGTCAGGTTAAATGCATCTAGTCTTTACAAAATTGCCCTAATTTTTACGCTTGTTACGAGATTTTTTCAAAAATGACTTAGTTATTATTAACGGAAATTATAATCAGCAATTTTGCCCTCGATGCTATAAGATAGAATTCGGCTCAGTACGTGCTAAAGAATGAATACAATGCAAGCTGAATTATTCATTGACACTAAATATCCTCATATGATTCTACAGATACAGACGAATGCATTGAATATATACATAATTGTGATTCAAATGCAACATGTTGTAATACAGAGGGTTCATTTGAGTGTGTGTGTAACCATGGATTTGACGGAGATGGCGTCACGTGTAATGGTGAGACTAAATTTCATACCAAACAATACTAGTACACGCGTCGGCTCACACTGTAAAGGAATCGTACGAAATCTAGAATTTTTTGATCAGGTTTAATTGGTTATTCCTTATATTTCAGTAAATTTGAACTAAGTTTTTACATAGGATTCGTTTAAGATTAGCCAGCTTATTGAATCTGATTAAAACACGGAGAAGAAAATTCAGTAAGAATTATATAAAAGCTGACAACGAAAATAAATAAATGGTGTTTTTTCATTCATTCTAAAGCAAAAGGAATAGAGCTTTTGAAGCATCTACCTTCCTTTAAAGTAAAGAAACTAAAAGAACCGTCCAAAAAGGGTTTGTTTCACATTCCAGTATTTTTGATTCTTTTCAAAATGGTATTCAATTTCATTTGTATCTATACTTACATTTTTTAGATATCGACGAATGCACAGATATGACTGATAACTGCGATTCTGATGCAACTTGTACAAATATACCTGGATCCTTTGAATGTGCATGTAATCCTGGATTTGAGGGAGATGGAATTAATTGTAATGGTAAGGCTTTATGATAATATATATTACATTTGTGTTAAGGGTGAAAAAAGGGAAATCTTCAAAAATCTTCATCTCTGAAACCAGAAAGCAGACTGCTTTCATATTTGGTATGTAGCATCATCTACTGGACCTCTACCTGGTTTTGAGGGAGACGGTATCACTTGTAATGGTAGGCCTTTTAACCATAATAATGGCAATCGTTTTATTACATGGTCCGAATTTTAGCAAAGGTATTAATAGCGTAATTGAATGTTGATTATCTGGAATCACTTGTTACGGTAGGATTTCTAGACAAGAATTGTAATAATGTCAGTGTTCTATTTGTTTAGCAATTTGAGTACATTTGAGAAACAGAAGAGCATAAAGTCAATTTTATGTATGTGACCCGTTGCGCCAAAATGGGCCATCTTGGAACTCTATGGATTTTTTATTTAAAAAAAGGTTGGGTACAACATAGGTCAACCAGAGGCCGCATCTCAAAAATTCCTTCACAGGAAGGTATAGTGATCATTCTAGATTCAGTTAAGAAGCAAAGTGCAAAAATGTTCGACCCTAGAGAGTCTTCGCAATCCGCACAGTCTGACTAGGGTCGACAGTTATGGAACTTTCCTAATAGTCCCTTTTGGCGTGAGGGGTCACAATTATTCTTTCATCTGTCTATCAAGATCAAGAACTTAATTTGATTCTAAAAAAGTATCTTGTTTGCTTGTTCTCTTTAAAGTTCCATAAATCGGCTGTTTAAATTCCTAAAGTATAGTGACTGGTTTTTATTCATTACAAAAATGAACTAAGATGGAATATTTTTTCATACCTAATACACCTCAATGAAAACCAAATAAGGGAAGAATATCCCATCCGATGCTAACATTAGGAAATTTTTCGATGAATTGAGTATGGTTAAAATCAGAATATGAAGCATTCTAATCTAATTTCTAGACACAGACGAATGTTTGGAAGATACACATAATTGTGATTCAAATGCAACGTGTTGTAATACAGAAGGCTCATTCGAGTGTGTGTGTAACCATGGATTTGACGGAGATGGCGTCACGTGTAATGGTGAGTTTTATCTTTATAAGTAAAACGATCTCATGCTTATGGCGTTTTCATCCCTTCCGCGAATCAAGCGAACTCAAATCGCGCGAAATCAGAATTTATTTCTAAGTTTACAGAATATACGATGACTGACGATTTAACGTCATAATTACGCATTCTGCATACCAGACTGTCGGCTATAACATTGAACGTAACCGTATACTCTATTGTTCAATATTTACACAAAGCTTTTATCCAGACTACTGTGATTTGATATGTCATTCTCATCCATTTACTACCTTCAGTCAATCGTTGGTAAAGAAAGCAAGTAGGGAGATCAAGACAAACTATGGTCTTTTGACTCATGACAAGGATAAATTACGTGGAATACAAGACATACAAGAGGGCCATAGTGGCTTTAAATCGCTCACCTGAATTAACTGTCTTAAATTGTAAGAGTAGGTTTATGTGGCCTCTACAGTTCAAACAAGGTTTTTCTAAGGTTTGACCCCGTTACCTAGTTTCTGACTAAATTTCGGATAGATATGGCAAAAAATGTGGCCTCTAGAGTGCATACAAGTTTATGTTCTCGGACGGACGACGCATGACGGACACGAAATATCCAGCTACCAATAAAAGGTTGTTTCTCGACCAAAACCTCGCTAAATAAGATTTTTAGTTTACGATACGTTTCTTGCTAAAATAAAAAGTTCAAATGAATTTACATCTTTTGCTAGATATCGATGAATGTACTGATCTGACAGATAATTGTGATTCCGATGCAACTTGTACAAATATACCTGGTTCCTTCGAATGTGCATGTAATCCCGGATTTGCGGGAGATGGTGTTACTTGTAATGGTAAGTTTTTGACGGCACAAAACCTAAAACTGTGTGAAGATGATAAACAAATTTACTCGGAAGCATTACTTTCTAGAATAAAACAATAACTAAAGTAGAAAAAGTCAACACTTAACAAATAAGTTTGTAAAAAGTTCTTCTTACATTGAAGATGGTCATACAACAATGTGATACAAAATAGGTATCATTCTGATTATATGTGTATCTACATTTTGCTCTTTAGCTTAACTGTCGAGGATCAGAAGAGCTATGGCGATGACGTTGTTCCGATGAGTTATCCGTCGGTCTTTCCGTATAACCGTCCGATTGTTAACTTTTTTTTGCGTGATAAAGTCCTAAAATTTTATCAAATTCTCTTAAAAGTTTCTAATGAGATATGTCAGGTTAAATGATTGTCGCTTACAAAAACGAGAACAATCTGTCGAAAAACACTGAAAAAGGGGCATAATAAAACTTCACTTCAGAATTTCCCGTATTGCAATGTTGTTTTCGCAATAAAGCCCATGCCTTTGAATCCCCTGAAACTAAAGCAATAAAGTTCTTGAAATATCCGGTAACGCTAGGAAAAAAGATCATAATTGATAACAAAAGAAATCAATATACTATGAAGTTATTTTATGTCTTTAAGTAAGACAGCAATTAGTCGTTACAAAATTGCCCTAATTTATACACTTGTTACGAGATTTTTTTAAAAATGACTTAGTTATTATTCACGGAAATTATAATCAGCAATTTTGCTCTCGATGCTATAAGATAGAATTCGGCTCAGTATGTGCTAAATAATGAATACAATGCAAGCTGAATTATTCATTTACACTAAATATCCTCATATGATTCTACAGATACAGACGAATGCATTGAAGATACACATAATTGTGATTCAAATGCAACATGTTGTAATACAGAGGGTTCATTTGAGTGTGTGTGTAACCATGGATTTGACGGAGATGGCGTCACGTGTAATGGTGAGACTAAATTTCATACCAAACAATATTAGTACACGCGTCGGCTCACACTGTAAAGGAATCGTACGAAATCTAGAATTTTTTGATCAGGTTTAATTGTTTATTCCTTATATTTCAGTAAATTTGAACTAAGTTTTTACATACGAATCGTTTAAGATTAGCCAGCTTATTGAATCTGATTAAAACACGGAGAAGAAAATTCAGTAAGAATTATATAAAACCTGACAACGAAAATAAATAAATGGTGTTTTTTCATTCATTCTAAAGCAAAAGGAAAAGAACTTTTGAAGCATCTACCTTCCTTTAAAATAAGAAACTAAAAGAAAAAGGGTTTGTTTCACATTCCAGTATTTTTGATTCTTTTCAAAATGGTATTCAATTTCATTTGTATCTATACTTACATTTTTTAGATATCGACGAATGCACAGATATGACTGATAACTGCGATTCTGATGCAACTTGTACAAATATACCTGGATCCTTTGAATGTGCATGTAATCCTGGATTTGAGGGAGATGGAATTAATTGTAATGGTAAGGCTTTATGATAATATATATTACATTTGTGTTAAGGGTGAAAATAGGGAAATCTTCAAAAATCTTCATCTCTGAAACCAGAAAGCAGACTGCTTTCATATTTGGTATGTAGCATCATCTACTGGACCTCTACCAAGTTTGTTAGTATCAATACCCTTGGGTCATATTTGGGCGTTACTCGGGCCCTTCCTTTTTTTTTAGCTCCCCTTCGACACGAAGGATGAAAATTGGAAAATGTCTGGCAATTCTCTGAAACCAGAAGGTAGGCAATTTTCATTTTTGGTATGTAGCATCATCTAGAATGCCTCTACCAAGTTTGTTAGTATCAAAATCATTGGGTTATAATTGGACTCCACCCGGGCACAACCCTTTGTACATAGAATCAAAGAGCGAAAATATACAAAATTCTTCTTCTCTTATACCAGAAGGAAGACAGCTTCCATATTTAGTATAGAGCATCCTCTAATGGGCATTTAATAAGGCATTTTTAAGGAATTTTAATTTAATAAGGTAGGAGTCAAGGATACGAAGTGAGCAATATAGGACAATCGTAGTCCTCTTGTTTTATGCCTTCATTACCCCTCAAAATATATAAAGCAGTTGACTCAGTCTTGATTAAATAATAAGAAACAGCATAGGCGGCTATGAAAAGAAAATTTTCAAATATGGTTACCAGTACCAGATTATAAAGGCAAATCAATTTGATGTAGAGTTGATTACGTGTGTTTCACATTTTTGTCGTAGCTTTTTTCACAGTATATTGAATATTATACATATACTGCAATGCCAGTGTAACCTTTTATTTGAATTTCATCCTCATCTTAATTCTACAGATACCGACGAGTGCATGGAAGATACACATAATTGTGATTCTAATGCAACATGTTGTAATACAGAGGGCTCATTCGAGTGTATATGTAACCATGGATTTGATGGAGACGGCCTTACTTGTAATGGTGAGCCCTTTTACCATGACAGAATATCAATTTCTGAGGAACAAATCCGAAACGCTGGCCTGCTGTGTTCTTGGCACAATGAGAAATAATTTAATCCTAGAAAAAACCTTCTTTTTTAGAGCAGCACATAACTAAAATGTGTCCTGTAAATATTTCAATTCAACCATGCGGTTTTAATTTTATCTTATAACAATAAAAATATCTGCGTTATAGCATCCCACATGAATTTGTTATTGATACCACATGTTTATTTTTAGAACAATAAAAATGGGTTGTTTTAGAAACCTGCATTTCTGTTAGAAACATCGACGATAACGAGGTAAATAGTGTTTATTAGATAATTATGAAACGAACTAAGTGCATTGTATGAAAAAAATCGAACTCGGTTGAGGGTATTGATTAAACTCTCAACACAGCCTTGAAATTATCAATTCTCCCATTCGAGTTAGATATTTTTCATACAAAAAACACTTAGTACGTATTATAAACATATTAACCTACGTTTGTATCTTATTAACGATGACCATCAAGTTAATTTCACACCTATTCCAGAAGTATGGTGTAAGCGTAAGGCGTCGTTGGCGCCGTTTTTTGTGTTAATTTGTTATTCAATCGGTAATTATTAATATTTTATGCTAATTTAGTGCACAAATGTGACGATTGTCATCTAAGAATCTTCGGTTTAAAGGATTTTGTCCTGATAATTTCGAAAACTAGGCAGTTACAAACTTTTAGCGTTCTCGTAAAAACCGTTACTATATCAAAAATGTTGGTTTGCCTTTTTCCTCTTCAATAAGAAATATATAACTTAATTTATAACATTCATATCTTTCTAGATATCGATGAATGCACAGATCTGACGGATAATTGTGATGGCCCTGCAACTTGTACAAATACACCTGGTTCCTTTGAATGTGCATGTAACCCTGGTTTTGAGGGAGACGGAATAACTTGTAATGGTAGGGCTTTTTAACCACATGATTGACAATTATGAAATTATACAATCGGAATTTTCTCGAAAATTAATTTAGGAATGGAACAAGAATGAATGCATAAAGAATCGTTATATAACTCTACCTGTCTTCATTAGATGCTATAAAGCTGTAATTAAACTGGGACTCACGTTCCACCTGAATTAAATGATATAAAGTTGAGTTAAACAGGTAAAGAGGTTAACATATTGTGTATTTTCATGTTCGTTAAGTCGCAAATTGGTTGTTGGCTTGGTGAGTTTATTAAGCTTCTAGAAGGTTTTGGGACAATTTTTACATTAAGTCTTTGAAAGCAATTCTAGTCAGCGATTAAGAACATACGGTTTCTTGTATATATTTCTACAGATACAGACGAATGCATGGAAGATACGCATAATTGTGATTCCAATGCAACGTGTTGTAATACAGAGGGCTCATTCGAGTGTGTGTGTAACCATGGATTTGATGGAGACGGCCTCACATGTAATGGTGAGTCTTTATTTGACACTTAGCTTTTTCAGTCAATTGCTTGATTGAATTGAGTTAAACGCCGCTTTCAGTTATTTCGCGTCGGCTGGAGCACATAACAAAGGAGTTCTGGTCTTTCTCTCACCAGTACAACCATCACATCCTTACCCAGCCTCCAGCTGCATTCTCACATAGGTCTACGGTTATCAACCCATTGGTGAGAGGCAAATAGTCGGAAATAATGAGTGCCGCAATCGGGGATCGAACCCGAGACTTCTAGATTGACAGTCCGACGCGCAACCAACTGCGCTATAACGGCGGCCTTTTTAAGTCAAACGGTATCGAGCTTAAGGAATTATTCCTTTGTATAAGGTATCTTTTTAAATGCTTTCTTTTTATATCAACGAAAAGTTACTTTTAAATGTAATTACCATAGGCGTTACTATCATTTGAAATGTATACGCACTCAGATTGCGACAACTAAAAAATATAGGATAGAGGCGATATGAAAACTGACAAATGATGCATGCCCTCCATCCATTTCCTTTTTATTGTTTGAGCGTTGGTGAATAATCAAAACATCATAACTACAGGTTGAATAAGTTGAAGTTTCGATGTCATGATCATTTATCAACGATGTTTCTCGACAGAGGATCATTTCTTTTACGCATTTGTGCATATAGCGTTACACGGTGCGTGTAACAATGAATTTGGCGGAGATGGCGTCACGTGTAGTGGTGAGACTTAAATTCATATCAGGAATTACTAGTAAACGAGCTGGCCCACCATGCGAAGGAATCGTTCGACATCCAGATTTTTTTAATCAGGTTTAATTGTTCATTTGGTATAGTTTAGTAAATTTGAACTAAATTTTTAGGTAGGACTTATTTAAGATAAGCCAGCTTATTAAATCTGATTTAAACACAGAGAAGAAAATTAAATGAGAATTATACTCGTATAAAGACCGACAACATAAAAACATAAATAGTGTTTTTTGTTTTTTGTTTATGTTCTGTTTTGTTTTTTATTTTATTCGTTCTAAAGCAATAAGAAAAGAACTATTGAAGTATTCACCTTTCTTAAAAGTAAAGAAACCAAAAGAACCGCCCAAAAAGGGTTTGTTTCACATTCCAGTACTTTTACTTCTTTTTAAAATGGTGTTCAATTTCATTTGTATCTATACTTATATTTTTTAGATATCGACGAATGCACAGATATGACTGATAATTGCGATTCTGATGCAACTTGTACAAATATACCTGGATCTTTTGAATGTGCATGTAATCCTGGATTTGAGGGAGATGGAATTAATTGTAATGGTAAGGCTTTATGATAACATTAATAACATTTGTGTTAAGGGTGAAAATAGGGAAATCTTCAAAAATCTTCATCTCTGAAACAAGAAAGCAGACTGCTTTCATCTTTGGTATGTAGCTTCATCTATTAGACCTCTACCAAGTTTGTTAGTATCAATACCCTTGGGTCATATTTGGGCGTCACTCGGGCCCCTCCCTTTTTAGCATCCCTCGACACGATTGATGAAAAAAGCAAAATGTTTGGCAGTTCTCTGAAACCAGAAGGTAGGCAATTTTCATTTTTTGTATGTAGCATTATCTAGAATGCCTCTACAAAGTTTGTTAGTATCAAAATTGTGGGGTTATAATTGGACTCCATCCGGACACAACCCTTTGTACATAGAATCAAAGAGCGAAAATCTACAAAATTCTTCTTCTCTTACACCAGAAGGAAGACAGCTTTCATATTTGGTATATAGCACCCTCTAGTATTAAACAAGGTTTTTTAAGGAATTTCAATTTAATAAGGCAGGAGTCAAGGATACGAAGGTGAGCAATATAGGTCAATCATAGTCCTCTTGTTTTCATGCTTTCATTACCCCTCAAAATATATAAAGCAGTTGACTCAGTCTTGATTAAATAATAAGAACAGCATAGGCTATGAAAAGAAAATTATTCAAATGCGGTAACCAGTACCAGATTATAAAGGCAAATCAATTTGATGTAGAGTTGATTACGTGTGTTTCACATTTTAGTCGTAGCTTTTTTCACAGTATATTGAATATCATACTGCAATGCCAGTGAAACCTTTTATTTGAATTTCATCCTCATCTTAATTCTACAGATACCGACGAGTGCATGGAAGATACACATAATTGTGATTCTAATGCAACATGTTGTAATACAGAGGGCTCATTCGAGTGTATATGTAACCATGGATTTGACGGAGACGGCCTTACTTGTAATGGTGAGCCCTTTTTACCATGAAAGACTATCAATTTCTGAGGAACAAATCCGAAACGCTGGCCTGCTGTGTTCTTGACTCAATGAGAAATAATTTAATCCTAGAAAATACCGCCTTTTTAGAGCAGCACATAACTAAAATGTGTCCTGCAAATATTTCAGTTCAATCATGTGGTTTTAATTTTATCTTATAACAATACAAATATCTGCGTTATAGCATCCAATATGAATTTTTTAATGATACCACATGCTTATTTTTAGAACAATGAAAATGGGTTGTTTTAGAAACATTAGAAACATCGACGATAACGAAGCAAATAGTGTAAATTAGATAATTATGATACGAACTAAGTGTATTGTATGAAAAAAAATCGAACTCGGTTGAGGGTATTGATAAAACTCTCAACAGAGCCTTGAAAATTATCAATTCTCCCGAGTTAGATATTTTTCATACAAAAACACTAAGTACGTATTATAAACATATTAACCTACGTTTGTACCTAATTAACGATGCTATCAAGTTAGTTTAACACCTATTCAGGAAGTAAGGTATAAGCGTAAGGCGTCGTTGACGTCGATTTTTGTGTTAATTTGTTATTTAACCGGTGATTATTAATATTTTATGCTAATTTAGTGCACAAATGTGACGATTGTCATCTAAAAATCGAAGGATTTTGTCCTGATAATTACGAAAGCTAGGCAATTGCAAACTTTAAGCATTGTCATAAGAACCGTTACTATATCAAAAATGTTGGTTTGCCTTATTCCTCTTCAATAAAAAATATATAACTTAATTTATAACATTCATATCTTTCTAGATATCGATGAATGCACAGATCTGACAGATAATTGTGATGGGCCTGCAACTTGTACAAATACACCTGGTTCTTTCGAATGTGCGTGTAATCCTGGTTTTGTGGGAGACGGAATAACTTGTAATGGTAGGGCTTTTTAACCATAATAATGACGTTTGATAATTACCCTAGCTTATTTCAGCGATCTAAGGGAATTTAGAAATGACACAACCATTTGCAACAACGAATTGTAAGAAACTTTACGTGTCATCAATGAGTTTGAGTTATCTGCGATTAAATTATACTTCCTAGTATCTTAAACAGTGTTCATTTTAACATGTACAGTAGTTTGTACATTGACGTCATAAGGTTTCTAAAATCGGATGACGATTGTTAGCTTCGTAAAATGAAAGCACTATTTATATAAATATATCATATCATACAATATACGTATTTCATTGGGACATTATTTACATTTAGTAGTTCATAGCAATCAATTAAGATTAACGGTCATCCCCCGTTTTTTAAGGATAAATAGTAAAAACTAATAGATATGGTTTATTGGATTTTTACTAGATATCAACATATCACTTTTACAGATACCGACGAGTGCGTTGAAGATGCACATAATTGTGATTCTAATGCAACATGTTGTAATACAGAGGGCTCATTTGAGTGTGTGTGTAACTATGGCTTTGATGGAGATGGAGTCACGTGTAATGGTGAGACTTTTCTTACATATAAGTGTATTACTGCATGGAAAAAGCGAAACGCTGGTTTTCAGTGTTCTTGACAATAATTATAATATAACGTTAATAAAAGATATTTCTTTTCTTCTAGAAATATAGCAATTCATTACTAAAATACGTCCTCTGAAATATTTAAAGCAAGCATTTGGTTTTGAATCTTACCCTACGAGGCATCCATTGTTAAGTGATCAAGCCGCCGACATACAACTGAAAGATTGTTATAAGCGGCATAAAACCACATTCATACAAACATTATCTGTTTGTAGCTAGTCGACGATGACCATCAAATTCACTCTTGAACCAAGTTCCGTTTCATCGATTCGATTTTAATTGGTGATTTTACTGGCAAGAATGAAGTTTAAATGAAAACAATAAGTTTAAAATTATTCAGATTGCCATCTAAGATTGTTCCGTTTGAAAGGAGTTCTGAATAAATTAAAATAAAAATGAAAAAAAAAAATGGTGCGGTATATCGATGAACTAGTGTTACAATGATCTACGTTATAAACACTTTTGGCAAAAGGTCAAGCCAAAAGATCAAGCATATTTGAGACTACCTCAATTATAGCTTTGTTTCCATGCAACCAACACTTTTTAGAACGGGATTGAGCCATTGCAGACCTGCAGTGTTCTCATGGCGACCGTTGTTAAGTCAAAGATGTTAGTTTGCCAACTACTCTAAATAAGAAATATATAGGTTAATATATAACATTCATATATCTCTAGATATCGATGAATGCACAGATCTGACAGATTATTGTGATGGCCCTGCAACTTGTACAAATACACCTGGTTCCTTTGAATGTGCATGTAATCCAGGTTTTGAGGGAGACGGAATTACGTGTAATGGTAGGGCTTTTTAACCATAATAATGGTGTTTAAATATCATCATGGCCGAACTTTAGAAATTAAAAAAGGGAATTTAGAAATGACACAATCATTTGCAACAACGAACCTTGAAAAATTCTACGTGTCATTATTCATTATGAATTATCTGTGATTAAATTGTATTTCCTACTAACCTAAATAGTGTTCAGTTTGATACGTATAGAAGATTGCACATTGACATCATAAGGGTCGTAAAATCGGATGATGATTGTTGGCTTGGTAAAATTCATGTACTAAACGCATTTCATTGGGAGATTATTAACATTTAGTAGTTGATAGCAATTGATTTAGGATTAACGGTCCTCCCCCTTTTTTAATGGCTAAATTGTAAAAATGAAAAAAATGGTGTATTGTGTTTTTAACTCTAAATCAACATATCACTTTTACAGATACAGACGAGTGCACGGAAGATACACATAATTGTGATTCCAATGCAACATGTTGTAATACAGTGGGCTCCTTCGAGTGTGTGTGTAACCATGGATTTGATGGGGATGGCGTCACTTGTAATGGTGAGTCCTAGTTTGACATCTAAGAGTACTACTGTCAGGTTAAATCCCGAACACTAGTGTGTCATGTCCTTGGCTCTTTAAGAACTTTTATCTTAATCCAAGAAATTAACCATGTTTTCAGAGGAAATTACTTTTAAATGTTTCTTGTGACAATTTGAATCGAGTATACGATTTTTGTTCTGATCCTTCGTTTGAACGTAACCAAGATAGCTATAAAGCTACAATATCAATCTCTTTCTATGACGCCAAATTTGTTTGTCATGGGTGATTTAACCGACAAGAATAAATTCATCATGATAAAAAAATTGCAAGACTGTAAAGTAAGGATGTTCTGCTGAAATGGATTTAGTCCTAATAACTGCACAAGAAAACAATGATAATAAAGAATACTCAAGCGCGGTGAAAACGCACCACCTAAAAAACTTGCAGAAACTATCATAAATAATAAAATGTCCAATCGACTTCTTTTTTACCGTCTTTCAACATAAAAAGGAACATGTAGACATTGTATAACTTAACAGCAACCATACGATGTGGCTGCTTGTTTGTTGGTCATTAAAAATGCCCTCTGGCTTTCTCATTTAATTGTAAGTTTTAATCTTTTTTAAAAAGTTTTAAATCGCATAGTAAAAAGAACATTTTCTAAGAGAATAAAAAAACAGCATTGGATTACACATTATTCTAAGCAAAAAGCAGTAAAGTGTTCTCAACTTACGCATGGTATGGGATTAATTAAGAACAGGTGGCATTTTTCATAATTATCAAAGAATCGTAAATAAACTTTTGGTACTCGTGTTTTCGAGTAGTTTTTACTCCAAACAACATATTTAGGTCCGTCAGGGACGCCGAAGGTACGGTGTAGAACTAGAAATATTTTAGCCTTACCATATGCGCAAAAGAACTGTTTAGATTAGTTTACCTTTCCGCAAAGTAATAAACAGTATTTTATACTTAGTAAGAGGTTATGTAACCAAAAGTCGAACGACAGAAAGGTTTTGCAAACCTACTCTGAAGTTAACTTTTTTCCTGTGTCATAGGATCCAAAAACGTCGACCATTTCTAATCTTACTTAACGTAATTGTGTATTTAAATGTCAATTTCAAATTTATTTAGATTTATAATATTAATGCCTGATGTTTTGGTACATTAAATACATAATACGAGAACAAAATCAGGTGATGCGTTTTTATTGCTCGTGAGTATATATACACCGAAAAAAACAACGGTTTGAGCGCAATTATTTAAATCTTGAAGTAATATCATCGATTCCTGTAATTACTGAGGTCCTTGTTTTCAAATTATTTAAAAGCAAATTTAACTAGAATACAATTCATATGATTATCCAATAAGATATCTAGCGTCTTTCAATCGAAATATTCTTGAAAAAAAATGGGATCTTTATTAAGGCTTTATTTTAGACATCTGATCATCTAGACTTGAAATGTTATTCAACGTGCCTTGGCGAGCTTTATAAGTTTTCTTTACCTAGACGAGGTAATGATCAACGTTTATCATGCAATAAAGCCTGTATTTACATGTTTCGTGATGCATAATTTCATTCCACGAAGATAAGATTAAAATGTTTCAATTTGTTTTTCTCGGGTTTAAGTTTTTCAATGTTCACTTGTGCTAATTTCTGGTTGCTTTTATTTCAAGTGCGCGAGGAGCCCAATGAACCTTTTGGGAAGGTTTTTAAGAAGGCCTACAATATAGGCTTGTGATAGTTTCAAATAAGGCACTATCTAGAGACATATAATTGTGTTACAAACATGTTCATGTTAATTTTCAGGATTTCAAACTGTAGGTAATAAAAGATATTTAGTATTGACTACATAATTAAAAAATCCGTTTTAAAAGATTGGTCTATTCTCTCTGATGTTTTTTTCTGAGAACAGTCGTTAAAACATCTGTATAATTGTAAGTACATGAATTTTTAATCTTTCAAACGAATTCCTTTTATTTCGGAGTCTAACATTTTTTAAACCTCGCTAGATAATTGCATAATAGATAGAATAAAATGTTTGTCTTTAAAAATACCAAAAATATCTGGTCTCGGCTGCGAGAATTTATCATGACTCGGCAAAGCATCGCCATAACTAATTCCCCCAACTTCGTCCAAATAACATTGGTATTTTAAGAAAGATTGCAAGCTGCAGGGATACCGTTTTGGTTCTAATCTTACGTTTTAACTTAATCAAGATCACTATCTAGCCACCACACCAATCGCTTTCTTTGACGCCGATTTTGTTTGTGTAAGGTGATTTGACCGGCAGGAATAAATTCATTATGTTTAAAAGCTCAAAAATTTTGAAAGTTTTATACAAGTAAGTTCTGCTGGAAAGGATTTAGTCTTGATAACTGCAAAAAACATAAATATTAAAGTATATACAACGCCCGAAAAACAATGACGGTTTGAGCGTAAATATTTTACTACCGTTGCGCTTATTTTTCATAAAACAAGTCATGAAGCTATATTGTCGAATACTGGAATTAAAGTTTTTCTTTTCTTTCAAAATGTTGAAAAGCAAATTTAACAAGAATACAATTAATTTATCATTAAGATATATATCGTCTTTTCATTCGTATTTTTTTTCTTGAATATAATATAGAATCTGTAATCTGTAATCTGTAATCTGATTTTATTTTAGAAAAGATGATCTTAACCGGGTCTAGAATTGAAATGTTGTTTAGCGAGCTTTTGCGCGCTTATTTTTTTCTATTTGGACGAGGTAAAGATCAGCTTGTCTGAAATAAAATCGAGTTACAGTTTCTTTTGTTCACATTTACGACATTTCGAACATGATATACAATTTGTTGAAATGCTGTGATGACGGAAATACTGCGAAAACGTGCGTAAAATGACGTTGAAGGGAAGTATTACTGTCAAATAAAATATGATCGTAGGGTGTCGCCGATCGCTGTTTACTATAGAAAACAACGGTAAAAATGTGATAATGCAAACTTGTGAATAAATTCAAATTACGATTCAAGAAACTTAAATGGATGTAGTATAGAGATGGACTTGCGATACAATTAAGCATACGAGGGTTGTCCAGAAAGTTCGTAGATAGTCTGAAATTCTCATTTACTACTTTCATTTTATTCATAATTCTTATGTTAATCGCTACAATAATTATCACTGACTTCATATCCGAAAAAAATGTTCACAATTTTCATTGACAAGTATATGGCAGTTGCCTTAGCAACCCCACCCACTGGTACCCTGAGCACGTCGAAATTATAAAGATTTACCGATAACGATTGAATACTAAAACCATTTTTTTCAAGGGTAAGGTCTTTTGTGAATGTCATAACCAACATGTATTTATTGTGCCCAATTTACGAGTTTTATCTCGCATTATTTTCATATGAACGTTTCGTGTATACTCGAATGAATGAAGAATTTTATAACAAACCGTGCGCGAGGTGGAACGGAAATTGTCGCCGTCAGACGTTGCGGCGGAGCAGCGACTAATCTGCATTTTCCTGTAAAATATGGGAATCGCGAAGAAACATACATCTGAACCTTTTATAACAACCACTGGAACAAATTGCATACCTTCTTAACACATGGTAATTTTCAGTTAAATTTTCCAGTAAGTAGTACTAAGGTTTTTTTTTAGCAAAGCTGCTTTCATGCGAAGTCTGCGTTTTATCTGGAATGTCATTGTGCAATAAGATTGCAAAACAATGCGGCAAAATTTTGCATTCATTTTTCCCTGGTTATTAGCAATACAAACTCTTTCCAAAAAATGGACATGGCTTGCTCTTTTATAATCATGATTTAATACAACGGATAGGTCGAAATATAGGTAATCATCGATGAATAACAATAATTGTTTCTATAATAGATACAACTTAAAGTAGCCGTATTTATACCTCGACGTCATATTTGCATTACGACGTCATTTTGTGCTCCGCAACAACTAACATACCTTTACAAAAATCAATGTAATTTCATTATTTATGAGAGAATATCCTTGAAAATTTGTATAACGGCTCTTTGAACAATATTGAATATTGACGTGTAGTATTAAAAAGCCCTAGACATACAGTATGTATGTATTAGACGATGTCTACGAACTTTCCGGACAACCCTCGTATTCTATGTGACCTTCACTTAAGTTTTCTCGTTTACTCAGAGTTGGTGTCTTTTTATCCTCTTAAAAATTGAATATTTAAAATAATCATATTTGGACCTTTTCTAGATATTGATGAATGCACTGATATGACAGATAACTGCGATTCTGATGCAACTTGTACAAATATACCTGGCTCCTTTGAATGTGCATGTAATCCTGGATTTGAGGGAAATGGAGTCACTTGTAATGGTAAGAGCTTTTTCAGCATATTCATTTCAATCATGTAAAAAATATAATTTAAGGTTCTCGCAAAAATCGATTTATTTAGTAAAAGATTTAACACATGAAAAAAAACATGATTGACCTTAACATTAATGATAAAAAAAAGTAGATTAGGCGTCCGAGCCTCACCAAAAGTTCCGATAAATAATGACTTTGAGTAATATTTAAGAAATATTTCGTCACGCCTTTTTTACACATAAAGCTTTTATGTTTTACTTATTTTCATGGCAATTCAGATACTCTATTCAGGACCATCGCGATCCTCTTGTATATTTTTAAAAATGGAACGTTATACTTGGTACAAACTTATCCTCTCAATTAATATCCTCGGCAGATACCGACGAATGCATGGAAGATACACATAATTGTGATTCTAATGCAACGTGTTGTAATACAGAGGGTTCATTCGAGTGTATATGTAACCATGGATTTGATGGAGATGGCGTCACGTGTAATGGTAAGTCTTCTTTTGAAGTGCTTTAATTTGCATTTATTGGCTGACTTGGGGAGTCATTAATCTTGGTCGAAATTTCATCTGAAATGTTGTTATATTTACTCTTTGGGACGACTTACTTTTCTGATTAAGCATTTGATAGTAACATTAGGGACGTATATCGATTTGTTTTCAATTATCTGGAAGAACCAATCAAGTTACAAACAGGTGCCCGTTTCTTAATGGTCTAAGTCTTCTCCCTTTTAAATTTGCGTGGTGTCATAGAATTTAAATATCTTATAACTGAACGCTTTCTTTTTAACTAAAGGTGTTCGACAATGACATAATGAACAATATTAGTAAGAATGGTCTAGCCCTAATGCACTTAGTAAATGATACAGAGTATCCTTTGACCTATGCAGTTAATCAGGGTGCGTTGACGGCTTCACTACCACTAAACCCCCGAAACTTGTTTTAAATGCTTTTTATTGGTAAAAAACGCATCTTGATTAAATACTTTTTTGGTGTAAAAGGTTGTTTTATCTTTATTGATAGACTTTCTCATCGAAAATCTTTTATGCGTCAAACATTAGATCTCGATTAAGGCGTTAAAAGGCATTCAACAAACTTAATAAATATCGACTTTTTATTTTAATTCCTTTTCGGATATGTCAGTAATATTTTGTAAATTCCTCATCAAAAAGTGAGTACGTGCATTACAACGTCCTTTTATCTTTCTAGATATTGATGAATGCACAGATCTTACGGATAATTGTGATGGCCCTGCAACTTGTACAAATACACCTGGTTCCTTCGAATGTGCATGTAATCCTGGTTTTGAGGGAGATGGTGTTACTTGTAATGGTAGGCCTTTTTAGTACATACAATTCAAAAATTGTAAAAATATGATACGAATTTTCGCAAAAAAAGATTGATTAAGAAAAGGTTTAACAAATGAGAAAACTAAGAGAATCGTTACATAGGTATAAGGTAAAAGATACATTCTTTCCCTATTTACTATTGTAAACTTAAAAAGTATAGAAGTTAACACGTTGTCTTTTTTAAATTCGTAAAGCCTTACAGTTTTGCTCATTTCGTAAAGTTTTGTAGCTTATAAACATGATTTACCTTTACATTATTGACAATAGTAGAAGAGATGTCCTTGCCTCAGCAAAAGATTGGATAAATAATGACTTTGGATAATATTTGAGAAATGACTCGTCACGCCCTTTTATACACATTTACCTTACATTTTACTTCTTTTTCTTATGGCAAATTAAGTAAGCCATTTAGGACCATGGTGGTCCTCTTGAATTTTTTAAAGATGGAAAGTTTTACTTGGTATAAGCTCTTGTCCTCTCAATAAATATCCTCATATGATTCTGCAGATACAGACGAATGCATGGACGATACACATAATTGTGATTCAAATGCAACATGTTGTAACACAGAGGGTTCATTCGAGTGTATATGTAACCATGGATTTGACGGAGATGGCGTCACGTGTAATGGTGAGTTTTATTTTCACGCGCTTTTAACTTGTTGTTGTTTTTAGCTTTACTGACCGCATGTCAGAAGAGCTATTGCAATACCGGTTTGCCCGTCCGGCGCCCGCTGTCTGTCCGTCCATCTATTAATTGTTACTTGCTTACGCTCTGGAGTACACAGTTTTTATCCGATTGTCTTCAATCAATTTGGTCAGAATGATTAGACAATCACAAGGGTCGTTTCTTTTGAAAATGTGCCTTATCCGTCAAGCGTCATGGGAAAAGAACCAAATAAAAACATTAAAAAAAAGATTAAGAATGCTTTCATCCTAGTGTCTTCGAACTTGCTCAGAATGATTGAACCATGACAAAGATCATTCCTTTTCGAAAATAAGTCAGGTCTGTCAAGAGTCAATGAGAAGGCGCCCAATAAAGATTTAATGGCCACATTTATTTTCCCATTCGGTGATATTTTACGTAACAGAAAAATGGGCCTTAATGTTTACTTCATTGTTAACACTACTCCTTTTTTGTTTATACATACTTTTCACGGAATAGGGCTTTTATGTCATATCTATTATTAATTGTTTGCACAATTTTTTATTTATGCATGGATTGTGATGAAACTTGAACAAAATTTTTCTCATGTGAATATGGCCACACATTTACCATTTGGTTTAATTATGCAGCGTCATGGGAAAAGGGGCCTTTAATTTATTTTTCTTATCAACACAACACCTCCTACTATAATGTATATATTTTCATGAAACTTTGTATGTTATTTCTTAAATAGCACTATCAAGACATATGCTTTTCAAAAAGTCAGTAGAGCCGTCTCAGGCCATCATAGGCCTCTTGTTTTCAATGACAGACTTGAAAAATAATTATCGATTACAATTTCATTTAAAAGATAAAAAGAGTTTCTGTTGATTTCATTGAGGAATGGAACAAAAAAACTAACCACCCTGTATGAGTATGCAAAGTGAATCCATACAAGGATATATCAGGTTTTTTGCTTCATTCCTCAACTAAATCAACAAATACTCTCTTGCATAGCTTATTATTTACTATGTTGAAGCAAAATATGTAAAGATTTGTCAATGATTAATTAATTTCTTTCAGGACTACTTTTTGCGGAATCTTACTTTCGTTTATCTTTTTAGATATTGATGAATGCACAAATCTGACTGATAACTGTGATTCTGATGCAACTTGTACAAACACACCTGGTTCCTTCGAATGTGCCTGTAATCCTGGTTTTGTGGGAGATGGTATTACCTGTAATGGTAGGCCTTTTTAGTACATACAATTCAAAAATTGTAAAAATATGATACGAACTCTCGCAAAAAAGATTGATTAATAAAAGGTTTAACGAATGAGAAAACTAAGAGAATCGATACATAGGTATAAGGTAAAAGATACATTCTTACCCTATTAAGTATTGTAAAATTTAAAAAGTATAGAAGTTAACACGTTGTCTTTTTTAAATTCGTAAAGCCTTACAGTTTTGATCATTTCGTAAAGTTTTGTAGCTTATAAACATGATTTACTTTTACATTATTGACAATAGTAGAAGAGATGTCCTAGCCTCAACAAGATTGGATAATAATGACTTTGGATAATATTTGAGACATGACTCGTCACGCCCTTTTATACACATTTACCTTACATTTTACTTCTTTTTCTTATGGCAAATTAAGTAAGCCATTTACGACCATGGCGGTCCTCTTGAATTTTTTAAAGATGGAAAGTTTTACTTGGTATAAGCTCTTGTCCTCTCAATAAGTATCCTCACATGATTCTGCAGATACAGACGAATGCATGGAAGATACACATAATTGTGATTCAAATGCAACATGTTGTAACACAGAGGGTTCATTCGAGTGTATATGTAACCATGGATTTGACGGAGATGGCGTCACGTGTAATGGTGAGTTTTATTTTCGCGCGCTTTTAACTTGTTGTTGCTTTTAGCTTTACTGACCGCATGTCAGAAGAGCTATTGCAATACCGGTTTGGCCGTCCGGCGTCCGCCCGTCTGTCCGTCCATCTATTAATTGTTACTTGCTTACGCTCTGGAGTACACAGTTTTTATCCGATTGACTTCAAACAACTTGGTCAGAATGATTAGACAATCATAAGGATCGTTTCTTTCGAAAATGTGCCTTATCCGTCAAGCGTCATGGGAAAAGAACCAAATAAAAACATTAAAAAAAAGATTAAGAATGCTTTCATCCTAGTGTCTTCGAACTTGCTCAGAATGATTGAACCATGACAAAGATCATTCCTTTTTGAAAATAAGTCAGGTCTGTCAAGAGTCAATGAGAAGGCGCCCAATAAAGATTTAATGGCCACATTTATTTTCCCATTCGGTGATATTTTACGTAACAGAAAAATGGGCCTAAATGGTTACTTTATTGTTAACACTATTCCTTTTTTGTTTATAGAAACTTTTCATGGAATATAAGTTTTATGTCATATCTAATTTGAATTGTTTGCACAATTTTTTATTTATGCGTGGATTGTGATGAAACTTAAACAAAATATTTCTCATGTGACTATGGCCACAACTTTGCCATTTGGTGCAATTATGTGGCGTCATGGGAAAAGGGGGATTTGAGTTTATTTTTCTTATCAACACAACACCTCCTACGTTAATGTATATATTTTTATGAAACTTTGTTTGTTATTTCTCAAATAGCACTATCACGACATATGCTTTTCAAAGAGTCAGTAGAGCCGTCTCAGGCCATCATGGGCCTCTTGTTTTCAATGACAGACTTGTAGAATCAATATCAATTACAATTTCATTTAAAAGATGAAGAGAGTTTCTGTTGATTTCATTGAGGAATGGAACTAAAAAACTAACCACACTGTTTGAGTATGCAAAGAGGATCCATACAAGGATATATTAGGATTTTGTTTCATTCCTAAATGAAATCAACAAATACTCTCTTGCTAGCTCATAATTCACTATGTTGAAGCAAAATATGTAAAGATTGGTCAATAATTTATAAATTTCTTACATGACTACTTTTTGCGGAGTCTTACTTTCGTTTATCTTTTTAGATATTGATGAATGCGCTGACCTAACAGATAACTGTGATTCTGATGCAACTTGTACAAACACACCTGGTTCCTTCGAATGTGCCTGTAATTCTGGTTTTGAGGGAGATGGTATTACTTGCAATGGTAGGCCTTTTAGTACATATAACTCCATAATTGTAAAAATATAATACGAATTCTCTCATAAAAATTATTGATTAAGTAAAGTTTAACAAATGAAAAAAAGGAGAATCGTTACATAGGTATAAGGTAAAAGATACAATCTTACCGTATTAACTATTGTAAAACTTAAAAAGGATAGAAGTAAACACCTTTTTTTTAATTCGTAAAGCCTTACAGTTTTGATCATTTCGTAAAGTTTTGTAGCTTATAAACATGATTTACCTTCACATTATTTACATAGTAGAATGTAGTAGAATAGATGTCCTAGCTTCAGCAAAAGATTCGACAAATAATTACATTGGGTAATATTTGAGAAATGACTCATCACGCCCTTTTTTTACCCATTTACCTTATTATATTTTACTTATTTTTCTTATGGCAATTAAAGTAACTTATTTAGAACCATTGCGGTCCTCTTGTATATTTTAAAAGATGGAAAGATTTACTTGGTATAAGCTGTTGTCTTCTCAATAAGTATCCTCACATGATTCTGCAGATACAGACGAATGCATGGAAGATACACATAATTGTGATTCAAATGCAACATGTTGTAATACAGAGGGTTCATTCGAGTGTATTTGTAACCATGGATTTGACGGAGATGGCGTCACGTGTAATGGTGAGTTTTATTTTCGCATGCTTTTAACTTGTTGTCGTTTTTAGCTTTACTGACCTCATGTCAGAACAGCTATTGCAATACCGGTTTATCCGTCCGGCGTCCGTCTATCCGACCGTCTATTTATTGTTGCTTTCTAACGCTCTTGAGTCCACAGTTTTAATGCGATTGTCTTCAAACTGGTCAGAATGATAACACCATAACAAGGAAAATGGGCCTGATCCGTCAAGCGTTTGAGATAAAGGTGCAAAATGAAAATAATTGAAAAAATTAATTAGCAAATTCTCTTTAACGCTGTAAAGTCCAAAGTTTTTCATCCAATTGACTTCAAACTTGCTCGCAATGTTTGTTCTATCATAAGATGGTTCCTTTCGAAAATGGGCCGGATCCATCATGCGTCATGGGAAACTGGAACAAATCGAAATTAATGAAAAGCGTTATTGGAATGGAGCCTAATAAAGATTTAATGGCCACATTTATTTTGCTAATTATTGCCATTTATTAATATGCCAATTTACGGAAAAAAGGCGCCTGAATGTTTACTTCCTTGTTAACACTACTCCTTTATTTATAGATACTTTTCATGGAAAAGGGGTTTATTTCATATTCATGATATATTGTTTATACGATTTTTTCGTGCATGCAAGGATTGTGATGAAACTTGAACAAAATGTTTCTCATGTGACTATGGTCACAACTTTGCCATTTGCTGCAATTATGCGGCATCATGGAAAAAGGGGCCTTAAAGTTACTTTTCCTATCAACACAACACCTCCTTTATTCATGGATATATGTCCTTCATACTTTTCTTGTTAATATCTCAAATAGCACTATCAAGACATATGCTTTTCAAAGAGTCAGTAGAGCCGTCTCAGGCCCTCATTGGCCTCTTGTTTTCAATGACAAACTTGTAGAATCAAAATCGATTACAATTACAATTAAAAGATGAAGACAGTTTCAGTTGATTTCATTGAGCAATGGAACTAAAAAACTAACCACCCCGTATGAGTATGCGAAGTGGATCACTACAAGGATATGATTAGGTTTCTTGTTTCATTCCTCAATGAAATCAACAAATACTCTCTTATCATCTTATAATTTACTACTATGAAGCAAAAATTTATTAAGTTTTGTCACTAATTAATAGATTTCTAACAGGACTTCTTTTTGGGGGAATCTTACTTTCGTTTATCTTTTTAGATATTGATGAATGCGCTAATCTGACGGATAATTGTGATGGCCCTGCAACTTGTACAAATACACCTGGTTCCTTCGAATGTGCGTGTAACACTGGTTTTGAGGGAGATGGTATTACTTGTAATGGTAGGACATTCTTAGTTCAATATTGTTTAACATTAAAGTTTGGGCATATGCGTGACATTTCCAACAATTTGAAATGTTCGTGACGTGTAACATTGAGCTGTGTAGACAGCCACATTCTGTAAATTTAAAGATACCTGAATGTCTACAGATACTTTGAGACCTTATCTGTTTACTTAGCGCATAGGTAAGACTCTGATCAAACTGTGCTGATGCACAGGCTGGTCAGAGTCTTTACTTTGCGCCTATTTGGAATTGTTGAAAATCTCACTCACCGGCTCAATTAACATTACCGTTAATTAAATGAGATTTTTACCTTATTCTTGTTTACCATTGTCTTTTTCTCTGACTGTCTGTCTGTCTATTTGTCTGTCAGTCTCTTGGTCGGACAGTCAGTCTGTACATTGACAAAACGCCCCCCCCCCCTCCAAAGGAAAACAATAAATGTCATCAGTCAAGATCAAGGTCTAATTTTCAAGGCCATCAATTTCTAGCTCACCTGAGCACGAAGTGCTCAAGGTGAGCTATTTTGATCGTAAAATGTCCGTCGTCAGCCGTGCGTCGTCCACAATTTCTTTAAACATCTTCTACTCCTAAACCAGTGGGCCAATCTTAATGAAACTTGGCAGGGATGTTCCTTGTGTCAAGCTCTACCAAAGTTGTCAAATAAATGAAATCCACCCTTAACTTCCCTTTGTCCTTAACAAAAAGGGTGGAAATAGGAAAATCTTTAAAAATCTCCTTCATTGAAACCAGAAGGCAGACATCTTTCATATTTAATATGTAGCATCATAGTGGACCTCTACCAAGTTTGTTAATATCAAGACCCTGTGGTCATATTTGGGCTTTGCTCGGGCGCATCCCTTTTAGCTCTTCTGAAGACGGAGGGTAAACGAAGGGTAAAAAATGAAAATATTAGAAAATCTTCTCTTCTGAAACCAGAAGACAGACAGCTTTCATATTTGGTATGTATCATCATCTAGTGGACCTGTACTTAGTTTGTTCATATCAAGACCACAGGGTCATATTTTGGCTCCACCCCAGGTGCAACCCTTTTTACATAGAATCAAAGAGCGAAAATCTTTTAAAATCTTTTTTTCCAAAACCAGGGGGCACACAGCTTTCACATTTGGTATGTAGCATCATCTAGGGGCCTCTTCCAAGTTTGCACATATCAAGACCCTTGTGTCATATTTGGCTCCACTAAGGCACATCCCTTTTAGCTCATCTGAGCACGATCGGTGAAAATAGGAAAACCTTTAAAAAATCTTCTTGTCTGAAACCAGAAGGCAAACAGCTGTCATATTTAGTTTGAAGCATCATCTAATGGACCTCTTCAAAGTTTGTTCATATCAAGATCCTGGGGTCACATTTGGGCTCCACCCGGGTGCAACCCTTTTTACATAGAATCAAAGAACGAAAAGGCATATCAGTCTTGCTCTTTGCTGTAAACATTTCATGGTATTGATCTTATGTAGAAATTGTCTCCTTGTGATGTCCCAGGGATCAAATAGACTCAGATGAACGATCTTAGACCACCATGGTCCTCTTGTCATGATGAAAACTTTAAATCGACAATAACTTTTGATAGTTAAAGATACGGTTTTCAAAATTCATATGTACATTGTTTGTGAAAAGGCCGTCCTTAGGTGTCAGGTTCAAAGGAATAAGTCAAGTTCAAGACTAATCTGTTAGCACCATGTTCAAGATCATTATTCAAAGGCAAGATCATATGAAGGTCAAATTTGTTTAAAACTTTAGACCTTTACATTTACAATTTCTTCCAAAGTGTTAGTGATAAAACCCATCATGGTCTCACGTGCATTGCTGATGACAAAACATTTTAGTAGATATAGAAGTCAATTTCATCAGTCATTGCCAATGCCATTTGTTTTTTACATAAAACTTGATTTATACCATATTTCCTGCATCAAACACTTATCGTGGAGCCTAACCCACCTGTGATAGCTACTTTTATTTTCTTATCAAACACAAATCCATACTTTATTTTCATTATTTTGTTGTTGTGCAACTAAAAGCAACCTCTATTCAATGTAATCCGGACGGATTGTCAATAGATGGAAATAGATTAAGCTTAGGAACAGAACTTCCTTGTAAAAAAGCCTCCCCTGTCAAGTAAATTCCGTGTTGTAATCCATTAAGATTGTGTTTACTTGTGCATGTCAACAAGAACCGCTTAGGCCTACGTAATAGTTTTACATCCTAGCCGACGATATGTTGAAAAATTCGTCAAATAATATTTGAGTCTTGTAAAATATTTTTGTGGTCAAATGTGAAAGATATAAAATTTAGGTTTGTTGGACTTTGTAGTTGCTTCGATTACCATTTTCCTAATGTGCTTAGAATGAAAAAAGTACATGGGCGAAATCTTCAACATATGATGTTGAATATCATTTTTCATATATCGTTAAGTACAAATTACTGATTTTAGAAAATTCTACAAATAATTCTTGTACAGTACGAACTTTTTTCCTTTTTTGTTGTTGTTGTTGTTGTTGTTGTTGTTGCTGCTGCTGCTGTTGTTATGGTTTTTTTTTACCTTAGATTTATTATGATTCTTGTCCTAATTTCATTTATTTTCTCCATAACATTTTTCTAGATATCGACGAATGCAGTGAAAAAACGGACAATTGTGATATGAATGCCACGTGCACAAATACGCACGGCTCATTTACTTGTGCATGTAATCCTGGATTTTCAGGGAATGGAACGTCCTGTGACGGTAGGTCTTATCAAATGTTCAATCCTGCCTGTTTAGTTCGTTCTTACTATGAAACAATCTCCCGTCAAGTTATTCCGCGAAACATATAACGCCGTTTGCGAAATGACGTCAGCAAATTCATTATGACGTCATTTTCACAACGAAAATATAACGTTGATGCCCGTTCTTAGCTCATTTGCATAGTTATTCCACTAGTGTAATAACAACCGTGTAAAATCAAATCAATTCATCGGGGTTATTTCACTACTGGTCATATTATAAAATTTGACAAAAGTTACAGATTCCCGCAAAAGAGCTAACCTTCCAGGTCTACACTTAGTTGGTATGTGTGGGAAAATTCGTATTGAAGAGAATATTGTATTTATTTCTTATCTTAGCAATACTTTTTATATATATGATGTCATGCTCGACGGTGCAAAGCAATCTGGTGCGAAATGACGCGCTTTTAAGTAACAATCCTACAATTTCCACATTTTGCGTCATTTTTTAATTTAAGGAATAGGATAGGCGTTTTGAGTTTTCGTGAAAGATAAATAAATCCTTGATTAATTTAACACCGAAGTCTATATTTATTTTCGAAGCCTCAACACTTGTGAAAATACAATTTTTGGTCACTAAATTTAACATAACGCATATCGATCTTAAATTGAAAAGAAAATAAATAACCCCTGTATCGTTTTTCTTTTTCGTTTCCCTTTTTTCGCAAACAGGTTTGAGTAAAATCAACCGTAATATGGACATTTAACTCATATTCTCTTCATTCCTCTTCTGTGAAACCCTTAATGTGTCGCCCACCTAGTAAGGCTTAAGTGATTTTTAGTCTTAAATGAGGCCGGCATGAAACATGTAATCAAATATGGAAGAAATCATTTGTCTTTTTGGTGAAAAAAATCAAGCTAAAAAATTACCCGATTCCTTCATCCTTAGATAATTTCTCTGTTAAATTTTACATTTTCACAATATCTTTAATGCTTTTCGGTGGTTTATCAATGAATAATGGTAGATTATCATTTTTTATAAACCCACCGCTAACCAGTAAAATTATCGAAATCTAATACCCGCTTTCGATTATTTCCGATATTACCCGACATATTTGACGTCATCAAAGCGCCTAAAAAGTGACGTCATTATGAACGTTTCATAGCAATCACGAGCAAAGACGCACTTAAAAAGTTTCACGTTTTGTTTAATTTTTGAATTAAAGAAATAGATAATCGATAGTTTTTCGAGTAAGATCGATTGATATTTCAGTCTGTGAACAACAAAAACTATATTTCACTTGTTGTTCAACCACTCGTGAAAATTTAGCTTTCTTTGTTCATTGAATGAAATATTGCGATCTTACACTGAAACAAACAATTATTCTCTTCACCTTAAGATGTGGACGAATGCGCTGCCAAGACAGATAATTGTGATTCCGACGCGACTTGTACAAATACCGAGGGCTCTTTCAATTGTACCTGTAATCATGGATTCGATGGAGATGGTGTAGATTGTGACGGTAAGATTTGTGAAATAATATAATTTTTCACGTTGATGTGTCCAGGAATAAAGTCTGATGGAGGAGGGTAATTGCAGAACATAAAATGAGAGGGCGTAGTCTAAGGATTTTTCTTTGCATATAACTCCTCCCTCCATCAGACTTTATTCCTGGCCAAAACAACGCAAAAATGAAATTATATCCATCATAACACGATTACAATATTCAAATAATAGTCTAGGAGGCAAAAATTGAAAATTTCGATGCGTTCAACATACCTGCCAGAAAAGGTTTAACTGTAAAAATGGAAAGATCCATCATACTACAACACATTTAGGCACGTTGTAAAGTCAAATTGTGGTAGCAGTTTTGTGCTAGACGGCTATGTTTGAACCAACCCTCCACGAAAATATTCACAAGCCGTAATACCTCATTGTGCAAATGCCTGTCCAAATATCATTATCAAAACGACTTCTTGTAGCGTTTTCTAACTTATTCATTAAAGATTGGGAGAGAATAAAATGATAATTCAACCAATTAACAAAAAAATCGTTTAGTTTGTTATTTGTCTGCAAAAAATTACCCCACCCACCAAGATAACATGGACCTACAGAATTACTTCTATTTATCTAACTTTAAGTCTGGACAACCATCTTGTTGTATTTTTTGCCCTAACCATAGTATGCGGTTATAACAGTCTGTCATATTAAGCTTTTGGAGATACCAATTCCCAACAACAACAACAGTAATAACAGCAAAACCTTGCGCAATCGGATAAGGTGTTAGGATTATTACTCAGTTGTAACACATGCTGTCACACTTTCAATTAAATATTAACTGATTACATAAGCAAATTGAATTTTTTATTGAAGTTTATTTTAATACAAATGAAAATTAAATATCGATGCCTGTTTGTAGACTCACCCCCCCCCCCCCCCCCCGCCCCTAAAAAGCACGTCTTGTTTTTACTCGGCCTTGATCGTGAAGCCTAGTTTTTTCATATTTGACATGTAATACATGTAATACAGAATTGCTTTTGTTGGCTAATTACCGTCATATCATCTATAACTTACATTATAGTTCCAAAATACCACATAAAACAATCAATTTTTCACTGTGAATGAATACTAGGCCAATAAAAGAGAGACGTTGAATGCGGTTTATCGACATTAACTAGCCAGTCTTGGATTTAAGTGACTCCAGGTCAGAAATCTACTGGAGAAAGTAACTGTTAATGAATTTTCTATGGTCTATTAAATAAACAAACTGACCCTCAAATCATCCCCAGGAGACCTGTTATTTCTTCATGGTATGTTTACTGATAAGCCCAATGTGTAATTTGAGACACCCACGTAATGTGGCATTTTTATAGTAAATCAACTTGGAACTTTTTATCAGTTGAACTACTTGTTTTATAAAATTGGTTATTTTGCAATATACATACAAATAAATATAAGCAAATCTGTAAACCGTTCTCGTTCAAAAATTGGTTTGCAAATCCCCTCTAGATATAAGAAAAATATCTTTTAACATAGAGATTTTTTTTTTGGGGGGGGGGTAAATAAGTAAGTAAATAGATGTCGTAGATTTGTATACCATTTACAAACAGCATTTTCTTGTTGAGGTTTTATGTCATTTTCAATAGAACATTAAAAGACGCCACTTGGTACTTTCAGCTGTCTTACCCAAATTACACAAAATGCACAATTCTTCACTCATCCAAATTCAATGATTTTCAAGCGTAAATCCAGTTTGCGTTCAAATTGAAAAAAAGCAAAATATTGCAGAAAACAGTGAAAGAAAGAAATTGCTTGAGACAAGCAAATTTCTGTTTTTCATTAATGTTTTCCTACTTTTTTACCTTCAGTGCCATGTTTACATCTAGATACAGAAAAAGGTACAAAGCATTTAATACTTTCGAGAAATATGAGATTTTTTCTTGTTTATAAATAAGGAATATATATTTTTTTAGAAATGTAAATTAAGTCTATTGTCAATTTTTTGGTCAATTAGGTAGGTTTTCCTGGATAATGGGCAGTATGCTTTATATTATGTGTTACATTAATAATGTAATTATGATATATTAAAAATCTAAAGATTTTGATGTAAGCTCCATTGAACTCTTGGTTTATGATTTTTACAAAATTGTTTTAAAAGACGAAGAATTTTCTTTTTATTCATGAATATGTATGAAGCTGAAACGTAGAACACTGAAGTCTGAATCAATTGATAATCAAACCCTGTATTCATATAGTGTAATTAGGTTTAGAGTTTCATACCGCTATGAATTGAAAATAAATATGTGATCGTAAAACACTTATACCCACGAAATGGCTTCTGTAGAAGATTGAACTTGATATCTGACCTTGGCCTTGATGGATGACCTTGACCTTGAATGATGAGTTTTGATGAGAGGATCTTCATGCAAAGTATGAGCATTCACTCCTTAGTGTGTAAGTTACAGCAAAGTGTTTGGTTTGCAGGTTAATATTTCTAGACAGAAGGACAGACATCGGTAAAGCAATATGCCCCGGATCTTTCGATGTTGGGCATAAAAATACTATCTTCAAGCTTATTAATTTAGAATCATGAAGCAAAATCATCACAGTTTCCCCCATAAAAAAGATTTAAGATTTCTTTCAATACTACTTTGAGAACAAGATTATCAAATAAGCTGTGTACTCAAAATTGAACTATGAAACCAATTTGTCAGATAATCAGATTGCAGAATATGTATGAACACTCAGCAGGGTGTCCACAATGTGAGCAAAACAAAATTCCCTGACTTTTCCCTGACTAAAATCAAATTTGCCTGACTTATGTTTACCGTATTTTGCACATAAATTTATGAAAATGTTGTCCTCCCCCACCCCTACAGCGAACCCTTTTTACCCCTAACTTTACTAACTGTAACTGTATAACTATTTGTACAGATGTGTTTTCTTTTTCTTCATACATACACAATGCATGTTTTATGAACTTAACCTATAATGCTGGGTGTGGGTTTTGAAATAAGAAGCATGCCAAAATGGACAAAAACACGACCTTACATCATAGAAGCATGTATCTTAGTATACTGGACTGTTTTTGGTGTGCATAACAATGAATACTACTTATCACATTATTATTAATGTTATTGTTATTATCAGTATTAACATTAAAGCCAATCATGAAGAAACTGCCTTAGCCTTTATATTTTTTTTGTCTTTTTATCATTCATACACCAATTATTTCAAAATTCCCTGACTTTTCCCTGACTTTTGCTTAAACTGTAAAATGCCATGAACAATTCGAATTCCCTGACCTTCAAAAAATATGTTTTCCCTGACTTTTTCCCTGACCGTGAACACCCTGCACTGGTAAAATTAAATGATAAATGAAAGTTGGGTAAAAATTAACAATTTGATAGATTTTTGTATTTTATTGTGTTATTCTGGTCATTTCCTTTTCCGAATGACATATATGAAATATCAATAAATTTCATAGTATTTAACCATTTATGAAAATTTAATCCATCTATAAAAGGCATCATGTTTTCCACCCTGATGAAATGTTGTTTTTTTATAATGACAGGAGACCACAGATTATGTTACAATCTATCAAGTATGTATGGAAATGACGGCTGCCCATAAAAGTGATATTTTCCATTTGATCACATTATCTTTAATGGTTGATAAAAGATATCACAAGGCTCATCCAAGTAAAGTTTGGTTGAAATCAATCATTTAGTTTAAGGGTCGAACTGATTTTTTTTAGCTCGCCCAGGACGAAAGTCTCGGAAGAGCTATTGTCAAACCCTTGGATGTTGGCGTCAGCATCAGCATCGGTGTCAGGGTCCGCATAAGGTTAAAGTCTTTTATTTCTATCAATATTAATCCTAGAGGCTTTATATTTTACACAAACACTCATAAGGGTATAGGCTTTAATTAAGACAAGCACCCATGTCAAAATGACCTTGAGACAGTGACCTTGACCCTTTCAAAACAACCTTAAATCAAAAACTTTAACAAAAAAATTTTAACCAAAAAAACTTTGCTTATATTTCTGAATGCTATACCTAGGGAAATCATTACTTCATATATGCATTCACTATGTGATGTGCTTACTCCAGAGACCAAGTGCCTTGACATTTTGCCCTTGATCTTGATATTTTTTGGACTTTAAGCGAAAAAACTTTAACCTTGCTTATATTTTTTGAATGATTTTACCAAGGAACATCATTACTTCATATACACACTCACTAGGTGATAGGCTTTCACTTGTTACCAAGGTCCTTGATATTTTGACCTTGGCCTTGACTAATTATGGACTAAGAAAAACTTTAACCAAAAAAAATTAACCTTACTTATATTTTCTGTTTGTTTTACCTAGGGAAATCATAACTTCATATACAAACTCACTAGGTAATGGGCTTTCACAAGATACCGAAAGCCTTGACATTTTGACCTTGACCTTGTCCTTTCATGGACTTAGAAAAACTTTAACCGAAAACTTGAACCAAAAAACTTTAACATTGCTTATATTTTTGAATGATTTTACCAAGGGACATCATTACTTCACACTCACTAAGTGTAAGGCTTTCACTGGTAACCAAGGTCCTTGACATTTTGACCTTAACCTTGACTATTTATGGACTAAGAAAAACTTTAACCAAAAAAAAAATAACCTTGCTTATATTTTCTGTTTGTTATACCTAGGGAGATCATAACTTCATATACACACTCACTACATGACAGGTATTCACCAGAGACCAAGCTCCTTCATCTTTTGACCTTGACCTTTTATGGACTTTGAAAAACTTTAACCAAAAACTTTAACCTTGATTATATTTTCTGAGAGCTTTTACCTAGGGACATCATAACCTCATACAAAAACTTACCAGGGGATAGGTTTTCACCAGTAACAAAGGTCCTTGATAATTTAACGTTGAACCTTTAGGTACTTATAAAAACTTTAACAAAAAAACTTAAACATTGCTTATACTTTCTGAGTGCTTATACCAATGGCAATAACTTTACTTTTGTCTTACTTATAAATCAGACTGATATATATTAGATTATGGACTTTTATTTAAGTATTTAAGTAAATAAGTGTTTTTGAGAGTCACATGCTGGCAAAGAAAGATCGACGAATAACATATTTTTCATCAAATCATAATACATTTTTCTCGGAATATTCCAAAGAAATTTGGTTGATATCGATCAAGTTCTGAGAAGATGATTTTCAAAGACGTGTCCATTATGTAACATATTGAGAAATGACCGCTGCCCATAAAAGACATATTTTCATATGACATCAATATTTTTTGTCGACTGATAAAAGCTTGCTAAAGGATCATTCCAGTGAAATTTTGTTGATATCTTTTTCTTAGATTTTGAGAAATATCACATATTTCCATAAATGGAAATTAGCCATGTCCATAAAGCCTTTACTTGTTTTTCATTTGATAAAAAAAATATAGAACAACTTGAGAGAGGGTCACAATAGGATCAATCCTGTGAAGTTTGGTTAAAATTCATTCAATAGTTTTGTGAGAAGATTTCTAAAGAAAAAGTTTCGACTTGACTCACAATAGACACAGTGCCATGACAATAGCTCCAATGGAGCTAAAAACTACTGCTAACTCCTTAAAAGAAGGTGATCAGCAATCATATGTATTTATATGCAACAGTACAAACCTCTTTACTCAAAGTAAAGAGAGGGGTCTAGGGTAATGCCAATTGAAAATGAACTTTTTTTCAATTTTTAGCTCCACTGGCTGAAAGCCACTGGGGCTATTGTCATGGCGTTGTGTCCGTCGTGCGTCCGTCCGTGCGTCAGTGCGTCCGTTCGTAAACTTTTACTTTAAAAATCTTCTCCTCAGAAACTACGGGATGAATTTCAACCAAACTTCACAGGAATGATCCTTGGGTGACCCTCTTTCAAAGTTGTTCAAGAAATTTTGATCCAATGAAAAACATGGATTTAATGGGCGTGGCTAATTTCCAAATATGGTAAAAAGTGAGTTTTCTCAGATTCTAATTGATGGATATCAATGAAATTTTACATGAATGATCCTTGTGTGACCCTTTATCAGTCTACAAAAGATTATTAAAATCAGATGAAAAATATGCATTTTATGGGCGGAGGTCATTTCTCTATATGTTATATAGTGGAAACTTTCAAAATAATTTTCTCAGAATGTAAGTGATGGATATCAACCAAATTTCACTGGAATGATCCTTGAGTGACCCTTTATCAGTCTACCAAAAATTATAGTGATCGGATGAAAAATATGTATTTTATGGGCGGAGGTCATTTCTCTAATGTTATATAGTGGAAACTTTGAAAATCATTTTCTCCAAAACTAAATGATGGATATCAACCAAATGTCACTGGAATAATCCTTGAGTGACCCTCTATCAGTCTACCAAAAATTATTGTGATTGGATGAAAAATTTGCATTTTATGAGCGGAGGTCATTTCTCTATATGTTATATAGTGGAAACTTTGGAAATCATTTTCTCAGAATCTAAATGATGGATATCAACCAAATGTCACTGGAATAATCCTTGAGTGACCCTCTATCAGTCTACCAAAAATTATTGTGATTGGATGAAAAATATGCATTTTATGGGTGGAGGTCATTTCTCTATGTGTTATATAGGGGAAACTTTGAAAATCATTTTCAACATCAGTAGAATCCAAAATATTTAAAAATCTAGTCAAAACTATTACTACTTTACAAGAATTTCAAGCCTGTGGAGCGACTCAAGCCATTCATGGCTTTCTAGTTACCTATGTTGTTGGAACTCATTTAAATGGTCCTAATTAGACAAATGTAATGAATATACATAATACACATCTTTATTGCACTATAATCAGAATATTTAAATTTGAAAATTTATCTGTAGCTCTAATTGTTGCAAACATAAAATCAGTAGAATTGTAACACTGATAAGAACGCATGGATGATTTCCTGTTATCAGTTTTACTGATCTATAGTAGCCAGAATGTTTATACTGCCCTCATGCTGTGAAACTCTCCAAGAATGCCATAATGACCGTCACAGTGATTATGAGAACAGATTTTATCTCGGTGCTGCAAAAGCACCATTCTGACCACATAAATGTATGACTGTAGCGGACTGTGAGCTTGTTTTATGAGAAAAATATCATATAAGGTAATGAATTTGGCATGGGATTGGATGAATTGATTGTAGAACACGAGTTTGCATGCGATAAAAGAGAAAAGTTTAACCAACCGACATACCCGTTATCTGTTTGGTTGATGAAACGGAAAAAAGCTTCATCTTTATTTGCACTTAGTTGAGTGATCGTAGATTCAGTATGTATGAACGTCGAATAATAATTTATCAATAGTAATAATAATAATAATAACTTTATTGAGGTAAAAGAGTATAGAACATGGTATAATAAGAATAACATTACAACAATAATGCATAAATTACATTAGGAAAAAAAGAACCATGTTATGCGCCCCATTACCAAGGATAGCACAAAAAAGAAGAAGTTTGAATCTTCTTATTTCCATTGTGGTCCTGGGATATGGAGGCATGACACTGAAAGTCATGTTTATAATTTAATAATTTAAGATATGAATTTGTATCAAATTAAAAGAAAGAATACAATAAAATATTTCACATTTGAGTATCACAGACAAAAGTATCACACTTCAAACAGTAATAGAAAATCATGCTTATCACAGTGGCTTACTATACAGTTATAAAAAGCAGTGGCGTACTTTAAAGTTATAAAAAAGCATGTCTTTAAAACAATCACCTACATAAGAAAGGGGGTCACAAAGATGTAATATATTTTAATAAAATTGACGAAAGGATCCTAAAGAGGTATATTATAATATGTCCATAGTAATTTAGTGATAAACAAATAAGGCAACCAGATTAAATGAAATATTCCTGCAATTATGAGTTTGTATGAAGCGGGAAGGTAAGAAAGGATAATGCCTCAAAACTAACGGCCTAGGAGCTCAAAGACAGTAATAGTAAAGGGAAGAACAATAAGATAACGCATCAGACAACACCGTAAAAAGAGAAGACATGTTACTTGTGGTTTTATGCAAAACTTAACTTTGGAGCATATAGTCGCCGGTCTATGTGCGAGTCCATCCTTCTGCCTGTACGTCTTTTCGTCCGACGTATATCTCTACACCACCTTGGCCAAATTGGGTAAAACACAACTCTTCTCACGTGATTTGCTGATTACAAAACATCTCAGAACATACATTAGTCAATGTCATCTGTCAATGCCAAGGTCATTTATTTTTGACATATAACTTGGTTCATACCATAATTTCTGCATCGTGGAACATTACCCGTCTGTGACGGCTACTTTCTTTTCTTAACGACTGCTATTTCCAACCTAATTTTCAATAATTTATTTTCCTGAAGCCAAAAGCAAACCTATATTCAATGTAATCAGGGTGGATTGTCAATAGATAAAGATTAGGAACAGAACTTCCTTGTAAAAAAGCCTCCTTGTAAAGTAAATTCCGTAGTGTAATCCATTAAGATTGTGTTTACTTGTGCATGTCAACAAGAACCGCTTAGGCCTACGTAATAGTTTTTCATCCTAGCCGACGATATGTTGAAAAATTCGTCAAATAATATTTGATAGTCCTGTAAAATATTTTTGTGATCAAATTTGAAAGATATAAAATTAAGGTTTGTTGGACTTGATAGTTGCTTCGATAACACCATTTACCTAATGTGTTTTCAATAAAAAAAAAGTACATGGGCGAAATCTACAACATATATTGTTGACTATCATTTTTTATATATCGTTAAGTACAAATTACTGATTTGAGAACATTCTATAAATAATTCTTGTACAGTACGAACTGGTTTTTTTTGTTTGTTTGTTTTTTTGTTTGTTTTTTTTTTTTAAATTAGATTTATTATGATTCTTGTTCTAGTTTCACTTATTTACGCCATGCCATTTTTCTAGATATCGACGAATGCAGTGAAAATACGGATAATTGTGACTCGAATGCCACGTGTACAAATACGCATGGCTCATTTACTTGTGCATGTAACCCTGGCTTTACAGGGAATGGAACTTCTTGTGACGGTAGGTTTTATCAAATGTTCAATCCTGCCCTTTTAGTTCGTTCTTACTATGAAACAATCTCCTGTAAGTCGTATCAAGCAGGTGAAGTAAATAGTTAATTGAATCGATGCAAGCCCTAGTTTTCTCGATTTTTGAAAGAAGTCACCTTCAAAAACACAAAAAAATATCCACATGATTTAGGATGTGTTCTAATTTTAATTGTTTGCTTGATTTATCTGAAACGGCACTACCAAACCACATGGACTGTCAAATTCGGAATAAAAACAGATCAAGATCAAACAAACAAACAAAAACAGTAAATCTTAACTAAGATTGAGTTTTTATTGGAGTTAGTTAGAATTAAATCTTGTAGAATATGAAAGACATGTCCTCAAATTTTGAAGAAATCATATTTTGTTCGATGGAAGATTTCATTTTGATAAACTAACCGCCTAACCAGTAAAATTATAAAAATCTAATACCCACTTTCGTTTATTTCACCATATCTGACGTCATCACAGCGGAGCCCAAATAATAACGTCATAATGAACGTTTCATAGCAATCACGTACAAATGGCACGCTTAAAGAGAATCCGTCCGAAAACTTTCACGTTTTGTTTATTTTTTGCATTAAAGGAATAGAATTATTGGTTATTTTTCAAGTAAGATCGATTGATATTTAATTTAATGAAAATAAAAGCTAAATTTTCATTTGTAGCTCAAACACTCCTGAAAAAATAGCTTCTTTGTTCATTAAATGAAATATTGCGATCTTAAACTGAAACAAACAATTATTCTCTTCACCTTTAGATGTGGACGAATGCGCTGCCAAGACAGATAATTGTGATTCCGATGCGACTTGTACAAATACCGAGGGCTCTTTCAATTGTACCTGTAATCATGGATTCGACGGAGATGGTGTAGATTGTGACGGTATGATTAATAAAATCGGAGATTTTAAACCAAAATTAGATGTTAATTTTTTTTTATCTTTTTTAAGAATGGAGTATGAACAGTAAATTCTGAAACAATTATTCGAATTAGAATATCCATATGTGAATTAAATATATATACTTGCAATTAGAATAAATCAGTAATATTTTAACAGCTCTTAACTTCCATTATCGATCCGTCCTAAAGTCAAAATTTCTCATTTGAAGGTTTTAAGAAAAATCCTTGTACTGTACGAACTATTTTCACTATTTTTTAATTTATATAAATTTGTGTCCTTTTTTACCAATTTAAAAGAAAATATTTCTATGGATACTTTATCTAATTGAAAATTCAATTTCAATTCAACCAATTCAAGGCACATCTTATTTCTAGATATCGACGAATGCAGTGGGGATACAGATAATTGTGACCCGAATGCCAAATGTACAGATACGCACGGTTCATTTACTTGTGAATGTAATTCCGGATTTACAGGGAACGGAACGTCCTGTGACGGTAGGTTTTATGAAATGATTAGCGGCTATACGCGCTTTTATGAACACATGCCTTTACAACAGTTGGCGAGTGTCACGTGTCGTTCATTATTTTTGTAGAAAAAGTCACCACATCCTTACCCTTCCAGCCGATTTCAGCCAAATTTTGCCTAGGTTCCCTTAGTTGCTACCTTTCATAAAGCTTTAATTTACTTAAATCTGTGAAAAGTTGGGTTTTCATTGTATAAAAGTGAAAATACCAAAACCAACTTTATTGAATTCCTCTTTGTTAGAAAAATGAAGGCCAAGAGTTTTTACATTGGACATGCAACATCAGCCCATATATGTCTGTAAACTATTAAATAATGTCTTATTTGTCAAAGAATAATTCTTTTGCCTTATAAGCATCTTTATCTTTCTTCAATTTTTAAAGCGTAATCCAAGATTGCGACTTGAAATTATTGAAAAGAATATTTTTGGTATCAATATGCGAAATTCGCAAGGGCCGAGGACGATAGAAAATGACGAAATGCATAATTCTAGGAATAAAAAGGTTAAAGTCAATGTAATAAATAGAATAATCAACTGGCTATGTCTGTTTTGGAAAATATTTCACTCGAATACCATATTATACTGTAAGAAAAAAAACTCGTTCTTCGGACTCGTTTTTTAACGCCTCTCAAAAATGACGTCGTTATAAACGTTTATAGCTATCCCGTTCAAAATGGCGCGCTTAAAGAGAATTTGTCCTGAAAACTTTCAGGGGTTGTTTATTTTTGCATTTTCTTTTTCGAGTGAGATCGCTTGGACGCAGCGCACGCTATTGGGTACGTCTATGTAATGTCAAAACTGCGAAAAACTTTCCCGACGTTTGCCGCTGCGTTAGTGAACATATTTACAGAATTTTTACGGTGAAGAATATCATAGCCACCTTTATTGTTATTCTAAGTTTTAATTGGAAGGAATGTTCTTAATCGACAAACAATTTTGGCATCTTGTGTTAGAAAAATGCTTTTTATTAGGTAACATATTGATTTCCACCTTAAACCACGTAACTACAGCTCGAATCAATTACGATGTATGAAAATAAAACATCAAATTATATTTTCATTTTAATAATTTCATTATATTTTATCACAATCTCCTGTAGGCGCGGGTTATCCGTTACTTCTAATCACATTTAACGTCATAAATCAGCAGCGTGACATTCGACCTCCACACGCAAAAGTGATTGTCACAGGTTTAATATTGTAAGAAAAGAGATCAAATTTCATCTACAAAATCTATGAAAAAACAATATTTCATATTTACAATAATTTCGAAATCGAGTACCCCTTTTTGTTTTTTTATTGACCGTACGAAAAGCCGAAATTTACAAATGACGCAAAGTTTTACAAGCGTGACATTTTTTCCCCACATCGTTTTCTGGAAATAAAATAAAAACTACTGAATTTAATTCTTGCAAATTCAATCTTCGCAAATTATACAAAAAATGATTTTTACACAGTAAAATATTTTAAATTTGTAATGAAAAATAAAGATATACAGATCACCAGTTATCGGGGCAAAGGGCGTAACGCTTGTAATTTTCGTAATCTTACATCTTCATAGCCAAGGTGATAAAGCTATCCATGACTTTGTTTTTCAACTTTCTTTCGATTTGCCGTTGTATCATTAATACAAGTCACTTTCGACATAGCTCGAGGTAATTTCCAACGAAATACGTCGTCAGGATTAACAAAATCCTATTGTATAATCTACATGTAGAGAAAACACGTGTTACATCTTACATGCAAATTTTAGCTGAACGTCGCAATTATTCCTCGTTTAAATTTTCATAATGTCGTTCTTTCGAATTTGAAAATGAAACTCGATTATACAGAATTTGATTATGAACATTTTGATATATATCACTTGAGAAGATAAATCACATGAACTAATATAGAAACGTCATAACTGCAGAGATACCGCAAAATTCTAAACGTACCCAATAACGTGCGCTACGTCTTGATATTTCATTTTGTGAACAACAAAAGCTTAATTTTCAATTGTTGCTCAAACACTCGTGAAAATATAGCTTTCTATGTTCATTTAAAGAAATAATTCGATCTTACACTGAAACAAACAGTTATTCTCTTCATCTTTAGATATGGACGAATGCGCTGCCAAGACGGATAATTGTGATTCCGACGCGACTTGTACAAATACTGAGGGCTCTTTCAATTGTACCTGTAATCATGGATTTGAGGGAGATGGTGTAGATTGTGACGGTATGATTTACAAAAAAATCATATCGGAAATTTTAAACCAAAATTAGATATTTAGTTATCTATTGATGTAATTTATTTAAGAATGGAGTATGAACAGTAAATTCTGTTACAAATATTCGAATTAGAATATCCATATGTGAATTAAATATAAATACTTGCAATGAAGACATATCAGTATAATTTTAACAGCTCTTAAATTCCATAATGCATCTGTCCTAAAGTCAAAATTTTCTCATTCGAAGATTCTAAGAAAAAGTCCTTGTTATGTACGAACTGTTTTAACGATCTTTGATTTACATAGAATTGTGTCCTTTTTTACTTATTTAAAAGAACATCTTCCCATCTAATTGAAATTCTTTTTCAATTCAACCAATTCAAGACATTCCTTATTTCTAGATATCGACGAATGCAGTGAGGATACCGATAATTGTGACTCGAATGCCAAATGTACAAATACGCACGGCTCATTTACTTGTGAATGTAATTCCGGATTTACAGGGAACGGAACGTCCTGTGACGGTAGGTTTTATGAAATGATTAGCGGCCATATTAGCTTTTATGAACCCCTGCCTATAAAACAGGTGGCGAGGGGACACGTGTCGTTCGTTTTTTTCACAAATTTGTAGAAAAGGTCACCACATCCTTACCCACATTCTTGCCGAATTCGGCTTCGTTTCCCTTACATGTGACCTTTTATAATAGCTTTACTTTGCTTAAATCTGTGGAAAAAAGGTGGTTTAATTATAAAAAAGTGAAAATTTTAAAACCAAATCTATGGAATTCCTCTTTTTTCGAATGTCAAGGCCAAGAGTTTTTAAATTGGACATGGAATATCAGCCCATATATGTCTGTAAATTATAAACTTATGTCTTATTTGTCAAAGAATTTTCTTTTGGCCTCTGAGCATCTTTATCTTTCTTCAACTTTTAAAGCGTTATCCAAGATGGCGACTTGAAATTATTGAAAAGAATATTTTTGGTATCAATAGTGAAAATTCGCAAGGGCCGAACACGATAGAAAATTACGAAATGCATAATTTTAGGAATAAAAAGAGATTTAGTCAATGTAATAAATAGAATAATCAACTGGCTTTGTCAGATATAAAACTTTAAACTTTATTAAACTGTAAAAAATAAAGATCGTCCTTCGGACTCATTTTTTAACGCATTAAACGCATTCTCGTGAAATATTTTTCTTATTAGACATAACAAGTTGATTATCCTCTATTTATTTTTTATTGTAGATTATCATTTTGATGAACTAACCGCCTAATTAGTGAAATTATCAAAATTGTATACCCGCTTTCGTTTATTTCACCCTATCTGACGTCATCACAGCGGAGCCCCCAAATAATGACGTCGTTATGAAAATTTATAGCAATCCCGTTCAAAATGGTGCGCTAAAGAGAATTTGTCCTGAAACTTTCACGGGTTGTTTATTTTTGCATTTTCTTTCGAGTAAGATCGCTTGATATTTCATTTTGTGAACAACAAAATCTTAATTTTCAATTGTTGCTCAAACACTCGTGAAAATATAGCTTTCTATGTTCATTTAAAGAAATAATTCGATCTTACACTGAAACAAACAGTTATTCTCTTCATCTTTAGATATGGACGAATGCGCTGCCAAGACGGATAATTGTGATTCCGACGCGACTTGTACAAATACTGAGGGCTCTTTCAATTGTACCTGTAATCATGGATTTGAGGGAGATGGTGTAGATTGTGACGGTATGATTTACAAAAAAATCATATCGGAAATTTTAAACCAAAATTAGATATTTAGTTATCTATTGATGTAATTTATTTAAGAATGGAGTATGAACAGTAAATTCTGTAACAAATATTCGAATTAGAATATCCATATGTGATTCAAAAATAAATTCTTGCATTTGAAATATATCAGTATAATTTTAACAGCTTTTAATTTCAATTATTCGTCTGCCCATGTGTCAAAATTTCTCACTGGAAGATTCTAAGAAAAAAATCCTTGTTTTGTACGAACTGTTTTGTCTATCTTTGATTTATATCAAATTGTGTCCACTTTTTTCCAATTTAAAAGAACATCTTTCTATGGATACTTTATCTAATTGACATTCTATTTCAATTCAACCAATTCAAGACATACCATTTTTCTAGATATCGACGAATGCACAGAGGATACGGATAATTGTGACCCGAATGCCAAATGTACAGATACGCACGGCTCATTTACTTGTGAATGTAATTCCGGATTTACAGGGAACGGAACGTCCTGTGACGGTAGGTTTTATGACATGATTTGCAGCTAAATGAAGTTTTATGAAAGCCTGCCTATAAAACAGTTGGCGAATGTCACGTGTCGTTCGTTGTTTTTTACCAATTTGTAGAAAAAGTCACCACATCCTTACCATTCGAGCCATTTTCATCCATATTTGGCTTAATTTCCCCTAGTTGTTACCGTTCATAATAGTTTGAATTTGTTTTTAATCTGTGAAAAATTGGGTTTCCATTGCATGAAAGTGAAAATTCTAAAACCAAATCTATTGAATTCCTCTTAATTGGATTTTTAAGGCCAAGAGTATTTACATTGGGCATCATGGATCATCAGCTCATATATTTCTGTGAATCATTATCATTATTATTTTAACAAAATAGATATTTTATTTAGAATATCGACTTAAACACGTTATGGTTCATCGTCGAAATACAAAACATTGTACATGGCATACGTGGGAACGAACAAAACTAACAATATATTTGACAATGTAAAAGTGGAAATAATGGATTTCGTAGAGTTCCCGTTAATAGTTCAAATAGTTACATTATTAAATAATGGTTTTTTTGTCACCTCGGCCTGAGATTCGACAGACAGGCGTCAGAATCTGACTGATGCTGAAGGAGAGAAAATGTGTTTTAAACAATATCTCCCTTTGTAGCTGACCCCATTTAATTTATGGCAACCAAAGATAAAATTATAAATAAATTGATTAAAAATATTGAGCAAGAAAGCCTGCTGTCGTTTTATTTAACATGGACCATCAGGTTATAGACTTGCATACGATTCCTACTTTTCATGGCCCCAGGGCCAACTACACTCTAATTTCAAAACTTGTACATTTGGCTCGTTTATGTCAACAAACTTTATAATATCAGCTTTTTGAATATCATCTTTTCTAGATGTCGACGAATGTGCTGATCTGACCGACAATTGCGATTGTAATGCAAATTGTACAAACATCGCGGGTTCCTTTAACTGCACGTGTAACTCTGGTTATGCTGGAGACGGCGTTATTTGCGAAGGTTTGTATTGCCTGCCACTGCTCCTTAGTTGATTATCGAAAAAATATTGAGTGCAATTAAAGGGAGGTAAACCAATATAGCTATTTTTGTTCAAGCTGAACAAAATTAGCTATGTTTATTACCTCCCTTTAATAAAATATACGTAATTGTTTTGTTTGTGTGTCTTCATGAAAATTTAAACACTTAAAAAACCACACAAGCAAATAATGCGGTGGAATAATTATATCAATTTTATTTGAAGGTTGCCGGTTTTGGTCGATTTCGAAATGTTTCTAAAGACTTTGAACGTTTTTGGTCGATTTGGGTGAGTGTTTGGAGTGAATAAATGGAGCGCTGAGTGAGCGATTTAGAATGATTTTAAACGGAATAATTGTCAATTTCACGATGCAATTACCTGTACCATTTGTTTATCTCAACACCAAACCGGTGTATTTTCTTATATATTATATCCTGCTTTCGTTAATTTAGTACTCTTTGACATTATCAAAATCGGATTCATTGAATATATGACGTCCTAACGTTGCCTAGTAATCACGTGCAAAGTTAAGAGAATTTACTCCAAGATTTTAAAACAACATCTAATTTTTGCGTTTCTTTTGTGTGAAGTCGATTAATCTTCCATTTCACGATTCTTTGGAAACATCAAATTGTAGTGCAATTTAAATCACTCATTGATAGATTGTGGATCAATAGGAGATTCGAAGTGTTCGATATTTACTAAGTGTTTATTCTGGAAGTGAATTCCCTGAATAATTCTGTGTGTTGATTACTAAACGAAACTTACATTTAAACCGGAGCAACATACACAACATACACAAGAACGCCGTTTCTTTGGATAATAAACCCTAAAGTGTTCAACGAAAAAAGTCCCTGGCCAATATAATCCTACACAAGGCAGCTAAACGGGCACAAAAAACCAATCACGTCAAGATGTTGCTATGCGAAAAAAGTCCAATTCCAAAATTCTGTCTCATTTTTGCGTTTAGTTAAGAATAATAGACCGCTTACGCGCAAGAACGATTAAACTTTTATCTCGTGAACAATAAAAGCTATATTTTCAAGAATTGCTTCGCAACTCGTGATAATATAGCTTATGTTTTTCACGAATTGAAAAAAAAAATAATCGATTTATCGCTGAAACAAACCTTTATATGTTTCCAGACATCGATGAATGCAGCGACAACACCGATAATTGTGATCTCAATGCTACATGTACAAACACTATTGGCTCCTTCGAATGCACGTGCAACGAAGGGTTTGAGGGTGACGGAGTCAACTGCACGAGTAAGTCTTATTATTTCACAAATAAATAATTTAGACCATAGATATCGCCTCGTTCACTTATAGAATGACCTGCGTTCAGGTTCACAAAACGATGAAACAGTTTTCCAATTATACCCCGCTTTGAACGTGCACTTCTGTGCAAAGCGGGGTATAATTGGGAAACTGTTTGCGCCGTTTTATCATCCTGAACGCAGGGCTGGTTCTTCTAAATAATCAGTCAAAGAATTCAGTATTGTACATGATTATGTTAAACATGTGAGAAATGTAACTACGCTTTGCATGTTTTCTCGCGCAAAAGGCGGAATACAATGTTTATTTGCAAACCCTTTCTAGCTCCTGAACGTGGTGAATAGGCAGAAAATTAAAAAAAAATGGGTGTTACTGTTATAATTGTTATTACAGTATACAACATCTTGAAATTAAAAACTTAAATGCTTTTGATACATGTATGATTTTGGAATGGAATTGAGTGAGTGTTAGGGTCTAGTTTTTTGTGGGAATTCAAAGGATGAAATATAATATTTTTTAGTGATATTCTATTTTATCTTATAACTATACAAATATCCGTGTGATAACATCCCGTATGATATTTTCTTATGATATCACATAGTTATTTTTAGAACAACAATATAATGCGGTTATTTTCAGAAACTTTCATTTCAGTTAGAAACACCGATGAAAATAAGACAAGTAGAGGTTATAAGATAAATATAATACATACTTAGTGTATTGTATGAAAAAATATCCAACTCGGTTGTGAGAATTGATAATTATCTCGGCAGAGCCTCGACAATGATCAATTCTCCCAACCTCGTTAGATATTTTTTCTCATACAAAACACTAAGTACGTATTATATATACCTCCCTTTAAACAAAACTACGCATTTTTCTGTTTGTGTGTCTTCACAGTCTAACCAGACGCTTCGAAATCCACACAAATGAAAATAAATCGTGGACAAATTTGATGAGGTTGGAGGAAATGCCGATCGTTTTGAACGCTTCGATGTGTTTTTAAGCGATCTCGAATGGTATTGAATGAGATTTTGGAATGAATGAATGTAGGGCTGAGTGAGGAATTAAGAATGATTCTGAACGGAACGAGTGTCAATTTCACGATGTTCGTAACTGTACAGCTGGTATATGTAAATCGTAAGTCGTATAACAAATGAACTTTTGACAATTTCTTTAATGCTTTTTTGGTTGTTTATCGAGAAATAACGGTAGATTATCACTTAATAATCTCACCGTAAAAGCAGTGAAATTATAAAAAACTTATACCCTGCTTTTGTGCATGTCATCCTATCTGACGCGGGGCGAAATAAGTGACGTCATAATGAACGTTGCATAGCAATCACGTGCAAAATGACGCGCTTTTCGAAAATTTGTCCTAGTAATTTCACATTTTGTCTCATTTTTCAATTAAAGAAATAGAATACTCATTTGTTTTTCGAGTAAGATCGATTAATATTTCATTTCGTGAACAACAAAAGATATATTTTCACTCGTGACTCTGCCACTCGTGAAAATGTAGCTTCTATTGTTTACTCAAAGAAATATAAATCGATCTTACACTGAAACAAACGATTATCCTCTATATCTTTGATTTTTTCTAGGAATAGATAGTAGTGAATCAGACGGTGACGATAGCGCCGGTGATGACAGCGGAATTGGCGGCGACGACAGCGTTAACGTCGGTGAAGATGACGGAAACGCTGGTGATGACAGCGGAAATGCTGGTCAGGATGACGGCAACGGAAGTGACGACGGATCAAACGAAAGTGACGACGCAGGAACCGAAAGTAACGAAAATCGAAACCGCTTCATGAACTGGAGATGGTGGTAGAAACCAAAATAGTGGATCTTATCAACTTGAAGCTGATGGCTAATTGTCACATTTTTGTGACCGATTTTCTTCACGATTCTGGGACTCGTTTTACTTAACATCTTATTAAACATTAATCGTATGTCAAAATCACAAATTCTTACTGAATCCTTTGACGTTCGTAGCCATTAGAATCGCCTCATTCAGACGATTGTAATGGATCCTACAGCGTAAGATTCAACAATAAAAATCTTTCAAGAACTTCCTATTTGTCAGAGATTTTTTCGTAAGATGAAGGGACTTTTTATAATGATCGCTTAAATAAAAGAAGCCGCCTAATAGACATGGTCGTTCGAGCAATATCGGATAAAGGTCTACATGGATTTTCATTCAAATTAGGGAGACGATCATGACAAGAATAAGTAGTCTGTAAAAAGTATGTAGTTAATAGCCATTCTCTGTAAGCATTTACACTTTTACATAGTGAGTGTGGCACGCCATGTCTCGGATTTACTTGAAACTTGTTTGATTATCAGACCTTATTGCCCTTATGAGTAAATAATAGTTTTTTTGTCAATTTGTTTTTAGGTTGCCATGGAAACAAATCTAAAAGTTTTTTGATAAAAATGGCAAATATAAGCATGAAAATAGGCATTTTTCGAGCATTGCTATCTTGCTTATTTAAAGGTTTACAAAAAATAATCTTTCTATTATAAATTGTTTTATCCTTACTCAATCATTTGCACTTTTTAAATTTATTTCAATTATTTGTTATATTCGATGCTTTACCACATTTAGGTGGGTGGGGTAAGACATTTTTTGAAAATGTCATATTTTGGCAATTTCTTGAAGCATTTTTGAAAAAATGCAGCTAGTTTGAATTTATGTGTTCCTACTAAAGAATAAATCAACCATCCCTCTATCATAAAAAAGAAAAAACATATTGGGCCTTTGTCTGTAAAGGTGGTTACTATGGTAACCAGACAGGCACCGTCAAGTAAAAATTTTAGTATTTTTCTATGTATTTTCTTCTTAAATACACATTATTTGCTCAATATAACTGTATTTTTTGATATTCATGTTTGGTAGGTATATAGATGTCATCAATGATAGTCAGCCAGAAGTCTTTCACTTAAGGTCAAGGTCATTTGTTAACCATTTTTGCACAATTTTTTGAAAAAGAAATAAAAAACCAGTCAAGATTTTATAACAATTTATAACAATAATAAGTTTAAATTTTTAAATTAGCTAAATTGTTAACAGAATGAATTAATAATTGCGAAATATTGACTGTACATTTGTTATGTCTATCCGCCATTTTGGATTGTTGCTATGGGATCAAAGGGAAGTAACTCTAAAATAGACTACAAGACTAAATTTAAGAAATTACACCATTTTTTCAAATTATAATTCTAAAATTATACCACATGAAAACAATATATTCTGATTATTAAAGGAATATTTATTAATTTATCTTTCAATTAATATGGACATGTACTGTAAAATCTTTTGCATTGAATTATTGTAACCTCCTGAAAACAGGGATATTTCATGTATATTATTGCCATTTTTAAGAGTATGCAATTTTCAATCGAGAATTGTGAAAAATTTAGGGTATGTACCCCATGGGATTTTTAATGTTTTGATAACTAGAACACCTAATCTATTTGCTTTAAACAATTTTTTTTCCCATATACCCTGCAAAAATCTGAAATTTGGATCTGAAATTTGGCATTTTTGCAAAATTCTGACTTTCTATGGCCTGTTTCTATGGCAACATAGCACCCATTTCCGAATGAGTGATATATTTTGTAATGATCTTATATGGGGTTCAACTTGTGCAAGTGTGAACAAAATCTGTTCTTATGCGTGCCAAAAAAGTGTAAGTGCTTACAGAGAATGGCTATTAAAATTCATTTTTCTCTGTAAAAAAAATATATGAGACAGCATGTCGTCACAATAGAAGGTGACGATTAGCAATCAGATCAATGACTGATTAAGACTGTTATTACATTAGGAAAGCCGTATAAAGAACATGAAACATTTCTTCGCTCACAATGAAACCCTTTCTGAACCGTTTAAAAATAGAGTCTGCCTTTGCACGTGATTTGATTACACGTGCAAAGCAGGTTGTAATTTGTAAACATAAGCAAAAGTTTAACAACCTAAACCTAAACCTATAGTTTGTTTTCGTCTACAAAATTTGAATTTAAAAGAAAACAAGTATGGAACAACTTGGCATAGAAAACATAACATCATTTTGTTTTCAATTTTTATTCAAAGTGAACCTTGAATCATTATAGATATGTTAGAATCTTCCATTGTTAATAAAAAGTACAATTCTTTTATCAGTAATAATACGAGGGTTGATCAATTAATACGTGGATATGTTGAATATTTCAGTAAAAATCGTCGCATATTTCCAAATTTCAATTTTAGATATAGACCAGCAATTTCTAGTGAGGGATCAAAGATCAAATTTACACTGAAAATTTTAGGAGATAAAGGTTTCTCGAACATCATTATAGCTTGCGGATCTATACCTCCGTATATAAGGATATTTATACGGAGTGTCCATGTATTTATTGATCGACCCCTGTATATTTATCAACAAATGATATACTTTAAGATTAATAAAGAACAGGCAACATTGCGTATGCGTTTTTTTTATTTCTCGATTGGCATATAAGGTGAGGCACTATACAGATGGACAATCAAGTACACCGCTTTATGAATAGCATCAATTTTCATGTTTTTTGTTTTGGTTAAGCGCGTTTTTCACACCAGTACAACATCAAAATGTCATTCAGTTGCTCATGCAACGTACGCGTAACATGTATCATTTATCCGCTGGTAAAATCCAAATGACATGTGCAATACAGTTAGCCACACCATGTATTTGACAAGGCAAATGATTTTGGAATGATTTTGAAATGAAATTAAACAAGTGCGATGAGTGAGTTTTGTGTGAAATCAAGGGGGTAATCCAATTTCATTTAAGTATTTAAAGCTCCCTCATCGCACATAATCCCTTTCCTCTTCTAAATCTTACTACTCGCCGTATTAGTTTTTTTAATTTTCTAAACGGTGTGTATTAATTGTTCTCGTGATTGTACAGAGCACTGTCTTGCTGATGCCTTAAGATAGCGAGTTGTACGCAAAAACGTTGTTACGCACAAATCCTGAAGTCAGAAAAGGCGGGTAGAGCAAAGGATAGAGAGCTAGTGCAGTTGTTATAAATTTATAGAGTTCAGATTCCCACATCGAAAGAAACAAGTGCATGTCGTATTGCGATGCAATACAGGAGTCCCCCACCGGATAACAAAAAAATCCTTTCTTATAGTATATCTCCTACTTGCTAGATCTATAACTAGATACAAAATTTGAAGTTGCTAGCACATTAGATTTTGAACAAAATGTCCCAAACAAAAAAATAAGAGTAAAAACAACCAATGGCAAAAACTCCAAAAGTGGGCGGAGAAGAATGATTCTTGTACATGCCACTTGTCCTCAATGAGATCTATAAGTGTACCAAGTTGCTAGCACTGATGGCTCAGGGGATATGGTCCGGACAAAAATGTCAGGATAAAAAACAACAACGGACAATAACTCAAAAAGTGGATGTGGCAGAGCAACAGTTCTTGTGCATTACACTTCTTCACAATGAGATCTACCAGTGTACAAAGTTTGAAGTTGCTAGGGCTTATGGTTTAGGAGATAAGTACGGGACAAAAATGTAAGGATAGAAACAACAAAGGGCAATAACTCAAAAAGTGGTCTTGGCAGGGTGACAGTTATTGTACATGACACTTGTCCTCAATGATATCTATAAGTGAAGCAAGTTTGAAGTTTCTAGCACTTATGATTTAGAATATATGTTCAGGACAAAAATGTAAAGGTAAAAACAACCAAGGGCAATAACTCAAAAAGTGGGTGTGTCAGAGTAACAGTTCTTGTACATGACGCTTGTCCTCAATGAGATCTATACGTGTACAAAGTTTCAAGTTGCTAGCACTTATAGTTTAGGAGATATGATCAGAACAAGAATGTAAGACTAAAAACAACAAAGGGCGATAACTCAAAAAGTGGACATGGCAGAGTAACAGTTCTTGTACATGACACTTGTCCTCGATAAGATCTATCAGTGTACAAAGTTTGAAGTTGCTAGCACTTATGTAGCCGCGGGGCATATTGACCTGACATACCTCCCGCTTTCGGACCTTTTTGTAAGAAGATTACTGATTGGTCCGCCGCGTTTTCCGTTCTGTGACGTCACGCGTACAGAAATTACCCATTCAATCAGCCAAGGGTAAGAAAAGTAAAACGTTCGTAACCCTTGGCTCGACAAGATGTATTCGAGAAGAAGCTATCGATTCGATTACCCTTGACTCGTGAAGATGATATAGCCTGGACAAAAGTGTGACGGAAAGACGGACAGACGGACGGACGGACAGACTGACAGACGGACGGACGGACGGACAGACGGAATCGAGCAAACCTTTAGTCCCCCAACCGGTAACCGGTGGGGGACTAATTAAAAAAACGGAAAACCATTGCGTCTGGATGCAGAAGGGTTTCTCATAGCTCCGAGTACGTACAGCTTTGAACATGGTGAACTTGACGAGATGAATGATTTTGGAATGAAATTGAATGAGTGTGTGGAGCGAGATTTGAGTGAAATTTAAGGGGGGGGGGTTAATCCTATATCGCTAATTCTGTTCACGATGAACAAAATTAGCGATATCCATTACCTCCTTTTAATAAAACATACATAATTTTCTGTTTGTGCGTCTTCGTGAACCAATCAAACACTTTAAAATCATCACCAGGCAATAAAATCGTAGAATAATTTGATCGCTTTGAAGTAAATGTTGATCGATTTGAACGTTTTCGAAATGCTTTCTAATGATTTCGGAGCGTTTTTGATCGATTTCAGTTAGTGTTTGAAATGAATGAATGGATGAAGCGCCGAGTGAATGATAAATGGATTTTATCGCAGTGAGTGATAATTTCACAAGTTTTTAACTGTTGCCCTCTCACTGATGAGCTGATGGAAATATTTCTATCGTATTACAGATAGTTACATCCTGAAATTGACATTCACCTCAATCAAAACCATTCTAAATCGCTCACTAAGCGCTCCATACATTTCAAACACTCACCCAAACCATTCAAAAACGCTCAAACCCAATGAAAAATAAGAAATCAACAACGTCAATCAAAATAAATTTGGTTAGAGGAAAATCGCGTCTTCTCTGACATAATTCAAATTGTAAGAGTCTAACAGGTTCTTGAATGAATAGGAAGCTATCTATAGAACTTGTATGCATATTTTATGAAAGGTGGGCAATCAAAATCACTTATTTTGTTCATCCTGAAAAAAATTTGCGATGTTTGATTACCTACCTTTAAATTCACTCATAACTCGCTCCATACACTGTATCAATTTCATTCCTAAATCATTCCGAATTCATTGACTTAGTCAATTTTACGATGTTGTTAACTGAACTTCCTCCGACCCGTCTGTATATTGTGCATACACTTTTATCCAAACAAGATAATATCCAAGATCATTTACCTGGCAGGGAGGAGCCTAAATATCGGTTCGTTGCATTTAAGGTTAAGGTAAATCAGCATTCATTTATAATTTATCAGTTTGCTAGATTATCGCCATTCTATAAATCAAAGGTTGGAAACCAAACCCTCGTCCCTTCATCTTGTATAAGCTGAAGATGCGAGGATTTGGTATGTCAACGATGAAATCATATATTATTTTTCGCTTTCATTTAGGAGGAGACAGCGATTCATCAAATACGTCATTGTCGGATCTCATTTTATCATAGCTTCTAGCTCCTTCTCATTAACATTTGTTGATGCTGCTTCGATTTCCAATTCGCTTGTTTTACCATCCGATTTCATTATAGGAAGTAGTAACAAAGAACTTCCGACTAATATTGATCCGCTGACGTAAAACGTGACGTCATAAACTTGAGACAGGTTGTAAATCACACCTGAAATTAAAGAATAGTGGTTTTTAATATTGGGATGAGTGTCTTTATGATTGCGCTTAACGAAGTATTTACTTTAATTGCCTTAGCTTTTGGCATATAAGATCCGTAGAGGGTTATGTTAAGTCATGTGCTGAGGCAATTTAGATAAACACAATCAAACAGGCACTCAATCCTTAGATTTCCTATCCTTTGATAATAGAAACAACTAAAATGATAAAGGTTCCAGTCTACTTTCTGTACGCATTGATGAATATACAATCTATTTTTAGTTTGCCAAATTAATAAGCATATCTCGCTATCAAATTTTGCTGGCATGAAGTCTTACGAATACTGCGATAATATGAGATCTGTAAGAGTATGGTCAAAAGAATCATTTGTCCCAAGTACACGTGGCTTGATTGAGAGGGCTGCTTGATATTCTTCGTTTACTCCCTGCAAACGGCGGCTCAGAATCAGAACTACATTATTGAACTAAATTAAAAATCCCATCGAAAATATCTTAATTCTTACATAAGCAAAATAAATCGTTATATCTTACAATCGATAATACTACAGAAATAAAAAGATTAAACAGATGTAATTCCACATGGACAATATAACGTATTAAGTGATGCCGATATTTGCGGGGTTTCAAATAATGTATGATTGATTTCTGAATAACGCCGAAATTAACATTTCGGAATTCATGATCGATCACATTTTTGACCGAGTTTTCCAAATGAAATCATTAGGAAACCTCGGTTAACACTGTTTAAGTTCATTACTTCCGAAACGTTGCGGAACTATTACGGGTTCTATTACCTCCATTATTTCATATGCCATTACCTGCCAAAGGTCCTGCAACTAGAGTTCCACATCCTTTGAGGATCTGTGCAGCACCAACTCCGTCAGAAAATCGTTTTGGACCGACTAACTCGGCGACCACCTCCAAATAATGGCCGCCACAAACACTAAACGTAAAGCCAATAGATGACACGATCGTTAATATCCACGGCGTTTTTGTCATCAAAGGCAAAATGGCCGTCAATACGCCACAAGAGATCAAACACACCGTATACACTCGAGTCACACTTAATTTGAACACGTGACCTAAAAAACTGAGACAAATCTTTGCTGCGGAATTCAAAACTCCAAATAAGGTCAAAGCAGTCGAAACTACTACGGCACTTAGTTGCACGGACAGCATAAAAGCAGGTAGATGTAGGAATGTCATAGGACTTGCAATGTTAATAAGAAAACAATGGAATGCAAATATCACATATTTTGGTAATCTGAATATACTAAAATCGAACACTTTTTTCTCCTGAGATATACGTTTCGGAAACAAAGCTAAGGCACATGGCCATATATTGAGCATAATTCCGCCGATGATTAGTAGACAACCCCTCCACCTATATCTCGTGTTTAAATATGGAATCAAAAACGAGAATAGTGCCATTCCAACTGTTGGTCCTAACGTTGTCAAAATGGTCACGATCGATCGATACTTCCGGAAGTAGCGTCCAACGGAAGTGACAAATCCGACATATTGAATACCATTACCGAAACCTGAAAAACGAATTTAGAATTTGCATGTGACATTATTGCTTTATTCTAGATGTCTGATGACCACCCTGTACTACCATAAAAACATATTATTTTCGTTTGCTTTTGCAGAGAGTAAATACAATTTAAACTGTCTTACTGCCTTTGTGATTATGAATTATGATGTTAGAATGAAATTAAATAATTGATTCGATATCCCTTTTCAAATCCTAACAGCTAAAACAAAACAAAAAAATAGGTGATCAGAATAAATTGGACCAAATTAAATACGCTCAAAGAAAAGACACAAGAAACGGGGGCTTTATGTACGTAGGTTCTTTAATGAGTACTCTAATGAATTGAAAGTTCGCCAACAGCAACGCAAGCCCAAACACAGGCGATATTAACACCATTTTATTACATAAACAGTCGAGCCAAGTGCGACAGATCAAAGTCTAAGGTGCGTTTGTAAGAGCGAGATTCTATAGATTCTAATTATATAATTTTTTCAGATAAAGCGCTCGGTAGATCGAGATTTTTAAGCCTCAACATTAGTATCTTACGAATTCTAATTGAGAACTCGAAGCTTAATTGGCATTGGCTTAAGCGAGTTGTCTTGACGACGTCACAAGGATTTCACTCAAATTATCGAAAATCGTTCTTTATGCCTTAAAAATATCATACCGTGATTTTTATCTTGCTCTAACCAACGCATATTTGAATACACCTTTGCACAAGATAAAAACGTTGAATACATGGTACGTACCCAGACTTGCATGTATACTCGCATACGAAGCTTTATACACGGTTTTGCACTCCAAACACATGGCTTCTTATCGCTTTTATGAAAACTTTGTTTGTCAAGATGAATACGTCCGAGAAACGTTTAAAATATGGTACCCGGTTTTGCACGAGTGCTCATGTGCAAAGCCGCATGCCCATTTTGAACATTTTAATACGAATTTGCACTCTGAATGCATGGCAGGTCAGTAGTGTACTTACCAGTTATGATCCCATATGAGAAGAACACGTGGTAAATATCACTTGCAAAGAAACAAAGGCACAGACCGAGCGGCGCCATGAGCCCGCCGATCAAGGAACACGATCGACAACCAAATCTGTTGGTCAGTAAACTTCCAGTCAAACCTTAAATGTTCGCAAAGTTTAACAGATACAGTTAAAAACATAGTGAAATTGACACTTAATACGATTAAAACCATTCAATATCACTCACTCAACGCTCCATTCATTCATTCCAAACACTTGCTCAAATCGATCAAAAACGATCCGAAATGATAAGAAAACATTTCGAAATCGCTCAAATCGATCAACATTTTATTCAAATCGATTAATTTATTTTCAACAATTCTATTGGTTGGTGTGTATTGTAAATGTCTAATTGATCCATGAAGACACACAGACAGAAATGCACGTATGTTTTATTAAAGGGAGGTAATACATATTGCTAATTTTGTTCATCCTGAACAAAATTAGCGATACTGGATTACCTCCCTTTGATTTCACCCAAAACTCGCTCCACTCAATAATTCGATTTCATTACAAAATCAACCCAAAATCGTTCATCGTTTCAATTTATAGGAGGGATGATCCATCAATTCGAGATATATTCTTATTAAACTTAAACAGTTGACAGTACAATGTACCTGAAAATGAAGTATATACAGATAGATACATCGTGAAATTGACATTCATCAAAATTAAAACCATTCTAAATCGCCCACTCAGCGCTCCATTCATTCACTCCAAACACTCACACAAACCACTCAAAAACGATCATAAAAAATGACTCAAAATGAAAACATGAATAACTTTATTTAATGTGATTAAAACGAAAAAATTTCATTGGCATAATTGAAATTTTAAGCGTCTGATTAGATCTTGAAGAAATAGGAAGTTATTTCTGGAACTTGTTTGCATATTTCAATAAGGGATGTAATAAATATCGCTTTTTTGTTCATTCCTTAAATTCCATCAAAACTGAATCATCCCACACATCCAATTTCATTCAAAAAATCATTCCAAAATAATTCACCTTATCGATTTCACGATGTTGTTAACTTGAACTAAATTAAATAGGACTGCACGGCTAGACACTTTACTTCCAAAAATATTAAGAGGAATTCCGTAAGCTCAAGCAATGATTTCATTCAGGATCCTTCTTATTTCTTTTATTCTTTCTAATTGAGAAGTTCTTTCTATCAGAATCCACTATTTCCAAGCTAAGGTCCTTTAACACTATTTTGTCGCTTACAATTGCAATGAACAAATCGGAATTATAGAATCTTCATTAGTAAAAAACGAGAATAATGTCTTCTATAATTTATAGTAGAACCAGTAACCAAAGTTGCATTAATGTAAGCCGCATACTCAAACCATTCAAAAACGCTATAATAGAATATATATAACATATCGATCACCCCTCGTAATTCAACTGTAGAAGTCAAATGCCTAAAGTAGGCCTATACAAAAATATATGCAAGAGGCCTGTGTGCCTAAAAATAAACAACAACCTAAAAGAATTGCAAAAGAGCGTGTAATAAGCGACCACTTATGGGACCACCAAACAAGAGGCCAAAGAGGGCCTGTATCGCTCCACTGGCTTAAAAATCTCAAGATTTGAAAGAGAGATATTGAAAATAGAAGGTAATGAAAGTGAACAGCATTCAGAAGGAATTCCAATTTTTTCTAAGTTGAAACTGACTTATGAAGGAATGAACTTATTTAACTAATATGTAAAATTACAAGGAAGAAAACTATTTAGATATCACTTTGAAACAAGAGGACCAAAATGGCCCTAAACCGCTCACCAGAATTTATTGATCCATTGAATCTCATCCAATCCAAATTTCTTGAACAACTTTAGAAGAGGGTCACCCAAGGAACATTCTGGTAAAGTTTCATTGAAATCAGCCTTATGGTTCAGGAGGAGATGTCATTCAAAAATTTCCGGGTCAAAAAAAGCCCTGCCCTGCCACACCCATATTCGGGGGTCGATCCAAATTTCTTGAACAACTTTAGAAGAGGGTCACCCAAGAAACATTCTGGTAAAGTTTCATTGAAATCAGTCCCATGGTTCAGTAGAGGATGTAGTTCAAAGATTTGGGGGTCAAAATAAGCCCCCCCCCCATGCCACATCAATATTTGGGGGTCAATCCAAATTTCTAAAACAACTTTAGAAGAGGGTCACCAAGGAAATATTCTGGTAAAGTTTCATTGAAATTGGCCCAATGGTTCAGGAGGAGATGTCGTTTAGAGATTTTGGGGTCAAAATAAGCCCCGCCTTGCCACGCCCATATTTGGAGGTCAATCCAAATTTCTTGAACAAATTTTGGAGAGGGTCAACCAAGGAACATTCTGTTACAGTTTCATTGAAATTGGTCCAATGGTTCAGGAAAAGATGACGTTCAAAGATTTTGGGGTCAAAATAAGCCCCGCCCTGCCACGCCCATATTTGGGGGTCAATCCAAATTTCTTGAAATTTCATGCTGAAAAAATTTCTTGAACAAATTTAGGAGAGGGTCAACCAAGGAACATTCTGTTACAGTTTCATTGAAATTGGTCTAATGGTTCAGGAAAAGATGACGTTCAAAGATTTTGGGGTCAAAATAAGCCCCGCCCTGCCACGCCCATATTTGGGGTCAATCCAAATTTCTTGAACAAATTTAGGAGAGGGTCAACCAAGGAACATTCTGGTAAAGTTTCGTCAAAATCCACCCATTGGTTTAGGAGGAGAAGATGTTTAAAGAAAAGTTTACGCACGCACGCACGCACGCACGGACGGACGCACGGACGGACGCACGACGGACACCTCGCCATGACAATAGCTCGCTGGCCTTCGGCCAGTGGAGCTAAAAACGTTAAAGAGAATGGTCGCTTATTAGACGTTGGTTTTACAAATAAGAAACATAATTTTGTTTGAATACGTATATTATAGAGAATTTCTCAATAATCTTATGTATTTTATAAACTCAACTGAATCGTCTCACCGAGACTATTCAAATGAGTTTTAACAGCATATGATTAATTTACAATAATTTTAAGACCAAATGTATCTTCTTTTTAAGATATCTTAATTTAAAGAAGGAGATTTCTAAACGGCCGTTTCATAGAAATGGTCACTTAATGGGTGTGGTCGCTAGAGTAAGATGGTCTGTATCGGGATCTTGCGTTCCCGAAGTTGCGGTCACTGGAATTCAAAAGACAGCTCGAGCTCATCCCTTGTCCCGACCATTCTTGGTTATTACTGAACTAACAAGATATTTTTTTAATGAAGGTATGAAACTAGAAACTTCATCGCATTCAGAGAGATTTATGAATACAGTTAGGAACATCTTGAAATTCACACGGTGAATGATTTTAGAATGATATTGGAATTTAGTTGATTGAGTGTGTAGAGCAAGTTTCGAATGATTTTCACGGGGGGTAAATCAAAATCGAAAATTTCGTCCATTTCGACGAAATTATCGCAAATTTTTACCCCCCTTTAATAATCAGTTTGGGGTTTTTTTCTGTTTGAATATCTTTTCGAGCTAACCGGTTGCTTTGAACACACACACGATTAAAGAATAGTGGTTTTATTTGATCGATTTAAATGATATGGTTAACGTTATGAACGATTTCGAATCGTTTATTAGCAAATACGGATCGTTTTTTGGTGCTTTGAGTGGGTGTTTGGAGTGAATGAACGGATTGTACATCCATCATTAAAGTAGACTTACTGCCCATAAACCAAAGCGTGAGTGGCAAGGTACACAGCCAGCTAATCAGGACCTCGTTCGACTCGGGAAACTCGTCTTTTATCATTGTATAAAATATCCCGGCCGTGTAGACATAGCCTCCAATCATCATCTATGGAAGGAAAAAATGTACAAATTTTATCCAAGTGTTCTTTTTAGAAAATATTGAAAGGCACAAAACCTGCGATCATCGTCTTTGCACAAGTAATACAGTTAAGAACATCGTGAAATTGACAAGATGAATGATTTTGGAATGATTTTGGAATGAAATTGAATGAGTGTAATATGTGAGTTTTTGTAAAAATAAAGGGGGGGGGGGGTTAATCCAATACCGTTAATTATGTTAATGATTAACAAAACTAGCGGTATTTATTACCTCCCTTTAATGAAATATGTACACAAGTTTTTTTATAGCTTTATATTTCTTCAAGAACCAATTAGATGCTTATAATTTCATTTTTGTTAGTGAAATCGCGATTTTTCTCTATCCAAATTTATCTTGATAGACGTTTTTGATTCTATACTTTTCAATGGGTTTGATCGTTTTTGATCGATTAGAGTGAGTGTTTGGAATGAATGAATGGAGCGCTGAGTGAGTGATTTAGAATGGTTTTGATTGAGATGAATGTCAATTTCACGATGTTATTAACTGCAGAGGAGGTATTTTGATTATAAATCTAGTTAATTCAATGAAACTTGCACAAATCCTTTATTGTGGGTACTCATTGGGATCGTCTAATCGATGAGACGATTCCAATATTACCCATAACATATGGTTTAAATGAAAAATAAAGATTTTAGACTGGCATTACCCCCTCTTATCTGGACCTCTGCCTGAGATCAGCGTCTATGCATGAATGATATCAAAAACTGTCCAACAATTAAGTGTGCTTTTTGTTCGTTTGTTCCATTAATTTTTTTTAATCAGCTCTTATTGGATTTACATTTCGTTACATCGTGAAACTGACATTCATCTCAACCAAAACCATTCTTTATCGATCAGTCAGTACTCCATTTATTCATTCCAAACAAAAAATCGCGATTTCACAGACGTAATTTCAATTGTAAGCATCTGATTGATTGTTGTAGAAATATGAAGCTACATGTATTTAAAGAACTTGTGTTCGTATTTTATTAAAGGGGAGTAGCGGTATTGTATTACCTTCCTTCTAATTCACTCAATACTCATTCATCCAATCTCATTCCAAAATGATTCGAACATTATTCACCTGGTCAATTTCACGATGTTGTTAACTGTAAAGCCCCTTTCAACAGGTTTTAAGCTCCAGACGTGGCGATGTGACTTTAGAATTATATAAAGCGGTGTAAAACACTATTTAAACAAACAAAGTGTGATTAGGTTTTTCGTTTCATACTTCAGTGAAGTCATCTAATTCTCTGTTCAACTGTTCAGTACATTAACGAGCAAACTTTTAAATCCACTGAGAAGGCGTGTATCTTAAAGAAACTAAATTTTGATTTTTTACCTGTGAAACGAAGGACGCCAACGCCACAACGTAACTCCAACCTCTGTCCACGTCATCCGTCCATCTGTCTGTATGTTTTTCCATCTCAACCCACTTGTCTTCATTCCGCTAGCAATCGTCTAAAGAATTAACAAACTACTTTTCAATAACCGTCTTAAATGATAATTACAGTCAAGCTTTCAAAGAATTAGGGGGATTTTTTTTAGGTATAAACTAACAATCTTGTGAGAAAGGATGAATTTTCCCCATAGCATTTGTAAAAAAAATCCATCTTTATTTTGTAAAAAATGTCATGCTAAAATGCAAAATCCCCACTTAAATGTATATAAACTACTAATTCCGTTTTCTAATCAATTAACAATGTGTGTAATTTGTATTATGTAAATTGTTGAAAACATATTTTATCTTGGACATTTGTCCTTATAAATCTTAACACAGACGGATCGATTGTACATTACGTCCCCTACAGTTAAGAACATTGTGAAATTGTCACTAAATCCAATCAGAATCATTTTAAATAACTCATTCGGCGCTCCGTTCATTCATTCCAAACGCCCACTCAAATCACTCAAAAACGCTTCAAAATTAATAAGAATTAAAAATTCTTAAAAAGAAATTAAATAGATAAATAAATAGATTAATATTTTAAAAGAAAAAAAAGACATAAGGCAAATTATGAAGGATGAGTGACCAAATGTTCAAACTCAAATAATGTTTTAACGATATTTTTTTTTTTTCATTATTTTTATTACAACTTAGCAATATCATCTTTGTTGTACCTATTATTATTATATACTAATTAAGACTTTAATCTCAAGTCGAAATGTCTTCCTTGAGTTTGAGAAAAGTTGAATAATCCCGGGCTCTGATATGAACCTCGGAAGTCAATGAATCGTCTCCGAAAATAAAAGAAATGGATAAGATTATAAAAAAGTTCTCCGTGAGCTTAGGATTTTTGCTGCAAATCGAGCGAAAGGATGTATAAGATATGTTGTCCAGGAAACTCTGCCAAAATGACGTCTCTTTGTAACGTCAGATGTTTAATCAGATCATAAAAAGACAAAAATTCCGACAAAAATTAAAATAAATAAATAAAATAAAATAAAAATAAAATCAACCATGTATGTGCGTTGAAATTGGAAAGAGGCTGAAAAATATTTAAGAAAATATTAGGAAATAAAAAAGGGAGAAATTGCTTGAAACAAGCAATTTCTCTTTTTTTCACCAAAGTTTTTCCACTGTATTACCTTACGTGCATAAAAAAACTTGTTTGGGGATAATGGTTAAATAAACAGGGACAAAGCATCAGCCCTGTGTTCAGGATGTAAAAACGTTTCGCAAGCGCTTTGAGATGGTACCCCGCTTTGCACGTGCACATGCGTGCAAAGCGAGGTATCATTTCGAAAACGCTTCTTTTCATCCTGAACACAGGGCTGTTTCCATTTAGAAATAACACCTTTTGTATATAAAGGGTAAAAATATTATTTTTTCCTTTAATTGGAGTTTAAGTCTATTGTAAATTTATTGTCATTTATTCAGGTCTTTTGGATAAGGGTTTATATAAATTTAGGTTATTTCGATATCACCTCCTCTTTAGTAATACTTGCAACATCACGACCTCGAAGATACGTAAACCCACCTATCTTAATTGATCATCATTAAATTTTGGGGGAAATTTACTTTAAATGTTTTCCATTTAATTTTACATACATGTACATTTATCTTAAGGGTTGTGAACTCTTGCAAATTTGACCACTTATATTTTTGCATCTGACGTATCAAACAATTATTAGGATAATAATAATGATAATATTAGTGATGAATATAATTATTATAACAGCAATAGTAATGAAAATAATAATCTACGATTGTTAACCTACTGGTTAGAGACAAATAGTCAGAAAGAATGAGTGCCGCCGTCGGGTATCGAACCCGGGACCTCTAGATTGACAGTCCGACGATGAAAATAATAATAACAACAACAAAAAATAGTATATTTTACAGAATTAATCATTAGGCGTCATTCTAATAAGGTTACACAAATTATGATATGTGACCCATTACGCATAATGGGATCATTTGGGAAGTGCGTAAAGTATCGATCATTGTCAGACTGCGCGGATTGCGCAGACTGACAAGGGTCGAAACTTTTCGCATTTTATTTATTTTCTGAAACTAGAATAACCAATCTTCCTGTGACAGAATTTTTGAAACACGACCTCTGGTTGGGCTGTTCTAAAAAAATCTCTTTCAAATTATTATTTTACGAAGTTCCCGGATGGTCCCTTTTCGCGTGACGGGTCACATATGTAAAACCCTCGGAAAACCCTGAACATCAGGGATTCACCATTTTCTCTGCTGTAGCTTTAATGGTGATTGATAATCTATATCCCCCCCATCTTATATTGTGAAAGGTAAATATCCAATATAAAGACCTACTTGACAAAATCATGTTATAAAACAATCGCCTTCAGAAGTGATCTATAGCATTATGTGGTAAGATTTAAGGTAGTAGTAGTTGCTCAATATTTCGGAACTAATGATCTTTCACAAGATTAACCGAGGTTTCCTGATGAAATCAGGAAACCTCTGTTAACGCTATTGAAGTTCATTTTCCGTTACTTCGGAAATAATGTTAAACACTTTCGGGTCAACTACCTTAATCGACCTATATTATTGACATTAATTTTGATAACAACAAATCAGTCTTCGAGTTTATGCCTGCATGATCAATAGAATTAATGAAGTGATGAGTGTATTTTTCTAATTTCATCGAGCAGTAAAACTAAAAAATACAAAACAACAAAACTTGTCACACTGTATGAATACCGCTATGGAATAAATAATTACATGTACTTTCTTTTAACTTAATGTCATGAATCAAAACTGTTACAATTTCTCCATATTAAGACAGGTTGCTTTTGGGACTAGATTGAGTACAACTTTTACAAATTATTTCTAAACTTAAACCAATTTCTAATCGGTCACTCAAATAAAGCACGAAAAGTAATGCTTAATAAAGTAAAAGATGCAAGTGTTTGATGATTTCCGATAGCCCATGCACTTGGTAGATAGCAAAACCAAAATGCAACAAAAATCTCTCCTGGGAAAGCAATTTAACTTGCATGAGAACATGGGTAACCCCAATTTCAAAATTAACATTGGTTGGTGGGGTAAATTTAACAAATTCACCTCATTTACGTAAATGAACATCTTAAATAATGTTTTATTTACTTATTTATATTCAGCTACCTTTAATGCATCGAAAGCATTGTGATTTTTCAACAACATAAACGTATTTCGTCGACTGAAATTTTGAAAATTGCTTGCATATTGCAAGTTTTGTGACTTTTTCAAAGTAGGGTTGGTGTCTTCTTTTCCCTGCAACAATCGTACTGTCATTCCCTTTTAAACAATTCTTTCACCAAAAGCCTCGAGATTTATTTTTCTTTGTATGAACGTAAAGTTAAATTCAATTCTGTTATTGTAAATGTGCCGAAAAGAGGAAAACATGCAGTGACCGATTAGAAGTTGGTTTCAGTTTATGTGGGGAACAAAACCAAATTTACAGCCAATCAGAATAGGTTAGTTTTTTGTTTGAAAAGAATGTATTTGTGGAATGTATTACAATATCACATGTTCATGCCAACAGAAATAAAATACCAAACTTAACCGTACGATACTTATCACGAAATAAAACTATGAAAGATGCAATGTTTGAAGTGCTTACTAACTATTTGCGGTCACGTAAAGGGGAAGAAAGAATAGAGACGTAAAATAATTGCATTGACAGCTGGTGAAAAGATTACAAGGTGAAATAAACATTAAGTATTGAGGCATATAAAGCTGGTATTCTTAACATTCAAGCCACGAGAAAAACATTTTGTTTTCACAAAGGTATGAAACGAGAAAGCATATTCAGTCACATTGTATGAAAACAAGATGCTAGCGTTATGTGCATGGTCGAGAGGTAGAGCGTCGGTCTCTTGATCCTTTAAGGTCTCGAGTTCGATTTACAGAATCGACCTTGGTCTTTGATAGATCTACGCATTCGGTGCGAGCACTGTTGAATTCTCGAGGAGGAAGAATCGAGAGGAATCAATTAAAGTCGAAAGTACCAAGGGACCGTTTTACTAAACTACTTACGAAAAATTTAATCGTAAGTCAGTATTTCAAATCGTACCTGATCTTTTCAGAAATTGTTGGATTCTGCCTTGCAATATCTCATTGGAATTGTCTTTAAAAGACGATTCCAACGAGATGATGCATGGTAGATTTCCATATTTAGTTACTACTGTAGAAGCAACTTTAATATTTTACTTACGATAAAAAAAATCGTAAGATGTTTAGTAAAACAGGCTCTATTTGCCAAACCATTAAAAATGAATAGGTTATATCATTCACATTTGGCCTTGATCTAGGCATTTGTGTTATATTCTCAACAATTTTTTATAAGCCTTACGTTAAGCATTTGACCAGCATGTGCATCCGCACTGTCTGACCAGAATCTTCACTTTGCGCTGTGTAGATAGCCGGTAAGCGATAGTCTTATTGCAGGTCGGGGCTATCTAGGCAGTTTATGTCTGTGGATCCCACATATATAGAAAATAGTAAAAAATGTCACGAAGTGGCTCATATATCGATTTAAGCCAAAACATCTTCATATGAATCTATTAGTAGGTCGACTGGGAAATATTTCATTATCAATTTTAACTGGTAATTTATTCCTCCCTATTGATACTGTATAGTACGTAAGTAAGCATGACGAAACGGTAGGCTATTGAAAATATTAAAGAAAAAAGCGGAACCCGGAAATCGAACTTGGAACCTCTTTTATATGAAAATTCAGTGCCTTTTTATACATAACCGGGACATTTCAAGGATAGACGGTAATCAATAATTAACACATGTTAGAAGATCTACAGAAGGGTTTTATTTATGCATGAATAGCTGTTTTATTGAAAACGGTATTGAAATTGATTGAGATCGATTTTTAACGACCGAGGCAAAATACATGTATTCAAATGCAGTACTTGTTTATAATACTTATAACATAAGAAGGAACTTTATATTTTGACTCTCTCATTGGAACAATGCCAAAAATGCCAAAAAGTCATACGGCACGGAATTATGCGCGTCCAAACAGACAACAAAACCTGAAACATCCTCTTCAAAATGTGCCCGCTTTTAATCAAGATTTTAATGCAAGGTTTTCATGCGTGAGCACCGCAAGGGACATCGCATTTTATCTTATAACTATACAAATATCCGTGTGATAACATCCCGTATGATATTTTTTATGATATCACATAGTTATTTTTAGAACAATGATACAATGCGGTTATTTTTAGAAACTTGCATTTCTGCTAGAAACGTCGACGAAAAGAAGACAAAAAGAGGTTATAAGATAAATATAATACGTACTTAGTTTATTGTATGAAAAAATATCTAACTCAGTTGTGAGAATTGATAATTGTCTCGGCAGAGCCTCGACAATTTTCAATTCTCCCAACCTCGTTAGATATTTTTTCTCATACAAAACACTAAGTATATAAGCTTCGATAATACAGGTAAGAATATCGAACCCAGGACCGTATGATTAGGAGTCTGGCCTGGCATCGAACGTGCAGTGGCTACGGCCTGCGATAAGCCCTGCTTGTAGTATCCAAAAAACGTTTGCAAACTTTTATATATTATACCTTACTTTGCAAGTGAGGAAAAAAAGTGATTAAGAGAGTAACAAAGAGGTGAAAGGAGAGAGAGATCGACAAACACAACAAGAGAGAAACAACGAAAGACAGAAAATAGAGAGATGATTAGAGAGAAACGGAAAGAGAGAGAGAGGGGAAAGAAGAGACGAGATGAAAAGGCGCATGTGTAATTGAAAGATAGCGATAAAGAGATAGAAGGAATGAAAAATAACGCGTAAGCATATTTTAATCACTTACTTTTCTCCAAGTTCACTATCCGTGACTCGACAAAGAGCTAATCAATCTATTTATAACCAGTCACGTTTAGCTACATGTAGTTTTTTACCAATATCAATTTCGTGTTACATCACCAGTGAAAAGCTTCTAGCCGAAAGCCAGCCTTAACGAAATTCCAACGATTTCACAATGTACCTTCTTCAAATAGCAAGTAAACACAAATCAGCCCTGTGTTCAGGATGAGAAAACGGTGCGAACAGTTTGCTAATTATTACCCGCTTTGCACACAAGTGCGCGTGCAAAACAGGGTAAAATAGGCAAACTGTTTGCACCGTTTTCTCAACCTGAAAGCAGGGATGGTTGTATACTGTATATTGAAGCCGAATTTTGTCTTTTTCAATGATCCTTAGGTCAAAAGCATACCAAGGTCGCCATTGAGTTCAACAAAGAAGTAGTTACTAGTAATTTCTAATCTAGATATTCAAATTACCCTTCTCTTAAGCATATTCTGTGGGTACTAAATGGAATCGGAACGGTTCTATTGAGTTCACACAGCATATGGTTTCGACAAAAATCAAAGTACTGAAAGTACAGATAAGTTGAAATGCGTTCAAGAGTCGTTGACCTCAAGCCACTAACGGAGCTGACGCCTCCCGCCCACCACAGGTGATCACATAATACGTCTCGTCTTTTGACGGGCGTATATAAATCAATGTATTTCAACAGCACGAGACGCTTTAACCCCTGAATCGCTATACAGGCCTGAAACTGATGAAGGAAAAATGATACCAAGAGGGCCAGAATGGCCCTAAACCGCTAACCTGAATTCGATTGGTCAAGTGGATCTCAACCAAGATCTTTCTGACAAAGGTTCACTCAAATTTGCCCAATTGTTGAATAGGAGATATTATTCGAAGAATAAACAGTGAAAATAGACCCTGCAAACTCATTAATTACAGAGGAGACTCAAAATTAGCCCTGTCCTGCCACGCCCATTGTTATAGGTTAATCAATTTCTTGGAGAGGGTCACCAAAGGAACATTCTGGTACAGTTCCATTGAAATTGGCTAAGTGATTCAGGAGTACATGACATTCAAACTTTTCTGGCTCAAAAATAAAGCTCGCCCTGTCACGCCCATATTTATTGGCCAATCAAAATTTTGTGAATATTTTTCGAAAAGGGTCATCAAAGGAACATTCTGGTAAAGTTTCATTGAATCTGCCCTGTGGTTCAGCAGGAGATGCCGTTAAAAAATTCTGTGCTCAAAATAAGCCCCGCTCTGCCACACCCATATCTATGGATCAATAAAATTTTCGTGGACAATTTTTCAAAAGCGTCGACCAAGGAACCTTCTGGTAAAGTTTTACAGAAATCGGCCCAGTGGTTCAGGAGATGTCGTTCAAAGATTTCGGGCTCAAAATTATGCCCGCCCTACCACGCCCATATTTATGGGCCAATCAAAATTTCAATTTCAAAAAGGTCACCCAAGGAACATTCTGGTACTGTTTCATTTAAATCGGCCCAGAGGTTCAGGAGAAGATGTCGTTCAAAGATTTCGGGCTCAAAATTAGGCCCGCACTGTCACGCCGATTTTAAGGGCCAATCAAAATTTCGTGAACAGTCTTTGAAGAGGGCAATTAAAGATACATTCTGGTAAAGTTTCATTGAAATTGGCCCAGTGATTCAGGAGGAGATGTCGTTCAAAGATTTCGGGCTCAAATTAGGCCACGCCGATTATATGTGCCAATCAAAATTTCGCAAACAATCTTTGAAAAGGGCCATCAAAGGAACATTCTGGTAAAGTTTCATTGAAATCGGCCCAGTGGTTCAGGAGAAGATGTCGTTCAAAGATTTTGGGCTCAAAACTTTTAAAGAGGGTCACCCAGGAATCATTCTGGCAAACTTTCATTGAAATCGGCCTAGCGCTTTAGGAGAAGAAGAAGTTTTAAGAAAGTTGACGACAGGGTGATCCCTAAAGCTCCCCTTGAGCACGTTGTGCTCAGGTGAGCTTAAAGGGAAGTAAATGATACGGGCCATACAGCCGACTAATGGACGCACAGGCGGACACTTGCACACTCAAAACAGTTTCTTTGTTATTTTTCAAATGACTTCTGCTCTATTTGAGTTATCAATTCGTTTTTTATTGGAATTGTCGCAAAGCGGACCTCAACAGGCGCTTTGTCCTTGATGAAAAGCTATTTTCGTAGGGAAGTCTTTTACTTCTTGAGTTGAAATCTCAAGACAATTTTTGGACGAAGTTCAATCATGACTTCGACCTTCGTGACTCCAAAATTGGGCACTTTCTTAGGTCAGAGACAACAGTTGTATCAAGTTTTATGATTTGAGTGAATTGGTTGTTCTGTTATAGTGGAAACTGTTAACAGTTTAAGTTTACTTATGACCGTGACATGTATGACCCCGTAACATAAGGGCATTTCTTCAGGTCATGGGCAACATTTGTGTTAAGTTTCGTTATTGCAGGTCAATTTCTTGTCCGTTTATCAAGCGGAAAGTAGAAGGTCGATGGACTGACAGACAGACATGATGAAATCAATATTTGCTCCTCTACTATTGAGTTGTTGGTACAGTTAATAACATCCTGAAATTAACAAGGTGAACGAATTACGAATGATTTGGGAATGGTGCTGAAATGAGTGAGCAAGTTTTGAGTGAAATTTGAGGGAGGGAATCCAATGTCGCTTGTTTTGTTCAGGATGAACAAAATAAGAGATATATAAAAACCTCCCTTTAATAAAGTAAGCATAAAAGTTCCATCAATATTGATATCGAAAGTTCGAAATTGGGTCAAGCGAGGTCAAATCTTAGAAAAACCTTGTAGACACTCTAGAAGCCATATTTTTTTGTCCGATCAACCTTAAATTTGGTCAGAATAATTGTCTAAATAAAATCTCGGACGAGTTCGAAATTGGGTCAAGTAGGGTCAAAAATAAGGGCACGGGGTCAAATCTTAGTAAAACCTTGTAGACACTCTAGAGGCCACATTTTTCGCCCGATCAACCATAATTTTTGTCAGAGTGATTGTCTTGATGAAATCTCGGACAAGTTCGAAATTGGGTCAAGCGAGGTCAAAAATGAGGCTACGGGATTAAATATAAGAAAAAACCTTGTAGATACTCTCAAACCCTATTTTATGCTCAATCAACCTGAAAATTGGTCAGAATGATATTCTTAATGAAACCTAGGTCAAGTTTGAAATTGGGTCCAGTGGGATCAAAATCGAGGTCACTAGGTCAATCATAGAAAAACCTTGTAGACACTCTGGAAGCCATATTTTTGGCTCAATTAATCTGAAAATTGGTCAGAATGATCATCTTGATGAAATCTAGGTCAAGTTTGAAATTGGGTCAAATGGGTTCAAAAACTATTTCATGGGATCAAATCTTAGAAAAACCTTGTAAGCAGTGTAGAGACATCAATTTTTGCCCGATCAACCTGAATTTGGTCAGAATTCCTCATCCTTTCTAAGTCTACTTTAATCAATTTTTGACAGTTCACTCAGGTGAGCGATTTAGGGCCACTATGGCCCTCTTGCTTTAAGCGTTTGTTGAATGGTTTGATTGAGTGTTTGGAATGAATAAATTGAGCGCTGAGAGAGCGATTAAGAATGTTTTTGATTAGATGAATGTCAATTTCACGATAAAACTAACTGTATGATTGTGCTCTTAAACGTGTTGATGTGCAAGAATATGAGGAAAGCAAGTTGAACTAGTAGGTTTGTTTCAAATGGCAAATTATCTTGGTGATGGAATGCAATTGGGCAAAGATATTCATAATTCCATTAAAGATGTGGTGGCCAGTATTTAATTGGAAGAATAGTGGGTTTAGACAATGAAACATTTATGTAGATAAATGCAATATGGCGGAAAACAAACCACAGTATGCTGTATAATATTTTTTAACTTTAAAAGTGTATAATCACTTAAACAAAAACTAAAGGTTTTTATTTCCTAACTGTAGACAGAAATGTTCAAAATTACAATTTGTCAAAAGTTAAATATGAAATAAGTTCGTTCAGAAAGAGAAACTATACCTCTTAGGCTCTAAAAGAAGCTATAACATAATTCTACGAAAAACAGGTTGTGACATTACCAAATAAGCAGATCACGTGATTGGCCTGTGCTATCGCCACAACACTGAGAAAACAGATCGAGACATTACCAAATAAGCATATCACGTGATTGACTTGTGCTTTTTGTCAATAGCTGACCTTATTGGACTTGACTTGTCACATGATTTCTAAATATAGTAATGCAAACATGTGATACTATTAAATTCGTACGCAACTTTCAATAAATATCGTTTAAAACATAAATTAGCGTGTTAATAATATACATGAAGTGATAGTTGTGTAATTGTCCAGCATTATTACTTTTGATGAAATAAACTGTTTGTCTACATCAAGTTGAGATATAGAAAATAGGCCGAAGTGTATTCACATGCTGTTCACGTGATATGTGTTCTCAAAAAACCCGAAATGAAATTATCTTGTGTTCATTTTTCGGTTTTGTTAAATCTAAGTTGGAATTGCTCCGCATTCCAACTTAAAAATCACGATTTGAAATGCTAAAAAAGACAACCGGTAATAGCCGGCGCTTCCTTTTTAAACAATTAGCAGAAAAATGTGCTCACTAATGAATTATTATCCTAAATTATTTCTGAATAACAATTCAAATCCAGAGACGTTTCAGAGGAATTTATGCATACTCTGACGGGTGAATATTTTGATTGAACATTGAAACAACGGTGCGAGCGCACTTTGAATTGTTGCTGATCTATTGAAAATTTTGACATAACCAAATCCAAGTTTGTAATAATGCACATTGAAAAGTCGATCCACATTCACCATTATTTCGCTGTATCTAAACTTTGATCTAACAAAATTGACATTTTTAACGACGATTTCAACCAGTCAGGCTTAATTTTTTTCTACAATGTTTTAGCGTAAAGCAGGTACTGAATGCTAAGATCAGACTGCACGTCTGTGAAGGTGGATCTTAGTCTACATCGTCTGTAATAGCTTTATCTGCAAGACAAATAAGTCGTGAACAAAACTGTTTAAGTTTTTATTAAAATGAATTAACATTTTTATGATAATTCAATCAAACATAAGAGTCGCCGGAAGTGAAGACTTAGATCAGACTGCACGTTAGTGCAGACTGATCTTAGTCTATACTGTTCGCCACAGCTTTAAGTGTAGGAGGAATGAGCCATGGGTAGAAAGAGAAGGGTTATATCAGGGTGATTGTTCATTCACCCGTTATATAATTAGCGAACGAATAGAAAGAAATCTAGCAAAAAATAGAACACACCGTCTTCTATTAAGGTCGTCTGTGTTCGCGACCCGAATTGGATAATTTCAAATAGTTTAAGAAAAACTAGTCAATATGTACGAAAAGTGAATATGCTTGATACAATTACAGTCAAACCTGTAATAGCGGCCACCTGAATTCAGCAAGCAACCTGTCTTAAGCAAGCGACCACCGAGATCCCAAATGAAACAATTGCACTAAAATTGACCTGTATTAGGCAAGCACCTGTCATAAGCAAGCACTTTTGGAATGTCCCTTTAGTGCTTGCTTAAGACAGGTTTGACTGTAGTTACATCGTGAAATTGACATGACCCCAATCGCTCTCTCAGCGCTCCATTCATTCATTTCAAACACTCACTCAAACCATTCAAAAACGCCCAAACCCATTAAAAAAAAAAGAATAATCTACGTCATTAAAAAAAATATTGATTGAAAAAATCGCGATTTCACTGACATAATTCAAATTGTTAGCGTCTCAAATATTCTTGAAGAAATAGGAACCAATGTATAAAACTTGAATGTATTTCTTATTAAAGGGAGGTTATCAATATAGCAAATTTTGTTCATCCTTCACAAAATTTACGATATAGGATTACCTCCCATCAAATTCACTCAAAACTCGCTCCACAAACTCATTCAATTTTATATCTTAATCATTCCAAAATTAATCATCTTGTCAATTTCATGATGTTTTTAACTGCATCAAACGTTTATTCAGTCTTATTGATATTTTTCAATAATTTTTACAATGCATTAGTCTCTTAAGTATAAAGTGCACATGGAAAATTTAATGACTAAATGGGGGTTGGGATTGGGAAGTGTGGGGGTGTGGGGCTGGGGTATCGTAATAATGCGCCCAGTTATTTCATGTTCGAATATGTTGTCTTTCTTTTCCACAGCGATTCCATGTATTTTGTTGATGAAATGCTTTATTTTATTCTCGAAAATAGTCATGAGGAAGTAAAGAAAATTTGAAAAATAATTAATTCGAAAAGTCACATTTTAACTCGTAAATTGTATCAAATCCATGATGACCCTTATTTCTAGATATTACACACCCTTTCATCTTCGACGAGTGTGGGGTATCAAACATCATTAGTCCTTAAACACATGGATGAGATACGAAATAAATAAATAGATTGAGTTTTTTTTTTTTTTGCGTAACTAAGCTGAATAAGCCGAATCCAACACGTTTCGATAGCGTATTATGGTTTAGGTTAGGCGGACAGAATCATCGGCAATCACACCTCATGGTTAGCGATCCGTATCATCGGAGGCCAGGAACCGTGAAAGGCGATGCGTCTTTTTGGACGTCAGGAGATCGTGTTTGGCGATGCGTATTCAAAGGTGAGTAAGCCAAGCGTTATATCAAATTTCAGGGCGCTTCGTAAGCAAATTCGCATCAACGGCTGTCAGGGCGCGTGGTTGGCGATATGTTTCATCGAAGTTTTCGGTGCATGTTAAGCAATCAGTGAGCGAACCGTCTCATTGAACGTGAGGGCGTTTTGAAGCCTAAGCGATCAGTGTCATGGAACTTAAGGATGTACGTGCTGTTAGCATTCCGCCACAACAAACGAACGGACGTGCGGTAAGCTATTCGACAGGGCGCTTCGTTACCGATCTGTTCATTCGGTAAAAGTGTTGTCGTCATGTGAGCTTTATATAGGACTATAAAGATATGCATATACATGTTTGAGGACAAGAAATGAAACGTGTGTTTGTACTGCCAAAGACTGATTGTTTAGCTGCACAAAAATGTTTTATTTACAAACTATTACCGAACGATAAAGACATCTGCATCACTCTTTATGACTCAACATCTTATTTGTGCGTGAGATTTCCAGAATTTCAGATATGCGCAAAGCAATGACTCTGACCAGCCTGTGCATCCGCACAGTCTGCCCAGAGTCTTCACTATGCGTTAAATAGATAGATAAGGTCTAAAAGATCCTGTAAGCCATCAGGTAACTTTACATTTACAGTATGCGGCTGTCTACAGTACTCAGCGTTTACACCTAACGAACTTTTCAAATTGTTGGAAATGCCACGCACAGGCTCATTTCAGTTTCTGAATTATAACCAAATTTATATTTTAATCAACGGCTTGCTGGCGTCTTTCCGGGGGTGTTTTCTCATTATTAAGGGGACTAGTGCATGCTAAAAGCGACCATCTTGGATATAAAACGCGAGAAGTATCGACCTTTGTCAGACTGCACTGAGTGCAGGTTTTAAAAATGCATACGCACAAAATTGGCGAGTATCCGAAAAAATGAAAAAACATTCTCGTTATGGCAAGATATGGAGGACGATTAAGGGGTCCCCAGGGATAAGTCTAACCGTCGGATTTCAACATTGATGAAATTCAATGTTGAAATCCGACGGTTAGACTTATCCCTGGGGACCCCTTAATCGTCCTCCATATCTTGCGTTCATTTTTTCGGATAGTCGCCAATTTTGTGGGTATGAATTTTTAAAATTCAATACATCGTAACGACAGCTTGAAAAAAGCTGTTGTTACGATGTAATGATTCATCAACGTTCTTTTTCGACAGATGATTCATTTGTATTACGCACTTGCGTAATGTGCATAATTGTAGTTACGCCCTTGGAGTGCGCAGACTGACTTGGTCGAAGTTTTTCGCTCTCGATATTTTTTAGGCCTATATGTTTGTTCCTTGGACATTGCAATAACACCGACAGGGTGGATGATTTTGGAACTATATCGGAATGATGAAGAACGAATGGATAGAACGATTTCAAAAGAAATTAAAGGGAGGTTATAATTCATCGATATTTTTATTCAATTGAAAGAAATAATCGATAATTAATAATTCCCCTAAAAAACGTATTTTCCTGTTTGGTAACTTTGAGGGCTAATCGAGCTCTTTAAAATCCACTCTCAACAATAAAATTGCGCAATGATTTGATTCATTTGAATGAAACATGAAATACCGATCTTTATGCACGATTTTGACGCGTTTCGATCGATTTTGGAGTTTTGATTATTTTTTATTGTTTTGAGTGAGTGTTTGGAGTGGCTTTGATCGAGGTGCATGCAAATTTCACGATGTTTCTATTTTTTTTAAATTCGAAATGACATTTTAAGGTTGACATGTGCTAGGTCTTACCTCGTCTTCAAATCCTTTTTGAATTCTTGATCTTGGTTCTGGTGAATATAACAGGAAGCAGAATCGAGAGGGATTTATCTAAGTTGTAAGAACTTGTTTCCCAATCGATGTAAAATAAATAGGCTTAAACCATTAACAAGATTCTTTCGCATGACAGGACATCGTTAAAGCCTGATTTGTTTTTGAAATGATAACTTTTGCGTAATGCCATTTTAAGAATGGTATCTTTTTTGGTTTATCAAGTAATTATACAAGCGCTCCAAAACTATTTCCTTTGTCAGTTTCAATGGGACGTATCGCCCGATTAGAGTAAGCAGAGTTCCAACAACATATGCGTTCTAATTTCGAGAGCTCAGCACTGTTGTCAGAGCCTATATTGATATTGGAAATTACAGTAAGTTACGTCATGAAACTGACTCATATCTCAATCAAAAACATTCTAAATCGCTCACTCAGCGCTCCGCTCATTCATTCCAAACACTCACTCATACCATTTAAATTGTCCAAAATGTCTAAAGTGGTAGGATCAACAACTTCATTCTAAATACATACAGCTAGAAAAAAAAAATCGCGATTACACTGACATAACTGAAGTCATAAACGTAAACTTGGTTCTTGAAGAAATATAAAGCATTTATAGATCATATGTATATATGAGTCATATTTTATCAAAGGGAAGTAATAAATATTGCTTATTTTTCATCTTGAACAAAGTAATCGATATTGGATTACCTCCCTTTAAATATACTTGACCGATGCCAGATAGGATATGTGTCGAAGTCGGGGATCGAATCCGGGACCTTATGATTAAACCTCTTTGTGCATTTGAGAAAAAAATATGACCCTTTATTAAAATCCGTTTCTCGGTCGCCAATTAAAGATTTGCTTTTTGTTTTAAAACTGCAACTGTATACTATTACTAATTTGAAGACAAATAGTTCAGCTCGACTCTTTTGAAACAGAAAGTAGAATAACTGTCATGACCCTTTCGACGGCAGTGCTCGTATAGATGAAGGCGTAGGCGGTTCAACAATCTTTTACAGTTAACAAAATCGTGAAATTGTCACGATGAATGATTTTGGAATTATTTTGGAATGAAATTGAATGAGTATGTGGAGTGAGGTTTAGAGTGAAATCAAAGATAGGTAATCCAATAATCACTAATTTTGTTCAAGATGAACAAAATGAGCGATATTGATTACCTCCCTTAAATAAAATATGCATACAAGTTCTATAAATAGCTTCCTCTTTCTTCAAAAAACCAATCAGTCATTTTTAATTTCAATTATATCTGTGAAATCGCGATTTTCTTTAGCTCACCTGAGCACGATGTACTCAAGGTGAGCTATTGAGATCGTACAATGTCCGGCATCCGGCGTCAGTGGCGCGTCGTCGTGCGTCGTCCACAATTTCTTTAAACAACTTCTCCTCCTAAACCGGTGAGCCAATCTTGGTGAAACTTGGCGTGGATGTTACTTGGGTCGAGCTCTACCAAAATTGTTCATATTAATGAAATCGACCTTTAACTTTTCCTTTACCCTTAACAAAAAGGATGATACCAGGAAATTCTTTAAAAATCTTCTTCTCTGAAACCAGATGGCAGACATCTTTCATATTTGGTATGTAGCATCATCTAGTGCCCCCCTGCCAAGTCTGTTCATATCAAGACCCTGGGATTATATTTGGGCTCCAACTGGGCACATCCCGTTAAGCTCATCTGAGCATGATGGGTGAAAATAGGAAAATCTTCAATAATCTTCTTCTCTGAAACCAGACGGCAGACATCTTTCAAATTTGGTATGTAGCATCCTCTAAGGGACCTCTATTAGGTTTTATCATATCAAGACCATGAGGTCATATTTGGGTTCGACCCAGGCAAATCCTTTTTAGCTCTTCTGAGCACAATGATTGAAAATAGAAAAATCTTCGAAATTCGTCTTCTCTGGAACAAGGAGGCAGACAACTTTCATATTTAGAAAGTAGCTTCATCTAGTGGACCTCTACCAAGTTTGTTCATATCAAGACCCTGGGTCACATATGGGCTCCACCCGGGTGAATCCCCATTTATATAGAATCAAAGAGCGAAAAGGCATTCCATGCTATTGATCTTATGTAGAAATTATCTCCTTGTTTAATTCTGCCCATTGAATTAATGTGATGACCAAGGGGTCAAATAGAATCAGGTTAGCCATCTAGGACCACCATGGTCCTCTTGTTTATATTTTTCAATTATTTTCAATGTAGTTATTGATGGTATCATTTTTAGTGATTTTGGATCAATTTTGGTCGATTTGAGTAGCGTTTGGAATGAATGAATGGATCGCTGACTGAGTGATTTAGAAGCGTTATGATCGAGGTGAATGTGAGTTTCACGATGTAACTAACTTTACCTTAGTCATGTCTTAACTATCATTTGTTTGAAGCGTTGCGGTTGACTAACTCATCACATTAGCAATAACATATTATTAAAATTAATGACTAAAATGTAGTTTTGCAAGAATTGTGTGGGTTTTTATTACTAATAATGCTTCATAATTAAGCAATTTAAACAGAGTGTGGTATCCCGCGAAGCTTTCTTCTTTGTCAGAGTCTGTAGAGTATATCAATGTACCAACGGATAAATTAGCAGTTAACAACATCGTGAAATTGACGGGAAGATTTATTTGGAAATAGTTAAGGAATGGAATTGAATGAGTGTGGGGAGAGAGTTTTGAGTGAATTTAATGGGAGGTAGTCCTATAATGTAAGTTTGGTTCAGGAAATAATAAATAATAAAATTTAATAAAACATACATTCAAATTTTGTACATTTGGCTTCCTGTTACTTCCTATTTCTTCAAGAACATATTAGAATTAGAATTATTTCAGTAAAATCACGATATTTCATAAGTAAAAAATTATTTTGAATGCCGTTGGTTATTCTATTTTTCAAATGGGTTTGAGCGTTTTTGAATGGTTTGAGTGAGTGTTTGAAATTAATGAATGGAGCGCTGAGTGAGCGATTTAGAATGGTTTTGATTGAGGTGAATTTCAATTCCACGATGTAACTAACTGTAGCAATCCATTAATTTCAAATTCCAAACTTCTTTTATTCAATCTTTTTCTTTCTATTTTTTTTACAAATCTTTACAGAAGTCTGGACCGCCATTTACCCCTGTCTTGTAGGTACACAGAAATGTTTTACGACAGTCTCCTGTACAAGTTGTGCATTGGTTCGGGGCTGATTTCTGATAATGTCTGAAAAGTAAATGAGATTTCTTGTTTTTCGACAAATTTTTTTCAATATAGAAATTCAGGGGCGTATTATCCCATTCATGGATACCCCGGGGTCTCCCTATTTGCTACAATATATCGTTATATAGTGGCAAATGGGGAGACCACGGGGTATCGGAGTATGTTTAAATCTAGGAACGGTAAATGATCGACATCAAAATCTGAAAAGACGTTTAATCAAGTAGTTCGAAGCAAATCAGAGGTTTCAAACAAAGAGAATTAATGAAGAAAGAAAGAATGGCAATTCTAATTTAGAAAAGGAAAGTTTTGACTCTGATCATCATGCACATCCCATGCACTCTTGCAGGGTCGGAACTTCGAAAGTGATTGTTTAAGGAAAGAAAGGTCACGTAAAATGAATATAAAGCATTGACATATCAGCATCGTAATATCTCTGTTTTTTTGTGAAAAGAGGGATCATGGCGTGAGCACGTGACATGTAATTATATGTGACCTGTCAAGCGAACAAAGACCATCTAGGAAGTCCGTATAATAAATTATTGAAAAGGAGATTTGTTCCAGCACTGGCAAGCAAGAGGTCGAATTTTAAAAATTCTTTCACAATAAGATAGATTTAACATTCCAGTTTAAGAAAATTAGCAAAGTTCAGAAAGTGTCAAACCTAGTCAGTCTGTGCAATCCGCGCCGACAACTTATTCCCTACCCAGATGGTCCCTTTTCCTGTGACGGGTCACATATATAACGAGGAAATTGCCAAAGTTTTATACTTACACACAAAGCTTTATGAACAGATCATCATTAGTTTTCGCTTTATAAATGAGATCATTCCAGTCTTTGGGAAATAGGGACGTCATACCAAACTCTTCCTAATGAATACAAAGATGTTTCATTATAAATTCCTTTGCCAAAGTCGAACTCATAAACATAAATGTTAGCCAATGGACATATTCCAGCCGGAACCGGAAATCTTCTTCATCCAATCGGCTCAATTGTATCATTTCGTGAAATTTGATCGGAAATAGTATCCAACCAATCAGGGTTTTTGGGTTTAATTGGTCATATCAAAACAACAAGGATGTTTTCTATTTTACACTGTTTTGACTCTATACGACTAAATACTACGTTATCTGAAAATCTAGGAAAATTATTTTCGTAATGTTCAATCTTCCAATGAATATTTCACCTTCAAATGAGCATTTTTCATTTTTTTTCTTTAGTGAATTTCTGTGAAGTGCTAATTGTTACTATATGTGTTGTTGTTTTTTCCTTTCTTTTTGTTACTGTTTTTTTTTTTTCAAACTGGAGAGATGATTAATGTATTGCCCATAAGGTATGTATATATACAGGTACAGATAAGAGGGGATGACTCCCATCTAAAATCTTTATTACTGAAAGAAAACCTATGTTGTGGGTACTCATTTGAATTGTCTTGACGAGACAATTCCAATGAGTGTCCGCAAAATAGGGTTTGCAAATATTAAATCCCAAATACCCCTCTATCGGTTGCTCTGATATCATCCGAGCAGCTTTATTCAGGTGACTTACTTTTGCACTATATTCTTTCTGCCAGACTACCCTGCCGCTCAGATTGGCTTCAGTTAAGTTAAGATAATAGTTGGTGTAGTCTTGAACTCTCTGAAAGAAACATTTTTACTTTCATTATAATTAACGGTATATACATCACAAAGCCATTAACATGGCATTAGTCGCCTACTTAATCGTTGATTTAATCGAATACGAACACAAAATGATATTTACTATAATAAAACTAAATAAATTCCAATGCTTTTTAACGAGTATAAAATGGTTGTTATTGCTATAGATAAACAATTTTGAGTCAGGCGACAAAGATCATTGAGAACTTTTTCGATACTCACATATACTTACGCATCTATAGTTATGTAGTATTAAGATTAATGATGTATTAGATCTAAATCAATGTACATCAAGGTACCTTTGGAAACATATACGCATGCATAACATTTGGTATTAATCTCTCCATGTTGTGATTTCCATCCTCTCGCGTGCCCTTTGTCAATGAGTGGACAACTTGGTCAATAAAACAAATAATTTTACCCATGAAGATTCATTGTAGTTTCCATCAATTTCGTAAATTCTGAAGCCGGGATTCAGATTACCGAAAGTAGTGATACTTCCGGGTATGTAGACCAATCCGATAGGTCGTTTGTAAGTGACGTCATCATAAAACATTTGGTATTGATTGGCATGGCTGTGGCCAAAAAACTGTTCTACGATGGTGTTCTCATAGCTGAAAATGTCAGAATTGAAAATGACACTCGAATTTTAGAATACTTTGGATATGATCTCCGTGTTTGCAGTATGGTTAATTAATCTTCAAGAAAGATTGCGATAAATGAAATGTCCCGGCATTGTTACTTTCGAGAATATTCAAATGGAAAAGTAATGCATTTCTCCACAACTAATATTCAAGCTACTTTATCTTATAACTGTACAAATATCCGTATGATAACAACCCGTATGATATTTTTTATGATATCACATAGTTATTTTTAGAATAATGATATAATTCGGTTATTTTTAGAAACTTGCATTTCAGTTAGACATTTCGAAAAAAAAAACCCAGACAAATTGAGGTTATAAGATAAATATACTACGTACTTAGTGTATTGCATAAAAAATATCTTACGAGGTTGTGAGAATTGATTATTGTCTCGGCATAGCCTCGACAATTATCAATTCTCCTAGTCCTATTTATAAGACCCGACATACGTTATTTTATATTTTGACTTTTATCGTGTATGTCGGGTCTTATCGGTTTCCTATTTGCGTCCTTGTGCAAATCCCGATGAAGGAACGGTTCGCTGTTTGGACACAAAATACACACGCTTTAAGAATGAAATGCCAAGCAACCTATACATATATACAAGGAACAATGAAATATGCGTCGCATGCAACAATTTTTGAGAAATCAACTTACCAGATCATTAATTAATCCCTATTGAAACTCAGTTACCCTCTAAATAATGTTTTCCGCTGTCGAACAATGCCGAACATTCCAATTAAGTAAACAAAAACAGCATGTGGAAAGAGTGGAACCACTGATTGGAATTATTTCAACCGAAATGTGTATTAAAAATAAAGTCTACACAATCATTATGTATCACACAAAATTAGGTAAAAGGAACACGATTAAAGGAAAATAGAATATTTAAATTTGGACTGAATGCGTGGAAAAGAAAATATAAACCTTTTTTTAATCCGTCGTCTGTTCCATTCCATTATATATGCCTCGGGCACAAAAAAATGCAACTTTTATACACGATCTACAATTCCTTTTGGTCTCTAGCTAAACGGGCCGTCATTCCACAAAAAAAAGGTCCGTAATTTGGTTAAAAAGGACCATTAGCTGTTTCTGCAAACTGTAAGAAGGACCTATTTCTGAATTGTATTCGGTCAAAACGGCCCAAGTGTAGTTTTTTAAACGATTATCTCTACGAAAATTACCAAAGCGTTTTTAAGATGAAAATTACCAAAAGCGATTAAAGTTTTATTCTCATCTTTTCTCATTGTTACGTCTTTGCTAGTTTCGTCATTTTTTTCAGAAAGTTCCCCGCAAAATGAATGTGGTACATGTATATTTGATAGTAAATACTCTAATACTGTAAGAAAATGAATACTTGGATTGTGAATTTATCCGAATATTACCATTTCTGACCAAATATTCTTGTATAATGCTCTTCTTGTGCTACGATTTATTACAATTTTCATAAAATGAAACCAGTCTATAGCTTCGTTATGCTGGGGTTGTCATCCTATAAGAAAACGTGTTTAAAGCTCGTCCATACATTTAGAATCAGTCCCGGTTTATTTTTCACGAGGAATTGTCTTCTGTGCACTTCAATCACAAAGCCTGACTATACAGAGTCCATGCTTGATTCAGTTCCGGGGTGTGTCTTATCATTTACGAAATCGCATTTTAAGATCGTACATGCATATATTTTAGCCCTGGAGTATTTCTTTTCCCCAACAGAAAACGTTTTTTTTTTTTTTTTCGAACAAATTTAGTCCCGTGTTGTTAGTCAAATTAAGAAAAATCGTTTCAAATGTAATTTCTCAGAATATTAAAATTTAAAACTGTGTGTTTTCTTAATTAACTTATCTTATCTAGATTACCTTTTTAGTTTTTTATCATCTTTAAACTAAATGAGATTTCTGCGTATTCGGTGTGTATAGTTATGTTTCCATATTGCATCTGGAAACAAATGGTTTTTATTTCCCGTATTTTTCAACTTTGATAATTTTGACCTTCATCTCAGAGTACACCTTAAAGATGATACATGGATATTAAGGGTCAGTATGATTATGCCACGTGAAAATTATCCAAACACGTTTTTAAAAGTTAGATTAGTTTCAATTTTGGACGTCACATAATCTATCGCTGGAACTCTCCGAAACCCAGATACCATGGAGAGCCCTTGCGGCAACGAAAGAGTTCCGTGCGGTTATAGGACGTTTTTAAAGATGCTTAGACATTACGTTTTGTAGAAAAAAAGGCTACACAATCTTATTATATAGTTTTTTTCGGTCGCGTCCATGTCACCAGAACTTATTTCCGAACTCAACCGAAAAACGGCGAGCTTTTCCCGCAATTTATGTCAGTGAAACAATAGTAGATTGGCGCATGACTGAATATACCGCGAAAGTCACAGGGCTCCAGACTCACACGGTTACATTTTTCTCAAAGTTAACGAATTTTGGCTTATAATTAAAACGGTTCACAAATTCGAACATTCTATGTTACTCTTTATACTACTTGACGATTAAAGTTCAAGTAAGTTTGCAATATTTTCGGAGTAAATCCCAACTTAAAAAGTTTACCGAGATCATAACTGAGCAAGTAGCCGGGCTAAATCGGGTTTGGAAACTGTCATTTAGAACAACCTAATCCAAAATCTAGTTTTACATATATTGTGTGTGTATGTGTCAAGTGTCACAAAAAATGTATCTGTGAATCAACATTGTCGGCGATCAGGATATAACAACGCTAGTTTAAGTTTCGAAATACTGACATAATGTTTTATTCTGTTTTGTTCTCCTCGTTTTTTCCGCTCATACTAATTAGGTTTTTTTCTCATCCAATGACAGAATGATAGAAATATCTAACAACATATACAATTACTCTTAAAAACAAGTTTCGCCCATTTAGTCACCAAGCCATCGTCTTTTGATCCAGGCAAATTTTCAAAATCGCGTTATCTAAAAATTAACTCAATCGGCATGAGGCTGGGAATCTAATCAGGTCCCATCTTTAGACACTCATATCTCATTTGAAATAAAGTACTTTATGCAACATGTTACACCATTGGAAAGATAAATAGATAGGCTTTGTAAATGTGTGATTGTATTTCTATCTTCTGTTACAGCAGTGATAAAACTATTATTTGAAGTGCACAGAGAATCCCTGCGCTAGTTTCTTTCGAGAAATTTGCAATCGTTTCTGTTCTCGGATGTGACCAGTCTAAAAAATTCGATGACAGAATCTGTTCTGATCATTAGATCTAAGAACATTTTTGTCTTAAAGATGACATTAAAAATCACAAAAGAAACAAGGCGAATTTAAAATGAAAAATATGTTTTAATAAGGGTATCGTTTACTGCACATAATCTTCACTTATATATTTATTACATTATACCGTATATTGTTGCAGATTATTCAGATGCAAAGTTTGATCATAGGCATAATTTAAAATGGGCCGATTTGACCCGTGGCCGTCGATTTTTTTTCGGTCAAACGTACTTTTCCCTCACAGAATCAAAAATATAAATGCCTTTTACTATGAAATTGTCTCAAATATAAATTTAAGTTCAATTCAATGATGTTTATCAACTGTTTCTGCGCGCATTAATTTTTCGTTTAAAAATTATATTGCCGTTCATTTTTTATTTTCCCAAATCACCGCGGTGCAGTATTGGAACAAAATGGCTGGAAATGCATTGTGAAAGAGAAAGCGAAAACATTTTTTCCTTAAAATTTGACACATTCGGTGGAAATTAAGGCGAGCGACAGGTAAGAATTGATTCAGAAATTATATGTTATTGATCTGTCGTGCTGTTCACTGTCAAAGTTGTTTTAATCGCGAAATGACTTTGCTAACGGGAAAGGTTAGGGATACTTTTAGACGTTACACTGCAATAACAAAGGTAGAACATGAAATGTCAGAATAGTAAATATTAGATAAGGAATGGTGCATGTGTAGACGTCTAAATATTTGGACTACAATTCTCCCAACCTCGTAAGATATTTTTTTCATACAAAACACTAAGTACGTATTATATACATGTATATATCAAGATTTTAAAACATAGCAGTTGTCAGGTATAGATACACCTAACACTGTACGGTTGAAAACACCACTTTACTATCCAAATTCAATAAATTCTTGTAAGTATATATAAGACATTAGGGTTAGGTAAAATAACAACATTTTAGAGAAATGACCTCACGAATATTATTGATTTCAAACTTACCGATTTACAATTTTGTAGTAGTTCAAACTGAAATGTTTCAAACAGCAAGTACAACCAGGATATATATGGCCGATAACGTGTACCTGAAATATCATGGAATCTGTCAATTTTGAAATGGTTTAACGAAATGGAATGTTTCAACAGAAACAAGGGGTGCTAGAGGGCCTGTAACGTTCCATATGCATAATTTTGTGATTATTCGGAAAATTAAGCAATCCTATAAAACAAAACCGTACACTCATCAAAGATGGCCGTATGCATGTTCGGTCCGCGCTAACTATTGATACATTAAATCGTTTTTAACTTTTTACAATTAAATTTAAACACTGTATAATTTGAATTACTGGCGTATATTTGGAAATATCTGGTTGTTCCGTGAAAAAAGAAGTGCGTATATTTCATCACAAGAATAAAATAGAACGTCGCTCATTCGTTCAATTTGAATTAAAAATGCGATATTCTAAACTCGCTTTCCCTATATTATTTATTCACACAACTGTGACTCATTCATTTTTATTCCAAATTATCAGAAAATCAAGAACTGTACCTTGACGCCCCTATTTTCAGCATCCTGCAATTCATTAACAAACCATTGAAGCATTCCTGCTGGATCCGTGCTGTTAATAAGAAGCCACCTGAAGTATGTACAATTAAACAGTTGATTGCAATGCCCAAAAAGTTCATGCATGTCGGCAGACAAGGCAACAGGCATCGCTTAGTAAAATGGCATACAACAAAAAGAAACAAACGCAGATCTATTCATTCTGTTTCTATTGTCGTCTTTAATATAAGCATAGTAGCATGGTAGGATATAAATGTTGTTTCTAAATAAACGAGTCAATTTAGAGAAGCTATGTTAAAGCAAAAACGGCAAACGGTTGGCAGTTACCCATGATTTTACATATTGAAGCATAGCCATAGGCAATCGAAAGTTCGATTGACCAATTAAGGAAATGGACCCGTAATAGTTCCGCAAAGTTTCGGAAGTAATAAACTTTAACAGGGTTAACCGAGGTTTCCTAATGATTTTCATTGGGAAGCCTCGGTGAACAATGTGAAAGATCATGGTTTTTGAAATTTTACGGGTCCACTTCTTTCAGTCTTTTATTTAAATTCGACGCGCATTATTAATTAATTATAAGACGACTTTTACAATTACTATTTACACTACTAGTAATTTGTCTATTTTAAGTTTATGTATTCTGCGTAATTAATGAACTGGCAGGGCGGGGCTTAACCATGACGTAATTTGGCGGGTTTACTTTTCAATAATTTGGGTTCTTTCGAATTTTAGTCGGTAATCATCGTTAACGCGTGCAAATAACTGTATCCTCAAACCTAAAGGATTCACGTGCTTTGAGAGAGTGAGCACATTTCATCGTTTGGTAACCAATGCCTCGTAACTTCAGCTTGATTAAGCTGAAGTTACGAGGATTTGGTTACCAATCTACGATTTATGGTCCCGTGTTATATATGTCGACTCTCTTTAGAAGTAGGTTATTTTAGATAAAAGCTGATTTGCCTTAACCTTAAGTGCAACGACCCGTAACTTAGGCTCCGCACTCCCAGGGCATTAATCTTGGACAATACTATCACAGATGTTTTAGAAACAAAACATGAAATGTGGTATCTAAACCCGTGTGCATAGATATGTCAAAGGGTGTGGTCATTCTTCCGCCGATATTCACTTACCAATTATTGGAGTTACACATGTTCATATTCAAGGAAATAATTTTCAATCCAGGAAATGGGGACACCGAATAGCACCCGGCTCTGAAATCAAAATATTTATTGGGTTTGAAATGGACATGAAGTCAGCCTGATTTGCAATCGGGAACCCTCGGTGATTCTACGGAATAGATCTCGGGAATAAGAAGGGCGCAGCCATGAAAGCGCGTCATATCGCACGTGGGTTTATTTGACGTCACAAACATAACTTAGGATGACGTTGCGAAAAACAAAATCAACGTAAGGTTAGAATTGGGCATAATATGATTTGAAAACAAAACGCTGTGTTTGATTGCGTTTTGCTTTCAAATTATAACAAGCCAAAATGATCTCCACAGACGATCGGAAAACATTAAAGGAATAAACTATTCTTCAAGCGTATTAACCAAAGTACCACCAGAAGCCGAATTATCGAAAAAAATGACCAAAAATTACTACACCTACGTCCGTCGTAATTTCCAGTTTACGGAAAGTTCCGAGCGATGTTCCGAATACTTGGTAGCTCAGTCGGTAGAGCACAGGACTTCAAAACCATTGAGGTTCGACAGCGTGGGTTCGATTCCCGGACTGGCACTCCAACAAAACTAATTGTCTTTCAGATGAGACGTTAAACCGAGGTCCCTTGAGAAGGTGCTTTACTACGAGCACGTTTTAAAACCATGGCAGATCTCAGCAGTTGTTTCGTCATGTATCCTTGGAACATCCCCGGTAACAACTAACCGTTTTTCGGGATCGTCGCTCATATTTGCTACATTAGCGACGATAAATAAACGATGGTCAGTGGTTCGAGCACAACCGTCGATGAGGTTATGTTTATTAGCAAAACTCTTAATAGCCAGCCCCAGTTCACCCAGCTGTAAAATTGGGTAGCAGTGGGTTTAAGCCACTGTCCCTTTCTCTCTCAGGGACGTGAAAACATCAGGATTCGAGTGTTAGAGAACGATTCTATAAGCTTAAGCTTTCGTCGCAATCGAAGTAAAATAAATTCGTATAAACTAATATCTCTTTCCAGTTGGAATTTATGATCCAAATTTTGAATTATTTCTTTATTAATAGCAGCGATCCCTTATTGACACAATAAAAATATACATTGTATTTCAATATTGGCTTACTTAGTAATTGTTGCCTTGGTATTCGGAGGTAACCATGTCAACCAGCTGTCAGCGAGGGCATTATTCAACCAACTTGCACCATCTTTACCCGTTATGAAAGGTGGTGGAAAGCTGGAACGGATGAAAAATATGCCCAAAGATGTAGAAAATCGGAACTACAATCTGTCCTGCGTTCGGTATGACAAAACGGTGCAAACTATTTGCGAATTATACCCCGCTTTGCACGCACTTGCACGTGCAAAGCGGGGTATAATTGACAAATAGTTTGCACTGTTTTGTCATCCTGAACGTAGGGCAGTTTTTTTCCGATTTTACAATTGTAAAGATTTAATAACAACGAAGATAATAGAGAGTTCGTAAATATCCTTTATACGCTTTTTATCATTATTAAAGATATTATCATTATTACTATCATTGTCATTATCATCATCATTCATTAAAAAGGACAATTCTGGCCAATGTTTAGCGACATTTATGTGTGCATGCTGATTCACCCATCCCGAGGTTCTCGGTGTTAAGCATTATGTTACTCTTCATTCCATTCGGAACATCGCTTGGTCTTTTCCGTTAACTGGAAAGTGCTATTCAGTAGAATCGCCGAGGGTTCCCGATTGTCTTCATTCAATTCAATATAGTCTACGGAGGCATTCGGAAACCCTCGGCGATTCTTCGGAATAGATGTACTGTATACTTTACGGAAAAGTCTGAGCGATGCTCCGATTGTTATCGAGGATGGGATTTACCTATCGAGCGGAGAACTTTCATGATTTCCAAGAGCGTTATAGACCTTTTTACCGGGAAGATACTTCTTTAGAGTGTCAGTATAAAACTGTAAAGCCGTCAGCTGGTCTGATCGAGACTGGTTCCACACGTTATGAGGGGGAATATCGCCCGTAAATATCACATAGTCAAACTGAAAGTAAGAGGCAAGGCATTTATCTGGTACATTGTATATTTGGAGATGTCCAAATGAAGACTATATTTTTCAAATGTCAAAGATTCCAAGTACAATTTCTTAGGCTGCTAATTTGAATGAGTCTTTGAATAATGGCGTTATAACGTTAAATCGTCGATGTATTTCTAAAACCTTGTAACTAAAACTTTAATAAAGCTGTTATTACGAGGTGCTAGAATGATGTCAACGATATTATCATACTTATTCTTATTTCTTCATTAAGGAACAGAGACGAAGTTCTCTTCGCAATATAACCATCATTCATGCTTCAAAATTCATACTATCGAGAAAAGTTGACATGATGATTTTAGAATATGGTTATTTCTTCTAAATGAAATCTCAACATTTAGTAGTACACGAATCGTATATACCATATATACAGTGCTTGCAAAAAGTACAAAAAATCTCCCTACCTTATCTTGTATAGATTTTAGATGACTAAACAAACTTGTAATAACATTAGGTGAGGTGTCACAATTCCTGTAATCTCCGTATTTACCAGCACCTGGCTTACCTGGGGCTGCAAGGAAAAATATGGTTGAGATTCTCCCATACTGAAAGAAGACCAAAAATTAAAACATGGCCTCAATTGCGGGGGTAAAATAGCCCCTTTGAATATTTTTGATACTACACGGGTGTTATTACTCTGGTGGAATAACTATGCAAAATAAGCTAGGACCGCATAGCAAGGTTTTATTCTCGTTGTGAAAATCACGTCAAAATACACTTCATTACGTCATTTCGCAAAAGACGATATAAAATTCGGTAAACCTGATTCGATAATTTTCTTGGATTTCCTCAATTAATCGATAAAGTTTGGTCATATTATTAATAGAATATCAAAATTGTGCCCATAAACTACAAAATTTATTAACCTCGACGTCTATAACAGATAAAAACTCGACAAAGCCTTGTTTTTTAGTTGTTTATAGATGAGCCGTTTAATAAATTCGGAATTCAATGACAACTCATTCAATATCCTCTTGAAAAACGCCAATCTCATTTGAATTTTTATATAGTGATTCTGGTCAGTTTTGGACATGATTTTTTATGTGAATTACATAAACAGCGGATATTTCTGAAGAGCCATTGGAATTGAATGAAAAATAATTTTTTTGTGTTCTTTCTATCTACAACGACATAAGAAATATCTGCATAAGCTATATAACCTTGGAAATGATAATTAAGAGACAAACTTCGAAAAAGTGAAGTTTTATGATACCTTTAGATTGTCCAATTTGCCCCCATAGTGTTAATTTTAATTAAATGACATAGAAAAAAGTTAACTTAAAAAATCTAAATTTTATGATATAATGAACAATTATTGCTGTGAATGATGGTGTTTCCTTTAAAATCAAGCCAATTTTGGCATTTACCGATTGCCCTATTTTTTCCGCCAATGAAAAGCCTCTATTTCGTTTGAAATTCAAAAAATATATCCCATAACCTGACGATCTTCTCAAATAAGTGAGCTACGTGATTTTAGGTCATTATGGGCGGGGACTACATTCAAAACCAGACAGTGACGTCATAATCTTGTCTGATTGGATGTCTCGAAAGACCCTTAACTTTAATCGAGTATTTATTACAAACGTTTTTTAATGTTCTTTTGAAATAATGCTAATAAAAATTGTTTATAACAAGGACTACCGCGATATAACTGAAAAAGGTGTTGAAGCCCTATTCAAACTAACAGAAATCATTAAAAGGAGGAGAAATTCTTGAATAATTTGTCAGCATGTTAATCAAGGGAAGATTAGGCTAATATATGATTGATTCTGATTATAAATCTATATGCATACACAAGCAAGAATGAGATCGACCAGTTTGCTTGAACCAACCCTTTCTGTACCCCCTATCATATTTTCAACTTGAGATAAGAAAGAAAGGACGACAGGATTGAAACATCTAAAATCTCAATTCCCTCTTAAAATGAACACTTTAGACCTTTTTACGACAAATACTTTGGATTTTTTTAACATTTTGATTTAGTTATTCTGCAAAGTTGCCGTTTTTAAGAAAAATGCAATAAAATGTTCTTTGGAGATCGAAGTTTTAGGTCCGTTTACGAGGAATCATGTGAAAGGTTACCATTGAAGGAGAAACATGGTGAATTAAAGAAAAAGGTAAACGACTTTAGACATCTATATTGAATTCAAGTACTTGGAAAGGTACGTGTAGGCAAAATAATTGTAGAACAATTTATAATAGGCCTACTTATTTGATTCTAGGGATATAATTATTTGCAAAAACAAAGCGATTCGAAGCATGTTAGACCTTTGATAGCTGACAATATCGAAAGCTCGTGTGATCTGCTTAACTTTGACGTAGAATCGGTGGGGAACCTAAACTTGGTACCTACAGCTTTTAAACACGTTATTTTCCTTGCTTGTTGCAAACATTACGTTATTGGCCATGAACATGCGGTAGTTTGTTTGTTTGTATGGGATTCGACGCCGCTTTTAGCAATTATCAGATATATCACGACGGCTTGAGCACCTAACAATGGATTCCTGGTAATTCTAACACCAGTACTACCAATTCTCTTTTTCCTTGCCCAGCTGCTATCCCACATCTACGATTATCGATCCATTGGTGGGAGAAAAATAGCAGCAAAGGGTGGGTGCCGCCGTCGGGGATCGAACCCAGGACCTTTTGAATGAAAATCCGCCACGCTACCAACTGCTCGGCTGAATATACCGTGCCAGCTGTTTTTTCACAAATACAAAACCCCTTTAAAAGAGGGGCATGATGTCCGCGAAAAGATTACTAAATAGAATGCAAAATCCATTAGTTGCAGCCACGAGGTTTAGTTCACCGAACGTTCTCAACTGATTTTGTCTAGCCAAATGGTAAACCCGAGGGGGATTATATTTGCTCCTCCCATTTTTAGTTTACATCGATTTGATTGAAGAATGTATGACGCAACAAAAATGAATGACATCAATGATTGACGCATAACCCATTTAACCTAGCATCATTCGATGAAAAAATAAGTCGATCGGTAAAACAGTTATAGTTCATATTCTGACAATTCACGCGTATAACCTTGCGCTCCGCTAACGCTCCGCTTAGGTTATATCGCGTAAATTGTCAGAAATGAACTATAACTATTACATAACCACCCACAAAACCTGTATGTTAAAGTCAAATAGCCTTAATAGTCCGGCAGATATCTAGCTTGACCCGGAAGTAGGGTTCAGCTAAGGCCTTCCCTAACGAGAATCTGGCTGATAACATCTTGTCATCATTGAGCATTTTGAGAAATTTGAGATGGCAGCCAAGACTATCGAATGTAACTCGTACAGCTCGGAAGATCACAATGACAAACTTTTAAATTGGTTTTTGCGGTTTATTTGATGCTAAAGTTCGAGATTATAAGAATATGACATAACAAATGCATATTATGACATCAGAAATGAGTATGATAGTCAAGATGGCAGCCAAATAGAATAATTAAATTGCATTTAAAGTATTTCTTATGTAAGAATTTTAGGGCTTCTTCGATTAGCGTTTGTAAGTGATTTTATGCTCTCTAAATATCAGGCTAGAGACAACTCTCATCTATTGATACATTAATTCTTGATTTGAAGATGGCAGCCAAGAAAGAGAAGATTTGATTTTAAGTTAATTGTGTTTTACTCAGGATTTTAGAATACATTTGCACTTGCATTAATTTTTTCAAGGCCAGTTTCAAAGTTTATTTTTACAATTTGACGCCTTGAATGGTAGATTTTGAATATTATTCGAGATGGTAGCCAAGAAATATACTCGAGAGAAAGTTTGAGGTTTCAAAATTAATATAGAAAATGATTCATTTTAACTAATGAAAAATTTAGTCATAATTTTGAAATTAGAAAAGCTACATATAACCATATATGTAGAATTAATGTCTTCCAAGATGGCAGCCAATATTGCATAAATATGGTATTACCGTTGTTTGTTTCCTGTTTTGCCCATTCAAATTATAATATTTGTGAAACTAATTCGTACACAATCATTTTAACTTGAATTATCTGTTCCAGAAGTATAAAAATGAAGCCAACAATACATCCTAAAAACAGGAATAACTAAACAGAAGTCTTACTTCACTTGTAGAATTATACATATACACATTCCAGAGAACAATACATTACACCTATATATTACACCTATGTTGCATGGCAATTAAAAATAAAATTCTATTTGCTTTGGAAGAAAATTATTGCATAACAAAATATCTTCATCTCATATCAATGGCATGGCGAGAAACAGTTGTATCTCGCTATAAACATAAAGGCAGTAGCAACTGGTTCATGCTGAATCATCGATATTGTCAAATACTGATAGAAAATACAAGTACTGATATTCTTAATATTTTGGGAAAATCGTACTTATTTTAATTGAATCTAATTCTCGTTTTTTAATCTTAATTATTTATTTTTCTCTAGTTAAGTATGGATATGCTACGCTGTGCTTAAGATTAATAATATTATTTTCATGATAACCAACATATGATCGCCCAAGTTTCTTTATAAAATATTCTGATGGATTCATTGTAGCATACCTATTAAATCACATCCATATCAGTATGTATTGTCATATATGTTTATAAGTGGGAAGGAGTTGTTCCGCTAAGGCTTATTTAGCACGAAAAAAAAACTTTTAGTGGTTATTTTAATTGCATGTTCACAACCATTAAACAAGTCATGTAAGCATGATGATTGACTATGCTGTGTTACCCTTGTGAATTTGGTAATGTTTGACAAAAAGATTGATTGATTGAATGGAGTTTAACGCCGCTTTCAACATTATTTCAGTTATATCGCGGCGGCTGGAGCACCTAACAATGGATCCCTGGTATTTCTCTCACCAGTACAACCACCACATTCTTTCCTAGCCTCCAGCCGCTATCTCACATAGGTCTACGATTATCAACCCATTGGTGAGAGACAAATAGTCGGAAAGAATGAGTGCCGCCGTCGGGGATCGAACCCGCGAACTCTAGATTGACAGTCCGACGCGCTACCAACTGCGCTATGACGGCGGCTTGACAAAAAGCAATGCACTCGCTGGATTTGCCTTAGCGACTATTGAAGACCTTGTTCACAATACATGTATATATGGTAGATTACTAGCGTTCAGATTGACTGAAATTCTGATTTTTGAACGAAACATAACATCCTCAGAATCGAAGTTGATTTATTCAAATCATCACCAAAAGTTCGAGATTCAACGCGGATATAGCAGCGAAAGGTTGTTAAAAGTGTCTGTTTAAAAACACCCTCGTGCCTGTTCTCATCTTCATTTTGCTTGCATTTGACATATTAGGCTACGATTTTGCAACAATATTGTGACTTTACTGTACAACTATAATTGTTTTCCTCTTTTTGTTCATTTAAAAAATTTCAACTGGGATTAATTTTCAAAGGAGCTGGCTCATACAATCATGGACGAATTGACCAAATGGAAAAAGTAACAATAATCATAATGATAACTCAATAAATATTATAATGCTCTGCTCTGTTAGTTCAAGCAGTCAACAAAAAATACACCGATTACAAGACTGTAACGGTAGACAGAACTAGCAAGTCTTATATTTGCAATGTAGGTTCGGAAACCTTTTCCACCATTCAATTAATGGTATCATTACCATTAACTCAGTACAATACATTGGCAACCACTTTGTGGAACAATTGCCGTAGTCCGGACAGTTGATTCCAGCTTAATGCTAGCGCCCACCATCTTTTATGCCTACACTTTGCCGTAAATGCCCATGATGGACATAAACATGTCGCTTTAAGTTCAAATCACACAGAATACTAGTAACAAATGGTTAATTAAATTTCTTTGAATGTTATGAAAAATAAAACTGAATACGAGTCTCAGTTAATCCCCCAACGTACTTTAAATGAATGTAATCTACAATGTTATATTTTCATGCTCTTAGAAACCGTACTTTTAATGACGCAATTCTTCTTTCAAATGCGCATTTAAATAAGCAAGCGAAATGGTCTTTTTAAAACTTAGTGGTTATTTAGAAACAACATATCAATTTTTTATAATTGTACAAACATGCTTTGTCAACAAGTTCCCAGAGTTGGCACAATAGTTCAAATAAATTTGATAATATGCGGAAAGAAAAACAGCGAGGCTGCCATCTGCATTGTTGAAAGACACATGTTCAACTTCATCCGCCAGCACGTTGTTGAGAGGTGTTTTTATACTTTACATCTGAACGTAGTTATCAAAGCTCGGATATGTTTTGGCTATATGAAAAGATTATTGTATTCTCATGCTTGCCATTTAAGTACGTGTATTTATAATTCATAAACTCTCTTAACAAACTGCCATCTCGACTGCCAAACTTAATTTCACTTTATGATCATTATTTCTGTAACTTGCACAGGCAACTGTTCGATACCATCATACTTTCACATGGTTACAGTTGTCTATAGTCATGAAAGATTTAAATCGGTTAACTTATCTAAAAAGATTTTAATTGAATCTTCATTTTTTTACAAATATCCATATACTACTTAATTTACACCAGTAATCTGTAGTTTTTCCATTTCGCAGCGATCTTGCCAACTATTCTTAATTTAATCTTCATTTAGAGTGTTTATTACACCAGGAAACTTCAAATTAGCATCTTACCAGTTAAATTAAGTTAAAATACAAAATTCAGATGAAATTCAGTTAAATCATAGTAGCATTGTAGTGCATGTATGTTTTGGCTGCCATCTCGACTTTTTTCAAACTATTCCATGATGAAAATGTACCATCATCCAGATTATTGATAGGCTAGGCCTTAGCTACTAGGAAAAGACTTAATTGTAAAATGTCTTGCAAACTTTTAGAATGAAATAAAAATCTTATTTTTCCTGGCTGCCATCTTCAAATTAAGAATTTGCATAACACATGATGAGAGGTGTTACTAGTCAGATTAAGGGCATAAACCATCTTACGAAAAAATTATTTAGAAAACCCCAAAACGCATTTCAAAGATTCTTATATCTTGCATGCATCGAGAATACTTTAAAACCATTTTGGAATTCGATTTGGCTGCCATATTGTTTCCATACTCATATCTAATGACACCTTATTTTTTTATTTTGTTAAATAGCTTCAGATCAGCATCTTAACAATAAAATGACCACTCAAATGGATTTTATATTTCAAAGAGAGTGATCTACGGAGCCGTTGGCTTGATTTTTGTTAGTCCTGGATGCCATCTCCATTTTTTCAAAATGCTCAATGATGACAAGATGTCATCAACCAGATTCTGGTTGCGGAAGGCCTTGGCTACAAGAGTCAGTCAAGAAAAAAACTTTGAACCCTACTTCCAGGTTCAAGCAAAATATGCCATAATTCTGCCGGACTATAAGTTAAAAATGAACCCCTTCTCGAAAAAATAACAAATTCTGTCCCGTTTTTCCCGTGCAAAGCAGGGCACTATCTTTAATCTTGACACAATTTTACTTTCTTTTCATACTGAGTGCTGGGCAAATTTCTAACCTGGCGGTCCGTCATCTTTCCTACAACACAATGGTTCCCCACATTCTACGTTACTTCCTTCTGTATACTCCGGGTCGAAATGAAAGTCTGTTATATGTAGTACACGCAAAATAGGAGAACCAGCCTGCAAAGTATATTTAACCATATGTAGATAATATTTACTGCTTTATATATATAATTCGTATTTAGTGTTTTGTATGAAAAAAAAGTATCTAACGGGGTTGGGAGAATTGATCATTGTCGAGGCTCTGCCGAGACAATTATAAATTGTCGTAACCGAGTCAGATATTTTTTTCATACAATACACTAAGTACTTATTATTATTATCTTATAACCTCTATTTGTCTTGTTTTCGTCGATGTTTCTAACTGAAATGCAAGTTTCTAAAATAACTATGAGATATAATAAAAAATATCATACGGGAAGTTATCACACGGATTTATGTATAGTTATAAGATAAAGTGATTTGAAGATCTTTATTCAGTGGATTCCCTTGTAACAAATACTTTTTTTCTACAGTTTTACAGGTCCAGAAGGAATAGTTTTAGACTTTCTCAAAACTGTTGACAAAAATTTGTTGGTTTAGCAGACAATCGGTAGATTTTATTCTTCATTTGTTCTTTACTCGTATTTGATGTTAAAAATCATACCAAAACATTACAATATCCTATCAAGAGAAGTTGCGAGCATAACTATGTTAATTATTTGAATTCAAAGTAGAATTTGACACACTCTTGCAATAGGCCAACATACATTCTTTTTAGGGTTACAGTTAATAACATCGTAAAATTGACAAGATGAATAATTTGGGAATAAATCAGGAATAAAATTGAATGAGTGTGTGGAGCGAGTTTTGAGTGAATATAATGGGAGGTAATCCTATATCGTAAATTTTGTTCAAGATGAACAAAATTTGCGATATTGATTACCTCCCTTTAATAAAAAATACATTCAAGGTTTATACATGGCTTCCTATATCTTCAGAACCTATGAGACGCTAAAAATTTGAATTATGTTAGTGAAATCGCCATTTTTCACAATCGAAATCTATTTTGAATGGCGTTGGTTATTCTAATATTTTTAAATGGGTTTGAGCGTTTTTGAATGGTTTGAGTGAGTGTTTGAAATGAATGAATGGAGCGCTGAGTGAGCGATTTAGAATGGTTTTGATTGAGGTGAATGTCAATTTCACGATGTAACTAACTTTATATGGGAATTATTCTAAGTTATAAGGCAGACTTTTGGATGTAATTTTAGGATGTAAGAACTATCAGTTCGTGTTCATATAACGAAATTAATCCATTATTATTTAAAACAGGATTTCCATTTTTCAAATCGAGTACTTCTGTTAAGCAAGACCTAAGATACTGGTTTGAAACCTATTTATTTTACTTCGATTTGGGAAACGAGTTATTACAACTTATATCAATCCGCCTCGATTCTGCTTCCTGGAAAGTTCACCTGTACTCGCGCCGAAAGAGTGCACTCAATGAAGAACCAAGATCGATAGCCGCTTCCGGGAATCGAACTCGGGACCTCTTGGTCAAGAGGCCGACATTCTACCACTCTACACCACGAAAGTGAGTGTCTCCCCTTTCTCAATTGAAACATGTATAGGCAAAGCATGTAGATGATACCACATGTACTAACTGCATATTGAGAGAAATTGAGAAATTTGTACAAATTATAGGTTAACCACGCTATTTGAATGTTTATAAACAGACTTTCGACGAGTTAAGAAAGATAAATTGGGACCAACGAAATTTTTGCTGTCACGGTCTTTGACTATACCAAAAGATCAAAGAAACGCAAACCTACTGGCATTTTTACCATCCTTTGAATGACATCGGTAAACGTCATGTGTCAAAGCGCAAATGTAACATGCTTTGAAACCGACTTATCATGAAGAAACAAAATTGAAACGACAAAAAGCATTGAAAATCGATAGGGAAAAAACGTGTTTTCGTGATGACTTTCTTTATTCTATCAGTATAAAGGTGATTCATTTGTAATTAAGTACCGTTATCTCAAGCTTGTTAAATTTCAGTTCAGTCCACTCCTACTCCTGGCTATACCGCACTTCCCCGCGTTTTCGAATACAGCGGTTGGACTATAAGATCCTAACATACTGTTCATTTACCTTAGGAAGTTTAGGCGGTACCACAGGCGGTTTTGGTACATCCGGAAATGTCACATTCCACATGCTCTTTGGGTTAAATGGAGCACCACAGTCCTTACCCAGTATATAGCCACATGCTTCTTTTGGTGTTAAAGCTAATCTCACAACAACTCCGAATGGTTCATCCTGAAGTAAAAGGATAACACAAGCTATAATTGTAATATTCAATGTACATTTAACATAGATCCAGAGCGAAAGGGAATGACTTAAGGGATTTTATGATATTTTTCATTACCATGACAGAAAGTCTATTTGTGAAATTTTATATCGACGGCCGTATGACTCTTACAAACGGGCGGGTAATGTCAAATTTACAGCTAAACAGGGTGCTATGTAAACTATGTTAATAATAATGAGCATTTGGAGAAACAATATTTTCAAAATATTATGAAAAGCACTACAAATCCATGGCTTGTTGCCTCAGTCGTCACGATATGAAATAACGGCATTATTGAATCCATAACACACACAAAAAAAAACGGACGTCTTTTTCTAAAAAGCTGAAACTAGATTTGCAATCATAATAATGTATGTATTATACATATATCATACATGAATATTAGCATGTGAATTGCTTCTTATGTTTCGGGTAAATATAGATCATGATTCAAGATCAAAATGACGATAATATCATTTTTTTCTCTAATGCCTGTCTTTAATGCCTGTCGGTGTATTGTCCAGAAATAACGATGATAAACTCGCCGCCGAATTAATAAATTACCAAAAACGTATACCCCGCTTTGTTCATTGCACGTTATCTGACGTTATCCTACCAGAGTCCAATAACTGATATATTGTTGGACGTTGCAAAGCAATCACGTGCAAAATGACGCGCTTTAAGAAAATTTCTGCAGAAATATTCACATTATGTTTCATTTTTGAATTTAAGAAAATGAAGAATCATTTGTTATTGAGTAAGATCGAATAATATTTCATTTCGTGAACAACAAAAGCTGTTCTTTTTTTCATAAGTGGCCCTGCCACTCGTGAAAATAAAGCTTTTGTTGTTCACTCAATAAAATATAAATTGATTTTACACTGAAACAAAATATTATTCTTTTTTCTTTATTTCAAAAATGAAAACAAAATGAGAATATTTTTGCTCAAATTTTCTTGTTGTCACCCGTACTCAGTCAATGATATTAACAATCTGCGCAATTTAAAAATTGATCTTACACTAAAACAAACGAGTATCCTCAATGTATTTCTTGAAATCACCCGTACTTAGTCAATGATACTAACAATCTGCGCCATTAAAAAATTGATCTTAACCTTAAACAAACGAGTATCCGCTGTGTATTTCTTGATATCACCCGTACTTAGTCAACGATATTGATAATATGCGCGATTGAAAAATCGATCTTACACTTAAACAAACGAGTATCCTCTGTGTATTCTTGATATCACCCGTACTTAGTCAATGATATTGATAATATGCGCGATTGAAAAATTCATCTTGCACTAGAACAAACGAGTATCCACTATGTATTTCTAAAAACCACCTGTACTTAGTCAAGGATATTAACAATATGTGCGAATGAAAAATTGATTTTACACTAAAACAATCGAGTATCCTCTGTGTATTTCTAAAAACCATCCGTACTTAGTCAATGATAATAACAATATGAGGGAATGACCGTCTACTAAGTTGTAAAAACTTGTGGCCAGACCCTTTTGTCATGAGCATTTGTGTAATATGAAATATTATGTATAACAACATTGTTGTAATGATGACAATAAAATATGTTTAAACTAATAACAATATGCTCGATTGAAAAATTGATTTTATACTAAAACAATCGAGTAGTAATTTGTGAAAACACCCGTACTAAGTCAATGATATTGACAAATTGCGCAATTGAAAAATTGATTTTCAATGGTTTGAGCGTTTTTGAATGGTTTGAATGAGTGTTTGAAATGTATTAATGTAGCGCTGACTGAGCGATTAAGAATGCTTTTGATTGGGGTGAATGTCAATTTCACGATGTAGCTAACTGCAGGGCCGTTTTACCTTATATTCCTGTACTACTGCATCACAAACCCTTTCGTCCTGTATTTCACCAAGAATACAAACACTTCTAACGAAATCCACAAAGTCCGACTGTACGGCCTGGGTTCGGACCAAGTACTTCAGACCAGCTACCACGTATTCACAAAAAGCACAGCTAATAGACCCGAGCCATGGCATACTCGAGCAATCCAGACCTGCATTATAATTCTTGTCATTTTTCAGTTTTAACTTATTCTGTTTATATTTCTTAATTAAATCAAGCAAAGTCGATCCGTTCGACTCAAACATGCGCCGATTATATTTACCCAAAACATTCTGAACTAAAACATGGTCGACATGGTTAGGTTCACTACAAGTGGTAAAAAATCGAGACGCAGTATTCGATAAAAGAAGTAGAAAAACTACAGATAAAAGCGTTAAAAGTATATTCGAAGTTTTAAACTCCATGCTTGCTTTGTAATTATGTCAACAAAACTGCCATGGCTTATGTAAGTCACCGGTTGATTAACCCTTTCCTGTTTAATCCCTGCTTTTTACGTGCCTGTGATTTTATGATTGAGAAAACATTGTGAAAAAAGAAGAAATTGCTTCTGACAAGCAATTTCTTCTTTTTCCACACTATTTTCTACTCTACTGAAGGGTTATTTTTCAAATTAAATCCACTTTAAATTTTCGTCTGCAAAACCTTTGAATTTGGACAGGTCCAAAATTTTGTAAAACAGGAAAGGGTTAAAAACATGTATTCAGTTATAAAAAGATAGAGATTCAAATCGCCAAACAGAAAAGGGTAAAATATTTTCATCCCATTTCTGCTTTTGGATATTTGAAGCACGTTCAACCTGAAACACGTTGCAGACGAAAGAAATAGGTCCATTATGGAAATTAGTGTTTTCTATGATAGAAATCTTTTAGAAAAGGAGAAATTGCTTGTAATTTTCGATTTTTCTGCGTATATGCCAGTTACAAGGAAAGTAAATTTCATGAACTTAATAGAAAAGGGTTTAGTGTGTCAATATGTTAAAGGTATGGTAAAAATGGTCGTGAGTGGAAAAAGTTTTTTCCTTTAAGGATTTGTTTTATGCTCGAGCAACTCTTGATCCGCTCTTGATCTGATACATAAAACACACATGGGCAATGTGCCTGTTAAACTGCTTTGAAATGGATTTACAATTCTAGACTTTTTCGGTCCATTTTCTCATGGCAATTTTATTTATCTATTCACATAAAGCCGATCGATATGAAATTATCATATGATTAAAAATCTCGATTTATATACAAGTGATGCATCAAGCCCTTTTCAGAACCCATGTCTTATAGACTTATTTTTCTATTTTTTTGATATATTTTTATGACTTTTTTGCCGGGTTTGGGAGTTAAACTACCAGAAAAATGCGTCTCATGAACAGCTTACACTCAAACACACTTCTAAACGGCCACATTACGTTTGCGACAATGTAACATATTAGTAGTCATTTAATGAAATATATTTCATTTTTTCTGAAAGGTCGTTCAATTTGGCGTATTTTAAAAGATTAGTGTGTCTACAGCAAACGGTCAAACACCAGAACTCTCCTTTTTACGAAAGTCACAAAAGTTTCACAAATTCAAGGAATTTTAAGATTTTCGACCAAATTCGACGGCTATTGCGTATCAGATATCATATGATTGAAGAAAATAACATTGTGTTTGTTTTGTTTTTCACACATGCATAAAATGTTAAAATTATCCCATCCAATGTTAATTTCTATTGAAGGGGTACCCTTGATTTCCTTCCAAATTCGTTGCGTTCCTCACATTTTTTTGAGTTTTTCTGATATATCACGACTTTTTCCAATTTCAGATAATGTTTATAATATCGTGAAATTGACACTCATTTCGATAAAAATCATTTCAATTCGCTCAATCAGCACTCCATTCATCAATTCCAAAACACTCACTCAAATCGATCAAAAACGCTCCAAAATTATAAGAAAACATTTCGAAATCGTTCAAATCGATCAACCTTTTAATCAAATCGATCAAATTATTCTACGATTTTATTGGCTGGTTAGGATTTCAAAGTGTCTGTTTGGTCCATAAAGACACAAAAACAAAATATTACGTATGTTTTATTAAAGGGAGGTAATTAATATCAAAATTTTGTTCATCTTGAACAAAATTAGCTATATTGGATTACCTATCTTTAATTTCACTCAAAAATCACTTTTGAAAATATTGCTTTTTCAGCGAAGACCATGTGGTCGTTTAGAAGTTCGTTTCAGTGTATACCATAGACAGGAAAATAGTTTCGTAACAAAAGTTGAATTTCATTTGTTTGTTTGTTTGTTTGAATGGGTTTTACGCCGCTTTTAACATTATTTCAGTCATATCGCGGCGGCTGGAGCACTTTACAATGGATTCCTGGTATCTCCCACACCAGTATTACCATCGCATCTTTTCCTGCCTCCATCTGCTATCCCATATAGGTCTACGATTATCAACTCATTGGTGGTAGACAAATAGTCGGAAAAAATGAGTGCCGCCGTCGGGGATCGAATCCGAGACCTCTAGATTCACAGTCCGACGCGCTACCAACTGCGCAATGACGGCGCCAAAAGTTGAATTTTAACACAACACTCAAACTCAGCTGAACGTCTGTTCGATAGAATGTTGTAATCCGCAAGGAAAATATTTTCAAACAAGCAAGTATACAATAATAAGCCATATTTTTAAGGAAAATAATATGATTAACGGAGAAATTGCCTAAACCATAGTTTTGGAATTCATATTTCGTTGCGCAGTTTTCATTTAAAAAGTATACATTATATTGTATGTCACGAAAAAGCTACAGAGAATGGAGAAGTTAAAATTTATAAACCATGTATCTCTCTTGAAGCAAACCACTCTCCTGACCAAAAAATGGTATGGTATTATTGAATTTTCAACACGATAAATGAATAAGTGAAATTTCTTTAATAAATAGTCAAACATACAATTGCACATTAACAAATCTAAATATGAATACATTTATATTGTGTGTCAAGCTTCAAACATAAAGGGACATTCCAGAAAAAGTTACAGTTAGTAACTTCATGAAATGACAATCACTCCGATCAAATGCACTCTTAATTTCCCACTCAGCGCTCTTTACATTTATTCCAAACGCTCACCAAGTCAGTCATGTACGTCGGGGGACAAGAGGTGCAGTTAGCGATCGGCAAGATATACTGTCCAGTGTTCAAAATGAAGATTTCGTAAAATGTTTTAGAAATTGTATACTGTTTTGCATATGTACTCAGGACAAAAAAAAAGGGTACAATATCTTGAAAGAGCCAACTTTTTTACAAGCGGAACGCAGGGCTTGTCGTCAAAGATGGCGTTATCGCATCGTGCGATAATTTTTTTAACGTTTTCAAGATATGTTAATATCATCTGTTATTTTCGAAGTATCTTCTTTGCACATGTCTGGCCAACCTTTACAAACCTTTCTTGTAACCACACGGGAATCCTTTCCGACTGTCTGTTAGGAAGAAAGCATTGAGGAAAAAATTGAAATTGCTTGTAACAAGCAATTTCTTCATTTTCCACAACGTTTTCCAAAGAATTCATTTGAATGCATGGTCGTCTAAAAAGTGTGTATTTGTAGAAATGGATAAAATCTATTTGTAAATGGCCGTTTGGTAAATTGAAATCCATAGAAATAAGGAATTATGAAAATAATAACGTGTAGCTTCAGAATAACAAAATATTGCACAAGTTTAGACCACCGCTGATACCCAACCACCAAGGGAACTCTCGGTAGTCTTAAAGTGGGAAGAAATCAATATAAAAATTGCGTAACACAAACATTTTTTTTTTAATTTCCCACATTTTCTGAAGTCTATCTTCTTTGTGAGTGCCAATATATGTAATTTGGTGGGTATAAACAAACTCTCTTTTTTGGATTGTCGCATGGCATGTGTTGAATAAAAATCACTAAAAAATAGCTGACATGGAGCGCCATGGTGCGTCATGTAAATAATTGCACAATGTATCCGGTCTACCATGAACGTCTGTTTTGTAGCGGCACTCATGAATAATTTCTGAAAATCTTTGGAAGAATAAATCTATGTGGATAATAAAGAAATTTCTTGTAAAAAGCATTTTTTCTCTTTTTCCACAACGTGTTATGTTTGGGGTCAAAAGATGTGATATTGTCTCCTTTGAAGATTGTCGTAAAGTTAATTTAAACTATTAAAAAATAGCCGCCATCGAGTGCCATGATGCGTCATGTAGGATCTACAAATCTTTGCACAAGTCCGGGCCCCCATTTACGCCCGTCTTGTAACCACACAGAAATCCTTTCCGACAGTCACCGGTACAAGTTGAACATTGATTTGGGGCTGACTTCTGCTGGTGCCTGTAGGAAAATAACACACATAAGATATTGAAGAAATTTAACGCACATAACATAATATATTGAATGGAATTAAAACGCATAACATAGCGCCACACAACAGAATTGATTCGCGGCCGAAACCTGGTGTCCGAATGGATTGTAATCAAATATAAATATAAAACAACAATTAAACGCAGCATAAGTTTTTCGAAAAGAGAACTTTTAATTTGAAAAATCGATTCATCTTAGAAAAGAAATTAGTTCGACCATACTTAATTTATAAAACTCATCAAAGACTTAACAAAGCAAAGCAGGGACAAATCTATCTAGAACAGAGTTTAATTATTTTTAATATTAAATGATTTAATTTTGGTTCTGTCCATCATGTTTCGTGCATTCTGATTCGCTGAAAAATTGGTTTCATTTCTCAATGAATAAGTATTCTGAGTTCTGGGCTATTCTGTTACATTCGGCGAAAAGAAGTCTCATTTTTTTGCTTTTGCTTCATGATATTAAATCATAAGATAAACGAAAGAGTATTAACTGATTTCATAGAGATATGAATGTTATATATAAAAAATCCTAATGGTTTTTACCGTGTCTAATTTTAGAATTAGTCTGGTAATTTTCTAATCCCTTGACTAATAGGTAAACATGAATGAAGAATATTTTAGATCTTTCTAGAAAGGACTTTTAGAAAGTGATTCAGACTCTAGAGTCTTCTTATGTTCTATGCTATTCTAGATTGTTCTATGGTATTATATAAAGGGATTCCTACAGCATTCTTGGTTCACTTGGTTTAGACTAATGGTTTCATTTAGTAGTACTGTGTTAAACTAAAAGGGGATTTCTCGTTATCTTAAAAGTGTGTTTAAAAGCGTGTTTAATTTTGAATTGGGATATTATTGGACTTATTATTTGTGGACCAGGAACTTAATTTATTTGGAACTAAAATGAAAACTTTAGGATTACAAATTCAAGGTAATGTTATTTGTTTTTGTATTAATTTCATATTGTCAATAATTCTGTTATTATTTTAAATAAATATTGTTAATTGTAAGGTTTGTTGCTGGCTTCTTTGTTCTTGTTACATTGGCACGTAACATGAAACTAAAACATAGTCACACTTATGCATTTTCATACTGTGTGTTTTAGTTTTTTAATTTCATACCTCGTAAAACGAACAAATACTGTCTTCATCTCTTAAATAAATGAAGACTGCAGTACGTTCGTCAACCTCTCAAATTGATTATTTACCGAGAAACACCGACATTCATTTGGAAATGAATGTCGGAGTTTCTCAGTAGAAAATCAATTTTTTGATACATGAAATGTTTTCTAAAGCTCCTCTTTTTTTCCGAATAGGTTATTTTGTACAGGAGAAATATCAATGGTACAAGTTGAGATAACTAAACTATAGGTTTTTCTTTCAACATATTCAACTGAATTAACACTAATTTGGACGAAGCTAGTACAAAATACTGACAATTAATATGTAATACTTACACACACAGCTTTACAAACAAGTCATCATCCGTTCTGACTTTATAAATGAGATCATTCCAGTCTTGTGGAAACAAGGACTTCATACCAAATTCTTCCTAAATAAAATACAAATGTAGGTATATACAGTAAACAACATCGTGAAATTGACAAGGTGAATGATTTTGGAATGATTTAGGAATGAAACTGAATGAGTGTGTGGAGAGAGTTTTGAGTGAAATTAAAGATAGGTAATCCTCTATCGCAAATTTTGTTCATGATGAACAAAATTAGTGATATTGATTACCTCCCTGTAATAAAATATGCATAAAAGTTCTATACATGGCTTCCTATTTCTTCAAAAACATATGAGATGCTAACAATTTGAAGAATGTCAGTGAAATCGCGATTTTTCTCTATTAAAATTTATTTTGAATGACGTTGTTGATTCTATATTTTTCAATGGGTTTGAGCGTTTTTGAATGTTTTGAGTGAGTGTTTGGTAGGAATAAATGGAGCGCTGAGTGAGCGATTTAGAATGGTCCTGAGTAAGAGTCTAATAGGTTTTTGAGTAAATGAGAAGCTATCTATAAAACTTGTATGCATATTTTGTTAAAGGGAGGTACATGTAAGCAATATCGCTAATTTTGTTCATCCTGAACAAAATTTGCTATATAGGATTACCTCCCATTCAATTCACTCAAAACTCGCTCCATACACTTATTCAATTTCATTTCTAAATCATTCCAAAATCATTCACCTTGTCTATTTCACGATGTAACTAACTGTACTCCAAATTAGGTTTTTAAATGCTGTCGTTTACACACAGGGTATTTTGTGCAAGCAGGCGGATACAAACGAAAAAATATTACTCTAACTAAAAAAAGAAGATAATTCTTTAGGCACACCTCCCTAACATCGTGGTTTTGACCCTTGAGCAATTCCAACACTTGAAATCATGACCGTAAATCTATCCAAAACTTGTTTAAAATGACACTTGTAAGTTAAACATGAAATTGCATAAAATGTCTTTTATACTTGAGAATGTAAGAGATATGCTTTGGAAGTTACACTGTTGTTTCAAATAGAACATGATGTAAAACGTTTATTTTGAATTCCATCCGGATGAATACACACCTACCCTGCGTTCATGAAGACAAAACGGTACAAACAGTTTGCCAATTATACCCCGCTTTACACGTGTACTTGTGTGCAAAGCGGGGTATAATTTGCAAACAGTTTGCACCGTTTTGTGCTTATGAACACAGGGCAGGCCAGCCTTTAGGATAACAAAACGGTTCAAACTATTTGCAAATTATTTCCCGCTATGCACGGGCACTTGCCATCCAGGGCAGTTTGACATAGTGCCATCGATTTACCCCCCCCCCCCCCCCACACACACACACACATTATCGCAAATGCTTTTCATGACTTTGAATGACCATAAAATATCTAAAAACCGTCGTTTTCTGCAGTCGTTTTCATCTAATATGTGTTCACCAAAATTGTTACCAGTTCATTCTTGAAACGTACATGTATAACTGAAATTGTTGAAAATGTTAAGCACACGCTCTAATAAACCCACCGATTTCACAGAATTTCAGTTAGCCGTACGAAGTTTATATTCCTGGACTCCTGGTATCCCTCAAGTCATTACTACAGTTAGTTACATCGTGAAATTGACATTCACCTCAATCAAAACCATTTTAAATCGCTCACTCAGCGATCCATTTATTCATTCCAAACACTCGCTCAAACCATTCAAAAGCGCTCAAACCCATTGGAAAGACAACGTTTCAAAAAAAAAATGATTATAGAAAAATCGCGACTTCACTGACATAATTCAAATTGTAATATAAGAGTCTAATAGGTTCTTGAGGAAATGGGAACTATCTATAGAACTTGTATGCATATTATATTAAAGGGAGGTAATCAATATCGCTAATTTTGTTCAGGATGAACAAAATTAGCAATATAGGATTACCTCCCATTAAATTCACTCAAAACTCGCTCCACACACTCATTCAATTTCATTCCCAAATCATTCCAAAACCATTCACCTTGTCAATTTCACGATGTAATTAGCTGTAACAGCACGTTCTTTCCAAACCCTTAGCTGCTACCTACCCATTAGAGGGGTACAGAAATGAAGAAATATATATATTTGCACTGATCAGAGTACGCTCTTTGAAGGGTAAATATTTTTTTTATCAGCTCCAGGACCTTGTTTATATGTGTGGACGTACCTTTGCACTATATTCCTTTTGCCACACTGCCTTTCCGCTAAGATTGGCCTCGGTAAGATTCAGATAGTAGTTAGTGTAGTCCTGAACTCTCTGTAAGGAATAATCAGAGGAAATTGAATGAGGGGTCATTGAATACCGAAGGGTTTTTTTTTCAGTCATATCGTATCGCATCATCTGTAAACAGATAAAAACGAAGTACTGCCGAGTTTTATCTGCTTTAAATGACGAGTTTTATTATTTGGTAAATTAGGTTTTTTGTGGGCACCAATTAATATTCTATTTATATTATATGACCTGAATTTTTGCCATAAATCTAGGAAATTCTCAGAATTTATCGATTCGAGTTATTCCGCGACACATATTGTATAAAGCCGTTTTCAAATTGATGTCATCAAATACATTATGATGTCATTTTCACAAAATATAAAGTTGATAGCCTATACGTCCTTTGCCCATTTGCATAGTTATTCCCCTGGTGTAATAAAACCCGTGTAATTAAGAAAATTTTCAAAAGGGTTATTTCACTGCCGATACGTATGTCATATTATAATGATTTGCTATTTGGATAGTGCGAAATGCCTTGACCCAAGTCAGTTGACGCCAGTCATTTCTCCTTCATATTTGCTTTACAGAGTTCTCAGTATCTAGACTGGCAACATTAATAACTTTGTCTTTAAAATAACTTTTGAGCGTTCTGCTTTGCTGAAAAATGTCCTTACCCAAGATGACCCATTATAGTTCCCATCTATTTCATAAATCCTGAAGCCGGGATTCAGGAAACTGTAGGTTGTAATACTTCCGGGTATATGAGCTACTCCGATTGGTCTTTTATAATTGACGTCATCGTAAAACATTTCGTAATAATTGGCATGACTGTGTCCGAAAAACTGCTCGACTATTGTGCTTTCATAGCTGAAAATAGGTAAATAAAGTATTATTTATATGAGCCTGTGCGTGACAATTGCAACAATTTCACATGTGCGCAACGTTGAGACTCAGATCAGTCTGTGCGACCGCACAGTCTGATCAGAGTCTAAACAATGCGCTTCATAGACGACTACGGACCTAAAATCGCTATTCAAAATAAAAAATCAATTGTTATGCACTACGTGAATGTCCAGGTTACTCAACGTCTTTCCATCACACACACATAGAATTGTTGGAAATGTCAAGCACGGCTTATATTTTATCTTAAAAGAGTAAGCTCTGTACTAAAGATAATTAATCATTCTCGTGAACAATAATTGTTCGAGTTTTTCAATGGTTTCCTTTTTTGCGTACGACAGCACATGCATGACTGTGTACCAATGCTTTAAAATGTCTCAAAAACGTCTTCGTTTTGAATCTGTGACGACTCAGTCTTGTGTTCATCTACATCTTAACCAAACTTCAAAAATGTAGAAACTTTGTGTGAGTATGTGTGTGTGTGGGGGGGGGTCTTCTGTTTTTGAAGAGGGGAAGGGTAGAAATTCGGTTCTACGGAAAATAATGACATGAAGAAAAACGATGCAAAATATTCAACAAAAGTGAGCTTTAGATGATAAAATTCATAATGCAAATAACAAACTTTGTGTGAAAGATTACACTGCACTAAATTGATTGATACCAATGGTTTGAAGATCTGCACGGTCAAACACATTAACCTTCTCCTACTGAATTTAAAACTTCTTTTAAACAAATAATAACCAGTTTAAGAATTCTTTAAAAAAATGTCAACAGTTTAGACTTCTTTCAAAAAAATAATAACCAGTCAGATTCATGATTTTCAGCAGACAGTGTAGACTAAGATCTGTGTGATATGATCTCTGTCCATATATTGTCTTCCAAAGGTTAATATGCACTTGACAACATGGGAAAGACTAAATAGTGTAAGGTTTACATACATACCGGTTAACAATTTTATAATAGTTCAAACTAAATGGTTTCAGACAGCAACCGCATCCCGGCATAATGTGTCCAAGTACATGCACCTGGAATTTAAAAAAAAAATGCCTACCAGTTGATATATTTTAAAAATTCAATTTGTTTGTTTGGCTGGGCTTTTAAAGATATATCTTGCTTTGTTCTTCCTTCATTATATTAAGCTCAAAGGAGTATTTATACCCCTCTTTAATAAAATATACGTACTTTTCTCTTAGAGTGTCTTCGTCGACCATTCAGACACTTTAAAATCTACACCAGCCAATAAAAAGATTTGATCGAATTGAATAAATGATGATCGTCTTGAACGAGTTCGAACTTTTTTTATTATTATTATTATTATTATAATTATTATTTTGATCGTTTTGAATGATTTGAGTGAGTGTTTGGAATGAAAGAGTGAGAGATTAAGAATGGTTTTGATCGAGATGAGAGACAATATCGCGATGTTACTAGATGTACCTTTAAGTAGGTTCACATTCCAAAATCACGCCATAACAACGTCATCTTAGGCACTGTATCGGATTCGTGTGGTTTCTATTACAGTTAGCTGCATCGTGAAATTGACATTCCCCTCAATCAAAACCATTTTAAATCGCTCAATCAGCGCTCCATTCATTCATTCAAAACACTCACTCAAACAATTCAAAAACGCCAAAACCCACTGCAAAAATAGAATCAACAACGTCATTCAAAATAAATTTTGTTAGAGAAAAATCGCAAATTTACTAATATAATTAAAATTGAAAGAGTCTAATGGGTTCTTGAAGAAATAGGAAGCTATGTATAGAACTTGTATGCATATTTCATTAAAGGGAGATAATCAATATCGCTAATTTTGTTCAACCTGAACAAAATTTGCGATATAGAATACCTTCCCATTAAATTCACTCAAAACTCGCTCCACACACTCATTCAATTTCATTCCCAAATCATTCCAAAACCATTCACCTTGTCAATTTCACGATGTAACTAACACCCAAGCTGCTACCTACCCAATAGAGGGGTACAAGAATGATCGCTCATTCAATTTCATTCTTAATCATTCCAAAATAATTCACCTGGTCTGTATCTGGGCTTTCCAAAAAAGTTGGGTTTTTTTAACGTGGGTAACTGTTTTTTAAGTGAGAAAAAGAATGTGATCCTCGATTTCGTGAAAGACAAGCTGATTTTAACCTTCTCTAAACAAGAGCTTCGCAGAGCGGCGCATATATGCCCGATGGGGCTTGTCAGTAAGCTTGGCTTGTCAGTAACGTGAGCTTGGATGATAGCTAAAAATATTTCAAACAGACAGACAACTGGTGCCATAACATAGTATGACCTTTAGAGTGTAAATTGAAAATGATTTTATGCACAACTATAAGCCAAACAGTTATTTTGCAAGTTTCCGTTCATTCCAATTCAAAGTGTGACGAGTTGCTCACAAAAGAAATATAGTGAATTTCAATCAATTCAAGGGCATGTAATACAAGAAAGACCCAAGCTTTTTGAATTTATGAAGTCTTATGCATAACCAAACATCAGGGTTACATTATGGCAAGATTCATTTCAATCCAATTAAATTTGTTGGAGTTGTGCACACACACGCACAAAAAAATCTGTAAATTTAAACTATTTTGTGAAGTAAAGGGCAGATAAATCAGGAACTACTTTAAATATGAAAATATATTTAGTCCTAATCACAAATAGATAACCTACAGAGTCATTATGGCAAGTTTCCTTTCATTCCCATCCAAAATGAAGGAGAAAATGAGCTGACAAGAAATTTTGTTTTTCATCAACTCAAGGGCAGATAATCTAAGATAACTCAAGAATGACTGGAGCATTTTGAATTGAAAAGTCTTATGCAAAACCAGACATCATAGAGAGTAATTGTGTCTAGGTTCTGCTCATTACAATTGATAGTTAAGGAGGGGTTGCACACAAAATACAGTGATTTTTTTTTAATTCAAGAGCAGATAATTCAAAATTTCTCAGGAATGACTGGAGCGATTTGAATTTCAAAGGTCTAATGCACAACTAGACATCATAGAGAGTAATTGAGTGTAGTAACAGCTCATTGCCATTGATAGTTTAGGAGGAAATGCGCACACAAAAATAGTGATTTTCGTTATATCCAAGAGCAGATTATTCAAGATTTCTCAGGAATGACTGGAGCGATTTGAATTTCAAAGGTCTAATGCACAACTAGACATCATAGAGGGTGATTGTGCGTAGTTTCAGCTCATTCCCATTGATAGTTTAGGAGGAGTTGCACACAAAAAACAGTGATTTTCGTTAAATTCAAGGGCAGATAACTCAAGATTTCTCAGAAATGACTGGAGCATTTTGAATTTCAAAGGTCTTATGCACAACTAGACATCATAGAGAGTAATTGTGTGAAGTTTCAGCACATTCCAATTGATAGTTTAGGAGGAGTTGCGCACACAAAAAACAGTGATTTTGGTTATATTCACGGGCAGATAATTCAATATTTCTCAGGAATGACTTGAGCGATTTGAATTTCAAAGGTCTTATGCACAACTAGACATCATAGGGAGTAATTGTGCCAAGTTTCAGCTCATTCCCATTTATAGTTTAGGAGGAGTTGCGCACACAAAAAATTGCTTACGGACGGACAGACGGACAGACGGACGGACAGACGGACGGACGGACGACAGAGGCCATAACATAATACGACCCTTCGGGCGTATAAAAAGAAAAGATTTCTTTTCTGTTTTAAACTCAGTTAAGATCAACTATATATACATGCAGATAATTAGATACAGTTAACAACATTTGGAAATTGACAATGTGAATTATTTTAGAATGACTTTGGAATGATCTTGGAATGATATTGAATGAGTGCGAGGAGTGAGTTTGGGGGTTAAATTAAAGGGAGGTAATCCAATATCGCTAATTTTGTTCAGGACGAATTTATTATCTCCCTTAAATAAAATATGTATACAGGTTTTATAAATAGCTTCCTATTTCTTCAATAACCCGTCAGACGCTTACACTTTTAATTAAGTCAATGAAATCCGTATGTTTTCCTAGCTATATTCATTTTGAATGGAGTTGTTGATCTTATATTATTTAGTCATTTTTAGCGCTATTGAATGGTTTGACTGAGAGTTTGGAATGAATAAATGGAGCGATGAATAAGCGATTTAGAATGGTTTTGAATGAGATGAATGTCAATTTTACGATGTTATTTACTGTAATTCCTGAACGAAGTGCGGATTCATTGTACTTCAAAATAATAATAAAAAAAAAAAACTTAGAATAGAGCAAATTGAGAATTGATTTCTATTATTCATGTTGCTTTTAAACTCATCTTTTCTTTCATTGTGTTAAATTTTCAAGAGCAACACATATCATATTCAATAATATCTTGCGAATAACAATTCACTAACTCGAACTCTAAATGAAAACGGAACGAGGTTGAAAACGCTACTACCTTATGCTTCTTGCTATAAAAGAAAACAAAACTCCATTCTACTGAAAGAGTGTCCCCAACTTTGCCTTAAAACAACATTGAGGTAGTGGACCCATAATAGTCCTCCAACGTGTCGAAAATCATGAATTTTAACAGTGTTAATCCATTGATTTTATTAAGAAGCATCGGTTAACATTGTGAAAGATCATAACTTAGGAAATATAACGGAACTATTACGGATCCACTACCTTAAATTGATTTACATACCTTTTCTCCTTTGTTTTCGGAGTCTTGCAGTTCATTAATGAACCACTGTAGCATACCAGCGGGGTCTGTACCATTGATCAAAAGCCACCTGAAATTTGATGGTATTGTTGAGGAATGAGACTGTGCGTGACATTCCAACAATTTTACATGTCGTGAGTTGCAAACATTGAGCGGTATGGACAGATACAAAAAGCAGGAAGAAGATTTGGTCGCCTGTCTATAGCTATATTTAGACCTTATCTGTCTATAAAGCGCAAAGTGAAGACTCTGGACAGAATGCGAAGAAGCACAGGCTGGCCAGAATCTTTGCCAGGTGCACATGTATATGAAATCGTTGAAATGGCATGCAGAGGCTCAAATTATAAGTCAATATCGCCTATATGAATTCAGGCTCTTCATTTGAATACGAGATGTCATAAACATTATAGAGGATATTTAATTCGGTGTGACGTCGATTTTACCCCATGGTTGTAAATTCAGCTTTGTAATATCAAAAACTATTTTACGAAGTTAAATATCTTCGTGACATAGGTCATACAATAATATCAACATGAGCGACGCATGCATGAGCTACCTACGTGTGATGTTAATCTTTTGATAGTAGATATAAATCTAAAAAGAAATTCGTACAAAAATTGAGTCTGAAGATAACACTCTTAATGGTTTATTTTTTTTTTATATTATAGTGAACTTAATTTCAAGTTCCGAGCTTTTGGGTGTACAAAGAGTATTGGCTTGACAACATTTCAGAGATTTCACAAGACGACCATGACGACAACGCTAACAACCAAAACGAAGACACAAAGACTGTTGAAATACGGTTAAGAATGACGTAGAATTGACATACACTCCGATCGAAGCCATTCGAGTTACTCATTAAGCGCTCCATCCACTCATACAAAACACTCACTCAAGAACGGAAAAAAAATTGAAAGCTGAACAACTAATTTCAAATCACAAAACAAATCATGATTCCACTGACTTGTTTGAGTGTGAAAGCGTCTGATTGGATACATGAAGACAAAGCTATATATTGATAAAAGTTGTTTACATATTTAATCAAAGGGAGGTAATAAATATAACTAATTTCGTCCATCTTGATCGAAATTAGGGAAATTGTACTGCCTACCTTTTTAATTTCATTCAAAACTCACTTATCCCACTATTCATTTTCATTCCAGATTGATTCTAAAATCACTCAAGTTGGCAATTGACTACTTGTGTGTTTATAGCAGCACCATGATAGATAGAATCTTCAGTAAAACGATTGGATTATTTGTAGCGTTTGATAATAGATGTAGTTACGTCCCTTTAATTCCCACATTACCGTCAGAGAGTAGTTTCCCGTGTTTATTCTTCAGAAACGGCTGTTTTATAAATAAAATGTCGTGTGTTTTTTTTCTGTCGCATACGTATACAATTTAGAAAAAACTTCTTTCTGACATACCAGTTCTCGTTGTTACACATGTTCATATTCAAGGAAATTATCTTGAGCCCTGGAAACGGTGACACAGCATAGAATCCGGCCCTAAAATGAAAGAAATATAAGGTACTCGATTAATGTGATATCAACCCCAAAATAAACCTGGGTGTACAAGTAGCCGGCTAAAATAAAAAGGAAGACAATATTAACTCAAGAGCATTTTCGCTCCCTAAGAAGAATGTCCACTAAGTGTGTATAGAACACATAGTGGACATCGCCCTTGGCCACCCAAGATGCTCGAAGCGACAATAGAGTCGCTAATCGAGGATTAAAACACCGACGGAAGGGTATAAAAGGGTGCAAACTAACGGCTTTAACCCCCCCCCCCTTCAAAGGCTGATGGAGAACTCTGAAACGGAACTGCAATTCTCATCAAGAAAATTTCCCTCTTTTCCAAGTTAAATAATTACCGGTTTAAACTTTACATAATTTTGTATTGTATAATCGCTCGCCACACTCCACTATCCGCTTTGCGACTTCACGATTTGTACCCAACAGTGTGTAAATTTGTGTAATTGTGGGGACAAAAATTCAAGAATTGTTCACGAACTATTCTTTTTCCCTTAACAATTTCGTAAAATAACATATAATCTAAACCGAACATTTGCAAACTATGCTGAATATCATATTTAAAGCTGATATCAGTATTCTTACTTTGCAATTGTTGTTTTGGTATCCTGTGGAAGCCAGTTTAACCAGCTGTCCGCCAGTCCATTGTAGAGCCAACTCTCACTGTCTTTGCCCGTAATAAACGGTGGTGGGTAGCTGAAACACATATCGAGAGTATAATTAAAGACAAGAGGACCATGATGGTCCTATATCGCTCACCTGAGTTTGTCACTCATAACTTGTCAACCATGTTATGAAAACGACAATTTGTTTGATGTAAATTAAGGTAGGTTAAAATACGCCCTATTGCAACTTGATTTTTTTTAAGTTTCGTATATTTTCAACTTTTCTCTTATCATGATGTATTCTTTCAACAACTTTTGAAGACCTTCACCCAAGGAACATCCCTGCCAAGTTTCAGCTTGATTGGTCCAATGGTTTAGAAGGAGAAGAATTTTTCTAAGATTTTCAGCCATTTTTCAGACTTTCCGTTACCATGTAAAACTAGAGCTTTTGATGAAATTAAATTCTTTTAACAACTTTTGAAGACCTTCACCCAAGGAATATCCCTGCCAAGTTTCAGCTTGATTGGCCCAGTGGTTAAGGAGGAGAAGAATTTTTTCTAAGATTTTCAGCCATTTTCGGCCATTTTTCAGATTTTCCATTATCATGGAAACTAGAGTTTTTGCTGAAATTAAATTCTTTTAACAACTTTTAAAGACCTTCACCCAAGAAACATCCCTGCCAAGTTTCAGCTTGATTGGCCCAGTGGTTTAGGAAGAGAAGATATTTTTCTAATATTTTCAGCCATTTTCGGCCATTTTTTCAGATTTTCCGTTACCACGGAAACTAGAGTTTTTGATGAAATTAATTTCTTTTAACAACTTTTGAAGACCTTCACCCAAGGAACATCCCTGCCAAGTTTCAGCTTGATTGGCCCAGTGGTTTAGGAAGAGAAGATTTTTTTCTAATATTTTCAGCAATTTTCGGCCATTTTTCAGATTTTCCGTTACCATGGAAAATAGAGTGTTTGCTGAAATTAAATTCTTTTAACAACTTTTGAAGACCTTCACCCAAGGAACATCCCTGCCAAGTTTCAGCTTGATTGGCCCAGTGGTTTAGGAGGAGAAGAATTTTTTCTAAGATTTTCAGCCATTTTCGGCCATTTTTCAGATTTTCCGTTATCATAGAAACTAGAGTTTTTGATGAAATTAAATTCTTTTAACAACTTTTGAAAACCTTCACCCAAGGAACATCCCTGCCAAGTTTCAGCTTGATTGCCCCAGTGGTTTAGGAGGAGAAGAATTTTTTCTAAGATTTTCGGCCATTTTGGGCTATTATGTAACCATGGCAACCAGAGTTTTTGTTGAAATTAAATTCTTTTAACAACTTTTAAAGAGCTTCACCCAAGGAACATCCCTGCCAAGTTTCAGCTTGATTGGTCCAGTGGAGGAGAAGATGTTTAAAGAAATTGTTGACGGACGGACAGACGGACGGACGGACGGACGGACAGACGGACGGACGGACGACGGACAGTGAGTGATCACAATAGCTCACCTTGAGCACTTTGTGCTCAGGTGAGCTAAAAAGGGGAAGAAAATATAAGATCATAAACATTGAAATAATATAAATGTTTGACAACAAATTATACAATAAGTAGTAAGGAGATGTAAGAAACTTGTTTTGTCTTGTTACCAAATAAACAAAGATTTATCAAGAAGTCGTTTTATTCAGAACCGAGCGATTTTTTTTTATGTTTATTCACTTGATATCCTTTTCTTTTACCATTGTTTTATCAAAATATATCCTAGCAACGTTGTCCATATAAGAATCTATTCAAATCAGAGGTCTGTTCGATTTATTTGATTTATTACTTTTATCATTTTTTTTATTATTTTTTTTAAGAATATGTGGATATACATGCCTATTAACGGGAGCGCTTTCGTGATTTCCTAGGGCGTTATAGACCTTTTTGCCCGGAAGATACTTCTTAAGAGTGTCTGTATAAAATTGTAGAGCCGTTAGCTGGTCTGATCGAGACTGGTTCCAGACGTTATGAGGGGGAATATCGCCCGTAAATATCACATAGTCGAACTGAAAGTGGAAAATGACACGTAATGAATAACAGAATAATAAACTAAGATTACCAGAGAAAGTTTTTATTTGAAATCCACAAAAGAAAAAGAAGAAATGGGCGTCAAAGTCGCCGAAAAATGAATTAGTTTTCAAATTAAGGTTAGCTTAAATAATGTGTATACCAGAATAGTTTGAACAAAGTAAATATTGCAGTTACATCAGAAATGACCAAAAAGGTATCTTTTTCTTGAAAGAACAAAAAATCTCCAGTTTTAATGGATCATAACCGAAATGCAATTTGAACCATGAGCCAGCAGATGAATTTTACACAAAAATGTTACAAAAAATAGTAACAATTCATGTAGAATAGTTAGAATACTCACCTGGTCTTGTATAGAATGTAGATGACTAAACACACTATTGATGACGTTAATTGATGCGTCACAATTTCTGTAATCTCCGTATTTACCGGCACCTGTTTTACCTGGAGCTAAAAATTTAAGGTACCATGACCAACATGTCGTACAGATCTACGCCTTACATCGATTTGTAGATATGACATTTGATTACCTATTTGCGATATGGTTTTTATTTTTATTTTCATTTCCGTTTACTCGTTGTCGCTTACGTTGTGTTTTGCCCGTTTCAATGAAGCCCACAAAAGACTGTTACATATAAATGCCACAGGGAAAACAGGGCTCGTGCTAGTTTTTTTATATCGAGGGGTCATTGATTCCTCACCTAAGAATTTTTGGGGGTCAAATCTAAATTCAAAGGGTAAAAAACGACACAAAAGGCAAATCAAAAGTAGAATTTTGCATATTTAAGAGTCACTTTGACTGTTTCTTGTCTTGATATGAAACAAGTAATTAACTTGTTGCACTTAAGATAGTAATTTGTGAAAATCATAGGTACAAAACCATATTTGACCCTAAGAAATTTCTCCAATGGGAGTTAAAAAAGACCCCTTTGGAGAAATTTCTATGGGTAAAAAAAAAGAAATTTTCAGATTCTGGAGGTCAAAACCCTGGTTTAAGGGTCAAACATGAGCCCTAGGAAAAGTGCAAAGATACATGGCAAGACAATCCTACTTATAAGCACCGTAAAGTTCTTTTGATGTGCTTGGTGTAAAATTCAGTCGAAGGAGATGGTTTTGTGAAACTCACATATTATACAGTAAAATCATGAAATTGACATTCATATCAATCAAAACCATTCTAAATCGCTCACTCAGCGCTTCAATCATTCATTCCAAACACTCGCTCAAACCGTTCAAAAACACCTCTAAGTCAATTAAAAGGATAAATTCAACAACTTCATTCTAAATAAATATAGCAAGAAACAATCGCTATTTCAGACATAATTTAAATTAACTAATGAACATCCAATTGGTTCTTGGAGAATTTGGAAACGTTAAGACTTTTGTTCAGTTTTGTCAACGTTTGATTCATAAAAATTAGAGTAATGAAATTCCAGTAGTACGCCTTTAACGCCGGTTTGGCCCATGTGCTGATTAGAATTTCTGAAATAGTCAAAAAAGGACTGATGCGGCCTATAAACCAATACGGCTTATTATTCGGAAAATACAGTATATAGGAAAATTAGATTATTATATTAATTTGAGAAAATATGCCGAGTACGAAAATGTCTAACCCCGGTCAGTTCGTACATAACCGACATGGGTCGACAGTGTTTCCATTTTCCAGGTGGTCCCTTATTACCTGACGGATCACATTTGAATTAAGACGGGATATTACCTGGCGGTCCATCATCTTTCCTACAACATAGTGGTTCCCCGCATTCTGCGCTACTCCCAACTGTATACTCCGGGTCAAAATGAAAGTCTGTTATATGTAACACACGCAAGGTCGGGGAGCCAGCCTAGTTTCCGAAAAGAAAAATACAGAATTTTAGTATACAGTTAATGGCATCGTGAAATTGACAATAAGTTTGATCAAATCCATTCAATTTCATCTAAACACTCACTTACACCATTCAAATCGCTTCGAAATCCTTTAAATCGATTCCATTCTCTTTCAAATGGGTCAAATTTTTATACGATTTTAATGGTTAATAGTGGCTGGTGTGATTTTTAGTGTCTGATTTGTCTGAGAAGACAAAAAAAAGAGAAAATGACATAGATTTTATTAAAGTACCGTAATAAAATATCGCTACGTCTCGTCTATTTGGACGAAATTATCAATTTTGTATTACCTCATTTGAACTTCGCTCGAAACTAACTCATCGCACTCATTCAGTTTCATTCCAAATTCATTCGAAAATCATTTACAATGTCAATTTCACGGTGTTCTTTACTGTAACAGATTGTTACCGTTGTTCGTTGAGCTTAATCTTTCATGACTTATTCAATGTAATCTTTCATGACTTATTCAATGAGCCTTAAAATTCGGACGGCTAGCTAAATTTGCAATCAGGCGTAATGAGTGATGATTTAAACCTATTCATTTTACATCGAATGGGTAACAAGTTCTTACTACTTAGATTAATCCCTCTCGATTTTGCTTCCTGGAAAGTTCACCAGTACTCGCGCCGAATGTGTGGGCCAATGAAAAACCAAGATCGATAGCCGCTCCCGGGAATCGAATTCAGGACCTTTGGGGTAATCGGCCGACGCTCTACCTCTAGACCATGGACACCACACGAATGAGTGGTCATGATACACCAAAGTTATCTGACCCATCTTTAATCGCTAAGCGCTAAATTCATTTACTCAAAACACCGAAAGACGCACCAAAACCATTCAGACCCGCTTAAAATTTTCTAAAACGATCATCGACTTAAATCAAAGCAATGAAATCCTTTTACTATTTTATGGTTGGTTGTATTTTTTGCGTTAATTTGATCCGTGAAGAGACGCAAAACGAAAAACGTAGATTCTGTAAGGGATGTATGAATCTAGCATAGGCGTAACTAGGATTTTGAAATTTATACGCACTCAGAAGGCGACAAACAAAGAATATATAGGATAAAGGCTATATTTTGGACTGTGACAAAAGATGAATTTCATCCGTCCGCTCACCTTTTTATGATTTGAGCATTGGTGAACTATCAAACATCGTAACTACAGCTTATTTAAGCTGTAGTTACGATGTTTTGATAATAAACCAACGCTTAAATAAGCTGTAGTTCTAATGTTAAGATCATTCATCAACGACATTTTTCGAAACAGTATTTATTACTATAACGCACTCCCGTAATGCGCGTAATGGTAGCTACGCCCTTGATTTAGCAATAATGTGCTGCAAATCATCGATATCACAATTTCATTCAGATATTGCCCATTTGATTTCATTCTGAATTCGTTTCAAAATCATTCACTTGTGAATTACACGACGAGCTTAATTCTATCCAATCATGGTAGAAAAAAATCTAAGTCGAAAAAGGGCATAATTTGCACAAATTGCATCTAGAGTTATCCACCTTGATAATATAGGTTGCTCTTTTTATGGTGAACATGTATGCCATGTTTCAAGTGAATGCCTTCAGAAGAACCAGTTTTCGCACGACGACGACGCCGACAACGACAGCACCAAGGCTTTAGCAATACCTCTGATTTTCTCCGAAAACAGCCGAGCTGAAAATGAAACCTTGGGTAACGGTACCTGGGCTTTATTTTTCTTAAAGCCAGGGGTTGTTACATTCCACATGCTCTGTGAGTTACCGGTAGACGGAACACCACAGTCTTTACAAAGAGAATTACCTTGGGTAGTTGAGGCGGTACCACTGGCGGTTTGGGTATATCAGGAAATGTCACATTCCACAAACTCTCTGGGTTAAAGGGAGCGCCACAATCTTTACCCAGTATATATCCACATGCTTCTTTGGGGGTTAGAGCTAGTCTCAGGGCTACGCCAAATATTTCGTCCTGCAAAGACATATCACCGAAATTTAGAAACTGTATCATTTTATTGGTGATTTGTCGAAAAAATCTAAACATGCACAACAAACTCTTGTCTGACGATCCGCCGTTTCTTGGGTACTCGCTGGTTACTTGATGAAACAGAAAAAGAACCTATTAGATTATCTAGAAGGTATTTATTAATATGTAAAATATAAAACATATCAATTAAGAGAATTACATGTATGATGTTGCCTATCAAAACATCCTATTTTTTAAGCAATTTCAGCCCGAAACTGCGAACGATGTTTTATTCTGTGCTCATGCAATTTGGAAACTTCGCCTAGAAGTACGCCATTTCTCATTTGATATATGAAGATACTATAGGTACACATGTTTGAGTGAGTGTTTAAAAGTCATTCTTTAATGCTTTTCGGTGGTTTATCGAGAAATATCGGTAGATTATCACTTGATAATCTCACTGCAAAAGCAGTGAAATTATCAAAAATTTATACCCTGCTTCTGTGCATTTCATCCTATCTGACATCATCTATGCAGGGCAACATAAGTGACGTCACAATGAACGTTGCATAGCAATCACGCGCAAAATGACGCGCTTTACGAAAATATGTCCTAGAAATGTCACATTTTGTCTCATTTTTGCATTAAAGAAATAGAATAATCGTTTGTTTTTCGTGTAAGATCGATTTATATTTCATTTCGTGAACAACAAAGGCTATATTTTCACTCGTGGCTCTGCCACTCGTGAAAATATAGCTTTTGTTGTTCACTCAATGAAATATAAATCGATCTTACACTGAAACAAACGATGATCCTCTATATGTTGACCTTTGAATAATCAACCAAGCCTGAACGTCTACTAGTAAATCATCTAGCCATCAAACCCAATAGTACTTAGATAGTACTTTAGACTGTACTTTGTTAAAATAATTATGAGGCAATTTTATCCATCCGCCAAGTTACTTGTTCTGTAAAAATTGACCTTTTCCACAATGTTTCGGCAATACCGCTATAGACATTGTGGTCTTATGTTGTTTAACTGCTGGTGCTCATGAATAGAGTCATATCGATATATAATATAGTTTTTCCAGGCTAATAAAGTGCCCTGAAAAGTGGGTCTCAAACACTTTACATGAACCTTAATGTGTTCATCTACATGACCAATGAGCAGGATTGCAGGACCTACCTTAAACTCCTCGACCACAGCGTCACACACTCTTTCGTCCTCGATTTCACCAAGTGTGCAAACGCTTCTAGAGAAAGCTACAATATCCGACTGAGCCGCTTTGGTATCAACTAAATATTTAAGCCCAGCAACAGCGTATTCACAAATATCACAGGTTACTGCTGCGAGCCATGGCATACTCGAACAATCTTTATCCGGTTTGTATCTATGAGCCGCTTTTAATTTTAACTTATTCTGTCTATATTCCTGAGTTAATTGTTCCAAGGTTGGAGTTTTGGATTCGAAACTGTACGGTTTGTATTTAGACAAAATATTCTTGATGACAATTTTGTCGACATGGTTAGGTTCACTGTACGTGACGAAGTATCGTGAGACGGTGTTAGATACGAACAAGAAAATAGTCACTGATGTTATTAAGATGAATAGTTTTGATGTAGAAAACTCCATCTTTATTCTGTGTTGTTAAAATAACAGCGATCGCGTTATGTAAGTCATAATCTGATTCATAATATATATGATAAAATGTCGATCGGCAACGCCGTTCCGAATGGGGCTACCAAAACAAAGAAGATACGTAAATTTGGGGTCGTCCATTTATTCAAAATGAAAGAATAATGGACTAACTATCACACAACTATAGATAGATGGGGTTTTCTGAATTTAGATCAGAGTACTTCAATTATAAGAGCCCAAACCCTATATTGTTGGTACTCATTGGAATTGTTTTTCCCATACAATTCCAATGAGTACCCACCACATAGGGTTTCATTGAGAAATAATTATCGTAGACTGGCTTTACCCCCTCTTATCTCTACCCCTGCTATCACACGACCCTCATATTCCCTTATTTCCCCCTCTCCAACAGAAAATATTGTTTGTCATTAGCACTTCTCCCTTTTGTTCAAAATGGGTTTCTTCAAAAACAAGGCATACGACAAGTACAAAAAAAATAGCATACCTATTCTTTGTGAGACCTTTAAAGTAACGTATACATATATCTTTAGTCGGAAGACATCCCGTGGAGAATTATTTTAAGAAAGTTGACCTGTAATAGTTCCGCAACGCTTCGGGTGTCATAAATTTTAACTGATTACCGAGGTTTCTTAAAGATTTCATCGGGAAACCTCGGTCAACATTGCGAACGATCATGAGTTCCGAAATAAATTACGGAACTATTATCTGTCTACTACCTTAAATGTCGTATGTATTGACTCTCGACAATTGTCTTTAAATTGGCCGCTTAGGAATACTGATTAAAGGCTGTTTGTTCAGCAACGTGAATCAAGCATACTTAAGGTGGTGGACCCGTAATAGTTCCGCAACGATTTGTAAGTAATAAACCTTAACAGTGTAAACCGAAGTTTCCAAATAATTTGATAAGTAAACCTCTGTTAACATAGTGAAAGATCACGAGTACCGAAATGTAATGGAAATATTATGGGTCCACTACCTAAATGGTTGCAAATTAGTCAGACCATCTCAATGTGACGCAGTACTTTGTTTTTCGATAGCATTGTTTGTGATTACCCACTTAACAAACAGTAAATAGATGTTCAACACTTTATCGGTTAAGTCACGTGTCAATCTACATCACTCAAATTTTAGAAAGTAAGTTTTGAGAAGGAAATGCATGATTTATTTTTGGGGGTTTAACGCCGATTTCAACATTATTGCGATTATATCTCGGCGACTTGCGCACCTACCCACGGCTTCCCGTTGTTTTCCACGCCAGAACAACACAGAATTTCATCCGAACTACTAGCTGCTCATCCCACTTAGGCGTACTACTTCCCGTCCGCCCATTGGTGGACAAATAATGCTTGTCACAATGTATTTTGTCACATAAATATCAGATGACAGTTTGCCGTAAAGGGATTCGAACTCACGATCCCAGGACGATCCCAGCCAAACGCGTTACCGACTGAGCGTACAGAGCTCGGCAGTGTTTTTATCCCCCGCCGTTCGGCAAAGGGGATTAAGTAATGGTCTCCGTCCGTCATTCCGTCATTCCGCCCTTCCATTTTCCGTCATTCCGTCACTAAACTTGTCCGGGGCATAACAGTAAAGAAAAGAAGAGGCAGGAGGGGGAATAACTGTTAAAAAGATTAAGATTAAAAAAAATATTTAAAATCCCATAAACATTCAAAACTACTGACACTTTTATAAACACTTGCACTGTATACATCCTATTGTATAACCTTTCACTTCAACTGCATATATCCTTATCAAATGGCCGCTGTGTACATAATTACATTTGAATTTCTTTTTCATAATGTTTACTCCCGTTGTTTAAAAATCGTCATTATGATTGCAACTCTGAGAAACGAAGATTGAAAGTTCTCTTGAAACGGGAAGTTAAGTTTCAGCACAAACAAAACACGGTATTTGTGAGGAAATTTTATTTATGTGATACATGTCCTAAATTATTCCCCTTTCACGTGTATACTGCACAAAATTTAAAGTAAATATCATATTGACGTTGGTCTACCAGATCTTTGTAACTACGACGTAAACAAACCAACGGACGATTTTCAACCACGAAAATTGAACTATTGAAAGAGATCTATTATAATTTCATTTGTGGTAATAAAATATATAACCTCACAATTCTACCGATATAGAAGAATAGAAAGGCTATAAAAACCCGAATAATTTTGTAAAATATGCTTTGTGTAATATGGTAAAATCATTGACAATTATGAATGTATAGTACAGGCTGAGCTATATGTTTATACCTACTGCTAAAGCAGGAATACTCAGGGTTTGACATAGCAAGAGCTAAATGCACTGACCCCTTTTTGACCCGATCTAAACAGATAGATATACATAGATATAAACAAATATCATTTACGGATAGAAAACGTGAGACCAATATACTATTTACTACAGTAAAACTCAAAGTTAATTGAACCCTCGCCAGTCTGATTATTCTCTTTATTTGATAACGATTAACGCCGCTTTGAATAATTTTTCGGATCATCACGACAAATATTGTTTATTTTTCTGACTTCCTCCAGAAATCGCTACTCCTTAACGATGTAACAAATAAAAGCCCACTGTGATTGACTTAAAATCTCATGCATACCGCCATGAAAACAATTTTGGATAAGCACTTTTTGTGTTCTTTCGCTCAGTATTGTATAATCCATGATAATTGCCCTGGCAGGGTGGAGCCTAGGTAGCGTTGCACTTAAGGTTAAGGTTAGTCCATTTTTATTTACAACTACTTGCTTCTATAAATAGTCGACATCTTGAGACCTAATATCATGGGTTGGTTACCAAACCCTCGTAACTTCAGGTCGTCCGGGTTGAAGTGACGAGGTTATGGTAACCGATCGATGAAATGTATTCACTTTGTCTGAGCAAGTGAATCCTTTTGGTTTTAGGTTACAGTTATTTACATACGTTAACGATAATTGCGGGCTTACTTTTGAAAGAACCCAAACTATTGTTAAACAAACCGACCAAATTACGCCACGGCTAAGCTGCGCCCTGCCAGTTAAATAATAACGCAGAATATAGTCCATGATAAATAATGCGGGACATTTTCATACGCGTAATGACTCCACCTCGTGAACGTTTTCTTAAAGTGCTCAACTAATGAATATTGCCGACGAAAAATAATCTGTACCTTGAAAATATTGATGATTTTTTTTTTATTTGTTGTGTTGTTGTTGTTTATGTTGATGTATTTTTTAATTTTTTATTATTATTATTTTTTTTTTTTTTGCTTGATGCCATCAATTTATTGGCAATCAAAATTTATTTAAGGAATGAACACGTGGGTAGTCCGTCTCACACCTATTTATTTTAAAAGTCATTTCATATAGGTCCGATAAAAGGGTTTGTAGTTCTGCAAGAAAGAGTGAGGTCCGAGAAACCGTTATCTCCTATCATTTTCAATGTAAAATTGATCTTTGATCACTCATTTGAAATTGCAGGTCTATACAGAATGAGTTTTCAAACTGTGGGATGGTCAAATGAAATCATTGGGGTAATGCACAAGATTATTCTTCCATTACGAGTACATTTTTTCCTTAAAAAAACATTACTTTGAATTATTTTCTGTTGTTGCTTTACTTCGAACAGAATAAAACTTGAACACTTTAATAAAGTAAAGCTTGCTAAATTTATATATAATATATATATATATATATATATATATATATATATATATATATATATATATATATATATATATATATATATATATATATATATATATATATATATATATATATATATATATATATATTGATATAAGAATGAAAATGCGAAATAAAGAATAAATCTTAATTTTAGAATAACGTTAAAAGAACCAAAAGACACGTATCAACTTTTCGCTTTAATATGATCATATCAATACATTGGACAGTCTTGAAGACGCGAAACTATACCTACGCTAAATTACCCGATTAAGGTAGTGGACCCGTAGTAGTTCCGCAACATTTCGGGCCTCATGATCTTTCACCGTGTTCACCGAGGTTTCCTAATGAAAATCATTAGGAAACCTCGGTTAACGCTGTTAAAGTTCATGACTTCCAAAACGTTGCGGAACTATAACGGGTCCATTACCTTAACAGTAAATTGTGAACTCACCTGAAATTCGTCAACAATTTCTGTACAAACTCGTTTGTCTAGTATTCCAATAGTCAAACACACCTCTTTGACCAGCAAAGCCACGGTCTCTCGTACGATCCCAATCTTTATCAGAGTTTTGACTCGCCGAATAGTCCATTCGCAAACTTTGCACGGAATGCTGTGAAGAATTCCGAGTCTTGAACACTCGGTCCCCTTCTTTGCAGCGAAACTTTGCACGTTGTCTAACTTTTTGTCCCATTCGGAATACTTGATGAGATCTCTTATTTCTTCTTCAATGCTAGATAATTCCATATTTGGTGTGTTGTCTGTCCGTCTGTACACTTCTTTAATATTCATCTTTTGCTCATTTTGGAATGCAGATGCAAGAGTTCCTAGCACGACAATAACCAGGTATATGGAAAATCCGGACATTTTCGTATCTATCTAATGTAAATAATTCTAAATGAGCCTGCGCGTGACATTTCCAACAATTTCACATCTGCGCAACGTTGCGACTAGGATCAGCCTGTGCGGCCGCACATCTGATCAGAGTCTTAACTACGCGCTCACTAGATGACTACGGACCTAAAATCGCCGTTCACATTTTAATGCACTGTGTGATTGTCCAGGCTGCTCAACGTATTTTCATCACTCACAAATAATAGTGTTGGAAATGTCACACACAGGCTCAAATATCGTTGTAGGGAGACCAAAATGAAAGGTGCTGAATAATGGAAAAAGTCTAAGTCCAATAGGCATAACTCTAACAAAATGCTTTCAGAGTTATCCCTCTTGAAATTCAGGATATCCATGTGATGGTGAACACACATGCCAAGTTTCGTGAAGATATCTTCAATAACAACAGTGATATGGCCAAGTTTAAAGTTTGACACACCAACGCCGACACCAACGCCAACAACATGAACGACGCCAATGTGACCACAACACCTCGGTTTTTTTCCAAAAAAACAACCGAGCTACAAATTGGATTTTACAGCGACATTTCTTCGTAGCAAATTTTTTTTCTGTAAGACGTTTATCGAAAGCCACAAAATCCGTAGAAATTAATATGCACGTGAAAGTCGTGAGAGAATAAATCGATTTGTCTTGCGAGGATAAGTCGTTTAAGAGCACATCAAAATCTCGAGTTAAAGATTAACCGGCAACGCATGCACACTTTTCGCGGTCAAACGCTGTCATGAACAAGAAAGCCATGAATGGCTTGAGTCGCTCCACAGGCTTGAAATTCTTGCAAAAGCCAATAAAAGTTTTGACTAGATTTTTAGATATTTTAGGTTCTCCTGATGTTGTAAATGATTTTCAAAGTTTCAACTATATAACATATAGAGAAATGACACCTGCCCATAAAAGACATATTTCTCAATAATAATAATTTTTGGCTGCATGATAATGCCCAAAGATCATACCAAAAGTGTTTGATTAGTACCCATTAGTTACATTCTGAGAAAATGATTTTCAAAGTTTCCACTATATAACTTATATAGAAATGACCTCCACCCATGAAATACATATTTTTCATCCTATCACAATAGTTTTTGGTAGATTGATAAAAGGTCACTCAAGGATCATTTCAGTGAAATTTGGACGATATCCATATATTACATTTCGAGAAAATGATTTTCAAAGTTTCCACTACCATATTCGGAAATGACCTCCGCCCATAAAATACATACTTTTTATCCGATCACAATAGTTTTTGGTAGACTGATAAATGGTCACTCAAGGATCATTCTACTTAAATTTGGTTGATATCCATCAGTTACTTTATGAGAAAATGAGTTTCAAAGTTTTCTCAATATAACATATAGAGAAATGACCTCCGCCTTTAATATGCATATTTTTCATCCGATTACAATTATTTTTGGTAGACTGATAAAGGGGCACTCAAGGGTCATTCCAGTGAAATTTTGTTGATCTTCATCAGTAACATTTTGAGAAAATGATTTTGAAAGTTTCCACAATATAACATATAGAAATATGACCTCCGCCCATAAAATGCATGTACATAGTTATCATCCGATCACAATGATTTTTTGTAGACTGATAAAGGGTCACCTAAGAATCATTCATGTAAAATTTAATTGGTATCCAACAATTAGAATCTGAGAAAACTCACTCTTTACCATATTCGGAAATTAGCTACGCCCATTAAATCCATGTTTTCCATTGGATCAAAATTTCATGAACAACTTTGAAAGAGGGTCACCCAAGGATCATTCCTGTGAAGTTTGGTTAAAATTCTTTCAGCAGTTTCTGAGGAGAAGATTTTTAAAGAAAAAGTTTACGACCGGACGCACGTACTGACGGACGCACGACGGACACAGCGCCATGACAATAGCCCAAGTGGCCTTCGGCCAGTGGAGCTAAAACTAATCAAGCTTATGCATGAATTCGCGTATGTCCAAGTAGAGTAAAATTAAAATACATCTAAGGAAAATCTAAATCAGTAACTTCTTTCGAGCTCGGGGATCAAGAATAGAAAATAGCTGCTTGCTTAATTTTCTTTCTTCGCGAAGTTATGCATAATTTTTTTGCTGAACAGATTGCTTGTTTTGATAAACAAGCAAACAAACAAACAAACAAAAACATGGTCAAATATCATTCAAATAAATCCAACCACACTCAATCCTATGCTCCAAGAATACTGAGCAAGGCAACCAAAATTCGACTTTAGACAGCCGATGGGCCCGAATAAGGATCTCTTCACATTTATGTTCCTACTTAATATAGAGGTGTCAGCGCATAACAAGTCTAATTGCCTATAAATATATAGGCACTTACAATGGTTTTCTGCTAGCCCCCTTTATATTATTTTCCGCCTTTTAAGATCTTATGATGTTAAACCATGTTATCTTTATATCGATAAGGAAATAATTTCTTCAACAACAATTTGATTATTAACCTTTGTCTATTTGCTCGTCTTGAATATAAAACCTAACTCTTAACCTTTTAAATTTAATGTTTGTGCCAAACGAATTGCGAAATCTGTTTCTTTCACATGTCAACTAATAAAGCTTAAATTTTCCCCACGACAATGAAGCAGTCAGACAGGCAGTTTGGACGAAGATCAGATAGCATGCCAGTATAGACTGATCCTAGTCTATGCTGTCTGCAAAAGTTATGCGTAGAGCAATTTTATGTGGTAAACAACAAGAGCGCGGTTAATTTTTCTTAATTGTGACCCGTCACGCGAAAAAGGGATCATCTGGGTAGTGCGTCAAGTGTCAACCAAAATCAGACAGCGCAAATTGTGCAGGCTGACTAGGATCGAAACTTTTCGCACTTTACCGATTTTCTGAATCTAGAATAATCAATCTACCTTCCAGTGGAAAATATTTTCAAATGCGACCTCTGGATGGCCTGTACTTGAACCAATCTCTTTTTCAAATGTTTATTTTACGGAGTTCCTAGATGGTCCCTTTCGCTCGACGCATAACAATTTATAGAATGTGAACACAAAACGAAGAACTTAAAAATTTAAAGAGAAAATAGGCCCCGTAATGCACCCTGCCTCGTCCTTATTAATGGCCAAATCAGAATGCCATAATGATTTGTTGAAAAGCATCTCAGGAGACACATTCTGGCAAAGTTTCATTTAAAATAGTCTTATGTTAAGCAGGTGATCATAATCACAGATTTCATACTGAGGAAAGGCCCAACCCTGCCACACAAGTCCAAGTACATGTAATCATTTATGGTCATGGCTAAAAATAAGAATAATAAAATCCATTTTATGATACGAGAAGTTTCTGTTCTTGTCATTAGTCATTTATATTTTTTCTTCCACTCCCCCTCACTTTATCAATTGTGCGGGAGTAAGAACGGTTTTGCGCGTGAAAATGCAAACTTGCATTAGTGAATATTGAAAACCGGGGAATCGCGCAATTGTAACGCTAACTACACCCTGCCAATATTTTGGGGTCAATCAAAATTCCATGGACTACTTTTGAAGAAAGGAACATCTCCGACAAGTTTGGTTAAAAATTGGCAGTGTGGCTGTGGAGGAGAGGTAGTTCAAAGACTTCTGGCTCAAATAAGCCCCCACTCTGCCACGCCCATTCTTATGGGTCAATCAGAAATTCTCAAGCACCTTTTGAAGGGGGACACCCAAGGAACCTTTTGGCAAAGTTTCATTGAAATCGGCCCAGTGGTTCCACAGACGAATTTTTTGAGATTGTCGACGACGCACATACGATGACAGACTCAATGTGGTCCTTAAAAATCCAAGTAAAAACATAACTCTTACAGAAATGCTACCATAGTCATTCTCCTTGATAGTCTGGGTAGCTCTTGTGATGGTGAACACACATGCCAAGTGTCATGAAGATATCTTCAATATCAAAAGAGATATTTTGTCACGCCAACAACGTCAACATGTACAATGCCATTGTGATGACAAAACCTCCGGTTTTCTCCGGAAATTAGCCAAATTAATTAACGAAATGGACGAAATTATATGAAATTTTACTAAGTAAAAACACAATTTATATTTTACTGAAACATTATATTCATATTTCAAATCATTGATTGTTCACAAGACCATGGTCAAATAAAGAATCACAAATATCATCAATAATTTTATATAGATACGAACTATACAACTTCTCAACATAATAAAGGGGCAAGGGGGTATACAAACGTTTCACAAAATAAATCACAGTGTGAATGTGTGATCAAAACTTTGCAACTTCACTTTAGTCAAACAATATTTACGAGGCTTTATCCGGCCACTCACAATACAAGAAGACCATGGTGGTCCTTTATCACTCACCTTCGTCTATTTGACTCCTCCCTTAGCAAATTGAATTAGATACTTCCCATTTAAACATTCTGACAAAAATTCATGAAAATTGTACCATTTATGTAGCCTCTAAAAGTGACAACAAGAAAATTGTCATTACGGCCTCTATTCCTGTGATATCACATAGATACTTCTAATTTTCAATAAGGTTTATCCTTGTGACACAATAAATATTCCGAAGATTTAGGCATAATTCCGGCGGAATGAGTGCAAACAAGAAAATTGTAATTCAACCCTTTTTCTAGTGATATCAATTGGACCCCTCCTAAACGCAATAGGGTCCATCCTTGTGACTAGTCTAACATTTAGTCAAACAAGTTTTATGAAAATTGAGCAATATTAGTGGTCTCTAGAGTGTAAACAAGAAAATTGTCATTCAGACCCTTTTTTTCTATTGATATGGCTTGGAGCCTTCCCCACTTTCATTGCAGTTCATCCATGTGACCAGACAAACAATATTACCAAGTTTCATGAAATTGGGCCATTAATGTTGGGCTCAGGTGTGTAAACACAAAAATTGTCATTAAGGCTCTTTTTTCCATTGATATGTCTTGGATTCTTTCCACTTTCATTGTTATTCATCCATGTGACGAGACAAACAATTTAACCAAGTTTCATGAAATTGGGTCATTACTGTTGGGCCTCAAGAGCGTAAACATGAAAATTGTCATTAAGGCTCCTTTTCGTGTTCTATCCTCTTGATCGGAACCTTCCCATTTTCAATAGAGTTCATCCTTGTGACCTAACATACATTTAGACCAAGTTTCAAGAAGATATTTGTGGCCTATAGTGTGTAAACAATTAAATTTTTAACATCTAGTGACAGATGACGAACGACGGACATTCAATGATTACAAAAACTCACCTCGAACACGTGCTCAGGCGAGCTCATAACTATAAATTTCATTTGGAAAGTAGAAAGAGTAAATTTACACACAAATTGCAAATTTAAATAAAAATAATTTTAAAACTAAAATTTGCAAAACTTTTTTTAGAGTCCAAATTGTTATGTTAAGCACTTAGTTGGCCTCAAACAGGCGCTGTTGAATTCAACATGAGAGATTTGAATGTTAAGTTAAACTCTTTGTTGAAATTGACAATAAAAGACTGAATTAATTTGAAGTTACACAATTGTTTGATTTTTTTAGCAAATCAATAGTTTTTGTCTGCTTTTTTGCAAAGTAATAGTTTTTCTGCTATCATTTAGAACTCAATAAACACAAAAATAAAATCTTTAAAAATATCTATTGAATGAATGATTATTCTCTTTAGGAAAACATATAATAGATGTCCAAGCAAGTAAAAAGCTCAAATGCTTCTACAGTAAAAAGGAAAGAACAAACACTGAAAACTATTATGGAAACACTGTAGGATATAGATGACATCCTCAGATACCCCATGGTCGTCCTATTTCCTACGCTACATCTGGGTCTCCCTATTTGCTAAGCTAAATTGTCAAAATAGCGCAGCAAATAGGGGCCAAACAGGAGTCTCGAAGCAAATAGGGAGACCCTGGGGTATCTAACAGTGATGGAATGGAATTTTTCCCCTGAATTGTAAAGCAATGGGACAACTTAAACCCTTGTTACACTTACCCGAAAATAGTCCTACTTTTGCAGGAGGTATATACGTAAAGATAGCTTTCACATAATTCAATGGCTCAGTGTGAAACAGTTGCAACTGCCTATATGCTTATAGGCAGTTACAACTGTTCTGCGCTGAGCAAGCAATATTTGCAGTATGATCTTCAACTAAACTATCCTTGTGTTACAAACAAATCAAGGAGGTTCCAGGCATGATCCCCAGCTAGTATTTTATCTTCTCTATTGCTTCAATATTTAGATCATAGCATGTACTTGATGCTTTTTAAACTTTGCTTAGTTGTTCACTTTCAAGCATAAGAAGAGGCTTGATAGTGATCAACTAATCTTGGTAAAAGTAAGGCAACAATTCAATTTAACAACAAAGTATCTTAAGTAACCTTCCCCATCTGTTAATAGTATGGATACTCTTTTGTGCAGGACATACTATATTTTGAATTTTGTTTTTTGAAATGTGTCTTAACTACCCTACAGTTATATAATCACCAACACCAAAATTGTCTTTGCCTATTTCTTGGTTTAAACCAATTTATTTTACATTGATGGGAAACAAGTTCTTACAACTTAGATTATTCTGTCTCGAGTCTGCTTCCTGGAAAATGTAAAGAACCAAGATCCATAGCCACTCCCAGGAATCAAACTCAGGACCTTTGGGTCAAGAGGCCAACGCTCTACCTCTAGACCACGAACACTTTCTAAGTTGATGCAACAAGTTAATTTTAACTGCAGACTAGTATCCACTAGTAACAAACTAAAGCAACTAAACAATCAACTTTATTGTCAAAGTTAAAACAATAGTTATTTTATTTCATTGCTTTTCCCAGGATTATCTAATATTAAAACACGATGGTGTAAAAGGCATACACGATATGAGAAGAATTACATAGATATTTATTCACTAAGAAATTCATATGCCCTTTTTATTTACTGAAAGCTCCGCCCATTTATGAGGTCATACTGCATCTTTAGCAGGAATGTTGATACTTTTGACGTCATATAACCCACATGCTACAAGAAGAGCTTTGTTTTAGGTAAAATTCTTCCAACACCCAGAAAAGGTTATAAAACTTTTTTTTCAGAATTGTGATTGTGATATAATGGATATAATTCCATTTTGCATTGTTGTGTCTATGAATAAAGTCTGATGGGGGAGAAGTTATATGCATAGCAAAATCCTTAGGCTCTACCCTTGGATTTTATCTTTTGCATATAACTCCTCCTTCATCTGAGTTTATTCTTAGCCACATCATCATGAAAATGAAATAATTTCATAATTAACAGTAGATTGTTAAACCCGTGAAATTTTCAAAAAAGATAATACCCTCATACATTTTGTCGCATTTCATTAAATAATTGACACCATGATGTTGCTTAGTAATCACATGCAAAATGATTTTTTTTCTGTAAGTTTTCATTTTTCCTTTTATTTTTATCATTAATAAATAGAATAATCTTAAATTTCTCATTTTAAGAGAAATCAATCTTTAAATTTCGTATACAACAAAAGCAATATCTTCACTCTTGGCAAACTCATAACTTCACCACTCCTGAAAATATAGCTTTTGTTTTTCACTAAATAAAAGCTATATCAATGTTTCACTGGAACAATTCCAAGGGTCAGTGCAGCACTATTGTAACTGTCTATAAATTTATAGACACTTACAATAGTGTTGCACTGACGCCTTGAATTATTCCCTATATCTTGTTTTAAGAGAAGAAAGAAAGCCTTTACACAAAATACAGAGTTACTTGTGTTTTGACATTTACTAAATCAAAGACCAAAGTTAATCTAACAAATAATTAATAAAACTATATATTTTTTTTCATTTTTCTTCGATTTAAAAACTAAAATAATATCATCTTTACTGCCAAACCTCATTAAAACATTTTTTCATAACTTAACTAACACTATAACTTTTTTAACTTTACAAAAACTAACAAGAACATAAAACATTCAACAAGTCAATGGCAGAGTGCAAAACAGCTGTAACTGCCTATAAGACAAAGTCAGTTACAACTGTTTTACGCTCAGCCAGCAAAGTGGTTTCAGAAGATTTTAACCATTGTGATGCTTAATAAAACTCTTGGCCAAACTAAATTTATATCTGAGTCCTGAAAGCACTGTATGAGGGTTTAATGGAACCAAGGTTTTACGGATCTGAGACACAAAAATAAGTAGGACCATGAAAACTATGTGATGAGAGTCCCATAGACTCTCTGGGGATCAACTTCTGAAAAGAATTGAAGCCTGTTTTCAACAGGTTTCAATTCTTTCCTGAAGTTGAGCCCAAAATATTAGATTTCTTCCATCAATTTATTTACCTATAACCAGGGAACAGCTCTAAATTTAAATGATAAACAAGAGGGCCATAGTGGCCCTTAATCGCTCACCTGAGTGAATTGTCCAAAACACATTTCAAGTAGGATTTGAAAAGTTTTTTTGACTAATTTTTAAGCAAAAAAACCTTGTCTTTTATCACAATAATTATTCTGACCAAATTTTAAGTTGATTGGGCAAAAAAGTGAAAACCAGGGTGCATACACTGTTTTTCTAAGATTTGACCCAGTGACCTTGTTTCTGACCCGCCTTGCCCAAATTTCAAACTGGACTGAGCTTTTATCAAGACAATCATTCATACCAAATTTCAGGTTGATCAGGCAAAAAATGTGTCCTCTAGAGTGCATACAAGGGTTTTCTAAGATTTGACCCCATGACCTAGTTTTTGACCCAACTTGACCAAGTTTAAACTTGTCTGAGATTTTATTTTAAGACAATCATTCTGACCAAATTTCAGGTTGATCTGACACAAAATGTGACCTCTAGAGTGCATATAAGGGTTTTCTAAGATTTGACCCTGTGACCTAGTTTTTGACCCCACTTGACCCAATTTCAAACTTGTCCGAGATTTTAGCAAGACAATCATTCTCTCCAGATTTCAGGTTGATCAGACAAAAATATTACCCCTAGGTTGCATACAAGGGTTCTCTAAAATTTGACCCAGTGACCTAGTTTTTTACTCCACTAAATCCAATTTCAAACTTGTCTGAGATTTTAGCAAGACAATCATTTTGAAAAAAATTCAGGTAGACAAGGCAAAAAATGTGACCTCTAGAGTGCATACAAAGTTTTCTAAGATTTGACCCTGTGACCTAGTTTTTGACCCCACTTGACCCAATTTCAAACTTGTCCGAGATTTTATCAAGACAATCCTTCTGACCAAATTTCAGGTTGATTGGGCAAAAAATGTGACCTCTAGAATGCATACAAGGGTTTTCTAAGATTTGACCTCGTGACCTAGTTTTTGACCCCACTTGACCCAATTTCGAACTCATCTGAGATTTTATCAAGACAATCATTCTGACCAAATTTCAAGTTGATCAGGCATAAAATGTGACCTCTAGAGTGCATACAAGGTTTTTCTAAGATTTGACCCCGTGACCTAGTTTTTGACCCCATTTGACCCAATTTCAAACTTGTCCGAGATTTTTTCAAGACAATCATTCTGACCAAATTTCAGGTTGATCTGAACGAAAATGTGACCACTAGAGTGCATACAAGGTTTTTCTAAGATTTGACCCCATGACCTAGTTTTTGACCCAACTTGACCCAATTTCGAACTTGTCTGAGATTTTATCAAGACAATCATTCTGACCAAATTTCATGTTGATTGGGCAAAAAATGTGGCCTCTAGAGTGCATACAAGGTAAATGTTGACGACACACGACGGACGACGTACGACGGACATCCACCTAACCACAAAAGCTCACCTTGAGCACTTCGTGCTCAGGTGAGCTAATCAAAGGCCTGAAAGGCCTGAATTGAAGACAGGACTGAATATTAACAATTGGAATGAAAATTGTGGCGTTTTGAGAAGATCTCTTGAGTGGGAATCAAAAATTTAAAACATTCATTGATGGTTATATATGGAAACTGCACCTTCCTAGCAAATGAATATGCTTTTCTTTGAAGACTCGTCACTTCCAGATAAACCTATCCCTCTAGCCAATTCAAACTTAACAAGAGGGTAACTGCCTTCATAATTGCTATTCATCCCCAAGTGTAAGTTTTCAATATCCTAAATGAAAAATATTCATTTAACCAACAGAAATATGGTGGCAATTCCTATATTCTAAAAACTCATATGAATTATTGCAACCCTGTTTTATAAAATTGTATTGATTATCCCCAGCAATCCAATATGATCCAAATCCGACTTTTTTCCAGTCAAACTTATTAAGTGGATGTGTAAAAATCTTAAATAAAATGTTAATCCACATGACACACATTGCTTACCCCTTGATGAAGAGCTGAACATTTCATTGCCATGGTGAATATTGCCCTGAATTGGAAATTTGTTCAAATTTCTTTTACATTTATTATCTGATCCAGGATTTGACTAATTATCTCCACATAGAAGAAGCGATGAAAGTAATACCAATATTCTTATACTTTTACTAGTCAAAGTCAATACCAAGAAGAAGTATTTTCCCGTACAATAGTTGTAGCTTTTTTTTATGAATACCGTTTAAGTTTCTTCCAGGAGTGAAACATTCTATTTCTATTTTTCCATTGAGATATTTCGATCTCCATTTCAGGTTATTCTCCTTGCATATGATCTTAATTAGTAGAAAATTATTTTTTCTACAAAATAATTTATAAACCTGTTTAGACAACCAACCTTTCAGACCTTTTCCCACGGGACTGTTTTTCTAGATCAAGATTCGGATTGAACTATTCGGTGAACTATCAATTTTGACAAAACTGCCAAAATGACAGATCGTTAAATGAAATCCCGAGCTACAGCATTTATCACCTTGAGTAGAATTCTTTCAAAGTCCACTCCAGAATGTTACAAATAAATCCATTCCAGTTTCCAAAACAGTTTTTGTTATTGTCAGAAAATTGTCGAGAACAAAAGCGGAAACTCAAAACCGGGGTCGCGCATGCGTGGTACTTCTGTATAGGCCATTCGGAACACCACTCGGCCATTCCAACGCATTCGTCACAACTCCGTAACCTACATTTAGATAGATCTGAGACTTCGGAGATCGCCCGATGATTGCCGAGTGAATATCACCATCACGATCTGTTGCCGTTTACAGAGTGATGTTCCGAAAGCTGTACAATATGGATAGACAAAACAAGCCTAATAATAAAGTAATTTGATAAGCCTTCGAAATTTCTCCGTAAATCAAAGTAAAAATTCAAACCTAAGAAATTCCAAGGGTTTACGTATTATTCAAATAGCCTTGTGCTATTTTAGTTTTTATCCATTTTCACTACGACAGGCCCGGGAGACAGATATATAAAGCAACCTTAAGGACACACAAACACACAATTTTACGAAAAAAAGGGCTTCTAAAATGGGGAACTGAAAATAGCTTGCCAATGCTATGCATAAAATCAGTTGTAGGATGCAATTGAAAATTTGGAGCAAATGCAAAAGATTGCAGCCGAAAACGCCCTAAAACAGCACCACTTACGAATGTAAAACACGTTTCTGCAGGTAACTTCTGCATAGATCACGTGTTCACTCCCCTGAGGTCCCGGCCAGAATTTAGGTCAGCACCAAAATTTTACGGTATATTGCTACACTATTGATTATTTTTGCCGCATTTATTTTTATGAATGGGTCTACTTTTTTGAGCGTAATGACACATGTAGGTTTGTGATCAAAATCCGATGGCAATGATCCCTATATTGAAAGACAGGTAAACCTGTCTTCAATAAAAATTGAAGCCTGAAAGAAATAGTAAACATCTAAAGCAGGGACTCCCAAAATTTAAAATAGGCCCCATAAGATCCAAGTGAATGAGTTCTTCTGATCCCATTTTATTGATGTCAGGCTAAAACCCTGATATCTGAGTCCTGATTGATTGAATGGAGTTTAATGCCACTTTCAACATTTTTTCAGTTACCGGTATATCGCGGTGGCTGGAGCACCTAACAATGGATTTTTGGTATTTCTCTTAACAGTACAACCATCACATCCTTTCCTAGCATACAGCTGCTATCTCACATAGGTCTACGATTATCAACCCATCGGTGAGAGACGAATGGTCGGAAAGAATGAGTGCCGCCATTAGGGATCGAACCCGGGACCTCTACATTGACAGTCCGAGGCACTACCAACTGCGCTATGACAGCGGCTATATCAGAGTCCTGAAAGCACTGGATGCATTTATTGTGAGACAGTATTAATTTTGTAGACAATCTTAAACTTATTTCTGATTTGAAAAAGGAAAATCACATGGCTTAGACTAAAATCAGACTGCAGATATGTGAAAAAGCCTTATCTTTAACTATACCTCTGTAACAGTTTAAAGGCAGGTAAACCATTACACCTCCTTCTAAAGCAATAATATATCGTATTCAGCATGACAAGAGCTAATACCTTCTTTGTAAAAAAAGGGAAAATTTAAGCTTTGTAAATCCCTGACAAATCTCACAAAAATTTGTTCATTCAACTGTTTTTGGAGTGATTCTTGATCTACAACCTTAAATTTAATATATCCTAGTTGATGAACAAATAATGCAAATATGGCTCGAATAAAAGCTGTATTTTCATGTCTCAGTCTGAGACGGTTGTAACTGCCTATATATTTATAGGCAGTTACAACAGTTTCACACTAAGCCATCTATTTATTACATTATGTTTGCCCACAGATAATATCTGAGGTAAAATAAGGGTTAAACAAGAGCACCACCTACGGGTGCCTACGCTCGGCTGTTGAGTGTTGAGTGAGTAGGGAAAAATCTAAGTCGAAAAAGGGGCATAATTTGTTCAAAATGCATCTAGAGTTATCCCCCTTGATACTATAGCTTGCTCTTTTGATGGTGAACATGTGTGCCAAGTTTCAAGTAAATGCTTTCAATAGAACCAGGGATATCACAAAATGTCAAAGTTTTTGCACGACTACAACGACAACGACGACAACGCGACACGAAGGCTATAGCAATACCTCAGGTTTTCTCCGAAAACAGCCCAGCTAATAAGGGTTAAAATCAATGCGTAAAATAACTCAACAATCTCAATGAAAGTGTTTGGAAGATGTATCAGGAATTCTACCCAGTTTTGCACTTGCATGCAATGCAGGGTTCCATTTTAAAACATTAATATTTATCTTTTCTTTGCTAAACAAAGAAGAGATGTACAAGACACAATAGGAATTCATTTGAAAAATTTGCAAACAAAATAGTAACAGTGAAAAGTTATTTCAATAAATCATTCAGATTAACTCAAAATACTATAAGGTCTAGGTGGTTGGCTGTAAACACCATAGAAAAAAGGATGACAATTAAAAATCTTTTATCAGATAACTGACACCCAGTAAAATAAAACGTAGTTAATACAGCTCCAATAAGCTGTAATCGTCCACTGATTTTGTGGAAGTATAATCTATCTCTAGCTACAAAATCTCCTGCTGTATTTACAAGTTTTTTGTTGTCCTTTGTCAAAATAATCTAACTGAAGAAAGAAGTGTTTTCTACTTTTCCTGTAATGATGGTTTTATTAATGTTCTCAATGATTCACAGTCACAATCTAAAAGGCACTTGTGTAACATTGTTATAAAGCTTGCAAAATTAACTGCATGGATTTCATCTGACGTTAAACAACTCTCAGATCATTATTGAGGTGTTTGTGCAAAACTATTGTAAGTGCCTATAAATTCATAACTTGAAATAGTCTTGCAATCACCCATTGAAGTATCTCTTGAAAATTATTTCTCTTTTTTTCTTACCAAATGTTTAACAACCCAGTACTATACCACAGAAAATATAGTGGAAAAGAAAAAAATTCATAAGACAAGCAATATCTCATTTTTCGATCTCATTTTTCCAACATTTTCTAAGTAAGATTCTTTTTAAAAATGCCTCCACTTTTTAACTTCTTTAAATTTGGGCTATCTAAATTTTCACAAAAATAGCAAATGGTTAACATTCTAGTTAATCTAGCATGTTCCTATTTTTCTGTAAGACAATGGAGAACGTTATTAGAGAAAACATTCAGAAAACTGCACAAAACAATTTTCAAGCTATTTTTGAATGTCTTCAAGTTGTAATTTTTTTACACAAGGGGTAAGTACATAACTTCTACTTGTTTCTCCCAGGAAACCAACTCTGATTATCAATTGTGTCAATATATTTTTATTGGCAATTATATTTGTTTGGCATTTACACCTCAAAATATTAACTTAAAATACCACATATACCATCAAATAACACATAGACCTTCCTTTCATTCAGGATGACAAAACAGTGCAAACTATTTGCAAAATATACCCTGCTTTGCATGCAAGTGCATATGCAAAGCAGGGTAAAATTTTCATACACTTTGCTCAATTTTTTCTTCCTGAATGCAGGGTTGTGAAACAAAAGCACCCTGATACTGAATACCAGTATTTAGAGACATTGACAAGATCCTGACCTTGTTTGAAGGCCTTGACCTTCTAGATTTGCGAATCTCATAAAAATCATAATTTAACCCTGTAAACTCTTTCGTAAATAATTTCTTTGGATATCTCGAATTCAGTATTTTGACTCGTTGATTGCATACAAATGTATAGTAATCACAAGTCACAATACCGTATTCAAGTCATATGTATAGGTTTCCCTGTGAACTCTTCTGTACATGACTTATTTATTTCTTTGCATGGAGTTTAATGCCACTTTCAACAGTATTCAAGTTAACTTGTGGTGGATACAGCTCCTACCCATGGCTTCCTTCTGTTTCATACACAAGGACAACCATTATATAACATTCAAATTACCACTCCCAACTTACAGGGTTTGACACTAACTACATTCTGCCACCAGCCTGAAGCACCTGTTAACCCTTTCCTGTTTTACAAAATTTTGGACCTGTCTAAATTCAAAGGTTTTGCAGACGAAAATTTAAAGTGGATTCAATTTGAAAAATAACCATCCAGTAGCGTAGAAAATAGTGTGGAAAAAGAAGAAATTGCTTGTCAGAAGCAATTTCTTCTTTTTTCGCAATGTTTTCTCAATCATAAAACCACAGGCACGTAAAAAGCAGGGATTAAACAGCAAAGGATTAACCATTAATATTATAGGTCCTCCCTGATTACAACAGTTCCTGCATGAAAACTATGTTTGATTTTAAGCAATTTAAGGGATGAATTGCTAGATAAATATTTTTTAGAAAGAAGAAATTGCTTTTGGCAAGCAATTTCTTCTTTTTCTACAATGGGTTCCATTTGGTAATGATAATTTTAGTATTGAAAATGCGAAACTAGACGGATTTTAAATGACAAGTAATGTAATTAACTACAGGCATGAGGTACCTGCAGCATGGTAACATCTACCAGTCTGTCCTTAATTCCACAGGTCTGGGGACTGGTGTTAGTGTCGATCCCTACCTAGGCATGGTTATGCATCACAAATTGGAGTGTTTGTTTGATTGAATAGGGTTTTACACTACTTTCAATAATCTTTCAACAAATTGGTGTGAGAAAAATGTCCAATCATAAAGAATTTTGTCAAATGTCCACTTGTGACCCCAGGATTGAGTCTACTAAGTTTCTGACTGAACAAACTGGGCATGACTCTTTTGTAAATGAAATCAACATATAATTTTCAATTTGTTTTAGCAATTATAAAATGTTTATCTTTTATTTATTAAAAAAAAATGACCATATTCATGGAAAACACATGAATTATTTCAATCCTGATCAAGAAATATGCTAATTCCCCAAAAATGATCTTTATAGATCACCCTTGAACCTTTGCATTCCTTCAGGAGTGAGTAGATAAATCAACGCAAGGCCACATTTTCAGCCACATTTAAACTTACTTACAAAAATTTAAATGAATAAAGGGGACTTTACTATTTTCGAGGTAAAGAGTTTTATGGAAATGTTTTCTGGAGGAGCAAGGCAAAACAATTGTAAGTACCCTCAAATTAATAGAAATTTACAATAGCTTATCAAAGGTGTAGACTAAATAGGATTTTGAAATTTGTACCCACTCAGACAGACATCACCAAAGGCTATATGGCATGGGGCAATCAATATATGGACTATGACAAAAGATAATTGCTCTCCACCAGCTCCCCTTTTTATGATTTGAGTGTTGGGGAATAATCAAAACATTGTAACTACAGATTAATAAGCTGTAGTTTTGATGTTAGGATCATTTATCAAACACATTTTCCAAAAGAGGATGTATTTCTATTACACTTGTGTAATGTGGGTAATGGTAGTTAATGTGCATAATGGTAGTTACACCCTTGTTTATGCTTTAACCCTTTGCTGTTTAATCCCTGCTTTTTACGTGCCTGTCATTTTATGATTGAGAAAACATTGTGAAAAAAGAAGAAATTGCTTCTGACAAGCAATTTCTTCTTTTTCCACGCTATTTTCACCATACTGAATGGTTATTTTTCAAATATAATCCACTTTAAATTTTCGTCTGCAAAGCCTTTAAATTTGGACAGGTCAAAATTTTATAAAACAGGAAAGGGTTAAACTATGAATATGTTCAGAAACAAGGGATTGACTTCAAAATGAATTATGATGAAATAATATCATCTAAATCCTTTTGTTCTCAATTGCAAAATTAACATTTGACAAAAGTCTCAATCTTTAACTTGAAATATTTGTAGTTGGATTAAGAAGGAGGTAAAATCTTCCAACTGAAAAACCTTGCAGATGACAATTTAAAGTAACTTTTCTAAGAGAAACCAATGTGCAAAGTACAGAATTTGTTTGTAACAGTTTTTCTCACATTTTCTACAGGGCTTTCCCAAGATTTTTTTTCTCTTTTGTATTTTTCTTTTTTGATGGTGGTGGAAAGGAGATTTTTTGTCAGAATATGTTTAAGTAGAATATCGCAAAGTGGACTAATACCCCCCCCCCCCCCCTACAGGATCTGGTCAATAATGAAAAGCAATTTTCTATCAAAGGGCATAACTCTAACAAAAGCCAATGGAACATAACCAAAAAATCCCTTGCTTATCTGCATGATATTGATCACATCTGAAAAAGATACAAATGGATGGACCGACCGAAAGATGGAGGACTGACTGACTGACAAGCTGACTCCTATATACCCCCAAACATAGCTTTTGGGGGTATAGATATAAAAGCACAGAAAACATGCGAGTTCTCTTATTAAAAGAAAATATTCTACTTCTCACAATGTTTCTCTAATATATTCTCTTAAGTGCTATTTATAATTTTCATGTGGTAATAAATTAAACAAGAGCCATGTCGGACATGGCCATCCCCCGCTGAGAAAGCTTGATAGTAAACTGAAGCCTAATAGATTAAGGGTTCTACTTTAAGAAATTTAGCCCCTACCAATTCTAAGTCTTTAAAATAACAAAGGGCAGTAACTCCAAAATTATGCAAGCAAGAGTTGTAGTTCTTGTGCACTGCACTTCTCCTCCATGAGATCTATCCACCCATAAAGTTTCAAGTTGATAGCTATTATACTTTAGGAGATATGCTCCGGACAAAATCTAAGTCTTAAAAATAACAAAGGGCAATAACTCCAAAATTATGCAAGCAAAGGTTGTAGTTCTTGCACTGCACTTTTCCTGCATGAGATCTATCCACCCATTAAGTTTTAAGTTGATAGCTTTTATACTTTAGGATATATGCTCCGGACAAAATCTAAGTCTTAAAAATAACAAAGGGCAATAACTCCAAAATTATGCAAGCAAGAGTTGTAGTTCTTGTGCACTGCACTTCTATTCCATGAGATCTATCCACCCATAAAGTTTCAAGTTGATAGCTATTATACTTTAGGAGATATGCTGCGGACAAAATCTAAGTCTTAAAAATAACAAAGGGCAATAACTCCAAAATTATGCAAGCAAGAGTTGTAGTTCTTGTGCACTGCACTTCTCCTTCATGAGATCTATCCACCCATAAAGTTTCAAGTTGATAGCTTTAATAATTTAGGAGATATGCTGCGGACAAAATCTAAGTCTTAAAAATAACAAAGGGCAATAACTCCAAAATTATGCAAGCAAGAGTTGTAGTTCTTGTGCACTGCACTTCTCCTCCATGAGATCTATCCACCCATAAAGTTTCAAGTTGATAGCTATTATACTTTAGGAGATTTGCTCCGGACAAAATCTAAGTCTTAAAAATAACAAAGGGCAATAACTCCAAAATTATGCAAGCAAGAGTTGTAGTTCTTGTGCACTGCACTTCTCCTCCATGAGATCTATCCACCCATAAAGTTTCAAGTTGATAGCTATTATACTTTAGGAGATATGCTCCGGACAAGATTGTTGACGGAATGACGGAAGGACGGAAGGACGGAATGACGGACGGAGAGCATTACTATATCCCCTTCGCCGAAAACGGCGGGGGATAATAAAGCATTAAAATATAACTTTCACCATTAAGCAACATTCACACCAAATTAATCATAAAAATATCTCACAATTTCACAAAAGCATTGTTATCATTTTGATCTTAAAGCATATTTTGTGAACAATATGTAAGTACAAATACAAAATTAATATAACAATTTTTGACTACAAAATAAAGCACTGCTGTTTTATGTTTGCTAAAAGACGAATCATCGAGCAAAAAGGGACTCTCTAGAAAACACTTTTATTTTATAGAATTTTAAGTCATTTTCAACAGAATTCTAAGTTTATGATAGGGGCTTGTCCACCTCATTATGGCTTCCTGGCTTTTATATAGTATGGAACATCTTTTAATTGTAAATCCAATTGGATAGTTCAGCACAAAAAACTGTATCTCCCTTGGCCATTAAATAAAGACATTATTGAATGCTGAAAGCTGATTGAATGTAAATAAATGTGATGAAACGCTTAGCCCATTTATGCCTAATCAGAGCCTAATGATCAATTTTTTTCATGCTCAGCTGACAATTTTCCCAAATTTCAAATTGAGATAGCTTTTATTCTGTTGTAATACTATAATAGTTGTATGTGCATAAAAGATAATATCAAAGAATGGTTACTTTATTCTTTCATGTAATTTGGCTGATGGTCCCTTTTTGTTTGACGAGTCACAAATAATATTGGCTGATTATCACTCCTCTTTCTTAACCGATTCCTTTTTCCGTAAAAAATCACTGTGTAGAAGGCGGTAGAACAGTATAATGTTCATGACGGTCATTATCGCAAGTCCGATACTACCCATGGAATAAAACGCCAGCGGCACGAGGTCTCTGTTGATGACCAGCCATCGTGTCATCCATGCCAACGTTAAAATTCTAAAAACAAGGAATGTACCTGAAATGGAGAACACCAATTATTTATACATGTACATGTGCATTTCTCTGAATCCCAAATTTTTCCAATAAAATTAGGGCTTTGCCATGATTTTGAAGCCCTAAAATTTGAAAGTATCCTAATTGGACCTAAACAAGACAAATGTCCCTGAAACAGCAATTTTTAAGGGTTTGACCTTGATCTTGGTACCAGCAGAAGTGTATCATTGAAATCTATCATCATGCAAATTATGAGCATTGGATCTTGTATAGGCTTGAGGGTAGGCTTTAAGTAATTAGCAACGTTAAGCTTTTTGGGCAGACAGACAGACAAACACATAAACAGATGGTACATTATATCTAGTTGATTATTCTTCACCACAGGTAAAAAAATACTTCTTGTGATATTGACCAACTTAAAATGATTAAATCTGTGAGTCTGAACAAATGCAATTATGTCGTCATTTTGTTGATGGACAAGCAAGATCTCTGTTTTTCAATAATGCTGCCTAATTGCATTACTTTTTTGTTTCAATACACTAGATCAAATTTGGTTATTGGATATCTTTTTAGCTCAGTTGTAGGTACATTTCTTAGACAAAGAAAGAGGGGTTCCCATTCCCAGCGCATTAAGAACTACAGTCAAGCTTGCTTGACCAACAATTTCTATTAAGCAACCATTTTTTATCAAGTAACTGTTTTCAAAATCTCCTTCTTAAGGTCAAAATAACTAAAATAGTAGAAAATGTTGGTAAAAAAATTATAAAGAAATATTCCTTATTTAATACACACCACGATCGTCATATTCAATAAAAAAGAATGTTTCTTATTTGTAAACAAAACAGGTATTAAGTGACCATTCTTTTTAACAACCTCTTTTTGGGGACCCTATTGGTGGCTTAAAACAAGTTTCACTGTAGCCTTCTTCAGTTGTTTTTTCAAAATCACCTTTGTTAGAAACTTTATACGCACATTCAAGATTAGGAATTGTTTCTTATCTATGTTACTCACCTAAATTTATTAAACTATTTAATCTGTAAAAACTATTAGTTTTCTGAAACCCGCAAAACTGCAGTAACTGCCGCAGATGTAGAAATATGCTATTCAGCTCCACAATCAGTGCAAGAACTGCGTATCCCACGTAAAACTTGGTCATCACTGCCAACCCAAAACATATGATTATCTGAAAAAGATTATATACAAAAGTTGATGACAATTGAAATGAGAGGTAGCTGAGAGGCCGTGTATCCAAAGTCAGAGATCAACACTTTTGTAAGTGCCTATATATTTATAGGCGCTTACAACAGTGTTGTGCTGACCCCTCAGAATTACTTCGCTGACCTACGTTAGGCATAAAGTTTCTATGCTTGAAAGAGACAAAATTATAGCATTATAATAAAATTCAACTTTTTTATAGACAAGCTTGAACAAGCTCTTTCGAATTCAAACAGACCAAATTTTATTATTCCTCTAATCCTTCCACTGAGCCAATGCATTGGCTTTCCAATTTTGATGTATATGCATGTGTAAGGTAGAAGGGAAAAATTAGTTGTTTGGCTATTAAGGCATTAAAGGCAAATACTTGGTTGTCTCCCTTAGACCACTAATTTCAAACAATGAGACTTTAGCGTCCTCTCTTATACAAACCAGGCCTGCATTCAGCATGACAAAACCATTTGCACAGTTTTGTCATCCTGAACACAGGCCATGTTTTTGAAGAACAAAAATATCTTTAAGAAACTTTGAAGAAATTAGCTAAAGGAACATTTCTCTAAAAGAAAAGAAAATTTAGATGGCACACAGTTTGAAATTATTTATGAGAAAAAAGATCCAATTGGGTTTAAATTGCACTAAGATTGGCTATTTCTTTGACCCAAAATTTTAATTCAAGCAGAATATGGGGTTTTAAACTTACCACAATATGATGTAAAAGAAGTTCAAATGTTTGTCTGGTCCTTTGGTATATAAGCATATCAAATGTATCGTAGAGAAAATAACCTGAAAATAAAGATAAATTAATGGTTTATAAGTTCTTTGTCTAGATCTGACTCTTTGGTCTAACAAGCATATCAAATGTATTGTAGAGAAATAAACTGAAAATAAAGATTAATTAATGGTCTATCAATTGTTTGTCTGGTCCTTTGGTTTAACAAGCATATCAAATGAATTGTAGAGAAATAAACTGAAAATAAAGATTAATTAATGGTCTATCAATTGTTTGTCTGGTCCTTTGGTTTAACAAGCATATCAAATGAATTGTAGAGAAAAAAACATGAAAATCAAGATTACTTAATGGTTTATCAATTGTTTGTCTGGTCCTTTGGTTTAACAAGCATATCAAAAGTATCATAGAGAAAATAACCTGAAAATAAAGATAACAGTCAAACCTGTCTTAGTGGCCACCTGTATTCAGCAGCCAAGCAACCTGTCTTAAGCAAATGGCCACCGTGTTCCCAAACGAACCATTTGCACTGAAATTGGCCTGTCTTAAGCAAGCACCTGTCTTAAGCAAGCACTTTTTGAATGTCCCTTGGGTGCTCGCTTAAGACAGGTTTGACAGTAATTAAAGGTTTATCAGTTCTTTGTCTGATCCTTTGGATTTACAAGCATATCAAATGTATTGTAGAGAAAATAACCTGAAAATATAGATAACATAATGCTTTATCAATTGTTTGTCTAGGCATATGGTATCACATTTCTGAGACAAGTGACCACAGTTTGGGAAATCTTACCCCCAAACAATTTAAACAAGAGATATTCTGTAATTCATAAAACATTTATGCCTCCCATAAAAGCAGGTCAATAGCCTATTCTTTGTTAATCACAAGGGGCAATAACTTACAAAATATGATGAGAAGAGTTATGGTTCTTGTGCACTGTACTGCTCCTCAATAGGATGTATCCACCTGTGATGTTTCATGATTCTAGCTTGCATACTTTTGAGATATGCCCCAGACAAAAACAGTCTAGAGACAGACCCAATGATGGACCGACCCACAAGTTCAAAGCAATATACCCCCTCTTCTTTGATGGGGGGGGGGGGGGTGCATAATTAATGATTTATCAGTTGCTGTTGTGGTCCTTTGGTAAACAAGCATATCAAATGTATCATAAAAAAATAATGCTTAACCTGAAAATAGATTAATTGAATTCATTAACATATTTTAAAACAGTTTTATTTCCCTTTAAACATTCTTTCAGTTATAAGGAATCTTGCTTGACCCTTAAACAATAGTTTTGACTTAGAGTCTTATATCTTAAGCAGGGGTGTGGAATTCCCATGCCCGACTTGTCCGACTCGGGCTTTTGTACTTGAGGACAAGTAAATTTTTCTAAGCCACTTGTCCAAGGACAAGTAAATACAAGGGCAAATCTTTGAATGTTACTTAAAAGAATTAAGAGAGAAATCATCATATGTTCATATCATAGGGTGGAAAACATTGTTTTTAATGAAGAAAATGCTGGATTCCAGCATTTTCTTCATCAAAAGGCAATGTTTTTTTTTTCAAATTTTTCTATTTACTCTTTAGCAGACAAGCTCATTTTGATCCTGGACGAGTAGAAAATCCGCTTTTACTTGTCCAGGGACAAGTGTAGAAAACATGTATTTCCACACCCCTGTCTTAAGAAACATGATGATGATCCTCATAAATTACTGTTAATTAAGGGGGAATATTGAGCCTTAAATAAATCTTATCCATCAAAAATACAGAAATTAATTGTTTCCTTCATTTCTTAATGAGGGATATACATGTACAAGTATAAATAAGTATATCAACATAAACAATCAAGTTCACACACCTAAATCTTTAAACAAATGTACAACTCCTTAAGGTAATGGACCTGTAATAGTTCCACAACCTTTTCAAAGTCATGAACTTTAACAGTGTTAATCAAAGTTTCCTAATGATTCAATTAGGAAACTTTGGTCATCATTTTGAAAGAACATAACAAATTTTCGAAATTTTGAAATACTTTTACTAAGTTGCGATATCATAACCCCATCCCTTTGATAATCTGTCTCGTCATCAAAATGTAAGAGAGAGGGCTACATTATTGCAGCTAAAATATCAAAGGTCCACTACCTTAAACTTAATTAATTTTTATTCTCCAATCTTTTTTTTTATCTTTCTCAAAACAGTGATATTTTTTTATGACCAGTCATTAGCAGTCAGCAAGTTTATAAACAAATACAAGGTACAATTAACAACATGACATAGTTTTCAGTCCAATGAACTTTTGATATGATTGCTTGACCCATTAAACTAACAAAATCAATTTACTGTATGTGTACATGTATATTCAGTGAACATGTGAAAATTTGGATTTTCTCTTCCTGTCACAGTACAATTTGGGGATTTTCTACTTCTCCAGGATAGAAGTATCTTGTCCCATTTTAAAATATATGAACTTAAAAGAAAGCCAGGGTCAAATTGGTTGATCCTTAATAACCCAGTGAAGAAACTAGTAATTTGTTCATTTCCCACAAAGTTTCCTTAAACTGTTATTCAAGGAATTGGGCTAAAATATTAGAATACTAATATTGAATTATTTTCTGTGCCCTCACTGTATTCAGGGTTTTTATGGATGCAGGTTTATGGCATCTGAAAGGAAAAATAAGTAGCCAGGACCCTCAAAACTTCATATGTATTGCAAGTCATATAGACTCTACAAGAATCAACTTATGAAATAATTTCTAACAGGCTTCAATTCTTTCCTGAAGTTGAGCCCTAAATACAAAATATACTTCCATAAATTTCTTTACCTTTGGCAAGGGAGTAGCTCTCAATTTACATAAAAAAAAGATTACTGGCTAAATCCTATTAAAAGTGTACACCTAAAGTCGGGACTCCCAAAGTTCAAGAAAAGACCCCCAAGATCCCAATAATTTGAGACTTTGCACCCCCTTTAGTTGATGTCAGACTAAAACCCTGCTGTAATTGTTGACAATGGCTGCTCTTAACTCAAGTGGACGGACAATGCACTAGAATTGCCCAATCTCTTTTTATATGTCACTTAAGAAAGGACATTTTATATGATCATCCGGTAAACGGTGTGGCAGAGTACTCTTCTTTTTACATAACTCAGTCACCTTTAGTCTGAATTCAACATAAAACTTGGCCGATATACTCCTCTCATGATTGCAGACAGCAGAGTACAAGAACCATAAGTCCACACAATTTTTTTAGTTATTGCTCTTTGTTGATTTTTAGACTTCAATTAAAAATCCCTTCTCCTAGTTAACACCTAGCAGTGTGAATGTATATTTTCTGACAATTTATACAACCTTGTTTTATCTTAATAAGCAGTATTAAGTGTTTATATTATTCATACGAAACACAGTAATATATTCTAAGGCATGTTTTGCATTTGTGACATAAACAAGAGCTGTTGGAGGACAAAGAAGCTCAATTATTTCTATTGCCATATACTAATGGTAAATCAATGTCAAAATTCAAAAATTCCACTTAATTCAATATGAAGAAATGAATCTCTGTCTAGAGGCTGATATGATGGTCAGAGAAGTATGTGCAAAGTTACCAAGAAATACTGAATAGCTTTACCAGAAACAGAGCAATAACAGACTAGAAAGTCATGAATGGCTTGAGTCGCTCCACAGACTCGAAATTCTTGTAATAGCAAATCAAAGTTTTGACTAGATTTTTAGATATTTTGGGTTATATTGATGTTGAAAATGGTTTTCAAAGTTTCCACTATATAACATATATAGAAATGACCTACTCCCACGGGATAATTTGCAAACACTTTTCCACATTGGGTTATGGAGAAGCGGGGATGTGGAACTCCCATGTCCTACTTGTCTGACTTGGGCTTTTCTACTTGGGGACAAGTACATTTTTCTTAGTCTGTGGATAAGTAGAGACAAGGGCAAATCTTGGCATGGTACTAAATAGCTCCATGAGATAAATAATCTTAATGTTTACATCAAAGGATATAAGCATTGTTTTTGATGAAGAAAATTCTGGGTGTGAGCATTTTCTTCATCAAAAGCAATATTTCGCAATATTGGGCTGTTCTCCTATTTTGCGGACAAGTTGAATTTGATCCTGGACAAGTGGAAAATCATCTATATCTTGTCCAGGGACAAGTAGAGAAATTTCATAATTCCCATCTCCTGTGCAGAACGCAGGATGGAACTTACACTGCAATAGAAAATGTAACTTCTGAAAAAGATCTCGGTATTACTTTCGACCGCAACCTGAACTTTGACTTTGACATATAAGCAACATTTTTAAAAGAGCACAGAGGAATCTTGGCATCATACACAGATCTTTTGAATATTTAGAGAAACCAATGTTTTTGATTCTCTACAAATCATTAGTAAGACCAGTACTCAAATATGACTCTTGTGTTTGGACACCATATTTAAAGAAAGATATTAAACGACTTGAAGATATTCAGGGCAGCGCTACTCGTCTAATACCAGAAATGAAGAACTTTACTTATGAAAGAAGACTAAAACAGTTAGGACTCCCAACCCTAGAGTACAGACGGGACAGATATGACATGCTACAAAGTACAAATATACAAAGGTGTTCATAACCATGATGATTTTAAATGGGACCAGATTTTTGTACTTGCCCTTTCAGACCTTCCTGGACACCACCTTAAGTTCAGTAAAAGTTAAGTGTAACAGAAATTTATGATTACCCAGCTTTTCATACAGAACTATTGATTTATGGAACAAACTATCTAAAGAATGTGTTTCTGCTGATTCGGTAAATATTTTTAAGTCACGGGTAAACTCTGAAGATTGGAATGTTAACAAATTCAAGCCATCTTGTTAAACTTGCGCATAAACCAAGTAGAAGAGAAGACAAGAAGATAAGAGGGGCCTCTATGGATTAAAATCCAACATTATGGCCCGAAGATCAAGGTATCAAGGTAATACCAGTACTACTCATTACAATTAGGCTTTAAAAGGCTGATCTATGACCAAACTCCACCAAATGTGGAAAATTTTAGAGGTGAAGAGGGTATTTCTTGATTTCATTAAGATATAAAACTAATAATCTAATCACACTGTATGAATCCACGTGTATTCATACATTAGTGTGATAAGGTCTTTAGTTCCATACCTCTATGAAATCAACAAATATTATCAAGATTCATATCTTATAATTAAATATCACTAAGCAAAATTTGTCAGTTCTATCACAGAACTACTTTTTGCCGAAGCTAACAAAACATAAACACCTTCATACTCAGAATTGTTTTCATTGGGGAGTAAAACCAAATTTTCATCCAATCAGAATGCATGAATATTGATGGACACAAGTAAAATGAAATTATTCTAGGATCAGCATGACAAGGGTTAATCAATGAAAGACTGCATTATGCAGTTGTGTGTTGTTATCTATTTTTAGATGATGCACATGTTGGTCACATGCAAATTATGGGGGTCAATAACATGTTACATAACACTGCAAAAAATGCAGTGAATCACTCACCCACTGAAAATGATATCAAGGTGTGGCCCAATGTTGTGTGTGTTTGTATGAGATCCTTCATCATCTGGGGCTCTTCCACAAAACTGTAAAGAGAAAAGGCCGCGTTTTAGTAAACAAGCCCAAGAATGTTCTAATTTCTAACTCGAGGTACTTTGATCTTTCATGTACCCATTAAAACGACTATTTTGATTTATATCGTTACCTAAAGCTTTCGAAAACAATATAAAAACTCAGATCTAAAGATGACTTACCAAAGAACAGACCATAAACCGCTGATTGTTGCGTGAACCATAGAAACCGAAATGTTCTTGAAACGCCACTGATATTTTTCGGCAACTTTGGGCGTGCACCTTGAGACGATTAAGCTCACAATCCAGAAGAAAACTGAAGAAAATGTAGAGACTAAAAGTCCAGTTTTAGCACCCGCAAGCCCCGTGGGCCATATTTCCATTGAACTGTTTGCCATTTCTCCGTTTGTAGCAAAATAATTCACAACCGCATACTCCAAAGTTCACTTGACCCCATTTTCACGCCAATCGGAATATCACGGATTTCTTCGTGTTTTCAATCTTGGCTATGTGTCCGGTTTCGGAAAAACCACTCTCCCTCCATAGCCTATGTAACCGGTTTCTTGTACTCTACAAGTTCCGTCCCGCGTTTTTGTTTGAAACGTGAAAAGCGTTTTATCTTGAAGAAAATAAAAGATGAATTTTTTTTTTAACTCTTTGACAGTTTAACAGAGCTCGTTCTCAGTAATATTTGCTGCAATAATCGGCTGATTTTTTTATTGAACAGAACGAACAGTAGATTCATCCCATTTTCTAAAAGGATTCCTTTTCCGAAAGTTGCATGCTGTAGTCTATACTAGTTTGTGGGCGACCAAACCTCACAATACAGTCACGGTTTAGCTAGTGAAAAATTCAATGGAGATTTTGAGCAAAAGACGCATATGGAAATAATAAAAAAAAAAAAAAAATCTTCGATGCGAATTTAAATTATGAACAACTCAGCGATTTTTTCATGTGTGCTTCAAGACGTTTAACAATCTATTTGTTAACGCTGCTTGTTTTTTATGTGAAGTTAGCGCCGGTGAAGACAGTGCAGGGGATCTTAATGCTCCATGGTACGATAACTTTACGATGATTCATGGTACGATAACTTTGTTAGAAATGGATATTTTCAACCATAGTAAATTATGGAAATACATGCATTCGTTTTGAATAAGGAGGGAAAATATAATTTGTAGGAAATAAAGCCGGATAAAAATCTTTTTATCAAAATAATCCAAATACTGTATACCAGTTTCGTGTTTTGTATAATCTTCTAAGTCTTTCAGGTAAACAAGATGACTATTCTTATTCAAAGTTCTATGTAGAGGTGCAGCGGCGGTTCTATGGTTTCCGTAAAGGTTTAGACGTTGGCATAGAATTCGAATAATTAGTAACATAGTGTCCCTATCTATCATGCTATCAGAGGGAGTTCGAACGAACCTCCAAACCCCTCTTGATCCGCCACTGCGGTGAATGAAAGTCTCACATTAACCGTCACTTACTTAGTGAATAACAATAACGTTCTTTTCTTCTGTCGAATGTAAATTTCATGTGACCTAGGACCAGTAGGAAAAACTCCGATCGGAAAGAAATCAGAAACTAATTCCCTTGGACTGACGATCGCTTTTATTTTCAAAACTTATCGCCATTTAATAGGGAAAATTCTATTCAAACGTAAATAATAAACATGTACTTATTGAGGTATGTAATATGGACTAGACATTTAGTTATAAATGTTAAATTAAGGCATGTTTACTAAGCATTAGTAGGTCTATACATCTATCACTCGCACAAGTTGTAGTTGAGATATCGATCAGGCATATTGCAAATGGGTTCGCACTGATTGCTTATATAAACTGATTGGTCCCCAGTAATGTAATGGCGGATGAACCACGCCTAAATGTATTTTTTTTAAGTTACTATTAACAGAAAGCGAATGGATGTCTCTACAAAAGGTCATCCCGTGAGATTGTTAAGGCTGTAACAGAGTTTGCGTTCAGGGATTAACCATGTTATTAGGTCAACTGGTGACGTAGACTCTTCCCACTGTCGACTATCATGCTTCATACACGGACCTCGACAGTAGTACCAGTCTACTGGTGTCGTTAGGGCTGGCCACTAACAAAGAGGAATAATACGTAAAGCAAGATGGGGAGATATTTGAAAGGTGAATAAATCACGCGACAGCGAATGGTTACTGAACAAAAACAATGGCAATGAATTGATCTGTCTGTTGCTTATATAAAACAACAAAACGGACGGAATTTATTCAGTGTGATTATTTTAACCCTAGAACTGCACGATACAAAAAGGGTTCAATGGTGTTTTGGACTTAAACAACAATGGTGTTTTGGACTTAAACAAAAAGCACGTGCTTCCGTGATCTTCAAGATACCAATAACTATCTGGATATTTACTTGCCTAATCCTAATAAGTTGTATTTTATTGGAGAAAGGAAGCTTCGGGTCATGATACGCGAACCACCACTTGTTCATGAAATAACATTAATGACTCCGGAGTTTAGACGATGGAGCATTACTTTTTTTGGATGTGCTAATTACGTGTATGACGTGATTAGAAATAGGCATCCGAAATGTTCTTTTGAGGTTTGGTAATATCAATATCAATACACTACTGAGTGGAAACAACGATCTGTCATTTCAAGAAAAGCACTATGATCTTGCATGATTTCCATTGTTACATTAAGGATAGTATTTACGTTTTGTTGTCTTATTAAATTTACATTGATTTCGGTGTATAATTCATCACTGTACATAAGTCTTTTCTTTTTTCTCCTACTTATTTAGATATAAAAACGACTTCATTGTAACTGAAAGAGCACCTCTTACCCAAACCTAATATAATTTATAATACTTCACAATATACTTAGAGATTCAGAGACATTCTCCTTTCGATTGACATTCCTGGTTATTCTTTTTTTTTATGGTGAGGTTTAAAAATGGAAACTTTGAACATTTGTACATGTCTTGAAACAATGACAAGAAGAACTTAAGGCCTACGAGTATCGTTTCCGTCCTAATCATTTTTGCATGTTTATCATTGTAAATTATTATGTACATGATTGCTATAAGCAAATAAAATATATATGTTTACAAGTCAGTTACTACATGGCTACTTTCTATATGACTTTTGTTCAAAGTATATGAAGAACAGAATCTTATTCTCTTATCTCAAAACATACCAAATTTTGTATTTTTACCCAAGTTCGACCAAGCAAAATAGAAAGGTATTTTTAATTATGCCTGTAAACGGAAATATGTATTGCATAGTCACGTAAATATCGGTAACGTAAAGATAAGCCACTTATATTTCTTGATCAAGAAAAGTTGTTTTTTTTTTTTTGTTTTTTGTTTTTTTTTTGCAGAATTAAAACTTTGTATTCTTTTATGTTTGACGTCTATAGTGTATAACAGGATATGGACATTTTCTTTATTATTTACCAACATATAATCGCACACCTAGCTACGTAAATACTTTTCAAAATGATATTTTCCACCGTTTTGAATGTATAAAAAAGTGTAACCATGCATAGCCTACTGTGGCTTTTGTAAGGTATTTGTAAATTCAAGAGAATGATTCCGTAAGACAATGAGCACTAAATCTTCAATCTCATGAATTTTTTTAACTTGAAAATTAAATGCATTTTCTTTTCAATTGAGTGGAGTTTTTGAAAAACGAATCTGGTGTGACAAGCCTTCTTAAGAAAATATTTTTTTAATGATAGAATTACAGCTGTAATGATATTATTTGTTGCATTTTCAATCACTGCAGATTATGAAGTTAGCATATATTTTTGACATTTTTTTTTCTACAGCTCCCTTAGAAATCGCAACTTTGCAATGTGACATAACGTAATTTTATCGTTTTTGGAGGGCACATAATCTGGATTGTTGAGGACAAATTATGAATTTTATAGCTTTTTAGTAATTTGGCTCAAACTTGTATGTACCAAGTCAAAACTTCCAGACTTAAACGATCATGGTAACATACTAAAATAAAAAAAATCTTTGACCCCCTTGGCAGTTAAAACACTGTTTTGCCGGGTTATCTGAAATTGAGTAGAAGAAGAAGAAGAAGGAGAAGAAGAAGAAGAAGAAGAAGAAGAAGAAGAAGAAGAAGAAGAAGAAGAAGAAGAAGAAGAAGAAGAAGAAGAAGAAGAAGAAGAGGAAGAAGAAGAAGAAGAAGAAGAAGAATTTTATTAATGCACACTCATACCAAATTGGGTTAAAGGCATGTATAATATAACAACACGCATAATAAATAAATAAACAAAATACAACGTTATGAATGCACATTCCTACAGCATGCAATAAATATGAATTATCCTTCGGACGCTTTGTGAAATTTAATTTTCGAGTGTTAGTTGACCATTTATTAGCCCATATCATGCATCTTCAGCAATAAGCACAATTTTACATATACTTAAATATATAGTAAGTCGTATCAAAGTATTCATTTGATCATGGGATTAAATTAATCAGTACTCACAGTACTTTGATCTTTCTGAGCATGGCCGAAATGTGCCAAATGACAAGACCGAAAAGTTGCAAGACAGACAGAGGATGGTGGACTGCTGTGAAAATACAAAGCCGCATTACAGGTCGATTTGTTAGAACTGCTGTGCGTTTAGAACATGGTAAGTGCTTTCGGATTTCGACGGTAAATTCGATTGTTTTAGTCTTACTTTTTTTTATCTTTCTAGGTCAAAAATTCCACATATGACATTTCTCACTGTAGACTCTCTCATAGTCTTAGAGATATGATTGTCTAGTTTTGTCGAATACTTGTATTCAATTAAGATCTCATAATTGTAAAATTAAACTTATTTTTCTACATTTCGCTTGATATTTTGGGAAAAATTAACACAAAGGGAAACGTGGAAATTCCGCTTAATTCTAAAAATAGCATATGTAAACACGAATGTAGGGGTCAGATCTTAGACTGGTTTGCGAAGTCTTTTGTTGTAAGAGCCAAACTATTTCGAATAGTTGTAAGTCAGTCAAATGGGATTCAAGAAATTACCAGAAAGTTCAGCAATTGTTTTAGCATTGTTTACATCATTACATTATTCATTTCAGAGATGAAAATTGAAGATGGTTCATTGTAAAGCATGACAGCCATGAATCCTATGAATGGTGTTCAGTCCAGACCAACTTATGCCATGGCTCCTGAGTTTACAAACAACAATTATTTGATGGGAGCCCACCAAGTTTCAGGCGCTTTGGGCAATTTTGGTACCGATCATGTAACAGTACAACAGTCAAGAGCAATGGTGTATCCTGGAAACATGGATAGTCCACAGCCGCAAATATTTATAGATGGACCTGATGTTAATATTGTGAACCAAAATGAGTTGTATGAACAGTGTTTAAATCAAAATGTTCTAAACAGTGAAAATGCAAGAGTGACCAATTGTCCATATTTTGGATTAAATGAAGGGAATACATTTGACTCGGGTCAGGGTTGTCAACAAGTGCCTAATAACTTGACTATGGGAAGTGGAAATTTTACGTTCACATCTCCGACAACAATTCAATCGCCAGGTATCACATCACTGCCTATGTCGAACAGATTTATTCAACCCCATGCTTTTGCACCGACATCTTGTTTGCAGTGGCAGCACACGGTGCCTCAGCGTATCCCGTGGTCTGCATGTGGAACATCCAAGTGTGAACAAGACATTCTTCATTTTACAGGTAAAAGCGGGGCTCGTGTTTGACCCTTAAACCAGGGGTTTGACCCCCAAAATCTGAAAATAATAAAATTGACCCCTAGAAATTTGGAGGAATTTCTATGGGTCAAAATTTGTTTTTAAATTTATATCTAAGATTTTCACAAATTACTATCCGAAGATCTAAAAATTAATTACTAGTTTTATATCATTTCATGAAACAGTTGAAGTGATTCTTAAATATGCAAAATTCTACTTGTTATTTGCTTTTTCTGTCTTTTTGCCCCTTAAACATTTAGATATGGCCCCCAGAATTTCTTTGCTGAGGAGTCAATGATTCCCCAATATCAAACACTAACACGAGCCCTGTAAAAGAAAATACAGCCTTCCTTGCTAAACTTCAGCTTTGCTTAATACGTTGTTGTACAAATTCATCAGAATTGTGCCAACATCAGAAGGTGATTAAAGATATATGTAATTTGAAAATAAAAATATAATAGGGTAGAATGACCAATTGAGAATTGGAATATTTGAAGGAATAAAGAAAGTGAAACTAGCCATGGCATTCATGAATGAATGATGACAGTCTGACTGAGGCCAACAGGGCTCATGTTTGACTCTTAAACCAGGGTTTTGACCCCCAAACATTTGAAAATATCTTAATTTGACCCCTAGAAATTTCTCCCAAGGGGGTTGTGTTGACCCCCTTGACAGAAATCACTAAGGGTCAAAACATGGCTGTATATCTAGGATTTTCACAAATTACTATCTTTAGTTCTACAAATAAATTACTTGTTACGTATCATTACAGGAAACAGTTAAAGTGACTCTTAAATATGCATAATTCTACTTATGATTTGCTTCTTCTGTCGTTTTGACCTCCTTAGATTCAGATTTGACCCCCAGAATTTCTTAGGTGAGGAGTCAATGACTCCCCAATATCAAACACTAACACAAGCCCTGGCCAATGAATTTTTTCACCATAAGTCCATTTGCTTTGATTGACTGTCTGAATTAAGCCACCAATTGGATGTTGTCTGAAGACATAATAATTGAAAATTGAACAGGTTTGCTCAAAATGTCTCAGCACAGGACAGGCCCACTTTGGGACTAATAATTGTTAGAATTGAAATTGTGAAGAACGTTTTACTTCTTTACAAACTTACACTTTGTTTGTCTGTCATGTGATTTTTCGATTTTCTATTTTGATTTCAGGAAATGGTTCCACATCATTAGATGTTACATTCGCAAACCAGTCAATACCAGTGTGTTCACTCCCTCAAAGGTATTTGTTAGATTTTGCAAATTGGATTTAATTTGAGGCACTTTAAAGAATACAGTCATAAGTTGATTTACTCTTCCAACTAAAATCTGATTATTGGTTGTGATTTGAAACTGATTGCCTAACACTTCTTTCAAAAAAATATTTAAACTGCTTTTCAAATAACATGAAATAACTGTATACTTTTATCTGTCTGTATGTCCGTCAGTCTGTCTGTCTTTCTGTCTATCTGTTTGACTGTCTGCAATACTAAACCATTATCTTAATGTTGCCAAAAAACTTCAAGCCTATTCAAGATACATTAATTATTATGTTGCATGATGTTAAATCTCAAGGATACACTTCTGCTGGTACCAAGGTCATAGGTCAAGGTCATCTGTCAAGGTCAAACTATTGAAAGAATTCCTGTTTTGGGGCGTGTTTGCGTTTCTCAAACAGACTTGCATTTCATCCCTAAATTGCATCATATTTATTAAATACAGGAAGAGTCCAATACCATCATGTAGTCATCCTCCGAGACGTTTGAAACGACGAGCACCTGACAGTCAAGGGTAAGTAACAGAGACATAAAAGAGTTTTATCATGCATTGTTCCCCCATATTTGAACATACTGATTTAAATGGATACAGGTATATTTTGGCCTGGCAAAGGATAAATAGAGGATATTGAATGAGTTGTCATTGAATACCAAATTTATTAAACATGTCATCTATGAACAGATAAAAACAAGGCCGCTCTGAGTTTTTATCTGTTTTAGATGACGAGTGAAATACACCTAAGAATAAGGACAAAAATATATAAAGAGGATATAGAATGAGTAGTAATTGAATACCGATTTTATTAAATGAGTCATCTATAAACTGATAAAAATGAGGCTGCGCTGAGTTTTTATCTGTTTTAGAAGACGAGTTTAATAAATTCAGTATTTTATGAGCACAAATTTGATTTTCAATTATAATATGACCCAAATTTTTGCAAAAAATCGTCAAAATTCTTGATATTAGACATTTCAATTTTCTGTGAAATTTATAATTTTTGCAGTTACAAAAAAGCGTTGCCACTTGCTCTGAGGTCATTTGCATAGTTATTCCACTAGTGTAATAACACCTGTGTAATATCAAAAATATTCAATGGGTTTATTTCACTCCTGCGACATTGATCATATTAAAAAGTGCGATAACTAATAGGTTCAAATTGTATTCTAGTAATAAATATTAATTCATTATGCATAGGCGTATCTAGGACTTTGAAATTTATACATGTAAGCACTCAGAAGGCGACAACTAAAAATATATAGGATAAAAATGATGTGTGGACTATGACAAAGGATGAATGTCCTCCGTCCGCTCCATTTTCATGATATGAGCGTTGGTGAATAATCAAAACATCCTAACTACAGCTTGATTCAGCTGTAGTTTCGATATTATGACCATTCATCAACGATATTTTTCAACAGAAGATTATTTCTTTTACGCACATGAGTAAATTGCGTAATGGGGGTTACGCCCTTGTTTTTGGCTTTATTTAAGCTAGTTAATTTATATTACCAACTTAATGTTATACATGTAAAACCCTTAGATACAACTATGATTTGGACTAGCTGCTGATATCAAACTGAACAGAAAAGATAAGAAAAAGACAAAAATTACAATCTGTCATTTGTAAAGAATTACCAACAAATATATAGGATGTCTTAGAGTCCAATACCATCTAGAATTCAATTCTACACCTGGGGCCCATTTTACTAAACATCTTACGATCATCTTACGATCATTCTAAAATTAAAGTTGCTTCTAAATAAGTAATTAAATATTGAATTCTGCCATGCATTATCACATTGGAATCGTCTTCTAAAGACGATTCCGATGAGATATTGCAAGGCAGAATCTAACAATGAATGAAAGCATCAGGTACGATTTGTGATTTTGACTTATGATTAAATTTTGCGTAAGATGTTTAGTAAAATGGGCCCCAGTTCCCCAAAAAGATTCTAGGGATGTTTTACCAGTGCATTGGAGCTTTTATGTGACAGAAGCTTCAAGGTAGTGTAATAATTTGCAACCTTTCAAGGTTATTAACTTAAACAGTGTTAACCGAGGTTTCCTAATCTTTTATTAAGGAAACCTCAGTCATCATTGTGAAAGTCACTATTTCAGAAATGCTGCAAAACTATGAAGGTAGTGGAACCGTAATAGTTCAGAAACATTCCAGCACTCATGAACTTCCATAATGGTGACTGAAGTTTCCTAATGAAAATCATAATGAAACCTTAGTTAACACTGTTAAAGTTCATTTCTTCCAAAACATTGTGTTACTATTATGGGTCCACTACCTTAAAGTTACACTACCTTTTACAATCATGCATTACAGGTATGCTCCGAGTAAGGTCCACCTGACGGAGGACATGATCTCCAAACACATGCAGGGGTTACAGATAGAAAATGGGGCAGTGAGTTCTACAGGTAATACAATGCTGAAAAAAGTACATGTAATTTTACAATTTTTTAAAACTAACAACAGATAAATGTTTTAAGATATTTCTGTAAAGGTCTTCGATTTTATGTTACTGTGTTTTTTTTTGTCAAAATCTTCGGATTTTATGTTTGTTTGAATGGGTTTTAAGGCCACTTTTAACAATCTTTTTAAGTCAAAGCACTGTGGCTTGAGCATCTAAAAATGGATTCCTGATATTTACTGCACTACTAGCAATACCATAACTTCATTTACAAGCCTCCAGCTTTTAACCCAATTAGGTTTTTAATTATCTACCCATAATTGGTAGACGAATTTCAGAAAGGATTTGTCATGGTGTCTGTGCAACACCATTGTAAGAGCCTATAAATATATAGGCACTTTCAATAGTGTTTCACTAACCCCTTGATGTGCCTCCACTGGGGATCAAACCCATTACATCTTATAATTGGTTGAGAAGCTGATGTACTTTAGCATTGCCTGATTATTATGTTAGTTTGCATTGATTTATGACCTATTATTAACACCTACAAACTAAATAGGAACAATTTGATATTCATATTTCGATGGCTAAGTGTGAAACAGTTGTTACTGCCTATAGGTTTATAGGCAGTTACAACTGTTGTGCTGAGCCATATATTTGGTAGAATGTTATTATCAATAACAGTAGTATTTTCTTCAGGTCAAGGTCAAGTTCAAACCAGTCAACATTGGCAGAAATTTCTAGAGTTAGAAGATCGGTATGTAAATCTTTTATGACACAGATATAGAGGATATTGAAGGAGTGGTCAAGGAATACTGAATTTATTAAACAAATCATCTATAAACAGATAAAAACGAGGCTGTGCCGAGTTTTTATCTGTTTTAGATGAAGAGTTAAATAAATTCTGTATTTTATGAGCATAAATTTTATATTCTATTTATAATATGACCCGATTTTTACGAAAAAACATCAAAATTCTTGAAATTCAACATTTCAATTTTCCGCAAAACTTATAAGGCCACTTGAAACTGACGTCACAATATGTACATTATGATGTCATTTTTGCGGTAACAAAATAGCGTTGCTATTCGCCCTGAGCTCATTTGCATAGTTATTCCACTAGTGTGATAGCACCTGTGTAATATCAAAAATATTCAAGGGGTTATTTCACTCCCAAGACGTAGGTCATATTATGAATAGGTGATAATCATTAAAGTGATATACACTAAAACTTGTGTTAAGCCACCACCTATGGGACAATTAAAAAGTGGTGGCTTATGGGAATGGTTGCTTAATACAAAGATATATAAGACATTTTGATAGCATATATAGATAGTCACATAATTCTTACTCATTCATATGAAGTTTAACCCTTTAGAATCATATCATTGTGACGATTCCAATGGGTCCCTGCAACAAAAGATTCAGGAATAAACAACTTTTTGTGTAAGAATGTCCTATTAATACTGTCAAACTTGTTTTGAGCGACCTCTACAGGGACCACCAAAAAGCGGTCGTTTAAGAAAGTGGTCGCTTAATACATGTTTTGTTCACAAATAAGTTACATGCTTATGATTGAATATGTATATCATTACGCAATCTTTTGGTGTTATAACTCAATAGAATTGTCTCAGAGACGATTCTGCTGAGTTTTTACAACATAGGATTCATTTTCAATATTTTTTAGACCAACAATACCTACTTCTTAGGATATTTTTATTAAAAGAAGGGAATTTTAAAAACGGTCGCTTAATAAAAGTGGTCGCTTAATCGACGTGGTCACTTGAGCAAGATTGACTGTAAAAGATATTGCTTTTGGTGAAGGGACTTTCTATAATTGTTGCTAAATAAAAGTTATTGGAGCGATATTGACAGTATCTTTCATTGAGCTAAAAGAATAGCTATATTTTCACATTACAAAGCCAAAAGTGAAAATATAGCTTTTCATGTTGACTAAATGTAATATTTGTCAATCTTACACTATAACAACTGATTATTCTATTTCTTTAATGCAAAGGTTAGACAAAAAAGATTTTCTTATAGCATGTCATTTTGCACATTATTCATAGGCAACATTATGACGTTTATTGTCTTCATTTTGATAATGTTAGATAATGTGAAATGACTGAAAGCAGGGTATAAGTGGTGGGTAATATCACGTAAAAATCTACCATAATTTCTCAATAATCCAACAGAAGGCATTAAAGAAAATTTTGTTACAACAGAGTTGTGGAATTTATTTGCATGACTTATCCAACTGAATCTTTTTGCCAGTGGACAAGCTCATTTTTGTTGGAGACTTTTTCTTGGACGGGTGCATTTAGAGTTAATAAAATCTTCAAAAAACCAGTGCTGCCACTAAGCTTGTAGATCTCAACCAAGTTTCATGGAAACGGTCGTTGGGAGACCATTTTGAAATTCTACCAAATATTTTCAAGCTGATAAAAGAATACATATGATTGAAAAAAAATGTAAAAAGTGCTGATAAACCTTTCACACAGGAAAGGCCACAGGAATAAAAGTAACACCTGAAGTTAAAGGGAGATAATTCTGATTACTTTCAGACTGAGTGTTAGTGATGATGAAGACAATTCTGGCCCTCAGGGAAACCAGCCTAGGTTACATATAGTGGAGGATATTGTCAATATGGTGAAATCAGAACCAACAATACCACAGGAAATCATGCATAAAATGTAAGTTATCCCTTGTCATGCTGAATAAATTTTGGCAAAAAATTTGCATCAAAATCAAAGGGTAAAAGGCACTGAAAGTTCCAACTGTAGGTCAATTTTCATTTGAAAAACTAAATCTATTGGTTTGAAAGTGAGAAACAGGTGGTATAGACTAACCTCAGACTGCACATATGTGCAGGCTGATGTTTGTTATAGCTCCTGCCAAAGCAGGAATATTCCGGGTTCAGCATGACAAAGGGTTAATAATAAGTTCTGACTAATGATGATAAAATGAAAATGCTTTTTGATAACCGGACAATAAAAGTTATATCGTATTAGTTTCACATATTATCACCTTTTTCAGACATTTGTTATGCTGATCGAGGAATATTCCTGCTTTGGCAGAAGGTATGGACAAGGATCAGTCTGCACATATGTGCAGTCTGATCTTGGGCCATACCTCCTGATTTCCCTTTTTAAACCAGCAAAGTTTCTTAATTGTATTTTCAAAATCAAATGCTGACTCACAATTTGGAAATACAGAGCTTTCAGGACTTTTATTTAAATGCATTTTTACCAAGGTTTTTATTCCGCATGACAAGGGTTCAAGTGCATACCTTTGCAGGAGAAAACAGTGCAGTTACAGTTATCTACATTGTGAAATTGACAAGATGAATGATTTTGGAATGATATTGGACTGAAATTAAATGAATGTGTGGAGCAAGTTTTGAGTGAAATTTAAGGGAGGTAGTCCAATATCACTAATTTTATTCCAGATGAAAAATTAGCGATATTTATTACCACCCTTTAATGAAATATACAGACTTCTCTGTTTATTTTTCTTCCTTGATCAGTCAGACACTTTAAAAACCACACCAGCCACTGATAATTGTAGAATAATTTAATTGATTTGATTAAAATGTTGATCCTCTTGAATGATATCCAAATGTTTTCAAATGATTTTGGAGTGTTTGTGATCGATTTGAGTGAGTGTCTGGAATGAATGAATGTAGCGCAGAGTGAGTGCTTTAGAATGATTTTGATCGAGATAAATGTCAATTTCATGATGTAACCAACAGTGCTGTGGTTTTACCTTTTCTATTGGTGAAATTTTTGAGTGATAATTAACCAAGAATTTATGGGCTATTGTCATGGCCGGGTGTCCGTCGTCCGTGTGTGCGTCCGTGCATGCATGCGCGCTTCTGTCCGCAAACTTTTAATTTAGAAATTTTCTCCTCATAAAGTACTGGATGGATTTCAATCAAATTTCAAAGGAATGTTCCTTGGGTGACCCTCTATCAGATTCCTTCAAAGAATTTTAATCTGTTAAAAATCATGGCTGTAGTGGGCGTGGCTAATTTCCATATATGGTAATAGGTGGCTTTTCTCAGAAACTAATTGATTGATATCAACCAAACTTCACATGAATTATCCTTGAGTGACCCTCTATTAGTCTACAAAAAATAATTGTGATCAGATGCAAAATGTGTATTTTATGGGCGGAGGTCATTTCTCTATATGTTATATAGTGGAAACTTTGAAAATCATTTTCTCAGAACCTAACCAATGGATTGCAACCAAATTTCATTTGAATGATTCTTTAGTGATCCTTTACAAGTCTGTAAAATATATATTGTGATCAGATGACAAATAAGTGTTTTATGGGCAGAGGTCATTTCTCTATATGTTATATAGTTAAAACTTTGAAAATCATTTTCTTAGAATCTAATTGATGGATATCAACCCAATTTCACTGGAATGATTCTATAGTGATCCTTTATCAGTCTGCAAAAATTATTGTGATCAGATGCAAATATGTATTTTATTTTCAGAGGTCATTTCTTTTGAAATGTTATATGGTGTAATATTCAATATAGGCTAAAAGAAACTTTTTTCAAAGTTTAAGCAGACAGATTTCAACCAAAAATCATGGTAATTTAAATCTGTGAAGTTGCATCATGCTGCAAAAAATATTTGATTCGATGAACAGCATGCTTTTTATTGGCAGAGGACATTTCAACATATAAAGTGAATATTTGATCACTTTTGGTATCACCTAAATGATAATTTTTTTAGACTCATTAAATTTAATAGGTGTAAAGATTGTAGGTTAGAAGGAACATAAGCTTTGTTGGAGTCCAAATGTGTGAAACATTCGTTGAATAAGCCTGAGAATACCCCCTGAGAATTGGTCAGTTAAGTTGAATGAAGGGTGACTGCACAAAGAGGACATACAAGTGGTGTAAAGTGGCCCACTGAGGTTCAGAGTGGTGTAGAAAGAGCTGAGTTGACTGTACTCTAAGGCATTGAACAGAATAAATATATTGGATTTAATATTTTACTTCTTATTATCATTAGTTAGAATTTTGTTTTGATGACCACCAATTATTATGAAGTAACAACCTTATACTGGTATTTAATGAAAAGCCGAAAGATCTACAATGAAAATTTTGTAGATAAATGACCGGTATATTGTGCAGTAATATTCTGTTAGTGTTGAAATTTTAAACTTTGGATTTCAAACAAATTACACTGGATTGATCCTTGTTTTTAACCGCCTTATCATCCTCTAAAAATCATTATCAGGATTTCCAGGCCTGTGGAGCGAATCAGGCGCTCAAGCGCCTCTAATTGATTATAAACCGAAAAATAAGAAAAAAACAATTTTCTGGCAAGTCTAATCATGACAGTCCTTGATGGCCTAGTATTAAAGGCACTCAAGTTCTGTCTTGGAAGTACATGTTCAAGCCTTATTGTCGCTTGTATTTTTTTTAACCAGGGCTTGTGTTAGTGTTTGATAATGGGGAGTCATTGACTCCTCACTTCAGAAATTCTGGGGGTCGAATCTGAATTTAAAGGGGTCAAAACGACAGAAAAAACAAATTATAAGTAGAATTTTGCATATTTAAAAGTCACTTGAACTGTTTCTTGTAATGATATGAAACAAGTAATTAATTTGTAAAACTTTAGATAGTAATTCATAAAAATCTTAGGTATAAAACCATGTTTTGACCTTTAGTAATTCCTCTCAAGGGGGTCAAAATGACCCCCCGGGGAGAAATTTCTAGGGGTCAAATTATGATATTTCAGATTTCTGGTTTAAGGGTCAAACACAAGCCCTGTTAACTGCAAAACACTCAATAGACAGTCCTTGTTAACTTAGCTGTTAAACCAGTGCCTTTCTCTCAAGAGGTGTGAACATATTTATCTGGATTGAGTGTTTGGGAGCCACTCTATAATCTTATACTTTCTTTGCAACCAAACTTGGGGTAAAAAAATAAGTATAAATTTGTCATGTTTGTACATTTCAGATCTAATCCTCATATGGAGTTAGTATTATGGACGCCACCAGGAGGGGCTATCAAAGATTTTATAGAGTCTAACAACAAGTCTAGTCAGAATTCAGAACCATCCAACAATATCCATAGTATTGAAAATCTAGATATGACACGGTCCAACATCGTTACTAATCTACACAGGTAAGGGTTGAACGACCACTTTTACAACAACTTTCTGGGTGAAATTTGAAATGAGAATTTCTATGCTAAGTTTTTCTTCAGTAAACTTCAGATTAACCAATATTTCAGAGAACAAGGAAAATATATGCAAATTATAATATGACCTATGTAGCGGAAGTGAAATAACCCTGTTGAATATTTGTGATATAACTCTGGTGTTATTACACTAGTGGAATAATTATGCAAATGAGGTAATTACAAATATCAACATTATATTTTCATTATGAAAATGACGTCATACAATGCATTTGATGACCTCATTTCACAAACAGCATTATATGTTTTGCGGAATAAGTGAAATTATTGCATAAGATAAATGTTTTCCGGTCGTCATACACATACCTTAACCGACAAAACCCAGTCGTTAACTGAACATAACATGTACTAAAAGATAAGACTACATGCCGTTAACGCTCTGCCTTTTTACTTTAATATTCTCGGACTCAGCCTATATACTTTATCAGTTTCTAGGTCTAACATTTATATAGAGCATAAATAAAGACGACCAGCTTATTCCCACGTTAAATTTTGTGACATCATAAATTAACTAAGCAACGCCAGTATAAACAAGCAAATTCGTTGAATTGATATCTGGGTCTATAGTTTTCAAGAAATAGCACAGAAACGAATATCACTCTGTATGTATATGGCTTAAACAGTCAGGGGCAGTAACTCTAAATTCCACAGTTGAACCGTGTAACCCTGACGATATGCGCATGTCCTCTTTGAAGTAAAGCTGTGTGCCAAGTTTCATTGAAATCCGGTCAATAGTTTTCAAGAAATAGCGCGGAAACGAATATCACTATGTATGTATGTGGCTTAAACAGTCAGGGGGCAGTAACTCTAACTTCGGCGGTCAAACCTGGTAACCCTGATGATATGGGCATGTCCTCTTTTTAGTGAATCTGTGTGCCAAGTTCTATTAATATCAAGTCTACAGTTTTGAAGAAATAGCGCAGAAACAAATATCACTCTGTATGTATATGGCTTAAACAGTCAGGGGCAGTAACTCTAAATTCCACAGTCGAACCGAGTAACCCCAACGATATGCACATGGCCTCTTTGTAGTAAAGCTGTGTGCCATGTTTCATTAAAATCTGGTCTACAGTTTTCAAGAAATAGCCCAGAAACGAATAACACTCTGTATGTATATGGCTTAAATTCAGGGGCAGTAACTCTAAATTCCACCGTCGAACCAGGTAACCCCGACGATATGCGCATTTCCTCATTGTAATGAAGCTTTTTGCCAAGTTTCATTGAAATCCGGTCTATAGTTTTCAAGAAATAGCGCGGAAAAAAATGTCGGGCAGACGGACGGACGGACATGGCAAAAACAATACAGCAAATTTTTTTCGACGGGGGATAACAAAAGTGACTGTGCAATGCATAATGAAATTTTCTTTACATTCATCGGTTTGGAGCTAGTTTTAAAGCAATTCTTTGGATTATTTATCATTATTTATCATTTATCTTTGAATAAATACTCAATAGACTTTCTTTTATGCAATTATAGTGACAATTCACGTTTTTCAAAGTGTAAACGTTTGCAGAGACTCCCAAAATGCCTTAACACCCTCATGCTTTGCACTCAGGCGTCTAACCATTTTTCAGGTCTCTGCAAATGTTAATGCCCTCAAAAATGCAAATTAACCTTATATTGATAAATATCTGGAAGATCTGGAATTTCTTTGTTTTATCACAAAAATCAGGTCATATTATAAATAGAATATTAAATTTGTTCTCATTAATTGCTATAGGCAAAATGCTTTATCTTTCGATTTCATCTAAAAAAAGGATCTCTTCTGTCTGTGTTTTTGCATGGCTATTTGAGTCATTTGTTAGAGGAAATATATAGAGGATATTGAATGAGTGGTCATTGAATACTGAATTTATTAAATGAGTCATCTACAAACAGATAAAAAGGATGCTGTGACATTATGATGTCATTTTCGCGGTTACAAAATAGCGTTGCTATTCCTCTGAGCTCATTTGCATAGTTATTCTACTAGTGAAATAACACCTGTGTGATATAAAAAATTTTCAACAGGCTTATTTCACTCCCGCGACGTCCGTCATATTATTAAAAATGGTACTTCAACAAAATGAATCTCTAATTTACAGTTTACCAAGCAGTATAGGAGTGAATATGGAAGAAGAGGGAATGATGGACATTGAAACAGATGAAGATTTAATGTTGTAGCAATGGCTTGTGGTTGACTACAGTGTAAATATATAACCTGGGACAAAATTATTATTATGGAAATTTGGTTCTAGACAAGGCCTGGGTTTTGCAAACTACTGGCAGTATCTGACTGAAGAATGATGTTTGTCAAAAGAAATATGGTTTTATGGTCGTTTAAACAGTGTTAACATGTATATACAGGGGTGTTGAATTCCCATGCCTGACTTGTCCGACACAGGCTTTATCACTTGTGGGCAATTACTTTTTTAGCTCACCTGAGCACGAAGTGCTCAAGGTGAGCTATTGGGATCGTAGAATGTCCGTCGTCCGTCGTCAGTCGTGCGTCGTCCGTCGTGCGTCGTCCGTCGTCCGTCGTCCACAATTTCTTTAAACATCTTCTCCTCCTAAACCAGGTGGCCAATCTTGATGAAATTTGGCAGGGATGTTCCTTGGGTCAAGCTCTACCAAAGTTGTTCAAATAAATGAAATCCACCCTTAACTTTCCCTTTACCCTTAAAAAAAAGGGTGAAAATATGAAAATCTTTAAAAATCTTCTTCTCTGAAACCAGAAGGCAGACAGCTTTAATATTTGGTATGTAGCATCATCTAGTGGACCTCTACCAAGTTTGTTCATATCAAGACCCTGGGGTCATAATTGGGCTTTGCCCGGGCCCAACCTTTTTACATAGAATCAAAGAGCGAAAATCTTTAAAAATCATCTTCTCTGTAACCAGATGGAAGACAGCTTAAATATTTGGTGTGTATCATCACCTAGTGGGCCTCTACCAAGTTTGTTCATAACAAGACCCTTGGGTCATAGTTGGGCTTTGCACAGGTGCATCCCTTAACCTCTTATGAGCATGAAGGGTAAAAAAATGAAAATCTTCAAAAATCTTCTTCTCTGAAACCAGAAGGCAGACAGCTTTCATATTTGGTATGTAGCATCATCTAGTGGACCTCTACCAAGTTTGTTCATATCAAGACCCTGGGGTCATGTTTGGGCTTTGCCGGGCCCAACCCTTTTTACATAGAATCAAAGAGCAAAAATGTTTAAAAATCTTCTTCTCTGTAACCAGATGGCAGACAGCTTTAATATTTGGTGTGTAGCATCACCTAGTGGGCCTCTACCAAGTTTGTTCATATCAAGACCCTTGGGTCATATTTGGGCTTTGCACAGGTGCATCCCTTTATCTCTTATGAGCACGAAGGGAAAAAAAATGAAAATCTTCAAAAATCTTCTTCTCTGAAACCAGAAGGCAGACAGCTTTCATATTTGGTATGTAGCATCATCTAGTGGACCTCTATCAAATTTGTTCATATCAAGACCCTAGGATCATATTTGGGCTCCACCTTGGCGCAACCCTTTTCACATAGAATCAAAGAGGGAAAATCTTTTAAAATCTTCTTTAATCTAAACCAGAGGGCACACTGCTTTCATTTTTGGTATGTAGCATCAACTTATGCACCTCTTCCAAGTTTGTTCATATCAAGACCCTTGGGGTCACTTTTGGGGTCCACCTGGGTGCATCCCTTTTCACATAGAATCAAAGAGCAAAAAGGCATATCTGTCTTGCTCTTCGCTGAAAACGTTCCATGGTTTTGATCTTAGGCAATTATCTCCTTTTTGACATCTGTCTATCTATATAATGTGATGTCCTAGGGGTCATAGAGACTCAGGTGAGCGATCTAGGACCATCTTGGTCCTCTTGTTCTATGCTTTTTGTCCATGGACAAGTAAATACCAGAGCAAATCTTGTAGCAGTACTAAAAAGATAAAGGAGAATGTCATCCTATTGATTGTATTGAAGGGGAGAAAATGTTACTTTAATGAGGAAAATGCTTTTTAAAGCATTTTCTTCATTAAAAACGATGTTTTCTCAATATCTATCAATTAATGTTTTTAGGGGGAAGTTTATTTTGATCCTGGTCAAGTTGGAAATTGACCTTTACTTGTCCATGGTCAAGTGGAGAAAAGTTCTATTTCCACATCTCTGATATACAACAGGGATGGAATTATGATGAAAATTTGGTTCAAAATGATTAAAGAGCTTGGTTTTGCAAAGCTACTGGAAGAATTTGTAAGATATGATTGATTTGGTTTGAATACCACTTTCAACATTATTGCATTTATATCATGCCAGCCGGTGCACTTTCCCACTGGTGCATCTTGTTGTTTCTCACTCCACTACAACCACAAAATTTATCCAATCCATCACCAGCCAGTCACTCTATGAAGTTCAACTTCAAAAATACACTTTGCACAATAAATTTCGACTAGTGTTCGACAAAAAATGGCTGAGGTGGGGTTTGAACTCAATAAAATTTAATTTGTAATTTTGATCGGCTGAAAAATTACTTTTATTTCTCATTGAAAACACTTTTGAGTACATCTCTATTTTGTGAGCTTCCACGAAAGGTAGCTCTTCAAGAAATCTATTAATTATTGACAAATCTTTGCATTTTTTTTTCACAATAAAATTATAATATATGATATGAAGAGAGCATTTGTTGATTTAATGGAGGAATGAAGCTAAAACCTAATCACACTTGTTTATGAATCCGTTTGGCATATTTATACAGTGCGATTAGGTTTTTAGTTTCATACCTGAATGAAATCAACAAAAACTGTCTTCATCTTTCAAATGACAGCCCAATACACCAAAGACTGAGCCAACTGTTCAGGATTGAGTTGTCTAGTTACTCTTCTAATGCTGTCCAATTTAATTCAGAAGGACAAGGATTAAGGGTTGCAAAGCAACTGGGGGGATTCTTTTAAGAGGTGAATAGAATGATTTTATCGTTCATAGAAATATGAAACTAAAAACCATCACATATGTGATAAGGTTTTTAGTTTCATACCTCCATGCTCAGAGTATTTTTTGATTCTTCCATATGTGCAGGCTGATCTTTGTCTACACCTTCTGTCAAAACAGCAATATTTTAGGTTCAGCATAATTATACCTGCCAAAACTATGTTTTGTGGGTATAAAGGAGTCAGCTTGTCAATCAGATGTTCAGTCTGTCTGTATCCTTTTCGTGTCCCCTCAATTTCTCCGCAACTAATCATCGGATTTCATTCAAACTTTACAGACATGATCAGTATCAAGATGGAATTTTGGTTACAATTCATTGACTTTTGACAGAGTTATGGCTCTTTGATGGAAAATCATGGTTTCATTAATGACAAGCACTTGAAGGGGGGTATTAGTTCGCTTTGTGACAGTCAAGTTTAATATTGGTATGTTATGTTTTGTAACTACAACAATGAAGCTATTGAATTATGTTGATGGTGTTTGATTTAAGATTGAAGTTTTCTACATCTAAAATGATGATTGATATTTAATTTAAGATTAAAGTATTTAATATCTAAACTAAACTGAATTGCTAGTTTTTTGTATGTCCCGTATTCCTTTTACTGAATACTTAGCTTATTTCTGAAAAAGCTTGAGGTATTGCTATGGCCTTGGTGTCGCCGCCTAGAAGTGTTGACCAATAAATTTCAAATCACAATTAGGTGAACTATTGTGATCACTCACCGTTCTTCGTCTGTCTGTCCGTCCGTCTATCAACAATTTCTTTAATTATCTTCTCCTTCTTAACCACTAAGCCAATAAAGCTGAAACTTGGTAGGGATGTTCCTTGGGTGAAGCGTTTTGAAAGTTGTTAAAAGAATGTAATTCTATCAAAAACTCTGGTTGCAATGGCAACAGAAAGGCCAAAAATTACCTAAAATCTGAGAAAAAATTCCTCTCCTCCTAAACCACTAGGCAAATCAAGCTAAAACTTGACATTGATGTTCCTTCGTTGAAGCTCTTCAAATGTTATTAAAAGAAATAAAATTCATTTAAAACTTTCGTTTCAATAGAAACTGAAAGGCTTAAAAATGGCCAAAAATTTGCAAAATTGTTATGAAAAATTCTTGTCCTCCTAAACTACTTGGCCAATCAAGCTGAAACTTTGCAGGGATGATACTTGGGTAAAGCTCTTCTCAAGTTGTTAAAAGAATTTATTTTCGTCCAAAAACTCTGGTTTCCATGATAACTGAAATTGTCCGAAAATTGCCGAAATTCTTATTACAAAATTCTTCTCCTCCTAAACCACTTGGCCAATCAAGCTGAAACTTTGCAGGGATGATCCTTTTGTGGAGCTCTTCAAAAGCTGTAGAAAGAATTTAATTTCATGAAAATCTCTTGTTTCCATGGTAATGGAGAGACTGAACATTAGCCGAAAATTGCTAAAAATCTTAGAAGAAATTCTTCTCCTCCTAAACTAATTGGCCAATCAATCTGAGACTTGGCAGGGATGGTCCTTTGGTGAAGCTCTACCAAAGATGTTTAACGAATTTAATTTTATCAAAATTTCTTTTTTCCCTGGTAACAGAAAGACGGAAAATTGCCGTAAATCATAGAAAAAAAATCATCTTTTCCCAAACTTACTATTGAGCCAATTAAGCTGAAACTTGGCAGTGATGTTCCTTGGGTAAGCTCTACTCAAGTTGTTTAAAGAATTTAATCCCATAAAAAATCCCGGTTTCCATGGTAATGGAAAGGCCAAAAATTGCCGAAAATCTTAGAACGAAATTATCCTCTTCAAAACCATTGGGCCAATCAATTTTCAACTTGTCAGGGATTTTCTTAAAGTGTAAGTCTAGCAAAGATGTAAACAGAATTCAATTCCAACAATAACTTTGGTTGCTCTGGTCTGGTAAGAGAAAGGTTGAAAAATTACAAAAATTAAAAGAAAAATCAAATTGCAGTAGGACGAAATTGAAGTCAGTTTATTTTAAAACCACCAAAAATGTACATCAAACAATCTCTGGTAATCTTAACATGGTAGACTTGTAAGTTATGAGTTGACTTACTCAGGTGAGCGATATAGGACCATCACGGTGTAAAACGCGGGGTAAAACCCCATTCAAGGAAACAAACAAAATCTGATCATATGTGGCTATATTATATGACCAGGAAGTCGATCAGAATATTCGCTCGTAAAATAAGGAGTCCCGTCCACAAAATAAGGAGTCTCGGAATCACGAACTACTCGAACCCTACATCATATCGAAGAAAGCCGACGATTATCTATAAGGAGCATTAAAGACGAATGAGTTGTGTAAATATATAATATGTATTTAGTGTTTTGTATGAAAAGAAATATCTGCAGTGTTCTTAAAAACCTCAAGATGGGGTTGATTTACCCCTAAATTGAAGCTTGTACCCCCAATTTTTTAAACCAGCCTTCTTTGTGTTATATAGAAGGGGTACATGCAACTTGTAAACACCCATTTTTACCCCCAGATTGAAAAAGTGGTGGGAACACTGATCTGACGAGGTTGGGAGAATTGATAATTGTCGAGGCTCTGCCGAGACAATTTTCACTTCTCACAATCGAGTTAGATATTTTTTCATATAATACACTAAGTACGTATTACATTTATCTTATAACTTCTATTTGCCTGGTTTTCGTAGATGTTTCTAACAGAAATACAAGTTTCTAAAAATAACCTCATTATATCATTGTTCTAAAAATAACTATGTGATATTTCATAAAAAATATCATACGTGATGTTATCACACGGATATTTGTACAGTTATAAGATAAAAAAGAATTTGACGCACGCACGTACAGACCAATAGACGGTGAAGATTATACTAATAAACAACCACCTACGGCGGAGTTTAAAAAGAAGAATGCCTTCATCTGTTTTTTTATCATTATTTGTTTGTTTATTTCCGTTTATTTATCGTCGCTACCGAAGCATCACTCGGGAACCCTGGGCGATTCTATGGAATAGACCTCGGGAGTAATAAGGGCGCAGCCATGAAAACGCGTCATTTCGCACGTAAGTTTATACGACGTCACAAACATAACTGAGGATGACGTTGCAAAAAGCAAAATCAACGCAAGGTTAAAATTTGGCACATTATAATTTGAAAACAAAACGCAGTGTTTTACTGCGTTTTGCTTTCAAATTATAACATGCCAAAAATGATCTCCACAGACGATCGGAAAGCATAAAAGGGATTTGCTAGTCTTCAAGCGTATTGACCAAAGCACCACCAGGAGCCGACTTACCTAAAAAAAGACGTAAAATTACTACACTTACGTCCGAGTTTACTGGCGAGCCTGTCTCAATCTGTCGATACCTCCAGTATCGGAGGGTAGCGTAGATTGGGACAGGTTAACCAGTCTAACGTCCAAGGTACTTTTCATTTTACGGAAAAGTCCGAGCGATGTTCCGAGTGCCGTAGCACATGCCCTATTAGCGACGCCCCAAGAAGACGGTCAGTTTTCACGGGAGATGGTGCAAGGATACAAGACGAAACTACTACTGAGTTCCCCTGAGATCCGTCGTGGTTTTTTAAGGTGCTCGGTGAAAAGCACCGTCGCACGGGACCTCGGTTTAATTACTCAACCGAAAGACAATTAGTTTGTTAGTGGTGCCAGCCCCGGAATCGAATCCACGACCTTCAATTGTTTTGAAGTCCGGTACTCTACCGGCTGAGCTAATCGGACTGACGTGTTTTTTCAATGGCGGTCGCAGCAAATTAAAATCCTTGTTATATCTATATTTGTATTTGCGACTAGAGGCTCAGAAGGGGTGAAATGCTAATACTTGTGATAAGCGTAACTAGGATTGTGAAATTTATACGCACGCAGAAGGCGACAACCAAAGAAAAAATAGGATAAAGGCGATATTTGGACTGTGACAAAAGATGAATGGCATCCGTCCGCTCCCCTTATTATGATTTGAACGTTTGTGAATAATCAAAACATCGTGACTACAGCTTAGATAAGCTGTAGTTTCGATGTTGACATTTCATCAACGACATTTTTCGAAAGAAGATTAATTTCTATTACGCACTTGCGTAATGGGAGCTATGCCCTTGCTTGTATGTGAACTATCATGATTACGTGATAAGAGTAAGTAACACTGTGAAATTGACAGGTTGAAAGACTTTGGAGTGATTTTTGAATGAAATTGATTGAGTGTGGAGAAAATTCTGAATGATTCCCAAGGGAGGTAATACGTTATCAATAATTCGTCCTACTCGACAAAATTAGCGATACTTATTTACACCCCTTTATTAAATTTACGTATTTTCTGATTTTGTGTTTTCACGGTCTATCAGACGCTTGAAAAAATAATACCAGCAAATAAGATCATTGATCGATATGATCATTGATCGATTTGATTTAAATATTGCCATTTGAACGATTTCAAAACGTTTTTTACCCAAGGGAGGTAATACGTTATCAATAATTCGTCCTACTTTAATAAATTTTCTGATTTTGTGTTTTCATGGTCAAATCAGACGCTTGAAATAAATAATACCAGCAAATAAGATCATTGATCGATTTGATCATCGATCATTGATCGATTTGATTTAAATATTGAACATTTGAACGATTTCAAAACGTTTTAACAATCTCGGAGCGTTTTTGAGTGATTGGAGAGAGTGTATGGAATGAATGATAGGATCGGTGAGCGAGCGAATTTGCAGTTACTACCAGTTCTCCCCAAACATTCACAGAGCCAGACCTCAGGCCTACGGACTGGTATGAGTGAAGAGCCCTGTAATATGAGCGTAAACGTTGGTCATTTTATAAGTCTTCATTGATTCTGGTGTGGTGTCCGTGGTCTAGAGGAAGAGCGTCTGCCTCTTGACCTAAAGGACCTGAGTTCGATTCCCGGGGGCGGCTATCTATCTTGGTTCTTTTATTGGCCCACACATTCGGCGCGAGTACTGGTGAATTTTCCAGGGAATCAGAATCGAGAGGGATTAATTTAAGTTGTAAGGACTTGATTCCTAATCTATGTAAAATAAATAAGTTTAAACCAATTGATATCCATGGATGTTTTAGATCTTAATAAAAACTTGACGAGTAGCTTAGTAAAACCATAATAGTTTTAACAGCATATTCTTTACATACAAAATACCTAATGAACGACCCTTGCCAAGAGGGTTTGACACTTACTTCTAGGAAAAAAGAGTCAAACGGTTTCCCAACTTATGAAATCAGGGAGTCCAAGCTAAAATTAGGGAGCCTATTTTTTTATTTTTAGGGGAGATTATGGTGGAAAAGAAGAAACAAGCAATTTCTCTTTTTCCACAAGAATTTCCCCAGAACAATAACTTCGTTTTCTTTCATAATAATTAGTAGATACAAACAATTAATGTTATATGCAACAACTTTCGTATCAAAGAGATCTGAAACTGACAAATGGAGTTTATGTGTAAAAACTTGAAAGATATTTTCTCTGATCAATTGTAATAGGAAATATTCTATGACCAAGGAGTCCATCAGAAATCCCAACTTGCAAAGTAAAGGAGCCCTGCTGATAAAATATTTAGTATCGGATTTCCGGACTCCCTAAATTAGTGTCAAACCCTGTTCATAGTTCATAAATTTTCAGCACTGTTATGTGAGTACTGCAGTCCATTCCAATATATAAGTGTCTCTCATTGTCACAGTAGGTCAGGCCCTTGGGTTTCTTTATTTGAAACTGTTCACCCTTGATCACACAAACTTTCATCAAGTCATGAGTGAAAACGAAAATGTTGCTGCTCTCGTAATCTGCAACAAATACTAGTCCGTCCTTTGAAGCAGCTACACCCCTTGGTCTCCAGAAGTCATCGTAGTGACGTGCCTGAACCACGCCGTCTAGATCAACACACGTCACGGTCTGTAAAACAAAGTCTGAAACAAAAAATGCTGTGTTATCTGGCTTGAAAGTCATGTACGCAGGCGCCTTGTACAACGGTTTGCTATTTTCTAAAGGAGGAAATGTTTTTAGCAAGTAACCGTTTTCATCAAACACACATATGGATTTGGGTAACTTCGACTTGGGTAACTTTCGAGTCCAACCAATGAACTTATTGTCGGCAAAGATAATCGAACTGCCGATGTTTTCGATCTCTAGGGTATCCTGTAAGTATATTATACTAGATATAGATACATGTATTATATCTATTGTGTTGTCCTGAGGAACTGCAATAACAGTGTCAGAAATAGCAGTAATACCAACTGTTTCCACAGGAAGCCTAAATGATTGATCAACTTGTTTAGTTCCAATTTGAATAATCTTTATACGTTGATTCAAAAAATCACATACAGCAAGTCTTCCGGCTGATAGGAGACATAGACTTGTGATGTTGCATTCCTCATTTTGATCTGTTCCTACCTTTATTGGTAAACTTGTATGGACCTTAACAAAAATGCCAGGAATATTCCTAGGTTTTGATAACCGTTCAAGCTCGACCGAAGGTACACATTTCAGAGGACACATTCTGTCGTTTGGAATTTCATCAATTGTAGCATAATGTTCTTCAACTTTATGGCGCGTTTTTGTGATGAAATACACTAAACTGCAATTCTTTTGTTTTCTCTCAAGTTCATCTATTTCTTCACGTAATTTCTGTGTTTCAATTGCAAGTATATCGCATTTGTCCTTGACATCCTTTGAATTCGTTTGTTCTCTGTTATGAAACTGCTTAAGGTTTTCTGAAAGTTTTGAATTACAGTTAGAAGCAAACATTGTGACCCTATTGAACAGGGCACTAACTTCAAAGGAAACTGTATGAAAGTTTTGTTCATTATCAACAAGATTTTGGACAACATTCGTCTTAATGGACGCGACCTAATTCGAAAGTGTTTTCAGTTCTTGTTTGAAATTCGCATACTCCTCACTTTTTACAAAAGCACTAGCCATCGTTGGAATATAGCTAACCTTACATGTACGGTGCCAGAGTGTAATACAAACCGGGCATCCGCACACTGTATGGTTCACACAATAATATTTTATAACTTCATCCCAGTGGAAAGAACATTTTTCAGTACAGTCATCTCGGGACAGGATTTTTGGATTAGACGGCATATCGTCTTTACCTAGCAAATGGTGGTTCCTGCATGGCCTTGGTCTACGATGATAATCGTAACATGAAACGCACAAATATTGGGAACAATCCACACAGTATCCCACTGCTGACTCGCTTCGCTTTTCTTCCCAACAAATATCACAAAGTATATCACCGGTGTATAATTCGGCATCATCCGAAGAACAATCAGTGTCTTTACAAATTGCCATTTTACGCATAAAAATTCTTCTTTGTAAACACGAGGTTAACAACTGACGTCAAAGCTTACGTCATAGAACACTTCATTCGACAATCAATCACGTCACTCGGATATTTTCGTAAACTGGAAACTTTATTCCGTACTAGTTCTAAACGTTGTTGCTTGCTTTATCGGATCTTATGCTGATTCGCATATGTACCAAAAGTTTGTATGAGCAACGCGCTTGAAACCTATGGGCCTACAGATTTCAATACAATCAATGTACTAGATCTATAATTTTCTGTGTAAGTGATAAGGAATACATGTATTAAGTCACTTCCGGTAATACAGCGTGGTTGTTAGTTTCGCGTCATTTGGAAAACCCCTTGACGTAATACATTCGGGTCATCGGATGTGTGTTATGGTCCATATTTGGTTAATCCAAACATCATTCTTTTGTTTGATTTCACAATGAAACTCAGCGAGATGAATCGATTGAATTGGAACATTACCAAAATTTTCACCAAGCTAAAGTTATTTCTGAACGGCCTTCACCAGAAATATGTAAAACTGTGATTTTAATAATAATGTGGCCTAGAATTTATGTCGAGCCAAAATTGCAAATAGAGGTGGAAATTCATAGGCGTAACTAGGAATTGAAATTTTAACGCACTCAGAAGGCGACCACCAAAGAATATATAGGATAAAATCGAAATGTGGACTGTAACAAAAGATGAATGCCCTCCATCTGCTCCCCTTTTCTATAAGTTGATCATTCGTGAATAATCAAAATATCGTAACTACAGCTTAAATAAGCTGTAGTTTCGATGTTATGATCATTCATCAACGATATTTTTCAACAGATGATTATTTCTTTAACGCACTTGCGTAATGGAGGTTACGCCCTTGCTTCATATGACAGCCCGGGAGTCGAGAGAGATGATGAAATGTTTAAAATACCACTAGATCTACTATTATCAATTAATATAATAGAAATCTTTTATTTTTATTAACATATTGATAAACCCATGCAAAACACAATGTACTTTATACAAACAAAATTAATTTCTATCTCATTTAACGAAAGACCAGATTCTTTTATATAATCGAACTGTTGGGCGCTACTTTTAATATGATGTCATTCGGAATCTGGGAAGTGACAACGGGCTGACCCGGGGTTAAAAGCATTTAGGTCTAAAGGGTGAATTGACGTCACTAGTGTAAATCAAATCAATTTTAAATCAAATCAATTTTAATTGGTATAAGAGTCCAGTCACAGGACTGTCACCATTGACATACATTTTGATAGTAACAACAAGTACACACAGACAAATTCAAATAACATGTAGGTACGCTATCCAATGAATTATGACATCTAGCAATTATATATAGTTAATTCATAATAACAGTAATAATAACTATAATGGCAATATTGCTTTCATTGACACCCTTCAACTTCGAGGCCATGTCAGTTAAGGCAGAGGAGCCGCAACAGTTCCGCAAATTTTGGACCATATGATCCCCAACAATGCCAACCAAGGCTTCCCAATGAACATCATTAGGAAACCCTGGTCAACACTGCTAAAGTTCACTACTCCTGATACATCGCAAAACTATTGCGGGTCCACTACCTTAGTATAGAGTAAAGGAACCACACAAACAATAAGTCCGTGGGGCACCATCACTCTATCTAAAAGGATAAAAGAAAGGGCGAGCCATGGAGGGATGGCGTCTAAGTTAAAGAGATGTCAATATCTATTGCAAAAAGCCACAAAATACCTTTAAGTAATACTGTTGCTTTTTATCAACGTTTCTCTAACTTTAAACATTTTACAAATATTCTTAATACATGTACTAGCAATGTCATAATCTTTACATTCCATTATAAAAGCAAACTTCTCTTCAGTCGTTTTGAGATCGAAAGATGGGACAATTTGATTCAATTCACTAAAAAAAGTAGTTCTCTGTGTCGAAAGTGAAACACACTCCATCACAAAATGCCTCTCATCCTCGACACACAAATTGCACAAGTTGCACTTACGGTCAATCAATGGAGTCCTAGTATGCCTGCCCTTTTCAATTTGAAGATCGTGGGAGCTTATTCGTAGCTTTGCAAAAGTGGAAATTTCATTTTTAGGCAATTCGTTGACAAAAAGATATGTTTCTTTTTCATATAATGATTTAAATATTCTATAGTTTCTTAATTTATTGCCATTGGGTAGGCTTTTACCGTCATCATGTAATTTATTTAACCAGGAGTGAACATAGGAGTCTCTAAGTTTAGATTTAATTGCATGTAACAATCTACTTTTCGAAATGGTATTCTGGTTATCCCAGAGATGAGAAAATTGAATGTTCTGCAGAAAGATTCTAAACTTTTGGGCAAAGCCTTTTTTAAAAGTCATGCTTTCCCTGTAGGCCAGATAGGCAAGAAAATTTTCTTTCAAATTCACTAGATGAACCCAAAAGTTAGTTGATGCCTGCAGACCATATATTGCTAAAGGTAGTATACCAAACTCTGCCCTGACTGCATCATTCACTGAATATTTGTTGACACCCAAAACATGTTTAAAATATCTTAATTGTATTTTCTCAGATATTAAAGAGTCGTACTTATTCTCCATTTGGTCAACTCCTGGTTTATTTATTAGAAAATCAATAGACCAAACTTCACTGCCATATAAAAGAATTGGTTTCACACAATGGTTATACAACGTCATGTAAAGTCCAGTGTTCATACTATCTGACAACAGGGCTTTTCTTATACAAAAGATAGCTTTAAGTGCCTTATTGCAAAGGTATTTAATGCCTTGTGTGAACACACCAGATGACCTAAAATATATTCCAAGATATTTATATTCATTAACAATTTCTAGGGAATTGTGTCCATATAAAAAATCATAGCCCTTTAGGACTCTACCGGATTTATTAAAAATAATTACTTTTGTTTTGGCTATATTAACTTTAAGGTTCCACTGGTTGCAAAAATCTTCCAATTTGTTAAGAAGACTTTGCAACCCACTGGCAGTTTGAGATAAGAGGACTATGTCATCTGCGTACATCAGGCAAGAAATTTGCAAACCGGCAAGTGTTACCGGGTCACAATTTTCGCCAAATCCTTTCTTTAAATCATTAAGATATAAGGAAAAGAGAGTTGGGCTTAAAACACATCCCTGTTTGACTCCGATCCTAGTTTTAAAGGAGCTGCTTAGACCATTTTCTGTCTTTATACAAAACAATAAATCTTTGTACATATCTTGAATTATATTCAGAAATGGGCCTTGGATGTTGTATTTTTCCATTTTATGAAAAAGGGCAAGTCTATTTATAGTATCAAAAGCTTTACTGAGGTCCACAAAACAAGAGTATAGACGAGAGGATGATTTAAAAGCTTTGTCTATTAGTGTTTTCAGTGTTAAAATGTGGTCAGTCGTGCGACAGTGCTTCCGAAAACCAATTTGTTCCACACCAATTATATCATTATATTCTAAGTATTTGTCTAGCCTGTTAAACAGAACTTTACTAAATAATTTTGAAAAACAACTCGAGATTGCTATACCCCTGTAGTTATTCACATCAGAGGTACCACCACCCTTATAAATGGGTTTAATAATATTTTCTCGCCATTGAGAAGGATAGGTCCCATGCTTAAGTATCTGCGAAAATAGGTATGCATACTCATTTGCTAAATGTGGGACTGATAGTCGGAGCATTTCGTTACAAATTTCATCTGTGCCACACGACTTTCCACCTTTTAACCCCTTAGCACCAAACACAACCTCTTCAGAAGTAACATCCTTATTCAGTATTGAATTATCCGGATCAGTAAAGTATTCTTCTGTAGAGGATTTAGAAAAGTTGTTTGGATAGTCGATGTTCATCAAAGATTTAAAATGTTCCACCCATTTTTCAGTGGAGATATCTGCTGAAGGATCAGATTTTTGTTTCTCCATCAGCTGGTTTACCGAGTTCCAGAATTCCTTAGGATTTTTCTTTTCATTTTCAAGCAAGCTGTCCAGCATTTTCCCCTTAAATTGTCTATGCTTTTTACGTATGAGCTTATTGTATTGTTTTCGAGCACTGAATACTTTTTGACGGAGGCTTATATTATAAGGATCATTGCCTAAAAGACGACTCATATGTTTTATTTCTCTATACATTGATTCACAATCTCTGTCATACCAGACTTTTTTCTTATGGCGTCTTTTTTTAGGAAATTTAGCAGATAGAGAGGACGATTTCGTCTGGGCAGCTTGTTGTAAAGTAAAAGAAAAGTGTGACACCATTTTATCAATATTACTTTGTGTACATGATAAAGGCCTTTCATTTGAAAATTCAATTAGAGATTCTTTGAATCTACATTTGTTTACCATATTAATGTTGTTTAAAAAGCTTATCTTCATTTCATCATTCCACTTAACATTCTTAGGTGACTTCCTTTGTCTACCATTCTCAACATTATGTTCGAAACCACCCAATGACTGGACACTAACCAAAATTGGACAATGATCTGAATAAGTAACATCAAAATCAAGAACTTTAAAGTATCTAACCGAGCTCATGAAGTCTGCACTACAAATACAGTAGTCATCAATAGAAGATCCATTATAGCCATGATATGTAGGTTTACCCAGTGTATCACCAATAATACGGCCGTTTAGAATTCTTAATTGTGACCCAATACATAGGTCTAACACCTTGGTTCCATATTCATTAGTAACTTGTTGGATTGCTGTATTTCTCATTAAATGAGTATTGTCAATTAAATAGCTAGTAGGTAGAGACTCCTCCATTACATCTGATTCCTCACTAATGATGAAGTCCGGATCATTACAGTTTATGTGGGCATTAATATCTCCCATGATCATAGTATAACTGTCAGACGAGTATTTGATAATATCAGATTCCAACCTTTGAAATAGAATATTATCAATGCCTGTTCTCTTAGTATAAGCTGAATAAGCTGGCGGTATATAGATACCACAGATGTACAAGTCTTTTTTAAACATGAAGAAATTCTTACAGAGTTTGATCCAAATCATATCCGTTTGTGAGTTATCAATTACTTTAATGCCTGTCCTAATATTCTTTTTCATGAAAATGGCTACTCCTCCTCTTAACCTACTAGGCTCATCTGAACGACAATTTGATATACAAAAGTAACCTTCAATATTCAACATGTCTTTTTTACAAGCATGTGTTTCTGTTAAAATAATTACTTCACTCTTTAAGTTTTGTAGAAAACGAGGATCATCTAATTTGTTAGTGCGCACTCCATTTACTCGGTTAAATAAACCATTAACATTCCAACAACAAACATTTAAGGATTTCGATACCATTATAACAAATATCTACTATAGATATAAAACCGGCAAAAACCAAGATCAACCATAAACATAGGGGAAATTTTCATAATAAAGTTTAACATGTGAGTAAACCCCATTTCTCCAGAGTTCTTTATTATTTATTCAAGCATATGCCAGGATGTTATACTCAAGCATAGGCCCTTTCAATCGATAAAACATGAACTATCAAAAGATATTATAGACTACATTTAGTAGGACATATCCAGTTATAGTTCATATATGTATACATGCAAAGCAAAACATTGTGTATTGACGTCACTAGTGTCGAAACCGAGGTAATTTAAAAGGGGAGTGCCCTATTGCTTTTGGTTCACATAGATCAAAGGCCAAGGTCACAGTCAGCCTTGTTCATTTTTTGTTTTCGGCCTCTTTCTTTAGAACCAAGCGATCGAATAGGTGTCATGAAACTTCAAAAGCACTTATATTTGGACAAAGAGCTGGAGGGGGTGAGGGTGTTAGTCCGCATTGCGACTGTCCTAGTTTTAAGCAGTATAGGCCCTGTGTTGTGATGTATCTATTATTCATTTATTCTAAAATATTTATTACCAAGGGCGTAACTCCCATATCGCTATCTATTGAAATGCGTAAAAGAAATAATCATCTATTGCAAAATATCGCAGATGAATGATCATAACATCGAAACCACAGCTTATGCAAGCTGTAGTTCACAGGGTATAACGTGCCACGCCGACACCAGAAGGTTCATGGACACCTGATCGATTTTTTCTATGCGTAACTAACGGTGGAGCAACTTTTTGACTGATTTATAAACAGAAATAATCATTTTCATTTCAATTTTTAGTATCACTGTCGAGATAAATGGTTCTTCTTTTAGGAAATAAAAGTAGGGGGTAAAAACTAAGCCAAATGAGCGAGTTCTAGCCCTAGGAGTGAGTGACTTTGCTTGTTTTTTAGGTTTGTCATTAATTTTTTGTCAAACAAAAGAGCATTTATGTGTCCTCTACACGCATACCAAATTTCTCGGCGAAAAATCAACATAAAGCGAAGATATTCGTACTTTTATTGGCCTGGGTAGCGGAAAATATGATAACAAGACACCCCCTATCACAAATTCTGGTGTCGATTTCCAATCGAAAAAAATTCAGGGGGTGTCTAGTTGTCATATTTTTCGCTACCCAGGCCTATAAAAGAGGCTTTATTTCTATTACGCAAATGCGAAATTTCTAAACGGGGATTTATTTTTATAACGAACTTGCGTAATGTGCGTTATGGTTGTTATGCCCTTGATATTGAACGAGTTTGTGGAGCGATAATACCATGAATAGTACGTAAGAAATTACTGCACCCTTGTATTATGAAAAAAAAAATATATAAAGAATGAACGTACTTTCCAATTTGTGTTCCTTCACGTGCCAATGAGACGGTTAAAATCCCACACTAGTTAGCAAAAAAGATCGTAGAATTATTTGATAGCTTTTGAAGAAAATTTGGTTGTTTTGACTGATTTCGATTTGTTTTTGACGATTTCGGAGCGTTTGTGGGTGATTGGGGAGAGAATGTTCGGAATGAATGAATGTAGCACTGAGCGACCGATTAAGAATCTATTTGATGGAGGTAAATATCAATTTCACTGATGTTACCAACTGTATCAGAAGTAAAAACTAAAAACATTTTCTCAATCAAAATAGTTTAATATCCCAACATTAGAGGAATGACTGATTTTTCCCGCAAAGTATTTACATGATATTTTACATACAATAAAAGATCAAATAGTACAAAATAGAAAACAAAATTCGGAGAATGCGTAGATTCACACGGATTGTGGACTATATTTCAAAGGCTGATTCTTTTCGCTATATGCGCATTTTTGAAAAACGAATGATTTTTACAACTCACAACATATCCTCTTGCGAAATGCAAAATGCCCTCTGTTATTTCAAATCTCGTAAGCACTTATCTAGAAGGGGAGGGGGGGTCTAGGGGTCTAGGCATCCTGGGAATTTCCAAAAAAAATATAATTAACATATGCCGGAAACCAAGAATTCGAATAATACGGTAATTTTGCGGGCAGTGGCCAAAGAATAATATGTTCTACTTTTGAGATGATATTACCTATAGGCTTGTTACTTTTATATTTATAACCCGCCAAGGAAACTGTCTGGAAAAATCAAAATTGTCTATCCTGCTCAGACAGCATAGCCGCCGTCAAAGCGCATTTGGTAGCGCGTCGGACTGTCAATTTAGAGATCCAAGGTTCGATCCCCGACGACGGCTCTCATTCTTTCCGACTATTTGTCTCTCACCAATGGGTTGATGATCGTAGTGGGATTGCAGCACGAGGCTAGGAAAGGATGTGGTTGTCGTACTGGTGAGAGAAATACCAGGAAACCATCACTAGGTGCTCCAGCCGCCGCGATATAACTGAAAAAAGTGTTGAAAGCGGCGTAAAACCCCATTCAATCAATCAATGCTCAGACTGCACGGACCACATGACGAATTTCAAAGGTCGGTACTTTTCATGATTTACACATTTTCTAAATCAAGAATAATTATCCTTTCTGTCATAATTTTCGAAATGCGCTATCCACAAACCCTTTGGTTTACCAAGTTTCTTTTTTAAATATTCATTTCATTGAGTTCCAAGATGGTTCCTTTTTTCATCGCCGCTCAAAAATGATAACTGATTTTATCAAAAATATATATTTTCCAAGAGATGAATTTGATTTGTTATCCAAGACAACCTCCGAAATTGCTTTCACTAAGTTAATTCGGCGGTTTAACCGATATAAAAACTAATTTAGAACGCAGAATTTCAAAGAATTCAACTGACATTCAAAGTGAGTTGAAATTAAAGAAACTACAAAATATTGTAAAAAGACATTGAAAAAAAACAGAGAAATTGTTTGAGACAAACAATTTCTCTTTTTTCTCGATGTTTTTTTTTTCACTTGATTACTATCGGTGCCTAAAAACTTCCGGTTATTTGAAAAATAGTGAAACAAACGTACACAAGGAAAAACATATTGCAACATCTAAATCATAAAGACATATAAGACATCTTTCAGTTCAGCCAAATGTGAAGCTCATTGAACATGTGTTGAACATTATTTTGGTCACCGAATACGTGAAGTATACAACCTCCAATTCAAAATCGGCAACGTTGTGGAAAGAGCTCAAGCGAAATTCAAAGTAAGTTGAAATTAAAGAAACTGCAAAATATTGTAAAAAACAACGAGAGAAAAAAAAAAACAGAGAAATTGCTTGAGACAAGCATTTTCTCGATGTTTTTCTGCTAAATTACCCTCGGTGCCTAAAAATTTCCGGTTATTTGAAAAATAGTGAAACAAATATACACAACGAAAAAAAAAAACTGCAACATCCAAATCAGGAAGGCATATAAAACTTCTTTCAGTTAAGTCAAATGTGAAGGTCATTGAGCATGTGTAGAACTTTATTTTTGTCAGCGAATACGTAAACTATACCACCTCGAATTCAAAATCAGGCAATGTTATGACAGGAGCTACAAGAGTAATGGTGGCATTTATGTACAATATGTAATTGATTGATTGATTGATTAAATGGAGCTTAACCTCGCTTTCAACTTTTTTCAGTTAAATCGCGACGGCTGGAGCATCTAACGATGGATTCCTGGTATTTCTCTCACCAGTACAACCATCACATCCTTTCCTAGCCTCCAGCTACCATCTTACATGGGTCTACGATTATCAACTCATTGGCGAGAGACAAATAGTCGGAAAGAATGAGTGACGCCGTCGGGGATCGAACCCAGGGCCTCTAGATTGATAGTTCGACGTGCTACCAACTGCGCTATAACGGCGGCTACGTGTGATCTAGGGTATGGCTAGAAAAATGACAGCAGTTTTTGTTGATACTTAAGAATGTACAAGATACTGACTGTAAATATATATGAGCCTGTGCGTGACATTTCCAACAATTTTAAGAGTGCTGTAGGAGAGACCTACCTAGATATTGCAACCTAGATAATCATTTAATGCTAAAACAATATTTCCTGGGCACTTAGAGATATATTCGAGACCTAATCTATCTACAGAGTGTATGGCAAAGACTCTGGTCAGACTTTGCGGATGCAAAGGCTGGCTAGAGGCTTTGCTAAACACACATGTCAAATTGTTGGAAATCTCATGCACAGGCTCATATCATATATGGTTACTCTTGGATTAGAGACAATGAACAGATTGTAATCATACCACGCAAACTGGATGAAACCCTAGTAAGTCGTGTAAGAATATTTGTTGAAAACATGCTCTTTTTTAAAACGGCCATTATTTGAATGAAATTGCTGAATTTGAAATAAAAGTACGTTTTCCTATTTCTCTAACTGCTATAAGATCCAATGAAATATTTTCTCGCGTATTTAATGCGCCAAGTTACTAAAGAACGTTTTTGTTGAGAATCATTTTATTGAAAATCTGATGTTGTAATACTATTTTCGTTGTGTATGGTTGCAAGACATATAATTCTTTTGAAAATAATACATTTTATGAATAATAAATTTTACATTTTTTAAAATAAGTCTTGTACTCTATTGTCATTTTTTTGTTTTTGGAGTCTCGTCTCTCCTGAATGACGGTACATTCATTTTATGTACAGGTAAAAAGTCAAGCAGGATCCTCTACTTGATGGATGGGGTTTCACAAAGGGCATAGGACTCGCGACCGTCGACTTCACCGGGGAGAATCCCAGCTGCGCATTCAATGTCAGCCCATCTGTAATCGAAGTTTTGCCACAGGGCGGAACAGGACTGGGGCACGTCTGGCTGGCCGGTGTTCCAATCTGTAACTGTGGAGAAAATAGAAGTTAGCTTTCGAGAACATCAGCAGCTATATTTTCACTACTGGCTCTGCCACTGGTGAAAATATATTGCTTCTGTTGTTCACCCAAAGGAAAAATAATCGATCTTACAGTGAAACAAATGACCATCCTCTGTTTAACTGATTGATTCTGAAATATAAAATTTATCAAACGAGTCATCTATAAACAGATAAAAACGAGGTCTTGCCGTGTTTTTAACTGTTTTAGAAGACGAGTTTGATAAACTCAATATTTTATGTGCCCAACTTCTACATTCTGCATAACATAATTATGCTCCTCATTTGTGTGACAAATCGACTTAAATCGCTGATAGAAGTTTTCCGCGCAACTTATAACAGATTTGGTGAACTGACGTCATCATATCCATTATTACATCATTTCCAACAAAATAGATCTAGCGCTGTTTTGCCCTCTGGGCTCACTTTGAATAGTTATTACACTAGTGAATCAACACCCTTAATATCAAGGTATATTCAAACGTGTTCATTTCATTTCGGTGTCATAGGTCATATTATAAATTTCAACAACAACAAAAAAAATATAACAGTGTTTTAGCCTGCGCGTGACATTTGATAATTTCACGAGACCGACAGAATGAGTAGGTCCCTATCATAGACAGTCTTCATCGTGTAAAAAGAAGGAAAAAATACTGCCCACCTTAAGAGTTGTTAGGATAATACCTTTTTACAGATAGCACATCTTCACGAGTCAAGGGGTATCGAATCGATAAGATCTTCTCGAATACCCCTTGACTGAATGAATAGGTATTTTCTGTACGATTTATTTTTAGCAGACCAATCAAAGGTCAAACGCGATTTCTGTAACTGCCAATCAGAGAGCTTCTTACAAACAGCATCTATAACCATTTAATCTCTATGGTAACCTTTTGTAACCGACGACTGTGTAGATAAACCCTTCATTCCTGGTTTAAAGAAAATGCGTCGCTTTTTTATGTTTTTATTTTGTGACTGATCGATTTATAAAATCATCAAGATATAATTCAGTTCCTTTTATCATAATTAATCCGAAGCTTTTGTTTTCATTATTATTGAACATTGTCTGTGTTCTTATAATCTTTCTATGTAAACTAAAATTACCCTATTTGCAATATATGAAAAAAAGAGAGTGTTGTTATTAAATTACACCCTTCCTCAATGTCGTGCAATATTATCAAAACTTAAATAAAACATGTGCGCTACCCAACGGTCGAGTTAAGGCACTACTAGATTTAACTTTAATATCATTCTAATTTCAAATAAACAAGATATTAAGAAAATTCAGGTGATGTTTTATTAATCCCTATACTATTTTTGTCGTCTCAAAAATAACAATAAATGTTTTTCAGTTAATCTATTTCCACCACCACCACACACAAACCAACCCCCGCCGCGTCATAAAGCAAATTCCGTAATATATTTGGGAGTAAGAAAACCATAAAAAAATCATTACGACATTCGAAGAAGGAATTTTGAATAAGTCACAAGTAACAATTTTCAGCAATATATAAAAACAAATCTTAAAATTGTTCGATAGAAGAAAAGTTTGCCCCCCCTATAAAAAATTAATAACATAAAAATATGAGGAAAAATTGGCCAGTTTTTTATTTCTTATTTTATATTGAAAGCAAATGTATTTCCATAAAATATGGAATATAGTCAGCGGGCGACCAAAACTACTAAGTCATAACTTGAATAAGCTGTAGCCACGAGATTTTTGACTGTCCAATCACAATACACGAATATTTCAAATAGGAAATTAAAAGCCCTTCTTTTTAGAAATACATGTGTAATTCGATTTTTACTGAACATTGCACGGTTTTTCTTCGTTTAAAATGTTGTTTAATAGCAAGTTTAAATTTCAAATTTATCAAAACCTTGTGACTATCTTCAACACGGAGGTGTGTTTTTTAGGATTAAGAATTTAAGATTGCTTAAGATTTTAAGTCGGGATATCTCGGGCTGCGTCGTAGAATGTCAACTGAATCGCGCGAGATCATTCCATTTAAAATCGTAAGATATCTTAAAAATCTTAATCTAATAAACGCACCTCTGGTATCTTTAAAATTTAAATAAATACATATATAATAAATTCTTTTTATTTCTCTTAGGTCATCTTATGTGCTTAAAGAAAAACATGTTGGAACAGACGGGGGAACTTTTCTGAAATAAAGAATTAATATGAGAGTTCAACTGAATTATCAATTCTATAAATTATTTCTTTAAGACAGCTTTAGAATCGAATTCATTCCAATTTCCAAATTTCGAGCACTTTGATATAGAAACATCCTGCTTTATTGGAGTTTCTCTTCGATGAGGTTTAAAAACAGTGCAAACTTAAACTGGGATGCTGGGATGGATTAAATAACTTAAAATATCAAATAAACATTGAAAAACCGAAATATTTCGCGGTCAAAACAGATGAATTTGAGAACCTTTCAATGTACCATCAAATTTTTAAAAAGATATTGTCGCACTCGTTGTCATTCGAATAGATATAGGAATTTGGCTAAGCTTTTTTGGCTGTGTATTTCAGTCTTACTAAGTGTCACTTAAAACAGAAGGGGTTAAATGCAATTCTAAGGGTCAAATTCACATCTGGCAAGTAGCCGCGGGGCATATTGACCTAACATACCTCCCGCTTTCGGACCTTTTTGTAAGAAGGTTACTGATATGTCCGCCTCGTTTTCTGTTCTGTAAAGTCATGCGTACAGAAATTACCCATTCAATCAGCCAAGGGTAAGATAAGTAAAACGTTCGTAACCCTTGGCTCGACAAGATGCAGATAGCAAAGCTAAGTCAGACTGAGTTGCATATTTCTGTAAAATTTTGTTATATTCTGCACAGTTGATCCACATAAGATGTTTAACGGAAAAATTTAACGAACGGACGCGTTAACGCACGACGAACTCATCCATAACTGACACCAGGCGATCACAAAAGCCCCGATTAACCTCAGAAGGCCTGGTTGTTTTTTGATATGGTACAGTTAACAAAATCGTGAAATTGACAAGATGAATGATATAGGAATGGTTTTGGAATGAATTTGAATGAGTTTGTGGAGCGAGTTTTGGGTGAATTTCATGGGAGGTAATCCAATATCGCAAATTTTGTTCAGGATGAACAAAATTAGCGATGTTAATTACCTCCCTTTAAGAAATTTGCATATTTGTTCTATAAATAGCTTCCTATTTCTTCAAGATCTAATCAGACGCTTACAATTTCAAATAATTAAGTGAAATCCTATTTTTTTCACCAGCTATTTTTATTTTGAACGAAGCTGTTGTTATATGTTTCTCAGCGAATTTGGAGCGTTTTTGAATGGTTTCAATGAGTGTACCACTGAGTGAGCGATTTACATTTTGATTGAGATGAATGTCAATTTCATGATGTAATTAACTGTAGGATTTTGGGCTGTTGGTATTTTTTTTAGAAAGATTCAAAATAGTAAACTTACATATGACAGGATCGCCCGACGGGAACCACATAGTATCATTAAGAATGCCGATCCATATTCCTGAAAGAACAAGAAAGTAATACGGCGCAATTAGCCCTGCATTCAGGATAACATAACATGACATGACATGAAATTACATGACTTGACATAGCAAACATTTTATTATAGACGTAAAGCATATCCGCTCACTGTCCAAATAAAGCAAATTAACAATACTAAGTACATATTTAAAAAGCAAAGATACAAGCTAGTGATCCAATTTTAAGTTTGATATGCGTTTTGTTGTGTCATCGCAAAACTGAATATGTGAATAAGAACAACAACAACAGCATCATCAACAGCAAAATCGGAATGAAATTGAATGAGTGGGGTGAGCGTGTTTGAATTATGTTTAAGGAAGTGGACCGGTTATGGTTTCGCAACGTTTTTAAGTTATGAACTTTAACAGTGGTAACCGACATTTCAGCTTATGATTTCATTTAGCATTTTTTACCAGTTTAGTGAACGGTTTTCGAACTAGTTCAAATGAGACCTTGACTTTTGACCTTCACGCCTCTAAACATCAGGTCACCTTTTTGAGTGATGGGCAACAATTGTATAAAGTTTTATGGTTCTTCGTCACTTCGTTGCTGAGTAAGAGTCCAGAAACGATAGATAACTACGGAAGTGCAGACGGACGGACAGGGGGAAGGACGGACGGAAAGAATAAGAGACACGGTGAAACCAATATACCCCTCTACTTCGTAGGTGGGAGGTTCAGAACTACAGATAGAGGGGTATCTTGGATAAAAGATCAAAGTACATGTGCTTCAATAATAGTAGTACAAACCCTATGTTGTTGATACTCATTGGAATCGTCTCATCAAGACAATTCAAATGAGTATCCACAACATAGAGTTTTATTGAGAAATAGGGATTTTAGACTGGCTATACATTTAATAACATCGTGAAATAGACCAGATGAATGATTTTGGAATGATTTTAGGATTGAAATTGAATGAGTGCGAGGAGCGAGTTTTGAGTGAAGTTAATGGGAGGTAATCCTATATCGCAAATTGTGTTCAGGATGAACAAAAATAGCGATATTGATTACCTCCCTTTAATAAAAAAAACCCATTAAAGTTTTATACATAGCTTCCTATTTCACCATGAAATTATGAGACGCTAACAACTTGAATTATGTCAAATCGCGATTTTTCTCAATCAAAATTTATTTTGAATGACGTTTGTTATTCTATATTTTTCAATGGGCTTGGGCGTTTTTGAATGGTTTGAGTGAGTGTTTGAAATGAGTGAAAGGAGCGCTGAGTGAGCGATTTAGAATGGTTTTGATTGAGGTGAATGTCAATTTCATTACTGTACACTCTCATTTCTATATCTCTGACTACTGTCAATGTACTTATGAGGTCTAGCAGGGCTTTTTATAATGAATACATACCTCTATTAGATCCCGGCTGCATATTCAAGTCATTCCTGGCATAACCCTTCAAGAATTCATTCTCGTCCATGTTGTCAATTTGAACTAAAAAGCCACCCTCCGCGGAGCAAAAATCCTGAAAAATCGTTAACAGGGTTATTCTTCCATTAGCGTATATTTTCTGTCCCTTGGCTTTACCATCAATTTTTAAAGTTAATATTGTGGTAAAATATTATCATTATGATCAAATTATGAACTACATCTTATTTATGCAACGTTTAGATGTGAAAATGTACGCCGGGTTGTTTAAAAGTATTCATTTTGATCATTACAAAACAGGCCGCATCCCTTATGTGCTTGTCCCTTTATTCAATAAGCATTTTGTATTTTCGAATTGTCTCTAATACTGGATCCAAATCAAATCTATTTTTCATTAAATAGAATGGGAAATAATTGTTCATTTTGCGAATATTATCTGTTTAAGTCTTGTTTTTTCGTAACTCGAGAAAACCAGTAGGCCGACCTCGTCTTTGAAAACAATGTCACCACCGTAACACAGAATTAATAATCGATGTTTTTCAATGATATCAGACTTTATCAGTGGTATTCTATGTGACGTCACACAATGCGTCAAAGGTTATCTTTCCTGTCAACCTAAATGGTGGACAGAAATTTGATTGGCCTCTTACTTAGACAAAAACAACACAATTTTAGGGTAAGTTATAGGCCGTATGTTTATTTCATGTCATAACCATAACCTAGTTTTTTTTTCCAGAATTTTTCTAAAATATATGAAAATCTCTTTTCCACCCTATAGATATTGGTGGAAAGATGTAAAAACTACATGTTTACTTGCTAAAAGACATATTATCTGGCCGCTCATATATCATTTTGAAATTAAAAACGTCAATTCCGTAACATTCACTAACGTAACGCTTAACATTGTTACGGTTAAGACACGATCGTTACGGTATTGACATACAGTTGATAGAACCTTCAGATTTGCAATTAAACAATATTTGTTAAATACACAAAGGCACATTATAAGATTATTCTTTTCATTAACATCTTTAAGGAATAATCATGCACATGTTTCTAAGTTTTGTTTCTTGTAAATACGCATACAAAAAATTAAATTAAAGGATGAACTTGTATTATAATCATATAATATTAAGTATAATGAATCCCATTCTACTCTCTGTTTAATGAATTAAATGGAAATTTGAATGATTAAGAGGTGAAATGGAATGTTTCGTTTAAGCGAGGTCTGTTCTGTTAAATACTTAAGAGTTCCTTCTATTGTTGAGTGAAAGATCCGCTGACATAAAAAGTAAGTGCAGTAGTAATACACGTTGCTGTTATTGATAGGGTGGAGTTTTCTACATATTCCTTGGATGATTTCGCCTGATACTCTGTCTATTTGCGTGAGCGAAACTGGAAAATCACCAACGATCGACGAATTCCGCCAATTAGCATGAAGGTTTAAGTGTTTTCTGCAGACATGTATACTACACAGACCTGTGGTGTAGAGGTTAAGACATCCGCCTCTGATACAAGAGAACCCAAGTTCAGAGTACGAGAATGTATAATTTCTGCCTCACATTTTCTATTATATTTTCTGTTACAATCACATATAGAATTTTTTCAGACAGAGGGTGTATTGGGGTTTATCAATTTTCTTGCAATTTTGAAGACATATTTTTTCATATATTGAGTATACTTTTGATATATAAGATAACAACAACAAAGGTGGCTTTGCTGATGCAGGGTGCCTTTGTGGTAAATTTGTCAACGTTGTTTTTTCCCTTTTGATCACAGCTTCGAAACTAGGCTTAATCGGAAAATTTTGCTGGTGTCTAAAAATTAGGAAATATCTTTTCTTCAAGGTTTGAAAAAAAGGGAGTGTATATTTCACTTTTAAAAAAAATCAGAAGAAAGTGGTCGTGTTGTAATCCAACAAAAATATATTCCTTAAATGTGAACTTGTAATAGCGAGGAAGAAAATAATGAGCAGAAAGCAACTCAGAGACTTGAACTCGTAGATGTGTGACAGTGATATCCTACCCGACAGAGCTTTTCTTTATTGATCTCGCTCGCTGGTTAAATTGCGTATTCAAAAATATGTTATTAACGGTTTGTGTAATTAGAACTCGGAGTTTTTACGATTTACGGAATATGCACAGAGTCTCAGGCGAAATTAGCCAAATTATGCCTATATGCTAATCAAATGTAAGGAAATTTTATAATTCTAATTCATATCACGACAAATTTCGTGTGTTATGGCGATTATTGCGTATCACTAGCGCTTAGGCGGCGATTCGCTTAAAATATCCATATGCAAGTCAGCATTACTAACTCATAGTGCAGAAGGGATTCATCTCAACAGCATTCGACACTAAGCTTTGATTATGAAGCCGTGGTTGTTTCCTGACTAGGTAGCACAATATTTGTATTGTTTTGGTAACCAAGCATCGCATTCATAACTAAACTCGGCTGTTGTAATTATCTGTCTTTCCTATGGACACCAAAATACTTTATTCTGATCTGTTTGGAAGGTTCTAAATCAAACTCTCTTGGATTTTCTGTCTTTGTTTGAAAAGTAATCAACATTAAATTAAGGAGAAAGAACTATTTTACATCTATAAGCATACGCAGATTTTATAGCTATAGTGTTTCATAACCGTAATATGCTAGAAAAAGAAAATGCGAAATCGGCACATATATTAAAATGATCCTGTTAGTATATAGTCTCTGATTAGCATAATCAGTGCATTGCAAAACTCTCCAAAACATTGTGAATAATACATAAACGTTTAAGGTGTCATTGCCGTAACTTTTCGTCAGTACTTTGCATGATAATATACCTTTTCCGTTGATAATTTTAAAAAAAATGAATGCAAGTTAACGTATGCAAGTTCACAAGTATGCACGTACAAACACGTGTAAGGCGACACGTTATGACTTCAGTTAGACGTTAGAGCTTTTGACGTCAAAATCTACTTACGCACTGGAGATCTTAGTCAAGATTCTAGTTTCGGTGTACTAGCTGGTACTGTTTCAAATTTTGTTTCCCGAGTTCTATAAACAACGTAACCATGCCCCGCGTTCAGGGTGTCGAAACAGTTCAAACTACCCTGCATTCAGAATGGCAAAACAGTGCGAACAGTTTTATAATTACTCCCTGCTTTGCAAAGCGGGTATAATTGGAAAACAGTTTGCACTGATTTGTCATCCCGAACGCATGGCTGCCCCCCCCCCTCTTTTAGCAGACACACGCATTGCTTAATACGTGTTACAGTTAATAACATCGTGAAATTGACATTCATCTCAATCAAAACCATTATATATCGCTCACTTAGCGCTCCATTCATTCATTTCAAGCACTCACTCAACCAATTGAAATATATAGAATTACAAACGTCATTCAAAATAGATTTTGATTGAGAAAAATCGCGATTTTACTGACATAATTCATATAGTTAGTGTCGCATAGGTTCTTGAAGATATTGGAATCCATGTAAAAACTTGAATATATTTTTTATTGAAGGGAGGTAATCAACATCGCAAATTTTGTTCATCGTGAACAAAATTTACGATATGAAGTACCTCCCATTAAAATCACTCAAAACTCGCTCCACACACTCACTCAATTTCATTCCTAAATCATTACCAAATCATTCTTCTTTAATGCTTTTCGGTGGTTTATCGAGAAATAACGGTTGATTATCACTTGATAATCCCTCCACAAAAGCAGTGAAATTATCAAAAACTTATACCCTGCTTTTGTGCATTTCATCCTATCTGACGTCATCTATGCGGGCGAAAAAAGTGACGTCACAATGAACGTTGCATGGTAATCACGTGCAAAATGACGCGCTTTACGAAAATATGTCATAGAAATTTTACATTTTGTCTCATTTTTGCATTAAAGAACTAAAATAATCCTTTTTTTCCGTGTAAGATCGATTTATATTTAATTTCGTGAACAACAAAAGCTATATTGTAACTCTCGTGAAAATATAGCTTTTGTTGTTCACTCAATGAAATATAAATCGATCTTACGCTGAAACAAACGATTATCCTCTATATCTTGTCAATTTCACGATGTTGTTTACTGTAAATTACTTACCCTTGATTCATTATAAGTCGCTAGCACCTCATTAAAAAGATAGCAACTGTCCGTGTTTTCACTTAGTATCCATATACTGTTGTTAGGACACGCTGTAATTAAACGAATATGATATAAACATACTCACATACAGTGAAATTGACAATGTAAATGATTTTGGAATTTATTTCAAAATGAAATCGAATGGTGGGGTGGGCGATTTTTTTTTTAATTTATGGGGTGTGAAATTATATTGATAATCTCGTTAAGTGAACCCTTTCCTGTTTTACAAAATTTTGGACCTGTCCAAATTCAAAGGTTTTGCAGACGAAAATTTAAAGAGGATTTAATTTGAAAAATAACCATTCAGTAGGGTAGAAAATAGTGTGGAAAAAGAAGAAATTGCTTGTCAGAAGCAATTTCTTCTTTTTTCACAATGTTTTCTCAATCATAAAATCACAGTCACGTAAAAAGCAGGAATTAAACAGCAAAGGGTTGAAGAAGTAGTTCACACTGAGCACTTCGTGCTCAAAGGACAAAAATATCAGCGAAAGTATAATATTGTCCATACATGATTATTATAATTTGATAAAAATGATGCAATCTTATACTACGTCTTGTAATGAAATTCATATGCCGAAATGATTTCTTTAGACGATATGAAAAAATCTTCAAGCTTAGTGTCGAAAGTACCACTAGAAGCCGAAATATCTATAAAAATTACCAAGAATTGCCACACTAACGTCCGAAGCATTTTCCATATTACAGAAAAGTTCAAGCAATTTTGCGAATGTCAATTTACCTGCACAGTTCTGGGCGCCCGTCCATCCACCGGAAGTACACGTGATCTGACTTCCGCCAAACGGAGGTATAAAGTCGTCACAACATACCAGCGTCGACGTTGCGTTCTCTAGGGCAGCCGTTGTAGAATTACTATCCAACTCGTAAAAACCGTTTTGAACTCTGGGTGTTATGCCACAGTTAGCTTTGGGTATGAAAAAAATATATATATATGTGACCCGTCACGCGAAAAGGGACAATCTGTAGTGCAATGCATGCAGTGTCAATCTAGGTTAGACTGCGCGATTTGCGCAGACTGACCAGGGTCTTTACTTTTCGCAAATAACAATTTCTATTAATAGAAAATGATTATTCTGCCTTCCTGTAGATTATTTCCGAATTCTAGATGACCTGCGCTTGATCCCATCCGTTTTTCAATTTTTTTTTTTTTTTTTTTTTTTTTTTGGGGGGGGGGGGGGTCCGAGCTTGTCCTATTTTGCGTGACGCGTCAAACATACATATTATAAAACTCCTCATCAGTCTAAGTCTTTCGAAAATACAACGAAAAACCAGTTGAATAATCTGACAACAAATATATTATACTGCATATTTATTGTCCGTTACTTTAAACCTGATCGGAAGAAGAATTACCACGACTTATTATGCCGAATGTACTTTTTCGGTAAAACCTTTATGAAAACTAAATGTAGTCAACTCTACCAAGATATCCACCTTCAACCCGATTGATCACACATTCAATGTAGTAAAGTTAAGAATATCGTGTTATTGCGCGGTAAATGATAAAGGAAAGAATTCGATAAGGGGTTGAATGAGCGGGTGAGGCGACTTTTAATATTTCGTCCAATGCAATAAGCGATATTTTGTCCCCCTTTGTAATGAATTATATACTTTTGTGTATGAGTTTCTTGGCGGACAAATTACATACACACCAGACTATTAGAATATGGAAAGATCTTATTATTTTGAATGTAATGTAGTTCGTTTTGAACAGTTTAAGAATATTTTGAGGATTTTGAATGCCACGAATGATGTGCAGAATGATTAATAAAGATTTTGATCGAAATCACGGTATATTTCACAATGTATTGTTGTTAACTGTATAATATTGTTTATCTAAAATGACCTGGCACTCATTAACTTCCGTTAACGCTCGAGTATTCCCGCATTGTTACCCAATTTCATTCACCGTTTTAGTTATTATTTCACATCCTCTTCAAAAGGTCGCGGTAGCACAGTGGTTACAGACGCCTTCCCGTACACCGATAAGTTGTTGGATCGAGTTCAATTCCTGACAGAGACACATGTTATAATTATTGTGATTATCGTTAACATATTGATTTTTTTCGTTTTTTTAATTACATTTCTTATTATTATTTTGTATCTTGTTTGGGTTTTTTTGTCAGTTACGATCAATATATTTTATTCTGACATCATTCAATTATGTGTGTTTGCACCAACCAAGATTATTGTATTCTGATCGAGAGTAAGATTTTTTTCATACCTCAATGAAAAAAATAATAAGTTGTTAGTAAGCTTGTACTAAAAGGTAGTCACGATAAAGATCTCATGTGCTCCATGATATTGAATTAAAAGATAGAGATAAGAGTTAAACAGGAATTCGATTAACGTGTTCAAACCCTCTATGTGTTTTTAATTTCATACAATCATTTTTTATTTTTAAAGTGCCTCTTCATCTCTTAAAGAAAGATCTAGGTACTTTTCAAAATTTATATTTTTTTCAGTAATTACCAATTATTAATGGACAGGACTTTACAATACTGAGTAGTCAAATTGAAGCTGACGGAAAGGCTGTGCCGAATACAAATAGTCTTAGGCAACACTGTTCAAAATATCATAAGTATCAAAATCGGTACTCAATTAAGTGTTCCCCAAAAAAGAAATAGAAATATTTATGGTCATAGTCCGGCTTGAACTCGTGGCCTCTCGGTTATGGGAACGCAGCCTAACCACCACCGCTAAATTTCCGTTTGTACTTTGAATTGTGATACATATTTTTCCATCTTAACTTTGCGAGTATAAGTCTATATTAAGAAACAATTTACCGACTATCAATAGGGGTCAAAAGGAATATTTAATGAGTGTCAGGTCATTGTAGATGAATAATACTTACTGATGCAAGTGGCCATTGGCGTGGAGTAGTTTCCATCAGTCATACAAACAATCGTGGTAGCCTCCGAGGAGGGAGCAAAACCGTGGTCACATACTAGTCTCGCTAGACTTCCGGCTGTTGTCATGCCGCCCATTGCCATAAACATCCCATTAGCCGTGGTTGGTAAGGCGCAGGCTGGAAACAACAATTTCAGATTATTTCTTTTATGCTGTCAGCCCCATTTGAGTATGTGCTTATTTCCGTTTATTTATTGTCTCTTGCGTAGCACATGCCCATATGAGCGACGCCCCCAGAAGACAATTGTTACGGTGGATAGTGTAAGGATACATGACGAAACTACTGAAATTCGCCATGGTTCTTTAACGTACTCAGTGTAAAGCACCGTCTCACGGGACCTCGGTTTAACGTCTCGTCCGAAAGACAATCAATTTGTCAGTGTGCCAACCCGGGGATCAAACCCACGCGATTGACCATCAATTGTTTTGAAGTCTGGTGACGCCCCATTTGTATAGAATACATTCCGGTGTATATTCAACGAAAGTCCACAATTATGCTAGAATATAACCTTTGGTTAAATGTACACCGGAATGAATTTTCAACCAATCAGGTATGTCGTTTCAATTGGACAAGATCAACGGTATTTAATTACTCCCTCTAATTATTCTACGTACTTTGCGTTTAGTGTGTCTTACACGGACCAACAAAACGCTTTAAATTCAACATAGGTGTAACCAGGATTTTGAAATTCATACGCAATCAAAAGGAAACCAACATAGAATATGTAGGATCAAGGAGAAATGTGGACTGTAACAAAATATAAATTTCCTCCGTCCGCTTCCCTTTTCTATGATTTGAACGTTGGTGAATAATCAAAACATCGTAACTACAGCTTGAATAAGCTGTAGTTTCGATGTTATGACCATTCATTCATAAACGACAGTTTTCGAAAGAGGGTTTATTTTTGTACATGCCTGATGTGCATTATGGTAGACAAACGCCAGACAAAATGATAAACACCAGCCAATAAAATCGTAGATTGATTACATCGATTTGAATACATTTTTTGATCGCTTAAAATATTCCGAAATTTTTTTTTAATGTTTTCGGGGCGGTTTTGAGTGTTTTGATTGCGTCACTAGAATGAATAAATGGAGCGCGTAGTGAGTGAATTGGAATGGTTTTGACTGGTTCGAGTATTTGAAAGAGTCAAAAGAATGAATTAAATGAAGCGCATAGTGAGTGTATTGGATTGGTTTTGACCAATGTAGGAGTGTCATTTTCAATATGTTACTAACTGTACCTTTAAGTTGACACGTTGCCGAAGGAGTACTCCACCCCTGCGCGTCATCGTTACACGTTATAGTCACGGTAGCATTAACCGTGTACCGATCACAACAAACTATATCTGCCGTCGCTCCTTCGGTCGTAGAATTACCATTTAAAACATACCAGCCGTTGGGTGTAGATGGAACCGGACCACACTGTCCTAATAATAGATTAGCTTGTGAGAGACATTTGCAACAATTTTATATTTGCGTGAAGCCAAAGTCTGGACATTCCAAAGGTGCAGTTGGAAACAGGCATATCGGTCTTAATACACTTTGGGACAATGTTTTATCAGCAAAGCGTATAGCAAAGACTCTGGACAGACTGTGCGTACGCACAGGCTGGCCAGAGGCTTTGCTTTAGGGCATATATGAAATTGTTGGAAATGTCACGCACAGGCTCAAATGGTTTTATTTTAGTTATGTGTACTGTGAGTTGGATTTGGCCACGAGCTTGAAATTCGGTATGTATCATTAATCTGCGGAGCATTCGATTGTATGCTATATTGAATTAAAAGAGGATTAACTCAAACATAATGTCTACTTGATAATATCATTAATACGCAAGTGCGTACTGTGCGAAATTGTTAGGCTGTACTTGGCACGCCATTTGGTGTCGACGTGTAAATAAACTACTCAACTTTTGCTTAAAACCGAAATAATGTTTTTCTTTTGCCTCTGATCATAATTATAAAATTTTGAACACTTGTTCCCCATCTTCTATTTATCGTTAGCTTGGCATAGAGTCGAGGTGTCGTTGTCACCATGACGTCGTGAGCGTGTTTGTTGACGTAATATTTGATTTCGTATAAAGTGAATTTGTAAAGTTTATCCTTGGCAAAACCTCTGAGTTATTATTGAAGGTATCTTTTTGAAACTAGGTGTGTGATTATCACCTCATAAACTATTCAGCCCTTCAAAAGAGGACAACATCGGAAGCACTTTTGTTAGAACCATGTCCCTTTTTAGTAAGATAGTTTTGCATAATTGAGCTACCGTAACCGAGCATGTGCACGAGGTGCTTTCGTTGAAATAAAGATGCAATTCTGTAGACGAATAATAAAAGGTTGAAATTGGTTTATTTAGAATGAGATTTCTCATGAAAAAACATAGCCTTCCAATTTGATCCCAAGCAAACTTTGAGTAGACTAGTTTAATTCTTAGTTTTCAGGAAAGATATCTGCAGAGATTATGAACTTCTAAAAGTGGAGCCCATTTTTTTTCTCAAAAGCCTGCAGGCAATTCTTGCAGCCTGAACGCTGAGTAGTGTCTCCTATTTCAGCTAATATATAACATGATTTATTTGATCCGATCTTTATCTCTATGGAAAATTGTTTCAATAGTGATAATTGGGGTATTTTATCAATTTACTAAAAAAAAATTACGTCAATACCATCCTTAATTTATTCTGATAAAATGTGCATGATCGAGAAAAAAATATCACGGTTTTATCAATCTAAATAATAGGGGTCAAGTAAAGTACAATAAAATCGGTCTATACATGTATATGTGTATTTGTTGTCCCATTTTTGAGATAATACTCATTCTAAAGCACGGGCAACCAGTGTTTTTCCGTTCTTAAAAATGAGCATTAAATCGTAAGAATAGTTAAGCCAGTTTATAACCTTTGTTAGTAATTGAAAAACGTAAAAAGATATTGCGTCAAATACTCAAAAATAAATTTACAAGTGGGGTTTATTATTCGATTAACCAAAATATTACATTACCCAATTTGATCACGATGTTCGCAATAATTTTCCCGGCATCCAATTGAAAACAGAACCGATGCACCACTAACGATCTCGGAATGTTCATCAATTTTGATCCCTGAGTGTGTTTTTATCCTTTGTTTTTTTATAAGTTATGCCAATACTTTGAGATCGATTTGTTTGTTTGAATGGGTTTTACGCCGCTTTCAACAATTTCGCAGTTACATCGCGGCGGTCGGAGCACCTAACAATGGATTCCTGGTATTTCTTTCACCTGTACTACCATTACACCCTTTCCTAGCCTCCGATTGCTATCTCACTTAGATTTACGATTATCTACCCATTGGTAAGAGACCAACGTCGGAAAGAATATTTGCCGCCACCGGGGATCGAACCCACGACTTCGAGAGTGGAAATCTTATGCTTAACCAACTGCGCTATGGTGGCGGCCTTTTGAGATCGAATCCAATAGTACAAGGTTTTTGTTTTACACGGTAAGCCGTCCCGCGTTGGAAGGAGATGACGTCATTAATCAGAACCTTTCAAATGAGTTATCTGCACTGCGTTCAAGATGAAAAAATAGCGCATACTAACTTATGCATTCAGCTTGAGGCATTGACCAGTTTCCATCCGATTCACATGATATACACGTGTCAGTTCCATTACGTGTATAACCCGAGTCACATAATAGTACAGCAAAGTCGCCAACATCTGAATTTCCTTCTGCTTCGTAAGAACCATTGTTGACAGGGGGAGTCTCACCGCAGTCTAGATAAATGATACATGACAGAACTACTAAAAGAGCCTTGACCAAGCAATTTAGAATGGTTTTGCTCGAAGTAAATATCAATTTCACGATTATTCTAAATGTGATTAACTACTTAAAAATATTTCCACAAAAAGTAAAGTTGATCGTATGAATTAATAAATAGATTAATAAAAGATAAGGCAATTAGTATCTTATTTTCTAGTTATCGGGTCAATTGAAAGAAGACAAAAGGCCGGTAGAGATAATCGAAATAAAAAGCCCCAGATATATTAGTCACAATAAGAATAAAGATAGAAAAAAGAAAATTCTTTTTTTCTCGCCTATCGAATTCATTCAAAATAAAATTTCACTAAACTTCTTCTCAAAGAATTCTTCCAAAAATAAAAGTTTCTTAAGTATTCCTGTAGAAACTAGCATTGGTGAGTACAAGAAAACATTTATACATAAATTATTTTTTTGGAAAAGACTATGAATTGGGATTTGGTTAAGAAGAAAATGTTTAAGAAATAGCATTGTTTTACACTTTCAAGAAATTGGCCAAAAAGCGCATGAAGGAACTTAAGACAAGAAGCCCATGAGATACCGCTTAACTGGCTTTTTGAAAAGCCTATGTCAATGTCTATGTTTCACATAAGTGTATCCATTAGTAAAAGAGGAGTTTTGTTGACAAGGTCCCTTTTTCTATGACGCTGTATAAAATCACCAAACCACATTTATATGCATATGCTCACATGATGTAGAACACAAAGTGGAAATTTCATTAACTTCCATGCATAAATGAAGGTGTTAACTAAATTTTCTTTTAATCCCTTTTCCCATGACGCTTGGCAATCAGGCCCTCCTTCAAAAGGAGCCATCCAATTGATATTACAATCATGACAACCGTGGACCTAAGAGCGTAAACGAGGATTCTTTAAACAAACTTTTGTCAAAATTTTGTCTCTAGAGCGTTAAGAAGCAAAAGTTAATGGACGGACGTGCGGACAGACATGCGGTCAGACAGACAACCAGACGGACGGAAGTTAGACGGACAACTGGAATCGCCTTCGGTTAGTAGAGCTGAAAATAATAATATTGATGGAATCTTTACTTCAGACATATGGCTCGGCTCTCCAGAGAACCAGAAAAAAGAAAAATAAACGTATAAATAATACTTTTAATTTGGCACGTTTGTGACGGCGTACTCCAGCCCTGCAGGGTATCTTCACAAATTATTGAAACAGTCGTATTTAACATAAAACCATCACAACACACTAGAAACGCTGTCGATCCTTCTGTTGTCATATTGTTTGTTAGAACGAAGAACCCATCTGGTGTATGAGGCACGGGACCACAGTCTCCTGGTAAAAAGGAAACATTTCTTTAAATAGAGAACATTGAATTAGAGGTCATGATATACCGAAAACAGAAATAACGGTTTCTGTTAGATTTTATTTTTCCGTTTAGATAAAGTCGGCTATTTTATGAACACAAATGAGATAATCTTTTGATAAAATGAAACGAACTTTTGCAATATAAAGATAAGGTCTTGAAATGCTGGATTATTTACATAGTACGCATTTAATAAAATGACGTCACCACACGATCTTATAAATATACAAATATCCGTGTGATAACATCCCATGTGATATTTTTTATGATATCACAAGGATATATATTAAGAACAATAACATAATGCGGATATTTTTAGAAACTTGCATTTCTGTTAGAAAAATCGACAAAAACAAGGCAAATAGAGGTTATAAGATAAATATGATACGTACTTAGTTAATTGTACGAGAAAAAATCTAACTTGGTTGTTGGAATTGACAATTGTCGAGGTTCTGCAATTCCCCAAACCTCGTTACATATTTTTTTCATACAAAGCACTTAGTACGTATTGTATACACAGGTAACCAACACGGATAGGGATAGTGTAATTTTACCTAAAATTAACCACAAAAAATTAATATACTATTTTTTTTTTCATCAAAATGTATAATAGAGACAAGGTCCCGAACTACCCTCTTTTATGCAGAAAATCTGGTCGGTCGAGATCGCGCAACGCAACTTTACACCTATAAACCCAGGTTAAATACGATGCCCTACTTAAATCACTGATTGCATTCTATAGAAAACATTTTTTTCTGTGACTCACGATCTAATTCTTTTCAGAAACGCCAACAATTCAATTCATATTTACTCATCAATTTGGGAAGGTGAAGAAAACATTTCTGCAGCGGCCATTTTTGTTTATAAGCTCTCGACCAATCAGATAGCCTGTTACAACTAAACACCGAGTCAAGTCACCAAATGTCTCCTTATTTACACTGTTACACTGTTACACTGTCTACAGTCCTGAATAATGTGACGGGTTTTTTTGTGGTTCAGTATATGTATATGTTCTCACTTTATTAAAATCTAAGTGCTTTTACTGTCTGTGTGTCTTCACGGACCAATTTATCACTTAAAACACAACATTAGCGATAAAATCATGCCATGATTTTATCGCTTTGAATGGGTAGTCGTTCGTTTTGAACTATTTCGAAGCGTTTTTTTTTTTGAAAATCTAATAAATTGATTTTTTGAATGATTTAATGGAGCGCTGAAAGGAAGATTCGAAATAGTTTTAATTAAAGTTAATTTCACGATGCTACAGTAACTTACTTATACAGGTGACATTGTTTGTAGTCCAGTTACCATCGGTACCACATGATATACACACGTCTGTTGTGTTGGGAGTGTAATGATCGTTACAAACGAGGGTGCCAATAGCACCAACGAGTGAGTTACCATTTGTTGTATAATTACCATTGTCCACAACCGGTGTTTCCCCACAGTCTAAAATAGAAAAAATACGTATGTAAAGGATGTAACAAGAGTGCCATCGTCACAAAATACGCCGCCACTTTGCTGCTGTTTCACAAAAATAATTGTAGACACTACTTATTTTGACAGAACCAAATTGAAAATGACCAAGTTTCATTTAAATCAAGACAAAAGGTTTGGAGGAGTTGCCTTCACAAGGCTGCAATTTCAATAAGCCCCAGGCACTAAGTTTTAAGGGGGCATAATTCAGGGAAATAAATGAGCCTTAAAATCCTTGATCCATGTACATCTACTAATTATGGTGATGACATTGACCAAGTATCATTTAAATAAAGACAAAAAGTTTGGAGGAGTTGCCTTCACAAGGCTGCAATTTCAATAAGCCCTAGCTACCAAGTTTTAAGGGAGCATAATTAAGGGTAAAATTAATGAACCATAAAATCCTTACTTTATGCTCATCTACCAATTTCAGTTATAACATCCACCAAGTTTTATTTAGATCCAGCCAGAAACTTAAAAAGAGTTGCATTCACAAGACTGCAATTTCAATAAGCCCCAGAGACTAAATTTTAAGGGGGCATAACTGAGGCAATAAGCCCCAGAGACTAAGTTATTAAGGGGCATAACTCAGGCAAAAATCAACGAACCATAAAATCCTTCCTTCATGCACATCTACCTATTGAGGTGATAACATTGACCAAGTTTCAAGAAGATCCAGCCAGAAACTTAGGAGGAGTTGCGTTGACAAGAAAAATGGACCAAGAGACAAAGTTTTTAAGGGGCATAACTCAGGCAAAAATCAACGAACCGTAAAATCATTCCTTCATGCACATCTACCAATTGAGGTGATAACATTGACCAAGTTTCAAGAAGATCCAGCCAGAAACCTAGGAGGAGTTGCGTTGACAAGAAAAGTGGACCCAGAGACTAAGTTATCAAGGGGCATAACTCAGGCAAAAATCAACGAACCGTAAAATCATTCCTTCATGCACATCTACCAATTGAGGTGATTACATTGACCAAGTTTCAAGAAGATCCAGCCAGAAACTTAGGAGGAGTTGCGTTGACAAGAAAATTGGACCCAGAGACTAAGTTATCAAGGGGCATAACTCAGGCAAAAATCAACGAACCGTAAAATCATTCCTTCATGCACATCTACCAATTGAGGTGATAACATTGGCCAAGTTTCAAGAAGATCCAGCCAGAAGTTTAGGAGGAGTTGCGTTGACTAGAAAAGTGGACGGACGTATGGACGGATGGATGGACGGACGGACGGACGGATGGACGGATGGACGGACGGATGGACGGACGGACAGACGGAGAAGATGACGCCAATATACGTCCGCCTCCGGCGGCGTATAAAAACATTTGAAAAGATCCATTTGCACGTTAACCCATGTGGAAGTTTAGAACTTCTTTGTAAACATTTTCGCATTGTTTTTTTTCTTTCCCAGTGCTGTGCTGTGGATTATATTCAGGGAGATTAGTGGCGGAAGGGGGGTAAGAACTTAGATTAAATCTAAATTCCTTCTAAAACGTATTCATGTGATATAGTATAATTTAATGATCATGCCTTTATCTCTTATAAAGATGAGTGCCGTTTTGATTTCGTAGATTAAAGTATAACTGCAATGGCCTTATAATGATTTGGATGTTGTATTGAAGCCATGTGCTATGGTAATTGCTGTTTATACTTTAAAACGAAATCAAAATGACATTTAGCCTTAAAAAAGCAATCATTGGCATCTAATAAAACCAAATTAATATTAAATGTTCGTATTAACATTCTAATGTAATAAAGCACAACATCACACACTTAATCTTTTTTTAGTTTGCCCTATTTTGCGTTCATAATGTCTCGATATCGAGGTTACCTTGCCTAAATTCTAAACAATTCATTTAAATATTTCAATTTTAACCGATAAAATAGAAATATCACGTATTGGACGGATGACTGAAATTTTCATTTGTCCACATGGTCGGCAGAGCTTTCCAAAAACTATCGCATTTTTCATGGATTCAAAGAGATATGGCTTTCGTCATGCCGTGCAATTTCAAACAACTCATACTTATGTTGACATTCAAAACAATTAATACCTTAAATTACGGTTGACATTCAAAGTATTGATTGAAAAATAAGTCAATAAAAACACTCATATATTTCAGTGACAGCATGAAGTCTTTCTCGACAGAGTCGTGTTTGATACCTATAGGTCACGAAAATTTCAATTACATTTTCTAAAAAGTATCAACTAGTGTGTTTCATCGACCACCATTGACTGCTGTATAAATATAGACCTGAAACTTAATTAAAGCCCCGGTCTGCGTTTAGAGTAAAAAATCGCTCTTTCTTAAATATTCTTTGCATATTTTTATCTTGATTTACTCTTATGAAAAAAAAGAGTTACATAAAAGTACAAAGCAATCCCCAAACGGCGGATTTTTCTTGAAACGCATAATCTGCCGTATAAAGTAAAATATGTAAATTAGAATTTAATCACGTGAAATACGCCAACGTGCAGGAGCAGTATTCAAATTGGAGTCCGAAATGTTGTGGGTCATAAATATTCATCAAGTTGGACCTATATTTAAATCATCGCGTCATAATCATTTGCATTACCTAATATGGAATGACTAATTCAAGCTTATTTTTGAGAATAAAAGTCTAATTTTTGTGTACATTGTCGTCTAAGAACATTTTCTTGCGTTTCGGAAAAGTTCACGAACACAGACGGGGGCTGAAAGAATTTGCTAACTACCATCGTTTTCGTGTATTTTTGTGCAGAGACCGGCGACACTAAATGCACCCGCTTATTTAAATAATTTTGGAATGATTGGGTAATTGAATTTGGTGAGTACAAGGAGAGAGTGTAAAATGAAATAAATAGCAGGTAATAGCAGATATCGTGAAATTCTCCCAATCGGATGTATTACCCCCCCCCCCCCTTTAAGATCTACATATGTTTTGTTTAAGTTACACTTCATGGACCAAGAGGACGCTTTTAAATCCAAATCAGCTAATACAATATCGGAATGGTTCTATCTATAAGAATGAAATTGATCTCGTTTAAAACGATTCCGATGATGTTACCCTAGCACGATACCTTTTGGCTGGCAAGTGATGTTTGGAATAGTAAGAAATTCATTGCAGACAATCTGTACAAACCTTTTGGTTTGTATGTTATGTTCGGAACAATAACAGTTTCATTACAGACAATCTGTACAAACCTTTTGGCTGACATGTTATGTTCGGTATCATAACAGTTTCATTACAGACAATCTGTACAGACCTTTTGGCTGGCATGTTATGTTTGTAATCGTAACAGTTTCATTACAGACAATCTATACAAACCTTTTGGCTGGCATGTTATGTTTGGAATCGTAACAGTTTCATTACAGACAATCTGTACAAACCTTTTGGCTGGCATGTTATGTTCGGTATCGTAACAGTTTCATTACAGACAATCTGTACTGTCTGGTTTGTCATAAACCCTTCAAAACAACATAGTGTGGCAACTGCACCGATCGTTGTGAAATTAGTTGCCAGCTTGAAGAATCCATTCGGTGTTGGTGGAAGTATTGGGCCACAATCGACTGAAATGTTAAACGATCACCAGAGCGTTATGAGAAAAATTCACGTATTTACATTCTTAAGACAAAAATTCCGCAACTGAACTAAGTTGAAAATTTAGCAACGAAGGCAGGGGTCGAACCAACGCAAAAAACGAATTATAGAAATTGACAGTTTACAAGAGGAAAGCGCTATCCACTGAACCAAATAAGATCTTTTTCTGACGCATGTGTCAGACATTGCAAATAAAGTAGAGGGTATCTTGACCAAATTCCCCTGAAGTGCAATCATTTATAAATGACGATTAACCTATTTTCGCACAAATTAAGTCCCTTTTTATTTGTAACATGAACGGTACAATGGCCTATCTCTTGACAGTCCACAACTTACTTACAATACAGTTATTAACTGTAAGTATCATGATTAAATGATTAAATAAATAAATGATTAAAAATTGTTGATGATTATGATAATGATGATGAAAAAAGTAATTATAATCAAAAAATAATAATATAAAATATCATTATAATATAATATAATGATAATAAAAAGAAGAAGAATACCTATGCATTCGGCTTCTGGCGTTGTCCAGTTTCCATCAGTACCGCATACAATGCATGTGTGGGTTGAATCGGCCGTGTAATTGTGATCGCACTTTAGGACCGCAATGGACCCCACACGGTTATTCGGTTTTGACATGTAAGCCCCGTTATCAACGCTTGGAGGGGTCCCACAGTCTGAAACACGGTTCAATTTACATGACCACCGTTTAGGGTGACAAAAGTGTGCTAAATGTTTGCAAATTTTACCTCACTTTGAATGCAAGTGCATGTGCAAAGCGGGTATGATTTGCAAACATTTCGCACCGTAGGTAATGAAAAAAAGAGATCTTTTTGTAAAAGAACCCCAAAAAACTGCCAAGTCGCCTGATGTTTCCTTATGTATCATTTTTCACAATATATAATAACTTAATCTTGATATTGGCTATTTGGAAAATAGGGATTTATTCATTTTTGAATGAAAAATGAAATAAATGAAAAAGTTCTTCAAGTAATAAAATGTAACTTAATGTAATTTGCTGTTTATTTATGTAATATAGTTTCCCTTGTTCAAAAACTGCCATTGATGATGTTAACCTACGAAAAACCAAATATTGAAATTTGGTATCAAAACCATATGCAAAACAATATGTAAATTAATCCGGTATCATAAACCTCGTGTCAATAATACGGTATGAAAATTCATCGTTCGTTGCTTATTTTCGAGAAGCTATCTTAATAAAAAAAAAATTTTTTTTTGTTGTGCTGGATTATCGCCTAATCTTAATACTTTCCGGTAGGTAATCGAGAACAAACGGTAGGCTTTCACTGCTTAAGACGATGCATCGCCCCAGAAAAAATACCAAAGAGGTATGGGTACGTCCGTATTCCGACTTATTTGACGCTAACTAAGCGGTCCTTTATAAACAAAGACTACAAGACGTTGCTTAGTAATCACGCGAGAGACTTCTTCTCACTTGACTCACTAAAGCATGAATGATAAAGAATACATTTTATTTTTCGTGTAAGATCGAGAATATCTTTCATTTCGTGAAAACAAATCCAATATTTACATATTTTCTTTGTTCGCCGGCACACTGAAACAAACAATTATCCTGTGTGTGAAAATGACCAGACACCACACAGACTTTCACCTTTGAGGACGCAGTTAGTCGCATTACTCCATCCATCACGCCGACAGATGATACCAACAAGACCATTGCTCGTGTACCCATCAAAGCAGTTCAGGGTGGCTGTTGCCGCCAAACCCGTTTCTAATGTATCTAGAGTGTAAAATCCTCCTGTTACCATTGGTGGCGGACCACAATCTGAAAACAGCAGTCACTTGTAAACACAGCTTATAACATCATCAAATTGACAAAATGAATAATTTTAGAATGAATTCGAAATGAAATTGAATGAGTGAGAAGAGCAAGCTTTGAATGAGGTTAATGGAGGTTATACAATATCGCTTATTTCGTAGAAAACGACGAAATATTCGATTCTTTTATTATATCCCTATACAAAATCTACATTTTGATTGTTTGCCTTCATGAGTCCACCAGACGTATATGAAACAACGAAATGGTAATAAAATCGAAATATTTTTTTATCGATTTGAATGAATATTGATTGTTTTGACCGATTTCGAAGTACTTTTGAACAATTTCGGAGCGTTTTTGAATTGTGTGAGTGAATAGGTAGAATTAGCTGAGCGCTAAGTGTGTAATAATAATTTAGGAATTACCCCCTTTTGATTTTCTCCTTTTGGAAACTCGCTTGTTTCCGACACATTGAGTCTCATTCCGAAATCATTCAATATCACTTTTATAGTCAATTTCGCGATATTATCAAGTGCAGTTGAAAAGGTCAGCTACAAACAGTTCAAAACAAGATTAACAGGTACTTAAAACACACAAGCGTTCAAGAGAGCATTTAGCACTTGCGAACGTAATCAAGCCATTTTCTGCTTTCCTACCCGGAACGCTGTGCTTTCTTGGGGCGCTTGCGATGGTCGGCTTCACAAGTGAATAGCAAAGCGAACAACAATGGCGGAAAATTTGACCGTTATCGATTTTCACGAAAATCTCGTGATCTTCGTTGTGTTTGGGCATTTAATCATCTTGAGGACGGGATCTATTTTAAACAAACTTTTTACTCCATTTTATAAATCAAGATCAACAATGTTTTCTGGTGGTGTTAGAGGGATGAAGTTTTCAATCGAGTCGCTTTTGTTGCCAAGCAACCGGTCAATTTTGGAAAGCGCTTGTGGTGCGTTGAAAAAACAGCCCTGCGTTTGTAACCCGCAAATAAATATTGGACTCCGTCGGGATTCGAGCCCGGGACCTTTGTGTCACAAGGCGAGTGCTCTACCACGTCGCTATAAAAGCTAGCTTGTACGGCAAGGCAGTACAAACACCCCTTATACACAACCCGGCTATACGTTCAGGATCGTAAAACAGTGCAAACATTTTTCCAATTTAACCCCGCTTTGCACGCGCACTTGCGTGCAAAGCGGGGTAAAATTGGAAAACCGTTTTCACCGTTTTGTGATCCTGAACACAGGGCTGTTACCTGCAAGTGCTTTCGTATGCTGAACGAAGGGCTGGTTGGTTATGTTGAGCTTTTACAGTTAAGAATGTAGTGAAGATGGCAAGGTGAATGTTTTTAAATGATTGTGGAATTAAATTAAACTAGCCGGGTTTTGATTTAAATCAATGGGAGGAAATACATCATCGTTCATTGCGTCCATTTCGTACATAACTTTCAAAATATGCATAATAAGTCCTATAATTATTTTCTATATATTCAAGAGCTAATCAAACGCATCCATGTTAAAACAAGTCGGTGAAATCGGTGAAGGTCATGTAATTTCAATTCTAGCTCTAAATAGAAATAAAAAGTTCATTGACTTAGGATGTCAATTTATTCAAATATCTAAATATATGAACATGTTTACTTTCTTTTAAATACTAGTAACACGATTGCTTCCTCTTGGAATAGTGTCATTGTAATTCTTTTTAAAAAAAAATAGGAAAATAGCCCTCATTAACGTGCTGAATAATTGTAGTGGAAAGATGGTATGTGCATATTAAAAAACGTTACAATGTTTTCCAAACGCTTTAAACGACAAAATAACTTCGACATGTTAATTTGTCTTGTGGGTTTTTCTCAAAATGTGTCGAAAAGAAGTGCATTTTATTACATGTTGAAAACAAAATATTTCTTAAAGATAATATATCATCATCTTTATTTCCTTATATAGAACTCCGTTTCTTTTGCAACTCTTTTCTTGTTTTGGGGAAATTCTCTGGTAAAATTCGAATACCTGTTTACAAATAATTCACATTTGTAAGCATATGTTTTGCAAGATACGTGTATATCACTACTTACCGAAATTGTCTATGCATTCGCCTTTAAAACAAACCTGAAAGATATAAACGAGTTTCAATTGTGTGCTTCATAAACAACTTTTGCATTTCAACCCTTAGTAAAACTCGACCGAGTTTTAAACACACAATAACCCTTCATACTATTTACGGAAAGTGTATAATGGTGTGCCACTCCTCAATCTTTCACTTTTTCTCATAGTATTTATCTGTCAATCGCTATCCGTCTGTTATTTATCATTTACCAAAACATTGTAACTACTATTAGCAATAAAACAAAATGCTACATAATTGTTAAACCATTTGGAGATGATTTCACACAGGGACCTACCCTGCGTTCCAGATGATGGATGAAACGTTAGCGAAGCGCTTTCGAAATGATACCCCGCTTTGCACGTATGTGCACGTGCAAAGCGGGGTTTCATCTCAAAGCGCCCGCAAAACGCCTTATATCCTGAAGACAGGGCAGGTCTCTTCATCATGTTTGTGACATTTTGACTGAAAAATCGAAACCCTACATTTTTGATGATGATACTATTCTTTCATTTGCTAGTAACTTATTTGATTTTAGATAATTATTTCCTGCTGGCGGATTGAAGAAACCAGTTTACCTGATCGGCTCCACAAGTTGTTCCACTGTACACCCGAGTTCTACTTGAACACGCGCCATTCACGAAACAAAATATCCCTGGGCCGCATATACCATCGGTTGGAATGGGCTTATTTGGAATTGAGAAAAGAAAAGACATCTTTAAAAAGATTAAAGGATAAACAACGACAACAATATTAATAAGTTCAATCGCTCGTTCATTTGGAGCCGCGGCAATAGCGCAGTAGGTAGCGCGCCGGACTTCGAATCCAGGAGTCTTTACTCGCACGGGTTCGATCCCCGGCCGCGGCACTTATCGTAAACCTCTGTGGAATAGCAACTGGAGGCTAGGAAAGGGATGTGGTGGTAGTACTGGTGTGAGAAATACCAGGAATCCATCGTTAGGTGCTCAAGTCGTCGCGATATAACTGAAAAATTGTTGAAAGCGACGTAAAACCCTAATTCAAATCAAATCAAATCGTTCATTTGGTGAACATGGTGAACACAGAGAGCAATATGAAAGTCATAGATTAAGTTGTTTGCTAAATAAAAGACTACACTGACGTATCGATCTAAAATTCAAAACAATCATTTTTGTTTTTTTAATTTCTTAAGTGCAAAAAGACTACGAAATATGATTGACTTTTGGGTACACTCTGAGAGACACCAAGGCATAAATGTTTAAGGTAGTGGACCCGTAATAGTTCCGCAACATTTCGGACCACATATTCTTTCACAATATTAACCGAGGTTTCTTAATGAAAAAGGAGAACAGTGGTACCTATTTTTTTTAAAATACAACCATTCTTGTAGAGCTATCCTCCCAACAAGATATTCTTTAAACATTTGCCCTTTACCAATGACCTTCTTCTTGGAGCTACCCGAAGATTCCTTTTAAATAGTACATCTTTTCGTGATGAAGAAAAAGGTGTGCAAAATTATCATAAAATTCACCTATAAATGTATGAGCTTAGATCAGGACAAGCTAAATTTTAACAATTGACCTTGACCTTGACCGTGACACCATATAATCTCACCAAATTAGTTGTTTCATTTATTTGTTCGCAAGGTATACTATCAAGTCCGAAAGCAAGTTGGCACTGATGGTCTTCGTTGATAAGAGTACCGGCGAGTGGTCTGTTATGGGCCATTTCAAAAAGGTCCTCTTCCGTGATGTTACCTTGTATAAGGCAATTGATACTCCTACAACCAGAAAAGGAAATATTCAGTTAACAACATCGAGAAATTGACAAGGTGAATGATTTTGGAATGATTTAGGAATGAAATTGAATGAGTGTTTGGGGCGAATTTGTAGTGAATTTAATGGGAAGTAATCGTATATCGGAAATTCATGATGAACAAAATTAGCGATGTTGATTACCTCTATTTAACAAAAGACAATAAAATCAATTTCAAGATGTAACTAACTGTCACTTGTTAGCGACATTTAGGAAGAGGACTCGTAATAATTCCACAACGTTTCGGGTGTATTTCTTTGAAACAGTGTTAACCGAGGTTTCCTTATGATTCATAAGGAAACCTCGGTCAACATTGTGAAAGATCGTGAGTTCTGAATTTTCGCGGAACTATTAAGGTTCCACTACGTTAGATATTTTGTTATATCTAGTCGAGGATGGGAGAATTTATCATGACGAGGTTTTACCGTGTTACATGGTGCAAACAATTTCTTTCAGTCGAGACCAAAATTGGTATTTCAAAAAGACATTTTTATTTTATTCTATTTATCATATAATCATTTTCAAGAGCTAAGATTTTATGAAACCTTTTAGATCAAATGAAATCAGGTGAACGTGGTTCTGGTTAAGGTAGTAGACCCGTAAAAGTTCTCTAAAGTGTCGGAGGTTATAAAACTTTAACATCGTTAACCAAGGTTTCCTAATGATTTTCATAAGGAAACCTCGGTCAACATTGTTAGATATCATGAGATCCGAAATGTTGAGGAACTATAACGGTTTCACTACCTTAAGCTTACAAGTATGCATTTTTGTCTATAAATAGACTGCCTCATATCATTTTATGTCAAGCGATATAAGCCAGATCAATAAAGCTTCGTTGCAGATCAATACTGTGTGGTTAAATTTTTAGTTTTATACCTTCATGAAATCAATCAATGTTCTCTTCATCTCTTAGCCCAATAAGAAATAATTGACGTGCTCACTTACTCATTATTGAATTCTTCAATGGAAATCCTAAGTCTGTCTTGTGCGCAGTCCGAGAACACATACGTGCTGGGAAAATCTGCCTCATTTGTCGGAATTTCCACGAAAAGGCCGTCCGCGTTGAAATCGTTGTCTGTACATGGTACTATCGTAACATCAATTCTGTTTAAACAAGAGGACCATGAGGGTCTGTGACGCTCTAGCGACACCACGAAAAGCAATTGAACTAATGGAAGATCTGGTACAAAACATAAAAATGTATGATGAGCTATTAAAGATTTATTTCATTTGATTCTCATTAGGCCTCTACCTTTATTTTTTTTATTGATTGACCCATATTAAAAGATAAACAATAATTATGTTGCAACTATCAGTATAGGTAAATATGAAGACAGTCTGATGAAAAAAGTGGACTCTTTGAAACGTTCATGTGCAAATTTTAAATCATTTATTCATGAGACATTATTTCTGTATCACTTGACTTATCAGACCTATTATCATTAAGACAGCATCGTTACGATAAAAGTTAAAAATATCGTGAAACTGATAACCACTGCTATCAAAACCATTCAATATCACTCACTCAGCGCTCCATTTATCATTCAAAACAAGCACTCAAATCGATCAAAAAGCTCCGAAATCATTAAAAGCATTCCCAAATCACTCAAATCGATCAACATTTACTTAAATTGATCAAATTATTTTTCGATTTTTTTTTGCTTTGTTTTGATTTTAAAGTGTCTGATTGATCCACCAAGACTCTTAAACAGAAACTAATGTATGTTTTATTAAAGGGAGGTACTAAATATAGCTAATTTTATTCATCATTAACAAAATTAGCAATATAGGATTACCTCCCTTTAATATCACTCAAAACACACTCCACACACTCGTTCAATTTCATTCCAAATTCATTCATGTTATCAATTTTACGAAGTTCCTATTTGTATAAATGTACCCTTGGCAGATAAGACGACAATGGGATTGAAATCGATTCCTATAGAGTTTTAACGACAAGTTTTTGTTTAGTTATCTCTTAGCTTATAAAATGAGCCCTTTTCCAGATCAGAATGTTATCAAAAATTACTGTTTTTAGAATTGTACATGTCCAATCGTTCTAAACAATCTGGCTCTTAAATGTTAACAAGGATATTTATTCAAGTTTTGCTACATCCCTTTTTTGTGCCAGACTTTTTAATCGAACCTCCTTAAAATGGAACATTTCTTATGATGATACTATTATTCTGAGCAGTCTTGAAGACAATCGGAAACTCTGGACTCTCATTAGGCCCTTTCCCACTGGTAGTTTACTTGACAATGACAATGACAATGGCATATATTTTAATTGCTTTAAGGCCATCGGCCCATTCAAAACATATGAGCAATTACAAATAACAATCATTTGTGTACAGTGTGTTATTGATACATCTTATACTATTTCATTACTAATAATGACGTGTCCTGCGTGTCCGTAAAACTGGGATACGTATTTTCCTTCTGATTAAGAATGGAAATTGCTTATATTATAATTTTCTCAAACTATCAGTAAATCTTCCTATTGTCACAATACTCGTTGTTTTTTTTTAAACTGTTGTTCAGAGTTTAAAAAACCATACTGTCCGAATCCTTTGAACTTGATTAATTTTTGGAATTATATAAAAGAAATCAATTATGTATCCTCTGCTAATGCTAATAAGTAAGTTTTTTTGATGTTCAGAGGCATATACAAGATATGACGAAACTTATAAGAACCATTTTCGAAAGGAACGACGCAGGCTGATCTTAGCCCACCATATATTCTTTCTATTACTAGGGGGATAACATTAAGCTAAACTGGATGAAATGTCCCCAAATTAGTAATTTGTTTGAAAAAATCATACCTCGGCAAGATAAAAAATACATAGTGAAAGAAACATCCTTACGCTGTGACAATTATAAGGGCAACTAATCTTTGCATCCCATCGTGGTCTTCATTTATTACAGCAGAATTCTCTTCGTCATTTCGGCATGTTGACTCAAAGAAAACGACAGCTGGAAAAAAAGGACAACAGGTGCTAATGCTCGTCTGCAGTTGCTTGAAAATGAAATAATAAATTTAAAACAGGGGCACAATTATTGCAAAAATATTTAAAGACTCGTCCCCTTGAATCTTGATCGCTCTTCTGATGGCGAACACAAGGTAGGCTATGTGAGTAAATATTATTTAAACGTTAGTTTATTTGAACCGAGATTAACCTTTATTAAATAATGCTTAAGTTTCTAGAAATAAAATTCCTTTTTATTGTTTTAACAAAGTTTACATTAAAAAACGTTCACGTATTGTTCCAATCAAAGCAATGCAAGACTTTCATAATGTATATAGTGGAATTTTAAAAAGTGTTTAATATATAAATGAATATTATCCTACATGTACATAACCTACCTCTTTGATCGAGAAAACTGTTGAACTGTACTGGTAATCTGTAAAAAGATGAAAAGAGACGTAGTCTTACATTTCCATAAATTTCATCAGTGCGTGACAGACAAACGTCGACAGTCGCACAGTGCATTAAGAATATTCTACTATTGGGAAAGAGGCTATGGGTCGGAAGCCGTTTTCCACGTGGGTTAACATAATGTCATATTAATGTCATATGAATATTGTACTAATGTGATAGAGGCCATGGGACCGTGGGTTAACATGATGGCATTAAGAATATTCTACTATTGTGATAAAGGTTTTGGATCCGTACCCGTTTAGCCCAATTATGATGTCAATATGAATATTCTACTAATGTGATAGAGGCTATAGGTTCAATCCTCGGACGTCTTTGTACAGTTAGTGACAACGTGAAATTGACATTAACCTCAATCAAAACCATTCTTAATCCGAGTTGCGTCATATGTTACCTTGTAAATCCAAGATTCATGTCTGCCTCACTGTCTGCCGCATCTACAACGGCAGCTAGCCCTCCGATACCATCCACTTGGCCATCCGTCGTTATATTTGTAAAATCAGTTGAATTATCCTGGAAGAAAAGATGACTTTTTTTAAACCCTAACTTTCATGAAATTTCGGCCGCCATAGCGCAGTTGGTAGCGCGTCGGACTGTCAATCTAGAGGTCCCGGGTTCGATCCCCGACGGCGGCACTCATTCTTTCCGACTATTAGTTGTTCACCAATAATCGTAGACCTATATGGGATAACAGCTGGAGGCTAGGAAAGGATGTGGTGGTTGTACTGGTGAGATAAATAACAGGGAGACATTGTTAGGCGCTCCAGTCTCCGCGATATAACTGAAAAATGTTGAAAGCGGCGTAAAGCTCCTATCAATTACTAGTAATGAATTTTATGAATTTATATATTTTTTTTAAAACAAATTGCCCATTTAGCTGATACTTTCAACCAGTATGGATTAAATTTCTCACAAATTGATTAAGTAGAAATCAAACCGTCTACGCTAAAATAAGACTGCAAGTTGGTGCAGGCTGATCAAAGTCTATAGTTTCTGTCAAAGTTTCATATGCAGCAGCAAAAATATTGTCAAAAACATAAGGGATACTTTATAAAACAAGAGGACCATGGTGGTCCTAGAACGCTCACCTGGGGCCAGTTTCATCAAAACATTTTACACATATTTTTGTCTTACTGATGACTTTCGATCCAGTATCAACAACAATCACTTTACATAGGTATTGATAGATTGGTGATACATGATTTTTGAACTAAATATGACGTAAGTCATAGGTAAGACAAAAATACGTCTTAAATGTTTTGATGAAACAGGCCCCTGGGTCTCTTTGGGACATCACATCAAGTAAATAGGTAGATGTCATAAAGGAGATAATTTCTAAATAAAACCAAGTTTCATAAAGTTTGGACCGAAATTGTGGCCACTTGATTTTTACCAAGAAAATATTCATAAGTTCCTTTTTTCCATGATATGGCATTGCTCCTTCCCATTTCCAACAGGGTTCGTCCTTGTGTCCTGGCATACATTTTGAAAAAAGTTTCATGAATATTGGATCATATTTTTGGCCTCTACATTGTTAACAAGAAAAGTGTCATTAAGGCCCCTATCCCTTGATATGGCACAGATTCCTCCCATTTTGATTAGGGTTCATCCTTGTGACCTTGCAAACATTCTGACAAAGTTTTTTATGATGATTGGTCCATATTTGTGGCCTCTAGAGCGAAGACTCTTAAATTATTGGTGTCTGACGACGGACGACGGACGATGGACATTCAATGATCACAAAAACTCACCTTGCATAATGTGCTCAGGTGAGCTAAAAAGATCCTGGTAACGGCACAATTAACAAGCATCGTGAAAACCATTCTGAATCGCTCATTCAGCGCTCTATTCATTTTTAAAACACACAGTCAAACCGTTCAAAAATGTTCCAAAATCACTTTAAAGACCAGATAAACAACCACATTCAAAAATAAAAATTGTTAGAAAATATCAACGAATTCACTGCCTAATTTTAATCTGGAAGCGTCTGATTGGTTCGTGAATACATAGAAAACTATTTATAGAACATGTTTAAAGGGGAGTAATAATCGTCGCTAATTTTATTCATCTTGAACAAAATCGGCGATAAAATATTACCTCCCTTTAATTTCATTTAAAACTCGTTCATCCCACATGTTCAATTTCATTCAGAGACCATTCCTAAATCATTCACCTTATCAATTTCTAAATGTTTTTAACTGTAATAATCATTATCGCACGGGGTAAAGCCATTTGCTTGAAATTTAAGTGGTATACATTGTCTGAAAATTTGAAATAAAATATGATACAAAAAAAGTCTTTGTACTTTAGTTGTTAAGCAGCGCTCTTCCAAGACGATCCATTATATTTTTTTCTGCTAATTCGAATTTTGAAGCATCACATTGGCATATTCAGACTAGCAAAATATTTATTGAAAAGATTATTGGGGAACCCTAAGGGATTCTACGAATCGTTGAGAAACACAAAATCAAAGGAAAAAATAAACTTTACATATGAAAGTTTGATAACAAAACTCAGTGCAATACTGCATTTTGTCATCGAATTATGATATGCCCTTAAGATCTACTAAGCCAATAGAAACGCATTAAAGAAATGCGTTTGTTTTTTTTTTTTCAAGTGTATTGACCGAAGCTCCAACAGAAGCAAATTTCGTAAAAGTATTTCCTAAAATTACTACTTTTAGGCCCGAGGTTATTTCCTATTTACGGATAAGTTCGAGCGATGTTCCGACTGAAAAAGGATGTGATTGAAATTCGTTCGATATCCTTTTACCTATTAATTGGTAGAAAATTGCTATATTTTATTGACCTCTCTTTAATTTTTCTGCTTATGTGTCTGCGCGGACTAAACAGACGCTTTAAAAAAATACCAGTCAATTAAATAAATCGGGGAATTATTTGAATAATTTTTAAAGCGTTTTCGAAGAGACTTTAGTGATCAGAATGAGTGTTTCCAATGCACCGAATGGGGCCTTGAGCGAGTAATTTAGAATGGTTTTTATTGAGATAAATAGCAATTTTATAGGTTGTTAATATAGTGGATCCGTAATAGTTTCGCAACGTCTCGGAAGTAATAAACTTTAACAGTGTTAACCAAGGTTTCGTAATGATTTTCATTAGGAAACCTCGGTCAACACTGTGAAAGTTCATGACTACTTTAAACTGTATCTTACCGTTTGAATAATGATATCCCGGAGGAACACTCGAAGGCAGATGTCTTCTGGCAGACAGGAAAAGATCAGATCAACCTAGACAACAAGAGAGTTAACTGATGTCACCAAAAATGGAAACAAAGTACACATGCATGTTTTATAGACTCGCCAAGGATTGAAGTATCGGTCAAATATTTAAACAAGATTCCAAAGAGTGCCTGTATCGCTCCACTCGCCCCAGTCTTGCATTAAAAAAAACTAACTTTGACTGAAAAGGACACTTTCTAAAACATTTTAATGATAATTTAATGATAATTTAGGTAGACCATTCTAAACACATTTTCAGGCACAATTTAAGTAAAGGATCATTTATTGAACATTCATACAAAGATTCAATGAATTAAGTCCAATTGATTCAGAGGAGTTTCTTTTTTTTTGATATCTCAAAGTAAAACATAGACTAGCCTTGCTACGCCGACATTTACTGGCAAATAAAATCTTTTGAAAAATGTTAGTAAAGGTTCACCTAAGGAATGTTCTTGCAAAGTTTCTTGAAATCTACAGCAATGAGTGTGGAGGGAGTTTTTTAAAAAAATTAAAGTGAATTTAGTTCCGCCCTGCCACCCACGGTCGCGGGCCAATCAAAATTTTCTAAACAGTTTAAGTAAAGAGCATCCTGGGAACATTCCTGCATACTTTCATTGAAATTGGCCCACGTTTTGAAAGGAGATTTTAACATGTAAAATAAGCCCCTTCCACGCCTACATTTTGTTGTCACTTAATATTCTAAACAATAAAGGTAAAGGGTCAACAAGGAACATTCGGGCCAAGTTGCATTTAAATCGGCATTTAAAATATTTAGGAGGAGATTTTTTTAAAAGTTTTATTCGTGGGGGAAATAAGCCTCGCGCTTCTACGCTCATATTTGGGTGGTCAATCAAATTTTCTTTAACAATATAAGACAAGGCTAACATAAGAAACATGTCTACCAAGTTTGTTAAAAATCCGCCCATTGGTTTAGGAGGAGATGCTATAAGAAAAAAGTTTAGGTATGCATGCACGGACGGACGCACGTACGACAGACACATCGCCATGATAAAAGATCGCTGGCCTTTAGCCAGTGGGGCAAAAAATGAAATTGTTCCAGTCAAGCTTGAAATCGCACTTTGTTTAAAATCGTGTTTGTGTAAAAAAATAAATAAATAAGATCTATATTGATGTACCAAATAACTCAATTGAAAAGAAAAGTGTCACCCGAAACATTCAGAGTAATCCGAACATGTGTCTTAAAATTTGAATGTTATCTGGTCGAGGTTGGGAGAATTCATCATGACGTGGTTTTTCCGAGTCATTATGATATCTGGCAGTCTAGACCAGAAAACATGGTTATTTTTAAGACGCGACCGTATTAATATCCTTATCATGCAATCATTTTTCTGTGACTTAATTTCTATGAACCTTTAAAACCAAAGAAACTCTGGTGCAGGTTATTCTGGTTATGATCATAAATTTGTAATTTATTTCTTTAAGTATTCCATCGAATATCATTTCGTATTATGAGACAGGTGATATCGGGTCAACACAGACTTCACCGAATCTAAATTTTAAAACCTGGTCCAAACGATCGAAACTTCGAAATAATATTCTTTGTCATGAACATTCTCTCCGACCATTTGTTTACCACCAATTGGTTGACAATAGTAGAATTTTGTGGGATAGCAGCACAAGGCTAGGAAAGGGTGTACATGTAACTGTTCTACTGAGAAATACCAGATTCGATTGTTATGTGCTCCAGCCGCCGCGATATGGCAGATAGAATGTTACAAACGACGTTAAACCCCATACAAAAAACAGTTTGTTGTCATGAAAAGAGTTATCTTACTTGGATTATTGTTCGCTCCAAAAGCAAGCGTAATTAAGTGAGAAAAATCATACCCTACCTCACCAATTAGTGCTTCATAGTGTTCTTTGAGGTCCGCAGTGGCCAAGGTAGCATTTTGACTGTTTCGCCCAAGAAAACTGAAAAAAATGTAGTCTTAAAACAGCCCATACGAACAAAAAGTCGAGAAAATGACAAATACAGTCAGACTGGGTGTAGGCTTTGGTGATGGCGGCTCGACAAACTTTAAGCTTTGTCATTCTCAGATCATACGAATATGTAAGAATGCACATTATACCTTGGCTTATTTGACCCGAATCTGATCTCTTTGGTAAACAATGCTAAAATACCAGTTACTGACATATTTTATCAATTATCAACATTTATATATACTTCAAAAGAAAGTGTGCACTTTTGAATTTTGAATATATCTGAAATTACACAAGCTATCGCCATGAAACGTCGTATGACTACCCCCAAGATTATGTGCAAACGATATTTGAAAACAAAAAAATGCGCCACGAGCAAACATATTCTGCTTATTTGAGTTATTTGATTTTGCATATTTTGCATGTGCATCGGGCGTTAGAAGAATAATTGGTTCTAAAAATGCATTCAAATGAATATTTGCAGATTTCCTTAGCATTAAATCACATCTTCAATACAGTTATGCATGATGCTACAGCGTGGTTTGACAACCAATAAACGTCGTTGAACAAAATCGAACCTTTACAGATTTAGAACGTTATTAAAATTTATTTAGCATTCATGTTCCAATAAAAGTCGAGGCTATCATTTTGTAAAGCCTTTAATAAGCAAATCGAGATGTCAAAGTAAGCCATAGCACCCTTCAACGACAAGTTACTGGCCTTATAAGGTAGCAATGTCTCACGTTGACGTACACATATAACGTCTGCATAAAAATTAAAACTTTTGCTCAGAAATGGCTTAGAATGGCTTCTAAAACATATAATGCAACATCAACACATAGCTCTTACCAAAGAAAAAGTTGTAAGGAGGTCAAATCTCAACGATTCAAGTTCTGCCTGTGCGTATGCAGCATGCGATACATTATCCAAAACTGATTTGACTTTTAATTTCAAAAGGTCTTGGCTAAAGTATGGTATCAAATTAACTCCATGATTTTCCTCCAACTTTGTAAAAATCAAGAAAAATGCAAAAAGTGAAAGTGCACAGTTTCTTATGGAACTCAGTATATATTACACTCAATACCGTTTATTATTCATTCCTGTAAAAGCACCAGCAAATACCTGTAAGAATAATCAAGTTTTTATTCATCAAAATAGTAGGGGTCAAATTCGAGTCAATAAAACCGCGCTATATCAACATCATGAAATTGACTCTCATTCCGATCGAAACCATTCTAAATCGAGACCACCGCCATTTTGGATAAAATCAATGGTAATTAAGTACAGATAATTGTTATAGAGGCAAGCACCAATTCAACAACATTAAATATCCTTTTCACAATACTTAATGATATACAAAATCTTCTATGGCATTGAATGAACTTCGAGACAACTAGAATCAAACCAAAGAAATGGGTTACGTGAAATTAAAACTCATTCCACTAGAGATCATTCCAAATAGCTCAATCAGTGTTCATTTGTGGCTTTCCAAATACTCACCCCTGACGCATCTAATCAATGAAAACGAATCGAAATTATTCATATCATAGAAATATCATTCGTTTCCACTCATTTAGTCTAAGTTCGAATTCACTCCATAATCACACCTATTGTCATTTTCACCATATTTGTAAGTGTACACCATTTAAATAGCTCATATAGACGATGACAACAAAGTAGAGTGAGCAATTCTCCTAAAATATTAGAAACGAAACAGACCAGGAAGACAAATCAAATGACCCTTTTTGTGCAATCAATCACATCAAACAGCACATCCGTAGTACAACAAAGCAAAACCATTGAAAAGCACCTATCATTATTAAAGTATTTTGGAATTTTTTACCTTGGAGTAATGCAAAATTTGGTTGAGACACGAATGAGATTTTAGGAGAAATTCTTAATAGCTTTTGGCAAACGAACGGACGGACAGACGGACGCCTGACATAGCACGTTCACAATAGCTTACATTGAGCACTTCGTGAACAGGTGAGCTAAAATCACCGAACAAGTATTTAAAAATAGATTTCTTACATACTTCATAAAAGGAAGGAAACGCTATCTGGCGGACCAGAGGCCTTTTTGACTAAACATCTTACGATCATTTATTGCGTAATCAAAAAAATAAGTTGCATCTACAGTAGAAACTGATATTGAATTTTACCATGCATCATCTTTATGGACTAACGATTATTTTTTCCGTAAGAAGTTTAATAAGACGGGCCCCAGAGCACATAATGCTTAAGGCAAGCTATTGTTGTCGATTAATGTCGGGCGTTCGTTCATATCTTTTCCTACCAAGCTTTTCATTAGATTTCAACAAAAAATTAAAATGAAAATTCTATGGGCCAAGCGATTATAGAATACACCACAGAATTAGAATCCATGCAGAACAATGTTTGTCATACAGTTAATAACATGACGAAATTGACATTTGCCTCAATCAAAACCATTCTAAATCGCTCACTCAGCGCTCCATTCATTCATTCCAAACACTCACTCAAACCATTCAAAAACGCTCAAACCCATTGGAAAATATAGAATAACCAACGTCATATTCAAAATAAATTTTGAAACAAGAGGCCCAAGAGGGCCTATATCGCTCCACTGGCTTTAAAATCTTTAGACTTTCATTAAATAAAGCTTACTTTAAATAAATACATTAACACTCCAAAATCTTATAAGACCTATTTAGTAATGATTAAATGGTTCTGGTCCATATTGCACCAAAATACTCAATCACAATGAACCTGCAACCCTTGACCAATCTTATTAAAACATAAAGTTCAGAGGATGTCGTTCAAAGATTTCGGGGTCAAAATAGGCCCCACCTGACATGCCCATATTTATGGACCAATCAAAATTTTTTTGAATAATTTAAGTAAATAGTCACCCAAGAAACATTCTGGTAAATTTCATTGAAATTGGCTGAGTGGTTCCGGAGGAGATATCGTTCAAAGATTTTGGCCTCAATATAAGCCCCGCCCTGCCATGCCCAAATTTATAGGCTTATCAAAATTTAGCAAATATTTTTTGAAAAGAGACACTCAAGGAACATTCTGGTAAAGTTTCATTGAAATCAGCCAAGTGGTTCAGGAGAAAATGTTATTTGAAAATTTCGGGCTAAAAATATGTTCTGCCCTGCCACGACCATATTTTTAGTCCGATCAAAATTTCTTGAACAAATTAAGTAAAGGGTCACCCAAGGAAAATTCTGTTAAAGTTTCATTGAAATCGGCCTATTGGTTCAGGAGGAGATGTCGTTCAAAGATTTCAGGCTCAAAAAAGCCCCGCCCTGACACCCCATATATATGGACCAATCAAAATTTCTTGAACGATTAAAGTAAAGGGTCACCCAAGGAACATTCTGTTAAAGTTTCATTGAAATCGGCCCAGTGGTTCAGGAGGAGATGTCGTTCAAAGATTTCGGGCTCAAATTAAGCCCCGCCCTGACACGCCCATATTTATAGACCAATCAAAATTTCTTGAACAATTTAAATTAAGGGTCACCCAAGGAACATTCTGTTAAAGTTTTATTGAAATCGACCAAGTGGTTCAGGAGGAGATGTTGTTCAAAGATTTCGGGCTCAAAATAAGCCCCGCCCTGCCACGCCCATATTTATAGACCAATCAAAATTTCTTGAACAATTTAAGTTAAGGGTCACCCAAGGAACATTCTGTTAAAGTTTCATTGAAATCGGCCCAGTGGTTCAGGAGGAGATGTTGTTCAAAGATTTCGGGCTCAAAATAAGCCCCGCCCTGCCACGCCCATATTTATGGGCTAATCAAAATTTCTTGAACAAATTAAGTAAAGGGTCACCCAAGGAACATCCATGCCAAGTTTCATTGAAATCAGTCCAATGGTTTGGGAGGAGAAGATTTTTAAAGATTTCAAAGTGAAAAAATGCCACGCCCTGCCACGCCCATATTTGGGGGCCAATCAAAATTCTTTGAACAATTTAAGAAGGGGGCCACCCAAGGATCATTTCTACCAAGTTTCGTTAAAATCCGCCCATTGGTTTGGGAGGAGAAGATGTTTAAAGAAAAAGTTTACGCACGGACGCACGGACGCACGGACGGACGCACGCACGCACGGACGCACGACGGACACTCCACCATGACAATAGCTCGCTGGCCTTCGGCCAGTGGAGCTAAAAATCGCGATTTCACTGACATTATTCAAATTGTTAGCGTCTCATAGGTTCTTGAAGAATTAGGAAGGCATGTATATAACTTGAATGTATTTTTTATTAACGGGAGGTAATCAGTATCGCAAATTTTGTTAATCTTGAACAAAATTTACGATATAGGATTACCTCTCACCAAATTCACTCAAAACTCGCTCCACACACTCATTCAATTTCATTCCTAACTCATTCGCAAATCATCAATCTCAATTTCACGATGTTGTTTGCTTTAGCGAAAGGGTTAAATAAAATCCTAAAAGAATACCATCTTTCCAAACCGTAAGGCACCGAGTTTTCAACTTACAACTGCCATACAGTTGCATCCGCCACGATTGCTAATTCAACAATATTACATTCAGTCATAATGCTTCGTTTGGATCTTCTTCCATTATTTGGTCTTCTGTGGCCATTTTGATTAGTTTCTTGATGACGTCGTGTGTACGCTTCTTCACCTTGAAATAAGCCGAAACATTAAAAAAAAAAAAAAAAGATTCAGTCTGTGTTGAAGGTGCGACCAAATCTATAAAGTGACCATTTTTATAAAGCGACCGTTTTCAAAGTACCATTTTTTAAATAAGAATATCTAAATAAGAAGATATATTTGGTCTAAATATCATAATAAATGAATCCCATGTTGTTTAAACTCATTAGAATCGTGAGACGATTCGCAATAATATACATATTCAATCATAATTGTGTTTCTGATTTGTAAACAAAACATGTACAAACGGTCTGTTAATACTGTTATAGGTCCGCTTATAAGTTGCCCGTAATTGGCGGCTTAATACTTGTTTTAAAGTTCTTTCTTAAGATAAAACTAATCATTTCATCCATCAAAGATGCATAGGCTTTTCAACCAAAAACCCAATTACCCCAAAAATCATCCGGAAATACTACACTCACTCCAAACGCACTTTCGGGTTTAAAGAAAATCTCGAGCGACATTTCATATGCTACTTAGGCCTTAATTCACCAATAATGTAGGTATTTAACGGTTTCAATGAATCTAGTATGATCTTTCTAACCAACGCTGCTTTCACCATGGAACCGTTAGCGAAACCTTTTATTAAACGAACCCCACTTTGTATACTTTCTAACGTGCAGAGTAGGGTGCAAATTTTTAACGTTTTCAATCACTTTTGCACCATAAACGCAACTCTGTTTAATTTTGATATATAAAAAACAACATCTGGTTTGCCCCCGCTGGACCAAATTTATTACAATTCCATCCCCTTGCAATCAATATGTGTGACTCGACTCCCCTTTGAAACCAAAGGAATTATGTAGAAATTTTAGGGGGCAATTGTAATTTCTTCAAATTCAAGAATTTTAAAAGCTCATAAATTCATAACTAAAAGTGAAAAAATATCATTAGAATGATATAAAAGCCAACTAAGTTGGTCATAAATGTTGGCTAGTATTGATACATACCACCAAATTCCCAAACATTTCCTTCTATCTTTGCCTCTGTAAATCCAAAGGGCGTTACATCATTTCTTGTTGCAAAGTACTTATCACGTTCTCCGTATATTGGTCTTATTTTCCAACTATTTTCACCATTTTGCACCGAACCAACCTGAAGATAATTACATCAGAAATTGTATTTAGACTACTAATATTTAGAATGAAATGCATTTCTTCTTTCTTTGTTATCTCAAGGTTAAACCGATTTCATTGTAAGCACTTGGTCCAGTTACTTCAGAAAAAAAACAAGTCATCATAACTCGCATTTTCTCGGATGGTGTATTTTTTTCTTTTTGGATTGTAAGAGGAAGACAATGATGCAGTTATGTCGTCATAAAATACAACATTATAGGGCTTAAAAGCCGTAAGGCAATGACGTTATTCAGCACTGCTACGTTCGATGACGTAAAATCCGACAATACTTGGTAAGAAAATGTAATCATATCTTCTGACGTCGAACCGATTTAAAAAAAAAAACAAAAAAACACGAGGAGTCTACTATTATTTTTTTTCGAAAGCTTATCTAATATTTAAAGAACTTGATTGCTTTGGTTTCCAGTGAATCAAAAGATATCGGTAGACTCTATCAAAAACATTATTGCACAAAGTGAAATTCCAAGAGTTCCCTTTTCCTACGTCTTCTGACGAATAGTACTTATTTCTACAGACGATGATCCTTATGATACTGCAATCATCCTGTGAAAGTTTCAAGAATATCCGATCATATTTGTGGACTAAATAGCGCATCTTAGCTTACATCAAATGAAATTCCGTAAGGCCCGCTTTCCCTTGTTTTTTGACGGACCGTTAACATTCTTCAAAACGACGATCCCTGCGGCCCAACAATCATCCGCGAACTTAATAGTGTAAACGAGGCTTCACCAAGTGATACTTTTAAGAGGAATTTCATGAGACCCCTTTATCGTGTTGTCTAACGGATCGTCCCCATTATCAAAAGCTGCAAATCCTCAAGAAAATACAATCGTTCTTTGAACTTGCCAAGAGAATCCTTTAAAATCTATGGACTTTATAGCGTAAAAAAGACAAAAAAGTCATGGACGGACTCTTAAACAGACATAAATACAGTCGGAAGGACAGAACGTCGATCGGGAAACATTCCATAGCTAAAGCTCAATTTACCGTGGAGATAATGTAAAACTTACGATGGCGCACGTTTCAGTTGAAGCATCGCATTTTAATGTGACGAACTGCATGTTCCGTGCGTCTTTGTAGACCGCAAACTGGTGCTGAAATTCAATTAACACATTAAACTCTTTATTAAATGAGACGCCATAGTCATATGGGGAGGGCGATAAGATATAAACGTCACGGCACGTTTCTCGTTAAAAAAAGTCTTTTTTGAAACGACTTAAAAATTTATTCACCGAAGCTCAGGTCTTATATCATAGAGTATTATATATTATAAAGTAGTTATTCATATTCAAGGATTAACACATCCTTATTCAGAAACAAGAACGGGTGTGACCACATTGAATAATGGCTAAAGCCTTAAGGTAGTCCACTTCCTATGAAAAAAAATAATGCATAAATCCCGCTTTTTTTTGGATGATGTATTTTTTCTTCCAGGTTGATTGTTGAAGATAATGGCGTAGCAATTTCGTCATGGATTACATAATGCAGTTCTTAAAAGTGGTAAGTACCTATACATTGTTTGTTTTAATGGAATTTAACATCGCTTTCAACAACCTTTCAGTAATATCGGGGCGGCTGGAGCACCTAACAATGGATTCTTGGTATTTCTCACACCAGTACCGCCATTACATCCTCTCCTAGCCTCCAGCTGCTATCCCACATTGGTTTACGATTATCAAACCATGGGTAAAAATGAGAAAAGTTGGACAGGATGAGTGCTGCCGTCGGTGATAGAACACGGGACCTCTAGATTGACAGTGCGCTATGATGACCGCTTCGATTATTGATAGAAAAAAACGTGGAACTCATACTATTGGGCAGCAAGACTTGAAAGACCCCGAGCTCCTTTGGTCAATCTTTACAACATAATAGCTACTTGGTCTTCCATAAGCCCAATCAATGCTTTTGCTAACGTGAAGAAGTTTAGCAGATTACAGCTAGTAACATCGTGAAATTGACATTCACATCAATCAAAACCATTCTCAATCGTTCACTCAGAGATCCAATCATTCATTTCAAACACTGACTCAATACATTCAAAAGCGCTCAAACCCATTAAAAATAAAGAATAAACAACGTCATTCAAAACAAATTTTTGATTGAGAAAAATCACGATTTCACTTACATAATTCAAATTGTTGGCGTCTCATAGATTCTTGAAGAAATAGGAAGCCATGTATAAAACTTAAATGTATTTTTTATTAAAAGGAGGTTATCAATTACGCAAATTTTGTTCGTCCCGAACAAAATTTACGATATAGGATTACCTCCCATTAAATTCACTCAAAACTCGATCCACACACTCATTCAATTTCAACCTAAATCATTCCTGAATCATTTATCTTGTCAATTTCACGATGTTTTTAACTGTATCTTCTGCCATTTACAAGGCACACTAATCTAATAATTGCCAGACCTTAATGATTTCAACGATTTAAAGACTTTTTCTGAGATCAACCCAGTTTAATACGATATGGCATTTATCGCTTTTTTGCCTTAACAGATGAACAAATTGAATTTTTAATGCACCTTGAGTGGGTCATTTTGTTCCGATATAGCTTAAAAAATACACGTGTTGTTCGAGACTCATCTCATGTTTGGTTTAAACATATTTTATCCATATCAATATTTACAACAAACAAATACAATGCGACTACATAAGATTAAGAGATATGTTTAAGCACAAGAATCTCGCGCAATGGAACCGTTCGCACTTGCGGCTTATTGTTCGGAAAATATGGTACCTTTCCTAAGTCGTGCTGTGGTTTAACAAGCACCAAATCTCCAATGTGCATAAAGTCCGTGGGAGATTCGTCCTTTATAAGCTGAAGGTTGAATGTTCCGCCTGAGTATGTCACAGTATATTCTATGTTGTCCGGAAAGTTGAACTTTACTAGGCCTTTGAATGGTGTTGACTCGATCTTTGTCACTAACTCAATGTGAAATATCTCTGGAAAAAACAACAAAACAATTTACTGGTCAAATCAAAAAGGAAACACGCACATCCCAGAGAAGCTAAATAATCGTTATATGATATACTAGTACATAAATCATTGATTTATGACATAAACGCAGAAATGTATGCGCGTCTTTTTGCACGTTAATTAAGGCTTGAGGTTGAAAGTATCAACTTTACCGCTAAAGATGACGTTGAGTGAAATAAAGTCAAGGTAAGATTAAAAATTGGCGATTGTGAATTGCGTTTTATCTTATAACTATACAACTATCCGTATGATAACATGCTGTATGATATTTTTTATGACATCACATAGTTATTTTTAGAACATGATATAATGTGGTTATTTTTAGAAAGTTGCATTTCAGTTAGAAACACCGACGAAAACAAGACAAATATAGGTTATAAGATAAATATATTACATACTTAGTGTATTGTATGCAAAAATATCAAACTCGTTCGTGAGAATTGATAATTGTCTCGGCAGAGCCTCGACAATTTTCACTCTTCCAAACCTCGTTAGATATTTTTTTTCTAATAATACACTAAGAACGTATTATATATTTGTCACCAAATTATAATATACCTAAAAGCTTTCCATAGAAGGCTTGAAAAAATATTAAAGAAATTTTCCAAAAGTATTGACTGAGGTACCATTCAAGTCACAAAACCTTAAACTGCAATAAAGGTTTTAGACTTTTCCGACCTATGTATTTTTCATTTTTCAGAAGTCAGAGAAATACTCCGAATGAATCAATTTTACCAGCCTGCCAAGGCTCCCATCCATCCTGATCGGTGACTAAGCTATTGTAAAAATAGGAATAAGAAATTTGACAAGATGAATAATTTTGGAATGAAGTCGAAGAGTGAGTGGAGCGAGTTTTGAGTGAAATTAAAGGGAGGTTATCCTATGTATTGCTAATTTTGTTCTCTGTGAACGAAATTATCCATACTTATTACCTCCCTTTAATAAAACACACTTAGTTTTCTGTTGGTGAGTCTTCGTGGACGATCAGACAATTTAAAATCCACACCAGGCAAAAAAATCGTAGAATAATTTGATCGGTTTAGTGTAAATGTTGATCGAATGGTGATGATATTAGAATGATTTTGGAATGAAATTGAATGAATGCGAGGGGTGAGGTTTGAGTGAAATCAAAGGCATGTAATCCAATATCGTTAATTTGGATAAGGATGAACAAAGATAGCGATATTTATTACCTTCCTTTAGAAATTTATGCATACAAGTTCTTTAAAAAGTTTCCTATTTCTTCAAAAAACAATCAGACGCTTACAATGTCAAGTATGTCAGTTAAATCGCGAGTTATTTCCCGCTATATTCATTTTGAATGCAGTTGAAGTCTCATCTTAAACATTTCGAGCGTTTTTGAATAGTGAGTGCTTGGAATGAATGAACCGATCGCTGAGTGAGTGATATTGAATGGTTTAGATCGAAGTGAGTGTCAATTTTACGATATTTTAACTGTACAATGTACCTGTCTCAGCTGTGATGCACGACCTGGACATGAAATGAAGAAAAAATATCACACTTATTAAACACGTCCCTATCATGATTCTTTCTTATCACATTTGTCATACGTTTCTTTGAAATGTCCTGTCTGTGACTAAATGAAATTTAGAATACGAAACTTGATTGTCTTTTATATTTGTTGTAAAACATTTGCATATTTCCTCAGGAGAGGTATGTTATCTTTCTTATTTTGAATACAACAAACAATTTATTTAATTTCCTTATGTTACGCAAAGCGTCAATTTAAGTAAACAAATGTTACACAAAAGGGGGCCCCTTTGAACATTATTTCCCCTTCTGTCCGTCAAAGTAATGGAGGTCACTCAATCGGGAACCTTCGGCGATCCTACGGAATAGACCTCGGGAATAATAAGGGCGCAGCCATGAAAGCGCGTCTTTCGCACGTTGGTTTATATGACGTCACAAACATAAACGATTTCGCTAAGGATGACGTTGCATAAAATAAAATCAACGAAAGAATAATAATTGGAATATCATAATTTGATGACAAAACGCAGTGTCTTACTGCGTTTTGTCATTAAATAATAATATGCCCAAAAGATCTCGAAAGACGATCGGAAAGAATTAACAAAATGTTATTTTCTTCATGCGTATTAACCGAAGTACCACCAGGAGCCGAATTACCTAAAAATGACCCAAAATTACTACACTTACGTCCGAGGTACTTTTCAAGTTACGGAAAAGTTCGAGCGATGTACCGAATGGGAGGTCACTGACATTGAGGCAGGATTCAAACTTGTAACAAAATGATATATTTTCAAGCTACATTTAACATCATCGTGAAATTGACACGGTGAAATTTAGAATGATTTTGGGATGAAGTTGAAAGAGTGTGTGGAGCGAGTTTTGAGTGAAACTAGAGGTAAGTAATCCAATATCGCCAATTTTTTTAGGATGAACAAAATAAGCGATTTTTATTACGTCCATTGAATAAAAAATGCAAACGAGTTCTAAAAAAGCTTCATATTTCTCAAAGAAGCAAACAGATACTTATTATTACAATTATGTCAGTGAAATTGTGATTTTTTTCTAGCTAAATTGATTTTGACTTAATTTGTTGTTCTTATCTTTTATTTGTTTGTGAGCATTTTTGAATGATTTGAGTAAGTGTTTGGAATGTATGATTGGAGCGCCGAGTAGCCGATTTAGAAGATTTTGATTGAGATTAATGTCATTTGTGCGATGTAACTAACTGTATCAGGAATGAACTTTATTACACATATACAAGAAGATCAAATAACGAACATAACAGGTTACACCCCTGTCTGTTTTGGCCGTGTTAAATTATATAGTAAATTGGCACATTTTGACAGTCTGTAGATCTTTTAAAAAACTAATTTGGGCTAAATACTTAGTGTGGCTTAAAGAGCAATATATGTTCTTGCATATCAGCCCCAGAAAACAGTACCTTGCAGGATAACTTTTTTCACAATTTTTCATTGCGCACAACTACCCTCAAAATTCTCTTGGTACGAAAGTGTATGTCAACTCTGGTACCTCCATCAAAGGTCAGGCTCCAAGAAAAAGTAGTTCGCAACTAAATTCATTTAATCCTATGCATGAGATGTAGCAGAGGTCTGGCACTTAGCTGAACCCCATTTCAAGCCCTTTACTGTTATTTAAACATTAAAACAGTGTGGCAAAAGGAGCATATCATTTTTTTCTAACCGGACTATTTGAGTGTACAACGGCCTAGGAAGTAAATTGTGACCGGAGCGGATCCAACATTGAGGTAGAATGATATAATAATAATAACCGACTTATTTCAATCATTTTCATCTGATATATCAGGTTCTAAAGAAAATTCGAATTTCACAAGGAAACCTCAGTCAACCTTGTAAAGTTCTAAAGTGATTTAATATTGATCTTTTAAGACATTAACGAGGGATGTTCCAAAAGTCCGTTGGTGTATGGACGCTTGTATCTTGACATCTGTTAAGCATACTACTATTTAATTTACTGTGAGAGCAGAGAAATGAAAGGATTTATCAGCAGTCTTTGAGACATGGCGTTAGTCCACGAACTTTTGGAACATCCCCTCGTACATGTTATTCTACCTTAAATCAACGAAATTCAGGTGAAAGTGCATGCAAAATATTTCTTGAGCTAGTTTGCCTGATATCGTGTTATGTTATCAGTCAGGTGACATCAGGTCAATACAGGCTTCATTTCATGATAAAAAAGATTGCCTTCGGAACATTCATTCAAGATTCATCAAAATTGGTTCTACTGATTGGGAGAGAAGATTTTATAAAATGACAGACGTCGCGGGAGTGAAATAAACCCGTTGAATATTTTTGATATTACACGGGTGTTATTACACTAGTGGAATAACTATCAAATGACGTCATAATTTATATATTGTGACGTCAGTTATAAACGGCGTTTCACGGAAAATTGAAATGTCGAATTTCAAGAATTTTACGATTTTTCACGAAAACCTGGGTCATATTATAAATAGAATATCAAATTTGTGTTCATGAAATACCGAATTTGTTAAACTCGTCATCTAAAACAGATAAAAACTCGGCACAGCCTCGTTTTTATCTATTTATAGATGACTTGTTTAATAAATTCGGTATTTAATGACCACTCATTCAATATCCTCTATTTATTCTATCTTTTTAACTAAAATATTCAAACCCCTGTTCCAATTTGTCAACCAAATTTCATGAAAAGTTTAAGTGAAGGGTCGCTAAGAATATTTATGCTAGGTTTCAATGAATTTGACCGATATGGGTCTGGTGATGATTTATAAAGATTTTAATGAGAACATGAGCCCATTCCCCATCACGCCAATAGAGTTCATTCGGAGTTGAGTAAAGTGTCACTCAAGGAATATTCATGCCAATTTTCATAGATGAGCCTTTGAAAAAGATGATTTTAAAGTGAAATTCGCCCGTTTTTCAAGTGGCCAATCTTAATTTCTAGTACAATTTAGAACGGAAAAGGAGAAAAAGTTTTATTATTTAATCTAAAGACTTTAAACATAATATATGTATGCTTTTATGTGACAAATACCTTTCTAGGCTCTTATTACCATTGTGCTCTCAACTCATACAAAACCTATTCGTGCACATAGAGAGATCGGCTTTTTTACCACTGATATCCATTTTAACAGGTTTACCGAGGCTCTGTTTGTAAAGTGCCTGCAAAAAATAAACACCCCACAACCGAAGGGGCTTGAAATCGCAATCATCGAGGTTACAAGTCGGGCATACTTACAGCTTACTTTTGCCATCATTATTTTTCTAATTATGTAATGTGTTGTTCAAATGGACGAAAAAAAAATGTACAGTTAACAACATCGTGAAATTGACAAGATGAATGATGAGGGAATGCTTTAGAAATAAAATTGAATGAGTGTGTGGAGCGAGTTTTGAGTGAAATTAATGGGAGGTAATCCTATGTCGTAAATTTTGTTCAGGATGAAAAAAAAAATGCGATATTGATTACCTCCATTTAATAAAAAAATACATTCAACCTTTTTACATGGCTTCCTATTTCTTCAAGAACCTATGAGACGCTTTTAAATTGAATTATGTAAGTGAAATCGCGATTTTTCTCAATCAAAATTTATTTTGAATGACGTTGGTCAACTTAAATTTTTCAATAGGCTTTAGCGGTTTTGAATGGTTTGAGTGAGTGTTTTAAAGGAATGTTCTGAGTGCAGAGTGAGCATTTTGAATGGTTTTGAATGAGGTTAAGGTCAATTTCACGATGTAATTAACTGTACATAATAAAAAAGTGTTGCACCCCTGACATAGATTTTCTTTGTAGTTAATGGCACAGTTTCGTGATTTTTTTTTACTCTGGACCTTTTAGTGAAAAGTAAATGACGTCTTAAAATAGAAAGAAAAGTATAATGACCCTCAACTAACATCCCATAGTTATGTAGTATGGACTACGCAAAAATGAACTTTCTAAAAAAGCCTAATGAGACAACTACATAATATTGCTATTGGCTCGTATTGCTTTAAATAAGTCAAAACTTGGAATCAATTCGACAAATAATGAGAAATAAAATATTACATGCCCTCATATAGACTGGTTAACCTGTCCCAATCTACGCTACCCTCCGATACTGGTCATTATCGACAGATTGAGACAGGCTCGCCAGTCAATATGAGGGCTTGACTGGCGAGCCTGTCTCAAACCTGCATGGTAAAAATTAGGTTTTTCCTGTCTCAGTATCGGGGGGTTGCGTAGATCGGGACAGGTTAACCAGTCTAGCCCTCATAGAGCAGGTAAGATCCTTCAAAAATACCGGTAGGAGTATCGGATGCGATTCACCACAAAAATCAGACCCGTGATAAAGTTTGATCAAGCAAGAAGTACAGTTAAGAACATCGTGGAATTGACAAGATGAATTATTTTGGAATGATCTTGTTATGAAATTGAATTGGTTTTTGGAGTGAGTTTTGAGTGTATTTAATGGGAGTTAATCCAATATAACAAATTTTGTTCAGGAGAACAAAATTAGCGATATTAATTACTTCCCTTTAAAAAATCCATATATTTTCTATAAATAGCTTCCTATTTCTTCAAGATCTGATCATACGCTTACAATTTCAATTAATTCAGTGAAATCCCGATTTCTTTCCCCAGTAATTTTTTTTGAACGAAGTTGTTATTATATGTTTTTAATGAGTTTGGAGCGTCTTTGAATGGTTTGAGTGAGTGTTTGAAATAAATGAATTGGGCGCCGAATGAGCGATTATGAATGATTTTGATTGAGATGAATGTCAATTTCACGATGTAACTAACTGTAGCTATGTAGAATGTACTACGCAAAAATGAACTTTCTAAAAAAGCCTAATGAGACAACTACAGAATATTGCTATTTGCTCGTATTGCTTTAAATAAGTCAAAACTTGGAATCAATTCAACAAATAATGAGAAATGAAATATTACTTGCCCTCATAGAACAGGTAAGATCTTCAAAAATACCGGTAGGAGAATCGGTGCGATTCACAATAAAAATCCGTCCCGTGATTTAGTTTGATCAAACAAGTACAGTTATTTACATCGTGAAATTGACAAGATGAATGATTTTGGAATGATTTTGGAATGAAATTGAATGGTTTTGTGGAGTGAGTTTTGAGTGAATTTAATGGGAATTAATCGAATATCGCAAATTTTGTTCAGGAGAACAAAAATAGCGATATTAATTACTTCCCTTTAAAAAATGCATATATATTCTATAAATAGCTTCCTATTTCTTCAAGATCTGCTCATACGCTTACAATTGCAATCAATTCAGTGAAATCCCGATATTTCCCCAGCTATTTCTTTTTTGAACGAAGTTGTTATTATATGACTTTAATGAGTTTGGAGCGTTTTTTTAATTGTTTGAGTGAGTGTTTGGAATGAAGGAATGGAGCGCTGAGTGAGCGAATGAGAATGATTTTGATTGCGATGAATGCCAATTTCACGATGTATCTAACTGTAACTAACTGTATCTGCAATATGACCCTCCGAGAGGACCATCAAGGGGACTATGTAAAACTAAAAAGAGAGAAGAGGCAGTTTTGATTCGACCAATAAGAAGTCGAACAACTAATCAACGCAAATTTTTGAAAATTCAGCTACTAGAAACAATCAACAGAAAAAGCCACCATTCCACGTCAAAACTATAAATCAACTGGTTTAAGGTCTGCAAAGGTCAGAAAACGGCATCAAACCTACGATTTACTTCAAATCGTTACGCTTTGGCATGCCAACTGGAATTTAAGGCCATGATGATGTGTCTGTTTGTTCGATGAAAGCAGATTCCTTCGTGGTACTGTGATTGGACGTAAATATGTATTTAACAGGCAGAGGTCAATTTTCTATATTATATTTATAAAATTGATCATGACTTTTACTTTGTAGAAATATTTCAGCATATGACACTTAAAAAACATTTATTTATTTGAAAAAAAAAATCATTTATTCAATAGTATAACATAGTGACCTATGTGACTAAGTAATTAATCAGTAAACTAATTAAGTAATTAGGGATTTTAACTTCTCTTTTATAAAGTTTAATATATTGTTATAATACATTATCTCTGACATGCAGTACGTGCAGTATTATACATGAATGTTTTTATTGGACAGTGTTCAAGTCAAATTTGACATTTAAACACGTGTTCATTGTTTAATGTCAATATGTTTGTTACCTTGGGGATTGTCCAGAATGCATGACGTAGCTAATTGTTTAAGGTCAACGTGTTAACTGTCTTCATTGTTATGGGTTATTTAGTATTGTTTAAAGTCAAGTTGTTTACTGACATTTTAATGTTTGTAATTGAAACTCAAGTTTTGACAGATAGTTTAGAGTTAATGCTATAATTAGTAACCTGTATCTAAACCAATTCATTAGTTTGTAAATAGCAGATGTTGGCATCCATGAGAGTGCCAAGTCTGGAGAATTCCTAAAGGTCACTTTAAACGTATAAATAATGCATGCTGGAGAGAGAGAGGGCATTGCAGTCTAGTCTTGGAGAGCAGTCGTGTTTGAGAATCTGAACATTCAACTTGTTCTTTTCTAATAAACTCATTATGCTATACTGACTGTGTTGATTTATTATTGCGAAGTACTAACCACTACAACTACTACGTTACAATAGATTATGTACTCATATCAGTAGATTCAGGCCTGTGGAGCAAAAAAGCTGTTCAAGCAGCTCTTGTTATATTGAGTTGTTGAGTGACGGTTTTGTTATGAGGAAACAAACTAACGATTAGTTTCCTGAGGAGTGTTTTGTTTTTATTCCCTGAAGCTTTCGATATTACGCCTGATTTACGTTAAGCACTGCGCTTGCAAAATGAATTGCATATTTTGCAGTTTAGCCTAAAGACTCGACTATTTTAAGCATTATTTAATTTAGCGAAAGTAAAAAGTATACTAAATATTCAAATGAATTCGGATGTTGAATATAAATTTTGTTTACAGAATGACCATTTCGTGTTAAACACCTGGGCTAGGCGTTATTAAAAATGACCATTGGTAAAAATAAAGTCCGGTAGATGAATTTAATCAATAAGGTTTGTTATTTATTAAAACAACAATAGTGATTTGCTTAAATTATCAATTGGCTAGAATTTATCATATGGTTATCTTTTATTTTACTGGACATTGGAGAAATAGCGATGAACCAAACCTCTACAGCTTTGTACTATCATTTAGCGGAGAAGTTGGAATCTATAGCAGTCTACCAAATCACCACAGAAATCAAAGTACTGATAGTTCTGAAGGCCAGGAAACGTTTAAATTTGTAAGATGGGAATTTACAGCAGAAGTAAATATAAGCATGTGAACATAATTATGACCTGCAGTTTCTTGCTTCTATGATAAACATTGGTGAAATTAGGAACTGAATTATCATTATCAAGTCAATACTTTTCCACATTGATTTATACAACACTAACTTAGTCCTGTCTCCGTGATAAAAAAAGGCGTCTACGAACAATTTCCTCATAGGACACACACTGGGTAGATTTCAAATGACGATGCAAGGTAATGTGACTGTTCAGAATATCGTAAAATTGACACCATGAATGATTTGGAAATGATTTTGGAGTGGATATGAATGAGCGCGATGTATAAGTTTTGAATGAACTTAAAGAAAGGTATTTCACTATCGCTAAATAAAATTTCCTGGCCTAAAAAACATTTATGCGTGTTTGTGTGTGCTTAAAGCATTTAGGTTCCTCCTTTCTCCAGGCACATATGCTATGGGCCATGAGAGAGAAAGAAGCTGATGCAGGGAAATCCGGGTTCATACGCCCCGAGCTCTTCTACGAATAAACCTCATTGGTTCTTAAACGTGCCAAGCGTAAAGCATTGATACATACTAAGCTACCTCTGGGCTTCTTATCAGTTCACTTCTATTTGGACGGGGGATAGAAAGTACCCCTGAATTTTCCTTCCACGATCCGGATTCAACTCACGGACCTTAGGATTTGTAGTCCTATGCCTTACCACTAAACCACCAGGCCGCCCGAAACATTCAATGTGACTTCCAACAATATTTATGATATTATATATTATATATTATAATCAGCAGACAAATATGACTTCTGTTTTACACTAAACAACATCGTTAAATTTACAAGATGAATGATTTGGGAAAGATTTAGGAATGAAATTGAATCAGTGTGTGGAGCGAGTTTTGAGTGAATTTTATGTGAGGTAATCCTATATCGTAAATTTTGTTCAAAATATACAAAATTTGCGATATTGATTACCTTCTTTTGATAAATAATTCATTCAAGTTTTATTCGTGGCTTCCTATTTTTCCAAGATCCTATGACACGCTAATAATTTGAATTATGTTAGTGAAATCGCGATTTTTCTCAATCAAAATTTTCTTTTGAATGACGTTGGGTTTTCTATATTTTTCAATTGGTTTGGGCGTTTTTGAATGGTTTGAGAAAGTGTTTGAAATGAATGAATGGAGCGCTGAGTGAGCGATTTAGAATGGTTTTGAATGAGGTGAATGTCGATTTCACAATGTAACAATCTGTAATACTCATTTATTATCATTATCATATCTTTTATGTTTTCTTCTTCTTTTTCTTCAGTTTCTTCTTAAAACACCAAAATAAGGTGTTTATATTTTCTAAAAATATTGACATGCTAATGTATAACTAGAATACGGTATTGTGACTTTTGAGTTCAATATATTTGCATACAATCGACGAAAATAGCGACTTGTGAGTTCAATATATTTGCATACAATCGACGAAAATAGCGACTTATGAGTTCAATATATTTGCATACAATCGACGAAAATAGCGACTTGTGAGTTCAATATATTTGCATACAATCGACGAAAATAGCGACTTGTGAGTTCAATATATTTGCATACAATCGACGAAAATAGCGACTTTTGAGTTCAATATATTTGCATACAATCGACGAAAATAGCGACTTTTGAGTTCAATATATTTGCATACAATCGACGAAAATAGCGACTTGTGAGTTCAATATATTTGCATACAATCGTCAAAATAGCGAATTCGACTTAAAGAGACGTTATTCTTATTTCAATATGGTATAATCCATGATTTTTGAACTGGCAGGATGGGGCCAAAGTAACGGGTCGTTGCATTTTAAGGTTAAGGTAAATCGGGTTTTTAATTACGTTTATAGATCGTCGTCAATGTAAACTTGAAATGTTTAACTATCAGTAGGTAACTTCCCTGGTAACTTCAGCTTAAACAAACAGAAGTTACTAGGTTTTGGTAACCCAACGATGATATGTGTTCACTTTCGCTTTGCATGTTTTGAAAGAAACCAAAATATTTAAAAGTAAACTCGCCTCATTACATCACGGTTAGGCCACGAATGGCCAGGTGAATAACTGCATAGGATACTATAAACTATTGGTTATCCTTATAACAAGAAAAATAAAATCCTGAATCATTTAAAATAACTTCTGTCTGGAATCTCGTTTTTTTTTTCTATTTACGAGGGTTGAAAAAGAAATTCGTTCAATGATTTAATTAAAACTCATGATAAATTGACTACAGTTAACAACATCGTGAAATAGACAAGGTGAATGATTTTGGAATGATTTAGGAATGAAATTGAACGAGTGTGTGGAGCGACTTTTGAGTGAATTTAATGGGAGGTAATTTGCGATATTAATTACCACCCTAAAATAAAAATTACATTCAAGTTTTAAACATAGCTTTCTATTTCTTCAAGAACCTATGAGACGCTAAAAATTTGAATTGAGTCAGTGAAATCGCGATTTTTCTCAATGAAAAATTACTTTGAATGATGTTGGCTATTCTATATTTTTCAATGGGTTTGAGCATTTCGAATAGTTTGAGTGAGTGTTTGTAATGAATGAATGGATCGATGAGTGAGCGATTTAGAATGTTTTTATGAGGTAAATGACAATTTCATTATGTTGTTAACTGTATATTTAAGATCCTCCAAAAGTATTCTTACATTCTACATGTATGATTTAGCATAAATCACTAGCGGATGCAAATCAGGATTTAGACGGATACTTAAAATGGCGACATGTTTGTTATTCGTGTTTCGTTGTTTATTTTCGGAATGCTTGACGCTGCTTTTAGTCAACATGAAACGTGCAAGAAAGGTACCAGAAAGTCATTGGGAGTGTTTCGAACTTCACATTATTGGTGCACACTGAAATAAACATCTTTGGGAAAGGAAGAATTATACGGTTCCAACTTTGAGAAAAATACTTTCATAAAAAATGTGATATACATGTGTGTTAATCAGTAAATGATTGATGGAAATATCATATCAGTAAATGATTGATGGAAATATCATATTAAGAACCATTGTGATAAGTTGAATATTTCGGATTGAAATTGATACAATAGACCTAAGAACAACAGAGAAAACATACGGTTTAGAACATCGTGTAATTGACAATTTGAATGATTTGGAATGATCCCAGAATGAATTTAAGAAAAATAAGACGTGTGAATTTTCGCGGTTACAAAATAGCGTTGTATTCGCTATGAACTCATTTGCATAGTTATCCCACTAGATAAATAACACCCGTGTAAAATCAAGAATTTTCAACGTGTTTATTTCACTCCCGCGACGTAGGTCATATTATAAGAATGGTTCCGATATGAGTGAACGCCAATTTTACGATGCTACTACGTAAACATCATCGTGAAATTGACAAGATGAATGTTTACGTAATGATTTTTGAATTACATCGAATGAGATAGTGGAGCGATTCTTTTATTGAAATTAGCGGGGGTAATCCAAAATCGCTAAACTTGTTCAAAATGAAAAATAGAAATATTTACTACCTCCCTTTTACAAATATGCATACAGGTTCTATGATAAGCTTTCGTTGTCTTCACGACTCCATCACACGCTTATAAAATTCAATCATGTCAGAGAAATCGCAGATTTTCTCTACCGATTGACATTAATGAATTTTGTTGAAGATCTTTTCATTTTTAAGGATTTTGGTGCGATTTAGAATGGTTTGAGTGAGTGTTCGGAATGGATAAGTGGACAACTGAATGAGTGATTTAGAATGGAATTGATGGGAATGACAGTCAATTTCACGATATTCTTAAGTGTGACTGTAGCAGTTTTCATACTTGTGCCCTCTCGTCGTTATGGATTAAAACAGGGGGGAAGTATTCGACTCGGAAATAACAGACAAACAACGTCAACATTAGTTTAAACATTATATTTCATTCTTTAAAAAGAAAGACTTGCATATTAGTTTCAAAATAAGTTTCATTTTTACTCTATGCACTTGAGTTAACAGTGAATTCTGTCTTTGATCGACAATGAAAAAAAAACTTTTAGACATTAGATCTCTGATTGACAAACCGTGATTTTAATTCTAATAGAAATGATAGAAAGGCTGAACTCGTAAGAGCTACAATCCTTGAAAACGATCTCAAAAATACGTGGACCAAATTGCATCCTGCATCAATTGGCATTTGTCCATATTGGATAGTGACAACTTGTTAAAATATCGTCTGGGTAACAACAGAGTAACAACGTCTAAAAAACTTCGGAAGACCTCAAGACATTCTACGGAACAGACTTCGTGAATATGGAACGACACTCAGATATTTCCGTTACCTGCAACAGTTGCTCGTAGATTGGCCGAGAGGTGTTCCGATTAGAATAATGATACAGTCTGTGCGTGACATTTCCAACAATTTGGAATTTTCGCAAGCTACGAACATTGAGTAGCGTAGAAAACCACATACTGTAAATGTGAAGTTATCTGAATGAAAGCGCGACGTTTCGCACGCGGGTTACATGACGTCAGCAGTCACTCGGTTCTCACTACAGGTAATGTTGAGTAAAACAAAATGAACGAACGAACTGTTTTTGTTATTCATGAAATTGAGATATGCCCCATTTCTTTTATTATAGACTATCGGAAAACATTCAAGATTTCACTGTATTTAAGGAAATTAAGCAAGGGCAACGAAAAATGGATATACGGTATTGCATTGAAACGAAACACGCCGATCTACCAAAAGTTTCTGAGATTCAGCATGTCTACGCATTGTGATTTGATTTTAGCTACATACCTCCATAAAATAAACACATTTCTCTTCTTCTCTTAAAAGTTCCAAGTTATTAGATTAAGACTAAGAATCTAATCTTTTTTATGCATTTTTAACTATTTTCATCCAGTGTATAAAACAATTTTTATAGCCAAATTTGATATTTTAACTCTACAAGGGTTGTCAACTATCAGCTCCTTCAGTGCTTTGATTTTACCAGTCGAGTTCAATATTCATGGCCTACTACTGAAGTCATTTTTTCCGACGAAACGAAATTTGAGCGATTACAAAATTTAAAAAAAAATCGGTCCGTCGATTGTTATTTGTTTAAATCGAAAAAAACTAGAAACAATTTATTAAACAATCGGACTGATTTTATCGAGAGTTTAGAGCAAGACCTACCAAGTGTATATACATTTTATATACACTTGGTGCAATCTTGCGCTAAACCATCGATATATACAGTCTACAACTTAATAGAATTGACACTATGAATGGTTTCGAATTGAAATGGAATGCGCAAGAGGAGCGAGTTTTGGAGGAAAATTAATTAGAGGTAATGCAATTTCGCTTATTTCGCCCAAGTGGGCGGAATTAAAGTTTTTTTCTTATCTCCCTTTATTAAATTAGACATAATTTTTAACGTCTTTCTTAAAATACACACTAGAAAAAAAGATTTAACTAAATTAATAAATTATCGATAGTTTCAGTCGATTTCGATTTCGAAAAGTTAATTTTAACAAGTTTGTAGCGTTTTTGGATGATTTGACTGATTGGAATGAATGAAAGGAGCGCTGAGGGTGCGATTTTGAATAGTTCAAGATCAAGGTGAATGTCAATTTAAAGATTTACTATATTTCAAAGTGCTAGTTGAGTGAGTCAGGGCTCGTTATTATAATATTTTTTTGCAATTGTGACTGTGGATTTACTCTAACTTAAGGTTGGGTTACAGCAGAGAAATAGAATAACATGTATGTATATATATATATATGTGTCTCTGGGTTACAGGTAACTGCCCGATGTTTGCTTCCTCAATAAAAAGAGTCTTTGAAATTTAAAAATAGATTTGAAAAGATATGAAAAGACTTTTTTCCAGTTTAGTTTCAATTTCTAACAATAAACTTTGCAGTTAGAAAGTTAAATTTTAGCAAATTCTAATTTGAGTAACTAAAAAGTTTCATAATCTCCTAACATTAGTGCGGGCTGAATAAAACAACAACAATGTTTACCAAACAACTTTTTTATTGTAACAAATATTTACTAAGACAAACGTTTTTACAAACTAAGATACACAGTTTGAAAGTGTTTTTCCGTGATGTGAAGCTTTCATATAGTATAGTCGTACAATATAACAGTATAATTCAATCTTTGAATTTTACAAAAAAAACAAACGATTTATAATGATGGGACAATGTACAAAAATAAAGGCGATAATACGAACTGCGAACGGTACGCACATGCGTATTTAAAATGAAACTTTCGAAAATACCGTTTGTGCATGAGCATAATATCGTAACTACTGCTTCTTTAAGCTGTAGTTACGATTTTATGATCACTCACTAACGGTATTTATTTAAAGAGCATCATTTTATTACACACATGCGTATTGTGCGTAATTGGTCTGCACCGTCTGAACTCTGCGGTCAGGACGCAGAAGAGGTTTGCTAACGAGTTATTTACTGCAATGACATTACTCCTACAATCACTACTATTTGATCTGGTAGGGTTGAGCTGAGGTAACGAGTTGTTTCAATAAAGATTGATGTAAAAAACTTTTTTATAGTACAGTTACTCACTTTTATAGATAGTTGACAAGATGAAGTAGATGCGTAAAATAGTAGGTGGGCAACCAAACCCTCGTAACTTCAGCTAATGCATGCTGAATTTACGAGGTTTTAGTTACCATGACGATGTAACTGTTCACTTTGATAAGCTTGTGAACTTTTTTTTTGGGGGGGGGGGGGGGGGGACACAGTCGTTACACGGTTTAACGTTAATTGCCAGCTTCTTTTTAAACAGAAAACATTATATTGAAAAGTAAACTCGCCAAATTACGTCATGGCTTAGCCGCGCCCTGCCTGGTCAATACTACCGCATAATACATACAATAACATGTGACTAATTGCATAATTGATACTAAATATATCTCTAAATGATCATATATTTACAAAACAATATTACATGTACATGAATAAATACGAAAAAAAAACCTCACTTTTTTCTATCTTAATTTGAGGCTTTATGAATTCACTGAAGTCCTAGATCTAAAACGGGTTATCATGGAACGGTAGCTATGATGTAGTTTTAAGTTGATAAAACTTTTTGAATTACAACTAAAAAGTAAGGATCTTTTATGTTTTATACAAAAGTGAGATGTGCAATTTACTGAATATGCGACAAAAGTAAGAGTTTTTATTCCAAAACAGTTATCAACATCGTGAAATTGACTGTCATTCCCATCAAAACTATTCTAGATCAGTCACTCAGCGCGCCATTCATTCAATCCAAACACTCACTCAAGCTATTCTAAATTGATAAAAAGACAAAATGAACAAAGAGAGGTGTGTTTTCTAAACTGAGCTTGACAATCTATATATGATATAGATTTCACGGCTCACATCACAAAATCTACCTGTACACTAAAGTAAAACGTTAGACACTATCAACGATTTCACTGACTATTCTAAATTTGGGATCGTTTGATTAGTTCTTGAAGGCAAAGAAAGCTATTTATAGAACTTATTTGTATATTTTATCAAATGGTAATAATCATCACTAATTTTGTCCCCCTTTGAACAAGATTAGCGATGTATAATTACCTCCCCTTAATTTCATTCAAATCTCGCTCCTTTCACTTATTCTATTCGTTCCGAGATCATGCCCAAATCATTCAATTAGTCAATTTCACAATGCTGTTAACTGTAACTATATTTCATGTGACAAATTTCAGCTGTTTCCATTGTGAATCGTAAGTTATGATTGTCAGAAAATTCGTTTTTAACTCCTCAATGAAAACAATTTTGGTTATGCAGCTGCACGTATTATAGTTAGTTACAATGTGAAATTGACATTCACCTCAATCAAAACCATTCTAAATCGCTCCATCAGCGCTTCATTCATTCATTTCAAGCATTCACTCAAACCATTCAATTACTCTCAAACCTAATGAAAAATAAAGAATAACCAACGTTATTCAAAATAAATTTTGATTGTTAAAAATCTCGATTTCATAGACATAATTCAAATTGTGAGCGTCTCATAAGTTTTTGAAGAAATAGGAAGCCATGTATAGAACATGAATATAATTTTCTATTAAAGGGAGGTAATCAATATCGCAAATTCTGTTCGTCCTGAACATAATTTACGATATAGGATTATCTCAAATAAATTTCACTCAAAACTCGCACACACACTCATTCAATTTCATTCTTAAATCATTCCAAAATCATTTATCTTGTTAATTTCACGATGTTGTTAACTGTATAAGTTAATTATAAGATATGAAGAGAATATTTTCATTTCATGGAGGTATGAAGCCTACCATCCATTTTCACTTATGATAAAATCTGCTTGCGTATTCTTAAAATGTGATAAATTGTTTAATACCAAATCTCAATGACTGCGATGACAAATTGTGTCATAAAAGTTGGCTTTGAAAGTTGAATGACTTCCCTCGACATTTTATATAAACTTAAATCAACTTCTTATCTGCCAAATAAAGCACGAATAGTGTTGCTTAATAATGTTAAATATGCAATTGTTTAATTCTGATAGCCCGTTCCCTTCGAAGATAGGTAAACCAAAATTCATCACAAAATTATCCGGGGAAAGCAATTAAACTTGTAACAGAATATGGGTACCCTCAATTCCAAAATTATCATTGGGGGAGGGTAAATTTAATAATTCCTCATTAAAACAAACGTCTTAAATAATGCTTTCTTTGCTTATTTGCATTCAGCTACGTTTAAGCATTGAGAGAATAGTGATTTTGAACAACAAAGCTGTATTTCCAGTAGAGAAATTTCGAAACTCCCCTGCATTTTGCAAGTTTTGTGACTTTTTCAAAGTAGGGTTGGTGTCGTCTTTTGTCTGCTACAACCGTTCTTTGGGTCCTATTTACACAATTATTTTACCCAAACCCTCTAAATGGGCTTGAGTTTGAATGAAAGTATTGTTCTATTCAATTATTTTCTTATAAATTTGTCGAAAAGAAAGAAACATGCATTGATCGATTGTTATTAGTTTATGAGGCATAGTGCCCTTAAGGTAGTTGACCCGTAAAAATTCCGCAACGTTTCTGAAGTTATGAACTTTAGAGTTGTAACCGAGCTTTCTTAATGATTTTATAAGGAAACCTTGGTGAACATTGTGAAAGTTCATGATATCCGAAATGTTTCGGAACTATTACGGTACCACTACCTTAAATGTAACTTGTTAAGTTTAGAATAGTACAACCTATTCAGTATGTTTTGAACTTTGGCTTTAATATATCTATATTTTACGATCGATTGGAAAACAATCTATTATAAATTAGATTAATCCCTCGCGATTCTACTTCAAGGAAATTCACCGGTTGTCGTGCCGAATGTGTATGCCCATGACAGAACCAAGATCGATAACCGCTTCCGGGAAATCGAACTCGGAACGATTTGGTGAAGGGACAAGCGCTTTACCCCACACCATGTTAACCACAATATGGGCATTTCACCTACACAAGTAACCGTTGGTTGAATTTTTTAGATAATTTGTGACCCGTCACGCGAAAAGGGACTATCTGTGTACTGGGTTTAGTGGCGATCCTAGTCAAACTGCACGGCCTGCGCAGACTGAAAATTGTGAAAACTTTTCGCACTTCGCTAATTTTCTGAATCTAGAATGATCAATCCAATTTTCTGTGAACGAATCTTTGAAATGCGACCTCTATTTTAACTTTGCTGGACCCAACCTTTTTCTCAAACACTCATTTAAAATAAATCCCAGATGATCCCTTTTCGCGTGATGGTTCGCATCTGATACTCCACATGGATGAAATATTCAACCATTTAAGCTGCTTACCGTTAAGGTTCATTTTTATTTAAAAAAGAAACAGGGAATATTTCAATTCTTCCTATATTCCATGAGAACAAAGCCACGTCCCCGGGACTATAATCCAATGAAAACACTCGGGACAGATCTCCAGTCACGGAGTTAACAAAAGGTAGTTCTTCTGGTGATAAAACTCGACCAGTAGCTTTGTTCGTATCATAGATGTACTTGATATACGTAGGCGTGACGTCAAACGCGTCCGTCGCGTACAACACACCACATATAATAAACGCGTTACCGATACTACGTTTTGGTATATCGGTGACCCAGGTGTTCAAGAATTCCATATTATCATCCTGTTCGTTTATCCGACTAATTACGACGTTACCCTGGGACGTGTTAGTTGCATAGATAAGCCACAGACCGACCTCGTCCACGGCGAAATCAAGGTCACTGTAACGTTTAGATTGATACGGAAACGTGTTCAGGACGCCCACGTGGTCTAGAGCACGTTCACCGACCCATCGACGATCCTCTAGACTGTATTTGACAATTTTGTTGGTAAAAATCTTCTGACAGTAGAATTCTTTCTTGTAAACAGCATGGCCGGTTCCAACACATGAAAATGGTAGATTGTACTTCTTGTCTATGAACTGTAGTTTTAAGCCTGAAAATATATATTGTACAACGAGTGAGTTGTCTAAAAAAATAGTACAAATATGAATATGTAATTGGTATTTTCGGGGTTTAAAATTCTTAAATGATGATATGGAGAATATCATGTTAGTGTCTTGAAATATCAATGTTATCAGGTCGAGGTTCGGAGAATTTATCATGACGAGGATTTGTCGAGAGATGACAATTTCTCGTAACTGAGACAAGATAACATTGATATTTTAAGACACCTATATGTTATTGTAATTATCATGAAATCGCTTTTTTAGCGTTTAATTATAATACACCCTTAAAATACAAAGAGATTTAGGTAAAAGTGTTTGCAAATTGTTTCTAAAAATAAACTGCCTGATATCATGTTATGTTGTCAGACAGGTGATATTAGGTCAATACATGCTCCATTGCATGATAAGTGACACAGAATTTGTCACAATAGGGGTCCTTCATCGAACCGTATTAAATATTGATTTAAACCTTCGATATAATTTCACCTGTCTCACCTCTTATGGATTGATGGATTGATGGAATGGAGTTTTACGCCCCTTTCAACATTTTCAGTTAAATCGCGGCGGCTGGAGCACCTAACAATGGTTTCCTGGTATTTCTCTCACCAGTACAACCACCACATCCTTTCCTAGTCTCCAGCTGCTATCTCACATAGGTCTACGATTATCAACACATTGGTGAGAGACAAATAGTTGGAAAGAATGAATGCCGCCGTCGGGGATCGAACCCGTGTCCTTTAGATTGACAGTCCGACGCGCTATCAACTGCGCTATGACGGCGGCACCTCTAACGGAGTTTTATTAAATCGCCTCATTTACATTATTAACGCCACAAGTGACCTCGAATTTGTCAGAAAAGGGTCCCTCGTCAAACCGAAGAAAATATTGATTAAAACTATCAACATACAGTTCACAACGTCGTGAAATTGACCTGGTGAATGATTTTGGAACGATTAAGAATGAAATTGAATGAGTGTGTGGAGCAAGTTTTGGGTGAATTTAATTGGGGGCAAGATGAACAAAATTAGCGATATTGATTATCTCCCTTTAAGAAAAGAAACATTTAAGTTTTAAACATAGTCCGACGCGCTATCAACTGCGCTATGACGGCGGCACCTCTAACGGAGTTTTATTAAATCGCCTCATTTACATTATTAACGCCACAAGTGACCTCGAATTTGTCAGAAAAGGGTCCCTCGTCAAACCGAAGAAAATATTGATTAAAACTATCAACATACAGTTCACAACGTCGTGAAATTGACCTGGTGAATGATTTTGGAACGATTAAGAATGAAATTGAATGAGTGTGTGGAGCAAGTTTTGGGTGAATTTAATTGGGGGCAAGATGAACAAAATTAGCGATATTGATTATCTCCCTTTAAGAAAAGAAACATTTAAGTTTTAAACATTGCTTCAAGAACCTATGAAACGCTAACAATTAGAATTATGAAAGTAAAATCACGATTTTTCTAAATCAAAATTTATTTTGAATGATGTTGGTTATTCTATATTTCTCAATGGGTTTGAGCGGTTTTGAATGGTTTGAGTGAGTGTATGAAATGAATGAATGGAACGCTAAGTGAGCGATTTAGAATGGTTTTGATTGGGGTGAATGTCAATTTAACGATGTAACTAACTGTGAATCTATATGTGACAAAGAATTTTCAGAATAGCGGTCCCCAATCAACCCGAATTAAATATTGATTAAAACTATCTACATAATTTAACCTGTCTAAGCTGTTATCGGGGTATATTCAATCAACTCGTCGACGTTGTTTAATACATAAGTGACCAAGAATTCGTCAGAGTGGTCTCTCATTGTACCGATTTAAATATTGATTAAAACTATCAACAGAATTTAACCAATAGGGGTATATTCAATCAACTCGTCGTCGTTGTTAAAGCCATTCGTGACCCAGAATTTATAAGAAGAGGTGTCCATCTTCAAATCAAATTAGAATTTGATGAAAACTATCAACAAATTTAACCTGCATTACCTCTAATGGAATTGTATTGAATATTAATTAAAACTATCTACCGAATTTAACCTGTCTTACATCTTATGAAATTATATCTGATCACCTCGTGACACAAAATGTGTCAGAATTTGTGTCCCTCGTTATACCGAATTTAATATTGATTTAAACTATCAACAGAATTGAAGCAGTCTTACCTCGTATGCAATTATATTCAATCACTTCATCTACATTGTTAAATCCATATGTCACCCAGAATTTGTCAGAAAAGGGGTCCCTCATGACCGTCCCCTGGTCTACTCCGGTGACAATTCGGATACCTTTCTCGCTGATACTCTTCAGTTCCTGAGGACAAAACACTGGAAAATAGACATAGACGATACTCAATGGGGTGTTTATTTAAGAGGCTCTGACACAACTCATCAAGCATTTAAATTAGAAATGATGTGGGGCGTTTTTTTGAATATTTTTTCTTAGTTATGCACCAAAAGATGTTTAACGGTTTCATCAAAACTTACAACTTATTTTTTTTAATTTGCATTTTTGTTTCCATGGAAACCACGAGACAAAGGTAAAAATTTAGAACATATAAAAATTGTGTGTATCCAAATATTAATTCCTCAATTTAAATGGCATTGCCATTATCGATCTAAACTATTTTGATTTCTAATATAATTAATAAGGTAAAAATGAAATGTTATTCTCAACTTTTTACCGTTATCTTTGATTTTGGTAGAAAATCTTTGTGTAAAATTTTAGTAAATATTAGTCATAATTTAGTCAGTAATTTCTCATACGCGCAACCAAAAAGAAATATATGTAAAACACCTATGCTAGAGTGGAAATCAAAAATAAAATATTGTGTTACTCAAATAGTTTTTTCAATGACAGCAAATCAAAATCTCACGTTTCATCTCTGTAATTCAAAGTACTTATCACCCTTTGGTATACTTGACTTTGTATCATACAGTGTTACCTCCCTTGTGTAAAATCTGTATTTTGGGTCATTGATGTTATACAAAAATCATTTTGCTACTGTACCAAACATTACATTTTGTGTATATGTGTAAATTTAAAATGTATGTTCCAAATGTGTGAAAAATAGAGGTTACATGCCAAAGTCATTGGGCAAAGTCAAGGAGAAAATTCTGTTTCTATCTGAATGTGTTTTTTTCTTTCGATGAACAAGACAGCCAAGCAAAGCTGTAGTTTTAAAGTTTCGATAGCCTAATGACGTTTGAATTATAAGTGTTTGGGATTTACAAAGTATGTTAAATGAGGATTCTTGTGATAATAATCTTTCTTGATACATCTTGTACCATGTTAAACTGTTAAAGGTCATTCAAAAGACAAGTGAAAATATTGAGTAAAGGAAGTAACACCATTATAACTAATGATAGGATTACTTTTCTGTCAGCAGTAACTTTTCCATCCCAACCCTGTTTTTATCTCGAAAAAAGGAACCCAACCTGGGGAATCCATAAACATACTTAATATGTGCCTGTGCGTGAGATTTCCAACAATTTCAAATATGCGCGAAGCACAGACTCTGGCCAGTCTGTGCATCTGCACAGTCTGACCAGAGTCTCCACTATGCGTTTAGTAGATAGATAAGGTCTCAAAGTATCTATAGACCATCATGTTACTTTAAATTTACAGTATGTGACAGTCTAGTCTACTAAATGTTTGCACCTCAAGAACATTTCAAATTGTTGGAAATGTCACGCACAGGCTTATATCATATTGGATCATTTGGAGAATCGAGTGGTGAATAACTCATCTTTACAACATTCAATAAATCCACATAAAATTGCCGTCCAGACAGAATTATTAAATCAAAATATTGTAAATCGACCTTAAAACGTGACCATAATCATTGCCCTACCAAAACAACTGTATCAAAAAGCAGTTGTGGTCAATGGCGAGAATAATTGGGCTTTAAAAAAATTGGCCTAAAACTGAGAATATTTTTGGAAAAAAAACATACGTTTTAGACATTTTTGATATATTAACAATTGACCTTGAAATATGGCCTTGAACTTTACATGTCACTGAAATATGGCCTTGAACTTTAAATGTCATTGAAATGTATTTCAGAAAGGTCATGTTCACTGTTGTTAAACTATTGTGCCAAACCATTTTGAAATGAAAAAGGAACCAAGGGAGATATGCACAGACAAAACTATGTAGATGAAACTCTGATACTCTGAAAAAATCGGTTGCTAAGAAATAAAATCGGCTGCAATAGTGCATTTATTCAAGTATTTTATTGTTGGTCAACTTCAATCAAAACTCTTTACTTTAAGCTTAGTTGAATTTCAAATTTATTAAGCCTTGTTCCTCAAACAATTACCTTTTTGAACAAAAGTACCACGAAAAATTAATTTTGATTAATATAGGAAAACTATATCTCTGTCAAATGAATACTGTCTTCAATCTGCATCTGGTTGCGTAAGTGAGATATATAATTAAAAATAACACACACATGACTTTTCAGACCTTGCATTTTATGTACATAAAATGAATTGTACTACCTTAATAGATGTATGAACATTCAGGAGTAGTTAGTTACATCGTGAAATTGACATTCATATCAATCAAAACCATTCGAAACCGCCCACTCAACGCTCGATTCATTCATTCAAAACACTTACTCAAACTATTCAAATAGGCTCAAAATAATTGAAAAAGATTAAATCAATATCTTAATTCAAAAAAAATTTAGCTACAAGATAATAAAACTCTTTTTTATCGCAAATGATTTTTTACCTAAACTAAAAATAAGAGTTATTGATTAATTTCTGCGCATGATTGCCTTGATCATCGTAGACCTATGTGGGATAGCATCTAGGGGCCAGGAAAGGATGCAATGGTAGTACTGGTGCGAGAAATACTAGGAATCCATTGTTAGGTGATGCAGTCGCAGAGACCCGAAAGTGGTTTAACGTTTGCGTGCGAAGCACGAAGGCGTTTAGGCATTTTGAGGATCTCAGCAAATGTTAAGGCCCCCAAAAACGTAAATTGACACTATAATTGCATAAATAGAAAGACTATGGTATTTATTCAAATTTGAACTCCAGAATGTTGTCCGTTTACGAATGCCTATAACGACCCGAAATCGCACATTTTATGCAAACATATTGCCTCACATTTTCATTTAAATTTAACAAACCATTCCTTAATTTTAATAGCTAGTGCTGTTTGGGATGCGTCTATGAAAACATACGAATTATTTTAAAGGAAAGTAGGTTGATTCTTTAAAAGGATGCAACAAGGTTTCGTCCAAGTTGGTGGTGTTCAGACTTGCTTGTTACAGTTAGTTACATCGTGAAACTGACATTAATTGCAATCAACCCGTTCTTAATCGCTCACTCAGCGATTCATTTATTCATTCATTCATTCAAAATACGCACTCAAACCATTCAAAAACTGTCCAAGACCTCTAAAAAGATCAGATCAGTAACTTCATTCTAATAAATAAAGCTTAAGCTAAAAAAAATTGCAGATTTCACTGACATAATTGAAATTATAAATATTTGGTTTGGTTGAAACCTATTTATTTTATATCGATTGGGAAACAAGTTCTTACAACTTCGATTAATCCCTCTCGATTGTGCTTCCTTGAAAGTTCACCAGTACTCGCGCCGAATGTGTGGGCCAAGGAAAGAACCAAGATCGATAGCCGCTCCCGGGAATCGAATAATTATCAGTATTGGATATCCACCCTTTAAACTCATTCAATACTCGCTCCACTGACTCAGTCTATTTCATTCCAAAATCATTCGAAAAGCATTCATCTTGTCAATTTCTCGATGTTGTTAACATGCAGTCTCCCAGCGTTTAGTGAATGGATCCTGGCTCCGCAAGGATAAATTGAAGGTTATTGCTTCCGTTTTTCATACAGAATAATTAAATAGAAGAAACCATGCGATGATCAAATAAACTGGGGAAAGTTTATCAAATATGGATGGTCTGTTACTCGTCTGCTTCAATTATAGAACCCCAAAATAAAGCCACACAGGATTTTTCACGTAAAATGTCTTGGAAATCTAGAAATCGTATTTTTCATTGCTCCCTCTTAATTTATTTAAACGCTGATACATTTTGAATGATGGAAACCGAAGTAAAGATGGATTAAAGTACGGTTTTAGAAATTTTATTTGAACGATACAGCTTGAATATATAACTAACTTTATCATGAATGAAGCCTGTATTGACCTGAAATCACCAGTCCTTTCAGATAACATTGATATTAAACATGTTATTCTCTAATTATCCAAAAATACTCTCTCTTTCGACTATAAAAGTACGGTTTTAGAAATTTTATTTGGACGATACAGCTTGAAAATAATTAACTTTATCATGCAATGAAGCATGCGTTCACCTGAAATCACCAGTCCTGTTTGATAACAGAACATGATATCATCCAGTCTATTCTTAGAAACAATTCGCATTCACTTTCCTCTGGTTTTCTTTGTTTTTTAAGGGTTTATTATGATTAAGCGATGAACATGATTGCATGATAAATAGAATAGCATATAAGTGTCTTAAAATATCAAAGTTATCTGGTCTCGGCTGCGGAAAGTATCATGACGAGGCTTTTAGCAAAGCCTCGTCATGATAAATTCTTCCAGCCTCGATCAGACAACATTGATACATATATGCATAAATACACTAACAAGTTATTCTCTATTTATCCAAAACTACTCTCTCTTTCGACTAAGGTTTTTGGTGACTGAATATTTCAAGACTGTCTCAATCAAGATTTACTTTTTTGTTCTAAAATAAGATTAGTGTTTCTTCATGGACCAATCAGGTGCTTCAAAATCGACGTCTACCAACAAAGGCACGGAGAGTTTTGATGAAGTTTTTGGTTTGCGTGAAAGTTTTGAATTAATGGAGCATAAACCGCGTGATTTAGAACGCTTTCGAATTATATGAATGTCAATTAAATGACGTTACTGTTGTTAACAAAATCGTGAAATTGACTTTCATCTCGAACAAAACTATCCCAAACACTCACTTAGTGCTCGATTTATTCATTCCAAACACTCACTCAAACCATTCAAAAACGCTCCAATCTCATTGAAAGAGATAGAATAAACAACGTTATTCAAAATAAATAAAGCAAGAAAAAAAATCGCGATTTTACTTTCATAATTTAGATTGTAAGCGTTTGATAGATTCTTGAAGAAATAGGAAGCTTTTTATAGAACTTGTTTGGATTTTTTTATAAAAGGAAGGTATTTAATATCGCTAATTTGCTCATTCTTCAATTTCATTCCAAAATAATTCCAAACGCTTTCATATTGTCAATTTTACAATGTTATTGTAACTGTGTCTCACCTGTGTCAGTTCCAAAAAAGGTCCCACACTCGAACCCTCCCGGCATCAGCTTCGTGATGTTATACACCGTGTCGTTTAGGAGGCCAGTGCGCAGGTCAAGAACCTCCCCCACACCACGTGACCCGCGCGCGGTCTTGATGATCGAGGTGGTTAGTCTCATGGACGTCTTGATGAGTTCGATTACTTGCCGGTTCTGCATCAGTAAACCCGAGTGTAGGTAATTGTATTGGCTCTGGACGGCTGCAATAGATTAATGTTAAAAAAACAGTTTAACAGTGGATCAGGCTTTATGGACTTTAATCAGCTGAAATTTTGTTTCTATTACAATGACTCATATACAATAAGGTCGTCCGGCAGAATTGAAACGAAATCATTTTCGCCACTGCAATTGTTTATTTTTTATTCTCCTTATATCGGGTTTAATAATGACAGTTTTATCTTCACAAATACTAGAGACAAATTTACCACGCGAGGTAAAGAATATTGATCAAATTTTGTTCGATGAAATAATAAAGATAATAATAATTATGATAACAATAATAGTAATAAAATAAAATGAATGGAGAGTTGCCGCAAAATTGTTGAACGTGCCGTGCCTATCCTTATATAGGCACTTCCAGCAAAGTTACGGTAGGTCCTCCAATTATGCCAATGTCGTTTAATTAACGTCATAAGATCGTTGGTTGGGCGTTACTATATTACGATAATCGCCGGGAATCGCCAGAGAACACAGACAAATTGTTCTTAGCGCACTGGTGGCTGTCAGAAAAACGTTTTTAATATCTGCTATAGTAAATATAGTTGTGTTTGTTACCAAGTTCTTCCACACGATTGCACATAAAGCAGAACATAATTTGCAAACAGGTCGCCAAGTTTTGTTATCCTAAAAGCAAGGCTGAATGTTAGTGTCTGGCGATGACTTTACAGTAATGTGTTGAATAAGTTGTAACTTGCCGTCTCCTTTTTGCATATTCAGCGTCTTACTGTATTGGGCTGATTTGCTATTCAGGGGAGTTGGTGAATCATTAGATAACCTTCATGGATAATTTATCAAGAATTCATTCACGCGGTTCTAAATCCCCAGAGTGACCGCCATATCTCACGTTATTGTTATACATGCAATCGCTTTGGGACCTCCCATCATTCGGAAGCTAATTCGATAAATGTGTATGAAACGACACTTTTTCGACTTCGTTCCGAGGTGCATGTGATTTTTGAAAGAATACTCGACTCCAAAGGCACACCTTTACAATGTTACATACATGTATTGACTTGTATATACCAGAAATTCCCAGTGAGTGATTAAAGGTTAATTTTACATTGAAGATGATAGGCGATAACGGTTTCTCGAACATCACTCTTGCTTGCGGAACTATATGTACTACAAAACACCGTCGTTTAAGTAACGGATAGAATACGAATGCCGTGGTAGGCCTATATGAGAAATAGACACGAGCGTTAGCGAGTGTCTATTTCCCATAAACCGCGGCATGAAATTTTCTATCTGACTAAGACCACGCTTTTCTGAAATTGTCTGCATTATAACCCGAACCTCTAATCAATGAAAACGAGTAAAACGCACTTTGGTATTTCTGTAATGATGTGTATTTATGCTGAAATTCCTTATGAATCTGTCTCTGTTACTTATTGCAGACTTGCATTTTTGTAACTATAGAAAGTCTTTTGACGAAAAGCGCTCATATAAAATGCTCTTAAAAAAAAAAATACTCGGCACGCAAAACCTTTGAGATTCGTGTGCACGACATACTCCCCTGTATATCTGTAAATACGAAGCCCAGAGTTGTATCTGTGATAGATACTTTTGAAATACTTTTCTCTAATTGGCCAATTCGCTTCAAGCGTGGTCTAATTGATAATGCACGTGCCATTGAAATAAGTTTGACGTGAAATAGAAATGTAGTTGTTGATTTTGAAAAGTACCAAATGTAGGCAAAAGAATTGTATCTCTTTGGTCAGTCAACTGAACATCTTTGTTTCAGTTTACTTTCTGTTTATTTAAAAAGAGACTGGATAATTGTACGGACCTATCAGACGCTATCAAATTTACACCAGCAAACGGAATCATCGAACGTTTGGAGCTACGTAAATGGATTGACGGATGGAGTCGAGCGATTTGAACAGTTCAAGAAAGTGAAAGCAATGCGATAATTTTTGCGCCGAATATTTTAGCAGGACATCCGTTTTAATCACAATGTTATCACTCTACTGAAATATAATGCAGGTGGCATTGCGTAGGAATGAATAACTACCAATTTCCTTTTCGGTCAAATCAGACCGCGCAGTCAATCAAATACCATGTGACCGAGTAAATTACAAAATTAAGTTTATGTTATCACCGGTTATGTTCTAGTTAACTAAGACTTCTGGATTGACTTCATGCATTTTAATTGATTTTTAATCCTTCGTCAGAAACAAAATATCCACCTCACTGTTTATGGGGCGAAGGTAAAAGCACGAATCAATGGGACCTTCGATTCGTTAAGTCCAGCCGATCCGCTTATATATCGTCTGATAAAACCCGTCTCCGCCTCCTCAGACGACAGGAAATGAATAATTGATATATTATTGTTTTATTGCGTAACAATTTCTTGTCAATTACTAATTTCATCTTCTGTCAGGGGCAATTAACCTCCCCTTGGCCTACTATTATCAAAGGTCTTAAGATGCGTGGTGCATTACTGTATATGTGTAATTCCGACCTAAATCGACCCCACGATGCTTTATGAAATGGACTCCACTGGCTCGTTTTTCTAAACTTCTTACGAAAAAAGTAGTTTAAAATCACAAATCGTACCTGGTGTTTTCATTCATTATTAGATTTTGCCTTACAATATCTCGACGATTCCAGTGAGATGGTGCATGGAAGAAGTCGGTATTTAGTTACAACCTGGAAGCAAATTCAATTTCTGACTTACGCAAAAAAAAATGATTGTAAGATGTTTAGTAAAACAGGTCCCTGGTTATGACGAATAAACCTTCATTCTTGTGGCTCAGTTTTCTAAAAAAAATTCTCATTGGGAAAATTTAATTTCTTCAAATATTTTTGTACACCAAAGGGAAATGTTGTTTTTGTATATTGTCGATTTAGTTTTGCTGTATACCTTTACATAGTCTAAAGTAGTCTGGCATTCAGGGTCTATATTTAGAAGTTTTTGTAACAAGTCAGATAATAATGCTGTAGCCTTCAGAAATTGAAATGGTTTAGCTTTAAATAAGACTTTGGGGACTAGAGATTGACTTTATATATTATCTTTTATATTTCACCTCAATTTAAGAGACGGCTACAAGTCTAAAGCTTTTAATAGTAAAGCTGTGTGGTTGGTGATTATTTTCAAATTAGATTGCATCGAATGACAATTGACGACAAACCGTCTGTGATACAGCAGACGACAGGATATACATAATTGATGTCATGCTGTTAGATTGTCGTCTGTGATAGTCGAGGATTGTAACACTGATATTTGTAATCGGGTTTCCTTGCTTCCTCGGTACAGTAAACAACATCGTGCAATTGACAAGATGAATGATTTGGGAATGATTAAGGAATGGAATTAAATGAGTATGTGGAGCAAGTTTTGAGTAAATTTAACGGGAGGTAATCCTAAATCGAAAATTTTGTTCAGGATGAACAAAATTTGCGATATTGATAACCTCCCTTTATTAAAAAATACATTAAAGTTTAATACATAACTTCCTATTTCTTAGAGAACCTATGATACACTAGCAATTTGAATAATGTCAGTTTAATAGCGATTTTTCCCATTAAAAAATTATTTTGGATGACGTTGGTTGTTCTATATTTTTCAATGGGTTTGAGCGTTTTTGAAAGGTTTAAGTGAGTGTTTGAAATGGATGAATGGAGCGCTGAGTGAACGATTTAGAATGGTTTTGATTGAGATGAATGTCAATTTCACGATGATACTAATATTGGTGATCGGGTTTTCTGGCATCATCAGTAACCCAGTGTCGCCCCATTCATTTAACTACATTTATCGAAACTTGGATAATCTGCTAAAATTTTCTCGTTATCATGAAAAAAAGCATAAATCAGACTTACAATATTCCTTTTAATTTTACATTAGAAAGATTAGTGCATGTGATGTAGAAAACATAATTTGTGTTCAACCAATTACGAGTTCGAGTTTCAGAATGCTTCTCAGTAGCGTATTGGTCAATTCATCCGTAGTTATTAGTAAAGTATACTCTTGGGTTGTCCCCACTTCGTCTAATCCCATTTGGTCTAAAAGTCAAATTCCCATTTCGTCTAAAACCCATATTTTGATAAATTCCCATTTGGTCTAAAAGTTCATTTACGTTCACTTGCGTGCAAAGTGGGATGTAATTGGCAAGCAGTTTGCACCGTTTTGTCATCATGAAATCAGAGTATATGTGCCATGACAAAGTCGAGAAACATCTCGTAGAAAAGCTTTAAAAAATCCTGTCAATACTATTGTTGGAGGGATAGCTTGAAAATGATTTTCAAAAATCGAAATGTGTCTGTTCAGCTGAAATGACCCATCCACTGCTAATTTTCAGAAGCAGTACCTTGGTACAATTTGTAAAACAGTATAAGAATCAATTAGTAAAATTCAGTTTGAGTTATCGCTTTATTTTACCTTGAAAAATGGCATTGATCTCGACTGATGACATTGAAGTTGGTGCCAAGAGAAAGGTCCCTTCTAAAGCAATAATTATGTTGAAGTATGTGCTACAGCTATCACTTGACATTCAAACGCAATGGCTTGTGCGGACAAGCGGACAAAGGGGAAAGACTTTTATAAACTCGTTGGAAAAAATGTTATGTCTTTTAGATTAAATGAATCTTAAAAAAAAATAAAGCCGTTATCTGCTTTGTAAGTTTATTGAATTATTTTGCAAAAGAGGTAGACAACCACCCGCCACACATCTATATTACCAATTGAGTTGCTCAAGAGCTATTCTATATCTCATAAAGCTGTCGTTTTGCTTTATTCAAATATTTATTGGCTCTTATAAGACAGTTTTCGTCATGGGATTTCTAAATATATATCACAAATAATTAAACCATCGTTAGGGACAAGGACTTCTTAACAGTTCGAAAAAAAATATCTATGTAATTTTCTGCTTATCTAATAAAGTTAGTTTATGATGGAAAATAAATCCTCTCTCTGTCTTTCAATAAAACAAAGAACTATTCGTTAAAGCTGCCGTTCAAGCCCAGATTGTCAGTAGAAGAATTAAATGAATTGTATTATTTCGTTATAAATCCAGAAACTATATATTTTTATAACCTCATCTTGTATAGAAAAGATAAAAATGTTCAACAAAAAATGTTACTGCAATAAATTTCTGTCTGTATAAAGAATTAATCCACTTCCTGGTCCTGATGTAAGAATGATAGGTCCCCAGATACATGTCAGTCTGACAGACTTTGTCATTTACAATATTACGTGCATTGTATCGTGTCGGTTATATGGTCTGTAAAACGAGGAGTGTAACTGTTTACGTTTGTGCTTAGATGGAAGTAAAAGTAAGGCATAGTAGAGTTCCACAAAGACAGCACTGGAACCTTTTAAGAAACATTATTTGAAATTTGACATTTATTGGAGTATTAAGTGCAATTGTCTTAGTACTGGGCTTAAACCAAACGCCCTACGGGTGTAATTTGCCATGCGCTAGGGAAATTGCACTTTATACTCCAATAAACGCAGTGAAAAAGACAACTTTTTTTTTTTAAATTTAACCTTGAAGAACATGTTATAGAGACAAAATATGTATATGAATCTGAGGATTGAGAAGAAAGAAGATTTAAAAATAGTTTGTTTAACAACTATACAATGCGAGGATGATATACATTCTACTGCTGCATTTTACAATACAGTTAACAACATTGTGAAATTGACAAGATGAATGATTTGTGAATTATTTAGGAATGAAATTGAATGTGTGTGGGGGGCGAATTTTGAGTGAATTTAATGGGAGGTAATCATTTTTCGTAAATTTTGTTCAGGATGAATGTTATAGAACTGGTCAGATGCAAAATTCTTTTCAGTCGACCTTTGAAGTAAATATGCGAATGGATGGGGTAAGGAGAAAAGCCCCCCTGGGACAAAAGCCCGATGCCCTTAACTCGAAAGTGGACAAAAGCCTCATGGTTATAAAAAAATGAATTTTTTACTATGTATGTTTATTTTTTTTACTACTTATCATGTTTTTATGAATTTATGAATATTAAATGATTTTTTTTATTTTAATATTTTTGTTATTTGATATGGGATGAGGGAGGTATAGATATTTTTTATATTTTTTATTTTTTTTCTTTTAATTTGGCTGACTAATTTTGATAGTTTTAATTATTTTTATCATCATATATCTATAATTAGAAATCATAACTTAATGCATAATTGACGTATATAATATACAATTTGGAAACATTATTGAAATTGAACACCAACGTGGTTAAGCATTCTTTTGGATATATTTATAATCATATCTGGATATTTTAAACTTCTATGACCTAATTCTGTGAGTTAACCGGATTATATGGTGTATAGTGTAATTTGTTTTGACAATGGAGTTTATTACTAACAACAAAGGTGGACTTAAATTTTGCTATGATAGATATATGTACACCAAGAAGAGCTCCAACAAATCCAAGAATCGCTGGGAATGTACCACCAGAAAATCATTTTCTTGTCAAGGCTCCGTTACCACCAACATAGCCAACACAGAAGTACTTTCCTCCATTCTACATTCACATGAGAGAGTTGCGGGTAGAGTCGAAGCAGTATCTACTGTGTCCGCCATGAAAGAGAATCCACCAATGAACAGGGGTTGCCCAGGCCAAATTCTCGCTGATACACTACACACCTGCTCCGCAGAGGCTCGTGCAGCCATTGGTAACACAGAATTCTTGAAGAGAACGATACGACGACACAAGCAAAATAACAGACCAAAGAGCCTACTTCCCTCAGAGACCTTCACCTGCCTGAGGACTGGACCACAATTGGTGAAACAGTTCCACTACCTTTCCTGATCCATGACAGTGGAAAAGACTCTCCCGCTAGAATGCTTGTGTTGGCTTCAGAAATGGGACTTCGTCACTTATGTAGATCTCATACATGGTTCATGGATGGAACATTCTCCTCACCACCCAGAATCTTCAAACAACTGTACGTTATCCTTCCTCCAATTGGTGAAACAGCTGTAACATGTGTGTACGCCTTCCTCTCTGGCAAGTCCCAAGAAACGTATGAAGAACTGTTTAGTGCTGTAGTGACACACTGTGAAGAACTTGGTTTCTCTCCTGATCCATCTACAGTAATTTGTGATTTTGAGCAGTCAGTCATACGAGCCATAGGAACAACTTTTGGTGACCAGGTCCGCTGCCAAGGCTGTTGGTACCACCTTACCTAGAGCACGTGGCGAAAAGAACAACAGTTAGGCCTGACCGACGTTTACAGAACTGACGAGAATGTTAAACTGTTTTGTGGTATGTTGGACGGCTTAGCCTTTCTTCCAGAAGCTGAGGTCAACAATGGAATAGACATCTTGAAGGCCAGTACACAAGAAGGACTCGAGGAACTGGTGCAGTACTTTGACAGTACTTACGTTAATGGTTTCATACCGACGAATTCAACCTCCGCCAGCACAACCAGATGGACCTCTACCACCTATTTGTATGCGTCGTGTCCCTCCCCTTTTCCCACCTACCCTTTGGAACGTCCACGGGGCAACTGTATCTGACAATCACAGAACGGACAACATCTGCGAAAGTTGGAATCTCTCCTTTCAGAAACCGATTGGTCATCACAACCCATCTATATGAACAGCAATTGACAGCATTCGCCGGGACAAAACTTCAGTATCTACATACATTGAGCAGAATGCATATGGCGAGCCACCAAGAAAACGTGTAAAGAAAGTAACAAAAGATCTACAGACAAGACTGCGAAACATCTGTTTAGAATTATCTCAGGATTGCGACCTCAGCTTCTGGAAGAAAGGCTAAGCCGTCCAACATACCACAAAACAGTTTAACATTCTCGTCAGTTCTGCGACATATCAAGACTGCGAAACATCTGTTTAGAATTATCTCAGGAAGGAAGACTGTAGAAGAGCTTCTTCGTGGTGTTGGACAAACTATTCGTTGGAAAACCCGCAACTTAGTTGAATAATTAACCATCAATAAAATGTAGATAAAAGTGCTACCCAAGTTTATTAGTCAAGTTTATAAAAGTGTAGATAAAAGTGCTAGCTAAGTTATTTAGTAAAGTATTCCGTAAAAAGTATAATGTGTAATTATCTTATAACTATACCAATATCTGTTTGATAACATCCCGTATGATATTTTTTATGATATCACATAGTTATTTTTAGAACAATAATATCATACAGTTATTTTTAGAAACTAGCATTTAAGTTAGAAACATCGACTAAAACAAGACAAAAAGAGGTTATAAGATAAATATAATAAGTACTAAGTGTATTATATGAAAAAATATCTAACTCGGTTGTGAGAATTGATAATTGTCTCGGCAGAGCCTCGACAATTTTCAATTCTCCCAACCTCGTTAGATATTTTTTTTCATATAATACACTAAGTATGTATTATATATTTATCTAAGTTCAGTGATGTATGTGCTAAGTGTTATTATATCATAGTTTAAAAATAGTAATATATATAGACATAAAAGACGAGTTGATGCAAAAAAGGAACAAAATAAGATTGTCTTTTACAAAAATACAAATTATTGTCATATTCGATTCTAAAAACTATATCGACTTTTTCTTCGAGAAGTAATGGTTGCAAAATTTTGGTTTCAATAGGGTATATAGTAATAACTCTGATCAGACAATGTCAGTGCAAAGGCTAATTAGATTCTATACTTTGGGCTTTGGGCTAATTAAAAGCTGATGGAAATGTGAAACAAAACAAAACTCTGAATTATGATCTAATATGTTACCAGTCATGCAAAACGGTACAATCTGAAAACTCTATAAAATATTTGTTTCCACAGAAATTTGATGTTGATTATGATAAGTGTTTATTTCATTGTATAAAAAATCAAACTTTGGCAATGGTGGTGTTTTCTTCTAATTCCTTAGCAATTCTGACATTAAGTGAAATAGATGGATTGTTTGTAGCAAGCAAACTTTCTTTTTCTCTCAATGTTTTCTGTGAAAATTTGTGCAAGGACTTTTCTTATATGAATATGTCCCTACAGCAACAAACTTGTCTATTTGTCTTATTAAATGTATGTGTATCTGTCTGTCTCGACACATATTACAATGCCCTTCAGGATGAACAAAATTTGCGATATGTATTACCTCCCTTTAAAAAAATATGCATAGAATTTCTTTAAATAGGTTCCTATTTCTTCAAGAACCAATCAGACGTTTTTAATTTCCATTATATCAGTGAAATCGCGATTTTGTTCTTATTTTCTTAATTTTGAAGGTAGTAGTAGGTCTTATATCTTTTAGTCATTTTGAGCGTTTTTGAATGGTTTGAGTGAATGTTTGAAATGATTGAATGGAGCGCTGAGTGAGCGATTTAGAATGATTTTGATCGAGATTAATGTCAATTTCACGATGAAACTAACTGTACCATCAAAATAGGCACGTAATTTTGAAATTGTTGAGTATGAAATCCAAAATGACCTCTTTACCTTTCACTCTGAAAGTCTAGTGGATTATAATCCATCATTTCACTAATTTAATATGTGCAATGGATCAAGTATTGAAAGTCTTTTCCTGATAGAGCTTTCACTATGACAATATCTCCATTCTGACAGTCATATAGAATTACAAAACGTGAGAGTAATTCATCCCAACGTTTTTATTATCGTTTTTTTTATTTATGTATTTATTTTTATTTATTTTTTTTTTTGGCGACAACATTGTCTGCCATGAAACTTATGCAATATAATTGTTCAATTAATAGAATATATACTGAGCAAAAATGAAAACATGAAATACGAAAAAGCGGAAAAGATGTTCGATAGAAAAATATTTTTTATAGAGAATAACATTTTTGTGCTTAAAATATCAATGATATCTGGTCGCGGTTGGGAGAATTTATCAGGACGAGGCTCCGCCGAGTCATGATAATTTCTCGCAGCCGAGACCAGATAACATTAATATTTTAAGACACTTACGTGTTATTCTATTTATCGTGCATTCCTTTTCAGCGCTTAATTATAATAAACCCTTAAAAGTCAAAGAAATTCAGGTGAAAGTGTATGCAAATTGTTTCTAAAAATAGACTGACTGATATCCTGAATTTTTTTCAGGCAGGTGTTATCAGGGTAATACAGGCTTCATTGTATGATAAAAATGAATTAAGGTCACTGACTTTTATACGTTTCAAATGAGAAACCTTAAAAAAGGGTATATGCACGTAATTTTGTCATATTTTGAATAATTACCCCCTCTATACTTTACTCTGAATGTGTATTTAATTAAAATTCGGTCATGTCACCGTTTTAATATGCGCCATTGATCAAACATTGGAAGGGCTTTCCCTATAGAGCTTTCACTATGACAATATCTTCATTCGTTCTGGCTGTCATATAGAGTTACAAAACGTGACAATAGTGCATCCCAGGGTGTTTGCTGTCGGTTGTTTGGCGAGAATATTTATCTAATAATTGCAATACGTGTATATTATAGCGGTACTCTTTATATACTATCTTGCTTGCTAGTTCTATGAATAACAAAGATCGAATTATTCATGCGAAACCTTGTCTAGAAAATACATATTCCTAGACTTGGATGGAAAGCAAACGGTAGTATCATTCGTTATTGCCCTATGGATTGTCTTGTATGACAATTGACGACAAGGCGTCTTTGATCCAGCTAGCAACAGGAAATACATACTTGATGTCACGCTGTTAAATTGTTGTCACTGATAGTCGAGATTTGAATATCGATATTGTTGATCAGATTTCATCTTTTTGCTTAGAATGTGAGATTAACAGAGCTAAAGTCTCCTCGATAATTGTACGGGAATGTTCAATATTTAACTAGCGTAGCATTAGCCAGTACTAGTAAGCACAAGAGTTCTGTTGGTACATTGCTTAATTGAACACAGTAATTTCAGGGCTCCTTATAGGCCTTTGAAATTTAGGCGTCATTGACTCCAAAACCAGACATTCTTGATGTCAAAAGTGATTTGGAATTTGTCAAGACAGCAGAGAGAGCAAAATTTTATTAGAATTTTGCAGATTTATGGGTCTTTTTTAAATAAAGAAATGAAGTTAGGAATTAATTAGTATGGTATTTTTCTAAAGTATTGAATAGTTATTCGAGTTATAAATCTCGGTTTTGATACTCAACATTTCTCTCAGCGGGTTAGAAATGTATCTCCCTACAGATGAATTTCTAGGGCTTAATATAAGTTATTTCCGATTTTGTGAGTCAAAACCAAGTGGTGTAAGTGTAACATATAAGCCCTTGTGTATGCTTTAGTAAGGCTCATTTGAATAAGACATTTTCTTTCGCAATTTGCGTTCATTTAAGAGACGATTACAATTAGTTGTGAAGTTGACAAGTTGAATGATTATGTGACGATAATAGAATGAAATTGGATGAGTTCTCAGTGAAAAGGGGAGGTAATCCAATATCGCTAATTTTGTTCATCTTGAACAAAATGAGCGATATCTTTACCTCTCTTTAATAAAATATGCGTAAATTTCTGTTTGTATGTTTCATCGACCAATCACACACTTTAAAATCCACACCAGCCAATAAAATCTTAGAACATTTTGATTGCTTTCAATTCAAATTGATCGTCTTGGGCAATTTTGGAATGTTTCTTAATTACTTCGGAGCGATTTTGATCGATTTGAATGAGTGTTTGTTGAGAAATTGATTTAGAATGATTTTGATCGGAATGTGTGTCAATTTCACGATGTTTTAACTATACCACTCTATCATAGCCAAAATTGATGAAATATAATATTCTCACAGTATCAGAATGGGTGGTGATTCTTTTCGCCGAGTTCTCAGTGAAAAGGGGAGGTAATCCAATATCGCTAATTTTGTTCATCTTGAACAAAATGAGCGATATCTTTACCTCTCTTTAATAAAATATGCGTAGATTTCTGTTTGTATGTTTCATCGACCAATCACACACTTTAAAATCCACACCAGCCAATAAAATCTTAGAACATTTTGATTGCTTTCAATTCAAATTGATCGTCTTGGGCAATTTTGGAATGTTTCTTAATTACTTCGGAGCGATTTTGATCGATTTGAATGAGTGTTTGGTGAGAAATTGATTTAGAATGATTTTGATCGGAATGTGTGTCAATTTCACGATGTTTTTAACTATACCACTCTATCATAGCCAAAATTGATGAAATATAATATTCTCACAGTATCAGAATGGATGGTGATTCTGCTTCCTGAAGAATTCACCATAAACTCATCTCAAAAGAACAGGCCAATGGAAGAACCAAGAACAATTTGCGCTCCAAGAAGTAGAATCGAAACATTCTTGGACTTTTATAATGAGCTTCTATTCCAAGGCCTAATGCTAATGCCATTTTAAGCCAAATTAGCCAGAAGAACGGTTTGAAAGGACATTGTCTAACTTCGGTCAACTTGGGTAAAAAACTACGTCACAGAATCATATCTTAGAAAAATCATATGGACAAATCAGATGTCCAGTTTCGCCGAAATTAACCTGTTTATTGGTAAGAATGATTTCCTTGACGAACTATAGGACAAGAACAGAATATGGTCAAGTGGAGTCAAAAACTAGGTAAAACGGTCAAATTCTAGAAATAAACCTGTATGGTCCACATTTTAACTCAGTCAAGCTGCGTTGCTTTAGCTTGTCACTTTTCCCATTATATTTTCCAAAGCCTATTTAAAACATTTTTATTGTAAACTGATGTGAGCGATTTAGGGCCACTATAGCCTTCTTGTTTATTCTTTTTGATGCCTAGACCTTAAACATATGAAGAAAGATACATATTTGGTCTATGTTTAAACAAAATAAGTCATTATTTCGGGTGGTGTTTTTTTTTGAGTTTTGAAAAAAAGACAAAATATGCATAATGAAATCAATAGCTTTGTCAAAGAACTGTTGTCTACTTAATTAATCTGTTTATTTGTTCTAAATAGCAGCCAAGATTTCATCCTTGGGTACTTGAATGAATATTTACAAGCATTTATAATTAACTTTCTAAAATGTAAAAATACATATTTCATTTCTTTACAGTGTAAAAATATTTAAGTAGACACGAGAGCTATTTATATTGATACTTTTCGGTTTAATTCATTACATTATTTGTAATTTAATATCGCAACGCTGATTTTTAGCTCTACTGGCCGAAGGCCAGCGAGCTATTGTCATGGCGGAGTGTCCGTCTTGCGTCCGTGCGAGCGTAAACGTTTCCTTAAAACATCTTCCCCTACCAAATCAATGGGCTGATTTTTAACAAAACTTGGTAAAATGACCCTCTTCTTAAATTGTTCAAGAAATTTTGATTGACCCCAAATATGCGCGTGGCAGGGCGGCTTTTCCATCCAAACCGTTGAACCAATTTTAATGAAGCTTGGCATGGATGTTCCTTTACTTAAATTGTTCAAGACATTTTGATTGACCCATAAATACGGGCTTGGCAGGGCGGGGCTTATTTTGAGCCCAAAATCTTCGAACGACATCTCCTCCTGAACAACTGGGCCAATTTCAATATAACTTTAACAAATTGTTCCTTTGATGACCCTTTACTTAATTTGTTCAAGAGATTTTGATTGGCCCACATATATTGGGCGTGGCAGGGCGGGCCTATTTGGAGTCCGAAATCTTTGAACGACATCTCCTCCTGAACCACTGGGCCGATGTAAAGGAAACTTTACAAGAATGTTCCTTTGGTTACTTTAAAATTGTTTGCAAAAGTATGATCGGCCTAAAAATATAGGTGTATCAGGGCGGGGCTTATTTTGAGGCCGAAATCTTTGAACGACATCATCTCCTTCCGAACCACTGGGCCAATTCCAATGAAACATTACCAGAATGTTTCTTGGTTGACCTTTACTCAACTTATTCAAGAAATTTTGATAGGCTCATAAATATGGGCGTGGCAGGGCGTGGCAGGGCGGGGCCTATTTTGAGCCCGAAATCTTTGAACGACATCTCCTTCTGAACCTTGTGTTTTATTAAGATAGGAAAAGGGAAGCAGATTCATTGTGGTTGGGTATTTTGGTGCAATGATGACCAGAACAAATTAATCATTAAAAACAGGTCTCAAAAATTTCGGAGTGTGAATGTATTCATTTAAAGTAAGCTTTATTTAATGAAAGATGTTAAAACGATACAGGTCCTCTTGGGCCTCTTGTTTCGTAAGTTTGCTTGTTTACGTTCGATAGAATTTCGATAAAACTTTCATGTTCAATAATTGAATAATGTAAAGAAGAATTTTAAAATGGACCATACTAGTTTGCAATGTCAGATTTTCAATTTACGAATTTGGTAAATTGAATTAGTACTTTATCTGTAAAAGTGGTTAATCGAACAGTTACGGAAAACAACAACCCGGATTTTTTTTAACATTTTTAAGAGAAATATGTTCTTGTCCATATAAAGAATTAATCCACTTCCTGGCCCTGCAGTAAAATAATGAACCTCTGTGGACCTGTCAGCCTGACAGACTTTGTCATTTACATGATTACATGCATTGTGTCAGTTACATGGTGTGTGAAAACTTAGACATAACTGTATTGATGCGTTTGTAGAGAATTCAAATAAACTGTTAAGAATTTCAATAAATAGAGGATATTGAATGAGTGGTCATGGAATACGGAATTTATTAAACGAGTCATCTATAAACGGATAAAAACGAGGCTACGCCGAGTTTTTATCTGTTTAAGATGACGAGTTTAATAAATTCTGTATTTTATGAGCACAAATTTGATATTCTATTTATAATATGACCCGAATTTTGCAAAAAAAGTAAAAATTCTTGAAATTCAACATTTCAATTTTCCGCGAAACTTATAACGCCGTTTAAAAACTGACGTCACAATATACAAATTATGACGTCATTTTCGAGATAACAAAATAGCGTTGATATTCGTTCTTAGCTCATTTGCATAGTTATTCCACTAGTGTAATAACACCCGTGTAATATAAAAAATATTCAACGGGGTTATTTCACTCCCACGACGTCGGTCATATTATAAATTCTTATCTATTCTAAAGATTATTCAACCCTCAGTTCACAAGGAAACAATTCTATGTCCCTGTACAGCTACATATACAGTCTTTATCATATACAAAGTTGCGTGTGTTGTGTTGAAGTTCGTCGGCCTGACGCTTTAACACAGGGATGTAACTATTAACATTACGTCATAGGTACACGTAATCATAGATTGCACATTTATTAGATAGGGCCTGAGTCTCCTTTTAAGACGGCGTTGAAAAAAACTTTATACGGTAGGAAAGACGAACTGACACGAATCAACTGAATCTTCCATAACGTATTATTTAATTTTACATTCGCTGTTTTTCATCAACTTCTATCTAACAAGAGTTATTTTGTATTAAAAGAGGCGATTTCAGCGCGATTTAACATATACAGTACAGCTATTAAGAAAGGTTATATCAATTAATGCGAAATTCCAATTAATTTACAAAGTTCAATTTAGCTGGTAATTTATTAACTTGATATATTATTAGATACACAGTTTTTTGCCATCGTATATGACGATTTATTCACGGCTGGAAAAATGATTAGTCGCAGGCGAGGATTGACTTCATTTTTTACTGTCGGGAACTAATCGTCATAAACCCAGGCAAGAAACCGTATAACAAATTATATTATACTGCAAAATTTTAGACTAAATATCTCTCCTTTGCCTATCTAGGGATTTGATTTACATCGAATTCTTTGAAAATACCAATATCACCAAATGCGCCTAAAATGAAAAGTAAATATCAGTGACGTCACATGTAGTAGTGACGTCACACTACTACATCCTGCGATGTCATGATATGAAAGCGGTTCTTGGCGAGCAAGTTAGCTCTTTAAAAGGACAGATTGATAAAATAATGAAATATATTTATCAGTATCATTTTATTAGCATGTTATTAAATGACATGCTTTTAACAGTAGCATTATGTGTATACTCCGCTAGTGTTAACAGCGAACCGAGGGAATCGTGGCTTCCATTTAGTGCTGGAATTTTTGTCTATGTTCCCGGCGAGGCGGAGCTAAACCGGAGCGGTCGTAGATATCAATTAATTGTAAGGTAAGCATTAACCAATGAAAATGCTAGATTTTCTTTGCAGTATACTAGCAGTTTATATTATATTCCCGTTTTGCTTCAGCTCTAACGTTTATAATAGCAGACAAAGGTTCATGTTTGATAAATGTATGAATCCTATTGTTGAAATATTTTTTCCCGATAGAGCTTTTATTCCGACAGTATCTTAACTCTGGCTGTCATATTGAATTACAAAACGTGACACAAACGCGTCCCGAGGTATTTACAATCGGTAAGATGGCGACAAGGTTGTCTGCGGTGAACCTTACACAGTAATAATTGCTTCTGAAATACAAATATTATACAGTTATCCAGACTCAGTGGGTATGAAATAGCGATACCTATCAATATATAAAAGTGAAGATGGACACAACGTTTGCAGTCCTATTTTTTAATTAAAGTTCGATTTTCTAGATACACTTAACAACATCGTGAAATTGACAAGATGAATAATTTGAGGATGAATAAGGAATGAAATTGCATGAGTGTGTGGAGCGAGTTTTGAGTGAATATAATGGGAGGTAATCCTTTATCGCAAATTTTGTTCAGGATGAACAAAATTTGCGATATTGATTTTCTCCCTTTAATAAAAAAAGCATTCAAGATTTAAACATGGCTTCCTTTTTCTTCAAGAACCTACGAGACGCTAACAATTTTAATTATCTCGGTGAAATCGCGATTTTTTTCTAAATCAAAATTTATTTTGAATGACGATGGTTATTCTATATTTTTCAATGGGTTTGAGCGTTTTGGAATGGTTTCATTGAGTGTTTGAAATGAATGAATGGAGCGCTGAGTGAGCAATTTAGAGTGGTTTTGATTGAGGTGAATGTCAATTTCACGATGTAACTATCTGTATCGATATCATTGACTATGGCTTATTTTGCTGTTTTCACCAAAAACAAATATTCCTGACAGCGCCCGTATTATGCCCGAGGTCTGTTCCGTAGAATCACCGAGGTTTTCCGATTGCTTTCTATTGTTTCGAAATTTTAATCAAGTTACACCAGCCACCGCGATATAACTGCAATAATGATGAAAGATGCTTTAAACCCCATCCAAACCAATAAACAAATTCAAGAAAGAATAATCCACTTACCAGCGATCATTCTCTCCCAAGCTAGGCTCGATTCGAACCCGGAACTCCTGATCTGCTCGAAGTCTCTCTTCAACGATTCGTCCCCTTGCTGTAACATTTTACTCAGTGTGTCAGATTTGTTGATCTGACTCGTTAGATCTTCTCGAACCTTTCTTAACAACTTACTGGCGTCGTTAAGCTTCTTCGTTGCTTTGTGAGTTTCATCATTTAGCGTGGCGATACTTGACCTAAAACGATATGATGATGGACACTTATGAACCATTCGCTTTACAACTTTGTGCGAAAAAGAGAAAAAAGATGACGTAACACGTATGACGTGTATATTTTACAATACGCTGAGTTTGGGTGATATGAACTTGTAGGCATGGGGTTTCGAGATCCTACCGGCGAGGTCACACTGGGCTTTTTTTTTCTTTTTTTGAATTTAATAAATACTCAAAACAATAAACTCAGACGAGGGAACGTATTATCATATATGAACCAGATACTTCCTTCGTAGTTATCTTGGGTCCGTTTTACTAAACATCTTACGATCAAATTTTGCATAAGTCAAAAAGTAAAGTTGCTTCTATAGCAGTAACTAAATATACAATTCTGCCATGCATAATCTCATTGGAATCGTCTTCTGAAGACGATTCCAAAGATATATTGCTATGCAGAATCTAACGATGAATGAAAACACCTGGTATGATTTGTGATTTTGACTTACGATTAATTTCTTTCGTAAGAAGCTTAGTTAAACGGGCCCCTGATAACGGAATCGGCTTCTGTGAATATAGCAAAAAGTGATGTAAAAAGTACCTACATGCTGCCAAAGAATATTGCCAATCGGTAAATATTAAGACGTCTTTGTTAGAAGGTCTGTTATTTCTTCTCAGTAATTAAACTGTCTATTTGGTTTATTACGACGGTTAAGCAACTGTGAAATTTCACACAGGGTTCATGAATGTCTGATTCAATAATTCAAGACAACATCATGTGGATAAAACAGTCCAGTTTTTGTCAATTATTTATGTTACCTTTTCGTCATAGAGCGAGATACGCAATCTCGTACATGTAGTTCTAGGATCGTCCGTCAACATTCGAGAAATCTTATTGGCTTGAAAATTTTATCATTCCTTTCCGAAACATCTTTTGTCGTTAAAACTGGCTTCCACACAAAGAAGTGATTATCCAGAAAATTGGCATTTAGAACATTTTACATTTGGAACAAAAAAAAAAATGTTAATTTGTAATACTTATTTTCTGCAGCTGCAATCTTCCAGGTTGAGTTACAGCAACTCTACTTTAATTGAGCTTTTAAGTGACATTTCCAACAATTTGGAATGTGCGTGAGGTGCAAACATTGAGAGGCGGAGATAGCAAGCTACTGTGAATGTAATGTTACCTGATGGTGTACAAGTTCTTTTAGACCTTATCTATCTACTAAATGCACAGTGAAGACTCTGGTCAGACTGTGCAGATGCACAGGCTGGTCAAAGTCTTTGCTATGCACATGTATGAAATTGTTGGAAATCTGACGCACATGCTCAATTTCTTTTTCTAATTTTGCCACGTGATTAAAAGATTGAACAAAAGGGAAAACATTTCTTCCATCTCCTTACACTAATCAATGCACTCCTGTGCTATATATAGACATCCTTATTTACGTGGCAATTTACTTTTAACCATAGACTGCTAAATTATTCCCTTTGGTTTGTCAATCTACTGGGAAATTTACGGTCTTTCACCTTTCTGAAAACATTCACGTGTATTTCATTGATCATATAATCAGTTGAATCAGTAAAAAACACATTCGTGTGCAAACATATCTTAATAGAGCGGACCCCTTATGTTTAGTTAATATTTTATTTGCATTTTAAATTAAAATGAATGGCATAAGAGATGTATCAAATTTTCCAATTTGGGACATCTTAACGTAGATTGATGTACCATACCTGATACCTTTGATGCTAAATCATATGATGTAATCCATGATTATTGCCCTGGCTTGGCGGATTCCAAGTAACGGGTCTTTGCACTTAGGAAAAAGGTAAATCAGCTTTTATTTACAATAACTACCTTCTTTAGATAGTCGACATAAAAAAACTTGAGACCTTAAATCATAATCATGTCGGTTCCAAACACTCGTAACTTCAGTAAGTTTAAGCTGAAATTACGAGGCTTTGGTAACCAAACGATGAAAGATGTTCACTTTCTCTGAGCACGTAAATCCTTTTGGTTTTAGGGTATAGTTATCTGGACGCTAAACTTTCAGCTGAAATTATGTGATTTTAATGGTTTATTATGACAAAGCGTTTTTAAATAATTGCATTATAATTTAACATGTAAATGTTTCAAAATAGCAATGTGATCTGGTATCGGTTGAGAGCATTTATCATGACTTGGCAAAGCGTCGTCATGATAAATTCTTCCAACCTCGACTAGATATCATTGATATTTTAAGACACATATAATTCTCTATTTATCGAAAAGTTTGCATGGTGACGTACATTCGTCTCAGCAGGTGTGTGATTATAGTGTATCGACCAATAAACGGAAATTGACTTGACAGAGCTTATGGACAAAAAATTACTTTCGACTAAGATATTAACGCATGTAATTTATAGATGGTATTTAGGTAAATTTTGCGTTTCAATAGAGGAAAATTGATGTTTAATTAGATAATGATATCATCTGTGATTTATCAAGAAGCAATTTGACTTGAAGTGAAACCTAGTTTGAAGTTATTTACTTAGAATTCATACAATACGATTTCGAAAAAATGAAAAAAAAAAAAAAAAAAAACCCACCTACAATTACACAACCCTGGGTTAAATAAATGTTGCCTTGCTTGTCGAAACAACCTGGGTAGAGTTTAAAGCACCCATCATGAGTAATTTCTAAATGAAGAATAATCATTCTACGATACTGTATAATCGGGTTTGAAATACGTTGAACATTTGCTTTATCGAAGTGAATACAGTTACCAACACTGTGAAATTGGCATGATTGAATGATTTTGGAACTATTTTGGAATAAAATAAAATGAGTTTTTGGAGCGAGTTTTGAGTGAAATTAAAGGGAGGTTAACTTATATTGCAAATTTTGTTCAAGATGAACAAAATTAGCTATATTTGTTATCTCCATTTAATAAAATATATGTAATTTCTGAATGTATTTCTACAAGGACCAATTAGACACTTAAAATCCACACCTAACAATAAAATTGTAATATAAATAGACCGATTTGATTTAAATGTTGATCGTCTTGGTCGATTTTGAAATGTTTTCTAAAGATTTTGGAACGATTTGATTGATTTGAGTGAATGTTTGAAATATGATACCATAACCTAAAGCTATGTCTACATTGTAGAATTACAAGTTACGATATCGCTTTTATAGCAGCGCTCGAAAGCTTAACATCCAACTTGCGGATTTTAAGCATTGTTTACGTCATTAAATAAAATAAAATCAATATCTGAAACCACCCTATAAATCCCCAAGTCATGCTTATTCAAAATTATGGCATTACCAATTGACTTCCTAAATGATCTTTTCTTCTCTATATTTATACCAAAATAAGCTAATCTAAATAGGACTTCCTTGCTTCATAACAGGTCTATATGAATAATGCATACGTAAAATCCATTTACTGCCTATGGGAGCACGCCTGTTTTCGGAAATCGCACGCGATGTCAATATAAGTGCATATATAAATGAACATAAATTCTCATTTCACATTTGGGTCCAAGGCAGTTTAAGGCTATTACCAGACGACACAAAATTAGACTGGTAAATTTTCAAAGAAGTTGCAGCCGAAAGTTTCAAGTCAATGAAATTTTTAAAGAAGTGAAATGTCATATTTCAAATGATTATGATACACAAATAAACAACAGCCATGTGTTCAGATTGACACGACGGTGCAAAGACTTTACCAATTAGTCCCTGCATTGCACGCAAGTGCACGTGCAAAGCGGGTATATATAATGAGCACATTGTTTAGATCGTTTGCCATCCTGAATGCAGGGGCTGGCCTTCAGGATAGAGCTTAAAAACTTTCAGCCACTTTTACATAGTTAACATATGAAGCAAGGTTTGTAAACCTTTTTTTGTCATATAACTCGACCTTTGCTTAAATTCAGTTATATGACAGTTATATTTTGTCCAAAACATTATTGAAAAAGTGGAATTTGATATTATAGAAAAATTATCTTATTTTCAAAATATTTTTCTATTTTACCCAGATATTAAATATATTCCATGTTGGAGTTTGAATAAAATTGAATGCTGAATTGACTGCAAAGATGTCTAAAGATTACGATTTTATAAAATACCATCGCTATTTCCTCTCGTATTTGACATATTTGAGCTATACTGCGACATACTTCTGTCCATGAAATAATCTTTCGTCTTCAAAATTTGAATACATGTATCTAATAGATTAACTTTGAGTATGTTGCATCTCGAAATGTACCTTTACCAAGATTATTATTTCTCTTTCATATTTTTTTTAAAAATCAGGAAACTTCTCTCAAACGACGAAATGCATCCATTTTTTTCAATCAACTCGTGAAGCTACAGTTGATCTAGAATAGAGCAGCACATCGTAAACAAATTTTACGTGTCTTGCAGTTAAGACTATTGTGAAATTGACAATGTGAATGATTTTGAAATGAATGCGGAAAAAGTGGGAAGAGTCAGTTTTGAATGAACTTAAAGGGGGGGAGGGGGTAATAAATTTATACTACCAATTAAAAATATAATATGTATTCAAGTTCTATAAATATATTTTTACATCTTCGCGAACCAATTAGACGCTTTCAATTAAGTCTGTGAAATCATGGATTTTTCTAGCGTTTTGGGTGTAGTTATTGAGCTTTTTTGGCCTTTTGAAGAGTTTTTGATTGGTTTGGGTGAGTGTTTGCAATCGTTGCACGAAACGCTTATCGCGTAACTTTGGTCGAGGTGAGTGTCAATTTCTTGACATTCTCAGCAGGATCTTACGTAAACTGTAGACTGGTTCCCATTAGTTGGTGCCTCTACCGTTCATTTTGGCACGTTTTCACTGGAATCTAATTAATTGTGTACTTGATTAATATGTTTCCGCACGAACCTTATTCACGATTGTTCGTATTACGTGAATAGTGTCATAGACATTTCTTCAAAGACTGATGGACTGCTGACTGATTAACTAATCCCAGCAACTAACCATTGTGTATCGATATTTTTTTTCTGTGTGTATATTATTTTCGCACTCAATTAAGAGATGGAACTTTCATAAGTTTAAAGTATCACCTCAATTTTTTTCTTAAATTTATTGTTACGCATATGTATACGTATGGGTCGCTTTTGAAAATTAATCAAAGTTCGAGCCTCGACGCAAAATTAAAACATTATTTAGAGGTTCATTTTCTTAAGTGAGGTGAATTTGTTAAATTTACCCCACCTAATAATGTTATTTTTGAAATTTGGGGTACCTTCTTTCTCATGCAAGTTAAACTGCTTTCTGCGGAGAATATTTGGGTGACTTTTTTGTTTCGCTATCTACAAAGTGAACGGGCCATCAGAACTCAACAAACACTTACCTTTAACATTATTAAGCAATACTTTTTGTGTTTTATTTGAGTGACCGATTAGAAGTTGGTTTGTGTTTACTCATATGTCTGTGATAACTTAAAATTATCCTCTCTTGAAAATAAAAATTGTGGAGTTCATAAAATATAAGAATAATTGATCGTAATCAAAATCAAGCGATTGTTATATTTTCTTGTTTGAGACTAAATGAGAGTAACTTTTGAGATATTTTTTACACTCGTCATTTTGCACGTGAATACTACACTGAAACGAACTTCTAAACGGACACTTGGTTTTTTGCTATAAAAGTAATATTTTCTACGGTATCTATTATAGAAAGCAGTATAATTGGTTGAGAAAATTTTTTCCGGGAGAATGACCATTTAGCATCAACTGGAAAAAATGTGAAGAAAGCAACGAATATAAAGGGGATTCAATGGTACCTCTGATTTCAAAATCAACATTGGTGGTTGGGGTCATTTCAAATTTTTATGCTTTTGTTAGAAACAGAACAAATACAATAGTATTTTCTTCAACAATACGATATCTGCCGTCGAAGTATGTCATTAATAGGATTAATTTCCGAGTATTTCGTAGATCGAAACTTCTCGAAAATGTGCATCGCTTGTGACTGTCGTAAAAGATGGTTTCAGTGTTTGACGTTTACTACAGACACAAAGGAAAGAAATTCGTATCCATCGACTTTGAGAATACGCCAAATTGAATTAACTTTCATAACTAATAAAATGAAACTTAATTAGATGACTACAAATATGTTAAAATGTGGAAAGTGAAGGGTGGTCGTTTAGAAGTTGGTTTCAGTGTATGAAAACATGCCACACGTTCAGGATCGCAAAACGGCACAAACAGTTTTCTAAATTATACCCCGCTTTGCACGTGCGCTTGCGTGCAAAGCGGGGTACAATTGGCTAACCGTTTGTACCGTTTTGTGATCCTAAACGCAGGGCTACTGGATGGGCCCGGTTTAGATAACTTCAATTGCGGTGAAATGAATGTAAACAGGGTAGATCTTTTATTCTTTGGCAAATCTTTAATCCTTTGGCAATTCAACTTGTTTCGCGCTGAGATTACCAAGTCATAGTCCATATTTTTATCGAAAACCAAATGAAAAGTTGTTATATTGACCAAAGATCGATAAGAACCATTCATTCCCCTAAAAATGTGGGTCGGTCCTGTCAAGATTTATTTATCAAATCAAACATACATGTAGCACTCAAGAAAAACATACAATATCATGAATCATTTTTGGCTCTAGTAATCAAAATAAAACATCTCTTTCGTCTTTACAAAATGAAAGAATTCCAGAAAAGGTTAATGTGAAATAAAGGTTAGAATATTATAAATAAATATCAAAATGATTTACATAAACAAATAAAGAATACAAAAAGGGGACAGAATACAACAAATAGATAAAGAAAATTTAATGAGCGGTCATGGAATACTAAATTCATCAAAAGAGTCATCTATAAATATATACGCTACTCAAAAGTTCTAAGCGGCCACCTTACCTTTCTCCATTTTTCACACATTTGCCGCTTTTATTTTGACATGTGAACTTTGTCTTTCGAAAGAGTGGCCATTCAATCATCATTCTATCCAATTGTTTTGTAAAATCATGCATCAGTAAGTCCTAAAGACGGAATTTAATTAATGTACTCTCAAATTAAAAAGTCACAAAAATGACAATTTTTAGAGAAATTTGAATTTTTTGACACTTGAAAAACTCAAATCTTACCAATATTTTGTACTGATATCGGTGGTACAACGCCTGTGGACTTTTAAAAATAATAAGAAATGCAACAACTTTCTTCACATTTCTTTGACGAGTTAAATAAATTTGGGAAAGTTCTATGAACACTAAATTGATATTCTATTTTTGATATAACCTGAATTTTTGCGAAAAATCTAGGAAATTCCAGAAGTTTATCTATTCAAGTTATTCCGCGAAACATAACGCCGTTTGCAAAATGACGTCAGAAAATACGTAATACATAACCGAGGTTTTCTAATGAATTTTCATTAGGAAACCTAGATCAACATTGAGAAAGATCATAAGTTCCGAAAAGTTGTGCATCTATAACGGGTCCACTACCATATAATGACTCCAACACTTTTGTTCAAACATTGGACCATCCCAGGACATGGATTTTACTTTCAAAAACAATTAGTGCATTGCGTTTTCATATACCCCTTCCGAAATTAAAAATATTCATGGTTTTACAAAGAGTTGAAAAATGAGTATCAATATACAAATATTTTCCAAAATTGCAAAACAGATTATTTTTTTTTTGAAATCAATGATAATGAATAATAAGAATAATAATTATGAATGAAATTTATGATATAATTATTCTACCCATTCTTACAGATAGCCTACTTTACATGTAATATAATTATGCTATCCATTCTTACAGATAGCCTACATTTGGATGCGGACTCTACCATAGAAATAACTTTAAGGTTTCCAATAAAAGTGCCTTTCCGCTATTTCGGATTTTATGACAGCCTACTGGCGCGGATGACGGGTTGGATCTTGTCAAATGTCACGATAATTCAATAACATGGGTAGGACATGTCATGTAATACCGATCCTAATTCAATATTAACTTCTCCGTATGTTTTACAGTTAGAATCATTGTAAAGACAAAAATTAGGAAACAGAAAGCTAGCTTTTGAGATACCAACTCTACCCCTGTAAAAGCTCAAAGGCTCCCACAAACGTGCATTTCCGCTATTTCGGATTTTATAAAAACCTACTGGCGCGGATGACGCGTTGGATCTTGTCAAATGTCACGATAATTCAATAACATGGATAGGACAGGGCATGTAACACCGATCCTAGGAGTAATTGAATATAGAGTTCTCAGTAAAATGTTTTACAGTTAGATTCATTGTGAAGACAAAAGATAGAAAACAGAAAGCAAGCAGTCTAAATACCACCTCTACCCCTGTATAAGCTCAAAGGCTCCCAAAAAATTACATTTCCGCTATTTCGTATTTATGAAAACCTACTGGCTCGGATGACGCGTTGGATCTTGTCAAATGTTACGATAATTCAATAACATGGATAGGACATGGCATGTAACACCGATCCTAGGAGTAATTAAATATAGAATTCTCAGTACAATATTTTACAGTTAGATTCATTGTGTAGACAAAAGTTGTAAAACAGAGAGCCTATATTCTGGATACCACCTCTACCCTTGTAAAGGTCTGAAGGTTTTCAATATATATATAGCCAACGCATCATCCGCTCCAGTAAGCTATCATAATTCAGAAAAAGTGAATATATATATTTCACTTTTTCTGAATTATGATAGCTTACTGGAGCGGATGATGCGTTGGCTCTTGTCAAATGTCACGATAATTCAATAACATGGGTAGGACAGGGCATGTAACACCGATCCTAAGAGTAATTGAATATCAACTTTGTTCAGCAATCTTTAAGGATATTTCTTCTTCAGTCAACAACGTCACGTCTAGCTGGAAAACTTATTGAAATATGTATTTGTCTTTTCCTTAGTGTTGTTAAATCCTTTTCGTGAACACCATGGCTGTTTATGAACCAAAAACATTCTTGCCGGTCCTCAAAGTAATGAATAGTTGCAACTCGGCGCCGTCCAGAATGTGGTAGATCTGCAACAGTCCCATTTGTTATGGTCCTTTGATGTAAACTTCGAATAATAAACTGATTTATTACAGTTAAAATATGGGTTTCGCATAGATTTGTTTCCCCTGTCTTATGTTGACCAACAGCATGATTAGTAACTAGTGTGAAAGAATACTTAGATAGAGTCTACATTTGATAAACTAAAGCGATATTCCTCAAAAACAAAAAAGTACAAATCAAATCAGATTTTTTTATCTTGCGCGTGTTATTAGAAGGCGACAAAATCATTTACATTAAGAGAATATGTTTATTTCATAAAAAGATGAAAAATAAAAAAAAGGGTTTCCTTTGTTAAGATGCAAAAATTCCAATTACACTTTTCTCAGAAGAATGGGGATTATTTAGGACCGTTAAAGAGTTTTGGACGTTGTTCATCAAAAACCTTCTAAATATGTGAATGTAAATGTGTGTGAATCGGGCAACAAATATGAGTTATGCTATGTTCTTATATTTCACGTATATATAAAGAAGTCTATTTCGAAAGATTGATACAACTTCCATGAAGAAATGAAAGGATCGAGAAAGAATATTATTTGTATTCCTCATTGAAATGTGATTTCTTATAGAACTAGACAGGTATTTTAGAATTACAATCTGTAAATAATATTACAAACCATGACACCAATTTCAAGGGTGACATTTGATTGGCAGAATAATTCAGGATACCGAATAACGCTTGCCTTAAAAATGTGATATTCCAGTACATAGAAGTACTTACTATTAACCCTTTCCTGTTTTACAAAATTTCGGACCTGACCAAATTCAAAGGTTTTGCAGACGAAAATTAAAAGTGGATTTAATTTGAAAAATAACCATTCTGTAGGGTAGAAAATAATGTGGAAAAAGAAGAAATTGCTTGTCAGAAGCAATTTCTTCTTTTTCACAATGTTTTCTCAATCATAAAATCACAGGCACGTAAAAGGCAGGGATTAAACAGTTAAAGGGTTAAAGATAGTGTGAAAGGAGTGTTTTTTTTCACATGTGCTTTGCGCAATTCAAAGTAGTAAGATCAATTGGGTTATCCTATCAAATCTAAAACGCCAAACAGTGTCGCTCTTATCAAAACCCCAAGAGGAAGAATGACGTATTTAATAAGTCACACTCAACAATTACAAAAAAAATCAATATCAGGTGTCTTTATGGGTCAGTCTCGTCCAAGATTTGGCGTCCGTTATCAGCGAGGATTCAGTAATTGTTTCAGAGGTTTGATGGTAAATCTTTAACAATTTCTGTCAGGATGTTAAAGGGTTTGGGGTTTTAACGAATGTTGACATGCATGTTTAACCCAGGTATTATGAAGCATTATGAAACGGTATTTAAGTGAGGATTAGCATACACAAATAATTAAACCACTATGTAGGTTAAGGAATGAGGCTTTTAATAGGGAATATCCCCCCTATGACTCTCTTATTTTAAATTTATTTTTATAAAATTACTTGGGTTATTTCAATCGATTAAATAATAAGCATCCGTGTATGAGTTTTTAGCCCCACTTGCCAAAGGCTAGCGAGCTATTGTCATGGCGATGTGACCGTCGTATGTGCGTCCGAGCGTTGGTGTGTAAACTTTTCTTTAAACATCTTGCCTTCCCAAGCAAATGGGCGGATTTTGACTAAAGTGGACAGAAATGTCCTTTGGGTGACCCTCTTCTTAAGTTGTTCAGGAAATTTGGATTGACACCAAAATATGGGCGTGGTAGGGCGTGGCTTATTTTCATTATATAAATCTTTAGAAATCTTCTCCTCCAAAACCATTTACCAAATTTCAATGAAACTTGACAGAAATATTCCTTGGTTGGCCCTCTTCTAAAGTCTTTCAAGGAGTTTGGATTTAACCCCTCCCACCCATCCACCCCAAATTATGGCGTGGCAGGGCGGAGCTCATTTTTCATATATAAATCTCTAACCATCTCCTCCAAAACCAATGGGCGGATTTTGACAAAACTGGGCAGAAATGTTCCTCGGGTGGATCTTTTCTGAATTGTTCAGCAAATTTGGATTGACCCCCAATGAAACTTGGCATGAATGATCCTTAGGTGACCTTCTTCTGAAGTTGTTCGAGAAATATGGTTTAATAACCCCTTAATATGGGCGTGACAGAGCGGAACTTATTTTCACTATAAGATGTTCTCCCAAGTCAGTTGACCAATTTTAACCAAACTTATAGGATTGCAGAATAATACTCCTTGGGTAAAGCTCCGCCTAGCAAAATTCTAATTTGCCCATATGAGGGAAGCTTAAGTTCACAAAAAAATGATTGTTGTTTTCCGATGCTATAAAGATCCTCTATTCATGTATTGGATTCATCACAAATTTTCTTGTAAACTTCCATATCTGTGTTTTCCATTGATAAATATTTGAAAGCCAGTGGAGCGATCAGGTCCTCTTGGGCCTCTTGTCTATATGTGTGATCAATACTACTAAAACTCCTCTTTTCGGCTAAATCTTTTTCTCTCATAAAGGGAGGTAATGAATATCGCTAAATTTGTTCATCCTAAACACAATTAGGGACATATGATTACCTTTCACTTAAAACTCACTCATCGTTATCATTCAATTTCATTCCAAAATCACTCCGAAATCATTCACTTTGTCAATTTCATGATGTTGCTAACTGTATATTCATAAAACAGATTACTTAGTTCGTTGTTACATGTACATAGCATTCCTCATTCAGAATGATGGTTGTTGGGCATATACATGTATGTCAATATAAATTGCCGAGTTGACCCGAAATCTTTTTTAATTGTCTTAAAACACAGATAAGTTTTATCGGCGAGAATTTTGATTTGCTCCTTTGTTCAATAACAACGCATAAAATCGTAACAAATCTTGTCAATATCTACTCAATAAATATACGACAATTTGAGATGTTAGCCAAGTAAAATGCTCCCAAAACAATATATTTTTTACATAGAAATAGGTTCGATAAAAAGATATACTATGTTCAATGTGGTTTCTATTATAGAAACAAGTTGAAAGTTTCCTATAGAATTGTTTTCCGCTATTTCGAATTTTATGACAGCTTATTGGTGCGTATTATTTATCTATAATGACCTGGCACTCATTAACTTCCGTCAGTGCTCGAGTATTCCCGCAGCTTAAAATTTTGTTTTACCGATATATTCATATTATCTCGCATGACTGAATAAGTCGCTGTAGTACATTGGTTACAGACGCCTTACCATAAAGCGAGAAATCGTCGGATCGAGTTCAAAACCCGCCAGGGAAACATATTTGAATCCTTATGACTTTTAATTAATTTTTTTTCATTTATTTCTTAAATCAACCCTTTTAATTATTCTTATGTTATTAGTTTTTTTTTTTTTTTGTCAGTTGCAATTAATATATACATTTTTCCTTCTCATATAATTCAATTTGGTTTGTTGCACCACCAAGACTCTTGTATTCTGATCGGCTGCAAAAATTGTTTCATATCTCAATGAAAGCAACATTAAGTATATAGTAAGCTTGCATCATAATTTGGTCCCAATAGAAACCTTATTTGCTTCATGTTATTGAATTATAAGATACAAAAAGAATTAAGTTTTTTACATTGATAACGTAATAACGCTTAAAACGGAATCTGATCAACGCAATCGAACCCAGTATAGGTTTTTAATTTTATACCGTAATAAATTGAAAAAATACCTCTTCATCTCTATGATAGATACATTTCAATGTTCAATTATTCAGTTTGCGATATATAATGAACTACAAAAACTAGATACAAAATTGGTAGTGTTTCCAGTACGACCGCTCGATGCACTATTATTATTTACATTGATGAATGGACAGTTCCTAGGAATGATCAAATCTTAAACAAGAGGACCCGAGGGCCCTAAATCGCTCACCTGATATTTCAAGTAAATTATCATTAAGACCCCATTTCCTATGATATGGCATGAACCTTCCCATTTTCAACAGAGTTTATTCTTGTGACCTGGCAAACATTTTGTTCAAGTTTCATGAAGATTGGACTATATTTGTGGCGTTTGGAGCTCTTACGAGAAAATTGTCATTAAGGCCCCTTTTCCCGTGAAATGGCACGTAAACTATACTTCCCATTTTCAAATGAGTTCATCCTCATGACCTAACAAACATTCTGACAAAGTTTCATGATAATTGGACCATATAAGTGGCTTCTAGAGAGTAAACAAAAAAATTGTCATTAAGGCGCCTTTTTCTGTGATATGGCATGGATCCTTCCCATTTTCAATAGACTTCATCCTCATGACCTAACAAACATTCTGACCAAGTTTCATGAAGATTGGACCAAATTTGTGGCTTCTAGAGTGAAAACAAGAAATTTGTCATTAAGGCCCCTTTTCCCGTGATATGGCACGGATCCTTTCCATTTGAGCAATTTTCATAAGGGACCACCCAAGGAATATTTCTGCCAAGTTTGGTTGATTTTGACCCATAAGTTTAGGAGGAGATGTTGTTTAAAAATATTGTTGACAAAATTGTCATTAAGGCGCCTTTTTCAGTGAAATGGCACGGATCCTTACCATTTTCAATAGACTTCATCCTCATGACCTAACAAACATTCTGATCAAGTTTCATGAAGATTAGACCATATTTGTGGCTTCTAGAGTGAAAACAAGAAATTTGTCATTAAGGCCCCTTTTCCCGTGATATGGCACGGATCCTTTCCATTTGAGCAATTTTCATAAGGGACCACCCAAGAAATATTTCTGCCAAGTTTTGTTGATTTTGACCCATAAGTTTAGGAGGAGATGTCGTTTAAAGAAAAAGTTGACGCCGTGACGGACAGACGGACAGACGGACGCTGGACAACGATCGATCACAATAGCTCCCTTGAGCACTTCGTGCTCAGGTGAGCTATAAAAATAGTCTGACTGTCAGAATTCAGATAGCCAAATGCAACACTGTTGTCTCAAAATAAGTAAAACAGTCTTACCCTAAAAATGAAAGGGACATATAATTGATCATGATCTGACTTGAACTCATGGCCTCTGGGTTACGGGACAACAGTCATACCACTTGCGCTAAATTTCCGTATGTATGGTGGAAAATGATACATTTTACTGGATCTAAACTTAGCGAGTGTAAGTCTATTTTAAGAAACATATTATCCGACTATCAATAGGGGTCAAAAGGAATATTTAATGAGTGCCAGATCATTGTAGATCAATAATATGACGCGTTGGATCTTGTCAAATGTCACGATAATTCAATAACATGGATAGTACAGGACAACGTCACACCGAAATCGAAAGTAATTGGGCATTATTTCTTGTAAACTTGGTTAGACATTTATTTCAACATGCTACAGTTATGACCGTCATGAAATTCACTGTTATTTTGACCAAAACCGTTCTATCACTTCAATCAGCGATCTGTTCGTTTATTCCAAGCACTCCATCAAACCTTTCCAAAACGCTCCGAAATCTCTTAAAGTTCAATATTTCGGCAAACTTCCCTTTTTCAAAAAAAAAAAAAAAATGGTACAAATTTTAACACTACTAAATAAATATATAAATCGGTAGAGCCATTTCATTTTTTCTCATAAAGGATATGACGTAATCGTCGTTTTTCCACGTTTACGCGAAAATTTTGAACCATGCTGAGTCATGAATTTGGCGCTCTGTCCGGTCTGCGGAGTACATCTTCTTTTAAACCGAAATCTCACATTAGATCTCGAATGTCCCCCCATTTTAAAGCGGAGATTTATCGATATCAACTCTTCGTCTTCCCTCATTTTGGGTGAACTAAATAAAACGAGGTATGAGTATACCTTAGTTATACTTTTACTGAAATTGGTTGTTAAATTCTGACGGGCTCATAAATCTGGATGTGACGGGGCGGGGCTAATTTTCAATCTAAAATCTACAAAAAATCTTCTCCTTCCAATCAATTGGACTTATTCGATGAATCGTCGTACAGTTAGTTACATCGTGAAATTGACATAATGAATGATTTTGGAATGATTTAGGAATGAAATTGAATGAGTGAGTGGAGCGAGTTTTGAGTGAATTTAATGGGAGGTAATCCTATATCGCAAATTTTGTTCAGGGTGAACAAAATTAGCGATGTTGATTACCTCCCTTTAGTAAAATATGCATACAAGTTCAATATGTAGCTTCCTATTTCTTCAAGAACCTATGAGACGCTAACAATTTGAATTATGTCAAGGAAATCGCGATTTTTCTCAATCAAAATTCATTTTGAATGACGTTGGATATTCTATATTTTTCAATGGGTTTGAGCGTCTTTGAATGGTTTGAGTGAGTGTTTGAAATGAATCAATGGAGCGCTGAGTGAGCGATAAAGAATGGTTTTGATTGAGGTTAATGTCAATTTCACGATGTAACTAACTGTATACATGTTCCATGAATGACCTTTTACTAAAATTGTTCTACTAATGAAGAATCTACTAATTGCTCGTAAAAGATGTGTAAAGGGTATGCTGGTTAATGATATTTGAATATATTGATGCGATGTGGGCTTCATTGCATCAAAATACTCAAAAATGATGCGAGTCAATTATAAGTTAGTTCTTAAGAGAGTCAAAGTAAGCCTTGTTTAATGAAAGACTAGAGATGTTAAAGCCAGTAGAGCGATACAGGCCCTCTTGAGCCTCTTGTTTTATTCATGTTAGAATGAGAAGAATTTTTCGATTTATATCTAACAATTAACTAGCATCATTCTTTATTCCGCCCAAAATGTGATTAACATCTACATCGCGGGAAAGCATCTTGGTTCGCGAGAAAAGTATATATGTATTCTTTATTTAGAGTAAATACAATTTTTGGTGAACGAACGTCGTTCACCAGTGTTATACTTTGTCAGGTAAATCCTGTAGGATGTTAATACATTCGAAATAAAGTAGTGCCTCTTAAGATTCAATTTAGTATCTTTCAAGATTTTTCCACGCAAAATCACTGTTTATTTCGTTGATGGCGTGATACTAGTATTCTTCATCAAGTGAAGATAATGAAGATTCGCCTTGAAAAACACAAAAGGATCTTGCAATGTTCATCAAGGAAATCTTTGATCGGCGTAAGCTTGTCGAGAGTTTGGAGCAAAAACAAATTTTGTGTGTAAACTCCGTGGAGACAGATACTATGTTTTTGACCCAAGCCTTCGCTTGTGCAACTTGTAGTAATTAGCCGGAAATATGTGTTTATTTAGGTCGTGTCCTCTTGAACTTACATTCGGCAATACTCGGGCGATATCCAACGTCTCCGATTTAAATGTAGGTTACAAAATCGGCCGAGTTGAGACGAATGACACATCAAGACACCTTGTGTCATTAGAAACAGTAACCCGGTTTTACATAACTTTTCAACATGCGACAGTCAATCTTGAGACGGGTTTTAAGAATTATTCGACACGTGTTTTACCTGCTTCACATCCTGCAGGTAGCCTGTGTTATAAAATTGAATAACGACATAAGTGTCAACCACGGAAGTGATTTTGGCTTCAGATATGATAAAAATAAATCTCTTAGGTTATGGTTTAAAATACTATTAATAAGTTAACAAATCATAACTTTAAACAATGAGTACAGTTTAGCTCAGGACTGACTGATATTCATAGGTGTTTCCTTGGTTGGTACTTAAAGACCTTTTCATCCTCTGAGAAGAAACAAAGATAGATATAAAAAAAGTTAAAACAAATACAACAATTAATCTAATTGAAATAAGCTTTAACATGATAACAATTACTTTTGTCAAAACAAACACCGTTAAATATAGGTTGAAGACAGTTTTAGATAGGATTAAATCTTTTTTCTTCCATCTATGTTTAATTAATAAATGTACCTTTTTCAAGTGTTAAAGAAATTTTCACAGAGTAACAACTCATATTCATATAAATATTATTCTAACAGGAATTTTTCCTTTCTTTCCCTTTCTTTTAATTTGCAGTGAAATTACCGAATAACTTATATATTGTCGAGACAGTTCCCCTATTTTTTAAAAAAAAAAAAATATTTTTTTTTTTTTTTTTTTTTACATTCACAATTTCTCTTTTCTCATTGAATTTATTATATCACTCTAGAATGCCATCAGGTTCGTTCACCATCAATACTTTCAGTGCCTTGATAGTAGTAGCGATCGTATTATATAATAGACAATCTATTTCAATTTGAGGATAAATGTCATCAATAAAATATAGCTATATTCCATTCCGTAAATACTATGTCAATTTGTTTAATTTCCATTTATGTTCTCGTGGGAATGGCTTGATGCAAACTTTGAAATTGAATTCTCGTCTGCACTAATTTTAGCTGATTCTTTAACGAAGACTCGAGCACATCGCCAAAATACGATTTTTTTTAGAAAAACGTTTGTGCATCAAGGCACCGGCATGTTTGCAAGACATCAAACTCTTGAAACCATATTCATTAACAATTGCCGACCCATGTACTAAATCATTGAGCTAAATTGAGAGAAGTTTCGCATTGATTTAAGATAAATGCAATGTTCTAATGAAGGTAAATTGAAGATAAATGCTATAATGATACGTTCTGTAATTTATCAATAAGGAAAATTAAGCAAAAACAGTGAAAGTTCCTTTCTATGCTATTATGGAATTAAATTTCTAATCATTTCTATTACAGTCTGATGCAAATTATACACTTTGCTATTAAATTACGGACCATAGTGCTTATAGAGCCCAGTTTGTTAATTTGAAAGAATTTCACATGAAGATAAATGCTTGAATTGTACAGTAAAATTTGTGTTAGGCAACCATTTAGGGGGCCACCAAAAATGGTTGTTTGTGTGAATGGACGTGTAATACAAAATATCATGATAAATGTGTCAGTTTAATTTGATAGCAACTATAGATTGTCTGCATAGTCTTACTAAATCCTGTGGTGAGCGAACCCATTAGATTCGTCTCATGGAGACGATTCAAACGGGATCAAACAGCATTAGATTCATAAGGGACGTTATATGGTGGTCTCTTAATAAAAACGGTCGCTAAATTGACTAGGTCGTTATATCAATATCAATATCGACTGTACATTCTGTTATTAGTCCCCCACCGGTTACCGGTTGGGGGACTATAGGTTTGCTCGATTCCGTCTGTCTGTCCGTCCGTCTGTCCGTCTGTCCGTCTGTCCGTCACACTTTTGTCCGGGCTATATCTTCTAAACCATATGTGCTAGCAACTTCAAACTTGGTACACTTATAGATCTCATTGAGGAGAAGTGTCATGTTCAAGAACCATTACTCTGCCATGCCCACTTTTTGAGTTATTGCCCTTTGTTGTTTTTACCCTTACATTCTTGTCCGGGACATATCTCCTAAACTATGTGTGCTAGCAACTTCAAACTTAGTACACTTATAGATCTCATTGAGGAAAAGTGTCATGTTTAAGATCCATAACTCTGCCACACCCACTTTTTGAGTTATTGCCCTTTGTTGTTTTTAGCCTTACATTCTTGTCCGGATCATATCTCCTAAACTATAAGTGCTAGCAACTTCAAACTTTGTACACTGATAGATCTCATTGAGGAAAAGTGTCATGTTTAAGATCCCTAACTCTGCCACGCCTACTTTTTGAGTTATTGCCCTTTGTTGTTTTTACCCTTACATTTTTGTCCGGATCATATTTCCTAAACCATAAGTGCTAGCAACTTCAAACTTTGTACACTGATAGATCTCATTGAGGACAAGTGTCATGTACAAGAACTGTTACTCTGCCACACCCACTTTTTGAGTTATTGCCTTTTGTTGTTTTTACCTTTACGTTTTTGTCCGGAACATATCTTCTAAACCATAATTGCTAGAAACTTCAAACTTGCTACACTTATAGATATCATTGAGGACAAGTGTCATGTACAAGAACTGTGACTCTGCAATGTCCACTTTTTGAGTTATTGCCCTTTGTTTCTATCCTTTCATTTTTATCCCGTACTTATCTCCTAAATCATAAGCCCTAGCAGCTTCAAACTTTGTACACTGGTAGATCTCATTGAGAAGAAGTGTACTGCACAAGAGCTGTTACTCTGCCACATCCACTTTTTTAGTTATTGTCCGTTGTTGTTTTTTATCCTGACATTTTTTGTCCGGACCATATCTCCTGAGCCATCAGTGCCAGCAACTTCAAACTTGGTACACTTATAGATCTCATTGAGAACAAGTGGCATGTACAAGAATCATTCTTCTCCGCCCACTTTTGGAGTTTATGCCATTGGTTGTTTTTAATCTTATATTTTTGTTTGGGACATTTTGTTCAAATCTAATGTGCTAGCAACTTCAAATTTTGTATACAGTTATAGATCTAGTAAGTAGGAGATATATTATGAGAATGGATTTTTTGTTATCCGGTGGGGGACTCCTGTATTGCATCGCAATACGACATGCACTTGTTCATATATTGGGATAGACACACAAAATGTTATGACTTCTAAGTACAGTCAATCCTGCCTCAAGCAAGCACCCAAGGGACATTCAAAAAGTGCTTGCTTTAGATAGTTGCTTGCTATATACAGGTCAATTTCAGTGTAATTGGTTCATTTAGGAGCTGATTGGCCGCTTGCTTAAGACAAGTTGCTTGCTGATTACAGATGGCCGCTAAGACAAATTTGACTGTAATATCATTATTTAGAATACAAGGGCATGTAGATAGAAATTGTAAAATATCTGTATAAATGTAACATCACTAAAATGTAGCTATATCTTGTTCGGAAAATGCTTTCTTTTGTTAAATGCTTTCTTAATTTGTTAATCCTCGTTTAAAAATGCACATATACATGTACTTTATTAATTGTTTATTACTTTGAGGTATGAAACTAAAAACCTGATCACACTGTATGGTTATGCGAAGCAGATTCATACATGAGTGTGATAAGGTTTAAAGTCTCATAACACTATGAAATCAATATATACTCTCTTCATTTCTTATAATTTAATATATTGAATCAATTTTTTCAGATTTATTTATTTAAAAAACAGATTTGGGATGGGACTTTTTGTTCAGAAGCTTTCATTACAGCTCCGTACTCAAAATTGGTCATTGATGAATAAAACCAACTTTTCAGCCAATCAGAATGCCCGAATCTTAATTTACACAAATTAGATTAAATCATATGACAAAATCCTTAAAGTATTGAAAATGTTTGGTAAAAGATTCCTTCGAATGACAAAAAAGCCAGAGTTTATGATAAAGGTCGAGAATGGTACAATCTCAGTTCTACAACTAATAAGATAGATTAGTAATTGGTGTTTACATTCAATGTCGTAGTGATATCTGTCCTAGTATGTTCCGCTATGAGAGCATTTACCAATTCTGAAGTAGATCGTACGCTATTGATTTCCCCTCTTTTAATAGGACAACTTGTTTTTGGTTTGTTTTGCCTAGTTTTTGTTACCTTACACACTGCCTCTAGAAGACGAATTCAGTAAGATGATGCATGACAGAATTCCAAATTAAGTTACTGTTATAGACGCAACTTAAATGTTTGACTTAATTGTCATTAATTGAAATTGAAAAAAAAAAAAAAAAAAAAAAACAAGAGGACCATGATGGTCCTAGATCGCTCACCTGAGTCACTTTGATCACTGGGACATCACATCAATTAAAAAGGCAGATGTCATAAAGAAGATAATTTCTTCATAAAACCAAGTTTCACAAAGTTTTGAGTCCATCCTCATGACCTAACAAACATTCTGACCAAGTTTCATGACGATTGGACGATATTTGTGGCTTCTAGAGTGTAAAAAAATGTTACTAAGGCCCCTTTTTCCGTAATATGGCACAGATACTTCCATTTTCCATAGGATTTATCCTTGTGACCTGACAAAGTTTCATGAAAATTGGACCATATTTGTGGCCACTAGAGTGTAAACAAGGATATTGTCATTAAGGCCCCCTTTCCCGTGATATGGCACGGATCCTATTCATTTTAGCAAATCTTACAAGGGACCACCCAAGGAATATTTCTGTCAAGTTTGGTTGACTTTGACTCTGAAGTTTAGGAGGAGATGTCGTTTAAAGAAATTATTGACGCCGTGACGGACGTACGGACAGATTGACAGACGGACGCCGGACATTGATAGATTACAATAGCTCCATTGAGCACTTCGTGCCCAGGTGAGCTAACAACAAAAAAAATACAAGTAAATAATAAGAACGACAGCAGAATGATTTTGAATTATGTATTTGAATGATTTTTAGGTTAGTGTAAACAAGATCAAACTATGAGAGATTGTTGTGAAATTTGTATCAAAGATAATGTTAAATCAGCCATTCATAGTGATATTTCTTACTCGTTATCTTTTTACATTCCTTGTTAAAACAAGCTTTTCCTCATGTTTTCTTTTCCAGTTTTCCTTGACGCATTGAAACATAGTCAATTTTGCTCGAGCGACCGTGTCTATTTAGTGACAATTTTTATCAATCGACCGTTCTCAAAATTCCACTCTTTAAATCGAAATATCTGTAAAAAAGTAGATATCATCGGTATGAATATTACCGTATTTGTATCCTATGTTGTTAAAAGTCACGAGAATCGTCTCAATGAGACGATTCTATTGAATTAAACAGCATACGATTACTAGCATCGAAAATTTCGCAATTGCGTACATATTCAATCAGTTCAATTTGCAAACAAAACTTGTATTAAGCGACCATTTTCTTTAACGACCGTTTTTTTGGTAGTCCCGTTCGTAGTCGCTTATTACAAGTTTAACTGTACATTTAAAAAGGAACCCCTGTTTACGTAACAATTTACTTTTAACTTGACTAGTTAATGATTCCTTTTCGTCAATCCTTGGGGAAATTTACGCTCCTTCACTTCGCACGTAGAGAAACTTCATTGATTACATTTAACCTTGGAATTAAGGTCTATTTTACTAGTCGATCTGAAATTATCTCTACTCTCCTTAGGGACGCGTGTTTCTTCTTCATGATTGTTTGTTGTTTTATATTCTTCGCCGATAAAATGATTTTAAGTAATAAACAAAGATCTACAATTTCATTTTCTTGTCTTCTAGCATCACTCTGCGCAAATTTCGAACAATATTCTGCGTAAATTTGACAAGTCAAACATTCTTTTTATGTTTAATCTATTTCTTATCAAATTATTTTTAGCATACCTTTGGACATTATTTTTCTTTATTAAGATGAACACTATATTCATTAACTTTGTAATTTAACAATCAGGATAATTGGGTAAAAAATATAACTCTGGGCCACTATATTTTCTGTAAAACTTCCATGGTTTTGAATTTTAAGTTGAATGAGTTTGTGGAGCGAGTTTTGAGTGAAATGAAAGGGAGGAAGACCAATATGGCTAATTTGGTTCAAGTTGAACAAAATTAGCTATATTTCTTACCCCCCTTTAATAAAATATACGTATTTTTTGTGTTTGAGTGTCTTCATGGACAAATAAGACACTAAAAAATCCACACAAGGAAATAATTTGGTGGCATAATTAGATCAATTTAATTTGGCCGATTTCGAAATGTTTCTAAAGACTTTTGAACGTTTTTGATCGATTTGAGTGAGTTAATGGAGTGAATAAATGGAGCGCTGAGTGAGCGATTTAGAATGATTTTGGTCGGAATGATTGCCAATTTCACCATGCAACTAGCTGAATGATAGTGTGATGCCATCTTTAGATCGACAAGGATTGACATTTAACATGCTTTCTCTCGATATCGAGATATCTCGGTCTCTGCAATTGGACGAAAATAGCGATATTACAGGAAGAAACATCGTGAAATTGACAAGTTGATTGAATTTTGAATGGTAATGGAATGAAATTGAATGAGTATTTGGCGTGAGTTTGAATGATTTTCAAGGGAAGGAAAACAAAATCGATAATTTCGTCCAATAATACGAAATTAGAGATCATTTATGATCTTCCATTAATAAAATATATGTATGTTTCTGAGTAAGTGCCTCCTGGACAAATCAAATGCTTGAAAAAACTGGAGTCAAAAATCAAACAATTATTAGATCGGTTTGAATTAAACGTTTATCAATTATTTAAGATTTTGAAGAGTTTTTTTTTTTAAATTTGATTTTTTTTGAGCGGTTTGAGTGAGTGTTTAGAATGAATAAATGGGGCGCTTTGTAAATAATTTAGAATGATTTTGATCGGAATGACTATCAATTTCACAATGTTCTTAAACGGACCATCATTCCCAGAGCAAATATGATTATTTTGAATGAAATAATTTGATAGAGGAAGTCTTAATCTTAATAGAAAATATTGTCGCTTATAACACATAATTAAATATATTATTCGGTAAATGCTACCTCAATTTGTTTAGACTTCGTTCATGTCCCCTTGAGAAATGTTGGAAGCAAACTTCGAAATTCAATTTCCAAGTCGTCAGTAATTTTCAGACTGATTTTATAGTGAGCATTTTAGCACATCGTTACCGTAAATACCATTGGGAAATTGAAACGCATCCAAATAAAAACCGTTCCATATTGCTCGCTCAGCGCTTCATCCATAGGAATACTATCAATCCCTCAAATCGATTAAAAACACTCCAGAACCATCCGAAAATAGCACGGAATCTTTCAGAATGCTCATAAAATCGTTCAAATTGACCAAATTGTTCCTTGTTTTATTCACTAGTGTTCATTTTGAATCTTCTGTTAAGACATACAAATCTACTATAGAAAGTTTTAGATACTTTTAAAGGGAGGTAATACAAAATCGACGAAATTGGCGATTTCATTTAACGATTACCTTCCTTCCATTACATTTAATAATCTCAATCATTAAATTCCTTTCCATATCATTCTACGAACTCTTACGATACTGAAAGACTCTGATCATTCTAAAATCATTTAACTTGTCAATTACACTCCGTTCTTAGAGTTCACAACATCTTGAAATTGATAAGATGAATGATTTTGGAATGATTTTTGAAAGAAATTGAATCGGTGCAATAAGCGAGTTTTGAGAGAATGTAAAGGGAGCTAATCCAATACCGCTTATTTGTTCAGGGTGAACAAAATAAGAAATATCTATTGCCTCACTTTAATAAGATATGCGTAAAGTTCTAAAAGTTGTTTTTTTGTTGTTTTCCAAAATCAATCAAATGCTAACAAAATTCAATCAACTAATGGTAATCGTAAGAGGGGGGGGGTGCGATTTAAACTTTTAAAATAGTTGTTGATCTTGTCATTTTTTGTATTTTCGAGCGATTTTGAATGGTTTGAATAAGCGTTTGGAATGAATGAATGCAGCGCTGAGGGAGTGATTTTGAATGGTTTTGATCGGGATGATTGCAAGTTTCATGATGTTTATAACTGTTACAGTTAACAACATCGTGAACTTGACAAGGTGAATGATTATGGAATGATTTAGGAATGAAATTGAATGAGTTTGTGGAGCGACTTTTGAGTGAATTCAATGGGAGGTAATCCAGTATTGCAAATTTTGTTCAGGATGAACAAAATTAGCAATATTTATTACCTCCCTTTAATAGAATATGCACACAAGTTATATAGAAAGTTCCCTATTTCTTAAAGAATATCAGACGATTACAATTACAATTAAATAATTGAAATCCAGATTTTTCTCCCAGATATTTTTGTTTTGAACGAAGTTGTTGTTATCTGTTTTTCAATGAGTTTAGCGTTTTTGAATGATTTGAGTGGGTGTTTGGAATGAGTGAATGGAGCGCTGAGTGAGCGATTTAGAATGATTTTGATTGAGTTTAATGTCAATTTCACGATGTAACTAACTGTTACTGTACTACTTTGTTAAAGTAAGATTTGAGGAAATTAAATAAGGAAGATATCGAGAGCATCAACGTGCTACTTGCTTCGAACTCAATATCTTTCTGCCTTCGCAAAACTTGAAGAGACATTAAGTCCCGGAACCATGTTTAGGAATAATTACCGACCCATCTATTACATCATTAAACTAACTGCGGAGAAATTCTTCATTGATTTAAGATAAAAGCTCAGTTCTAATGTCGGAAAATTAAAGATAAATGCTACAATGATACGTTCTTTGATTCATCAATAAATGGAATTAAGCAAAAAGGTCTGTCTTGTTTTACCAAATAGAGGTAAAATATTAGTTTTTTAACATATCAGGAAATCATTGGGTAAATTCGTCAGAAATGTATGTTTTGTGGCATTTTTTCACCCACTAAAGTTATCAAAACTTATGAATCTTAAGGGATTTTAGTTACTTGATACAGTATCATTTTTCTTTATGAGAACTTCATTTGTAAATGCAAGTACAAGAATTCTATCTGAGAAAGTTAAAAACATCGTGAAATTGACAAGCTGAATAATTTGGAAAAGATTTAGGAATGCAATTAAAGGAGTGTGTGTAGCGAGTTTTGAGTGAATTTAATGGGAGGTAATCCTATATCGCAAATTTTGTTCAGGAAAAAAATGAACAAAATTTGCGATATTGATTGCCTCCCTTTAATAAAAAATACATTCAAGTTTTATACATAGCTTCCTATTTCTTCCAGAAACTATGAGACGCCAACAATTTGAATTCTATTAGTGATTTTTCTACGTCGAAAATTATTTTGAATGACGTTGGTTATTCGATATTTTCAATGGGTTTGAGCGATCTTGAATGTCGGTTTGAGTGAGTGTTTGGAATGAATGAATGGAGCGTTGATTGAGCGAATTAGAATGGTTTTGATTGAGGTGAATGTCAATTTCACCATGTAACTAACTGTACTGTTGTTGTCGTTTTATTCAACAAAACCCGCACGGGCTTCAAATAAGTCGGCTGATTGAATCATATCATCAAATGAGTTTACAGTGAAATGATTTGTGTACATATATATGTGTTTTGCGTTTTATAATTTGGGCTTTTGAAAAATTACTTACTACTCCAACAGTTCGTTACGAACTGGCTAATATCTATGAAGAAACACCATATTTCGAAAGAGCTGTTGTTATGAATAATTATCATACTGAAACTCTGGTAGATCAAAATAATTTTTATCTAACTCCTTTATATTCTTTCGACCTTTTTGATCAAGTGCTTCGGAAAGTAATTACGTTGGTATTAAAGTCTTTTTCATTGTTAGTATAATGATTTCATTCGAGTAATGATATAGTTAAGGTCTTATCAGCTTAGGGGTAAATTTATTATTAATACTTTATCGAGCAAACTTACGGTACACCGTGAATTCATATCATCTTTATAATCTCCACTGAAAAAAGGCCAGAGGGGCTTTTTTCATGGCCTGGTGTCATTCGAGAGTGCGCCCGTGTGAGATGGCAGATAAAAATATTCGACGAAACGTCGGACTCGACCATATGTTGTCTCGACCAATTGTTGTATTCGATGAATTGTCTTTCGACGAAATGTCGTCGACCTTTTTATATTTACGAAAGAAAAATCATAGAGTGACGAAAACAATGTTACCACTTCTACTTAAAGGTTTCTTTCAGTAGATGTACACTTAGGAAAGCTTTGTTTTTTATTGATGATGTCAAAAAAACAACAATTATGTACTTCAACTAACGTATCGGAAATAGACGTCTCAAGTGGAATATTTGGTGCCGAGACGATTGTGTACTTTACCTTCTTTCGTTAATGACTCGTTTACCTGAGCATTATAAGTAACATTCAATGACCGAAAAATTCGCTGAACCTTTATTTAGAACATCGTTGTAATCATGTCAATCGATTTTAGCGACGGTGGTATTTTGTTGTCGCTAATGTCATGAAGCTATGAAACGAAAAATATCTAATAATACTGTATGAACATTTTTGCAAGTTTTTACTCATAACTTCAAGATAACAACATCACAATTAATTCAATGGATAGTGTTCGCCACTGTTATTTTGGTTCTTGAATGATTCTAAAAACGTTCAATAGATACCATAAAAAGTACTTTTGAATGAAAAGTTATACCAAAGATCTTTACGTTCAAATGTAGGACACGTGACTTGAGAATTATCTTGGATAATCGAACTTAACACCAGTATTCTTATTCGGATTATCGATAGGTCGAACTTTTTCGTAAACTGAATTGTACCCCGACAAATGCTGTAATTTTGTTTCATTCTTTAGGTGCCTTTCTTGTAGAACTTCGATCAATACGCTTTGAGAAAAAAATCAATGCGTAAATGGAGATATTTTGCGGTATAGTTTTAATTTGATTACAAAACGTCATAATAAACTAAATCTGAGTTCACAAAACAGCCATCTAGATAAAAATGCACATTTTCAACATATTCTATTTGTAAATTTATTGTATGCATATTGAAAGCTTTTAATGCCTGCCTTACTATCTTTTAATAATTCAAAAACGGTGTTAAAGCCTCCCATGGGAAACTAGCAAAGAAATCGAATAAATTGTGAAATTATTTAGAAGAATGATATACAGCTTTACTTTATTGATGACAAATTCTTCACAAATTTAAACAGACAATAAAAATGTCTCATAATCCCCAAGTGATATTTATGTTTTGTATAAATTTGGGGGCTGCAATTAAAACATCCGTTTGCTTGTTTAAATTCATTATTTTGCTTACTGTTTTTGGATCGTTCAAAACGAAAAAGAAATGGCTGTCAAAAAATGAAAAATGAAATTGAAAGAACCCCTTTATTTACGATGTACTATCGTCGCTAAAATGATATTGTGAAATCATCATTATTATTGCGAAGCTGGCAAATCGACTTGGAATATATGCAAGTATTCGACCCCCGCCCCCTCTTTGTTAAACTTAAGTTTTATACATTGTCTAGCAACCAACAGAGGCAATAAAGGCACCTACATACGGACCCTGTCATACTTGCTTTAAACTTATTTTATTTGTATTTGTATTTGTATATGCAGTTAACAATTACTTACTATTTCCATGCAAACGGGATGAGAACAAACGCAGAGCTTATATTGTTCTTCTCCATTATCATATACAAAAGATGTAGACCATTTTTTGCTCGGCTGTTTTCGGAGAAAACCCGAGGCTTTGCTATATTGCCTTGGTGTCGTCGTCGTTGTTGTTGTTGTCGTCGTCGTCGTGCGAAAACTTTGACATTTTTGTGATATCTCTTATTTTACAGAAGACATTCACTTGTAACTAGGCACACTTGTTAAGCATCCAAACAGCAACGTCTCTTATTAAGGGAGATAACTCTAGATGCAGTTTCTGCAAATTTCTTCTCTTTTTCGCCTAAGATCTATTTCCACAATCCAGCACTCAACAGCCGAGTGTAGGCTACCGTAGGCTGTGCTCTTGTTAATGTTTCATTCAATATTATAAATAATAAAAGGCGAAATATATTTCTTAAGAGAAAGGAATCCTTTTTTACATTAAAGTTATTGTAGTAAGATATATTCGTAGAAAAACAAACAAAACAAACCTTCAAAAGCATACAGTTAACAGCATCGTGAAATTGACACTTTGAGATGAATGATTTGGGAATGATTTAGGAATGAAATCGAATAAGTATGTAGAGCGAGTTTTGGGTGAATTTAATGGTAGGTAATCCTATATCGCAAATTTTGTTCAGGATGAACAGAATTTGCGATATTGATTACCTCCCTTTAATAATAGATACATTCAAGAACATATGAGACACTAACAATTTGAATTATGTTAGTCAAATCGCTATTTTTCTCAATCAAAATTTATTTTGAATGCCGTTGGTTATTCTATATTTTCGAATGGGTTTAAGCGTTTTTAATGGTTTGAGTGAAAAAAAAGACATGGAGCGCTTAGTAGGCGATTACGAAAGGTTTCGATTGGGGTGAATGTCAATTTCACGATGTAACTAACTGTTTGCAATTATAATTGCCTGTCATAATTCGAAATGAAATTTCTAACCCTACCCCCTCCCTAAATACAGAGTTGGAAAGATGAGGTTATTATTAACAATAAGGCCTATATACCTGAATCAGGCCTGCATTTAAGAATGATATATCTGAGCCCTTCCTGCTTAAATAATGTGTTTCAACGAAATTCGTGTAAGCATTTTTAAACGTTCATGTGCGTTTAATCATCTTGAACGCATTGCAGCAATTACTGAATTGCTAACCAATGAACAGTTGTGATTTTGGTTTGTAAGGTCATCTTGTTTGATATATGGAAAAAGAATACGAGGGTATTTCGCGATTATGGTGTTCAGACAAAATGATGATTGAATAATCGATTGTTGAAGACCTACTTTAGAAGTAAAGAATGACTTCGTTTGAGAATACGAAGTACAGTATTTATTCGGTCCTTAGAAGTAAATAGTAATTACCGCACTTCAAACTAGCTTTATAGTAACTTTCTTTAATGCTTTTCGGTGGTTTATCGAGAAATAATGGTAGATTATCACTTGATAATCTCACCGCAAAAGCAGTGAAATTATCAAAAATTTATACCCTGCTTTTGTGCATTCCATCCTATCTGACGTCATCTATGCGGGGCGAAATAAGTGACGTCACAATGAACGTTGCATAGAAATCACGCGCAAAATGACGCGCTTTACGAAAACATGTCCTAGAAATTTCACATTTTGTCTCATTTTGCAATAAAGAAATAGAATAATCGTTTGTTTTTTTCGAGTAAGATCGATTACTATTTCATTTTGTGAACAACAAAAGCTATATTTTCACTCGTGGCTCTGCCACTCGTGAAAATATAGCTTTTGTCGTTCACTCAATGAAATATAAATCGATCTTACACTGAAACAAACGATTATCCTCTATTTAATTTACCGGCCTTCTTTTAGCTGATGCACGTTTGTGTACTCTTCTGCGTGTGTACGGTTATACCTGTATAGACAAAATTGACCTTTGTCCACTCATTTGAACTGATGCATCTATAGCAGCGAATCAAACTCCCAATCTTGAAGCATGCGTGCGTGCCATGAGTTCGATCCCCCGACAGCGGCATTAATGCCGATTGTTTGATATGGTGAAACTTCAGTAGGATTAGGGTTATTTATGAAACAGTGTTTAACGACCATATTTTTATTTATCTTTTTTATTTATCTTTCGACAGGTTTTCTTTTCTTTAAATATAAAAGCCTAGAGATAAATGTATCATGTATACAGTTAGTTACATCGTGAAATTGATATTCACCTCAATCAAAACCATTCTAAATCGCTCACTCAGCGATCCATTCATTCATTTCAAACACTCACTCAAACAATTAAAAAACGCTCATATAAAATAACCAACGTCATTCAAAATAAATTTTAATTTAGAAAAATCACGATTTCACTAACATAATTCAAATTATTAGCATCTCATAGGTACGTGAAGAAATAGGAAGCAATGTTTAAAACTTGAATGATTATTTTATTAAAGGGAGGTAATCAATATCTAAAATTTTGTTCATCTTGAACAAAATTTACGATATAGGATTTCCTCCCATTACATTAACTCAAAACTCGCTCCACTCACTCATTCAATTTAATTCCTAAATCATTCCCAAATCATTCATCTTGTCAATTTTACGATGTTGTTACACGTAACTATAAATCAACTATAATCGCTTGTCGCAGATATAACAGAAGCTGGAATAAAGACACTCCTGGGACTGACAAAGAAATTGAAAAGGAATTTCACGGATAAATAAACAAATTTCATTTATTGAAAACGAATTCTTGACAAATTTGAACAGACAGTGTGATGTCCCAAAACACAAAGGTTGTTCCTGAAATACAAATAATGCAGAGACATTTGCTACGTTCAGGATTACAAAACGTAGCAAACTGTTTGCAAATTATACCCCACTTTGCTCGTAATTTGTCACGTTTTTCTATCCTGAAAGCAAGATTAGATAAATAAGATAGGAAAAAGAGAGTGAGGACAAAATAGCATAATTGGAAAATCCGCATTTGTCACAACTTGTTCTGAATCAAATATTTTTCCCTGGTGAACTATCACACAACAAAATTGTAAAAAAATAAAAACTATTTCAAGACAATCGAACCATTTTAGCTTTAGCCTTTCTTTTCTTCAGTTCTATTGAAATGTGTTCATAAAGAAAACTGTTAAGGCAGCAATGGATATTAGCCTCCCGTCTCTGTGAACCGGAAGCAGGTCTTTGTTTACTTTGCGGCTTTTAGAACGTTGTTAAAATAGATCGGTTTTCATAAGATACTTCTGAGGGAAAATACGTGGAAAATGATAATTTAATGATATTGTCTAGCTAATTTTTAACATAAGGTGCCAAGTGAATGACTGTACCTTGGAATTAAACAATATATCAACGCATAAATTATTTTCCGATTTGCATTGAAAGGTCCGTCTTGTTTTACCAAATAGAGGTAAAATATTGGTTTTTAACATATCAGGAAATCATTGGGTAAATTCGCCAAAAATGTATGTTTTGTGGCATTTTTTCACCCATTAAAGTTATCAAAACTCGTGAATCTTAAGGGAATTTAGTTACTTGATACAGTATCATGTTTCATCATGAGAACTTCATTTGTAAATGCAAGTACAAGAATTCTATCTGAGAAATTAATTCATTATATATATATATCGGCTGAGTATGTGGTTGTTGGTTCTATGAAATATTTTATAGATACATCATGGAGAGATCAACCCAGATATCGGGAGAAAGAATGATAAATGTCAATTCTTGTCGATCTACAGTTGGCATTTCACTATCATAAAACTAGCCCTAATACTAACACTTTCCATGTTGGCAGTTAATTAAATGTGTCACTTTTTCCGTGTACGCACTCTCGCAAGAGAAAAATATTGCTTAGAAAAAATACGTTTACCTCTAAACTATAACAATGTATGTTTAATTTTACTATCAGGAACATCGAAAAATTGACAGTCCGAGATAGAATAAGTTTGGAATAGTCTTGGAACATCGAAATATTGAAAAGAAGAATAATTTTGGAATGGTCTTGGAACATCGAAATATTGAAAAGAAGAATAATTTTGGAATAGTCTTGTTATGAAATTGAATGAGTTCGAGTTTTGAATGATTTTCGGGAATGTAAAACTTAATCGATAATTTAGACGATTTTTTTTCTCAGGATCTTGTGTCAAATCAGACGCTAAATAGTCAATACCAGTCGACAAAATCTCGAAATTATTTGTTCAGGTTGAAATAAATATCATTTTAAATGATTTTGACGCGTTCGACTTGCAATCTTTTCACTCAAAACTCGGTCCACACACTCATTTAATATCATTCCTAAATCATTTCCAAATCATTCAGCTTGTCAATTTCACGATGTTTTTAACTATGCCCATCCGGGCCAGAATTAAGTTGGCCCAACATTTCTATAACCCTATTCCGTTTGAGCTTTAGATGTCACTGTATATGTCATGTTACATAACTTGATTGGCTAGCCATTTCAGAAATGCGAATAAAATCTAAAATCTATACGATGCAAATATACCTAGAAATATATTTTCCAATTTACATCTCAATTTCTGTGCATTTGTATTGCACAGTTACATGTACATTATTAATTCTAGTTTTAAATAAATCACACTTTTTGGAGTTTCTGAAGAATTGATTGATTGAATGAATGGAGTTTTAACGCCGCTTTCAACGATTTTTCAGTTATATCGCGGCGGATGGAGTACCTAACAATGGATTCCTGGTATTTCTCTCACTAGTACTACCATTACATCCTTTCCTAGCCTCCAGCTGCTATCTCACATAGGTCTACGATTATCAACCCATTGGTGAGAGACAAATAGTCGGAAAGAATGAGTGCCGCCGTCGGGGATCGAACACTGGACCTCTTCATTGAAAGTCCGACGCGCTACCAACTGCGCTATGACGGCAGCTGGTTTCTGAAGAAAAGGAACACCGCACCTCTGTCTAGTGCATCTAGCAAATAAGACAGGATTGATGGTGTTAGAAGTAATTAAACACTTAAATTGGTTTAATTACGGAATGAAATCCTGGCGAGAAGAAATCATCGATAATCGATTGACGGACCACTGCTTCATGATTCCGTTAGCTATATCCCAAATGAGGAATACATGTATCGTAGTTGGTATTCTATACAGCGTACAGTTAACAACATCGTGAAATTGACCAGGTGAATGATTTTTGAATTAATTAGGAATGAAATTGAATGAGTGTGTGAAGCGAGTTTTGAGTGAATTTAATGGGATGTAATCCTATATCGCAAATTTTGTTCAGGATGAACAAAATTAGCTATATTTATTACCTTCCTTTAATAAAAGAAACATTCAAGTTTTATACATGGCTTTCTATTTCTTCAATAACCTATGAGACGCTAACAATTTGAATAATGTCAGTGAACTCGCGATTTTTCTCAACCAAAATTTATTTTGAATGACGTTGGTTATTCTTCATTTATCAATCGGTTCGAGCGTTTGTTTAGAATGGTTTGAGTGAGTGTTTAAAATGAATGACAGAAGCGGTGGTTGAGCGATTTAGAATGGTTTTCATTGAGGTGAATGTCAATTTCACGATGTAACTAAATGGAGTTGTTTGGAATCATTGTAAATATTGTCCAAAGAGTAAAAATACTGAATGCCTTACATATTTTAGAAGTAGCTTTCTAGCTGTCGGGACACTTGCCGTGTATATCACATATATCAGAGATAATCAAAGCACTGAAAGTACTGATGGTGAACGAATCTGTTGGCATTCTAAAGTGATATATTGAATTCGTTGAGAAAAGAGAAATTATAAATATAAAAAATAATCAAGGGAAAGTGTCTCGTCAAAATTCTAAATTCAAAGAATGAGAAAGAGAGGAAAAGAAATGTAGAGAGAATGAAAGACAGAGACAGACCGATAGACAGAGAGCGATAAGCCTAGAGAAAAGAAAACAGGCAACTATAGTGTCTAGACTAATGATTCTTTTCTTAACTCAAAAAAATAGCAGTAAGAAAGGTAATTCAATTTCCACATGCGGAACCCATATTCTAGCAGATTAAACAGCAGTCTTTCTGCATTTTGACTTTTAAGCGTTATCCGCTATGGCTCTGGTACGACCTGAATGCCCCCCCCCCAATCCTCCGAATTAAAAGACCGCTGTTTCGTAATTGTAATAACAGGGTTTTGGTCTCTTTCGGTAATATTCAGTCTTGTCAAAGAATAATTATCTCATGCCATTGCGTAAAAAAGAATTAAAAAAACCAAAACAATTTGATAAAATCTATGTAGGAAGGTATTTTGTACAGCTTATGAATTGTCCAATTATAGTCGTTGTTTAAATTCTATTGCTCCTACCAAACGGCAGATAATCGTAAACCTAAGAGGGTAGAAGATGGCAGCTACGTACGGATGTATGCTCATTATAGTTCTGGTGCGAGAAATACCAATTTCCATATTAAGGTAAAGATGCTCCAGTCCACAGGCGATTGATTCACAATCCAAGTTTCGTTTTCTGTAATATTTTACATACTTCCGGTAAAACAAATAGATGAATGATTGTATTGAGGAAATTCTAGAGCCATCCGAGGGATAGAAGCGCTACTATACAGTTGTAGTTACGATGTCAAGTACTTTGAAAAAAAATCCATTCGATGTTAAAATTTGAAATTAGGTCTATCGTGTTGAGATATTTGTTCATTTGATTCTTTTATTTATTTATCTATTCACGACATTCATATATTAACAGTAAATCGTACCGAGATTGCTATATCCTCTGTTTTCCGGCCTTGTTTGAAACGAATAAAAAAAACCAAAAAAACAGGAAATTGGATTTGGGTAATATGATACAAAAATACCCGTAACCGAAGATATTTACATTACACAAGTATGCAACAACAAACTTTAAGATAAAAAACGGGATTTAAGCAAGAGGTGTAAATTTGGTAGTTGAGAACATAAGTTGTCTGGTAATGGTTTAAATTTTATTTCATATCAAGGTTGGTCACGGTCAAGTGGTGCGTGTTTATGTTTCAATGAGAATTTAGACGCGCCCTCTCTAATAAACGCGCTCCCCCATAAATAAGATTCCCAGGCCCTTGACTATACGATCAACAGCATCCAACCGTCCCTGGTCCGTGGTGAAAAATCCGGTCTCGAATTTAAATTCAAAAGCTGCTACTCCACGACGTAATGTTCATTGGATTGTGGGCTAACTATCTTAAATTCCTATCAGGATAAGGCTGGTTGCGTCATTAAAAGACCGTTCAACATCTGAAAAACTAGCGCGTCCTAAATCGCGCAGTCTTCCGGAAGTGCGGAAGGTTAAAATTTAACACAAAATTAAAACTATTTCTCGTTATTCTTCATAAGTCACATGCGAACAAAATCCCCTTTCGTTGTTACGAAAATATTTCTGAAATCATTTTTCATTTTTCACACGCGGTGACCCAGCTAGCTCCAGACGTTTTGTGTTTTCACTACGAAACACTTTCATTTCATGTACCGGGTGCATTTACACATCACGAAATGTTAGGATTTAATACAGGATTATTTATTTCATACGTGAATAGGTAATGATTTATTAGACCGCTTTGTCTATCGGTAGCGGAACATTGAATATTGCATCGTCTGGAACTTCCTACCTTGTACAAATAATAACAATAATAATAATCTCGGCTTCTGCTAAATTTCGATAGATGACTTAAAATGACAGAATTACAATTCATTAGCTAACATTTTATTTTATTTTTTAAATCTATAGCCTTAATAGATAAATAGAAAAGCGTATTGGGTAGCGTACATATTTCAATCGATGATTACGAACATGTTTACAGTTTGCTTCTCTTTGGTACCAAAATACGTAATTCTTTTTAATTAAGTAAAAGAGTCTGAAATAATAGCGCCCCACGACGTTTTGCATCGCGCTCGGGCGCGTTTAATAGGAGAAATACGACAGGAACATTCCATTCGTTTGTAAACTTGACCTTTCGTAACTTATAAGCAAAGACTTCATTCATAAGAAGGCATGTAAAATCGTAGTAGGTCATCACGTGGGATATGGCCAATCAGGGGTGTGTAGAAGTTCAAAAGTTCACGACCTCAATAAACACACATTTCCGGCAAATTACTACAAGTTGCAATAGGGAAGGTTTAAATTAAAAACATAGTATCTGTCTATACAGTGTACAGACACAACCTTTGTTTTTGCTCTCAACTCTCGACAATCTTACGCCGATCAAAAATTCGCTCGTATAGACATTCCAAGATATTTTTGTGTTTTTAAAGGGTAATTTTCATTATCTTCACTTGATGAAGAATGCTAGAATCATGCATTTCACGATACAAACAGTGATTTTGTAGAGAGAAGTATCTAGAGATACTAAATTGAATCTAAAGAGGTACTGCTTTATTTAAAACCTATTAAGATCCTACAGGATTTTCCATACACGGTATATAACACTGGTGAACGAAAATTTCGTTCACCAAAAATTAAATAATCCCTTTTTCATTACAAATACGTGTGTAATTCGATTTGGATTGGACAAATTGCGTGTGATTGCTTCGTTTTAAACGTCGTGAATAAGTTGTTGCAAATTTCCGCATCAAAAGAATGTGAGGTGCATTTTTTTATATATTCAAACCTAAAACTATGTACGAAGCGAATGCCAGTGCCTTTATTTGGCAGTTAAATGTTGAATAAACTTTGTCGAAATCCTTGATAAAATCGTTGTCTTATGAATGTTTCGCATTTTTTAAGCAATTTTAAATGTGGCATGTATAGTTTAACTATATCCATAATAATAAAGTAAAGTAAGGATTCTTTTTCAAAACTTGACACATTTAAAGTTCTGAATCAATAATAACCGGTTCAGTCATTCAGTACTGCACGATTACAGTGCTTACAGCACTTTGATTTATAAGAATGATTGTTATAGAAAGCCATTTTTTATAGAAAAATATACCCTTATATAAACACTGTTTTGCAATCAACTAAACGCTCATTAAATAAACAATTAGAATCTGAAGAAAGAGAAAAACACATTTTTGGAAACCGTTCAGGTGAATACTAGCAGACATATTTTCTGCATTGTTTTACATATTATGCCGTCACACCCAATACTGTAGTACAACTGATGAATATCACAAATATATCTTGCTTCCAAATCCTTATCGAAACCATTCACTTTCCGAATTTCTCGACGTTCAAAACTTAATTCCCCTTTTTACCTCTATGTTCAGTATACAGTGAACCTTGTATTAAGCGACCACTTACGGGACCATCAATAAGCGGTCGTTAATAAGTGGCCGCTTAGAACACGATTTGTTTACAAATAAGAAAACATAATTTCAATTGAATATGTATGTATTAAGTGTGAATTTCTCAATAATCATTTGTTGTTAAAGCTCAATAGAATCGTCTTAATGACGATTCTATTGAATTTTTAACAACATATGATTCATTTACAATAATTTAGACCAATTATATCTAATCATTAAGATGTTTTCAAACCGGTCGCTTAATACAAACGGTAGCTAAATAGACGTGGTCACTCGAGCAAGATGGACTGAATGTATTTGCGTTATTTTATTTATTGAATTACATGTGTTTATTCGTAAAAAATATGATAATTCAGAAAAATATCATTTCCACCATACGGAAATAACTACTGTATAGCGGGCGCATATTAACTTGAACCTGACCTTTATGCAGAATAAATAATTAGGCACATGAATAAATTCCGAAGATACTTCGGCACGTGACGATCAAGCATGGACATTCCGTTATAAAGCACAAATTACAGGTATACGTGGAGTTAGTAGTTTACCTATATACGGGCCGTCTAGTCATGTAGCAGACGATTCGATTTCAAAAACAATTATTGCGACTTAGAGAGGGGATTTCATTACATTTCCATTCAAAACACATTGAAAGAAATTTGAAAATTTATATTTTTCTCACCCGCATCTAAATGTTTTTAAATAAGAAACTCAATTTATGTATTGATTCACTAGTTCATTAGGGTGACCAAATATCGCCGTTACAGTGAACAGCATGTGCGATAACGGGTTAACAAAGCTAACACGTGCACACCTACTTTACGTTTGGATTCCGCAGACAAGTCGTGTTTTGCCGAGGAGAAACGACCGGTATTTAATTCATTCAAATCACAAAGGCCAGGTTTAGGTCAATATGCTTCCACTATACTTTGTTTACGTAATGGCGTGTAATGGATGTACTTAACATGCAATTGCCTTCATGTTTTTTTGTCAAAATGTATCATGAAAAAAGCGAATTATGCATTATTTTGCACTTTTCATATCATTCAAAATTTTGTCGCTCATTCTTGTTTACCCTCTTGAATACCCTTTCACTTCCCAACTTAGTATGCTACGTCGAATTGCGAAACTAACAATTGTACTTTGTTTAGGTAATGAGGTGTAATGCTAAACATAGTATCTTTGTGGGTTTTTTTCTTTTTTTTCTTTTTTTTTCTCTCTTTCTTTAATCGTTTATTGACAGAAGCAATAAAGCATTAGTTTGCAAATTTTATGATTCTCAAACTACCTTGTTATGGGGTAGTAAATAAAGAGGCCCTATGGTATAGCAAGATACATCGTGAAATTGACAAGATGAATGATTTGGGAATGATTTAGGAATGAAAATGAATGAGTGTGTGGAGCGAGTTTTGAGTGAATTTAATGGGAGGTAATTCTATATCGTAAATTTTGTTCAGGATGAACAAAATTTGCGATTTTGATTTCCTCCCTGTAATAACAAATACATTCAAGTTTTATACATAGCTTCCTTTTTCTTCAAGAACCTTCGAGACGCTAACAATTTGAATTATGTCAGTAAAATCGCGATTTTTCTCAATCAAGATTTATTTTGAATAACGTAGGTTATTCTATTTTTTCAAATCGTTTTTGAATGGTTTGAGTGCGTGTTTGAAATGAATGAATGGAGCGCTGAGTGAGCGATATAGAATGGTTTCGATTGAGGTGAATGTCCATTTTACCATGTAACTAACTGTCCTATCGCCAAAATGAATTATAATAATTCCGGAATATATTCTTTCAAGAGTTACGGAACTGTATTTTGTTTACGTAATGAGGTGTAATACTTTACATGCCATTGTGTGTTTATGATGTCTGCAGTTTTTTTCGAAATGTAATTAGCAAGCATATTATTGTTATTCCGCCGGGAAAACTTGTACTGTCGCGCATCCTAGGATACTCTGGGGCTTTCTTATTCCTATGCTACATCGACTTAGTGTAGTAAATAAGAAAACACCAGGATATCACGGAATACTGCCATATAACTACTTTTATCTTATAACTATATCACGGGTTCGATCCCCGACGGCGGCACTCATTCTTTCCGACTATTTGTCTTTCACCAATGGGTCGATAATCGTAGATCTATGTGAGATAGCAGCTGGAGGCTAGGAAAGGATGAAATGGTAGTACTGGCGTGAGAAATACCAGGAATCCATTGTTAGGTGCTCCAGCCGCCGCGATATAACTGAAATGATGTTGAAAGCGGCGTAAAACCCTATTCAATCAATCAATCTTATAACTATACAAATATCCGTGTGATTACATCCCATATGATATTTTTATGATATCACATGGATATTTTCAGAACTATGACATAATGTAGTTGATATTCGAAACTTGCATTTCTGTAAGAAACATCGATGAAAACCGGGCAAAAAGAGGTTATAAGATAAATATAATACGTACTTAGTGTATTGTATGAAAAAATATCTAACTCGGTTATTGGAATGATAATAGTCTCGGCAGAGCCTCGACAATTATCAATTCCCAAACCCTCGTTAATTTTTTTTTTATACATAACACTAAGTACGTATTATATATTTACAATTCGGGAATATTTTCTTTCAAGAAATACGGAACTGTATTTCGTTTACGTAATGAGGTGTTATACTTTACATGCCATTGTATGTTCATGATGTCTACAGTTTTGTTCGAAATGTAATTAGCAATTATATTACTGTTATTCCGCCGGGAAAACTTTACTGTTGCACATCCTAGGGTTCTCTGGGGCTTCCTAATTCCTATGCTTCATCGACTTAGCGTAGTAAATAAGAAAACACCAGGATATCACGGAATACTGCCATATAACTACTTTTATCTTATTACTATACAAATATCCGTGTGATGGCATCCCATATGATATTTTTATGATATAACATGAATATTTTCAGAACAAGGACATAATTAAGTTTTTATTTGAAACTTGCTTTTCTGTAAGAAACATCGATGAAAACCAGGCAAAAAGAGGTTATAATATAAATATAATGCGTACTAAGTGTATTGTATGAAAAAATATCTCGGTTGTTGGAATTGATAATAGTCTCGGAAGAGCCTCGACAATTATCAATTCCCCCAACCTCGTTATGTTCTTCATACATAGCTCTAAGTACGTATTATATATTTACAATTCCGGAATATTTTCTTTCAATAGTTACGGAACTGTATTTCGTTTACGTAATGAGGTGTAATACTTTACATGCCATTGTGTGTTTATGATGTCTTCAGTGTAATTAGCAAGCATATTATTGTTATTCCGCAGGACAAAACTTGTACGGTCGCAAATCCTAGGCACCAGAATATCACGGAATACTGCCATATAACTACTTTTATCTTATAACTATACAAATATCCGTGTGATAACATCCCATATGATATTTTTATGATACCTTAAGGATATTTTCAGAACAAGGACATAATGTTGTTTTTATTTGAAACTTGCTTTTCTGTAAGAAACATCGATGAAAACCAGGCAAAAAGAGGTTATAAGATAAATATAATGCGTACTTAGTGTATTGTATGAAAAAATCCAACTCGGTTGTTGGAATTGATAATAGTCTCGGCAGAGCCTCGACAATTATCAATTCCCCCAATCTCGTTAGATTTTTTTTTTTCATATAACACACTAAGTACGTTTTATATATTTACAATTCCGGAATATATTCTTTCAAGAATTACGGAACTGTACTTCGTTTGCGTAATGAGGTGTAATACTTTACATGCCATTGTGTGTTTATGATGTCTAGAGTTTTGTTCGAAATGTAATTAGCAAGCATATTATTGTTGTTCTGCCAGGAAAACTTATTAAACAAGTAATCATAGACACACATTCAATCTTCTTGTTGAAATAAAGGGCTTATAAATATTTCAAAACAAGTAGCCTTAGTCGGAACTCTTTACCACGAACTTTCTTCTGCAGTAGTTATAAAGAAAATAGTTGTATTTGTTTAGTCTTAAAACGATACTGGTATGAGACCAATTCTCGCCTCGTACCAGGGGCCTAAAAATCTTACAATCATTTTTTGCTTAAGTCAAAAATTAAATTTGCTTCAAGAGTAGCAACTTAGTATGGTATTCTGACATGCATTATCTCATTGAAATCGTTTTCTTAAGACGATTCCAATGAGATATTGCAAGGTAGAATCTGAAAATAAATGAAAACACCTGGTATGATTTGAGATTTTGACTTACGACTATTTTTTCTTAAGTAGTTTAGTAAAGTAAAAAAACCCAGTTCTCGCTAACTGACCATTTTCACAGTAAAGACGCATTATTCATTTACTACAAATTACTTCGTGAAAATAAGAAATTGTTGTCAGAGTAACTTGTAATTTAGATGGGTTTACTTTCTGTCTTTACCGTGAACCAGGGTGGTTGGCGAGAATTGGTCTCTAACCAGTAGATTTGTTCATATGTATGAAGAGTTTTTACCAAAAGAAAGAGTATTTTAAACAAAATGTTTCATTATAATCCCATATAGGACTATATCTTCATGATAATTAAGTAAGCCTTTTTTCAACCGGGTTTTTCTATCATCTTGATTTATAAAAAAAATAACAACTGACATTTTCGACAAATGAATAACAATTTTTACCCAGCACGTTATGAATTGTGTCCATTTATTTTAAAAAATCAAAATCCAAATACATATGCCCCCCCCCCCCAAAAAAAAAAAAAAAAAGACGGCGGTCAGTTGCGCAGTAGCTACACATTTGATTCTTCTATCGATGTATGAATACAGTTAGTTATATCGCGTAATTTGTTACTTTCACTTTAATCAAAACCATTCCAAATCACTCACTCAGCGTTCAATCCATTCAAACACTCACTCAAAAACGTTTCAAAATAGTTAAAACCAATTCCAAAATCGTTTCAAACGATTAACATTTCATTTAAATTTATCAAATTATCAAATCATTAAACACTTTTATCGACTAGTGTGGCTATTCCATTGTCTGATTGGTCAATGAAGATACGCAGATAGGAAAGAATGTATATTTTTAAAAGGGAGGTAATAAGTATTGCCTTTTTCGTCCAGTCTTATGTAACGCGGGTGTTTTAACACTAGCGATTTAGGTATGCAAATGAGCTTAGAGGGTGTAGAAAAACTATTCAGTCACTGTAAAAGTGACGTCATAATCGAAGTGCTGTTGTCGTTTAACAAACGGTGTTATATAGACAATTGCGCGGAATTTTTTATCAATTAATTTCAAGATTTGTCTCAATTCCCTCCCCGTATAAGTAAAAATCTTTTTTTTTTCTCAAAGAAAAGTAAATGTATAAAGAACGTATTCTTAAAAAGATAAAAATACTTTTTTTTAAATGTTTACAAATGAATCGTTCCTATTTTTCTTGTTTCATAACCGCTCATCCAATGTTCTGTACCTTAACATGCAAAAACAAACTCTTTATCGCTCTTTATGTCACAAGGTAATAGAATGAGTGCATTTTTGTTATATTTCCATCTATAAATTTGATACCGTAGAAGTTACCAGTAAAGGCGGAAGACACACTCAATACACGTACAAGCGGTTTAATAAAGAATATAGGACGGTATACAAACATCTTTTAATTACAGGTTTTTAGAGCGACATAGTTGAACTTTTTACTATTCTACTATAATAATTTATTGCTTTATGAACCTTTATTCACCACATCGGACCCCTCTCTATCCCCTATAGCTTTGAAAATCGACTCAACGTTCAGTGAACACACCATTCAAATACTTGATAAGGACATGTCTTGTATTCCGGATGACAAAAAGGTGAAAACGGTTTGCAAATAATACCCACTTTGCACGTATGCGCAGTGCAAAGCGGGATATATTTTGCAAACAGTTTAAACCGTTTTGTCATTCTGAGAACTGAACGCAGGGCTGATGTTTCAGTTAACAACATCGTGAGATTGACCAGGTGAATGATTTTGGAATGATTTAGGAATGAAATAGAACGAGTGTGTGTGATACAAGTTTTGAGTGAATTTAATGCATAATGAGTGAATTTTTTAGGTAATCCTATATCGCAACAAAATTAGCAATTCGCGATTTTGATAACCTCTCTTTAATAAAGGAAACATTCAAGATTTTACATAGCTTCCTATTTCTTCAAGATCCTATGAGACGCTAACAATTTGAATTATCGCGCTTTTTCTTAACCCAAATTATTTTGAATGACGCTGGTCATTCCTTATTTGAGCGTTTTTGGATGGTTTGAGCTAGTGTTTGAAATTAATCAATTTCACACGATGTAACTAACTGTACAAATACGTGATAAGGACATGTGTTGTATTCCGGATGACAAAAAGGTGAAAACTGTTTGCAGATAATACCCTGCTTTGCAAAGCGGGATATATTTTGCCAACGGTTTAAACCGTTTTGTCATCCTGAACTCTGAAAGCAGTGCTGGTGTTACCTGTTAAGCTGCAGCACAATAGGTGTGTGGTCATGCGCAGTAGTTTCCCCGGACAGTAAAGTGTTACCATGTTGATCAACTATGTAAAGGACCGCCCCTCTTTCGCACGTGATCTTCATCTTATTATTCCCAGCATCCATCTGGTATACACATTTATCCGGAGCAAACGCAACACCACACAGATTGAACAAATATATCACGAGCAAAATTTTGTTACTCATTGTTGATTCGTTTGAGAAAAATGGGTGTTAGGATAATTCGGAGGTCAATTATTGCAAGCCTTTCATTGTTGCATAGTATCTGAAAAGATTTGTAAATTATATAAATGATAACGTAAAACGACGGCTAAGGAACAAAATGATTGTGTATTTCTATCGTGAAATTATTTCTTCAGTTTTTTTTACATGCTTTTTTCTTCTATTGTATAATTATATTATTAAATCATCTTAAATCAATCATAGTTTCTCATAATCTTGTATTGTCAAACTGTAGATCACACACACCCTTAAATAAGTCCATTTCCCATTTTGACAAGCGACCCATCCTACGGTCCCACTACACTATAACTAACTTGTCCCAGGTTTTCCCATACCAATTTCTCCAATAGTCGCATCACTCGTGGCAAATCTCTTGCGAGTGTTCACGTGCATTCTATATTCTCTATCATTCCGATACTAGACTGTAATTTATCACTGGACGATCAAACCGCCGTAACTACAGCTTGATTCAAGCTGTAGTTACGGCATTTTGATCACCATTTGATGTGTATCATTAATTCATACAGTGAAGGCCCGCTCTCACGCATTGTTTTTTAGTTACTCTTTTTTTATCAAATGTTCGATCAAGATAACAAGAACTTGTCTGAATAATGGCGTGTGAATCTTAAAAATAGGGGCAAAATAGATAATGTTATTTCTTTAATGTTTTATGTTGTAATTTCGGGTTTTATGGACTGATTATCTTATGACATTTTCGCCGGTAAGATAATTTAATTGTCAAAATGGAAACTAATAATAATAAATTTATTTACGTAAAAGAGTACAGAAAATGGCATAATAAAATTATCAAACAAATAACTTTTGCGATGAGAAAATGAAAAAAAAAGTAGAAAGAGAAAAAAAGCACAATGTTATGTGCTCTCTTTCCAAGGATAAAACAAAAAAGAAGACAATTAGATCATGGATAATGGAGGCATGGCACAGAAAGTCATATTTACAATTCAATAATTTAAATACAAATTAATATCATATTAAAGAAAGAAATCATAATTTTGTATCGCAGACAATCATATCACACTTCAAATGGAAAAAAGTTCATGCTTACTATGATAATTCTAACCATGCTTTTACGCTATTGGTCGTTAAAGATACGTAAAAGATACTGTCTCATTCGCATACGGATTGGTTTTCTTTATCTTTTTCCTTAAAATTTTCATATTTTATCAAAGGAAATAGAATAATGTTTTTTTTTTATATTAGCTGTCCCCTTTTTGTTCTATTTTTTCACAGTATTTTCTTGTCATCTAACCTTGTGCTAATTTTCGGGGTCTAGCAAAATGCTGCCAGGCAATTATTTTGCGGCATATTTTGTGATTCTGGCACTCTAGCTGGTACAAGGTAAATCAAGCTGGACAACACCCCCTTCATCTTCTTCTTCTTCTTCTTCTCCTTCTTCTCCTTCTTCTTCTTCTTCTCTTTCTTTCCAATAAGTGCAGTGCACCTACGGAGCATCAACGCACTGTGATTGTACAAAGTTAGAGTGAGGGAGAAATAAAGTGCAGCTAAAAACTGTCTCGACTGCGATTGTCTTGGCTGGGAGCTGGTTCCACAGGTAGATGGCTACTTGGTAGAAGGGGAATCTGTATGAATCAGTGCGACAAAAGGGTACCAACTAGCTGACATTTCTTCCTCGTTGTAGTGAGACATTAGTTGGGTAGAGATAAAGTAAACAACATCGTGAAATTGACAAGATAAATGATTTGGGAATGATTGAGGAATGAAATTGAATGAGTGTTTGGAGCGAGTTTTAAGTGAATTTAATGGAATGTAATCCTATATCGCAAATTTTGTTCAGGATGAACAAAATTAGCGATATTGATTACCTCCTTTAATTAAAAATGCATTCAAGTTCAATATATTTCTTCCTATTTCTTCAAGAACCTTAGAGACACTAACAATTTGAATTATGTCATTAAAATCGCGATTTTTCTCAAAAAAATTATAATGGGTTTGAGCGTTTTTGAATGGTTTAAGTGAGTTTTAGATATGAATGAATGGAGCGCTTAGTGGGCGATTAAGAATAGTTTTGATTGAGGTGAATGTCAATTTCACGATGCTGTTAACTTTACTGATCTACTGGTATGTCAATTGGTTGGTGGACAATCATGTATCTTATAATACGTACATTTTTAGTAAACAACACCGGGTTATGCTGGGTTTTAGTCTTTGAAGCGCTCGCGGCCGTTTCGTTATCCTGAACTGAAAGCTAGCATCTTAACAGCCCCGTGTTCAAGATAAAAACGTTCCCGAAACGTTTTAGAAATTTTACCCCGCTTTGTACGTCTTCTCGCGTGCAAAGCGAGGAGCAATCTTTAGAATTTCGCAAACGTTTGTGATCCTTGAAAGCATTACAAGGCAGATAAAGATATCAAAATAGAAAATTAAAATTTACCTTTTTCGAGATTACAAAATCATCTAGTATTTTTTTTTTCACAGCGAAAGAATTACAAATAAAAAAGGGAATGTGAATGCATATATGTATGCATTCACGAAATCTGTAGTGATAAGCTTTGAAAAGATTTTATTGATTTTATTGATTTCAGCCAATTTAAACTTGGGTTTCGATAAACGAAAAAGTGGTGAATCCCTAAGAGAAAAACGTAAAATGCATCACCGTCTTAAATTGCGTGTTAAATTTGATTTGCTGTTAATTGAAAAATGGAACGTTTTGTCTTCCGGAAGTATTGAGATTAAATAGAAGTATTTGGCTTTTTCTCTTTTTTTTTACAGATAATTTGCTAAGGAATAATTGATGCATTCAAGTTGCCTGCCATAAAAAAAGAAATATCAAAATCGAACAAAAAAAAAATGATTTCAGGATTGATGGGTATTTTTTTTTATCAACATCGGGGAAACTTAAGATAATATCACACATTTCGTTCAATAAGAACAAAATGGTTGATAATTTACTATCTCCCTTTGACGAAATATGTGTACTATTCTATAAAAAAGTTTTTGGCGTCTTTATGGACAAATAAATCGCATCGACCCCAGTCAATCAAATCAATATTTAGAGCGCCCCGAATGCAGTTTTCAAGGGGTATGAATTTCGGAGTTTATTGAATGATTTTAATGAATAGTATTTTAGCTATGATTGGAGCGAGCGATTAAATTCCACAATTGTATTCCGATGGCTCAGCGTGAAACAATTGTAACTGCCTATATGTTTATAGGCAGTTACGACTGTTTCGCGCTGAGCCATCGATTTGCTGTAGCTTTATGTAGCTGCAGTTTTATTCCGACTGTTCATATCATTTTTGTTACAGAGCAGAGTCCTTATTTCATTTTTTTTTCAAATGAAGAAGAGATGTTATACGTACCAAAGTCCCAAAATATGTGTAAAATGCGTTTTCCCTTCTTTTTTCTTCATTTTTTTACGCCGCATATCAATTTATAGATAGATTTGGAATTTTGTAGTCTTTTGAGTTTCAAGCAACCGCATGTTCTTCTTGACCAATGCTTATAAATTTGTAAATATTGCGCTTTGATATAATTCTGCTGAATCCTTGATTTTGTTTTTTCAAAGATCTCATGAGGTAGTTTAACTGACCGGCCATTTTTTTAATTGGGAATAATGACGTCAGCGGAATGAACGTTCTTCATTGAATTAAGATAGCTGTTTGAATTTAAACGACACTTATATTGTAGAAAAGAGATTTGATGATTCTAGATTCTCTTCATATCTTAAAATCTAATATTTCCAAGATGAAAAGTTAAAATATTATCAAAATATTATGATATATATAATATTAAAATTGCCTGAATAGTGATGTACACAACAACAACAAACAAAATAGATCATTGTCATTTGATAATTTATTATTATTTACTCTGGAAACGGGCAATTTCACGAAATTTTTATATTTATAGTATTTTTTTCTCTCTTTTTTTTTTGTGGCTTACCCTTAAATTCGGCACAGAACAGCTTTAACTCAAAGTAAGCTCGGTTTCGCTTTTTAGTTGTTTAATTTGAAATCCCTGTCAATTGTCACAGAGCGTCAGAATATCCGGGAAGTTCTAATCGACCATGCTTGCTTTCCAATTAAAGTTCACATCAGATTGAAAAAAAAGATGTTCGTAGCAAATTGTGTTTGAAATGCCCTGTCAATTTCATAAATTGGAACCGCACGTCAAAGACAGCTTGTTATTTTGATTCCAGGGTAATTTTAGAGGATGTTTATTCGCCTACAGTTAACAACATCGTGAAATTGACAAGATGAATAATTTGGGAATGATTTGGGAATGAAATTGAATGAGTGTGTGAAGCGAGTTTTGAGCGAATTTTATGGGATGAACAAAATTTGCGATATTGATTACCTCCCTTTAATAAAAAATACATAAATGTTCTACAAATAGCTTCCTATTTCTTCAAGATCTAATCGGACGCTTACAATTTCAATTAACTCAGTGAAATCAAGATTTTTTTCCCAGCTTTTTTTTATTTTTGAACGAAGTTTTTGTTATTTCATTGAGTTTGAAGCGTCTTTGAATGGTTTGAGTGAGTGTTATGAATGAGTGAATGGAGCGCCGAATGAACGATTTAGAATGATATTGACTGAGATGAATGTCAATTTCACGATGTAACTAACTGTAAGCAATCCATTAGGTGCGGTTAAGAACATCGTGAAATTGACAAGATCAATGAGTTTGGAATGATATTGAATGAGTGTGTAGAGCGAAATTTGAGTGAAATAAAAAGGATGTAATCCAATATAGCTTATTTTGTCAAAGATGAACAAAATAAGCTATATGTATTATCTCCCTTTAATAATAAAAAATCGTACTTTTCTGTTTGTGTGTATTCGTGTACCAGTTAGTCACTTTAAAATCCACACCGTAAAATAACTTGATTGATTTGAATTAAATGTTGGTCGTCTTGGCCGATTTCGAATTCTTTTCTAAAGATGTTGGATCGTTTTTGATCGATTGGGTGAATGTTTGGATGGATGATTGGAGCGCGGAAGCACAATAGCCATCGACGTTTGTAACTTATAGGATTAATTTCCGCGTATTTCTTCGACCAAAAATGAAAAAAGTAAATTTGAAAATGTACAACTTTTGTGCAAGAAGGTCCTTATGTTTGACTGTTTGCTAGATATACCAATGCGTAAAATTTAAATCTATTTTTCTTTTAGAAAAATTATCAAATTGAACTGCCTTTCATATGCAAATAAAAGATACTTCATTAGATGACTACAAATATGCTTAAATGCAAATGCAAGGTGGCCGTTTACAAGTTCGTTTCAGTGTATTGACTGGTGAGGAGTTAAAAGTGTCTGATTGGTCAAAGATACGCAAACAGAAAAGTGCGTATATTATATAAAAGGGAGGTAAGAAATATCGATAATTTTGTTCATCTTGAACAAAATTAGCGATATTGGATTACATCCTTTCAATTTCACTCAAAACTTGCTCTACTTACTCGTTCAATTTCATTCCAATGTCATTCATCTTGTAAATTTCACGACGTTCTAAACTAAAATTGCATTTTTCAAAATTTGGTATTCGCTTGTGTTATCAAAAGCCTGAGCTCAATGACAGATTTTCAACTTATTTTCAAAACATGACTATATGCATGTATTTTGGGACTTTTTATAAAAGCTCGATTGTTGCATAACACCGATTTTTTTACGACCGAAAACAGCCACAAACAATATTAGATTAGAATCGCTTGGAATCATTAATAATTAAATCGTTTGTGTGATCTATTACCAATTACCAATACATGTGTTTAGAATTCTATACATGTTGCATGTCTAACGTTCATCTAATATTTAATTGTCTAATTTTATTGTCTAAAATAGAAACGCAATACTCTTACTATGTTTTCGAAGAAAATTGGTGAAGTTTTAAGCTCAACTTAGCACGGAGTGTGTGATGCCGTTTTGTGATCGGTAAATATTTGGCGTCCATACCGTTAGTTTCACACCAGAATATATACATACCGGCACACCAGTACAGTTAGTTAAATCGTGAAATTGACATTCACTTCAATCAAACCCGTTCTAAATCGCTCACTCAGTGCTTCATTCATTCATTCGTTCATTCATTCAAAACACACACTCAAACATTTCAAAAACGCTCAAACCCATTGAAAAATTTAGAACAAGTGTCATTCAAAAAAAAATTTGATAGAGAAAAATAGCGATTCCCCTGTCATAATTCAAATTGTTTGCATCTTTTAGGTTCTTGAAGAAAAAGGAGGCTATGTATAGAACTTGTATGCATTTTTTTTATTAAAGGGACGTAATCAATATCGTTTATTTTTTATTAAAGGGAGGTAATCAATATCGCTAATTTTGTTCATCCTGGACAAAATTTGCGATATGGGACTACCTCCAATTGAATTCACTCAAAACTCGCACCACACACTCATTCAATCGCATTCCTAAATCATTTACATTGTCCATTTTGCGACGTTGTTAACTGTATGTATAAAATTAAAATCTGCAAATTTGATTTTAAATGTATGTAGCATTTCAATAACAAATAATTTTAAACTGTTAACTCATGCTCGAATGCTAAAACAGAAGTAAATCGAATGTCGCACACAGCGGATACATAGATTTGCTGCCGTCGTTTGAAGTATTTAATGTGACCCGTCACGCCAACCAAAAGAGACCATCTAGGTAGTGCGTAAAGTGTCGACCGTGGTCAGACTGCGCATATTGCTTAGACTGACTAGGGTCTAAACCTTTCGCATTTTAACTTTTTTTTCTGAATCTAGAATAATCCATCTACCTTCCAGTGAAAGAATTTTTGAAATGCGACCTCTGGTTGGCCTCTTCTAAAGCCAATCTCTTTTTCAAATATTCATTTTATTTAATAACAAGATGGTTCCTTTGCGCTTGACGGGTCACAGGCTTTATTCTTTATCCACAAGAGAAGAATAGTTGGCATCGAACGATAGATCAAGTGGTTATTGTTATATGTATATATATGACCCGTCACGCAAAAAGGGACCATCTAGGTAGTGCGTAAAGTGTCGCACTTCACCTATTTTCTGAATCTGATTCTAAATAATCGCACTACCTTCCTTCCTGTGAAAGAGTTTTTGAAATGCGACCTCTGGTTGGCCTGTTCTAAAACCAATGTCCTTTTCAAATATGTGACCCGTCAGGCAAAAAGGGACCATCTCGGAACTCGTTAGAATTATTTTTTGAAAAAGAGATTGGGTCCAGCATATGTCAACCAGAGGTCGTATTTAAGAAGTTCTTCCACTGGAAGGTAGATCGATCATTCTAGATTCAGAAAAAAGTACATTTCGAAAAGTTTCGACCATAGCCAGTCTGCACAAACCGCGCAGTCTGACTAGGGTCGACACTTAACGCACTACCCAGATAGTATTTTTTGCGTGACGGGTCACATATCTATTTCATAAACTCATAAGACGGGTCACATGATTTATTCTTCATCCACAAGAGAAGTATATTTGTCCCCAATCGATAGATCTTGTGGTTAGTGTTTTATATATATGTGACCCGTCGCACGAAAAGGGGCCATCTGGGTATTGCGTTAAATGTCGACCCAAGTCAGACTGCGCAGACTGACTAGGGTCGGAAATTTTTCGCACCGTGCCTTTTTTCTGAATCTAGAATAATCAATCTACCTTTCAGTGAAAGAATTTTTTAAAATGGCACTTCTCGTTGACCTATGCTGGATAAAATCCCTTTTTCAATAATTCATTTTACAGAATACCCGGATGGTCCCTTTTCACGTGACGGGTCACATATATTTTAGTGCGGGCTTGACATTTCCAACTATTTAACATGCTAGTGAGTCACTAGCATTAAGCAGCCTAGACAGTCATTTAAGGAAGTAGACCCGTAATAGTTCCGCAATATTTCGGACCACATATTCTTTTACATTGTTAAGCAAGATTTCCTAATGAAAATCATTAGGAAACCTCGGTTATCACTGTTAAAGTTCATTACTTCTGAGATGTGGCAAAACTATTACGGGTCCACTACCTTAATGCAATTAAAAGATTGCATTTTTGTCTGAAGAAACTTTAGGGCCTTACAGTTAGAAGCTTCGTGAAATTGACTAGTTGAATGATTTTGGAATAATTTTGGAATGAATTTAAATGAGTGTGTGGAGCGAGTTTAGAGGGAAATTCAAGGGAGGTAATCCAATATCACTAATTTTGTTGATGATGAGCAAAATTGGCGATATTAATTACCTCTCTTTAATAAAATATTCATACAGATTCTTTGAAAGGCTATCTTTGGTTTCACGAACCAATCATACGCTTTGAAAAGTCAATGATGTTATTGAAATCATGGGTTTTGTCTACCGATTTTTATTTTTAATGTAGTTGTTGTTCTAATCATTTTTGATCGCCTTTGAGTGATTTGAGTGAACGTTTGGAAAAAATGAATGGAGCGATGAGTGTATGATTTAGAATCGTTTTGATCGGAATTATAGTCAATTTCACGATGTTTTTAACTGTATCTATCTATTTAGCGTGGAGTGAAGACTCTGGACAAATTGTGCGTGTGCACAGGCTGATCAGAGTCTTTGCTCGGTGCACATTTTAAATTATTGGAAATGACATGCATGGAACGCCATTTTACCTTGTTCATTAATTATTATTTTTATCATTATTATTATTAAAATAGTTTTGTTTTTGTTTGCTATTTTAAACGGCTTGAAAATCGGTTATTCTACATTCCATTTACAGACCCACTCGTCGAAATCTTGATACCTCCAGTGTCATAAAAAGAGTTTTAAAATACAGTTAGTAACATCGTGAAATTGACATTCATCTCAATCACACACTCAAACCATTCAAAGACGCTCCAAACTCAATGAAATACATATAACAAAAACTTCGTTCAAAATAAAAAAAAAGGCTGGGAAAAAAATCTTGATTTCACTGAATTAATTGAAATTGAAAAGCGGCTGATTAGATCTTGAAGAAATAGGAAGCTATTTGTAGAACATTTATGCATTTTTTCTATTAAAGGGAGGTAATCAATATCGCAAATTTTGTTCATCCTGAACAAAATTTACAATATAGGATTACCTCCCATTAAATTCACTCAAAACTCGCTCGACACACTCATTCAATTTCATTCCTAAATCATTCCCAAATCATCCAACTTGTTAATTTCACGATGTTGTTAACTGTAAGAGAACGCAAAGTTCCTTAATCTAAGCGACGTGTCAGAACAGAACTGTTGAATAATGAATAAATGGATTTCCTAGGCATGATGCGTCAAGTTTAATAAATTTGTGTCAAACGCAGATTGGATTACTTAAGTATTGAACCCGTTATATTTCCGCAAAGTTTGGAATATCATTAACTGTAACAATTCTGACTGAGGTTTCCTAATGATTCATTAGGAAACCTCGGTTAACATTGTGAAAGGGAATGGGTTCCGAAATATTGCGGAACTATTACGAGACTACTACCTAAATGCTCCCAAAAGCAATGTCATAATAGCTACCCTTTTTGTATAAGAAAAATTATTCTACGAGTCTTTGCAGAAAGTAGTGTTTGCGTATTATATGAACAAACTTCGTTTACGTCCACTTAATTAAGATATACACATTCGTAATATTGAAGCTGTTGGCTTTTCTTTCTTTCTTTTTTATTTCGTAATAATGACAGCTAGAGTTAACTAGTTAACGAGTTAACAATTTCACGATATTTCTATCTGTAATATATTTGTCGATTGTATTGAACGTTAACCTTTCTGTGAAGATTTTTAATAAGTCAATTTATTGGTGCATGTTATAAGCGTTAAGTATTATTATCTGGTCATTTTTAAAGTTTAAAACAGAGTATTTCCATAGTTCATTTCTTTGTATCTATGAAACGAATTGTGGTTATAAAATAACTAGTTCGTACATCATTTAATTGTAGGTTGTGACATAGATGTAGATTATACATTCATCACTGCTATATAAACTCTTCTTATTTTGAAAATATACATTCCTATATTGTAAGATTTTTTAACAAACATTGTCCAGTTAAAAACATCGTGAAACTGACACTCATTTCCATCAAAACCATTCAATATCACTAACTCAGCGGTCCATTCATTCATTCAAAACATTCACTCAAATCAATCAAAACCGCTCCGAAATCATTATAAAGCATATCAAATTCCTTCAAATCGATCAAAATTTACTTCAAATCGACCAATTTTTTCTACGATTTTTTTTTCTTTTTGCCTTGTGGCACACAAACGGAAAATTATGTATGTTTTATTGAAGGGGAGAAATAATTATCGCGAAAAAATAGCAATATAGGATTAACTCCCTTTAATTTCACTCAATACTCGCTCCACACACTCGTTCAATTTTATTCCAAGATCGTTCATCTTGTCAATTTTACGATGTTACTTATTGTACAAATGACTTTGATATGAGAAACGAATTTATTTGGAAGTTCGCTACCTTCAATGAATCAAACTGAACTTTTCAGAATCGAAATGCTCAAACTTGAATGAAATGTCAGTGATATTTTTTTGCATCTTATGTGTTAATACTCTGAGACCATTCGGAACATCACTCGGCCATTTCCGTAAACTACAACATACCACGGATGTATGTAAAGCGGATGGGTATGTAACGAAATCGTGCATTTTGTTAGGCGGAAACAGTGTAAGAAAAACTAGCACTGTAGATTTATGTTTTTTTACAGTAAATAACGGCTGAAAAATCTTTATTTTTGAGAATGACGAATCATTCTCAAAAATTAAGATTTTTTCAGCCGTTATTTAAGAATCTAAAGACATTAATATAAGGATTCGTTAATTTCACGTCAGTGACTTAAACGAGTAGCGTTGGCGACGTCGAACGTTTTCAGTCTCAGTTTCGAGGGCTAACACCATTTTAATTGACGTCATCGAGGTTGTCCAAGGTTTTCCCGTATTTTTTAAAAATAGTCCGTCTATGCACATCCGAGGTTGATCGTGAGATTGGCCGAGTGGTGTTCCGAATGACTCTGAGACATGACTGCATGAATCTTTATTACCCCTCTGTGATCTTTAAACGAGTTTTCCAGGAAATTGTCCTAACAAAGATAGATATGTTATGAATTTTGTCACGCAAACGTTGTTTTATACAAATCTCCTACGGCATATATCTCTATTTTTGTCTAGCAACTTATTGTACTGTATTGTCGTCAGCCCCCGGTTGCATAAAAGATTACCATTGGTTAAATTTAAACCGGAAGTTATATTCAACCAATCTGATGCGTTATTTCAATTGTACCAACAATCGTGACTGGCTGAAATTAACCTCCGCTTGAATTTTAACCAATGGTTATCTTTTATACAACAGGGTCCAGTTACTTTAACAGGCTCAATCAAAACATTTTATCAGAAAAGGATCTATATGTAAGTCCACTTAAATTCAGTTTTTGTCCATTTCTTCAGTTAACGAGAAAAAAAAAACAATGAAAGTGCGTGCATATTTCATAAGAAGTCATTTCCTCTTCAAAGGAAAAAAATACAAACAAACAAAAAAATCCAACAAAAGTAAATGACTGAATTCCCATGATATATTACACAATAAAATCTTGCTATGCGCTCTTTGCTCATGTGCATGCAATATAATCCGTGGTATATCATTTCTTATTAACATTTTTCTACCAGATTATTTTGATAAAAAGAATATTTCAGAATCGAAAAACAAAATGGAATGCTCTTAACCAAAATTGTAATGAAAGTAAAAGCAACACTTTATACCACAATAAAGATAGTTACGATGTCGGAAAACGCATATCTTTATAACAAGTCGGTCAACCTTAAACGTTTTTCTAGAAAATTGTCCTAGTATAGATAGATATGTTATGATTTCTGTCACGCATACGTCGTTATATACAATTTCCCTACGGTAGATCTCTAATTGTGTCTAGCACATAATTGTGTATAATGACATCAGCTGTTTATATAATCTTACTGTCTGTAAACCTTTAAGTCCACTCCTTCTTAAATACCGTAAAATATCTAATCAGAGAACAATATTTCAAAAGTTTATATCACAGATACAACTCCGAACGTAGCTTTTACAGATAAATGATGGTGGCATGTTTTGCACGGGATCTCGATTATTTTTATCCATCCCCCCCATCATCCAACCATCCACCCATCTAAATCCTTCCATACAAACCCATCCATTCCGACCAACCCATTCATTCAATAGAACCCACTCCCTCTCATCCCAATTATCCTCTTCCCAGCCAGCCATAACTTACCTGTACCTAGGCATTTCATGTCATAGTTTCATTGAATTTCGATTTTGCTTCAAGGTTGAATCGAGATGCTTCTGCCTTTTCCTTTCTCCAACAATCATGAGAATGTGACAGTTGTTTCTTTTATTTTCGTTTAAAAAGGCAACTTGACCATTCTTTACCCTTTTCACGCTAAACAGACTTATAAAATTTCAATTAAAAAGCTATTTAGGACCATTTAAAGTGCTTAAAGTACTGAATGCACTTCTTGTAAAGTAAAATCTATGAATATAGTTTTAAAAGGAAATACTGGTGTTATAGATTAAACTCAGACGACACATGTGTGCAGGCTGATCTTGATCTAAACAACATGCCAAAGCAGTAATATTCCAAATTCAGCGTGATAAGGGCTAATTTGACTTCAGTGATCTTTGACGCGTTCATGATTGTCTAATGTATGTTCAAACTGTATAATTTTGTTTGTATAATTAATATTTATTTTCTGTGAGTTTGTTTGCGTATGTATGTGTATGTTATTGTCGATCGATGTTAGTTATAGTGTGTATGTAAATGTATACAGTTAGTAACATCGGAAATTTGACATTTGCCTCGATTGCCGACTTTGCGCTCAATAAATTCATTCCAAACGCTCACTCCGATGGCCCAAAAACTCTCAGATATGGCTTCACTCAAAACTCGCTCCACACACTCATTCTAAATCATTCCAAAGTCATTCCAAAATCATTCAACACGCGATGTTATTAACTGATACATGATTGCTTGTATGATTGCTTGTGTGAGATAGCGAGCGTGTGATATTATGCATGTATGTCTGATTTAACTTCAAATTTGTTCTTTTCTTCTTTGTTATTATTGTAAAGAAAAGCTCACCCTTGTGGCGGAGAAATAAAAAATATATATTTATATGTTGACAGAGAGTTTAACACGTTTAAGCGGTTCGGGTAGAAATACAAACAGTGTTTGAAAAGATAACTCTTAGTCGGATAGAAAATCTCGTGCCGTGGTTTATGGGAAATAGACACTCGCTGACGCTCGTATCCATTTTCCATATACCGAGGCACTAGTTTTCTATCCTAAACATAAAACCCAGTGCAATTCACGTTATTGAAGTACGTTTCTCATTGATTTCTGGTAGTGCTTTGGTTATTTGCATTATACACTTCGACGAATCTCTTAAATGATTTATAACAATAATGTCAATAACCTCGCACATCATTCGGCAGTATAAGTAAAATTCACTATTCTGACTCGTTGATTGCATACAAATGTACTGTAATCACAAGTCACGATAGCGTATTCTAGTTATATTTCTTGACATAGATGTCGATTAATCATTCATCAACTTGCTATTGACTCCTCTTTTATTGATAATACCCTTTCCGAAAAGAAGAACTTTTTAAACGGTATCGTCCAATAACGTCACAAAAAATGAACGTTAGTTATCTCAATCCACCATCCTTCATCGGATTGAACTTTAACTATTCTAATAGAAAGACAAAAACATTCGTCGGAATTTAGGTGAATTGCTTTTAAGAGCATTGATTTTGTATTCACATACTTAAACTTTTAATTAACGTTTCAGGGTCGTTAAAGGCATACGTTTACGGATAAAAAAAAAAAAAACAAAACAAAAAACAAAAAAAAACAAAAAAACAGGCGTTAATGGTTAATCAGTAAATTCACGCACCGTAATCTGGATTATGCCCAATGAAGTAAATAAAGATATTCTCTGCTTAGTCCTTGTATTTGTTTGGAATAATGATGAAAAGTACATTAAGACTGGTAGTCCGATAGAGTAATGAAGTTCTAACACAAAATAATCAATTTCAATTACTAATTTTATACAGAATATAAAACATTTGTAGATTTTTGTTCAATGGTAAACGTACTGTTGCAAGACAATACAATGAATTATTCAATGTTGAATGATTTATTTCCGTTGAACAATGCACCACCATATGAATAAATCATGATGCAATTGATGCGATTTTACAGAATAATACACCAAATTATGATGTGTGTATATGTTTGTGTGTTTTTCGTCATTATTTATTCTTTTATTTATAAATCTATTGCTTCATCTATCTATTTTGTTGTTATTATTTAAAAAACCGTGTTTAAAACAGATGTAATAAAACGGCATATTGCACCTATGACGAAGTGAAAACAACGATAACTACGAGGCTTTGGGTCTAAATGAAATTCCAAATAAAGACAAATAAAATATGGTCTTATTAATATGAACGAGTATGAAAAAAATCTAGTGTTTGAAATACATGTTACTATTTCGTATCTCAAGCCTTCATCACAAGTTATAGTTCTGGACGTATTGAGGGATCAAGCTCCTTTTATGATAACGTGTTGAAGCGATTGTATTGATCTTTTATTTTGTTGTCCACTCCATGAAATAAAAATCGATCTTACACTGAAAAAATCGATTATTCTATATGTATTACACGCGCAAGAATCATGTAATAGATACGAATTCAGATAATTAAGAAAACTTTAATCGATTATCATCGTCGTGTAACAAACGATTTGCAAGCGTTGTCTGATGAAACTAGCCTTCTGTTGCGTCGAAACAACACTTATCTTGAGGAATGGTCTCGGAATGAAATTGAACGAGAGGGACGAACGAGGTTTGAGAGAAATTAATGGAGGTTTAATATTTCATCGCTAATTTTGTTCAAGATGAACACAATTACCGATGATTATTACCCCCCCCCCCCCTTTGATAAGATATAGAAAAAAAATCAATAAACAGTTTTCTATGTCTTCACTAACCAATCAGACGCTTCCAAAATTCAAATAAGTTAATGAAATCTTTTATATTTACTGGCGACTTTTATATTGAATGTGGTTGTTTATCTTGTCTTTTTAGTGAGTTTGGAGTAATTTTGAATGATTTGTTTGAGTGTTTGGAATGAATGAATTGAGCGCTGATTGAGCGTTTTAGAATGGTGTTGATCGGAATGAGGGTCATATTCTCAATTCTTCTTCAACATTCATCACTGTGTTTGTTTGTCTGTTTTTTTTTTATTTATTTATTTGTTTTTTTTGTTTGTTTAAATGGGGGTTTACGCCACTTTCAACATTTTTCAGTCATATCGCGGCGGCTGGAGCACCTAACAGTGGATTCTTGGTATTTCTCACACCAGTACTATCATTACATTCTTTCCCAACCTCAAGCTGCTATCTCACATAGGTCTATGATTATCGACCCATTGGTGGGAGACAAATAGTCGGAAAAATGAGTGCCGCCGTCGGGAATCAAACCCGGGAAACTTTTAACTATCAACATTTAATTGAAAATGTCATATCGGGCTTTTTGGACTGAATCGATGTCCTGTAGAGGTATTATTTGGTTGTCTGTTACTAACGCTACAACTCGATGAATCGCTAATCTTTAATGGAATGATATAAATGAAATATCAACACTCTCGTACATCATTTGGCTGTATATTTTGACGTATATGTCGATTAAACATTCATCACTGTGATATTTACTCCTCTTATGTTGCTGATATGCTTTCACATTTGTATTAGCAATCCAATAAAGAGAGAGTTTTGATTGGATTAAATAGCAACACGTGAGGAAATTCGTTGCACTTCATTTCAGTATTAATTCAATACAGTTAGTTACATTGTGAAATTGACATTCACCTCAATCAAAACCATTCTAAATCGTTCACTCAGCGCTCCATTCATTTATTTCAAACACTTCTCAAACCATTCTAAACGCTCAAACCCTTTGATAAATATAGATAACCAACAGCATTCAAAATAAATTTTGATTGAGAAAAATCGTGATTTCACTAACATAATTCAAATTCTTAGCATCTCTTAGGTTCTTGAAGAAATAGGAAGTCATGAATCAAACTTGAAAGTATTTTTTTTTAAAAAAAGGGAGGTAATCAATATCCCAAATTTTGTTCATCCTGAACAAAATTTACGATATAGGATTACCTCCCATTAAATTCACCCAAAACTCGCCCTACACACTGTTAACTGTACTCCTCTTTTGTTGCTGTTATCCTTTCATATTTGTATTTGCGTTCCAATAAAGAGAGAAATTTGATTGGTTTTAATCGCAACACGTGGGGGCATCCATTGCATTTTATTTCTATATAAAATACAATCGGTCTTTCGGGAGCCCCTACCTGGTGGCCCGCTGTCTGAGAGCTGTCTGAGAGTATCGATAGATCTTGAGGCAGTAATCTAGTCTAGGGAGCCCCTCCCTACCTTTGATCTGCGGCAAGTCTAGTGCTTTAAGCCCTCTGAAAACGAAGTTCGTCGTCCGTCGCTTTTTAGTGAGTGAAAATTGTAATATACGTCAGAGAATTTTCTCATTTCGCCTCTATTTTGAAAGCAAAAAGTATAATAATCTGATGTGTGTATTTCATTTAACGTCAATGCATATTCATTTCTTCATCATCGAAAGCTTTATTCATAAATGAAAGATAAATATTTCTGACGTTGAAACAAACAATCATCCTATTTAAGATTTTTTTCCCAAATTGTAAGATTCCTTTTCAATTTTAAATATAAGTAATGAACTTTTTTCGTTCGTGAAATGATAATTATTTCCTTTGCTGACCAAACAAAGTATATAAATTCACTTATGACTTACGTTGTTCACCCAATGAAATATTAATCGTACAAGATATATCGATCTTACACTGCTACAAACGATAATGCACTTATCCAACCCTTGTCTGGACCAAAGACAAAACCCGATGAAATAGTTTTCAATTTTGACTGATCCGCTTTTAAATAGCATTCCTATTACTCATTTTCGGGTGTTTGTGCGGGCGGAGGGGGAGGGGGTACACCCTTTAGTAAAAACAATTATCTTATATTGTTCAGCACATTTCAAATTGTGGCTTGTGTGCATCTATAAATGTGTTTCAACGGTTGGGGCTCAATTGAAACTGTACACAAATTTTCTATTTATTTTATTTATTTATTTCGTCTTATCTCTATAAATACCTGTAAGCCTATATCTTATCTTATATCTTATATATTTTTTTTATCTATTTCTTCTTATCTTTATAAATACCTGTAAGCCTATATCTGTATTTATTGACTTTGATAACCACATTTTTTATGAAATTTAAATACAGTTAACAACATCGTGAAATTGACAAGATGATTGATTTGGGAATGATTTAGGAATAAAATTGAATGAGTGTATGGGGCGAGTTTTGAGTGAATTTAATTAGGGTAATCCTATATCGTAAATTTTGTTCAGGATGAACAAGATTTGCGATATTGATTACCTTCCTTTAATAAAAAATGCATAAATGTTCTACAAATAGCTTCCTATTTCTTCAAGATCTAATCAGACGGTTACAATTTCAATTAAGTCAGTGAAATCAAGATTTTTTTCCCAGCTATTTTTTATTTTGAACGAAGTTTTTGTTATATGTATTTCATTGAGTTTGGAGCGTCTTTGAATGGTTTGAGTGAGTGTTTGGAATAAATGAATGGAGTGCCGAATGAGCGATTTAGAATGATTTTGATTGAGATGAATGTTAATTTCACGATGTAACTAACTTTAAGTCCTAATCCAATGCCCCGCACAGCCCATTTTGATCAACATCTTTACATTCAAAAGAATAAAAACGGATCAAGCTATGTCAAATCTTAGCTTCATGGTCTCGAAATTCACACCCGTTTCGTAATTAATGCTTAAAATGTGAATAAAAATGAAATTTCTTTAATAAGCATTTTCCAAAATTTCTCTTTATAAACATATGTTATACAAATTTTAATTGGCGTCGTAAAACTCAATCAAATTGGACCAGTCATTTTTTTAAGAAAGGGGAATAGTTAGTACCCGTCCGGTGCACCATACTTTCTATAATCGCTATTCGCTGTTATCACTCCTTTTTCTATTTTTATACTCTGAACAACACTCCCAGCCGTCCGCTCCACAGTTATATTATGTCCTAGTGACTCAAGGCGGTCTAATATAACCTAAAATAGAAATAGTTTTAACCTTAAGATTAAGTTTTAACCTGGGTGAACATTTTTTTGTGTATTTTAATTTGCGTCGTATAACTCATTCAAATTGGACCAGTCATTTTTTTCAGAAAGGGGAATAGTTAGTATCCGTCTGGAGCACCATACTTTCTGTAATCACTATTGGCTGTTATCACCCCTTTTTCTATTTTTATACTCTGAACAACACTCCCAGCCGTCCGCTCCACAGTTATATTATGTCCTAGTGACTCAAGGCGGTCTAATATAACCTAAATTGAAATAGTTTTAACCTTAAGATTAAGTTTTAACCTGGGTGAACATTTTTTTTTGTGTATTTTAATTTGCGTCGTATAACTCATTCAAATTGGACCAGTCATTTTTTTCAGAAAGGGGAATAGTTAGTATCCGTCTGGAGCACCATACTTTCTGTAATCACTATTGGCTGTTATCACCCCTTTTTCTATTTTTATACTCTGAAAAACACTCCCAGCCGTCCGCTCCACAGTTATATTGTGTCCTAGTGACTCAAGACGGTCTAATATAACCTAAAATAGAAATAGTTTTAACCTTAAGATAGTGGACCTGTTATGGTTCCGCAACATTTCGGAACTCGTGATTTTTCAAAATGTTGACCGAGGTTTCCTAATGAAATCATTAGGAAACCACGGTTAACACTGTTTAAATTCATTGGTTCCGAAACGTTGCCGAACTATTATGGATCCACTACCTTAAGCTCGACAGCGGCACTCTTCATTCCCCACTATTTGTCTCCAACAAATGGATTGATAATCGCAGAACTATTTGGGATAGCAGCTCGAGACTAGGAAAGGATTTAATGGAAGTAACTGATGTTAAAAATACCGGGCTTACATTGTTAGGAGCTCCAACAGCCCGTGATGGCTGTGTGATTATTAAAAGCGACATAAACCCCTATTTAAACAAACAAACAAACTAAAAAAATTAACTCAAGCAACGGCCTGCCAGGTCAAATAACAAAGATGATAGTTTTTACTTATCTATCATAATTTCCTGAAAATACTGTCAGTTTTCCTCTTTAAGGATTTAATTTTAAGTAACTCAATACGATATTTCAATATCAAAAATAGAATCAATTCTACTGTAATGATATTTCACAACGGCCCTGCGTTCTTGATGACAAAATGATCCGCACAAAAAATGCAAATAATACCACTCTTTGCACTCTTTGGGGTATAATTGGCGAAGAGTTTGCGTCGTTGTTTCATCCTAATAGCAAGGTTAGTAAAAACTTACAAACAGGATATTATTTGACTGTTTTGACTCATTTCCTTAAATCTTTTTCTGATCAACACTCCCAGTCATTCTCGCATCATCTTCATCGTTTAATTCTTACTAAACTTCTCCTGAAAGTTTTTTTTTATTGAAAGGTTCTTCTTATTCATCTCATGCTAATTAGCATAACAGTCGCTCAGACTTAAGGCTATTCTGACCCTCTTGTTTTAATTTTGAATGGTGTATTTCTGAGCGCAGAAATGTTTCTTACGGTACTAGGGTACTTACCTGAGGAAATCCTGTTTGAGCTTTGATCGTTGTAGGAAATAGTTGGTGATGTAATCGAGGGTAGTCTATAGACTCTTTTATGTCCCAATTAAACCAAAGAGATTCTATTGTCACCTGACCAAAACAACAAAATACTGTCATAGCATGGTTTCAGTGAACATTTTACTGCTAAAAACGTGAAATTGTTCGATTGGATCGTTTTGGGGTGATTTTGAAATGATATTGAATGAGCGTGAAGAACGAGTTTTGAATGTAATTAAAAGGAGGTTATATAATATAGCGAATTTCATTCGTAAAGGACAGATTTTACTAAGTATTATTACCTGCCTTTCATTTAAACCTACCTTAAACCAGAGTTTGCTTTGAGTAAATGCTAGAAACCGTGGTAAAAGGTATGTGCTTTGAAACTTAACCACTCAAAATGATTCAACCCCTTTCTGGCTTTTGAATTGTAAAATATCTTACCAATGCCGAAGCTGTAGTTATTTTCGTTCCACCGGAAGCCCCAACTATCAGCGCCACATCTCCGTTACCGTCCACTACTATACTGGGGCACATGGACGATAGGGGGCGCTTCCATGGCTCGATAAAATTGGCGGGAGATGCTGGTACACCAAAGTAGTTTTTGGTTCCCGGTGTTGAAAAATCGTCCATTTCGTCGTTGAATATGATACCAGTTCGGGAACCAATGACCTTCGAACCAAAACTGCAATATTCATTGTTTGTAGTACCTTGGTTAAAGTGTGGTAGAGTAAATAACATCGTAAAATCGTAAAGATGAATGATTTCGAGATCAAATTTGAATTAGTCTATTTAATCGAGCTAATACGTTGTGGCTAATTTCGTCCTAATTTGACGAAATCATCTATTTTTACCTCCCTTGAACAAAGTAAACTTTCTTTTCTGCCTATGAGTCTTCACGAACAAATCAGAGGCTTAAAATACACAACAGACGAAGAAAATGTGGACAGCTTTTATCGATTTGGTTGAACTGTTGATCATTTTAAGCAATATCGAAGCCTTTTTAAACTATTTCGGGGCGTTTTTGAGTGATAGGAGTGGGTGTTTTGAATTGAATTGAATGGAGCGCCGAACGAGTGATTTTGAATGGTTCTGATCGAGATTAGTATCTATTTCACGATATAATTGGGAGTAATTAACAAATTGGATAAATTCACCAAATCAAAGATTTTTTATCCCTGTCGCGACTAACACTATTTCCGACGACTGAAAAAGTATTTTGCCCATGATTTAAGTGGAAAAAAAATTATCAAAGTGGGATGAACAGTTACGTGGTTAGATAGGATGGTGCCGTAGGATTAATTTGAGAAATTTCAATTTTTTTTTTTAAAGTGCCACGACATGACTGTTGGAAATGTCACCAAGGCCCTTACAAAAACTCCTTGCTCTTAGAATGTATTTACTCACTGTAAATTAATTGTACTGGTCAAAGACACAGCGTCACCATTCGGACCCAGGACCGACAGATGGGCAGTACCATGATCCCATTGTATAGTAAATGATGGCTGATAGAAGGATGTGCCAAACGTCTGTGTATCATTGATCAATGCTCTCTTCATCTCACCGAACTCACTGTCCGTCATATTCTGGACCAACTGCAATGGTATTTTATTGTAAAAAGCTTTTATGTAACAACAACGAGTTTAAGAAATCGAAGAACGAGCAAGTGCACTGTTCTTGAAACACGCATTTGATAAGTTTTCTAGGCAAGAAAGCGTACATTGTTGTACCATTTCGAGAGCGCCAAAATTGTCAATCACCATATGTTTCTTAATGTATCCGCGAATATCATTTTCTGCAAATAACATTCGTATTTACCTGTAAAGCTTTAAAGCGGGATAACATGTTTTCTCCGGTAGAAAGGTCAAGAAAAGCTGAACTAAAATCTGTTAATTTTTATCAATGATCGTTGTCTAAAACTCATTTTTAAAACGACACCTAGAACAAGACAGTTAGAACTATTGAGAAAGTGTGAGTATGACATATAAGCTGTCACTTAAAATAGCCATTTTTAAAGCGTGAAAAGTGTCTACCAAAAATAAAAGTATTAGGCCGTACTTCTGTTTGTATTTTTTTCTTTCTGATTTAGACTTTCTCGATCTACCTTCTAATGTAAATGTTTACGAAATAGAGCCTATTCTTGGTCTCTACTAGATGCAATCTCTCTCTTTATAGGAATTCCCGGATGACAATTTGGTTTTAATCTAGGAGAACTAAATAAGTGGATTTCTGGGACAAGCAATGTCACCAGGCACATTGAAAAATTGGCTGAAATTAAATTCATTTGCCAAATTTAATATGTACTGAATATAGAACTATATAGAAATTAAATCTTACACGGTCAACATAATCCTTGAATGCCTGTGATCCAACATTATTGTCCCCGAGATGTGTCCGTAGGGAGTACGCATGCTTGAAAGCCTCCACGATTCTGTGCCACGTAACCGTTGCCATGTCAACAGTCGAAACACTTTCTTGCCCAAAGTCATAACCTGGAAGTACGGATGCAAAAAAAAGGAGCGAGTCATTGTCAGACGACCACCCTTCTTAAGTAACAGTTTTTATTAAGTGCTGCACTCTTATGCAACCTTTCTAATGAATCCATCTCATTGAATTGGAAGTTATGACTGGAATGATTGTAATTCGCCTTTTTCTTCACAAATAATATACTTTCCGTAAATAGTCTCGTCAGTGATCGCTTTGGTATGGTCGTTAGATCCACTTTATGGTCATGTAGGTTATTTGCTTTTTTGTTTTTTACTTGTTTGTTTCAAAGAGTGGTTCAAAAATCGTAGACTTGTGCTTTTTTTAGAACAGCATGTGTCAAAGCGCCTTTACACGCTTTATTGAGGATTTTTTTTAAAAGTTTTATTGAAAAGGCTAATAGTATACCAAAAAGCCGTTAATTCAAAGCAGAGATACACATAGTTGGGCGTATCCATCCTACTAAGCCCGGTTGTGTTAAAGATAACCATTGATTTAAATTTCAGCCAATCATGATTGTTATTTCAATTGGTACAATTGAAACAACAATCCTGATTGGATGCAAATAACTTCCGGTTTTCATTTAACCAATAATAATAATTCACACAAATGGGGACTGGCTACCTACCATTTAAAACATTCAGAATAAACTGATAGACGGCTCCACTGGACGGAGGTGGTGGGGAGTAAACTGTCATGTTGTCTTTTAGATTAGAGACTATAGTCTCTGTAACTAAAGCTGTGTAGTTGGCGAGGTCAGACTCGGTGATAATACCACCTGAAATTGACAAAAAGAGCACAAATTGATTTAAACGTCAACAGGATACAACAATGTAAGACTAGTCCAAATTCAAAGGATCCATAGAGAAGCAGACGACAAGTTTTAGGTAATAGTTTTTGTAGCTCTGCTGACCGAGGGTCAAAAGAGCTATAGCGATAGCGTTTTTCCGTCCGTCGGTGCCTCCGTAAGCTTTTTTATTATGTGTCCGTGAGTCCGAAATCTTTTTCTTGTTATCGCAATGGCCCCCATTTTCTCCCGATTTGCATCATAGAATGACTTTACCAACATAAGGATAGTTCCTTTGGAAAATGTGTTAGGTCTTTCAGGTATCTTGGGAAAAGAGGACTTGTGGAAATTTGATGATATAGCCTCGTTATCGAGGACAGATTCCACAGTTTTCATTTCGATTTGATTCAATCTTTTCAAGAAATGAATGAATGGAGTTCAGTTGTAAAGGAGCCCTAATGAAAATTTGATAAAACTGTCCTTGCCCTTGATTTTGACATCTTTTAGAGAGTTGGTTCTTTCTTGAATACTTTTAAATAGCATATTATCATATTTTATTAAGACCTTAGAAAGACCTATGTCGAAGGCTTTTCAAAAGGGTCAGAAGAGCGTCCAAGGTCGCTTGTTACAAATAGTTTCCTTTAGAGAAAACAACATCTTGGAAAAGAAAGCATTACTTGTAACAATATAACATCATTTTTCAATTGTTTCAGGTTTTTTTTTCTTTTTATTCATTGAGCATCAAAGAGCGGGATTGTGTTTAATATGTTAGCCCATTGAAGATGGCAAGCTGAGTAACTACATAATTTTACATTAATAAAGGACAAAAATTAAGACTATGTCTTGCTGAAAGATGTTTTATTTCTATTTTATTTTCATTTATTTATTTATTGATTTATTTTTTTATTTTTTTTTTGAGGGGGGGGGGGGTTGCAGAAATTTTGGAGGAAAATGATGATATTGCTTATAATAAGCATTTTTTTCATTCCCAACAATTTTCTGAAGCTCTTTTCTTGGGGGCGTACACAAGCGTTACTGTGTTTAGATAGTTTAAAAAGCATCTGTTGTTTAAAGATTAGTAGAACATTTACAGGAAACAACATCGACAAAATGAATGATTTTAGAATGATTTTGGAATGGAATTGAATGAGTGTGTGGAGCGGGTTTGGAGTGAAATTGAGGGGAGGTAATCCAATATCGCAAATTTTGTTCAGGATGAACAAAATTAGCAATAATTATTACCTCTCTTTAATAAAATATACAATCAAGTTTCATAAATAGCTCCCTATTTCTTCAATAACCAATCAGACGCTTATAATTTCAATAATGTCAGTGAAATCGTGGATTTTATAGCTATATTTATTGATAATGAAGTTGTTGATCTTACCATTTAGTGAATCTAGAGCGTTTTTGACCGGTTTGTATGAATGTTTGGAATGAATGAATGGAGCGCTGATTGGGCGATGTAGAATGGTTTTGATTGAGATGTCGAAGGCTTTTCAAAAGGGTCAGAAGAGCGTCCAAGGTCGCTTGTTACAAATAGTTTCCTTTAGAGAAAACAACATCTTGGAAAAGAAAGCATTACTTGTAACAATATAACATCATTTTTCAATTGTTTCAGTTTTTTTTTTCTTTTTATTCATTGAGCATCAAAGAGCGGGATTGTGTTAATATGTTAGCCCATTGAAGATGGCAAGCTGAGTAACTACATAATTTTACATTAATAAAGGACAAAAATTAAGACCATGTCTTGCTGAAAGATGTTTTATTTCTATTTCATTTTCATTTATTTATTTATTGATTTATTTTTTTATTTTTTTTGAGGGGGGGGGGGTGCAGAAATTTTGGAGGAAAATGATGATATTGCTTATAATAAGCATTTTTTTCATTCCCAACAATTTTCCGAAGCTCTTTTCTTGGGGGCGTACACAAGCGTTACTGTGTTTAGATAGTTTAAAAAGCATCTGTTGTTTAAAGATTAGTAGAACATTTACAGGAAACAACATCGACAAAATGAATGATTTTAGAATGATTTTGGAATGGAATTGAATGAGTGTGTGGAGCGGGTTTGGAGTGAAATTGAGGGGAGGTAATCCAATATCGCAAATTTTGTTCAGGATGAACAAAATTAGCAATAATTATTACCTCTCTTTAATAAAATATACAATCAAGTTTCATAAATAGCTCCCTATTTCTTCAATAACCAATCAGACGCTTATAATTTCAATAATGTCAGTGAAATCGTGGATTTTATAGCTATATTTATTGATAATGAAGTTGTTGATCTTACCATTTAGTGAATCTAGAGCGTTTTTGACCGGTTTGTATGAATGTTTGGAATGAATGAATGGAGCGCTGATTGGGCGATGTAGAATGGTTTTGATTGAGATGAATTTCAATTTCACAATGTAAATAACTGTAGATGACAGAAATAGTTTGCTACATTGTGCCGCCGTGAAAGGAAGCTTACAAACCTGCATCTTCGATATCCCGTACAATACTGGCCGACAAACTACCGTTATAGAAGGCATCAGGACCGTCGTTCGCTATTTGTTCAAGTGTATCTGCTAGTTCTGGTAACTTTATTATGTCTCCAGCTTTGTAAAGTTTACCGGTAGAGTTGTTGTGAATAAAATCCCTGAAAATTCAATTGATTGTATGATTTAATTAGCATGAAATCTGTTGTACGTTCTGGTGAGTGAAGCGTTGTAGAATTCCTTAAAATGACTAGGGTTCGACACTAAGGGGAGTCCGTGATTCCGAGGTTCAATGTCTTCTAGGTGGGATATCTTATTTTGTAAGGTAAGATTCCATTGGACTCCCTAAATCACATGGGCATATCTAAATAAACTGGATAGTTTTCCATAATACTTATCTGTTAGACAAATTTTTAGATCTGTTAACTACAAAGGTCAGTGCAGAAAACATAAGATTGTGCTTTCATCTACAAGACAAGTACAGTTAACAACATCGTGAAATTGACAAGGTGAATTATTTTGGAATGATAAAGGTGTGAAATTGAATGAGTGTGTGGAGCGAGGTTTGAGTGAATTTAAAGGGAGGTAATCCTATATAGCAAATTTTGTTCAGGATGAACGAAAATTTCGATATTGATTACCTCCCTTTAATAAAAAATGCATTAAAAGTTATATACATAGCTTCCTTTTTCTTCAAGAACCAATGAGAGGTTAGAATTTTGAATTATGTCAGTGAAATCGCGATTTTTCTCTATCAAAATGCATTTTGAATGACGTTGATGATTCTATATTTTTCAATGGGTTTGATCGTTTTTTAATGTTTTGAGTGAGTGATTGGAATGAATGAATGGAGCGCTGAGTGAACGATTTAGAACGGTTTCGATTGAGGTGAATGTCAATTTCACGATGTAACTAACTGTACTTTGAAAGAAAATCATCCATTTTTGGAGGAAGTTGCTGAAAAAGATGAAATGGTTTGTAAGAAACAATTTCTTCTTTTCAACAATGTTCTTCCCAATATGATTTTATGTTAGATGATTCCATCAATTTTCGTGCATTCTGATTGGCAGAGAAATAACTTTTTTTCCAATGAAATCAAGTTTAAATACGCATTTAATTTTGTACACTTCCGCAGAAAATGGTACCGTAAGAAATCTATTAATTGTTGACAAAACTTTACATTTCTTGCTTCGAAATATTAAATTATAAGATATGGAGAGAGCATTTGTTGATTTCACGGAAATCATCAAATCCTCTTCATCTGTTAAATGACAATCCGGACTCCTTACTTTAATCTCGAATTCTGTGAAGTCTAAAGTAACTATTTACTCTCATATGTTTACGAGTTTAGAAACAAGTTCAAATTATGGCAAGGAGAGTTGGCCTTTTTCGTAAGAAATTTGCGTTCAAGACGAAAGCGCTTCTTTTACACGGGTGCCTGGTCTATGACAATCATTCATACCGTCATTGTATCTTCAATTTTTTTTAAAAAAAATCAGACGATAATGAATAATTTCGTATACTTATAGAGAAGGGGGTGTCAAACAAAGTTAGTATTTTTACAACCCATTTGTACCCTTGTATACAAATAAGCTTTTTAAGGAAAAATTTCATGGATGCAATTATTGTTTGGTTTGATTTTTTATCATACATCGATTAGGATACAAGCTCGTACAGTCTAGATCCATTCCTCCTGATTCTGCTTCCTAGAAATTTAAAACCGGTAATCGCGCCTTATATGCAGGTCACGGAAAGAACCAAGATAGATAGCCGTTTCCGGGAATCGAACTCGGAGCTTCTCGATCAAGAAGCCGGCGTTCTCCTCTTGAACAAGGACAGCAATGAACTTTAATATGCTAATCAATAAAACTCATCTCCGATTTGGCTTGAGCGTTAGCCGTCATTTATGTAATTAATTCTTGATTGGTGACCCCGAAAGGTCGTTACTTCGAGTTTTTGCAAGTACCTTCACACCCCAAACTGGCCCTTTTCCCATTATACAGTTAACAACATCGTGAAATTGACAAGGTGAATGATTTTGGAATGATTTAGGAATGAAATTGAATGAGTGTGTGGAGCGCGTTTTGAGTGAATTTAATGGGAGGTAATCCAATATTGCAAATTTTGTTCAGGATGAATAAAATTAGCGATATTAATTACCTCCCTTTAATAAATATGCATCAAGTTCTATAGATAGCTTCCTTTTTCTTCAAGAACTTATTAGACGCTTAAAATTTGAATTATGTCAGCGAAATCCGGATTTTTCTCTATCTAAATCTATTTTGAATAACGTTTATTCTTTATTTTCCAGTGTGTTTGAGCGTTTTTGAATGCTTTGAGTGAATGTTTGGAATGAATGAATGGAGAGCTGAGTGCGCGACTTAGAATGGTTTTGATTGAGGCGAATGTCAATTTCACGATGCAACCAGCTGTAGACCAAAGTCATAGACAAAAGATGTTTTTTTTATATTACCTGAAGGTTGGAAATTCTTCATAGAACTTTTCTTTGTTCGAGACACCCTCCACCAGAGCCTCTCCGACACGTAGTCCCTCACGACATAATTTGATGGACGGTTGAAATAGATGTTTCCATGGTAACCGACCCCCTAGTTGGTGTAGTTTCCATAATCCTCGGATCTCGCCGGGGATACCGATAGATAGCCCTCCTATAAAGTGATTGTCTCCCTTTGATTTCATCCCAATCGCTCATTTCCGTTCAAAACTCATTCAGAAATCGTCCACCTTGTCAATTTCAATGTTTTAGATACATACGTTCTGATTATGACATTACGAAATTGACAAGGTGAATGAATTTGGATGACTTCGGATTGACGCTCGAACGAGTCAAATGGGTTAGTTTTGATGAAATGAAAGGGAGGTAAAATAAAATCAGCAAATGAACGAAATCAGCGATATTCTATTTTTGTTAATTATAGGTTCCAGGTTCGATTCCCAAAAGGCGGCAATCATCCCTTCTGCCTAAATGTCCACCACTAATGGATTGATAATGGTAGACCTATGTTGGATAGCAGCTGGAGGCTAGGAAAAGATGTGGTGGTAGTACTGGTGAGAGAAATGCCAGGAATTCATTGTTAGGTGCTCCAGCCTCCGCTATATTATTGCAGCAATGTTAAAAGCGGCGTAAAGCCCCACTCAAACAAACAAAACCATCAAGCGCTTCAAAATCAACTCCAACTAATAAAAGCATGGAATGATTTAAAAGACAGGAATTAAGTTGAAGAACTATTTGAACCATTATGGGGCGGTTTTGATCGAATGTAATGAGTGTTTTGAATGTATTGAAAGGTAAGCTGAGCAAGTGATTTGAAATTATTTTTATCGGGGTGGGTCAATTTTAAGATGTTCTTAACTGTAGCCGTTGTCGATCGAAAGTTCTATCGACAAATCAATCAATTCCTTTATACACGAAGTTCACTTCACACCTTTGCTATACATTTAAAACCACGTATAATTAACTTATTGAATGATTTTGAAATGATATCGGAGTTACTTTGGACGGATTATAAGGGAAGTAATGGATAATTCCTAATTTCGTCCACATTGGACGAAATTAGGAATAATTGATTACCTCCATTTAAAAAATGTATCTAGTTTTCAATTTTTGTTTCTTCATGTTCAATTCAGACGCTCTTTAATCCACACCCGCCATGAGAAATAATCGAATTATTCAATCGATTTCAATAAAAATCTGATCGAATTGAATGATTTCGAATTGTTTTTTTTTACGATTTCGGGGCGTTTTTAAGTGATTGGAGTGAACGTAAAGAATGAAAAAATTTAATGCTGAGAGAGCAATTTAGAATAGTTTTTGATCGACATTCGGGTCAATTTCATAATGTTTTAAAATGTATTCCGCCATGAATGGTATATATAATTCTCAATTCGGATTTACAATACATGAATCTTAGAAGAAAAAGCTAAAGTTCAGTCATGCTGAATCTTTAATCATGTGAACAATATTTTTTTGCTTTATCGCTTTTATCTCAGCTCGCAAAAATACATTTGTAAATAAAACTAATAATACGGTAAATTGTGAAACGAGTAGTTTACATAGAGAGTTGGACGCCCTCTGAGAAATAGAGAAATATTTCAGGAGATGCGCTCGGATTTACGTAAGGGAAATTACCGAGAAGAAGTTATACATTGATGTATGAGACGAATGATCTACCCTTTAATCATATCGATTGATGAGCATGGCTTAATTTTTCGTTAACAACATCGTGAAATTGACAAAGTGAATTAGTTTGGAATGTTTCAGGAATGAAATTGAATGAGAGTGTGGATCGAGTTTTGAGTGAATTTAATGGGAGGCAATCCTTTATCGCAAATTTTGTTCAGGATGAACAAATTTTGCGATATTGATGACCTCCCTTAACTAAAAAATACATTCAAGTTTTATACATAGCTTCCCATTTCTTCAAGAACCTATGAGACGCTAACAATATGAATTATATCAAGGAAATCGCGATTTTTCTCAATCAAAATTCATTTCGAATGACGTAGATTATTCTATATTTTTCAATGGGTTTGAGCGTTTTTGAATGATTTGAGTGAATGTTTTGAAAGTTTGGAATGAATGAATGGAACGCTGAGTGAGCTATATAGACTGGCTTTGCTTGAGGGGAATGTCAATTTCACGATGTACTTAACTGTTTCGCCAAAGATCTTTTTTTACCTAGTACTACATGTAATGCGTCCTAGGAAACCCAGGATACTCCCGACTTTGCTACGCAAGGTCGAAAATAGAATTAAGCTATTAAGACTTCAGGGGTTCTGAAATATTTTGAAAGTCAACATGTCCACGGATAAGTGACAATCACAATCTGGCTTGTCCAAATAAAAAAAAACCTTCTTGTCCGTTCTTTATCATAAACCTGTTTTTTTTTACTAAATAAATAGTCTTATTTTTTGGACGTTGGAGTTACTTTGGTATTGTTATAAGAAGCATCCATAAAATAGTTTCACTTGTTGTTGACATAAGAATTATGGTTTTATTTTTAGAAAACAGCTTACTTTTACTATAAGAAAAATATTACAGTTTTTACTTAAGATTTCTCACTTGTCCACGGATAACTTAGCAGGAAAAATATGCTTGTCCGTGAAGCTTAATAGACCACTCGGGCAGCTAATTTCTGAACCACTGGCGTTACAATTAATGTACGCTTGAGTCTGTATTCATGAAAGGAACATATCTGCCAAGTTCCAAGTTAATCGGACATACGGTGACGGAGTTATTCTCCGGTCAAAGAAGCGGACGCCGCCCGCTCGCCGGAATCCCGGACACCGTACGCTACGGTTGATCACATAATACGTACGACATTTCGACAGGTGTACAAAAACGGGAATTGTTTAAACCTATTTATTTTACATCGATTTGGAAACAAGTTCTTACAACTTAGATTAAACCTTCTCGATTCTGCTTCCTGGAAAATTCACCAGTATGCGCGAAGAATGTGTGGACCAATGAAAGAACCAAGATCGATAGCCGCTCCCGGGAATCGAACTTAGGATCTTTGGGTCAAGAGGCCGACGCTCTACCTCTAGAGCACGAACACCACATAAAAACGGGACAACACTGAAGAGTAACCACAGGATCTGCAAAGAAAGATTCTCTCCATCAGATTATCAGGGAGAGGGCTACGTTATGGCAGCTAGGTTACCCCCTCGCGTCCTTCCTTATTCGTGCTATGCCTTTGGCCACCGGTGAAGCCGTATGCATCTTCTAGTGAAAACTTTAAATCCAGCAAGTTACATGTACGCAAAGGGCCGCCGCCTTCGATCGTATCCATGGCATCTCATGTTATTTACATGTACATGTATTGTTATGGAGACCACTCTCACCACTGTCCTGCATAGCTTTGTTGGTTTAAATACAATGTCTGACACCTGTGTCAGGGAAGATCTTCTTTGGCTCAGTGGTTAGCGCATTTGACTTGTAAAACCAATAATTACTTATCCGCGTGGGTTCAACGTCTGTTTTTGTCTGTAATTTTCAGCTATGCTTAAGTTGCGGACAGTTTGTTTGTAAAATGGCGGCTCGTTCGAGACAAGGCCATTGAGCCATTTATGTCGGCATTATACCGACTTTGTTACAGTTAGTAACATCGTGAAATTGACTTTCATCTCTATCAAAATCATTCTAAATCGCTCATTCGGCGTTCCATTCATTTATTTCGAACACTCACTCAAACCATTCAAAAACGCTCAAAACCATTGAAAATATAGAATAACCATCGTCATTCAAAATAAATTTCGATTAAGAAAAATCGCGATTTCATCAATATAATTCAAATTGTTAGCGTCTCATAGGTTCTTGAAGAAATAGGAAGGCATATATAAGACTTGAATCTGTTTTTTTTTATTAAAGGGAGGTAATCAATGTCGCAAATTTTGTTCATCCTGAACAAAATTTACGATAAAGGATTACCTCCCATTAAAGTCACTCCAAACTCGCTCCACACACTCATTCAATTTCATTCCTAAACCATTCCCAAATCATTCATCTTGTCAGTTTCACGATGTTGTTAACATGTACATGAAGCACGTGATTGCCAATAGGCTTATCGTCTTCAATATATGACGACTCTTAAGGCGGAGTTTGTTATGGGTGATCGTTCTCATCATTGTCCTGCATAGCTTCTATGGTTTAAATACAATGTCTGACATATTGTTGTCCGCGTGGGTTCGACACCGGCTCACGTCGGAATTTTTCAGCTATGCTTCGGTTAAGAACAGTTCGTACGTAACAGTATTCAAATGTCTCAAGGTCCTACCGGATTCTGAAGACGTTCCATTTGCCTTATACATATCTCGACTCGCTCCGGACGGTGCTTGTTCTCTGGCGATGATGCTATAGGCTTTTTTACTAGATCTGGAACAAAAATTGTTTATCCTTAAAACCAGTATATTTGTCTAGTAATATATAAAGAAATAAAAATAAAAAAAAATAAAAGATGTAATTGACTCAATAATTATGAATTATTGTTGTCAAAACTCTTGAAGAGTCAAGAAAGGGGGAGGAAAGCACATCAAATTTATGAATTTGAAAATTCAAGTGTCAAAAGAAACGTTCTATGTAATGGTGATTATCATTTTTTCAATTGCCTTCTATATATCTATCTAATTTATTCAATGACCAACTCAGTATCGAACTAAAAAGTTCCTAATAACTACAATGTGTGAAGAATCTTTATTTATGTGGAATAAGAAAAAGGCTAATGAAATGATTGCCTGTGACACGGAATTACCTGTGATAGTACGAAGAAAAATGGCCACCATCTATCCCACAGCTTTGCATGTAATGTATACGTAACTTACCTGAGATAATAAGTAGTAAAATGGTCTCAACCTATTCAAAGGCAATGTATGTTATGTAGACGTAACGTACCCGTAATAATTTGTAGAAAGATGGCAGCCACATATTCCATAGCTTTGCATATTATGTAGACGTTACGTACATGTGATAACTTATAGAAAATTGGCAGTCACCTACTCCACAGCTTTTCATGTTATGTGGACATAACGTACCTGTGATAATACGTAGCAAAGTGGCAGCCGCCTATTCCAAAACTATGCATGTTATGTAGGTGTAAGGCACCTGTGATAATACGTAGAAAAATGGCCGCTACTTTTCCACAGCTATGCATGTTATGTAGACGTAACGTACCTGTGATAAAACGAAGAATAATGGCCGCCACCTTTCCCACAACAATGCATATTATGTAGACGTAACGTGCCTGTGGCAATACGTAGAAAAATAGCTTCCAACTATTCCACAGCTATGCATGTTATGTAGACGTCACGTACCTGTGGCAATTCGTAGAAAAATGGCCGCTACCTATTCAACAGCTATGTATGTTATGTTGACGTAACGTAACTGTGGCAATACGTAGAAAAATGGCTACCACCTTTTCCACAGCTATGCATGCTATGTAGACGTAACGTATCTGTGGCATTACACAGAAAAATGGCTGCCACCTATTCCGCAACTATGCATGTTATGTAGACGTAACGTACCTGTGATAATACGTAGAAAAATGGCCGCCACCTATACCACAGCAATGCATGTTATGAAGACGTAACGTACCTGTGATAATACGTAGAAAAATGGCCGCCACCTATTCCACAGCTATGCATGTTATGTAGACACACACAAAGGATACCTGCTATAGCTGCATCGACGGCTGAACCACCATCAACCGCCATTATACGACTGAAATTGATTTAGAGACAAGAAGAGGTTTCTTTATGATTGCAATATACAAGCATACACGGGCTTTTGTTTTAGAAACCTCGCGCCGTAATGAATAATGTCCAAGGTCTTATTTCTGTGTAATGCCCCGACTTAAGGTCTTCAGAAATTCTAGAAATCTCACACCAGAGCTCCATTCTGCATGAATGAATGAATGAATGAATGAATAAATGAAGTGCTGATTGAGCGATTAAATTTGGATTTGATTGGAGTGAGCGTCAATTTCACGATGTTAATAATTGTAACAAGGAAATAAAAGAATCTTACTTGCCAATCTCGGAGCATTCTGAAGCGTCTGCCGCAACGGCGGCGAATCTATACGTCCCTTGTTTTGACGGCGATGGCGTCACTTTGAGGGCTTCAGCTGAGACAGTGTGTGTTGTGGTGACTTCGAATTCTGCTTGATTTTCTGATTTGGATCTGTTTTTCCAGCCCAATCCAATCCCGAGTCCTATGGATGTTGCTAGTGCGACGACCAATATAATTGAAATGACAATTGCACGTCCTCTGGTACTGCTGTTGAAAAATCATATGACTATTTATATAAGATAAAGATATTTTCATGGGTTCATGGGGGTATGAAAATTAAAACATAAACAAACTGTATGCAGACATGGCGCGCTTCTAGTTTTTTTAAATTGCATACTTGAAATCATAACGTTAAACTATTCTCTTAATTCCCAATAAAATGGCATTTTAGAGAAACCCATAATTTCCCATTTATTTTGGACAACTTTTCTTTTGTGAAACTACTATTCGCGCTACACATTCGTATAATTTGATAAAATACTTTGATGTTTTTGTATGGGGGGGGGGGTCCCTTTCGCATTTTCAATTATATGTTTAGGAAAGGAATGATATATAATCATAACTAAATGTTGATTTATTGACCCGAAAAACTAATAAAAAAGTTAAACAGATATCTGATTTAAATAGCAAACTATTTGATATGTTAAATATGTGAAATCGCAAGAACTCTGACAAATATTAGAGTAACGAGCATTACATATTGAAATAATTGAATGATGAAAAATTTTAACATGGTATACAAGTAGATATCCAGCTATACACTACCTTACGATTCCATTTGTCCTCGGTTTTTGCCTATGAAATTTCACATCATCATATAAAAATGTTTTTCTCACGACTTTATTGCACAAAAAGTGCAGACCTACGGTAACCTTCATTTTTAATAGACCAAAAGTAAAAGTTTTCGTTTGAATGAGTCCTTGCGTTTAAAAGAACAGAGTAATATAAAAACAATGATTACCCAGCATGAAACAGTTGTAACTACCTATATGTCTATAGGCAGTTACAACAGTTTCGCGCTGAGCCGCCTATATACACGTTATTAATAGACCACCGATCTCTAAATCCTGGCGTTTATCATTCTCTCTTTTTGGATTAATATTAAACTCTCCTTAGAAGTACCATATGCATTGCGTGCCCTTAATTAAGTAATGAGGATTGCTTTCTTTGATATTCAAGAATGACGTTTTCTTTATAGCCCGGAAAACAAGAGCTATCGGAGGACAGCGAAGCTCGACTATTCCTAGTGCTGGATAGTAACAGCAAATCAATATCGACATTGGAAATTTAATAACATTTAAGTCAAGAGAAAAGAATCTTTGTCTAGAGGCTGATATTATGGTCATAGAAAAATTGTAAAGAAATAGCTTTAGTAGGAACAGAGATACAACTAACATAAAATAGTTGCACATAAAAATACAACAAAGATTTTTAAGGCCGAAAAGGGTTAAAATTCCACTAAATTAAATATCAGAGTAATGAATATTTTTCTGTGGGCTAATATTATGGTCAAAGAAGGATGTGTAAAGTTTCTAAGCAACAGCTATTGAAGAAATAGAGATATTACAGAAATACAACATTTGCACGTAAAAACTCAACCAAGAATTCTGAGTCTGAAAAAGGCTAAAATTCCACAAAATTCAATATCAGAGTAATAAATCTTTGTCAAGGGGCTGATATCATGGTAACAGAAGCATGTGTAGAGTTTACAAGCAAAAGCCTAGGTAGAAATAGAGCTTTAACTGGTATACAACATTTGCACATAAAAACTTTACCAAGATTTGTAAGTCCGAAAAAGGTTAAAATTCCAATAAATTCAATATAAGGGTAATGAATCTTTGTCTAGATGCTGATATTATGGCATCAGAAGCATATGCAGAGTTTCAAAGCAATAGCTTTCGTAGAATTAGAGATATAACAGAAATACAACATTTGCACGTAAAAACTTAACCAAGAATTACTAAGTCCGAAAAGGGTTAAAATTCCACTTAATTAAATATCAGAGTAATAAATCTTTGTCAAGAAGCTTATATTATGGCCACAGAAGCATGTGCAAAGTTTCAAAGCAATTGCTTTTATAGAAACAGAAATATTACTGATAAACAACATTTGCACGTAAACACTTAACCAAGATTTCTAAGTCCGAAAAGTGTTAAAATTCCACTAAATTCAAATCAGAGTAATAAATCTTTGTCAAGAAGCTTATATTATGGCCACAGAAGCATGTGCAAAGTTTCAAAGCAATTGCTTTTATAGAAACAGAAAAATTACAGATAAACAACATTTGCACGTAAAAACTTAACCAAGATTTCTAAGTCCGAAAAGTGTTAAAATTCCACTAAATTCAATATCAGAGTAATGAATCTTTGTCTAGATGCTGATTTTATGGTCACAGAAGCATGTGCAAAGTTTCGAAGCAATAGCTTTAATAGAAACAGTGATTTTTAACACTTGCACGTAAAAACTTAACCAAAGCATTACGCCGACGCCGACGCCGACGCTGACGCCGACGCCCGGGTGACTGGAATAGCCCCCCTATTCTTCGAAAGGTCGAGCTAAAAATGTAGAGTTTTTACATAACACTATCGTATTCGGTGCATTCGTTGGTGAGATTATAGGTAGCGTTTTACGAAAGCGCTCTTACTTGTAATAAGTGCGCATTGTTATTTACGAAAGCGCGCTAAATAGTATATCAAAATTGCGCAAAGTACGTTTTGAAAAGCGCCTTTTCACGCGTATTTAGGTGTATAAATGCATATTTTAGCTACACTCTAAAAAATGTGAAACCACGCACTGATATTGCATCGGTACCATAAGAACCTTGGTAAGTGACACTTACATCGTTACTACAAGCTATATAGTTACGATGTTTCTGGCTTCCTGTCGCATTAGTAGGAGAATTTTAGTAGGGATTTTTTTGCATTTCGTGGTAATAGGTGCTTTCATTTTCCGTCCCTTAATTATCAAACAGCACAAATAATTGAGACAAAGAATTGACGCCACAAGGATTTTTTTTTCAAAAGTTTTAACTACAATTATTCAATTTAACATAGATATGAACAAAAAATTCAAATGTGCGCTTTAAATGAGTATTTCTGTTTATCTGTCTTTTATTACGAAGGCATATGCCCACATCCCCCCCCCTCCTCACACACACAAACGCGCGCGCGCAAAGAAGACAGTTATTTGTTACGTGGGAAAGGACAAGAATACAATGCAGAACAAATCAAAACAAAACAAAACAGATTATACCATATGTTTACGCGCATTTTCACATGTGAAAGGGTGTCCAATCGAACGCTTCTTTTAGAAAAGTAGCTCTTCAGTCACGATACAAAAACCTTTTCGAACGCTTAGAAATGGTAACCCACTTTGCACGTGAGTACATTTCGAGGGGTCAGTGCCACAATTATTTTAATATAGAGGATATTGAATGAGTGGTCATGGAATACCGAATTTATTAAACGAGTCATCTATAAACAGATAAAAACGAGGCTGCGCCGAGTTTTTATCCGTTTATAGATGACGAGATTAATAAATTAGGTATTTTATGAGCACAAATTTTATATTCTATTTATAATATGACCTTAATCTTTGCGAAAAATCGTCAAAAATCTTAAAATTCAAAGTTTCAATTTTCCGCGATTTTTATAACGCCGTTTTAAACTGACGTGACAATGTAAAACTATGCATTATGGCGGCATTTTCGCGGTAACAAAATAGCGTTGCTATTCGCTCTGAGCTCATTTGCATAGTTATTCCTCTAGTAATATCAAAAATATTCAACGGGTTTATTTCACTACCGCGACGTAGGTCATATTAGAAAGGTACTTAATATAGTGTTGCACTGAACCTCTATGTCGAGATGAAATAAAGGCAGAAACTTCAAGAAATACAGTTATCAACATCGTGAAATTTACAAGGTGAATTATTTTTTGGGATGTTTTTGCAATGAACTTGAATGAGTGTTTTGATTGGGTTTTTGGTGAAATTAAAGGGAGGTAATCCAATATCGCTTATTTTGTTCAGGATGAACAACATTAGCGATATTTATTATCTCCTTTAATAAGATATGCAAACAAGTTCTATAAATAGTTTCCTATTTCTTCATGAACCAATCAGAAGCATATGATTTCAAATATATCAGTGAAATTACGATTTTTTCTAGTTACATGTATATTCACTTTGAATGTAGCTGTTCATTTTACCATTTTAAGTCATTTTGGGGCGTTTTTGAGTAGTTTGAGTAAGTGTTTGGAATGAAAAAATGGGACGCTGAGTGGGCGATTTAGAATGGTTTTGATTGAGTATAATGTCAATTTCACGATGTAACTAACCATATCTATTTGTCATTACTACATGAAACGAGCGGGGGTAAGTCTTGTAAAAAAGAAAATTGAACCCAAGCCGATACTACTTTTTTGAAAAGCTATTAACAACTGACAGGATTGTTCTCACGTAGTACTAACACTGGGTGACGTAGAAACGTCCCCCAAAAATGAGTTACTACCTATAAGTCTCTCACAAATGAAATATTTATGGAATAAAAAGATTTTTAAACGAGGTCAATATTCATCCATCTGATTGAATCATTTGAAATAACAAATGGTCAGTTATTTTTCAGATTGATAGCGATATCGCGTCAGTTATGTTAATTATGTTAAAATCAAATTTATTAGATTTACATAGACGAACGTGATTCGGCATTCCCTCATATTTAGGTCGCTATAATTATGGAGATCGTCACAAATTTATTTTAATGAGGTTCGATCTTAATTATAGATTCTAAAATTGGCTCGACAACTGTTATCCTCGAATGACGTTGTTATCATGTGTGGCTGCCTTGGTGGCGCAGTGGTAAATGCACTCGACCCGTGACCTGAAGATCCGTGGTTCGAGCCCCACCGTCGCCGAGGTGTGTTTATGTGCAAAACACTTAATAGCTAGCCCCAGTTCACCCAGCTTTAGATTTGGATAGCAGTTGGTTTAAACCATTATCCCTCTCCTCTCTCTCTCTCTCTCTCTCTCTCTCTCTCTCTCTCTCTCTCTCTCTCTCTCTCTCTCTCTCTCTCTCTCTCTCTCTCTCTCTCTCTCTCTCTCTCTCTCTCTCTCTCTCCTCCCCCCCTCTCTCTCTCTCTCTCTCCTCTCTCTCTCTCCTCTCTCTCTCTCTCTCTCTCTCTCTCTCTCTCATGGACCGCCGGAAAACATCAGGATTTAGTGTTCGAGAGCGATTCTTTAAGCTTAAGCCTTCGTCGCAATCGAACTAAAATAAATTCGTATTAACTATCATTTTGACCCATCACGCGAAAAGGGGCAATGCCTCAACCCAAAGACAATTACGATGTAATTTGTTGGTGAACCTGTCCTGAAAGGAAGTGCGTGTGCAAAGTGGGTACAGTTAACAACATCGTGAAATTGACAAGATGAATGATTTGGGAATGATTTAGGAATGAAATTTAATGAGTGTGTGGAGCGAGTTTTGAGTGAATTTAATAGGAGGTAATCCTTTATCGTAAATTTTGTTCAATATGAACAAAATTTGCGATATTGATTACCCCCCTTTAATGAAAAATACATTCAAGTTTTATACATGGCTTCCTATATCTTAAGATCCTATGAGATGCTAATGATTTGAATTATGTTAATGAAATCGTGATTTTTCTCAATCAAATCTTATTTTGAATTTCGTTGGTTATTCTATATTTTCAAACGGGTTTGTGTGTTTTTGAATGGTTTGAATGAGTGTTTGAAATGCACGAATGGAGCGCTGAGTAAGCAATTTAGAATGGTTTTGATTGAGGTGAATGTCAATTTCAAGATGTAACTAACTGAAATCATTTGTAAAACCTCTCGCTATCGTTTTTATCCCGAACAAAAGTACTGCATACGAATGTCGGAGTGACATCCGTAGATGTTTGAGAACATTAGTTTGTGGATACCAAAATATGTGAAGTAAGGACGGTCTAACGTAATCTAATGTAATCAAAACGTGGCCTATTCTTGTCCATTCCTAAACTCTTTTCCCCAAATTGTTCTTTTAGACGGGAAATAAGTGTTACATACATACATACATACATACATACATACATACATACATACATACATACATACATACATACATACATACATACATACATACATACATACATACATACATACATACATACATACATACATACATACATACATACATACATACATACATACATACATACATACAATCATACATACAAACATACATAGATACATACATAGATACATACATACATAGATACATACATAGATACATACATAGATACATAGATACATACATACATACATTCATACATACGTACATACATACATACATACATACATACATACATACATACATACATACATACATACATACATACATACATACATACATACATACATACATACATACATACATACATACATACATACATACATACATACATACATACATACATACATACATACATACATACACTCATACAACGAAACAACACAATGAATTTAAATTTCTATTTTCGATACTCGACCTTGTTCTACGCCATTTACATGACGATATGCACATGCGCAAGAAAGGAAATCAGAGATCATATAATTTTATTAAAAATAACCACATTGCGCGTTTACTGTGGCCGTCTGTCCGATTCATTCTTCCTGTAAGAAAAGGACAAAATCAAAATAAATATATACGTTTGGATTTCGCGATTATCCAAAACCCCGTAATTGGCGGATTTGTAATTCGAAAATTACTATATAAAATTTTACAGAAAACACGTCGGAAAATAGTCGAAAAAAATGTTCTATAATAAAACTGGTAGTAAGCGACCACTTATGGGACCACCAAAAATCGGTCGTTGGCGAAAGAAAACGGTTGCTTAGTGCTTTCGTTTACAAATTAAAAACATAGAAGCCTAGTCCCGTGTATAATCTATGTTATTATGGACTTAACTTTACGATTTGCTTCTTGATATCTAATTTTATGTAATACAAAAATTTTGTTTTATTTATCTGAGATTTGAAACTAAAAGCGTATTCACACTTTGATATGACTATTTGGTTTTAAGGTTTATACCTCCATGAAATACAAAATAAACTCCTTCAATCTCTTAATTCTGCAGATAATATAATATAATATAATATAATATAATATAATATAATATAATATAATATAATATAATATAATATAATATAATATAATATAATATAATATAATATAATATAATATAATATAATATAAATAATATAATATAATATAATATAATATAATATAATATAATATAATATAATATAATATAATATAATATAATATAATATAATATAATATAATATAATATAATATATTAATCTCACCTTTGCATTTTCGTTCTTTTTTAAAAAAAATCCCAATAATCAAATAATGCAAGTTGTATTTATGTTATTTTTCCCGTGGTCCAACAACGTCCGATTTTAATGTGCTGAAACTAACATTTATTACGATTCTAAGTCACACTACATATTGTTCAGACCTTTCTATAATTTAAATATTGTTGGACACAAAATGTTTATTTGATTTTACTACCGCACAACTCGGAAATTTTGCTGTTTGTTGACTTGTTTAAATGGTAAGGAAGGGCGTCAGACTTGAAAGCGCATAGTAGAATTTCAGTCGAGAGTTGAAAAGAGTAATTGTTGGTTTTATTGAGGTATGAAACGAAAAACCTAATTACACTTTATAAATACGCGAAGCTTACTTACTAAATACCATCAAACAAAGATATCAAGATTTGCCAACAATGAATCAGTCCTGCGTTCAGAATGACGCAATGGTGCAAACTGTTTGCCAATTTTTACCCCGCTTTGCACGCAAGTGCACGTGCAAAGCGGGGTACATTTGGAAAACAGTTTGCACCGTTTTTGTCATCATGATGCAGGGTTGGTTTAATATGGGAATACTTTGTGAGGAATTTCGCAAAATAGCTGCACAATTAAAATCGTTTTCATTGAGAAATAATGCATTTTATAAAACTTTTCTCAGGCTCGGGCTCAATTTTCTCAAATTTAAAATGAAAATAAATGTATGAAAATAGAAGTCTAAAAGATAATATCAATAAGTTGTTATTTATAACAACTTATTAATATAATCTCTTATGTTAATACATTAAAATGAGTATTTAAAAAGAATTACGGCCTGAAAAGAGTAATTGTTGGTTTTATTGAGGTATGAAACGAAAAACCTAATTACACTTTATAAATACGCGAAGCTTACTTACTAAATACCATCAAACAAAGATATCAAGATTTGCCAACAATGAATCAGTCCTGCGTTCAGAATGACGCAATGGTGCAAACTGTTTGCCAATTTTTACCCCGCTTTGCACGCAAGTGCACGTGCAAAGCGGGGTACATTTGGAAAACAGTTTGCACCGTTTTTGTCATCATGATGCAGGGTTGGTTTAATATGGGAATACTTTGTGAGGAATTTCGCAAAATAGCTGCACAATTAAAATCGTTTTCATTGAGAAATAATGCATTTTATAAAACTTTTCTCAGGCTCGGGCTCAATTTTCTCAAATTTAAAATGAAAATAAATGTATGAAAATAGAAGTCTAAAAGATAATATCAATAAGTTGTTATTTATAACAACTTATTAATATAATCTCTTATGTTAATACATTAAAATGAGTATTTAAAAAGAATTACGGCCTGAATCTTAAATTGAAATTTGAGAGAATTTTGAATTGAGCATGAGAAAAGTTTTATAACCTCGGGCCCAGATTGCATGAACCTTAATGTGCAGCCGAAAACTATAATCGCATTATTTGGGTCAACATTAAAATGGATTTCATGAAGTGAGTGTTACTGATAAGCAATATGTTTTTGGTACTGAATAAAATCGCATTTGCAAATCCAGGGTTTCTGTAAAGGGAGTTCAAACATCAAAATTCTAACGGGGCGAGTCTGAGACCCACAAATAAGTAGCCAGAACTCTCAAAGCTATCTGAGCACGAGGTTGTAAAACTTTTCTCAGGTTCAGACTCAATTTTCTCAAATTTCAAATTAAAATAAATGTATGAAAATAAAAGATAATATTAATAAGTTGTTATTTATAACAACTTATTAATATCATCTTTTATGTTTATACATTTAAATGAGTAATGAAACAAATTTACGGCTTTAATCTCAAATTGAAATTTGAGAAAATTGAGCCTGCGCCTGAGAAAAGTATCAAAATTCGGGCCCTATTGTAGGTCCGTGAAACCCTTAGGAAATCGGCTACAGAAAAGAATTGAAAACTGTTTTAAACATTCTTTTCTGAAGTTGATCACTAAAGATCAATATCCATCTAGACTGGTCCCACTGTCGACTATTATGCTTCATACATGAGTCGACAGTTGGACCAGCCTAATATCTATCCAAGACCTTGTGTGATTAATCCAAAGATTATTTCAATTTTTGCACTAAAGCATGATAATATATGAAATAAAATAGGCTTCGGAAAATACAGGGACTCCGAAATCTAATGACCCTAGTAAACCTAACTTTTAAGCCTTTGAAAGCCTTTTTCTTGTCGCCGTACACAAACTCGCGGGGGGGTCGTTTTCATACTTATTTTATTAATTATATACGCATTTCCCCATGAAAACAAAATAAAAAAGACATCAGAGGGAAATTCGTTTGAACCCCCAACTCCCTTTAGATCCACCACTTAAGTTGCATGAAAATTTGTGTGTGTGTATTTCCGTTTATTTATCGTCGCTACCGTAGCACATGCCCATATGAGCGATGCCCCAAGAAGACGGTTAGACGTTACGGGGTTAGTTCAAGGATTCATGACGAAACTTCTGCTGTGATTCGCCATGCTTCTTTAACGTGCTCGGCGTAAAGCACCGTCTCACGGGACTTCGGTTTAACGTCTCATCCGAAAGGCATTTGCTTAAAAATTGTTAGTGTGCCAGCCCGGAAATCAAAACCCACGCGGTCGAACTTCAATGGTTTTGAAGTATGGTGCTCTACCAACTGAGCTAATTAGGCTGACATGAAAATGTGATATTACTACCCGGCATTTACATTACAACAGAAAACAGCGCGACTGACAAACAGTCATGGAACACGGGTAAAAAAAAATATTTTCGTGCCTTGCATTCAGTATGACTGAACGGTGAAAACAGTTATCCAATTATAACCCGCTTTGCACATTTCTTACCATTTCTTTATTTTTCTTATAGTGGAAGCATATTGACCTAAACCTGGCCTTTGTGATTTAAATAAATTAAATACCGGTCGTTTCTCCTCGTCAAAACACGACTTACCTGCGGAATCCAAACGTAAAGTTGGGGTGCACGTGTTAGCTCTGTTAACCCGTTATCGCACATGCTGTTCACTGTAACGGCGATATTTGGTCACCCTCATGAACTAGTGAATCAATACATAAATTGAGTTTCTTATTTAAAAATCTTTAGATGCGGGTGAGAAAAATACAAATTTTCAGCTTTCTTTAAATGCAATTTATGTGTTTTGATTGGAAATGAAATCCCCTCTCTCAGTCGCAATAATTGTTTTTGAAATCGAATCGTCTGCTACATGACTAGGCGCCCCGCCTACTAACTCCACGCATACCTGTAATTTGTGCAGTATAACGGAATGTCCATGGTTGATCGTCACGTGCCGAAGTATCCTCGGAATTTATTCATTTGCCTAATTATTTATTCTGCATAAAGGTCAGGTTCAAGTTAATATGCGCCCGCTATACCATCCTCGACATCTAAGTAGGCAGTTTTTGCCTTTGTTGATGCATTTGTACATTTCCATCAGTGTTGTGGCTGACTCCGCCGGGAACATAACAGGCTGGGTTGAATTTGATTGGCTTGTGTTTCCAAAAAGAATATTTAGACGGTTTTTGTAACTATTGACAAAGGGTGCATTGACAATTTCATTTGGTAACGAATTCCAAATATCGACAACACGGTTGTTCAAGAATTTACGTCTTACTTCGAGTCTAGTGCTTTTTTAAATAGTTTTAAGGATTTGCCTCTTTGGCTTTGTATTTGTGACATAGGCCTACTAAAGAGTTTGGTTTTGTCTGCTTTATCGAAACCATGGATTAGTTTATAAACTTGGACTACATCAGCTCTTTGTCGACGATATTCTAACGACAAAAGTCCATGATTTGTTTGAGTCTTTCACTGTACGATAATTTTTTTAGATAAGGTATCATTCGTGTTGCCCTCCTTTGCGGACGTTTTCTAGTGCAAAACTATTTTTTAATAAACTGCTGCCCATTTTGTATTCGGATTTCTCATTTCCTCAAATAATGGCTCTCCCACATCGATCTCTTTTTCTTCAATTGATTTCGGACAGATGCGCTTCATGTGGTATTGTTTGATACCCCTGTTGGAACGCATTGTCTCTGGTATATTTTCCCCACTTGATTATTTATTTTATCTGCAAGAAGTTCGGACTTTTCACGGTAAACTGGAAAGGCTTCGGACGTTTAAGTGTTGTAATTTCGGGCCATTTTTCGGGTAATTCGGCTCCTGGTGGGTTCTTCGGTTAGTACGCTTGAAGAAAATCACATTTTGTTTATTTTCCGTTCCGGCTTTCTTAGGAGATCTTTGTGGCATACTTAGGCTATTTTAATTTGATAACAAAACGCAGTTAAACACTGCGTTTTGATATCAAATTAAAATCGATGTCCACTTTTATTATTTCGTTGATTTTTTTATGCGACGTCATCCTTGCTGTCATCTAATGAAACAGCCAGATATGAAAGTTCACAAAGCGATTGGAAAGTTTATCATTAAATGTGACATTACGTAGAAATTTCCTGATTTACCATGCACTCCAAACCATTTACATTTCTTTTCAATAATTTTGATTATCAACTTTAATGTGTGTGTGTGCGCGCATGCTTTTTCGTTTTTCTATCTGTTCATAAATGTACATGTAATGATATAGGCTATGTTACTTTGTTATGTTTAGTGCCATTAACCCAGTAAATGGGTAGAATAGCGCAAATAAAATATATTCGTATTCGTATTCCTTGGCGGGATCGGAGATCAACGTGACGTCATATAAACCCACGTGCGAAATGACGCTCTTTCATGGCTGCGCCCGAGGTCTATTCCGTATAATCGGCGATGGTCACGATTTGATCAGCAAATGACTCTGTCCGATTATGGCAGTCAGTAATAAAAAAGTTTGTCATTTATATTAACGAAATTGCCCTTCACGAAGTTTAACTTGCTAGTCCCATTGTATTCTTGTTTAGAGCAGGAGTTAAATTTATAACCGTCAAGAGAGATGTGGTCACTTAAATCCCTATGGTGGAAATACGGTCACTTCGGTTATATTATCCCCATTCCGCGAACATTTTTAAGCATTAAATTTATATATTTTTTCTCTCTTGACGTGGCACTTATTACGAGTAGTGAGAAAACACTGAGAAATTGATCCTCAATAAACAACAGAAAAAGCCTTCATATTGAGAAAAAAAATATATTGATGCGCTTTTAACCGAAAACGCACGGATCCCGCCTCTACCTCCGACTCCTCCCCGCCAAAAAATGTTGTGCGGATTAATTTTTCGAGTAACAAATAAACTCTTCTCCGGTAACTTGGGCGAATTTTGCAACTGTCAACAAATATTTTTGACCATGACAGAAGATTCTGAATGGGGCCAACTTGTTAGTCTTACCGACTTTGAATCTGATCCAATTCCGCTATCTTCTGGCAAGGTTTCTATTGGGAGAGCAACAGGTAAACGCGGTTGTTACCTTCATAGCTTTGTTGTAAAGTTTCCGGACAGTACCTATGGTCGGATAATTGAACATAGAATTGTTCAAAATTCCAATAAATCAACTTTTGCATCATATTTATTTTTCATTTGATTTCTAATTTGCTCTAGTTAGGTGCTCTAGCTGCCACAATATCACTCCAACTCCATTCAAACAAACTTATATATCAAAATATTTTCTAATCATTTATAGAGCAGTTCACATCCATGTCAAATCTTTACCAATGGGGTTCTGCAGTATAAACCCCTTCTTGCAGTTGATCCTTCCTGAAAAATCATGATGATGACCTATTGAACCAAAGTAAATACCAGGAATCCATTTTTAGGTGTTCCAGCTGCCATTTTCAAACACCTAAAGTCACAAATTAAATCAAAAATTAAGATCTCCTATAATGCATACCTTGAAAAGATCTTGGATATTTCAGATCAAAAGGATACAGATGACAAAACCAAATTCTCCTCTAAACAACTGTACACATTGCTGAAAAACTCAAAACAAGATTCCCAAAATGTTTCTCCTCTAAAAGACCAAGTATCCGGAAATCTCAAGTCAGATAATGTAGCCAAAGCTAATATCCTTAATAGACAGTTCCAGTCAGTTTTTTCTGGAATTTCCCCTTTATCCCTAGGCCAGTCATGCATACAGAAACTGAGACAAATAAACCCCCTCCACCACTGTATGTACCCACAAATGAATGAGATATTAGTTGACCAAGGTGGTGTATTAAAGCTGCAGGCCCCGACCAGATCAGACCAGTGGTGCTGAAGGAGCTGAGACAAGAACTGGTAGAAATAATTACTATTCTTTTTCAGAGGTCCCTCTCTACCGGCACCATTCCATATGACTGGACCAGAGCAAATGTATGCCCAATCTACAAGAAAGGAGACACTAGTGATCCAGCAAACTACCGACCCATCTCCCTTACATGCATCCTCTGCAAAACCCTGGAGCACATTGTAGCCTCTAACCTCTCTGCACATCTCTCCTCTCACAACATTCTTTATGAACTACAGCATGGATTTCGGGAGAGACGCTCATGTGAGACACAACTTATTGAGCTCACCGAGTGTCTATTCAGAAACATCTCTGCTGGTAAGCAAACTGACCTGATACTCTTGGATTTCTGTAAGGCTTTTGATAAGGTCAACCATCAAAAGCTGCTCTATATTCTCCAAGAGTATGGCGTATCTCCACAGGTTATATCATGGAGTCGCTCTTTTCTGATTGGTAGAAGTCAAACAGTTGTCCTTGATGGAGACAAGTCGGATAAAGTACCAGTTACCTCAGGCGTGCCCCAAGGGTCAGTCCTGGGCCCACTATTCTTCCTTATTTATATAAACCAACTACCTCAATCTGTCTCTAAATCTCAAGTTCGCCTCTTTGCAGATGACACTGCTATCTATCTTACAATCAACTCTCCTTCTGACCCTGAAGCTCTTCAAAGAGATCTGGATGCACTGCAGGTATGGGAACAAGCCTGGGACATGGAGTTTAATCCTTCCAAATGCCAAGTGTTGCATGTCACAAGAAGCAAAAACCCAATCATGCACAAGTATTATCTCCATGACCAGGCCCTAGAAACTGTTCCTCATGCAAGATACCTGGGCCTTGATCTATCTTCTGATCTGAACTTCTCGGCCCACATCACAAGAATTACTGCAGCTGCAAATAGGTCTCTTTGCTTTCTAAAACGAAATATCACCACTAAGATGGAGAGAGTCAGAGAATTGGCATACATGTCACTGATCCGGCCACAGCTGGAATATGCTTCCACTGTGTGGAGCCCCCACACCAAATCCAATATTAAAAAGGTGGAACAGGTCCAAAGAAGAGCCATCAGGTGGGTCAAGCATGATTATTCCCCTCTTTCGAGTGTTACAGCCATGCAGGATGATCTGGGGTGGAGGTCTCTTGAGCATCGCAGGATTGACGCCAGACTTATCATGTTTTATCGTATATATCACAACATTGTTGCAATTAAACTTCCGTTGTATATCCATGCACCAACCAGATTAACTAGACATATGCACCCTCTCTCTCTACGACAAATCCAGGTTAACTCTGATTACATCAAATATTCATTCTACCCTCACTCTATTAGCCTTTGGAACCAGTTACCCTGTCATATCGCCACACTCTCTGAGTTAGATCAGTTTAAGAGAGCTGTGGCAGGTATTCAAAATTAGTCTGGAGGTGATTGTTTTTAACTAGACCTTTTACTCCACTCTCACTTACTAACATTTTAAACCAATACTTTACTTTTATCTACTTTCACTTATCTGACATGTCAGATCTTTACTTTTATTTCTTTCACTTTACTAACAGTCCAACGCGCACATTTTTCCTGTCTGTAACACTCGAGAGAGGGGTGGACAGTATCCAGAGATAGATAGATAGATGATATAATTGAAAAATTGTTGAAAGTTGCATAAAATCCTAATCAAAGAAAACAAAGAACCCTTAAATTTGAACTGTATGAGTGGAGAAAAGGATCTCTGATTATCAGGAGGAACCCTGAAGGTAAATGATAGGGATTCCTTTGCAATCCAATCAAACACATTGTCAACCTCTGCTGAGCCTTTTTTGGACACATTAACATGTTATAATCCACTCTCTAAGAATTCTAGAATTATACTTGTTTTTCTTTCCTGTGTCCAAAATCTTAGTGTAATTGTGGTGTGGGGGTAAAATTTAAAAAAAAAGTGCAAAGCATCTAGGTTAGTGGCAGGGCCTTCTCTGGTACTGAAATTTCTTTTTGCCAACACTTTGCCAAATCTAGAAAAATAAAGCCAAATTTGGATTTTAGGAGCCAAATTTTTCTTAAAAAAATTGTGCTTTATAAAATCCTATGTTCCTTCTATATTGCAAATTACCGAGGGCGGTCGTATTTAAATGTCAATTAACATTTAATTGACAGTTAATATTTGTTAAAGCCAAGCCTTTTGCCTCAATTAATTGCCAGTCACTTATGACAATACACAATATCTTCTCATCCTACATCAAAATCAATAATCGCTGATTGGTCAAAGTTCAGATTTTTGTCGCCAGTCAATTTTGCCAATTTCACTTTTTTATCGCCAAATTCATTTCATTTTCACATTTTTGCGATAATGGCGACCCCCAGAGAAGGCCCAGCGTGGTGTACTCTGATATCTTTGCAAGCCAGATGTAGGGAACAAAGTTGACTTAGAACTGTGGCTTGAAACATTGAGTTCTAATTGAAGCACCATCTTAGTTCTAATGATATAGAAGAATACTGGCAGAGCCCCTTGCTTTGAACTAATATGGTACCTTTCAGTGTTTATTCTAGGATTTCATAACTGTGGGGGATTTCAGCACAAAATTGAAGCAATTGAGAAATAACTGGTATTCCATCCTCTTTGTTCATAGTAAAAAATTCCCCCACAAATCTAGAAAATATGGGGTATCTTTGAAAAAAGAAGGGCAGTCTCCCAATCCCCCTGCCTAGAATAAACACTGCCTTTAGGATCCTCTTGATCCAGAGACACTGTTAGTGTTAAATCCTGATTATATTTACTGGGTATGATGATTATTGTGTCCCATTTTTATACGCCCGAAGGGTCGTATTATGTTATGGCCACTCCTAAACTATCAATGGGAATGAGCTGAAACTTAACACAATTACTCTCTATCATGTCTAGTTGTGCATAAGACCTTTGAAATTCAATTTGCTTCAGTCATTCCTGAGAAATATTGAATTATCTGCCCTTGATTTTAACGAAAATCACTCCTCCAATAAACCCAATTGCACTGAGCGGAAACTAGACACGATTTCTCTCTATGATGTCTAGTTGTGCATAAGACCTTAGAAATTCAAATGGCTCCAGTCATTCCTGAGACATCTTGAATTATCTGCCCTTGTTTTGAAAAACTGAGAACAGAGTCTATTCTAGGATTCGAAAAATAGGGAGGATTTTATTTAAAATGGACAACATTCCAAAAAAGATGGCAACTTTTGCTCTTTCTCTATGTAAAGAAATCCTCCATCATCTTCAAAAAAGGGGCAACTTTTCAAAAGGTTGTGCTAAAATGCAAAATCCCCCTCCTAGAATAGACACTGTGATAAGGTCCTGTTTTTCTTATGGGTAACATTTATCTCTATTTTCAGATAATGAAATTTGTTTGTCAGAAAATAACCTAGTGTCTGGTCACCACTGTTTTCTACAGAGAGATGAAAATGGGCGGGTAACTCTGCATGATACAAGGTGAGTTAGCTAACTAGACAGGGAGTATTTGTGATGGTTGATCTAACTAACACCCTGACTGGGGCACTCATTCTTTCCGACCATTTGTCTCTCACCAATGGGTTAATAATCTTAGACCTATGTGAGATAGCGGCTTGAGGCTAGGAAAGGATGTGATGCTTGTTCTGGTGAGAAAAATACCACAAATCCATTGTTAGGTGCTCCAGCCGTTGCGATATAACTGGAAAAATGTTGAAACCTCCATTCAATCTATCAATCAATGATCTAACTAACAAGTGCAATCCTTGCTTTCAGCACTTTCATTTTAAGCTCCACTGGCCAAAGGCCACTGGGGCTATTGTCATGGTGTTGTGTCCATCGTGTGTCCGTCCGTCCGTATGTGCGTCTGTGTGTCCGGTGGTAAACTTTTTTAGCTCACCTTGAGCACTTGGTGCTCAAGGTGAGCTATTGTGATAGTAAAATGTCCGGCGTCAGTCGTCCGTTCTGTCGTGCGTCGTCTGTTGTCCACAATTTCTTTAAACAATATCTCCTCCTAAACTAGTGAGCCAATCTTGATGAAACTTGGCAGGGATGTTCCTTGGGTCAAGCTCTACCAAAGTTGCTCAAAAAAATGAAATCAACCCTTAACTTTCCCTTTACCCCTAACAAAAAGGATGAAAATCTTCAAAAATCTTCTTCTCTGAAATCAGAGGGCAGACAGCTTTCATATTTGTTATGTATCATCATCTAGTGGACCTCTACCAAGTTTGTTCATATCTAGACCCTGGGGTCATATTTGGGCTCCACCTGGGCGCAACCCTTTTTACATAGAATCAAAGAGCGAAAATCTTGAAAAATCTTCTTCTCTAAAACCAGATGGCAGACAGCTTTCATATTTTGTATGTAGCATCACCTAGTGGGCTTCTACCAAGTTTGTTCATATTGAGACCCTGGGGTCATATTTGGACTTTGCCTTGACATAACCCTTTTAGCTCTTCTGAGCACGGAGGATAAAAAATGAAAATCTTCAAAAATCTTCTTCTCTAAAACCAGAGGGCAGACAGCTTTCATATTTGGTATGTAGGATCAACTAGTGGGCCCCTACCAAGTTTGTTCATATCAACCCTGGGGTCATATTTGGGCTCCACCAAGATGCATCCCTTTTAGCTCATCTGAGCATGATGGGTGAAAATAGGAAAACCTTCAAAAATCTTCTTCTCTGAAACCATAAGGCATAGAGCTTTCATATTTAGTTTGTAGGATCATCTTATGGACCTCTACCAAGTTTGTTCAGATCAAGACCCTGGGATCACATTTAGGGCTCCACCCGGGTGCATCCCTTTTTACATAGAATCAAAGAGAGAAACGGCATATCTGTCTTGCTGTTGGCTGAAAACAATCCATGTTATTGATCTTTTGTAGAAATTATCTCCTTTTTGACATCTGCCTATTTAATTAATTTGATGTCCCAGGGGTCAAAGAGACGCAGGTGAGCGATCTAGGACCATCATGGTCCTCTTGTCTTTAAAAATCTTCTCTTCAGAAACTACTGGATGAATTTCAATCAAACTTCACAGGAATGATCCTTGGGTGACCATCTTTTAAAGTTGTTCAAGAAATTTTGATCCAATGAAAAACATGGATTTAATGGGCGTCACTAATTTCCATATATGGTGAAAAGTGAGTTTGCTCAGATTCAATTTGATGGATACCAATTAAAGTTTACATGAATGATCCCGGGGTAACCCTTTATCAGTCTACAAAAAATTATTGTGACTGGATGAAAAAAAATACATTTTATGGGTGGAGGTCATTTCTCTATATGTTATATAGTGGAAACTTTGGAAATCATTTTCTCAGAATTTAACTGATGGATTTCAATCAAACTTCATTGGTATGATCCTTGGGTGACCCATTATCATGCAGCCTAAAATTGTTTTGATCGGATGAAAAATATGTATTTAATGGGAGGAGTTCATTTCTCTATATGTTATATAGTGGAAACTTTGAAAATCATTTTCAACATCAGTAGAACCCAAAATATCTAAAAATCTAGTCAAAACTTTGACTTGCTTTTACAAGAATTTCAAGCCTGCTGAACCACTCAAGCCATTCATGGCTTCTAGTTAGCCCTACTGACCGAAAGTCAGAGGAGCCATTGTGATAGTGATAGTGTAAGTGCTTTTTTTAGTGTAATAGTATTAGTCTGTCTGGCTGGCTGTCTGTAAACATTTTTTTTCATGCAATAAAGTCCACAGATATCTGATTTATTTGAAACTGTAACAGGATGATTGTTAGGTAACAAGGAACGTTCCTTTGAAAAATGGGGCTGATTAATCAGAAACGTGGGCAAATTGGTGAAATGGATTTTTTTGCTAAGAAAATTCTTGTGTACATAATAATTGTTATCCTGTTATTCAAATTGATTGATCATTTTTCTTTTCAGTACTAATGGCACCTTATTAAGCCTCAAATACAAGATAACAAAGGGAAAGGTAAGATTCACTTTTATCAAGATTTTGAAAGAACTGCTTTAAGAATGAATGTTTGTATTTATTTTGCAAACAATGAAAGTAATTTGATATGAAAATCTAACAAAATATTTAACATTATGAAAGAAAATTGATATTAATTAGCCATGAAAGTGCCCTAATGGAGACCCATCCTTTCTTTTTATTGAAAGATTGGGGGCATATTGTTTTACTTTTCTTTGTCTCTGTCCATCCATCTGTCTGTCTATTAGTCTGTCTGAACTTAACTTTGCCAATTACTTCAAGGCTATTTTAGAAACAATGCTTATATTTGGTATGATAATAAATCTTGATACATGTAATGTGCTTTTATGTATACATGTACCAAGATCAATGTCATTGGATAAGTTTAAGGTCATCTGTCAAGGCCAAAGTTTTTAAAAAAAAATGACATTTCAGGGGCACAAAGTTCAGGGCTTGAAAATTCTACTCGTCCACTCGTCCTGCATGATTTTTAGCTCACCTGAGCACGAAGTGCTCAAGGGAGCTATTGTGATCGATCGTTGTCCGGCGTCCGTCTGTCCATCTGTCCGTCTGTCCGTCACGGCGTCAACTTTTTCTTTAAACTACATCTCCTCCTAAACTTATGGGTCAAAATCAACCAAACTTGGCAGAAATATTCCTTGGGTGGTCCCTTATGAAAATTGCTCAAATGGAAAGGATCAGTGCCATATCACGGGAAAAGGGGCCTTAATGACAAATTTCTTGTTTTCACTCTAGAAGCCACAAATACGGTCCAATCTTCATGAAACTTGGTCAGAATGTTTGTTAGGTCATGAGGATGAAGTCTATTGAAAATGGGAAGGATCCATGCCATTTCACAGAAAAAGCCGCCTTAATGACAATTTTGTCAACAATATCTTTAAACGACATCTCCTCCTAAACTTATGGGTTAAAATCAACCAAACTTGGCAGAAATATTCCTTGGGTGGTCCCTTATGAAAATTGCTCAAATGGAAAGGATCAGTGCCATATCACGGGAAAAGGGGCCTTAATGACAAATTTCTTAATTTCACTCTAGAAGCCACAAATACGGTCCAATCTTCATAAAACTTGGTCAGAATGTTTGTTAGGTCATGAGGATGAAGTCTATTGAAAATGGAAGGATCCGTGCCATTTCACAGAAAAAGCCGCCTTAATGACAATTTTATCAACAATATCTTTAAACGACATCTCCTCCTAAACTTATGGGTAAAAATCAACCAAACTTGGCAGAAATATTCCTTGTGTGGTCCCTTATGAAAATTGCTCAAATGGAAAGGATCCGTGCCATATCACGGGAAAAGGGGCCTTAATGACAAATTTCTTGTTTTCACTCTAGAAGCCACAAATATGGTCCAATCTTCATCAAACTTGGTCAGAATATTTGTTAGGTCATGAGGATAAAGTCTATTGAAAATGGGAAGGATCCATGCCATATCACGGAATAAGGCGCCTTAATGACAATTTTGTCAACAATATCTTTAAACGACATCTCCTCCTAAACTTATGGGTCAAAATCAACCAAACTTGGCAGAAATATTCCTTGGGTGGTCCCTTATGAAAATTGCTCAAATGGAAAGGATCCGTGCCATATCACGGGAAAAGGGGCCTTAATGACAAATTTCTTGTTTTCACTCTAGAAGCCACAAATATGGTCCAATCTTCATGAAACTTGGTCAGAATGTTTATTAGGTCATGAGGAGGAAGTCTATTGAAAATGGGAAGGATCCGTGCCATTTCACAGAAAAAAGCGCCTTAATGACAATTTTGTCAACAATATCTTTAAACGACATCTCCTCCTAAACTTATGGGTTAAAATCAACCAAACTTGGCAGAAATATTCCTTGGGTGGTCCCTTATGAAAATTGCTCAAATGGAAAGGATCAGTGCCATATCACGGGAAAAGGGGCCTTAATGACAAATTTCTTAATTTCACTCTAGAAGCCACAAATACGGTCCAATCTTCATAAAACTTGGTCAGAATGTTTGTTAGGTCATGAGGATGAAGTCTATTGAAAATGGAAGGATCCGTGCCATTTCACAGAAAAAGCCGCCTTAATGACAATTTTATCAACAATATCTTTAAACGACATCTCCTCCTAAACTTATGGGTAAAAATCAACCAAACTTGGCAGAAATATTCCTTGTGTGGTCCCTTATGAAAATTGCTCAAATGGAAAGGATCCGTGCCATATCACGGGAAAAGGGGCCTTAATGACAAATTTCTTGTTTTCACTCTAGAAGCCACAAATATGGTCCAATCTTCATCAAACTTGGTCAGAATATTTGTTAGGTCATGAGGATAAAGTCTATTGAAAATGGGAAGGATCCATGCCATATCACGGAATAAGGCGCCTTAATGACAATTTTGTCAACAATATCTTTAAACGACATCTCCTCCTAAACTTATGGGTCAAAATCAACCAAACTTGGCAGAAATATTCCTTGGGTGGTCCCTTATGAAAATTGCTCAAATGGAAAGGATCCGTGCCATATCACGGGAAAAGGGGCCTTAATGACAAATTTCTTGTTTTCACTCTAGAAGCCACAAATATGGTCCAATCTTCATGAAACTTGGTCAGAATGTTTATTAGGTCATGAGGAGGAAGTCTATTGAAAATGGGAAGGATCCGTGCCATTTCACAGAAAAAAGCGCCTTAATGACAATTTTGTCAACAATATCTTTAAACGACATCTCCTCCTAAACTTTTGGGTTAAAATCAACCAAACTTGGCAGAAATATTCCTTGGGGGGTCCATTATGAAAATTGCTCAAATGGAAAGGATCCGTGCCATATCACAGGAAAAGGGGCCTTAATGACAAATTTCTTGTTTTCACCCTAGAAGCCACAAATATGGTCAAATCTTCATGAAACTTGGTCAGAATATTTGTTAGGTCATGAGGATGAAGTCTATTGAAAATGGGAAGGATCGGTGCCATATCACAGGAAAAGGCGTCTTAATGACATTTTTTTTGTTTACTCTCTAGAAGCCACAAATATGGTCCAATTATCATGAAACTTTGTCAGAATGTTTGTTATGTCATGAGGATGAACTCATTTGAAAATGGGAAGTATACGTGCCATATCAATGGAAAAGGGGCCTTAATGACAATTTTCTTGTAAGAGCTCCAAACGCCACAAATATAGTCCAATCTTCTTGAAACTTGATCAAAATGTTTGCCAGGTCACAAGAATGAACTCTGTTGAAAATGCGAAGGTTCATGCCATATCATAGGAAATGGAGTCTTAATGATAATTTACTTGAAATATCAGGTGAGCGATTTAGGGCCCTCAGGGTCCTCTTGTTTCCTTCTTTGTCTTTATAAGCAAGACAAGTGGATTTTGCAAAATTTCACTTATGAAATTTAAGTATTACTTTATTTTCCTTTATGGAAGGACGAGTAGAAATTTCAAGAATTTTCAAGCACTGAAGTTATCTTGTTTTTCAGCTCACCTGAGCACGAAGTGCTCAAGGTGAGCTATTGTGATCGTACAATGTCTGTCGTGCGATGTGCGTCGTCCGTCGTCCACAATTTCTTTAAACATCTTCTCCTCCTGAACCAGTGGGCCAATCTTGATGAAACTTGGCAGGGATGTTCCTTGGGTCAAGCTCAACCAAAGTTGTTCAGATAAATGAAAACCACCATTAACTTTCCCTTAAACTCTAACAAAAAGGGTGAAAATGGGAAAATCTTCAAAAAATCTTCTTCTCTGAAACCAGAAGGCAGACACATTTCATATTTGGTATGTAGCGTCATTTAGTGGACCTCTACCAAGTTTGTTCATATCAAGACCCTTGGGTCATATTTGGGCTTTGCCTGGGCGCATCCCTTTTAGCTCTTCTGAGCACGAAGAGTAAAAAAAGGAATATCTTCAAAAATAGTCTTTTCTAAATCCAGATGGTAGACATCTTTCATATTTGATATGTAGCATCATCTAGTGGATCTCTACTAAGTTTGTTCATATCAAGACCCTGGGGTCATATTTGGGCTCTCACTGGACACATCCGGTTTAGCTCATCTGAGCATGATTGGTGAAAATAGGAAAATCTTCAAAAATCGTCTTCTCTGGATCCAGAAGGCAGACAGCTTTCATATTTAATATGTAGCATCATCTAGTAGACCTTTACCAAGTTTTTTAATATCAAGACCCTGGGGTCATATTTTGGCTCCACCTGGTTGTATCCCTTTATATATAGAATCAAAGATTGAAATGGCATATTTTTCTTGCTCTTGGTTGAAAACATTCCATGGTATTTATCTTATGTAGAAATTATCTCCTTGTTGACATCTGCCTATTTAATCTTAGTCTCAGGGGTCAAAGAGACTAAGGTGAGCGATCAAGGACCATCATGGTCCTCTTGTTTTATTTTCACAGAGTAAAGAACTGTCCCATGGTGATGAATTCTATGTAGTTTATAAGAAACATAATGAAGAAAGCAGTGAGTAAAAACTAGTTTAAGCTTAAATTTCTTTAATGCTTGTTGGTTGTTTATAAAGGTATAATGGTAGATTGTCATTTTGATAAACTTGCTGCCTAACCAGTGAAATTATCAAAAATTACCCCACTTGTGCTGATTTCACCATATCTGGCATCTAAGTGGAGCCAAATATTGGCAATCACATGCAAAAAAACACGCTTTAAGAACATTTGTTTTAAAATTTTCATGTTTGATCTCATTTTCGCATTAAAGAAATAGATCAATTGTTTGTTTTTCGAGTAAGATTTCATTTCCTGAACAACAAAAAGCCATATTTTCACTCTTGGCTCTACCACTCATGAAAATATAGATTTTGTTGTTCACTCAATGAAATATACATGTAATCCGATCTTACACTGAAATAAACGATTATCCTCTAAATATTTTTATGCTTACACTCCTATAGTGAAGTTCAGAAGAAATCATGTTAATATTTTCTCAAACATATGATCAGAAAAATATCCTTCAAGTTTCTAAACATAAACTCCATTTGTCAAAATTTTAGATCACTTTCATATGAACATTGTTACATATAACAATTGGTTGTATCTACTAGTTATTTTGAAAGAAAACTTTATAGTTCTGTGGCAATTATTGTGGAAAAAGAAGAAATTGCTTGTTACAAGCAATTTCTTCTTTTCCACAATTTTCTCCGCAAAATATGTAAATCTGGACTGCCTAATTTAAGCATAGACTCCTTTATTTCATAAGTTAGGAGTGCATTTGACTCCTTTTTTTTAGAAGTTAGTGTTGAACCCTGTTTAAAATATGAGCCAGTGCGTGACATTTCCAACAATTTCATGTGTGCAGAGCAAAGCTTCTGGCCAGCGTGTGCAGCCGCACAGTCTGAACATAGTCATCACTGTGCACTATATAAGAGATAAGGTCTTAATCTCTCTTCTGGCTATATATCATTATTGCCTTGTGTCATTGTCTATGCTTCTTAATGTTTGTATAGCCTGGTTAATTTGACCCGACTTTGACCTCTGTGGAAAAAATGCTTAAATAACAATTACCGACATATTTTATGTATAATACATTCAATATCGTTTGTTATTAATTCCTATGAAAGCATGTGCAAAGCTGAGTAGGAATTATCAGATTTTTATTCATCTAACTAGCAGGGGTCAGATTCAAGTCAATAAAACCGCACTATACCTAGCACAAAGGTGAAATTGTTGGAAATGTCATGCACTGGCTCATATCATATTTATACTTTCAGATGTTGGTTACATCTATCAAGATATTGAAGAACTCGGTAAAGAAGAAGGGACACAAGAGTACTCTCCCCCTGATTTACTCGATGCTACTTTAGAAGGTATGTAGGAAAACGATTTTAAATATGCGTTTCACTTAAAACAACGACCATCAAAAAGTCTAAAATAAGTATTTTGAGAAAGACATTGGTTCCAGTGGGGGCTTTTACAAAGGGCGCAATTATAAAGTTATTATGCTAGATGGCCGGTAGAATAATTTATTTTGATTAGAAAATCAGCCAAGTGTGAAAAGCTGACCAAGCAAAATGATAAAGCATTTTGCTAATAAATGCTGCCCCTTTCAGACTATTTTTATTCCAATACTATATAAAAACACTCTCAATTACAATATTTTGTCAAGAAAAAATGCCTTTATCAAGAAAGATGACAAATTTAATCTTATTTCATTATCTTGATAAAGGTATTTTTTTGCTGAAATATTGAAATCAAGAATGATTTTATAAAGTGTTTAAATTATACCCTGTGGAATAATTTTGTTATATTGTCTTATTCCAATACATTTTGTAGTGTAATCCAAAGAAAATTTTAATATTTGTACAAAACATGTGGAAAGCTAAAACGAAATAGTCTATAGCTAAAATAAGACTCTTAAACCTTAAGAATCCCTATGAACTTAACCTATTTGGTTTATGAAACCCTGCCTTCTAATCTAGTCACTCCATTCATCCGAAATTATAGACCTTTATATCTTACAAAAAAATGTAGAAAAACACAAACTTACTTGTAACAAGCAATTTCTCCTTTTTCCACATAAGATTTCTTTTCACATTCCTACACTTTCATTGTTGAGTGCAATCTTTAATCATTTTTGACTAGTCTAAAATCTAAAAAAAAATGAAAGAAATGGATTGTAATGCATGAAAAAATATAATTCAATTACAGATTCTGATTGTAATTATATAAGTCCAGAAAAATCACCACAGAAGAAGAGAAAACCAGAAAGAGAAGCTGAAGAGCATGGCCAGCCTGCTAAGAAAGCCAAAGTTGAAACAGAAACCAAATCAGAAGTTGGTACTAGCAAGACAAATGACAATGAAACTAAGCAAGATTGTGATATTACAAAGTCTTTTGAGAAAGACAAAGACAAAAAGAAAGGTAAAACCCAAGCTAGTGAACCAAACAGTGATAAGAAGGATATTGTTGATAAATGTGATATTGAAGATGCTGTGAAATCCAAACTTGAGTCAGATAAGGAAAAAGAGACAAGTGATAACAAAGATGACACAACAAAGGACAAAGCTGACCAAACCAAGCCCAAAGCTGAAGCTCCAGCCAGGGATGATATAGAAGAAAATTTACAGTGTATTATATGCCAGGAAATCATGCATGATTGTATCAGGTAAAATTATAGTAGTATTACTCGAGATACCTTGTTTATTAAGCAACAGATTTTATAAAACAACCATTATTAATAGTCCCTTCAACGGGAGCAACTTCTGTGAAAAAGTGGGCATTCTTTAATGAATGATTGTTTTTTATTGAATTTTGGTTGTTGAAACCTATTAGAATTATCTCAATGAGACAATTCAAATAGGTTTTACATCATATGATTCAGTAAGATTTACATGACAATCTTTATATGCCATCAAATGACATGGCTGAGTTATTGGGAAATTTTGTATTAAGCAACCATTCCCATAAGCAACTCCTTTTTAGCTCGCCTGGGACGAAAGTCTCGGGAGAGCTATTGTCATACCCTCGGATGTCGGCGTCAGCGTCAGCGTTGGTGTCGGCGTCCACATTAGGTTAAAGTTTTTTATTTCTATCAATATTTATCCTAGAGGCTTTATTTTTTACAGAAACACTCATTAGGGCATAGGCTTTCATTTGAGACCAACATCCATGTCGAAATGACCTTTAGACTTCAACCTTGACCCTTTCAAAAAAACTTTAACCAAAAAATTTAATTAAAAACTTTAACCAAAAACACTTTAACCTTGCTTATATTTTCTGAATGCTTTAACCTAGCGACATCATTACTTATACACATAGTCACCAGATGAAAGGCTTTCACCAGAAACCAAGGGCCTTGACAATTTGACCTTGACCTTGACCTTTTATGGACTTGGAAAAACTTAAACTGAAAAACTTAAACCAAAAATTTAACCTTGCTTATATTTTCTAAATGCTTTACTCAGGGACATTATTACTTCATACACATACTCACTAGGTGATAGGCTTCTACAGAGACCAAGGTCCTTCACAATTTGACCTTGATCTTGACCTTTTGTGGACTTAGAAAAATTTTAAAGAAAAACTTCATGTTTGATACAAAGAAATTCCATTGGTAACCTCATCTGCTTGTAGGCTTTCATTTTACCCTAACCTCATACATGCAATTAAAACAAAAAAGTTTTAACATTTCTTAATTACTACTCAAACAGATATATATTAGATAATGGACTTTAACATTGAAAGAAACCACTTTGAACTTCGGTCTTCGGTCAAGCGCTGTTTGTGACAAGTAGCTGTTTGGGCGAGCTACGTTGTCCGCAGACAACTCTTGTTGCTGGTTCCGTGAGTGGGGGTTTAACGCAAGTTTTACCGAAGTGGTTCTTGCACATATTTTTTACTAATTCCCAGTTTTAAACATCCTTGAAATACTAAGCAAAACCAAACTCTTTGAATTAAAATGAAGAAGCTGTAAGTCAAAAAAACGTTTAATCCTTTCCCTGTGCAAAAACATTAATGGGTACTCAAAATCTTCCCGTAACTTCTAATCAGCTTGCGATACCATGCTCAATTTGGTGTGCAGCTACATTTCATTTAGATATATATAATACATGTTTTGTATGAAATAAAATTCTAACGAGGTTGGGAGAACTGATCATTGTCGAGGCTCTACCCAGACAATTTTCAATTCCCACAACCAAGTTAGACATTTTTTCATACAAAACACTTAGGACATATTATATTTATCTTATAACCTCTATTTGCCTTTTTTTGTCGATGTTTCTTACAAAAATGCAAGATTCTAAAATCTATAACCACATTATGTCATTGTTCTTAAAATATCCATGTGATATAATAAAAAATATCATATGGGATGTTATCACACAGATATTTGTATAGTTATAAGATAAATATTTAACCACGGGTTAATTGAAGGTTCAACACAAAACTATTGTAAGTCCCAATACATTATTAGGCATTTACAATAGTGCTGGATCCTCAATATGATGCAGGTCAAAGTTAAACTGTTGCTTTTAAAATATTTCTTGTAAAATGCACATACTTTGTATGGGGTTACATCTGATTTATACATAGCCAACTTCTAAGAAGAATTGAAGAAAGTCAATGGCAATTTTAAAACCTTCACATCGAAAGATCGATCAGGGGCATGTTGTTTTACCGTTGTCCCTCTGTCAGTCTGTCTGACTTCAAAACTTAGTAAAAAAGCCTAACATTGCCAATTACTCAAAGGCTATTCAAGATAAAATGCTCATATGTGGTATGATGATAGATCTTGATCATGCTCATATACAGATACAAAGGTCATCTGTCAAGGTCATCTGTCAAGGTAAAGGGTTTTTTTTTAGAAAAAAGCCATTTCACGGGGAATCGTATTTTACAAACACATCTTTTTTACTCTTATCTGTAAACCACAATTGAAAACTAAACTGCAAAACCCACTGTATTGCTCAGACACTATTAAAGTTTTGACGCTCAGTTTTGGAAGAAGGTTCTCTAATTGACAACAATCCGATAATTAATGACAAGTCTATGTCACATGATATTGTTTATATTTTCCAGTTTACAGCCGTGTCTTCATACATTCTGTGCTGGTTGTTATTCTGATTGGATGGCCAGATCACAGGAATGTCCTTCAGTAGGTTATAATACTCTCAAATACTGTCTAGTTTGGAATAAATTAAAGCACCCGAAGAAAAATACAGCTATGGAAAAAATTTGTTTTGTTTGTTTGAATGTGGTTTTAAGCTGCTTTCAACAATCTCAGCTATATTGTGGTGGCTGGAGCACATAACAATGGATTATCGCACCATTGGTGGAAGTCTGAAAGATTGAGTGCCACCATATGGAAAAGATAGTGAAAATTCTAACATTTTGAGTGTACACAATCCTTTCTTCAAAAGACCCCACCTCATCCTTTCCTACTATTTGTCTTCCACCAATGGGTTGATAATTGTAGACCTATATGGAATAGCAGGGTAGGCTAGGAAAAGATGTAATGGTGGTGCTTGTGTGAAAAATACTAGGAATGCATTGCTAGATGCTCCAGCCACTGTTATGTGACTGTAAGATTGTTAAAAGCAGTGTAAAACCCCAATCAATCGAAGTTGTAAAAATGTTGCAACTTTGGCAACTCTTGGGAAGAAGGCCAAAGTTGCAAAACTTTTACAACTTTAATTTGTCATCTATAACTTCTTTCAATTCGGAACAGTCTAAATTTCTGCCATCTGCCTTTTGTTCAGGATGACAAAATGGGACAAACTGTTTGCGAATTGTACCCTGCTTTGCAAGCATGTACACATGCAAAGTGGGTAATTTGCAAACAGTTTTCCCAATTCTGTCATCCTGAACGTAGGGCTGGTTACATGTCAACTTTGCCTTTTATTCTTTGTGAATTTCAAAGTTCTTTTTTCTGTCTCTTCCTTGAAATTATTCCAAAAAAATATGTGAACATTGACTTTTGGTAGTCAACCCATAATAGTTCTAGAAAATTTCCAAAATCATGACCTTTAACAGTTTTTATCTAGGTTTTCTAACAATTTCTTTAGGAAACCTCCATTAACATTGTGAAAGATTTATAGTTCTGAAATGTTGTGAATCTTATATGGGTCCACTACCTAAAGGTAGAATAATGCTTAATACATATGTTTTACTATTGACAATAGCATGAAGCAATTTCCTGTCTTTATTTGATACGTCCATTGTTGAGTGGTAGTCACCGGTAGAGTGTCGGGACCAAAAGGTTGTGTTTGATCTGAATATAAACCATGACCTACTCGGCGGTAGTGAAATAACCCCATTTGATATTTTTGATACTAAACTAGTGGGAACTATGCAAATGAGCTAAGAATGGACATCAACATTATATCTTTGTTGTGAAAATGACGTCATAATGGATAAGCTGATGTCATTTTGCAAACAGCTTTATACATTTTGCGGAATAACTTGAATCAATAAATGTTGAAATTTCCTCGTTTTATAAAAAAAATTGGGTCATAAATTCATAATATACATAGATTATCAAATTTCTGCTCATAAAATACAGAATTTATTGAACTGGTAATCTGAAACAGATAAATACTCTGCACAACCTCGTTTTTTTAGCTCCACTGGCCAAAGGCATGCGAGCTATTGTCATGGCGGAGTGTCTGTGCGTGCGTCCATCTGTGCGGAAACTTTTTCTTTAATCTTCTTCTACTCAAAAACCAATGGGTGGATTTTAACGAAGCTTGGTACAAATGATCCTTGGGTGGCCCTCTTCTTAAATTGTCCAAAGAATTTTGATTGACCTCCATATATGGGCGTTGCAGGGCATTACGTTTTTTCACTTTGAAATTTTTAAAAAAATCTTCTCACCCAAAATCATTAGGCAGATTTCAATTAAACTTGGCATGAATGTTCCTTGGGTATCTTTTACTGAAATTGTTAAAAGAATTTTGATTGGCCCTTAAATATGGGCGTGGCAGGGCAAGGCTTATTTTGAGCCCTAAATCTTTGAACAACATCTCCTCCTTAACCACTGGGCTTATTTCAATGAAACTTAAACAGAATGTTCCTTGGTGACCCTTTACTCAAATTATTTGCTGAATTTTGATTGGCCCTTAAATTTGGGCATTGCAGGGCTGGGCTTATTTTGAGGCCAAAATCTTTGAACAATATCTCCTCCTGAACCACTCAGCCAATTTCAATGAAACTTAACCAGAATGATTCTTGGGTGTCTATTTACTTAAATTGTTCAAGAAATTTTGATTGGTCCATAAATATGGGTGTGGCAGGTGGGGCCTATTTTGAGCCCGAAACTTTTGAACAACAACTTATGAACGTTTTTTTTGATAAGATGGGTAAAGGGATGAAGGTTCATTTTGATTGAGTATTTTGGTGCAATATGGACCAGAACCAGTTAATCATTATAAAATAGGTCTTAGGAGATTTTGGGGTGTTAATGTATTCATTTAAAGTAAACTTTATTTAATTAAAGTCGAAAGATTTTAAAGCCAGTGGAGCGATACAGGCCCTCTTAGGCCTCTTGTTTTCTGTTTCAGATGACTCATTTAATTAATTCGGTATTCAATGACCACTCATTTAATATATCTTCTATCTAATTACTGGCTGTGGCATTTGAACAAATTACTGTCATTGGTCAATTCATTCAGTAAAAGTGATAGTGGCTATTTCAAGAGTGATTTGTCTTAACAACTTTTAACAAATTGGTTCCCTAATCATTTAGAAGTCAAATTGCTTGAAATACATCCTTTTTTTTCCCCCAATTTCAGTGTAGAAAGAATGTAGAAAGAATCAACAAGAACCACATAGTAAATAATCTAATTGAGGCATACCTCAAAGAACATCCAGGTATGTATTTGCTTCTGGCCCACTTTTTAGCTCGGCTGTTTTCGGAGAAAACCCGCGGTATTGCTTTAGCTTTGTGTTGTTGTTGTTGACATTGTCGTTGTCATTGTCATGCAAAAACTTTGACATTTTGTGATATCTCTGGTTCTACTGAAAGCATTTACTTGAAAGTTGGCACACATGTTCACCATCAAAAAAGCAACCTATACTATCAAGGAGGATAACTCTAGATGCATTTTGAACAAATTATGCCCCTTTTTTCACTTATATTTTTTCCCACCATCCAGCACTCAACAGCCCAGCGTAGGCACCTGTAGGCGGTGCTTTTGTTATTCCCAGGCTATGAAATGGCCTCAGGTATAAAGAGTTACTGCTGTCCATATATGTGTGTGCGGGGGGCATTGGGAGGGGAGAGGGGGTATTTCGAATTCTTGACCGGAGCAGAACTTCTACATATATAGGTGAATTTCAAAATAACTTGGCATAGTTGTTCCCCAGGGTGAGTGCTCTTAGGGTTTTCCAGATAAACACTCAAGGTCAATGTCACAGCTGAAGGTCAAATGGATTATGGGTAAAATTCCAGTGTGGGAGGGGCATCTGTGTCTGTAACTCATTTCTTGTCATTATCCGATAAGCTGTTTTCTGATAAAATCAAAGTTAGAATAGTAGCCTCATCACTTTCAATGTCGGCAATTTTGAAGAGGTTTTGCTTAAGTATTTTGTATTAAGGTAACTATTAAGCCTTATTCTGCTGAAATCAAATTTGTTTAAAAAAAGCAAGTATTTGGGACATTTCAGCCAGTCTTGTTCCCTTTTTTCCCACAATAAATCAGTAGAAAGCAGGCAGTGCAGGCTAAGATCAGACTGCATGTCTGTGCAGGCTGATCTTAATCTTTACTGTTTGTCAAGGCTTTGTGTAGAGAAAGAAAATGAAATGAAAGCAGGATAAGGTCTAGGTATGTTATATTCCCCTGCACACACACAAGAAGAAGAGGGGGTAAATTGCTTTGCACTTGTCAGTCGGTCTGTTGTTCTGTCTTTGTCCTGAGAATATCTCTAAAAGTATTCAAGCTAGAATCATGAAACTTCACAGGTGAAATTGATTTTATTGAGGAGAAGTGCAGTGCAAAAGAAATGTCATCATGTTTTTTTTCCTTTATTAGATTTATAACTTGATTTTTGTCCAGAGCATATCTCAAAAAGTATACAAGCTAGAAATATAGAACTTCACCTGAGGATAGATCTCATTAAGGAGAAGTGAAGTGCAAAAGAACTGTAACTCTTACCATCATTTTTATTAGTTTTTGCCCTTTGTAAATTGACAAAGAATATGCCATCTACCTGCTCTTATGAGGGAGGGGGGTATAAATGTTTTACAAGCATCTCTTGAGACTTTAATTTATATTTTGGTGTTTTATCTCACAGAAAAGAGAAGACCAGAAGAGGACCTCAAAGAGTTGAACTCCAAAAATAAGATAACTAGTGATATGGTGAGTGAAGGTGATAAAGTTAGCAGAGGTACAGATAAGAGGGGGTATTGTCAGTCTAAAACCTTTATTTCTCAATGAAACCCTATGTTGTGGGTACTCATTTCAATCGTCTTAACAAGACGATTGAAATGAGTACCCAAAATATAGGATTTGCACAAGTATAGTTGAAATAATCTAAGGTACCCCCTTCAACTGTAGCTCTGCTTATGAAAGCTTTAGAAAATATTGTCAATTATTGGTTTAACCAAATAGAGTTAATTCTCTGTAGTTCAAAGTGAAAGGGTTTTGGGTAATTTATAGTAAAATTAATACAATGCAAACCAACCAGGATGAAGTGATTGGTAGTTCTTGATGACTCAAAATCAGACATGGTCTTGAGGCAATTGGAAACCCTTGGCAATTTATCAAAATAGATCTGCGAATAAAACCAATCAGGAACCTTTTTGCGATTCTACGGAATAGACCTTGGGAATAAAACCGATTGGGAACCCTTTTACATTCTACCAAATAGGCCTTGGGAATATTGTGGGCGCAGCCATGAAAGCCCATTGTATTGCATGTGGGTTCATATGACGTCACAAACATCAACTATTTTGCTAAGGATGATGATGCATAAAACAAAGTCAATGAAAGAATGAAAAGAGGGCTTGTTATGATTTGATAACAAAACACGGTGTTTTACTGCATTTTGTTATCAAATTATAATATGCTAAAAATATCTCCAAGGACAATCAGAAAATTTTAACAAAATGCGATTTTCTTCAAGCGCATTAAATTCGAACGCCGACGGCGGCACTCATTCTTTCTGACTATTTGTCTCTCACCAATGGGTTGATAATCGTAGACCTATGTGAGATAGTAGCTGGAGGCTAGGATAGAATGTGATGGATGTACTGGTGAGAGATATACCAGGAATCCATTGTTAGGTGCTCCAACCCCCGCTATATAACTGAAATAATGTTGAAAGCAGCGTTAAACTCCATTCAATCAATCAATCAATCAAGCGCATTAAATAACCCAAGTACCACCAGAAGCTGAATTACCTAAAAAATGATCCAAAATTACTACAGTTAACACCCCCCCCAAATTACAAACCAAGCAAAGCATCTTATTAAAGATGCATAATAGTCAGTGTGTACCAATTCACAGGTATGAAAATTAAGGTCAATTACATGCCAATGTAATTATTTAAATTACAAATTACATTGAAATAATTCAATTACAATTACAAATATAATTACAGCAAAATCTCAATGTAATTAATTAAATTACAATTACTTTTCAAATGTAATTAATTACAATTACAAATTACATTTGAGGTATGATGAACCAGTCAATAGAAAATGGAATATACCATTTACAGCCATATGGTCACATTTAAACTGTAGATATATTGTATTAAACTGTATAGAGACAATTTGGAAATCATAAGCATTTCAACTAAGGGCTAAAATTGTTTATGTTATGGAGGGCCGTCACACTTGCTGGGATAGTAAACAATTTGATTTTGAAATGGAACTACACTGAAAGAAAGTCTTTCACTTAATAATTTAGGGATGTTTAGGACATGTTTGCAATCCAGTTTTCGAATTAAAATTAATAAAACTTGTTTGACACTCACTCCTTAAGTGACTAGGATTGATTAAACAAATATTAATTTTAGGCACCAGGCAACTACGCTGGTTTGTTAACATACATCATATCTATTATTTTGATTTAAATACTTCTGCCTTTTTTGGTTTTTTTCTGAGAAAATTTGTACTGGATAACTTATTCCCTTAATGATAGTATAACTAACTGTAAAGTGTCAATGGTCACCTAGTAAAAAACAATCAAGATTTTCACACCTCTACCTTTCCTTTTAGGAAGTGTTTGTCATCTTATTGTTTCCACATTCTGGCAGGGAATATGTGATTTTTAAGTTGGAATGCGGAGCAATTCCAACTTAGATTTAACAAAACCGCAAAATGAACCCAAGATAAATTCATTTCGGGTTTTTTGAGAACACATATCACGTGAACAGGATGTGAATACACTTCGGCCTATTTTGTATATCTCAACTTGATATAGACATACAGTTCATTTCATCAAAAGGCAATCATCCTGTACAATTACATAACTATCACTTCATGTATATTATAAACACGCTAATTCATGATTTAACGATATTTATTGAAATTTGCGTACGATTTTACTAGTATCAGATGTTTACATTACTATATTTGGAAATCATGTGATAAGTCAACGCAAATAAGGTCAGCTATTGAAAGTAGCACTAGCAAATCACGTGATCTACTTATTTGGCAATGTCGCGACCTATTTTCGTAGAATTGTGTTATAGCTTCTTTTGAAGGTATAGTTTCTCTTTCTGAACGACCTTATCACACATTTAACTTATGACAAATTGTTATATTGTACATTTCTGTCTACAGTTACGAAATAAAGATCTTTAGTTTTTCTTAAAGTGAAGATACACTTTTAAAGTTAATAAATATATTTGCAACATATTGTCGTTTGTTTTCCGTCATATTGCAGTTACCTACATGAATGTTTCATTGTCAAAGCCCAAAATTTATCTAATAAAATCCTGGCCACCACATCTTTAATGGAATTATGAATATCTTTGCCCAATTGCATTCCATCACCAAAATAACTTGCCATTTGAAACAGACCTACTATTTCAACTTGTTTTCTTCACATATTTGCACATCAACACGTTTAAGAGCACCGTCATACAGTTAGTTACATTGTGAAATTGACATTCATCTCAATCAAAAACATTCTAATTCGCTCACTCAGCGCTCCATTCATTCATTTCAAACACTCACTGAAACCAATTAAATCTCTCAAAATTACTCAATAAATAAGATCAACTTGTATATTCAAAATGAATAAAGCATTTTAGAACCGAATCGCGATTTCACTGACATAATTGAAATTTAAACCGTCTGATGGGTTTTTGGCGAAATATAAAGCTATTGGTGGAACTCTCATGTATTTTTTTTTTATTAAATTGAGGTTTTACATATCGCTAATTTTGTTCATCTTGAACAAAATAAGCGACATTGGATTCTCTTTCTTAAATTTCATTCAAAACTCGCCCCGCTCACTCATTCAACATCATTCCTAAATCATTCCAAAATCGTTCACCTTATCAATTTTACGATGTTATTAACTATACCCCTAACTCAGAAGTAGAGGAGCACATATTGATTTCTTCATATCTGTCTGTCAGTCCATTGACCTTCTGCTTTCCGCTAGCTAAAGCCGCCACCATAGCGCAGTTGGTTAGGCATAAGACTTCCTATCTGGAAGTCGTGGGTTCTATCCCCGTTGGCGGCAAATATCCTTTTCGACGTTTGTCTCTCACCAATGGGTAGATAATCGTAAACTTATGTGAGATAGCAGCCGGAGGCTAGGAAAGGATGTAATGGTAGTACAGGTGAACGAAATACCAGGAATCCATTGTTAGGTGCTCCGGCCGCCGCGATATAACTGAAATAATGTTGAAAGGGGCGTTTAACTCCATTCAATCAATCAATTTCCGCTAGCTAAACGAAGAAGCAATTGACCAGCAATAACGAAACTTTACACAAATATTACCCATGACCCAAAGAAATACCCTATTGTTTCGGGGTCATACATGTCACGGTCATAAGTTACCTTGAACTGTTTACAGTTTCCACTCAAACTGAACAACCAATTGACCCAAATCATAAAACTTGGCACAAATGCTGTCAACGACCCAAGAAAGTGCCAAGTTTTGGAGTCCCTAAGGTCGAAGTTACAATTGAACTTCGTCCAAGAATTTTCTTGCGATTCCAACTGATGAAGTAAACGACTTCCCTGCGAAAAAAGCTTTTCATCAAGGACAAAGCGCTTGTTGAGGTCCACTTTGCGACAATTCAAATTAAAAATGTAATTGATAACTCAAATGGAGCAGAAGTCATTTGAAAAATAACATAGAAACTGTTTTGAGTTTGTAAGTGTCCGCCTCTGCGTCGATTAGTCGGCTGTATGGTCCATATCATTTTTTCCTTTTTAGCTCACCTGATCACTACGTGCTCAAGGGGAGCTTTTAGGATCACCCTGACTCCGACGTCCGTCGTGTGTCGTCAACCTTCTTAAAACTTCTTCTTCTACTAAACCGCCGGGCCGATTTCAATAAAATTCTTACAGAATGTTACCTGGATGACCCTCTTCAAAGATTCTTCGCGAAATTCTGATAATCCACATATATGGACGTGGTGCGGCGGGGCTTATTTTGAGCCAGAAATCTTTGAACGACATCTCCTGGGCCGATTTCAATGAAACTTTACCAGAATGTTCCCTGGATGACCCTCTTCAAAAATTCTTCGCTAAATTCTGATAAACCACAAATAATGGCGTGGTAGGGCGGGGTTTATTTTGAGCCAGAAATCTCGTCCTGAACCACTGGGCCGATTTCAATGAAACTTTACCAGAATATTCCTGGGGTGACCATTTTTAATAATTGGTCGTGAAATTGAGAATGGCCAATAAATATGGGCGTGGTAAAGCGGGGCTTATTTTGATCCAGAAATCGTTGAACAACATCTCCTCCTGAACCACTGTGCCCATTTCAATGGAATTTTTCCAGAATGTTCCTAGGGTTACCCTTTTAAAAAAATTGTTTGCAAAATTTTGATTGGCCCTTAAATATTGACGTAGCAGGGCGGGCCTAATTCTATGCCAGAATTCTTTCAATGAAATCTCCTCCTGAACCACTGGGCCAATGTCTGTGAAACTTTACTAGAATGTTCCTTGGGTATCGCTTTTGGCGAATTGTTCACGAAATTTTGGTTGGTCCATAAATATTGGTTTGGCAGGGCGGGACTTATTTAAGCACAGGAACTTTGAACGACATCTCCTCCTGAAGCACTTGGCCGATTTCAATGAAACTTTACCAGAACGTCTCTTTGGAGACCATCTTTAAAATTTGTTTGCAAAGTTTTGATTAGCCCATAAATATGGGCGTGGCAGGGCAGGGCTGATTTTGAGTCTCCTCTGTAATAGTGGGTGGGCAGGGTCTATTATCACTGTTTATTCTTCGAATTAAATTTCCTTTCAACAATTAGGCAAATTTGAAAGAAACTTTGCCAGAAAGTTTCTTGGATGAGATCCACTGGTCAAAACGTATTCAGGACAGCGGTTTAGGACCATTTTGGCCCTCTTGTTATCATTTTTCTTCCATCAGTTGCATGCCTGTATAGCGAATCAGGGGTTTAAGCGTCTCTCGTTGTTTTAAATACATTGATTTATTATATACGCCCGTCAAAAGACGAGGCGTATTATGTGATCACCTGTGTTGGACGGGAGGCGTGAGCTTCGTTAGTTGCTTGAGGTCACCGTCTCTTGAACGCATTCCAACTTATCAGTACTTTCAGTACTTTGATTACAATAAATACCTCTTTGTTTACTTTTGATTGCAAGTATAATCCAGGGAATCCATAGTTCATTTTGCATCTGCTTCTTTAGCTTATGACAAAATTTCCTCAACTTTATCTAATTTAAATAACTTATATGTGGATCAAGGATTATTTCCTTCTTTTCAGCTCACCTGAGCATGAAGTGCTCAAGGTGAGCTATTGTGATCCCGCTGTGTCCGGCGTCCGTTGTCCGGTCGTCCGGTCGTCCGTCAACATCTTGTGTGCACTCTAGAGGCCACAGTTTTGGCCCAAATGTCTTGAAACTTGGTCACAATGTTTGTCTCCATCAACTCTCGGTCAAGTTCGAAATTGGGTCAAGTTGGGTCAAAAATGGGGTCAAGGGGTCAAATCTTAGAAAAACCTTGTGTGCACTCTAGAGGCCACATTTTTGGTCCAAATGCTTTGAAACTTGGTCAGAATGTTTTTCTCCATCAAATCTTGATCAAGTTCAGAATTGGGTCAAGTGGGGTCAATGATTGGGGTCAAGAGGTCAAATCTTAGAAAAACCATGTGTGCACTCTAGAAACCACATTTATGGTCCAATTGTCTTGAAACTTTGTCAGGATGTTTTTCTCCATCAAATCTTGATCAAGTTTGAAATTGTGTCAAGTGGGGTCAAAATTGGGGTCAAGGGGTCAAATCTTAGAAAAACCTTGTGTGCACTCTAGAGGCCACATTTTAGGTCCAAATGCTTTGAAACTTGGTCAGAATGTTTTTCTCCATCAAATCTCGATCAAGTTCGGAATTGGGTCAAGTGGGGTCAAAATTGGAGTCAGGGGGTCAAATCTTAGAAAAACTTTGTGTGCACTCTAGAAACCACATTTATGGTCCAATTGTCTTTAAAGTTTGTCAGAATGTTTGTCTTCATTTAATCTCGATCAAGTTCGAAAATGGGTCAAGTGGGGTCAAAATTGGGGTCAAGGGGTCAAATCTTAGTAAAACCTTGTGTGCCCTCTAGAAGCCACATTTTTGGCCCAAATAGCTTGAAACTTGGTCACAATGTTTTTCTCCATCAAAGCTCAGTCAAGTTCGAAATTAGGTCAAGTGGGGTCAAAAATGGGGTCAAGGGGTCAAATCTTAGAAAAACCTTGTGTACACTCTAGAGGCCACATTTTTGGCCCGAATGTCATAAAACTTGGTCAGAATATTTGCCTTCAAATTGTGACACCTAGGATAATTGTATTTTTGTGAAAGCAACTTTTCCTACATTATGGATAGATTTTGATGAAAGGTTCAAAGAATATGCCTAGATGCCTAACCTTGCACACATTGTAGCAGTTTGGTGATAATCTTTTATGCCTTACTTCACCACAAAGGATGTGGCTTAGCCATACCATACTGTGGCAAGTTTACTTTTCAATAATTTTGGTTTGTTTGAAAAGTTGGTCTGCAATAACTGTTAACACATGTAGATACCTGTATCCTCAAAACAAAATGAAATACCTTTTCGGGGAAAGTAAACAGATTAGGAAACCAAATCTCTTAAACCTCAGCTTATCCAAGTTACTAAGGTTTTAATACCCACTGATGACTAAATTTTTCTAGTTTACATTGTTGACGTAAAAAAGGTGAGTAACAAAGGTGAGTAAATATGAGAAAAGCAGCCCTGTGTTCAGGATGTAAAAACGTATCGCGATCACTTTGAGATGATACCCCGCTTTGCACATGCTATCATTTCGAAAACGCTTTGCTAACATTTTTGTCCTGAAAGCAGGGCTGAACCTAAAATGCAAAGTCAAAAATAATGGATTATACTTTAGTAATTTGGGTGACATATTTTGTCATTCTGGCACTCATGCCGAATTTTGGGTCACATTATATATCTTACAGCTTTACCCAAAAGAAAAGTTAAAAAGGCAGGAAAGTTCGGACTACAGTGACACAGATGATGAAAATAGTGATGAAAATGATGATGATGATGATGACGATACATTAGGATCATTTAGACATGTGAACCCACGCCCACGGGCTCCAGCCTTTGTACCCCCACCTGCAACTGCCCCGGCCCCAGCAGTATTTGGGTTTGGTACACCATTCTTTGGGATGACAAGGTATGATTTATGATATCATTTCTTTTTTTATTGATGTTTCCATGAAAAAAGTCTGATTGAGCAGCAGTTATATGCAAAAGATAAAAACCGAGGGCGGAGTCTGAGGATTTTGCTTGGCATATAACACCTCCATGAACACATCAATGCTTAATTGAAATTATTTCCAATATAACATGAGCATAATTCTGAAAAAAAATATTAGCCCTTTTCTGGGTGTAAAATAGAATAATGACTTTTTTCCCGATGAAAAATTAATAAATAAGTAATGATATTGACATTTGGAGAATTTCGCAGAAAACAAAACATGTCATTTAGCATGTTGGTTATATGACATCAAAAGTATCAACATTCCGGCTAAAGATGAAATTGAGTATAATAAATAGGCTGAGTAAAACACAGAACATATGAATGTTTTACAATAAAATTCTATGAAATTCTTCTTATTTCATATATGCATTTATCGCCATTGTGTAATAATACCAATTAACCTGTTCTTGCATTTTCTTGCTTTTTGACTCCACTAAAGAACAGAGGATTTGGAAAATGTTGTGGGCAATGAAGAAATTGCTTATTAAGGTAGTGGACCTGTAGTAGTTCCACAACGTTTCTGAAGTAATAGACTTTAACAGTGTTAACCAAGGTTTCATAATGATTTCATTAGGAAACCTTGGTAAACTCTGTGAAAGATCATGAGTTCTGAAATGTTGCAGAACTATATTTAGGGTCCACTACCTTAATTGGTCAGTAAGTTATCAAGATGACATATCATTGAGCCTGTGCATGACATTTTCAACAATTTTGAACAGCCTGGACTATCACACAATGCATTAAATTTAATCTTGGGTTGTGAGCAGCAACTTTAGGTTTATGCCATCTATTGAGTGGGTAGTGAAGACACTGATAAGACTGTGCAACTGCTCAGGCTGGTCTTAGTCGTAAAGATATGTTCATGTGAAATTGTTGGAAATGTCACGATAGGCTCAATTAACCCTTGTCATGCTGAACCTGGAACATTCATGCTTTGGCAGGAGCTATAGACAAACATCAGTCTGCACATATGTGCAGTCTGATGTTAGTCTACACCACCTGTTTCTCACTTTCAAACCAGAATTGTCTATAGATTTATTTTTTTTTAATAGAAATTAACCTACAGTTTGTACTATCAGTGCTTTTTGCCCTTTGATTTTGATTAAAATTTGAAGCCAAAATTTATTCAGCATGACAAGGGTTAACAATCATTCACTCTTATCATGCTGAATAGAAATAAGAAAATTTGCATTAAAGATCAAAGTGCTATAGGCACTGGATGCACTTACTGAGTGTCCGTATTTATTTCAAAAATATATATTTAACACTTTTCTGGTTTAAAAAATGGAAAATAATGTATAGACTAAGATCAGACTGCACATGTGTGAAGGTTGATCTTTGCCTACACACGCTGCCAAAGCAGGGATATTCAGAGTGAAATTTCATCTGAATAAGTTACTGACTAATATAACTATGATTTCTCAAAAAACATATACTTTATTTCTATGGGTTTCTTTCTATTAGGGGGCCTGTAAGAATTAGAGATCAAAACCAAAAGGATTATTTATGCCTCTCCAAAGAGGGGGTTCATTGTTTTGCAAATGCAGGACGGTCCATCGATTGGTCTGTCGATCCATTGATCACCTTTGTCTGAAGCATTTCTCAAAAAGTATGCAAGCTAGAATCATGAAACTTTGTAGGTGGATAGATCTGATTGAGGAAAAGTGCAGTACAAAAGAAACCTAACTTTTTTTTAGTTATTGCCCCTTGTTAATTGACAAAGAATATGCAATCGAATGGCTTTTATGGGGAGAATAAAAGCTTTACAAACATGTCTTGTTTATATTTCAGAGCTTACAAAGTAGTATGTCGCCAATGTCCAGATTACGACGACAACAAAACAGGTGTGATTGACACTAATAAGGGGGTAGTTGGAGGAATTGTGAATGGTAATTTGTGTTTTATCCTAGTTGCCCTGCAGGGCTTCAGATCAGAGAGTGTTATACTAATCTTAATTTGTTAATCATCATCCAAACCCTATGATGTAGGTACTCATTGGAATCGTCTTGATGAGACAATTCCAATGAGTAACAACAAAATGGGATTTAGTTGACAAATCATTGAAAAAAACACACTGAAATCTCAATCACTCTGTCTGTCTTAAGCTTTTTGCTGAAATATACAAGTTCTACTGTATATGATAAAATTCAAAGTACTGAAAGCACTAGGTATCAAAGGTTGCTCCATATTTCTTTCAATAAATTTTCTCCAATTTTGGTCACAGAATACCTAGAGTATGACACCAATATCAGAGAGGGATTATTTTAAACCAAATTTGTTAATATTCATCCAAACCCTATACTGTTGGTATAGTGGAAACACATTGACCTAAACCTGGCCTTTGTGATTTAAATAAATTGAATATTGGTCGTTTCCCTTCGGCAAAACACGACTTACCTGCGGAATTAAATCGTAAAGTTGGAGTGCACGTGTTTTTTTCTATTAACCCGTTATAGCCCATGCATTTCACTGTAATGGCAATATTTGGTCAACCTCATGAACTAGTGAATCTTTAGACGCAGGTGGAAATAATACAAATTTTCAAATTTCTCTAAATACAATTTATGTTTTGTGACTGAAAGAAAATGAAATTCGCCCCTAACAGTCGCACACAAGTAGGACTAATTGTTTTTGAAATTGATCGTCTGCTCCTTGACTAGATGCCCTGTATACCGGTATACTACTAAGTCCACCATACCTGTAATTTGTACAGTATAAGGGAATTTCCATGCTTGATCGCCACGTGCCGAAGTATCTTCCGAATTGTATTCATGAGCCTAATTATTTATTCTGCATAAAGGGCAGGTTCAAGTTAATATGGGCTCGCTAAACTCATTTGAATTGTCTTGATAAGATGATTCCATTTAGTGCCCATAATATTTGATATGGTAGAAGAACACTGCCATTTTATATTTTGAAATTGAAATCTCTGCCTCTGTGTGGAGCTTTCTGATAAATAACAGAGGACTTTTTTGTTAAATTTAAAGTACTAGAATCACTAAGTGCAAAATGTTTGATTGTTATTTCTAGTAATCACTTTAACGACAAGAGTTGGACTAGCTTGCTATGTTTCTATTGACACTCGTTCTACTTTACAAAAACAGAAGTTTTGCAAACAAAGATATGTTTATGAATTATGTTTAGGGCATGCAAGTTGAAGATATTTTTTAATAAAGGGACATAATTCTGTAAGTTTTAGAATACACAACACTGAGAGTTTTTAGCTCCACTGGCTGAAAGCCACTGGGGCTATTGTCATGGAGTTGTGTCCGTCGTGCGTACATGTGTCTGGTCGTAAACTTTTTTTTAAAAAATCTTCTCCTCAGAAACTACTGGATGAATTTCAACCAAACTTCACAGGAATGATCCTTGGGTGACCCTCTTTCAAAGATGTTCAAGAAATTTTGATCCAATAAAAAACATGGATTAAATGGGCGTGGCAAATTTCCAAATATGGTAAAAAGTGAGTTTTTCTCAGACTGTGATTGATGGATACCAATCAAATTTTACAGGAATGATACTTGGGTGACCCTTTATCAGTCTACCAAAAATTATTGTGATCAGATGAAAAATATGTATTTTATGGGCGGAGGTCATTTTTTATATGTTATATAGTAGAAACTTTGAAAATTATTTTCTCAGAATGTATCCGATGGATATCAATCAAACTTCATAAAAATGATCCTTGGATGACCCATTATCATGCAGCCAAAAAATATTGTCAATAGATGAAAAATATGTCTTTGATGGGCGGAGATCATTTCTTTATATGTTATATAGTTGAGACTTTGAAAATCATTTCAACATCAGTAGATCTCAAAATATCTCAAAATCTAGTCAAAACTTAGATTTGCTATTACAAGGATTTCATACCTGTGGAGCGACTCAAGCCATTCATGGCTTACTAGTTTAATCTGTTTTGAAACAAAAAATTACTTTTATTATACATGTATTTTAGAAGCGAAGATTTCTAGGGTTTAGAATTTTAAGGACAAAATATACATTACTTATTAATTCTTATTTTGTATATTTGTATATTTGCTTATTATAGCATTAACAAAGATCAAAGATGCAGTGACAGGGGCTGCAAAAACTGAGGGGGCTGGAGGCCCAGAAAAAGGACCAGATCAGGGCCAGGTACAGGGTCCAGAACAAGGGACTTCAGCACAGGGTACAGAGCAGGGGACATCAGGGGACGACAAGAATAAGAATGGAGAAGAAACCCCTTCAACATCAGGTGGTACAGGTATGGAAGATCTTAATAACTTGAAAAAAACTTGAATTTAATGTTTGTGACACATCATGCAAAAAGGGACCATCTGACAACTCCCTTTAATTAATATTGGGTAAAAATGTTTGTTCTAGTATAGGGTTATTTCACATTTTTGAGGGCGTTAAGATTTGGAGAGACCCTCAACTAGGGCATTAAATCATTTTTAGGGTCTCTGCTGATGATAAGGCCCTAAAAAACATGAATTAACGCTATTATTGCATAAAAAGCACTACTTTTTATTTATACAAACAGAAATTGATAAATAATTCATGGGAATGTATAAAACTAGCCCCAAAAGTAATAATATGCCGGAAAAATTTAGTTATGCATTGCACCATAATTTTTGCTTATTCCGATGTTGCTTGGTTTATTTATGACTTCACAAAAATTGATGCGGGAAGAGGATCGACGTCATTATTTATGCTCTATATAAATGTTAGACATAGAAATTGACAAAGTGTACGAGTCCAGACAGAGGATATTTAAGTAAGAAAAGCCGGGCTTTAACGGCCCCTGAATCTACTTATTAATCCACGTTTTCTCCTATTAATGCCCAAGTTTTGTCTGTTAACGTATTTCTATAACGACCCAAAAACATACATTTTATGCTATAATACAGGTTAAGTCAGAAAAAAACCAAAGAAAAGGAGATTCATAATTTTATATTCAGAAAATCAGTAAAGTGCAAGAAGTTGACCCTAGTCAGTCTGCATTGTTCACTGTCTGACTAGGGTCAACACTATTAGCACTAGCTAGGTGGACCCTTTTTGTGTGACAAGTAGCATTTGTACTATAAACCCCTTGAATTATAAGTGCCTTATAAAAATACATTAAAAAGTCCTTTAAACTAGAAAGCCATGAATGGCTTGAGTCGCTCCACAGGCTTGAAATTCTTGTAAAGTAGTAATAGTTTTGTCTAGATTTTTAAATATTTTGGATTCTACTGATGTTGAAAATGATTTTCAGAGTTTCCCCTATAGAACACATAGAGAAATGACCTCCGCCCATAAAATGCATATTTTTCATCCAATCACAATAATTTTTGGTAGACTGATAGAGGGTCACTCAAGGATTATTCCAGTGAAATTTGGTTGATATCCATTATTTAGATTCTGAGAAAATGATTTCCAAAGTTTCCACTATATAGCATATAGAGAAATGACCTCCGCTCATAAAATACAAATTTTTCATCCAATCACAATAATTTTAGGTAGACTGATAGAGGGTCACTCAAGAAAGATTCCAGTGACATTTGGTTGATATCCATCATTTAGTTTTGGAGAAAATGATTTTCAAAGTTTCCACTATATAACATATAGAGAAATGACCTCCGCCCATAAAATACATATTTTTTATCCGATCACTATAATTTTTGGTAGACTGATAAAGGGTCACTCAAGGATCATTCCAGTGAAATTTGGTTGATATCCATCATTTAGATTCTGAGAAAATGATTTCCAAAGTTTCCACTATATAGCATATAGAGAAATGACCTCTGCTCATAAAATACAAATTTTCCATCCAATCACAATAATTTTAGGTAGACTGATAGAGGGTCACTCAAGAAAGATTCCAGTGACATTTGGTTGATATCCATCATTTAGTTTTGGAGAAAATGATTTTCAAAGTTTCCACTATATAACATTTAGAGAAATGACCTCCGCCCATAAAATACATATTTTTTATCCGATCACTATAATTTTTGGTAGACTGATAAAGGGTCACTCAAGAACCATTCCAGTGAAATTTGGTTGATATCCATCATTTAGATTCTGAGAAAATGATTTCCAAAGTTTCCACTATATAGCATATAGAGAAATGACCTCTGCTCATAAAATACAAATTTACCATCCAATCACAATAATTTTAGGTAGACTGATAGAGGGTCACTCAAGAAAGATTCCAGTGACATTTGGTTGATATCCATAATTTAGTTTTGGAGAAAATGATTTTCAAAGTTTCCACTATATAACATTTAGAGAAATGACCTCCGCCCATAAAATACATATTTTTAATCCGATCACTATAATTTTTGGTAGACTGATAAAGGGTCACTCAAGGATCATTCCAGTGAAGTTTGGTTGATATCCATCACTTACATTCTGAGAAAATTATTTTGAAAGTTTCCACTATATAACATATAGAGAAATGACCTCCGCCCATAAAATGCATATTTTTCATACGATTTAAATAATCTTTTGTAGACTGATAAAGGGTCACACAAGGATCATTCATGTAAAATTTCATTGGTATCCATCAATTAGAATCTGAGAAAACTCACTTTTTACCATATTTGGAAATATGCCATGCCCATTAAATCCATGTTTTTCATTGGATCAAAATTTCTTGAACAACTTTGAAAGAGGGTCACCCAAGGATCATTCCTGTGAAGTTTGGTTGAAATTCATCCAGTAGTTTCTGAGGAGAAGATTTTTAAAGTAAAGTTTACGAACGGACGCACTGACGCACGGACGGACGCAAGACGGACACAACGCCATGACAATAGCCCCAGTGGCTTTCAGCCAGTGGAGCTAAAAAACTTTAAATTTTTTAAAAAATTTGAAGGATATATTTTAGGTCTGCCATTAGTAAAACCTATTTCATGGAATACATGAAAACTTAAAATTTCCTGCAGATATAAATTTTAACCAAAAGGTATTTTACTATTAAGTCATTTTGATATTATAAAGGAATTGTATTGGGTTGGTGCCTACAATTTGAGAATTGCACATGGGCCATTGGATTCTAAGTAATTGTCCATAAGATATTCTAGATCGTATAAAAGCACTAACTTTTTTTCTCTATTTTGTATTAACTAATAACATCTTATAAAATATGTTATCATTCTGCAGCAGATGGCCCCAAGAAGCCAAAAGAAGACTCTAAGTCCATGCCAGACCCAGTACATTATGTGTGCAGACCAAATGAGAACCATGTATTATGTCAGTGTTGTTTACAGCCTATGCCAGATAAAAGAAACAATCCAAACTTTCCACCTCAACAGTGTAAGTAGTGGAGTACAGAAACTGTACTATTGTAAACCCAAATGATACGTGATACATATATAATACATACTTAGTGTTATGTATGAAAAAAAGATCTAACAAGGTTTGGAGATTGATAATTGTCAAGGCTCTGCTGCGACAATTATCAATTCCCACAACCGAGTTGGATATTTTTTCATACAATACACTAAGTACTTATATTTATCTTATAACCTCTATTTGTCTTTTTTTCATCGGAGTTTCTAGAAATAACTGCATTATATCATTATTCTAAAAATTACCATGTGATATCATAAAAAAATATCATATGGGATGTTATCACACGGATATTTGTATAGTTATAAGATATTATTCTGTACCCTATTGTCAAACCTGATACCATGATACATGTATTCAGCAGAAACATGTATTATGTCAATGTTGTTTACAATTCATGCCTGATAAAAGAAACAATCCAAACTTTCCACCTCAACAGTGTAAGTAGGAGAGTACAGACATTAAAATTGTTCTGATGTATATGGCTATGGCATACTCAATATCACTGTACTTGTACAATTAAAAACATTGTAAAATTGATAAGATGAATGATTTTGGAATGATTTAGGAATGAAAATGAATGAGTATGTGGAGTGAGTTTTGAGTGAATTTAATGGGAGGTAATCCTTTATCATTAATTTTGTTCAGGATGAACAAAATTTGCAATATTGATTACCTTCCTTTAATATAAAATACATTCAAGTGTTATACATGGCTTCCTATTTCTTCAAGAACCTATGAAATTGTGATTTTTCTCAATCAAAATTAATTTTGAATGATGTTGGTCAATCTATATTTTTCAATGGGTTTGAGCGCTTTGAATGGTTTGATTTAGTGTTTGAAATGAATGAATGGAGTGCTGATTGAGCGATTTTGAATTGTTTTGATTTAAGTGAATGTCAATTTCACTATGTAACTATCTGTATTTGGCAGGAGCATATTTTATGTCAATGTTGATGCGAGATGAGAGAAAAAATTCACAACTGCCCATGACAGTAGTGGAAGTAGATTAATCCATTATAAAATCATGGGGATAAGTTGTAAAAATCTAACTTTATTTTAATTGTGAATGAATACTAAGGCACTTTAAAAACTTTGTGTAAATCCCCAAAGTACAGCAATAGTTAAACAGGGCTCGTATTCATTTTTGATATTGGGGAGTCATTGACTCCTCACCTAAGAAATTCTTGGAGTCAAATCTAAATTTTAAGGGGTCAAAACAACAGGAAAAGTAAATCATAGGTAGAATTTTGCATATTTAAGAGTTCCATTAACTGTTTCTCCGAATGTTATGAAACAAGTAATTAATTTGTAGAACTTAAGATAGTAATTTGTGAAAATCTTAGGTATAAAACCATGTTTTGACCCTTAGTAATTCCTCTCAAGGGGGTCAAAATCCCTTGGGAGAAATTTCTATGGGTCAAATTAAGGTATTTTCAGATTTTTGGGAGTCAAAACCCTGGTTTACGGGTCAAACACAAGTCCTGTCAAAGGTCAGTAAGTGGTACGTCACACTTTCAATTTAAAGGCACTTAGTCCAATCCCAGCAAATGTCTTTTCTTCAACTTAACAAAGGATAATTTGGGGCATATTGTTTTACATTTGTCCGTCTGTCCATCTGTAATTGGGTCCATCGGTCTGTAAATGTAAATATTGCCAACAACTTAAAGTCTTTGAAGATACATTCTCATTTCGATTGGTCAGGGCAAAACAGTTGTAACTGCCTATATGTTTATAGGCAGTTACAGCTATTTTGCTCTGAGCCATCGATATTATACCTGACGATAGATCTCATTGATACTCAGATGTTGACACCAATGTCAAGGTCATCTATAAGGGTCACTCAAACTTTTGAAAAAAAAAAGCTCTTTCAATGGCGTAAGAGTTTCACAAAGAACACACATCTTGTTCTTTCCCTGTTGAGTACAAGACTTTGTGCATGAGTAATGCACCTTTAATGGTGCTTATGTCACAGGTAGCTAACACAGGTTAGGATAGTGTTATAATACCAAAAATTAATCAGAAAAAAATATTCTATTATTTTTTTTTATCAAAATATATAATATATAGAGGATAATCGTTTGTTTCAGTGTAAGATCGATTTATATTTCATTGAGTGAACAAAAACAGCTATATTTTCATGAGTGGCAAAGCCACGAGTGAAAATATAGCTTTTGTTGTTCATGAAATGAAATATAAATCAATCTTACACTGAAACAAACGATTATTCTATTTCTTTAATGCAAAAATGAGACACAATGTGAAATTTCTATGACATATTTTCATGAAGCGCGTCATTTTGCGCGCGATTGCTATGCAACGTTCATTGTGACGTCACATATTTCGCCCCGCATAGATGACGTCAGATAGGATGAAATGCACCAAAGCAGGGTATAAGTGTTTGATAATTTCACTGCTTTTGCGGTGAGATTATCAAGTGATAATCTACCGTTATTCCTCGATAAACCACTGAAAAGCATTAAAGAAAGACTATATAGTCTATATTATATATTTGATAAAAAAAATATAATATAATATTTTCATGCCCCCGTATCGAGAGCTCGGGGGCATATTGTTTTACTCATGTCCCTCTGTCTGCCCATCTGTCTGTCTGTCCGTCCATCTGTCTGTCTGTCCGTCCGTCTGTCCGAAAACTTAACCTTGCCAATATCTTCAAGCCTTTTCAAGATACAAAGCTAATATTTGGCATGATGATAGATCTCAATGATCCGCATCCGCTGGTACCAAGGTCAAGGTCATGTGACAAGGTCAAGGTCATCTGTCAAGGTCAAACTTTGAAAAAAAATGCCGTTACAGGGGCATTCGTGTTTCACAAACACATCTTGTTTTGATATTAATTTTTGGTAATATAACACTATCCTCACCTGTGTTGGCTACCTGTGGCTTATGTCTGATTGACATTGACAACTTCTTAATTACTGTGTTTCCAGGTTCAATATGTTATAGAGCTTACTGCCACGCTTACTGGGGGTGTAGAAAGGCTGATTGTCTAGGGTGTATGGGTAGTTTTAAAGGTATGTAAACCCTTATCATACTGAGCTTGAATTTTCAATATTAGGGACATTGTTAAAAGACTAGTTCAAGTTTTTATAACCCCCCCCCCCCCACACACACACACACTCACCTATAAAGTAGAGTGGGGTATATTGGTTTCACCATGTCTGTCTTTCTGTCCATATGTCCATCCCTCTGGCCATTCATCCATTCATCTGTCCATCAATCAGTAGACTTTTTTGTTTCCAGACTCTAACTCAGGAACCAAGTGACCTAGAATTATGAAACTTAATTCAAATATTGCCTCAGACATTAATATTTGTTACAAACATATCCTACACAAATAACACTCACATTCTGACAAAGCTCTTGTGGGTGGTATAAGTCCGCTTTGAGACACTTCTAGTTCCTACAATCGTTCAATGGAAAGCACGCAGTGTAGGTCAAGATCAGGAAGCCTATCTGTACAAGCTGATGTTAGTCTACACTGTCTGCTTAAGATATATGTTTAACAAGAATGTGCTGTGAGAAGTTTTTAATAATTACAAAATTTGTGAACATTTGAGCCAGGCTGGCTCCAATTTTTCCAGTAATAACTTATCACATATCTTCAGTCTGATCCAAACCTACTTATGATAAGTAGGTTTGGATCAGACCGAACATCTGTGCTTAATATTAGTCTATAGTGTTGGATAAAGCTTTGTGTAAAGCAGGAATGTTCCTTGAACAGTATGACAAGCGTTAAGGCTTCAGATAATGGGAGAGGTTATGGTTTTAAACTTTAAAATTTTACTAATTTTACAAAAAATTACATTATTTAGTATATCAGATCAAGTTCAAATTTGGGTTTGGTTTCCTAGGGTCTGAAAACAGGGATCAAATCTGAATAATTTTAGCCTGTGCATGGCATTTCCAACACTTTGGCATCTATGTGAGGTGCAAACATTTAACAGCATAGAAAGTTACCTAGAGTAATTAGCAGACTGCCTGGTTGTCTACAGATAGTTGGAGACCTCATTTATCTACAAATTGCATAGTCAAGACTCTGGTCAGAATATGCGGATGCAAAGACTGGCCAGAGTCTTTGCCTAGTGCACTTTTGAAATTGTCGGCAATGTCACACACAGACTTATATTTAATTTGCATTAAACTTTGTCATGCTGAACCCTGAATATTCCTAATTTGGCAGGCGGTATAGATTAAGATCTGTCTGCACATATGTGCAGTCTGATCGTTTACTTTACCACTTGATTTATCATTTCAACCAGAAAAGTTTAAGAATTGTTTTTTCAAGAAAGAACACTACTCATAATTGGTGCATCTAGTGCTTTCAGCACTTTGATATTGATGCAATTTTATCAAGGTTTTTATTCAGCATGACAATGGGTACGGATTCCTGAGCATTACATTTTCAACAGTGACCTAGATTTTGAACCCAGGTGATTCAAATTCAAACTTGGTTAAGATATTATAGAGACAAACATTCTGTTTTTAGCTCTACTGACCTTGTGGGCTTCTTGTTATAATTTCAGAGATGAATTTTGGCAGAAAAGCATATAATGGTATCATATTAGACAACCAATATGAATCAGAAATATTTCGGGTTAGTAATTTTCCATTTTATCTCTTCTTCTGTAATATTTTTCCATTCTTTGAGTTTAAATACTAAGTGTGAGTTCTACGAGCTATGTATCAAGGATACTACTGTAGTTGATAAAAAATCTTATCCTTTACCATAACTTAAGTTCTCTTACATAATTCAATAACAAAAATAATCAAACGTAAAATAAATTTCAAGCTAAAGCCTAGCCTTTTGTCATTTTGATTAAATGTGATTCGTCAAGCAAGAAAGAAGTATTTGGGAATTGTTTAAATTGAATATTTGAAAAAGAGATCAGATCAGATCTGCACAGCTCCTTCACATCCTGCACATATTGCAAATATCCTTTTACAGGAAGGTAGCATGATTATTTTAGATTCAGGAAATCAGTTATATGCTAAAAGTTTCAAAACCATTCAACCTGCGTAGTCTGACTAGGTTTGACACTTCACACTCCACACAGATGGTCCCTTTTTGCCCATAAGGGGCCCGTTTTTAGCTCACCTGAGCATGAAGTGCTCAAGGTGAGCTATTGTGATCGTAGAATGGCCGTCGTCCGTTGTCAGTTGTGCGTCGTGTGTCTTCCACAATTTCTTTAAACATCTTCTCCTCCTAAACCAGTGGGCCAATCTTGATGAAACTTGGCAGGGATGTTTCTTGGGTCTCTTGGGTCAAGCTCTACCAAAGTTTTTCAAATGATTGAAATCCACCCTTAACTTTCCCTTTACCCTTAACAAAAAGGGTGAAAATATGAAAATCTTCTCTGAAACCAGAAGGCAGACAGCTTTCATATTTGGTATTTAGCATCATCTAGTGGACCTCTACCAAGTTTGTTCATATCAAGACCCTTGGGTCATATTTGGGCTTTGCCCTGGCCCAACCCATTTACATAGAATCACAGAGCGAAAATCTTTAAAAATCTTCTTCTCTGAAACCAGATGGCAGACAGCTTTCATATTTGGTATGTAGCATCACCTAGTGGGCCTCTACCAAGTTTGTTCAGATCAAGACCCTTGGGTCATATTTGGGCTTTGCACAGGTGCATCCCTTTATCTCTAATGAGCACAAAGGATAAAAAAATGAAAATCTTCAAAAATCTTCTACTCTGAAACCAGAAGGCAGACAGCTTTCATATTTGGTATGTAGCATTATCTAGTGGACCTCTACCAAGTTTGTTCATATCAAGACCCTAGGATCATATTTGGAGCGCAACCCTTTTTAAATAGAATCAAAAAATGAAAATCTTCAAAAATCTTTTTAATCGAAACCAGAGGGCACACTGCTTTCATTTTTGGTATGTCGCATCATCTAGTGGGCCCCTACCAAGTTTGTTCATATCAAGACCCTTGGGTCATATTTGGGCTCCACCTGGGCACATCCCATTCAGCTCATCTTAGCACGATGGGTGAAAAAAGGAAAACCTTCAAAAATCTTCTTCTCTGAAACCAGAAGGCTGACAGCTTTCATATTTAGTATGTAGCATCATCTTATGGACCTCTTCTAAGATTGTTCATATCAAGACCCTTGGGTCAAACTTTGGGTCCACCCGGGTGCATCCCTTTTTACATAGAATCAAAGAGCAAAAAGGCATATCTGTCTTGCTCTACGCTGAAAACATTCCATGGTATTGATTTAAGGCAATTATCTTCTTTTTGACATCTGCCTATCCAATTAATGTGATCTCTCAGGGGTCAAAGAGACTCAGGTGAGCGATCTAGAACCATCTTGGTCCTCTTGTACTAAACTTCTTACAAAAAAAATAATCGTAAGTCAAAATCACAAATTGTACTTGGTGTTTTCATAAATTGCTAGATTCTCCCTTGCAGTATCTAATTGGAATCGTCATCTAAAGAAGATATAATGTTCCAGAATTTCTAATTTAGTTACTTCTGTAGAAGCAACTTTAATAAGGTAACTTTCGCAAAAAATGATTGCAAGATGTTAAAGTAAAACAGGCCCCAGGTCGCCAATATTTACTGACAGACAAGGATCCCTTTGAAAAAATCTATTCATTATCTGTGAAATGATGTGTGCTACCAACCTATGAAATAATGTGCCTGGTGTTTTTAGCCAATCAAAAGGCCAGAATTTTCTAATTAGCCCTTCTTTTGATTTCTTGTAGGACTATATAGATTCTAAAGACATGTCAGTGAAGGACTTGTTAACTGAGTGTTGTAAAGGAATTGATTCCGGACATTTTTCTGTGCCAGGTAGGCTGGTTTTTAGTATGACATTGACAAAATAGGGTCCCAAGAACATGATAGGAAGGGACATAGGGTCTTCCTTGCCTAAGGGTTTGGAGTTCCTTCTTTATTTGTAGACTAATTCTTATCGTTTATCCCATGTTTTTTGTGTGTAAATATTTAAATATTCCCTCGTGCTACACAAGGTATTGGATAGAAATAGAGATTTAATAACATTGTGAAATTGACAAGGTGAATGATCAGCTCCACTGGCCGAAGGCCACTGGGGCTATTGTCATGGTGCTGTGTCCCTCGTGCGTCCATCTGTGTGTCAATGCATCCCTGAGTCCGGTCGTAAACTTTTTCTTTAAAAATCTTCTCCTCAGAAACTACTGGATGAATTTCAACCAAACTACACAGGAATGATCCTTGGGTGACCCTCTTTCAAGGTTGTTCAAGAAATTTTGACCCAATGAAAAACATGGATTTAATGGGGCATGGCTAATTTCCAAATATGGTAAAAGTGACTTTTCTCATATTTCAATTGATGGATACCAATTAGATTTTACTTGAATGATACTTTGGTGACCCTTTATCAGTCTACAAAAAATTATTGTGATTGGATGAAAAATATGTACTTTATGAGTGGAGGTCATTTCTCTATAATATGTTATATAGTTGAAACTTTAAATATCATTTTCTCAGAATGTAACCAATGGGTATCAACCAAATTTCACAGGAATGATACTTTAATAACCCTTTATAAGTATACCAAAAATTATTGTGATCAGGTGAAAAATATGTAATTTATGGGCGGAGGTCATTTCTCTAAATGTTATAAAGTTGAAACTTTGAAAATCATTTTCTCAGAATGTAATTGGTGGATATCAACCAAATTTCACTGGAATGATTCTTGAGTGATCCTTAATCAGTTTGCCAAAAATTATTGCAATCAGATGAAAAATATGTATTTTATGGGCGGAGAGGCAGAGAAATATGTTATATAGTGGAAACTTTGAAAATCATTTTTTCAGATTCTAATTAATGGATATCAATCAAACTTCATTGGTATGATCCCTGGGTGACCAATTATCATGCAGCCAAAAATTATTGTGATAGGATGAAAAAAAATGTCTTTTATTGGCAGAGGTCATTTCTCTATATGTCATATAGTGGAAACTTTGAAAATCATTTCAACATCAGTAGAACCCAAAATATTTAAAAATGTAGTCAAAACTTTGATTTGCTATTACAAGAATTTCAAGGCTTTGGAGCGACTCAAGCCATTCATGGTTTACAAGTTTTAGAATTATTTTGGAATAGAATTGAATGGGTGCAATGAATAAGTTTTGAGTTAAATTAATGGGAGGTAATCCAATACTGATATTTATTACCCCCTTTAATACATGTACAAACATTAATTCTTTAAGAACCAATCAGTGGCTTACAATTTCAATTATGTCATTGAAATCGCGATTTTTTTTCTAGCTATATTTATTTATAATTGAGATTTATTGATCTTATCTTTTAGTGATTTTAGTATGTTTTTGAATGGTTTGAGTGAGTGTTTGGAATGAATGAAAGGAGCCTTGAATGAGCGATTTAGAATAATTTTTATTTAGAAGAATGTCATTTTCACCATGTAATTAACTGTACCATTAGGGATCAATTTCAGGAAAGAATTGAAGGCTGTTTAAAACAGTTTACAATTATTTTCTGAAGTTGATCCCCAGTGAGCCTGTTTGACTCACATCAAATAATTTTTAGAGCCCTGGCTACTTAAATACAAGTCTAAGTCTCACAAAACTGGTGTCCCAATCCATGTGGTATAAGATATTATGGTAACTCCTCCTTTTTCTTTTTCTTAAAAAAAAAATTATAGAATATATAAGAAAGAGATAAAACTCTGTTCTATGTTGTAACCCAGGGTACTCATCAATTTACTACTGGAAGACCAGTCTGCTACACTTGTGGTATAAATATCTTTTGTTCAACTATCTTGCTCTTGATTTAGAGTATACTGTATTCACCATTGTGGTGTCCATTGTCTAGATGTTGAGGATCGGCCTCTTGACACAAAGGTTTGAGTTGTTAGAACTTGTTTCCCAATGGATGGTTTAAACCATCAAGCTCTTTTCTATCTTGTTACAGCCCAGGGTACTCATCAATTCACTACTGACAGACCTGTGTGCTACGCTTGTGGTATAAATATCTTCAAACAAGCAGCATTTCAGTACAGAAAAACCATCAAGAAAGAAGAATTTCCAGGTATTTTAAAAAGAAAGTTCCATAATAATTTTAAAAATAAGATTTTCTGAGGCATGAAGGGATAGCTGCAATTTAGCATAAACAAAAGAATTTCATTCATACTTAAAATGGCTCCTGCTCATAGCCTTGAATTGAACTGACAGAAAATATAAGAAAAAGCAATTGTTCAAATAAAGATAAGATAGCATATAGGTGTGAAAGCTACTTTGTGTTCGGGATAATGAAAATATGGCAAAATAGTTTAAATTTTAGCTGTTTCCATCAAAAATCGCACATTCTAATTGGCTTAAAAATTGGTTTTATTGATCAATGAAAATAATTTTGTGCACGCAGCCATTTTGTAAGTTTGTCGGCAAAGTATTTCCATTAGAAATGTGTTTCATTTTGAAGAAATCTTAATATTTTTTGCTTAATGGTATAATATTATAAGATATGAAAAGAATATTTCTTGAATTCATTGAGGTATTAAACTAAAACCATAATCACACTTGTGTATGAATCCCCTTTGCGTATTCATACAGTTTGATTAAGTTTTTAGTTTCATACCTCCATGAAATCAACAAATACTCTCTTTATCTCTTAACTGGTTGAAAGTTATACCCAGCTTTGCACATCTTTGAGTGCAAAGCTGGGTATAATTTGCAATCAGTTTGCTACATTTTGTTATCCTGAACATAGGGCTGACCTTTGTCTTTTGTCTCCTGCCCATACATTTCCATTCGGAAATTTTGCTTGGACTTTTCCATTTACTGTAAAGTGTAGTAATTTTTTTAATTTTTTAGGTAATTCCCCTCCTGGTGGTACTTTGGTTAATACGCTTGAAGAAAAGCTTATTCCTTTAACGCTTTAAAATCGTCTATGCAGATCTTTTTTGCATAACATATTATAATGATTTGAAAGCAAAATGCAGTAAAACACTGCGTTTTGTTTTTCAAATCATAATATGCCCAATTTTTTCCTTGCGTTGATTTTGTTTTTCGCAGCGTCATCCTCAGTTATGTTTGTGACGTCATATTAACCCACATGTGAAATGCCGCGCTTTCATGGCTGCGCCCTTATTATTACCAATGTCTATTCCGTAGAATCTCCAAGGGTTCCCGAAGATTCATTTCAAGTAAATGATGAAATTCAAGTTGACAGTAAAAATCTACTGAAAGGAAAAAGATAATTTTAAGGTCACTCAGTTATACCATACTATTTCATTGATTTAACTCAAGGAATGAGTTTTGATAGAAAGTTTCATTTCAGAAAATCCCACATAATAAAATGAGTTTTTATGCCCCCGCATCGATAGATCGGGGGCATATTGTTTTACTCATGTCCGTCTGTCTGTCTGTCCGTCTATCTGTCTGTCCGTCCGTCTGTCCGAAAACTTAACCTTGCCAATATCTTCAAGCCTATTCAAGATACAAAGCTAATATTTGGCATGATGATAGATCTCAATGATCCGCATCCGCTGGTACCAAAGTCAAAGTCATGTGACAAGGTCAAGGTCATCTGTCAAGGTCAAACGTCTGAAAACTTAACCCGAAAACTTAACCTTGCCAATATCTTCAAGCCTATTCAAGATACAAAGCTAATATTTGGCATGATGATAGATCTCAACAATCCACATCCGCTGTTACCAAAGTCAAGGTCATGTGACAAGGTCAAGGTCATCTGTCAAGGTCAAACTTTGAAAAAAAAATGCCGTTACGGGGGCATTCGTGTTTCACAAACACATCTTGTTTTCTTTTCTTTGGAAATCGCTTTTGTTTAAATTGTGATTAACAAGGATGCACATGGAAATTATTTCTCCTTTTTATGCCCCCGATAGGGAGGCATCATAAATTTGACTTGTCCGTCTGTCCGTCCGTCCATCTGTCTGTCCGTCCGTCCGTCTGTCCGTCCGTCCGTCATTCCGTCCAAAAACTTTAACATTGGCCATAACTTCTAAATCAAAGCGGTGTCGGGGGCATTGTCATCTTACAGTGACAGCTCTTGTTGGATGATGCTTTCCTACATTGAAAGACAAAGAATTCACAATATTGGCCAGTGTTAGAATATCTCTACAACCTATTTCAATTTGGACCAGTAAAGTATTTTGTTGTAAGGTAATAGGCTAATCTTAACCCTTGTCATGCTGAACCCGGAATATTCCTTCTTTGGCAGGAGCTATAGACAAACATCAGCCTGCACATATGTGCAGTCTGATGTTAGTCTACACCACCTGTTTCTCACTTTTAAACCAGAATTGTCAATAGATTCATTTTTTCAAATAAAAATTGACCTAAAGTTGGTACTTTCAGCGCTTTTTGACCTTTGATTTTGATGAAAATTTTTAGCCAAAATTTATTCAGCGTGATACGGGTTAATCCAAATTTTGACATACATCAATTGTAGAGGCAGTGCGGAACAGACCTGACTGTTATTGGGGCAGCAAGTGTAGGACACAGAAAAATAAACCACATCATGCAAAGTAAGAGACAAATTAAACATCTTATTGTTTATTGAGCCTGTGCATGACATTTCCAACAATTTGAAATGTGCATGAGGGGCAAACATTGAGTATCATAGACAGCTATTATGAGCTATATAATGTAAATATAAAGTTACCTGGTGGCCTACAGATACTTTGAGACCTTATCTATCCACTAAGCACATAGTAAAGACTCTGGTCAGACTGTGCGGATGCACAGACTGGCCAGAGTCTTTGCCTTGGGCTTATTTGAAATTGTTGGAAAGCTCATGCACAGGCTCAATTATACCCTGACCTAGGATGTCTGTCTATCAGTTTAATTTGTCCAACATTGCCATTGCCCCACTCTTACACAGAACAAATTGATTTAGACTCATGAAATTGAAAACAATTATTGTATATGACCAAAGGAACCATCTTGTTTTGCCCCCTTTCGAAGAAAAGGGGGTATATTGCTTAACTCTTGTCAGTAGGTCTGTCTGTCTATCAGTAGGTCTGTCCGTAGACCATTTTTTTGTTCAGAGCATATCTCATAAAGTGTGCAAGCTAGAGTCATGAAACTTCTCACATGGATAGATCTCATTGAGGGGAGGTGCAGTGCACTAGAACCATAACTCTTCTCATCATATTTTTGAGTAATTGCCCTTTGTTGATTGACAAAGAATATGCCATTGACTTCCTCTTATGGGGAGGCATAGATGTTTTACAAACATCTCTTGTTGTTCTTAGGCTTAAAAGGTCAAGATCACAATTTTGTCTGAAAATGGTTTCCATAACTGGGACATGCCTTGTTTGGGAGAATTAGTTTTATTTTTGACATACCCCCGGGTTTCTAGTATTTTGTTTGAGAGAGTTTTAGTTTTGCTAATAAAAGCAACTAATTTGAACACTCAAAATTGAGCATAAGGGCAAAGCAAGGAAACTGGTCAGTCTGTACATCCGTAAAGTCTGACCAGAGTTTTCACTTTGTGGTCTGTAGATAGATAAGGTCTCTACTCTTTACACAGTCAGAATTTTTTTTGCATTGTGTATCTAGCCTGCTTTATGTTTGTGTTGTGTTCACATGTGAAAATGTTGGAAATGTCACATTTGGGCTAATTTAAGAACATCACTTAGTTTAACTACAATATATATGGATAACGTTAAACAATAAGCATTACCCTCTTGCTCAAATTTAAACTTTCTTATCTATAGCTTTAACAACGCTGAAGATGGGAAAATACTTTCTTTTACTATCTTGATTTAGAAAAAGGGAAAACAAATTAACTTTTCTATGGACAAATGGAAGCTGATAAGTTGTTCAAAAGTAATAATATGTCTTTTTATACGCATTTTTCAGAAATTTCAACCATGTTTGTGAACAGACAAGACAATTTTGATGGAGACTTGCCAGCAAAGACCAACTTTACCAATTACTAGATGAGAAAAGTTTAAAATAATCAAGATTATCAATTGCTGCAGTCGGATGATTTACTTTTTCAAATCATGTTCAAAATTAAGGTAGTAAAAACTGTAATAAATCTGCAACATTTTGGTACTCATGATCTTTCAAGATATTGACCAAGGTTTCCGAATGATTTCATTAGGAAACCTTGGTTAACACTTTTAAAGTTTCATTGCTTCTGGAATGATGCAGAACCATTACAGGCCTACTACCTTAATTTATAATGCAGCATTATATCACTTGAATAGATATTCATAGACCTATTTAGACTTGAAATTGAATGGAATGAAATTTTGATGATTTTCAGCTTCTTTACCAACATAGGTTAATCATTACAATTCATTGATTCAAAATACTCAATAAATTGAAGTAAATTTCCTGATTAGCATCACCTCTTTTAATAGACTGAGGGCATTTCATTTAACCTGTTCTCGTCTTTCTGTCTATCTCTTATCCCAAAAAGTTTACTAAAAACTATACCTATATACAACCCAGAAAGTCATTTACCTTTTAACTTCAAAACTTCTTAAGGTTCAATGTTTATACATAATCTTATATCAATGGCTCAGCGTGAAACAGTTTTAACTGCCTATATGTTTATAGGCAGTTACAACTCTTTCACACCAAGTCATAGATATGAAGGTCAAGGTAAAATTCTCAACCCTTATCCCACAACAATCTGCAAACTGAATGTTTTAGTTTAATGACAGAAATATCTAAGGAGGTCAAAGAATATTCGTATTTTGGGAAATTTGTATGAAGAAACATCGCAATAATACACAACATTTAATCCTTGTAAGGCTTAATAAAAGCCTTGGTAAAATTGTATTAAATCATAGTACTGAAGGCAATTTTGAGTCTTCTTATATGTCTCTTGTCGAAAGAGGGGGCCAATTATGTGATCATCCCTGGTGTTGGGCAGGGGGATGGGTAGGCAGGTTCCACTTCTTTATCCAGGGCATTACTGTATCACCTTATATCTCATTGACTTGAAACTTGGCAGTTATGTTCTTCACATAATTATGAAGTGCAGTGCCCAAGAACTGTAACTCTACCTGGTTTAATTTTTGGGTTATTTCCCTTTGTTGCTGTTTTCATATTTGGACATCCAGTAGTGTGATGGGCCCATCTTGTGACAATTTTCCACCTTGTCTTATTTTGAAAAAATATTTTTTATGAAATCAGGTAGTTTAGACTTCAGTCAGATTCGGCACAAAAGCTTATCTTTATACCTCTTGCAAAAGCAGAAATATAAAATGAAGCATGATATTGATGGCTCAGTATGAAACAGTTGTAACTGCCTATATTTTTATAGGCAGTTACAACTGTTTCGCACTGAGCCATCAATATGGGTTAATGTAATCCTTTGGCCATTTATCAAGGTATAACATGGAAAAATAGAGTGTGAAGGCATAATCATTTAATCAACTGTAGTTACAAGATTTAGAATATTCACAAATTTTATCACTTTTTCCAGAATTGCACAATTGTCCAAATGTATTAATCACTGCTCTGTGATACTTTGAAAAATTTATTTGTGACCCATCACTCGAAAAGGAACCATCTGAGAACTCTGTAAAATTAATCTGCGCAGTCTGACTAGGCTCTACACTTCACACACTCCCAAGATGATCCCTTTTTGCATGACGGGTCACACTTTGTTTACTGTTTTTGAATGTATTTAAACTTTTTAAAGTTTGATTTCCTATTATGATCTATTTTTTGAGAGATTAAATACGATTTTCATTATAAAAAGGATCTTGTTTTGAATATCCCTGTATTTTTTAAAGAATGTACATGTACAATGTATGGCTGTATCCTTGTGTCATTTTGGCAACATACAGTCAAAACTGTGTGAGCGGTCACCTGAGAATAGCCCTCAAACTGCCGTATGTGGCCAGCACCGGTCCGCATGCACAAATTTGATCTTTAAAGTAACTGTAAATAGTGGCAATCTGTTGGCGGTCAGCTTTAATTGTCTGAATCACACTCATTGTATATCCCCTTAAGAGGTCACAGGAGTCATCAAATTATGACATGTGACTGGCTGATTAACGAAAAATCAATAGTGCGTCTTGATTATCGTATGCATTTACCGTTACACTTACCTTACACTTACCTATTCAACACATCTACTACTTTGTGTAGTCTGAGCGACCAGCATATTAGTTGATTGATAATGGTAGCAATTATTAATATTCCGATTAATATGCCTATTAAACCTTAATATTGCTGTTGGTTAGAACTATCGAAACATTTTTTTGACGGATTGATCTCAGAGGGGATTTCCCTTCGTCAGCCTCGAAGGGAATTTCCCTTCGTCAGCTCCAGAAGCATTTATTTTTTATCAGAATAACCGTTTTGTTTTTTCTCTTCTTTGCATCAAAAATCGCGTACCTTTAGTATTTTGTGATATCTCAGCTATCATTGAAAATTTCCAGTAGAACTTGGTACATTTGTCTGTATAATCAATGGAGATATATCTCTTTGATTTTGGCATAAATGATACTTTTGGAATGCCATTTGGGGTAGCACTCATTCTATATGACTATTTTTTTTCCCACGAATGTTTTGATAACCGTAGACCTATATGAGATCGAGGCTGGAGGTTGGAAGAGAATATAATCGTAGTACTGGTGTGAGAAATACCAGGAACTCATTGATAGGTGCTCAAGTCACTGTGATACAACTGAAAGATTGTTGAAAGCGCCATAAAAAAATCCATTCAAATAAACAAACAAAACTAAAATATCAGTAATTAACCCACACTTTGAAGAAGAGGGGATATATTGCTTTGCATTTATTAGCCAATCAATGGATGACCCTCTTGAAAATTTTGATTGGCCCATAAATATGGACGTGGCAGGGTGGGGGCTTATTTTGAGTCTCCTCAGTAATGAATGGATGGGCTGGGTATATTAGCACTTTTAATCCTTGGAATGAGATCTCTTCTGCAATTAGGCAATTGCGAATGAAACTTTGCCAGAAAGTTACTTGGATGAGATCCACTGGACCAATAAATTTCAGGTGAGTGGTTTAGGGCAATTCTGGTCCTCTTGTTTATAGTTAAACAATGGTTGTACTGTTTGAAGTGTTAAAAGGAGACAAGACACAAAAATATTGTGGTGTCCATGGTCTAGTGGTAGAGCGTCGGCCTCTTGACCCAAAGGTCCTGAGTTCGATTCCCGGGAGCAGCTATCCATCTTGGTTCTTTCATTGGCCACACATTCAGCTCCAGTACTGGTGAATTTTCCAGGAAGCAGAATCGAGAGGGATTAATCTAAGTTGTAAGAACTTGTTTCCCAATCGATGTGAAATAAATAGGTTTCAACCTAAAAACAAAAATATTATAGTTATGTCTAGGATAAAATGTTTAATACTGAAAATATAATCTTTCAATAGATTGTTCACTGACAATAATACAATAATTTCAGCTGAAATATAAAAATTAGCTTGTGCGTAACATTTCCAACAATTTGAAATGTGCTTAAGGTGCAAACATTGAGCGACATAGACAGCCATGTAGTCAAAATACAAAGTAGCCTGATGGTCTTCAGATACTTTTAGACCTCATCTAGGTACTAAACACATAGTAAAGACTCTGGTCAGACTGTGCGGATGCACAGGTTGGTCAGAGTCTTTACTATCTGAATATTTGGGATTGCTGGAAACCTCATGCACAGGCTAATAATACTTAAATTTTCAAATATACACAAACTTACTATTAATACAGTTAATAACAAATGTGAAAATGACATTCACCTCAATCAAAACCATTCTTAATAGCTTGCTCAGCACACCATTATTAGTTCATTCCAAACTTTCACTCATAATGGTCCAAAAGCGTTAAAAATGATTTGAAATCATTCAAATCAATTAACATTTCATTCAAATCTTTTCATGATTTTATTGGCTAATGTGGGTTTCAAAGTGAAATTGTGTGTAATGCTTATTTTGCCCAGTTGGACAGAATTAATGATATTGGAATACCTCAAGTTAGTTTCATTCAAAATCCACTCCTAACTATTTCTAATTCAAAAAGTCATTCCTTAATTAATTATCTTGTCAATATCAAAAGATTAACTGTATGATGTTAACCCTTGTCATGCCCCACCCAGAATATTCCTGCTTTTACAGGAGGTATAGACAAAGATCAGCCTGCACATATATGCAATCTGATCTTAGTTCATACCACCTGAATTTCATTTTTAAAGGTGTAAAACAATGCATTTCTGAAATCAATACTCACTCACATTTGGTAACTTCCAGTGCTTTTAGCACTATGATTTTATATTTATTTTGCAAAGATTTTTATTCAGCATGACAAGGGTTAAGAATTTGCTTCCCCCTTGAGTAGTAAAATTTCATATTGTAGGTTTCCTAATGAAAGAGTTCCGAAATGCTGTGGAACTATTAGGGGTCCACTATTTTAACATTTAATATTTTCCTAATTGTATTTAAGAAAATACAGTGCAAAAAGAAGAAATTACTTGTGCACCTTTCTTTCAATATCATCTGCAACCCCATTCAATCTGATTTGAGACACTTAATTTTAAAAAAATAAGTGTGATAAATAAACATGTTCAAGTTTGTTCAGGATAATGCATAAAAATTGACGAAAGACAATCAAAATACAGGAATAAAATAATCTAAAACTAACATAAAGACACTGAACTACATTAAAAAAAATATTGCACTCTGCTATGTGTGAAGAAGTATTGTTTGTAATATTCACCAAAATCTACAATGAAATAAAGTTACATGCATAATAAACAAGAGCACATTGCTATACAGCATTTGATCACAAGACAAATTTGGCTTATATTTTGCACTCAATCTCTTATTTTTATAATATAAAGAATTTTATTGAAATATGAATTTGGTTTTAAATTCCTTACAAAATCTCTTTTTTTTATACCATAAAGGATATGATAATCAGAAAAATTGGATTTTAAATTTCTTACACAATCTATAATTTTTATACCAGAGAGCATTTGATCAAAAAACAAATTTGGTTTTAAATTTCTTACACAATCTCTTAGTTTTATTGCATTTAATACTTGATCAGAAGACTAATTTGGCTTTAAACTGTGCATACAATCCCTTATTTTAATACCATAAGGCATTTAAAAATAGACAAGTTTGGCTTAAAATTTTTCACACTATCTCTTATTTTCATTCCATAAAGGATTTGATTGTAAGACTTTGGGTTTTAAATTTCTTACACAATATCTTTTTTTTATTTATACCATAATACATTTGTTCATATGACTAATTTGGCCTAAAATATGGGCACAATCTTTTCTTTTAGCATTTGATCATAAGACGAATTTGGTTTCAATATTTTCTTACAAAATCTCTTATTTATATACCATAAAGAATTTGATCATAAGATGAATTTGGTTTTAAATTTCTTGCACAATCTCTTATATTATATACCATAAAATTTTGATCAAAGGATGAACTTGTTTTAAAATTTCCCACTCACAGAGCATTGACCAAAAGAAGAATTTGGCTTAAAATTTCATACACAAGCTATTATTTTTACAACCTTCAATTTCAGGCACTTTCTTAACTTCCTACAATGTTTCTGATAATGAGAAAGACAAAGAATTTTCATATTATACTTAATTAAATTTGTTTTTTGCAAGTTCTTTGAATTAAGACAAGTCAAAATCACAAGTAAGAATGACATGAAATAACAATTTCAGAAAATAGTCAACAATTCTATCAATTTGAAATTGGTTTGAAGCAGAAAATGTAGGAAAATGTCTGAAATTGGTGAATGTGGCTGACTTTTAAAAATCTGCTGATAAAAAAGTCAACAACGACCAATTAAAAATCAAATATAGATCTACGACATCCAGCAAATCCCTGGTGTTTATCTGCCTTCTTTACTTCAAACCTTTTTTTTAAAACTATCATGTATTTACGGAATTATTTCAAATTATTGAAAAATTTGTGTCAACTGATTTCCCGCCATGGTATAGGATTGATACTTTATGAACAGGATTCTTCTCTCTTGTGTAACAAATCAATATCTTTGGATAATTGCAAAACTTGGCATATATCAACTGTTTGAGCCTGTGTGTGACATTTGCAACACTTTCACATGTTCGCACAGCACAGCCTCTTGCCAGCCTGTGCAGATGCACAGTCTGACAAGAGTCTTTGCTATACGCTCTCTAGATAGATACAGTCTAACCTAAATCTCCAAGTGCTCAGGAAATATGCTTATCACATTATATGATTGTCTAGGTTTCACATGTTTTTCCTATGGGCACTTTTAAAATTGTTGGAAATGTCATGCACAGGCTCATTTATAAAACTGTCAATTTAAGATTAAAAAAACATGTGGAAAAAGAATAAATTGCTTGTCACAAGCATTTTTTTTCACTTTTCCACAATATTTTCTACAAACAAAGAATGTCTGTTTTCAAATTACTTTGTACTTTCCTCTGCAACATTTTTGAAAATGGACAAGTCTAAAATTTGAAACAAAAAAGGGCAAAGGGTTAAGCCTATCCTTGTTTCGGTGGCTGATCAATTCTGTACAGATAATCTACGACAACAAAATATCCCCGATATTCCACTTCGTCTGGTGTCGTATCCCAATGATAGTGGCCGCCTTGACCGTGTGTACTAAAACAGTGGAAATGTTCTACACGTAGATCCAACCCCTGAAAGCAGAAATAATAACAGAAAAATTCTACGAAATATTACCGCTGTAACGAATGCCTATCCATCATGACAATAAAGAATTCTTGATATTCGACCTAGTTTGGTTGTTGTTTGAGTGATATTGCCCCCATTTGACAGTGAATATAAAATCAAATGGACAAAGTTAGACACATATAACAAAACAATACTTTCATTATTTTTGTCATTTTCCTGAGGAATTTTTGTTACCATTAATACCATGAAGAGTAAAATTTGCTAGATATACATGTAAAGCCACAGCACATTGTTTTCTTGCCATAATTCCCATTCATGTGGTAAAAAGAAAAACATGCAGTTAACATTTGCTCTGTAAAATTCTAGTAGTATGGGATGGTATCGAGCCAGGAACCTAAGTGCAGTATCATACGACTGGATCATTGACTCAACATAAAGTCCATTTTAAAAATCTAAAATTTATCTCTAAAGTCTAAAAATGAAAGGTATTATAAACATCTGGCATTTTTACCTCTAGCATTTTTACCATTTTAGCAAAGGCATTATTACCTAATACATTTTTACTTCTGACAGTTTTTACGTATGGCATTTTTACCGCACACCCTTTTAAGATGACATTGTCTTTTAATTAGGAAATTGCATATGAATTTGCCCTTTCATGATACAAAATACAGTGTATGAGCTTCAATGTGGCAGTATGTTTCTAAATCAACTTCTTGCATAAAGTTCTGTGAATAAAGATCTGGAATTTTCCTTAACCTATTGACCTTATAACCCTTACTAGACAATTTTTTATGTAATCTGGCATACTACCTACATGATGACGTGTTTTAACTTGAAGAGATATGACAGAATTTGTTTTGCAATAACTACAACTACATACCAAGATTAAAGTTAGGGTGTTCCCAATATCCTAAACTTTTTTAAATGAAAACAGACATTAGCCGAGAAGAATAATTGTCAATGGATAACAAATGTCAAAATCCTAAGTGTTTGACCTTGAAATTTGACCTTGACCTTTGATTTGCAACAATTCACATGGCCAATCTACAACTTCAGAGGAACATCTTTGCAAAGTTTCTTTGAAATAAACAATTTTACATGGAAGTTATGATTGAAACAAAAAATTGGCCTTGAGTTTGACCTTTGAGATACACAAAAGAATCTTCCAAATGGCACATCTGCTGACTAAGGGGAACAATTGTGTAAAATGATACAGAAATCCCAGGCAAATTAAGACAGACTGAGTGACTGACTGAGTAACACATATACAGTCAATCTTGCTCAAGAGACCATGTATATAAAGTGACCATCTTTATCAAGCTACCAGTTTCCAAATCCCTTTCTTTAAATCAAAATATTTAAAAAAAAGAGGTGGTATGGTTGGTCTTAAGATTTTGGGGAATGAATCCTATGTTGTTAAAACTCACCAGATTGGTCTCAATGAGATGGTTCTATTGAGTTTTAACATCATAGGGTTTTTGAGAATTTTGCTGTTATATGTACATTCAATAAAAAAAATATGTTTTTTATTTGTAGACAAAACGTGTATTAAGCGGCCACTTTCTTTAACAACCGCTTTTTGGTGGTCCCATTATCGCTCGCTTAAAACAAGTTTTACTGTACACCACTGGTAAAGTGCCCTAACTTTGTCTCACTCATCTCAAGCAGGCTTTGTCTTTGTAAGGGCCATTAATCAACTTCTTTATGAGCAAATTAAGAGCTATCACTTAAAGCAGATTTTTCTGTGGTACAGTTAGTTACATCTTGAAATTGACATTCACCTCAATCAAAACCATTCTAAATTGCTCACTCAGCGCTCCATTCATTCATTTCAAACACTTACTCAAACCATTTAAAACGCTCTAACCAATTGAAACAAGAGGACCATGATGGTCCTATATCGCTCACCTTCGTCTCTTTGAGTCCTCCCTTAGCAAAATTAAATGCTTAAAAGATCATTAAATGACCATTAGATTATTCAAAGAAAGACATTATTCTATTCCTATGATCCCTGCATAAGTTTCTTTTCTAAACCAGTTTCATGTGACCTGGCCAACATTTTGCCCAAGTTTCATGACTATTGAACCAAATTTGTGGCCTCTAGAGACTAGAGTGCAAACATAAATTGTCAGGCCCCTTTTCCCTTAATACTGCATGTATCCTTCCCTTTTTCAAAAGGATTCATCCTCGAGACTTGGCCAACATTCTGATCAAGTTCCTTGGAGATTGGACCATATTTGTGGCCTCTAGAGTGTGAACAAGAAAAAAGAAATTAAGATCCTTTTTACAGTGATATAGCATGGATCCTTCCCATATTCAATAGGGTTCATTCTTGCATCCTGACCAACATTCTGATCAAGATTCATGAAGATATGGCCATATTTGTGGCCTCTAGATTGTAAACAAGAAATTTCTCTTAAAGGTCCCTTTTCCCTTGATATGGCATGGATCCTGCCCATTTTCAAAAGGGTTCCTCCTGATAACCTGACAAACATTCAGATCAAGTTTCATGAAGATTGGGCCATATTTGTGGCCTCTCGAGTGTAAACAAGAAAATTGGCATTAAGGCCCCTTTTCCCTTGATATGGCATGGATCTTTCCCCTTTTCAATAGGCTTCATCCTTGTGACCTGGCCAACATTCTGATCAAGTTTCATGAAGATTGGGTCATATTTGTTGCCTCTAGAGTGTAAACAAGAAAATTGTCTTTAAGGCCCCTTTCCCTTGATATGGCATGGATCCTTCCCCTTTTCAATAGGCTTCATCCTTGTGACCTTGCCAACAATCTGACCAAGTTTCATAAAGATTGTGTAATATTTGTGGCCTCTAGAGTGTAAACACTTAGATTGTTGACGCCGGACGACAGACAACACACGACGGATGACGGATCACAAAAGCTCATGTTGAGCATGATGTGCTCAGGTGAGCTAAAAATAGAATCAACAACGTCATTCGAAAAAAATTTTGATAGAGAAAAATCGTGATTTAATTGACATAATTCAAACTGTCAGCGTCTCATAGGTTCTTGAAGAAATAGGAAGCTTTGTGAAGAACTTTTATGCATATTTCATTAAAGGGAGGTAATCAATATTGCCAATTTTGTTCATCCTGAACAAAATTTGCAATATAGGATTACCTCCCATTAAATTCAATCAAAACTCGCTCCTCAAACTCATTCAATTTCATTCCTAAATCATTCCAAAATCATTCACCTAGTCAATTTCACGTTGTTGTTAACTGTATTTCTTAATACTAACAGGATCATGGGATACCAGCTCCCCTACACAGACTAGGGTTGAATCCATGTTAAAATACTGTAACCATGTATCCACTTCTTCTTTACTCTTGAATGGCTCTTTGGGAAAATCAGGCTATAAAATTGTAACATGTATAACATAATAGTCTTGAATAATCATTTAAATGAAATAAATAAAATGCCTTGGAATTTTATTTAACATAATTAATGTATGTCCTAACGAAAATTAAATACATGGCATATATTTTAATTTGGGTTATTTTTCTGAATAACAAACTCTCGTATTTACAGGGTTGATAAAAAATTAGAAACAATGGCAAGTTCATATTTTAGTGAGAGAGCAATATTTCAAGGGTTTAGTGTAACTCTGTTATAAGTGCCTATAATAATATAGGCAGGGAAAAACCGTAGAAGTTAGGACAGACATATAAAATCAGACATACTTTTTAAGATAACTTTTTGAAAAAGCAACGGCCCCAGCGCTGTTACCAAATATTGCTATACATTCTGAGATATTTACTGCATAAGTCAGTTTAATTAGTGATCTCATAAACATGTTGATGGAAACTAGAACTGACACAGAGCAGACTATTGCCCCCACAAGCTCTTTGTCAAATTGCAAGCGCTATTAGTGAAGGATGTGTTTGTAACAAATATTGAGGTCATATGCAGCATTTGCATGAAGTTTCAAGATTCTAGGTTGCTTGGTTCTTGAGTTAGAGTCCAGAAACAAAAATTGAACAAAAATTTACTGTGACCTTGAACTTTGAACTATGTGACCCAAAAACAATAGGGCACTTCCTTGAGTCATAAGCAAGATTTGCATAAAGTTTCATGATTCAAGGTCGCTTGGCTTTTGAGTTAAAGTCCAGAGGCGAAAATTGAACAAAAATTGGCCAGTGACCTTGACCTTTGATCTATGGGACCAAAAAACAATAGGGCAATTCCTTGGGTCATTAGCAACATTTGCATAGAGTTTCATGATTCTAGGTCACTTGGTTTTTGAGTTAGAGTCCGGAAATGAAAATTTAACATAATAAAACCATTTGAAGACATAAACCCCTAGCTACCTTGCAAATTGAACTGACATTCATACTTTGCCGATCAAATAAGGCTCTGTCATTGATTAAGAAATATGTATAGATTGACGAGAAATGATTGTAAAACAGATATAATGCGACTGAAATATCAAAGAGCTAAACGATATTGATAAAATAATCAATTCTAATTTATTTAGAACCGTAATATAGCTTTTTCCAAAGTGTCCGAATTACCATTTCCACTTTTTCTGACTAAAATTTCGGACTGTAAAAATTGTATATGCTTTTAAAACCAAGTAATATCAACATAACCTCTTATTTCTATTTTGTCTTTGAAACAATGGAATTTATTTCACTTTTACAAATTTCATGCAGGAGTCTGTTTATATACCCATTTGTCTGTTTTTCATTTGATATATTTGCTAATATTCTACATCAAAGTCATTGAATAATTATAGTATACAAAGTCATAGCATCCTTGTATTAAAGTTTTAAAGATTAATATCATTTATCTTTGTTTCAGCTAGCATGATGCATGTCTTTATTCCCCTAATCATTGATGTTTTTTAATTGCCTAAATTTTACCCGTAGATGATAGACATGTATGAGTTTTACCGCTAACATGTCCAAATTTTTCCAACCCCATCCAAATTTACGCGTTCCAAAGTAATCTCAAACTTCTAGTTTTCACAACGTTTTGGACATAATTTGCTTCACATTCTTTGGATGAAATGCAAGTATAATAACTGATCAAGTGAATAGTATTCGAGTTGTGTCATAGTTTCCAGCTATAGCTTCAGATGTAAGCCTTAAATTAGGTTGGTAAAGGCTGTCTGAATTTACCCGATTTACCCCCACTTACAACAGTGTTGCATTAACCCTCCTTTTTTTTCAAATCTTGATTAAACAAAATTTTTTAACATTCTTAATTTTGCCTGTTCAATCAGTCACTAGTATTAGCAAAAATAAAACTCCTGTTGATAAACACTATTTTCAGTATTTGATATTTCATAAAAATGTTCACACATTCATGTTACTCTCAAAACCATCTTTTTAATTTGTCATCAAATTAATTTCATTCATCAGAAAAGATTTTAATTCAAGAACTAAGAACTTAATAGGTTGCTCATTGGTGGAAGAAAGAACATCAGAAAGTTGACTTGCAGCAGCTTGGGATCAAAATTAGAAACCCAAGATTGAGGGTCTTTAACATGCTACCAACAGGGCCAAAGACAACGGCCTTTCACTCATCTAATACGTCAACATGTTATACTTTTCTCTATCAGAAACGCCCAATCAAACTCACCACTTTATCACCGCAATGCCTCTGCAGAGAATTTTACTGCATAACATTTTATGTAGACATGCTACATCTTTCTCTACCACAATAAACCAACCCATGGGCCAGCCCACCACTTTCTCACCAAAATGTCTCAGTATATTTTATTACTCACCATTATATGTAACCATGCCACTTCTTTCACTATTAGAAATACCCGACCAATACCCACCACTTTATTACTATACTATCTCAGTAGGGATTTTTATTACTCACCAATAAATGTAGACACGCTAAACCTTTATCAGCCAGAGATATCCCACCAAACCACCACTTTATCGCCAGAAAGTGTCTGTAGTGTATTGTATTACTAACCATTATAAGTTAACAAGCTGCACCTTTTCCCAACAGAAATAAGCAACCAAGTCTAACCATCTTATCACCGTTGTGTCTTTGTAAAGTATTTTATTACTCACCATAATGTCTATGGCTCAGCATGTAACAGTTGTATCTTTATAAGCAGTTACTTCCATTGATATGTACACATGCTACACCTTTCTTTACAAGAAACATGCCCCAAAGCTCACCACTTCATCACCATAATGTCTCAGTATAGTATTTCATTACTCACCATTATATGTAGACAAGCTACACCTTTTTCCACCAAAAACACACCACCTAATCCCACCACTTTATCACCATAATGTCTCTGTAGAGTATTTCTAATACTGTTGACAAAATCATCTGGACCATGTCTCTTGCTGGCCTTCACTTCAATAACCTGGAAATCAAGATTGGAGCCTGTGTGTGACATTTCCAACAACTTGAAGTGTGCGTGAAGGGCCAACAGGGTCAAGCAGCCAAGACAGACACAAAGAAGATTTCCTGCTTGTCTAGAGACGCATTAAGGCCTTATTTATCTACAAATCAGTTAGCACAGACTCTGGTCAGACTGTGAAAATGCATAGGCTGCCAGCTGGCCAAAGTCTTTGTTTGGCACACATGAAGGGGACAATCGTTTTTTTCAGTGTAAGATCGATTTATATTCATTGAGTGAACAACAAAAGCTATATTTTCACGAATTTTCATGAAAATATAGTTTTCATTGTTCACTCAATGAATTGTAAATCAATCTTACTTGAAAAACAAGCTATTATTTTTTTCTTTATTGCAAAAATGAGACAAAATGTGAAATTTCTAGGACATTTTTTTGTAAAGCCCGTCATTTTGCACGTGATTGCTATGCAACATTCATTGTGACTTCCACTTATTTCGCCCCGCATAGATGATGTCAGGTAGGATGAAAGCAGGGTATAAGTTATTGATAATTTCACTGCTTTTGCTGTGAGATTATCAAGTGATAATCCACCGTTATTATCCAATAAACCACCGAAAAGCATTAAAGAATTGATATTATTGGAAATGACAGGCACCAGCTCACTTGTTTCTTTAACATTATTGCCCCTCCAAAAGGCAAGTTTTTCAGATGTATTGTTTTGGAAGATAATTTAGGCCATAGCAGATAAACTTGACTGTGGCATCTGTAGATGTTGTCAATTAAAGATAGTCTTGTGCTTAACATGAGCATTACATCTTGAATAGGCCTAAAAAAATGGCAATCATAAATTGAATTAGTTTAGTTATGTATAGAAATAAAGCGGACAGACAGACAGACATCAAAACAAGACGCTCCAGATCTGATCCATGTGACAGTATAAATTTTGTAAATATTTTTTCAAACACAAGCCAAGCATTCAGGATGACAATGGTGCAAACTATTTGCCAATTATACACTGCTTTGCACATGAAGTTAAGTAAAAAGCAGGGCATAATTTGCAAATAGTATTAGTTATACAGTTTCTTGCCGGCGTATATGACGATTTATTCCCTGCTGGAAAAAAGAGGCCCAAGAGGGCCTGTATCGCTCCACTGGATTAAAAATCTCAAGATTTGAAAGAGAGATATTGAAAATAGAAGGTAATGAAAGTGAACAGCATTCAAAAGGAAACTACATAGATATCACTTTGAAATAAGAGGACCAGAATGGCCATAATCCGCTGACCTGAATTTTATTGATCCAATTGATCTCATCCAATCCAAACTTCTTGAACAACTTTAGAAGAGGGTCACACAAGGAACATTCTGGTAAAGTTTCATTAAAATTGGCTTAATGGTTCAGGAGGAGAAGTCGTTCAAAGATTTCGTGGTCAAAATAAGCCCCGCCTTGCCACGCCCATATTTGGGGGTCAATCCAAATTTCTTGAACAACTATAGAAGAGGGTCACCCAAGGAACATTCTGGTAAAGTTTCATTAAAATTGGCCTAATGGTTCAGGAGGAGATGTCGTTCAAAGATTTTGGGGTCAAAATAAGCCCCGCCCTGCCACACCCCTATTTGGGGGTCAATCAAAATTTCTTGAACAACTTTAGAAGAGGGTCAACAAAGGAACATTCTGGCCAAGTTTCACTGAAATCCACCCATTGGTTCAGGAGGAGATGATGTTTAAAGAAAAGTTTATGCGCGCACGGACGCACGGACGCACGACGGACACCTCGCCATGACAATAGCTCGCTGGCCTTCGGCCAGTGGAGCTAAAAATGATGTCATCCGAGCGGTACCCTAACCCAGGCAAGAAACTGTATTATGAATTTATTATACTTCAAAGTTTTAGGGCTAAATATCTGTCTTTTGCCTATTTTAGGCGTTGGTATAAACCCATTTTTTTTAAACGACCAATATCCCTTAATGGGCCCCTATGAAAAGTAAACATGTACAAAGTGACGTCATATATAGTAGTGACATCACACTACTACACTCTGCACTATTTTGATATGAAAGTGTTTGTTGGCTGACCCTGCGAGAAACTTGGCACTTTAAATGGACAGATTTGTAAAAATTCAACGTATTAATTGACATCTATATCATTATTATTAACTGACATCCTTTTCAACTGTATCCTTGTATGTATATTTGGGATGTGTTATCAGCAAAGTGAGAGAAACACGGCTGCAATTACCATTTCGATTTTTTGTCTATGTTCACTGCGAGGGGCTTAAAGGAAGCAATAGAAGTTATACTGGAGCGGCCGTAGCTATCAATGTTTGTCAGGTCAGCATTAACCAATGAAAATGATAGATTTTTCTTTGCAGTATAATAAAAGTTTCCTTATCCAGAACCAAGGACAGTTTCAACCATCCTTCTTTGGGATAACTATGAACTTAGAATAGTTCTTCAAGAATAGCATTTGGCCTTGACCTTTTGCCTTAGAACTGTTAGAGCTGTTTAAAAGGGCACAACTACTTAAGATGAAGAAATCTTTTGTTCAGTTATTTTTTTAAATCACTTTGTGAGCTGATATGTGAAATTTCAGGTTTTCTCTACCTGTAAGTAGGTGATTTTCTACTTGTCCAGAATCAAAAAGAAAATGAACATTAAGATAATTCTGGGGAAAAAAGGTTTTAATGAAGAAAATACTGGAAATAAGCATTTTTTCTTTCAATAAAACAGTATTTTCTACCTGTGATTAAAATATTAGGATAGTTTATCCCTTAGATCTATTTCTAATTAGCAAAATTCCAAGATCTGCCCTGGTATTTAATTGTCCACAGACAGGTGGCCGAGAGAAATGTATTTGTCATCCTATGTCAGACAAGTCAGGCATACGAATTCCATATCCTTGCTAAAAAAAGTTCTCACCTTGCCTGGTCTACCATCAGAAATAAGAAAATTTCCCATCAAACAGAAGTCTTCTGATTTACTTTTCTCCAACACACATTCACCTGTCTTATAGATAACATATATCATATATACAATCTGTTCTAGCCAAATGTGATGCTGAATATATCAAAATATTACTTTTGTTGTTCACAAAATAAAAGATAGTAAATCTCACACAAAAATATTTTGCACAACTCCAAAAACAGCGAGCTTAAAAGGGATTTTTCAGTCATATTGTGGCAGCTGGAACACCTAACAATAGATTCCTTGAATTTTCTTGCACAAACACTACCATGACAACCTTGCTGCTAGCTTCTATCCCACTTTACAATAATCTATCCCCCTTGGTGGAGGACAAATTTAAAAAAAAAAAATCTATGCACTTGCCAGGATTCATTTCCCTGGTCCATGTTGGATGATTGAGAGTCTTTTTAATAGATGACAATACATATTACCAGGAAATAAAATATTTTACCTTTAGATCCAGTTTTGCTGTATAAGCATTATTTATAACTTCCCCATTGCTTTCATATTTCACATTGTTCATAAGCTGAAAGAAAAATAATTAGACGTGTATTTTAAACACCATTTCACCTGCCTCTGCCATTTTTCTGAAACAGCATACTGATGTTGTCATTTTGTCATGTAATTTTCAAATATTTGACTTTGGGAGGTCTGGTAGGAAATAACCTTGCCATTTGACCTTGACCTTAATATCAACAGAGATATGTCTTGCCCTAAGCATTGTACATTATGAACTATGAAGACTATATAACTTACTCTGCAAAAGTTATGGTCAAAGTAAAAGTTTTAAGACGTCAGTCACAGACAAACTAGCTACCAGACAATTTAATTTGAGCCTGTGCATGAGATTTCCAAAAATTTCACAAATGTGCATAGTAAAGACTCTTACCAGCCTGTGCATACGCACAGTCTTACCAGAGTCTTAACTTTCCGTTAAGTAGATAGATATGATTTCAAAGTATCAGTAGACCATCAGGTAACTTTATATTTACAGTATGTGGCTTTTCTACGCTACACAATGTTGGCCCCTCACCAACGTGATTTCCATTTAAAATTGTTGGAAATGTCACACACAGGCTCATTTTAGACTTGTCCATAGTCAGAGATAGTCTAGACATTACACGTTTTAAAAATTATTATCCACTGGATAGAAAACAACACTATCTGTCCAAACAAAACTAATATACCCAGGGGGTTAATACAGATTTTTTTCACTTGTCCTAGGACAAGTAAGGTCTGATTTTCTTCTTGTCCAGGAACAAAATGCACTTGTCCTCAAAAGTCATTCAGAAAAAAAGGGTGAAATTAATGAAAGTAGGGTATAAATTATTTTTAAGTACACTGCTTTGGCTGTGATTTCATCAAATGACAATCTACTGTTATTTCTTGATAACAAAAAGCAAAAAGCAATAATTAAATTTTAGTTGTGTCCATCAATATTTTGCATGATTGGCTGAAAGGCTGGTTTTATTCTTTACTGATAAATCTTTACATTTTTGATACAAAACAAAATTAAAAGATATGACAATAATATATGTTGATTTCATAGAAGTATGAAAATCAAAGGCCTGAAAGGCCTGAATTGAAGACAGGACTGAATATTAACAATTGGAATGAAAGTTGTGGCGTTTTGAGAAGATCTCTTGAGTGGGAATGAAAAATATAAAGCAATCCTTGATTGTTACATATGGAAACTGCACTTCCATTACAAATGAATATGCTATACTTTGAAGACTCATAACTTCCAGATAAACCTATCCCTTTAGCCAATTCAAGCTGAACAAGAGGGTAATTGCCTTCATAATCGCTTTTCATCCCCTAGTGAAAGTTTTCAATATCCTAAATGAAAAGCATTCATTTAACCAACAGATATATGGTGGCAATTCCTGAATTACTAAAAACTCATATGAATTATTGCAACCATGTTTTATAAAATTGTATAGATTATCCCCAGCAATCAAAATATGATCCAAATCGGATTTTCTTTCCAGGCAAACTCATGAAGTGGATGTGAAACAATCTTAAATAAAAAAGTTAATCCACACATTGCTAACCTCTTGATGAAGAGCTGAACATTTCATTGCCCTAGTGAATATTGCCCTGAATTGGAAATTTGTTCAAATTTCTTTTACCTTTTTATCTGGTCTAGGATTTGACTCAATATCTTCACATAAAAGAAGTAATGAAAGTAATACCAATTTTCTTACACTTTTACTAGTCAAAGTCAATACCAAGAAGAAGTATTTTCCCATACAATAGCTGTGGCTAAAAAATTGTTTTGCTTTTATTTATGAATACCCATTAAGTTTCTTCAAAGAGTGAAACATCCTATTCTAATTCTCCATTGAGATATTTCGATCTCGGTTTCAGGTTATTCTTGTTGCACATGGTCTTACTTAACAGGCAATTATTTCAACTACAAAATAATACATAAACCTGTTTAGACAACCAACCTTTCAGGCCTTTTCCACGGGACTACTTCTCTAGATCAAGATTCGGATTGGACTATCCGGTGAACTATCAATTTTGACAAAACTGTCAAAATGACAGAATGTTAAATAAACTCCCGAGCTACAGCATTTATAACCTCGAGTAGAATTCTTTCAAAGTCAACTCCAGAATGTTACAAATAAATCCATTCTAGTTTCCAAAACAGTTTTTGTTATTGTTAGAAAATATTCGAAAACAAAAGCGGAAACTCAAAACCGGGGTCGCACATGCGTGGTACAAATGTTCAGGCCATTCTGAACACCACTCGGCCAATCTCACGCATTCGTCTCAACACGGCCGATTCCCGGTTACCTCCTTTTAGATAGATCGGAGACTCCGGAGATCGCCCGAATATTGCCGAATGAATATCACGATTACGATCTGTTGTAGTTTACGGAAATGGCCGAGTGATGTTCCGAATGCTATACAGGCCGTACAATATGGTAAGACAAAACAAGCCTAATAATAAAGTAATTTGAAAAGCCCTCGAAATGATTTCTCCGTGAATCTAAATAAAAATTCAAACCCAAGAAAATCCGAGGGTTTACGAGTTTATGCAAATAGCCTTATACTGTTTTAGTATTTATCCATTTATACTATGACAGGCCAAGGAGACGGATAAATAAAGCAACCCTAAGGACACACAAACTCACAATTTAACGAGAAATAGCAAGTCTAAAATGGGTAGCTGAAAATAGTTTGCCAATGCTTAAAAACAGTTGTAGGATGCAATTGAATATTTGGAGCGAATACAAAAGATTGCAACCGAAAACGCCGTAAAACATCAGCGCTTACGAATGCAAAACACGGTTCTGCAAGCGACTTCTGCATAGATCACGTGTTCCCTCCCCTGAGGTCCCGGTCAGAATTTAGGTCAGCACCAAAATTTAACGGTATATTACTACACTATTGATTATTTTTGATGCGTTCTTTTTATGAATGGGTCTACTTTTTTGAGCGAAATGACACATGTATGAGTATGTTAGCAAAATCCGATGGTGACGATCCCTATATTGAAAGACAGGCAAGCCTGTCTTCAATAATAAAAACCTAATCACACTGATATGTTTGCAGATTGATACAGTGTGATTAGGTTTTTAGTTTTCATACCTCACTGATGTATTCTCAGATTAATACAGTGTGATTAGGTTTTTAGTTTACATACCTCAATGAAATCAACAAATACTCTCTTCAATTATTAATTGAAGAAAGATTTTTCTTTCAAAAAAGAAAGAGCTGTAAAACATGTATTAAGTGACCACGTATGGGACTATCGAAAAGTGGTTGTTAAAGAGAATGGTCGTAGTACACGGTTTGTTAACAAATTAGAAATATCATTTTGGTTAATTATCTATGTTATCTGGAATTTTTCTTTAATCTTATGTTGTTAAAACTCAAAAGAATCGTCTCATGGAGATGATTCTAAAGAGTTTTATCAACATAGGATTGATTTATAATATGTTTTTGATCAATAATACCTACTTTTTTTTAAAAAAAAAAGGAAATTTTGAAAGCGGTCCCTTAATAAAAAGTGTTGCTTAATAGACGTGGTTGCTTGAGCAAGATTGACTGTACAAAATAATACCCTTTACCTCTGAGTTGACCCCTACCACATGATAAGGTCCTGCCCCAGCCCCTATCATAAAAGCATTAGGGAGCTCTGAAAGTTCTGTAATCTTCTTAAAATTGAAAATCTGAAATGTAAAATTGACTCGATCAAATTTAAGGCTGTCTTTGATTGTTGACTTTCATGAATTACCAAGAACTACACATGAATTCAAGAAAAGGTACATTTCAACACTAATGCAAAAAAAAAAACAACACATGAAGAAATTGCAAATAAAATGCTGATTGTCATTTGAAGACTTTAAGTCTCATTTAGAGAATTTTTGACAACTTGTTTACAAACTGTGTCCAAACTAGAATAAACTTTTGAAAAGATTCAGTTAAAAAGAATTTTCAGACATTATTTTCTCATATATTTTAATCCAACAAGTGGACTGGTGAAGGTCCTATCTCACCAAAGTGAGTCTCCATGACCCCTGAAATGTTGTTTTACAAATGAAATAAAATAGCATCTGCTGGATCCAATCCATTTTGAAAATTATACATATTTATTACACAGTTTTCCCAAACTAATCCCTTTTCCCTTGAAGGTTATTACATAATGCCCCAGACCTTCTGCTTTCAGTGAATTTTAAAGATTTTGGTAGCAATGACATGCGTTAAATTCACACTTTCTTTCCCAGAAGATCAAACAATTAAATATAAACCTTCGCCATGCTGAATTTAAATCTTTCCTGAAAAGGGCATTAAAATCAAAGGCCTGAAAGCACTGAAAGTTAAGGTCCAAAATATGTGTCTCTATCAACTTTAACTTTGAAGGATCAAACAGGAGGTGTAGACCAAGATCAGTCTGCACTTATGTGCTGGCTGATCTTGGTCTTTACCTTCTGTTTCAAAACAGGAATATTCTGGATCAAGCATCACAAGGAACAATCAACTTAAGATATATAAATTTACCTTATTCTTTTGAGCAATAGGTATCAGATAAGGCGGGCCCCCGATATCAGCTAGTCTTGGATTACCACATAAACCTTAAAAAAAGAAAAAGATATAATCATCATAAATGTTGACAAGCATTACTGATATTAACTTCAAACACCTTTTAAAGTATGCAATTGATTGGGTCATTGTATAATACACAAAAAGTTTCTTCCTCTTTCTCCAAGAACAGAATTAATAGTGCATTTTCAATGTTATTCTAAAATGTAACAGACATAAGGCTATGATTTATTTAGTAAAATGTATGGTTACCAATAACAATTTTTGCGAACAATGTAAGAAATTTGTAGAGTGCAATACAAATCAGTTTTTGCATAATTCTAAGGGAGTCCTGAAGGCCAAGACTCTTTGTCTACCACTTGGAACTCCTTTATTTAGAAGTAAAGATTCTAATGGACTCCCTGGAGCATATGAGAACAATAAACGAACAAATCCACGGGACAATTTCCTTTTCCAACCCTAATTAAACTGTAGATCTTTCCACTATAAAAGTTATGTTGAAGATACATGTTTGCTTGCATCTGGTAGTATTCTGAAAGACAACCATCTTCTCATGGGGGTGAAACTTGTGGAAAATAAGAAATCACTTATAACAAGCAATTTCTTTTTTTCCACAATGTTTTCACATTATGAACATTTGGACTCCTTATCTTGAGCTTGGACCCCTTCATTTCACAAGTTGGGGGTCCAATGGACTTCTCACCAAATTTATAGTGTTGATCCCTGATTGCACACTTGGAACAAGAAATGTCAAATAAATCCATTGTTAAAAACAATTTTTCTTTTTCCAAAATGTTCTCCCTTTATGAAAGTTTGTATTTATTACCTTAACCATTGACTTTTTGACTTCATAAGTTGTTCGTCCAATAGATAACTAAGTCTCGCAAAATTAAATGTCTATCCCTGCCATGGGTTCAGGATCATAAAACTTTGCAACCTTTTAGCAAATCATACCCTGCTTTGCACATGAAAAGGGGGATATAATTTACAAACAGTTTACACCATTTTGTTATCCTTCATGTAGGGCTGATTTCAAACTTGGTTTAAAATGAATTTGATTACAGTAAATAACCAAGTCTTAGATTTTGTACCTTCTGAGGACAAATAAAATGGTGCTTGTGTCAAATTAGGACAATCTACAACCTCTACAGCCACATTTGTAAAAGTGTCAGTAAGTCCTTTCTGTAACACTGAAATATGAACAGAGAATACAACATAGTGTCAAAATAGGACAATCTACAACCCCAAAAGCCACATAAGTAAAGGTGTTAGTAAGTCCTTTCTATAACACTAGCATATAATAAGAATACAACATATAGCCCCAAATTAGGACAATCTAAGACCAAACATGTCACTATAATTTTAGATTTGTTCATCAAAATTCTTGCAGACCTACTTTTCATTGGCTGTGTGAATTGGTTTCATTAATTTACTCAAAGAGAGCAATTTTGAGTATGCAGTCATGCTGTAATTTTACGCACAAAGTAGTTCAAATAGATGCGTATAACTTGACATGTTTGATCCAAAGTATTATAATTAGGTACGAACATAATATTTGTTGATTTCATAGAGTTCAAAATCTAAAAACACATCAAACTTCTGCATGAATTCATAGTGTAAAAGGTTTTTAGTTTCATACCTCCATGTAACAACAAATACCATCTTCATCAATTAAATGGTGAAAAGGTAAATGGGTCCTTTCTGTAACGCGGTTTTAACAGAGATCTATGATTTCACATATCTATAAAAGACCCGAATGATATATTCCTCGTTCATGCCTTTACTTAGTTAAGGTTAAAAAGTGGAACGATCCATTAACGAGTTGTAATTGAATGTTTTACAATAAATCATTGATTGACATTCAATAGATAAATCAGATAAAACAAAGAATAAACATTTGTCTACCATCTACCACTTCCACCAACTCCGGCACGTGCGTCTCTAACTTTGTAACTTCTAACTTATCTGTCATCATGTGGGTGTAAACAAAGTTGGTTTCCAGAGAGTGACTTCCCCTGAACCATTAAAGTAGCCTCCCTTGCAAGAAGCAATCAAAGTACTTAGAGGACTGACGATTTGGGAAATGCCAAGCCGGATGAAAGGTCATATACATGAGTTGACGGGTGACGTCACGGGTCACGTGATATTTACATCCGGGTAATCGCTGTAGGCAGAAAGATCTACCAGTTGCATACACAAATAGTAAAATATCCAATATTCAAGTTATTGGATTGTACATTTTTTATGATTATTCCCTGTTGACAAAGGTGTCAAAATTTAGATAAATCATCTAACCTTTCGATTATGCAGTTGTCATCACATGACATTGTCTGTGAAAAGAATATTTCTCGTCGAAAAAAAACCACCCAGAAATGCAAATGAATGCAAACAAATCGCTGTTGAGCAACTGATATATCGCGCATTCGACATGAATTAGGCTGTATTTACGTTTTTTGTTCACTCATAAAGGAAATATAGTACATCTTACCTATACTGGGCTGATTCGAGTTTCAATGCCAATTTTTCTTTAACCCATTTACGTTATTCATCCTGTCACAGAAATTTCAAACATTGGGAGAGGTTTTTATGGCCCTTTCCCCTTATTTGTCTAAAAACTATTAATCCAATTATTAGTTTAATCTGTAAATTTTGAGAACACCACCTACTGTTGAAAAACCGATTTGCTTCCGTAAAAAGTCCCCCGCACATTTAGAAAATTGGTTAATTTAAGATAATAAACAAATGTCGCCAAATACACAGCTTTTCTAGTTAGATTGTAAAATCCTATCAAAGAATTTTCATTATGCGACATAAAAATATTAGCCGCTATTAACACTAACATGTGTCATAAAGTTCGCTGTTTCTAACGCAATAATCCATACTACACGGCCGCGGAATCTCTTTCATCTGACCATAACCGGATGCGCTTATCGATATTGCCCATGTCATAAAACAGTAGCCGCTAATCACAGACTTGCATGTGTCACAAAGACAAACTTCTATAACACGTGCCAAATTTTAATTGATCTGACCATGACGATACACACGCCACTGATTGATTGCTTTCATCTGGGCACAACTTTTACCCATTAATTAGGCATACAGTGTGAAGTTTCATTTGACACAAATCTTTTAATGACTTATCAGTCATAGATTAAATCAAGCTTTTGATAAAATATTTCATTTAAGATTCCATTTCAGCGGCATTAAATAAGGCCCACATGATTTTTCATTTCTAAGCCGCGTTCATTTAGTAGATCGATCTTCCGTATATTGAACAAGCTGTCAATACTAATAGTTCTTCCTTTAATTTGAAAAAAAAAAGGCCGGGATAATTTCTAATCAAATATAAGTTAGGCCTATTGCATATCTGAAACGCAGCGTTTGCTTCAGCGGGAAATTGAAGCCGCCAAAAACGAAAATGTACTCCGAACAATTTTTCTATTTTGCTTTATGTAGTTCCCAATGAATAATAAGAGAGTAAAAAAATCGAATTTTAACGGGTAGGAAAGAAATTGAAGCATACGTATTTCTTTATTTGTTAAAGATGAAACAATGTGATCGTTCTTTTGTAAATCTTCGTTTCTTACCCCTACCAGACGACAATTAATAATCTTGAAATTGAAAGCGTTGGTGTCGAACGAAACATCGCAATACAGCCTGATTAAAATGGATTTGCGATGTTCTGTTGCTCAACGACGACTTTAACTACATTTCAAAAACAAAAATATAAAATGAATGTGAGTAAAAATAAGTAGAAAGTTCTGAAATTCTGGCGAGTGAACGAATTCACGCGACAAGTCACTTTTTCCGCAAACGTTGTTTAACCCGAGTCATCTTAAACTCGGTAAAATTACTTTATTGGAAAGGGTTAATGAATTTTACTTATTCACCTTACATTTCCCCAATAACATTCAACGCGTATGACCATTTCGTTTGATTTTACCCTTGAAAACGGCGCGACTACGGATACAACAGATCTCGATCGGCTGTAGTTACGAAGTTATATTCTACTTGACGCCGTGAACCGATTAATCTGAGTCAAACTTTTGTATTTAGTTCATGTCATGCAAATTCATAACGTTATGGAAAGCGGTAAAGAAAGTAAATTTGTTCAAGTGGCGGATGCAAAAAGGGGTTCAATGGATCCAAACGAATCCGCATCTTTAGCCTAGTTGTTTCATTTTTACACAGAAAATCAAACAAAACTTTGTAATACTAGGAAAACGAATCTTCTCTCCCTTTATTGTACATTAGTACCCCATTTATAGAAATCCTTCATCCACCGCTGTTTTCATCCAACTTTCTATAAAAATCTTAAAATGTAACTATGTCTGGGTTTGTTTACAGAAACGGTGCAACTACAGCTTTGTCAGAACTTTCATGAGTGCTGTAGACTGAGTTACGAATGTTTGAAAACCTAAACACTTACTATGTTTCATACATAATTTTCAATTTCTTTTTGAATGACGTGAAAATTGACAAAAAACGAAAACATCAAGTTTACAAAGGAAGAATTTTTGCGCTAAACCACGGACACGTGTTTAAGAGTCCCTCGAGCTAAATTGCGCAACTCGAGCATCTATATAAGACAGACCCTAGGCCATGTTTATTTAAAGATTCTAGGTTACCATCTTACTAAACAAATACATTATTTAAAGAGACAAAAAACTGATTCTAAATAGCTAAAAGCTCTATCGTCGATGGCAACTTCGTTCAATAAGTCGGACGAAATAGTCTAATCTCGGGAAGCTTATAAAGGGCTATTACGTAAGAGGTTCTTTAAATATCGATTGATCATTAACGGGAAACATTCGTACAAATAATATTTAATTTTCTTTTAATCTTAAATTTAAATGAACGGTTGATTTTGAACCAGTTTTAATTGTTTTCTCGCATAGATTTCTGACTCTTTCTGCCTACCAGTAATGCGCATGCGCAGGAAATTCTCAATATAAACAATAACAATCAACTCTCCTATAACCAACGTCACGGCTGTAAATGACGCCCTCCAAACCGGGCTCAAAATCATTAACATTTCATTAATTTTACAACCAGTAAAAAATTTTAATTCAATTTTACACCTAGAGTAGGATGAAAAAACACACTTTTTGATTCAGAATTTTTTTTTTATGATCGTGTTATAATGGATATAATTTCATATTTTGTAATAAAAAAGAACAAAAGAAATAACACTAATATTACACCGTGCCAGAATATTGTACACCGGCGTTCAATTTTGGGACTAGAACTTCGTAACCGTACGACATAAGTAGTAAGTTCAAACTGTGGATCTCCAACTGCCTAATACTAGGCTTATTCCTTACCAAGGTCTGTCTCTAACGAGGTTTAACTTTTGCCGCAAGATACGCGAAGCGAATTCGTAAATGGTCGCCACTGCCATGACTAGGCTTTTTGTCTGACGTGAAAACAACAAGTATCCCCTTCATAACCTATAATTTGATATCATGATAAAGGAAAATATTAAAGATTTCTCCATGTTAGGAAACAGATTTCTTATGGGACTTCATAGTGCAAGCTTACAAGATGGCTTCGTACTCAATGATTGTTTCTTAGTAAAAACGTCATCGTGTTTTTGAACAGCCAATAAAAATAAACCCGGGGGAAATAAAACTACGTGTATTTTAGATAAACTTAACTGGCCATTACAAGCTATTCATGGACGATATAATTTAATTTTTGTTGACTCCATCAATTTCCGTGCATTCTGAATGGTTGAAAAATTAGTTTTGTTCCCCAAATAAAATAATTTTCAGTATGCAGCAATATTGCAAGGTTCCGCACAAAGTAATCGCGAGAGATATCTGTCCCATTTGGAGAAATATTCACACTTTCGCTTCATGATGTTAAATTCATGCAAAGAGGTGAAGAGAGAATTTATTGATTCCATGGAGGTATGAAATAAAAAACCAAATCACACTGCGCTTCGCGGATTCATACAGTGTGATTAGTTATTTAGTTTCATACCTACATGAAATAAACAAATTCTCTCTTCATTTCTTGGTTAATGGATGTAAATGAAACCAAGGCAAAGTTAAACAAGGACATTGTTACGAAAACGCACTTTACGCAAGTGCATAATAGAAATAAATCCTCTGTTTGAAAGTTTGAAGGAAGTTACGTTACCAGCTGAGCCTTAATTGAGGAAAGGGAACTTACAGAGTATTAGGGTGAAGGCTAGAAAGATTGGATCTATGCCACCGACAAGGCGGTTGGGGGACATCATGTGGGTGGAGAGAGGGGTATGGGGTGTGTTTATGACATGACAATTCTTAAAAATTGATTGAGCAGACCACATGGTTTTGAATTTGTTATTCTTTGAAATGGGAGTTCATGTACTTATAAATGTATCGTAGTTTCTGTTTTTCGATATCTCAATTGTTTGGAGTATATATGTTTGGGGTATAACAACTCACACAATATTTAATAAAAGAGAAACGATTGAAGTATTTTTATTTTTGTTCTTTTTATCTATTTTTTTGTTTTTCGTTAAAAATCCGTCTCTTGTATCAAAAGTGAATAAATTTTATTTTGTTTCCATTGAGTAGACAATTGTATACAATTTTTTACGCCATAGGAATTCATTAAAGTTCGTGATAAGTTTTTTTTTAGTTTCGCCTGAAGTAAGATCGGCTCTGTGTGTATATAGTCGGTTTTACTTCTTTTAGTGAACCGAAAAACCCGATCAATAACTTATGTGCTTTGGAACTGCTTTAAATGTGCGGCGATCGACGGGACTATCAGTCCTTTGATTTTTATCCTAAATTGGTAAGCTTTTATAATACGTTCTACACAAACAGCTAAAATGTCACCAATAGAGTTGACAAGATAATGAGATGAGATTTTAATTAAGAGCAATGAGTGTTTCTTTATTTGCACCATGCTCAATTTACACGATAGCTTATTTTCGCAGAGCAGCTAGCTTTCTAATGCTTAGCTTAAACCCTACAGTACATCTCAACGGAGATTTGAGTGTATTCGGATTTTGTCGGATAATGAGATTCACGGGAGGCAATACAATATCTATAATTTCGTCCAAATTGGACGAAATTATAGATATTGTATTACTTCCCTTTAAAAAAATACACGTACTTTTCTATAAAAAGATGTTTGTGATTGTCTTCGCGGACTTCCATACAAAGACCAGCCTATTAAAGAATGAATGATTTGTTCAATGAGAATGCGGTTGGTTAGCATTGTGAACGATTGTTGGGCATAATGGAATGATTTCAAAGAGTTTTTGAATGGTTTGAGTAATTGTTTGGAATAAATGAATGGAGCGCCGAGTGAGCGATTTCCAGAGGTTTTGATCGAAATTTGATTTGAAATCTTCAAAATATAATGTTGCGATTGTCCGTAAGAAGTTACGGTCGCACATTGTCGGAATGCTTGTTTTACAAGCTATAGTTACGTCATTTAAAGTCAGTAATACAATTCCGATTCATGCCCATCTAAAATTTGCCATTACGTCTATCTAAAATCATATCTAGACAGTACTATGGCAGTTTAAACTGTTCAACGGTTCTGGACATTATGAGACGGGGAAAAATGAAATAATTGAGACTTTGAAATGCAGGTCCTATGAAAAAAATGCTTTAACCCTTAACGGACGATAGAAATCTCTTGATCTCTTTTTTTCTTGACCGAAAACGATCTTTCCGCGAAAATGACGTCATGTGACGTTATGATTGCCTTAGCATGGAGAGTCGCGGGAATTCTTAAACAGAAAACGTGAGTATCTTTTTATCATTTTCTTGATCACATCATAGGAATTCGAACAATCTTATTCAAGTACCGTTTACGAGAAAATGTAATAGAACGTAGAGTTAAAGTAAAAGTAAATGCGCGTAAATTCGCAGATTTACAGTTTTTTAGCACCATTGTCACATGCATACGTGCTTCGAAGCTGTCTTAGTAAGAATAGATCATTCTTTTTTTCGATTTTTGTACTGAGGCGCGTTCCTTAGGACAGAAATTTATTTTTAATCATAACGAAGCTCGCGAATTCGGTTTTCGGCTCATTGCAAGACAGGAAGTATCGGCTTCTTTGGTACCAGGCTCTCGTTAACGTTGAATGGTTCCCATTGATGATAAACTTAGGAAATACGTTTAGCGCAATAACAAAAATTTATTCCTAGCGAATTATTTGGACATGATATAGAAACACACATTCCAGTATGTCGGTATAACTATCTCTGAATATCGTATAAATCAACACTTCACATAATTTGTTTATCTAATAAAGGATGTGACGTCAACGTCGTTTGTGTACGTTTACACAATGTTGAAGTTCCCGCGGAAAACACAAAGACGTCAAATAACGTGTAACATTGAACGGACATTGAGATTTACACTAATTGTTGCGCCTAGAGTTTATTTTTTCCACTGCGATTTCTGAATCTGATGTCTTCATCCTTGTGTTACGTAGTTATCCGCAAGAATTTATATGGAAATCTATTTGGGTTTAAGTTAGTGGACAACGTAATAGTTTCGCAACATTTTGGAAGTCATGAACTTTAACAGTGTTAACCGAGGTTTCCTAAGGGTTTATCTATCTATCTATCTATATATACTGCCTAACTCCCCTTTCGGGTATTACTGGCAGGATTTCATTAGGAAACCTCGGTTAACGTTGTGAAAGGTCAAGCATCCCGAAATGATGCGGAACTATTACAGGTCCACTACCGTAATGTTTCAAATGTTAATTCTTAACGATTATCGACTATTTGTAACACATCGTTTTGTCATAATGACCTAATGCGAACATTTATTTTAATAGCTCTCCTTGAAATACAGCTTAAGTTTCGAGATTTTAGTCAGCCAAAATATCATTAAACAGATTGATCCTTTTTTATCAATAAGATAAAAAAGATTTAGCTATATCATGCATACGCTAACGATAGTTGCCACCAAACGTTTGACATAAATAAAGTTTTGAAATTAACTTGAAAGTTTACGTCACGACTAAGCGACGTCCATCTTGTCGAACTAAGGGTGACGAACGTTTTACTTATCTGGCGTAATCAAGAAGAAGCTATCGATACGATACTCGTGAAGATGAGCGACGTCCTGCCAGGTCAACAATGTTGTAGAATAAACAAAAGAGTATGGTGGCATATTTGAGCTACGAGTAGAAGTATCGTGATAATTAAGATTAATGGAAAAGCTGAAGTTACGGGGTTCTAGTAATCGAATGTTAGAATGTATCTACTCCTTCTAAGAATATTAATCCTCTTGGCCGAAGAAACAGTTACAATGTTAGAATGTATCTACTCTTTCTAAGAATATTAATCCTCTTGGCCGAAGAAATAGTTACAGTTTATATAATCACTTCTAGGACAATTGCCGACAAATTGTTCACAGATCCCAATATTTTTGAAAAGTAATTTCTCACAAGTACGTTACGACTAACCCATGCTTTGTCAGGCAAATACTAGCGCGGATTTGTAGATAGAAAATATCATCATTTTTTCAATAAATTGCACGCTGTTTATGAAAATCTCTAGCAGAGTTAAACACTTTGTCCTGACAATTTTGAAATATCACGATTAGGGGCATCTCGTATGTCGTGGTAGTTATGTGCCACCGTAGAATAGACAGCAAGAAAGACAACTCGTATCATAAATTTACTCAGCCACCCAGAATGATATATTATTATAAAGAAATAAACGGGTTTTTTTTTCGCCAAGAGAAGTTACACTTTTCTAACCGAACAGACTTTATGAATATTATTAAGCTTTACCCAGTTACCATGCACTCGATGAAAACGTGTCCCTTGAAATTTTGAAATAAGGTCTAATAATCAAAAGCTGAAAATAAAAGATAAAAGATGATTATTTGCTAGAAATCGTTCTCTATTCACATTGAAACGATTCGCGGATTTTAATTTGATTAATGACTTTGAAATAAGGCCTATTAATCATATGCTGAAAATAAAAGATCGCAATTTGCCGGAAATCGTGCTTTAGTAACATGAAAGCAATTCGCGAATTTTCTTTTAACTTTTAAACCGTTTCTTCGAACGAGGGGTTGATTCGAATTGTCGTGCATAGGGTTGATCTTCTGAATGAAGAAATATGTGACCTGTCTCGCAAAAAGGGACTATCTGGGAACTCTGAAAAAATATTTGTAAAAAGTAATGGATCCAGCATAGAGAAACCAGAGGACAAACTTCGGAAATTATTACACGAGAAGGCAGAATAACCACTCTAGATTTACATAAAGATATGTCGTTGTAACGAAAATGTCCGTGTATTGAAAGAGAACTAAAATCTTTCAACACAATCTCATCGAAAAAAGCAACACTTACAATCCATATGTACTGATTAAGGAAACACTGGTTTGTGTGTGTGTGTGTGTGTGTGTGTGTGTTTTTCAGTTTTAATAATTCATTTTGCATTATTTTTAATCCCTTTATTGAATGATCAATCTTTTACTTATGTGTCACATAAATTTCTATTAAAACTAGATCGTGACATGTCAAAACAAGGACCATATTAGTATTGGGTAGAGTGTTGACACTTGTCAGACTCTGCACTTGGTTAATTATCAGAATCTAATTTGAGCATTCTACCTTCCTGCAAATGAATTTTTAAAATGCGACCTACGGTTGACCTCTACCAGAACAACTCTACTCTTTTTCAATATTTACTATACGCAGTTACAAGATGGCCCCTCTTTGTCTGACATATTTGTGCCCACAAGCCCCATTTTCCTTTGGCGGGTCAACTATTTATGCATGTTCCAATTCAAAAAAGCGTGGTCGGAATTAGGCTTTTCTAATTTACTGCGCATTTACGTTTGCAAAATACGTTAAAACACGTACAATTATATTAGTTAAATCACGTCGCGAAGTTGACAAAGACGGTCCTTTGAGCATGAAAAGCCGCATATGTTCAAATTGCGGCTGTCGTTTTAGGAAAGCGGTTTTGTTTAAAGCTAAATCAGGGACATATAGATTGTCGTATCATAATTTAGTTGGAAACATCGTTAAATGGACAAATTGAATGATTTTAGAATGACTTTGGAATGGTATTGAATGAGTTAGGGGTGTGTTTTGAATTAAATTAAAAGTCGATACGAACGAAAGTAGCTTCATTTTATTACCAATAATTGAATGATCTTATTGAGTTTGAGGCCGTCAGACGTTTTCCAAAACTTTTGAATCGTTTTTGAATGGTTTTGGAGTGTCGAATGTTTTGAATGAGTGGGCGGAGCGTTAAGTCAGCTAATTAGAATGGTTTAGAATGGGATGGAGTCTATTTTATAACGTTATTAACTGTATCGATTCGAAATATTCCTTTTCGGCCTCGCATCTGTATTATTCTGAACGTTGCTCGGAGTTTTCCGTAAACTGGAAATAAGCGGACCGGACGTTAAGGGACATCCATCAATTTCAAAACCACACTAAAACGCTGACTCAACGTTTCTTTCATTCGTTCTAAAGACCCATTCAGAACATTTCGAACACTCCGAAACCATTCAAAAATGCTTCAAAAATTTTGGAAAACGCCTGAAAACCTAAAAATCGATAAAATCATTCAATTATTGGCTGACGTCGATTTTCAGGCATCAACATTTCACAAGAAGATAATAAATCACCGAAAAAAACTTATTTTTCTTCAAAACGTATTGACCAGAGTACCACAAGAAGCCGAACTGCCTAAAAACGGTTTAAAAATCACATGAAATCCAATTTTAGTATCTTGGTTAGACAACTTAAATTTCAAATTGGTCATTTAGGCTAGTTTTCCTAGAAATCCGATCATTTATTAGTGATTTGTCATACTGGATTGTTAAACTATCCAATATAGCTTTTTTGAAGCCGATAATGGTATCAGTCTACCTGTTATGCGTATAGGGACCCTCTGATAACTGCTTTAAACTTTAAAAAAAAAATACAATTTCAAACATGATCCCAGAAGATGGCAAATGTGCGTTTACATTGAACAGAGACTATGAAATACTGTTGAAAACACTGAGGAAAGGGAGAAATTGCTTGGAAACTTTGAAATTTAAGTTGTCTAACCCAGATACTACAAACGGATTTTAAAAAAGTACAGAGGTTAAATCAATGTGCGTTTATATTGAAATGAGACTGTGAAATATTGTTGAAAACACTGAGGAAAAGAGAGAAGCAATTCCTTCTTTTTTCTCAATGTTTCCCTCTTAATTATTTCCAAGGCATTAGGTTTTCGGATTGTGGGTAAATGGTGATACAAACAGATCATTTGATCGAGTGATTGAATGGAGTTTAAAGCCTTTTTTTTAATATTTTTCAGTTATATCGCTGCGGCTGGAGCACCTAACAATGGATTCCTGGTATTTCTCTCACCAGTATCACCATCACATCCTTTTCTAGCCTCCAGCTGCTATCATAGACAAACAGGTCAAATCAACTATTTAGGAACAGCATGTTTTTCCTGTCAACGAATAAAAATATTGCATTTTCTACAATTTGGTTATATTTTTTTTTGCCATTATCATTTCTTTTTTCTGTTTTAAAGCAATGTATACGGAATGATGAAATGATATAGTAAAGATGCGTTCTTTAAAAACTCAAGCCCCATGAATGATTAAAGAAATGATCGACGCATTTCCAAACCAAGTCAAATTTTAAGATTAAACTACCCATATACGATTATCTAAAAACCCAGCACTGTATATTATTGAAAGGCAAAAAGCTAGGATTGTATTAAAGAGGAGTTTATCGTCCGAGTTTGCTATGCATTTGAACTTAATACACCACGTATTATCGGATTTTAGACGTTCTCGAGTAAGCGTATTTTTTACGATATTTTGTTTAACACGGTCTATAAAATATAATTTGTTGTTTGTTTTTCGGTGTTTTATTATGATATTTTTAAGACATTTTTAATTAATTCGGAGTTTTACGATTAATTTGCAGACACAATAAAATATGATTACTTTTAATACGTCAATATAACATCGGATTAAGGGAATTAAGATGAATTAATGCTAGCGAAACACACCTGGGGGGAAATTATTTGTATTAATTCTGAAAGAGTACATAACAATAAATAAAAAGAAAAAAAGGAGAAAAAAGTAAGCGCTTCCATTCATATCGTTTCCATACGAGCTTTTGAGCAGTTTCCTTGGATAAGACAGATTCGTCATTTTTGCTATTTTAAAAATCTTACCGCCTTTTTTATGAGTGCATACTGAGACTTTTCAACGTGGTAAAATATACCAATATAGATAATTTTATTTTAGTTGTATTCATCAAGATTCGTGCTTTCTGATTGGCTGGAAAATTAGTTTTATTCCCAAATGACATTAATTTTGAGTGCGCAGATGTTTTGTTAGCTTCCGCATGAAGTAGTCATATAAGGAGTCTATTTCTTATTGACAAATCTTCGTGCCTTTACTTAAAAAGAAAACTTAATGATTTCTACAAAAAGTCTCTTTATCTCTTAATTTATTACTGATTGAAATTAAAGCCATAGCATAAATTCCTGTATTTGTGTTCTTTGTTTGAGATGTTTTTAATATAACAACTATCTTATGAACAAGCGACTGTGCAAAAAATGCAAAGTGGCTGGGTAATAAGAAATTTACAACACTTATGCTTTCTCCTTAACCCTTTGCTGTTTAATCCCTGCTTTTAACGTGCCTGTGATTTTATGATTGAGAAAACATTGTGAAAAAAGAAGACAAGCAATTTCTTCTTTTTCCACACTATTTTCTACCCTACTGAATGGTTATTTTTCAAATTTAATACACTTTAAATTTTCGTCTGCAAAACCTTTGAATTTGGACAGGTCCAAAATCTTGTTAAACAGGAAAGGGTTAATGAAAGAGATAGAGGATAATCGATTGATTACGTGTAAGATCGATTTATATCTCATTGAGTGAACACAAAAGTTGTATCACACGCGTGAAGTGGCAACGAGGGAAAATATACCTTTCGTTGTTCACTCAATGCAATATAAATCGATCTTAGACGAATTCAAACGATAATTCTTTTTTTTAAAGCAAGAGATAGACAAAATTTGCAGAATTCAGGACAAATTTTCTTAAAGCGCGCCATTTTGCGCGTGATTGCTATTTTCACTTTTCGGGCTCCGCTAAGATAACATCAGATAGGGTAAAATTAACCAAAGTGGATTATATGTTTTTTGATAATTCCACTGGTAAGGCGATGGGTTTATCGAGTGATAATCTACCGTTATTTCTCGATTATCCACCGAAAATAGAAATTTTCATTTTTTTTCTGAAAAAAAAAAATATGAAAGCTTCATTTGCCGATCTCATTCCATTCCTGTCAGCCGAGATCTACGGCGTCCTGCGAGAGACCGCAATATGGACTATTAAGATGAGAAAAAGAGCAATCCTGTTTTATCAACGGATCGCCCAAATCCGTAGCGATCTAAAATGCGCCAACAGACGTGTTGCCTGGCGAGCATGCCCCAAACTATCGTCGGAGGGTAGCTTAGATGGGACAAGTCTATCAGACGTAAAAGTTATTTTTTTTGTTAGGAATATTTTAAATTTCGTGTATTGTTTTAACCTTATTTTTTTCGTAGGTATAAGAGGAAACATAAGAAGATGTAAGAATAAAATGGATTTGTAATGGTTCTCAATGTCTGCCCCTGTTCTTCTTCTTCTTCTTCTTCTTCTTCTTCTTCTTCTTCTTCTTCTTCTTCTTCTTCTTCTTCTTCTTCTTCTTCTTCTTCTTCTTCTTCTTCTTCTTCTTCTTCTTCTTCCTCTCTCTCCTTCTTTTCAGGATAATTCAATGTCAAATATTTGATAATTTGTGTTTGTACATAATTGTATTGCATGCCGAATATGCTATTTCTTGTATATTTTTTCCTGTTCTTTATGATTTTTGTAAATCTTTATCATTGGAGGAAATAAAGATGTATATTACAATTTCTAAATCTAATCGAAAGGCCATGGATCTTGTGCTCCATTAATTCATATCATCGTTTAAATATTTGCATCCGAAATTAAATCATTTGAGAAAAAATGATAATTTTTTGAGAAAAAAAATCTATAAAAAACAGTCCTAAGTTTAGAATGCAAAAGCGTTTGTAAACGTTTAGAAATTATAACCTGCTTTGCACGTGGTAATACGTGCAAAGCGGATTAACATTTCTCAAACGTTTCGCGAACGTTTTCATGAAAAACTTGAGGATTTGATGCTGCTTTCGCGCTGATGATCATATTTATTTAGCATTTATTTTATTTTCTGTTTGCAGCGTGTCAAAAAGCCATTGAAGGTAGACGATATAAAACAGCGAGTGTCCCGTCCAAGCCTTGTATTCGCATTATCAAGTTCGACGTTTCAACACACGGGGAGTTAGAGGGGGGCTATTATTAAGCGAGAAAACAGCTAAACTACTGCGAATTGCAATAAATAGATGATATCTAAAATTAAGAGAGAATAATCGCAAAAGACGTCATTTCGGAAAAGTGAAGTGTTTGGAGGAAGCTGGCTAGGTTCTCAATAGATCCTAGAACCTGATAGAACGCCTTCCTCTAATATCTTTTCGCAGTGTATTAACTTGTTGCGATATTAATATTTTCTAGTGCAGATTATTTTGGCTTTGACGGATTCCTAGGGAAAATATTTTTTGGGTTTCTTCACATTGTGATCGTATTTTTCTCCCTCTCAAAATAATCTAGTTAGTTGTGTCGTAATGCTGAATGCGTGTTAATGGTGTACGGATTGTGTATTTCTAGATTAAGAAGAAATTTGCGGAATGCGATTATCTAAATTTACGCAAAAAATCGAAGTTATTAAGAATGGATGATAAAAATACCCTTACCCCTCCCCCACCGAGCTACAATGACGTTATAAACGAAGAAACGGAAGAATCCAAGCTTTTAAAGAACCGAAATGAATCACATGGAAAGGAAAATGGGGACATAGTGAAAAAAGACGGTCCTTGGCCATCGAATTTTAAACAGAACGGTGAACAAACGGTGCTCTTGTTGCGGGAAAATGGACAAAATGGACAAATACAAAGTGGTAGTGAGGATATTGAAAAAGGGGTCAAAAGTGACCCCGGAAAAGAGGGACCGGAAAGGGAGACTTGGGGAAAGAAGCTGGATTTTTTATTGTCGGTGGTCGGATTTGCCGTGGATCTTGGAAATGTGTGGCGTTTTCCGTATATCTGCTTTAAGAATGGGGGAGGTGAGTATATTTTCATTTTGCTTTTATAATTGTGAACCGGCACACGAAAAGGGACCATCTTGGAACTCCGTAAAAGAAATATCTGAAAAAGGGATTGGTTATTGCACAGGTCAACCACTAATCGCATTTTAAAAATTCTTTCACAGAAAGGTAGATTGATCATTCTAGATTAGGGAAATAAGTGAATTGCGAAAAGTTTTGACCAAAGCCAGTCTGCGCAGTCCGCGCAGGTCTGGCTAGGGTCGACACTTTACGCACTATCCAGATGGTCCCTTTTTACGCGACGGGTCACAATTCTACATTTTACTTTCAATGGTGGATCACACCAAACAAAAGTCGACAAAAAGTAGATGCTCCAATTCCCCCAAATTCTGCATTATAGATAGTTCAGGTATTCGCTTTTTATTTTGTATTTATTTATATATATATATTTTTTTTTAACTTTTCATTCATTTTTTTTAAACAGAGTATTATTATAGAGCTAAACGAAGGCCGTTTAGCAATCAACCATATGTTATCCGACAGCATTGTCCTATGTCACTTGGCAATGAATAGTTACATCGTAACTACATTTCTGAAAATCGCAGCTTGAAGAGCTGATAAATTCATGATAAATGAACGAGCTTATAGTTTAACGAACTAAAGTTATCAACCGCATGGGTTATTTTACCAAATATATGTATTCCCATGTCATATGTGCATAGGTGTAAAAAAAAAATCGATGCACCAGATAAAATTATTAATTTTTCATAAAAAAACAATTATCGAAAATTAGATGCTTTATGGATAAAACTTTCAGTACAAGACATTCTCTCCTGACCAAATGTTATCACAATATGACTAAAGATTCTTATGTCGTGGTCAAATGATTCTACCATAAAAATCAGATCATCTAGTACATCAAAAGAAAAGTTTTATCACCGCCGCCCATCGAAACGTATCTGTAAAATCGTTTGAAGGAAACAAGTCAACATTATTATTTAATCGAAAATTTATATTTTACTGTTTTGATTTCAAGCTGTTTTTGTTCAGGGCTGCTGATTTTGCATTTTGTTTGAATTGGGGATAAAGGCCTTTTTAACGTTATTACAGTCGTATTTCGACACCTGTAGTTCCTAAACATGGATTCCGGGGAATATTTACAATTAATACTCCCTCGACATTCAGTCCAAGCTTCTATCTGCGCATTCCATTGCGATGGCTCAGAGCGAAACAGTTGTAACTGCCTATAAGCATATAGGCAGTTATAACTGTTTCGCACTGAGGAATCGACTTAGGTTCAAAATTATCCACCAACTTGTTAAAAATTGTGAGAAAGCAGCTGGAGGCTAGGAAAGGATGTGATGGTAGTACTGGTGAGAAAAATACCAGGCATCCATTTTTAGGTGCTCCAGTTGCCGAGATGTAACTGAAAATCGTTGAAATCGGCGTAAAACTCCATTCAATCAATAAATTGTTAAAGATAATTGACTGAGAAATTATGATCGAGAGTTCGAGTCTCTAACAACTGAGCTATGACCGCTGCCTCTTTCTCTAGAAGAAAGGCGTGTCGTTTCGATATGTGTAGAAAGAGGTTGTTAAATCGTAACACTTGAAATGTACATTTCTATAAGTATCATAAGGAGCAAATCGAAGGTTCCTTTTAAATTATTGATTTTTATTGAAAGTATTTTAATGGGAATCAAAAAAGTAAACAACCGCGGCTGGTATAAAGGTATCTTGCTGACATAATACAGGGTTTGGTGAATTTAAAGCTATCTTAAGGTAGTTGAACCGTAATAGTTCCGCAACATTTTGGACCACATGTTCTTTCACAATGTCAACCGATGTTTCCTAATAAAAAACATTAGTAAACCTCTGTTATTATTGTTAAAGTTCATTACTCCCGAAACGTTGCGGAACTATTACAGGTCCACTACCTTAAGAACGGTCAATATAAATGACGAATATTCTGAATTAATAAATTGATCAACCATCAATGATTTCCATCTCATAGATTGGCAATAATATTGCCAATTTCATAGATCGGCAATATTTTTGCAATAGTATTTGCGATGTTGAGAATTTATTGAATATTATCAAATATGAGCCAGTGCGTGACATTTCCAACAATTTCTTTTGTGCGCAACGTTAAGACCCGGATCAGTCTGTGCAGCCGCACAGTCTGATCAGAGTCTTCACTATGCACTTAATAGATGGTAACGGACATAAAGTCTCTGTTCTCAACCCATGATAAATTTTCATGCATTGCGTGATTGTCTAGACTGCTCAACGTTTGTTCATCACGCAAACATGAAATTGTTGGAAATGTCACGCACAGGCTCACATGGTATTGTCATTAAATTGATAGTGTACTTTGTACTAAGGATATTGTTACGTGTTTTGTAAAGTTATGATCATCCTGCGGCTAGAATAACGTCAATCGTCTCACGAAAAATTGACCGACCGAAGAGTCCGAAAAGTATCAACCCTGATTCCACTGTGCGGACTGTACAAGCTGACATGAATCGAAGTATCTCATGCTTTGAAAATTCTATAAATTTTGAATGGTCATTCTACCTTGCTATTCCTTTATTGTCGATATTGTTTATATTCATCTGGAATTAATCTCATTTATTCAATATTTGTTTAACGGAAAATTCGGGTGGTTCCTTTTCGCGGGACTGTTCACATAATTAAATACGAGTCCGATTCAGCTATGGTCAAAGGAAAATACAAACAAATATATATATACGTTTCTGGCAAGTAAGGGTCGGTTTGACCGACATAGAATAAAGAAATTCTAGAATGCTGTTCCCAAATTTTAAAGATTTTGCTGCAAAGACAATCGGTCAAAGTCAGACTTTGAAGTCGATGCATTCAGGCGTTCTTGCCATAACCGATGCTTTTTGCATTTAAAAATGTTGTCGGATAGGTGATTCGAATATGTGCCTGTACATGACATATCAACAATTTGAAATGAGTGCCAAGCAAAGACTCGGGTCAGCCTGTGCAACTGCACAGGCTGACCCGAGTCTTATCTTTGTACTTTTTAGATAGATCAAATCTAGAAGTGTTTTCAGACAGTCAGTCAATATTCCTGTTGCACTGTGGAACTGACAAGGCTGCCTAGTGTTCGAACCTCACGCACATTTCAAAATGTTGGAAATCTCACGCACAGGTTCGTATGTTATCCTTGGTTCGAGCCCTGGCGCCGACACATATCCGTGAAAAGTATAAAGGAAACAATACACATTCTTCAAACACACACAAGCCGTCGTCATAGCGCAGTTGGTAACACATAAGACTTCCAATCTTCAAACACGGGTTGCACGGGTTTACACGGTTCCGAACGGCGTCGCCAGCCTTCCTATATTTGTCTCCCACCAATTGGTGAATTGTCGTTAACCTGATGGGAAACCACTTGCATGTTAGGAAGGTACGAAATGAAATTGCTGGTGTGAAAAATATAAGGAATCCATTCGTTGGTGCACCGGTCGTCGCGATGTGATTTAAAATTGATAAATGCGACGTTTAACCCGATTCAAATAAACATTCAATAGTTCTATTTTTTAACTATTGCGAGCTCTGTCTAGTCATTTACTGTGCTTGGTGAAAAGCACAGAACGATACATAATTGGTCGCTCCAGGGCTCAAACATTGGATTATTGACTTTACCAATCGAGCTACTGCATAGCCTTAAGGTAGTGGACCCGTAACATTTCAAAACTCGTAATCTTTCACAATGTTGACCGAGCTTTCCTTATGAAAATCATTAGGAAACCTCGGTTAACACTGTTAAAGCTTACTAATTCCAAAATGTTGCGGAACTATTACGGGTCCACTACTTTAATCTTACCTCGAGGAATCGTATTGTTACGATATTCGCGCATAATGGAAGCTGCTTTCAATATTAAATAATTCTGTTCTTATTTTAACGTGGCGTATTATATTTGACCTCAAGCTGCGAACGAGGTAAGAATATGATTGGGTTTATCCAATTGATTTATTACTTTTCTATACATGGTGAATTTTAAATCGAACGCAATTTCAAATCATTTGACCTAATAAGGCTATTAAAAACCACCTTTAAATCAGATTAAAATCATGGCATAGTATTCGTTAATCTATTAAACTGTTTTTCCTTTCCTTTACGCTCAATTTCAACAATGAATTTTATTTTTTTTTTTTAATATTGTTTTGGGTATAGGCCCCGTCACCTCATCTTTGTCTTTAGTGCCCGTGAATGCACGTGCGTATATTTTCAAAGACATGGATTTGCACTTATAACTGGCTGTTCAGTCCTGCACTCAGTTTTACAAAACGATGCAAATTGTTTGCCCATTTACCTCGCTATGCACGTGCACATGCGTGCAAAGCAGGGTATAATTGGCAAACTTTTTGCACCGTTTGTCATCCTGAACCCAGGGCTGGTAATATATGAATAGCTAATCGATAAAACAAAAGTGAATTTGTAAACGTAATAAAACGAGAAATACGAACAAAAACAATGTGTTTAAAAAAAAAGCCGGCCCTGCGTTCAGGATTCCAAAGCGATGCAAACAGTTTTTCAATTATATCCCGTTTTGCACGAACTGGCAAGAACTGTTTGCACCGCTTTGACATCCTAAACGCAGGGATAATTTTATCTTTTGATGGTATGTGATTAATTTTTAAATGCATCAAGGGAGAGAGATCTTAAAGAAAAAGAAATCAATTGAACAAGAAAGAGTCATAAAAAAACCGCTTGACCTACAGATTTGTTTATCACAAAAAATACAAAATATAACCCTTTTAAGCGAATCTTAACAAAAAGTGATATAAAATGAGCGTGCGTTCTACAAACACGTACAACCATGCACATTAACAAAATTAAAGTATTTTTGTACGACATTATTTAAAGAATTTTACTATCTCTTTTACAAAGGCCACTATAAAATAGCAACTTAATGTAGTGAAGTAGTAGTTACTTTATAGTCTTTTCAAAATTATCAAAAATAGCTTATATGTGTACATTGCTGGGACCCAATACTCGAAAAGGGATTCGTAAGCAAAGAGCACATAAACAAAATTAAAGTATTTTTGTACGACATTATTTAAAGAATTTTACTATCTCTTTTACAAAGGCCACTATAAAATAGCAACTTTATGTAGTGAAGTAGTAGTTACTTTATAGTCTTTTCAAAATTATTAAAAATAGCTTATATGTATACATTGCTGGGACCCAATACTCGAAAAGGGATTCGTAAGCAAAGAGCAAAAGTTTGGACCTTAATCAGACTGCGCATACTTACGCCGAAAGAATATTTTGCTTATTCCACCTTTTCTTTATATCGAATTGATCATTCTACTTTCCTTTTAAATATATTTTATTAATAAATGACCTTTTTTTTATCCCTTCTTGACCCAGTCATTTGCTCGGAGGCATCCTAATCAGGCTGTTCCTTGTTCGATCCCTTGTGGCGGCACACATGCTATCCGAAATTTGTCAATGAGTTCACATGCTAACCGACATTAGTCAATGAGTACAGTAAAAGACATCGTAAATATGACACTCATTCCATTCAAAATCGCTCAATCAACGCTACATTCAATCATTCCAAACACACACCCAAACTATCAAAGTGCTCCAAAATCACTAAAAGTGTTAGGAATAAAAACTTCATTCAAAAGAAAAATCGGGAGATAAAATCTACGATTCCACTAGCATAATTGAACTTTGTAAGCGTATGATGGGTTAGTGAAATAAAGAAAGCTTTTCATACAACCTGCATTCTTGTTTTAATAAAGGGAGGAAATAAATATCGCCAATTTTGTTCATCTTAAACAAAATTAGCGATATTGGATTACCTCTCTTGAATTTCACCATAAACTCATTCCAAGCATGCATTCAATTTCATTCCAAAATCATTCCAAAATCATTCATCATGTCAATTTCATTATGTTGCTTACTGTGCATAATCGCTAATCCTATGTTGGATAAGCATCTGAAGGCTCAGATAGGATGGTGTTGTTTTATTTGCGAGAGAATTACCAGAGAGAAGTATCAATGGTTGGGCACTCTAGTCTCCGCATAATGACAGAAACGCAAGCAAGAAGAGAAGCGATTCACTAATCTTAACAGTTCGTTACATCGTAATATTGACATTCATCTCAATCAAAACCATTCTTAATCGCTCGCTCAGTTAGTCATTCATTCATTCAAAATACTCACTCAAACCACTCAAAAACGCTCCAAAATGACAAAAAAAGATAAAATAAAAAAATTACAATAAAAATGAATATTATCTTGAAAAAGCGCGATTTCACTGACAAAATTTAAATTGTTAGTGTCTGATTTATGAAATTGTTTCGCAAATTCGATTAGCGGGAGGTAATAAATACCGCTTATTTTGTTCATTGTGATCGGCTACAGAATCAAAATGGTTTAATCTAAGTTGGAAGAACTTGTTTTCCAATCGACGAAGATTAAAAGACTTCAACCAAATCATATCTAGGTCATAAAGTCGCACCTTATCACTCTTCCAATGTTACGGTGTCAGGAGGCTTTTACCGAACAAAAGAACAGTGTTCATTTCGTCAATGGTTAAGTCGGCCATCCTATTTGTTTTGTATGCAATGCTTCTGACGTACTTTTATGGGGATTAGCTTAATCCATCTGGATTGTGACCTATAAACGGATTGACTTAGGTATAATATCAACATTGGTATTATGAGTGCAACTGTTTTTAATTTTTTCCGATTACATAATTAATCAATCAGTTAACCTACCGATCAATCGATCGAGCAAAATGACGGTTTGAACTGTTCGACGATCGTTTCAATATAAAACAAGAGGAGCTTTGGGGCACAATCTAGGTATTATTTAAAGGGGCACCCGGTTAGAGGCCTTTATTTTTTGCATATTAATTCCGTTTAAAGACCAAAATGATTTACATGTATGAAACAGGTTTTTGTGTGCTGTTTATTTTGTTTTTGAAACTTCAATGCTTAATCTATTTTTTTTCTTCATGATTGATTGATTTAATGGAGTTTTATGTCGTTTTCAACTTTTTTAGTTATATCGCGGTGGCTGGAGCACCTAACAATGGTTTCCTGGTATTTCTCTCACCAGTACAACCACCACATCCTTTCCTAGCCTCCAGCTACTATTTCACATAGGTCTACGATTATCAACCCATTGGCGAGAGACAATTTTTTTTTTTTGCTTTTTTTTTTTTTTGTTTTTGTTTTTGTTTTGTTTTTCTTCAATGTTTCGAGGAAAACCCTGCCCTGCTTTCAGGAACGCAAAAAGGTTCAAACCGTTTGTAAATTATACCCCGACTTGCACCCAAGTACGCATGCAAATCAGAGTATAAATTGCAAACAGTTAGCACCGTTTATCCATCCTGCACGCAGGTCTGTCTTCTTCATGACCTATTTTAGAAGGCTTCATGGTCATGATATATTTCTTCTCGGTTGACCTAATTAGATTTTCGTTTTTCTTTATGAGAGACATCCGTTTTTAGACGTAAGCGATTCTGTCTCGCCTTGCCCTATAAATTACAAACTGTTGACCATGAAACCTTATCGAATCTTCTTGCTTTGAAATAATTTAGTGGCGAATTTGATTTTTGCTTTTATTTAGAAGTATAATAAGAGGAAAATATTCTTTTTACTGTGACAATTCATACGTAAGCGTGAAAGCATTTTAAATTTCACACACCAATTTAAAAAAAATCCACCAATGGGTTGAAAATCGTGGAATAGCAGCTGGGGGCTAGGAAACGATGTAATGGTAGTACTGGTGTGAGAAATACCCGGAATCCGTTGGTAGGTGCTCAAGCCGTCGCGAAATAACTGAAAGATTATTGAAAGCGGCGTTAAACCCCATTAAATCGATCAATGAACCAATTGAAAAATAAAAAAATACATATCTTCGATATTTTTTGGATCGTGATAACTTTTCATAAGCGAAAAACGCCTTAAATAGTTTTCATACGGTGGCCTTAAGCGGCCACTTAAATCTTAAACATATCTGCGACATTTAAGAGGCGAATTTAGGACTCAAGTTGCTCATTTGGGTGTAAATGGCTTTGGAATCGCTTCAGAATGAAATTCAAAGAGTCCGTTGACTGAATGATGAATGGACAAAATTGGACATAATATGTAATTACATTCATCTAATTAAATTAACATAGTTTTTCTTTACTAAATATCCATTCAGGTGTCTTCGCGAAAGTTTAAATCTACTCTGATGATGATGACTTTGTAGTATTATAAGGTCCCTCCGTGCACAAGGCATATATGGTATGGACCCCAGGATGCAACCCTCACCCTGATAAATATAATTGATTTTTTACCGAAATACAGGTTGAATTTTACAGAATGCTTTTGTTGGTCCCATATGCCAAATTATTCTAATTTAGAAGCCAAAAATTTTTGCATGTGCAGTCGAGCTAATTTAGCAGTGTAGTATCTGCACAGGCAGCATTGGTGGATGTGTTACAGATTGTTTGGATCTATTCTACGGGTGACTCTATGGTCTTTTATCATAAAGAATTTAGGAAGTAGGTTTGCCTGAGATCGGATGTATACACGAAATTCCGTTAAAAAAAATATTGAAGCATTACAGGTTAAGTAAATAAAAAATTGAAAAAGTATACTATACACATTATGTACACACATGTATTTTAGTTTTCTTAGCTAGGGTTACATTTCATTATTTCTTTAGATACATTCATTAAACTTCACCCTTTCTCTTTCTTTTTTTTTATGTTTTATTATCTATTTATTTTTTATTTTTTTTTAAATTTCTATTTATCTATTTTTTTTAATTATCATATACATATTTTTTTTTCTTTTTTTTTTTATTTTTTTATTTTTATTTTTTTTGTTTTATTATTTCATTTATGTCTATATAATGTTAAGTATTATTGATGGTATTCTACCAGCTGCTTCAGTCAGTCTGGCAATAAACCATATATCAGAAAATATCTTAGTTTTAATACTTGTTTATTAATATATATTATTTTTTGTAATTTTTTTTTTAGTTATTTTATTATATCTATGTTATTATTTTTCTCCAGCTGCTTCAGTCAGACTGGATGATGGTGTTTGTTTTGGTGTTAATGGTATTTTGTACCAGCTGCTTCAGTCAGTCTGGCGTTGAAGTTTGCGTTATATATTTGAAGGATGGCTGTCTGGCCACAATCACCTTCAATAATGAAAATTCCCGGGTTGTAATTTGAGTTTAAAAAAGATAAAATGCTACTTCTTAAATGTAAATTTGGGCATATCAGTTGCTTAGCGCAATCTGATATTATATTGTTATAGAGGTTAGGATGCTTATAATGGTCATTTTAAATGTATCAGTTGCCTCGCGCAATCTGATATTTTAGGTGGTTTCTTTTTTAATTAAAATTATATAGTTGTAGGGCTGCCCCATCGCAATCTCTTTTCAAAGTTTCAGCTGCTTTTTTTTTGTTGCGTAGATAATTGAGGCCGCTTCGTCACAGTCCTCGTAATGTATGGTCTCTGACTTTCTTCACTGTAACAGATCTAAGGCTGGTTTCCGATCACAGTATTGACTAATCATTAAATCTACTCTAGAGCGTTTTTGAACAATTTGAATACATAGAAGAATGTTTTGAATGAGTTTTTGAATGAGCGATTACAGTAAACAATATCATGAAAATGCCAAGGTGAATAATTTCGGAATGAAATTGAATGAATGAGATTTGGGTGAACTCACAGGGAGGTAATCCAATACTTCTAAGATGAACAAAATTAGCGATATTTATTACCTCCCTTTATTAAATATTCAAACAATTTCTAAAAATAGCTTCCTATTTCTTCACGAACCAATCAGATGCTTACAATTTCAATCATGTCAGTGAAATCGCGATTTTTTCTAGTTATAATCATTTTGAATGTAGCTTTTAATTTTATCTTTTTTAGCCATTTTGGAGCGTTTGTTTTGGGTTTGAGCGAGTGTTTAGAATGAATGGATGAAAATTCTGAGTGAGTTATTTAAAAAGCGATATTATTAACCATAACTAAGTGACTAGCATTCGTGCAGCGTCGTTATCCTTTTTGTCTCAAAACACGACAAAAACTCGACTTGACAATGTACCGAATGTTCGGATTGTTTGTTTCCTGTAGAAACTAGGTGAAGTCGGGAATTGCAGGAATTCATTCTAACACTGTAACTGACATGATTTGCATGTTCTGCAGAATGACGCACGTCGTAGGGATTTGTAGGTTTTGCTTATTGTAAGATGACGGCATATTTTGAAACTTGGGTGTGAGATACCATGTACAGATAGAAAAATCGTGAAATTGACAAGTTTTGTGATTTTTAAATAATTTTAGAATGAAATTAAAAGAGTGTGATGAGCAATGTTTTCTTTATTTTCAAGGGAGATAAATCATTTTCTATAATTTCGTCCAATTGGGCCAATATCTATATTTTTTTACCCCCCTTTTATAAAATCTACGTACTTGTCTGGGGTTTTTTGTCTTCATGGACTAATCAGACGCTTGAAAATCAATACCACCCAATAAAATCGTGAATGTATTTGAACGATTTGATTGAAAAATTGAGCATTTTGATAAATTACGCAGTGTTTTGAACAATTTCGGAGCGTTTTCGGTGACTGGAGTGAGTATTTGGCATGAATGTTTGGAGCGCTGAGTTAGCATGGTATTGAACGAAGAGTGTCAATTTCACGTTTATAATAATTGTAGTTCATCCCATTAGCTCAGTCGGTACAGCGTTCGATTCAAACCTTGAACTAATGAGTTCAGCCCTGCATTCAGGCTGACAAAACAGTGCAAACATTTTCCCCAATTATATCCCACTTTGCACGCGCACTTGCGTACAAAGGCAAGTAAAATTAGCAAAAAAATATGTACCGTTTAGTCACCCTGAAAGCGGGGCCTGGCTTTCATGTTAACAAACTTATTGTCTTTCCGATGAGATGTTAAACCTCTTTTGTCGGTGCTTAAGTAGATGAAGCATGATAAAAACTAGGCAGATCTCAGCAGTAGTTTGGTCTTGTATCTTTGCCACCCCCTTTCCTCCATCCCCGGTAACAACTTACAATCATCTGCAGGCGTTGCTTATGCAAATGCAAAAGAAGTGACGATAATAAACGGAATTACAAACAAATTCAATTAAAATGGCTTCACGTTTCCTGTAGAATTAATGAATTGAAAGGGTGAATTATTGGAAACATTTGATTTGATTTGATTTTGTATTGTTTGAATGGGTTTTACGCCGCTTTCAATTATATTTCAGCTATCTCGTCGGCTGGAGAACCTAACAATGTATTTCTGGTATTTTCCACACCTGTATTACCATTACATAGCATCCAGCTGCTATCCCACATAGGCCTACGATTTATCGATCAATTGGTGAGAGACAAATAGCTGAAAGGACGAGTACTGCCGTCGTTGATCGAACCCAGGACCTCTAGAATGACAGTCTGACGCGCTACCAACTTGGAAACCTTTGAACTATCTGCATCAACAACTCTACTTTACAATCAAAAATATAATAGATTCACAACAACTGTAAATCTACGTTAAGTAAAGAAAGAATAGAATGGCTACAATTATACTTAACACCATCGTGAAATTGACAAAATATATGATTTTTGAATGATTTCTGTATGTAATTGAATGAGTAGGGGGAGCTAGATTTGAATGAAATAAAGGATTAATAAAATATCAATAATGTCTTCCAATTGGATGAAATTATCGATATTTTTTTTTACATCCCTTTAATAAAATCTATTTCTTGCAATGATTCGATCGACTTGAATGAAATATTGTTTCGAATGATTTCGAAGCGATTTCGAACTATTTCGAGACGTTTCTGAGTGAATGGCGCGAGTAAATTTCACTATGTTTCTAACTTATGAGACTTAGATAACAATAAACAAGATGAAATTCGGAAGTACCATGCGCTCTTACCATTAGTTTAGGAAGGTGTTAGGTTTAGAAGAATAGGGCCGCCACCATAGCGTAGTTGGTTAGGCATAAGACTTCCAATCTGGAAGTCGTGGGTTCGATCCCTGGTGGCGGCAAATATCCTTTCCGACGTTTGTCTCTCACCAATGGGTAGATAATCGTAAACCTATGTGAGACAGCAGTCGGAGACTAGGAAAGGGTGTAATGGTAGTACAGGTGAAAGAAATACCAGGAATCCATTGTTAGGTGCTCCGGCCTCCGCGATATAACTGCGAAATTGTTGAAAGCGGCGTAAAACCCATTCAAAATTCAAAATAGAAGAATATGTTATTGGATGTAGCAAGGCATCGTGCGTGCTTTTCGTTTAAACGTGTTACGATTATCTATGACAAAAGTGCGTAAATCCCTTCCAAGGATTGACGGAAGAAAAATATAATGAAAATGAGGCGTAAGTGAGTTAATTATACACAATATCAGAAGAAAGGCATTTCTAATTGACTGGAACTTTTGAAGTCACTTTCATTCATACGTAGATCTTTGTGTTAGTCACGAGCGGAAAAAATATTCTTCGCTACTTGGTCTTTATCTAATATCGTCAATGGTTTTCTAAAACCTCGTAACTACAACTTGATCAAAGTTGTAGTTACGAGATTTTGGAAAATCAACGACGATATAAAAGAGCTTGAATGTAAAATTTCGAACAATTTCAGAAAGCGCACCATAAATATTCAGACTAAACTTTACATTTTGCGCTGTTAATGAACGTCGAAAAGATCTCGACGTCTGGTCACATTATTTGGGGAATCAGCCCTGTGTTCAGGATGTAAAAGCGTCTCGCGAGCGCTTTGAGATGATACCCCGCTTTGCACGTGCACAAACGTATAAAGCGAGGTATCATTTCAAAAGCGCTTCGCTAACGTTTTCTTCCTGAACGCTGGGTAGGCCAAATTTATTTCGGAATGCTATCATACAAGAGATCATGGACACTCATTTCGGTCCAGTATCAGTCTAACCAAATACTTCCACTCAGTTATAACTTTTTTACATTTATCTTATAATTATACAAATATCCTTGGACACTCATTTCAGTCCAGTATCAGTCTAACCAAATACTTCCACTCAGTTATAACTTTTTTACATTTATCTTATAATTATACAAATATCCTTGGACACTCATTTCAGTCCAGTATCAGTCTAACCAAATACTTCCACTCAGTTATAACTTTTTTTACATTTATCTTATAATTATACAAATATCCGTGTGATAACATCCCATATGATATTTTTTATGATGTCACATGGATATTTTTAGAACAATGACAAAATGCGGACATTTTTAGAAAATTGCGTTTCGAATTAGAAAATCGACGAAAGCAAGGCAAATATAGGCTATAGGCTATAAGATAAATACAATACGTACTTAGTGTATTGCATAAAAAATATCAAACTCGGTTGTGGGAATTGCTAATTGTCGAGGCTCTGCCGAGACAATTATCAATTCCCCCAAGCTCGTTAGACATTTTTTCCACACAAAACACTAAGTACGTGTTATGTATGAACTACTTGAATATAGATTAACAACATACACGTACATGTCTACGTTAACGTCAAACTAAACAACGTGATTACGTAATTGATTATGATGAAAAATTGTCTGATAGGTCGCGTGTCCTCGTACGATAAATCGCACATAGAAAGCTCGAAAGTATTGGATGCATATCCCATTGTTTTTAATTTAATTTACTCAATACTTTTCAAATATCTTTTTTTCGCATTTTCTTAAACCTCTTCTTTGCTTCTTGTAGTAAAAACAGACTTTTCAATCGGTTGTATGACGTTTTCTTGTTCATCTAAAATACGCATTTATTCCGTATCAGCCAGTCAAAACCACCGAATCTGGCATTAGAATGTTAAATATTCAATTATACATACATGTATATACTTTAGTGAATAAAGTGGTTTCGTTTATCTATTTAAAAAAAGTACATATAATATGTCCACTATTTCACTATTACACTATTTCAAACTTTCAAATCTATAAAGTTAAGCTATAAGAATTTCAAACTACAACAGCGCAGTTATAGTTTAAACATTGTGAGATTGACAAGGTGAGTAGTTTCGCAATGGAGTGGAATGTATGGGGTGGCCGGATGGGTTTTGAAAAGTTTCAAAGGGAGGTAATATAATATCAGTAATTTCGTCCAACAAAATGTACCTTATTTTCTCATTGTGTGTCTCCCCGGACCAATACGATTGTTTAAAATTAACACCGTACAATTGAATTGTAAAACTATCTGATCGATTAAATAAAGATTTTGATCGCTTTGAAAGATTTCGAAGCGTTTTTGAACAATTTTTGATCGTTTTTGGGTGTTTGGGTAAGTTACTGCAATGAATCAATTGAACGCTTCATGTTTCAATTTTAGCATGTGCTTAAGGTAGTGGACCCGTAATAGTTCCGCAACATTGTTAACAGAGGTTTCCTAATGAAAATCATTAGGAAACCTCGGTTTACATTGTTAAAGTTCATGACTACCGAAACGTTGCGGATCTATAACGGGTCCACCATCTTAATTGAATAATCGACGTCAGCGAGTGATCAAGAATTCTTTTGATCGGAGAGAGTGTTACGAAGTATGTTAGTAACTGTACTACGACGGCAATTCTCCATTTAGCAATAGATCTGTCATTTTCAATGATCAATGTCATTATTTGATGTCTCATAGTTTCAGTGATAATTAGTCCGTCTGTGTAAACGTCAAAATTAATGTTTTTGTCTTTACATGTCGTTAGTTACGTAATCGACGTTAAAACATGACGTCTAACAGGTCGAATGATCTTACTAAGACTAATGAAATATGTCACTTGCGTTTTGTAAATCAATTTATACGAATATCAATTTACCAAAAGACCTTCGTCGCGAGAGTGAAATAAAACCGTAAAATATTTTTGATAATACACGGGTGTTTTTTACTAGTGAAATAACCCTTCAAATTAGCTGCGTGCGTATAGTAACGCGGATTTTTTTTACTTAGATTTGTCGCAAAATTTTGGTTATATTATAAATAGAGTATCCCATTTGTGTTAATAAGATACCATTTGTCAAACTGCAGATCTGCAGAGGCCAAAAAGAGGTTAGATTTTAACAATAGTTAAATAGTCCGCAAGGTTATTCTAGACTTGAAATGTTGATAATTACACTAGTCTTGCATTGAGATTATCAGGTGATTATTAGCCGAGATGCCTTGATAATCCAATTGAGAGCATCAGTGAAAACGCATGGTATACTTTCTTATTATCAAATTCAGTCAGAGCGTAAATAACCGCTGGATGGTGGCATTCTGACTGAAAAGGCATTGTAACACCAAAATAGCATCACAATAAAGGTTTGTTTATAATCTGTCATCGCAAAAATACTATCCGAGCCTATTTAGGCCAAACGGCGAGGGAAGATCCCCATAGTGTCTATCGATGGCCGACAAACGTTGTTTACTACGCTGGGGTCCCGATGACAGACGTGACGTACGTGGGGACCTTCGCGTAGTTTGAAATGTCATTTAGCGTTGTTGGTTTGCCAAAACGTCGTATCTTTAGCTTGAATAATGCTGTAGTTACGATATTTTTGGAGAATTTTCGACAATGTTCTAGACATTAAAAATGGTTTGAAGTACAGCCAAACATCAAAGGATATATTGAAAGGGGTCTTTTAATTTTTCGTCTATGCAAATGAGGCCGGTGACCGACAAAGCCGAACACTTAACGTTGGCGGGATTCATTTCTAAACATACGCTAACATTTTTACATCACAAATACAGCCCTGAGTTGAGGAAACGATGCAAACAGTTTTTAGCTCCACTGGACAAAGTCCGGATGGCTATTGTCGTAGCATTGTGTCCGTCGTGAGTGCGTGTGTTCGTCCGTCCGATATCTTTTTCTTTAAGCATCTTCTTCTCTGAAACCACTGTGCCGATTTGAAAGAAACATTACCAGAATGTTACTTGTGTGACCCTTTTCAGAAATAGCTCGCGAAATGATGATTGCCCCATAAATATGGGCGTGGCAGGGCGGGGCTTTTTTTGAGCCCGAAATCTTTAAACAACATCTTCTGAACCACTTGGCCGATTTCAGTGAAACTTTACCAGAATGTTCCTATGATGATCCTCTTTAAAAATCGTTCGCAAAATTTTGATTGGCCCATAAATATGAGTGTGGAAAGGCAGGGCTTATTTTAATTAAGTCTTTTTTAGTTTCGCACTTTAAATTTTTGGAATAACATCCCCTCGTCAACAATTAGGCAAATGTAAATAGAACTTTGCCAGAAAGTTATTTGTATGGGTTCCATTTACCCAATAAAATTCAGTTGAGTTGTTTAGGGCCTTAAGTGTGATTATTTTCAAGTAATATATAAATAGACTTTTTTTCATGTAATTTTACATATAAGTTATTTGTGTTCACTTCTGATAGCTTGTAAATAAGCATCAATTTTGAAAAAAGTCCGAATTCCTTCTGAATAATGATGACTTTCATTACCTTCTATTTTCAATACCTCTCTTTCAAATCTTGAGATGTTTTAGCCCATGCATCTTGTCGAACCAAGGGTGACGAACGTTTTACTTATCTTACGCATATTTCGAGAAGAAACTTTCGATTCGATACCCCTTGGCTCGTGAAGATTTAGCAAGTGGAGCGATACAGGCCCTCTTGTTCAATTATACCCAGCGTTAGATGTGCACTTCCGTGTAAAGCGGGGTAAAATCGGCAAACTGTTTGCACCGTTTTGACATCCTGGACGCAGGACTTAATTAAAGAGTTAAGTCGATAACGCTCTGGCAACAATTTTTCCACCTTTATGTACGGTCTTTGACCCAAAGTCTTCGTGAGCTTTATTCTTTTTGTAAACACAGAAACCCAAATATTGACGCCTTGTTCCATAAATAGTCGGGAAGTGCTAAATAGATCAGCATTTTGACAGTTTCTTTCACAACGTTATTTGTTATATTTTTGTTTATCACCTTAAATCTTGGTTCATATTACCAGCGACTAACAAATTATATTTTGTCACGCAACGTTCAAAATTTCTTGCAGTTCAATAACCTTGATTCCGTCTTTAATCATTTTTGTACACAGAATGAAAATAACTTTAAAAACACAGCAAAAAGGAGGCCTTGCACCTTCAAAATTGTTGAGAAAAAAATATAGATAGAAATAAGAAATGTTGTTTTTTTTTAATTCATTGAGGTATGCAATTTTAACCCAAAAATCTTTAATCATCTTATCCTCAGTAACCAATGGGCGCATTTTAACCATTCTTGACAGAAATGTTCCTTGTGTGACCCTTCTCAAGATTTCTACGTAAAATTTTGAATGTTCCCCCAATTATGAGCGTATAAGTGCAGGGTAGATTTTGACCCTCGAAATCTTTAAACATCTACTCATCAGTAACCAATGGGCAGACTTCAGCTAAACTTGGCAGACATGTTCCTTGAATTACCCTTTTCAAAATTTGTTTGTGAAAATTTGATTGACCCATAGATATGGGCGTGGCATGGTTAGAGTGTTTTTGACTTTGAAATCTTAAAATATCTTCCACTCCCAAACCACTGGCCCAATTCCAATCAAATTTAGCATTAAGGTAGTGGAACCGTAATAGTTCCGCAACATTCCGGAACATATGAACTTTCACAATGTTGACAAAGGTTTCCTAATGACTCATATTACGGGTCCACTACCTTTATGGTCCTTGGCGACTCTTCTTAGAATATGTTTGAGAAATTCTGTTTTGTCTTTAACATGGATGGGAATATGTTGGCCATTTTACATTAAAATATTTGTGAAATCTTCTTAACTAAGGTAACATTTTCAATAAAAAATTTGACAGAATGTTTATTTCTAAGCCTTTTACAAAATTTCTTCGGTACATTCTGATTTGGCCATTAATATGGATGTGGCTGGGTAGGGCCTTATTTTCACCTCGAATTCTTGAAATAACATTCCCTCCTCTACCACTAGGCTAATTCAAATGAAATTCCGCTAGAATATTCTTTGGATATCAGTCACTAATGAAATTCAGGCGAGCGGTTTATGGCCATTCTGGCCCTCTTGTTAGAACTTTTTGCAACTACTTTTAATTCAGAACAGTCTGATATTTCAAGATGGTAAAGAAAGAAAATAAGAAAAACCTGTTGCACACATCATATTAACTAAATTGTTAGAAACAATTCTCTGCAGCACGACAATATAAGATGTTTTACGTTTAATATTTTCCCTCTCAAAATTTCCAATTACTTAGAGCGTCAGAGTAAATTAGTTTTCAAGACATCCAGATTTCGCGTACATTATCTAAAATTGAAAATATTCTCAAAATTGTGATATCTCCGTCACTTCGGGCTATTTGTGAGAATGCACAGAAAAGCTAGCGAGAGAAAATTCCTTGGGCGTCGAAAACTCGAGTGAGCGTGAACAGATGCTTTCTTGTTTCAACCAACCCTTTACAGTCTAAGCTATCTACGAGTAGGTGCTGACTTAGTAGCTTCATGTAAGTGCTTCACTAGTGATCAGGAAGTCTCGGGTTAGAGCCCATACGCATCACCGAGATGCGCTCAATGCAAATCCACTTAATTAAAAGCCAGTTCGAGTCAACAGTTAATACATTTATATGTAACTTCGTAAAATTGACAAACACTTCAATCAAAATCATTCTACATTACTCACTCAGCGCTACATTTATTCATTCCAAACACTCACTCAAGCCGTTCAAAAACGCACAAAAATCGTTCATTACGATCAATATTTCATTCTAATCGACCAAATAATTGCACAGATTTATAGAGACGTTACGCAAGATACTGGTGACCCTTTGCGTTACAAATATTTTCGACGTCGGCGTAATTATAACGTTCCGTTTTTAATAAACTTTTTCCACGCCAACACCTGCAAACGATATATTTCTTTTAATGAAACGCTGTTAATCTTTGCAAAGATTCAAACATAAAAAGTTTGTAATTTTTATGACACAAAATGGAAACGGATTTCCGAAGATTCCGGCGCAGATCCAATGATATAATGTAGAACAGGATGGATTCGGTGTGATTTTTAAATACTCATTCAAAGAAAAGACATACGGGCGATATCAAACATTTCTAGCGGTTCAAAAATAAGGTTTTGATTTACAATAAATATGTATTTTCAGATTATTTACTAGAACTTATTATTCAAATCAAGCACTTTCAATAAAGATTTATAAGATGAATCCGAAGAAATCGCGTATATCGGAACCAATCGATCTTACCACTGAAGAAATCTTACTTTGAATAGAATTAGATATTTTAGTTCTTTATTATTCAGTTTGGTAAAATGTTGGGGTTTTTTTTCAGTTTAGGATGTTCTCAAACAGATCAGTTTATGACAATATCATGTGTTTTTATTTATCTATTATTTCTATTCTATTTTATTTTATTATTATTTTTTCTTCATTTTGCTTTTATTTTATTTCATATTGATTGAAGCTTGAATCTCCATCTTCTTTTTTATATATTATGCGTAGATTTGGAGCATTTTAATTCATTCACTTATTATGATTATGATTATTTTTATCGAGTGACATAAAAATTTAAATACAAAAACGTATCAAATCAAGCATGTGAAATGCGAATACATTTAGATATATTTGTTCTGCTTTTGCTTAGTAACGGGGAAATGTCAACGTCGCGTTCTGAAAAATAACGTGGGTGGGACATTTTTGGGTGACTTTTGTATTTATCAATAAAATCATTATTATAAGGCCAAGAGTTGAAAGAATCATATCGTTCTAAACAAAAATGAAAATGTATTTTTCTTTAGAAATCTTAATTCAATGCCGCAAGTTAAAGATATAGATTATTTAGGAGGAAAATGGCAATTCTTAATAATCGACGTCAAAAAATGACAGTGGGACATTTTTGGTGACTTTTGTATTTTTACTATGCTTCTTAACGGCGCTTCAAAAAATGATTTTATTTACATTATTCTAATCTATAGAAAAAATGTATTTTTAATGTAAAATTCGGTTTGATCAGTGAACTTTACACAGAACGGCATAAACAAGAATGCGACATCACTTACATCGTCGTTAAAGTGGGACAGGTCTTATCTTTTTAATCTATCATTCGTGCGATCTTCATTTTTCCAACTACATTTTAAAAATTTACGATGACGAAACCAGAAACGTTGTTACTTCGTCCAGATATAAAATTATTATTGTGTTTACGGCTAAGTAATTAAAACAGCAAAATGAAAGACCTCGACCGGAGGAAAGTGTAACGTGGGACACGTCGTTTTTACATAATTTTTATACGTTTAGAAGGCAAAATAACCCATGTATATAAAACATAATGCGGATCTTACTAAATAATCACGTAGAATGTTATTTGATACAAAGTTTGGTGTATAATTCATTAATTTCCGACGAAAAATAAGGAGTTTATCGAAAAATCAAGCTAACAATGTCGACGTTTTTGTTAAGTGTCACCAGTACCTCGCGTAACGTCAAACTCTAAAAAAGACAGCCAAATTGGGTTATTGAAATCAGACTGAAAGAAAGATAGCCAAATTGGGTAATTGAAATCAGACTGAAAGAAAGGCAAGTACAAGTCTTTATAAACTAGGAATATAGACAATGTTAGTTTGATACTTCTTTCCTTATTATCATATTGTGTCGAATCTTTTAAAAAGCAATTCGAAAGTACTCACAATAAAGGTTCCAATAAGTCTTATGCAATCAGACTATAAGAAAGAAAGCTAAATTGGGTACTTGCAATGAGACTCGAAGAAAGACAGCCAAAGTGGATAATTGCAATCAGACTCAAAGAAAGGCGGCCAAAGTAGATAATTGCAATAAGAATCAAAGAAAGCCGAATTTGGTCATTGCTATCGGACTAAAGAAAGGCAGCCTAATTTGGTAATTGCAATCAGACTCAAAGATAGCCATATTGGGTAATTTCAGTCAGAATAAAAGAAAGACAATTACAAGTCTTTATAAATTAGGAATAAAGACAGTATTAAATCAAGTTTTTTGAATCATTGTATTGTGTCGAATCTTTTAAATAGCTAATCGAAAATACTCGCAACAAATGGTCCAATTAGTCTTATCGTAGTTTAAGACGTATTCCATTTACTCGAAGCTCTGTTCGAATTACGGCTTTTGATTTACTTTAACGTGTACATTTTTTGTGAATTACTAGTAAGTATTTCGTGCAGAGAGAAAGCGAAACATTTGAAACATCACATGAGCCCGATGCTCGACATTTTCGCGGACTGTAACAGATCGATTTTTAAATCTATTTCCATGCGCGAACTCGATGATGTGCACGTGTGCATCGTTTTAATGAACCTTTTGTAAAGTTTATTTTTGTATCATCAGTCAACGAACCAAAAAAGTTAAAACTTGGTTACCCTATTGGTTTTTATCAATTCTAAAATAAATATCAAAGTTCGTGAAAATCGGTGAAACAAAATAACAACAACTACAACAACTTGTAACCAATTTATACACCAACATGCTTTTAAATGCCTTGAGAATATATCGGAGGAATCAAGTAACAAGATTTGTTAAGCCATTCTCATCTAGTTTAAAATAATTAACGCCGTTCAAAATTATTCAAATTTTCTTAAGACAATGAGTTGGTTTTGACATATAAAAATCTCGTTTAATTCTGCAAGTGAGCGATCGTCATTTGTCATTCGTAATTTCAATGATATTGAGAGATACTTTGCAACTTTTAGTATAGGTACATATCCTGTATATTTCAATCGATTAATTGAGCCTGTGCGTGACATTTCCAACAATATCAAAGGTGCGTGAGGTCTAAAGATTGAGCAGTGTGCACAGTCACATGCTGTAAATTTAAAGATACCTGATTGTCTACAGATACTTTGGGGCATTATCTATTTACATAAAGCATAGTGAAGACTCTAGTTAGACTGTGCGGATGCACAGGCTGGTCAGAGTCTTTGTTTTGCGCGTATTTGAAATTACTGGAAGTCTCACGCACAGGCTCAAATTCTTTTTCTCACATAGACCCCAGTTCTGTTTAGTTAAGAACATGCTGAAATCGACAAGATGATTGATTTTGGAACGATTTTTGAATGAAATTTTGAGTGAAATTCAAGGGAGGTAATGCGATTCTAATAACCTCCCTTTAATAAAATATTCGTACAGTTTCTATTTATACTTTCCCATCTCTTCAAGGATCAATCAGACGCTTAAACTTTCTTTCATGAAAGTGAAATAGCGCTTTTTTCCTAGCGTTATCTAATTTGAATGTATAGTTGTTGATCATATCTCTAAAGTGATTTTGGAGCGTTTTTTTAATATTTGAGTGATTGTTTGGAATGAATGATTGGAGCGCCGAGTGAGTGAATTAGAAAGGTTTTGATTGAGATGAATGACAATTTTACGATGTAATTAACTATACAATAAACCCATTTTAGAATGTGATCCTATACATGTATAGGGTCGCCGTTGTAGCGCAGTTGGAAGCGCGTTGGACTGTCAATTTAGAGGTCCCGGGTTCGATCCCCGACGGCGGCACTCATTCTTTCCGACTAATCATCTTCCAGCAATGGGTTGATAATCGTAGACCTATCGAGATAGCAGCTGGAAGCTAGGGAAGGATGTAATGGCTGTACTGGTGTGAGAAATACCGAGAATCCATTGTTATGTGCTCCAGCCAACGCGATATAACTGAAAGATTGGCTAAAGCGGCATTAAACTCCATTCAAACAACAAAACAAAATACACATGTATAAGTCAAGGAAATCTCTGTTCGCTTTGAAGAGACAATGGGATCCATGTGAGAAATATTCTATTCTTGCAATGCCGCGGTGATTCTAAGAATTACTCTCGCAATTTGTAAAGAGCCATATGACAGACTCTAAATTAGGCCGTATGATAGATTTCACAAGACTGTCCCTCGGGGCTGGAACAGCTTTGAAATGATTCCTGGTTTAATATGTGCGCTTGTAACCAAAGACATTCAATTTTCTCAACATAGTGGTAATCTTATACCGATGAACGAAATAAAATCTTAGTTTGAATTAACTAGGTATAGGCAAACCGAGCTACTTGTATGTTTAAAAACAGACTTTAGACGATTTCAATATAGATAAACTGGGACAAAGATGTTTTAGTTGTCACGTTCTCTGACTATACTAAAAGATCAAAGAAACGCAAAACTACTGGCATCTTACCATAATTTTAATTTTTACGCACAGACGTCATGTGTCATAGCGTAAAAGCAACATGCTATCGAAACCGAATTTATCACTAAGAAAATGACATTATGACGACAAAAATCTATGAAACTTGAGAGGGTCAAAAAAGGGGGTTTCGTGATAAGTTTCTTTACTTTATCAGTATACGGGCGATTGCATTTATAATTCAGTACCATTATCGCAAGCTTTTGGGATTTCAGTTCAGTCCACCCCTACTCCTGCCTTTAATACATTTTCCAGCATTCCGATACCGAGGTTTGACTATAGTTTTCTAGGCAAAGGAACAAACAAGAGTTGATCCCCGGGGTATAGTTTAGAACATCGTGAAATTAACATTGCTACGAGTTAATTAATGAAAATGGAGCGAAATTGTATTAGTGGGTTGAGTGAGTTTTGAATGGAATTAAAGGGAGGTAATACAATATCGCCTATTTCGTTCAAGATGAACGAAATCGGCGATATCTATTAAATCCCTTTGATTAGTTATACATACACGTTCTATAGATAGATTTCCAAGTCTTCAAGAACCAGTAAGAAGCTTCAAAAATTCAAGTAAGTAAGTGAAATCTTGTTTTTTGAGCGATTTGAATTAAGTTGTTGGATTTTTGACACGAATTTGTAGCGTTTTTTTTTTGTTTGTTTCATTGAGCAACTGTTTGAATATAGCGCTAAGTGAGTAGTTTAGAATGGTTTTGACCGGAGTGAGATTCAAGTTAGCCATGATCCTATCAGTAGTTTTAATATGTTTCACAGGATTGTCCCTCGTGGCTAGATCGGCTTTGAAATGATTCCTGATTTAATATTGTGTGCTTCTTACAAAAGATATTCAATTTTCTGTACCTTGTGGTCTTCTTATAGCCTACCGATGAACGAAATTTTGTTTTGAGAAATCTATGAATTTCAAGTAGCATAACTATGAGATGAAACAGGCGTATTAAAGTAAACAACATCGTGAAACTGACAAGCTGAATGCTTTTGGAATGAAATTTAATGAGTTTGTGGAGCGAGGTTTGAGTGAATTTAATGGGAGGTAATCCTATATCGTAATTTTTTGTTCGGAATGAACAAAATTTGCGATATTGATTACCTCCATTTAATAAAAAGTACATTCAAGTTTTATACATAGCTTCTTATTTCTTCAAGAACCTATGGGACGCTTACCATTTGAATTATGTCAAGGAAATCGAGATTTTTCTAAATCAAAATTTATTTGAATGACGATGGTTCTTCTATATTTTTCAATGGATTGAGTGTTTTTGAATGGTTTGAAATGACTTGAGTGCTCAGTTAGCAATTTAGCATGGTTTTGATTGAGGTGAATGTGAGTTAAGTAATTAACTGTTTCAAAATGATACTGTATGAGTGAGAAAAGCGAATTTTGAATGAAATTAAGGGAGGGTATTTACTGTATCAATATTTGCGTCCAATTACCTCCCTTATAAAAACAGCGTCATTTCATGTTTGTATATCTTTGAAGGTTTATCAGACCCTTGAAATCCGATAATAGAATTGCGCAATGATTTGATCGAATGGAATGACTGTAATCAATGATTTAACAATTTTTTTAAACGATTCTGAGCGTTGTGAATGATGTCAGTGAGTGTTTGAATGCAATGAACGTACAGTGACTGATTTAGAATGGTTTTGATCGAGTTGAATGCCAATTTCATGATATTTCAACCTGTAACTGAGGAAAGATACGAAAAATACGAAGGGTGTTAAGAGTTGGTCAAAATTAAAAGAATTTGCAGACACTGAATTTATATAAATGAAGTAGAAATCACTCCTTTTTTAAAATTGTTTTCTTTATCGGCATTTATCTTTAAACTTCGACAAAATTTGAGTTAGACGAATTAACTGTCAACTTGGTAAAAAGAACATGTCGGAAAAAATGTGTAATTACTCAATCCTGGGCAGGACTGAAAAAATCATATTGTCAATAAATTTGCTCAAAAGAGCAGGTAGTAGCATTGTAAAATTGACTCACAACTCAATCAAAACAACTCGAAAACTCTCGATCAGCGCTCTTGTAATGTATTCCAAAAATTCACCCACACCATTCAAAAACGCTCCGTCATCGTTCTTAACGCTTTGAAATTGTTCAAAGCCGCCATCACTTGATTCAAATTCATAATGTTATATGACTCGATTGGCTGCTGTGGGTTTTAAAGAGTCTGGTTGGTCAGCGAAGTCACGCAAACAGAGAATTACGTTATGTTTTGTTAAAAACAGGTAAAATATCGAAACAGTTAGAAATTGACATTCACCTCAATCAAAACCATTCTAAATCGCTCACTCAGTGCACCATTCATTCCAAACACTCACTGAAACCATTCAAAAACGCTCAAACCCATTGAAAAATATAGATGATCAACAATTTCATTCAAATTAAATTGGTTAGAGAAAAATCGCGACTTTACTGACATAATTCAAATTGTAAGAGTCTAATAGGTTCTTGAGGAAATGGGAAGCTATCTATAGAACTTGTATGCATATTTTATTAAAGGTAGGTAATCAATATCGCTCATTTTGTTCATGATGAACAAAATTTGCGACATTGGATTAACCCCCTTTTAATTCACTCAAAACTCGCTCCTCACACTCATTCAATTTCATTCCTAAATCATTCCATAATCATTCACCTTGACAAATTCACGATGCTGTTAATTGTAACTTCGTCCAATTTGGACGAAAATATCTATACTGTATTACCTCCCTTGAAATTCCTTCAAAAACCGACGCGTCGCACTTATTTACTGTCATTCCAAAACAATCCATTATCAATCAGCTTGTATATTTTATGATGTTCTTTACTGTACCAAAAGACGGTCGATTTTATTGGCAACATTATTATTATAATACATGTATATTGATTCTATAATCTCATCGATAAAATTGATCGTATATGGTTCGTTGATAAATGTCGGACAAAACAATTTATACATGAAAATTTGGAATTTTGTGTAAATAAACGAATTAGTTTTTTGTCGAGACAATTACCCACTTTTGCTGTCAACTTGTCAAATATCATAGCATTTAGTAGCTGACCTCTACACAACTTCTGAGTTTTTGTCGTAAAAATAGATAAATAGTTTGTACATTCATTTATTTATGACGATAATATTCTTATTTTGGAAAACTTTGGACAAAATAATAACAATTATAATAATTACAAAAAATAGATAAATAAAAGAAAGCAAGTCAAGTTACTTAAATATAAGTTTTAAAAGGTTGATTTAGTTTTATGTACGTATGCAAAAGCACAAAGAAGAATATATGAACTGCCAAAAGAGATGCAAATTAGAGAAGATAACTCTATTCTAAATTCTTTATTACTCAATGAAACCCTATGATGTGGGTACTCATTTGAATTGTCTCGTCGAGACAATTCAAATGAGTACTAACAAGATAGGGTTTGAGCAAGGACTAGTGAAATATTTATATTTGAAATCCAAAATACCCCCTCTATCCGTAACTCTGTACCAACGAATGAAAACATTGCTTTAAAGCTTGGCTTATTTTGAGGTAAAGCCGAAACTTATTGTCAAAAGGTGGAGCTTTGGCCTCACCTCGATTCCCGGGGTGAGCTACAAGTATCAATATTTGCACTTTCATGTGCTAGGTCGGCGCAATTGCAAACTAGTTGATTCCCCTAAAATGAGAATCGACGATACAGTATTCTAAGTTATAAAAAAACTAGTCTTCGAATCGATGTAAATTAAACTAAGTTTTTGAGTAAACAGAGCTAATTCTAAATGAATGCAAATAGGGGTGCCCGGGTAGACTGACCTGAGACGTTTTTGTTTGCGTTTTCAGAAAATATTTTTGTTTAGTCTTCTTAAATCCAAGTTCGTGTTTACAAGCGCTAAACAAAAACTTCTTTTTAGAGACAGGGGACTTAATGTACAACTTGTAAAAGTTTAATTCCCCTAGAAAAAAATACGGTAAAGAACAGTTTGGTGGCCAGATTAGTGCCTGGGATACTCCACGTATTTTGGCCATATCAGGCACACGCTCAAATAGGACCTTTCTTAAGTCCTTTAATTTGATTTTCCTTTCATAGTCCTTTTTTAGCAAACCGAAGATCATCCATCGACTACAAAGCAATACTCTAGGTAATGGACCTGCAATTATTCCGCAACATTCTGGAACTCTTGTCCTTTCACAATGTTAACCGAGGTTTCCTAATGAAATCATTAGGAAACCTCGGTTAACACGGTTACAGCTTAGGACAAGCAAGTTTCCGTAACGTTGCGGAACCATTGCGGGTCCATTGGCTAAACTGACGATTCTCGAGTTATAAGTTGCCTGTTTACAGATGTATAGGCCGTTTACAATCAATTAATTTCGACGAAATTTTCTAAATCTTATCGAAAAGGCATAGATTTCTTGTCATTTCAATTTTTTTTTTATTTATTTTTTTCCATACCATGAAGACCTTTGATTTTCAGAATTTTAGATCGTAAAATAATGATTTTTTCCGTCCGTCTACATGTTAAATCTCAGACTAGAAACCCTACGTTTTATGTAGTTCCAATTTGCATAGGGGTTGAGTCAAAATTGTAGGATTGTATATGAATCTTTTATTATAGAATCGAAAAAAGCAAGAAAATATTATCATTAACATGATAGACAAAACTATTTTTTTGAAATCATTTAATTTTCAAAAAAAAAAGAAAGAAAAAAAAATGGAATGGTACTTAGGTAAAATTACAATTTAACGAAGCACAAAACTTTTATACAATTCTTTTTATGTGTAATTGATTGAAAGGTTGGTCCTTATAGAAGTCAAACGGACTATATCAACGGTCAGTTAACCAGTAACTTTCACATGTAATCATAAAAAAAGCTGAGTGAAAAGCAACGTTTAATTATCTATTTGCCAGAAAAAAGAAATAGATAATATAAAAAAACCCCAACAACAATAACACACGGGGAAAAAAAGATGGCACAGACAGGATTCGAACCCAATGACCTATTTTACTAAACATCTTACGATGATTGCGTAAGTCAAAAATTAAAGTTGCTTCTACAGTAGTAACTTAATATGGAATTCAGCCATGCATCATCTCATTGGAATCGTCTTCTTCAGACGATTCCAATGAGATATTGCAAGGCAGAATCTAACGATGGACTGAACAACCAAGTACGATTTGTGATTTTGATAACGATTTTTTTTTCGTAAGAAGTTAAGTAAAACGGGCCCCATGACTCTCCGATCTCGAATCATTAGACCACGAAGTTTTCTCGTGCCTCGCCAGTCTATAAATTAGACTTGTTGTATTTGATGTGTTTATCAGAATTAGACAGATAACCTTTTCATGGCGCATCAAAATTATTGGCCATACACTATAAAAAATCTGGAAGAGTTTAATAGCACAAGTTCTAGAATTTCAATTACAAGAACACAAGTTCTTGAACTTCACTTACCGGTGACTCGCACGTCTATAAATTAGACTTGTTGTATTTGATGTGTTTATCAGAATTAGACAGATAAACTTTTCATGGCGCATCAAAATTCTTGGCCATACATTATAATTTATCTAACAGATATCATATATTCTCCCGAGTAAATGATACACTTGTTATATGTTACATTGATTCGTGGTTTTGTGATATGTACAGAGTGAGCCCCTTAAAAAGACTAGCCCTGCGTTCTGAATGGCAAAACAGTACACAATGTTTTCAATACCCCGTTTTGCACATCAACTTGCTTGCAAAGCGGGTTACAATTTACAAATTGTTTGCACCGTTTTGTCATCCTGAATGCAGGGCTGATGAAAGGTTGGGAGGGTGTTTCATCAGTCTATTTTTTCTAATTTTTTTTTCTTTTTTTTTCTTTTTTTTTTTTTTTGGGGGGGGGGGGGGGGTCGCGACGAAACCCGATATTGTTTGGTTGACGATTTTAGTCTGTGTATTAATGAAACATTTGAATTTCAAAAGTCCTCTTTATTTGTTTGTTTGTTTTGTTTGAAGCTAGTTTTACGCCGCTTTAACTTTTTTGCAGACAAATCGCGTAGCTTGAGCACCTGACAATTGGTTTCCGTTTTTTCCGCATTTGTACTCCCGCTACATCCTTTCTTATCTCCAGCTGCTACCTTACATATGGCTTAAGATAATCAAATCTTTGAAGTGAGATGAATTGTGGGAAAGGATGAGTGCCGCCGTCGTGGATCGAAGTCCGGAGCTTATGATTGATACAGGCTATTTCTTTAATGTCTAAAATGTTTTTACCCTACAAGGCTACTGTTTTCGAAATTCCACTACTAATGGTAATTTCAGTACTTTGATTGTTAAAAGATTACAAAATGAAATTATCTACATTTTGTGCAGATTATTTTCTCCTGAAAATGCATCTTTTTACAGTTATTGAAAGTGAATTTCCTCTAGATTTCCACCAAAATTATATATCACGTCACGTTTGAAAAACGAAATTAACTAGCAATTTTTTTTTTGCCGAATAAATAAATAAATAAATAAATAAATAAATAAATAAATAAATAAATAAATAAATAAATAAATAAATGTCATTGCCGAATATCATAACTGGCACATCTTTTTTTTTTATCTTGGTTATTTATCTTGTTGTTAATGTTATGTAAGGCAGGATATGTGGGCGAATTATCTTAGAATGATTATTTTATAATTGGAATATCGCCACCCGTGAAAACCATTATTATATCTTTTTTCTTTCTTCTATGACTCCTACCAAACATTAGGTTTTTTTTCACTTACTTGTTTTCACGATACTCCCTGATAATTTGCTTTTTGTGTTTGGCGAGTAACACGGTATACAGTTGAAAAAAATGTCTTAATTTTCCACCTTCATGAAATAAAGATATTATTATTGTTATTATTATTAATAATAATCAAAATATCTAAAAAAGTAAGACTGTTGCGCCAACTTTTTTTCATGTCAAATTATTTTCCATTTTGTCACAAATTCATATTGAGAGTATAAGAAAAGGTTTAATAGTAGAACTATATTTATTTTACTGTGAAGCATGTATCAGTGGCTCTTAATATTAAAGGAAAAACACTTCTATCAAGGACCGAATAAAGATGTCATCATTTTCTTTTGCTGCATTAAAATTCCATATTTTTTTTAATAAATTAGTGGAATGGATGGTTGTTTTTAAATAAAACATAAATCAATTGCTTTCAGAATATTTATTTGTCCAAAAATAATAACTTCAAAACAAGGGTGTAATTTTCAAAGAAATTCAAAGGCTAGAACTAAAGGGCTCTTAATGTTTTTGGTCCCTTTTTCAAACAGCTCAGAGATAAAAATAAGCACTGTGACCCATGGAAACAAAACATTTAGATCTTTCTAAAAAATCAGGTTTAAAGAAAAGTTTAATAGTAGGAAAAAGCCGAGCGAACAACCTTAAAGAAAGTGCGCGGGTTGACTAGGAACGAACCTTTTTCGCTCTCATGCATTTTTTCTCTTTTTGTCTCAACAATGATATTTCTATTTTCAAGCTAATCATTTTTGTCGATCGATCCCTGGTTGACTTCTGTCGGGGCATTTTTTTAGAATGTTTTTCCGAGGTTCCAAAAAATCCTTTTTCCCCGAGATGGGAAAATGCATTTTAACTAAAATTTACCACAGAATGATACTGTCGCCTAACTTCTTGAATTCTGGCAAACATTTGCACTGGGATTTCGCTTTCCTTTCATAAATTAGAATCAGAACAAATAGTTAAAAAAGAGATTGTTTCTAGAACAGGCCAACCAATTTAAAAAATTTCCTTTACAGAGAGTTAGATTGATAATTTTAGATTCAGAAAATTAGAAAAATTCGAAAGATTTCGACCTTAGTCTGTCTGCGCAATTCGCGCAGTCTGAGAAGTTTCGAGACTTTACGCACTTCCCATAAGGTCACTTTTCGCATGACGGGTCACAAATATGAAAAATTGCATTAAAATGCAATTTGCATTTCATAGAATAGGTTTAGCCAATATCTTATATCTGTTTTGTACATCAACATTCTCGTTATTAATAACTTATCAAATAATTCAATCATATATTTTGTGCCAAAACTAGACAGAAATAACTAGAATACTTCAAAATACTTCAAAAAATAACGTTCGGTGTAATTTTCGAGGTTTTAATTGTAAGATAATACAAAAATATGGATAATAGCATAATAATGATACTCTAGAAGATAAATAAACAAATGATTTACACTCACATAAAACCAATACAGTTAGTAACATCATGAATTTTGTACTTAACCCGATCAAATTATATTGAAGTGCTCGCTCAGTGCTATACTAATAACATTCCTTTCACTAACTCAATCGTCGAAACTCACTTACATGGCATGAACATTCAAAATTACGTCACTACATATAACACATCGTGAAATTGACACTCATTCCGATCTAAATCATTCTAAATCATTTACTCAGCGCTCATTTCATTCATTCCTAACACTCACTTAAACCATTCAAAAACACTCTCAAATCACTGAAACGATTAGATCAACAACATTTAAATAAAATTCAATAAAAAAATCGCTTTCACTGACTTGAATTTAATTTTGTCAGCGAATGTTGGTCCTTAAAGACTTATAAAATATAAAACTATTTAGAGAAGCTATCGGAATATTTTATCAAAGGGAGGTAATAATTATCGCTAATTTTGTTCATCTTGAACAAAATAAGAGAAAGTGGATTACCACCACTGATTTTCATTTAAAACTCAATCCTCACACTCATTCAATTTCATTCGAAAATCATTCCAAAATCATCAACCTTACGAATTTCACAATGTTGTTAACTGTACATCATTATCTTACGCTTGTACTCTAAAACGTTAAGATGTTACGAGAGAAGTTGTGCATTGATGTCACGCTCCCGAGGACCTCAAAAATGGCCTCCTAGAAGATACAGCGTACCTTATAAATACTTGTTGCAAGTCTTAAGCGCTCTTGAGCGCTTTGATACCTCGAACACGTAAGGCCAACTTTATAAACCGGTCTAATTTCTTACGACGCAGAACATATCATTTTTTGTCACAGGGCTTGTTTGTTAGAATACAAATTAAGTAATATTGTTAAATTTTGCGGATTATTTCCCACGTGGCATATTTTGTATTTCTGAGATGTTATGACGGAATATTACTGTCGCGTGGCTAGACTTTATATCGACACGATATCTGATAAAAACTATAAGGAATTATTTAAACTTACTTTAAGAGATTTTTAAAAATTGGTTTTGATTAAACTTCCTCGTTTGCATTATGAGTCACATTTACAGTTAGTTTCATCGTGAAATTGACACTCATCAAAATCAAAACCATTCTAAATCACTCATTGATCGTTCCATTCATTCATTCCAAACACTCACTCAAACCATTCAAAAACGCCCTCAAATCACTAAAAGGATAACATCAACAACTTAATTGTAAATAAATATAGCAAGAAAGAAAAACGCAATTGCACTTACATAATTGAAATTATAAACGTCAGATTAGTTTTTGAAGAAATAAAAAAGTTATGGATAGATCATGTTTGCATATTTTATTAAAGGGAGGTAATTATATCGCATATGATGTTCATCCTGAACAAATTTAGCGGTATTAGATTACCTCTCTTTAATTTCAGTCAAAACTCATTCAACCAACGCATTCAATCTCAATCCAAAATCATGTCAAAATAAGTCAACCTGTCAATTTCACGATGTTGTTAACTGGAGGAACATCGTGTAATTGGCGGTCACTCCGTTCAAAACTAATCTAAATCGCTCACTCAGCGCTCAATACCGTCAGTCCAATACACTCACTTAAACCATTTTTAAACGCCACAAGATCACTCGAAAAATTTCTTAACAACTACATGTTAATTCAAATCAATGGAAAAAATACGATTTCGCTGACTATTTGAATATGGAAGCGCCTGGTTGGTTTATTATAGGACTTGTACAGTTAACAAAATCGTGAAATTGACAATGTGAATTACTTTTGAATGATTTTGAAATAAAACTGAACGAGAGTGATGAGTGAATTTTGAGTGAAATTACAGGGAGGCAATCCATTATTGCTAATTTTGTTCAGGATGAACAAAACATGCGATATTTTTTTACCACCCTTTAATAAAAATATACATGCATGATCTATAAACAGCTTTATATTTCTTCAAGAACTAATCAGACGTTAATTATTTCAATTGTGTCAGTGAAATCGCAATTTTTTCTAGATATGTTAATTTATACTGAAGTTCTTATCTTTTTATTTTCATATCTTATCTTTTAAGTGATTTCGAGCGTTTTTAAGTGAGTGTTTGGAATGAACAAAAAAAATTAGGGCTGAGTGAGTGATCTAGAATTGTTTTGTTTTGTTTGAAATGGGTGTCAATTTCACGATATAACTATTTGTAAGTATATTTTTAAGAATGAGGTAGTAGACAACGATTATTTCGTTAATCTTGAACATGATTAGCCAATTTTGTAGTACATGGTGCCCCCCCCCCCTTTATTTAAAACTGACTCGTCGCACTAAATCGATTTCATTTCAAATTAATTCCAAAATCGTTCACATTGTCAATTTTTGATGTTCTTTACTGTATGAAATTAAGGGAGTCAGTTTTTCACCTCTATTTTATTAATAATAAGATGTTGTTGTTGTTTTTTAATGTATCTAAATGTCTTTTTAAAGTAGTTGACCTGTAATAGTTCCGCAATGTTTCGGAAGTAATGAACTTTGACAGTGTAAACAGAGGTTTCCTAATAATTTTCATTGGGAAACCTCGGTTAACATTGTGCAAGATCATGCGTTCCGAAATGTTGCGGAACTATCACGGAACTACTACCTTAAATAGCTAGTAGTCATATAGTTTCGGCTAAACCATGTGATCACGCATCTTGTCGAGCCAAGGGTTGCGAACGTTTTACTTACCTTACATTCGAGAAGAAGCTATCGATTCGATACCCCTTGACTCGTGAAGATGGTGACCACGGTTTCCTAGTATATCTTAAACCAGTAGTACCCAAACAATCCTCTCCGTGCACAAGCTGTTCATCTCACAAAGGTTTACGATTACCCACCTTTTGGTGGGAGAATAATGTCGGAAAGTTTGTGTGCCGCCTTCGGGAATTGAACCCTTGCCACAATGATTGTGAGTCTGGCGCGCTATCAACTACTACGTGACGGCGGCTAATCAAGGCATGAGCCTACACAAGCCAAACACACTGTATCAATACAGTTGATAACATCGTAGAATTGGCGAGATGAGTGATTTTGGAATGAATTAGGAATGAGATTGAATGAGTTGGAGGAGCGTTTTTAGAACGAAATAATGAAATTAAAGGGAAATAATATACTATTGCTTATTTCGTCCTATTTGGACGAAATTAGCGATATTATATTACCTCCCTTTACAAATTCTTCACACTTTTTCTGTTTGTGTGTTTTCACGAATGAATCAGACGTTTTAAAATTATCAGCCAATTAATCAAGGAATATTTTGATCGACTTGAATGAAATGTTGATTGTTTTGAACAATTTCGAAGTGTTTTTGAACGATTCAGGAGCAAATTTGAGGGATGAGAATGAGTGTTTTGAATTCGTTGAAAAGAGCGCTGTCGATCGATATAGAACGTTTTTGATCGAATTTATTGTAAATTTTACGATAATTTCTTACTATACATGAAGTACGTACGCGTGTACAGTGTCATCAGGTTTTTTTATGTAAAGAAAGAAAGAAAGAAAGAAAGAGAGAAAGAAAGAAAGAAAGAAAGAAAGAAAGAAAGAAAGAAAGAAAGAAAGAAAGAAAGAAAGAAAGAAAGAAAGAAAGAAAGAAAGAAAGAAAGAAAAAGAAATCTCATCTCATTTTTGGCAAGAATTAAAGAAAAAAGTGGTCTAGAATCAAAAGGAGGACCTCGTATTTTAACGCGCACGTGCGGTTAACATTCCATCCAAAATAGCATTCATAAGAAGCCTTAAAACTGACTCTTGAATAAATTACAAATATTCTATAATAATTTTCAATAAAAAATATTTTCATGAAAAAAGTCATGCCTTAATGGTACAGTATTATAGCCCCGTGGTCATTTTGCGTAGACAACACTTTCGACAAAGAAAATTTTAGCCCTACTTTTCTCGAACTGCTTTGACCTACATATCATAAAAGTCCAAGAACTATTTTCATCCCGAATTATTATTATATTTTTCCGGTTTTATTGTTTTAACACCTGACTTCAAATAGTTCCATGATGATACGAAAATAGTCGTTCAACTCATATTCGTAATAAAGATTTCTAACATCAATCGTTCGGTTTTAATCTATCGAATAACGAGGGTACTTTTAATCGATTCTCTTCTTTTATCTTCACAATGGTCATACATTTTTAAGTCGATGTATTATCCTTGTCTTTTGTCCTGGCAGGGCGGAGCCTTAGTATCTAAGCTGAGCCGTCGTCATAGGGCAGTGGTAGCCCAAGGGACTACCATTCAAAAGGTCCCAGATTCTTACCTCGAAGGCGGCACTCATACTTTCCGACCATTTGTCTCCTACCAATGGGATGATAATCGTAAATATATGTGGGGTAGCAGCTGGGAGCTAGGAAATGATGTGATGGTAGAACTGGTGTGTGAAATACCAGGAATTCATTGTTAGGTGATCCAGTCGACGCGATTTTACTGAAAGATTCTTAAAAGCGGAGTTAAACCCCAAACAAACTAACTAACAAAGAATCTCAGGTGGGGGTAAATCAACACTGCGTTCAGGATCACAAAACGGTGAGAACATTTTTCCAATTATACCCCGCTTTGCACGCACGTGCTCGTGCAAAGCGGGGTACAATTTGAAAACTGTTTGCACCGTTTTGTGAACCTGAACGCAGGGCTGCTTTTGTATATCAATATCTCTTATAGATAGCTGGCAATGTCAACTTGATACGATGAATTGTAGGTGGTTAAACAAATCTCTGCAACTTCAGCTCAGACAAACTAAAGCTATGAAGTTTCAGTAAACCGACTGTGAAATATGTCCACTTTTGCATAGCACATAAATAGTTTTGAGTTAAAGAACCCAAAGAATTGAAAAGTAATTTCGCCAAATTACGTCATGACTAAGCCCTGCCCAGCCAGGTGAATAATAATGCAGAATACGTCGTGCATAAATCATAACAATCCTTTTTTTAAAAATGCTTCCTTTAAAGCCTTGTAGAAAAGAAAAGTACAATAAAAAACTGCGTCCAGGATGGCGAAACGTTGCTAATTGTTTGAAAATTATACCCTGCTTGGCGCACAATCGACCATGTCCGGAAGAGAAGCATTATTGGTAGCAGATTGTAGTTTCAAGGGCCGATTCACTGTCCGAAACCCACTAATAGACTGGAAAATTAAAAAAAAACTCCTCAGACACCAACCTGAAATAAAAAACATTCTTTGTTAGCAAAAATAGGTAGTAAAGCTGCCTAGAAATCATAATTATTTACATACTTGCACTGAGTAAATGAAAAATTTGAAAATAAAATCATTCGACAGAACTTCGAAAATAGCGAAAATTTGGCCGTTTTCCGACAAACTCTTACTTGTCCAGTATCCACACGGGAAATGATATCCTATTCAATGCTTGCTGCCTCTAAAGCCGAGACAGTGCCACATCTCCTGATGCATTCAAAAATATGTAGTTACCCTTTACTTTTCTTACAATTTTTCAAAGTATTCCTACCCTATAATTTCAGCCTTCACAGATGCCGGAATTCTGCAACCCCACCCACTTTACTCAATCATGTCAGAGGGAACCAGCAAAACAAGAAAAGCTACTATTCTATCAGTTGCGCATTCAAAACTGTTTCCTTAATTGATATTTGCCATGATTTAAGGCAACATTTTTCATTTTCACTTTCAAATAATCATTCAAAACTTAACATTTCCTAATATTTGTAAATTTGACCCTGGCCACTTCGAATATTTCGACATAAACTACAATCTGTCCCCATTAATTGTCCTCTTCAATTCGATACACTCACTGTAAAGACGCAACGCCAATTCACTCTTTAGTTAAAATCTTTCAAAACGGCAAACGGACAAATGGACACGAAGCGAAGCGAAATGGACACACACAATTTAAAACCCAACGGGTTTTCGTAAGACAATTTTCAACGAAGTTCAAACGAGCCTTTCGTATGATTTTAAGCCAACGTTAACGTTACGCAGCAGAACGGAAATAAAGATTGTTTCGGAAGTGCTATCTGGGGAAAAGGCGCTCACGAGAAGGATTTAGGAAATTTAAGCTTTCAAGCGGCATGAGGTTATTAGTGTATTTTATAGCTATTTGACACAGTCTTTTCATGCAGATTCGACATGAAACAAGGTTTGAAATGTAAACGGGATTTAAGCAAGAAGTGTAAATTGGTCAATTGACAACATAAGTTGTCTGGTAATGGGTTAATTTTACTTCCTATCAAGTTTGGTCATGGGCAAGTGGTGGGAGTTTATATTTTAATAAGAAAAAGGGTTAAATATAGGAACATTCCATTCGTTTGTAAATTTGACCTTTCGTAACTCATGAGTACAGATTTCATTCATAAGAAGGCAGATAAAATCGTAGTAGGTCATCACGTGTGGTATTGCCAATTAGAGGTGTGTAGAAGTTCAAGAGTTCACGGCCTAAATAAACACTTATTTCCGGCAAATAACTACAAGTTGCAACAGAGAAGGCTTAGATCAAAAACATAGTATCTGTCTATACAGTGTACAGACACAAACTTTGTTTTTGCTCTCAAGTCTCGACTATCTTACGCCGATCAACAATTCGCCCGGCTAAACATTTCAAGCTTATTTTGTGTTTTTAAATAGTAATTTTCATAATCTTCACTTGATGAAGAATTCTAGTATCACGCAATCAACGAATTAAACAGTGATTTTGCGGAGAGGACCCTTGAGATATACTAAATTGAATCTAAAGGAACGCTACTTTATTTCGAAGCTATTAAGACCCTGAAAGATTGTCCATACATAGTATATATATATAGTAACACTGGTGAACGAATTTTCGTTTACCAAATTCGTTCACCAAAAACTGAATGATGGTTAAAGCATTAACACCAATTCACATAAGATCACAGAAAGAAGCAAAAAGTTTCATTTTTCTTAGAAGATACCTCATACCTTATGCGTTCAATTTGTCAGCAAGGACTCTGTCTAAAAACAATTGAAAATTTCATTGAGATTCTGTGATTTTTGGAAGCGGTCCCTTGGCTACGTTACTCCCCAGAATTCGATATGAAATCACTTTCATTCTTTGTTTCCAAGTGGCCAGGACGTAATTTGAAATATAATCCGTGAATTTTTGGTATGCATTTTCAAGGATTTTGAAGTTATCGATGCTCCTTGCTTTATTTTTGTATAATCTATAAAGCATTGCGAGAAAATGACTTTTGCATGAACCTGCATTGAGTTCAGGATGAAAAATCATTATCGAACCTTAGTTTAGTTTATACTAATTTAGTTTAGTTCGATCGCGACGAAAGCTTCAGCTTATTGAATCGCTCTCGAACACTCAATCCTAATGTTTTCACGTCCCTGAGAGAGAGGCAGTGGTTTAAACCTACTGCTACCCAATTTTACAGCTGGGTGAACAACTGGGGCTGGCTATTAAGTGTTTCGCCCATAAACACACCCCGGCGACAGTAGGGCTCGAACCACGGACCTCTAGGTCACGGGTCGAGTGCATTTACCACTAGGCCACCGAGGCAGTCAACTTTTGAAAATGGTACCGTGCTTTTTACGTGCAAGGAGTAGTACTATTTTAAAACGTTCACCGACACCTTCGTTGTTTTGAATTTGGACCTGGCTCATATAAATCACTTGTTGATTTGAATGAATCCCAGAAAAAAGATCGCCAGTAGTAGGCATGTTTTTACAACATACAGTTAGTAGAATCGTAAAATTAACAAATTGAATGATTTTGGAATGATTTAGGAATGAAATTGAATGAGTGTGTGGAGCCAGTTTTAAGTGGATTTAATGGGAGGTAATCCCATATCTCAAATTTTGTTCAGGATGAACAAAATTAGCGAAATTTATTACCTCCCTTTGATAAAATATCCAAACTGGTTCTATGAATAGCATTCTCTGTATTCACAAACCCATCATACGCTTACAAAATTCAATTATGTTATTCAAATAATGGGTTTTGTCTATCGTTTTTTATTTAAATGTAGTTGTTGATCTTATCATTTTAAGTGATTTTGGACGTTTTTGAGTGGTTCGAGTGAGTGTTTAGAATGAATGAATGGAGCGATGAGTGAGCGATTTAGAATGGTTTTGATCGGAATTACAGTCAATTTTACGATGTTTTTCAATATATGTATAAGGCATTGCGAAAAATGATTTTTTATGAAACAGTCTTGAGTTCAGGATGACAAATCATTTCGAACCTTTAAAAATGGTACCGTGCTTTTTACGAATAGAGTAGTTCTATTTTTAAACATTCGCAGGCATTTCGTTGTTTTGAATCCATAACTGTCTCATATCAAGCAATTGTTGATTTGAATGAATTCCAGAAAAAGGGTCGCCAGTAGTAGGCGTGTTTTTACAACATATTAGCCATTTTATTATCTGGTAATATCATTTATCTTATAGCACGAGATAACTGCGCTATTTCTCACTTGCCTGTCACTTTCAATGGGAATTTCTTCCCCATAACCGCTCCAAGGTAATTACATTTTCTATTGATAACATGATAAATCTTCAATTGTTGGATTCTTGGAGTCTCCCTGTTACCTTTTCCTAGTAAAGCCAGGGTGGTTTGTCATCACGGGGTGACAAAACAAAGTAGCACTGAGTTCAGGAAAACAAGCCCATTAAGTTTGAAACGAGCATTACATACTTTTGCGTGCTTGCTTGTACTCCCTTTTCCTAAACGCAGGGCTAGTCTAGATTTTAGCAAAAAAAGCTATACAGTTAGTTACATCGTGAAATTGACATTCACCTCAATCAAAATCATTCAAAATTACTCACTCAGCGCTCCTTTCACTCATTCCAAATACTCACTCAAATCGATCACAAAGGATCCAAAATCACTAAAAAAAGATACAATCAACAACTACATTGAAGATAAATATAAATGGGAAAAAATCGCGATTTCACTGAAAAAATTGAAATTGTTAGCGTCTTATTAGAACTTGAAGAAAAAGGAAGCAATTTATAGAACTCGCTCCATACACTCATTCAATTTCATTCTGAAATCATTCAGAAATCATTCACCTTATCAATTTCACGATGTTCTTAACTGTACCTCCTTTTCCTGAACGCAGGGTTAGTCTAGAATTTAGCCCAAAAAGCTACATTTATAGTGAATACAGTTAATAACATCTTGAAATTGACATTCCCCTCAATCAAAACCATTCTAAATAGCTCAATCAGCGCTCCATTAATTCATTTCAAACCCTCACTCAGACCATGCAAAAACGACCAAATGCTTTGAAAATTATTGAATAACCAGCGTCATTCAAAAATGAATTTTGAATGAGAAAAATCGCGATTTCACTAACATAATTCAAATTTTTAGCGTCTCATAGGTTCTTGAAGAAACAGGAAGCCATTTGACTTGAATGCATTTTTCATTAAAGAGCTGTAATCAATATAGCAAATTTTGTTTATCCTGAACAAAATTTACGATATAGGATTACCTCCCATTAAATTCATTCAAAACAAGCTCCACACAATCATTTTATTTCATTCCTAAATCATTCCCAAATCATTCATCTTGTCAATTTGACGATGTTGTTAACTGTACATAGTTTCCGTATGTCCGTCTCTCCGTCTTTCGGTCTGTCCATAAATAATTCTTGTTCAAGTGATAAAGTTCATTGAAATTGTCTAATTGTTGAAAAATTTAAAAAAATAATTGTAATGTCATAAGGAAAGTTTATTTAAAAAAACGGAGCCGATCAAATAGAACTCACAAGAAAAAAGGGTCTTGTGAATCATCTCTAAAAATGTTTTTGTTTCAATCCTTAGATATTTACGGATATTCTTGATACTTTCACGTATGATTGTAGGGTCACAAGGATGTTTCTTTTCGAAAGCAGTGCTGATCCGACTGACAAAAATAGAAAAATGATGTAAATGAAAATTCAATCAAATATTCTCGTTTATGTATTTGAAAACACTGTTTTTTTTTGTTTTTTTTTAAATCACCTGGTGAATTCAGGGTGAATAGGATACTGATCCCTTGTAAAAAAATGCTTTATCAGAAAACCCCGGAAAGTAGTTCCAAGTGTTATTGATTGAAATATTTTTGCTGAAAGGAATGTATGTTTGTTATTTTCAATTCATGCTATATTTAGCAAATATACGATTTATTGAAAAAAAAAAAATCAAACACAACCTTTATAGTGGGAAGCTCGTATAGAGTCCTCATATCAATCTTGTTTAAGGTAGTTGAATCGTAATCGTTCCGCAACATTTCGGAACACATGATCTTTCATAATGTTAACCGAGGTTTCCTAATGAAATCATAAGGAAACCTAGGTCAACACACTCCAAATTCATTTCTTCCGAAAACTATGCGGAACTATTACGGGTCCACTACCTTACTTAAAACGTATAAAACTATCATATCCTAATCACACTAGTTCAATACGCTTTACTGCATGCCCTGTGTTCAGGATGACAAAAGGGTGCAAATTGTTTGAAAATTATACCCCGCTTTTCAAGCAAGTCCACGTGCAAAGCGGGGTATAATTTGCAAACAGTTTGAACAATTTTGTCATAGTGAACGCAGAGAATATTCATACGACATTGTGATTGTGTTATTTGTTTCGTTCCTCTATGAATTCGACTTGTTCTATTCAATCATCATGATTTGATATCATTAAGCAAAATCGTACAAATATGGTAATTTGAAAAAGTCTCTTTTAAAACTATTTTGTGCAGATGCATACAAAACAGCTAAAGGCTAAATATTTTCCTCTTGGGGACATGACTAAGATTCATTCAATCGGAAAGCCCAATTTTGATTAAAAAGAAAATAAATAAATTATTTTAATAATAATTACCTGACACAAATTAAACATAATCAATCAGATTTTTTGTTATCTTTAAGATTGCCTGCATTTATTATCAAGACTTTTCATCATGATTCCTTGCCAAACATTATTGATAACCGCAGAAGTTATACGATTTTCAAATTGAGTTTCTTTTGAGCTTGATAACGTTTAATGAACTGCATTAAAAGTCAAGCGATAAATGCCATTATTCTCGAAGAATTTAGTTTTTTATTCTTTTTACAAAAAATAATTCGTGTTAATAAATTGATTAACCAGGCATTTCAACTCTCTGTCCTTTTGATTTTTTGAAGTATTGTATACTTTGTATGTTTTTCACAATTTTCTTTTTTGGAATTCCTATTCTACAGGGAGTTGACTCTGGGACACTTCAATAAATGTGGCGCAATCAAGATAATAGCTTGATCAAATAATATTCAAATGTATCCTATTTCATATTTTAAATTTCAGGTGCCTTCCTGATTCCTTACTTTCTCATGTTGATTTTCCTGGGACTACCACTGTTCTACATGGAGCTGGCGTTAGGACAGTTTCATAAATGTGGTGCAATCAAAATTTGGAAACATTTGTGTCCTATGTTTACAGGTATGTAATAAATAAATAAATAAATAAACAAATAAATAAATAAATAAATAAATAAATAAATAAATAAGTCTTATTGTCGTCTGTACCTTTTCATTTCTGTTATTCGCTACATGTAGACCGCGTCACTCAGGTATCGCAGAAAAGGGGTAATTGTTTTCAATCAAATAATTGAGAAGTTCTTTCGCGATTAGTCTTTCGTTCTGCAAACCCACAAAGGATCGACAAACGCGGTCTCTTTCAAGATATGTAATGGCATTTTGATAATAGTTAGTAATATAATGTGGTCACTAAAAGGGTGACAGCTTCCTTGAGCATGATTGGCTCTACTTTTCTGCTTTTCAGGTATTGGTTTCGCTATAACGCTGGTCTGTTTTTCAGGTATTGGTTTCGCTATAACGCTGGTCTGTTTTTCAGGTATTGGTTTCGCTATAACGCTGGTCTGTTTTTCAGGTATTGGTTTCGCCATAACGCTGGTCGCGACCTATGTTGGAATGTACTACAACACAATAATAGCATGGGCCTTGTATTACCTTATAACATCCTTCAGGTACGAATCTTACAAAACTAAAAGCTACGAAGTTCGAACCCACGACCTCTCGTTTGAGTTGCCAATCTGAAACCTGTAAAGTTGTGTGATTATTATCAATGCTTACGTTATACTACAGGTTGTGGACCCGTAATAGTTCTGCAACGTTTCCGAAATCGTGAACTTTGATAGTGTTAACCGAGGGTAAGAATGATTTCATTAGGACACCTCGTTTACCATCGTGAAAGATTAGTTGCGGAACTTTTACGGATCCGCTACTTTATTAAACTGTGAAGTGAATGATGCCATGATTGTGTTTCAAATCCATCAACGCTGATTTGGTAGATACTTTCTTTGATCGAGATATAGATCCGATACCCTTCTTCGTCGTTGCATAACTAGATCATTGGGCAAATCTGAATTTAGCAATAAAGAAAATGACAGACCAAATAGGATTGGTTCTTTTTGAAGCATGACATTTTTTCCAATTCACATTGATAATTCTACCCTTTTGGCTTCTAATTACGAAAACGTCTATTTTTCGCCAAGTCCTATCTTCTTTCGCAAATTCTATGATGGCCATTTTTCGCAAAAAATGAAACTATCACTAGTACAATATTGTGCCTTCAATGTATGGAAAAAACATCAACCAAAGGTGGACAGTTAGAAAGAATGAAAACAATCTAGAATAGCTTAAAAACGATAAAAACAGAACATATGGTGTTAGCAAACTAGCACAAGTTATAAAGGCCGATACTTCATCTTATCGTTTATATTCTCTATATGCGCGAAATGGCTCACATACATTTGATTTTTTCATAAGCTTCATGTACAGAAAGAAATTTCAAATTTTAATGTGTAAAATTTCAATATCTTACTTATTCATTTATTTATTATACATTTTTAGCTTACATCCATGAATTAACAAAAATATCGCTTCGACTTAAGTCGTATAGATCGCAACTACATTTTAAAATAGATTGACCAATCAAAATACTTATTTATAAAGAGGTGACCTTTCAACTCCGATATTTTAAGCCATTTTCTGATAACATCTTTTCTTTCGAGGATGGACTACGTTTCGGCCTCCTTAAACGATTTGTTGTTTGATTTATACCAATAATTTATATATTTTGCAGAAAAATAATGTTTATATATTGTAGAAGTGTGTAATGACGAAGGTCTAAGGACTGTAATGAGCCCTAGTTGTATAAAAGATAGCCATTGGTTAAATTTAGACCGGAAGTAATATTCAACCAAACAGGTTTGCTGTTTCAATTGTAATAATTGAAACAACAATCTGGATTGGCTGAAATAAACTCACGTTAAAATGTAACCAATTGATTGGCTGCAATAAACATCCATCAGTGAAAAATTGACTTTTATACTGCCGGGCACAGGAAGGCACTTAATGATCTACTTTTATTTACAGAGCGGAAGTACCCTGGGCCAAATGTACGAACGAATGGAACACCCCTCATTGTTTTTCTGTCGTCCAAGGATTCAATTTAAGCACACTCACAAATATGTCAGCGCCGGCTGCCGCCGAGTATTTTAGGTGAGGGCTTACTACTTCGTTGTTCTTTCAGCTATACAATCATATTGAATTTATCTTTATTTGGGCAAAAAGAGTAGACATTGCTTTTATGTTTAGTGAAAAGCATAGAAATAAATTGTGTAGGATTGGATCTTGTAATCTGTACCTTTTTACAAACCATTTTTGGCGAAAGCCGTTTAAAGCTTGTGCCTTGGATGACACCATATTTAAAGCCTGGAATTTAACGTATATACATGTGTATATGAATGTGACACCTGAACGAAGGTGAAAAAAAGAAAAAAAAAAGAAATAAGATAAAAAAAAAGTTTTAGTTAAGAAAGTGTAATTCCGCAACGTTTCGGAAGTCATTAACTTTAACAGTGTTAACCGGGGTTTCCTTATGATATGATTATGAAACCTCGGTTTACATTGTAAAAGACCACGAGTTCCGAAACGTCTCGGAACTATTTCTGGTCCACTGCCTTAATGAAAATCTTCCTTTTTTCAGATATCACGTGTTAGAGGCCCATAAATCGACCGGTATCGGCGACATCGGTGCTGTCAAATGGACCCTTTGTTTATGTTTATTTGGTGTTATGATTATTGTTTATTTTTCTCTGTGGAAGGGAATTAAATCTTCCGGTAAGGTAGGTAATAACAGAGTTGTAGATATAGACAGATACATTTGATCTAAGTTTCAAATGATTGAACGCGTTTTATCAGAAGACTGGGAGTGGCCGACCAAATAATTCTTACTTTAAATGTCATCAAAGGAAAACCAAAGACATTCAGTAACATATATTGTTAGGTTTAGGTTTCCTATAAAAAACTATGACACATAAATACACAAAAAGGGTCTGCATATCAAGATATGTTTAACCCTAAAATACAGTCCATCCTGCTCGACGAGCACGTCTTTTAAGCGACCAAATTTATTAAGCGACCGATTTCAGATCCATTCTTTCGAAACAAAACATCCTTAAAAGTAGATACCATTGGTCTGAAAACAATTGTTGTAAATGAATCCAATGTTTTTTTGTTTTTTGTTTTTTTTTTTAATTCCATTAGAATCGTCTCAATTTCTATTTAATTTTAACAACATAGGATTATTTAGAAATTTGCAATAACATACATATTCAATCCAAATGATTTTTGTAAACAAAGGATGTATTAAGCGACCATCCTTTAACGACTGCTTTTTGGTGGTCTCGAAAGAAGTCGCTTAATAAACGATTTACTTTACATTAATGGTGAACTAGTCGGTATAATAAAGCTCTAAAAACTTAATGTTTAGTACGAGCATATTTGAGTATACGCTGAATCAATTCCATAAATCCATTTTAATTTGTTTTCCCCCATTGTTCTCAACTCGAAAGCTTTCTTACTCAAATAATAACTTTTAAAACTCTTTCGACATGGATGCATTAACTACATGTAAATAAGCGGTCTACCGACAAGATCGAAGAACATGCCAACACTTTACAAACAATGACGTAATTTACGTATAATTATCGATTTCTGTTTGTGGACGTTACTTTTAGGGTTTAGTATTTATTTCTCGAATCAATGACAAGAGGACCATGATGGTCCTATATCGCTCACCTTCGTCTCTTTGACTTCTCCCTTAGCAAAATTAAATACTTGAAAGATCATTAAATTTTTCAAAGAAAGACATTACTCTATTTCTATGATCGCTGCAATAAATTTCTAGCCTTTTCTAAACAAGTTTCATGTGACCTGACCAACAGTCTGACCAAGTTTCATAAAGATTGGGCCATATTTGTGGCCTCTAGAGAGTAAACAAGAAAAATGTCATTTAGGCCCCTTTTCCCGTGATATGACATGGATATTTCCAATTTTAAATAGGGTTCATCCTTGTCACCTAGCCATTATTCTGACCATGTTTCATGAAACTTGAATTATATTTGTGGCTTGTAGAGCGTAATCAAGAAAATTGTCATTAAGGCCCCTTTTCCCGTGATATGGCATGGATCTTTCCCATTTTCAATAGGGTTAATCCTTGTGACAAGGCCAACATTCTGATCACGATTCGGCCATATTTGTGGTCTCTAGAGTGTAAAAAAAATTGTCATTAATGCCCCTTTTCCCTTGATATGGCGCAGATCCTTCCAATTTTCAATAGGGATCATCCTTGTGCCTTGGCCAACCTTCTGACTAAATATCATATAGATTGGGCCATATTTGTAGTCTCTAGAGTGTAAACAAGAAAATTGTCAATAAGGCCCCTTTTCCCGTGATATAGCATGGATCCTTCCAATTTTCAATAGGATTTATCTTTGTGACCTATCCAACATTCTGACTAAGTTTCATGAAGATTTGGCCATATTTATGGCCTCTAGACTGTAAACAAGAAAATTGTCTTTAAGGCCCCTTTTCCCGTGATATGGTACAGATCCTTACCATATTCAATAGGGTTCATCCCTGTGTCCTGGCCAACATTCTGACTAAGTTTCATGAAGATTGGGCCATATTTGTTGTCTCTAGAGTGTAAACACTAAGATTGTTGACGCCGGACGCCGGACGACAGACGACCGACGACGCACGACACACGACGCACGACGGACATTCAATGATCACAAAAGCTCACCTTGAGCACGATGTGCTCAGGTGAGCTAATAAAACGCTATGGACGTTGTTGTCTTGACAAGCGATGTTTTTCCGTTCAGGATGGAACAAAAATCGTTCAGCCTACAAACTAGGTTATCTTTATTTCATATTTTTGCATCATCTATCAGTTATGTGCAAGTTTTTTTTTTTTACTGCACAACATTTATGGCATTCATGGAATTTCAAATGATAAGTAAAATCAATAAACAACCAAATGCTAGCGAGAATCTGCATCACATGCATGGATAATAATCTTTAATTTTTGTAATATTGATGTTGATTTCCAAATATTGAGGCTTTGGGTGACCAAACAAGCCGCATCTAGAGCTTGAATATACAGTACTAGTATATCCCTATCAAAAACATTCTAAATCGCACACTCAGCGCGCCATTCATTCATCCCAAACACTCAATCAAACCACTCCAAAATGCTCCAAAATGACTAAAAACATAAAATCAAAAGCTACATACAAATTGAATATAACTCGAAAAAAATCGCTATTTCACTGACATAATTGAAATTGTAAGCGTCTGATCGGTACTTGAATAAACAGGAAGTTGTTTGCATATTTTATGAAAGAGATGTAATAAATAACGCTAATTTTATTCATCCTCAACAAAATTAGCGGTATTAGATTACCTCCCTTTAATTTCTGTCAAAACCCGCTCCACACATTCATTCAATTTCATTCCAAAATCATTCAAAATTCATTCATCAATCGTCCATTTTTTTCAATTTCACGATGTTGTTTACTGTAGCCTAAAATACGGTATTTTGGTCACCAATACATCACCTGGAACTTGTCACGCCAAAATGCGTAAAGCATAGGCGTTGGTCAGGCTTTATGGAATGTATTAAAATTAAGTTTTAATGACCTTACATTGACCCCTAGCGTTAAGTAAGATAAAGAACGATAAGTGACACTTTGCTTTGCACGAGCTCTTATCGGAATATATCACTAATGGCATTTTTGTAATTCATATTTTGAAAATTGATAATATGCCAGTTATTGATTTTTATAAGCATTTTCGAAAAAGCCAATCTCCAAGCTAAAACAAATCGTAATTTAAGGCATTATCCTGTCACGTGAAAATTTACTAGTAATACTGGTACAAATTCACGTCTGTTCTGGTCTTATTTCAGGCAGTTTGGATAACCGCCACAGTGCCATATATTGTATTGTTAATTTTACTTGTCCGTGGGGCCACATTACCAGGGGCCGGGGAAGGGATCAAGTATTATCTCAAACCGCAGTGGTATAGGCTACTCGATACTGGGGTAAGTATTGCATTCTTAATTTAATTTTATTTGTTCGTGGGACCACATTACCGGGGGCCGGTGAGGGGATCAAGTATTATCTCAAACCGCAGTGGTATAGGCTACTCGACACTGGGGCAAGTACTGTTTTGTTAATTTTACTTGTCCGTGGGGTCACAACCGCAGTGGTATAGGCTGTCAGACACTGGTGAGTTGGTTGTTTGCGTGTATCGTGATTACAAATCTTTGGGCTGCACTGACCCATACGGATCTTAACCGCAGTAGTATAGACTGCTCAATACTGGGATAAATTGGAGTTATGTGTGTGCCGTAACTACTAGACTTTAAGCTGCACTAGTCCGCAACGTAATTTTCATGATATAAGTCGCACTGACCCATATAACAAAATTTGTTTTTTCCGTAATTTCCCGAAAAAAGTACCGAGTGTTTAAAAAAATACATAAAAAGCAACTTATTTCAGAGCTGCATATGATTGTTAAAGGCAGGATGAGGTACCAACTCGAAATGTTGCTTTATTTGATAATAACGTGATTTTGATATCTGAAATCATATATATATAATACATACTTAGTGTTTTGTATGAAAAAAAATATCTAACGAGGTTGGGAGAATTGATCATTGTCGAGGCTCTGCCGAGACAATTGTCAAATCTCACAACCGAGTTAGATATTTTTTCATACAATACATTAAGTATGTATTATATTTATCCTATAATCTCTCTTTGTCTTGTTTCCGTCGATGTTTCTACCTGAAATGCAAGTTTCTAGAAATAATCGAATTATATCATTCTTCTAAAAATAACTATGTGATATGATAAAAAATATCATACGGGTTGTTATCACACAGATTTTTGTATGGTTATAAGATAATGTAAAATAAGCGAAAACCCGCTTGATCTTTCTTTGTCGGCTCTTTACATCTCTTAACTCTCACTTTCTAAGGGGTTTTAGGATTGATTGTCCTGTCTGTGGTTTTGTTGGATGAAAAAGTGTCTTAAATCAGAAATAGATAAACAGTGTACATTGTCCTACCTGAGCCGCCGTCATATCGCAGATGGTAGCGCGTCGGACTGCCAATGTAGAGGTACCGGGTTCGATCCCCAACGGCGTCACTCATCCTTTCCGACTATTAGTCTCCCACCAATGGGTTGATAATCGTAGACCTATATGGGATAGCAGCTGGAGGCTAGGAAAGGATGTGATGGTATGACAGGGATGCGAAATACCTAGGTCCTCCAGCCGCTGCGATATAGCTGAAAGATTGTTAAAGGCGGCGTAAAACCCCATTCAAAACAAAACAAATTGTCCTACCTAAAGAAGGTGGATTTACATCGAAGAAATCAAATTCTAATTAAGATTACACCTTTTTCTTCAGATTTGTTATAGATTGATATTTTTATGTTACAGGTTTGGCTTGATGCTGCGGCTCAAATCTTCTTCAGTTTAGGTCCTGGGTTCGGGACCTTATTAGCATTATCAAGCTACAACAAGTTCAACAATAATTGTTATCTGTAAGTAGTATAAATTGTCATTCTAAATAACTAAGACATATTTTATATTACATAAGTTTTTTTCTTTATTATACGGAAATGTCTGTTTTCAAAACTTAGTTTATTGTAAAACTATGAAAGAATTAGTGTGTAGACTCATCACAATAACCTGGTCCAAGCGGACGCCCTGGAAATGGTACCTACGATACCTGTTGAAGCAAATCTGTTTTTTTACGACCACTTTGTAATCTTGAACGTAGCTTCGATCTTCTAAAATAATACAGTTTGTCGATCAATCTCTTCTTTTGGAATGGAACGTACTATTCTACTTTTATTATTATACTGTAAAATTTGTAACGGATTGTTTAAATTACATTAAAATTTTGAATATCGTCACAGTGACGTCAACGTTACGGTTATTATTGATTGTTATACGTAGAGATTGTAATATTCTTGCTAATCTTTATAGCCCACATGCAGAATATTCTCTTTTGGATTAGCTTTATCTAGCTCGATTGTCTTTTTAATTTATACATAATTTTAAAATTATTTTCAACAAAAATCCAAAAGTAACCCCTAAATCTATAGCCATGATAATTATATTTACAGTGACGCCACAGTGACGGCCGTTATTAATTGTTTGACATCATTGTTGGCTGGTTTTGTTGTGTTCTCCGTGTTAGGTTATATGGCCCATATGCAGAATATATCAGTAGAAGCACTTGCTGTGCAAGGTAGGTTTTCTTGCGTTTGAGACCAAAACGTTCACGAATCGCTTCAGAAAGTTTATACCGCTTTGCATGTTGTGCAAATCGGGAAACGATTTTTTTAACATTCGCAAACGTTTTGTCGTCCCGAAAGCAGCGATTCGTGAGATTATTTTACTTGTCGGTAAATTTCAGCTTGCCTGCTTTGGAACTACAAGAAGTCGAAATCTTATTTTTCCCGAAGCGCCGTTCAGTTGCAAAACGAAATAAACTTATTACACTTTGTTAAAATACCTTGTATTTTGCTGAACTATTGCGGCCATTTTATCAAGTTTTATTCCCTTACGAACTTAAGAATATATCTATTCGTATTTTTACAAATTAATTGTTTTTTTAAAAGTATGGTAATAAATTAGTTCTTTCCATTTTTCTTGGGAGTATAGCATTTTGTCACTCCGTTAGAATTCGAGGAATTTTATGCACACAACAAAATTTTTATCCAGGAGTCTATGAACTATGAGATAATTTTTGCACATGGTATGTTAAATGTGGCGTTCTATAAAATATGAAAAAAATGGGTCGGTACAAAACTATTGTAAGTGTCTAGAAATACAGTCGATCTCGCTGGAGCGACCAAGTCTATTAAGAGACCATTTTTATAAAGCGACCGTTTTCAAAATCCCTTTCTTAAATCAAAAATCAAACAAAGGTAGTCATTGTTGGACTAAAAATTATGGAAAACGAATCCTATGTTGTTAAAACTCACCAGAATCGTCTCAATGAGACGATTCTTTTGAGCTTTAACAACATAAGATTATTGAAAATATGGCAATATTTTGCATACACGTATTCATTTTGGTGGTTCCGTTTGTGGTCGCTTCAAACAAGTTTTACTGTATATAGGCACTTACAATATTTTTTCACTAACCCTTCGAAATATCCTATCACCTCTTGACAGAAATAGCTATAAACTTCATCGAGCACTTACTGAAAGTTTTCGATAAAATTTATCAAATCTGATAACATTTTGAGTGTTCTATTTTGCTGGTAATATAAATGATAACATAGCTTTCACCTACCGATAAGCCCCGAATAACGCTATAACATTATGAGAGCTGTTAATGTAATCATATTTCATTTTTATACCGACGTCGAGAATTTAAAGACCGCGGCATCGAAACACGAATCTACTTTATTGCCTGTCCAACGACGATTTTGTTTCTCTTTTGGTGGTAACCAAATGGTCAAAAATAAATGCAGTTTGAATAAGTCTGTCGTTAAAACATTTGTTCTCACATCGGCCAATCACTTACTTTTAAAATGTGAATTCGTTGAAGACTTTTTTTTTAAAATATAAGGTCGCTTTCAAAATACCTCAAGAATATTTTACCTAGCTAAATATACATTGGCCTCTACGAATTGAATTAAAAGAGCTATTCTCAAAAAGACCTACTATACATGAACAAGTCACTTATATTTAAGCTAATGCGGTTTTCTTACAACGAACAAAAAAAGTGAAATCGACCAAAAAGCCGTATTTGCAGTTCTATTTAAGTTGTTACATTTCGCTCTGAAAATGATTAAATAAGAATAATGCGCTGTTGACAATGTTCATGATATAAATATTAATCCTCAATAATTTCGAAGTACTGCAGTTAAGAACATTGTGAAATAAACAAGGTGAATGCTTTTGGAATGATTTCGGAATGAAATTGACTGAGTGTGTGGACCCAGTTTTGAGTGAAATTAAAGGGAGGTAACCCAATATTGCTAATTTTGTTCAAGCTGAACAAAATTAGTGATATTAATTATCTCCCTTTAATAAAATATGCGTTTTTTTTCTGTTTGTACGTCTTCGTAGACCAATCAAAGACTTGAAAGTCCACACCACATAATAAAATCCTGGAATAAATATATTGATTTGAATTTATTTTTTAACGGCTTGAACGATTTTTAAAATGTTTTCAAATTATTTTGGAGCGCTTATGATCGATTTGAGTGAGTGTTCTGAATGAATGAATGGAGCGCGTAGTGAATGATTTAGAATGATCGGAATGGGTGTCAATTTCACGATGTTTTTAACTGTTAGGTACTTTCAAATTAGTCCTTTTTTAGTTTAACTACCCTTAGAAAAGTTACGTTCATTGTACCTATAAAGCATATAGGTATTATAAATCATTTCTCAACGGTTAACAATAGCCATTGTAGCATCTAACCAAGATATCAATGTCTCAGTGCGAAACAGTTGTAACTGCCTATAAGCTTATAGGCAGTTACAACTGTTTCCAGATGACCAATCGACATAAACAATAATAACTTTTTCACTCTTTCTATTAAGGTATCATTTTCTTTAAATTGAAAGACCGAGAAAGTATTTTGTAACAATTTAAAAAGATATGAACGAAATTTGAGTTTTATTTTGACGTGGGAAGCTGTTTTTTGATAAACAAGTGTGATCATTTGATACCACTTGAAAGAAAGTCAGGAATTTGTCTTTGACGGGTACTTTTTCGTGTCGTAAATTAATGATAATGAATTTCAGTTCACATTAAAGGTCAATTTGACTGTTTTAAAGGTACTTTAACCAAAATTATTCAAGGCGTTTTATTCTTTTTGCAGTGTGGAAAACGCACTTTAAGCAAAATTAATCTGCTTATATTAGACGATTTTGCTCGCTTTTGTAAATGAATATACACTATCTTTTCACACAAATAGTCACTTTCGTAAAATGCAAGTTTCTTTGTTTTTTCCACCAAAATATAAGCTCAACATTCACATTTTGCCGAGCATTCTTATTAGACGAGAATTAACATTCATATCTCAAACAACACATTTTTAAGCACACAGCTATTTTTTATGCCTTGACAAAACAAAGGTCTTTAAGAAACTGTGCTAAACTTTACGAAAGCCTTGCTCTTTCATTTTGGTTTAAAATAATAAGAGATTAACAGAATTTTTATTTCAGTTCGTGATAAATTTTTGAAACGAATAACCTAAACAAGTTTAGATATGTATTCGCTTCGGAGATTTTTGTTTTGTACCTTAAATTATTTAATCCTAGTTATGTGACTTAAGATGCTACCGCGTTAAGTATAGTCCTTTAAGAAATCTTTCTCGTTAAGGAGAAATCGTTACATTTTCGCTTAATGAAATTACATTTAAAGACACAAAGAGAATATTCATTGATATCGTTGAAGTTTGAAACTAAATATCTAATCAAACTTATATATGAACCCGCTTCACGAATTCTTATAGTATGGCTAGATTTTGGTTTCATGCCTTCATGAAATCAATATGCATCTCAGTTCATCTGTTAATAAAAAATGAAAGAAAAATATCTTCATTTAATAAATATGATCCTGTATGTACGATTTCCAACAATTAAAAAAACAACCGACACACAAAGCAAAGACTCTGACCAGCCTGTGCAACCGCACAGTCTGACCAGAGTCTTTACTATGCGTTGTGTACATTAGACTAGGCCTCAAAGTATCAGTAGACAAACAGGTAATTTACATAAACAGTATGTGGCTGTCTACGTTGCTCAATGTTTCCTCCTCACCCACATTTCAAATTCCTCGAAATGTCACGTAAATTATAGATGATTTGATTGAATGGGTTTTACGCCGCTTTCAACAATTTCGCAGTTATATCTCGGCGGATTCCTGGTATTTCTTTCACCTGTACTACCATTACACCCTTTCCTAGCCTCCGTCTGCTATCTCACACAGGATCTACCCATTGGTGAGAGACAAACGTCATTATTGATGAACATTACTAAATCTTCGTATATTCATGCTCCATGTGTCTTTTTCAGGTCCGGGTCTTGTGTTCTTTGTGTACCCCGAGGCAATAGCCACATTGAAAGGTTCTGTGTTTTGGGCCATCATATTCTTTGTGCTTCTTATAACACTAGGGCTAGATAGCACGGTAAGTGGAAATATTCCTGCTTCTTGTTAAAAGATTATCTTGAACGTTCGCCATCCCTGGTACGGATAGTTATTGTGATACACCTTCATGGACATATTTTGGTGTATGCTTATGAACAAAGTGGTTTCATGAAATGTGCGTAAAATTGTTAAAATAAGTTTTGTTTTGATTTTTTACATTATATAAGATAAAAGAACCAAAATGAAATGATTTTGCTTCCATAGAGCTACAAAACTAAATACATTTTACGGATTCATATATAGTGTGATTAGTTTGTTTGTTACATGCATCTCTCGAAACATGAAATATCTTTCTATTTTTTTTTTTCAAAAAAGAAAAAAAAAAAAATAATCTTTAAATTGAGGTGACGAAAGAAGCTTATTTTAAACCCAAAGCTTAAAATTTATATTAATATTTTCGTATTAATCAATTTTCTATTTCCAGTTTGGCGGTCTCGAGTCCGTGATTACCGCGTTTTGTGACATCAGCCCGACACTGACCAAGCGAAGGGAGTTGTTTGTACTAGTCATTGTTGGTTACTGTTTTCTTGGGGGAATCCCAACAACCACATACGTAAGTATTTATAGTCATTGTTGGTTACTGTTTTCTTGGGGGAATCCCAACAACCACATACGTAAGTATTTATAGTCATTGTTGGTTACTGTTTTCTTGGGGTAATCCCAACAAACCACATACGTAAGTAAATTAAGACATTGTTGGTAACTGTTTTCTTTGGGAAATCCCCACAACCACATACGTAAGTATTTATAGTCATTGTTGGTTACTGTTTTCTTGGGGGAATCCCCAACAACCACATACGTAAGTATAAATAGTCATTGTTGGTTACTGTTTTCTTAGGGGAATCCCCAACAACCACATACGTAAGTATATGGAGTCATTGTTGGTTTCTGTTTTCTTTGGGGAATCCCTACAACCACATACGTGAGTATCTATAGTCATTGTTGGTTACTGTTTTCTTGGGGGAATCATATCAACCAAATACGTAGGAATAAATAGTCATTGTTGTTTACTGTTTTCTTGGAGGAATCATAACAACCACATACGTAAGTATATGGAGTCATTGTTGATTACTGTTTGTTCTTTGGGGAATCCCACCAACCACATACGTAAGTGTATAGTCATTGTTGATTACTGTTTTCTTAGGGGAATCCGCACAACCCCAAACGTGAGTATATATAGTCATTGTTGGTAACTGTTTTCTTGGGTGAATCCCCACAACCACATACATAAGTAAATGTAGTCATAGTCGGTTACTGTTTTCTAAGGGGAATCCCAACAACCACATACGAGAGTATAAATAGTCATTGTTGGTTACTGTTTTCTTAGGGGAATCCCCACAACCACATAGTAAGTAAATATAGTCAAAGTCGGTTACTGTTTTCTTAGGGGAATCCCCACAACCCCAAACGTGAGTATATATAGTCATTGTTGGTTACTGTTTTCTTAGGGGAATCCCCACAACCACATACGTGAGTATATATAGTCATTGTTGTTACTGCTTTCTAAGGGAAATCCCAACAACTACATACGTGAGTATATATAGTAAGACTTTGTTACTCTTTTTTTTGGACAATCCCTACCATAACAAACGTGATGGAAATATCGTAATTGCTTTGTTCAATTTGGCATATTTTAAGGTTACAAACAATGTTGCAACTATCAATTTACCTTTGATTTTTCATCTTCAGGCTCAGGTATTTGCCATAGTATTTCCGAATGAAAACAGCTATTATGGCAAATACAAGTTAAACTTAATTCTCCGTTTTACACGAAAAAAAAGTTTATTATCTCGGGCCTTACAGTGGTAAATCTTTTCTGTTTTTTTAATTGATAAGAAGAATAACTCTTGTCTCTTACAATCCCCAAACGTGGTAGAGTTTTCTCCCTTTCATGAAATGTGCCTCGGCCGACTTATGTTATATTGCATTATTGCTGATTTGGGGGGAGGGAAGAGAATCTTACTGGTTTGATTTGTTATTTTTTTTTTAACTTCGACTTGAGCGAAGAGCTCATTTACAATATAACAATCTCTGTGTATGGCTAAAACTTGTAGTAATTCAATATGTTGGTTAATCATGTGAACTTGAAGACTTTTATTATTTACGATGACAAATATTTATTAACATTTATTAGATCTACTCTTATTGATTTAGGGAGGCCAGTATGTGATTACCTTGTTAGATACGCACGCAGCGCCAGTTGCCCTTATATTTATATGTTTTGTGGAATCAATTGCTGTAAACTGGTTTTATGGTATGTATTTTATACATTGAAGAGAACATTTTGCGTTTGCTGTCTTGAGGAATAATCCTTTTGGTATAGGATACGTGTAGTTGTCGAATTTAGAGTTAAGAACTTATTTTGAATGACCTGTAATTTACTGCGACCAAAAATTTTCGAGGAAAACAATGAATAGGGAAGAAATTATACGGAATAATACATTTCCAAATGAACATTTTTTAGGCAGGGATTTTTTTAAGCAAAATAATCACATATACTTTTCTTCTGTAATTATTGGGATTAAGTAATTTGTCTACGTTTAGGTTAAATTAAGTTGTCTATTTATATTTCTAGGAGTCAAACGATTTTCAAACGACATTGAGGAGATGTTGGGGTTCCAACCCGGGTATTACTGGAAAATATGCTGGGTCGCCATTTGTCCACTTGTCCTGTTTGTGAGTATATTGTAAATCTTTTTGAATAAGACTTAATTCAGACTTAATTCTTTAAGTTAATGCCCTCCTAGCCCGTGCTTATGAAACGTAGGTCTATTTTTGTATTCAACCGAATTTTTTGATGATCTTGATCAAACATTTGCCTGTTTTAGATGAAAACGCGAAGGACAATGACGAAAATGCCTGTATTACAAATAGATTCTTTATTATCAACATTAATTTTACTTTTTTCTCAATGGGCGTCAAAAGGTGGCATGTTAAGTAAAGTGAAATCGACATAGAAAAAATTGTTTGCTTTGTTGTAAGAACGATTACTCTCGCATAGCCAACCTTTTTGTATAACGAACATGTTTCGTAGATATCGTTGCGTTACATACGTGAAAGATCACATCGTTGGCTTAGCATGAAACAGTCGTAACGCCCTATAAACATATAAGGAGTTTCAACTGTTCCGCGCTGAGCCATCGACATTCTAAAGGACGTCATGATAACGTCACCTAAACGAACATTCTTGACGTAAAATCATTTGAAAGGGTTTTTTTCCTAATTTCGCCAACTAAAACTTCACGTCAGCAAGTTCTTAGAAATTAAACCAGTCTAAAAAATTGTCAGGTAATTAATTAGCACTATATAGATAATTTCGTGTCTTTTCTAATGGTTACCAAAACACTAAATTGTGCTTTACTTATATATCTTTTTCAAATTCACAATATTTTAGCTTTTTCAAGAATTATCTATTGATTGATGAAATTACACCAAACAACTACAGTCAAACCTGTGTAAAGCAAGCACCCAAGGTAAATTAAGAAAGTGCTTGCTTTATACAGGTAATTTTCAGTACAATTACCACGTTTGGGAACTCGGTAGATGCTGACTAAATACAGGCTGCTTGCTGAATACAGGTGGTCGCTAAGACAGGTTTGACTGTTCTTATTCTTTCTTTATTACCTTTCGCTATATTGTAGGTATTGTTTGTGTTATCCATTGTGGCGTACCAAGGTTTGAGCCTGGACGGGTACGAGTTTCCCCAGTGGTCGGAGGTCGTGGGTTGGATGATCACGATCAGCTCGCTATTGTGTATACCGGCTTATATCGTGTACAGCTTTATTGTAACACCGGGAGATTTTAAACAGGTTAGAGGGTCTGTGCATTTATTCAAGAATTTCCTTTTCTACTAGCGGTCCAACAAACTGTGCCGAGTAACTGATGGTTCAACTTAAATAATATCCTAGGTACAGATAAGAGGGGGTATTTAAAATCTTTAATTATCAATGAAAACCTATGTTGTGGGTACTCATTGGAATCATCTGATCGAAATGATTCCAATAACTTCCTGCAATGTAGGATTTGTTCAAGTATTGTTTAAATATTCCTATTTGAAATGACAAATTTACCTGCTCTCTCTTGCTCTGATAATATGGTAATACATACAGTTAACAACATCGTGAAAATGACAAGATGAATAATTTGAGAATGGTTTAGGAATGAAATTGAATGAGTGTATGGAGTTTTGAGTGACTTTAATTGGAGGTAATGCTAGGTCGTAAATTTTGTTCAGGATGAACAAAATTTGCGACATTGATTACCTCCCTTTAATAAAAAAATACATTCAAGTCTTATAAATGGCTTCCTATTTCTCCAAGAACCTATGAGACGCTAACAATTTGAATTATATTGGTGAAATCGCGATTTTTCTTAATCAAAATTGATTTTGAATGACGATGGTTATTCTATATTTTTTCAATGGGTTTGAGCGTTTTTTAATGGTTTGATTGAGTGTTAGAGTTTGAAATGAATGAATGGAGCGCTGAGTGATCGATTTAGAATGGTTTTAATTGAGGTGAATGTCAATTTCACGATGTAACTAAATGTATACTGTAATTTGAAGAAAATTATCAAAGTATCCATACAGCTTGGAGTTAACGTTTCAAGCTATAGTTATTTTATGGTACAGTTACACCGTTAAATTGACACTTATTCCTTAGCGCTTTACTCTTTCATTCAAAACACTCACTCAACTTACATTCATATCGCTTGTGAAATTCCACAACTCCGAAATAATTCCAATAGAATTCACCTTGTCAATTTCACGATGTTCTTTACTGTAAATGTAACTTTTATCATTCTCAGAAAATCATCCGGATGATCAAACCTGTATACCCAAAAACAAACATGAACGGAACCAGCGTACATTACGTCACGTCAACAGAGGGAACCAGTTTGAATCTTCCGCCATCATCGAGTGACGTCACACAACATTTTCCGAATCACACGGATTAGAGTAAAACATTTTATAAATGTACCACAAAGACAGAAACACAAAAGTGCTGTAAATAGTTCATTTCATCATGTGTACATATCCATGTTCACAAATAAATTCTGAATAGGACCATTTTAATTCGTTTAAAGTCCTATTTCTTGGATTAATTATTCCACAGGCTAACGGCTATAATGGAATTTTTGAAGGCAAACAATTTGTCTTTTTTTATTGACAAACGAGGCTTTGCGAATGCCTTTTTTCTATATTGGGTAAACGTAAACAAATGATTTTTAAAAGTTCTTTTTCTATATGAGATTAACAAGAAAATCAGAATCCTTCTTTCTTTTGTTTCATACGAACTTGATTCGTTTGTATAACTTTCTGAAATATATTTTCACTTTTTACACTGATATGGTACGCCTATTCAAATCTCTCATCTACGGCAGCGACTGTCTGGCCTACTTTTTTAAACATAAAATAAAAACTTTTGGCTCTACCATGGTTTGAAAAAAAGTAAATAAATACATGTAGAGGATAATCGTTTGTTTCAGTGTAAGATCGATTTATATTTCATTGAGTGAACAACAAAAGCTATATTTTCACGAGTGGCAGAGCCACGAATGAAAATATAGCTTTTATTGTTCACGGAATGAAATATTTATCGATCTTACACGAAAAACAAACGATTATTCTATTTCTTTAATGCAAAAATGAGACAAAATGTGACATTTCAAGGACATATTTTCGTAAAGCGTGTCATTTTGCGCGTGATTGCTATGCAACGTTCATTGTGACGTCACTTATTTCGCCCCGCATAGATGACGTCAGATAGGATGAAATGCACGAAAGCAGGATATAAGTTTTTGATAATTTCACTGCTTTTGCGGTGAGATTATCAAGTGATAATCTACCGTTATTTCTCGATAAACCACCGAAAAGCATTAAAGAAAATGAAATATTCGCGGATACGACAACATCGCCTTCTCTGCAAAGCCCGACGTTCTTAACCGCTGCGCTACCGAGCAGTGTAGCGCGGTGGTTAAGAACGTCGGGCTGTGCAGATCTAAAAGACGTTGCCATATCTGCCAAGGTTCAAATCCCGGTAGATTCATTTTTTTCTCAATTTTTACCGACTGAACGAGGCGATCTTATCATACAACGACCAAGTCGCCCTTCCATGAAACCGTTTGACCAAACAAAATGGCGGATTGAACTAGAGGGCCAACATTACACTTCTGGGTAAATAATTGATTTGATTGGTCAATGAGCTGGCTGATTGACAGCGATATTTCATTAATATTGCTTTGTTTTGTTATAAGATTGAATGTTTTAATACAACAGGCTAAATTTTCGAAATCAAATGCAGATGAAATGGTGAAAATGGTAGGTTACGATTTCCAAAATGATTACAAGCGTTTTGCATAGAGTTTCCAACAATTGCACATACTCACTAAGTAAAATCACATTCCAGTTTCCACTTCTTCGCTTGTTAAGCAGTGAACTCTATAAACACAGGGGCTTGCAATTCTTATGGCCGATTTTAACACACACTGACCCTTGTACCAATGGACAGGTGCATTTTTCTCTACCACTCGTCCACGGACAAGTTGAAACCTGAGCCTTATCTTTGAATGGTACTAAATAGATCTAAGAGATATCATCCTAATTTTAATAACAATGTGTATAAAACAGTTTTTAATGAAGAAATGCTGGTTTGTAGCCCTTTCTTAATTGATTTTTTTTTCAATTCACTTTTCGCAAACAAGTTGGCTTGAGTCCTCAAGTTAAGTAGAAAATCACTTTTTCTTGTCCAGGGACAGGTTAAAATCTGTATTTCGACGCCCCTAAATACCCGAATATCCCTTAACCCATGTTTATGTGCCGAGGCTGCTTGGTGCTTTTTACTTATACTCGTGTGAGAAAAAATGTTGTAATTCTTTTTTAATGAAATTATTGTTTTCGTTTATGTATTGTAAAAAGAAATGTAGAATCTACGCAATAAGTAATTAAGAAAGTCTTGGAATTTTGTAAAATTATTAATTGAAAAAAAAAGGTTTAGCAGAGCTCTTCTACAGGTCGCATATGAAGATTTTTTTTAAATGCGACCCGTCACGCAAAAAGGGACCATCTGTGTATTGCCTACAGTGTCGATCCTTGTCAGACTGCGCGGACTGCGCAGACAGACAAGGGTCAAACTTTTTCGCACTTGACTAATTTTCTGAATCTAGAATAATCAATCTCCCTTCCTGTGAAAAAACTTTTGAAATGCGACCTCTGGTTGACCTATGCCGGACCCAATCGGTTTTTCAATATCACAGAGTTCCCATGTGGCCCCTTTTCGCGTGAAGGGGTCATAAATACGAAGAAGGGGTGGTCATTCTAGAAAATCTACCAAGAACGAAAATGTTCGTCCTTGATCAGACACCGTAGATTGCGCAATCTGTCGAGTGGAACGTGCGATTTTCTTTCCAATTTTGTGGTTTTTGCAGTTAACATTTATGTTTATTTAATCTCAAATTCTTAGAAAAAAGCTCACACATTTTTTTGTTGTTGGCGAGCACCATTTTGTACGCTCTCCAATGAATCTCATGACAAATCTGCATTTTGTATTGGACTACCCCAACCCGAGAAAATGGATCTGCACATGCATTTCTAAAGAACCGATGGCGGGGATTAAAGAGGGTGGGGTGTTTCTTTGTAATCAGTACAAGATTTATGATTTGGGATGTTGATGAGAAATTGAAAGATTTTTTTTGTCAAATATTCGTATATTCAAAACGTTCCTAATGTTTTGTCACATTTTTTGTGCCTATTTCGAAGAAAGTGTTGTGAGAATAAGGAAACAAACTTTTAACCTAACAATTTCTCCTTTTTATACATAACTTGTAAGTGCTTTCTTCTTTTCTTCAGCGCATTTAAATGCTTGATAATATTATCACAGAGAAGAACATTTTTTCCAGACGGTCTCTTTGTGAACCAATTGTTTTTAAGATTATTCCAGCGCGGCTTTTTTCGGAGAAGACCGATTTATTGCTATAGCCTCATTGTCGTTGGTGTCGATGTCGAAAGATTAGACTATGCGTGATATATATGGGCCCGAGATTGTAAAAGTTATCTAGTTCTCAACTGAGAATTTTCTCAAACTTGCAATTGAAATGAATGTATAAACAATTAAGATATTTTTGATAAGTTTATTATTTATGACAACTTATTAATATTATCTGTTATGTCTATACTATTAATAATGTATTACAACAGATCTAAAGCTTTATTCTCAAGTTGAAAGTCGAGAAAATCATGAGTTTAGCACATGAAAAGTTTTATAAACTCTGGCCCTTGTATAACTAATTGCACACTTTCGGAATTTGGGTCTTTTTGCACTATCCAAAGAGCAAATGAAACTAACATTGACGAGAATTGTTATTTAGTAAAACTTGTGTTAAGCGACCGCTTAAGGGACCACCTAAAAAGCCGTAGCTTGTAAGAATGGTCGCTTTTTACAACATTTCATGATAAATAATACAGGTCATTTTTAATAGCATTTAAAGATTGTCGTATGATTCCTACTGAATCCTATGATTCACGCACCCACTAGAACCAATGAGACGATTTGAATCGGGTTCAACACCAAAATATTCAAAAATAAACTCTTGTTCTTTTAAGAATATCTACTTTTCAGTGAGTTTGCTCACGGTTAAGGGACTTTTTATGGTGGTCGCTTAACAAAACTGGTCAATCGAGCAATATCAACTGTAGTTACTTTGTATGGCTTTTGTCTCGTTTATGACTTCATTTTTAGATTCTATATACAGCACTTAAAGAGTCAAGAGTCGGGCACTCACAGGCCCCGATCTTGTTTCATTTGAAGAATACTTGTTGAATTATTTGTTGAGAATATTATATAATATTATAAAACATTGAGAGAATACCAAAGATGTATAAACATTTGTTAAAGATAGTACATACAATAAATCTTTATAAAGATGCCTTTTTGTTTTAATTATCGCAGTTTAGGACATTGTGAAAACGACAATCTTTACTATCAAATTCATTCTTTATCTTTTACCCAGCTTTTCATTCACTCATTCGAAACGCGTGGTCTAGGGGTAGATCGTCGGCCTCTTGACCCAAAGGCCCTGCGTTCGATTCCCAGGAGCGGATATCGATTTTGGTTCTTTCTTTGGCCCACACATTCGGCGCGATTTCTGTTGAATTGTCCAGGGAGCAGAGTCGAGAGGGATTAAGAAATTGATTTCCAATCGTTGAAAGAACTTGATCCCCAATCGATGTAAAATAAATAGGTTAAAACCAAACGCGCACCCAAACAAATAAAAGATACTTGAATTGAATGTTTGAATTTTGAAGCGTTTGAATGGTTTGATGAAATAAAAAATACATTTATAGAATTTATTATATGCTATGTGTATCTTAAATGCAGGTAATAAATACCGATTAAATGCGTTCATCATGAACGCAATAAGCAATATTGTATTATAGTTCTCTGATTTTATTCAAAACTCACTCACCCAACTCATTTGATTTCGTTCCAAATTCATTTAAAAAATATTCACATTCTCAATTTCTCGACGTTCTTTACTACCTGCCTCATCAAATTTTGAATGTCCTAATTTTCCTTGTGATTTTGAATTCAATATTAAAAGCGGCTTTTTTTAAAAAAACGATACATCGCTAAGGTCGTGTTCCCATTTTCTAGATTATGTGTTGAGTTTGAAATAGCACATTAAGGTCATTGAAAAGTTAAAATGCCAAAAGCCTAAATTGCGTTAATACAAGTCAAGTCGTGTATAGTTGTGAAACAACACAAACTATTTTTCATGAACTATTTGTTCTTCAAATCCAATCACTGGTCGATAAAAAAGTACCAACAAAATGATCAAAACAATATCAAGTCAAAAGCAAAAAATAAAATCATCAAAATATCGTCCAAGAGACTTAAACACTGATCCAAACATATTGAATCGTTCGGACCTATGGCCCGGCGTAAAATTGATTCTTTGCTCTCCAGATCAGATAACACGAAAGCGATGAATCGACGGATACAAAGAAATATCCCACCATTAAACAAAGGCTTTGGGGGAATAGGGAAACAAATCCCCCTATTTGCAAACCAATGAATAATTACGCAGTTAGTCAAGCAGCGGGTCAAACCAATGTTTCCAAAAACCGGTTACTATGTTCGATTAGAGAATACCGCGGGACGTAAGAGACAAATCGAGTCGGTCTATGGAAATGGGAGTAAGATAAAATGGAAATTCGTTTTGACGTCTGAGTACTGAGAAAGATACACGTCTATCTAAATTCCGTTGCAAAATTCGGTTGTACAAATGTGTAAGAAAAATATAGAGCAACAGAGAAATAACTGAAAGCATCTTTGAACATTCAGGAAAAATTAAAATTACAAGAGAGAAAAAAACATCTATTTAGTAAAAATTGATAATACTGTTATATACATGTATATAACTATGGCCATTTACTATTTTTTTCTTTTTCGACTTGTTATCCAGATAAGTATTCTATCAGTTGATTAGCTGTAGCTGTATTATTAAAATGTCACACACTCTTTTCGTTTTTTTTATTTTATTTTTTTATTTTTTCAAATAAGACGGTTTGTTAGCAGAGCCTAATCAACAAGTGACATTATGACGTTTTCTTGTCACCAGTGTAAAATTACACTCTCTGAGAAAATTTGTCCAAAAATTGTTTCATTTCGTTTGGAATTTGCATGCAAGGAAAAAAGTTGTTGTTTGTTTTTCGTATAAAATCTATACACCTTTTTATTTCGTGAACAATGAAAGCTTTATTTTCACTCGTGCTTTCGAGACTCTTGAAAATATAGATTTTCTCATACCTTTTGTTAAAGATTCATTCATCTTAGACCGAAACAATCTTCTATAGATACTCAGTTTGCACCTGTTTAAAATGCTGATCCCTTGCTTAATTCTTTCATTATTGATTTTGTAAACTACCGTGGTAATTTGACGTCACGACTCAATATGGCATGACGGTGGTTAATATCTAGAAGCGTTATCAGCAAAAAAAATTGTTGCATGATCCCTAAAATTCAACTGCCTGACAGATTGGGAAACAAGCTTGTAATGTATAACTTTTTCGTTCTTTGTTTGTTTATTTATTTGTAGCCTGTTCTTGTTTGTACCGTGAAAATACGAAGAGCCGTTGCAAAGAGAATAAGATGTTAGTGTCATCATTAAATATCAATGTCATCAGGTCAAGTTTGGAAGATTTTTTCATGACTTTGCTTTGCCATGAGTGCCCATAGCCGACCTTATTATATTTATGCAAGATACTGGCATATTATTGTATTCATTTTTCCGATTACGTATCGTTGCTAAAATTCTACTTGCCTCTAACTCAAAGAAATTCTGGTTACATGTAATGTTCTTCTTAAGTTTATAAATATGAAAATTATTTCTAAAACAAACTGCTTGATAACATGTATTATAATATAACCTACATCGGGGGAGAGAAATAATCCCGTTAAATATTTTTATTTCACACCTAAACAATTTTGACCAATGACATCGCTTATTTTGCATCACGTGAGAGTGAAATATCTAGATCCATATTGTACAACCAGAACGAGGCTACTGTGCAATACGGATTTTATTCCAAAACGAGACAACCTATATTGTACGATGAAAGTGAGGCAAGCTATATTGTACGATGAAAGCGAGGCTGCAGTCCCGAATACAGATATCACGACTTTTCGCAGCCTTTTCAATGTATCAAACCCTATGTTTGGAGGTATTTAAATAAGTTTAATCTTGTGAGGCTTCTTGATTTCTTCATTTGTTACATTGTTTATCATTTGTTCACATAAAAATGTATATTTCAAGACGGGTACAAACTGTTTTATGTTAATTACATATTATCAGTAAGCACTTATCGACTTGACACATGAAATAAATATTTCACGTGGAATTCCATTTTTAGAACAAATGTTTGTTTCAATTTCAACATGTTCATAGTGACTTGCATTTGACGCCCTTATCCGGATCATTTTGGATCTATTCTCTCTGTCTCTCTCAAATGTCGCAAATGGTTAATTGTGGAATTGTCAGTGTATGGTGTGAAATAAAGATGTCATTTAACATGGTCGAGTACAATACTGAATTCATTGGATTCGTACCCTTCAGAACCAGTGTATATTTTGACTCGGCTATCGCCTCGTCAAATATAGACTGGTTCTGCAGGGTACTCATCCAATAGAATTCAGTATTGTACACAATCATGTTAAATAACCTCTAAATATTACACGGGTGATATTACAATAATGGAATAACTATATGCAAATGAGTTAAGATCGTAAATAGCAACGTTATATTTTCCGTTTTAAAAATGACATCATAATGCATTGCTGACGTCATTTCGCAAAAGGCATATTATGTTTCTCGGAATAGCATTTATCATTTTTTCTGAAATTTCTTCGATCTTTCGCAAAAGTTAAGGTCACTGTATAAACAGAATATCAATTTGTGCTCATAAAAATTTATTCATCTCGTCATCTAAAACAGATTTAAAAAAAAACATTTTACATGAAGTTCTTTCGGTCAGGATCCACCATTTTCAAGCCAGGTCCTAAAACTCTAAAACTTCACTTTGTTCTAAACATTTGTAAGTGAAATCATAGAACTTTGCCCTGGAAAATATTTGAATATATCATTAACCTGTGTATTTTTTACTCTTTCCTTTGACTTAAACTGAGAAATGGATCCCTGATCATATGGAGAAATCCCCGACATACAACATCGTGAAATTGATAGGGTTGGGGATTTGGAATGAAATTGAATGAGCACAAGGAGTGAGTTTTGAGTGAAATTAAAGGGAGGTAATCCAATTTCGTTTATTTTCTTCAGGATGAACACAATAAACGATATTTATTACCTACCTTTTAAGAAATATGCTTCATATCCGACATTCATGGTATAAAGTATGTAAGTGAAATGCGTTTTTATAGCAATATTTATTTTTAAAAAATGTGTCACCTCTTAGTGATTTTGGGGCGTTTTTGAATGGTTTGAGCGAGTGCTTGAAATAAATGAATGGAGCGCTGAGTGAGTGATATTGAATGGTTTTGATCGCACTGATTATAAATTTCACGATGTTTTTAACTGTAATCGTTGACTACTGCAATTTGACAGTAAAAAAAATCTGTAAATATATTGTTAACTCAGCAAAAATACTTCCACTCTCATATCTTGCAATTTATTGTCTTCGAAAAACGACGACAGATCTTATCACCAAGGCCTCACCTCATTTAAATAAATTTTCTCCAGGGCAACGAAATGCAAGACATCTGTATAATACATGTATCTCAAGGCAAGAATGCAGTATGTTTTAAGTATTGTTTCTATGCGGTACATTGTAAAATATCGTTAGTATTTTTTTTTCCCTTGGTTAAGTTTGGCGTTTTTTCTTTAGACGATTTCAGCGTAGAACTTGGTGGACTTTAAGGTTGTGGAAGCGTAATAGTTCCGCAACATTTTGAAACACATGGTCTTTTACAATGTTTACCGTGGATTCCTAACAAAATATCTAGCTTATTTTTGACTGGCACTCATAAATGAAAAAGAATTCTTGATAACAACATATAGAAAGAAAGGAAAATATTCAGCTGAAAAGTAGTTTTTTAAATGAAATGTTCCATAGCAATTTAAAAAAAAACAAGGTGACGAAATCTTAAAAGCCAAGATTAATTTTCGTGGCGAGGTATCGTGAAACTGATATCGAGCCATCCCATCCGGAACATTGCTCGGACTTTTCCCTAAACTGGAAAGAACCGCTGACATTGATAGGTAATTTAAGACCTTTTCTATTTAAGGTTCGTGTAAAGAATTTTTGAACCAATTAAAATTCTGCTTCTCTTCACAGAAAATTACAGTTTGCACGACAAAACAATGAATCAAATTGAGGGTGTTGATGAGCACAAGTAGTTGCACAATATAAGAGGCCAAATTTCATGACAGAATAGCCAAAAAGGGGTGTTTTGTTCATTACCAACACATTCATTACAGCTAGATAGAATTTGCCTTAATTTGAAGAGAATGTAGACATATGTACCTACTAGGTACTGCTATAACCTTAGACATAACAAAAGGCTCTTTTAAAACAATTGATTTTATTTATTTTGTCAATATACATGTCAAATCGGTTTGGTCTGTGTGTTTTTTTTTTCTTTCTAAAGATAGATGTTAAATATGGAAGAACATCACACCATAGTATTGTAACATATTTTCTGAGATTGATTTCAAACGAAAGTTATTTGAAGTCAATAATCTATAACAAAGAGTTATATATTGATCATTTGGTGAAATAGAAATTGATATATTGTTTAACAACCTTAAAATTATATAATATAAACCATTAATGTCCATTTATGCTGTGATAACACTTAATACCTTACATAGATCTGCAGGTTTACAAAATTAGAATGATATATATGGCATTTGTGTTAATGAAATAGTTCAAAATTAATTGCTACGTTTGAGTTCGAGTTCTTTACCAACGCTTGTTGGAGTACCTGGGTAGCACTTTAGATTGTAATTTGTTAATCTATCCAACCGTCATGTGCAGTTGTTTGTTCTGTACAAAATGACCCTTTTCCACGATGTTTTGACTATACTGATATATACTGATACTTAACTGATTGTGCTCTTAAAAAGCTTAATTTTGATTATAATTTACCAGGACATACTGCTTTTTCTTGGCAATTGAAATGCCCTTTAAATTGGGTCTCAAACACTTTACATGAACCTTAAGAAATTCGGCTTCTGGAAATACCTTGACCAAAAGAAGGATTGAAGAAGAACAGAGCTATCTTAATTATACCATAATTTGATTAAGGTAGCAATGGACACATGTTTTCATTTTTTTTCTGCCCAATGGATTTTTTTCTTGTTCACATATGTTGTAGATTAACATTGTATAGTCATTATATCAAAATTTGAAGGTATCTTTCCATGCTCGTTTTCGTGCTAGAGTTTTCTGCCCTTGGGTGGTACAGGCAATTTTGCAGTGAAACGTTAATATTCGTTTTGGGTCAAGAATAAACTCAGTACTAGCTGAAAGCTATTAAACATGCACATGTTGATAGACCATATACATATACACAACGGCTGTTCCAATGGGCATTTCTCTTTGATGAATTGCATTTGCATAATGAGCCTTCAAAAGTTAAAAAATGCACTTAAATGCCACAAAAACAATTCTTTTTGAAGATATTACCCGATGATTTTTTCTTATTTTCCGATATGTTTAAAAGCCATATTCTCATATTCGGTAAAACATTCAGCATACCTTTCCATGCAAATAAGAAAGTTTCTCGTTATTTTATAGTGATCCCTCCTAATTTGATGACACTTATAAAGTATTTTCATTGTTAAATTCAATGGTCCAGTCATTTAATTGATATCAAATGTTAAAAAGAAGCTAAAATATGAAATTCAACATCATTCTGCTACGTTAATTCCATAATCAGTATCTTTTGCAAACCTGTCTTTTTAAACAAAGCGCGAAAAGAGCCGTAAAATAAACGAATTTCTACTTCCGTTTTATATAGTCGGGAGGCCGCTGTCCGTTACCACCTTAAAACCAGATTGCAACGCGTTTTGTTACCAAATTATACATACTATTTCATGTATTTAATCTAGATTTCGTTGAATTTGTTTACTCATCGTCAACGTGATGATATTGTAAGCAGCCAGGCCTCAATTCTATTCTCAAACTCTATGTCGGCTGGTCTCTATGTTTGATGGTCGATGCAGGATGGCTGGGTTGAATATTGGCTGGCCACTTACAACATGAAGGGGGTTGATAAAAGGGGTTGTTTTAGGGGCTGTAGTTACAAAAAATGAAAAACTAAAAACCTTTCTATAAATAAAAATGATTCAGTTTATTCTTATACACTTCCAGTGGTTCAAATGCCCTAACAAATTTCCATTTCTTAACATAACCAATATCATTCATCTTATACCTTAAAAACCTATAGTATAGCTACGACGTTTCAAGAAACAATGTGTGGGAGAGAGAAAGAGAGATGACCAGTGACTAGATGTTGACTTGAAGAGAGGTGATCAGTTGCTCGTTGAAATGACGGCTTCTTATCATGTTGAGTTCTCAAATAAAGTTGATGCTGATCTAGTCTTTGTTGTTTCAAGTTCTAATTTGCTGGTCTAATTTGTTGTCATCTTGTTGAAGCCGTCTGAGCAACTGATGCAGACTCACTAACGCACCGTCTATTTATAGTCGAGTGGATGCTGGCGAACGTTTCAGCCAATCAGAATCCACGAATCGGTCTCGGCTGGATTGCTGGACGAGTGAATCGGTCAAAACCCACAACACAGGCTAATTACATAAAACGTTTTCAATGAATAATCTAGAAAAGTGCCGTAACACAATCTCCAAATATTCCCAATCATGTTCGTACACAATTTATGTGGGAGTAAACGATTAAAATACATGAAAGTCAAATCCATCATAATGCTGGCATAGGCAGCATTACGCGCGAGAAAGTAGTTTTCGCCAGCATTGAAATTTACGCTATGAAAATAAATCAAAATGCATTAAAATCAAACATGAAATTAATAATCAATCTAAAAATTAGTAATGCAGCAAGGTCAGCAAGCGAAATTACGAAGAATAACAAAGATCGGATATATTCTTACTCGGCGTTCTATCCGGAAGTTGACCGGGAGAAAGATGAAAACATATCCGAACTACCAAAATGCTGGCGATCGTAATAGCGACCAAATTACGATTCGACATCACTAAAAACTATGCTGTATCGTGAGTTTACGTAATAATCTATCTTTCCATGCCCGGATAAGTTCAGAGAAGCCATAGATCCTAATAAATCAGCTTGACAGTCGTCCAAGTGTACCTATATCTGGATAGTACATACGTTTTGACAGTTCTTGCTATTACAATATCGTGTAAACCCAAGACACGCTTTCATGGCTGTTCCTATTATACCCGACGAGCACGTGGAATCCACGAGGGTTCCCCATTGCAGCCCCCATGACCAAGAGACCTGCAATGATTCTGTTATATTTCGCAAATACTTTGAACACTCAGGAACAAATCTAAATCAACATCGGCTTACTAATATTAACTCGAAGAGACTCAAACACCTTAAGGACGTCAAGAAACCAGTATAATCGAGGATAATTTCGCCTGATTCAAATTATCAACGTGAGACATCCAATATTATGCTAAAAATTACGCTTTATTTAATTAGACTTATAAACACACATTCAATTTAAAAGTGGCAGAACTTGATACATGTATCATCAATACAATAAAGTTTCACATAATGAAATTATGCATTACTTTAGTCTTGGATATAAAATGACAACAGAAAAAATGCATATACAGTATAAGATATTTTAAGTGGAAGCCCCATGAAGTATGACAACCATTATTCAACAATCGATCTTTGAGGACAGTGTCCCGTTATAAGCTCATCAAAATGTATATTATGTATTACAAACGACCACCAATATATCCGAAAAGATTGTAGGGATCTTGTCCGAGAATCTTTCTTTGTTTCTTGCCAAATATCTTGTTTTCTAATTACGAGAGAAAATCGACGTTCCTTTGCTTAAAGCTTGCAAGTGCCTATACATTGTATAGGCACTTGCGAGCTTTTAGTACTGTGACGTCACGACATCACTGTGACGTCACGACATTTCTAAGTACTTGAAATCGGCTTGAAGATAATTGACGTTCCAATGTTAAAAGCTTGCAAAAGCTTATACAGTGTAAAGGCACTTGGAAGCTTTCAACACTGAGGCGATAGAGAAATTGTTTCTATTGTTATTAGAAAAAATAACGCTAAGTGCTAAGATCTCGAGAGCAAAAATACACTATATAGGCAATTGAAGGCTTTTAACACTGTGACGTCATAAATTCGTCAAATAACTTGGAATATCGAACTTTCACACGCTTTCAGCTACTTCACAACAATTAAACTCAAACACTCAATGGTTTTACACAATCGCAAATGTATCCAGAATTCACTAGTTAGTATCACATCTATGTAACGCCGCGTATAATCTTGATCTCAATACAATATGATAAAGAAACTTGATTGGTTAAAAACGCATCACGTGACAATGTCGATTGCCCTTAATATCTGAATATGATGCAATAGGATTTCGGGAAAAAACCGACCTTCAACCTCCAGGTCCAGTAATGTACACACGAAGATCATCCAGCTACCCCCTCAGCCAAATTCGATCGCACAGTAGAATTTGTTTCGGAATGGAGATTACTTTAGAAAAAAGCTTATGACAAAAAATACCTAAAGCTACGAAAGTTGAAAATCGTCGTATTCATCTATTTATAATATGACCTACGTCGCCGGAGGGAAATAATCCGGTTGAATATTTTTGATATTACACGGGTGTTATTATACTGGTGGAATAACTATGCAAATGAGCTCAGAACGAATAGCAACGCTATTTTGTAACCGCGAAAATGACGTCATAATCTATGTTTTGTGACGTCATTTTTGATCGGCGTAATAAGTTTCGCGGAAAATTTAAACGTTGAATTTGAAGAATTGTGACGATTTTTCGCTAAAATTGGGGTCATATTATAAACAGAATATAAAATTTGTGCTCATAAAATACAGAATTTATGAAACTCGTCATCTAAAACAGATAAAAACTCGGCGCAGCCTCGTTTTTATCTGTTTATAGACGACTCGTTTAATAAATTCAGTATTCAATGACCACTCATTCAATATCCTCTATATGTTAACCTTTTGTAAAAAAAATACTTCTTTTTCCTAATTATTTTTTAAATGAAAATGATTGTAATTATAATGGCGGAGTGTCTTTTTGAATTCGTTTTAAAATATAAAAAAACCTCTTTGTGGAATAGAATCTATTTCAATCATTCAGAATCCCGACAGACTGTATTTTAGTCCGTGGGCCAGGAAGGGTCACCATGCACCCCCCTAAGGGCTCTCCGAGAGTGGTATGGAAATGTTCATAGGACCTCCCTGAGTGAGAATCAGGATGTTAACAGGTGGTAATTTGGGTCCCGACTGCCATTCCGAGTGGTTTTCTAGATGGCAGCCAAGAATAAATACGTTTTACCTTTGGTATAATATAGAGGGTTTTTTTCATTTTAAATATTTTTGAGAGTCTAAAACATGTATATTTTGCATTCTGGTAAAACCCTTTATTACTTCATATGAATTTGAAGATCCCAACTTCCGAAATGGGAGATGGCAGCCAGTTCTAGATAAGAATTTTGGTATTTTTTCGATGAATGCCATGAGATAAAAGTGTTCTCCGTGTACTACAACATAGATCATATTGCAAAGTGCTATGATATTGTTAATATGACCTTCAAGAGTTCAAAGCAAGTTGTTAACAGTCGATATTTTGGGCCCTGACTGCTTTTCTCGGTGTTTTTCTAAATGGCAGCCACTCAAATACAAATAAACCAGGAGACGCTATACGGATATCACTTGATTTTAAATCCCATTTTAAAGACCAAAACGCGTATTTTTACGTTCTTGATACAAAATCTATCATTTAATTTTAATTTAGATATCCAATCATCCTCTATTAGAGATGGCAGCCAGTTTAAGATAGGAATTTTGTTATTTTTGTTGCAATCTGTGAAAGACGAGGGGTCAGCATGTACTTTGCCAAAAATCCTCTCTGATTGTGCCATAAAATTGTTATGGCAAAATCCCCGAAGTTGATTCAAGTTGTTTCGGGTCCCGACAGCCTTTGGAGGGTGTCTAAATGGCAGCCAATGCAAATACAAGTAAATAAATTGGAAAAATTGTATACGAGCAACCTTCATTTTTTATCTTTAAGAGCCAAAAACATATATATTTGGTGTTCTGGCTACAAACTGGAAAAAACTAAAGTCTATTTGAAGATCAATCTTCCTGATTGGTAGATGGCAGCTAATCTTGTATGAAATTTCAAATCTCTGTTGCAGATTATAAGACAAGAGGAGACAAACCATCGTAAAAACCCTTTTTGAGAGTGCAATGAAATGTTTAACCGACCTCACCTCACTGAGTAAGAATAAAAAATATTTTAATCGATATTTTGTGTCCCGACTGCTTTTACGGGCATTTTCTAGATGGCAGCCAAGAAGATGCTTGAATAACATTAGAATCCCTTTGCAAACATTGCTTCACATTTAAACTCATTTTAAGGACCAGACACCTATATTTAGTGTTTTAGCTACAGTTCTATCAGTTAATGTCGAAAGTGAAATCTCAAAATACTGAATTTTAAACATGAATTTCAATCGGGGGGGGGGGGGGGGGGGTTGAAAAAAATATCAAATTAATTGTTCACTAGACCCTTCGAGATAGAATCATTCATTAATATTAATATTCCGTATCTTTGGTTTCACCTGCTAATATAGGTTTAAAAACTGAAAGGGAAAAATGCTTGATTTTTTTTAAATTTCCTTCTTTGTTATCTAATATGATGTTCCCGAAATTCTAAAAGCGAGATGGCAGCCATATATTAATTTGAATACGAATATTCCATATTCATTTAATTCTATGTAGGAATACTTTCAAATGGCGACTGAAAATGTCCACCAAATTAAATAAATGTAAAAGAATCCCCAAAAAATCCACCAATTTTGATTATTTCAATATTTTTAATTTTCTTAAATCTGTTTAATTCATATTCCTCTTGAAGGGCTCAGCGGTGCTAATCCCTACGTAGCTGATACATTTAGAAATTCATACATGATTTTTTAGGACGTTTTACCTTTTCATAAATTTATTTGATTTTTCAAAAACTTGGCCGCCATTTGACCATATGGAAGTTTTCCTATTTCGAAAAATTCCAAAAATATTACTTTATTATTGTATGGAAATGTAAAGCCGGATTTATTTGTTTTAAATGAAAAACATGAGTCCTGTTTGACAAAATAAACGCCTCACTAAAACATTCTTAGAACGAATGATTACCTTTTTTGCGACGCAGCATTATATATGGACAGACGTTGTATGTATGCTCATATTTAAATCACAAAGTATACTTGGAAAGTGTCATTAAAAACCATCCTTAAAGACAGTGACTATTTAGCATAGACAATTATGTGCTATGATTGTCCCATGATCAGGAGCATTATGTGAAACCTTATAAATCTATCAATATCTTGATGAAATCCATATGTTGATGTAGAAGGAGTAACGCTTACAAGACGATTGATAAAAATGCAGATTTTTCGAGATTTGGAATAATGTCATCAAACGGAGTTGATACATGTAAGCACACAAAGTCGCATGATGAGAGACATTCTGTGAAAGTTTCATGCAAACCCATCCTTATATGCAAGACGAATGTGTTGATAAGAATTTTTACATTAAGCCCCCTTTTTCTGTTACTCGGCATTATATCAGCAATCATCAACAAAAAGGGTTTTGTCATATTCTGTGAAAGTTTCCTGAAAGTATGTCTTTAAATGAAGAAAATGTTTTGCGGTCAAAAACACTGTGTACTTAACACTAAGTCGAGTCAAAACCATTTTGAATCATTTACTCAGCGTTCCATTGATGGCATTTTTGAAACACTAACTCAAAATACCCCAAAATCATTTAAACAGCATTCAATCGACCAAAACCACTCCGAAATCATTCAAAATTTTCCAATCATATAATAATTCCACTAGCTTAAGTGGATTTGGAATTTCCTGATTGGTCTTTGAAGACATAAATATCGTCTAATAGAACAATACGACATAATATTGTACAATAATTCTCAAGTTCTATATAAACCAAAATATTCAAATCATTAAAAAGTCGCTTATGCTACTAACCCTTGTCAATTTCACGATGTTCTTAATCGAAACAAGAACTTAGCTAACCTATGCATAAACACACAGACTGACAGATGGAGAAAAATGATACCAATATGCATCTATATTCGACAGAAACATGTACACATAAAGATATTTTTTACAGAAATAAGATGAATTCAAATTATGACTCGACTGCCATCTCATATTACAAATTTAATTTTATCATGTATCTTCTCGAAGACCTTTTAAAACAACCCTAATCCTTCAGGTGAATCAAAAGAGACAGAATATTGAAATCAGGGATATATGGTGAACAACTTGGTACACCCCCCCCCCCCCCTTCAGCAGGAGTGACATGCCCAACCAACTAGTTTCATAGCCTTTAACAGTTAAATAAGCAAATTTACATGTTTAAATTTGGCTGCCATCTTCATTTCAGTATGTTTGGTTTTTAAATTAGACACTAAATTAAAGAAATTATAAGATATACTCTAAACTTAGGTAATTTGGTCCTGAAAATAATATAAGAAATAGACCATTGTTTGCAAAGGGATTCTTATGTAATCTTTACTTTTTCTTGGCTGCCATCTAGAAAAACATCCGGAAAGGCAGTCAGAACACCAAAAATATCGATTGATACTTTTTTTATTCTCACTGAGTAATATCGGTCAACTTTTCCTTTGTCTTATCAGTGATGGCTTTTATGATGATGATGGACTGAAAAAAAACCCAAAAATCATATTTAAAACTAGCTGCCAACTACCATTCAGGATGTTTGATCTTCAAAAAGACATTAGCTATTTCAGCATGTAGCTAGAACACTTAATATTTATGTTTTTGATCTTAAAAATTAATAAAAAAAATGTTGCTCAAATACAAGTTGTTCCAATTTATTAACTTGTATTTGTATTGGCTGCCATTTAGAAAAACACCCCAAAAGGCGTTCGGGACTCAAAACAACTACTGGAAACAACTTGATTCAACCTTGGGAATGTTGAATTAACAACTTTGTGGTACAATCAGAGAGGATTTTTGGCAAAGTACATGCTGACCCCTCGTCTTTCACAGATTGCATCAAAAATAACAAAATTCCTATCCTAAACTGGCTGCCATCTCTAATAGAGGATGATAGGATATCCAAATTAACATTAACTAATAGATTCTTTACCAAGAACGTAAAAAATACGCGTTTTGGTCTTTGAATGTGATTTAAAATTAAGTGATATCCGTATAGCGTCTCCTGGTTTATTTGTATTTGAGTGGCTGCCATTTAGAAAAACACCGAGAAAAGTAGTCAGGGCCCAAAATATCGACTGTTTACAACTTGCTTTGAACTCTTGAAGGCCATATCAACAATATCATAGCACCTTGCAATATGATCTATGGTGTAGTACATGGAGAACACTCTTATCTCGTGGCATTCACCGAAAAAATACCAAAATTCTTATCTAGAACTGGCTGCCATCTCCCATTTCGGAAGTTGGGATCTTCAAATTCATTTGAAGTAATAAAGGGTTTTACCAGAATGCAAAATATACATGTTTTAGACTCTCAAAAAACATTTAAAATGAAAAAATCCCTCTATATTATACCAAAGGTAAAATGTATTTATTCTTGGCTGCCATCTAGAAAATCACTCGGAATGGCAGTCGGGACCCAAATTACCACCTGTTAACATCCTGATTCTCACTCAGGGAGGTCCTATGAACATTTCCATACCACTCTCGGAGAGCCCTTAGGGGGGTGCATGGTGACCCTTCCTGGCCCACGGACTATTTAAAACGTGTTTGTCGATATCAATTACAACAAGACTTACACATGTACGTCAAAATCTACGTCATCGGCATTGTGAAAATTAAATTGGTTTTGAATTTAGGGTCGAGTATTTTTTTCTTTCTTTCTTTTTCTTTGAAAAAGATTGACAAAGGTGTCTTTAAAAAGACAGTTTAATGAAAAACACACCATTAAAGTGAGCCCGTCTAGACACCTGATCAGGTGAAATGAAAAAGCTAATTATTCTCATATAGAAAGGCATGCTGAATTCAGCTTCAAAATTGAAGCCAGCCAATAAAATTAACGGAATCTTTTAAAACATTCAATGAAGTTTAGGACCATTTTGACCGATTTCGGGGCGTTTCAAATATACATGTTCTAAGCGAGTGTAGAACCAATACAATGGAGAATTGAATGAGTTTAGTTCTTGAACGCGATGCGTCACAATTTGACTATGTTACAGTTTCTAAATGTAGCTGTACAATCGACGACCATCCGGACTTGCATTACTTTGATTTAACTCCGCTTGTGCGAAAAGTCTGTCGTACTATAAATTATCACTCATCTATCGTTTTCGGCTGTTTGGATATATCATTTACAATTTGTAGGTTGCTATGATAACAGTTCAATATTTTATTAACACCATTTCTACCATTGCCAAAATAAGAAAATTTTAGAACGTCATTATTACACAACATATTTTTCTACGAATTCGAATGATAACGAATTTCGGAGAATCGGTGTTAAAGACTAGTAAAGTAAAAAGAGCGGGAAATAATAAAACGTAAATCAATACAGTTAGTGACAACAAGAAAACGACACACATTCCATTCTAAATCATTCTAATACGAACACACAACGATCCATTCATTCATTCCAAACACTCCCTCAAACCATTCCGATCGCCCGAAATCTTTTAAAACGTTTCAAAGCTGTTGAATTTTCATTCCAAACTTCATTTAAATCTATCAATAAAATAAAATAAAATTTAGCTAATTCAATATCAATCATTCCAAAATCATTCCAAAGTCATTTATCTTGTCAGTTTCACAATGTTACTAACTGCATCACAGAAAAGGGGCCTTATAGAAATTTGCTTCAAATTGCAATGCTAGCGCGATAGGAGCACTTAATTTTCGTTGTTTTTTAAGCACATTGGAACAGTTCTATGCTACTTTAGTTAGCAACATCGTGAAAATGACAAGTTGAATAATTTTGGAATGATTTCGGAATGAAAATGCATGAACAAGAGGGGCGGGTTTTGAATGAATTTAAAGGTATGTAATCTAATATCGCTAATTTCGTCCAAATGGGCGAAATTAGCGATATTTTATTACATTCCTTTATTCAAATATACGTTATTTTGTGTTTGTGTGTCTTGACGTATCAATCAGACGCTTTAAAATAGACACCAGCAAATAAAATTGTTGAAAGATTTTATCTATAAATTTTTTTTTCTCGTTTGAAACGATTTCGAAGTGGTTTTGGACGATTTAAGAGCGTTTCTGAATGGTTTGGAAATTTGGAATGAATGTATGGAGCGCTGAAAGAGCGAATAAGAATGGTTTTGATTGAGTTGAATGTCAATTTAACGATGTTACTAACAATACCTTCATAATAGTTTCACCTTATAGGAAACACGCCACAGGAAAATGTGCCTTATGGAAATTTGCTGTTCCGAACTATTTTCGTTATCGCAATAGCGCCTACAGTTTTCACCCAATTTGCATAAATCTTTTACAGAATAAATAAACCAACATATGGATCGTTCCCTTTTGGAAACTGATCGGGTTCATCAGGAATTACGAGAAAATGGATCTTATGAAAATTTTATTTGAATATCCCCGTTCTAAGTTTAAGAGCCTAGAGTCCTTAGTTTTCATTAGATTCTCTTCAAACTTCCACAGGATGATTGTATACCTTGGTTTATTTGACCCGGATTTGACCTCTGTGTAAAATAAGCTTAGATAACTTATGACATATTTTATCAATTAACAAAATATATATTTCATTCAATACCGTCTGTTATTCATTTCTATGAAAGGACATGCATAGCCGAGTAGGAATAAGCAGATTTTTATTCATCTGAATAGCAGGGGTCAGATTCGGGTCAATATAACCGCGTTATAGTGTCACAGGGCTCGTTCTTTTCGAAAGGGAGATATGTCCATCAATTTCTTAGGAAACTTGCTCCTATATAAGTTTGAGGTCACAGCAAATAGCATCGGGAAATTGACAAAGTGAAGGATTTTGGAATAATTTAGGAATGATTTTGAATGAGTGGGAGGGGCAAGTCTTAAATAAAATTTAGGAGAGGGTGGATTATTTCTTATCATGGTGTCGATATTACCCCCCTATTTTTTTGCATTAAACAGTTTTTATGTAATGATTATTTATGAAATTCAGGAATTGGTGCAGATACACATTTATGTACTATTTATTGCATAAGTTACACGTTGCTCTGACTCGAGTCGTCTTTTCTGTCCATATACTAGCGATAAAAAATCTTGCTAATTTCCTAACCCGTTGATCTTTAAAAAAAAAGTTTCATACGTAGGCGTGTTGAATATTTACGTGATTTACATAAGTGTGCAGATATATTTACATGGAATTCGTAAACATTACAAAATCGGTACTCGTCTCTAATCTCTGAGACAACAGCATTTTTTCGAGATCAAAATTTTTCTCTTGATCTCCCTTTTCCAGCTTAATTGAGACATTTTGTAACATCATCAGGATCGTTCTGTGTTGCGATGACAAGGTCTAGTAAGAATCAATTGTAAAGGAACTTTATGGAATTTGAATGAAGTAATCCTGGTGCTTGCTTGACCTTTGACAAATTTGAGAGAGATTTAAAAAAAAAAATACTTTCAAATACATTCTGGTTATTTTTCTCCTGATTGGCCTACAGTGAAATATATCGTGAAATTGAGATTTAACTCAATCAAAACCATTCTAAATCAATCACTCAACGCTCCATTCATTCATTACAGACATTGACTCAAACCTTTCAAAAACGCTCCAAACTCACTGAGAAACATATATCAACAACTTCGTTCAAATACAAATAGTTGGGTAAAAAAATCGGGATTTCACTTAAATAATTGAAATTGTAAGCGTCTGATAGGTTCTTGCAGAAATAGGGAGCAAACCATAGAACTTGTATGCATATTTTATTAAAGGGAGGTAATCAATATCGCTAGTTTTGTTCATTATGAGCAAAATTTGCGAAATAGGATTACCTCCCATTAAATTCACTCAAAACTCGCTCCACACACTCATTCAATTTCATTCCTAAATCATTCCAAAATCATTCACCTTGTCAATTTCACGATTTGGTAACTGTATCATGCAATATGCTTTTTAAAGGAGTCAATAGAGCGTCACAGGCCAAAATGGGCCTCTTGTTAAAGAATGTTTTTGATAAGAAACTTATTCAATGTTTTATATATCAGCTTTCTTTCATTTTTAGTTTTTTGAGGGATAAACGTTCGATTGTGAGTATTTTTTCTTAATCTTAGCCGCCGTCATAAGGTCAAGTGTTCAATCCCTGGCAGCAGCACTCACCCTTTCCGACTTTCTGTCTTTCACCAATGGGTTGAAAATCAGTTATATCAATTAATTCAAAAATACTTATACAAAAAGTACGTCATCATTAAAAATATTCATTTTTTAAATGATACAGGATACAAAACATCCTCTATCAAATCCCACTTACACTCAACTCATACCTGCGCACTCATATCATCAACATTCATTCACTCACAACGTCATACAATCTCATAATTGCAGGAACAACTCATTGTATATGTTTTCTTATTTGTTAGTGTAAAATAATTTTGATAAATTGTTTTATTTTACAGGTTTACATATTATCGGTAGTGAACTATACGAGTTTAAGATCATAGATAATCGTAGCCCAATGTGGGATAGCAGCTGGAGGCTAGGTAAGGATGGAATCGCGGCTGTGGGAAATACAAGGAATTCATTGTTAGGAAATTCAACCACCGCGATATGATGAAAGATCGCAAAAGCGGCGTAACCCCATGCGAACAATCAAATTTATTGGAATCTTGTTTGAACTTTACTTGAGTGAATTTTCGAAATCCTTTGTATAGTTAATAACATTCAGAAATCGACGAGGTGAATGATTTTGGAATGATATTGAATGAGTGAGAGGAGTGAATATTGAGTTGAATTAAATGGAGATAATCCATCATTCAGAACAAAGTAAGCAATATTTAGTACCTTCCTTCAATAAAATGAGCAAACAAGTTCTATAAAAAAATTCCTATTTCTTCAAGAACCAATCAGACGCTTACAATTTCAATTATGTCAGTGAAATCGCTATTTTTTCTAGGTTTATTTGTTTATAATGAAGTTGTTGATTTTATCTTTTTAGTGATTTTGGAGTGTTTTTGAAAGGTTTAAGTGAGTGAATGAATGAATCGCTGAGTCAGCTATTTAGAATAATTTTGATTTAGACGAATGTCAATTTCACGGTGTAACCAACTCTATAGTCCCAAACATGCACCTTGTTTGAGGCAGCGGCTTAACAGTTTTCTCGCTGTACGCGAATTTGAAACTTTTGAAAATATCATTCGAAAGCTCAGTTTCACATTTTTCTATCATGGAAAGTGAATCAACCTTTTATCAAAATAACATTCTCCATCTGAAATATCAACGATATAATATGACCAATCGATTATGCAGCTCATGAATGCTTCGACAATTCATAGATCGCTGGCCCCGGCGTTGAGACACTCCCCCCCCCCCCCCCCCCCCAGAATATGGAACTCTGCCATGCATAATCTCATTGGAATCGTCTTCTAAAGACGATTCCAATGAAATATTGCAAGGCAGTATCTAACAATGAATGAAAACACCAGGTGCGATTTGTGATTTTTAACTTACGATTAATTTTTTCGTAGGATGTTTAGTAACACCCCCTAGTGTGTCTCATCAGAAGATTTGTCCTGTATCCTAGAACTATCTCCCGTTAGAAATTTCATTTTTCTTTGGGGCTGCGCATTTGGGCAAATGCTAATGCTACGGTAGCGACAATTGATAAATGCAACAACAAAAAAAACATAACAACAAAAACAAACAAACAAAAAAGAAAGGAAAGAAAGAACACTATAATTCGGCAAAATATTACATGGTGGACCTCTAAAATTAACGATCGCTCCTTCAAATCTGTGGTTTCCAATAGTTTACGAAGAAGATGTATTCCCGTTGTCATGCCATCCAAGTCCAATCTGCGCGCGCATGTTTCTTTTAAGAAATAGGATTTTTATCATTTATTTGTATTTTCTGTTCGGGATATATCACAATTGGAACATAATTCTTGAAATGTTTTGGACGTAATTTGATCCACATCTCGGACGCTCATCTGGAAAGTTTAAAAGGACTTAATCGAGCAAGTTTGGATTTTCAAAAATGTATATAATAAGCCGTAATGAGGATTTTTTTATTGTTTTTATCTACCTAACCTAAAATTAATTCTCTAGTTATGTCGACTGAAAGCAAAATCAGCTTAACAAGTTTAATAACACTTGGGCTACGGTGATTTGCAAATTAGATTTTGTGAATAAAAATGAATGTTTTACTCAAAATTTATGCGTAAATGCTCTAATAACGTTCACTTATGAATGTTTTTGCCAGTGACATACTTCTTTATGAATTGTTTTCCAGTCTTACATTTAGGATGCGTAAATGCTTTAATAACGTTCACTTATGAATGTTTTTTGCCAGTGACATACCTCTTTATGAATTATTTTCCAGTCTTACATTTAGTAAACAAAAACGTTCGTAAACGTTTAGAAATTTAACCCCGCCATTCATATGAGTAAAAGTCAAAAGCGTATTTGTCTATTCCTTATAAGCAGCATATCATCTTACAATTTCAACAAACACGAATGCCATTGACCTTTTCACCAGAATGAAAGAAATATTCAAGTCTTAATTGCTTAGATTTATCCAATTTATAACTGGATCCTTGATACAGTTCGCTACATGTTGAAATTTACATTTACCTCAATCAAAACCCTTCTAAATCGATCACTCAGCGCTCCATTCATTCATTTCAAACACTCGCTGAAACCATTAAAAATGCCCAAACCCATTGAAAAATATAGAATAACCAGCGTCATTCAAAATAAATTGAATCGCGATTTCACTGACATTATTCAAATTGATAGCGTCTCATAGGTTCTGAAGAAATAGGAAGCCATGTATAAAACTTTAATGTATTTTTTATTAAAGGAAGATAATCAATATCGGAAATTGTGTTCATCCTGAACAAAATTTACGGTATAGGATTACCTCCCATTAAATTCACTCAAACCTCGCTCCACACCCACATTCAATTTCATTCCTAAATCATTTACAAATCATTCATCTTGTCAATTTTACGATGTTTTAAACTGTAGCAAAGGTTATGTATTGCGGTCATGAATCGAACATGTGACTCTATGATTTTGAGACTGACGAGCTACCAATTATGCTATAGGACGGGAGAGTGTGAGAGGCGAACGGAGGTCATAGTTTGGCGCATCAGCGACGTGACTGAATCACAAATGATAGAAAACTGAAACCTCGAATAGAGAAGCAAATGAATTTACATTACCTTGCAATTTAATGTTAAGTCCAACATTTAGTTTGTTAATCAAAATAATTCTATTTGGGCTGGGACAAACCGGTAATTACATGTAGCTACGACTTTTTTGGTATTTAAATGATGTCAAATTGGATATTTGAAAAAAAAAAAACACGATGTACATTTCAATGTTTGATGTTTCAAAAATGTAAATTGCAGCAGTTACAAAATTGATTTACTGAACACATGAAATAAACCGCATATTTCAGGATAAAACTTTTCCAGTGCCCAGGATGAAAACGTTCACGTATGTTATGAAATGATACGCCGCTTTGCATTTGCACATACGTGCATAGCTTGGTTTACAAACGTTTTTGCATCGTGAACACAGAAATGGGAAGCCAAAATAGCCAACAGAACTGCGCAATTACTACAAATGATTTTCGAGTAGAGCTTATAATTCGATTACTTAAATGATCTTACAGTTAATAACATCGTGAAATTGACAAGGTGAACTTTTTCGGAATGGTTTCTGAATAATGAGTGAGAGGAGCGAGTTTTGAGTGAATTTAAGGGAGGTTATCCAATATCGCTAATTTTGTTCAGGATGAACAAAATTAGCGCTATGTATTACCTCCCTTTAATAAAATATGCATTAAACTTCTATAAATAGTTTCCTACTTCTTCAAGAATAAATTATACGCTTTGTATTTTAATTGTGTCAGTGAAACTGCGATATGGATCTTGCTTTATTTATTTTAGGGTATTTGTTGATCTTATATCTTTTAGTAATTTTGAACGTTTTTCGATGGTTTGAGTGAGTGTTTGGAATAAATAAATGGAGCGCTGAGTGAGCGAGTTAGAATGGTTTCGATTGAGTTGATTGTCAATTTCACGATGTAACTAACTGCACTATTAATTTTTCATTTAATTTAAGTTTTGTACATTAAGATTCGTGAATTCTATTGGCTGAAAATTTGTTTTTATTCCTCAATGAAAACTATTTTGAGTGCGCAGCTATTTTATAAGCTTCCGCAAAAAGTAGACTCACTATAAATCTATTCATGGATTAATAAATCTAAACAGTTTTGCTTCGATACATTCACTTATAAGGGATGAAGCTAGTAGTTGTTTATTTCGATGAGATATGAAACTAAAAAACTAATCACACTCTATAAACATAGACAAGAAATAGAATTAATAGCTCTTTTCGAAGTCATTCATCTTGTTAAGGTAGTAGACCCGTAATAGATCCGCAACGTTTCGGCAGTCTTGAGCTATTACAGTGTAAACATAGGTTAAAATCATTAGGAAACCTCTTTAAATTGTGAAAGATCATGGGTTCCAAACTGTTACGGAACTATTACGGTCCACTACCTTAAAGGGATCAATTGCATTGTTTCTGAAGCAAGCTTCGCTTGCTTGATATGAATCAAGATTTTTTTATCTTTGTTTGTTGATAATTCATTATAAAAATGTGAATGGAATCAGTGAAAATGATATGGTTCAGTTTGCAGATCCAAGATGCATCGGAATGTATTACTGCACGCCCAAGATCGTGTTGAAATGTATATTTGATAGAATACACCTAAATGCGATAAAAGGTTAGTTAGAGCTGTGCGCCGTGTCGATTACAATATTTGTGAACTGACAAACAACGATCTAAAGATAGTGGAGCGGTAATATATCCGCACAGTTTAGGGAATAATGAACTTTAACCGTGTTAACCGATGTTTTCCTAATGATTTTCATTAGGAAACCTCGGTCAACATTGTGCAAGATCATGAGTTGCGAAATGTTCCGGAACAATCACGGCTCCACTACCTTAAGATAGAGTATGCTGACGTCATAGAGCTATTAAGGTCATGGCTACCCAATTCTATAGCCGAGTTGCCTGGGCCTGGCTGTCCTTTTGCACATCCCGTCAACGGTAGAGCTCGAACCACGAACCCTCCGACCGTGTGTCAAGCCCTTACATAACTCGGCAATCCGGGCATTAGAAAACCCAGTCGCGTGTAAAGAATAACGTTCAGAACGCCTAAACCAGTCGAACGTTTATGGTGACAAGACGTAGCGAACTGTTTGCAAATTATACCCTGCTTTACATGAAAAAGTGCGTGCAAAGCGGGCATTAATCTCAAACAGTTCTCCACGTTTAACCATCCTGAACACAGGGTAGGGTACACTTCCTCAAAACTTTCACGAGCGTTTTCGAATCCTGAACGCAGGGCTGCTTTCAAAGAACCGAAAGCGGCTTATACGGACCTCAAGAGTTCAGGATGACAAAAAAAGGTGCAAACTTATAGCCAATTGCACTCCGTTTGTACGTATACTTGTGTGTAGAGCGGGGTATAAATGCCAAACGGTTTGCATCGTTTTGTCATCCTGAACGCAGGGCTGATACCGGGTGTAAATAATCCCTCTTTTTTGGATAACATAAGAACAAGGATGTACATTTTTTTTCTCTTGAGATATGATATTTCAAGAATGTGAAATGGAAATACAAGAAGCGAAAGGTTGGAACAATCTCTTTTAAGTCCGGAATCAGTATGTCATATTGAATATAGGGCAATTACGCAACGAACATTCTGAACAAAGTTAGCGATATTAAATTACCTCCCTTTAATTTTACTCAAAAGTCACTCACCCAATCATTCAATTTCAATGAAAAATCATTCAAAAACCATTCACCTTGTCAATTTCACGATGTTGTTAACTGTATGCATGTTTTATGGGACAAAACGTAAAAAAGTAGAGACTGATCAGACGCGTTTTACTGAAAGAATTCAATAGGGACTGCTTTAGGAGTATTCTTCTTTTTCTAGATATAGTTAAAAACATTGGTGAGAAACCAAAACGTCGTAATTACAAATTCAATGACACTATAGTTGAGACTTTTCACTTGGTCGCCGCCGAAATGTATCAATATCCGAATTGTCTGTAAGAAGTATGTGACTTTTTAACATGCAAATAAGGCTGACTTGATCTCGTGGCTAACGATGGCTTATTTTAACCTTGGAGTCTAGAATTTTCACAATGGAAGGATATGTTTCTCTGAAAGCATGTGGTCTTGAATAGAATTATACTGAGGATAAAGGTGATTTCTTGCTTAAAATCAGTGTATGTATTTTCGTATATATGCCTGTTCGCACTTCTTTATTTGATCACCAAAGAACTCTATTTGACAAATTTTATGTTGAAATGTTTTTAAGGGAGTTAAACATGTTTGATGAAAATTTTGAAATAAGATAATATTCAACATTTTTGTACAGCAATAGTAAAAGTGAAAAGTATAACCTATTAAATAAAAAAAGATGGGGTAAAAAAGGGGAAAAATACACTAAAATAAAAAAAGAAGAAAAATCATTGTATTCGAACACAAATGATTGGATGCAAAACCAATTGGATAAAGAAGAAATATACTCGTAGTGCATATCCTTATCTTTATTCTATTCATTCTGGGCCCGAGGTTATAAAACTTTTCTCAGGCTTAGGCTCAATTTTCTCAAATTTTAATTAATAAGTTGTTATTTATAACAACTTATTAATATCATATTTTATGTTAATACATTAAAATGAGTAATAAAACAGAAAAACGGCTTTAATCTCAAATTGAAATTTTAGAAAATTTCGAATGGAGCCTCAGAAAAGTTTTATAACCTCGGGCCCTGATGTACTTTCATGTTTTGACATTGTTTCACGCGGGACTTATTCTTATTCAGCATTGAAAGAAGCTGGAGTCTTTCTATATTACAATTTGTTCTTAACTATTTCTTCGTGTAATTCTTGGGTGTTTTAAGCTATGCAAATAACGATTCAACCTTAAATATCGACCGTAACCTTCGTTATTTTTGTTCATAAATCAAATTCTGACAATTCATAATGTTTCATAGTACACATGTACCTTTGTAAATAACTGTCAATAAAATTTCAACATGCATCGCAAATGGGCAACAAATTGCCATATTAAAACTCAAGCATAGATATGATACTATGTCTCTCAACATATGTGTATATCCATATATGTACTGTAAAGAACATCGTGAAATTGACAAGATGGATGATTTTGGAATAATTGAGTAAGAACTTGAATGAGACCCAGTTTTGAGTGAAATTCAAGGGGAGGGAGGTTAATACCTATATTCAACCTATATTCTGACTTTATTCAAGATGAACAAAATTATCTATACGTGTATGTATTACCTCTCTTTAACAAAATATACGTAATTATCTGTTTGTGTCTTCGTGGACCAATCCGACACTTTAAAATCCACTGCAGTTAATAAATCATAGAATAATTTGATCGATTTAGATTGAAAATTGATCGCCTTCGTCGATTTCGAAACGATTTTGGGGCGATTTGAGTGGGTGTTTGGAATGAATGAAAGGTTCGCTGAGTGAGCAATTGTGAGAATGATTTTGATCGGAATGAGTGTCAATTTCATGATATTTTTACTTTATCTCATTTACAATATACAGCTCCTCGCGAAGCAACATGTTCAACCTTAACCTAATATACACTGTAAGAAAGCGCTTCCTTAAATTGTAGACATAAGTGTAAGATACTCAACATTCATTCATTAACTGTCAAAAAACAAAGTGCGTGTTAGACAATTACCCCCACACAAATATGGCCCCGGGTTCGATGACTACGCCGGTTTTAGATGAGAAGACCCAGGTCATTGAGAAGCCAAAGAGTGAGCCTGCACGTGAAACTTGGGATAAAAAGATTGACTTTTTATTGTCAGTGATTGGATTTGCTGTGGACCTTGGAAATGTTTGGAGGTTCCCGTATATTTGTTACAGAAATGGCGGAGGTATGTAATCTATTATTATTATTATCATTATTGGGGGACGTTTCTACGTCACCCAGTGTTATTATTATTATTTTAATCATTTTGCTGTTGGTGATATATTTTTCCTTTTGAAAAAAAAAACTTGCGCATATTTTTTTATCGGTGTCCGTTTGCCTGTTTGTCTGTAAAACCGAAGTTTTTAACAAATCGCCGAATGAATGTTTTCCTACTTTCCGACCTAGTTGATTTTTGGATAGGACGTTACACTGAGGTCCTGGGTTTCATTCCACCATGTCATTAAGGGTGAACGTCAATGAGATGGACCCGCGCCTAAAAATGTTCGGGTGCTCCACAAAAAAAAAATCATAGTACATCCCACTTTATTTAAGGTTTTTAAGCATCCTCTACAATTATTTGACTTTTCACCAATACGTTGAACCGAGATATGAATCGATGGATTTCTATAAGACGTGTGCTTTTGAATTTGGTATTGTATCTAGAAAATGTACAGGAACTAGTTCAAAAATTAAGGAAGCACGTCTAAACTTTACGTGTTCACCCCTCAATTTATACGAGCATGTACAAAACGAGAAATTGGTGACAGATAACAAAATTAGGCCTTCATCAAATTTTTAAAAAAAGGCCCGTAATTTTGGGGTTGCACGTCCATAGCACGGTAGTCCCTCCGAAATGTACGGATGCACCCCAGTTAAGGGTGCACCTCCATTAAAGTATTAAAGGGTGCACGTCTGTTTTTAAGAACCCTCGTCTTTTAATTGATTTTCTTGGTGTCATTCCTTTAGGTAAACAGTACGGTAACATTGATAATTGAAGGAACTATCTTTTTCATATTTGGACATTTAACATAAATTGTGTTCATAAATACTTTCCTGGGCAGTAGGCCTATAGAGAATTTTCAGTGTATATCAATTTCATACATGAAACCTAACCAGGTAGCAAGCGAAATCAAAATAATATGAATCAATTTATTAAAATGTCTTATTTTTTTGAGTTCATTCCACTGTGTAATTTTGAGCGTTGATGCCGTTGACCTTGTCTTCACGCAAAATACGATTTTTTTATCTCTTTTTTAGATTTAAGATTTTAAACCAACTTCATAACAAATGAAATTTCCCTTTGAAATAATATGGCACAAATTGAGATTTTTATCATACATGTATTGATAATTTCACTGATACGGTGATAACATTAAATTCCTATGTTCAATATCGAAATCCATTGGAAAGTATTACAGAATGATTTCTTTTTCACTCCTGATTCATGTGAACGCAAATGAAAGGAAAGCATCTGTTTTTATCTGTATTTACTTTATTTTTTTCAATAATATAATAATACCCTTATTTGTGACAGTGCTTGTGTACCCAATTGCATGAGCATCTTGTGTCGCTATGTCCCAACAATGATTTACATGTCAAAATCTCCCCTTGACGCTTACAATCTTCGTCGCATGTCATTACGTCACGACATGCTACTAATTGACAATAAGTACAACGTCGGATTGCTAATTGACGTTTTTACGTTAATACTTATTACAAGTTGACGTATTAATAACGTTATATGGTTGCAGGACATTTCGATTCAGTTTTCTATATCTTTTCACGACTTGTAAATGTAAAAAGATATTTTTTGTATCAGTTTAATTATTTTTTTCATTTAACCCTTGCTTACAAAAATCGTAACTTGATACCTTCGACTTTTCCATGAAATAGTCACTCTTTACATATTTCGTGGGAAACATTTTTTTATGTATTAAAAAGGGTTTGTCATCTTGAACTCAGCGAGTGAGCAAGGTTGTATTTCCATTTCATATGAACGGTTCGCGAAAATTTTCACATTGACGAAAAATTGGCCTTTAGTCAGAGACTGTGCCTCAATATTCGGCGATTTACATAAAGATTAGTCCTGGATTTGTAAACGATTAGTGAACCAGACAAATAGGCAGCCATGATAACATACTGTCTTTATGAGCATTGCCCCATCGAATGATTTCCTGGGATAAGTTCATATGAAACCCGGTATTGATTCAAGTTAACCCGATTTCCATTCGAACATCGTTTGTTTCGGCTCTAGTAAGATTATTTAGATTTTTAAACTCGATGCTTCTGATCCCAAGTCAGACCGTACTTACTAAAATAACTAAAATTATCCAATCTTTAACAAATTTCCTTTATAATTATATTACAATTTTCCAGATATTTATCATATCGTTGAATGGTATAGAGACACTGCATGTTCGAATTCACTTCTGTGGAGGAATTTTTTAATTAAATTTACATCCGTCAGTAGATTACTCTATTCTCATGGTTGTCCTCTCTATACATGCGCAATAACGTCATTTTAAATTATTTCATCGTCTCTTGCGACCATTGCAAGTATAGGGACTCTGTAATTGTAAAGAGTTCTTGGCCCAAGGTTATAAAACCTTTCCCAGGCTCAACTGAGAAATTCTCAGGATTTGAATTCAAATAATTCTAAGAAGATAAAAGATAATATTAATAAGTTGTTATTTATAACAACTTATCAATATTTTCTTTTTGTTGATACATTAAAATTAGTATTTAAACAGGATTACGGCTTAAATTTCAAATTTAAATTTGAAAAAAATTGAATGAGAATGAGAAAAGTTTTGTAACCTCGGGCTCTGATGCTGTAGTAGGAAAGTATTTAGCAATAGAACTCTTTAGCAATGCTTATACTTAGGGGCCCGAAATTAACCCCCCACCACCACTATAAAGACCAATAATATAAGTTTATTTTATTGGTCTATATGGTGGTCGGGGGTAATTTCGGACCCCTATATGCTAATATACCTTTATGATGAAGATGAGAATCGGGTGATTTTCTGGTCAATCACCATCTCAACTGTCCAACTTATTCTCAAAGTTGATGTCGTTCAGCTGAAAGTAAACTTCAATTTAATACCTTTCTTGTGATTAATTACAGGACGGGCATAGATTGAGATCAGACACAAAAACTCGGGACCCATCCTTGGTCGAATGAAATCTGCGTTGAATCCATCAACATAAAATATTAAAAAATTCTGACAGTTTTTTGAGGTTGAATGTAAACACGTAGGTGAAGTCACGTCACAATTTTAATGATCACGTCATGAGTCATGTAATACGTCATCGATGTAGTTGCAATTCGATTTTTGAAATATGAGAATGAAGTGAAATACTTTTTAAAGGAATCGACACCCAAATTTAAAAAAAGAAGAAAATTAATAAAACGGACTCTTTTACAAAACTGACCATCGCAGTTGCAATCGTACAGTTCACGTGACCAAGGGACATAATAAACGCGATCACGTGATCAAATTGACTGAACAACAAGTTTATCATACCCCCTTTTATCAGGCAATATTTATAGCTAGCCACAAGATTGATGTGATAACATGTCATTTCATAGTTTGACCTAGTCTCCTAAGCCATTTTCAAGCAACGGTTTGAGTTTACACTCAGACGTTACATATGCGTTAACGTTATATTGTAATCACTGCAATGACGTTCTTAGGTATCTTGTCATTATAACATTTTTGCGTGCTGTGTTTGTGCGTTTTTACTTCCATTTTTTATTCTCTCCAAAGATAGTTCTCAATATTCGGGATATTAGGTGATGCAAATTCTAGAGATATCAAAATCTGAAAATTCACGCTTTTTTGGTCGATTAAAATCTGCGTAATCATAGGCAATAAAACAAGTTTGATGAAAATATTACCGTGTCGTTTATCAAACAGTAACCTACTATACGCGTTTTGGCATGCTGAAGACAGAACAGTCATGTGATCAGGAATCAAAAACGTTTGAAAAGTTAAGAAATGGTTCACCATTTTGCATGTCAGAACACGTGCAAAAGCGGGGGACCATTTCTAAAACGCTTCGCGAATGTTTTGTCATCTTGAAAGCATGATTGTCTGCGGAGAATTTATATCCTGGAAAAATCGTATTGCGTTTGTTTTTTTCTGAGAAGGATTTTTTTACTCGTTTGATAAGAAAGAAATTCGCCTAATTAAAGCCGACACAAATCTGATTGTCTAGAGTTAAACTCTCTCAATAAAACAGGCGCGTTCAACACGTGTCTATCAGACGAAGAGCTCAAATGAAGAATGCACAGTCTTTACGGCTCTCGGCCCCGAACCTTTCCCGTTTTGTTTGTTTGTTTATTTGTCTGTTTTTTTCTTTTCTTCGTAATTGTGGACTTGTTTAAAAGAAGTTGACAAACGTTATTAAACGAGTGAATTCCTTGTACGAAAGCAGGCCCTTCGGTTTCATGACCAAGAGGCAACTAGTCACCAAGGGTCAAGCGATGTTTTTTTTTTCTTTTTTAATTGGCACACACCGTAGGTGCTAATTTTTGTAATGCTGTTTTTTTTGTGTGTGTGTGTGTGCTTTTTACCCAGGAGAAATGGGGATTTAATTTGAGCCTGTGTGTGATATTTCCCTCATTTTCAAATGCGCGCAAAGCAAAGGTTCTTGCCAGCCTGTGCAGCCGCACAGTCTGACCAGAATCTTCACTATGCGCTATATAGATAGATAATGCCTTAAGCCATTATCATATCTTTTCGTTATCAACGCTACCCATCGTTTGTACCTCGCGCAGATGTGAAATTGTTGGAAATGCCACGCACTGGCTCATTTTAGTTTAACATAGAATGTCATTTCTTCTACTCACCACCCCATTCGTTCAAATCGTGGCATAACATTAAATATGTATACATTGAACTTGACTTCTGTATTCATGTATTTTTAATGTTGTGTCCAAGAAAGCCAAGAACAAAATAAGGAAATTGTCCATTTATAAAATATAAAAAAAACCCGGATATTATTATGCCATCTTGCATTTTAGGAGTGGTCTTTATGCAAATAATAATAGGACCGCATATAATTGATGTTTTCAGATGATAAGTTCGTTTAATATTCATTGCATTATGTCTTCTCAAAATGACACAGCAAAGCAGTTATAACACGGGGGTGATGTCCATAATCGGAGCCACCGGCTCCGCTTTCAAAATCATGTGTGGAATTTCCGCTCCACGTGCGTCTCCGATTATGTAGATGTAAACATTTCATTTTTAGACTTAAAAAATGGGATAGGTGTCGGAACTTCCTCATTTATATCGGATTTTATTCATTAATCATTAAAAATTCGAATGCTATTCGACCAGTTATACATTTTGGCACGTTAACGTACTCAAGAACTGTAAAAACGCTCATTGGTTTTTGTTAAAAATGATTTCTTCTCATAGCAATCTTGAGCCAGGAAGATCAAAATACGTGGTTTTACCTCCAAAATGCAATATTTTGAACAAGATTAATAACGTATACTATTGTTTTCAGTATGCACGAGTTTAACAAAACAACCACAATACTCTATCCCCAATATACCTGCCTACAATATGAGATAAATCAAAGAAAATAGTTTGGTTCCGATTATGTGGATTGGCTCTGATTATGTATCCTGGCTCTGAAGTTGTGGGGTGTCTTATTCTTCTTCCATATACCCTAACCTCCTTCGATATGAAGTTTCTGCTGGTTTCGTGCTGCGACTTTTCTCGTCATTCCACGACGCCCGTTGTCTATGTTACGTCTCACCACATCGTGTTAACTTTTATAATAAAATTCCGGTGACTAGATAGTCAGCTACATTACTATTCCTGAGAACATGTACGTACAAGATAATTATATGGCTATCATTTAGTATTGAATTTAAAAAGAGATCAAGATTTCTACGGAGCCTGCCAGTGGTTTTGGCCTGCCTATTATACTTCGCACATTAAGCAGTAACGGCAAAAGTTGGCGGTCACGACTGTGACAAATGACGTCCTTTTCTAAATAACGTATAATGGATGGTTTTCAATTAAAATTCGAGGAAAAGCAACGAAAATAGTTTATATTCCGTCAGTCATTTGTAAAATATACAATATTAAGCAAGTTATTAAAAGTAAAAATTGTTAACATATTACAGAAATATGATTTATATCACATTCAATATACTATACTCGCGAGAGCAGTGATACGGAAACCACTGAATGCAAAATCCTAACCGAAGGGAAACTGTATTGTACGGTTCCCTGATCGTGAAATATTTAAGAGATACTTATAAAATGACATGACGTTCAAAAAAAACAAAACAAAAAAAAAAAAAACGCGTCAGTGGGACCATTTTAAGACCAACATTACGATGTTTATTTCCTTTAGTAGAAGAAATATTGATATATATTTTATCATGGATTCTTTAAATACATGTATATAGTTTTGTACATAAAGTTGGAATGAAGAGAGCGTAGATGAGTGTTTAAATATCAACCTGACGTCGCAAAAACGCACGGTTTTAATTTGTATAGGAAACATCTGAAAACCCTAATTCAGATATATCTTTTACTTACACATAAACTGATTTTTAACACAATGTTAGAAATTTCAACTTTATGTACAAAAACCGCATAGAATCCATTCATCAATATTTTAAGTCATCTCAACAGAAATAATCCGTTCCACAGAAAAATCACACACTTTCCGTGTACAATGTTTATGGAGACAAACGATACCGCCAATAAAATGTCGCACTATACAATATTTTATGCATTTTGATTATCTTATTACTTTCGATTACTTTAATGCTTTATTACATTTTGTTTAAAAATCCTACATAGTTATTCAATTTCGTTCATCTTTTTTTAAACGAAAAAGTTTTCAAACGCGATTTTAGGGTGGACTTTTAGCCTATTTCTTACCGATCTGCGAAAAATGTTTTAATTTCATATTTGATTAAAAAAATATCTTGTTGTACCTGACAATTTTGAGTTTTTAAAACAACACATTTTGCTCTATGTAAGAACAAGCATTTTCTTTGTCTGTTTCAAAATTTTCTATAAAATGACGTCCTTGACATCATGAAGGTAATGGATCGTATATTGATTAAATCATAATGGTCACATACATGTATTTTGATCTATTATGATACGTATTTTCGCCCTTGTGTATGATCCGTTATGCTAAATGTCAAATTTATATACATATGTAATTCTGTTTAAATCTTAACATCGCATTTATAAAACGCACCCCTTTACCGCAAAATCGACCGGGACATTTCTAAGTACTTTATTTCATTGTCTTAAATAATCTATAATTTCAATGAATTTAGATAAATTCCTTTCCAATTGAAAAATTGACAAATATCAAACCCTAAGATGAAGTAGTTAATTCTGACATTAATATAGGGTTAATTCACGTTTTTTAGGGCGTTAACATTTGCAGAGACCCGAAAAATGGTTTAACGCCCACGTGCGAAGCATGAGGTCGTTAAAGCATTTTGAGGGTCTCTGCAAATGTTATCGCCTAAAAAAACGTGAATTAACGCTACTATTGCATAAAAAGAAAAACTATAGTATCTATTTTAACAGAAATTGGAAATTTCATTCGTAGGAACTAGCTGTAAAACTATCACCAAAACCGATAATGTGTCGAAAAAATTGCTTTATGCATTGCGCCGTCACATTTGTTTAAACCGACGTTGCTAGGTAAATCAATGACGTCATAAAAATTAACGCAGGAACAGAATCGACGTTTTTTTTATGCTATATATTAATGTGAACAAAAGAACTCATACAGTGTATAGGCTCCCGGGTTCGATTCCCGACGACGGTACTCATTCTTTCCGATTATTTGTCTCTCACCAATGGGTTGATAATCGTAGACCTATGTGAGATAGCAGCTGGAGGCTAAGAAAGGATGTGATGCTTGTACTGGTGAGAGAAATACCAGGAATCTATTGTTAGGTGCTACAACTGAAAAAATGTTGAAAGCGGCGTAAAACACAATTCAACAGTGCATAGGCATAGACCGAGGATATTTAAGTAAAAAAAACCCCGGGCGTTAACGGCACGTGAATTTACTTATTAATACACGTTTTCTCCCGTTAACGCCCTGGTTTTGTCGGTTAACGTATGCCAATGATGACCCGAAAAACGTACATTTTATGCAATAATCGGAATTTAAACATATGCTTAAAACTTTCCGAAAATTCCGAACTAAATGGTACGAGAGACATAAAATCGGACGTTTTAAGGATCATTGCGTACTTTTTTGTAAGATATATAAATCGGATTTCTTAAAACTTTGAATCCGAGCGCGAACTTTGTGACAATTTGTTTGATACCACTCGCTATATTACCTGATCATGGAATTATCGACGTTGAAAGAGCGACAGTAGTGACGTTGTTATAACAGGAACGCTAAACGTGCGAAGTATGATAATCATAGCAAACTATTGGCAGGTTCCGTAGAAATTTTTATCTCTTTTCAAATTCTATTCTAAATAATAGTCATACAATTCCCTTGTACGCCTACGGTTTTCAGTGAGATTAATGTAGCTGACTGTCTAGTCACCGGAATTTTATAATAAAAGTAAACACGATGAGGTGAGACGTAACATAGACAACATGCGTCGTGGAATGACGAGAAAAGTCGCAGCACGAAACCAGCAGAAACTTCATATCGAAGGAGGTTAGGGTATATGGAAGAAGAATAAGACACTCCACAACTTCAGAGCCAGGATACATAATCAGAGCCAATCCACATAATCGGAACCAAACTATTTTCTTTGATTTATCTCATATTGTAGGCAAGTATATTGGGGATAGAGTATTGTGGTTGTTTTGTTAAACTCGTGCATACTGAAAACAATAGTATACGTTATTAATCTTGTCCAGAATATTGCATTTTGGAGGTAAAACCACGTGTTTTGATATTCCTGGCTCAAGATTGCTCTGAGAAGAAATCATTTTTAACAAAAACCAACGAACGTTTTTACAGTTCTTGAGTACGTTAACGTGGCAAAATGTATAACTGGTCGAATAGCATTCGACTTTTTAATGATTAATGAATAAAATCCGATATAAACGAGGAAGTTCCGACACCTATCCCATTTTTTAAGTCCAAAAATGAAATGTTTACATCTACATAATCGGAGACGCACGTGGAGCGGAAGTTCCACACATGATTTTGAAAGCGGAGCCAGTGGCTCCGATTATGGACATCACCCCCCGTGTATAACATGACTTCAGATGAAAATATCCAATTTGTTTTTCCAAATCCTACATTGACTTTCTTAGCAGTCACTATGAGGCTTATATATTTGTCTAGACGAACATGTTCCAATGTTTGCATGTACCCACACAAAATCTATGAATGAATAAAATATAATATTTAGATTTCAAAATCTAAGCTTTCATTTTATATAATTAAGAGATGAAGTTAGCATTTGTTGATCCAAAGGGGGTTTCAAACTGAAAATACATCAAGCTGATTCATACATAAGTGTGATTTGGTTTATAGTTTTTTACCTCCGTGAAACCACCAAATTCTTTTAGTAGGACAAACATGTAAAAAAAAAATTCGGTGGTAATGAGAAAGATTTCTTATTTGACTACTTTAGCAGCAGCTTAAGAATTTGCTGCGAACTCAAAGTGGGATTCATTGAAAAATGAAACCAGTTTTTACCCAATCATAATGCGGCGATATTAATGGATACAACAAACAAAATTATTGTATTTTGTCTTAAAGAAAACCCTTTAATTCTTTGGTGTATCAAAAACTCTGCTTTCCTATTCAAAATCACAGTACATATGCAATTATATAGAAAATTTAGATACATTCTAGGTCAAGTTCGAACGTCAATGACAACTATTCAAATTGTGCTTCGACATCTGTGATTCAATTTCAATTCTGACAAAATTTTTCATTGAAAGGATTTCTCTAATACCTTTACCGTGAAGGCCAGGGGCCAAGGTTAACGTTCAGATTGTATTTTATAGCATACCGTTCCTAAATAAGTGAGTCAATTTCTGAACAGGTTGAGAGTTTGTCCCAAATAAGGATTTGAAGTTTCAATGTTTGGCTAACTAATCTTGTATTTAAGAGGTACCAATCATGAAAAAATTGTATAAAAGATTTGTATATTTTGCTTATTTGTTTGCTTGTATGGGGTCAAACGCCACTTTAAAATTTATAGCAGATATATCGCAGAGGCCTATGCAACTACCAATAGTTTTCTGTCGTTTCTCACTCCAATACAACCTCAACATTTCACCCGAAACCCCAGCAACCCACATAGGCATATTGAATGTTTATCTTATAACTATACAAATATCCAAGTGCCAACACCCCATATGATTTTTCTATGATATCATATGGATATTTTTTGAAAAATGAAATAATGCGTTAATTTTTTGAAACTTGCATTTCTGTAAGAAACATCGACGACAACAATTCAAATAGAGGTCAAAGATAAATATAATACGTACTTAGTGCATTGTATAAAAATATCTACCTCCGTTGTGGGAATTGATAATTGTCTCGGCAGAGCCTCGACAATTATCAATTCCCCCGACCTCTGTACTTTTTTTTCATGCAAAACACTAAGTACGTATCATATATTTAACGTACATCTATTGGTACGAGACAAACGACTCGTGTCCCAATGACTTTTGTCTAATGTCGATTAAAAAGTTGCCGAATCGTCGTTCGAACTCGCGATCCTAGGATTGACAGCCAAATGCTTTACCTCTGGGCTAACAAGCACAGCAATATATGTGCATGCGATCCGTTTCCAGGAAAACCTGCCTAAATGAAAATAAAAATGACAATAGACTACAACTTAAAATTTTTAAAAATACATTTTTTACTTTTCATGAAAAAAAAGGAAAATTTAATCATTTCATATTGAAAACCTGAACTCTGCAGCTACAATTTGAACAATTTCGGTCAGTCACGGGCAATCTTTGAAGTATTAGCCACACGAGACATATTCTGCAAACTATCACTTTCGCTACCAATATATATCTGTAATGTTGTTACATAGTGTATGGCCATCCATTCATCATTCTGATATATTTGCATACGGTTTCCATGTTTGGTGACCTAACAAGTATTTCATGTTGAACATTATCTTAACCCTTGTTATACTGAACCCGAGGTATTACTGCTTTTGCAGGAGATATAGACAAAGATCAGACAGCACATATGTGCAGATCAGACAGCACATATGTGCAGCCTGATCTTAGTATGAGCCATCTGTTTTTCCTGCCTTATCTAGAAAATGATTTCAAGGGTCATTCGAAAATTGCTTGCTAAAGGCAGTGGTTGCTAAATACAGGTAAATTGTAGTGTAATTGCCTCAATTGGGAACTAAATTGGTGCATGATTAAGACAGGTTGCTTGCTGAATATAGGTGGCCGCTAAGACAGGTTTGACCGTGTATACCGAGTTAGGCATGTGAGAAGTACCGCCAGTGCTTTCAGCACCTTTATTTTTATGCAATTTTGACAAGTTTGTTTTATGTTTGTTTGAATGGGGTTTTACGCAGCTTACAACAACCTTTCAGTTATATCGCGGCGGCCGGGGCACCTTAAAACGGATTCTTAGTATTTCTCACACCAGTACAACCATCGTATCCTTTCCAAGCCTACAGATCCTATCCCACATAGGTCTACGATTATCGACCCATTGCTGAAAGACAAATAGTCAGAAAGAACGAGGGCCACCGTCGGGGATCGAACCCGATTGGCAGGCTGACGTGCTACATGTACCAACTGCGCTATGGCGGGGGTGAATTTTTGACGAGAGTTTTTTCAGCATTACTAGGGACTATCAAAGCGTTTTCAGAGTTAAATCATATTTTCAATCCTGGATGTCCGACAACTTAGAAAATTGCATGATTTTAATTGTACATGTATGCATTACGAATTCACCAAGTTTAAGTAGAATAGCTTAAATACCAATCCCATGTCAAATTGAATTGAGAAGGGTGCGACGTCTCGAGGCAAAAAACAGACGTCATGAACGTCAGACCTCATATTGAATGTGATTTTACACACGTGTAAGACATGGATACTCCTGAAGGCTGTTCGTCACAAAGACAATTGAAGCTATATGAGAAGTTGAAATGTCATATAGTTTATACATTTGAGCCGCTGTCATAGCGCAGTTGAGGCTGGTCGGACTATCAGTTAAAGGTTCCAGGTTCGATTCTTGTGCGTGGCATTCATCCCTTCTTATTATTTGTCTACTACCAATGGATTGATAATCGTAGACTTGTGGGATAACAGCTGAAGTTTAGGAAATTATATAATTGCAATCCAATAAAATAAAGAATTCTGATTGGTTAAAATCGCATCACGAGGGGAAATCCATTGCACTTTATTTATGTATAAAATGCAATAGGTCTTTCCTAAATTAACCTTGTTCCCGATCATCAACGCAACATTGCTATTAAATCTATTATAAGTTAAGATATTTTCGAAAGAATTCACGATCAAAAGCATGCAGTACTGATTCTGAGCCGACGTAAACTATTAAGAATACAGCGAGTCTACGAAGATCATCAAGCAACCCTCTCAACTAAGACCGACAACACCGTTTGCGTTTAAAAATACAGACTAACTTGGCAAAAACATTTTTTTGTCATAATTGCCTCTTCAAAGTTGTCGTTTATTTGCGTATCATTCGTTTTACTTTATGACATTTCACTTCGATAGCGAGATAAAAAAAAAACGATCTAAAAATAGTTTGAGTAATCTATCCGCACACAGAAAGTAGACTTGAAGCTTTAATGTTTGGCCGAGTATTTTAATAGTTTCTTCGATCGACAGGATTGCAATTATAAGGGACAAGTGTCTATTTCACTGCATTTAATGGGGTATAAAGTGCAATTGCCTTAGCACATGTCTTAAACATAACGCCCTACGGGCGTTATTTGCCATGCGCTAAGGCAATTGCACTTTATACCCCAATAAACTAAGTGAAAAAGACACTCATCCCTATAGTAATGGTTGTATTGGTATCTAGCCTCTGCAATATTACTGAAAGATTATTGAAAGCGGTTAATAACCCTATACAAAAAGCAAACAAACATACAAATTATTTTTTCATTGTGTTCAAACGCATGATGATAAATATGAATGATGGTAGACCCTTGAAATTTTACAGAAATACACATTCGCATTCTTTACAGATTAATGAGAGAACAAAAAAAGAAATAAATAAAGTCGCGGATTTGTGAATGAAATGTTTTTATTTGACCGACCCGGTTCATCATTCAAAACATCAAAACATCAATTCATAAGAACATATTCATGATTTCCCCATGTCTTAAAGAAAAGTCATAATTCATTAAATGATATAGTCTGCTTCTTAATTCAATTTATCCTTATCAATACGGTGCTGTTAGTGTCTGCGAATGTTGTATTCCAAGATATTTCCTGTAAGATGTTGAACGAAATACTTGCTTATTCACTCTTCCTTTTTCTTTACAAACGAATATTCATATATTTCTTAGCTATCGTGTTAAAGGTGGCCGTCCGGTAAGCACGAAAAAATAAATAAATAAATATTTGAAAAAGGAAAATTGATTAAGCAAAGGTCACCTAAAGAGAGGCCAAATTTTGAAAATATTTATATGGTATTCTGCGTTATTATTTAACTGGCAGGGCGTGGCTTAGCCGTCACGTAAATTGACGTGTTTACTTTCCAGCATTTTGTGTTCTTTCAAAAGTCAGTCGGCAAATATCGTTACCGCGTGCAAATAAGTGTATTCGTAATCTATATTAATTTGCGTGGTTAAAAAGTTAACGCATTTCATCATTATGATACCAAGCCTCGTAACTTCAGCTTGTTCAAGCTGAAGTTACGAGGGTTTGTTTACAACCTACGATTTAAGGTCTTCAGTTTTTCATGTCATTTATCTATAGAAGTAAATATTTGCAAATAAAAGCTGATCTACCTTAACGTTAAAAATGCAATGATTTTTTACCTAGGCTCCGTCCTGCCAGGGCCATGGATTATATACTGTTCACAAAAAGGAGAGGATATTGTAAGTTTTATTTGTGGTATTCTTGTCAGCTTGGGCATCCATACATCCTCGGGCCCCGTTTTAGAATCACCAACAAAGAAGCCAATTGTTTGATATTGTGACAATATCTGACTGTGAGGCATAGGGTTTGACAGCAGTCTGGACTAACGTTATTCTGGTTTCCAGCATACCATTGACTCACTTGCGGTGAGTTTTTGTTAGACCTCACATTATTCCAACAAAATGTGTTGCGAATACGTGATAGAGATAAACACCGACATTTTTCTCGAAGTTATGCTCAACTAAAGTAAGAATTTCCATTACAACATACGCCATGTTAAAATAAGCGCTATACCCCTCTCTTCTTAAATGCTGGACAGGTTAAGCAGAAAAGGGAATTCCATAACCACCATATTACCTTGAGACAACTGCTAGTTGGCCAAGAATAAGTTAGATTGTCCTTAATTGTTTGCAACCTTAATAACCTTATTGATTTACAGATTATCCCCTACTTTTTGTGAACAGCATAGTAAAGACTTTCAAAAATGTCAACAAAGAAAAAGTTCTGCCATGATTAGTCTGCAAATCCTGCAGAGTAACAGTTTTTTAGACGTTCTAGAAGGTCTCCATTCGTGTTATATTCACTGATGTCCTATAGGTTCCTCGATCTGTAATTGCAACACGAATGGGCGTGTTTACAGTGGGATTGAGGTATGACAGTTCGAAATCGAGACACATGAGAAATAAATGACATGAAATGAATGAATAAATAGATCTTTACATTTAAAGCGAAATGAGAAACATCGAATGAATGTTTTCTCGTGTAAAAACACCAACACAATATATAGAAAAAGACACTCAGCTTTTATACAAGAGATGATATTCTCTTCTTGGAGTTGTGAAATGAAAGAATTGTGATTTGACTAAGCCAGTTGTAACATTCGTTCTAGGCTGAATGTTAAAATCAATCTTTAAATTCAAAATACTGATCGAGTATTATTTTTCCGATTTATATTAACAACACCGTAGAATTGACTTTCATTCCGATTAAACCAATTTTAAATCGCCCACTCGGGCGCTCCATTTATTCATGCCAAACACTCACTCAAATCATTCAACAATGCAACAAAATCACTTAAAGGAGCACAACCACATTCAAAATAAACATCGCCAGTAAAATATTAACGATTTTATTAACTAATTTGAATTTTGAAGCGTCTGATTGATTCGTGAAGACATAGAAAGCTATTCATTGAACTTGTTTGTATATTTTATAATAGGAATCGGTAAAAATCATCGCTAACTTTGTTTATCTAGAACAAAATTTTCGATGTTATATTACCTCCGCTTTATTGCATTCAAAACTCGTTCCTCCAACTCAATCAATTTCATTCCGAGATCATTCCTGAGTCATCCTCTTTGTTAATTTCACGATGTAGTTAACTGTATGTATATCTGTTAATATCTTCAATTAAGTAGATCTACAATATATAACAAGATATTCAAAATAAAGTTCAAAATAAAAAATAGAAGTTCGGGCTTAACTTTTACTTACATGTCAATACTCAGGCTTAACTTTTACTTACATACAAACACCCAGGCTGAACTTTTACTTACATATAAACACCCAGGCTGAAATTTTACTTACATATAAATAATCAGGCTGACCTTTTACTTACATATAAACAATCAGGCTGAACTTTTACTTACATATAAACTCTCAAGCTGAACTTCTACTTATATATTAACAATCAGGCTGAACTATTACTTTCATATAAACTCTCAAGCTGAGCTTTTACTAAAATATAAACACTCAGATTGAACTTTTACTTACATTTAAACACCCAGGGTGAACTTTTACTTACATATAAACAATCAGGCTGAACTTTTACTTATCTATAAACAATCAGGATGAACTTTTACTTACATATAAACTCTCAAGCTGAAGTTTTACTTACATAAAAACAATCAGGATGAACTTTTACTTTCATATAAACACTTAAGCTAAACTTTTACTTACATTTAAACACTCAGTCTGAACTTTTACTTACATATAAACACTCAGGCTGAACCTTTACTTACATATAAACACTCAGGCTGAGATATTGCTTACACATGTATATTTATAGATATGCATTATATGTGTGATTGCTTTCTATGAACAGCATCATTCAAAAACTTTGTTCATTGGTCAAATGTTAAGGTTGCATTGAGAGGTCAAATTGTTTTGGCATCAACTGTTCCGGTTTATTTTGATGTGTTGCAAAGCTTTAGATTTCAATGTGAATTTCAAGATATAAAATCAGTTTGAATAGACAGTATGTGAAAAAAGCAATTTCGCTGAAATGAAAATTTTCGATGTAAAATGTGCAGGCTGACAAGGATCTACTTGTAGCTTGAGTGAATATTGCAACAATTGTAGTCTTATTCTCTAGTCGTTTAGTCAGATTTTTAAATAAAACAACCAAACATGATACTGATCGTTACCGTTACCGAGTAACATCTGCTTACCTCAACGCTCACAAAACTGATTATTCGCCCCTAAAAGGCTCTTGGACTAAATTGCAGAAGTTTTTTTCATTACACCTTGACTAGATAATTGTAACTCAATAGTGTTTCGTTGAATAAGCTTGCTTATTTCCGTTTATTTATCGTCGCTACCGTATCATATGCCCATATGAACGATGCCCCCCAGAAGACGAGTATTGTTACGGGGGATAGTGCAAGGATACATGTAGAAACTACTGATGAGTTCCGCCATGGTTCTTTAACGTGGTCGGTCAATAGCGGTGTCTCATTGAACCTCGGTTCAAAGCCTCATCCGAAAGACAAGCTGTTTGTTAGTATGCCAGCCCGGAAATCGAATAAGCTACAGTGGCCGGGTGTAACCGGTAATTAATTCCAGCCTATCATTGTTGTTGTTTCAATTGTACCAACTGAAACAACTACGCCGATTGGTTTAAAATAACCCTCTAATGCTACACATTGTTAAATCATATACAACCGAGGATTGATTGTTTAAAATAAATATGCCCCTTTTGTCAATAGAGCAATTAGGCACCAAATTTGCTAATTTTTGAAAGAATTGTATGGATATCTGTAAAACACAGAACTAATCTTACATTTTAACTCACATTTAAAAGCACTTAATTTATAATATTATATTATATATACCAAAATACGAGGTCTAAGATCGAGATAAAGTTTTATGATTGATTGATTGAATGGAGTTTTACGCCGCTTTCAACATTATTTCAGTTATATCGCGGCGGCTGGAGCACCTAACAATGGCTTCCTGGTATTTCTCTCACCAGTACAACCATTACATCTTTTCCTAGCCTCCAGCTACTATCTCACATAGGTTTACGATTATCAACCCATTGGTGAGAGACAAATTGTCGGAAAGAATGAGTGCCGCCGTCGGGAATCGAACCCGGGACCTCTAGAATGACAGTCCGTCGCGCTACCAACTGCGCTATGACGGCGGCTTAAAGTTTTATGACCTTTCCTGTTGCCGAACAGGAACGTTGAAAACTCGTAGTTTTATGGCGGTAGGTCCAGTCCTGCCCTGCGGTCATGATCACAAAACGGTGCTAACAGTTTTTCAATTGTACTCTGCTTTGCACGTGCATTTGCGTGCAAAGCGGGGTATAATTGGAAAACTGTTTGCACCATTTTGTGATCCTGAACGCAGGGCAGGAGAATTCTATTTCATTCGTCAGATCTTCTTCGATAGTCGCATCTTTCAAACACTATAAAAAAATCATTTATGTTTTGACACATTTATAGAATATAAACTTTTGTTAAGAAACATCAGCATTTTTTCTAATCAACACAAAGAAGTGTTTAAATGTTCATTTCGTAAAAAGAATGATGTTTACAACTGCTTTCAGAATCATATGTTTCTTTTTACCACGTATTTTTAGTCGTCTTGCATAATTAAGATGATATAGATTATGCAAAGCGTCTTTGAATGCATCTCTCCATGAAAAGAGCACTGTATAAATGTGGTTAATGATAAAATGATTTCCTTTCCAACATATCCGTCTAAAAGTTGTCCTGGACCGTCCTTTTGCCACATTATTTATTCCAAGTATTTAAGAATAATCACTACACGCTAGTCCATTATCTTTCTCTAGGGTTGAAAGTAAACACGCAAAAAACAAAGGAAGCAAGGCATTCGACTTAATTGCCAGACATACATTTTTGAATGCTGAGTAGTTTGACAAATAATGTGTTAAAGGCCCGAAGTAACTGTCAATTTTCAGATTATATATTATTTTTTCTTTTTTTCCAGGGGCGTTTCTCATCCCGTATTTTATCATGTTGGTGTTTGCTGGTTTCCCCCTCTTCTACATGGAACTGGCTTTGGGGCAATATCAACGGTGCGGATGCCTCACAGTGTGGAAAAGAATATGTCCAATGTTAAAAGGTAGGACTCAATTTTGTTGGATTCCCCCTTTTCTACACGGAACTGGCTATAGGATAATATCAACGGTGTGGATGACTCACGGTGTGGAAAAAAGAATATGTCACTTTTTTTTAAATGATATGGGGTTTCATTTTATTGATTTTGTTGCCCCACCCCTTCTTGTACATGGAACTAGTATTTGGACAATATCAACATTGCGGATGCCTCACAGTGTGTGTGGAAAAGAATATTTTCAAAAATATAACTCTGTTTAATTGAATTTTTGTTTGTTCAAAAGGCGTTTAGCGTAACCTTTTAATTTTAGTGTACCGGCATATCGTGGCAGCCAGGGCACGTCGCATTAGATTCATGGTATTTCTGGCAACACTACTACCATTACATCCTTTGCTAGCCTCAAGTTGCTATCCTGATTAAGTTTTACGATTAATCAATAATGGATGAGAGACAAAGTCTTACGTCGGGAAGGATATGTGTCGCCGCCGGGTATCAAACCCATGACGTCTTGTGAATTAAGTTTTGGATTCTGATGCGCTAGAAAATACGCTTTAATTGCGGTTTCTTATATCGTCGGTTTCGTTCTATAAGGACGTAAGGGCCAATTTCCATTTTTTCTTTTATTGCGTTTCGCACACATATGATATTCCCGCGAAAATGCTGGAGCTGATAGCTAATCGTATCCCCCCAAAAAAGCTTTATGGACTCGTAAGATACGTCATATTCGCACCGGAAGTGGTCGAAAAGTGAAGCTCGAAAATGACGTATTGACAAATTTGATAATTGTTGATGTTGCCTTATGATAAAAGTTTATTTTAAAAGATCAGTTTGAAAAAGAACACAACCTTTACCCGGGCCAGATTATTCGCGTGTCTCAGTTACATACATAAAAATTGTTGTATGCGTTTTTCACTTTTTTCGAGAAACGTCACACTCAACGCCTTTCGGGGTCTCGTATGCACCCGAAAAGAAATTTTTACCTAGCGATTTGGCCTATATCTTATATAACATCAAATTTAATTTGTTTTTTTTCATGCATTTATCTTTTATGCCTTTTTTGTCTTTACGACATTTTGTGCAGTAAAAAATAAGTGAAAAAATGACGTACTTGACATTTTTTTTTTTTTGTTTTTCTTAAATAACTCATTATAGAGACAAAATTTAATAATTATGACGACAGATAATATATTAAGTGATTCGATTTAAAATGATTTCGACCAAAATGGTTGTACCAGTGTTTATAGGTAAAATATATTAAGTATTTTCCTTCTCCTGAAAAGTAGGCTTTTCCCGTATTCGTCCTATTAGAACGGAGCCGACAATATGTTTGATGAGTTCCCCATATTTCTTCGTGGATCTCACTCGTGGCATGGAAAAGAATATTACCAATGTAATACAACTAGTAACGTGGGTTTTTTTTGTTGTTGTTGTTTTCTAAACTGAGGTTTGGGTTATACCACACCCCGGGTAACAGTTAGGCTTTTCACCCCTCTTAGACATGCTAATAAACACTATTCGATTGGTGGGAAAGAAATAAGAATGTCGGAATGAAATGTCAAACCTGGGAATAAATGTTGGCACAGCCCATAGTTTAGTAAAGCATTATATTTTGACACTTTGAGAGGTCAGTGCAACACTATTGTAAGTGCAAATAAATATATTGGCACTTACAATAGTGTTGCACTGACCTATCGACTGTCATGTTGTGTTGTTCAACAGTTTCCCCATGCCAAGGAACGATTCCATCCCGAATAAAGTAATAGTAGTTCTTCCCTCCTAAGCACGCAAATGACCACATGTCCATTGGTGAGAATCAATGACCAAAGTTACCACGACTTAGTCAAATATGGGGACGAATATTGTCAGCCAAATCCATGGCTGGTTTTATAACTACTGGGTCTACAGCGTGTATACAAACTGTACTTAAAGCACCCAGTATCATGTATAATTCATGATATTTGCCCTGGAAGGACGGGGCTTGAGTAACGGGTCTTTGACTTTAAGGTTAAGCTTAATCAGCTTTTTATCATAAATACTCACTTCGATAGATAGTCGACAAAAATAACTTGAGATCTTAAATAGTAGGTTAGCAGACAAACCATCATAACTTAAGATTGTCCAACCTTAAGTAGGAGGCTTTGGTAACCAAACGATGAAATGAACTCATTTGTTCTAAGCACGTAAATCTTTTTTAGTATTAGGATACATTATTATGCACGCATAAACGAAAATTGACGACTAACTTTTGAAAGAACGCAAAATATTGAAAGTAAATTTTCAAAATAGCGTCATTGCTAAGCCACGTTCTTCCAAATGAATAATAACTCATAATATATGTATAATAGATTGTTGAGCCCCGCCAAGAAATTAGCATTCTGAACGTGAAAAGGTAAAGGATTTTACTATGATTTTGAAATGAAATCATATGAATGAAAAAAGCGATTTTTTTAATAAGATTCAAAGAGAGGGAAGATAATATCGCTAATTTCGTTCATCTTCTCCTATTCATACATTATGATTATGTTTTTTGTTTCATACATCCATGAAGCAAACAAATACTCTCTCCATCTGTTAACATAAACCTTAGCATACGGTAACACTATCAGGTTTTCAAAAAGCAAATACAGTTAGTTACATCGTGAAATTGACATGCATCTCAATCAAAACCATTCCAAATCACTCACTCGGCGCTCCATTCATTCATTCATAACACTCACTCAAACCATTCAAAAACGCTCAAACCCATTGAAAGATATAGAATCTACAACGTCATTCAAAATAAATTTTGATAAAGAAAAATCACAATTTAACTAACATAATTCAACTTGTTAGAATCTCATAGGTTCTTGATATGCATTTTTTATTAAAGGGAGTTAATTAATATTCGTAAATTTTGTTCATCGTGAACAAAATTTGCGGTATTGGATTACCTCTCATTAAATTAACTCAAAACTCGCTCCACACACTCATTCAATTTAATTCCAAAGCCATTCCAAAATCATTCACTTTGTCAATTTCACGATGTGGTTAACCGTATTAGTCTGGATCCTCTAACTGTTTTTATCTTATTACTATAGAAATATCCGTGTGATAACATCCCGTATGATATTTTTTATGATATCACACAGTTATTTTTAGAACAATGATAGAATGCGGTTATTTTTAGAAACTTGCATTTCAATTAGAAACATCGACGAAAACAAGACAAATAAAGGTTATAAGATAAATATAATACGTACTTAGTGTATTGTATGAAAAAATATCTAACTCGGTTGTAAGAATTGATAATTGTCTCGGCAGAGCCTCGACACTTATCAATTCTCCAAATCTCGTTAGTAGTATTTTTCCATACAAAACACTCTGTACGTATTATATATATATCACATACGAGGGTTGATCCAGAAATTCGTAAAATGGGGTTATAAAACTTCAGAAAAGATGACTATCAAAATAAAAATTATACATGTATTTAATGAAATAACTGTGTAATAAATGTGGAAAATTTCAAAATTGTAAGTTATATAGCGACTGTAAAGCGACTAATTAGATACATAGACCCCTCACGTAGGCGGGGGAGCAAGAACGTCAAATGCGACGTCATCATTAACTCTTTTCTACATAGTATCCATTTGCTCGCATGCCTATCTGCCCCTAATAAATTTACTTGCAGAAAGTATCTCCATTCCATTTGGATTCAATTTCGTCTACAATTCCTTTATGAAAAGTTTTTCTAGTGAAGTGTAGACACAGATGCTGGGATTTTATGTTTGGAAAATAATGAGAATCAATTGGGGCACTTTCGTTCGTTGAAACTCCAATATACCATTCTTAATTCTCTAATAAAGCCTTACTTTCTTTGAATATCCAAGGTTACTTAAGCAAAACTTTTCTGTTTGACATAATATTATTTTTTCCAAATTATCTGAATTGTTTTGGGGTGGTGATCGACTCATGATCATGACAAGTTCGAGAAATAAACGGAATTCACAATTTGGTGTTGACATCGGGGACTATTCACTCGCAAATTTAGTCTTTTTAAAAATAATCTGTGTTCGTAAAAACTCTTCCAAAAATGTTTAATGTATGACAATTGATTCCCCATTTACGTCTTATCTACTTCTTGTAATCAGTTTCAACTAAAATATACGAACACTTTCAGAAAAATTGATTTGTGTAACAGATTTCCATTATTTTTTTACTCCCCCGCCTAAACATACGTATGTTACTATGGTAACGAACTTTAAGGCCGCTTAAAATAATTTTGCAAAAATAATAACATTTGTGCTCTGGGTAGATACTGAACTTCATACACTGAAAATATTACACTGAACAAACCAGAAATGCCAAAGTTATGGGCCAATTATACGAAATTCTGGATCATCCCTCGTAAGCGTCCTTGTTGAAGTATTGGCGTTGTTGTTGGCGTTCTCGGGACAAACTTAGGGTAATGGACCCGTAATAGTTCCACAAAGTTTCGGCAGACATAAATTTTAACAGTGTTAACCGAGGTTTCCTAATGATTTTCATTTGGAAACCTCGGTTAACATTGTGAAAGATCATGAGTTCCGAAATGATGCGGATATATTACGGGTTTACTACTTTAAACACCTCTCTACTGCTACATGTAACGAAGGCATTTACTTGAAACTTGTCTTGAATGTTCACTATCACAAGGGCCTTCAAAAATATCAAGAAGTGCATATCTAAAACCATTTTCTATAAATTGTGCCCCTATTTCTAATCGTACGGATAATGTACTTGGTTCAAAAGAAAGTATTAAGTTCATATCATCGCCCGATTATGATATATCTTGTTTCAAATATTTTTCTTATCTGCTTTATAAGATATATTTAATAATTCAATAAATGTACGTGCAAATATTTTATGACAGTCATATAAAAACGGGATAATGAGCAAATATTATTCAAAATTGGATAAGAAAGATCCGACACGCTAAAAGGATAGTGCGAAAATGTAGTCAGTGTTGCGTTCAGAATGATAAAACTGTCCGAAATGGTTGCAAATTATACTCCGCTTTGCACGTGTAATTGAGTGCAAAGCGGGCTATATTTTGCAAACAATTCGTATCGTTTTGTCATTCTAAACGCCTACCTGATACATGCCCTGCGTTCAGGATAACAAAACGGTGCAAACCGTTTTCCAATTATACTCCGTTTTGCACGAAAGTGCACCTGCAAAGCAGGGTATAATTGGAAAACTGTTTTCACCGTTTTGTGATCCTGAATGCAGGGCAGGTTTTGATTTGAGATCCCTAGTTAACGTCTTCAGTTCAAACATCGAGAAATTGACAAAGTGAAAGAGTTTTAAATTAATGTATAACTAATCAAATATGAAGTAAAGATCATATTTTGAGCGCCAATAAAGAGATGCGATGAAATATCGTTAGGTTTGTTCAACGTGAACTGAATTAGCGATATTTCTTATCTCCCTTTAATGAAATATAGATACAAGTACTTGAAAATGTTTTGTCTGCCTTTGAGAAACAAACAGACGCTTCCAAAATCGAACAAGCCAGCGAAATAATTGAACTTTTGGAGCGGTTTGGATGTTGTTGATATGCATCTCATGCGCCCGTCGAAAGACATATGAGCCTGTGAGTGACGTTTCCAACAATTTGAAATATGCGTGAGGTGCAAACATTGAGAGGCACAGACAGCCACAAACTGTAAATATAAAGTTACATGATGGTGTACAAATAATTTGAGACCTTATTTAGCTACTAAGCACATAGTGAAGACTCTTGTCAGACTGTGCAAATGCACTGGCTAGTCATAATCTTTGCTATGTTCATATTTGAAATTGTTAGAAATCTCACGCACATGCTCATATTATATGATCACCCGTAGAGTGATTATGCGTGTTTTGAATGTTCTGAGTGAGTTTTTTTTTCAAATAAGACCAAAGATTTGATCATAATGTATATCAGCATGATATACTTTCATTACTTTGTAGGCATAGGGTTCGGAATCATAACGAACGTGGTCTTGTATTACAACACCATTAAAGCGTGGTTCGCTCTCTACTTTTTTAAGTCGAAGCAATGTTCTGATGCTTTATTTCATTGACATATGAGTACGATTTCCCAGCCAATAAGAAAGATCATTTTTATATACTCAACTTAAGGCAGTGGACCCGTAATAGTTCCGCAACGTTTCGGAAGTAATGAACTTTAAAAGTGTTAACAGAGGTTTTCTAATGATTTCATTAGGAAACCTTGGTCAACATTGTGAAAGATCTTGAGTTCCGGAATATTTCAGAAACATTAACGGGTCCGCTACTTTAAGATCAAATAATATCAGTCTTATCTTATTTCGTTTGTTTCAAAGTAATGGGTTTTGAATCACCATAATATTGACGTACGTGGCCTTGTATTACAACTTCATAACATCGTAGTCAGACTGCCTCGGTGGCCTATTGGTAAATGCACTCGACCCGTGACCTGGAGGTCCGTGGTTCGAGCCCCACTGTCGCCGGAGTGTGTTTATGGGCAAAACACTGAATGGCCAGCTCCAGTTCACCCAGCTGTAAAAATGGGTAGCAGTAGGTTTAAACCACTGCCTCTCTCTCGGGGACGTGAAAACATCAGGATTGAGCGTTCGAGAGCGATTCTATAAGCTTAAGCTTTCGTAGCAATCGAACTAAAATAAATTAGTATAAACTAACATCGTAGTCAGTTCTTTAATTCTTCAAGTCGAAGTTCTAAAACTTAAGTTCATTGACATATGAGTACAATTCCTCAGCCAATTAGCCGTTTTGATAGACCCAACTAAATACCAAATGTTACAGTATCAGCAGCATCTTGTTTCGTTTAATTCCAAGTATCTGGTTCGGAATCATTATAATATCGACGTACATGGCGTGGTATTACAACACCATTATATCGTGGTCTTTTTTCATCTACTTCAAGTGAAAGCCATGTCCTAAAACTTCATCTTATTGACAAGGAATTTCTTTAAACTGCAATTTAGAACGACCCTTTTGATACACTAAACTAAAGACCTAATTTAATCATTATTAGGTCGTTTCCTTTCATTGCAGGTATTGGGTTCGGAATCATCATAATATCGACGTACGTGGTGTGGTATTATAACAACATAATATCGTGGTTTGTTCCATACTTCTTCAAGTCGAAGCTATGTTCCCAATAAAGTTCACTGTCATATGTGTCCTATTCCTCAGCGAATTGGAATATTTGTAAAATAAAACGCTATCGGCATTATCTTGTTCCCTTTTCTTCCAGGTATTGGGTTCGGAATCATCATAATATCGACCTATGTGGCGTGGTATTACAATACCATAATATCGTGGTCCGTTCTCTACTTCTTCAAGTCGATGCGGTCGGAGGTCCCTTGGAAGACCTGCGGGAATGACTGGAACACGGGCAAATGTTTGAACTATGATAATAGGAGTCAGTTCTTCGCTAACAAGATGTCAGTTGAAAACTACACCACGCCGAATGAGGAATTCTTTGAGTAAGTTTGGAATGTTGTAACAGCAAATATACAGCTCGAAACTTTTTTTTAATAAAACACCTTCACTATATTTTGAATGCATTTAATATGAGCTCTTAAGCAAAAAAGACCATCTTGGCGGTGCGTAAAGGGTCTCACACATAGGCGTATCTAGGACTTTAAAATTCATACACACTCAGAAGGCGACAACCAAGGAATATATAGCATAAGGCGATATGTGGACTGTGACCGTCCGCTCCCTCTCAATAATTTGAGCGTTGGCGAAAAATCAAAGCATCGTAACTACAGCTTGAATAAGCTGTAGTTTCGATGTTATGATCATTCATCAACGATAAATTTCAACAGATAATTATTTCTTTTTCGCACTTGCGTAATTTGCGTAATGGGAGTTACACCCTTGTCACACTTAGATAATTTTCTGATACTTGAATGACCAGTATGCCAAATTATGATAGCATTTTGCAAAATCAACCACCTATTGACTTTTAGTTCAACGGTTTTGTTTTTTTTTTCAAATATTTACTTTACGTAGTTTTCAGAAGGTCCTTTTTTGCTTGACGGGTTATAGTCTCCTAAAAAAAATAGCATAAAGATTCTGGAAAATAATGATGCGAAATGACGTCATAATCTTCCGCTAGTAAATCGAAATGTTACAACACAATCTGAAGAATCCTGTAGCCAGACCGATTGAAATTCACCATCCTGGTTGTCATACTTTAATTTAACTATTCGTATAATTTCTGTAGGCACGAAATCCTTGGTATCAAAGACGAAGATCTGTTAGGAATAGACAACCTCGGACCAATCAAATGGGAGTTGGCTCTGTGCTTGTTTACCGTGTTCTTCATCGTGTATTTTGCCATGTGGAAAGGAGTCAAGAGCTCAGGAAAGGTAAGTCAATGAAAAATCCAGAACTTCGGATTTCGTAATCCGGATATATGAAATTAAATCAATAGAAACTACATTGTACATCGTTTTATCTTTCAGGTCATCTTTTCGATAAAACTATACAGGTGTCCAAAATAGCAATTACGTGTATTTATTAGTATGACACCTTCCTTAAACTGGGGGCACGGTTGGGCATTTAAACGACGTCGACCTGACGTCAAAACAATATCAAAAGAAACAATGTCGCAACTAGCTGGCTAGCCGAATAAAATAAATGAAATTTACTTCTCTGAAAAATAAAGTCTTTTATTATTCATGTAGAGACGTCGCAGTAACGTTGGGCTATTTAAAGAAATTCAGTCATATTTTTGTTTTTATTTAAAATTAAATCGCTGTACAGTCTAAACAGCATACTATTGTACATCATCTTAAAGCTTTTGAAAAGCTCAATCTTATAGAAATTCTACATGTTTAAGATTTCATAAATACGCGGATACGCTCTTTATCATCGTAAAATTTTACACACAAATACCTAGAATACTAGTCCTCGTGCAGTGTGAATTATGAAAGTTTCAAATATAATTTTGCGAAAATCTCTTCACGTAATTAAAATAGCGGAAAGTGTAACGCTGCTAAAAATGAAGCAAAAAATGACGACTAAAAATTCAACGCCAAATTAATTATACAAAACGATTTAATTGTTACATCTAAATGCATTTTAGAAAAATTGTCATATTTTTATTTCTTCAGTTTGAATTTGGATAATTTGCGTGTCTTAATCAAATACAAATTTTCGGGTGAAAAAGTCTAAAAATATGTCACGCTTTTTGAAATTACGTCATTTTTTTCGCACCATTTTCGTGAGGAGAAACTAAATTCTTTTTAAATGTCGTTTTACTTAAATAAAAATTAAACTAGAAAAAATGGTCAGTCCATTATTTTCAAAAATATATAACAATCTATATTTTGTAAATTAAACGCTAAATACGATAATGCTAAACAAGTATGAAAAATGTCACGCTTTCTCATTTTAATGACGTTAAATGTTGCGAGTTTCACGTTTAATGATTATTTAAAAAATAAGTGGCAGAGAAATGAAATACTTATCGGCATAATTTGAGTAAAAATTCTCCTCGGTTTTGATGAGGTTACAGTATAGGAAGACCAACAATACCAAGTCTTTTATCTAATTTTAAATACATTTTGTTAGTTATAAGAAAATTCAATGCTTTTGTTTATACAAAATTGATTTCGTTTCGTAATAACAGAGATTCTACATCCTAAAAATACTTGATACGAACTCGAACATGAAAGTTATTCACATTTTTAATCACCTTTTCGGCATATTTCAGAATATGGCATATGATTGTTCCAAATGAAACACGTTTATTTTCCCCCAAATTTTACGCTGCAGAAAATAACGTCAATAACGTTACACTTATTAGCCTCAGTTCACTGCGACGTCTCATAACCTTCTTAATTAAAGTATCCAAATAGCAAATTTAACGAGTAGAGCTCCTGCCGTCATTCGGACGCGATGCGGCATAAAACGGCGTAGACGCGACGTCAAAATAGCCTAAAAATCATATGATGGTTCTTCTTTGATGTTTTCCAGTGGATTGTCGCGGTTCCTCGGTGCATTACATTTGAGATAATCGTTGTTTCAGTATTAGACCGATTTACATTTCATTTAGTGAACAAGCAAAAGCTATATTTTCAGGAGTGGCGGAGCCACGAATGAAAATATAGTTTTTATAGTTCACAAAATAAAATATCAATCAATTTTACCCGAAAAGCCAACGATTATTCTATGTCTTAATTGCAAAAATGAGAGAAACGTGAAAATTTAAGAACAAATTTTCTGAAAGCGCGTCATTTTGCACAAGCGAAAGTGGGTTTTAAGTGTTTGATAATTTCACTGGTCAGGCGGTGAGTTTATCAAATGAGTATCTACCGTTATTTATCGATAATCCCCCGAATAGCATTAAAAATGAATAATTATTTTTACACCATCCAGTGAAACAATTAAAATGATGACATTTTCTACTTTGACAGATGTAATCTGTCTACGTCACTAAAGTTGACGTCATCAAGACATACTCGTAAATCGCATTATAAAAGGACTCGTTTTGAAATCTTATATTTAAATCTTCACATTGTTGCTAGTTTGTGCATTTAAGAATAAAAGAGTAATCGTTTTATGTGCAGTTTCGGTTACACTTCTGACTTTAATTTCGTATTCAAAAGCTACATTCTTTGGATGTAAAATAGAACATAAGTTTTTTTCTCTCTCTTTTTTTTAAAAAAAATATAGACAATGTTTCAACATCAACTTATTGAATAGTCACACTTGTGATTTTTTATTTAAATTCCATACCCCATGAACTAGATATATATTATCTTCATCTCTAAAAATGTTTACAAGAAATTTGATGTTTCAAAAAAGTAGCCAAATAACCAAGACAATACCATTAAAATGTCAAGTCCTAAAACTTATTTTTGAAAAAGTCTACTAATGAGACAATTTTTGATAAACATTATATACCTAAACTGAATTAAATGTATATGGTAAACTGCACCAGAAAATAGTTATTTGCTCGAATAAACAATGAACAAAAAATCCATAGAGCTTAGACCTCCACTTAAGGTAGTGGACCCGTTAAAGTTCCGCAACATTTCGGAAGTCGTGAACTTTAACAATGTTAACCGAGGTTTCCTTATGGTTTTATTCAGAAACCTAGGTTTGCACTGTTAAAGATCAAGAAATTCCGAAATGTTGCGGATTTATAACGGGTCCACTACTTTACCAGATGGTATTTAGCAAAAATCGACCAAAGGAGAGAAACAAGCAAATGTCATAGGTCATTTACAAGTGCAGCACTGGATAAGATCCCATATAAACGAGTAGCTGCCAAAATATCATACATTCGGGCTTAACAGCCTATTCTAGATTATATTGCTGCCAACCTCTGTGTCAGTAACATGGAATAAATATCATTCACAGTTTGAAAATCCAGCCTTATACATTGAATGTCCGTTATGCCAACAAGTTCAAACTTTAGACCAACGGGGAGGATTAAGAAAATAACATACTTAGCGATATTAGTGAAAAGTCTGTCTGTTGCTAATAAGTTTAGAGGGAAGCAATATCGTCCCACTTTTTACTGCATGTTTATAAATTTTCGGAATTTAGTTGTTTGCGCAAATATAATTCAGAAATACTGTATGATGTTTAATCCTTTGAAAAAATCTACGAATCGGGAATTCTAAACTGTTAAACCCTTATGAGTTTTTTTTTTCTTTTTGTTTTTCAGTTTAAACTCGGGAGAGTTTAGATTAACTCTTAATCTTTTAGATTGACTAAACTGACTAAATCTTGGAAAATAGACCCTCACGCCGCCCCAAACCATTTTCCAAATTCGCGCTCGGCGCTCCATGCAACGCATATCTAATACTCACTCGAATAGTCCAAAGCGCCCAGAAATCGTTAAAAAAAACAAATAAACAAACAATTTATATCATGTTTAGCTTGCGTGTAGATGGTCTGATTCACTTATTTCGTTCTCACTTAATACCTTACAATTTGGCCTATTGTTTCAGCATATTTTTAATATTACATAATATATAAGATTGAAAATTGCTTTGGACGTTCAACCAAGTTAAAATTGCAATCCAATAAAAAGAATTTTGATTTGTTCAAATTGCGTCACATGAGGAAATTAATTCCAATTTATTTACTTAATGTACTTGCTGTATAAAATGCAATAGGCCTTTCGTCCCCAACCCCCGACCCGACTTCGATCTACAAGTCCAGTAAATTAGGGACTCGAAAACCCTCGTACTCCTTCCATTGCCTAATATTGCTAATTGACAAATGTGGAATTAAGATATTTTCGAAAGAATTATTGTTTTTAAGCAGCGAGTCGACAAAGACAACCAATCATCCATCTCAACTAAGCTCGATCGATCGCACTTTCGTTTTAAATTGGAGGCATATTTTCGTGGCAAAAATATTTTTTATCAAAAGTTCCTCTAAGAATGTCAAAAATATCGTGTTTTTGTGTACCATTTGTAAAACTTTATGCCAGTAAACTTCGATAGCGAGACACAAAGACACATTTCTGCCTATCTAAACATAGATTTTGTGTATTGATCTATACGCACAGAAAGTAGACCAGTGCCTTTATTGTTAAGCTGAGTATTTTAATTTGAATCCGAAGGATAAAGTGATTATAAGGGCTGAGTCTCTATTTGGTTCCGTTAAATACGTATAAATTGCAATTGCCTTAGCACAAGCTTTAAACGTAACACCTTACGGGCGGTATTTATCATGTGCTAAGGAAGTTGTAGTTTATACTTTAATAAACGCAATCAAAAATACACTCTTCCCTATACAACATAAATCTTATATCCCCATTTGTTCTGACGTCGATAGTCGACGTCAATTTTCTGTGAAACAAAACGCGATGCATAATGCTAGTCCCTATCAACGTTCGGTTCAAGTATATATAATTTAAAAAAGGAGGAAAGAAAATGTTCAAAATTAAAAAAAGAAGAAATGAAAAAATATGAAAAAATGAATTAAAGAAAAAAGATAACAACATTATGTCATAACAACGTCGTGTGAAATTTGACCAATTTCGATCTACAATTCGGTAACTGTAAACTTCTTCGTAAATCTTTGCGTGTTTTTACCTGAAAATGAGTTTTCAAAGGGCGGCGTCCATATAGTGTTTAGTGTGACATATTTTCTGAAAAAATGTTTTATCTTTCGATTTTGCTTTAACGAACCATTCAAAGCAAACAGGGAAAGGATTGATATTTATGCGAAAGTGAAAGAATGAATCGAATTGATGGAGCCAACAGATTAATTTGACAGCTCTACGTCTAATCTACATTGTTTCTATCTCGATTTTCAATCACTTGCATATGATTTCCGCTGTCTGTCATCGTATTTCGGCACGTGTATCAGGCTGTTAAAATACGAATCTACAAATATTCTAACTTTATCGAATGGTCCATCAACATTCCTGCCTGTTTTCGTGTTTAATTTGCTTCCAAGCCAAGGTCAGTGAGAAACTGCTAAAATTTGGATTCATTGTAGAGCATCAACAAAATGTTTTAAGGTAGTACAACGATACTTAGTATTTTTTGAAACTAGTACAATATTGTAAAGCTTCTGAACAGGGATGTGGAAATTCATATTTTCGCCACTTGTCCCTGGACCAAAAAAAATGCAATTTTGTACTTGTCCCGGATCAAGTAAACTTATCCGCAAAAAAGGAGAATGAATAAATTTTGAAAAAACAATGTTTTTAAGGCAGAAAACAATGTTTCTACCCTTTGATACAAACATTAACAAAATTAACTGCTTCTCACTATTTAGTAACATTCCAAGATTTACACTGGTCTTTCCTTGTCCACAGACTTCGGCAGCAGCACTGTTCAAAATGTCGTTATAAAGCACAGCAATGAAGTAAACAATGACGAAACAATGACGAAATTATTACATCAATATCTTTCGCTCACTGGGAAAAGACAACATCCAACAAAACACGACCATAACGACTCTAACATATTCACGGAGTTGACCGATCGGAAACCTTCGGCGATTCTACGGAATGGTCCTCGGGAATAATAAAAGGCGCAGCTATTAATGCGCTTCATTTCGCATTTACTGAAGATGACGAATCAAAAAAATTAAATCAACGAATGGTTTAAACTAGACATTTTATAATTTGATAAAAAAAAAGCTTTACTGCTTTTTGTCATTGAATTATAAAATTACCAAAATATTTAGATGGATGATCGGGAAGTATTAAAGAATGTTTTTCTTTAAGCGTATTGACTAAAGTACATGTACCACAAGAATCCCAATCAGCTATAAAATGAAAAAAAAAACCCTACACTTACGTCCGAGGTACTTTCCAGTTTACGGAGAAGTCCGAGCGATGTTCCCAATGGGAGTTGGCTGCATAAAGATTGGTTAAAGACTGCAATATCTGTACTCTTTCGGTTTCAGATTTGAGCTGCGTGATATTTACAACAATATCTTATTTTTGCCGTTCATCACACAGCTTATCTGCCTGAAAAAAACAACAACACCATTTGCGTTCAGAAGATTCGCTCAAATTAGTGCCTGGAAAGCTGTTTGTAATTTGCTATAGATCTAATTATTGCATATTGAACAAACAGACCGGACTGTGCGGATACATTTTGTCTAGCACATTTTTCTTTGGAGCAGGGTTTTCTAGTTTGTAGATTATGAAACAAAAGATAGAATCTTCGCAAAAATGGATCATATAATATCATTACATAATGCATATTACCAGTTCGTCTTTACTATATGGACATTCTTTCTTTTTCAGGCTGTATGGATTACGGCTACAATGCCGTACATTGTACTAACAATACTGCTGATCCGGGGTATCACATTGCCAGGGGCCTGGGAGGGTATTAAATACTTCATAACGCCAAAGTTTGACAGACTTCTGGATCGTTTGGTAAGTAATTGCCTAGAAACATGGGTCACAATATATTGTATTAACAATACTGCTTCTCCAGGGGTCTTGGAGGAAATCAAGTGACCTAAAATCTTGAAACTGAATTCAATTTATGCCAATCACCTATGGGTGTACCATTTTGTTGTGGCTTACGTAGTAATACATTTGAAATTTCTTTTAAAACTTATTATTTCGATTCTTTTGTCCAAAAGTCATCAGATTTCGGACCTTGGGATTCTATACAGATTAATGTTGCACATAGAACACGGATATGCATCTACGTTTTGGGGTACATGTTTCAAAAGTCGTGGTCATTGATTATATGTTTATAACAAATACATGCTACACTGACGGTACTTCTAAATTGACAGAGTGCTGATTTGGAATAATTGTCCATTTGGTTGCAACTCAACTTGAAGCTCCATTAACTATTTGTACACCAAAAGTAAATTGCTAACTCTTTAAATATATTGCGATTTAATCCAGATTCATTTGAATACAGTATCATGTTAGAACTACGGTGCATCTTACCGAGATGATAAGCTAACAAGTACGTTTTAGTGGAACCTATGTCAGAAATGACATGGACAAGAATAAATACATAAATACAGATATTATATATTTTGATGGAAAGAGTAATTAGAAACTTTTTTACTCTGACGTACCTTTATGATTTAAGCCTGTGCCTGATATTTCCAACAATTTGAAATGTGCGCAAAGCAAAGACTCTGGTCAGTCTGTGCTTTTGCACAGTCTGACCAGAGTCTTCACTTTGTGTTTTGTAGATTAAAAAAGATCTCAAAAAATTTGTAGATAGTTAGGCAATCTTCTAATCACACTAAGTAACTGTCTAGGCTGTTAAATGTTTTAACCTCACGCACATGTCAAATTGTTGGAAATGTCACGCACAGGCTCATTTTATATTACAGGTCTGGGTTGACGCTGCAGCACAGATATTCTTCTCCCTCGGTCCCGGGTTCGGTGTGCTACTGGCGCTGTCAAGCTACAACAAATTTACAAACAACTGTTTTAGGTACACCTTCAACTATTTATTTCACGATTCAGGCGAATAAAAACTAAAAAGAAAAAAAATAACATACCTTTGGTTGATTTTAGATAAATAATACCATAGGTAAAACATACCGATAGTGAGAAATCAAAATGCTTTTCGGTAAAATTCATTAAAAGACATAGGTAAAAAACAATGCTTTTCGTTAAAATTCGTTAAAGGACATTGTGAGCATGTAGCTTATTCATAATATCAAAGAAAAATGAAACTTCATTATCAAATCGCGTGTTCAAAAAGTATTTAAAGCTCTCTACCTTCATACTTGTTCGATCCCCGACGGCGGCACTCATTCTTTCCAACTATTTGTCTCTCACCAATGGGATGATAATCGTAGACCTATGTGAGATAGCATCTGGAGGCTAGGAAAGGATGTGACGGTAGTCCTGGTGGGAGAAATTCAAGGAATACATTATTAGGTGCTCCAGTCGACGCGATATAACTGAAAAAAATATGAAAGCGGCGTAAAACTCCATTCAATCAACCTCCATACTTCACTTTATAAGAATTACATTTCACTTTTCAGAGACGCTTTGTTGACTAGCGGAGTTAACTGTGGTACCAGCTTATTGGCAGGATTTGCCGTCTTCTCGGTACTCGGACACATGGCCTACACACAGAATACTGACGTGGATAAAGTATCAAGAGAAGGTGTGGTTTCTAAAATAGATAAATATTTTTAATAATATGACCTGCTTCGCGGGAGTGAAATATCCCTGTTGAATATTTTTGATATGGCACGGGTGTTATTACACTGGTGGAATAACTATGCAAATGAGCTCCGGGCGAATACTATCGCTTTTTTTTTTTTTTTTTTTTTTTTTGAAACCGCGAAAATGAAGTCATAATGTATATACTCGTATCGTAACGTCAGTTTTAAGCGGTGTAATTAGTTACGCGGAAATTGAAATGCCGAATTTTCAGAATTTTGACGATTTGTCTAAAAAAATCGGGTCATATTATAAAAAGAATACAAAATTTGTGCTCATGAAATATCGAATTCATTACACTCATCATCTTAAATAGATAAAAACTCACTTTTATTTGTTTATAGATGACTCGTTTAATAAATTCGGTATTCAATGGCCACTCGTTTTATATCCTCTATTTCTAAATAAGATAAATATTCTGTATTCGACAAAAGGCGATATTATTATCCCCGCATAAACGGTTAAGACATCGTGTAAATTCGATCAAAACCACTCTAAATTACAAATAGAATAGTGCACAATTCATTCATTCACTCATTCATTCATTCATTCATTCATTCATTCATTCATTCATTCATTCATTCATTCATTCATTCATTCATTCATTCATTCATTCATTCATTTATTCATTCATTCTTTCATTCATTCGTTCATTCGTTCATTCGTTCGTTCGTTCTTTCGTTCGTTCGTTCGTTCATTTTATTCATTCATTCAATCAATCATTCATTCATTCAAACATTCATTCATTCATTCATCCATTCATTCATTTATTCATTTAATCCATTATTCCAAATTTTCAACGTCAGATTGGTTCTTAAAGACACAGATATATATCTATAGAATATATGTATATTTTATTGCAGGGAGGTAATAAATATCGCTAATTACGTTCATCTTGAACGAAATTATTGATATTTTATTTTCTACCTTTAATTTGATTCAAAATTCACTCATCCCACTCAGCCTTTTTCATTTCAAAATCATTCAAAACGTCAATTTACGGTGTTCTTAATTGTAAATCTATTGGTCAGTACGTGTCTTAATTAAGTGTCAACTTAAGTCCTGGGTGCTTGGCTTTTAAATTTTCAGTCACATTTTTGCGAATTGGTTATTGGTCGAAACTACCGTCGAAATATATTTCCTTGAATTAATTGCACTAATGATTCTTTTCACAATTTATTACAATATTGTAAAAGATTAAAGAGGGCATATTGTTAGAGTCAATTATATAATGAAATTAACAATCGTTCCAATCAAAACAATTCAAATTCATTCGTTTAGTGCTCCAATCATTCATTCCAAACACTCACTCCTACCATTCAATAAATGCTCAAGATTCTCTTAAATGATAAGATCACTAACTACATTCAAAATAAACATCGGGATATAAAAAAAACGATTTCGCTGACATAATTGAATTTTGTAAGCGTACGATGAGTTTGTGAAGATACAGAAAGCTATTTATAGGATATCTATGCATATTTTATAAAATGGAGGTAATAAAATATCGCTTATTTTGTTCATGATGAACAAAATTAGCGAAATTGGATTACCTCCCTTGAATTTCACTCAAAACGCTCCACAAAATTCATTCCATTCCAAAATCATTCCAAAATCATTTATCTTCTCAATTTCACGATGTTCTTAACTGTATTTCCTCCTACCTCTATTAGCAACAAAGTTTGCACTAATATCGCTAAGTCTGACCTTTTTCATATAATCTCCGTTGGTCGTTGACTTTGTTTTTGTGAGGTTTGAAGTTTCAAACTGAGAAAGATATTGCCATTTGTCCTTTATCAGCATATCTTTGGGAGATTTAGGTATCTCTGGCATAAGTTTACGTCTCTGTCGTTGTATGGTTCTTTCCACTGCAACCAATATTCCCTGTATGTATCAGGAAGATGAATACCGAGTTCTTTATTTACTATTTTTGATGGTGCTTCTTGGCTTGATGTAGCTGCATCCACTCGTGCCATTGATCTTTGGACTGCAATTTGGGACATTTAAGGTCTATGAATGTTATTTGAAGATTCTTTTATGACAAAATCATGTAATGTCACCATCCTGTCGTTGCATTTCCAATAAGTTTTTCCAGAATCGCCATCGGTCTTTGCTGTAAATTATAGCTATAATTATCGCTTTAAAGATTATTCGACTTAGTGTCGTAAATTGATAATTATTTCCGACCTATTGCAGTATTAGGCGAATAGGCCATTCGAAGTAATTTTATTCGACAAAATGTCGTATCGACGAAATGGCATTCGACGAAATGTCGTGCACCGGAAAGATATACCCCTAAAGGGTCTGGATAGCTTATAACTCAACCCAACTTTGTTCAGGCAATCGGCTAAATTTTGTAAGAGAATGTCGAAATTCTGAATTAACTATATTAGTTATGTATGGTTTAAGAATGAATTCAGTTTTGAATTTTTTATAATGTTCAAGTTTTGGCGAAAATGAATGTACAGTTAGAAAAAAACAACATAAAAATTCGCACAGTTCGAGCTAAACCATCAATAATCACTTGATCAGCACTCTATCCAAAGATCTCAAAATACCTTCTTCACTCGTAATATTGTCACAAAATCTCTGAAAATGCACCGAATTCGTCTAATGCTCTAAAACTCATTCAATCGATAGGATCGATCTATAATATTAGCCAGTTTTAAGTCGCCATTAAATGTATATATGGTACAGTAAGTACAGTTAGTTATATCGTAAAATTGACATTCATTTCAATCATATCCATTCAAAATCGCTCACTCAGCCCTCCATTCATTCATTCCAAACACTCACTCAAACCAATCAAAAACGCTCAAAATAACTAAAAAATATAAGATAAACAACTACCTTCAATAACAAAGAAGCATAAACCAAATCGCGATTTCACTGACATAATTGGAATTGTAAGGTTCTGATTGGTTCTTGAAAAAATAGGAAACTATTTCTGGAACTTTTATGCATATTTTATTAAAGAGGGGGTAATACATACCGCTAATTTTGTTCATCCTGAACAAAATTAGCGAAAATGTTTACCTCCTTTAAATTCCACTCAAAACTCGCTCTTCTCACTCATTCAACATCATTCCGAAATCGTTAAATTTGTCAATTTGATGTTATTAACTGAAGATTACATGTATATATAAGGGTAATAATAAATTACCGCTGATTTCCTTCATCTTGAAGGGAATAAGTGGTATAAGATTGCTTCTCTTTTTTACCATTTTTAACATTTTTTAATCCAAATCATTCGTTTTTCAAATCAAGATCATTCACAAAGCATTTAAATTATTAATTTCACGATGTTCTTCAAGACATAATCATCAAATATATCTACAATTAGGGTGGCGATAGGTTTTATAAGTTTTATCGGTGTTTTTGGATTGTCATTTCTGTTTTTGCCTTTTTTTTTTTTTTTTTTTTTTTTTTTTTTAAATCAAATAATCACGTATATTATTTTTCAGATGTTGGTTTAATCTTTATCGTGTACCCTGAAGCCATCTCTAATCTAGAGTTCTCTACCCTGTGGGCCATCATATTTTTCTTCATGTTGATTACGCTAGGTCTGGATACTACGGTAAGTCGATTAGGGATAAACAAGGGAGAAGTCTTATGTCACGTCATATACAAATTCAAATTGTAACACCCAAAAATTGGCTTTCATCAAAGTGTTCTATGAATATATGTGTGTTTCTTGACTGACCAATCAGTCTCTCCAAACTTTACGCCAACAAATGAGGTCATTAGATATATGTAGCTTCTTAAAGTATGATTTATATCTTGTAAACGATTATCAATCGTTTTGAACGATTTGAGAGAGAGCTCGTATTTCTCTTAATTGGACAATAATCGAGTGATTTTGATTTCTTTAACACTTTCCTGTTTTACAAAATTTTGGACCTGTCCTAATTCAAAGGTTTTGCAGACGAAAATTTAAACTAAATTTAATTTGAAAAATAATCATTCAGTAGGGTAGAAAATAGTGTGGAAAAAGAAGAAATTGCTTGTCAGAAGCAATTTCTTCTTTTTTCACAATGTTTTCTCAATCATAAAATCACAGGCACGTAAAAAGCAGGGATTAAAATGCAAAGGGTTAATTGCGATAGGTTTGAGTTGAAATTATCTGTATGTCAAGCATTCATGGTATGACGTGTAGTTGAATCGCTGTATGACACATAATAAATGTGACAAAATCTACTGTGCTCCACCGAAAGGCTATCGCAAAATAGTTTTGAACGCTACGCTATGTTCTAAACTTTTCCTTTTTTTTAACTCGTACATGTACTTTTAATTCACTCCACGTGGAATATAATTTTTACCTGTTTTAGTGTGTTTATGAGAGGTTGTTCACTTCTTCTCTGTTAGTACATGTCAGTGATCTATAAGCCAAACCAAGTAATTAAATTGAAATATATGATTATTTTCTATCCCTCAGTTTGGCGGTTTGGAAGCCATTGCTACCGGTATACTGGACGAGTGGCCGGTCCTGCGTAAACGACGTGAACTCTTTATACTGGCATTGATGGGCTACTGTTTCCTGGGAGGTCTCGCCACAACAACAAAGGTTTGAATTTTCTTCTTTAATCGTTACTTTCATCGCCAAAGAAATATCTCGAAAACGTTTATTTAGATGGGCGTCATATGGAGAGTGTTCTTTAATAAGAACCTGCGTTTCTTTCAAACGATTTCGTGTGTGCGTGACGAACATACATTTAGACACCTAGCCGATCACACAGTGCAACGAAAAAAATTCTGATGTGTTAAGAGGCTATACGCCCCTGGTGAGTAGTTTAGGCTTTAATCAAACTGTGCGTATGCACAATCTGACTAGAGCTTTAACTTTGCCCACTTGTAAAATAGATGGATATGTCACGCACAGGCAAACATTTGAAAGTCAAGTTTATCTTTGTTGATTATTCTTTATTGAAAACAAGGGAAGGTATGTCAGAATAAAGATTGGATACAAACTCGGTGTCAGAAGCAAAATATTCCGAAAATAGACAGACAGCGTAGGCCATTTAGCGTAACAAGAAGAACTGTTTTCGGAATTAAAAGATGGTTTTCGTTTATGTGACACTTGAGGATATTTGTATTTTCAGGGAGGAATATATTTGGTTCAGCTTTTAGACACATACGGAGCTCCTTATTCCATACTATTCATCGTGTTTGTGGAGGTGGTAGCCATAGCCTGGATCTATGGTAAGTAAACTGTTGTTGTGGAGGTGGTAGCCATTGTGTGGAACTATGGTAAGAAAACTGTTGTTGTGGAGGTGGTGGCACTTGTCTGGATCTATGGTAAGTAAACTGTTGTTGTGGAGGTGGTAGCCAAAGCCTGGGTCTATCGTAAATAAACTGTTGTTGTGGAGGTGGTAGCCATAATCTGGATCTATGGTAAGTCAACTGTTTTTGGAGATGGTAGTCATTGTCTGGATCTATTGTAAGTCAACTGTTTTTGGAGGTGGTAGCCATAACATGGAACTATGGTAAGTAAACTGTTATTGTGGAAGTGGTAGCCATTGTCTGGATCTATGGTAAGTAAACTGTTGTTGTGGAGGTGGTAGCCATTGTGTGGACCTATAGTAAGTAAACTGTTGTTTTTAAGTTCAGTTTTAGAGCATAGAAGTTGAATTATGCTTAATATTGGTAAAAGTGGTCGCAATAGTCTGAATTTATTGTGAGTTGATGTTGACTTCGGTCATTTGACAATGAGGGTCTTATGCTGATGATATTGACTGTAAATGTGGTTGCCATAACCTGAAGAAATGGTTATTGATTATTTTATTCAGTTGTTAGAATAAAGCAGTTCAAGACTGTTTATAGTATCTCAAGAAGTGGTCGCCATAGCCTTGTTTGATGGTTATTTGTCATTTAGTAAAGCTATCTTAACATAATTTAGTAAAGCTATCTTAACATATTTATTAAAGATTAATAAAGGTGTTTGACGAAGTGGCTGTCTGTAGCGTTTGAACGGTATATACAATCCAACTGTCGGACACGAACGGGTCCCCTTGATTTAGACTTTTATTGGGCGTTTGAAGTTGGTTGTCATAGCTTGGATTTATGATAAGTTGTTACGTTTGTGTTTCACGTGCATAGCCCTTGATATGGCACTTCGTTTAATTGCAGGCGCGGAGCGATTCAGCCGAGATATTGAAGAGATGTTGGGTCGACAGCCAAACGCTTACTGGACTTTCTGGCACATTTGTTGGAAGTTTATCTCACCTCTCGTACTCCTTGTAAGTTTCCATGGAACCTTAATTTAATCTAAGTTATGTTAATTAAGACTCGTGCATTCTGATTGGCTGAAAAATTGGTTACATTTTTCAATGAAAGCAATTTTGAGTACGTAGCTATTATGTAACCTTCCACATAGTAGTTTAATAGAAAATTAAATTATAAGATATAAAGAGAGTATAGCTTGATTACATAGAGTTATGAAACTTAAAACCTTATCAAACTTATGTATGAATCCGCTTCGCGAATTCATACAGCGTGATTAGGTTTTAAGCTTCATACCTCCATAAAATAAAATAAAAACCTATCTTCAGCTCTTCATAAGTAACATCATGAAATTGACTGTCATCTCCATCAAAACCATTCAAAATCACTTGCTCAGCGCTCCAATTATTCATTCAAAACACCTACTCCAATCACTCGAAAACGCTCAGAAATCGTTTAAAACGCTGTTCGAAACGTTCAATATGACCAATATTTCAATCAAATCGACGACATTTTTACATGATTCTATTTACTGGTGTTGATTTTTAGCGTCTGATTTGTCACAAAATCAGAAAAAAGAAGACTGTAATAAAGGGGGGGGGGGTCAAAATGATCGATGATTCAGTCCAATTCGACAAAGTTTTCGATCATCACCCTCATTCAATTTAATTCGAAGATCATTTCAACCCCACTCTTATACATACAGTAAATTTCATGATATGATTGACTGTATCACTATGCTCGTATGCAGCAAACCTTAAAGTAAGATACCTTTCAAAGTACCTTCCATCAGTAAATGAAGAAATGGAAAATATATTGCTTCATGAATCCTTTGAAAGCATTTAAACAAATATTTATCAAAGTGTGAACGCGTCTGTTATATGTAATCGTTCAAAAAAGAAGAAAAAAGCAAACTTTTTTTTTATATTTCATTTGAAGCGCATCAACAGTCTTTATAACTTGATAGTATGTTCTAATTTTTGTAAGTCAAAATGCAAAAGTATTGCTTTAAAATACTATTTCATGTATGTATACCTTGGTTAATGTGAGCCGAATTTGACCTCTTGGGAAAATGCTTAAATAACAATTACCAACATAATTTATCAATTTAAAAATATATGTTACATTCAATACCGTTTGTTATACATTCACATGAAAGCCCGTGCAAAGCCTAGTAGGAATAATCAGATTTTTATTCATCTAAATAGCAGGGGTCAGATTCGGATCAATAAAACCGCGTTATAGGTAGCTAAATTATCAATTTATTTCAGTTTGTATTTATCATGACAATGTGGTTACAACCGGAACCGCAATACGGCACGTACCAGTACCCGGCTTGGTCTAAAGCTGTTGGATGGCTTATCGTGTTTTCCTCATTGGGCTGTGTCCCGGTTTATGCATGTTACAAGTTTATCATCACTCCGGGCTCCTTTATTGAGGTAAGGTACACATGTATGAGTCCTGCTTTTAGAAGCAAACAGCTTATCTTGCAACGAAGCCTAAATTGACCTGATATCACTTATCTGATGATATGAAATTGAAATCAGACAGTTTATTTTTAAAAACAATTAACATATTTCTGATCTTAACCAGAAATGTTAAAATATGAATTTCTTTGAATTCAAAGGTTTCACAAAATTGTAGCCCTGGAAATCGGTTGCATGATGAATAGAACAACATGTTAGTATCTTAAGTATCAATGTTATCAGGTCTCGGCGGCGAGAAATTTATCATGACTCGGCAAATCCTCGTCATGATAATTTCTTCCAACCTCAACCAGATAGTATTGACACTTTTTTTAAAGAAACTCACAACAACAACAAAAATATTTTCTGTATATTGCGCAATAAAGATAAACATTCAAACGATTTCACTCTTTCAGCGGTGAACTACCGAAAAATGAAATTGAAAGGGCATATTGATATTTGATAAATTATTAAATATTGACAAATGCGGCGTTGTTTAAAAGAATATTCATTTGTACATAGATTTAAAGTCAAGTTTAAAGGTATATTTACATGCATATATACTGAGCGACTTTAATAACGCAATACTTGAAAACATCACTTAAATGCAAATGTTAGTGAACAGACTCGGACTAAAATTAAATTCTTTTCTTACCTTAAAATTTTACCTTTAACTCAAAATCAATATGATTTTGAAACATTTTCTTGTATTTCGAATACGGTGACAAGTTTTAACATACCCACGCAGGGCCATAGCCCCACTGTTAGGACGATATTTTCTTTTTCAAATGAAACAAAAGCCAAACAAATTTCAGAGTTAACTTGAATGAATAAAGGGGTCAAACAAATCATCAATAATGCGTTTAAGCATGCTTGGTCCAGAGGCGACACCAAACCGTCGTCTTTTTTAGCAGAAATGACGTCACTTACATCCTTTTCCATCCCTTTCGTATAACCACTAACGTTATTCATATAAATGTGGCAAACAACGAATGTTCACGCTTTTAATCCCTAATCAGACATGTCGTTTAGAACTGAGATAACAATTTGAGCTTTTATACGGCATTACACTAACGTCATTTTAACATGTCAAGTCTTCTGAAACTCATTGGCAAGATCATACCTTACAGATGTTCAAATATTGGTGGAATAAATCAATATTTTTTTAAGTCTAATCGAGGTTAACGACGTTTTGATGCTAAGGATAAAATTCCCTTTTGACATACTTGATTCAGAGTACAGACTTTTAAAAGTGAGCAAGTTGATTTTACTCCTTTTAATGGTTTTTGAAATGTCTATCGTCAATTACCTTCCGCATTTTTGATTTGTGAAACCAACCAGTCATGAAAAGTGCAATAGCAAAGAAAGAGTGAACAGTAAATTTCTGTGCAGGAACTTACCAAAGCGTAAGATTAAATGAAGATAAAGTCGATTCTCCAGAATATGTTTTTTGCGTGATTATAGCAAAAATTAGTTGAAACAAATTATATTTTCCGTGCTCTAAACTCAAATTTACTTTGTTGTGTTTTTAAAGTCGCTCATTATATATAGAAAGAAAAAGTATTGCAACATTCGATTTTCACCAAAGTAGATTTGGACGAAAGTGATTTGTTGTAACTTGACGCATTTTGTGCGCAAGAAATCATTTTCAGTGGGGGTTATTATTGGTAATAAAAGTGAAAAAAACAAGCCGTTGTCTCATTTTGTCATTTCATGCATTAAACAAATCACACATTTTTATTATTTTTTCGTACACATTTAACTATGGCTGCATCGAATATGCTAGATTGGATTTCAACCTGATTATTGTCTCTTATCCAAGATTGGTCAACACACTAACTGTACAGCCAATATCACATACATCCAACAGCGATGAAAACCTTGGCATCCACTTTCCTTCTGATACCCTGGATCAATCGTAGGAAATGTACATCATCAATGCTATGCAAAGATCTGTAAAAACTGAGACAGATTTTGATAAGGATATACAGTTAGTTTCATTGTAAAATTGACATTTACCTCAATCAAAACCATTCTAAATCGCTCACTCAGCGCTCCATTCATTCATTTCAAACCATTCAAAAACGCTCAAACTCATAAAAAAATATAGAATTACCAACGTCATTCAAAATTAATTTTGATTGAAAAAAATCGCGATTTCCTTGACATAATTAAAATTGTTAGCGTCTCAAAGGTTCTTGAAGAAATAGGAAGCCATGTATAAATCTTGTATGTATTTTTTATTAAAGGGGGGGGGGGGAATCAATATCGCAAATTTTGATCATTCTGAACAAAATTTACGATATAGGATTACCTTCCATTAAATTCACTCAAAACTCGCTCCACACACTCATTCACTTTCATTCCTAAATCATTCCCAAATCATTCATCTTGTCAATTTCACGATGTTGTTAATTGTAACAGTTCACACACTTGTTGATCAAGAATGTCCAACAAGTTTTCGATTGGGTTCATAATCTGCCTTCATTGAACGTACTCTCTTTTTCGCATTTATTCCGATGTTGCAATACTTTTTTCTTCGTGTATATAAACTGAAACCAACTTCTAATCGGTCACTTCATGTTTTCCTCTTTTCAACATATTTACAATAAAAGAATTTAATAGAACATTACGTTCATGCAAAGACAAATCAATTTCAATGATTTTAGTAAAAGAATTGTGTAAAAAGGACCGACAGAACGATTGTAGCAGACAAAAGAAGACGCCAACCCTATTTTGAAAAAGTCAAAAAACTCGCAAAATGCAGGGTATTTTCAAAATTCCAGTCGAAGAAATACCGTTATGTTGTTAAAAAATCACTATGCCTTCGATACCTTAAAGGTAGATGAATACAAATAAGTAAAGAAAACATTATTTATGACGTTCATTTGCGTAAATGAGGTGAATTTGTTAAATTTACCCCACCCACCAATGTTAATTTTGAAATTGAGGGTACAATTTGAATTATGTCAGTGAAGTCGCAAATTTTCTCTAACCAACTTTATGTTGAATGACGTTGTTGATTCTCTATTTTTCAAGGGGCTTGAGCGTCTTTGAATGGTTTTAGTGAGTGTTTGGAATGAATGAATGGAGCGGTTTTGATTCAGGCAAATGTCAATCTCACGACGTAACTAACTGTATCTTCCTGTATAAATTTTTTTGTAATGCGAGATCTGGTTTATATATATATGTTCTCATGCAAGTTAAATTGCTTTCCATGGAGAAGTTTTTTATGCATTTGGATTTTGTTATCTACCAAGTGCATTGGCTATCGGAAATCGTTAAACACTTGAATCTTTAACGTTGTTAAGTATTACTTTTCGTGCATTATTTGAGTGACCGATTAGAAGTTGGTTTAAGTTTACATTATTCCCATCGTATAATTGGGATTTTAAAGGGAAATAACAGTAGTATGTCTAGACTATTTTTGAAATGATTATTCAGTCCCTTCTTGAGTTTGTTTATCGATTTCAATATTTTGATATTTAATCTCTAACCTAATAGGGACCATCTAAGCTCGAACAACTTAACACTTCGCAGATTTTTTTTTATTAAAGAATGACTGTTTCTTGTATAAGATTTTTAAAAACAATGCAACCTCTGCTCGACTTCACAAAAACTACCTTAATGTGGACCGGGCACTTTGAAACAGTTTGTGGCAACAGTCCGAATATTTAGTAATTACGTTTTGCATGAATCTCTGATCAGAAATTATGATATGCACAAAGTTTTGATTTCATTTATAATTATAAATCTGCATATTAAGTTCAGGGTAAATAAACTGATAAAACTTCATTTTTAGAACAGATTCAACGTCTTATGCAAAAAGGGACATTGCATGTATGCTATGGATTTTGAGTTTTGGTGAACTTTTGTTTCAAAATCTTCATGAATGTGTTTAAATTTGACACTCATGACTCTTGTTTTTATTTCAGCGACTACGAACAATCACCATCCCCGAAGAAACACCAAATCATAATGTCAATGGAGAACCGGTGTGCGTGTAAACTACAAACTACATGAAAAAAGGAAAAGGGGGGACGTTTGCCTCAATTGCAAATTGGCAATATTTCTGTTGGTAAAAATTGGTTTTGTACAGTATTCGGGGTTGAAGACGGGACTTCGTAAAATAAACCCCAATTGTTAACGTATTTTTATTGAATGGTGTGACTTTCTACGATATGGATCTAATGTAACTTGTGCAATATTAAAAGTATTATAGATGATCAAGTTTTAGTGAGTAATTAAAGAGCAATTTTGTGTATACAAATCAATGGTCTAATGTTACGATATACGCCTGCGCTCATTTGCTTCAACTTATACATGTTTAAATCATCTGTTGATAATCTTAAATACGTAAAGATTTACTAGTTTAAGTGAGTGATCAAAAATCATTTTTGTCCATACATGTAAAGACAAAATTGACTTTCGATTACTCACCTAAACTTGTTTATACATACATGTAAATGTTATTTGTAAAGATTATACATACTTATATACATATACACTGTTTAATTTAGTCGAAAAATTATGTTTGTTATTTCGTTGAATTAACTTAGGAACTGTGCCATGGCATCGCTAGGCCGTGATTAAAATAATATCAAGAAGGACATGCTCTGTCGATCACGAATAAGATGGTACTTGCATTTCAAACAGTATTCGCATGTTTCAAAATGACAAACTTACTTTAAACTGAATGAACCAAAACTTAATGAGCTTTGACATATTTCATTGGCAATTTGTTTCTTGATTTCATTTTGCCATTTAGATAATTATATAAGACTTATATTATATTCTTTACGACAAAATTAGATTATGAAATAATTTCCTGTGACATGTTCATATAACGCAGGGAAATGTTTCCTAAATTACACGACCATCAAGGAAAATAACTCCTATAATCACTACTTCCATATACATGAAGAGTTGTCCTTTGGATAATGTTCTATGTATCAATTTTTGCGAAAGTGCGAAAAGTATCGACCGTGTTTAGCTCGCACGGACCATGCAAGTTGAAAAAAGGCAAGTTTTTTTGGTTACTGATATAATTTTTAATACTCTCCTGTTCGAATCTCGGCCGCACCGATTGTCATAGTGTTAAAATGTATACATTTACAGACATACATTTATTTATTATTTATTTATTTATTTATTTATTTGTTTTTATTTTTATCTATTTATTTATTTTATTTATTTTATTTATTTTATTTATTTATTTATTTATTTATTTATGCATTTATTTATTTATTCAAATATACTTCAAAATCATTTTGCGTTTCATACATAATAAAGCTAAAATGATCTTAACATTTGACATGAGAACTCTTCATTCAAAGCACTAGGAAAAGATAAGAATAAAGTAAAAAAAACGTCGAAAGAAAATTAATGCTTAGAAATATGACCCGACGCAAATGTATTTTGAATACAAGTCATTTGAATGCACTGAGATGAAAGACGAAATTGCATATCAAAGAAAACTGTGCTATTTTTGAACAAGCGACTTCTTTATAATACTAGATCTAGGGGAATTGCCATTGCAATCACGTAGGGAATGTCTGCATAATTCTTTATCGTCGATTTTCTTCTTAAACCTCAATACTACGGCTTGTAGAAAGCTGTAGTTACGTTGTTTTGGGAGAAGATCGACGATATTTTTTATACAGGTGACCGCGTTTGAAGTAAGCGATAGTTTAATTTTCAAAATAGCAATATATGATGAATCGGAGGCTCTAAGTTATAAATGAATTAAGAAAATTATTTGATGCAATATTTGAATAGATTATCAATTCCCGTTTAAACTCTTTTATCCATTTATCATTAAAAACTGATTCATTTTAGTTCGATTTAGCCGAAAGCTTTATGCGTTTATAAAAACGTTTTCCCTTTAAATAGATTCATTTTAAGTTTGGTTTTGCGAATAATTTCTATCCGCTTGTTTGGTTCATATTAAATCGAACCCTTTCAATGCATAGTTTTCATTGAAAAAAATCTTAATGCATGTTCGTGTCAATATATTTGATAACTTAGAGAATTACTTCCTTTCGAAGGTTATTAATTCACTGGCCGACACAAAAATACAACGGTCGAATATGTTCTGGGATTTTTAATATCATTTATTTTAAAATGTTTGATTGTAAAATACATTTATATCTGGCTTACTAAGTGCTTACATGTATTCATTTGCTACATACTTTTATTTTTCTAGTAGTGAAGTCTATATTAATTATGTTTATATTTCAGAATGTATTTCTTTTCAACAATCTAAGCCAGCCCTGCGGTCAGGGTGACAGAACGTTGCAAACTATTTGCAAATTATACCCCGCTTTGCACGCAAGTGCGCGTGCAAAGCGGGTTATCATTTGCAAACAATTCGCACCGTTTTGTCATCCTGAAAACTGGGAAGGTTTTTCCATTAACTTAAGATTTTTTTGTGTTAAAGGTGCAAAAACGTTTAAAAATGGTAATCCGTTTTGCACGTTAGTGAACGTATGAAGCGAGGTTCAATTTCTCTATCGTTATGCTAATGTTTTCATCGTAAATGCAGCACTGTACACGTACACGAAAGCGAGTGGTGTTAATTGCTTATTGACTGTTATTTATTCTATGACAAAGGAATTTGTATTATATCGTTACCCAGTAATTTATGACCGCTCGGCATCTGTAGATCATTACCCCATGTATTTCTCCGTGGTGCTCTTGGTCTATAGGTAAAGCGCCGGCCCTTTGACCCAAATGACATGTGTTTGATTCCCAGAAGCGGCTATCGAGTTTGGTTCTTTCATGGGCCCACTCATTCGGTGCGAGTACTGGTAAATTTGACAGGAAGCAAAATCGAGAGGAATTAATCTAAGCTGATGATGTCGTAATGACGTTATTTAAAATATGATCTTATATATGTGACCCGTCACGCGAAAAGGGACCATCTGGGAAGTGCGTAAAATGTCGACCCCAGTCAGACTGCGCGGTCGAAACTTTTCAGGCAGAGCTAATTTTCTGAATCTAGAATGATTAATCTACCTTCCCCTGAAAGAATTCTTGAAATACGTCCTCTTCTTTGCCTGTTCCAGAACCAATCTCTTCTTCAAATATTTTACAGAATTCCCAGATGATCCTTTTTTGCGTGACGGGTCACATATGTTTAAGACAAAGATATCTCTACCAAAGAAATCTTAATATGATTCTTGAGAGTCTTACTCTCATGAACTAACTCAGAAGTGTCCCTCTCATTAGTTCACAAAAATTCAATTTTTCTGTTAAAAAAAAAAAAACATGTCAAAATTACTAATAAAAAACTGTTGTACGATATGTAAAAATTGATTGTTAAGTTTTTACTGTCTTCATTTATTAGACGATCAAATGGTTATATTTTTATTCGTAACATAGCATTTTTATTGCAGATGTTAAGACTAATTATAAATTGAGGATTTCATGTACACGTATATTTTCTTAATACTGTGTTTGATTCTGCTCTGTTTCGAGGATGACAAAATGTTTGTAAAATTATACACATGAATGCATGAAGCATTTTATTGAATGGGCGTTTTCATTTTGACCGCAGGGCTATTTCCATACGAATGAAAGACATTTTTTAATGATGCAATTTTTAATATAGTGCTTTTAAATACCAAAAAGAACTTTGTAAAGTATTATTGTTAGATAAAATTGCCATGGTGAAAACGAAAAACATGAACAACATATTTGCTTGCCAGGAATTTAGTAACACGACCAATTGATAATGACAGAATTATTTGTTATTTACGCAAGTATTACCAACATATCGTGTTTATATCTTTCTCTACGCACATAATGACTGTCGAGCCGAGTTCCAAGACGAAAAGCATTACAAAGAATTAGGTGATAACTATTTTGTCTTGTGGCTATAGCACTGAGACAGATACTTGGCTCGTCATCAGAAATCATCGTACTGTTTACTGTTGTATTTATGGTTTGACAAACAGGCAGTTTTCTTTCTCGGCTTTTACTTTTACGCACAAGTATGTGGTTGGTGTTTGAGCGAACTTTGTGTTTACAACTTGTTAAAGCCGTCTAAACGTGGTTTTGTTCAACAACCGATAATCTTTCTGCTGACGGAATACTGCATAGATTGGACACTCATAGCCTTTTTTTGTAGCGAATTGGTGAATTTTCAATCAAATGTATTCAAACGTCCACTTATACACAAAAAAGTCAGGGTCACATTACATGTGTGTTCCCCCGACGCCCATTCTGATATTGCAATGTACAATAGTATTAGAGCTACCAAATTTATGCTACGTTTATATATTACACAATGTACCTACATACTCATTCACATATAGCAATATACAGATATGTGTACATATTTATTGTTGAAATAAAGTGTAGATTAGTGGTTACGATGTGTTTGTGTTGTTATCTTGCTTCCAAAAAGCCTAATGATTTATCGCTTGACCATCACCTTAACCCGTATCACGGCACGTCCCTCGTAAATGGCCCCTATCGATCATTTTAGTAAAAAGTACATGATAAAAGGTATAAGAGCTACAAAATTTGTGGATTTGTGCTCGTTTATATACTCGCTTATATATTCCTTTCATACTTATTTACATATTGCAATATACGGATATGTGTACAAAATATATTGTTAAAATAAAGTGTAGATTAGTCGATACAACGTGTTTTTTGTCTTAATTCTGGTTCCAAAAGCCATTTGATACACCCTTAATAATGCGTTGTTACTGCTCTACTAAAACAAATTAATCTGCGTAGTTCGATCCTAGTAAGACTTCGCGCATCGCACATCGCGCATCGCGCAGCCTGTCTATATTGCCATCATTTTTTAGCATTAAGAGGGAGCAATCTACAGTTAACAACATCGTAAAATTTACTAATTGAATGTTTTTGGAATGATTTAGGAATGAAATTAATTCAGTGTGTGGAGCTAGTTTTGAGTGAATCTAAATGGATGTAATCCAATGTCGCAAATTTTGTTCAGGATGAACAAAATTAGCGATATTGATTACCTCCCTTTGATAGAATATGCATACAAGTTCTATAGATAGCTTCCTATTTCTTCAAAAACGAATTAGAATCTTACAATTTGAATTATGTCAGTGAAGTCGCAAATTTTTTCTAACCAACTTTATGTTGAATGACGTTGTTGATTCTCTATTTTTCAAGGGGCTTGAGCGTCTTTGAATGGTTTTAGTGAGTGTTTGGAATGAATGAATGGAGCGGTTTTGATTCAGGCAAATGTCAATCTCACGACGTAACTAACTGTATCTTCCTGTATAAATTTTTTTGTAATGCGAGATCTGGTTTATATCTCAAAGTATCATTCTCTTTTTCAAATATTTATTTCATGGAGTTCCCGGATTATTCCCTTTCGCGAGATGGATCAAAATAGAACTGCACGAGTGACAGTCCGGACAAATAAGTGGACGCTGCCCACTGGATGGACGTCCAGACGCAGTTCGCCGGGACGCCGTGGGTGATCCTATGATACGTTCCCTCGCTCGAGTGGAGTATTTAAAAAGGTTGTAATCTCGGTTCTTGATATCGGCTAGATTTTTTTGTCAAGAAAAAGCCAAAAAGAGAGAATCGACTTAGGAAAGTGTATAACAGATGTCACAAATACGTTTTTTTTGTCATTGAAATAAGACCTCGTGATTCTAAGAAAAATAAAACAACTTGTCAGAAAAGATTTAATTCTTCCATCGATTAAAAATCAATGTTTTTTTTCCAAATATTTTCAATGTAAATGACAGATCTTAACCCAAGTTAATCAATCATTTGAGCGGAAGTGAAATCTTTAACCCCGTTATTTTCCGTTATTTTTGAAAATAGTTTTTAAAGCTGCTCTTGCACAGTTTTTCATAGAAAAAAATACAAAACTTGTTCTGAGATTTTGAAATGTGTGTATTTTTAGACTATTAAGAATGGCCCAAAGCATTGGCACTAAAAACAGCATATTTCAATAATTTTGTAACTTATTTTTTCGAAGTGGCAAGATCAGTAAGGAATCCAGTCTATTTATTTCTAGTCTATATATTACAAAATCGTTATTTTCCATGAATAATCTTTCAGTTTTGCTTGTATTGATATGAAGTTTCCAGCTGTCAAGTACTTTAACCTTAATCTTTGATTGAATAAGACAAACGTGATGAATGTCAAGCGAAAATAGTTTGCTCAAAATTGAAGAATAATTTTTTTAGCGTTAGTAGTCACTTTATTTTTCAGAATGAATTTAACCTAAATTCGGATATATCTGTTTTTCTTTCCATGCATTACCGGATTGAATCTTATTATTTTAAAGGCTTCAACATGATGAGGTAGTTAATTCCAATTAATTTTACGAAAAATGTTAAAATTCACATTTTCCCTATCTGTGCAAGAGCAGCTTTAATGGATGGTGATTTTCTCCTATGCAAGAAAAATTAAGGAACGCAAATAACGAATAGTTTATATGAGACTGAATATTAGTAGATCCGCACCAATCGGAAACTGCGGATTCTAATGGAATAGACGTCGGGAATAATTAGGGGTGAGCGTCATTTCACAATTCGATATACATGATGTCACAATTACCAACTTTCCCGCCTTGGATGACATAGAATAAAACAAATTCAACGACAGAACAAATGTGGGCATATTATAATTTGATAACAAAAGCAGTGTTTTTAATGCGTTTTGTAATCAAATTATAATATGCACATAAACATCTCCATTGACGATCGGACATATATAACGAAATATGTATTTCTTCAAGCATATCAAATAACCGAAGTATCACCAGAAGCCGAATTACCTAAATTAACCCGAAATTACTAGACTTACGTCCGAGGTCCGAGCCATGTTCCGAAAGGATCCACAGGAGATCAATGGACTTGTACAGACTAATCCGATTTCATATTTTGTGATTCTGTAAAATTTGTAACTGTCCCACTTAAGACGATTTCCTTACCATGTCGCGGCTCAAAATAAGGTAAATATCGTATTACCAGATGTTGCAGTGGAAGGCTTTGTTCTTTCTATTGGAAAAAGCAAGTAATCCTCGCAAGCTGACAAGATATAATTTTTCTCGGTGATAAAATGTATGATTTATGACTGTTTCATTAACAGTGTTACGATTGTCAATAGTGCTGGTCATTTAATTTTGAATCACCCGGTGTTTGCTACAATTATTTTGTATTCTAGAATTCAAACAAAACCTTTTCGTAACGATTAATAGTTCGTTAAATCCTGAGACTCCTTGTCTTATTTAACGAAAAGCCATCATACATTTCCTTTTTTCATTGGGTTTCCCAATGGCTTACATCTTTCATAATATCTATCCGTTTCCTAAATCATAATAGTTTTGTAATAACCTGACAGATGACTTCAGTAAATACATGTATCTGTATGTTAGAAAAAAAACAGACGGTATATCATATATGTGACCCGTCACGCGAAAGGGGACCATCTGGGTAGCGCGCAAAGTTTAGACCCCAGTCAGACTGCGCGGATTGGGGTCGCAATGTGCATATTTTTTTTTTTTAATCCAGAATGATAAAGCTACCTTCCAGTGAAAGAATTTTTGAAATGCGATCGCTGGTTGACCTATGCATGACCAAATCTCTTTTTCAAATAGTCATTTTACAGAGTTCCCAGATGGTCCCTTTTTATGTTACGGTTCACATTTATATTTGTGCATTTGAAGATGTTTATCCTCTTTTCTGCCAACCTTCTTTGATATTTTCAACACGACGTCAATTTAAGGCAGTATCGACGTGGGATTTTTCTGGAATAACTTGTAATCTCACTATTGAAAAAATCCTTCATGGCGAATGGATAGTCACTCGTTCTCTTGTCGACACTCTTTTAAGTCTTTTGCATTTGCTTGTATATGGCTGTATGCTATGATCAACAAGAAACAAAGGGAATAACTAGCCATGTAGGCTCAGATCAAACAAATGTAGCAGCCATTCCTACAGTTAGTTACGTCGTAAAATTGACATTTTCCATAATCAAAACCATTCTAAATCGATCACTCGGAGATCTAATTTTTCATTCCAAACACCCACTCAGACCATTTAACACTCTCTTTGTCTGTCTGTCTCTCTCTCTCTCTGTCTGTCTGTCTGTCTCTCTCTCTGTCTGTCTCTCTCTCTCTCACTGTCTCTCTCTCTCTCTCTCTCTCTCTCTCTCTCTCTCTCTCTCTCTCTCTCTCTCTCTCTCTCTCTCTCTCTCTCTCTCTCTCTCTCTCTCTCTCTCTCTCTCTCTTTTGATTTTTTTCCTTTATATTTGATTATTTTGTCTTTCTTATCCTTTAATGATTAGTGTCTTGATATAGGGGAAACGATTATCATTGTTGTCGGTGATTGTGTCACATACATTTAAAGTCTCACAACGTAGTTTATTACAGTCTCATTCACAAATTATATGCATTTTTACAAATATATAAACAACGAATTTGCCTTGCTATTGGTAAGTGTTTGTCTTCTTATTTCCCATGGGACCGAATGGTTATCTATGCCCTTTCAATTGTTGGGAGTATGGTAATTATTTTTGGTAGGCCTAACTTGATTATTTTTAAACATTTTGTTTGGAGGAAAGATGTCATGAACACCCTGTATCTACAAAATGAAGGAGACATCCTCTTCATACAGAATGCTCAGATTTTAAATTACGTGAAGAATTATGTATACGGCTCTTCTGGCGGAAAAGAAAATGCCATCGCGTCATCGAGGTCGTTCAAATTCCAGGCCAGATTTATAGATGTGTACCGAGTAAAATACAATTATTGACATGGTCGATAAACGTCGAGATAGCATCACTTTCTCTGGATCGTACTATTTCTAGGCCAAACTTGAAAGACATATTTCCTTGAATAAAATACATTTATTTGACATCTATTAAATGTTTAAAATATATATGTATATGTATAAAATAAAAACTGTTACGATATATGCGCTTCTACTGGTAAAGTTGAAAAATAGCCTTAGAAATTTCATGATAATTTCAGACTAGATTTTACTGGTTCCTAGTAAAACTAGAAATATTTCTTTTCTTTTCTTAAGACGTTAATGTCGCCAATTTAAGTTAAATACACCTAAACAAAGTTCTAAACGGCAACTAATTTTTTATCGAAAAAGCAATATTTCCGTTGGTATCTGAAATTGAACACAGGCAAATAGTGTTAGAATTGGTTACACACATTTAGAGAGTAATTTCAATTAATATTGACCCGAAAAGGTGAGGAAAGCAACGAATTTGAAGGGTATTCAAGCGTACCCCTGATTTCAAAATTAACAATGGTGGGTGGGGTGATTCTTACATTTTTAGCTTCTGTGAGAAAGAAAGCAATCGCATTGTTATTTTCTTCAATAGTTTGATATCGCACACTCAAAAGTCATCGAAGTTGATCACTTATTTAATTGAGATCCGAGTATTTCTAAAACTGAAAGTTTTGTCTAAAATGTGAGACCTCTATGACTTTTGTTTAGAATAGATCTCGTGTATGACAGTTTACTACAGACACCATGAACAACATACCGAATTTAGTCTTTCTCCAGGTTAAGCCTAATCGAGCGTCCATCCATGTTAGAATAATGGATTTTTTGTCAAATGCTTACATAAATGTTCAAAGTGGAAAATGCAAGGTGGCCGTTTAGAACTTCGCCACAGTGTAAATAATGGCGATGTATCGCTTTCTTTGGACCTCAGTAGTCCTGGAACATAATATAGATACACAATTTTCAGTGAGTGATCAAAAGGCAATTTCAACTAATATATTTCCGAGCACAACAAACTCAAATAGCTCACTCAGTACTCAATGCATATATTAATTGAATATATTTGAAAGCGTATAGTTGGTCCATGTAGACGAAGAAAACCTTTTTATAGGACTTGTATGTAAATACTAATAAAGGGAGATGATACATATCGCTAATTCTTAAACGAATTTTGCGATATTGTATACCCCCTTTTTTTATTAATTTCAATGACAACCCCCAATACACTCCTTCAATTTCATTTCCAAAACGTTCTAATTCAATTTTACTTGTCAATTTTACGGTTTACTGTAAGACGCCATTAAAGATTCCAGACGTGTACCCGTGAACGGTTGTTTACTCTAGTACACAGGGTTAATGACGTGTCTCTGCGGGGGACCAGTAATTACCTAATCAATGAAGGATATCTGTCGTTTATTAGCGCATTTTCTTTCAGGTTAATTTCCAGGTAACTATTGATAAATAAGCTACTTAACGCAAAGATAAAAGGAACATGGACATTTTCATGTTGCGTATGTATACTCTGGCAGGCAGTGTAGACTAAGATCAGTCTGCACTTACGTGCAGCCTGATTCCAGTCTACAATGCCTGCTTTCTTCTAAATGATTGTGGATGAAAGAAAAAGTAGATTTGTTGATACAGATAATAATACGTAAGGTTGACAAGGCGAATGATTCCGGAATGATTTTGGAATGAAATTGATTTCGATGAGTGAGTTTTGAGTGAAATTGAAGGGTGGTTATCTAATGTCGCTAATTTTGTTCAGGGTTAACAAAATAACATTATTAATTGACTCCCTTTAATAGAATATGCATATGAATTCTATAAAAAGCTTTTCATTTTTCACAAAAACAAATAAGATGCTTATAATTTTGATTATTTCAGTGAAATCGCATTTTTTTTCAGCTGAATTTATTTTGAATGTAGTTGTTGATGTAATCTTTTTTTAGTATTTTGGAGTGTTTTTCAATGGTCTGAGTGAGTGTTTGGAATGAATGAATGAATGGTGCGCTGAGTTAGTTTTTTAGAATGGTTTTGATTGAGATGAATGTCCATTTCACAATATTCCTAACTATATTTCCCAAAATTGGTAATTCATTTAAACCAAATTAACATCGAGAAAGATAAGGGTTAAATATCGATGAAGGACGATGTATGCTATTATAGATAGTGCGATTTTACTACAAATGGTCGCGTTGTAAAATTGCGTGATTGATGGATTTTGAAATTATGCTGCGTCATTGTTTTAGAATGGATGGATGGAAACAAGGAATGATAGGGATGGAAAGATGGAGAGAGGGACATATGGACAGACGGACATATGGGCAGACGGATGCGAGTGGTAAAGGAAAAGAAAAGTATAAAGTAGGGAGGGGCGGGGAGGCGGACGGACGGACGGGACGATGGATGGTGGATGTTTTGACGGACGGGTTGGTGGACCAATTGACGGACCGATACACGGACGTGTTACGTATCTTTGAAAATAAGCTTAAATTTAGTCCAGCCCTTGTGAACAAGTCGGAATCTTTCGATGTAGGAAAATTTCGGAAGACATCGGTTTATTTCGATATCCGTTTTTGGCCTGGTTTAGCAGGCCATAGGAAACAACCCTGTATCCGTGAAATTAACGAGGAAAAAACCGAACAACGTGTGTACTGGAGTGACCTCACTGGAATTTTCTTCAGGGGTTCATTGTATGGTAAAGTAGATCCTTTGAAAAAAGAAGTGCGACACTGAAACGTTATTTTTAAGTGTAAAATAGTAATCCGTGTGTTCATTTTTGTCATTTTGCATCTCTTCTTTGATCTAACACTTGAGTTGACCTTCTCCGTGTACGATTTCCTTCGCGAAAGGACGGATAACAGGTAGGGGTCGTACCCAAAGTAACCGTCCCCTCTAAAGGTGGAAAAAAGACGGTTCCTCTACTTAAGCTTGGGTAGCGGAAAAGTTGAAGGGAGTTTTCCTATTTTTTTTTATTTTTTTTTTTTTTTTTTTTTACTTTAAGGTAGGACATTGAATGAAGATGAAGGGCTAAAGACGTCAAAGGAAACCTTTCTGTTGAATTTACCACAGCACTTGAAAAGAGTTCAATTTATATAGAACAAAGAAGGCCCAAAATCCGGTGGGGTCTGACCTACTACGTAGCTTTTGTTCTCACGCGCGCGCGAAAAATAGGTCAAGTTTACGTCATCAACTTTTGTGCGCCATGTAGTGCTTTGTGTGTTCAACGCAGTGCTTGCATATCACTACGCTGTGCTAAAATCAAAGTACTGATAGTACTGAAGGCGAGGGATCTGAATAGACGAAACAACACACGAGGTCACAAGGCCTTCAGCGCTTTTCGCGCTTTGGTTTTATCTTATCGTCGTATCAGTATTTTATGCAGTTAGTGCCCATATATTATACGACATTTAGGCACTGTGATGACGGTATAAGTGACGCAATTACTACGTCTTTATCTTCCACTAGCAATCTTGATGGAAATAAAGACATGAAGACGGGACGGGGAGACACGAGTCATGCCGATTCCAAAATTTTTCATTAGGGATGGACGAATCGGTAACCTTTGGCGATTTAACTGTACAGACCTCGGATATAATGAGGGTGCAGACATTAAAACGCGCCGTTTCGGATGTGGGTTTGTAAACATGACGTCACAAACATCGAGATGTATTCGAGTAAAACAAAATCAAAGACTGAAACTGGGCACATCATAATTAGATAACAAGACCATATGATTTACTGTTTTTTCGTAATCGAATTATAATATGCCTAGTCTATCTGAAAGCAATAAAGACATTTGCCTTTTATAGAGGACATTAGTCAAAGTACCACTGAAAGTTAAATTACCTAAAGAAATAATCCAAAATTACATCCCTTACGTCCGAGGTACTTTCAAGTACACGGCATTGTTCCGATTATGGTTAGACTTCCTTAATGTAGTGGACCCGTAATAGTTCCGCAACGTTTCGAAAGTAATGAACTTTAACAGTGTTATCCGATGTTTCCTAATGATTTTCACTAGGAAACCTCTGTCAACATTGTGAAAGCTCTTGAGGTACAGGATGTTGCGAAACTGTTACGGATCCACTACCTTAAAGGATATCCTCGTGATAAAAATTGCAAATGAAACATGTTGCAAAACCTGTTACGTCGCGATGCTGTCATTTCTTTCTTAGAAAGCTTCAAACGAATTCCCGGCATGGTTAATGAACTTGGCAACCGCCTCCAAGTTTCTGTCTGTTTTTGCTCTTATTTAAGTCTGTATTTACATTTTAGTTTCCATATATAGAAAAATAGTGTTTTAGGTGTGACAGATTCTTGGAAAATTTAAATCAAGCTCGCCACTCATATATTTACAGTTAAAACCATTATGAAATTGGCAAGGTGAATGACTTTGGAATGATTTTGTGGAATAATAATGAATTGGTGCGATGAGTGGGTTTTCAGTGTAAAGTTAAAGGGGGGAGGGGGGTACCCCAATGTCGCAATGTCGCTCATTTTGTTCATGATTACAAAATTAGGGATATGAATTACCTCCCTTTCAATAAAATATGCATAAAAAATCTAAAATTAGCTTCCCATTTCTTCAAGAACTTATCAGACGCTTACAATTTCAATTATGTAAGTGAAATCGCGATTGTTCTAGCTATAATTATTTATAACGAAGAATTTGATCTTGTCTCTGTATTTATTTTTTGAGCGTTTCGAATGGTTTGAGTAAGTGTTTGGAACTAATGAATGGAGCACTTAGTGGGCGATTAAGAATGATTATGGTTGATATGAATGTCAATTTCACGATGTAACTAACTGTATCTATGACCCTCTCATGCAGCTAAAGACATCGCGAAGATTATCGGTGTCGGTTATCGAGAGATAGAGCATCAGCATCTTGATCAAGAAGTCCCTAGTTTGATTCACTGGAGCGGCTATCAACATCAGGCTTTTTCTGTCCCTACACATTCGGTGCAAGAACTGTTTGAATTTCGGGGAGCAGAATCGAGAGAAATTTATCCAAGTTGTAAAAATCTGTAATGCAATCTATGTAAAATAAATAGGTTTAAATCAGCTCAGATTTTCATGTGTCCAATTCTTCCTCTCTCATAGTCTAAATCATATAATTACGGATAGAATACAGAGGGGCCTAAATCCTACGAATAACGTACAGACACATACCATATAGGTGTATTTTCAAAACTGAGCTCTGACGTAGACGTCGAGTCCATTTCCATAGGTATATCGGGTATATCTGAAAAAAGCATATGATAGTAATTAAACCTAGTCCCTTAACTTCAATTATGAAAATACATGTATGAGCAAACCTAACGATTTAAGACAAGCAATGACTTTCGTTTGTAAGGAAAACTTTAACTTTTTAAATGTGTTGTTTTAAACTTTTTATCTATTTCGATAAAATGGCATGTGAATTTTACAGTTATATGAAGATTTCACGGCTCACCGCGCAAAATCTACCTATATTACTATAACAGTACATAAATAGCTATGTTTTTGTGACAATGTAACAGGCATTCAGTTCAGCATCCCAATGTAAAAAAGAATTGCGTTGAATATTACACAATGCGAAAACAAATGTAGAGAGGAAGAGAATATTTGTTGATTTCATGGAGGCATGAAATTAAAAACCTAAGCACACAATATAATTCATACGTGAGTATGATTAGGCCTTTAATTTGGAACCCCCATTGAAATAAATGGAATAATTTCTTAGGTAATAAGAATTTTGGTGGTACTTGGTTAAAAACGCTTCAAACAAATACCCACTTTCTTTGGCGCAATCCAATAATTTTTTTTATATCTTTTGGACGTATTACAGTTAACAACATCGTAGAATTAACAAGGTTAGATTTGGATTGATTTAGGAATGAAATTGATTGAGTGTGTGGAGCGAGTTTTGAGTGGATTTTAAGGTAGGTAACCAATTTTGAAAATTTTGTTCATGGTGAACAAAATTAGCGATATGTATTACCTCCCTTTCACAAAATATTCATACAAGTTCTATAAATAGCTTCCTCTTTCTTCAAGAACCAATCAGACAATTCAATTATGTCAGTGAAATCGCGATATCTTTTCTATTTTTATTTATTTTCAATGTAGTTGTTGATTGTATCTTCTTTTTTCTTTATTGATTTTGGATCCTTTTTGGTCGATCTGAGAGAGTGTTTGGATTGAATGAATGAATGAAGCGTTGAATGAGTGATTTAGAATGGTTTTGATTGAGGTGAATGTTAATTTCACGATGTTACTAACTTTACTGATTGACAAAAATGCCAAGTGAAGTAATCTGGAAAAAAACGTTTCTTTGTTCTAAAATAAATCAATTTTTGTGTATATTTCTTTGTCAACTTTGGTACTTTTGACGTCATAAAAGTCACGCGCAAAACGACACGCTGCCATAGCAGAGCCTACTAGTATATCTATCATTCTTGAGATATTTACCGTAGAATCGTCGAGGGTTTCTGAATGGGTCACACCTTCTGATTCCTTCCGAGGTCGATTATTTGAGCCTCCGACGAAATCTTTGACATCTCGCGAACACTATAATTTCAGCAAGCATTGGCTATGTACGCCCCTCACCTTAAACCAAAATATCAAATCCGGCTTAACCTAGTAAAGTTTTGTTGGTCTTAATTTAGAAACTTTGTTACGAGGTTAATCCGATTCGTTCATAATTTTGTGTCTCTCTGTCTACGTCAAACGTTGTATAAATTAGGATAAGAATTGTTATTATGTTTGGCATTTAAAGCTACGAAGCCAATGTTAGTCAATATTATCATATTTTTATAGACTTAAACATGTTTAGATTAAAGTTTATGTCATAACATAAATACATATATAGAGCCACTTAGTAAAACTAAAAAACAAGGGATAAGAAAATTGTTGGTAGGCTACCAGAATTCTGATTTTACAGATTTATTTAGGCTATCGTTACACTTTTTTCTCATCTTTTCGAGGAAAGCCTAATCCTAATTATAAGTGTCGAAGTTGTTCGTAGAATAGAATGGTCCCATGCAAAAATTAGTGCTGCACTTGTAATGGCGTCTGGTATCCTTGCTATCATCCTATAAGTTTCTTGGTTCCGATTCGGTTAAAAAAGTAAAAATATAAATAAGAATGTTTATGCCGAACAGAGGCTGGATCCTGAAGACATGCCGTAATGGTACAACGGTCCCCTTACGTGCAACACACGTTGTTACTTACGTGCAACACACGTTGTTAGGTAATCAATCCCCGGTAACTTTAGGTTTTGGTAGGCAAATGATGAAATGTAAACATCCCGAAAAAAATGTGAACATCCCTGAAAAGCACAAGTTTAAGGATACAGTTATTTTCACGCATTGACTATAATTAACGATTAACTTTCAAAATGTCTCAAAATATTGAGAAGTGAACTCGCCAAATTACGTCACGACTAAGCCTCGCGCTGCCAGGTGAAAAATAACGCAGTATACCACGGTTCAGAATGTCAAGTTCTTATACCAGAGTCGTATACCTGGTACAGTGCAGTAAAAAAGTGCCCCGTGTAGAAGCATGCAAGATGGCGTATGTAAACAACGATTAAAATAGGTACATTTTCAATCCCATAAATACAGGTTAATTTCACGGATGGTGTTGAATAATAGACATGGTGACCAACATGAAATGTCCGATTTTCTTATTTTCCCATTGATTTCTCGTGATGCCTACTGCACAACTTTGATTCAATCGATAAAGTTGGGTAAATAGCAAAAACCGAAATTGAAGCGGTGATCGCAAGATTTATTCCAGAATATTTGATTCATTACAAATAAAATCACCTATGTCCAACGACCTATCGTAAGCCCAAACCCCCACAAACCGTCCCGATTTTTGATAGCCCTGAAAAAGCATTGTGGAAAGTGGTATTTTTAGTTTTTGTAAATGGACAACGGTCCAGTGCAGAAACAGGCTGTTTTTTCATCGGTACAGTAGAGATACAAGGTTTTGAGGCGATTTTGAACCAGTGGAGATACATTTTTGGAAACTGTGTAGACACATGGTTTGGAACCGTGTAGAACAAGCACGACATTGGTACTGAAATAATGACTTTGTCGTCGTGAATTGAAAGTAGCCGAAGTATTATTTCGAATAGTGGCATAAGGGAAATATTTGATACATTTAACCATTCGATAAATTAAGAACTATTTAATTTTGCTAATAAAGCCTGAAAGTTGATCATACTTGATTCTAATATTGCGTGGGCTTGTAAATTTGTCGGTAACCTTTGACCTTCTTTCTTTAATTTGGAATTTTATGTCTACGATAATATGTATGTATACAATGATTGGAGTTGTATCGTTGATACACACTTTTGCAATGCTGCTTTTTGATTGGCCAATATAATGCAAGCGTAATCTAATATGGGTCATTCTCTGACATATAAGTACGTTAGTATATTTTTTTGTTTAGAAAGTAGACAAGGTTGTTCCCAACAATACCTGTTACACTCAATGATATGATTAAAAAAAATATAAGAAATATTTTCATCTTTCTACCGAAATCATGCTGTCCATTTTAATCTCATTAGTGCTGGTCAATTCTGGATTGAAATAAATTTTGTGAACTCATTTTGTTCCTAGACTATCGTCTTAGTCTGGTAATTTTGCGGAGGAAGCCTTACGATAATGTTTGTGTCAAAGGTAGAAAATGATACGAGAATTAAAGAAAACCTTCTACCAATCCTTATTTTTTTAAATTCTGTGCTTTGAGACCTGACAATTCAGCTTTTAAGAAATAGAGGACAAGGTAATTCAGAGAAAATGGTCCAGAATGATGTCAGTGTCATCAACAATATTTTTTATTACTCACCTTATATCATCGAAGACCAAATGATTCAACATTGAAGAAAAAAGGTCAAGTCAGGTTAGTCTCAAAGGCTCAACATAATGCCAGAATAACAGACGACCCTTTGTCAACCTTGACCAGTATTATTAATTTGTTCTATACTTAATTTATCATTATTTTGAAGGTCGGACAAATGTCAGTGCCAAATGTCTAGAATTGATCTTGGCGCGTAAACAATTATCTATCAATCTTAATGTATTCAAACATTGAGGACAAAAGTCAAGGTCAGTGCCAATGTTCAAATATGGTGCAAGATTCAATGATGATCTTTCACCAAACTTTACTTTCCACTTCATATTATCGTAGACATAAAATTCAAATTTAAGAAAGAAGGTCAAAGGTCACCGACAAATTTGCAAGCCCACACAATGCAAGAATCAAGTACGATCAACTTTCAAACTTTAAAAGCAAAATTAAATAGTTCTAAGTTTAAAGAATGGGCAAATGTATTAAATATTGCCCTTATGTCACTCGGCTACTTTCAATTCACGACGACAAAGTCATTATTTACCAACGTCATGCTTGTTCTACACGGTTCCAAACCATGTGTCTACACAGTTTCCAAAAATGTATCTCCACTGGTTCAAAACGCCTCAAAACCTTGTATCTCTACTGTACCGATGAAAAAACGGCCTGTTTCTGCACTGGACCGTTGTCCATTTACAAAAACTAAAAATACCACTTTCCACAATGCTTTTTCAGGGCTGTCAAAAATCAGGACGGTTTGTGAGGGTTTTGAACTTACGATAGGTCGTTGGACATAGGTGATTTTATTAGTAATGAATCAAATATTCTAGAATGAATCTTGCGATCACCGCTTCAATTTCGGTTTTTGCTATTTACCCAACTTTGTCGATTGAATCAAAGTTGTGTAGTATGCATCACGAGAAATCAATCGGATAATCATAAAATTGGCCATTTCATGTTTGTCACAATGTCTATCATTAAACACCATCAGTTAAATTTACCTGTATTTTTGCGATTGAAAATGTACCTACTTTTTTATCGTTGTTTACGTCCGCCATCTTGCATGCTTCTACACTGGGCACTTTTTTACTGCACTGTACCAGGTATACGACTGTGTGTACATATATTGTTATTTACGGGTAGTTTGTAAAATACAAAACGGAAATTAGTTAACCAGACCGGAATTATGTCAATGTAGATTACATGTCATTTGACTTCTAGGTCAATCTTAAACAATTAAGTAGGTCAAAAGTTGATCCACAAAAATATATATTCGTAATTATTTATACAATTCAATGCGATTCGTAATATGAAATTTAAAAATCCGTCTGATTATTGTACAAGTGAGTTTGATTCTTGATATTTCTTTTGAAAAGGCTAAATTCTTCGATAAATTCGACTCAATCAAAGTTAATTTTTAACATATTATTTCAATACGATGAGAAAAGTACATAAGTACCAAAGACCCCAAGGCATTTTCTAAAAATGAATATTTTACGTTCATATAAACTAAACAGATTTTTGGAATGATATATAAAATAATGTAATTCAACCTTTCAACGGTTTCATACGTTCGCTATTTGAAGGAAGTCTCATTTATTTATATTTTTTTATACAAAGAAACCCAGTGACTATTACTTGACTTTGAACCAGTTAAGTTGCATCGAGACTGTAACTTCGTCTTTTGCCTACAGATAGTCGATTCGGATAGTCGATTCGGTCGCATTTCGTCGTCCCACTTTTGCCTACAGATATTCGATTCGTACGCACTTTATCTCATTTTTTTGCCGCGACATCGCCGATTCGTCTCACATCTTTTGCCGCAAGATCATCGCATGTCGTTGCATATATTTTGTCGACAGTTCGTCAATTATTACGCATTTTATTGCACATCTTTTGTCTACAAATCGTCGATTCGAGCGCATTTTGGCGATTATCTTTTGTCGATAAATTTGTACGCAATTGGTTTGGTTCGTGAGTTTTTGCCTTTTTTTCAGTGGAGATGTGGCGAACGATCGTCAATAATCAACCCGGTGCAGTACGATTCTCGCTTCTCGATGTAAGTCATACAAGTATTAAGTACCCAAAACCTTGTAATAACTCTGTTTGTCGATTGTTCGCCGATACGATTTTGCGAATATCCGGGTGGTTGTTTTGAAACAACCAACAAAATTTTGTCAACGATGTAGTTCCTTCTGTGCAGTTAATAACTTCGTGAAATTGACACTTATTTCGATCAAAACCATTTCTATTCACTCGCTCAGCGCCCCATTCATTCATTCCAAGCACTTACTCCAAATATTCAATATCGCTTCGAAATCACTCAAAAACACTTCGAAATTGCTCAAACGCTCACTTTTTATTCAATTCGAAAAAGATATTCTGCCATTTTATTGGCTGGTTTGGATTTTTAAGGGTCTGTTTGGACCTTGAAGACACAAAAACAGAAAAAAATACGTAGATCTTTTAAAGGGAACTAATGTAATATCTTTAATTTCGTCCAATTTGGACGATATCGTTAAACACTCGATCCACACACTCATTCAATTTTATTCCAAAACCAGTCCGAAATCATTCAACAAATCAATTTAATTGTGTTTATTACTGCATTTCCTTCGATTCCATTGGCATCGATTTATCCGGAAAGTACTGTCTTATCACTTCACCATTCGGAACATCACTCGGCCATGTCCGTAAACTGCAACAGACCTCGGATGTATGTAAGGCGGATGGGTATGTAACGAAATCGTGCATTTTGTTAGGCGGAAACGGTGTAAGAAAAACTAGCACTGTAGAATTATATCTTTTACAGTAAATAACGGCTGAAAAGTCTTAATTTTTGAGAATGACGAAAGATATTTATATTTGGATACGATTGTTTCACGTCAGTGACTTAATCGAGTAGCGTAGGCGACGTCGAATGTTTTCACTCACAGTTTCGAGGGCTAAATTAGATTCAATCAAAACGCGAGTTTAATTTTAACGGTACTGAAATTTAGGCGTTATTTCTGTCCTGAAAAATTACATGTCTTTGAGCAAAATATAAAAGGTGATACATACTCATATATATTTGTTAACTTAGATATTTTGTCGACATACTTTGCACAGATGCGATACTATATGTAGTAGTTCAGTTACATGATTAAAAAATCAGTTTTTTTTTTTGGTTTTTTTTTGTAATTTCAGCTTTTTTGATACACTTTAAAAAATAACCATGCTCTTTCACTAATCTCATCACTTTTTTTCTTTTTTTTTTTATAATTATAATTTTATCATTTATTTATTTTACCGAAGACCTTTTTACATTTACGTCTTCCAGGCAAGGCCTGACTTGCATTTAGCTGACTGAATCCGTATTTAGTCGAAGCCCAATTAGTAAGTTCTTATTATAGTCACAAGTATACAGTTAGTTACATCGTGAAATTGACATTCAACTCAATCACTTCAACCAAAGCCATTCTAAAACGCTCACTCAGCGCTCCTTTCTTTCATTCTAAACACACACTCAAACCATTCAAAAACGCCGTAAACCATTGAATAATATAGAATCAACAACGTCATTCAAAATAAAATTACTAAGAGAAAAATCGCGACTTCACTGACATAATTCAAATTGTAAGAGTCTAATCGGTTTTTGAGGAAATTTGAAGCTATCTATAGAACTTGTATGCATATTTTATTGAAGGGAGGATAATCAATATCGCTAATTTTGTTCATCTTTAACAAAATTTGCGACATTGGATTGCCTCCCTTTAAATTCACTCAAAACTCGCTCCACACACTCAATTAATTTCATTCCTAAATCATTCTAAAATCATTCATCTTGTCAATTGTACGATGTTCTTAACTGTCACGATCAAATTAAATACAATTACATGATAAAATAACACCCGGCCCCATAGGCCTATATGTCACTTTTTTTTTTTTTTTTTTTTTTTTACAAGAAATAGCTATTCAATACTTGTATGATACATATCGGTTTTGGCGGGTCAATTTGAATAAATCTTTTCTCTCTTTTTTTGGGTGTGTGTTGCTAGTTATATGTAGATATTCGGTAAAATTATGCTGCGAATGGATGACAAATCACATTGTTTACGCCCTTTTCTCATGGAAGAGCGACAATTTAGTGATATAATGGCGCGATGTTATGGTATCCGTTCGGAATCATCGCAAATTTTTACGGGTGCCGCAGACCTTAGAATGTTGCACGTGCAAATCCTATTTAATTAGTTAGGTTTTTTAAAAAAAAAAAAAACTATTGACGATTATGATAAAACAAAGATCGTAAGCGTAGGGCGTCTGTGTATTTTTTTTAACAATTCAGTCTTGCATATATAAAGAGTCGATTTTAAAGGCCAGCTTTGCAATATTTGTCATTTTATATGAAAAGAACTGAACATGCCTACACACAAGTCACCAGAGAATAGCTGGGCGACAAAAAACTCGTAACTACAGCTTTATCAAGCTGTAGTTACGAGGTATTGATCGCCAAACAACGATAAAACGGTAAATTGTATACGCGTACCGCTTCGTACATCTTCTGTGGAAAAAATGTTGATAAAAATTGACTTGTGATAAGATTCGATTATAAAAGTCAGCTTTGTTATTGTCATTTCATGTAATAAGAACCGTGTATGCTTAATTACCAGATACCATACCATGAGTTGGTGACCAATGTCTCGTACCTACAGCTTATTTAAAGCTGTAGTAACGAGGTTTTGATCGCTCAACTATGATAAAACGGTTGATAATTACGCGTACCGCAGGTTTCACACAATAAGCCGATTCTCGTCTGCACGCTGTCACCAGATGTGGGTTATACCGTGAATATTGACAGCAGACGAAAGTATTGTTAGTCGTCTGTAAACTTACTTTAAGTTTTTGTGGTGAAGATCGTTCTAGAATATCTCTTTGGATTATCAAAATGGAATATGAGGGACTTATTAATATTGGAATTTGGAAATATATGTAAAGGTAATAATTAGTATTAAAGTTAATCGATGTAATCGGTAAAGGTAAATGTAAGATTAAAGGAAATCGGTGTGGTGTACGTGGTCTAGTGGTAGAGCGTCGGCATCTTGACCGGAAGGTCCTGAGTTCGATTCCCGGGAGTGGCTATCGATCTTGGTTCTTTCGCACATTCGGCGCGAGTACTGGTTAATTTTCAAGGAAGCAGAATCGAGATGGGTTTAATCTAAGTTGTAAGAACTTGTTTCCCAATCGATGTAATATAAAAAGGTTTAAACCAAACCAATCAATCACAAATGAAAGGAGGAGGTGTTATTTTTGATAAGATCTTTGTAAAAGAAAAAGATGACAAATAGCGGATGGGTGTCGAAAACACTCGTTTTCGAGGTTTTGACCGCCTATTGACAAAACAATTTCAAGTCTACATGAATTGTATAACATTCGAACAATAAATAAATAAACAAATTTAAAGTTAGAAGCTTCTGGTTGGTCCTTGAAGATAGGCATGTGTATTTAAGAGATGTAAAGAGTATCTGTTGATTTCATTTATTTATGAAACTGAAAACCTAATCACACTTATACGTAAATATTTGAAGCGGATTCATATCATGTAGAGAGAATCTGTTGATCCAATTTATTTATGAAACTAAAATCCTAAACACACTCATATATGAATATGCGAAGCGGATTCATGTATGAGTGTGATTAGGTTCTTAGTTTTATACCCTTATGAAATAACCAAATAATATCCCCATATATTATGATTTGATATCATGAAGTATATACATTAAAAAAAATGTTGAAAAACAGATTTCTTACGGGCCTTCTATTGGCGGTTGTTTTACAAAACAGCTGTGTACTAAAAATGTTTTCATTGGGAAATAAAACCAACACTTAAGCCAATTAGAACGCACGAATATTGATGGACACAACTAAAATCAAAATATCTATGGAACATATCGCAACTTTTGATCAAAGGTAGATAAAAGAATATTTCTCATCTCGTTCATCTTGAACGAAATTAGTTATATTACATGTATTTTACCTTTTTTTTTTTGAGGGGGGGATTGTTTGTTTGCTTTTTTACTTCATTTAAATTTGCTCATCCATCAATCCAATATCTTTCCGAAAACATACTAACATCAGTCAACTTTTCCATTTCATGATGTTTTTTAGCTGTACCTGCAAATTCTCAAATTTTGTATATAGATAAAAGATGTGATCTTTTTTATAAGCAGCAGATTAAAAAAAAAAAAAAAAAAAAACGTGCATTACAATATTTCAAAGTAAACTTTTAGTATTTGTTGCTTTGCAGCAAAGTCAATGGTAAAAATTGCACAGTTTACAACATTGTGAAATTGACATGATGAATGATTTTGGAATTATTATGGAATGAAATTGAATTAAATTGAAATAGTGTATGTAGCGAGGTTTAAATGAAATTCAGGGGAGGTTAATTTAATACAATGCCGCCAGTTTCGTCCATATTATCCATATATTACCTCCCTTTAATAAAATCTAAGTATTTGTCTAGGTTTTTTTTCTTCGTGGTCAAATTAGACGGTTTAAAATACACACCAGCCATTAAAATCGTGGAATAATTTGATTCCTTTGAATTTTAAAACTGTTGATCGTCTTGAACGATTTGGAAATGCTTTCTAATGATTTTGGAGCGGTTTCTATCTATTTTACTGAGGGTTTGGAATGAATGAATGGAGCGCTAAGTGAAAAATTTAGAATAATTTTGATCGGAATGGTTGTAAATTTCACGATGTTTTTAACTGTATGTTGCACGGTCAGGTAAAGTCTACTTTCTCACGTGTACAGCATGGCGCAGCTAGTGATCGTACATCAAAAACGTATATCCGCGACCAAAATTACGTTATAACGGTTCAGAAAAGCTGCAGTTACGATACTTTTGTCATTGCGTATCGACATTTTTCACCTTTTCCTTTCTGTAGGTCCAATATTCTACTGTAATTAATCATTAGAGAGACGGTGAAATCATGTTACATAGGTCATTGTGTGTCGTTAACACTTTAGATTATCTAGACTTTCGTCTAAAGTATCGTAATTGTTCTTAATTCAGGTGTAGCTACAACCTTTTTGAATTAATTTCATTTGAACTGTGAGCTTTGGTCATAGCGGACCACTTTAGAAAATTCGCACTAACTCTAAAATGTGCTAATTTCATCCTTTGCGTACCTCGCTTGACATTTATCACGAAAACATAAAAAAAATATATATAATAACCAATCGGATTTTAAGATAAGGAAATTCTTTGCAAGAATCACCCTTTTCCATTTTCCATGCTATTTTCTAACTTATATATCTATAAATATTCAATACGTTTGAGTTTCAATTGTCGTCTGTTCCGTGTTTGAGTTTCAGCTTGACAGTTTTTTTCTGTCGTCTGATAAAAGGATTATCGATTTATTGGGTCGATTTACGAGTCAATCAGGGATCTTGACATTTATAGATACATGAGAGAATCGAAGATGTGATGACGAGAATTGTGTGTGTTTAAATTGTGGATTGAAGACAATTCTCTCCGTTAGCTTTGTGATTGTTTATTATTGTATAATGATTTTCGTTTATTCGTTTTGGAATACAATTTACTATTTGGAGTCGATGTAAATGGTAAGTCTTGAACTTTGATAACAAATCCTGCAATTTTGGATTGGCTATGTTCGGAAAATAAAACGAGGTATCGCTATAGTAGCGACATTTTGGAAACATCGCTCGGACTTTTCCGTAAACTGGAAAGTACCTCGAATGTAAGTGTAGTAATTTTGGGTCATTTTTAGGTAATTCGGCTTCTGTGGGTTCTTTGGTTAGTTTTAATTCGCTTGACGAAAAACACACCTTGTTAATCCTTTCCGATCATCTGCGGATATCTTTTATTTATCTTATAACTATACAAATATCCATATGATAACATCCCGTATGATATTTTTTATGATATCACATAGTTATTTTTAGAACATGATATAATGTGGTTATTTTTAGAAACTTGCATTTCAGTTAGAAACGCCGACGAAAACAAGACAAATATAGGTTATAAGATAAATATAATACGTACTAAGTGTATTATATGAAAAAAATATCAAACTCGGTTGTGAGAATTGATAATTGTCTCGGCAGAGCCTCGACAATTTTCAATTCTCCCAACCTCGTTAGATATTTTTTTTCATATAATACACTAAGTACGTATTATATATGTATATTTTGATTTGATGACAAAACGGGTTTTGAAATTAAAAAATGCACAATTCATCCTTTTTTCGATTATGTTTTTCGCAACGTCATCTTTGTCATGCTTGTGACGTCACATAAACCTACGTGCGATATGACGCGCTATCGAGGGGGCTTAACACTAAATGAATTTTCTAAAAGAATGTCATTTTTTTCTACTTAGAAGAAATTTTCATCTACAGTCTAGAACTAAAAAGAGCTCAAAGAAAGGCAATCGTATGTTTTGCTTTTATTAAATCACAATCTTGATGACTTAAGAATTAAGGAGTCGAGTTATAGTCTCGAGTGACGGAATAATCTCACTAAATTTATATATAAATGTCTATCTTGGAAGCTAAACCACGTTTAGGGAGTGAATGCATTCACTTAGTCTAGAGGAAGAGGCAAGAAAGATTTTTTTATTAATTGTAGATTTGCTTTAAGGTTCAGTGGAGTTGTCCATAGACTAATATTGCCTATCCTACTTTTTTTATATTTTGTCCTTTGTTGCATATTATTTTGAAAACCTCTTGTTACATACATGTATATTAGACTTAATATAGTTTATATTTAGACAACCTTTTTCTCAAAAAATATTTTTATGGCTAAATCAACATGTGCGGGTTTCCTGTGCGTGTACATTGGTTGCAGAGTTTTCATGTCATATCAATAAAATGGGATCCCGAGGTCTCAATAGTTTGGCTTATACATGAGAAGGGGGTCAAGCCAAAGTTTTGTCAGTCTCTGCTTTAAATATGGACTGTTTTTCTTTTCAGATATCCTACTGTTTTTGTGTACATTTTAAATTTTCTCTGGATTAAGCTACACAAGGCATTTATAGATACGTTTTTTTCAGTATTAACTTCAGATAAAAACTGCAGACTTTTTTTAAAGTCTTCAATTTATCTCTGAAGTTGATTCCGAAAGGGTCCCAAGGACTCGCATTAGAAAATTCTGAGAGTCCTAGCCACTTTTTTAAGAGTCTCAGACTCGCAAAGCCCGCGTCCATTAAAGCCCTGCATGTGCCCGGTATGATTTGCCAATGGATAAATCGAAATACCAATACGTATGATAAACGCAGGTCATTAAATAGTACAAATATTGTACATAGAATTTTGCATAGGACAATGCTATTCAAAAGCTCCAGAGGTATTTTGGATGGTAACTTTCTAATGACGCTAAGTATACATGAAGACCCATACTCACGGAGCAGTTTATTAAATAGTTAAGAGGATAAAACTCCCACTTATAATCAGGAAACAATGTAATATTGGCGGACATTTGTCGCATATACAAGGAAAGTAATGCAGCTGTTTTGAGTATTAGATAGTGTTACAGCGATATAAACAAATAAATATATAGGACTATAGATATGTGTAAATAAGGTATAATCGAAGATTTTTGCCCTGGCAGGCCGGAGCCTAAATAATGGGTCGTTGCATTAAAGGGGAAGGTAAATGTTTTTTTTTTTTTTTTTTTTTTTTTTTTTTTTAAATATCTCTCTTTTATAGACTGTCAACAATATAAACTTCGTCGCCGACTAGATCGTCAATGGGGAACCATGCAAACCCTCTTAACTTCAGCTTAGAAGAGCTTAAGTTACCAGATTTGGTAACCAAACGATAAAATGGGTTCACTTTTCCTAACCATATCAATCGTTTTACCGATAATTGCCAAATAACTTTTGAAAGAACCCAAAGTTTTGAAAACTCAACCTGTCGAATTTCGTCACGACTAAGCCATACCCTGTCAGGGCAATAGTAACGCAGTGTATTTTTGTAATATATATGAATAATTTTGTTTCAAATTTTTCTCTAAGCTTATTCGATTTGTTTTCATATATATATATATATATATATATATATATATATATATATATATATATATATGCTCGTTTTCTTTCAAATTCAGAATTAAAGAAAGTGATGGGTTATTAAAGAATTCGTGAATTCAAACTTTTTTTTCCATTTTGAAAATTAGTTGTTTGTGTTTTAGGTATTGTCATTCTGTAGATATTGAGTGTAAGTATGCTCTGATGGGTGTTATGTTTAGAGTAATCTTTGGAAACACGCAAAATACAAATAGTCGTTAATGAGACTTAAATAAGCTTTATTAAATGTTTGTTTGTTCGAGTATTTACTTATTTATTAGTTCATTTTCTAAGGAATTGACCAAATGGAGCCCGAACATATTCTCTGACAATTGTAGGATTGCTAGCCTCGCACCTTCACCTTATCCATGACACATGCCTCAAATATTTAAACGGTATTTATATGTAAATATATAGTAAAGAAAATAAACAAATAGCAATTCTTTGAATGGCTACATAAACATCGTAACTACAGCTTGTTCAAGCTTTAGTAGCGAGGTTTAGGCCACCCATCCACGACAATGATTGAAACAAAATGGCGAAAAAAGGCGGTGTTCTTCAGTTAGCTCATTATGAATGAGTGCTTTGATAAGACAATCGATTTGCATCTTATAATATATTGCAATTACACGATATTTTCATGTGAAAAATTAATTTCATAAAACGTTTACTCTACTTAAATATTTCGGTATTAAGTCTTTAGCAAGTTAATTAAATGAATACTAAACAGTAAGCCTTCACAAATTGTCTTTCACCCTCCGCCATTTTTAAAAGAAAAATAAAAACAAAACTGAAATGACGTTATCAATAGAAACATGACGTCATTTGTAGATTTAAAAAAAACAGCGATCCGTTTTGGCCACCATATCAAATCTAAATAACCCTTCCGAGAAAAGCCGAACGTTTATACCAATGCATTACTATATTTCTTTGTATAGCCCCCTTTCCTGAATTATATAAAGAGTTCGAGGAAAGCTAAACGTGCAAAGTAATGCATTACTACATTTCTTTTTATAGCCCCTTTTTCTGAATCATATAAAGAGTTCCAGAAAAGCTAAACGTGCATACCTATGCAATACTATATTTCTTCGTATAACCGTTTTTGCTGAATCATATAAAGAGTCCGCGTATTGATTAAGGAAGTAATTATTTGTTTAATTAGAGCATATGCGAACTGAATGGGACCAATTCACGCTCTTTGGACATGTTGTAATACACTAGGTTGAATGCACTTTTCTTTGTTTTAAAACAGATCAACTTTAGGAATCGTGATTTGTTATTTGATTTAAAGGCATAGACGTTTGGCATGTACACTTAAAAGGGGGAGTAGATAAAAAAAATAACAAGTTATGTGTTCGATTTTCTCTAAAAACAGTAAAACAATAAAGTGAAATCGACAAGGTGGCTGTTATAGAAATAATATCCGAGTACAACGGATTGAGCGTGTTGAGCGAGCATAGCTGTTGCACTCACTAATTAAGACAGATGGCCCGTAATAGTTCTGCAACATTCTGGAACTTATGCTCTCTCTGAATCTTATTCTGAATTGAGGTTTCCTTATGAAATCATAATGAAATTCGGTTATCGCTCTTTAGTATTGACTTCCGAAAAGTTGCGGAACTATTAACGATCCACTACCTTATGCGTCATCGATATCTCTCGTCTTTTCAGCTCAGCTGTTTTTCGGAATCAATCCGAGTAATTGCTATCAGATCCGTCGGTGTCGCGTGAAAACTTTGACTTTTTGCTATATTTCTGGTTCTAAAGACGCCATTCACTTGAAGCTTTGAACACAAGTTCGCTATCACAAGAGCAACATACACTATCACAGGGCATGTTTCTAGATGTATTTTGTGGAAATTATGCCTAGATTCGACTTAAATTTTCATCCACCAACAAGCAATTAACAGTCGAGCATATATATGCACCCATAGGAGGTGCTCTTGTTTACGTTTTTGCAGCTTCCTTCAACAGGAGCAGAATATATGTGACTTGATTTCGGCTTTAATTTGAGTGAATTGAAAATAGAAATCGGTGAAGTTTTTAAAAGTACCCGACGCGATATGACTAAAAAAACTGCCAAATGAGGCATCCAATCCATTTCTTAAAATAGTATCTTCATTTAAATCAATCAATGACCATCGGAGACGACTGGCGCAAATTTACTTTTTCTATAGTTTTAGAAAGAGTAAATTTGCGTCAGTCGTCTCCGGCGTTGGAGCAACGTGCTTTATGGCAACAGCAACGTTGACGGTCATTGCATAATTAAAATGTAGCTGATCTTAAACGTTAAAAACCACAAAAGAACCTGGCCAATTTTTACCCAACAATTCGAATACTATTTTGTTTGTATTTGGTCTGTAAAAATCCATTCATTAATCTCGATATCACAAGGTTATCGAAAATATGTAGACATGATTGTATACAAGGCTCTGACCAAGATTTATATTTTGTCAAAGTTTGAGGTAATTAATACCTTAAATATTGACAGGTGGACGATTTTTTGGTTTATTATATTGTGAGGCATTGAAATGGGATAGTTAATGAACAAGGTTTGGGAGACATAAATAAATTACTGTTATTAAGATAGTGAGAACTAATTTGTGTTTAATTAATAACTATTTCCACGACCACTTACCAAGTTACTGAACATGGTCTATTCAAATGTATCTTTAGAGCATTAGAGCATTTTGTTTATATTCCCCTGCATGGATGAGACCAAGGGTAAATTGTTTTACTACTGTCCGTGTGTCTATCTGTGTGCCGATCTATCTGCCCTTTTGTTAATTTGTCCGCATGGGTTGATAATCGTAGACCTATGTGAGATAGCAGCTGGAGGCTAGAAAAGAATGGGACTGTTGTACTGATGAGAGAAATACCAGGAATCCATTGTTAGGTGCTCCAGCCGCCGCAACATAACTGAAATAATGTTGAAAGCGGCGTAAAACCCATTCAATAAATTAATTCGTCCGCAATATTTAGCAATGAATAGATAAATAAATAAATAAATAAATAAAATTGGCAATTACTCCCAGTATATTCAATGTTCAAGATACAATGCTCATATTTTAGCATGACGATACATGTCATCGATAGGAATTTGAAGATACCTATGTCCAAAACTTGTTACAAGGTCAAGGTCATTTGTCAAGGTCAAAGTGCATTTGTGTTACACAAAGACTCTCTATATCAAATTTTCATAATCAAGGAAGTAATAGACTTGTTATGCTGCATTGAAGCCTGTATTGGCCTGATACCACCTGACTGATAACATAATATGATATCAGGCTGTCTAGTTTAGAAACAATTTGCATACACTTTCGCCTGAATTTCTTCGATTTTTAAGGGTTTATCACAATTAAGCGCTGAAAAAAGCACCGCTTTTACTTATACGCACTGTTCAACCCGTAAAAAATCGTCTTATGGTTTTGATCGGAATGAGGGTTAAATTCACGATGTTGTTAACTGTAACTTTTTATGCATGCATACGCCTTCGTCGCAGTCTGATCAGTGACCAGTGTTAGATGTTTCTGCAGTACCAAAATGGCATTTTTTCTTGTAACCAGAGCTACTGAAAGTGGGGGTATTTTGGATTTTAGATAATTTTTTAAAATGATATAGAGGATAAACCACGAGTGAAAATATAGCCTTTGTTTGTTCACGAAATGAAATGTGAATTGATCTTACTCGAAAAAACAAAAGATTATTATTTTTCTTTATGGCAAAAAAGATACAAAATGTGAAATTTTTAGGACATATTTTCGTAAAGCGCGTCATTTTGCACGTGATTGCTACGAAACGTTCATTGTGACGGCACTAATTTCGCCCCGCATAGATGACGTCAGATAGGATGAAATGCACAAAAACAGGGTACAAGTTTTTGATAATTTCACTGCTTTCGCGGTGAAATTATTAAGTGATAATCTGCCGTTTTCTCGATAAACCACCATTAAGCATTAAAGAAAATAGTACAAATCCTATATTGTTGTTACTCATTGGAATCGTCTCGACGGTTCCAAGAGTATCAACAACATATGGTTTCATTGAGAAACAAAGATTTTACAATGGCTTTACCCCCTCTCATCTGTTCCTCTGTATAACGGGTCACATTTATTGACCGCCGCCGTAATAGCGCAGTAGGTAACGTGTTTAACTATCATTCAAGAGGTCGCGGATTCAATCCCCGACGGCGGCATTTAACCTTTCCGACTATTTGTTTTCCATCAATGGGTTGATCATCGTAGACCTATGTGAGATAGCAGCTGGAGGCTAGGAAAGATGCGATGGAATACTTTTGTGAGAAATATCAGTAACTCATTGTTAGGTGCTCCAGCCGCCGCGATTTAACAGAAACATTGGCGAAAGCGGCGTAATACCCCATTCAAACAAACAAATAAACGACTCTGTCAAGAACGCAAATGGTAACGGCGTAACTTGCTATAATGGGTATTTTTTAAAGACGATAATTTGGAAATTAAACTCATACAGCGTTTTATGAGGACGGTAATAATGACATATTTTTATGTATTTTTGCAGATGGTTATCATAAAAAAGATGGCGTAAAAAAGGATGACTAGCGGAAGATGGGAACAGAAATAACAAGTGGTCCTTGAAAATGACTCCGAGAAAAAGACACAACCAAGAATATATTACGCAGAATACAAAATGCATTCAGTTGTACCTAGAATGATTTGAGCTATATATATCATAATTTTGATTTCTACACGTGATTGGAAATTTACAGACGACATGTATATGATATGTGAATTGTTGCCCAGGGGTACACTTACGCAACCAAAATGAAATCATATGATAATGAATGAAATGGGTGATCTGAGTTGAACATAACTGTCTATCTAAAAGCACAGTTTTGTATGAATATAAAGGAATCACCAAAAAAAAAAGACGAAGTTATGAAATAAGTCACAGGTTTTGACTTAAAACACAGTTTAAAGTTTATTTCCAAGGATTAACAAAAAGGAGTAAGTTATGAATTATTTCAAATGACAATTGCGTGTCTCAAAAAACCTTAGTTTTGTACAAATGTAAAGGGATCATCGAGAAGGAAGAAATTATGAATTATGTCAAGTGATAAAATGTGATGGTGTAAATGGGTATGGTTTCAATTTTATGCTCCGGCGAATTTACAAATCAGTGGATAGATAGATATCTATTTAATATTCAAATCTCATCTGTCGCCAAGCGAACACCGACCTAAGCTGCTAAACAAGTTTAACCAGAGTTAAACGTGCCGGTTGGATATCTTAAATAATTCATACAAACAGTTTTATTGAATATTTCGTAAACAGCCTTCAGACGGAATACTAGGGTCTTAAATATTTAGAAATTATATTGTGGTTAATAAACCAGGTGTGATGAAATTAATATTTCTCGTATCAAGGCAAATATGGGATCCTACGATAATTTTCCTATTTCTTGGACTAATATTAACAACTGTACACGCGAATGATATTAAAGAATCAGATGCTCAAGGAAGACGTTCTTTAGGTGATGATAAATCTAGCAACGGACTTGGAAGTAAATTCAACAACAGCGATCATTCAACTTCACCGATAGTTCGAATTAGTAAAGAATCCCACAAAAGCAATATTACGAATAAGACGAAAGGTGATGATAACCCTTATAGCTTGCCAAAATCAATTATTGAGAACGTAACAAGATTTGCAGTTGAGAACGTCGATTCAACTACGGATGACTCGGACAGTAAAAGTGAGCCCAACGCTTCCCCTAAGTTTAACTTTGCCATTATCGCTGCTATTGCAGTACTAATTCTATTAACGGTTCTGTGTTTAAAGTGTTGTGGCTGGTTCCGGGCTTATACTCGAGCCGGTGACAAGGAAGACTCGACCCATTACGCTACCATCGTGCACTCTGATGACGAGGAGTACGGACATATAGACATACAATCTGATACCGCATCTACAGTCTATTTTGACACGGTATCTTCATATCAATCCTTCCTGAAACGTAATGGAAACGACAGCTCGTTAACGTCTGGGCGGTCACAAAGGTTGGGATTTTTTAGACAAAACTCGGGTTCTCCTCGAAAAGAAAACGGAAAGCAAGGAATTAACGATTTTGACGTTAAATATATAGAAATGAAGCAAATACGACCTGAGACTAGAGCTGAAACGCCGGATACCTGCAGTCCTCGGTCTGAGTCGGCTACAAGCGAAAATGTACGAACTTTCTCGGTGTCGAGTGAAGATACCGATCAGTCTAATATAGCTGTGCCATTGCCAAACAATGATGATATTAATAACAAGAAAATTCAAAGGACTAAAGTGTCCTTCACGACAGACAATTCTAAGGGAGTTAACCGGTTGTCTCTACCCAGGGGAGTTAATCGATCCAGCTTCAAACAACATACGCCGGTAGATCGCCATAAACGGACAATGAGTTGTCGCAGCACGACCTCGCGGCTCTCGGATATTAACGACACTTCCCTCCGGCTTCAGCCTCTTAACAAGAGAATCGAAGAGAAGAAAGCGGGTACCAGCGTTCACGTCGCGACACAAACAAACAGGTCTTTCACATATAGCCGATGGAAGACTAGAAAACGTCATTACAGTGATTCGGGCGTCGACGAAACGGTTGGTCCTCCTTCAATACAAGAGTTGTCGTCCGTGTACATGTGCACGGATAATTGTGGCCATACTTGCGCCTCGCCTAAGAAACGAACTCAACGGACTCCCTCGCCAATAAGAGAAAACTGTGATATTAATAGAAATGAATTAGTTATCAATAAGAATAATAAAGGAAGTGTATTGAAGCGTGGTAAGTTAATTAGCGAATCAGAATCCAATGACGAAGTTTTCGCGCCAGATGGCACGCCGTCACCTGGCGCTGTGAAGAGTTTGAACAGCTTTATACCCGATGAAATCAATATGTGTACATATAATGTTGTTAATGAAAACATATCTCCTAAATCTATAAATAACCATAACTCGTTGCAAGACTACGTGCCGCCTTCAAACACGAACAAAAGTACGAACGAAGTAAGTGATTGTTCGCGTTTAAGTGATCTATCAGGAACAAATGTAACAAAATTGCCATATAGTGATAAACAAAATAAATTCAATGAAAATCTCCGCGGAGATCAATGCAACAGTTGTTTAAATAGAAAATCTCAATCAGGGAAAAACTCAAAATCCAGGTCATTGCAAAACTGTGACGGTTTTTTAACACGTGACTCTGACGTCATTTTTGACCACCGTAAGGAGGTCCATGAAAATGGAAATGCAATCGTTGAATTGATGAGTCCTGGGGTGAAATCTAACGTCATTCCAATCGATGTTTACGAAGTTAAAGATGGAATTTCTAAACTTAAAGACGTAAATGGCGATAACCATACGCTAATTATAGAACGGGATTCGACGTCAAGCATGACGTCATTAGAAAGTAGCGGTTACGCTGAAATTTCTTCCGACGCATCGACGTCTTGACAAAAGAAGGTAGAGAAAGAGCGACCTTGATTTTGTGATTGGGAGCCTTTTAAGATTAATATCAAGTCAGGTATTTCGATTAAAGCCACAGATTTTTTGTTCAGATTATTGATATTCTGAGAAGCTTTCTTAAATAAAGAAAATCAGTATTCTAATAAGGCGTGTAGCAGTTTTTTTTCTTTTCTTTTTTTCTTGAAAATATAGATTTAAAATTAAGAGCGTTCTGTAAAGTTTGACGATAATTGAATCCCTTGGCACTTAGTTCAGGCTTAAATTTGATAATATTCTGTGGGAATTAATTTTATTCCAAGAAAATTGTCATTTTTAGCTCGGCCATTCATAGAATAAGGGGAATATTCCGGTCATGTTTATGCAGTCTGATCTTAGTCTATAATCTCTGCCAAAGCTCTGTTTACTGTAAGAAGTTTATCAAAAAAATATATTAAAAAACGCGGGATCTCCAGCCAATCGATTTAAATTTTTATAGAATTTTCATTTGAATGATTTGCATTTACATGTAGTTAGGAACATCTTGTAATCGACAAGTTTAGGGAGATTGGAATGATTGCGGAATGAAATTGAATGGGTGCGACAAGTGAGTTTTGAAGATTTTAAAGGGAGGTAAAAAATATGGATAATTTCGTCCAATTAGACGAAATTATCGATAAGGTTTACCAACTTTTGGTAAAATCTACGTGTTTTTTCTGATTTTTTTTTCTTTTTTTTTTTTAGTTTACCCAAGCAAATCAGACGCTTAAAAAATCAACACCAGCAAATTTAAATCTTGGAATAATTGATAGTTTTGATGACACTAATGATCATTTTGAACAAGTTAGAATCGTTTTGAACTATTTCGGAGTGTTCTCGAGTGGTTGGAATGATTGGTTGGAGGGCTATGCACAAAATATGTTACTTTTAAGCTTGATTCGCGAGTCATATATGTAACGCATGTTACATACGTGATCATATATGTAACAGGTTTCGCATATATGATGTGTAACAAATATGATCCAACATGGCTACATTCAGTAACTTTGTGAAATTGATAAGCAAAACCATTCTAAATCGCTCACTCAGCGCTCCATTCATTCATTTCAAGCACTCACTCAAACCATTCCAAAACGCTCAAAGACATTGAAAAATATAGAATAACCAACGGCATTCAAAATAAATTTTGATTGAGAAATATCGCGATTTCACTAGCAGAAATAAACTATAGACGGAAAATCCATGTTAATATGTGCAAATTATACCCAAATAGCAAAGCGTAATTTCAAGTCACCCCATTATTACTAAGCTGATGTAAGGTTTGACAACCATCAATTTTCTGATTGTTAATTGAGCCTTTGCGTTGGATTTCCAACAATTTCCAATAACCGCAAAGCAAAGACTCAGACCAGCCTGTGCATCCGCACAGTCTGACTGTAGTCTTTACTATGTGTTTTGTAGATAGATAAGGTCTCAAAGTATCCGTAGACCATCAGGTAATTCTGTATAAACAGTATGTGGCTTTCTAGGCTGCTCAATGTTTGCCCCTCAGGCACGTTTCAAATTGTTGGCAATGCCACGCACGTGCTCAATTCATTGTGCAATGGATCTCCCGCTTTTTTTCTAGCTGCCGAAATAGCACTGTTGATAGCGCATAAGACTTCAAATCTTCAGTTAAAACGTTGTTTCACATAGTCTACCAATCTATCAATCTTCGTTTTTGAAAAGAAATTCTAGCATCTTTAACAAGTAGGGGTTTATTTTGATGTGGTTTTAACCAATCTTTCGATTATGATTAAACGTCAGCAAAACTCTTAAAAAAACGATACTCGGCTTTGCACGATTTGCAAAGCGGATATCATTTTTAAACGTTTGTCGACGTTTTTGTGTGTCGAATCATATTTATTGAATTTCTAAAAGTGGAAATGAATGCTGCATGAGGTATTTATCCGCAATAGTTTCGGAACTCATGATCTTTCACAATTTAAACTGAGGTTTCCAAATGAAACCATTAGGAAACCTCGGTTAATACTGATAAAGTTTATGACTTCCGAAACGTTACAGAACTTTTACAGGTCCGCTACCTTAACATCGTACTCTGTTAAGTTTCATCGCCATTTTATAAGCCTGTCGAATTAGGTGATCACCCGTCGCGTTCGGGCGTCCGGCGTCCGGTTGACCGGCTTCCGGTTCGTCGGTGTCGAATGCTTCGTCCGGAGCAGAACTCTATAAACTTGAAATTTGTCAGTTACATTCCCTTAACGGAGTACAGCGCACAAGAACCATAACTCTTCCTAGCCCACTTTTCCAGTAATTGCCTTTTCTTAGTTTTTAGACTTCAATTCATAACCCCTACCTAGTTCGACATGCAGTGTAACTGGCGTATCTTGTGACATTTTGCCATCTTGTTTCTCCCATTATTTTCCATTTCCAAGTGTTGGTTAATGGTTAAAAAATGTTAATGCCATATTTATACTATTCATACATGATCTAAATTGTGAAAATTATGTATTGATGCAAAATGTTATATTTATAAATACTCAATGTAAACCATGTTGAAAATAAAATAGGTTATTATGATAATATCATTCTTTGTATGTTTTTACACATCTAAAGATTCGCGATTTACTTATAAACAAATGATGCATTTAGATATTAAATCTACTACAAAGAAACGACAACTTAAAGCGCTAACGCGTATTTGTTGCATGGATATTAAAGGTACTTTAAAGAAGACTTCATACATATCGTGAAGGTCTGGTGCATCTAAATATGGTTTCTTATCATTTCTCACCCTGGTGCACCGGTAAAAACGTCATGTACTTGACAGGGTGAATCGTTTTGGATTGAAATGGAATGAGTGGATTTTAGTGGAATTAAAGGGGAGGGTAATTCAATATCGCTAATTTTGTTCATGATTTACAAAATTCGCGATATTTAGTACTTCCCTTTAATAAGTTATACATTCAAGTTCTTTAAAAATGTTTCCTATTTTTCAAGAACCAATCAGACGCTAACAATTTCAAATATGTAAATGAAATTGGGATTTTTTTCCGGGCTACATTCAATTTGAATATAGTTAATGATCTTATAATATAATGAATTGGGCCGTTTTTGAATGGCCTGGGTGAGTGTTTTCAAACGAATGAATGAATGGAGCGCTGAGCTAGCGATTGAGAATGCTTCTAATTGAAATGCATGTCAATTTCACGATGTTACCAACTGTAACCACATCATTTTATCTGAACAACCAAATTGAACATGATGTGTTGTTTTTTAGCTACACTGACCGTAGGCCAGCGAGCTATTGTCATGGCGCAGTGTCCGTATGCGTCCCTCCGTCCATCCGTGCGTAAACTTTTTCCTCATACATCTTCTCCTCCCATACCAATGGGCGGATTTCAACGAAACTTGGTAGAAATGATCCGTGGGTGACCCTCTTCTTAAATTGTTCAAAAAAATGATTGACCCCCAAATATGGGCGTAGTGGGGCGGGGCATTTTTTTCACTTTAAACAAAATCAAAGATGCGAAGATGATTATGACAGGGAGCTAAAGAAAATTATCGATAATTTTCTTTAGCTCCCTGTCATAATCATCTTCGCATCTTTGATTTTTTTCTTCACTGACAAATCAGACGCTTAAACATCGACACCAGCGAAAATATCATGCATTTTAATTTCGGTTTGATTGAAATTTTGATCATTTTGAACGATTTCGATTGTGTTTTTTTTTTTTTTTTTTTTTTTTTTTTTGTTTTTTTTTTTTTTTAAACAATTTGGGAGGGTTTTTTTTTAGCGTTTGGAGCAAGTGTTTTGAATTAATTTTTTTAGAGCGCTGATCGAATTCTTTTGAATAGTTTTGATCGAGGTTATTGTTAATTTAAAAATGTTACTTACTGTAGCTTATTTTTAAATTTGAACTACTGTTAGTGACGTCTGCCTTTTATTTATTTGTTGACCAGTCTATGATTTCGAAAAAGAGGAAATGACTAATTAAATCGAAACAGACACATGAGTGTGTAACACCCCCCACCCCCCACCCCCACCCCCCACCCTTACGAAAAAGATCAATTACGGTAAGTTACATCGTGAAATTGACATTCATCTCAATCAAAACCATTCTAAATCGCTCACTCAGCACTAGATTTATTAATTCCAAACACTCACTCTGACCATTCAAAAACGCTCAAAAATCACTTTAAAAGATAAGTCAACTACTACATTAATAACCTCTATAGCTAATAAAAATCGCGATTTCGCTGGCATTATTGAAAAGGTTCAATTGTTTTTACAAGAATCAGGAAGCTATTTATAGAACTTTTTTGCTTATCTTCAAAGGGGGTGTAAAAAATAAAGCTATTTTTGTTCAGTATAAAAACGGGATTTTGATCAGCTACCTTGAATTTAACACAAAACTCGCTCCAAGCACTAATTCAATTTCATTCCAAAATTATTCTAAAATTATTCACCTAGTCAATTGCACGATGTTGTTTACTATATGGACCTTTATGACAAATCTTTTATAAACAAATTGAACGCAGTTTTAGTCAAACGAAGGTCCTATTTCGAAAAAAGTTACAAATGAAAGTGCAGTGAAAGTTATTGAAAGACGAAGAGAAAGTCAATTTCTTCAGAGAATTCGGCTCCGAAAAAGCAACACTGTACGATAGATTACATTAGTGTGATTCCGAAATGTTGCAGAACTATTACGGATCAACTACCTTATTGATAGAATAAGGCAGGCGCCCATGTCATATTTTGGTTTTGTGATAGTGGAGGTTTATTCGGTAATTCATTAAGATCGATCATAAATTATCGTAAATCGATAATCTGTAAATTAATCTTGCTATCTTGTTAATTATCTATTAATTAACAGTGTTGAATTTCAGGATGATAAAACGTCTGTTTTTTTGTTGGTTTTTTTTCTCAATTTTGTCTCGACGAATGTCCGAAGCTTTACAGACGTCAACTATTGCGCAATGCAAAATAAACTCAACTCCGCACATGTATACTGACATTCGGATCACCACTTGGCCAATCTCACGATCAACCCGGGATGTACATAGAAGGACTATTTTTAAAAAGTACGGGAAAACCTCGGAAAAACTCGTTGACGTCAGTTAAAATGGCGTTAGCCCTCGAATCTGTGAGTGAAAACATTCGACGTTGTCAAAGCTACTCGTTTAAGTCATTGAGTTTAAGTCCATCGTATCCTAATAAAAAAATCTTTAGATTCTTAAATAAGGGCTGAAAAAATCTTAATTTTTGAGAATGATTCGTCTTTATCATAAATTAAGATTTTTCAGCCGTTATTTACTGTAAAAGATATAAATCTACAGTGCTAATTTTTCTTACACTGTTTCTGCCTAACAAAATGCACGATTTTTTTACATACCCATCCGCCTTACATACATGCGAGGTCTGTTGCAGTTTACGGAAATAGCCGAGTGATGTTCCAAATGGTATACTGAGCCACAAAAGAAACGTCGCATCTTTCGGGCCTGTAGCGAAATGGTGAAAATTAAATTAACAGACATTCGTTGTTCTTTGGTGACAAAAATTCGCCTTTACTCGAAATTAAAAAAATAATAAAAAAAAAAACATAACGTTTAATTTATGCTATGCTGTTAAAATTGGTGGCGCGTAGCGTTGGTACTCCCTACTATAAACGATAAAAAAATTGCAAATGGATTAATGCAAAAATCAATTGTTCCTTATTTTGGTTAGGTGTTTCTGGTGGTAAAACAACCCCCCAAAAATGAATATCAGTGTCAATTTTCACTTAAAATTCCCCCAGATTCCTTTATTAGTAAGAGAGAAAAAACGTTCAAAGATCTTTTACTAGCATGTTTTGTGGCGGACATGACGGATATCAGCTATTTTTGCAATAAATGTATGTTTTCGGGTCGTTAAAGGCATTCGTTAACAGACGAAACCCGGGCGTTAACGGGAGAAAACGTGGTTTAATCAGTAAATTCACGCGCCGTTAACGCCCGACTTTTCAACTTAAATATCCTCCGATGGGGCCTATACACTTTATCAGTTTCCTTTTCCAACATTTTTATAGAGCATACCTAAAGAAGTTGCTCCCGCGTAAATCCCGCGTTAAATTGTGTGACGTCATAAATACGTCATAAATACATCAATCAACGTCGGTATAAACAAAATGGATTGTGTAATGTATGACGCAATTGTTCCCATATATAAGTAGGTTTGTAGATTTTGCAATTTTTGTTATACTTTATACTCTTATCTACCTTTTTATGCAATAATAGCGTCAATTCGCATTTTATCGGGCGTTTACATTTGCAGAGATCATCAAAATGGTTTAACGCACTCGTGCTTCGCACTCGGGCGTTGAATCATTTTTCAGGTCTTTGTAAATGTTACCGCCCTCAAAAACGTGAATTAACCCTATATTGACCTATAGCCTAAGACCAGTGAAATTAAATGAGCGGGAGGAGCGGATTTCGAGTGAAATTAAAGGGATGTTATCCAATATCGCTATTTTTTCCGAATGAACACTATTAGCGATATTTATTACCTCCCGTTAAGAAAACATGTATAGAAGTACTATAAATAGCTTCACATTTTTTCAAGAGGCAACCAGACGCTCGAATTTTCAATCATTTTTGTCAAATCGCCATTATTTTTAGCTATATCGAATTTGAATGAAATTGTTGATCTTGTCTTTTTAGTGATTTTTTAGCGTTTTTGAATGGTTTCAGTTAGTGTTTGGAATGAATGAATGGAGCGCTGAGTGAATGGTGTAGAATGATTTTGATTGGTCAGCGAGCACCTAGCGTCTTCACTATCGAAAAGAAAGTATTTGGACGGAGGAAACACACTCTTTTTGCGTGACAAGTTTTTGAATTGAGTCATTTTGCAATACTTTTTGATTTCGGATAATTAGAGAATAATATGTTGGTGACTTAAAATTTCAATATTTTCTGGTCGAGGTTGGGTGAATTAATGATTACGAGACTTTCCCGAGTCATGATAATTTCTCGCAGTGGAGACCAGATAACATTGATACTTTAAAACAATTACATGTTATTCTATTTATCGTGCAATCATTTTCAGCGCTAAACTATAATAAACCCTTAAAAGTGAATTAAGTTTTTTTTTCTAAAAAAATACTGTCTGATATCATGTTATGTTATCGGTCATGTAATATCTGGTCAAGACAGGCTTCATTGCACGAAAATAATAAAAATTAATAGTAATTCCCAGCATTCGGGTTACGTCATCTAGAACGTCCCGAACGTTTACCCCACTACTATTTAAACGTGTCTTATCAACAATTTCCTTGGTTAAATTACTTCATATTAAGGTAGTGGAACCGTAATAGTCCCTCAACGCACTGATGCTATGAACTTTGACAGTGTTTACCGAGGTTTCCAAACGATTTTCATTTGGAAACCTCGGTCAAAATTGTGAAAGATCATGAGTGCCGAAATTCTGCTGAACTATTGCGGTTCCACTACCTTAAGACATAGCATATGTAATACTTTTTATAGCAACTCAATTGAAATTTATGTTTTCAACCGTTAGAGGAAACAAAATCTGTACAAAAGGAGACAAATTACATGTGCTATTTCATCTGCGCCGCTATTGCCATGAACTACGTCAAACATGGATTGAAATTCTACAGAGAATGATATCAAATTTAGTATGATTGCTCCAAAAATAAAATTTTGCTAGGCATAATCCTGGAAATTTTTCACTTACCCTTATATATGATTAAGATGCACAGGCTGGCCGGACTTTTTTTGCGCACATTTGAAATTGGTGGAAACGTCACGCACGGGTTCATAAATTCAAATTTAAATAAGAGGTTGAAAATTACTTTTTTACTTTCATTTCTTTCTATTTTGCCCCTATAAGCGACCGTTGTAAATCTTGTCGACAATATTATAGCACCAATATACATTAAAGATCAAATGTCTTTTTTAAAAGCCAAAGTTAGAAGGGATTATTGAATACAAGTTTAAAGGAGTTCAGTATTACTTGAACAAGCCTTATGTTGTTGATACTCTTTTGAGTAGTACGATTCAAATGAGTACCCCCAACTTCGGGTTATTTGAGATGATAAGATTTTTAGACCGGCGTTACCCTTTTTACTGTTCATCTGCTTGATGCAACTTTGATAAGTTCATTTTTACCGATTACAAAATTTTATAACGTTATAAAATCTACATAAATTGGTATATGGCTTTCAATGTAATTTTTATCGCTTCAAATAAATAAAAGAATATGTTGGTAAAAAACGTTTAAATGTAAACGGAATGTTGTAATATATCCGAAATATGCAAATTCTCTTCCTAAATTGATTTTTGTCATGGAAAAAAATGTTTTTAATGAAGACGTAATGGACACCGAATGTCCTTTGCTAAAGCGCTTTTGGTGATCTTTCGCAAAGATCTGCTTTCTATAAAATCATGAAAATACGCAATTCGCAAAACGCCTGTTTACGTGTTTACGTAAGCGTTAAAATTGGAGATAGACGCAATAAGTTTTCCATAAGAAAGCTGAATACTGGTATAACCAATTTGACAATCTAAATAACAAGGACTCAAACTAGTGGGATAATGTTACAACGGTTTTGTAAATTTAAATTTTTGACGTCAATTTTTCAGTGGTATTTCTATTTACTTTTTATGGCCACTCTTTTTTAAAAACTCCTGAATTAAGGTGTGTCTTAATTTGTAAAACACTGCTTTGTTGTTTATCATTTCGATAATTTCACTAGTTTGTCGTTGAAATAAACATTTGATATCATCTAAAAATCTCGATTATCCAATAGAAATAAAGAAAATGCGATACACTTCACAAATATTAAAAAGAGATAAAAAGGAAACGGTTTTCTATAAATTACTGTTGTATGTCGTTTTGTATGAGATATTATAGTAGGGCCAAGGCGGCAGTTTTAAATTTGGATTAGAAGCAATAAACAAAATTGTTGTTACTTAGTGACTATTAGAATACTGTTTGTTAGTGTAGAGATCTGTATGTTGCAATCTTTGATCATTTTCTTCTTTTGAAGTTGATAATTTTCATACCTATTAGCGTAGATGAAATTGATTTCTTTTTTATTGATTTTGGAGCGTTTTGAGTGATTTGAGTGAGTGATTGGAATTAATGAATAGGGCGTCAATAAGTTGATTTAGAATGGTTTTGATCGAGATAAATTCCAATTTTGCGATGTTATAAGCTGTATGCTTAGATAAACTGAGCAGGCTGACTTTGGTCAAAACCCTTTTGAAATTGATTTATTTCCTGAATCTAAATTGATCATTTTTTCCTTCCTAATAAATCATTTTCGACGTAAGCCTTAAATTTTACACGAGTTTGATCCGAATTTTAGTCAAGTCTTCATTTTACGGGTTCCCAGGTAGTCCCTTTATTAAACTTAAGTGTTGAATTTATTCAAAGGTGGTATGCAATAAATCTTTGATCTAAAAGTGCAATGTTAAAATAGGAGATGGGGTAACAAATGTATGTCTTTTATTTGAATCGGCGATTTTTATTTCTCCAAGGATCGAGTTATATATAAAAACGCGTCTCGATTTAAAGAAATAAATCGGAATTACTCATATTTGTGACCCGTCACGCGAAAAGGGACCATCTGGTACTGCGTAAAGTGTCGACCCTCGTCAGACTAGGGTCAAAACTTTCTGCACCATGCTTATTTTTTCAATCTAATTTGATCAATCTACCTGCAAGTGGGAGAATTTTTAAAATGCGTCTTCTGGTTGACCTATGCAGAATCAAATCTCTTTTTTCAATAATTCATTTTACAGAATTCCTGGATGGTCCATTTTCGCATGATCGGTCACGTTTTCTTGTTCCTGAAAAATGTGGAATATATTCTTGTAGATTCCCTTTAATATTCCCCTTATTCTCGCAAATGCATGTCATTCGAAATAGGTCTCTTCAATTCTTTTGACCTTATCCCCGACCGTGACACTCATTCTTTTTATTTGTCTCTCACCAATGGGTAGGAAATCGTAGACCTATGTGAGATAGCAGCTGGAGGCTAGGAAATGATTTGCTGGTTGTACTGGCGAGGGAAATACCAGGAATCCATTGTTAGGTGCCCCAGCCGCCGCGATATAACTCCATTCAATCAATCAATCTTTTAACTACAATGTAAAGTTAGTGACAACATGGAATCGACACTTATTTTGATCAAAATCATTGTAAATTACGCGCTCATTGCTCCACACATAATATTTTTAACACTCAGTCAAATTATTCGAAACGCTTATAATTTTTTTTTCAAAACGAAAGCCATAAATCATTCAAAACACTTAACAATTTAATTCAAATTGATCGATTCATGGTCATATTAGTTTGTGTAGGCTATGAAGCGTCTGATTGATCACCGAAGAAATACAAATCTATACATAGAACAATAAGTATTTTTTTAATTTACGGGAAGTAATTGAAATTGTTTATTCCGCTCTTCTGGAACGAAATTAGAGATGTTTTCGTAGATCCTCTAAATTTTCACTCAAAAGTTTCTCATCACACTCATTCAATTCCAAACCAAAACCATATCAAATCATTCACATTGTCGATTCCTCGATTTTCTTATTAAAAAAGTTTTTTTCAACGACTTTTATTTCATTGCTCCAAAAAAGACACTGTTGTGTGATTGAGATACCGTAAAATCTTTAATCGAACTCGAGGTTTTATTAGATTCATCAAATTTTTCCTATGAGGGACGAGGCATTATTAGAGGCTTCAGATGTAATGGCACAGAAAATTTGCCAAAAATACCATCCACCTGAGCTTAACTATTGATGTAAATGAGATAAAAACCATATGAGCCTGTGTGTGACATTTCTAACAATTTCGTATGTGCGTGATATACCGACGTTAAGCACCACAGGCAACGACAAAATGAAATAAGAATAGATGCTGGCCACCTGTAGAGGCATTAAGACCTATCCGTCTATATAATGCATAGTAAAGACTCTGGTCAGACTGTACGACTGCACAGGCTGATCTGAGTCTTAACGTTGCGCGTATGTGAAATTGTTGGAAATGTCACGCACTGACTAATATATGATTCATAAAAGAATACAATTTACCATAGTGTTGAAGTAAGGTTTGCGGAACTTTTGACCTACAGTTAGTTACATCGTGAAATTGACATTCACCTCAATCAAAACCATTCTAAATCGCTGACTCAACACTCCATTCAGTCATGACAAACACTCACCCAAACCATTCAAAAACGCTCATACCCGTTGAAATATATAGAATAACCAACGTCGTTCAAAATAACTATTGATTGAGAAAAATCGCGATTTCACTGACATAATTCAAATTGTTAGCGTCTCATAGGTTCTATTTATAAAACTTGAATGTATTTTTATTACCAATATAGGATTACCTCCGATTAAATTCGTTCAAAACTAGCTCCACACACTCATTCTATTTCATTCCTGAATCATTCCCAAATCATTCATCTTGTCAATTTCACGACGTTGTTTACTGTAAACACACAGATGACAAAAGAAAAAAAAATATTAAAGAAATAAATTTACAATTATAAAAGCTTAAAATTTGGTCCGGCAAAGTTAATATGACCTTCTGTAAAAATCCCCATGACAGTGATTTCATGGCAAGGTGATTTATAAGTTACCTCAAGTTTTCTTAAAATTAGTCATTAAAGTGTCGGTTTTGAGGTCCGAAGTGTGGGTGGGGTTATATTATCTTCAGCTTAGGGCAATATTAGAATTTTTACGGTATATTCTTCATACGTCATCTGCATATCATTAACGCTATTGCGCACAAAATGTGGACTACATTCACTTAAAATGTGGACAGACAGGTCTCGTGAGTTCATTTTCAAACCGTGTTAAAGACGTAAATGACAGGCATATTTTTATGTGACCATTCACCCAAAAAAGAGCATCTATTTTGGGTATCAATTTGAATCTAACGTAAAAAGATGAAATGTTTGAAAGATGGATTGAATCTATCTCTTCCCCCTTCTCTCTCTTTCATTCTCTCTCTCCCCCCTCTCTCTCTCCCTCTCTCTCGCTATCTATTTATCTATCTATCTATCTATCTATCTATCTATCTATCTATCTATCTATCTATCTATCTATCTATCTATCTATCTATCTATCTATCTATCTATCTATCTATCTATCTATCTATCTATCTATCTATCTATCTATCTATCTATCTATCTATCTATCTATCTATCTATCTATCTATCTATCTATCTATCTATCTATCTATCTATCTATCTATCTATCTATCTATCTATCTATCTATCTATCTATCTATCTATCTATCTATCTATCTATCTATCTATCTATCTATCTATCTATCTATCTATCTATCTATCTATCTATCTATCTATCTATCTATCTATCTATCTATCTATCTATCTATCTCTCCCTCTCTCTCTCTCTCTCTCTCTCTCTCTCTCTCTCTCTCTCTCTCTCTCTCCCTCTCTCTCTCTCTCTCTCTCTCTCTCTCTCTCTCTCTCTCTCTCTCTCTCTCTCTCTCTCTCTCTCTCTCTCTCTCTCTCTCTCTCCTCTCTCTCTTTCTCTCTCTCTCTCCCTCTCAATTACTCGCGCGCACACTCTCCCTCTTTTTTTCTCACTCTCCTTCTCCATGGATCGAATCTTAATACTCTAGTTGGTTACTCGATCGACTGTTAATCTTGGAGCCTTAGATTAAGAACATCAGCTCGATCATTTTTTTTCACGATTGAAACACGTTATTCGTCGGCCTACAACAGACCAATGAGAAAGTTAACAACATCGTGAAATTGAGAAGCTGAATGTGTCACTTTTGAATGATTTTTTAATGAAATTGAATGTGTGGAGCGAATTTTGAGTGAATTTATAGGGAGGTTATCCGATACCGCGAATTTTGGTCAGGATGAACAAACTTAGCGATATTACATGTAATTAACCCCCTTCAATAAAATATAGCTTAAATTTCTTAGAGAACCAATCAAATGTTTAAATTTTCATTTATGTCAGTGAAATCGGCGATCTTTTCAAGCTTTATCTATTTAGAATGAAGTTGCTTGTCTTATTTTTTTAAGTGGTTTAGGAGCGTTTTCGAATGGCTTGAGTGCGTGTTTGGAATGAATTAATGGGGCGCTGAATGAGCGATTAAGAAAGGGTTCGATTGTGATAAAAGTCAATTTCACGATGTTACCAACTGTAGTTCGCCTAAGTGAGACGAGCAGCTTGTTGCAATGTCAAAGTGTTGTGGTTTTACTGGTGTTGAAAACGACAAAAAGCTTTGAGTAGGTGCGCTAACGCCAGTAATTTTACTGTAATACTTTTGAAAGCTGGTTCATCCCCATTTTAAGCAATTAAACAAAGATTCTTCAAGAAAAAATATTTGATTCGGACAAGCGATGCTTCGTTTAAGGGAAATTTAGAATAAAAAAAGAAATTAAAAAAGAAAAAGAGGAATAGATTTTAAAAGATTAGTAAAGATCAAGGATAAAGCTCCATTATCATTTTATGTAAGCCAAATGACTTTGGTTGATGTTAATGATATGTAAGTGTCGCCAAACTGGAAATGCTGGATATATCGACAAAGTGGTCCACAAAAACTTTTAAAAAGGATTATCTCAATTTGTGAGAATTCAATCAGAATCTTAAAGAAACAAATGCATGTTTTGATTTTCTTTTAAATCTGAACATGGTTAAAATGAATTACAGACTAATGGAATCAAAGCAATAACAATTGTTTTCATAACAAAATATTCTAGGTAAAATACATAATCTTCATTATCGGGGAGGGATTGTATGCCTTACCTAATACCATTTCTTCGACCAAAATGTCATAGAAACAGTTTCAGCAACATGTAGTTACGATACTTTGCTCTCTTGCAGACAACATTCTCGTGTGACATGTGTGAGCCATCACGCGAAAAGGAACTATCTCTGTCCGAGCTTATTAATAAAGAGTTTAAAAAAGATTGTCTCTAGCATAGGTAAATCATTGATTCCAAATCGAATTTAATTATAATTATCGTAAGGGTAGAATGATCATTTAAAACACAGAAAATCGATAGAAAGCGAATAGATTCTAACCTACTGCACAGGCTGTCTACAATCGAAACTCTTCGCACTTCACGATTGGTCCCTTTTTTGTTTGTTTGTTTGTTTGTTTGTTTGTTTGTTTGTTTGTTTGTTTGAATGGGTTTTACGTCGCTTTCAACAATTTCGCAGTTATATCGCGACGGCCGGAGCACCTAACAATGGGTTCCTTGTATTTCTTTCACCTGTACTACCATTTCATCCTTTCCTAGCCTCCAACTGCTATCTCACATAGGATTACGATTATCTACCCTTTGGTGAGAGACAAACGTCGGAAAGGATATTTGCCGCCACCGGGGATCGAACCCACGACTTCCAGATTGGAAGTCTTATGCCTAACCAACTGCGCTATGGTGGCGGTCGGTCCCTTTTTTGAACGACGCATCACATATATATATCAAAGCTGCAACTACGTCACAAGACAGTGCGTGCACGTGTCATGCACATTGCGTTTTTTCTTGCTATTTTTAGGTGTGGATTACATCAATTAGAAAACGTCACACCCAAGTTAATGCTCCGTATAATTAACAGAAATGCTGGATGTATTTGTCATCAACGGATACTTATCCAAGACTTTACAGGAATCAGACATGTCAAGTTGATAGCGACATTGTGTTATTTTGTGGCAAAGTAAGAGCTCGAGACCTAGGAACTGGGTTATTAACAGGCAGACAGACAAATCTTTTCATGTTCAAATTCACAAACTGCAAATACATGAACATAGTTTTCATATAATTTAACATACAAATAAAATTTCAAGTCATGACAAAAGGACTTTTAACTGAGGGTAGACACTGTTTTTGATTTGTTTTTGGTCAATTGAATTTATATCTAATTTGATGAAATACGTCTTTGTCTGATAAAGTACACCTAAATATATCCACCCTCGAATAACAGCCATATTCAAGCCTGTTTCACCAGAATGATAATGTTTAATAAAAGAATTTATTTGAAATAATGAATTATTGAATAATAATTTTAATGAATTAATGAATTATAATGGTTTTTATTATGCTACGTGTTATACTTGATATTCAGATTGGTAAGTCGAGCCCGATAAGCTCGGTCGGTCAAGAGTTTTGCTATAATTCCTTTATCGAATCATTAGTACGACTCCTGGCTCAACCAACTTTCAACTGTAATTTGACAAAAGTCATTGAAACTCGAATCATTTAGTTTCAATCGTAAATCGTCCAAGTGGGATGGTAGACAGGTGTCTAGGCATTCGGAACATCGCTCGGACTTTTCCGTCAACTGGAAAGTACCTCGGACGTAAGTGTAGTAATTTTTGGTCATTTTTCGGTAATTCGGTTCCTGGTGGTAATTCGGTTTATAAATTCGCTTGAAGAATAGTATATTTCTTTAAAGTTTTCCAAGCGTCTGTGAAGATCACTTTAGCATGTTATAATTTGAAATCAAAACGCAGTTAGCCACTGCGTTTTGTTTTCAAATCATAACATGTCCAATTTTAACCTTACGTTGACTTTATTTTTCGAAACGTCAACCTCAGTTACGTTTGTGACGTCACATAAACCCACGTGCGAAATGACGCGCTTTCATGGCTGCGCCCGTATTATTCCCGAGGTCTATTCCGTAGAATCGCCGAGGGTTCCCGATTGGTGTCTAGGATGGAATGTCCTTTCTGTGATTGTGTGAAAAACGATAGAAAACCACGGATAGGTTGATTGATTGATTGAATGGAGTTTTACGCCGCTTTAAACATTTTTTTTCAGTTATATCTATATTTTCTTTCAGCTATATATAGGCTGAAGCACCTAACAATGTTTTCCTGGTATTTCTTTCACCAGTACAACCACCACATCCTTTCCTAGCCTCCAGCTGCTATCTCACATAGGTCTACGATTATCAGCCCATTGGTGAGAGACAAATAGTCGGAAAAAATGAGTGCCGCCGTCGGGGATCGAACCCGGGACCTCTAGATGGACAGTCCGACGCGCTACCAACTGCGCTATGACGGCGGCTACCACGGATAGGAGCACAAGTCGTCGTAACATAACCGTAATAATGTTGAAACGGGTGTTAAGCCTCATACAGACGAAACAAAAAAAAATAACTTTGTGAACATTCTCATTGTGTGTCCATAAACGGGGATAATCTTGTTCAAGTAGGTAGAATTTTGGGCAGGTTTTGCCAGTATGTAAAACAAATTTTTATTTCAATCAATAAATTTGTGATCCATCAAGCGAAAAGGGACCATCTGGAAAGTGCATAAAGTTTCGAGCCTTGTCAGACTGCGCAGATTGCACAGACTGGCTAGGTTCGAAACATTTCGCTATTTACTAATTTTCTGAATCTAGAATAATCAATCTACCTCAATGTAAAATAATTTTTGAAATGCACCCTCTGGTCCGAACTTAGTTCAGCGCGAATGGAATAAGCTATACTGTACATTTAATAACCTTCCTTTTAATCAGTAGATCTGTGTGTCTTTATGGGCCAATCAAAAGCTTCGACGTGAGTCTTTAAGTCGTCTTAATGATTTGATCGAGTTGAATGTAGTAATGAGGCGTTTTTCAACATTTAAGTTCAATTTTAATCGATTTCGGAGGATTCTCATTTGTTAGAGTGATTGAAGGCAATGAATGAATGAGTGAAAAAAGCGTTAAGTGAGCGATTTTGATTGATTGTGAATGAAATGAGTGTCAATTTCATGATATTATTAGCTATACTTCCTATTTATTACAAAAACTATTGATTTCTGTGGTCTGTTTAGAAATAGGTTCGTAGATATTTGTAAATGTCCAAAATTTATTTTCTGGATAAGCCTACCTGAGGGGAGGCAATACTAATTATCATACATGTATTATTTAGACGCAATTATTAACCTTGTTGCCAAAAAAAGAAAGCACGGGCGTGCAATTTTCAGCAAATTCCTATATGCGCGAAATCAATCACTCAATGCTTCGTGCGTTCGTTGGAAACACTAAAAAACGCTCCAAAACTGTTAAAAACGCTTCAAAAATTCATTCAAATAGATCAAATTATATATATTCATATTTTTTTATCATCTGTATGACGTCGATTTCGAATTGTCTGATTGGTCCATGAAGACTAGAATATCTATTACAGAAAGTATATTGATATTAAAGGGGGGTATAAAATGTAGCTAATCTCGTTCGTGACAAAACACATCAGCGATAATTTATAACCGCCCTGTTTTTCATTCAAAACTGCTCTTCACACCCATTCGATATCATTTCAATATCATTCAACTCGACAGTTTCGTGTTGTTTATCTGTATCTTACCTAATGCTTGGGTACAAGTCGAGGGATTAATGTAACACTATTGTAAGTTACCAACTAAATAGAGACATATAAACGAACGTTGCATTTAACCTAGAAATGTATGATTACGTAAAAAAATCGGTTCAAGGATAGGCCACATCTTCACTTTTCTGCTAATATAATTATCGTTTGGGTCTTTTTGTAGACGGTCGTCATGGTGACTTAAATTGCCATGGAAATACAACGGTTTTTGGTCACAACGTGCACCAGTGTTATATATACCGTTTTCCAATTGTTCAGGATCACAAGACGATGCAAACAGTTTCCGAATTGTATCCGCTTTGCACGCAAGTGCACGCGCAAAGCGGAGTACAATTTAAAAACTGTTTGCACCGTTTTGTGATCCTAAACGCAGGGCTGGTATTTGTCACAATCATACTACCATTTCTTCCTTTCTTAGTCTCCAGCTGTAATCCTTTGTAGGTTTACGATTATTAATCCATGCGAGGTCTGAGGCAAATTGTAAGAAAGGGTGAGTGCCGCCGTCAGGATACCATTTTAGAACAGCCATAAGCTGCTTTTAACTGAGTCTAGAATGTTATTTTAACCCTTTGCTGTTTAATCCCTGCGTTTTACATCCCTGTGATTTTATGATTGAGGAAACATTGTGAAAAAAGAAGAAATTGCTTCTGACAAGCAATTTCTTCTTTTTCCACATTATTTTCTACCCTACTGAATGGTTATTTTGCAATTTAAATCCACTTTGAAATAAGATTTACAAAACCTTTGAATTTGGGCAGGTCTAAAATTTTGTGAAACAGGAAAGGGTAAGAGAGCCTTGGGAGTTTAATTTTTTTATTCTAGTTGAGGGCAAGCTGGGTTAAAGACAACTCGAGGTATTGATGAAGCATTTGTGTCGTCGTCGTGCGAAAATTTTGATATAATCGTGATATTTCTGGTATTACTTGAGGCATTACCTTGAAACTTGGCGCATACAGGCAATCAAATCTACCTTAGTGGCCACCTGTATTCAGCAAGCAACACGTTTAAAGCAAGCCACCACTGAGTTTCCAAAATGAGCAATTGTACAGAAATTTACCTGTATTGTTGCATATAATGTACCTTTACGAGTCGCTAAAGACATACGTTTACAGACAAAAACCCGGCGTTAACGGGAGAAAACGTAGATTGATCAGTTAATTCACGTGCCGTTAACGCCCGGCTTTTTCCCTTTAATATCCGAAGCCTTGGCCTATATACTTTTTAAACTTTGTGACGTCATAAATTTACCAAGCAACGTCGGTATAAACAAAAGTGACGGTTCAATGCAAAACGCATTTTTTCCGGCATATTTGTGGGTAAGGAGCTAGTTTAAAGCGTTTCTATGAATAATTTTGCTATATCTGTTTGAATAAAAACTTGACTTGAGTCGTCCTTTTTATGCATCAATAGCGTCAATGCACGTTTTTTCAGTCGTTAACATTTGCATAGACCCTCAAAATTCTTGAACGCCCTCGAGCTGCGCACTCGGGTGTTAAACTATTTTTCGAGTTATTGCAAATGTTAGCGCCCTCAAAAACGTGAATTAACCCTACTTAAGCGAGCACATGTCTTACGCAAGCTCTTTTTAAATGACCCATTGGTGCCTGCTTAATACAGGTAAGATTGTATATCTATCATTCCAGGGTTAGGGTTAAATCTAGAGGCATTTTTTACGTAGTATGCCCCTTTTTTGACTTAGAATTAAATCCGCCATCCAGTATCCAACTATCGAGCCTAGGCACCCCTCGTGATATAACATGTTGGATATTCAAGATTTGCGAGATTCGTTACATGTATCTGTATTGAATTCGATGGCTCGGTGGTTAACTGTAACATATGGGACCGTCAAACCCGGGGTTGTTGGTTCGAACACCGGCTATGCCAACTTTCATCCGACATTTGACAAAATTCAATATGACACGGTTGTCATTTACCCACGGATGTATGATAAATATTATGCCTATTTGGGTGATCAGTTTTGGGTTCGGGAGAAATGTTTAGTTGCATTTGTGTGAGTAACGTCAGGAAACCATGGGTAGGTATACTAACCCCTGAGACATAACTTCAACATTGTCTAGAGTGGCGTTAAACACCACAATAACAAAACAACACAAATAAAGACCTCAGGATGTATTAGTGCGAAGGGTCGGTTTGTTGCTATGGAAAAAGGAGCGTTCTTTGAAGAAACCGTTGTTATGGTCAATTTACATGAAGAAGATGGTTGAGGAAAAATAATCGAAGAAGTTGTTACTTCGTTGGAGAAAACATCACAGTTTTAAAGTCATGGAGCTAATGACAGATTTAAAGTAAGTCTCATAATATTTTTATTTTTGTTTCAAAACTGTTTGACAAGAAATAAGAGTAATCTAAAAAAGTATCAATTTACATATTTAACTAGCCGAATACATACATAATTTTATCAAGACAACTAGCATCACCTTGAAGATTACAATCAGTGACCAAAAGTGTATGAAATGGTCGATTTTCAAAACAAGGTCTCTCGTTGAAAAACACACGAATAACTTTTTCCGGGGAATTGAAAATTACCGAAAATAATTAAAATTATATTCTTCTTTACGTTAGTTATATTAGAAGTTTGATTTCAGAAAAGTATTAGTTGAATATACTGGGTCGTTTTGAAAATTTTAAAATCGTATGAAAAATACATGAATATATTCATTTAGGTATACAAGAGATCATAATGTCGCACAAGTTTATAAAGATCGTAAAGCTTAAGCGTCTTAACCAAGTTCATATCATATAGACACTTACGATCAACAATCATCGTGGATTTGACCAGATAAATGATTTTGGAATGAAATTGAATGAGTGTGTGGAGCGAGTTTTGGGCGAAATTAAAGGGAGGTAGTCCAACATCGCTAATTTTGTTCAAGATGAACAAAATTAGCGATATTTATTACCTTAATTTTAATAACATATACGTTTCTTTTCTTTTGTGTGTCTAGGTGAACCAATCAGACACTTTAAAATCTTTACTTGTCAATAAAATCGTAGAATAATTTTATCGATTCGAATGAAATGTTGATCGTTTTGAACGATTTCGCAATGTTTTCAAATGACTTAGAAGCGTTTAGAATGAATGATTTGAGCGATGAGTGATTAGAATGGTTTTGATCGTGATGAGAGTCAATTTTACGATGTAACTAACTGTAACAACAAAGTAATAGCTAGTTTCTATATGGTTTAAGCCTGTGCGTGACATTTCCAACAATTTCAAATGTGCACAAAGTAAAGCTTCTGGCCAGCCTGTGCAGCCGCACAGTCTAACCAGAATCTTCACTATGTGATATATAGCCAGATAAGGTCTTCATCTACCTTCATGCAAACAGCATATATTGTTATTGCATTGTTAATGTTACTCAATGTTTGTACCTCGCCCAAGTGTGTAATTGTTGGAAATGTCACGCACAGACTCGTTTAAAAATGTTACACTATTACAGCGTAGAAAATCTACGTCGGGGTGCAGAACCAGTAAACAATGCCGCCATTATTGATATGATACAGACGAACATATTTGAAGACATAGGATGTGGTAAGAATAAACATATATTGTCGTCAGATTTAAGGGTTTAAGTAGTATAATGTTAGCTTTGGTAGCAAATAAACCGTCGCCATCTTGGTAAGTTCTACGTTATTGCTAAAAAGTTGCAAAAATGATACACTATTTTTGGTTTAGGGAATTTACGTCTATGATATGATAAGATAAGATAAGATAAGATAATTATTTACTTGCACTATTATACCCAATATTAGGGTTAAAGGCAATTACATTATTATTAACGGCATTATTCGTCGGTTCTATGTGCAGAACCGACGAATAATGCAGCCATTATTGATACAGACGAATATATTTGAAGATATAGAATGTGGTAAAATGTTCTTGTACGTTTTTGTCAGGTTAATAGATTAAGGATCTGTTACATTTTTTACGGTAAGCTTGCTTTTCTTTGCTGACCAAAAGACAGCATTTAAAGTGATAAGAGACTGTAAACCGAATACCTTGAATCTGAATCCAGTTGAATTTGTCCAGAACAAGTAAAAGACTGCAAAAACCCAGTATTCTACCCCACCCGCTTATGAAGCACCCCGGTGAAGCCAACCTCAGTTTCAGAGATGAAGTAGGTAACGCTGGACCTATCTTTTTTTAATATTTTTTAAGGCCATACTATGTCATATATCAAGAGATGTTTGTAAAACATTTACGTCCCAAAAAGAGTTATCGATGACCTATTTTTGTCAATTATCAAAGGGCAATAACTCAAACAAAAGAAAAAAGTTTTGGTGCTTGTGCATTGCACTTCTCCAAAATGAGATCTATCAACCGGCGAACCTTCATGATTCTATCTTGCATACTTTTTGAGATATGCTCCGGACGAAAAAAGTCTACAGACAGACCGACTTGAACGGGCAAAGCGAAGGGAGCATAATTGATTTCGTCACTCATTTCCACTAGCAATTCCAAAGAGTCAAAGTTGTTCGAAGAAACCCAAGGATACCCGATCTTGGGCATATTTCAAATAAATGATGCTATTGCCTCTACTTTCAAGGGTTTGTTAAACTATATATCAAATCTATGGCAAAATGATTGTAAGCTACACAAAATACTCCTCGTTCTTTTTCATTTCTTAATGTTCAATACGTTGTTACAGGTCCATTATGTCGTGTAAATCCATTGACGAACAGAGGGAAGAGATTCCAATTGATAAAGATTCTATGTTTAACGGTCATACCAATCCTAGGAGTATGGGGCTTTACGATGTACTCCCTATCCGACAGCGTGCAAAGTAAGGCAGATATAGAACAGGTGAGACGATAAATTGATACCAAGCATGCGAGCAGTTTAGAGTTAGGCAGATATAAAATATTTAGGGGGTAATATGAAAACCATCCGAGGAGTATTGGGTTTGAGGAGTACTCTCTATCTGACAATGTACAGAGTAGGGCGGATATAGAACAGGTTAGTAGACAATGGGTTACCGATCATTGAAGTATTGAGTTTAACAGAGGTGCGTTTTTTACATTGAGATGAAAATTTCCGCTAAATAAGATTATTAAGACGTCATAAGAAACGATTTTCAATATTTTGAGTGCAAACGTTCGACGTCGTCAAGGCTACTCGTTTTAAGCCAATGCTAAACCATCTTCGTTTCCTTATTAAGATATCTTAAGATTCTTAATAAGCCGCTTAAAATCTTAATTTAAAAAAACGCTACATCTTAAAAATCTTAATGAGATTCTTAAGCATCTTAATTTACCTCCGTTTACTATCACGGTTATCACATTGGTTATAAAACTTTTCTCGTGCTCAACTGAGAATTTTCTCAAATTTTAAATTTAAATAAATGCATAAAAATAAAAGATAATATTAATAAGCTGTTATTTAAAACAACTTATTAATATTATCTTTTAGGTGAATACATTAAAATGAGTATTAACACAGAAGTACAGCTTTAATCTCAAACTAAAATTTGAGACAATTTTGAATTGAGAATGAGAAAAATTTTATTACCTCAAGCCCTGAAAAATGTATTAAGGTAGATAAAGAGATGGTTAGAACAAATCGTCTTAAAAGGTATCTATCGCTGTGACGAGTAAGGCACATATAAATAGGTGAGCAGGCAATCTGAAAACGCATGAAAGATTTCGATGCTGTTCAGATTTTGTGATCCGCACAGTCTGAAGAGGGTCGATACTTTTCATCGCAAGATGCTATACTGATTCTTGAAAGATGGCATTTCATAAAAGAAGGTTTACTTTCTAAACGGGGTGTCTAGTTAACGCCCCCCTTTTGCATTGGGTCTAATCTCTTTTTCCGGTATTTTCGTCCGCACATATCGAGGGTTAAGCGCAAGGCTGTACTAAATGTATATACAGAAAAGACTTGCATTTATCATTTGATATACGAGTCTGTGCGTGAGATTTCCAACAATTTCAAATATGCACAAAGCAAAGACCCTGACCAGCCTGTGCATCCGCACATCCTGACCAGAGTCTTTACTATGCTTTTAGTAGATAGATAAGGTCTCAAAGTAAATGTAGACCATCAGATAACTTTGTATTTACTGTTTGTGGCTGTCAACGCTTCTCAGTGTTTGCACCTCACGAACAATCCAAATTATTGGAATGGCAAGCACAGGCTTAAGAAATACAAGTTCTTTATGCTCACAATCCATACATGAATCGATCCTAAATTCCAGGCCAAGCGATCTATGTCTATAGTGGTGATGTTAGGGAGACTCATACACAGGTTACAGAGAGAACGAGACATGAGCGTGTTGTATCTCAGTGAGCTCGGACCGGGCACCAAAACATTTCTACTCCAAGAGTACATTGCGACGGATGACGCTTTACAGAGGCTTTCTGTTTGGCCAGGTATCTTCTAATTCGATAAAAAAAATTGCACATCAAGAATTAAGTGTTTAACTATCGGCTGATACAGTTCAAAACATCGTGAAATTTGCACTCTTTCCAATTAAAGCCATTCCATATTGCTCACTCAGCGCTCTTTTCAGTCATTCGAATCACCCACCCAAACCACTCAACTTCTTGGTTACATTGGTTAAAGCAAAAATCAAGGATTTTACTGAATGAATTGAATCCGAATGCGTCTGATTGGTTTATGAAGTCATAGAAAACAATTAATTGAACTTGTTTGTGTTTTGTTTTATTGAAGGGGGTTTATAAAGATCGCTTTTTGTTAATCTGGAACAAAATTAGCGATTTTAGTATTACTTCCATTTATTTTCATTCATAGATCATAAATCGCATTTATTTAATTTCATTCCAAAATGTACATTACGCATGAAGTAACTCCACTTAAAAACCATTGTCTAATAATGTTTAATATGTAAACTTAAAAGTTATGTACAGTACTTTCCAATTCCATTTTGTATAATATCAAGAATCTTCATAGCTTTTTGCTTCTCATACTTGTGTCTTTTAAGCGTAATGCAAAGTTTGAACGTGTATCTACAGGGGAACTGACCCAGAATCCTCGCGAAGAATTCCGCAGTAAAGCCAACTTGATGACGTATATATCCCAACATAGGAATTCCCTAAATCCTGCTACAGTTGACCTTTATGTGGAAATCAATTTTTACAGTTCAATTACACGGTATGTAAAAATCCCAACACTGGAATTCCCCCAATCCAGCTACAGTTGACCTTTATGTAGAAATCAATTTTTACAGTTCAATTACACGGTAAGTATTGACACAGTTCATACAAGCGATTTCAAAGACATCCTTCATTGAAATAAATTTGAAAATACTTCTTGTTTCTCAAGACCAAATATTGTAAATAACTGTTATTCGCGGGAGAGGTGAAAAATAGAAACGCGAACTTTTACCGCGTTTGCTGTTCTTGTTGTGTTCTTGTTAAATATTTTACGTATAAATCTGTTGATCTCATGAGCACCCGTAACAGTATCATACTTAAAAACGTAAATGAGTTTGTTGAAGAAGCGTTTGACAATCGCTGGTCCTTAAATCAATTCTATATATACTCAGTGTCAAAAGGAAGTTTCCACCAACAATAACACCCATACAACATTGAACATCTTTTTTCTAGTAAAAACGTTATTTATTTCATTGACAATGGAGTAATTGGAAATTAAAAACAATGTCTTTTAATAAATGGCTAGGAGCAATCGTCTTATTTTCCTGGCTTGAAGAAACTTTCCTAAAATTGAAAAGTCACTAACATCAATCACGAGAATCACCGCCGTTATCATGGAGAACTGCAGTGATATCGCACGATGTATACGTTTTTAGAAAATGGCCTGCCATTCGTCCGTAAGAGCGTTGATGAGCTGCTGTCGGTTCCCGATTTGACGTCAATCGTCAAATATCGTACGTCATAATTGGCCCAAAAATGTTCTGGAGCATTGCGGTCGGAAGAGAAAGCAATACAAGGAAGTGGATTGGCATAATTTGCTCTAAGAAAACCTAAATCAACATTGCAAAATGCGACCGAGCGTTGATCAGTAGAAAAACGTCAATGTTCACGTGCTACATGTAAACTAAATAAGGACAAACAACTGGTCTCAAGATGTTGCCAACAAAACGTTTCGTTCTAAACTTCAATAATTATGATAATTATTGAAACTTCAGAATTCATACTTACTTTGTTTAATTATTACACGAACTATTAGAAATTGAAAAATACAATTATAAAAATTATTTCATGGACTGAATGATTTTTTTTATTTTATTTTTTTACTTTTCCAGACGACGATCTTTAGTTTCTGGGAAAATTTTAGTGTGTAGACCTTTTTTGGGGGATACACATTATTTCATCTTCATTTCCGTGCTATAGTTAAACGGCTCTTTATCTCTTTTTTCACACGTTTTTCACACGATAGTTGCAACATAATAACATAATGGGAAATGACATTAGCATAATATGCGCACAAATTGGGTAGCAATTTGCAAACATTAAAGGGTATGGTGCAAAGCCAAAATACTAAAGTGGTAAATTAGTCAAAATTTGCATTATCCTCAAAGCTGAATTGTTTCCCAATTTTAGAAAACATACGTAGAAAATTATCTGTATCAAAAATGTACCTCAAAAGTTGACTGTCAAGTTGTACATTAGTATATTTCTATCAAATTTTCAAATAAAATTCACAAAACCAATTAAGTAATTTAGAAACAAAAATTGTGTATATTTAACTTTTTTTTAAACGTCAGTTTGTTTGTTTTATAACTTTCCACTCGTTTTTGTTCGCGCATTCCTTCTACTTTTGGTTGATGATTCGACCAGTTTTTTGTTGTTCTTGTTGGTGGTGTTGGAGGTTGTTTTGTTTGTTTGATTGTTTTGTTGTTTTTTTTTTTTTTTTTTTTTTTTTTTTTTTTGTTTGTTTGTTTGTTTCAGTTTGATTTTTAGACTAAGTACTTATTCTTAGTTGGAAAGGACAAAATCACAGACTTGAAGTCTGACCTTGGCCTACACTTTCGATTTTCTACTTAATAATCATGAGGAGAACTTAAGCCAAATTGGTTGAAATGGCGCAAAAGTTGGCGATATATAAGCCTGTGCCTAACATTACCAACAATTTGTAATGTGCTTAAGGTGGAAACATTGTGCAGCAGACAGTCACATACGTAGTGTAAATACAAAGTGACCTGAAGTTCTACAGATACTTAAGACCTTATCTAGCTACTACATGCAAAGTGAAGACTCTGGCCAGGCTGTGCAAAGTCTTTGTTTTGCGCATATTTTGAATTGCCGTAAATCTCAGGCACAGGCTCATATTTGAAACAAACTTTAACTTTAGTAGAATAAGAGTTGTAATACTCTTATGATCTATAAATTGCTATTCATTTTGAGTAATTTACAAGTAAAATTCATAAATTAAGGCGCCTAAAAGGTATTTGGTCGGACGACATAAAATTGAAAGCAAAGTGATAGTGTTATGTACATCGTGAAATTGACATTCATTCAGACCAAAACCAATCTTATTCTTAATCAGTCACAAAATTTTTTTAATTCCAAACACTCTCTCAAACCAGCTCAAATGCTCCAAAATCACTCAAAATCTCAATCACTAACATTCACAACGCTTCAAGAATTAAATAATTTCATTGACTTACTTTGAAGTTTGAAACATTTGACTGGTTCTGAAGACTTCGAAATCTATTTATAGAACTCGTACGTTTATTTAATTAAAGGGGGTACATTTCATGACTTTCTAAACTGTACAACTTGATCAGCATAGAAAATGTTTAACCTAAAGCTATCAATAATTGATCACGCTTATGGTCAATAAAATTGATTTAATATACATGTATTAATCAATATACAGTAAACAACACCGTGAAATTGACAAGATAATTTTTGGGGAATGATTTTGGATTGAAAAAGAATGAGTGTCTGGATCGAATTTTGATTGAAATTTAAGGGGGGGAATCCAATATCACTAATTTTGTTCAAAATTAACGATATTCATTTCCCCCCTTTCACAAAATATACGTAGTTCTCTGTTTATGTTTCTTCGTGAACCAACAAGACTTTATTCTGAACTCAGGACCGGTAGTATATGACACTTCCTATGTAGAAATATGTAGAGCGAACATTATTTTGGATTATGTGTTAGATTTACAAGATCCTTGCGCTCATATTCGTACGTAAAGACAGAAAATAAGTTATATGTGACCCGTCCTCTTGGGACTCTGTAAAATAAATATTAGCCTGTGCGTGACATTTCCAACGATTTGACATGTGTGAGAGGTGCAAAAATTGAGCATCATAGAAACTCCTACAGTGCAATAAGAACGTTATCTGACTGTCTAAAGATACTTTGAGACCTTGTCTATTTACCAAGTGCAAAGTGAAGTCTTTGGTCAGTCTTTGTGAATGCAGACTGGCCAGAGTCTTTGCTTTGCCTACTTTTGAAATTGTTGGAAATTACATGCACAGGCTCATTTTAAAATAAAATTTGGATCTAGTACAGGTCAACCGGTTGTCGAAATTCAAAATGCTGATTCTAGATTCCTAAAAGCAGGTCCTAAAAGTTGCAACGCACAATTTGCGCAGTGCGACTAGGATCATCACTTTGCGCACAGATGTTCCCCTTTCGCTAGGCGAGTCACAATTATCATATAATTACAATCTATTTTGTCCACATGCAATTGTTTCATTATATAATTTTGTCATAAAGATTATGATATATAATGACCTTTATCACAAAATCACAATATGAAACAATTGCCTATTTCAGTGAGTTTCTAGAATGGCTTGTAGAAAATATCAAAGGATCCGGATTCGGGTCGACATGGAAAACTCTCGTGGCTTATCAGAAGATAACTCGATGTAAAGAAAATATCGGTGTAGAGAGAGCGTATGGAGCTATGTTCTATGCTTATGGAGGTATTTGGTTTTCTTTTCAATGATCAAATAAGAGAGCCGCGTTTCCCTTCAAGACATTTTGCAACCAACTTGATTTGTATGTTGGCATATTCGTGCCATGAGTCACAAGTTAGCATGACCCAGGATTTGAAAATTATCGCGATAAAACAAAAGTTGTAAGAAACTTATTTATGTAAGTGGTAAAATAATAAACAGAGGTCTCCCAGAAAAATAATGATGCATTTTTCTCAAAAAGGCTGATTGTTTAAAGTATTTAACAAAACTACACAGAAATAATTCTGAATAAAAATTGTGCTATGTTACGTTAAGTTATTTCAGTTAATGTATTTTCATTTTATTGTATGTTATGCTATGTTAGAGACTCATTGATAACTAAAGAGGGTGGGGGTTTTCAACTATTGGTCATACAAATGAAGGCTTATAGTCTGTTTTAAAAATTTTACTTTGTTAAGGGAGCCAAACATACTCAAATTTTTCGACATTGATATTTAATCAATATATTGATCCGTCTTCAATAACCCTCATACACGGTGAATCACATTGTCAAGATTGTTTATGGGCAATTTTGCAGTCTAATTTAACATGGTCATAAACCAATTTTGTGAAATTCTTTGATACGGTTACAATGGAAACTACTATTCTTAATAAAAACTAGCATGTAATCATATTTTGTTTCTTTCCAAAAAATAAGAAAATCTATGTAATGATTATTTTCCCGAAAACTTCCGAAAACGCCCTTCTTTAGATTCATGCTTACGAAACCGATACAATAGAATCCTCAAATTAGCCGCAATTTTACAAAATACAGATTGGAATCGTGAAAATGTTACGTGTTAATTTTTTACGCAGTTTCCACAATTATTTAACTTATCTATTTCAAAGACTTTCACAATTGGGTCGAATTTGAGTTATATAACGAGAATATTCAGGCCTTAAAAACAAAAAGCCAATCTGCTTTTGACACCGCTTCATTTTGACCAGTTTCCATAGATAAGGTTTTTTTTACCTGAAATTTACCTTTATGAAAAAGCAGTTTCGATTTCATAACTGACAGATTTTTTAAACCTACATATCATATTTTCTATTTTAAAGCTTTTCCGAGTTGGAGTGATTTCGAGTTTTATAACGAGAAAATCCACGATTTTAAGTACAACTATAAGACGGCTGTATTCTACTCGGACATCGTGGTACCGCTACACAGAGAAGAAGTGAAGGAAATCAAATTCTCTGGGCTCAACATTACGGCTATCATTGCTTCATATAGGTAATGCATTGAGTATATTAACAAGCATTTGTACTCAAGTTTTTGTTCAAATATTGGTATTTGGGCATTGGAATAAGTATTGATATTTGTGTATTGGTAAAAATATTGGTATTTGAGTATTGATACAGTTTTTGCTATTTGAGAATTCAAACAAGTATTGATATTTGAGTCTCGGTAAAATTTAAGTCAGTGATCTAAGATCAATTTTCTCTATATTATATAGAGAAAATTGATCTTCGATTACTCACTTTATCTTGTACACCTTTACAAATGTACTGGCATTTGAGCATCGGTACAAGACGGTCGTATTCTATTCGGTGCCGCTACACAGGGAAGAAGTGAAAGAGATCAAATTCTCTGGGGTCAACATTCCAGCTATCATTGCTTGTTACAGGTAAATTTTGAGTATTGGTACATATTATGGTACCTGATCATTAGTACGGTTTTTTTTGTATTTGAGCATAGGATCAAGTATTGATATTTCAGTCTTTGGTAAAAATGTACAAATTTTAGTGACTGATGAAAGTTCAATTTTCTCTTTATTGTATTGCGAAAATTGTCCTCCGATAACTCACAAAAACTTGTACACCTATTCAAGTCTTGATATTTGAGTATTGGTACAAGTATTGATATGTTGGTACAAGAATTTATATATGTATTGGTACAAGGCGGCCGTTTTTTACTCGGACATTGTGTTACCCCTACAAAGGGAGAAGTTCAAGGAGAATAGGTTTTCTGTGCTTGAAATATAACCATTATTTTTTCATACTGGTAAAATTTCTGACCCTCAGACGCAAAAGCAAAGTGGTTTTTCGACAAACTGACCAAGTATTTAGACTCACGACTCGGTATATCTAACAATAAATATTCTTTGTTCTGTTCTAGAAAGAAGATCCAATATCACTACTCTCATAAGAACTATAGGTCTATAAAGAGGGCCAAGTGGATTTTTGGCATTATGACCGAGTATTTTGAGAGGTCAGCGTAAAAATATTGTAAGTGCCTATATATGTATAGGCACTAACTATTGTTTTGCGCTGACCACACGATTAAGGCTTGTCACTAAGTCTAAATAACTATTATACTTCTTAATTCCCTTACAGAAACGAGATCCAATATCACGACCCTCACAAAAATTACACCTCCATAGAGAAAGCGAAATGGTTTTTCGACAATATGACCGAGTATTTAGATTCACTACTCGGTATACAGGAAGAAGTGGCTCATCGCATTTCGGAAGAAGTCGATGCTGTTTTAGCACAAGTCGTCTTTAAGGTACTAGTTTATGGTGTATAAGAAGGTAGCAAAAGGTTTACTCTAAAAATTGTGTAAATATTTAGATCAAATCTCCTTATTTATGCAAAAACATGATGATGTTATTAGTAAAATTGTTACTATATTTAGATGACGTCAAATCGTGAAGTAAACAAGGATATGATCTGATCTTTCAAAACTCAGAATCTACCATTTCATAATTTCACTGGATTAGCGGTCTATTATTCAAGTGATATCCCGTAAAAAATCTAACGCAATGAATCAAAGTATGAACTATATTTGTACAACAGGTAGTTGTTTACGCTGTCCTGGTGGTAGTCGTTATCGGTATGTGTCCCATCATTATGTTCTCATCTGAGGCTCTAGCAAGTGACATACAGCGATACACACAAACACTCGTACAGAAAACTACAGAACTGAACATAGAGAAACACAAGGCGGACACGCTGCTCTTTCAGGTAAGTTCTCATCTGAGGCTCTCGCAAGTAATATACAGCGGTACACACAAACACTCGTACAGAAAACTACAGAACTGAACATAGAGAAACACAAGGCGGACACGCTGCTTTTTCAGGTGAGTTCTCATCTGAGGCTCTCGCAAGTAATATACAGCGGTACACACAAACACTCGTACAGAAAACAACAGAACTGAACATAAAGAAACACAAGGCGGACACGCTGCTTTTTCAGGTGAGTTCTCATCTGAGGCCCTCGCAAGTGATATACAGCGATACACGCAAACACTCGTACAGAAAACAACAGAGCTGAACATTGAGAAACACAAGGCGGACACGCTGCTATTTCAGGTAAGTTCTCATCTGAGGCTCTCGCAAGTGATATACAGCGTTACACTCAAACACTCGTACAAAAAACTACAGAATTTAACATAGAGAAACACAAGGCGGACACGCTGCTCTTTCAGGTAAGTTCTCATCTGAATCTCGGGTAAGCCAAGTGACAAATAGCGGTATGCGTGTGATTATTTTAACAAACAACATAACTGAAGAAAAAAACATAATGCGGACTTACTGTTGTTTCTGGTATGTTATCTAGTAAGACTTTAGTCAGTGACATATTATACTCCGAAAAATAACAATCAAATAAGGTATCGTATGATTTCATCGAAAGTTCAAACAAGTAGCATTGCGCGGAACACACAAACTCTCGTATAGCTAACAAAAGATAGCATGCTGTGAAACACAAAATGGACACGTTTCTCTTTCATTTGCGTTTTCATCAGTACCTCTTACCTGTTTAGTTAAGAAACATTCACACAAGAACGTTTTCATTAACTCTTTGTTCCGTTCTTTTATCAACTAGATGGTTCCGAAATCGATTGCCAAGAAGTTGCGGGGAACATCATCCTACATGGAGTGTGACTTTTACAAGCGTGTGACTGTCATGTTCACCGATATGTTCGGGTTCAGTCAGATGGCGATGAACATGTCCCCCAGTCAGGTCGTCACGTTCCTTAACTGTCTCTATCACTCCCTGGATCAGAGGATTGATAATTATGACGTATACAAGGTGGAGACGATCAACGATTGTTATATGATAGCATCGGGTAGGAATCATCTTCAAAATATTCGTCGAGTCAGACATCTGAAGAAAATAATGAAATAACATATTGATAAGATATAGAAAATAGAAGAACTGGCACCATTAAATGCTCCACTACATTATTTTACCATATTTTAGCATATGCTTACATTTTACTGAGAGAAATTCGAATTGCAACCGAAATCAATTAAAGAAAAAGGATTCATGCATTCTTCATACAAGTTAAATGATTATCGGGTGTAAGGTTATTGAAAAGTTACAAAAGTCTATCATTTTCTGGGACATATATATATATAATCTTTAATTCCTCCAAGTAAATGAAGATTTACAACATGACAAAATGAACAATACAGTACAAACAAAAATATCAAGCAAGAAAAAAATATGTATCAATCAGACAACAAAAGGCCTGAAATTTAGAACGTTTAGACTATTTAGAGAAGAGAAAAACTTTATAAAGTTTTTTTAAATAAACTTTGTGACGGATACATCACATTATACAAATTCAATACACTTCTACTGACGTCCCAGATATAAGGCCTTACGCGAAACGAAAGGGAAAGACTTCGCATGGGAGCGCATTTACATGTAGATCATATAACATTCACTTTGTAATATATGTTGATAAACAAGACCGAAGACCAAGACCGAAGATAACGTATCCCTTACTCCTCAAAAAAAAAAAAAAACAAACAAGCATTGCAACAACACAATGCTATAATGTAAATAATATACATTAATGACAGAAAGAGACATGCCTCCATGGGCCTTAGGCTGTTACGGAAAATAGTTCTAACTTTTATTAGTAATAATTTGATTATCCCAAATAAGACTAAAATGGCACCAAATCCAGCCAAGTATCGCTTATATAATTATATCATAAGTGTCTTTTTACACCAGGTGTGCCCAACAGGAATGGTGAACTTCATGCCTCAGAGATTGCTACACTAGCACTTGATCTTCTACATATGATGAAACAACAGACATTTCCCGGACTGAATCATAGAAACTGGAATATTAGAATGGGAATACATACAGGTAAGAAACAACTACCAACAAAAAGAAATTTCGCAATACTTCTATCAAGCGATAACTCCAAGGACTACGAAAATTGGTCGCCCTATTAATACCAATATCTGTGAAAAGTATTCATGAAATTTAAAAAAAAATGTATTATCATTTTGACGATGTTAGAGGTTTGTGGATAAACGTCTTCAGATTTATCCGTTTTTGTTTGTTTGTTTGTTTTTTTTTTGTTTTTTGTTTTTTTTTTGAAAGTTACATATTCTTTTCTTGTTCATATATTCGAATTAGTCTGACAGTTCTTAATCTATTTGAAAAGTAAGACGTCTTTTATGGACGGCGGGATGAGATCTGGGGATAATGATTATTCATGTAGTTATTTTTTTGTATTATCTAATTATCCTTAATGTGATACAATTCAAAAATAAATACTATGTATGAAATTACATTTATGGAATCATAAAGGGTATATCATATACCTATTAGCCTTTTTCAAAAAGTGCATTATCATATTTTTGAAATCAATCAATAAAACATTGACATTTAAAATCCTTCATGCACATTTATGACAGATTTGAATCGCATTTCTTGTCCTTGAGATGAGCATCTGAGCCAAATTATTTTGAGTTCTTTTCTGTAGAACTAATGATATTTAATTTGTTATCTTAATCTGTTGTGTGCAGGGAAATTTAGGGAACAATTTTTAAGTATTGTTTCGAAATCCGTCCATCCCGTTAGAGCTATTCTCCTGACATAATCAGACAGATGAAAAGGTGGACTAATGGACTAAAGCACGCATATGTATACGCCAAATTGTTTAAGTTGTTGACTAGGAAAAAAAAAATCATCTTATCGTATCATGGGCGGCGAACATTCGAACACAAAGAGGAAACTTTTGATTCTTCCTCACTTGCAAAGACGATGTACCTCGTCCAAGGATGAGATGTGATTTTATCATGCAATGAAGCCTGTATTGACCTGTTATCACCTCTTTGAAAACATTACATGATATCAGACAGTCTATTTTTAGAAAGAATTTGCTTACACTTTTACCTGAATTTCTTTGATGTTAAGGGTCTATTATAATCTAGCGCAAAAAATGATTGTATGATAACTAGAATAACACGTAAGTGTTTTAAAATATCAATGTTATCTGGTCTCGGCAGAGAGAAATTATCATGACTCGGCAAAGCCTCGTCATGATAAATTCTCCCAACCTCGACCAGATAACATTGATATTTCAAAACACTAACGTGTTATTCTTTCTCTATATATGGCACCGTCTTCCTATATGTATCCAAACTCTTTCTGTTCCAGGCCCCGTTCTAGCCGGTATAGTGGGTACTGTGATGTTAAAGTATTGTTTGTTTGGCGAGACTGTGTATGTAGCCAGTAGGATGAGATCAAAGGGATTGCGTAATATGCTTTTGTTATATTAAATATCACAATATTATTGGTTATGAGGACATAAATAGAGGACATTACATTTGTAAGCGCCCATGATTGCGTATTTCCATGATTGTACATAAAGCATTTTCAAGCCCAAGTCCTATATTCATATTTTTCAGATAAGGTTTGTTTTGTTTCATTCCTCACTGATTTCAAACGGAAATGGTTTTGGGTTTTCATATATGTAACATTTAATTCTTTGGGTGAAAATAGTTACACATGTACTTTTTCCCATCACTTCAGTTGCTTACAAATTATCAAATTTTTGCATTACTATTAAAAGTATCAAGAATAAACTCTAGTTTATGGTATTTATCAACATAGTCAGTATTAATCATCATCATTATTATTTATTAATAATTATTATCACATATTCTGATGAATAATATTTTTATTATTTTAGCTAATAAAATACACGCCAGTGAAAAGACAGCTAATACTCTAAGTAAGAGTGGAAAGTTCAAGATGAAATGTCGAGGATCCGTCGATATTCCGGTAAGTTTCTGTCTCTCTTGATAGAAATTTATTACTGCTTAATCGCGAAAATATACTTGATTTTGAAATCAAAAAAAAAAAATCGAATATGTTAAAAACCATTTTATAGTTTTCATTGTCAGTGATATGCTATCCATATTAGGTTTAAAAGAATACCCACTGTGTAAAGAGAAATGTAATTATAATAGTAGTATAGATGGCAGTTTGGTAGCAAACAAAACGCAGCGAACTTAAATTGTCTAATGTTAAAAAAGATAATGTCAATTGTACAGATAAATCATTAAGGTAAGCGACTGTCTTCAATGGTGTAGTTCATATCTAAGGTCATGGTGACCTTGATCCTGTTTTATTAAGTCGGTTATACGAATGTTCTAAAAACAATTAAACGTATTATATTGGATGGTTTTAAGACGTCTTTATTGATAGATTTTTATTTAGCTATTCAAATGTTGCATATGATTTAAAGTAAATCTACCATGTTCGATTAAATTCAAAGGGTATCCAATTTTGGGGAAAAACAATGAATATATTAAAGCTAGGGATTCCAAGATTACCGAGCTATTCAAAGTAGTGAAACATAGGTACGAGAATACCTGTTTAATTTTGTTCATCCAAAATGAAGACGCATTATTTGTTTAAAGCTGTGCATTCCTGAAGACAACTGAAAACATTTGAATATAATTTTGTAGAAGGACTCTTTACTCTTCAATCATGAGACACAATCGAACAGAAATATTTTTTGTTTCCATAAACATGTGTAAATATCTTTCAAAAAACATACAGGGTCGAGGTAAGACTACAACATATTGGATACTAGACAAGAACGAGTTTGATAGCGGGAATACAGACACACACTCTAATGACGAAGCCACGAACAATGACTCGGGCGAATTTCATGGACAAATTAAGCGGGGATCCATCCAGAGTAACGTTTCCGGTAAGTCTATTGTAATTTCATAACATAGAAATGATCAATTCACATTGTCACATTGATAGAATTTTCAACTGGTCAAATAGAAAATAATGTCCTTACTTAAAGGCTTACATTGATAAAATACTGTGGCAAACCCCCAATATATTCCTTTTTTATCCCTCATCTGTAGTTGGAGGCATATCTTTTGTCCTGCCCATTTGTCTGTTTGTCCGTTACTCTGTCCGTTTGTAAAATAAAGATATTAATATTGGCCATATCTTTTGAATGGTAAGTGATAGTCTTCATATTTCACATGAGTATTGCTTAGGACAGGACCTTTCTGTTAGTACCACTTTCAAGGTCATCTGTCAAAGTCAAGGTCTTTGTTTTCAAGGTCAAATACTAGTATGTGGGAATTTAAGTAATGTAAGTTAATTTTTATTAACTTTAGTATTGCCACGGCAGGTATTGAATTAAGGTTTGCTGTAGGATAACGGTATATTATCAAACTACTGTAACTGAAGAATGACAGTGGCGGAGGTATTCGTGTTTCGCAAACACATCTTATTCTCTTTATTCCTAAATTGCAGCGTCATCGGTGGAACGAAAAAACATGCCGCTGTATTTCTTACAGATGCCGGAAAATGAATGGAACGAAGAGGAGATATTTGACAAATGTTAATTTTGATACATGTTCTGCGTTGTGAAAACAAAAACCTTTTCGGAAAGTTCACGAAATGGTATCCCATTTAGCACGTTAACACGCGTTCAAAACAAAGTACCAGGTCGTATACGTTACGGAAACGTTATCTTCCTTAGCACAGAAATGGACTCGATGCTTTTATGTTTCCTTTAAGATAGTAGACCCGTAAAAGCTCTGCAATGTTTTGGGAGTAATGAACTTTAACAGTGTTAATCGAGGTTTCCTAATGGTTTTCAATAGGAAACCTCGGTTATCATTGTGAAAGAACATGACGTCCAAAATGTTGCGGAACTTTTACGGTTCCACTTCGTTAACTTTCAAAATTCTGACGCTCTCTTTAGTCCAAGCGTAGGTTGACGTTGAGCTGACGTCGACATAACATTTGTCTTAATTTGTTGTATAGGGTTCGTTCCGATAGTAGCCTAAATTTGTTGATTCTATTCACAATTTAGAGAAACTGAGTATTTTAATTGCATTGTAAATATCAATTATAGCCCATTTTGTATTGGATGTAACCTATTAATGAATTGTATGTATTCAATAAATTTTACTGTAGATGTATTTAAATGACGATAGAGTTCAACAGTTATCTGCTTGAGATTACTTTAAAGCTGTCGACGTTACTTCAAGAAACTCCAAAATTAATGACAATTATAATACATTATACTTTATTCTATCTTCAAAATCACTAAAATACGATTAATAATATTTTTCAATCTACGGTTTTGCGAGTGTAAATAATTGTGAATGGGCGTATTGAAGAATGATTCATATTCATTTTAAATATAAATATCTAAAATATTGTTCATGTGTGAGTGATTAAGGGCCAAAGAAAATCATTGATGACTTAGCGCGAAGCATTTGTAACTGCCTTTAATCATATAGACAGTTACAACTGCCTCGAGCTGTAGCGGAGACAATTTTGGTAATTTGTATCATCTTGAAAGATAATAAAATCGTAATTTTAGTAATTATTGCTGTGAGTATGGTGTTACGATCATTAATCTATCATCGATACTATTCGACAAAGATTTTTTTCTTACTTGGCGTTAGGCACAGGCGTATTATTGCGTAATGCTAGTAACACCCTTGTCACTCGATTATCATTACTTTCTGCATTGTCGCGCGTGGAAAATAACGACTGACGACAATATTCCTCTGATTAGGTCATAACTTTATGACCGGAAGCTAATGACGTAGAATTACGTCAGCATAACGCTATTGAATGTTTCCGAAGCTGTCGACCAATTAAATCAATGCATGGCATGAGTGCTTCGCGAAGTATTATGCCTTTCATCATACGTACGAATTGTTTCCGTGTTTTCTTTTCATTTACTTTAAAGAAACTACTACTTGTTTTGTCCTTCATTTTCTTGATCGGTTCATGATGTATAGATACAAACTAAATATTGTAGTGATTTAAATAAAATTAAATTTTGACATTTCCTTTTACTCTTTTACTTATTTTTCGAACCACCTATGTCTACTCTATAGAGTATCACACATTACGACTGTTATCTTTCCTTAAGGTAGGCCGTCGTCACATCTTAATGATTTGGACAGCGATCTTTGAACGTTTCGATCGTATAGCCTTTGAGCGATCTAGACCCTATAACGTGATGCGAGCACGCATTTATCTAGGGATTACTAGAACGAGCGAGAAACGTGAAATGGCTATCAAACAAGCCACTTCAGAAAAATATTACAGGTTTTCTCGCATGCCATCAGCGCTCGAAGAACGATTTTGAAACGTTTCTTGGTGTTCCTCAGTGACCTACGACGTTCAGTATGTTACACACAAGGTTTTTCTTGCATAAGTGCAACGACCATGAGCGATTAACAATACTAATCCTGCACTGACCAGAACGCCAAGGTGAGTCGATTACCTTAAATCCAACAAAGCAATCGGGAATTCTCGGCGATAGACCCCGGGGGAAATATGGACGCAGCCATTAAAGCGCGTCATTTCGCACGTGAGTTTATATGACGTCTTTAAAACATCTATGATCCAGCTAAGGATGGCGTCTTATAAAAGATAATCAACGAAAGAATAAGAGTGGGCATATTATAATTTGATCATTCTAATTTTGATCGTAACCCAAAATCACTTGCACATCTTTTCTCTCGATACTAATCATATGTGTAAAGTTTGAATTAAATCCGCCCATTAGTTGCTGAGAAATTGGGCGGTTTTTTTTTTTTTGTTAGTTTTTGTTTTAGGGGAGGGGGGGGGGGGGGTATAATGAATTAATGGGCGACCTTGACGTTGGTACCAACGAAACGTTTATCACAAGCAATACACGTGCGAATTCATTCCGAAAATCTCTCTGACTTTTCCGTCAACTGGAAAGTACCTCAGACGTAAGCTTTGTGCTTTTGGGTATTTTTTTCGGTAATACAGTGGTCTCGCGTTCCCTCGAGAATGCGAAAATTCGAAATTCAAGCGGAAGCTCGAGATCATCTTCCTGTACCGACGCGTCTTCCTTTATTTTCTTGTTGGTTGTTACTGCACTAAAAAGAACGCGCGATTGCTCGAGCAGCAATCTCAGTCCCGCAGTTTTTAAGATTTCATCCTTTTTGTCTATGTACAATATGGTGTGTTCATTTCAGAGCAAAAATTTGACCCCAGGGGCATGAAATGAATACATTCGTAGAAGTCCGCTATATAATGTTACACACTAAATATCAAAGATGTCTGCCTTTTGGTTTCAGGGAAGAAATTTTTTTTGAAGTTTTTTCGCTTTTTGGATCAACTGAAAAAGGGATGCGCCCGGGCAAAGTCCAAATATGACCCAAGGGTCTTGATATGAACAAACTTGACAGAGGCCCACGAGATGATGCTACATACAAAATATGAAAGTTGTCTGCTTTCTGGTTACAGAGAAGATTTTCCTATTTGCACCCGTTTTGTTAAGGGTTAAGGGAGACTTAAGGGTGAATTTCATTTATTTGAACAACTTTGGTACAGCTTGACCCAAGGTACATCCCTGTCAAGTTTTATCTAGATCGGCCCACCGGCTTAGGAGGAGAAGGTGTTTAAAACAAGAGGAGCTTGATGGTCCTATATTGATCACCTTCGTCTCAATGACCCCTCCTTTAGCAAAATTAGATGCTCAAAAGACGGCTAAATGATCATTAAATTATTCAAAGAAAGACATTTTTCTATTCCTATGATCCCTGCATAAGTTTCTAGCTTTTTCTTAACAAGTTTCATGTGACCTTGAAAACATACTGACCAAGTTTCATGAAGATTGAACCGTATTTGTGGCCTTAGGAGACAAGAGTCAGGGCTGGGGTCAATTACATGACAATGTAATTAATTGAATTACAAATTACATTGGAATAAATCAATTACAATTATAATTACAGCAATTTGCAGATGTTATTAATTAAATTACAATTACTTTTCAAATGAAATTAATTACATTTCAATTAAATTTGGGTGGTATGTTGAACCAGTAAAAGGAAATGGAATGTGGTTAAGCCTTTATTTATTAAAAACTTCTTTAAAAGTATCTGAAGATAAGATTGCGGGAAACGTAGAAGAGAAATATTTGGAAATTATTATCTCAGTTGATGATAAAAAGCTTGATATTGGTATAAAGTATCATTGCACTGACTTTGATATTAAACAATTTCATTGTGAAATGGCCCTGACAGGAATGTTTCAGACATGTTTGCAATCCAAGGGACACAAAATGAATTAATACTTGTTTGAAAATCCTAAAGTAAACTTAAAGGATTTTTCACATTTCAATTCAGTTATGGATCTATGCTGGTTAGTTGGTGTTCATTGTAAGTTTAATTTTGATTGAATTTCTTCTGCCTGATTTGTCTTTTCTGGAAAAAATTAATTTTACAGGTTTGAATGCTGTTCTATTCCCTAAAGAAATTGTAGTGTTAATGTCACCTATTCTATGGCAATTAGATTTTCACACCTTTACCTGTTCAATTCAGGAAGTGTTCACCATCTTATTGTTCCCATAATATAACATAACATAACATAACACATTCTTTATTTGGCATTAAATACAAAACATATTTTGAGCCAAAATTTAACATTTTTGAAGTGGAAATGTACATGTATGTGGAGATATCAATGATTGAGAAGAGATACAATTCTTTGATTTTATATTGACTGATATGTGTGACTTTAACAATTAATACCTTCTTTCTAATTTTGATAACAAAATGTTATCAAATATATTCCCATACTTTATGTGTGTATGAAATGAAAGTCCCATTTTCCCCAACTTTGTTCAAAGAACTAACACATTAATGATCTAGGATTATCCCTTTCTATTTCTTTTGTTATTAATTTTCAAAGAAAAACAATAATCTGATGAAAAGAACTTTAAAAACTGATATAAAAACATATTTGGAGCAGCAAACAATTTGGGAGTAAGACTTACTGTTTATGACTATCATCAGGCCCCTTTATCACCGTGTATCAACGTACACCGGATATAGCGATAAGTGAGTCGAGGGAAATGTCACGAGGTGTTGTACAAGGTGAGCTTTTTTCTCTTTTTTTTTTTGTTAAATCACGTAAACCTTTCCTGTAAGCATACAAGACTGGCGTTACTGATATAATCATGTAGCTATCAACCCGTATCAAATGATTGGTTAGCATCCATAAGCGGCTACAATTAAAAAGAATACCCCCCTAATCACCGATGATTTCCGTTTGTCCATCGCGAAAATACTGTTTTGACTGAATTTTTAGAGTTTGTCATACTAAAACCAATGATAAATTGCCTAACATAACACAGAAAATCACTAGAAACACTCCTGCCCTTTGTATGAAGTGAATATACCGATAAATACACATGTTGTTTCTTCTACCGGTGTACGGCCTATAGGGAGATGGTGTACGTCGTATAGCAAATCTCCCGTTAAAAGTGTACGGCCTATAGCAAGAAAAATATTTCTTAAATGGATTGTCTCGCGCTTAATTAAAACATTTTTGATGGATAAAAATATCTTTTTGTCTTTTGTACATTCGATGGAGCCTTTTCCCCTTACCAATGTAGTTGTCATGACTAATTTAATCTTTACCACAAATGAATACCTGTTTCAGTATAATGTTATAGTCAAACCTTGGTAATTGTGTGCTTTTAAACAGGCTATAGACAAGTATGATATGTATAAATTGGGATCAGCGAGATCCTCGCTGTCATTTTCTCTGTCTCGACTTAAAGAGCAAAGAATCTCAGCATTACTGGCATCTCTTTCATCCTTTCCAAATTTTGGATATCAAGATCAGACGAGTCGTACTGTTACTGCTCTTTTATCCCTTACTCAGTTTGAAGATATGATTTTAATTTCAATTGTAAATAGTGACCATTCTTTCGGTGAGAATCATTTGTGTTTTATTTTGAATGCCCCTATAGCTCTTATCAGTATAAACATGGCCAAGCTTCATGGATATATCCAAAACATGGGCATTGTCCATTTGTTGTCGGTACCGTAGATAACAAAATTGAAATACGATTTTTTAATCAATTTAATCACGGCCGTGCTTCATGGGTATATCCGAAGCATAGACATTGTCCAATTGTTGTCAGCATCGATGTTGTCGTTAGGTTCACCAGCCGCCGCGGTAAAACTTTTAAAGTAAGCCCCATTCAAACATATATTAACAAATTTTAAACACGGGTTTTAACGCCGCGTTTCGAGGGTTCAGCGCAAAACTGTATTAATTGTCTATACAATATATAGACACTAAGTATAGTCTTGCGCTGAACCCTCGATTTATATATATATTCTGCGTAATTAATGAACTGGCAGGGCGGGGCTTAACCGTGACGTAATTTGGCGAGTTTACTTTTCAATAGTTTGGGTTCTTTCGAATTTTTGTCGATTATCATCGTGAACGCGTGCAAATAACTGTACCATAATAACTTAATGATTCACGTGTTTTAAGAGAGTGAATACATTTTATCGTTTGGTTACCAAAGCCTTGTAACATCAGCTTGATTAAGCTGAAGTTACGAGGATTTGGTTACCAATCTACGATTTGAGGTCTCAAGTTATTGATGTCGACTCTCTTTAGAAGTAGTTTATTTAAGATAAAAGCTGGTTTCCCTTAACCTTAAGTGCAACGACCCGTTACTTAGGCTCCGCCCTGCCAGGGCATTAATCATGGATAATACTAATCTACAACACGAAATTGGATTGTAAATAAAACAATTGTATGTGGCTTCGGCTAATCTATCAATTTCAAAACGGTAAAGAGACCAATCCGATTTATATTTATTATTGTATACCCCTACCTATCTGGGAACGTTTGCACGATGAAGGTAAACGGTATTTCAACCAGTCATGCGTTTCGAAAATCAAATCATTTTGAACCACAATTGAGACAGGCTTGAAATGGATTTTGATGATGTCTTTTCTAACGTATTCGTTGGTTCTAATTTTTCGAGGATATTGGATATAGGAAATATATGTCAATTCAATATTGTTATCAGTCATATTGATGTGCGTGAATAAACATGGTTTGAAAATACGAGTTAATTATAACCATGTGAATATCATAAATCGTCTGAGGCCGCACAAATGTTTTGGGTGGAATCGTGATTCTTTAACAACCTTGTTAAAAATCACATCTTTTTTCTCTCTATCTGTTAATATTTTGATGTAGAAAGGTATCTTGTAAAAATCAAAGACCCCATGGTTAAAACGCCGCGATTATTCAATGACATAGGACGATAGGGTAAATATTTTAATGATAGTATTCTGATATATTACAAGAAATCGACCAGCTATCCGATTCTGAAACAGTTCGCAAAACTAGTCTGACATTAACCTGACGCTTAATCTGTAGAAATGCGAAATTTTAGCTTATAAATTGAATTCAACGAAACAACTTGGTTTCACAGGAAGTTGCCTTCTGCAACGGGACTAGGCGTTGTCTAAGAAAACCATGCTAAAAATATGTTTACAATCAATGTAATGAATAATTATGTTAAGAGGTTCATAAAGTTCTGTAAATGATTATCATCTATATTTTTTAATCAATATGATTAGCGATTCCCCCGTTTTTCGCTAAAAACTAGAAAAGAATCCTAATCGAAAACGCCAAAATGTTACTACAGAGTCATTTAGGCGTTTTCATACATAATTTCTTATTTTGCGCTCGTTTAAGTAAGGATATTTTACCCTTCCCTTGAGCTATATTCGTACACTACTTTTTCTATCGTTCGTACACTGATTTGAAATTGTCTGCTATAGGCCGTACACCGGTAGATTTTTTCCTATCTAAATATTCCAAAAACAAAAAATAATCTCGCATTAAATATTAGTATGTAAAATCTTTGGACAACAAAGAAAGTATAGCAAAGTAAATCGTGGGCCAGTTACGTAAAATATGAGCATTTTCATTCGATTTCGCAGAAGGCCAAGAAAATTGTCAGTGATTAGAAGGTTTATTTTCCTTTATTCTATGACAGAAACAAATTATTTCATGTTTTCCAAAGAGACAAACATAACCGACTACCTCAGTGGTGTAAATTCGTTTTTCACTAAGTAAAATCACAACAAACACAGAAATAATAAAAGAAATACTAACCATGGATCCCACTTCGTAGATATTTCCCTCGACTCACTAATCGCTATATCCGGTGTACGTTGATACACGGTGTTTATAGCATTCAGATGTAATTGGAAAGTAATTGATAGTAATTGTGAGTTACATGGAAATTTCATTTGTAATTAATTATAATTACAATTACTTGTAATTGAGAAAAGTCAATTACTAATTACATACAATTACTTCAGATAATGTTATATATTACAGCTAATTACAATTACATTTTTCAATTACCCCAGGTCTGACTAGAGTGTATACAAGAATATTGTCATTAAGGTCCCTTTTCCCATGATAAAGCATCTATCATTCATCCCTAAGACCTCACCAACATGCTGACCAAGTTTCATGAAGATATTGGGCCATATGTGTGGCCTCTTAAGTGTAAACAAGAAAATTGGCATTAAGGCCCCTTTTCCCATGACATCCCATGATTAAGGATTGGGAGTCAGCCCTGCATTCAGGATGAAAATGTAAGCAAAGCGCTTTCGAAATGATACCTCGCTTAACACATATGTACACTTTATGGATTTCTTATTTCATTTCAGACATAATAGGTCGGATCTGTCATAAGATTTTATTTGAGAACAGCTGATCTTAACCGAGTCTAGAATAGAAATGAGCCAGTGTGTTACATTTCCAACAATTTGCGAAGTGCACCAAGCAAAGACTCTGGCCAACATGTGCATCTGCACAGTCTGTCTAGAGTCTTCAATTTTTGCTTTTTAGATAGATAAGATCTCGAAGTGACAGACAAGGAATCGAGATAGATAAGATCTCGAAGTGACAGACAAGGAATCGAGACAGTTAAGATCTCAAAGTGACAGACAGACAGGAAATCTTCTAATTACACGGTGATACTGGCTAGGCTGCTCGTAGTTTGCGCCTCATGTGTGTTTCAAATTGTTGGAAATGCCAGGCACAGACTCAAATGTTATTCAGCCAACCTTGATGACTCTTACATTCTAGACGAGGTTAAACAATATCTTTGTACGTTTAAACAATTTTTTTAACACTCAGATGACAGCAATACCTCAAAAAAGTGTGTCATATGATGTTGGATGATGTCATTTGGATATACATGTATAATACGTTCTTAATGTTTTGTATGAGAAAAATATCCAACAACGTTGGGAGAATTGATAATTGTCTAGGCCCTGCTGAGACAATTGTCAATTCCAACAACTGAGTAAGATATTTTTCAAACAATACACTAAGTATGTATTTATATTTATCTTATTACCTCTATTTGCCTTGATTTCGTCGATGTTTCTTACAGAAATGCAAGTTTCTAAAAATAAACACAATATGTTCTAAAAATATCCATGTGATATCATGAGAAATATCATATGGGGTGTTATCAACTTATCACACGGATATTGATATAGTTATAAGATAAAATGTGATCTCACACATGTGTAAGACAAAGATTTTGGCTGTTTGTTATAAAAGACAGGGGAAGCTATGAGACATATCTTTCTCGAGTTTTAATTCAGAGATGCGAAAAAAATTTATAGATGCTTTGAAATAATCCAGCATTTTTTTCTTAAATTTTCTGTTGAGCTTACAAGAGGGAATAAAAGATGTTATGAATTTCTAAATTTAATTGCATCATTTACATATATACAAAATACAGTTAACACAAGTTAATGAATAATGATGAAGGGTTTTCTTTTTGCCATTTACCCTTTCCTGTTTTACAAAATTTTGGACCTGTCTAAATTCAAAGGTTTTGCAGACGAAAATTCAAAGTGGATTTAATTTGAAAAATAACCATTCAGTAGGGTAGAAAACAGTGTGGAAAAAGAAGAAATTGCTTGTCAGAAGCAATTTCTTCTTTTTTTACAATGTTTTCTCAATCATAAAATCACAGGCACGTAAAAAGCAGGGATTAAACAGCAAAGGGTTAAAATGCATTTAAAACACAAACTTCTATAAAATATTATAACAAAATCATGACAAATAATTTGGAAATCATAAAATGCAGTTGTGAATCATAGAACTAAATCAGCCAACATCTTTTTTTTCATCCACGATGCCCACATATTACCTCTAAAAAATTCAGTTAGACTTTTCAATCTCTAGATAACTTAAACATCTAAGCTACAAGAAGCATATTTAAAGTTTTCTTGCAAACTGAAAAATATCACTTAATTCAGGACTAGAGCAGCTGATTTTCTCCACATGCCTGAATCTACTGATATGATAAGATGACAACTGAAGTGAATTAATGAATAATGTTTATTTCAAGGGTCACATACTGAAATACCCTAATTTTACACAGGTCAGAAACGTGGGTCCAGTAGACTTTCAATATTTACCAAACTGAATTTCTATAAGACGTAAAAAAGACCAATTTGTTTATGTGGCTAGATTTTTCCTGTTATTTGTTCCTGTATTCATTTGCAATTGAATGAAGCAACATGATGATTATGTGATGTATATGTGGGACCACAGGTTTTTTGTGAAGTGTGACAGGGTTCACCCCCATATTGAATCTTGTACCCCCAATTTTTGCAAGAAGCCTTCTTTGTTTCATGTAAAGGGGGTTCAAGTATCCTGTAAAATGACTGTTTTCATCCCCAATTTTAAAAGTCAGTGGGAACCCTGTGTGAAAACTGGACAATTCGTTGGCTATGGTTCACCTATTTCAACAGACAATATAGAGGGGTACACTGCATTTATAATTTAAAAATTCTAACTAGCAATAATTCCTGTGATGCTGCTATTCATTTAGATCATCTGCTCCAGGTGATTCCGTTGAGAACCAACACCATAAATTTTCACTGAGAAACATTAATATCAGAAAGGAGGTACAGATAAGGTGGTAAATCCAGCCAAAAGTCTTTCTTCTCAATAAAACCCTATGATGTGTGCACTCATTTGAATTGTCTCACCAAGACAATTCAAATGAGTACCCACAACATAGAGCTGGGACTAGAGAAATATTTAAATTTGAAATCTAAAATATCCCCTCTTTCTGTAGCCCTGCCTTACTCCTCTTATCATGCCCTGTGAATATTCTATGGCAGGATATCCCATATCAATTCCTAAAATCACTTTGAAACACAAGTCACTTCAGTTATCCGCGTTTGCCATATACTCGTCCAAGTCCGCGTTTAAATGAGATTTTGTTTTACTCATGTACTCCTCCAATTGATTGTCTAATTGTTCACGTGTAAGATTTTTGTTCATTCCTCCGCGCCCCCCTCCACGACCCCTACGACCTCGTGGACTGCCACGCCCCCTCTGACCTCCCCGACCTCGGAAACCTCCACCTGCATTACCTCTACCTCGGCCTCCACCTCTAGAACTGAAATTAAAATATGAGCATGTGCATGAACTTTCCAACAATTTGAAATGAGCCTGAGAAGCAAACTTTGAGCAGCATAGACAGCCACATACTGTAAATGTTAAGTTACCTGATGGTCTACAGATACTTTGGGACCTTATCTATCTACTATACACATAGCAAAGACTATGGTCAGACTGTACGAGAGCACAGGCTGTTCAGAGTCTCTGCTATGTGGCTATCTGAAATTAATGGAAATACAACGCACAGGCTCAATTTACAAATATTAAATATCCTTTTTATGTATTGATTTTCATGATGATTTGTGACCTGTCATGCAAAAAAGGGACCATCTGGGAAGTGCGTAACCTGCCAACCCTTGTCAGACTGCACAGATTGTGCAAACTGACTAGGTTCAAAACTTTTCTCACTTTACTAATTTCCTGAATCTCAAATAATCAGTCTACCTTCATGTGAAAGGATTTCAAAAATACAATCTCTGGTTGGCCTGTTCTTAAACCAACCTCTGGTTGGCCTGTTCTAAAACCTTTTTTTTTTTCAAATATTTATTTTACAAAGTTCACAGGTGGTCTCATTTATATTATCAGCATGTATTATTACCAGAAAGAGAATATCTACTTTTTCAGTTCATCAGTTTCAATAACAAGATGTTTTTGTGAAACAATTATAAGCAGCAAAGTTTTTCCAAGCATAATCTATATAAACTAGACTGTCGCAAAGTGGACTGATACCCCCCCCCCCCACCCCACCCCCACCTCCCCTACAAGTGCTTGTCAATAATGAAAAGCCATTTTCCATCAAAGGGCAATAACTCTGTCAAAAGTCAATGGATTGTCACCAAAATATGACTTGTACATCTCTGTCTGATACTTATTACGTCTATTTAGTTTGAATGAAATCTGCCCATTAGTTGTAGAGAAAATGATTAGACAAGAAAACACTACAGATGGACCAACTGACCAACAGATTGATGGATGGATGGACCAACCGACAAGCCGACTCCTATATACCCACCAAACATAGTTAAGGGGTTGAATAATGAACTTAACTAATAACTATTATCAAATGATGCGCATCAATGATATGTACCTTCAAGCTAAATATGCACATTGTATCTTAGATACTATTGAACTTAAAGGAAAATTTTTAAGTTTGCAGGTTAACCCTTTGCTGTTTAATCCCAGCTTTTTACGTGCCTGTGATTTTATGATTGAGAAAACATTGTGAAAAATGAAAAAATTGCTTCTGACAAGCATTTTCTTCTTTTTCCACACTATTTTCTACCCTACTGAATGGTTATTTTTCAAATTAAATCCACTTTAAATTTTTGTCTGCAAAACCTTTGAATTTGGACAGGTCCAAAATTTTGTAAAACAGGAAAGGGTTAAACAACAATACCCCAATCTATAGATGCAGGAACATGCAGGGGAACTTCAATGCTTCACTGTTAATGCTACATAGTGAACAAACAGTTGCAATAGATACATAGTTTTCAGAAAAATGTATATAAAATTCAAGGTTCGACACTAAGGGGAGTCAGGGAGTCTGAGACTCCTTGTTTACCAGTTGGACTCCTTTGATTTGCAAGTAAGGAGTCCGATGGACTCCAGGGGTTGAAAGGAAATATTATGAAAACAAGAGGACCATGATGGTCCTATATCGCTCACCTGAGGGGTCAAGTCATAACTTGTCAACCAAGTTATAAACACCAGAGATTGTCTGATGTACATTTAGTATGAATTTAAAAGAAACATACTTTAATTTCCCCCTACTGCTTTTTGATTGCAAACAAAGTTATTGATGGAATTGGATTCTTTTAACAAGTTTAGTAGACCTAAACCTTAAGAATATCCCTGCCAATTTTAAGATATGCCCAATAGTTTAGGCGAATATTAACCTTCTCTGAGATTTTTGGCAATATTTAGACATTTCCAATACCATAGAAGCCATAGATTTCGATTGAATGAAATTATTTTTACAATTTTGGTAGAGCTTCACCCAAAGAACATCCCTACCAAGTTTCAGCTTAATTAGCCAAGTGGTTTAGGAAGAGGAGAAGTTTTTCTAAAAATTTCAGCAATTTTCGGCCATTTTTCATCCATGCAAATCAGAGTTCTTGATGAAATTAAATTCTTTAAACAACTCTTGAAGAACTTCATCCAAGGAACATCCCTGCCAAGTTTCAGCTTGATTGGCCTTGTGGTTTAGGAGAAGAGGTTTTTCTAAGATTTTCAGCAATTTTCGGCCATTTTTCAACCTTTATGTTTCCATGTAAATCAGAGTTCTTGATGAAATTGAATTCTTTTAACAACTTTTGAAGAGCTTCACCCAATAAACAACTCTGCCAAGTTTGAGCTTGATTGGCCTTATGGTTTAGGTGGAATGGAAGTTTTTCTAAGATTTTCAGCAATTTTCGGCCATTTTTCAACCTTTCCATTACCATGGAAACCAGAGTTTTGGATGAAAATGAAATTCTTTTAACAACTTTTAAAGAACTTCACCCAAGGAACATCTTTGCCAAGTTTCAGCTTGATTGGTCCAGTGATTAAGGAGGAGAATAACTTTTTCTAAGAATTTTAGCAATTTTCAGCCATTTTTCAACCTTTCCGTTACCATGGAAACCAGAGTTTTTAATGAAATTAAATTCTTTTAACAACTTTTGAAGAGCTTCACCCAAGGAACATCTCTGCCAAGTTTCAGCTTGATTGGTCCAGTGGTTTAGGAGGAGAAGAATTTTTTCTAAGATTTTCGCGATTTTCAGCCTTTCTGTTACCATGGCAACCAGAGTTATTTATAGAATTAAATTCTTTTAACAACTTTTGAAGAGCTTCACCCAAGGAACATCCCTGCTAAGTTTTAGCTTGATTGGCCCTGTGGTTTAGGAGGAGAAGATGTTTAAAGAAATTGTTGACGGACGGACAGAGGGACGATGGACGGACGACGGACAGTGAGTGATCACAATAGCTCACCTTGAGCACTTTGTGCTCAGGTGAGCTAAAAACAAATGCACAAAACTTGTTGAAGAAAACATTTGCTTGCATCCTGTATTGTTTTGAGAAAAAACAAAGTCTTCTATGGTAGAACATTGTGGAAAAGAAGAAATTGCTTATAACAAGCAATTTCTACTTTCTCAATATGTTCTCCCATTATGAAAATTTGGACTCCTTACTTTGAGCTTGGACTCCTTGAGTTTGTGTGTAAGAAGTCCACTTGACTTGGTAATCTCAGGAGCTAGTGTTGACCCCTGTAAAAGTAACTCCCATTGACATTGACAGAATGGATAACTCTTATAATGGCAAATACAATGCACATTTTCAAACAAACAAGATGTGTTTGTGAAACATGAATGCCCCTGTAAGAGCATTTTTTCAAAGTTTGACCTTGACAGATGACCTTGACCTTGTCACATGACCTTGATCTTAGTACCAGCGGATGCGGATCATTGAGATCTATCATCATGCCAAATATTAGCCTTGTATCTTGAATAGGCTTGAAGTTATTGGCAATGTTAAGTTTTTTGAATAACTTTTGCAGACAGACAGACAGACAGACGGACGGACAGACAGACTGACAACGGTTAAACAATATGCCCCCGATCTATCGATGTGGGGGCATAAAAATTGGAACTCGAGAGATGTCAAGGTAAAAGGTTGTCACATCATAAACATCTATAATACCCATGAAGGATCATTGTTTGTTTCAGTGAAAGATCAATTTACCTTTGATTGAGTGAACAACAAAAGCTATATTTTCACAAGTGGGGGAGCCAGTGAAAATATAGCTTTTGTTGCTTACGAAATGAAACATTTAATGATACTACACATTCATAAACAAAATATTCTATTTTGCTAAGGCAAAAGTGAGAGAAAAATGTGAAAATTATGAGATAAATGTTGCTAAATTTTCTTAAAGCATGTCACATTGAACATGTCTGATGGGCAACATTACGATGTCAATTGTTTATTTGGCTCATAAACATCAAACAGGGTGAATGAACTCAGGCAGAGTAATATGAGCCTGTGCGTGACATTTCCAACAATTTCTAATATGGGCAAATCAAAAACTCTGAGCAGCCTGTGCATCCGCACTGTTTGACTGGAGTCTTCACCATGCGTTTAGTAGATGGATAAGGTCTCAAAGTATCTGAAGACCATTAGGTAACTTTATATATACAGTATGTGGCCATCTAAGCTACTAAGTGTTTGCACCTCATAAACATTTCAAATTGTTGAAAATGTCACACACAGGCTCATATGTGAAAAAATGTGTAATTGCTCTATGAATTTAGGGTATATTCTTTCCTTCTCTTTGATCTACAATTCAGGCCTAGTCTTCACTTTTTATATTTTACAATCATTTTCTACACTTAAAATTCAGACCTATCCACCTGAAATATTTGCAAGCTAAAAAAGTACAATAGATATACAAATTTAAGAATTTAATCTAAGACTAGAAATGTGTCAGACAGGGATGCCCCCAAAACACTTTGGCAATCTTTTATCTTCAGAATTGACCTTGACCTTTGGCGTATCAGGATAAACTCTTCGCATCCAGGAAAACAACTGTTATTTTTAAATTTATCCAAAAATGCAGAAGTTTGTCTCTGGACAAGAAAGGGGCAAACACAACAATTAAACATCCACCCTCATACACAGGCTTCCACACCCACTCACACACGGACAGGTGTAACTTGCTATTCCTGTTGCCATTTCATGGTGGGGGCACAAAACTAGGAACACCCAGGGCCTTCTCTGGATTAAAATTTCTTTTTGCCAACACTTTTGCCAAATTGAAAAAAAAATGGAGCCAAATTTGGATTTTAGGAGCCAAATTTGGAGCCAATTTTCTTCTATAAATTGTGCTTGATAAAATTTATGTTCCTTTTATACAACTTATTGTCGAGGGGGGTCGTATTTAAATGTCAATAAACATTTAATTGACAATTAATTTTTGTTAACAATCACAGAAGTGTTATGGGTAAGCAAAAGAGGTTGTTTGTTGACACACATGCCTTTTACCTAAATTAATTGCCAGTCTCATGAGTGTGTCTACACCATAATTATCCTCTCAGTCTATGTAGAAATCAATAATTGCTAATGGGTCAGAGTTCAGATTTTTTTTGTCGCCAGTCATTTCGCCAATTTCATATTTTTATCGCCAAATTCAATTTTTTTCGCATTTGGCGACAATGGAAACCCCAAGAGAAGGCCCAGAACACCAAACTTTACATACTGATATATGAATACAACAGTGGCCAGTTCCATCAAAACATTTAAGACGCACTTTAGTCTTACCGATGACTTACCAAAATTTAGGACAAAAATCAGGTATCACCAATCTATCAATACCTATGCTTAGTGATTGTTACTGTTTCCAAAGTCATCAGAAAGAAAAAAATGTGTCTTAAATGTTTTGATGAAACTGGCCCCAGGAGGAATTCGCTTAAAATAGATTATTACAAATGCAATAGCAATGATTATTAAATACAATCATGTCTACCATTAGAAGCTTTAACAAGAGGACCAAGATGGTCCTAGATCGCTCACCTGAGTCTCTTTGACCCCTGGGACAACACATTAATTAGATAGGCAGATGTCAAAAAGAAGATAATTGCCTAAGATCAATACCATGGAACGTTTTCAGCAAAGAGCAAGACAGATATGCCTTTTTGCTCTTTGATTCTATGTAAAAAGGGATGCACCCGAGTGGACCTAAAAAGTGACCCCAGGGTCTTGACATGAACAAACTTGGAAGAGGTCAATAAGATGATGCTACATTCTAAATATGAAAGCTGTCTGCCTTCTGGTTTCAGAGAAGAAGATTTTTGAAGGTTTTCCCATTTTCACCCATCGTGCTCAAATGAGCTGAAAGGGATGCCCCCGGGTGGAGCCCAAATATGACCCAAGGGTCTTGATATGAACAAACTTGGTAGGGGCCAACAAGATGATGCTACATACCAAAAATGGAAGCAGTGTGCCCTCTGGTTTCAATTAATTAAAGAAGATTTTAAAAGATTTTCGCTCTTTGATTCTCTGTAAAAAAGGGTTGCACCCGGGCAAAGCCCAAATATGATCATAGGGTCTTGATATGAACAAACTTGGTAATGGTCCACTAGATGATGCTACATACCAAATATGAAAGCTGTCTGCCTTCTGGTTTCATAGAAGAAGATTTTTGAAGATTTTCATTTTTTTACCCTTCGTGCTCATTAGAGATAAAGGGATGCACCCATGCAAAGCCCAAATATGACCCAAGGGTCTTGATATGAACAAACTTGGTAGAGGCCCACTAGGTGATGCTACACACCAAATATTAAAAGCTGTCTGCCATCTGGTTACAGAGAAGAAGATTTTTAAAGATTTTCGCTCTTTGATTCTATGTAAAAAGGGTTGGGCCCGGGCAAAGCCCAAACATGACCCCAGGGTCTTGATATGAACAAACTTGGTAGAGGGCCACTAGATGATGCTACATACCAAATATGAAAGCTGTCTGTCTTCTGGTTTCAGAGAAGAAGATTTTTGAAGGTTTTCATTTTTTTAGCCTTTGTGCTCATAAGAGATAAAGGGATGCACCCGTGCAAAGCCCAAATATGACCCAAGGGTCTTGTTATGAACAAACTTGGTAGAGGCCCACTAGGTGATGCTACACACCAAATATTTAAGCTGTCTGCCATCTGGTTACAGAGAAGAAGATTTTTAAAGATTTTCGTTCTTTGATTCTATGTAAAAAGGGGTGGGCCCGGGCAAAGCCCAAATATGACCCAAGGGTCTTGATATGAAGAAACCTGGTAGAGGTCCACTAGATGATGCTACATACCAAATATGAAAGCTGTCTGCCTTCTGGTTTCAGAGAAGAAGATTTTTAAAGATTATCATTTTTTCACCCTTTTTGTTAAGGGTAAAGGGAAAGTTAAGGGTGGATTTCATTTTTTTGAACAACTTTGGTAGAGCTTGACCCAAGGAACATCCCTGCCAAGTTTCATCGAGATTGGCCCACTGGCTTAGGAGGAGAAGATGTTTAAAGAAATTGTGGACGACGCACGACGGACGACGCACGACGCACGACTGACGACGGACGACGGACATTCTACGATCCCAATAGCTCACCTTGAGCACTTTGTGCTCAGGTGAGCTAAAAATAACCACAAAATGATTGAAAGTCAGACAAATAAACCTTTAAAAAACATTTAGAATTTGTACAAAACAAAACATGCAGGATTTGATGAATGTCTGTGTGTGTTTGATTTAAGCAAACAATAGCAGTGCAAGCTGGACTGTGCAGGGTTTAAAGGATGCTGGATTTACAAGTCTGAGACACCTAAATATGTAGCTAGGACCCTCAGAACTATCTGATGAAAGTCCCAAGGACCCTCTGGGATTCAACTTCAGAAAAGAATTGAAGACTGTTTTAACCAGTCTTCAATTCTTTCTTGAAGTTAAACCTTATTTTGAAGCTTATCCAGAGAATATTTCAATATTTACACAAAAACAGGATACTTTAAAAGAAATAGCCTCAATTTATAGTAAGGACTCTCAAACCTCAAGTGAGGACACTTTGAAACCCTTATATTGTGCCCTTGGGACCACTTTTTTTATATGTTATACTAAAACCCTGACTCTGGTTGAAGAAACATGAAAAAGGGCACATAAGTCATGGGTGCCATGCCTTTGTTTTCGTGTTAAACAAGATTCAAACTATTTAGCCCAAAAGTATAAATCTATGTTTACTTTAAACTATTTATGCAATCCAAGCACTAGCCATAAGCAATGATCTGATGGTTTTTGTTTGTATGGGGTTTTATGCCACTTCAATCTTTCAATTACATTGTGTAAGCTGGAGCACCTAACAATGGATTTCTGGTATTTCTCACACCAATACCACTATTACATCCTTTCCTAGCCTCCAGCTGCTATCCCACTTAGGTTTATAATTATCCACTCATTGTCGGAAGACATATAGCCAGAAAGGATGAGAGCCAACATGGGAATTTGAACCCAGGACCTTTTGAATGATAGTTGGACATAGTACCAATTGCGCTATAATGATAGCGAAAATTGCCTGATGTAGTAGGGTAATTAATAGCTTAAGAAGAGCTAATGAAATATAACTATCATACAGTAAACCATAACACAGCTACTCTTAGGGGTTTTTTGCTATATGCAAATAATTGTTTATTTCATGACCTGGGTATTTATTGTTGTGTTGCTAAAATTCAAGAATGTTGTTGCAGGAATTTGAATTTTTATTCAAAGCAAAGCATTGATTGTCACTGACCAGTGCCTTAACCCCAAAATAAAAGCAATTGACATTTAATAATTTGTCTCAAACATAAAATATAGCTCATTTACAAGTATTCAAGAAAGTTCATGGGTTAGAAATGGTATGAAATGTATGCTGATGGGAAATACGCAGAAAAATGAAAAAGGCAAAAAAAGGTCAAACAAGCCTATCTAAACAATTTTTCAAACTTGCATGCCCTTACAAGTACTGGTTTCCCGGGCGACCAAATCCCCCCCGCCCACGAACAGGATACTCATCCTGATCTCTCCATCTATAAATAAGAAGACAATTATTTAAATTTCTGGACCATTTTCAGGCTTTTTTTTTTTTTTTTTTTTGAAGGATAACTCCTATTGACCTAGTTTTTGACCATATGTGACTCAAGTTTTGACCTTATCCATTGTTTTTTTTCTAGACGAATATTTCAGTCTCGTAAATCAGAAGACCATAACAAGAGCACCGCCTACGGGTGCCTACGCTCGGCTGTCAAGTGCTGGATGGTGGGAAAAAATCTAAGTCGAAAAAGGGGCATAATTTGCACAAAATGCATCTAGAGTTATCCCCCTTGATAGTATAGGTTGCTCTTTTGATGGTGAACATGTGTGCCAAGTTTCAAGTGAATGCCTTCAGTAGAACCAGAGATATAACAAAATGTCAAAGTTTTCGCACGACGACGACGACAACGACGCCGACAACAACACGGAGGCTATAGCAATACCTCGGGTTTTCTCCGAAAACAGCCGAGCTAAAAAGTACCGTATTATCTCTAATAATAGCACCCTCCCTTATAGTAGCACCCATAGATTTTTTTACTTAGAAACCCCACTTCAAATGCCTATATTTTAGGAATTTTTTGAGACTTCTTCTCTAATTTGAGGTGCAAAATTTGTACTTCAAAAGTCATATTACAATCTCTTTAACAAGAGCCAACCTTGAGGATTAACTATTAAGGTAGTGGACCCATATTAGTTATGCAACATTTCCAAACTCATAATTGTCACAATTTTGAACATAGTTTTCTAATGAAAATCATTAGGAAACCTTGGTTAATATTGATTGAGTTCATACCGTCCAAAACCTTGCAGAACTTTTACGGGTCCTCTATCTTAAGACCATGTTTTAAATTTCTGATTTGGTTAAGTGTTGAAACAACTTATATACAATCCATCAGTCAAATCACACCATAATTCACATATACAAGAGTTCCCCTTCTTTGTATTGTCTATTTAATATTGTGCCGTATATCACAAACCGATCTACCATAATACCCCTTGCGGACAGATTTACAGATAAGAGGGGGTAACTCCGGTCTTAAATCTTTATTCCTCAATGAAACCCTATGATGTGGGTACTCATTTGAATTGTCTCGTCGAGACAATTCCAATGAGTACCAACAAGATAGGGTTTAAGCAAGGACTAGTGAAATATTTGAATTTGAAATCCAAAATACCCCCTGTATTTGTAGCTCTGCTTGCAGGTTTACAGAGTTACCCACCTTTGAGCTCCCCTTCCAGCACCTCTGTTACCTCGACCCCTGCCTCCCCTTCCTGAACCTGAAACAAAATTTGATGTTATTATGGGGTTTAAAACCACTTTGAACACTTTTTGTTTGCTTGAATGATACTTTCAACACTATTTCAGTTATATTCAGCGGCTGGAGCACCTAACAACAGATTCCTGGTAGTTCTCACACCACAACTAGCCATTACATCCTTTCCTAGCCTCCAGCTGCTGTCACACATGATAGGTCTATGATTATCAACCCATTGGTGAGAAACAAATAGTCGGAAAGAATGAGTGCCCCGTTGCCTTAGCCTCAAACAAAGTTTGATGTTTGTATCACCACTTTGAACAACACTTTCAATTATTTTTGCAACAGAATTTGCATCTTAGCAAAGCTCCCTTATTACTATTACCTCTCATTAAAATATTAAACAAAATGGTTGTAAAATGGCACAAATGACACATCTAATGACCTTGACAGATTACTTTGACCTTAGTACCAACAGAAAGGTCTTATCACAACATATACATGTGCTTTATCCCTTGAAAATCAAAAGAAATGGGGGGGGGGAGAAGACAAACAGACCAAATACAATATGCCCAGTTCTCAATGAAAGCCTTTGTTGTTTGTACACGCAACAGTTGAATCTTCTCAAGCTGATTTCAAAGAGCACTCAAAACAAAGAGTATAATACAACCATTTTTGAAATACTTGAATCTTAAATCTAAAATACTTTTATACAAGATGACTTTTAAAATGATATCTGACCTTCACACAATCACACTTGCAAAGTAGGGCATTACTTTCAAAACTGTTAGGCAATCGTTTTCATCCTATACAGGGGTCGACACTAACTCCTTAGATTAAGGAGTCAATTGGACTCCTAACACATGAAATCAATGAGTCCAAGCTCAAAGTAAGGAGTCCAAATTTTCATAATGGGAGAACGTTGTTGAAAAGAAGAAATTGCTTGTTATAAGCAATTTCTTCTTATCCACAATGTTCTATAAAGGACATTTTTTTTCTTAAAAACAACACAGGATGCAAGCAAATGTCCTCTTCAACAACTTTTCAAAATATTTCCTTTCAACTCTTTGAGTCCAGTGGACTCCTTACTTCCAAATCAAAGGAGTCCAACTGGTAAACAAGGAGTCTCGGACTCCCGGACTCCCCTTAGTGTCAAACCCTGCTATACCCCATTTCGTTTCTCACCTCTATTTACACCGTTCATAACACGACCACCTCGACCCCGTCCTCGTTGAATGCCACCTCGATTTGTGTTGTTCAATGACAGTCTGGCCTTCACATTTGGTGCCCCTAGTCTTTGTTTTAATGGCTTATTCTGCAATGCAAAATAATGATGTACAGTCGATATTGCTCGAGCGACAACGTCTATTAAGCCACCGAATTTATTAAGCGACAACCATAAAAAGTAACTTTGACGTAAGCAAAATCCCTGAAAAAAAGAGGACATTCTAAACAAATGATTGGTTATAGTTGAATCTTATATTGTTGGAGCCCATTAGAATCGTCTCAATAAGACGATTCTAATGGGTATAAACATCATAGGACTCAGTACGACTTTAACGAAAATCTATTAATCCCATCAAAATGAACTGTCACATCTATAATGATATTTTGTATTAAGCGACCATTCCCATAAATGACCGCTTTTTGGTGGTCGCCTTCCTGGTCTCTTAACACAAGTTTTACTGTATTTCATTTGGCAATGTCCAAAAAAATGGAGATTTACAGATTTTGAACTCTTATAGGATGTGTGTGGCAATCATTAATGCCACTCAAACTACAATTTTTTTCTAAAGTTTGACAATAATATTGGTTAAGGCTTAAAACAAGTCTTTTTTTTAAAATTCAAAGTAGAAACTAAGTAATGAACAATTTTGGAATCAGTCTGATTTTGGAAATCCAAAGTTATGAAACTACTGATCACCCAGCATAACAAATTTAAACATTGTCATCATCATCATCATCATCATCGGTGTTTAATTTAACGTGCAGGTGTAGGGACTGTTCCACCGTCAGCGGGATCCCGTCCAGATGACTTGCTGCCTGCATGCATAGCAGATTTAACTTCAGTTCTCCATTTCTTCCTGTTGTTGGATTGGGATATTGATATGTTCCATTCCCTGGCATCTCTCTGTGATAGGTCTTTCCATGAGGTTTTCGGACGTCCAGCGCTACGTTTTCCGGAGACTTCGAGCTGGTATGCAGTCTTAATTGCATTGTTTGATCTTTGTACATGGCCATACCAGCGGAGTCGTCTCTCTCGCAGTACAAGGGCAAGGTCTTCGAGGCCGATACGTATTTGGAGCTCCAGTGAACTTACAGTGGCTGTGTCTTTTGGTTTTATGCCACAAATTTGGCGGATCATAGCCCTGTCATTGCGTTGTAGTCGCTGGAGGTTTTTCTTTGTCAAGGCCCAGGTCTCACTGGCATGGAGCATTGCACTCCTCACGCATGTGCTGTACACGCGGCCTCTGGTCTGATAGGAAAGGTGACGTGATGTGAGGACTGGTGTTAATTCTCTGAATTTTTTCCAAGCTGTCTTGACCCTTGTGGTAGTGGCGAGGTCACATCCCCCAGCAGCGGAGAGCATGTCCCCCAAGTAGCAAAACGAGGATACTACTTCCAGCTTGTCCGTTCTGACCTGGACCTCACTCTGTGGACGGCCATCTATTGGGCGCGCAGTTCCCATGCAACGAGCGCATCTGTAATCTGGGTTTGCTGTCAGTCTTTTTAGTCCACTGCACTTCTTGTGCACCCATTTTCGGCATCCGTTGCAGTGTATACTGTTTCTGCCGACACCTGTTAAGCAAACTGAGCACGGGAAACTTCCAGACTCTTGCAGTTGATCTAGGCCGGTTCCACATATCATAACCTCTGAGTCCTTTCTCTTCCATAACGTCTTCCATACTAATAGCCTCTCGACACAACTTTCCAGAGTTTCTGCGATGATGACAAGGTCGTCTGCATATAGGTCTTCCCAAGGTACACCTGCTCGAAATTGACGTGACATGGCCTCTAGCACGATGATGAAGAGGAGGGGGCTTAAAACTGATCCCTGGTGAACTCCAACTTTCACTGCGAACTCTTTGCTGTAACTATTTCCCACGCGTACACAGCTACGGGCATTTGCATACATTCCCTGGACTAGACGCACAATCCACTCTTCGACATGAAGTTTACGAAGTGCCCACCAGATCACTTTCCTGTCATAAGGTCACTTATTTCTGCTACCAATTTGAGTTCTTTTGGAATGATACTTAAGGTAGTGGACCCATTAGAGCTTCCCAATGTTTCAGAAATAATAAACTTTAACAATATTGAGTGAGGTTTCCTAATGAAAATCATTAGGAATCCTCGGTTAACACTGTTAAAGTTCTTAACTTCATAAAAGCTGCGGAACTATTACGGGTCCACTACCTTAATATACTGAGCCTATTTATCAAAATTGTGTACTTCACTGTCACTATCTTCAATCCAAACAAGAGCACAGCATGCAGAATGCAAGTATGCAAGCTCCAAAGTTGTTGTTGCAATAATAGTAATAGTGAAAGATTTTCTAACAAAAAATGCATTTAAAGTTATCCCCCATATTACAGAAAGCTCTTTTGATGGTTAATACACAATGACAAGTTTGAAGCTAATGTCTTCCTTGAGAGCTGAGATATGACCATGGTTAAACTTTGTCATCAGGGGTGTTTAATTCCCATGCCCGACTTGTCTGACGTGCATTCCCACTTGCGGGCAAGTACATTTTCCTAGGCTACTTGTCCATAGACAAGTAAATACCAGAGTTAATCTAAAAAGATCTTTGAGAAAAGTCATCCTAATAGTGGTATCAAAGAGAAGACAACATTGTCTTAAATGAATTTATTTCATTCACGTTTAGAAAAATGATCTGTTCCTAATTTAATCTAATTCAATATATTTGAAAAGAAAAATCCCTTTATTTGAAAAGAAAAATCCCTTTTTATAAATTTGATAACTTAATTTTTTAAAGGTGGCTGATGCATAGTTTTGTCATGGTTTGATTCTTGAGATTTTCATTTTGTCTCTTGGATATTTTGACTCAAGGGTCATTAACTCTTGACTTTTGGATGCTAATGAAAACCCTGTATAAGGGAGGATGCTCTTATTAAACCAAAATGTTACCTTTCTTTGGTTTTGTTCAGGACCCTGTCTCCCTCCACCCAAAGCTGCCTGGACTGCTGGTCTGTTGGCCATCTGCTGCGCCAATCGTCTGTTCTGCTGAGAAGCCTGAGCTTGTGCGGACATCTGGACTCGAACCTCCTGGGCTGTGGGCGGTGGTGGACGCATTTTCTGTATTTGGGTGAATCTTGGCAGAAAATGGAACATGGTATTATATGAACACCGGCATACTGACAGAAAATTTAATTAATTATTCCACTTGCTTAGCCCTGATTTCTTTAATATACTCATGATTTCATTATAACTGTACTTTTTTTCTACTCATATACTAGTATATATATGTAATATATAGGAGCAATCATTATAAGACCAGTAACAGTTTCGACCCATATCTTAAGAACGAGAAGGAGTTTAAAGTGTAAATGTGTTGGGTGTATGATCCAGTTACAGATAATCAGATTTTAAGTTTAAAATATTCAATTCTTCTGTTATGATTAAAAGGGTGCACATTGAATCTGGAAAGAATTACAAAATTCTTTTATAAATTTACTTTTTTTGTGTATTTACAAGCATTATTCATTCTTTTTATTTTACAAATATCTGGAGAAAAAAAATCATTCAGAATTCTGTGACATGGACCCCTTGGTTTGATTTATTGATCTATTGATTGGAGTTTAACACCACTTTCAATATTTTTGCAGTTATATCGTGGCTGTTGGAGCACCTAAAAATGAATGCCTGGTATTTCTCTCACCAGTACAACCATCATATCCTTTCCTAGCCTCCAGCTGCTATCTCACATAGGTCTACGATTATCAACCCTTTGATGAGAGACAAATTGTTTGAACAAGAGTGCCATCGTCACAAAATACACCGCCACTTTGCTGCTGTTTCACAAAAATAATTGTAGACACTACTTATTTTGACAGAACCAAATTGAAAATGACCAAGTTTCATTTAAATCAAGACAAAAAGTTAGGAGGAGTTGCCTTCACAAGGCTGCAATTTCAATAAGCCCCAGGCACTAAGTTTTAAGGGGACATAATTCAGGGAAATAAATGAGCCATAAAATCCTTGATCCATGTACATCTACAAATTATGGTGATGACATTGACCAATTTTCATTTAAATAAAGACAAAAAGTAAGGAGGAGTTATGTTCAAAAGGCTGCAATTTCAATAAGCCCTAGATACTAAGTTTTAAGGGGGCATAATTTAGGGTAAAATTAATGAACCATAAAATCCTTACTTCATGCTCATCTACCAATTCCAGTTATAACATCCACCAAGTTTCATTTAGATCCAGCCAGAAACTTAGGAAGAGTTGCATTCACAAGGTTGCAATTTCAATAAGCCCCAGAGACTAAATTTTAAGGGGGCATAACTGAAATAAAGACAAAAAGTAAGGAGGAGTTATGTTCAAAAGGCTGCAATTTCAATAAGCCCTAGATACTAAGTTTTAAGGGGGCATAATTTAGGGTAAAATTAATGAACCATAAAATCCTTACTTCATGCTCATCTACCAATTCCAGTTATAACATCCACCAAGTTTCATTTAGATCCAGCCAGAAACTTAGGAAGAGTTGCATTCACAAGGTTGCAATTTCAATAAGCCCCAGAGACTAAATTTTAAGGGGGCATAACTGAGGCAATAAGCCCAAGAGACTAAGTTATCAAGGGGCATAACTCAGGCAAAAATCAATGAACCATAAAATCCTTACTTCATGCACATATACCAATTGAGGTGATAACATTGACCAAGTTTCAAGAAGATCCAGCCAGAAACTTAGGAGGAGTTGCGTTGACAAGAAAAGTGGACCCAGAAACTAAGTTATCAAGGGGCATAACTCAGGCAAAAATCAACGAAACGTAAAATCCTTCCTTCATGCACATCTACCAATTGAGGTGATAATATTGACCAAGTTTCAAGAAGATCCAGCCAGTAGTTTAGGAGGAGTTGCGTTGACAAGAAAAGTGGACCCAGAAACTAAGTTATCAAGGGGCATAACTCAGGCAAAAATCAACGAAACGTAAAATCCTTCCTTCATGCACATCTACCAATTGAGGTGATAATATTGACCAAGTTTCAAGAAGATCCAGCCAGTAGTTTAGGAGGAGTTGCGTTGACAAGAAAAGTGGACCCAGAAACTAAGTTATCAAGGGGCATAACTCAGGCAAAAATCAACGAAACGTAAAATCCTTCCTTCATGCACATCTACCAATTGAGGTGATAATATTGACCAAGTTTCAAGAAGATCCAGCCAGTAGTTTAGGAGGAGTTGCGTTGACAAGAAAAGTGGACCCAGAAACTAAGTTATCAAGGGGCATAACTCAGGCAAAAATCAATGAACCGTAAAATCCTTCCTTCATGCACATCTACCAATTGAGGTGATAATATTGACCAAGTTTCAAGAAGATCCAGCCAGTAGTTTAGGAGGAGTTGCGTTGACAAGAAAAGTGGACGGACGTACGGACGGACGGATGGACGGACGGATGGACGGACGGACGGACGGATGGACGGACGGACAGACGGAGAAGATGACGCCAATATACGGCCGCCTCCGGCGGCGTATAATAAAAAATGAGTGCCGCAATTGAACCCAGGACCTCTAGATTGACAGTCCGACCCACTACCAGCTGCGCTATGAAGGCGGCCCCCTTGGTTTGAAATGTTGTGTGAAAGACTCAAGGCTTTCATCAAAATGCTTTTGTGCAATTGAATTTGAATTTATTCATTTTCCTTGTGTTTTCTGAGACACTCTGTAATTTTTAGCAATCAAACATGTCAGTGCTTTAATACTATCCAACTATACATCTGGAATGGCCATTCAGAACATCACTCAGCCATTTCCGTACACTGCAACAGACCTCGGATGTATGTAAGGCCGATGGGTATGTAACAAAATCATGCATAAAAACAAAAGGGAAACAGTGTAAGAAAAACTAGCGCTGAAACAACTGGCGCTATCTTTAGATTTATATCTTTTACAGTAAATAACAACTGAAAAATCTTAATTTTTGAGAAAGACGAATCATTCTCAAAAATTAAGATTTTTCAGCCATTATTTATAAATCTAAAGATATTTTTATAAGGATATGATGCTTTCACACCTGTGACTTAAGAGAGTTGCATTGGCCATGTCGAATGTTTTCATTCAAAGTTTTGAAGGCTAAGGCCATTTTAACTGACGTCATCCAGTTATTCTAAGGTTTTCCTGTAATTTTTAACAAGAGGGCCATAGTGGCCCTTAATTGCTCACCTGAATTAACAATCTTAAAATATTTTTCTAAGACCCTGTGACCTAGTTTTTGACCCCACTTGACCCAATTTCGAACTTATCCGAGATTTCATCAAGATAATCATTCTGACCAATTTTCAGGTTGATTGGGCTAAAAATATGGCCTCTAGAGTGTCCACAAGGTTTTTCTAAGATTTGACCCCGTGACCTAGTTTTTGACCCCACTTCACCCAATTTTGAACTTGTCCGAGATTTCATCAAGATAATCATTCTGACCAATTTTCAGGTTGATTTGGCTAAAAATATGGCCTCTAGAGTGTCCACAAGGTTTTTCTAAGATTTGATCCCGTGACCTAGTTTTTGACCTGATTTCAAACTCGTTCGAGATTTCATCAAGATAATCATTCTGACCAATTTTCAGGTTGATTGGGCTAAAAATATGGCCTCTAGAGTGTCCACAAGGTTTTTATAAGATTTGACCCTGTGACCTAGTTTTTGACCCCACTTGACCCAATTTTGAACTTGTCCGAGATTTCATCAGGATAATCATTCTGACCAATATTCAGGTTGATTGGGCTAAAAATATGGTCTCGAGAGTGTCCACAAAGTTTTTATAAGATTTGACCCCGTGACCTAGTATTTGACCCTACTTGACCCAATTCGAACTTGTTCGAGATTTCATCAAGATAATCATTCTGACCAATTTTCAGGTTGATTGGGCTAAAAATATGGCCCCTAGAGTGTCCACAAGGTTTTTCTAAGATTTGACCCCGTGACCTTGTTTTTGACCCCACTTGACCCAATTTCAAAATTGTCTGAGATTTCATCAAGATAATCATTCAGACCAATTTTCAGGTTGATTTGGCTAAAAATATGGCCTCTAGAGTGTCCACAAGGTTTTTCTAAGATTTGACCCCGTGACCTAGTTTTTGACCCTACTTGACCCAAATTCAAACTTGTCCGAGATTTCATCAAGATAATCATTCTGACCAATTTTCAGGTTGATTTGGCTAAAAATATGGCCTCTAGAGTGTCCACAAGGTTTTTTTATAAGATTTGACCCCGTGACCTAGTTTTTGACCTCACTTGACCCAATTTCGAACTTGTCCGAGATTTCATCAGGATAATCATTCTGACCAATTTTCAGGTTGATTGGGCTAAAAATATTGTCTCTAGAGTGTCTTCAAGGTTTTTATAAGATTTGACCCTGTGACCTAGTTTTTGACCCCACTTGACCCAATTTCGAACTTGTCCGAGATTTCATCAAGATAATCATTCTGACCAATTTTCAGGTTGATTGGGCTAAAAATATGGCCCCTAGAGTGTCCACAAGGTTTTTCTAAGATTTGACCCGGTGACCTAGTTTTTGACCCCACTTGACCCAATTTCAAACTTGTCTGAGATTTCATCAAGATAATTATTCTGACCAATTTTCAGGTTAATTGGGCTAAAAATATGGCCTCTAGAGTGTCCACAAGGTTTTTATAAGATTTGACCCCGTGACCTAGTTTTTGACCCCACTTGACCCAATTTCAAACTTGTCCGAGATTTCATCAAGGTAATCATTCTGACCAATTTTCAGGTTGATTGGGCTAAAAATATGGCCTCTAGAGTGTCCACAAGATTTTTCTTAGATTTGACCCCGTGACCTAGTTTTTGACCCCACTTGACCCAATTTCAAACTGGTCCGAGATTTCATCAAGATAATCATTCTCACCAATTTTCAGGTTGATTGGGCTACAAATATGGCCTCTAGAGTGTCCACAAGATTTTTCTAAGATTTGACCCGGTGACCTTGTTTTTGACCCCACTTGACCCAATTTCGAACTTGTCCGAGATTTCATCAAGATAATCATTCTGACCAATTTTCAGGTTGATTGGGCTAAAAATATGGCCTCTAGAGTGTCCACAAGGTTTTTCTAAGATTTGACCCCGTGACCTAGTTTTAGACCCTACTTGACCTGATTTCAAACTTGTTTGAGATTTCATCAAGATAATCATTCTGACCAATTTTCAGGTTGATTGGGCTAAAAATGTGGCCTCTAGAGTGTCCACAAGGTTTTTCTAAGATTTGACCCCGTGACCTAGTTTTTGACCTCACTTGACCCAATTTCGAACTTGTCCGAGATTTCATCAGGATGATCATTCTGACCAATTTTCAGGTTGATTGGGCTAAAAATATGGCCTCTAGAGTGTCCACAAGGTTTTTATAAGATTTGACCCCGTGACCTAGTATTTGACCCCACTTGACCCAATTTCGAACTTGTCCGAGATTTCATCAAGATAATCATTCTGACCAATTTTCAGGTTGATTGGGCTAAAAATATGGCCCCTAGAGTGTCCACAAGGTTTTTCTAAGATTTGACCCCGTGACCTCGTTTTTGACCCCACTTGACCCAATTTCAAACTTGTCCGAGATTTCATCAAGGTAATCATTCTGACCAATTTTCAGGTTGATTGGGCTAAAAATATGGCCCCTAGAGTGTCCACAAGATTTTTCTTAGATTTGACCCCGTGACCTAGTTTTTGACCCCACTTGACCCAATTTCGAACTTGTCCGAGATTTCATGAAGATAATCATTCTGACCAATTTTCAGTTTGATTGGGCTAAAAATATGGCCTCTAGAGTGTCCACAAGGTTTTTCTAAGATTTGACCCTGTGACCTAGTTTTTGACCCCATTTGACCCAATTTCAAACTTGTCCAAGATTTTATCAAGATAATCATTCTGACCAATTTTCAGGATGATTGGGCTTAAAATATGGCCTCTAGAGTGTCCACAAGGTAAATGTTGACGACGCATGACGGACATCAAGTAACCCCAAAAGCTCACCTTGAGCACTTCGTGCTCAGGTGAGCTAAAAATAGTCTGTCTTTGTACATCCGAGGTTTATTGTGAGATTTGCCGAGTGGTGTTCCAAATGCTGGAATGGCTAGTTCAATTTATTCTTTACCAAAAATACAACTTGCACCTGGGCAGTAGGAATATATATTCCACATTGAGATAATAAGTTAGACCTCCATCTCATCTTTTAGTTATTTTACTTATATTTCAGTATCTCAATTGCTAAGGTAACTTGTTAGGCTGGTGAAAATTCTGGTCATTTTTATGCTTTAATACAAAAGATACAACAAAAATTTCTAAATTTTTGCATCCCAGGGACTTTCATATCTAAAAAATATTAGTCCTTTCAGGAATATATGCACCTTTGATGCAGGATGTGCAGCAAAATGAATCACTGCTTGACAAGATGACATTTATCAGATGCTTAATATTTATGTGAGGGGGTGACCCTTTATTAGAGTATTGGAGATTAAGAAAGAAGCCTTGTGACACAATTTCTAATCGAGCTAATTTGGGATTCCTCAAGCATTCTTTATACCATACCATTCACTTTAGAAGGAGTTTCTTCTTGCAAAAAACTGACTTTCCCAAATGCATAAATTTACAAAAAGTAATGGCAGATTTTTGCTGTGTTATCAAATTTGACACAAGAGTAAGACCTCTTGATTTAACTATTTTTATCAAAATGTTGAAAGAGCAAGGAAGAATTTTTAATTTTAAGTGTAAATGAAATGAGGCTTATGATGCAAAAATGATGGGTCAAAATGTCTCCCAAGATTTCTGAGGGTCAGACCAGGATTTCTTTAGCTTTTCAGGGTATAAACTTTGCTTCCCTGTTGCACACAAGCCTGGAAATGTTCAAAATGGAAAGAAAAGAAAGATAGAGTTTTACAGTCACCATGCTTGCAACTCTTACCACCTCACTCCACCCGAAGGTCAAAGTTCGGCAGGTTACAGGAGATCATGGCTGCATAGTTAGAGAGAGAAAAGAAATCATTGGGGTGAAGCATGAATGCTTTCTGAAGATCAACAGTCAATTTGTAGTTTAATCATGCATTTTAAAACAGCAGCAAAGACAGTGAGTGATCTTTGAAGATTTTGACAATTTGAGTTAATTGTCTCAATCAACAAGACACGCAGAACCTCTCAGTATTTATTCCAATTATTGCTTTACTGCATGCAGGTATATTAAGGGCAAGTGTTTTATGTAAAATACATGTCAATCTTACAATTAATTTTGCTGACAAAAAAATCAATTATAATTTCCGATTTCAAAGATGTAAATTCTTAATCAAGAATGGGAAAAAAATATCTTATCAACCTGTAGGTAATAGAAGAGTAATATTTGATATAAGGTTCATGAGCTTATTTCAAGACAGTAAAAGAATATAAACAAGGATCTAAGAAATAGACCTCTATGATTGCTCCTCTTTTTATGGCTTGTATTATACACAGCCAACAATTTATGTGATACATACAAACCATTTAGACAGAGACTCTCTTGTGAAAGGCTGTCTTATTCAATGATGCAGTCTAGCTACATACATATAAATTACATACTATTTATCTATCATATGATGGGAAGAACACAACATTCTTTCTGAATATTGCTGCTCTTGCCATATGCCTGGCCTTAGCCACTGAACAATGTACAGTTATATATTGACCAGCTGTCATTGGCTTTCCTGTCCTCTCCAAAATGCTTTATCACCCCTGGTTAGGTTGGCTGGTCACTCAAACTTCTCTTAACTTGTTCGTGAGATTCATTTTTCATGATCAAACAGTCATCTGATTTATCATTGTCTAATATACAATGCAAGTCTTTCTCATCAATTTATTTCCTTTTATCCCAATAGGAAGAGGCATCTGGCTTGAATCACACAAACCCAAACTGTCCAATAAGATTGTTTCATCAAATAACCTGCTCGTCAAATGGACCCAATTTAAAATAGACCTCAGCCAGTAACACCTTGTTGCTAGAAGCTCTTTTTATTCTCACCTTTCACTCAGAGTCACTTTAGTTGTACTTTTCAGTACAATCTTTGCTGGGACTGTTGTCGTCATCTGAAATTGAAATAATACTCTTAATAACATCGTGAAATTGACTGTCATTCTCATCAAAACCGTTCTTAATTTGCTCACTCAGCACACCATTCATTCATTTTTTATTTTTTTTCATTCCAAACAACTTGACCATTCAAAATCACTCAAAAACTACTTCATTGATTGGATCAACAAAGACATTTAAAATCAAAATCAATAGAAAAAATCCGAGATTTCACTGACTTAATTGAAATTAACATTAACATTACTTTTTTATCAAAAGCCATTTATAGATTTTTATTCATATTAAAGAGAGAGAATTCATATGATCATATCGCTTATTTTGTTCATCTTAAACAAAATAAGCCAATATGGCCCATATTGAATTACCTCCTGTTCACTCAATTTCACTCAAAATTAACTCATCACACTCATTTGTTTTCATTCTGAAACCATTCAAGTATTATCAAACTTTTCAATTTTGGTGACCTGTCAACTTGACCTGTTCAAAACTCCAACCTTTGAAAACTCATCCCGTCAAAATGGCCTGAATACAGCTTATATAGATAGTAGACATTGCTAGAGATAGAGGCTGTATAATGGATCTAAAATTAAATATTTTCAACAGTACTTGCACAAATTCTGTATGGTGGGTATTCTAAGGCAGTCTTGTCAAGACAATTCAGTTAATTACCCAAAATATTGAACCAACTTATTTCTGGCCAGAATGGGTCCTGATTTTGTTGTTGTTTTTCAGCCAGATCACAATTAAAAACCAGTCTGGGCTCCTGCTGGAAGGATGTTGCAAACCATTATTAAATTATAATCATTTTGCAAACAGGTGCACATGCAAAGCGGGACATAATTTGAAAAGAGTTTGCAACGTCTTGTTATCCCCAACAAGAAGCTGATTTTCTAATTCACCACTTTCCTGTTTAGCGCCACCTATAGGGAATCCCGACTTATGGTGAAAATTTCAGGGGAGATCACTGCCACTAACTTGGGAAACCCCCTCTGTACATCCGGTTTGAAACCGGAAATTTCCGAAAATAGCCGATTCGTTAACGTAACAGTTGCTATGCGACGAAATATGCAACAGTTTAGTGTAGTTATTTCGCCACTTCAATTTTCGAAAACGTAAATGATGGACAAGATTCAACTAGAATTTACAGTTATACAAATTCATTTATCTATATCCTTTTCCCCGATATTCAAAAAGAAATTGAAAAAAACTGTACATTTGAAAACTTAAAGCTTTTATGAATAGATGGATCTAGATCTAGATGGCAAACTCGGGTGTGTGCACCATGCGCGTGTTTTGGAATGCACTTTAAAATCCTTTGTTACCCAAGAGTTCATTTCTTTCTCTAGATTTCAACTTCGTTTTATAAGGTTGTTTCTATTGAGTGTAGGACAATTGCCCTCCCGGACAATTGCCCTCCCGGACAATAGCCCCCCGGACGATTGCCCTCCTGGACAATTGCCCTCCAGGACAACTGCCCTCCCGGACAATTGCCCTCCCCTATATCAACATTTATTATTTGCAACAGCTATAGTAATTTCCCTTCGGATGATAACTCTTCTGGGATATGCAATGATTATTTTAGCACTTTTAGAAATGTGAGTACCGGTTTTGTTGAATGTGAGTACTGGTGTAAGTAGGACATGATGACATTTGGACTGAGGGCATGTCATTAAGGATAGACTGAGTATAAATGTATAAGAAGAAGATGATATAAATGGAACTTAAAGTTTATTCATATAAATGTAGACAATGTAATTTAGAAAAATATGCATCATAAAACAATATTTACATTATGCTCTTCCTTACTTTGTTCTATTGTCTCTAATTTAAATTCTCTAAATAATTGATGAATATTTTCTGAGATCAATTTCTTGATCAGACTGACATAGTCCATATATTTTTCTCAATAACAACAACACACAACTTTGTATGTTTATATATTCCATTGATTAGTTTCAATTAAACAGATTAAAGAGAACAATTAACGTGTAATTTGAATAACCCTATTTGTTACAAATTATTGAATATAAAAAAAAAAATAAAAAAAAAAAAAATCACATTATATCTAAATATAATAAATGAATTTAGAGTGAACAATTTCTATTTCTTTTATAAATGAACTTCAAATAAACAATAAAAAATCTATTATTTTTTTTATAAATGAACTTCAAATAAACAATATAAAATCAAATAAAGAACAAAAATCCCAAACAAAAATGAAGAATAGAAAAAAATATAGGGAGGGCTATTGTCCGGGGTGCTACTTTATGGGGAGGGATATTGTCCGGAGGGCAATCGTCCAGGGGGCAATTATCCGGGAGGGCAATCGTCCGGGAGGGCAATTGTCCGTTCCCCGTTTCTATTGATGATGACTGATCTAGATCTTTAGAATAGGTCCCCCCACCCCTTTACTTTTAATGAATATCTACATGTCATTTTCATTTTTTAATCATAAATTACTTTCTTTAAACCACTGTGCTTTTCTTAATCAATTATCAGAATTCAATATTTTTGACTTGTTGAAATAATCTGGAAATTATATCTTTTAATAAATCTAGCACTTACTGAAATCTGTATAAGAAGGACATGGATAAGCAAAACAAAATTTTAAGCCTTTTTATCTTTTTTTTTTTATTTCTTTCTTTTTTCTTTTTTTTTTTTTAGAGGAAGGTCAATAATTTATTTTATTTTGTTTGAGTTGGATTGTGTTAAATGAAAAAAATATATTTAGGATTTAAAAAAAAAAAGTTTCACAAAGATTAAGAATCGTATATTTTTTAAACATCAATAAATGCATCTTACACAATAGTGTTTATCCAGTCTGGTAGATCAAAGACAATACTAATGTTTGATCAATGTTGTCAAAGACCTTGCAAGTTGTATACAGGAGCTTAAACAACAGCTGCATCCAATTAAGGGCAATAAAACTGTTGATCTATTGAAATTTTAATCCCCAAAATTTGCATATTGATTTTTGGAAGCACCCTTTGCATACTGAAAGTTAATTTTTGACTATTTATATGTTATCAATTTCTAATTAATTTAAACAGATAACTTTAATAATAGTCAAAATAAATTTCAAATTTTGTATATTTCATTTTAAATTTTTCATTGATTACATTATTATTATAAATTATCTTATTTTTTTTTTCAAAAAAGAATATTTTTGTTCCATGCTAATCTTTAATGAATAAAGACTATGAGGATGGAGACAAATGAGTCATCTACTTTTTAATGTATATTCAGAATTTCTCTTAACTAATTAGAAGTTTTATGATTATTTAATATTTTTTATTTATTCATTTATTCTGTCTAAAAATAAAACTGTCACTGTTCAAAATGCTTATTTCAAACATATTCCTTTTTTTCAACCTACTTGTACATTATTATTAGCTCATCATTCTTAAGATCCTGACTCAAAATAAATTTTAGAATCATCTTTTATAACATGACTGGAAATTGATATTGAATGAGAGCTTTACTGTATGTAACTAACCTATCCTTTTTCTCTAAAAATATTCTAAAAACATTGTGGGTCACACACAACTAAATACTTTTTAATCTCATAAACAAATCAATTTTTGGTTGATTCTATCAATTACTGTGCAGTCGGATTGGCTGAAAAAAATTAGTTTCATCCCCTTATGAAAATAGTTCTTAGTACACATCTTTTTAACAAGATTCCCACAAAGAAGTCATAAAAATCTGTCTCAATTTGGATTAAATTTTAAATTGTTGCGTGTATGTATTTCCCTTTATTTATCGTCTCTACCGTAGCACATGCCATTATGAGCAACGCCCCCAGAAGACGGTTAGTTGTTACAGGGGATGGTGCGAGGGTTAATGAAAAAAACTACTGTTGAGATCCACCATGGTTCTTTAACATGCTGGGTATAAAATTCTTAATTTTTTTTAGATTTTTAAGAAAAAAACCAAACACAAAAAACCTGTTTTTCATAACCATGGGGCTTTTGTCCACTTTTCACTTTTTGTCCAGGGGGCTTATGTCCCAGGCGGCTTTTGTCCCAGGGGGCTTTTGTCCGTACACCGAAATATGGAACCATACTAATTAGCACCTTTGGACATTTTCCCTGTCTATGTTTTTCAAAAAGGTGGACATTATCCCCTTTCTCAAATTAACACAGCGGACAATGGTTCCTTTACAATATCCCCTTCGTGTTAATAAAAGGATGGACATAATCCCTCCCCGGCATTGTCTGCAGCACCTAATAGTGGATTCCTGGTATTTCTAACACCAGCAACCACCATCTATTCCTTTCCTAGCCTCCTGCTTCTATCTCACATAGGTCTACAATTATCAACCCATTGGTGAGAGACAAGTAGTTGGAAAGAATGAGTGCTGATGTTGGGAAAACCCAGGACCTCTAGATTGACAGTCTGACACTATTGGTCAGACTGCAGAGCTTTCATGGGCTGGTCAGGATTAAAACTTTGAACTCTGGGATATTTTTAATTCAAGAGACGAAGAGAAAATCTTTTGAATACATGTACATTGAAGCATGAAACTAAAAACCAATCACACAGTATGATTACACAGAGTAGATTCATAGAGACATGTGATTAGATTTTAATTTTCATACCATCATGAATTCAAAAATATTCTCTTCAATTCTTATAGTTAAATATCATCAAGCATAAAGATTTTAACATAACTAGATTTCTTATGGGACTACATAGTGAGCAAAGTTTTTGCATACTCAAAATTGTTTTCATGGAAGTATGCAATTTTCCAGCCAATCAGAATACATTATATTTTCATGGGATTAGCCACAACTACATCAATAAGGGTCACAAAAGCTATACAAGATGTGTTTGTGAAATGCAAATGCCCCCGTAAATTAATTTTTTTCATAATGTTGAACTTGACCTTGCAACATGACCTTGACCAGATGTACATCACTGAGATGTTTGATCATGCTTATTATAAGGCTCGTGCCTTGAATAGACTTACAGATACATGTATTGGTAATGATAAGTACCTGATCTTTCCATACTGGGGGAATAAAAACATTTTTGTAGGAAAAGGTCAGGTTAACGAAAAGTTATGATTTTAAGGAAAGTAATTAGACATAACTGGTAAGTTGGAAGAAGAGCACCTAAAAGGTAAGGAAACATTGTGAAAGGCAAGAAATCACTTGAAATAAGCAATTTTTATCTTTTACAACTGTTTCCTTCCTTTTTTAATCAAAAGATTTTGGAAACTAGTTATTACTCCTCTGAATTTGGACAAGGGCAAACTTTTTTCATGTCTACATTCATTGGGAAAAGTCATTAAGTAAGCCATGATAATTTTTCTTTTGTTTTATTATCATCTTAATCGGTAATATGTACAGTGTATTCAATGCTAACTTAACCCTTGTCATGCTGATCCTGGAATATTCCTGCTTTTACAGGAGGTATGGACAAACATCAGCCTGCACATATGTGCAATCTGATCTTTGTCTATACCACCTGATTTTCCTTTTTAAACCAGGAAAGTTTCAGATATCATATTTTCAAAATCAAATGCTGACTCACAATTAGGAAATACAGAGGTTTCAGCACTTTGATAGATATATAATTTTTCCAAGGTTTTTTACTCAGCATGACAAGGGTTAATTCATGCTATTTATAATAAATACTTTTCATTAATTGAATAAAACTCACAATAAAACTTGTTGTTTGCGGTGGTACATATTCCTACATTGATAATTCTACCAATAAACAACCTAGACTGAACAGTCGAAAAACAGGGGGTGTATGCCAAGATCAGACTGCATGGTTATAATCTGCTGTGTGATATTTTTATATGCCTCCTGCATAGACAAGTTCATCATGACAAGTATTCACCCATTCCCACCCAATTCCACTTTCAAAGCTATGAAAAATTTGGTGAAAATGGAGAAATAGTAATGTAACAAGCAATTTCTTGAATTGTACAATATGTTTTTTACTCTAAATGACAAAATTATTAAACTTTTTTCAACTAACCAGAAGCTCTCACACATCTGATTTGTTGCACTTGCCCAAATTTACTGAAAAGGATACAAGATAAAAAATACAGCTCATTCCACTTGGGCACACTATTTATCCATGGGTAGGAAACAAATGACAAGTGTGACATTAAATTTTGTCAAATATTGGATGACAGTTGGCCGAGCAGGAGTTCTAATCACAACACCAGAATTGACAGCTTAATTAGTTACAAAAGAGCCAATGGGGCTCTGCAAAAATACTATTATTCCACTTGAAAGGAATGAGTTACTCTTGTGTTAGAGAACACACATAGTTTTAATCAAATATCTTCAAAAATGCTTAGATAATGTCAAGGTAGACCACAATGCCTGTGCCTAAAAAAAGAAATAATATACCTCTGGCATTTTTACCTATGGCATTATTACCTATGACATTTTTACCATTTCACCTCTGGCATTATTACCTATGGCATTTTTACCTCTGACATTTTTACCTATGGCATTTTTACCTCTGGCATTTTTACCGCACACCAAAATAACACCTACACATACACAGATAACAAGACATGTGGAATTCCTATGCCTGATTTGTCTGACACAGACACAGACTTTTGTGATTACAGACAAGTACAATTTTCTAGATCACTTGTCCATGGACAAAGTTTCTGGAACATTTGTCCATGGACAAGTGTATATTAGGACTAATCTTTGAATGGTACTAAATAGCTCTAGGATAAAGATAGATTATACTAATGTTTAAGTAGCACTAGTGTAGAAAACATTATTTTTCAACGAAGAAAACGTTGGGTTTCAACATTTACTCAGTGAAAACAATGTTTTCTAAATTTTTACATTTTCATTCTTTTAACCAGCACATGTCAAAAAAGGGGAATAATTTGCACAAAATGTATCTAGAGATATCCCCCTTCATATTATAGGTTGCTCTTTTGATTGTGAACATGTGTGCCAAGTTCAAGTGAATTCCTTCAGAAGAACCAGAGATTTCAAAGAATGCTTTCAACATTTTTTTCAGTTATATCGCGGGGGCTTGAGCACCTAACAATGGTTTCCTGGTGTTTCTCTCACCAGTACAACCACTACATCCTTTCCTAGCCTCCAGCTATTATCTCAGTCCTTTTTGGATGGGCCCCATATAAAATCCATTCAGATCTGATGTTTATTCTAGGATAAGATATGCATTAATTAAGGATTATTTTGGCCACCTTTTCTTTATAGCCCATCAACTTTGCAGATGGCCCATCAAATTCCTAAATTTTAAAATGTAAATGAATGGGACATGGGATATAAGCCCATTTCAATGGTACATCATAAATTTTCCCCAGAAATATCCCTGCTGAAAGGGTAATATTTTGAGTTAAATTCCATAAGGCCCCCTTTCCTGTGTTTTCTGTGACATTTAACCCCTCATATCAAGGATATCTGGAAATATTGGGAATTGAAAATTTTATATGGACAGACAGACAGTCAATAAGCCCCATTATCATTATTCTGACCTTTGTTCAGTAGATCTAAGATTTGTTTTATGTGAGGAATGCAATTATTCTTAATCTGTAATAACAGTTTTGTCAGTTTAACTCTTAGTCATTGGTTAACAACAGCATGACATACCGGTACTTTATGCTAATGCGTACCAACAACATTGGGTTAAAATTATTTCAAGTAAAATGATTTTTCACAGTATTGTATATTTTCAATCAGGCATCCACAGGGTTCCCACTGACCTTTAAATTTGGGGATGAAAACAGTCAATTTACAGCATACTTGTACCCCCTTTACATGAAACAAAGAAGGCTACTTGCAAAAATTAGGGGTACAAGATTCAAATTGGGGGTGAAAAACCCCCATTTGAGGGTTTTTGTGAACCGTGATCCAAATATGATTCTTCAAATGAATCCATTGATTCCCAAATAAAACTTTACAAAGTTTGGGGAGAATGTAAACCAGCATTCTGAAGTATTGCATGTCAATACCAAGTCCCCCACCAGCTGTAAAAAAAGGTTAAAATAGTCTTGCATCTGTATCTTCCTCAAAAATAGATGGAATGGAACCAACTTAAACATGTGCTGTAACTCATTGATTCAGACTCACATTCCAACATGATTGTAAATTGTCACAAGATAGGCCTGTTGCAGTGCTGGATGCCCAAGTATGAAAAACACGAAATAGAAGTAACAAAAAACTTAAGCTCGATAAAGCTACAGTTCTAGCGCACTGCACTTTGTAATCATGACAGGCATATATCTGCCAAATTCAAAGTCAATTGGACATAAGGACATAAAGGACAAAATAATGCTCTGGACAAAGAATTGGACATTGCTTGCCTGTCGAACATCATTGGTAATCCCATTAAATGTACACCCTGTCTTTCAACAGACATATATACAAACCTGCTCAATATCCCAAAGGTTTTACAATAAAAGTCTGGAAAACTGAAATTTTCTAGAAAGATTCTGCTCCATGGCTTCAACACAACCGTGACAGTTCTTCTGCCTCTTCCTCGTCCACATCAACACACCTTTGATGATAGCAGGTATTATAGAAATAACACGCTATGATCATATGACTCTCATCATTTGGCTGTTAACAAACACAGTATTGACTGCTGGTACCATCATCAGTCTTCCGTTTCTTTGACATAATCTGTGGATAAATATAAATATTAAAGTAAATATTAATCTACGTTTATTACAGAAATCGAATGAGAATAACTTGTCAAACAAATATAGTAGGATCAATCGGACATGCGACTTCAAGATTGATTAGGGTTTAACACCGCTTTCCAAGATTATTACAGTTAGAAAGTGGCAGCTGATGCACAAAATCATGGCTTCCTGTTGTTTCTAACATCAGTACAACCACAACATTTCATCCAAGCAAGCAGCTAATCTCACTTAGGTGTACTGCATGTACATGCACTTATCATTCAGCTTTTGGTCTTCAGACAAATGACTCCTGTCACAGTGACGTATGATAAATGTTGGAAGACAGTTTGCCAAGCCCGGATTCTAACTCATGATCAACAGCCCAAAATGTCATGGACTAACTAAGCCGGGGTAGGCCTGAGTTCAAGTGCTTTTACACAAAGTCATAGTGTCTTGACTGGAGCTCTTAAGCTATTAGTAACAACAGTGAGTATCAGTATCAATGTGCAAAACATCCAATATTCATGTAGGTTTTTATCATTTTATTGGTTTACTGTTAAAAAACACATTAATTTCCCTTTAAATTTCATCACCACTAACATATTTAAATATATGCACAAAGTCTGAGAAAAGATTTTCAAGTAAAGATTGGAAGATATACAAAAAAGCCTTACCCCACCCCCCTTTTTACACAAGGGTAAAAAAATATCCCCCCAAAAATACATGGATATGCTTACCTTATTAGATGAGGTGGTATGTACAGATTCTGCTGAAGTAACAATACGACTTCTGGTTTAGGTATAACGTGGATTCTAAAATTTGTACTTCTTTAATTGGTTTTATTGCGTACTTCAAACTCGTTTTTCAAAGAAACTCAAACCGAAAGTGGAAACAGGAAGTTATAATAAGACTTGTTTCCGGTTTTACAATACGCTTCTATAAGAGCGGGGAACCATGGAAATTGTCACCATAAGTCGCCATTTTGACCCTTAAATCCGCTTGGTGGCGCTAAACAGGAAAAGGGTCAATTGCGGTCTGGCTGAAAAACAACAAAAACAGGGGCAGTTCGGGCCAGAAATAAGTTTGCCCATGGTGTTTTTAATGAGAAATCAAGAATTTTGATCGAAAATATCACACTTTACCCGTCCCTCTGCGTCACCAAATTTAAAATCCGATCGAAGATTAATCTAAACTAATTAAAGTAGCCAGACATTGAGAAAGAATTTTTCTGATCAGACAAATTTCATTCCGTTTCAATCTCAATCTACGGCACTAAAGGCAAATACTGGAACTAAGTCTTGAATCAGGAATGAAAAACGATATCTCTGTGACAAATTAATCTGTAAATGAATACGCAAAACGCTAACCTTTCAATGCTGATGACAGATCTTCGATAACACTATTTTTGTTTTGATGAAATAGATTGACGTTGAAACCGGAAATGACGCTAAAGCATTAGTTTCACAAAAGTTGTGAAATATACACTAAGATTTGGGGAGACAACAGATTCTTGGACTTTAATGTAGACCTCTGCATTTAATAAACACACTCACTTTTTCGTATTTTTTTAGGTTTTTCGGCAAAAATGCCTTTTTCAAGAAGAATAAAACAAATCTTAACACCACTACATATTGATATCTCTCTGTCTTCCTATCTCTGGATCGGGGTCAGTGATTCTTTTCTCATTCAAGTTTAAATGTAGCCACACTGTTCCATTGCACTGCGACACAATAGACGATATTTGTGCAAAATATTTTTCCCCATTTTTTTTCTTAAACACGTTCACTCGTCTTCCTGGCCTGCTCTGCGTTTAGGATGAAAAAGAACAGCCTAAATGACCAGTGAAAAACATCATTTTTTTCGTTTCATTCACTCATGAAATCAACAAATAGCCTACTCTCTTCATATCTGAAATATATTACACCGAAGACTAAACTAAACTTTTGGCGTTCAATATATTTCATGGTAGATGATTCCAGATAGAACGAAATCTTTTTTTAATACAAGGAAGTATGAAACTAAAAAGCCCCATCACATGAAAATGTATCAATCCTCGCATTGAGATAAAAATTGTAATATAATTGTAATTCAATTATGAGCCTATGTGTGGCATTTCCAACAGGTAATATTTTATCCAATTACGGAGTTTCTGCGTACGGTCGCAGAAATACCGTAATTAGACATTTTACGTACTTCATCTTCGCAAACTTAAAAAAATACACACATTCATCGGACACAATTTGATGAATTTTTTCAGAAGAAATCCAAGTCTCCGTTAAAAGTGTGTCACGTTAAATACGCACAAACACATAAATGGTATCTTTATTTGTACGCCAACTATTTTATATTCTAAAGTATAGTTTTTGTATGTGTTAACAGGAATAAAACCACCGCCTATATTGGAAATGTGCATACAACCACAGGCCTTACATATTGAGAGTCCCTGATATAACGCAAAATGACAATTTTCAAAATCTTGACTAAGGGTTGTGGATCACAAAAATATACACTGACATACGCGAATATTGTATATTAGAAGATTTTACGACCCTACGCTGATGTTCCGAATCTGGATGAAATATTAGCTCTTTCCAACCATTTCGCAAGTGCGAAAAGTTAAAACTCAAATCAGCCTGTGCATCCGCACAGTCTGATCAGAGTCTTCACTACGCCCTTAAAAGATGGCTACTAATTCAAAATATCTACTCAAAATTGAATATAACAGTTTTCCCTAGTGTGACTGTCTTACAATGTCAATGTTTGTCCTTAACACATGTATAAAATTGTTGGAATGTCATGCTCAGGCTCTCATTTATCAATAAATTCAAATAGATGTCTTCTTCTCTGAAACGAAACATGAGCACCTAATACAATATCGAAAAAGTTCGGGGTATAATATGAAATAAGGCAAAGCCTTAAAAGCGAGCGCAGCAATTTGTGTACAGTACTGGTTGACAAATTATTTGTTACGAGAGAGAGAGAGAGAGAGAGAGAGAAAGAGAGAGAGAGAGAGAGAGAGAGAGAGAGAGAGAAAGAGAGAGAGTGAGTGAGAGAGAAAGAGAGAGAGATAGAGCATTATGTATTTTATAGTTTAGTGCGTAATCCCAGGATCTAAAAGTTGCGAAATTACTTTTCAATTATTGCACGTTTCATTCTGTTATGTCTAACTGAAAACAAATTTAGTGACGTAAGATTTTCGCAAATCAACTTGCACCTGACCTTTTATTCAATTTTATTCTCTGGTAAAAAACAAACCAAACTTTTGTAATTTCTCTCCTTGAAAAAGCCGAAGTCATCACAGATGCTAGACTGAAAATGACTTAGTCATAGTGTAAATTTATGTGAACAACAGACAAAAGAAATCATTATTTCTGGACTGGAGGAGATTTCCCAATTTGTTAAAAAAAAAAGGGGAAAAATTAATGAGCCTGTATTTCTATATTAAGATTCAAATATCAATGTTTTATGTTCTGATTGTGTATGGCTTACTTAACATTAGAAAAAAGTTTCTAATTTGAAATCCTAGGTTTAGCAGACCTAAATTTCGTTCATTTAAATGAAGCTGATAAACTTACAGCTTTTGAATACAATAACGCAATAAGAACTCGTCTTGATTAAAACATTTCTAAGGAACTGCTTGAAATTTTCCATAGAATCTGCATTTTCTACATGGATCTACATAGGGTAATAAATTTCACTAAATTATAAAATAGGCTACTACCTTGTCTATTTTATATAAGTACCATTACATAACACCAATAATGTATTGAGTAGATGTATGTTTGTGATGTACAATCTATTCCTCCAATACTTAATGATCCGTTCATCAGTCAAGAGATTAAGTTTCATACCTCAATGAAATAGAGACATAACTTCTTTATAAACTCAGATTCAATCACATTTAGCAAAAGCGTAAAGATTTATCACTAAAAGCAAACATTGTTAATGGGACCACTTTCCGCGGAAGTTATTAAAAAAAAAAAAAAAAAACCCGTGTACTCAGACATGTTTTCATTTTGGCAAATAAGAATGCACAATTCTTTTTGAACATTACTGGACTTAAACTATTATATTAACTTCAGGCTTAAAAATTGCTCTTGAAAACGGGTCCTTGTACATGCGGCAAAAACGACAAAAGACAAACATATTAACATATACTTTTCAAACTAGCATTTCCTTCTTTCCCACAGTGTTTTCTCATGACCTGAAAAAATAATAAATTGTTACATTCTTGTTTTGGTTATTACAAGGCAACTACAGTCACTCTTTTCTATATTAACACATTGAAAATCGTAAGAACTATCTTGCATGCATAACAAGTCCTCAAATCTTTGATTGAAATGTTTAAATTTCCAGACTAAGTATTTGTGACGTCATTGGCCATTATTGATGACGTCAAGAATGTTTGTGTTTACATTTTAATCTTAACATGCATGCATCTTATAAATCTGGGGGTTTAACATATTTCAAGGCCGTATACGTGTAAGGACTACAGGTAAGGGTGTTAAAATTAGCCTTGTCATTCTGTATAACTAACACTATAGAACATTTTGTGGGAATGACCGCGTGAATCGCTTCGGTCGGCCTCGCTTTTGGCTTTGTTTTGTTGCTTCCGGTAGAAAATAAAACTTTTACAGAAACCTCGTTTTAACGGGATAGCTTAAATTATTTTTCAATTTTTAAATCTTTCTTTTACGAACGATACGTTGAGCTATTTTTCCAATAGAATTTTTGACTTTTTTTCTATCCTGCAAGTGAATTCACCCCGGATGAGAAATGACACGATCTTTTTCTTTGACAGTAAAATAGAATAGAATAGAATAGAATAACACACGTTACCATAAACGCTCGCTTCGCGCTCACGGCCTTCGGCCGTTCGCGAGCTGCGCTCGCTATTATAGCATCTAGGCCTACTCTTACGTTTTTTGCCTTAAAAATATAAATTGAGTAGATAGAATCAGCTGATGATCCGAGAACATCTTCAATGCAACGTGTCGCTGTCTATTACACTATGTCTATAACGCACATGTAAAATATTTATATACATTGTATATTGAACCACAAAAGAAACACCTCATTAGAACGACCTTATAAGAACGCTTTTTCATCTACAGACGTATACAGAAATCTCTTGGAAAAAAGGCTTGTTTTTTTTTAAATTTCATTGAACAGCTTTTTCTAAACTACGAAAGCAATAGTTGAGATGACGGCGGCATATTCGTCTATGTCCGGGTCAAAGCAAATGACAAAGAGGTATGACGAAACACATCTTACTCGAATATAGGCAGTGGCTGGTGGTCTGGAGCCTGTTTTACTAAATATCGTACGATCATTTAATATAAGTCAAAAATTATAGTTGCATCCACAGTAGTAACTAAGTACTGAATTCTGCCCGATGATGCATCACCTCATTAGAACTGTCTTTCAAAGACGATTCCAATGAGATGTTGCAAGGCAAAGTATAACACCAAATGAAAACACCATGTACGATTTCTGATTTTGACTTACGATTATTTTTTTCCTAAGAAGTTTAGTAAAACGAGCCCCTGGTCTCTAAATGGATGCGTTTGTGTAAAAAGTGGATTTTGAGTAGCGCTCGTGTGTAAGGACAGGATTTTGAGTAGCACTTGTGTGTAAAGACAGGATTTTGAGTAGCACTTGTGTGTAAAGACAGGATTTTGAGTAGCACTTGTGTGTAAAGACATGATTTCGTGATGGTTTTGGTACTTTAGTCGGAGGACTAGTTCCGAATAAATCATCGTACAAGCAAATATTTCGAGAAAACCATGTATTCCAACCTTACTCGCCAATACGAGCTGTCAGAGCCATTTAAAGGTTCTAAGGCTGTTGGCGATTAACTGTCACAACACCTGTCACAAAATGCATGGTTGATCCCAGTGCCAGAATTCTTAAACTGCTATTTTTCTTTGATTTGGAAAGGAATCTCGAAGGACATACTTACAAAAATAATGAGTATTCAATTATGAAACTAGAGGCGCTTGAGCGCCTGATTCGCTCCACAGGCCTGAATATCCAAATACTGACTATTAGAGGATGATAAAGCTGTTTAAATGAGAATTGAAGTGAATGAATGAGTGAATGTTTATTTCAAGTAAATAAGGGTCATATGCTGAAATATTTCTGCATAAAAAACTCATGATCAGTGAAAAACTAAATTGACCTCTACCTGTTACACAAATATTTTTCATTTAATCACAATAATTTTGTGCAGTCTGATAATGGGTCACCCAAGGATCATTCTAGTGAAATTTTGTTAAAATCCAAATATAAGAATTTCATAACTAACAGAATGTTACTGCACATACTGGTGTTGGTCTGCAAAATTTTGATTGTAGATCTTTCCACTACTAAAAGATGTTACTTCACAATTGTTTGTCATCAAAACAAAATTCTAACTAATGATAGTAAGAAGTAAAATATTCAATCCAATATATTTATTTTATTCTGCCCAATGCCTTAGAGTGCAGTAAACTCAACTCTTTCTACCCCACTCTGAATGTCAGGAGGTCAGAACATCATTTTACACTCTGTGCAGATTCACCCTTCGTTCAACTAAACTCACCAATTCTGAGTAGGTATTCTCAGGCTACTTATTTCAACTAATGTTTCTATACAATTTAATTTCAACAAAGGTTTTGTTCCTTCTAATCTATAATCATTACACCTATTAAATTTAACAAGTCTAGAAAAATTCATAATTGAGAAGATACCAAAAGGGTGATCAAATATTCACTTTATATGTTATAATACACTCTACCAATAAAAAAAATATGCTGTTTGTCTAATCAAATATTTTTTTGCAGACTGATACAACTTCACAGAAATAAAATTTCCATGATATCTAATCCATCTGTTTAACCTTTCAGGATAGTTTGTTTTACCCTATATATGAAGAAATGACCTCTGCCCATAAAAGACATATTTTTGATCTGATCACAATATTTTTTAATAGACTGATAAAGGATCACTAAAGAATCATTCTAGTAAAATTTGGTTGATATCTATCAATTAGGTTCTGAGAAAATTATTTTCAAAGTTCACACTATATAACATATAGGGAAATGACCTCCGCACATAAAATATATATTTTTTATCCGATCACAATAATTTTTGCTATACTGATAAAGGGTCACTCAAGTATCATTCATGTAAAATTTGGTTGATATCTATGAATTAGGTTCTGAGAAAATGATTTTCAAAGTTTTCACTATATAACATATAGAGAAATGACCTCCGCCCATAAAATACACATTTTTCATCCAATCACAATAATTTTTGCTATACTGATAAAGGGTCACTCAAGTATCATTCATGTAAAATTTGGTTGATATCTATTGATTAGATTCTGAGAAAATAATTTTCAAAGTTTTCACTATATAACATATAGAGAAATTACCTCCGCCCATAAAATACATATTTTTCATCTGATCACAATGATTTTTTGTAGGCTGATAGAGGGCCCCTCAAGGATAATTCATGTGAAGTTTGGTAAATATCCATCAATTAGTTTCTGAAAAAAGCCACCTATTACCATATATGGAAATTAGCCACGCCCACTACAGCCATGATTTTCAACCGATTAAAAATCTTTGAAGGAATCTGATAGAGGGTCACCCAAGGAACATTCCTGTGAAATTTGATTGGAATCCATCCAGTACTTTATGAGGAGAAGATTTTTAAAGTAAAAGTTTACGGACGGACAGACGGACGGACGGACGGACGCACACACGGACGCACAGACGACGGACACCTCGCCATGACAATAGCCCGCTGGCCTTTCGGCCAGTGGAGCTAAAAAATCACTGACAAATTCTTCGCATCTAATGCAGGAACAAACGCTGAGCACGATTCACATTAACACTGAGGCGATCATTTTCAAGAACAAATTTTCGCAGACTGTAACATATGGATATCAACCAAATTTCTCTTTAATGATCCTTGAGTGATCCTTTATCAGTCTTACAAAACTTTTTGTGATCGGATGAAAAATATGTATTTTATGGGTGGAGGTCATTTCCCTATATGTTATATAGAGGTAACTTTGAAAAACATTTTCTCAAAATGTAACCGGATGGATATCAATCAAACTTTATTGGTATGATCCTTGGGTGACCCTTTATCATGCAGCCAAAACATATTGTAAATGGATGAAAAATATGTATTTTATGGGCAGAGGTCATTTCTCTATGTGTTATATAGTGGACACTTTGAAAATAATATTCAACATCAGGAGAACCAAAAATATTTAAAAATCTAGTCAAAACTTTGATTTGCTATTACAAGAATTTCAAGCCTGTTGAGCAACTCAAGCCATTCATGGCTTTCTAGTTACTGTATTTCATAGACTGACCATTGGGCAATACCGGTAGTTTAGTTAAACAAGCTTTGGAATATCCAAACCTCATAACCATACCAGAAGCCATTCTAATGAGTAAACTACTACTCAGGGATTACAAAATAATTTTCCAAAGCAATTAGATTTGAAGTCTGTTTTGTACAGCTGTTTGGTTACCATACATTCATGCATATTTTGTAAGACAAAAAGTATTTATGTTTTCATTCATTTTATTTTGCCATAAAATTTGTAGAATACAGACATGATATGAGAAATGAAAATATACATACAAATCTGATTATCAAATAGAATGTAAATAACCTAAACCTTAAAAATAACATGTTGTACACAAATTTGATATATAGTATCAATAAGCTTAAAAATATATCAATGAGTTTTTATACAAAGTGTTTCCACCATTAATATTTTCAGTGTTTTAACAAAATCTAAGTCTAGAATAAAGGGAATACTCTTTAAACAAGAGGGACATTGGCCCTAAAGCGCTCACCTGATGCATGGCTAAACAAAAGTCAAAGAGATCAAGAAGAAATCATTTCAGTTAAAAATGTTGCCTCTAAAGTACTAAAAAACGTTTTTGACCCTCTATCAAACTTGTGTAAGATTTCAAGGCAATTTCAAACTTGACCTAGGTTTCAAACAAACATATTGACCAAGTTTCAAGGTATTTGAGTAAACATGTTTTCTATTTTTAAAGATTTGACCCCTTGACCCCAATTTTGACCCCACTTGACCCAATTTTGAACATGACTGAGATTTGATGGAGACAAACATGTTTCAAGACATTTGGACCAAAGATGTGGCCTCTAGAGTACACACAAGGTTTTTCCAAGATTTGAACCCTTGACCCCATTTTTGACCCAACTTGACCCAATTTGAACTTGACCGAGATATGATGGAGATATACATTCTGACCAAGTTTCATGACATTTGAGCCAAAAATATGTCCTCTAGAGTGCACACAAGTTTTTTTTTAGATTTGACCCTTTGATCCCATTTTTGACCCCACTTGACCCATTTTTAAACTTAACCAAGATTTAATGGAGACAATTATTTTGACCAACTTTCAAGACATTTGGGAAAAAAATATGGCCTTTAGAGTGCACACAAGGTTTTTCTAAGATTTGACCCCTTGATCCCGTTTTTGACCCCACTTGACCCATTTCGAACTTGACCGAGATTTGGTGGAGACAAACATTCTGACCAATTTCTAAGACATTTTGACCAAAAATATGGCCTCTAGAGTGCACACAAGGTTTTTCTTATATTTGACCCTTTGACCCAATTTTTGACCCCACTTGACCCAATTTCAAACTTGACCGAGATTTGATGGAGACAAACATTCTGACCAAGTTTCAAGACATTTGGACCAAAAATATGACATCTAGAGTGCACACAAGGTTTTTCTTATATTTGACCCTTTGAACCAATTTTATGACCCCACCTGACCCAATTTAAAACTTGGCCGAGATTTGATGGAGACAAACATTGTGACCAAGTTTCAAGACATTTGGGCCAAAAATATGGCCTCTAGAGTGCACACAAGGTTTTCTAAGTTTTGACCCCTTGACCCCATTTTTGACCCTACTTGACCAAATTTCAAACTTGACTGAGATTTGATGGAGACAAACATACTGACCAAGTTTCAAGACATTTGGGCCATAAATATGGCCTCTAGAGGGCACACAGGGTTTTTCTAAGATTTGACCCCTTGACCCCCTTTTTGATCCCACTTGACCCAATTTAGTATTTGATCGAGATTTGATGGAGACAATTATTGTGACCAAGTTTCAAGACATTTGGGCAAAAAATATGGCCTATAGAGCGCACACAAGGTTTTTCTAAGATTTGACCCCTTGACCCCATTTTTGACCCCACTTGACCCAATTTTGAACTTGATTGGGATTTGATGGAGACAATTATTGTGACCAAGTTTCAAGACATTTGGGCCACAAATGTGGTCTCTAGAGCGCACACAAGGTTTTTCTAAGATTTGACCCCTTGACCCCATTTTTGACCCCACTTGACCCAATTTTGAACTTGATCGGGATTTAATGTAGACAAACATTCTGACCAAGTTTCAAGACATTTGGGCCACAAATGTGGTCTCTAGAGCGCACACAAGGTTTTTCTAAAATTTGACCCCTTGACCCCATTTTTGACCCCACTTGACCCAATTTCGAACTTGACTGAGATTTGATGGAGACAAACATTCTGACCAAGTTTCAAGACATTTGGGCCACAAATGTGGGCTCTAGAGTGCCCACAAGGTTTTTCTAAAATTTGACCCCTTGACCCCATTTTTGACCCCACTTGACCCAATTTCGAACTTGACCGAGATTTGATGGAGACAAACATTCTGACCAAGTTTCAAGACATTTGGGCCAAAATTGTGGCCTCTAGAGTGCACACAAGGTAAAGTTTGACGACGGACGATGGACGACGGACGACGGACGCCGGACAGCAGCCCATCACAATAGCTCACCTTGAGCACTTCGTGCTCAGGTGAGCTAAAAAGTAATCACTAATTGTTCTTTATATGTGACCCGTCATGCAAAAAGGGACCATCTTGGTTGTGCATAAAGCATAAATTGCCCCGGCTGACTTGGGTCATAACTTTTCCCATTGTTCTAATTTCCTGGAACTAGAATGATCCTTCTACAAGATTTTTTGACATGCAACCACCGGTTAACCTCTACTTGAACAAATATCTTTTTTGCGATTTCATTTTATGGAGTTTCCAGATGGTTCCTTTTCCCGTGACAGGTCACAAATTTAAATGATTGTGCAGATAATAATTTCAGCTTCACTAAAATAATACTTCTCACGCCTACAGGACCATCTGTGAAAAAAATTCTTTTACAGGTTTAATTATTCAAGATTCAGAACAAAAGTAAAGAGCATACAGTTTTTGGCCTAGTCAGTTTGTGCAGTCCTGCCTGCCATAAATGTAGTCTGGTCTAAGTTAACATGCCCTGCGTTCAGGATCACAAAACAGTGCAAACAATTTTCCAATTATACCCCGCTTTGCATGCAAGCACAAGTGCAAAGCGGGGTATAATTGGAAAACTGTTTGCACCGTTTTGTGATCCTGAATGTGGGGCTGTTTCTCACTTGAAGCAAAATATGATGTCAGAATTGCTTATCAAAAGTTAAAAAGTATTTACTTTATGCACATATAAATTGATTGGATATGCCTTTTATAGGCTTAGATCTTGATATTTTTGACCAAAATCTTTCCCCTAACAGCCCCTGGTTTCATTTTTTAGTATGTGTGTTTGGCCACAAAAAGGGACTGTTGGCCAGCAGCTGTAGCTAAATCTCCCTTATACTGTCCCATAGTGGCCAGTCCATTAGCCTGAAAATATACAAACAAGAGGTGTTAGTGGACAACAACGCTCAGCTGGTAACAATCATTTGTTTGTATGTGTGTCTGGCCACAAAGAGTGACTGTTGGCCAGCAGCTGAAGCCAAATCTCTCTTATACTGTCCCATAGTGGCCAGTCCATTAGCCTGAAAATATACAAACAAGAGGTGTTAGTGGACAACAACGCTCAGCTGGTAACAATCATTTGTTAGTATGTGTGTTTGCCAACAAAGAGTCACTACTGGATTAATCACCAATGTACACTCCTATATTTGCAATACCATTCGCCTAAAATAAACAAAACAAGAGGTGTTAAAGGACAACAATGCTCAACAGGTTACATTTGTTAGTATGTGTGTTTTGATGACAAAGTTGGACTGTTGGCTTACTGCTGTAACAAAGTCACCCTTAAGCTTTCCCAAAGTGGTGTGACCAATGGCCTAGAAAAAAAGCAAACAAGAGCCCATCTGCCTAAAAGAAAAAAAAAGGTTAGTTGGTCTTCGGGCACCTAATTAAGATGAAAGCATTATTGGTTAGGCTTATCAAAAAATCTAAGACATATCAAATATAATTTAAATAGGACGTTTGAAAATTGAAATGACATTGTGATGCCATCTTTAAGAATGCGATCATACGCCTGATTTATTACAAAGATATCTCTCATAGGCGTTTCAAGAACTTTGAAATTTACACACAATATAAAATATATAGCATAAAGGCAATATGTGGATTGTGACAAAAGATTGTGACAAAAGATTGATGTCCCCCTTCCGCTCCCTTTTTCTATATTTTCAGCTTTGGAGAATAAACAAATTATTGTAACTACAGCTTGAATAAGCGTAATAGTAGTTAATGTCTCTAATGGCCATTTGTTATAGAAGACTAATTACTAGAGAACATGTTTGCTTTAACTTATACATACCGTAGATCTCCTTATAAACTATCACTGTGCTTCTTCTACGACAAGGAAATTTCTGTTTGTTATAGAAGACAAAAGACACTATGTGATTTATTAAAGATGTCTTTGGTGTCTGTGGTAGAGCTTCGGCCTCTTGACCCAAAGGGCCTGAGTTCGGTTCCAGGGGGTGGCTATCAATCTTGGTTCTTTCCACACATTCGGTGCGAGTACTTGTGAATTTTCAAGGAAGCAGAATCCAGCAAGAATAATTTAAGTTGTAAGAACTTGTTTCCAAATCGATGAAAAAAAATAGGTTTAAACCGTTATTAGAGAAAATTTTCCTTTAACACACACATACCTTAGCTCTCATGATAAACTGTTGTTGTGCTGCTGCTTTATTTGCATCCTGTCCCTGCCATGCTTTGAGTACGCTGGCTTGTAGAGCTCGACCGAATGAGAAAGAGAGCACCCAGGGTTTAGGTCCTGGCACTTGATTCATTGCGTTCAGGTTCAGTGTGGCGTCTTCTTCAGACTGGCCTCCAGACAAGAACACAACACCTGGAATAATTATTCAGATGTATTTAACATAGAAAATATGTGTGCTAAAAGGTTATTTAGAAGATGGAAACTTGAGTGGTCATTTCCTAAGCAATATCATTGAAACTAATATTGAAATGAAAACATGGATCAATCAATCTTACCACATAATCTACATATGTCTACACATAATTTTCAATTTATAGATTGACATTGGATATACTTTTGGTTTCTTAGCTCTGATGTACTCAGAGAAACATGAGGAATTGCTATTGCCCTCATGTCTCATTGGTGATGACAAAGTTGTTTTTATTGTCTTTGTCAATGATGTCATGCAAATACTTTAACATTTTGAGTTATTTTAACAAATAAATAGGGAATTACGAAAGTTTTATGATGACCCCCAGATTTTGTTTTTGAGCTTTTTAAGATTGTTACATGATGGTGTACAACGCACATGTGAAAAGCAGAATTAAATATACCTTTTTCATATTAAGATTTATATTTCATGTGATTTAACTGTGTACACAGACAGATCCGCATATTTATGATGTCAACCCTCATCTTAAGCGGGAACATTTATGCCTTTGATGTCATATAACCCAAGTACTCAATGACGCATTTGGTTTTCTGTGAAATTCTCCCATCAACATCATCATTACTTAATTACAAGTAGAAAAACGGAATTTAACTATTTCAGTCAAAAAGGGTCATTAAACTAATATCAGAATTATATACACTTTATATTGGATATAATTTCATTTTGGCATTGATATGTTAATGAATGAAGTTTGATGGGGGGGGGGGGGGGGAAGGAGTTATATGCAAAGCAAAACCCTTTGGATTTTCCCTTTTGCATGTACATGTAGTTTCTTCTCCATCAGACTTTATTACTGGACTTATCAATGCGAAAATGAAATTAAAATATGATGTATATCGTGGTAGTGAAATAAGCCTGTTGAATGTTTTTGATATTACAAGGGTGTTATTACAATAACGGAATAACTATGCAAATGAGCTCAGAGCAAATAGGAACGCTATTTTGTAACCGGGAAAATGACGTCATAATGTATATGTTGTGACGTCAGTTTTAAACGGCCTTATAAGTTTCGCGGAAAATTGAAATGTTGAATTTCAAGAACTTCGATGATTTTTCGCAAAAAACTGGGTCATATTGTAATATAGAATTCGTGCTCATAAAATATATAGAACTTATTAAACTCATCATCTAAAACATATAAAAACTCGGCGCAGCCTCGTTTTTATCTGTTTTTAGATGACTCGTTTAATATATTAGGTATTCCATGACCACTCATTCAATATCCTCTATTTCATAAACCTTACCTGGCATGGCAGAGGGTACCCCTCTTCTCAATGCTGTCACAGTAGCCAAGGCATTTTGTTCATGAGTGTATTTCTTGGTACAACTTTGACCAGCGGTCACCATGTTTGGTTTAAGTAAGGTACCTTCTAGATAGACATGGTGGTCACTGAGAGCTTTGTATGTGAAAGCTAATACCTGCAACATAGTCATTTTTACACAACGTAGTCATTTTTACACAACATAGTCACATCTTTATACAATTTACTTAAATTAGCCAGGTAAAGTAGAAAATAGTTAGTTAGTTAAACGTTTACCAGAAGACAAAATTTTAGACTGTTAGACCGGTCCAAATTAGATGATAAAATTTAAATTAAGAGGGCCATAGTGGCCCTAAATCGCTCACCTGAATGAACTGTCAAAATTGTTTAAAGTAGATTTAGAAAGGATGAAGAATTCTGACCAAATTTCAGGTTGATTGGGCAAAAAATTATGCCTCTACACTGCTTACAAGGTTTTTCTAAGATTTGTTCTAGTGACCTAGTTTTTGGCCCGATTTCAACCTTGACCTAGATTTCATCAAGATGATCATTTTGACCAATTTTCAGATTAATTGAGCAAAAAGTATGGCTTCCAGAGTGTCTAAAAGGTTTTTCTATGATTTGACCTAGTGACCTCGTTTTTGACCCTACTCTAACCAATTTTGAACTTGACCTAGATTTCATTAAGAATATCATTCTGACCAAATTTCAGGTTGATCGAGAAAAAAATATGGCTTCTAGGGTGTCTACAAGGTTTTTTAAGATTTGACCCCGTGACCTCATTTTTGACCCCACTTGACCCAATTTCGAACTTGTTCAAGATTTCATCAAGAATCATTCTGACCAAATTTCTTGTTGATCGGGAAAAAAATGGCTTCTAGAGTGTCTAAAAGGTTTTTCTAAGATTTGACCCCGTAATCTCATTTTTACCCCATTTGACCCAATTTTGAACTTGTCCAAGATTTCATCAAGACAATCATTCTGACCAAATATTAGGTTGATCAGGCAAAAAATGTGGCCTCTAGAGTGTCTACAAGGTAAATGTTGACGACACAAGACACACAAAGGACGACAGACATCACTGGACCACAAAAGCTCACCTTCTTGCTCAGGTGAGCTAATAATATATATATATATTAAGCAAACATTGTAAGCAATGGAAAATTGCTTGACACAAGCAATTTCTTAATTTTCCACTATGTTTTGAAAAGCCTTTTTGTTCAAAGGTGTCAAAAAGTGGAAATGCTCAGTTAAACTAAGGAATCAGGGAACAATGGTTTCCTTGTATTTCTCTCGCTAGTATAATTATCGAAATAACCTACCAAATGCTAAACCCACAAAATTGTCAATCAATATTAATTTTGATAATTCAATATATATGGGTATACCAGTCTAAAAGTAAAAAAAAAATATATAGTACATGTATAGACAAAGATCAGACTGCACCTAAGTGCAAGTTTTTCTTCGTCAATATCTCCTGCCCAAAAATGTATGATTATCTAGTTCATACAATTCATTTTTTATTATAATATAATTCAGTGCAGTTTGATTGAAACAAAAGCTTTTGTTTACAGAGTTGCTCTTGAATATTCATCCTATGTCAAATACAATGTTTGCATGTTCCTTAAAGAGAAGCAGTGGTCTAAAGCAACTGATACCCAAATCTCTGTACAGTTTGGTCGACTACAGCTTGCTATTATGGTAGTGGACCTGTTATTGTTCCACAACATTTCAGAAAACATTAACTTTAACAGTGTTAACCGAGGTTTCCTAATGATTTTCATTAGGAAACCTTGGTCAATATTGTGAAAGATCATGGGTTCCAAAAGGTTGCAGAACTATTATGGGTACACAACCTAAAGTCTTTTGCCAACAAAAACATCATGGTGATAGTGGTGCTTGAACTACGGACCTTCAGGTTACAAAACGTCAGTAGGTGAGAAAAAACTTGTAACTACAGCTTATTCAAGCTGCAGTTATGAGGTTTTGACTCCCCACGAACGAAAAGGTAAATTTTGGGTTCAGTTTGAAAAAGGGTTTTAACCCTATAAGCATGATAACAAAAGCTGATCCTTTTACGTGTATATCTCACCTGTTCGGTAACTTTTTGTGCCGTTTCCAAGTCATGGTCCCCATCACATAATACCTCAGGCTCAACAATGGGAACCAGTCCATTCTGTGATATAAAGATAATGTTATGTTCAAAAGAAGGTACATTACTTGGTAGTTCTAGTGAAAAGAGCAACAAGAGGCCCAAGTGGGCCTGTATCGCTCCATTGGCTTTCATATATCTATCAATTAGAAACTCAGATGTATGGAAGTTTACAAGGAACTTTATGAATAGGCCTGAATATGGACAGAAAGTGTAGGCTAAACTTTATATGGAAAGCCACTTTTCAAAATATATATTAGCATTAATTTTAGATAAGAAAGGTTTTTTATTTTAAGATAGATCTCTTGATGGATAAAACATGACTTTATAGAAATTCACTTTTTTGTTAAGAATATATATAGCCAATATTTAATGAGTGGTCATGGAATACTTGATTTATTAAACAAGTCATCTATAAACAGATAAAAACAAGGCTGCGCCAAGTTTTTATCTGTTTAAGTCGACAAGTTTAACAAATTCTGTATTTTATGAGCACAAATTTTAAATTTTATTTATAATATGACCCTAAATTTCGCAAAAATCATTGAATTCTTGAAATTTTATATTTCATTTTTCGCTAACTTGTAACGCTGTTCAAAACTGAAGTCACTTAAAATACATTATGATGTCAATTTTGTGGTTACAAAATAGCATTGTTATTCGCTCTGAGCTCATTTGCATAGTTATACTACTAGTGAAATAACACACATATAATACCAAAAATATTCAATGGGTTTTTTTTCACTCTCTCAACGTTGGTCATGTTTTAACATAAATTAAACATGATGAGGTGAAAAACAGTATGAAAATTCAAAATGCAATAATCTTCACTTGATTTTCCATGACCACTTGTCTATATCCTATTTCTCTAAATGTTCCAAACAAGGTGTGGTGGTTTTTTTTGTTTTTCTTTTGTAACTAAAGCAACCATTCTAAATTCCATCATTCAGGTGCAAGAGCTGGATAGCTTTTAGTTTAATCTCTTAAAGGGGCATAATTCTTACAAAATATTGTCTAGAGTTATCTATTTCTACAAATGTTCCCAAGACAATGTGTTTTTTTGTTGTTGTTGTTTTTCTTTTGTGACTAAAGCAACTATTCTAAATTCCATCACTCAGGTGCAAGTGATGGATAGCTTATAGTTTAATCTCTTAAAGGGGGCATAATTCTTACAAAATATTGTCTAGAGTTATCTGTCTTGACAGAATGTATTGTTCATGTTATTGTGATCACACAGGAAACCTTTAGCAAATATCTTCAGTAATAATACATGTGCATCACCAAGGATATTGCCGTTTTTATCCTTAAAAGTGGTCTGTGAGCTTTAGACAATATGGACAGGGTGCTTGCATTTCAAGCTTTTTTTTAAGCTAAACACCATTTAAAAGAATATTTTTGGTATTCTCTCCTATCATTTGAGGTAAATTTCCACTATGGAATCATTTAAATGATAGCTTATAGAAAATTAACTTTAAATTAGAGAAAAGTATTTTGCAGAATGCTTATAATTTAAGGATTCAAAACAACTAAAAAGGGATTTCTAAGTTATAAGTGAAGGGGGAGCATTTTTTTTCAGGTGGTCTTATTAGAGAAGGTACAATACATAGAGGATATTGAATGAGTGTTCATTGAATATCGAATTTATTAAACGAGTCATCTTAAACAGATAAAAACAAGGCTGTGCCGAATTTTCATCTGTTTTAGATGAAGAGTTTAACAAATTTGGCATTTAATGAGCACAAATTTGATACTCTATTTATAATATGACCCTATTTTTGAGAAAAATCGTCAAAATTCTTAAAATTCAATATATCAATTATCCTCGAAACTTATAACGCTGTTTAAAACTGACATCACAATATATGCAAGATGATGTTATTTTTGCAGTTACAAAATAGCGTTGCTATTTGTTCTGAGCTCATTTGTATAGTTATTCCACTACTGTAATAACACCCGTGTAATATAAAAAATATTCAACAGGTTTATTACACTCCCGCAACGTAAGTTTTATTATAAAGTATTTTCACACTAATAAACCCCATCTTCAAGTACCTGTTGACATATACTGGCATATCTAGCTAAAACATTGCCATTCTCAAACATAGCCTGGTAGGTGGGTGTGTGTTGTCCAATCTTCAGAACACATCGCCATTTGGCGAATCGAGCCCCGTCTTTTCTATACTGGGCACATCTCTCTGCCAGACCGTCTAAACCTGCAAGCAGATAATTTGGTGTTTACCGTAAAACAGCATCTAAATGAAAGATTTGACACTTAATTCCATCTTATGAATTTGAGGAGTCCAATCTCAAAATAGGGAGTTCAATTTTGTATTGTGGAGAATATTTTGGAGAAGAAGAAATTGCTTTTTGGGTTCGGAAAAGAAGCATGTAGCCCTTTTGTGGAAATACATCTGTTGGGGGAAATTTTACTATCTTAAAATTTGGTAGAAAGTTTCAAAATAATTAGGCATACAGAATAACAAGAGCACCGCAAGCGGGTGCCAACGCTCGGCTGTGTATTATGACCAAGATTGTATTTTTTAAAGAAATTTGACCTTGAAAAACAACCTTGACCTTGACTGATGACCTTGAACTTGGTACCTACAGAAAGGTCTTGTCCCAAGCAATAATCATGTGAAATATGAAGGCTCTATGACTTACCATTCAAAAGTTACGACAAAGGTTAAAGTTTGTCACGCCAACGCCATCGCCAACGCCGACAATGCGAAGACGCCAAGGTGATCATAATACCTCGGGTTTTCTGTGAAAACAGACGAGCTAAAAATTGAAGTCTTTTACTTAGTAAATTGTCAATAAAATTCTTGAACATGGTAACTACAGCTTGATCAAACCTGAAGTTACAAGGTTTTTAGAATTAAACTGATGAAATAATCTTTAAAAAAAATAGATGGCCAAATCTAACCAAAAAATAGTATTTTTTTCCTGGACATGACCTTGTTTTAGAAGGGGCCTGTTAATGGCCCCAGTTTCTTAGAAAACAAGAGCTGTCGGAGGACAGCAAAGCAAATCAAACATTGTAACTACAGCTTGAATAAGCCGTAGTTTCGATGTTATGATCATTCATCAATGATATTTCTCGAAAGAGGATTTATTTTTATTACACAATTGCGTAATGTGCGTAATGGGAGCTACGCCCTTGATATAAGTGTACATGTACCTTGAGTTGTAGATTCCCCATCAGTCCCTGCCAATGGAACAATTCCTTTATCTACTTTGATCCCAGGAATAATGTTTTTGTCTTGTAGAACCTTTAAATGAATAAAACATGGATAAGATATTAATGAATCAATAAACAGTATTGTTTGTATTACTGCATCAGATTCAATGAATGAATGATTTTAGATAAAATTCTAAATATATGAAATTCTAAATATTTGAAATTTGAGAGTAAAAATATAAATGCAATGCATATTTATATTAATATAAGTTTATACATGTGCATATTCATAATTATACTTTTCAAATCCTTGTCATGCTTAATGAAAACTTTTGTAAATTTGCTGGAAATCAAGGTTCTTAAAGCACAGGATACATGATTATGAGTCAGTATTAATTCTAACAAAATACAGGCAATGTTGGTCAAGCGACCACATCTACTAAACGACCATTTATATTAAGCTACCATTTTCAAATTCCCTTTTTTAATTTAAAATAACTAAAAAGTAGGTATAATTGGTCTTTAATATGTTAAAAATCAATTGATAAATCTCATTAGAATTGTCTCCTTGAGATGATTCTTGTGAGTTTTAACAACATAAGATTATAGAAAAATTCCAAATAACATAAATATTCAATCAAATTAATGTTTCTAATTTGTTAAACAAAACGTGTACTAAGCGAGCAATCTCTTTAACGACCCCTTTTTGAAAGTCCCATATGTGGTCGCTTAATACATGTTTTACTTAACAATTTTTTAAACCTTTCTGGTTTCAGAAACAAGAGGGCCAAAGTGGCCCTAAATCACTCACCTGAGTTAACTGTCTTAAGATCTGACCTCCTAATTAGTTTTTAACCACACTTGACCCAAATTCGAACAAGACCAAGATTATATGAAGACAATTAAATCTGACTAATTCTCAGGATGAAAAGGCAAAAATACAGCCAGTATTGGGTCTACAAGGTTTTTCTAATATTTGACCCCATGACCTCATTTTTGACCCACTTGACCCAATTTTGAACTCGTCTGAGATTTCATCAAGACAATCATTCTAACTAAATTTCAGGTTCATTGGGCAAGAAATGTGGCCTCTAGAGTGTCTACAATGTAAATGTTGACGACACAATGCAAGACAAGTGTGGACGCCGGACATCATGCGACCACAAAAGCTCACCTTGAGCATGTTGTACTCAGGTGAGCTAAAAGGTAAATCAGGTGATATTGACTTAGATCAGACTGCACAATCATATGTGCAGGCTGATTTATGTTTATTTTACCTGACATAGCAAGAATACTCTGGAATTCAGCATGACAAGATTTAAGATTTCTTCCATAAGCGTACATTCTAATTGTTTATAATAAAGTCTTAGATAATTGTTTTGAGGTCCTGTGTAAGATTTTTAAAATTGGGGTGCATTGACTACTGAACCAAGACATTCAATGGGTCAAATTTGCAAACCTTCTGTATATTATTGCAAATGGTTTGCATTACTAGAAACAAAGTCAACCCAGCCCTGCATTCAGGATGAAAACATTAGCAAAGTGCTTTCAAAATGATACCTCGCTTTGCATGTATGTGCTCGTGCAAAGCAGGGTATCATCTCAAAGCGCTCGCGAAACGCTTTTACATCCTGAACACAGGACAGAATAGGCTGAGGATTGTTTTCTTTGAATAAATCATGTCTTTTAATGCACTCATTTAATTATTGATATTGCTTCCTACAAGAAATCATAAATCATATTTGGGTAAAATAACCTTAACAAATGGTGTTCCATCGGAAGCCTTCTGGTACAATGTTTCATGGAAGAGAATTACTCCACTGATGTTCTCTGCAACACACTTATCGGACGAAAAAAGTAGTTCCCTGTATCGTCGTCTGTTCTCTTCTGTATTTTCGACACCAATACTGGCAAATCTCTTTCCAATGGTTCCTGAAATATACATCATATGATTCTACCAAAAACAAAAATGTGTAGGACACCTTTAATACTGCCAGCAAGTTGGCAATTGCATTTGAGCCTGTCATTTCCAACAATTTCAGGTGTGTGTGATTAACTGACATTTTAGCAGCGTATAAAAATATACATACAATTTAAATATTTGCTGAATGCTTGAAGGAAAAAAGATCCTATCTACAGTAAGTAACATCGTGAAATTGACAAAGTGAATGTTTTTTGAATGAAATCAATTGAGTGGGAGGACCCAGTTTTGAATCAAATAAATGGGTGGTAACCTTATATTGCTAATTTCATCCAGTTGGGTGAAATTATCAATATTTTTACCTCTCTTTATTAAAACTACATACTTTTGTTTTTGAATGTTGAAACAGACCAATTAGACACTTTAAAACCCACACCATATGGCCTGGTAATTAAAATCATCATGGAAAGATATGATCAATTTAAATCAGAGATTGTGCTAGTGTTTGAAATTAAGGAATCATTGACTCCTAAACCATGAAATTCTGGGGGTCAAAACTCAATCTCAGAGGTCAAAACAACAGAAAAGACAAATTGTGAGTAGAATTTTACAGGTTTCAGGGTGAATTGACCTTTTTTGACAATAATATGAAGGGAAAAAATAATAAGTATTTTCTTAAAAGTACAAAAGATACATCATTGAAAATTTGAGTGATAATACCCAAGTTTTGACGCTTAAAATTTTCTTGCACGGGGGTCAAAATGTCCCCCTTGGGAGAAAAGTCTTTGAGTCAAAATAAGAAGTATTCAGATTTTTTAGGGTCAAAACCCTGGTTGAATGGTCAAACAAAAGCCCTATTAAATGCTATTTAATTTTTTTTTGATAATTTTAAAGTGTTTTCTTATGATTGCTAAGTGTTTTTGATCAATTTGACTGAGTGTTTGGAATGAATAAATGAATCACTGAGTGAATTAAGAATGATTTTGATTGGAATGAGTGTCTGTTTTACGATGTTAATAGCTCTATCTACAGTGCACATAGTGAAAACTCTGGTCAGACTTTGAATATGCACAGGCTGGCTAGAGGCTTTGTTTTGTGCACATGTGAAAGTTGGAAATGTCACGCACAACCTTATTTGTGCGCATTTTAAAAATTTGACCATGATAATGACCTTGACCTTGCCAGCTGACCTTTAAACTATGACTTCTTTGCATAAACTAGATTTACCTCAATTTTTTCACCATGCTTGAAATTTCATGAATGTTATCTCAGTATCAATTGAGCCTGTGCGTGGCATTTCCAACAATTTTGAATGTGCACTAAGCAAAGACTCTGGCCAGCCTGTGCATCCACACAGACTGTCCAAAGTCTTCACTTAGTGCTTTATGTATAGATCAGGTCCCAAAGTGGCTTTAAACAGTCAGGTAATCTTGTATTAATTTGTGCATGCACCTCACGCACTTGTCAAATTGTTGGAAATGTCACGCACAGGCTCAATTGTATCTTACGTATTGTTAATTTGTATAAATGAATCTTAACTGCTTAATGTATATATTTTGCTCATAATCTTAGCTGCTGTCATAGCGCAGTTGGTAGCGCTTTGAACTGTCAATCTAGAGGTCCCGGGTTCGCTCCTCGAAGGCAGTACTCATTCTTTCGACTATTTGTCTCTCACCAATGGGTTGGTAATGGTAGACCTATGTGGGGTAGCAGCTGGAGGCTTAGGGAAAGTTTGTTGTGGTTGTACTGGTGAGAGAAATACCAGGAAATTATTATTAGGTGCTCCAGCTGTTGAAATATAACTGAAAAAATGTTGGAAGAGGCGTAAAGCTCCATTCAATCAATCAATCGATTGCTCATAATCTTACCCCTTTTAAACAATATTGGCACCCATTAATATATGGTGAAGGGGTCAATCGCCCCTGAATTCGAAAAGCTAGCATAGGTGCTGGAAAGAATATCGAATGATCAAACTGATACCTGTAGACTCATCAGCAGCCAAGATCCCCTTTCCTTTTTCAACGATAGCGTTAGCAATTTGGCGTAATTCTTGCTCCTGGTCTGGTGTGAGGTACATTGGAAACACTGGCATCTTTTGGCTTTATTTAAGTTGTTTTTCTCCTTACTGAAAATGTTCCAAACATTTAAAACGTTACATCCACCTTTAATCACTGAAAGTAAATAAATTTCCTGCCCAACACAAGCAGAATCAGAGCATCTTTGTTGATTTGATTTAAGCAATATGTTTTTTTTTTAAATATCCCTTTTTCATTCTTAATAAAAACCTTAAATTAATATAGGCAGATTTTGCGCGATGAGCTGTGAAATCAATTTTCTACAGTTAGATTCTCGTGCCATTTGTTCGAAAAAGATCAAACAGGTTCATTGCATTGAAGGGATGAGGTTAAATTCCTATCATCAGGTTTCGATCCCCGATGGGGGCACTCATTCTTTCCAACTATTTGTCTCTCACCAATGTGTTGATAATTGTAGACCTATAACAGAAAGCAGCTGGAGGCTAGGAAAGGATGTGGTGGTTGTACTGAAGAGAGAAATACCAGGAAACCATTGTTAGATGCTCCAGCCCCCGTGATATAACTGAAAAATGTTGAAAGTTGCGTAAAACTCCATTCAATCAATCAACCTTTTAGCAAAATAATATAAATCATTTGGGTTTTTTCTCATATTATTATAAGGGATCTCTATTAAAGATTAAGTGTCTCAGAACTGTTTAGATGTATCTGTAGACAAAATTGATCCTTGGTCACTCACTTAAATGTGCATCTATACTTCATTGAATATGTACATTCATAAATGTACAGTCGATCATTAAACTATTAAACTGATAAATATATTAGTTTGCCTGCTTTTGCACCCCTTAAAAACTTGTTTTGACCCCCAAAAATTTAAGGTCAAAGGGGTCAATGACTCCTGAAATTGAAAAGCTAGCACAAGCCCTGGTGCAGGCTGATCTTTGGGTATACCTTCTGCCTAGCCTGGCAAGGCTGTCAAAATTCTATAAACCAGTAAATGACCTCTTCAAGTGAAGAGTGACCTAGGGGACAATGCAAAAAAGTGACCAAAGGGACGTTGCAAAAAGTGATTTAGGGGACGATGTGAAAAAGTGTTTTAGGGGACAATGAAAAAAAAAGAAAACATGGGTCGATGCAAAAAAATAACCGAGGGGAAGATTCAAAAAAGTGACCAAGGGGAAGATGTAAAAAATGTCAACCTTAAGTCAGACTGCATGCATGCAGTCTGACTTAAGGTTGACAGATAGCACAGGCTAACTTAGAATCTTGACTTTCACACTTGGCTGATATTCTGAATCTAGAAGATCAAACAAGAGGCCCAAGAGGGCCTGTATCGCTCCACTGGCTTTAAAATCTTAAGACTTTCATTAAATAAAGCTTACTTTAAATGAATACATTAACACTCCGAAATCTCCTAAGACCTATTTAATAATGATTAACTGGTTCTGGTCCATATTGCATCAAAATACTCAATCACAATGAACTTGCAACCCTTTACCCATCTTATTAAAACATGAGGTTCAGAAGGAGATGTCGTTCAAAGATTTCAGGCTCAAAAAAGGCCCTGCCTGCCACACCCATATTTATGGACCAATCAAAATTTCTTGAACAATTTAAGTAAATAGTCACCAAGGGAACATTCTGGTAAAGTTTCATTGAAATCGGTCCATTAGTTCAGAAGGAGATGCTCTTCAAAGATTTCGGGCTCAAATTAAGCCCCGCCCTGCCACGCCCATATTTATGGGCCAATTAAAATTTCTTGAACAATCTAAGTAAAGGGTCACCCAAGTAACATGCATGCCAAGTTTCATTGAAATCCGTTCAATGGTTTGGGAGGAGAAGATTTCAAAGTGAAAAAATGCCACGCCCTGCCACGCCCATATTTGGGGGCCGATCAAAATTCTTTGAACAATTTAAGAAGAGGGCCACCCAAGGATCATTTCTACCAAGTTTCGTTAAAATCCACCCATCGGTTTGAGAGGAGAAGATGTTTATAGAAAAAGTTTACGCACGGACGGCGCACGCACGCACGACGGACACTCCGCCTTGACAATAGCTTGCTGGCCGTTGGCCAGTGGGGCCAAAAACTACCTTCAAGTATAGAAAGTTTTGAAATGAAACCAGCTCCTGTCAACCCCTAAGATATGGGATGCCAATCATTCATTTTACAGGTTTCCCAAATCAATGGCTTAGTGTAAAACAATTGTAACTGCAGGTATCATTTAGGGGTCAGATATTGAGATATTCTCTCATTTTTCTGCCAAAAATCTCATTGAAACTGCCTTAATGAGAGAAAAGTCTCAAAGCAGAATGCAATTTAGTGTAGAATTGTGTAAAAGTTCTTGCATAAAATCTAAAATTCTCAATGAATTTGGCTAAATGGGATATTTTTGCACATGATAATCTGAGCCAGAATAATCTCTGTAACTGCTAATGTGTTTTCAGGTTGAGTTACAACTGTTTTGCAATGAGTCATCAAAATGATCCTTTCTTGCATAACAGGTCATTCACAAAGTATCAAAAGAGTAAAAAATATGTTTAAGTTGATAAGTCTATCCCTTGTAAAAACTATCCGTCTTCTTGTGGCATTGCTCATATGGGCATATGCTTCGATAGTGACGATAAATAAAACGAAAATACACACATAAGTTAAAAGAAAAACAATTGAAGAAAAATCTTTTTCTTTATTTACATGTATTCTGTTGTCGTATTAGACCCATATAGAAACAGGATATGTTTTCTGGGTGATTAACCAAGGGAAATAAATAGACTATCTTTTCATATTTTGTTATAATAGCTACAATAAGAATGCGGATTTATCCTGTTCTCAAAAAATTCGCCTTTTTGACGCCCTTGAAGGAAAAGACTTTAAAAACATTGTGGAAAATCGAGGAAATTGATTCGCACAAGCAATTTCCTCATTTTCCACAATATTTTCTGCCCTTCAAAAGTTGTTATAATTTCATCGACTAAAAAATTAATAGTTGTGTGCTATTTTGTTGAATTTGGGCCAGTCTAAAATTTTGTAGTTGGTAATGGCTTATTTATAACCATAGAAAAATATATGTGTGTAAAAGATTCTATAATAATGTGGCTTATGAAATTCTTTGACTCCAAACATTATAGGACACAGGAGAAAGCCATACAAGAAAAAAGACATGTTCTATACCATCTATAGATTCTGATTGCCAATATCATTGATCAACTATAGGCAATATTGAAGACAGATTCTAAATGATTGTCAATAAAATTGTCAGTTGTAATTGACAATATACATCATGTTATGGTGTATTAGATGCCTTTTCTATAATTTTCTTTGAAATTAGTCACAATGAGACCCTAATGAAATTTACCTGTCTGTTAATCTTTATAGTGATGAATAAAAACCTTGCCAAATTTTAATAAATTCAAAGACCTGAAGGTACTAGATGTCCAAATCCTATATCAAATAATTCAATTGTTGATGTGTCTTTGAAAATGTGTGCATTTTGGTTGGCTCAAATGTTATGTTATTCAATGTAAACAGTTTTTCTAGTATGCAGAATTTTTTTAAAACTCCCCAGAAATTTGACCTTTAAAAATATATCATAATGTAGATAAATCTTTACTTTTTGCTTTATGATATATTAAATTTAACAATCTGAAGACTTAAGAGAATAGCATTTTTAATCGATAGAGGTTAGGTGTAACTGAAAACCTAATCATGCTATGTATGAATCTTCTTTGTGTATTGATACAGTATGATTAGGTTTTGAGTTTCATATTCCCATGAAATTAACAAATACTCTCTTCATTTTTAAAACCAAATTCAGCGTTTGACAAGTTTTGTGGCTAAGGAGTCCAGTGGACTCCCTCCATATTAAGAAATCGTGGAGTCCATACTCAAAGTAAGGAGTCTGAATTTTCATATATGGAAGAACATTGTGAAAAAGAAGAAATTGCTTGCTAAAAGCAATTTCTTCTTTATCACATGTTCCCTCTGAATTGTTGAGTTGTCTGCAACATCTCTTGTTGTGAAATAGCTAAAAATCTGAAAGTAACTTTTTGTTGAATCAGTCTTCTATTACCAAGGGAGTCATTTGGACTCCTAACTTACCAAATGAGGGAGTCCCAAATTGAAAATAAGGAGTCTCAAACTCCCAGACACCCCTTAGTGTCAAACCCTGAAATTCAGAGTAATTCAGAAAAGGGTAGGTTGTGACCCTTGTCAAACATTTAGAGCAGACCTGTTGACAACCCTATTATCTGTCAAGGTAAATAAAACCCTTTATCCTACAGCCCCTAGCTATTGTTTGTCTCCTTTCATTATTCACGGGTAGGTACACGTTCAGACATGGACCCTAAATATGCGTGTTATACTACATAATTAACAATATGTGACTCCTCATGGGAAAAGGGACCATCTGGGTCAGGGCTCGTGTTAGAGTTTGATATTAGGGAGTCAATGACTCCTCACCTAAGAAATTTTGGGGGTCAAATTTGAATTTAAAGAGTCAAAATGACAGAAAAAGCCAATCATTATATACAATTTTGCATATTTAATAGTCACTGTAAATTTTTCTTGTAATGATATGAAACTAAAGATCTTAGGTATTTAAGTGTTGACACTTAGTAATTCCGCTCAAAGGGGTCAAAATGACCCCTTGGGAGAAATTTCTAGGGGTCAAAATAATATATTTTCAGAATTTTGGTGGTCAAAACCCTGTGGGTAGGGCATAAAGTGTAGATCTGAGACAGACTGGGCAGACTGACTGGGGTCGAAACTTTTCACAATCAACTAATTTTCTGAATCTAGAATAATCATTTCTCCTTCCAATGAAAGAATTTTGAAAATACAATCCCTGGTTGGCCTGTACTCAAACCAATATCTTTTTTAAATTTTTATCTTATGGAGTTCCCAGATGGTCCATTTTTATGTGATGGGTCACATATATATTAAGAGTCCCTGGTTCAGACAAAGGGATTATTTTTATCCATATTTGTTTTCTTAAAAGGGCCAAGTAAATCCCTTATCTAACTTGAATGTTTTTGACAATATGCATTAATTTATTGTCTTTATCCATGACACAATCCTGACAAAATACTTATTCTATAATCCCTTTTGAATTTTTAAAACATTTATTGTACTGACCTGACAAGAATTGTCTGCATATTCTGTGAGATTGTTTGAACATACTACAAAACATTGCAAAAGAGAGAGGAATTGCTTGTCATAAGATATCCCCTTTTCTCCAACACAGCTGTAGTTACGAGGTTTTGCCACCTACTGACAATATGCTTTACCAAAAAGTATGAAAATGAAAAAAAAAAAAAAAAAAAAAAAAACAGCTCTATGCAAAGATGAGACCAAGGCTTAAATTTATTTAACGAGAAAAGATAGTCTGAAAAAACATTGTATTGAATGAAGAAATTGCTTGTAAAGGCAATTTCTCTTTTGCACACGTTTTCTTTCCAAAAAGACATTTATACAAAGTTTCTAAAAATGTATGGCCTAAGAAGTGTCGTCTGCAAGTTCTATTCATTTTGACTGGTCTAAAATGTTGTCGTCTGGTAATGGGTTTAAACAATACGTATACCGATAATAGATGTCAAAAAGTATTCCGTTCGCTTTATCGCCAATGGTCTATTCTCATTAACAACAAATTGCACAAAACGGTTGGCTATTCAGCAAAATAAAATAATTTTTCTATGAACGATCGAGGAAAAAATGTGTTAAGAAGAGAGTAAATACTTTTTTTAGTCAAAATAATAATCATAAACAATGTTACCTTATATTTTCCTTCAAACAACACCACTACACGGGCCGTTGAACTTCGAAACGTGGTCGATCGAGTTGTTTACAATTTATCGGAGATTGTTTTCATTGGTTGAAAAAGACACACCTCTAATCCGATTTAGTTCGGTAATATTCGGACCAATTCGAACCATTCGGATAATCGCTCCGTAGAATCGCCGAGGGCTCCCGATTGCAATTCGAAGTCATACGAAAATTTAATGTCTATACTGACGAGGAAAAGAAATTCATACACACTATATTGTAACATCTGTGCGTAGTACCGACAGAAATCTGTCCCATTTTTAGAAATATTTACATTTTTGCCTCATTATATTAACTTATAAGATATGAAGAGGGCATTTGATGATTTCATGGAGGTATGAAACTTAAAACCTAATCACACTCATGTAAGAATCTGTTTCACATATCATCATACAGTGTTTCAGTTTTTAGCTCCACTGGCTGAAAGCCACTGGGCTATTGTCATGGCGTTGTGTCCGTCGTGAAAATTATGGATTTTATGGGCGGAGGTTATTTCTCTATACGGTTATATGGTGGAAACTATCAATCTCATTTTCTCGGAACTTACGGTAAGTGATGGATGTCAACCAAATTTCACTAGAATGATCTTTGAGTGACCCTTCATCAGTCTACCAAAAAATATAGTGATCGGACGAAAAATATGCATTTTATGGGCGGAGGTCATTTCTCTATAGTATATAGTGGAAACTTTGAAAATCATTTTCTTAGAATGTAACTGATGGATATCAATCAAAATTCATTGGTATGATCCTTGGGTGCAGCAAAAATTATTGGCATTGGAAGAAAAAATTGTCTTTTATGGGCGGAGGTCATTTCTCTTTATATTATATAACAGAAACTTTGAAAATCATTTCAACATCAATATAACCCAAACTATCTAAAAATTAAGTCAAAACTTGGGTTTGCTATTACAAGAATTTCAAGCCTGTGGAGCGACTCAAGCTATTCATGGCTTTCTAGTATTAACGTTCTTACAAACGTTCTTAAAAAAATAATAATCGTAAGTCAAAATGAAAAATCGTATATGAAGCTTTCATCAATTTTTGGATTCTGCCTTATGATATATCATTGGAATCGTCTTTGGAAGACGATTCTAATGAGATATTGCATGGCAGAATTCCATATTGAGTTATAACTAGGCCCCAGGGGCCTGTTTTCTAAACATCTTACGACCATTTTTTGCGTAAGTCAAAAATTAAAGCTGCTTCTACAGTAGAAACAAAATATGGGATTCTGCCATGCATTCTCTCATTGGAATCGTCTTTCATAGACGATTCCAATGAGATATTGCAAGGCAGAACCTAACAATAAATGAAAACACCAGGTACGATTTGTGATTTTGACTCACGATCAGTTTTTCGTAAGAAGTTTAGTAAAACATGCCCCAAGAATTTGGAAAAAAGGGAAATCCTCATGTTTCAAACCAATCGGAAACCCTCGGCGAATCTACGAAACAGACCTCGGGAATGATACGGGCTTAGTCACGAAAGCGCGTCATTCCGCACGTGGGTTTATATGACTCTAGAATCATGAGATGACGGGCAAAAAAATATCAACGAAAGATTGAACTTCTGATATTATGAAATGATTACCAAACGCAATATAAAAAAATTATGTATTTTATGGGCGAAGGTCATTTCTCTATATGTTATATAGTGGAAACTTTGGAAATCATTATCTCATAATCTAAGCGATGGATATCAACCAAATTTTACTGGAATTATCCTTGAGTGACCCTCTATCAGTCTACCAAAATTATAGTGATCGAATGAAAATTATGTATTTTATGGGCGGAGGTCATTTCTCTATATGTTATATAGTGAAAACTTTGAAAATAATTTTCTAGGAATCCTACTGATGGATTTATATCAAATTTCACTGGAATGCATCTTTCGTGATTCTTTATCAGTCTACAAAAAATATTGTGATCAGATGAAAAATATGTATTTTATGGGCGGAGGTCATTTCTTCAGATAGGTTATATTAAGGTGGAATATTCAATATAGGGTAAAACAAACAATCCTGAATGTCTAAACAGATGGATTAAATATCGTGGGAATTTCATTTCTGTGAAGGTGTATCAGTCTGCAAAAATTATTTTGGTTAGATGAACAGCACATTTTTTATTGGCAGAGGACATTCTAACATAATAAGTGAATATTTGATCACCCTTTTGGTATCACCTAAATGATGAATTTTTCTAGACTTATAAAATTTAATAGGTGTAAGGATTATCTATTAGTAGGAACAAATCCTTTCTTGAAATCCAAATGTATAGAAACATTAGTTGAAATAATTAGCCTGATAATACCCCCTGAGAATTGGTCAGTTTAGTTGAACGAAGGGTGACTCTGCACAAAGCGTTCAAGTGTTGTAAAATGACTACTGACCTCCTGAGGTTAAGAGTGGGGTGGGAAGAACTGAGTTGACTGCACTCTAAGGCATTGGGCAGAATAAAGTAAATATATTGGATTGAATATTTAACTTCTTATTATCATTAGTTAGAATTTTGTTTTGATGACAAACAATTATTGTGAAATAACACCCTTTTAGTAATGTTTGATGAAAAGCAGAAAGATCTACAATCAAAATTTTGCAGACAAAGTACCAGTATATTGTGCAGTAACATTCTGTTAGTATCGAATTTCTTATCTTTGGATTTCAACCAAATTTCACTTGAATGATCCTTGAGTGACCCATTATCAAACTGCACAAAAGTATTGTGATTAAATGAAAAATATGTGTGTAACAGGTAGAGGTCAATTTTCAGTGTTATTCGCTTATCGTGAGATTTTTATGCATAAATATTTTAGCTTATGACTTATAAACACTTATTTACTTGAAATAAACATTCACTTTTAGCCTTATCATCCTCTAAAGATCATTATCAGTATATTCAGGCCTGTGGAGCGAATGAGGCGCTCAAGCACCTCTAGTTAATGGATACTTTCTTGTGAAACTTTCACAGAATATTGCATTTTCAGTGACTTAGTGCATTTGTGGCAATATAGTTACAAGCCGTTTCATTATAAAAGGTCCTTTATGTGTATTAATTGTTAACGCAACTCCTTAATTTATATATGGAAGTTAATGGAAAATTCACTAAGTATTCAACACCATGTGACCATTGCATATTGATGTGGTTTAGTAATTTTATTCTGTGTCATGAAAAAGGGGGCCTTAATGTAAACTTCTTGTTAACAAAACCCATCTTTTATTAATGAATACATTCATGTGAAACTTTCACAGAATATTCCATTTCAAGTGACTATATGCATTTGTGGCAATTTATTTACATGCTGCATCATGATAAAGGGGCCTTTATGTAAATTTTTTTGTTAACACAGCTCCTTCATTTATACACTGAATTTCATGAAGTTTTAATAAAATATTTGTCATCATGTGACCATGGCCACATTTATTTTTGCCATTTATTGATATGCCACATCACTGAAAGGGGGGTCTTAATGTTAATTTCCTTGTTAACAACACAAAGGGCCTCTTTTGTTTATAGATACATTTGTATAATAGAATGTCCTTTATCAAGTGACTATGTGCATTTCATGGAGGTTTGGTGATTTTAGGCAGTATCATGGAAAAGGGGGGCTTTATGTCATATCTATTATTTATTGTTTACAAAACTCTTTCTTTTTTTGCATAGATTGTCATGAAACTCCAACGAAAAAAATCATATGTGACCATAGCCACAACCTTGCCATTGGGTGCAAGTATGCGGCTTTATGGGAAACAAGGCCTATAAGTTAATTTTCTTATCAACAAGACTTCTTCATTTATGGAAATATTTTCATGATACTTTTTTCTGTTTATATCCGTTCAAAGAGTCAGTAGAACGGTGTCAGGCCCTCACGGGCCTCTTGTTATCTTAGTTCGATTGCAGAGAAAGCTTAAAAGCTTATAGAGTCGCTCTCAAGCCTTCAATCCTGATGCTTTTTACGTCCCTGAGAGAGAGACAGTTGTTTAAAACCAATTCTACAACTGGGTGAACTGGGGCTGGCTATTTTAACCCCCCCCCCCAGCTACGAAGTAGAGGGGGTATATTGGTTTCACCTTGTCTGTCTGTCTGTCTGTCCACCTGTCCGTCCGTCCGTCCGTAGACCTTTTCGTTTCCGGACTCTCACTCAAGAACCATACAACACATAATCATGAAACTTTATACAAACTTTGCTTAAGACCCAAGAAAGTGTCCTATTATTTTGGGGTAACATATGTCAAAGGTCAAGGTCACAGTCAGCCATTGTTCAATTTTCGTTTCCGGACTCGAACTCAAGAACCAGGCAACCTACAATCATGAAACTTTATGCAAATTTTGCTTATTACCAAAGGAAGTGCCTTATTGTTTTTGGTCACATAGGTCAGAGGTCAAGGTCACAGTAAATTTTAGTTCAATTTCAGTTTCCGGACTCTAACTAAAACACCAAGCACTTTAGGTTCATGGAACGTTATGCAAATGTTGTGTATGACCCAAGGAATTGTACTTTTTGGGGGGGGTCACATAGGTCAAAGGTCAAAGTCAATTTTTGTTCATTTTTTGTTTCCGGACACTTACTCAAAAACCAAGGACCTAGAATCACGAAACTTCATGCAAATATTCCTTAAAACTCAAGGAAGTGCCCTATTATTTTTGGGTCACATAGGTCAAAGGTCAAGGTCACAGTCAATTTTTGTTCAATTTTCGTTTCCGGACTCTTACTCAAGAACCAATTGACCTAGATTCATGAAACGTCATGCAAATGCTGCATATGACCTGAATATTCGTTACAAACGCATCCTGCACTAATAACACTTGCATTCTGACAAAGTGCTTGTGAGGGGTATGAGTCCGCTCTGTGACAGTTCTAGTTCCATAAGGTGCCCTCACTGTCCCGAAATGACTGAAAGGTTGTTAAAAGCAGTAATTAATCACATTCAAACAAAACAAAAACTTGTTTGACAAAAGTATTTTGTTATTTGAAGATTTGACCATGACTTATATTCTTTAATCTGAAATTCTGTGGGCACAATGTCATTTATTATTTCAGGTTTCCTATACGGTCGCCATTGAAACATAAAGAGGAAAGACCTATGATAACACACTTTACACCTTATTTCATTAAACATTTGCTAAAATGGACTGTCATGCACATCCACCAAGGAAACATCCATGTAGTGGTGACGAACATTGTAAATGTGAAAACTGTGTGAAGGATTTCAAAAGTCCTTGTGACGTATTTCAGCCACCTCGAAAACATACTGGTGAAGATGCATGTAAAAGTGTAATTTGTGGGCAAGAATATCATCAGTTTAATAGTATAATCAAACAAAGTAGCACACACACTAGTGAGAAAATATTCACATGTGTAGTTTGTGGAAAGGATTTCAAGAATACTAGCAATCTTAAAAAACACAACAGAATACATACAGGTGAGAAACAATATAAATGTGCAATATGTGGAAAAGAATTTATTCGGTCGAACAATCTAGTTAGACATACTAGGATACATACTGGTGAAAAACCATTTGAATGTGAAGTTTGTGGGAAATGTTTCGCTTACTCTAGCAATCTGAAATATCATACTAGGATACATACTGGTGAAAAACCATTTGAATGTGAAGTTTGTGGGAAATGTTTCGCTTACTCTAGCAATCTGAAATATCATACTAGGATACATACTGGTGAAAAACCATTTGAATGTGATGTTTGCGGGAAATGTTTCACTAACTCTGGCAAACTGAAATATCATACTAGAATACATACAGGTGAAAAACATTTGAATGTGAAGTTTGTGGGAAATATTTCGCTGACTCAAGCAAATTTAAATGTCATACAAGAATACATACGGGTGAAAAACCATATAAATGTTCAATATGTGGAAAAGTATTTCGTCACCAAAGTAGTCAAAAAAGACACACAAAACTACATACATTTGAGAAACCGTTTAAATGTAGAATATGTGGAAAAGACTTTATTCGATCTAGCAGGCTAGTTAGACATACTAGAATACATACTGATGAAAAACCATTTGAATGTGAAGTTTGATGGAAATGTTTCGCTGACTCTAGCAAACTGAAATTTCACACAAGATTACATACTGGTGAAAAACCATGTAAATGTACAATTTGTGAAAAGGAATTTGATCACTCCAGCAATCAAATAAGACACACAAAACTACATACTTGTGAAAACCATTTGAATGTGAAGTTTGTGGGAAATGTTTCGCTGTCTCTAGTGAACTGAAATGTCATTCAAGAATTCATTCTGGTGAAAAAACATAAAGATGTACAATTTGTGGAAAAGTATTTCATTCCTTCACAAATCAAATAAGATACACAAAACTACATACTTGTGAGAAGTTATATATTTGTGAATTTTGTGGATTTTTTTCGCTTTAGCAGTTTAATAAGCCACATAAAAATACTTTCAGGTGAGAAATCATACAAGTGTACAATTCGTGGAGAAGAATTCGGTCATCCTGGTTGTCATATCATACAGAGTAGCAGTGTTACCATTTTAGCAATCTAAAACATCATTCAAGAATACATACTGACGAGAAACCATATAAATGTAAAATTTGTGGAAAGGATTTCAATTACCCTAGAAGTCTAGCTAAGCAAACTAGAATGCATACTGGGGAAAACATACACAATTTGTGGAAAAGAATTTATTCAATCAAGCTATCTAATGAGACACACTGATATACGTACGGGTCAGAAACTCTCTTAATGTGAAATTTGTGCTAAGGATTTCCGAAGCCCCTGCAGTCTTGAAAGACTCAAAAATACATAATGGTGAAAAGCCGTATAAATGTACAATAAGTATTTTGTCATTCCAGCAGTCTAATTATACCCCACTTACGAAGTAGAGGGTGGTATATTGGTTTCAACATGTCTGTCTGTCCATCCATCAGGCCATCCATCCATCCATCCATCCGTCGATCTGTCCCTTTGTAGACCTTTTCGTTTCCGGATTGTTACTAAAAAACCAAGTGACTTAGTATGATGAAACTTCATACAAATACTGCATCTAATGACCAAGGATGTGCCCTATTTTTTGAGTTCATCTAAATCAAAGGCCAAGGTCATTGTCAGCCTTTGTTCGTTTTCTCTAACTTGAGAACCAAGCTACATAGAATCATGAAACTTCATGCAAATGCTGCCTTTGACCCAAAGAAGTACCCTATTGTTATTAGCTCCACTGACCGAAGGCCAGCGAGCTATTGTCATGGCTGGGTGCCTGTCGTACGTCCGTCAGTGTGTGCGTGCGTAAACTTTTCTTTAAACATCTTCTACTCCTAAACCAATGGGTGGATTTTGACAAAACTTGGCCAGAATGTTCCTTGGGTGACCCTCTTTAAAAGATAATCAAGAAATTTGGAGTGACCCCCAAATATGGGCGTGGCAGGGCGGGGCTTATTTTTAGCTCAAAATCTTTAAACAACATCTCTTCTTGAACCAATGGGCTGATTTCAATGAAACTTTACCAGAATGTTCCTTGGTTGTTCAAGAAATTGGATTGACCCCCATATATGGGCATGGTAGGGCAGGGCTTATTTTTGAGCCCAAAATCTTTGAACAACACCTCCTCCTGAATGACTGGGCAGACTTCAATAAACTTTACTGGAATGTTCCTGGGGTGACTTCTTAAGTTGTTCAAGAAATTTGGATTGACCCCCAAATATGGGCGTGGCAGGGCGGGGCTTATTTTGAGCCAAAACTCTTTGAAGAACATCTCCTGAAACACCTGCCCTATTTCAATAAAACTTCAACAGAATGTTCCTTGGGTGACCCTTTTCAAAAATCGTTCAGAAAACTTTGGTTGGCTAAAAAATATGGGCGTGGCAGGGTGACCTGATTTGAGTCTGAAATTTTTGAACATCTCCTGAAACACTGGGCTGATTTCAATGAAACTTTACCTAAATGTTCCTTTGGCGACTCTTTATTCGCAAAATTTTGATAAGCCCATTAATATAGGCCTGGCAGGACTTATTTTGAGTTTCCTCAGTGATGAATAGGAGGGCAGTGTCTATCATCAATCTTAATTCTTTCACAACAATTTGGCAAATGTGAATGAAAATTTGCCAGAAATTTACTTGGATGAGATCCACTGGATCAATAAAATTTAGGTAAGCTGTTTAGGGCCATTCTGATCCTCTTGTTTTAAAGTGATATCTAAACAGTTTTCTTCCTTGTAATTTTACATATTAGTCATTTGAGTTCACTTCTGATAGCTCAGTTTCAACTTGGAAAAAGAAGAAATTCCTTCTTAATGCTGGTGACTTTCATTACATTCTATTTTCAATATCTCTCTTTCAAATCATGGGATATTTAACCCTTTGCTGTTTAATCCCTGCTTTTTACGTGCCTGTGATTTTATAATTGAGAAAATATTGTGAAAAAAGAAGAAATTGCTTCTGACAAGCAATTTCTTCTTTTTCCACACTATTTTCTACCCTACTGAAAGGTTATTTTTCAAATTAAATCCACTTTTAATTTTCGTCTGCAAAACCTTTGAATTTGGACAGGTCCAAAATTTTGTAAAACAGGAAAGGGTTAAGCCAGTAGCAGTGTTAATTCTAGGATTTCAAAAATGTGGGGGATTCCAGCACGAAAATTGACGCAATTGAGAAATGTAGTAATTCATGTTCTTTGGTCATAGTAAAAAATCCCCCACAAATCCAGACAATGTGGGGGATCTTTGAAAAAAGTGGGGGAATCCCCCAATACCCCTGTCTAGAATAAACACTACAGTGGAGTGATACAGGCCTCCTTTTGGGCCTCTTGTTGGGTCAAATAGGTCAAGGTCACAGTCATTTTTTGTTAAATTTTTGTTAGACATTTTCGTGTTCAGACTCTAACTTAAGAACCTAGTGACCTAGAATCATGAAACTTCATACACATGTTACCTATTACTTTAGGATGTGCCCTATTGTTTTTGGGTCATATAGGTCAAAGGTCAAGGTCACATTTACACTTTGCTCAATGTTGTATCCCAATATTTGTTATAAACACATCCTTCACTTATAGCACTTATATTTGGCGGGGGGAGGGGGGATATAAGTCCGCTTTGCAACAGCTCTTATTAAACATACTAAAATACATACTGGTGAGTAACCATATGAATGTTAAATTTATGGAAAGGATTTCAATAACTTTAGTAATCTTGTGAGACAAGACAGAATACAAACAGGTGTAAAACCAAAAAAATATGAAATTTTTGGGAAGGATGTCGCTGGTGTTAGTGATAAAAATATCGCATCAGATTACGTATGTACTGTTCTACAGGAAACATACCTAATTGTCACCACTAAGTAATTTAAGCTGTCTTACCCTGATTATACAAATTATCAATAGATCACTAGCGTGGCAATTCAAACTTTTTCATGTGTGTTAGATGAAAGGACGTTGAGTAGCCTGGGCACTCTTTCAGTGTATTAGAATTAATTTTGGGTTGTGAATAGCGAGTTTAGGTCCTTAGCCATCTATTAAAGCATAGGTCAATCGGGAACCCTCGGCGATTCTACGAAATAGACCTCGGGAATAATACGGGCGCATCCATGAAAGCGCGTCATTTCGCACGAGGGGTTTATATGACGTCACAAATAAACTGAGAATGACGCTGCGAAAAACAAAATCTACGTAAGGCAAAAATCGGGCATTCTATGATTTGAAAACAAAACGCAGTGTTTTACTGCGTTTTGTTTTCAAATCATGGTATGCTAAAATAATCTCTATAGACGAGCTGAGAGCATTTAAGGAATTTGCGTTTCTTCAAGCGTATTAACAAAAGTACCACCAGGAGCCGAATTACCTAAAAATTGGCCAAAAATTACTACACTTACGTCCGAGGTACTTTCCAGTTTACGGAAATGTCCGAGCGATGTTCCGAATGCGCATAGGTAAGACGCTGACCAGACTGCGACCGCATAGGCTGATCAGGGCCCGAGGTTATAAAACTTTTCTCGGGCTCAGGCTCAATTTTAAATTAGAATAAATGTCTGAAATAAAAAGATAATATTAATAAGTTGTTATTTTTAACAACTTATTTATATCATCTTTTATGTTAACCAATCAAAATGTGTAATAAAACAGAATTGCGGCTTTAATCTGAAATTGAAATTTGAGAAAATTTTGTATTGGGACTGAGAACAGTTTTATAACCTCGGGCCCTGATTCTCAACTTTGCGATTTTGTGAAATTGTTGGAAATGGAAGCACAGGCTTAATCTAAGACTTTATTCAATTCCAAAAAGATAACTGATGTTGATTCAATGTATGTTAAAATTCAAAAAAGATTGCAAAATATTGAAGAAAGTAATGAGAAAAGGGAAGAAATCGCTTGAGACAAATGGGGGGACACTCCTTAAGACATACGGGGAGAAATTGCTTGGGACAAATGGGGAGACATTCCTGAAGACATACGGGGAGAAATTGCTTGGGACAAATGGGGAGACATTCCTGAAGACATACGGGGAGAAATTGCTTGGGACAAATGGGGAGACATTCCTGAAGACATACGGGAAGAAATCGCTTGGGACAAATGGGGAGACATTCCTGAAGACATACGGGGAGAAATTGCTTGGGACAAATGGGGAGACATTCCTCAAGGCATACGTGGAGAAATTGTTTGGGACAAGTGGGGAGACATTCCTGAAGACATATGGGGGGAAATCGCTTGGGACAAATGGGGAGACATTCCTGAAGACATACGGGGAGAAATTGCTTGGGACAAATGGGGAGACACTCCTTAAGACAAATGGGGAGAAATTGCTTGGGACAAATGGGGAGACATTCCTGAAGACATACGGAGAGAAATCGCTTGGGACAAATGGGGAGACATTCCTGAAGACATATGGGGAGAAATTGCTTGGGACAAATGGGAAGACATTCATGAAGACATACATGGAGAAATCGCTTGAGACAAATGGCGAGACACTCCTTAAGACATACGGGGAGAAATTGCTTGGGACAAATGGGGAGACATTCCTGAAGACATACGGGGAGAAATTGCTTGGGACAAATGGGGAGACATTCCTGAAGACATACGGGGAGAAATTGCTTGGGACAAATGGGGAGACATTCCTGAAGACATACGGGAAGAAATCGCTTGGGACAAACGGGGAGACATTCCTGAAGACATACGGGGAGAAATTGCTTGGGACAAATGGGGAGACATTCCTGAAGACATACGGGGAGAAATTGCTTGGGACAAATTGGGAGACATTCCTGAAGACATACGGGGAGAAATCGCTTGGGACAAATGGGGAGACATTCCTGAAGACATACGGGGAGAAATTGCTTGGGACAAATGGCGAGACACTCCTTAAGACATACGGGGAGAAATTGCTTGGGACAAATGGGGAGACATTCCCGAAGACATACGGGGAGAAATTGCTTGGGACAAATGAGGAGACACTCCTTAAGACATACGTGGAGAAATTGCTTGGGACAAGTGGGGAGACATTCCTGAAGACATATGGGGGGAAATCGCTTGGGACAAATGGGGAGACATTCCTGAAGACATACGGGGAGAAATTGCTTGGGACAAATGGGGAGACATTCCTTAAGACAAATGGGGAGAAATTGCTTGGGACAAATGGGGAGACATTCCTGAAGACATACGGGGAGAAATCGCTTGGGACAAATGGGGAGACATTCCTGAAGACATATGGGGAGAAATTGCTTGGGACAAATGGAGAGACATTCCTGAAGACATACGGGGAGAAATCGCTTGGGACAAATGGGGAGACATTCCTGAAGACATACGGGGAGAAATTGCTTGGGACAAATGGGGAGACATTCCTGAAGACATACGGGGAGAAATTGCTTGGGACAAATGGGGAGACATTCCTGAAGACATACGGGGAGAAATTGCTTGGGACAAATGGGGAGACACTCCTTGAGACATACGGGGAGAAATTGCTTGGGACAAATGGGGAGACATTCCTGAAGACATACGGGGAGAAATTGCTTGGGACAAGTGGGGAGACATTCATGAAGACATACGGGGAGAAATCGCTTGGGACAAATGGGTAGACATACCTGGAGACATACGGGAAGAAATTGCTTGGGACAAATGGGGAGACATTCCTGAAGACATACGAGGAGAAATTGCTTGGGACAAATGGGGAGACACTCCTTGAGACATACGGGGAGAAATTGCTTGGGACAAATGGGGAGACATTCCTGAAGACATACGGGGAGAAATTGCTTGGGACAAGTGGGGAGACATTCATGAAGACATACGGGGAGAAATCGCTTGGGACAAATGGGGAGACATACCTGAAGACATACGGGAAGAAATTGCTTGGGACAAATGGGGAGACACTCCTTAAGACATACGGGGAGAAATCGCTTGGGACAAATGGGGAGACACTCCTGAAGACATACGGGGAGAAATTGCTTGAGACAAATGGGTAGACACTCCTTTAGACATACGGGGAGAAATTGCTTGGGACAAATGGGGAGACACTCCTGAAGACATACGGGGAGAAATTGCTTGGGACTAATGGGGAGACACTCCTTTAGACATATGGGGAGAAATTGCTTGGGACAAGCAAACTCTCCCTTTTTTTTCTTTTCTCTTTTTTTTCTTTACTCGAGAATAACACGATAAAGGGTCGAATGTCTCTTTATATCCATCATGGTCCTAACTCATTCCAGATATTGTCCTGCATATATATAGAGAGAGGGCAATGGTTTCTAACCACTGTTACCCACTTTCACAGCAGGGTGAACTGAGGCCCTCTCTGTAAAGTGTCCTGCCCATATACAATACCCGCCTCTGGTGGGGCTAGCAACCCGCAACCACAAGATTACAAGTGGAGTGCGCTAACCACTCGGCCAACAAGTCAGACTATTGTTCTCAATTTTTCCCACTTAATTTATTTATTTATTTATTTCTATTGTTCTCAATGTTTCCCACTTATTTATTTCATATTTTTATTTGATACAAAGTGTAATGGAGGAAAGATGAAGATGTAGTTTCTTGATAATATTATATTGTGTTTTTCTTGATGAAGGTCAGGTGACCGAAAATTTGAAAAAGAGTGTTTATGGAAATAAAATAGAGTAACATGGATTCCCTGTGGAATTTTATTTATTTAATCATAAGTAATTTATTTCAGTCCATTGAAAGAACATTTTGTGGAAAAATGGTCACATACACAGGTATAGAGGATCTTACTCTTTTTGGAAATAACATTGTTTATTGAAAAAAACATTTTGTATTTTAGCTCACCTGCACACGAAGTACACAAGGTGAGCTATTGTGATCGAACAGTGTCCGGTGTCCGTCTGTCTGTCCTTCCGTCTACAACTTTGGAAAAAATCCTCCATAACTATCCATCAGATTTCAACCATACTTCCTAGATATTTTCCTTAGGAAAATGACATTCAAAATACTTAAAGAAAAATGGAATCCATGAAGAACTCTGGTTGTCATATCAATGAAGTCAATAGAACTTAAAAAATCTTCTTCGCCCAAACAGTAAGGGCTAAGGCTTACGATAGAGATTTTTAAGTTCTATTGAAAGCTGTAGCTTTTATATTTTTGATGGAGCATCGCCCAATGCTTGTCTTCCAAAATACTTCAACTAAGTACCCTTTCTTAAAAATTCACCCTGTGTTGTAGGATCCCGGATTCTACATAGAAATAAACAACAAAAAACTTTAAAAAATTTTTACTTTGAAACCTGAAGGGTCAAAACTGGTTTATTGGCATGACACATTTGCTTTAGACCCTTTAACAAAAAATACAAATAATTGAACTTGCTTTATTATTAGCCCTATGTTGTGGAATCTCCTGCAATCTCCTTTTCACACTGAAAAAATAGAACAAAATCTTTCTATATGTTCTACTTCCAAACCATTTGGCTTAAAGCTAATTGGCAGTTCCTTTAATGGTAGGTTTATTTAGAAGAAATTGGTGAAATAAGTGTGCCACCTTTAAAAAGCCCTGTGTTGTGGGGTCCCAAATTTTACATTAGAATCAAGAAAGTTGTTGCAATAATCCTCTCCTAAAGTTAAAACAACAATTTATACATCCTTCAAAATTTGCCTTGAGAGTTGACATATAGCTAAGAAAAAACACAACGTAAAAATGTGTGGTATTTTTTCTCATTCATCATGCAAAACAATTCATATATTTAATAACATCGTGAAATTGACAAGATGAATTATTTTGAATGAGTGTGCGGAGTGAGTTTAAAGTGAAATTCAAGGGAGGTAATCCAATATCACTAATTTTGTTCAGGTTGAACAAAATTAGCGCTATTAACTACCTACCTTTAATAAAATATGCAAACAGGTTCTAGGAATAGCTTTCTATGTATTCACGAACCCATCATATGCTTAAAAAATTCAATTATGTTATTGAAATCATGGGTTTTGTCTACCGATTTTCTATTGGTGGACGTTTACGTTCACCAGTGTTAATACCATGTAAGAACAATCCTGTCAGTTGTTAATAGGTTTTCAAAGCAGCAGTGCTCACGTCGATTCAATTTACTCTTTTATCAAGAATTGTATCCGTCTGACAACTATGCATGTTAAAAATGGGGCGAAACAAGGAATCTTCATAACTTGTTGAAACCTCAAAGACATCTTTTAAGTGCGAAATCAAATGCAACTCTGAGATCAGGTGAACGTTTTGCTTGCGTAGAACCACTTTTCTGGCAGAGTGAGTAATTTGTCCCTTTTTTTCCAATGGTCTTTGGGAGGTCACTTGGTGAATGGAATTACTGGAATGGTAACCTCCCCTGACACTACTTAGGTATATAAAACAATGGCAAACTAATTGAAATTACGGAATTCACATGAATAGCGATACAGCCCGAGCAGGTAAAGTAAAACATTCAGGTAAATTAAAACACTCAGGTCGTGTGATAAAGGTTTATGCAAAGGGGTTTTACTTTACTTTTCAACACAACACAGCCAATCTCGAGGAGACGAATGTCTGCAATTTTTTACCTCTGTATATAAACACTTACGTTTTCTTTCTTTATTTGAGAATGAAAATCGCGAAAAAAAATAATTATTTTATAGAATTGTTTAGCTCACCAGAGGATATCGTGCTCAAGATGAGCTTTTTAGATCATTGGATGTCCGTCGTTAGTCGTCCGTCGTCTAACGTCAACAATTTAAGTGTTTACACTCGAGAGGCCACAAATATGGACCAATCATCATGGCACTTTGTCAGAATGTTCTGCAGGTCACAAGGATTAAATCTATTGAAAATGGGAAGGATCCGTGCAATATCACAGGGGAAGATGCCTAAAAGGCAAATGTTTAAACTATAGAGGCCACATATATGGTCTAATTATCATGAAACTTAGTCGGAATGTTTGCAAAGGTTACAAGGATGAAGCTTATTAAAAATTAGAAGCATCCATGCCATATCACGGAAAAAAGGGCCTTAAAGACAATTTTCTTATTTACACTATAGAGGCCACAATTATAATCGAATCATCATGAAACTTGGTCAGAATGTTTGACGGGTAACAAGGATGAATCTTATTGGAAATGAGAAGGACCATTGCCAAATTACGGAAAAAAGGGGCCTTAAAGACAATTTTCTTGTTTACACAATAGAGGCCACAAATATGGTCCAATCTTCATGAAACTTGGTCAGAATGTTTGTAAGGTTACAAGAATGAACCCTATTAAAAATGGGAAGGGTCCGTGCCATATCACAGGAAAAGGGGCCTTAATGACAATGCTTCTTGCTTACACTATAGAGGCTACAAATATGGTCCAATTATCATGAAACTTGGTCCGAATATTTGTCAGGTCACAAGGATGAACCATTTTGAAAATGGGAGGGAGGCATGCCATATTACAGGAAAAGGAGACTTAATGTCAATTTCCTTGTTTTCACTTTTGAGGCCACAAATATGATCCAATCTACTTGAAACTTGGTCAGCATGTCACTGTGTTTCTTGACATAGGGTGAACCATATTGAAAATGGGAAGGATCCATGCCAGTTCATGGGAAAAAAGGGCCTTAATCACAATTTTCTTGTTTAAAATCTAACAAATCATTAAATGGCAATCATGACTTTTTGCATGGTCCTCTTGTTAAACAGATAACAACATTATCATAATTTTAATTATGAGATTACGGAGAATCGATTTGCATTACAAAATAAGAATGATAACCTAGATCATCTAATGTCATTTCTTTCCTTTTATACCCAATGGATGAGAAATCACTCTTTAAACTACACCCGGCATAATGCCGAAAGTTACAAAACCTTGTAATTACAGGACTTTGGTTGACGATCGACGATATATGATGAGAAATGTATATCTGAAAAAAGATGCGAACTTGGGTCAGGTCATTTTCCTTTTCATCGTAATTTTACATGTAAAATTCCTCCCCATCTCAACAAATGGAAGAATGACTCTAGTATACCAACAGAAACGTCCACCATCAGTACTTTCAGTGCTTTGATTTTAGATGTAGTTGTTGATCTTATCATTTTTAGTGATTTTTGAGTGGTTCGAGTGAGTTATTTGAATGAATAAATGGAGCGACGAGTGAGCGATTTAGAATGGTTTTGATCGGAATTACAGCCAAATTCACGATGTTTTAACTGTAGTACTTTTCATTTTATATTGGAAAATAAAGCTCTGTGTTGTTTGATTCTGTATATAACTATATGTTATTCAGAAACTAAAAAAGACTTAAAAATTGGAACTTGCATACTTAGGTGAGCGATAAAGAGCCATCGTGAACCTCTTGTTAAAGAGTTTTGAATTTTAAGTCTTTTGTCAAATTTATTGTCTTTTAGACGAGTTCGCCTAAAGAACGGATCATACAGAAACCTTAGACGTACAATTTTTGTGGAAAGGATATTGATTCCCCATGCAACATCAAATAAATAAATAAATAAATGGTGAGGAAACATAATTTTAAAGGTCATGATAAGAATATTTGAAAAATGTTTGTGGAAAGGATATTGATTCCCCATGCAACATCAAATAAGTAAATAAATAAATAAATAATGGTGAGGAAATATAATTTTAAATGTCATGATAAAAATATTTGAAAAGAAAAGGATGGTTTTAAACACACGACATGGAATCACGTGACACATTTTATTTCGATATTTACACCCCCTTAACCCTTTCCTGTTTTACAAAATTTTGGACCTGTCCAAATTCAAAGGTTTTGCAGACGAAAATTAAAAGTGGATTTAATTTGAAAAATAATCATTCATTAGGGTAGAAAATAGTGTGGAAAAAGAAGAAATTGCTTGTCAGAAGCAATTTCTTCTTTTTTCACAATGTTTGCTCAATCATAAAATTACAGGCACGTAAAAAGCAGGGATTAAACAGCAAAGGGTGAACTCTGTCAGGGGGTGGGGTGTATATAGGAGTAAGCTTGTAAATTGGTCCGTCCGTCTGTAGCTGTTTCTTGTCGGCTCAATTTCAGCACTCGTGAGCTTTCACAATGTTGACCGAGGTTTCCTTATGAAAATCATAAGGAAACCTCGGGTAACACTGTTAACGTTCATTACTTCGCAAACGTTGCGAAACTATTACGGGTCCACTACCTTAAGCGTGCGTGCATTCGTCATGGCGCAGTTGGTAGCGCGTCGGACTGTCAATTTAGAGATCCCGGGTTCGATCCCCAACGGCGGGACTCATTCTTTCCGACTATTTGTCTCTCACCAATTGGTTGATAATCCTAGGCCATGGGATCAATCTTTGTAAATCTCTATTAGTAGTTTTTACAACCTTTATTATCAATACCTCGGTTGGGCGCTTTAGGGCCAATGTCCCTCTTGTTTAGTGAATTTTGAGGCACGTGGTACATTGATGAACAAAATTAGCCATATTCATTACCGCACTTAAAACAAACATGCATATAAATTCCATATATGGATAGTTTACTATGGGCCAACTTATTTCTCGCCCGAAAGGGTCCCGATTTTGATGTTTTTCAGCCGGGCTACAATTTGAAACCCGGCCCTGTGTTCCGGCTGACAAAATGCTACAAACTGTTTTCAAATTATACCCGTTTTTGCAAGCATGCGCACGCGCAAAGCGGGGTATAAGTAGAAAACGGTTTGTAGCATCTTGTCAACCGGAACACAGGGCCGGGTTTCAAATTGTGGCCCGGCTGAAAAACAACCAAATCGGGCCCCACCCGGGGGAAAAATAAGTTGGCCCTATGTCCTCACGAACCCATTATACCCTTTCAAATTCAATTTTCAAGCCTGTGAAATCGTGGATTTTTAAAAGCGGTAAAAAAATGTAGTTGCAGAGCATTTTAATGCTTTTTTGTATCGTTATTGAATGGTTTGGGTGAGTTTTTATATTGAATGCATGAGTGGAGCGCTTAGTGAGCGTTTTAGAATGATTTTGACCGGACGACTGTCATTTTCGAGATTTTCCCAACTGTATAAGTCACAATGAGAATCAAAGATAATGAAGCATGTGCGTTTTAGCAATCACGAAATTGTTCGATTTTAAATATTTAATGACTTTCAATGAACAGTCCACGGGTATCGAAGCATTTAATATCAGATGAACTTTTTTCTCCACTCACGAAACATTATCAAATTGACACTCCGTCCATTCAGAACATTTCTTAGTCGGGCACCGAACACTCCATTCATTCATTCAAGACACTCCATCATACCATTCAGAAACGCTTAAAAATTTGACGAAAATGCTCCCAGACTCGTTAACAATGTTGCAAAATTTTATTCATAACGAACGAACCACTCCTTGTTTAACATTTGTTGCTGATATGGAGCGTGTGATTTCCATCAATCTGAAAAAATACGCAAAGCAAAGACTCTGACCAGCCTTTGCATCAGCACATTCTGCCCAGAGTCCTTACTATGCATTTAGTGAATAGATGAGGCCTCAAAGTATCAGTAGACCATCAGGTAACTTTATATCTACAGTATGTGGCTGTCTACGCTAATCAATATTCGCCCCTCACGAACATTTCAAATTGTTGAAAATGACCCGCAGAGGCTCAATTATTTTAAAGAAATGTATGTAGATCATTTAGGGGGGGGGGGTGTAAATAAATATCGACAATTTCGTCTAATTTGGACGAAATTTGCGACATGTATTACCTCCAATAAATTTGATTCATAACTCGTCCCACACGCTCATTCAGTATCATTCCAAAATCATTCTAAAACCATTCAACTTGTCAATTTCACGATGGGTCTTACTGTAATTGTCATGACACTGGAAAAGACGATTTTTGTAGAGCCAGCTTGCGTTGACCTAGACATATTCGTCATTTCAAAAGCTCGGTGAATGTGCGTAGATGTGGCCGTCCGTTTGTCTGTCCGACCGTCTATCCGTCAGGTTTTCTCCAGACAATAACTCCTACATTAAACGATGGATCTCAAGATAACTTTGCATAATTGTTCTCCGTCATTAGAAAATGTGCTATTTCAATTAATTTTTTAATAGCTCAAAGATCAAGGTCACAGCTCGAGGCCAAACCATATTTTGCTCGCTCGACAATAGTTGACCTTGGACAACCACCGATTACTTTTCAAACGGTAGTAAACACCATCTTTTCACTCTCATAATCTTATCTCGTCGACTGGAACATCTAACAATACATTCCTGGTAATGCTCTCGCTCGTATTTACAGTTAGTTTCATCGTGAAATTGACATTCATCTCAATCAAAGTCATTCTAAATCGCTCATTCGGCGCTCCATTATTTATTTCAAACACTCACTCAAACCATTCAAAGACGTTCTTAACTCAATGAAATGCATATAACAAAAACTTCGTTCAAAATAAAAAATAGCTGGAATAAAATCTTGATTTCACTAAATTAATTGATATTGTTAGCGTCTGATTAGATCTTGAAGAAATATGAAGCTATTTGTAGAACATTTATGCATTTTTTATTAAAGGGAGGTAATCAATATCGCATATTTTGTTCATCCTGAACAAAATTTACGATATAGGATTACCTCCAATTAAATTCACTCAAAACTCGCTCCACACACTCATTCAATTTCCTTCCTAAATCATTCCCAAATCACTCATCTTGTCAATTTCACGATGTTGTTAACTGTAGCATTTAACACGTGTATATATAATACGTACATAGTGTATTATATGAAAAAAAATATCTAACGAGGTTTGGAGAATTGAAAATTGTCGAGGCTCTGCCGAGACAATAATCAATTTTCACAACCGAGTTAGATATTTTTTCATACAATACACTAAGTACGTATTATATTTATCTTATAACCTCTATTTGTCCTGTTTTCGTCGTTGTTTCTAATTGTAATGCAAGTTTCTAAAAGTAACCGCATTATATCTTTGTTCTTAAAATAACTATATGATATCATAAAAAATATCATACGGGATGTTATCACACGGATATTTGTATAGTTATAAGATAATAATTTATACCATACATCATGCGATGTTTAAGCATGCTGGAAGCTTTCAGATCATTTGCGAGAAAAAGATTAATCAACAATTCTTTTGCGTGCCAGCTGGAAATAGAAATTGTTTTGATCATAAAATATTTAAATAAAACGCGTTATCATTTTAGTAGTGATATTATCATGAAGTTTTCTCTCTCTATTGTTGGTCTGTTACTCACATTTTGCTGTATGAAAAACCAAGTCATTATCAGGACCAGCAAAATTCATTATTTATACCGTTTTATTCATAATTTATAATAATATACGTATTTTTTCTGTTTGTGTGTCTTCGTGGACCAACCAGACACGTATAAATCAACACCGGCCAATAAAATCGTAGAGTATTTGATCGGTTTGAATAAAATGTTGATCGTCTTGAACGATTTCGAATTGTTTTCAAGTAATTTAGGAGCGTATTTGATCGATTTGGGTGAGTGTTTGGAATGAAAGGAGAGCTGAGTGATTGATTTTGAATGATTTGATCACAATGAAAGTCAATTTTACGATGTTGTTAACTGTACCATCGGCTTAACGAAGCCGACTGTATTGTAGTTTACAGTGATTTAGTAGGTTACAGTTAACAACAGCGTGAAATTGACAAGATGAATGACTTGGGAATGATTTAGGAATGAAATTGAATGAGTGTGTGGAGCGAGTTTTGAGTAAATTTAATGGGAGGTAATCCTATATCGTAACTTTTGTTCAGGATGAACAAAATTTGCGATATTGATTACCTCCCTTTGATAAAAAATGCATAAATCTTCTACAAATAGCTTCCTATTTCTTCAAGATCTAATCAGACGCTTACAATTTCTATTAATTCAGTGAAATCAAGAATTTTTCCCGTTTATTTCTTATTTTGAACGAAGTTTTTGTTATATGTATTTCATTGAGTTTGGAGCGTCTTTGAATGGTTTGAGTGAGTGTATTGAATGATTGAATGGAGCGCCGAATGAGCGATTTAGAATGATTTTGAGTGAGATGAATGTCAATTTCACGATGTAACTAACTGTACATTGGGAAGTTGCCTTTCACTTCGATCAAAACTCAGCGCTTCATTCATTTATTCCAAACACTCACTCACTCAAACGCATTCAAATCGTCCAAAAACACTTTGTTTTATCTACATTTAAATTCATTCAAAACGCGCTCCTCCCACTAATTCAATTTCATTCCAAAATCATTCCAATGTCATTCAAATAGCTCATTTCACTATATATAACATGCAAAAACTGACCGAACCCCCTCTGCAAAATTACATAAATCAGACCAACAGAATAGTCAAAATACGGATGATGATGAAGAAGTCAGTAGCTTGTTAGCATTTGATTTCAAAGAAAATGGATTACACGTAGCCTCCTTGAATATACAGCATTTACTTCCTAAATTAGATGAAATTCGTATAATTCTAAGCAAAACACATTCTATTAGTATCCTTGGCTTGTCTGAAACTTTTTTGACTGAAAATGTTACAGATTCTGATTTATACTTACACGGTTACGTTTTTGAAAGAAAGGATCGCCTGCAAAAGCTAGGTGGCGGTTTACTTATATATATAGCTGCTAACATTAATTATCAGCGAAGAACTGATCTTGAAATAAGTGATATTGAAAGCATTTGGCTAGAAGTTATGTTTTCAAATAATAAATCAGTCTTACTTAATTTTGCATATAGACCACCAAACAGTAAACAGGCATGGATTGATAGGTATGAAGAGCAATTAAATTTCGCTGATGCTGCCAATTTGGATTTCATATTACTAGGCGACTATAACATTCATTATTCTTTAACATCTACTTACAGTAATACAAAATGGGCAAAGATGGTTCAGGACTTAGGCCTTTATCAGCACATAAGAACGCCAACTAGGGTAACGAATAATTCTTCTAGCATAATAGATCATATTTATAGTACATGCAAGCAATTTATTTCCGAGACTTTCGTGTCGAAGATTGCAATCAGCGATCACTTCCCTATAGCTTTAACGTACCAAAATCATGCTAAATTTCATAATAAGGAAAATTTCAAAACGATTTCCTATCGTTCTTTTGCGAAGTTAAACATGGGCGTTTTCTTGCATGATTTAACTCGATACTATTGAAACAATATCAGATCCCTGATAAGGCATTAGGGTTTCTTTATAGGTTATTAAATGACATTCTTTCTAGGCATCTACCTGTTAAAGAAAAACGTGTTAAAAGATTTAAACAGCCAGAATGGTATAATAAATCTATAAAAGATGCAATATTAACTAGAGACGAATTTAAACATCAAGGAAACTGGCAAATGTATAAACTTTGGAGAAATAAAGTAACCCCAATAATAAGAAAAAGTAAAAAAAAGATTACTTTAATGAAGCAATTAAAAAGAAATCCGATCCAAAAAAATCTTTGGCAAAATCTTCGTAATATTATTAGCAATAAAATTGACCATCAATTGCCTTCTAAATTAAAATTTCAATCGAATGAAGTTGAGGGTATTCTCAATGTCGTGAATACATTGAACAATCATTTCGTTAATATATCGAATATAGTTGATAAGGTTCATGTTGATACAGATTATTTTAAAACTCTGAAAAATCACCTTGATAGAAAACTGTTCGACCGTTATTTTGAGGTAACATTCATTACACCTATAAAAGTACGAAATATCATCAATAATTTAGACAGTAATAAATCAACTGGGCTCGATGGAATTGGACCAAAAATCTTGAAAATATGTAAAGATTTTATTTCAAAACCCATTGCATGTATCATCAATAATTGTATTTCTAAAGGTATTTTTCCAAAAGATTTTAAAATGGCTAGTGTTAAAGCCCTTTTTAAAGGAGGCGAAAAGAACGATCCTAATAACTATCGACCCATTTCAATTTTACCTACTTTATCAAAGGTATTTGAGCGACACATCGCTGATCAGCTAAAAACCTATCTAAAACAAGAGATATATTGTTTTCACAGCAATCTGGTTTCAGAGAAAATCATTCGTGCCAAACTGTCCTTATTCGATTAGTAGATACGTGGTTATCAGAATTAGATCAAGGTAATATGGTGGGATCTGTGTTCCTTGATTTTAGAAAGGCGTTCGACCTTGTTGATCATGATATTCTCTTATATAAACTACAGCTACATCATTTCACATATAATACATGTAACTTATTTCGTTCATATCTAAGTGAAAGACGTCAAGTGGTTAAAAATGACACTGTTCAATCTGATATGAAACTAATTACATCAGGCGTTCCTCAGGGATCGATACTTGGACCTATTCTGTTTTTGATTTACGTCAATGATCTTTCTTTAACTTTAACGTCAAACTTGGACATGTATGCTGATGATACAACACTACATAAATGTAGTTCTTCTGTACCGCTGATCAATAAATATTTGCAAGACGATCTTACAAGAATTGAACGATGGTGCAGACAAAACAACATGATTCTAAATCCCACTAAAACTACATACATGCTAATAGGGTCTAAACATAAAATAAAAAAATAGTTCTGCATTAAACTTAAGTATAAGCGGTATGCAAATCGAAAATGTTTCCTCTCAAAAGCTTTTAGGTGTACATATTGATAACACGTTAGGCTGGGAAGTTCATGTTGATCAATTGTGTAGGAAATTGACATCACAGTTATACTTACTTAAAAGAATATGTAACTTTCTCACAATCGACACGAAACAAATGTTTTATAATTCTTACATTACTCCGTATTTTGACTATGGGTGTATTCTTTGGAGCCATTGTAAATCCTCATCTATTCAAAGAGTTAATAAGATTCAAAAAAGAGCTGCACGAATTATTCTCTGCCAGCCAAAACGGTCTAATTCTGAGAAAAATTTCCTTTCTTTGAAATGGTTAACGTTTGAAAACAGACGTAAATATTTCACGATTCTAATGGTTTACAAAACCATTCACGGGTTAGCTCCCTCCTATATGTCGAAATTTGTAACACTTAGTCATAACCAATTTTATGAATTACGATCTGAATACTGCAACCAAATATCTCATAAATGTGCTCCCAAAACAGATTTTTTAAAGAAATCATTCTCATATACAGGTATGGAATTTTGGAATTCTATTCCTCATAACCTACGAATGATTGAAAATGTATCTTGCTTCAAAAGATATTTGAAAAACTATTTGATGGAAAATAACGGGATTTAACCAGAACGGTTCCTTTTATTCATTACTGTGTATGTCTTATAAATAATTGATATCCTTTTCATTTCTGATCGTTGTTATAATCACAATAATTATCATAACCATTATCATCATCATCATCATCATCATCATTCCCAATCATTACACGTTATCGTCATATTCATGTTTACTAGCATAATTTTAAATCATTACATATATCATTTCAAATGCATGAATATATATGATGATCAATACCTCCTATTGTTATAGAAGGCCTCATTGTAAATAAGTTCTTCATTTTATTGTTTGTATGATGACAGCTTAATGAGCTACCTTCTTTAAATAAAGATTTTATTATTATTATTATTATTATCTATTTTAGTCTAAACCAAAGCGCCACGCGGATCCCTTTAATTCAAATAAAAAATAATTTATCACAAGATATCAAATTCATTTTTCGTTTTATCTTCACTTTAGTTACTCCATTAATACCTTTATTATTATAGAAAAAAATACATAGATTATGCACTGAACCGTTTTTAACTACACTTTCTTTCGCAAAGCACAGATTGTTGATTATATCGATTGGTTTAAATCGGTTTCCCCTTTTACGCATTGTTCAATATAATAGTTTTGACTTGGGAGGATGTTCTTTAACTATGACGTATCCATAATTTGGCAAGTTCAAAGCTTTTAAGCTAATCGTTTTCTCATGTCTGTAGCACGCGCAATCGCCTCGGTACCCTCAACAGAGGTAGACAAGTCTTTCCCGAACGTTTTACAGGTATGGGAGATTGTCCGATCGGGAAATATTGACTTTCGTGAACTTTAAAACTTTCGACGATTGTGGGACGCATCAAAGTCGTAAGGCGAAAGTTTTGGGGCGTGTTCTTTAGACCCGGCCATCAATTACGTTTCCGTATAGAAAATTGAAGATAATTTTGACTATCTTCATGCGCCAAGACGTTGGAAATTGAAGTAAACGAAATGGTGTTTAAATGACGAAAAATTCATTTTCTTATCAACAATCCTCATTGTCATTATTTTGATGGGTTCTTTTCCTACTGATGAATATCCAGGTTCTGTCTAAATCAAACAGTTTCTTTACATTTTACGATGCCTGTCTAAAAGTAGATCTTTATTTTCATCTTGAAAGCGCGAAAGATTTTCTCTTGAAACAAAGGGAAAGACCCGCAAACGAGAAGAAGAACTCGATGCATGCGATTTAGTTAGCTGTTTTGTGTGTTTTGTTTTTTGTTTGTTTTTTTGTTTTTGTTTTGTTTTTTTTTTTTTTTTTTTTTTTCCAACGATAGAAATGGAATGGTCGTGCTGTCGCTACGCCGACGAGATATTGTCGACAAGTTGGCGATACGTTAGCGATGCGTCGCAAACTAGTCGCTCGTACTCGCACCAAAAGGTGGTGAAGAGGAAATCACGTCTGCGATGTGTACAAAATCGACCGGAATCCGACCGATGATCGGGCCGATCGCAAACGATAAGTCAATGTGACAAATGCGAAAAAAAATATAAAGCCGTCGCAGTAGATTTTAACTTTGAGAAAAATTTTACTGAGACATGGTCGATCTTAGAAAAAACAGTTTGTATTAGCCGATGCACCGATCAGTCGGCGACTAGTCGCCGATATTAACACCGATACCACAAAAAGACCTTTGCGATGCCTTGTCGACGCATAGTAACATTTTGGTTTTAGTAGAATATCTAGAACATGGTGAATTTGACTTGTCCTACGTTCAGGATGAGAAAACAGTTTGCCGATCATTACCCGTTTTGCACGTATGTCCAAAGCGAGTAAAATTTGCAAACAGTCTTGCCCTTTTGTCTTCCTGTGCGCAGCGATGTTATTTTTTCCAAATGAAATGTATTAAAAGGCGGAAATTAATGGAAATAATAAATAAATATCGCTTACTTTGTTCATCATATTTCATGCTTGAGTCGAAAGAGACGCGGGTCGAAGCAAATGTATGATTTTTTTATGCAAAAAATCCGTAAAAGAACTAACAGACATTTTTCCTCCATTTTTTTTCAATAAACCCTATTTCTAAAGGATAACGGCGCATTGATACAGCTAAGAACATCGTGAGATTGACAAGATGAATGATTTTGGAATGAATTTGGAATGAAATTCAATGAGTGTGTGGAGCGAGTTTCGAATGAAATTAAAGAGAGATAATCCAATATTGCTAATTTTGTTCAAGATGAACAAAATTTGCGATATTAATTACCTCCCTGTAATAAAACATACATGGTATTTTGTTTGTGACTCTTTATGAACCAAACAGACACTTTGAAATCCACACAATCCAATAAAATCGTAGAATAATTTGATTTGTATAAGATGTTGATCGATTTGACCGAATTCGAAATGTTTTCTAATAATTTTGGAGCGTTTTTGATCGATTTAAGAGAGTGTTTAGAATGATTGAATGGGGCGCTGTGTGAGCGATTTAGAACGATTTTGATCGGAATGAGTGTCAATTTCACGAAGTAACTAACTGTAGACTATCAGAAGTGCACAATTATGCTGGAGACATAGCCTACTTGTATTATGTTTTATTATGTTGCCATAAAGGCAAGATTCGGGAGTTCTTATTTTCGACAGACTTCCCCTTTAATATATAAAAAAAAAGATACACGCTGTGACAACCCAGACTGACTTTTCATCATTCAACAATTGAATTACCATAGGATAGGTGCAGTTTAAAGGTAAATTAATACAATCGTATATCATTAACGCATTTAAAATAAACAGATCGGGATACACGTATTTCCTAGCGTTCAAGATGGAAACGTTTGTGAAACGTTTGAAAGGATGGTATCCTACTTTGCACAGGCGTAAATGTGCAAAGCGGGTACCATTTATGAACCTTTACAAAAATATTGCATCTTGAAGGCTGAGCCTGTTTTCTTTTTTGGAATTAATGTGTTACCCCTCAGAGTTTGATTTGGCTCGGCCGTTTTCGTAGTAATAACAAGGTAGTGTCAAAAACCTGGCGTCGTTAGCGGTAGCGATGGTGTTGACGTTGGTGTTTTTTTTTTTTGTTGTTGTGTTTTTTTTTTTTGTTTTTTTTTTGGCATAGGTGTTAACGTTAGTGTGACAATCTTTAACCTTGGTCAAATCTCTCTTGTTATTGAAGATATCCAAATGAAATTTGACATGTGTGTTCACCATCGAGACTGTCAAGGGAATAACTCTGCAATGTTGTAAGAATTATACGCTTTTCGACTTATATGTTTTACAATGTCGTGTACCTGCTGCTGACCGTCTGTGATCTTGTTTAAAACATTTAAGTTGGTCAATTTTCTTGCCATTGACCATCAGATAAATGACAAATGAACGAAGATAATGATTTCAACGGTTAGGCAAGCATTGTTGAAATAGTTTTTTAATGAGAAATGGACATTAATGGATTTCATTGATTTTATTTTATTAAATTTACATATAAATTTCATAGCGTATGTTCTAAGATATATTTTGTTTTTTACTCTTTATTTATACTACTCAACTTTTTCTAGCGATCAAAACTGAAAGAATTCATTTTGTTTCCCGTAGACATTCATTGGGCTGTAATAAAATTTTGGCTGGTTTTCATCAATGATTGGCTAAAAAAATTAATTCCCCTAATGAAAACAATTTTGAATATGGAGTTATTATGTAAGCTTCCGCAAAAAAATATTCCCGAAATTAATCAGTCTCATTTGGAGAAATATTTACATCCTTGATTCATGATATTAAATTATAAGATATGAAAAGAATATTCGTAGATTCGCGTATCCAAACAGCGGCATTAGGGTTTTAGTTTCATAACTCAATGATATCAATAGATACTCTCTACAATCATAATTTACCAATTGATTCCCGTAATATTATATTTAAAAACTAGTTTGGGTGGTTTTTTTTAACAAAAGCGGCGCTTTTGATATCCCCTTTGCGTTTTCAGCATGTTCGATAACATTGATGAGTTTATTGGCGAGATTAAATTCTCCTCCTCCTCCTCCTCCTCCTTCTTCTTCTTCTTCTTCTTCTTCTTCTTCTTCTTCTTCTTCTTCTTCTTCTTCTTCTTCTTCTTCTTCTTCTTCTTCTTCTTCATCGTCTTCTTCTTCTTTCTTATATCGTTAATCGAAATACAGACTTCTTTTTTACATTTTTATAACCCATAAACGGTATCGTTTGTCGTTGACATGCACCAGTAGTGGAAAACGTTAAACGTTAATTTAACGTCATGAAAAATGTGATGTTAAGAAATCTTGTCAAATAACGTGGTTTTATGTCGTGTATATTTGACCCTGTGGTCGACTTTTACAAATTGACTCATTAGCGTGAACCATGAAGGCATGCATGTACAAAACGAGAAATAAAAGGCACGGTTTAACATGCACTGTGTTCAGGCTAAAAAAAAGGTTCTATAATATTTAAATAAAGTTTTCCGCTTTGAACGTTACCATTTTTTCGCTAACAGTTTGTCATTCTAAGTTCATAATACATGATACATGAATTCAACAATTTTATTGAAGTTTAGTCAGCTTGGGAAATTCCTTGGACACAATTATATTCTTTTCTAGCGTATGTCCTTTTGAAAGTACAAAGAAATAACATCGTGAAATGGTGAATGTTTTTTGATAATTTCTGAATAAAATTGAATGAGCGGAAGGTGCAAGTGTTGAATGAATTTAAAGGGGGGGGGGGTAAAAATGTATCTAATTTTTTCCAACAAGACTACTATTTATCGATACTCTATTCCCCCCTTTAATCAACTTCTCCATACCTTTGTGTTTACCTTTGTCGGAGCGGTTTGAATGGTTTGAGTGAGTGTTTAGAATTAATGAAAGGAGCTCCGAGCGAGCGAATTAGAATGGTTTTTAACGAGGTGAATGTCAATTTCAAGATATAACAATTTTTACCTAGGAAGTTATCTCTCAGTAGTGTACCTTACATCCCTACACTATACCCCGTATCGGCTAATTGGATGTCGCAAACGTGGGCAATTATTACAAAAGCAACGATAGATAGATAGATTGAAAAGCAAAAACAATTTAAAAATGCAAAATCATGGTATAACTTTCCGAGTCTTAGCCTAAGCGTATCGCGAAAGATGTATCTGCGCGACAATACCGTGCTATTTTATATCAAGATAGCATACATTTAATTTCTTTTCAAGATAGCGAAGTTTCATTTCGATTTACTATAGCAACGTTTAATTTCGTATCATAATAGTAACGTTAAATTTCGTATAATGATAGTAGTGTTCTTTTTCGCATCACGAAATAATCGTCAAATTTGAAATCACGATAGAAACATTCTATTTCGTAACACTATAACCAAGTTCAATTTCGCATCACGATAGCAACATCCAATTTCATTTCGAGTTAGTCTGAGCGTTCGGCGAGAGATGTACCTGTACGATAGCAACATTCAATTTCGTATCACGAAAGAAACGTTCTATTTTGTGTCACGAAAGTAACATTTTATCTCGTTTTACAAAAGCATCATTCTATCCCGTACCACAAAAGCATCATTCAATTTCGTATCACGAAAGCAACGCTCTATTTCGTATCACAAAACTAATGTTCTTTTCCATCTCACAAAAGCAACTTTCTATTCCGTATCAAATAGCAACGTTCTATTACGTATCACTAAAGCTACGTTCTATTCCGTAACACTAAAGCTACGTTTTATTCCGTATCACAAAAGCAATGTTCTATTCCATATTACAAAAGTAAAGTTCTATTCCGTATCACAAAAGTAAAGTTCTATTCCATATCACAAAAGTAAAGTTCTATTCCATATCACAAAAGCGATGTTCTATTCCATATCACAAAAGTAACGTTCTATTCCATATCACAAAAGTAAAGTTCTATTCAATATCACAAAAGCGATGTTCTATTCCATATCACAAAAGCGATGTTCTATTCCATATAACAAAAGTAAAGTTCTATTCCGTATCACAAAATGAATGTTCGATTTCGTATCACGATAGCAACGTTCTATTCCGTATCACGTAAGCAACGTTTTTTTCCGTATCACGTTAGCAACAATCTTTTTCGTATCGTGATTACAATGTCTAAATTTGTATCACGGTATTAACGTCAAATTACGTGTCATAGATACGTATAAAACTTGGAAAAAATTTATCTTGAATAGAAAAAAAAAACTTTCGGACATTATAGTCGTGAGTCGATGGGACAGGCAAAGTGAATTTGCTTATTTTGTTCGGTATGAAAACGTTCGAGAAAGCTTAATGAAGTGAAAACGCGCTTTGCACGGGCAAATACGTGCAGAGTAGAAAACGATTTACGAGCGATTGTGAACGTTTTATTACACTGAACTAAGAGCTGGCATAAGTCATCACGAGAATCAATGATAATGATGCATGTGCGTTTTAGGAATCATGAAATTGATCTGTATTTAATATTTTATGACTTCCGGCGAATTCGTCCATCAGTGACGTGGAATCGGTTATCAGATAAACCTTTTCTCTCATTATTATATTTTTTTTATTATTTTTACGACAATAACATTGGTGGATGAATAATTTCGAAAGATCACTCGGTTATTTCCATAGATAATAATAGACAGTTGATCACAAGATAACACGATGGGGCGTCCGAATGGAATCGCTGCAATTTTAACGAAGAAAAAAAACACACAGAATCAATATTCTGATCATTACCTTTTATTGAAAATGTTGACTTCTGACATTTCCACTATTTATACCCAAGTCGCTGTAAAGTGCAGTTTGTATTGCATCGAATTTAACCCAATATTAATATTGTGTGCTATATCACTTAATAAATTCTATACTACCCAAATCTTGTTAGGGATAAAAAAAAAAAAAAAAGAAGAAGAAGAAACACCCCTTTTCCCCAATAGAAATTTTATTTTTAGAAAAAAACAAATTCAGTCTTTTCTTGTTCCGTGTAAAGAAAATCATCATTTATCCAACGAACGCATCGCCTGTGGGGTGCCGACGCTCGCACGTGCTATCGAATAATGAAAAATCTAAGTAAGAAAACATCATAAGTCTTTCTTAAATGCTTTAAGAGTTGCCCCCCTTGATAGCCTGGATAGTTCCGGTGCTGATGCGCACACATACCGAGTTTGAACTACGAACGCTTTAAAACCAACGAACACGCAAAGATGGTGACTTTGGCTGTTTTCTTGTTCCCCCAAATATAAAGATTTGTAATCATTTTAATTTATATTTTGTGATCGTTTCTTTTGGAGTAAAGTATATATAATGTAGATATATATAGATTGTCACAGAATTCTTTCTGAAACTTATGATGTTCGAACCCATCAGAATCGCCTCAAATGTCATAAGAGTCAATGATAAATATATAGTACATGTACGTACTTAGTGTATTATATGAAAAAAAAATATCTAACGAGGTTGGGAGATTTGATAACTGTCGAGGCTCTGCCGAGTTTGATATTTTTTCATACAATACACTAAGAACGTATTATATATCTTATAAACTATATTTGTCTAATGCAAGTTTCTAAAAATAACCAACAATAAATAACTATGTGATATCATAGAAAATATCATACGGGATGTTATCATACAGATATTTGTATAGTTATAAGATAAACAATTTTTCGTTTAAGAATGTCCACTATTCAGAGATTTTACATACGACGAAGGAACATTCTTAGATGGTCGCTTGATGAAGTGGTCGTTTAATATAGAGGTGGTCGCTCGAGCAATATTGAATGTAGTATATCTGAAGAATTTTAGAAGTTTGAAGCAGAATAAAGCATAAAAAACAAATTGCTTTTTCACCATACAACACGCAGTGATTAAGCTTACTGGCGTGTTTTCAATTCGTTTACCTCAAAATTTTAATCAACTGCAAGCCATTAAGGAATGGAAGTGGTGTTTGATCATTAAATAATTAAATATCTAGATTACCAACACGAAGTAATTATAGCACCAAACACAGGGGATTTTAAATATCGTCAATGGGCGAGCAAATCCAAGTAACTGCAGCTTGATTCAAGCTGTAGTTACCAGGTTATGCTCGTTCCCCAATATTATGTTCATGCATTGCTTTCTGGAAAAGATCAAATTGTATCATGATAAATTCTCTTGGCATATGTGTATTTATATGTTCATGCCTCTTTTCCGAACTGAAAGTTAAGAGAGGCCTTTTCAAGGCCCCGCAATCAGGCTAGCATCTGTACTTTTGAAAATTTCATTCAAATCCTGACCCTCGTTCATTGAGCAAAAACGTTTGCGAATGTTTAGATATGGCACCCGCTTTGTACGTTAGTACACGTGTAAAGTAGGGTGTAAGTTCTAAAACGATTCGCACACATTTCATCTTCAACGCAAGAGTGGTCGGTTTAGACGTTTAAAATTTCAAAAATGTCAGTGAAATCGCGATTTTTTCTAGTTATATTTATTTTTCAATGAAGATTTTGATCTGATCTTTTTTTTTTTGTGATGTTTTAGCGGTTTTTTTTTTACTGTTTCTGTGAGTGTTTGGAATGAATGAGTGAATGGAGCGCTGAGTAAGTGCTTTAGGATGTTATTTATTGAGATTTATATCAATTTCACGATGTTACTCACCGCACACTACCTACCTATAGACATACAAAGCGGGTACCATTTCATAAACCGTATCCCGAAAGTGTGCATTCATTCATTCACATTTCCTCTTGAAAGAATGGATCTAACCGGTAAGAGAGTCGAAATAACTCACCGCGTCGACAAGAAGTCGGTTAAGTGCAGAATAATTTGTTTGATGTGTACCGCATAGGAGGGGAAACGAAACAAGATATGTTTGGTAAACACCAATAGCACCGTATCTCCCTTTTTTTCAGAATGTCCAACATATTTACCTTGAGAAATTACCTTGACCTCACTAATGACCTTGAATATTGTACCAATAGAAAAGTATTGTCACAATGTATACTAATGTGAAATGTGAAGACTTGACCCTTATAAGGCAAAAGTTATAGCCATTGTTAAAGTGTGTGGGGCGTGTCAAACGGAGTCTCGGACAAACTGACAAACAGACAAAATAAAAACAATATGCCGCCGATCTATCGAGGCAGGACCATAAAAAAGACTTTCATTATTTGATAACGCAAACAATGAATTTGTTAAATTATAACCAGACCCTCAAGACCTAGGGACGGGGCGGGGCCCTTGGTTTTAACCTTCCTCAAAAAAATATGGAAAGAAGGAAAAAAATTTATATCGGTCACAAAAAATATTCAATAAATGGTTTAAGCCTATTTATTTTACATTATTTTTAAACAAGTTCTTACAGCTTAGATTAGCCCCTCTCAAGTTTGCTTCTTTAAAATTCACCGGTACCCGCTCCGAATGTGTAGGCCAATATGAAGGTACCAAGATCGATAGCCGCTTCTGGGAATCGAACTCGGTACCTTTGCGTCAAGAGGCCGATGCTCTACCACTAGACCACGGACACTTAACATATATAGATGCATATTGGCAAATTCCAAATATAATTTGTTTTATTGGCCATTAAAGACGAACAACCATTTGTTATATTGTCAAATAGTTAAGTCTGGGGAGTTCATATTTTCACCAAACTTCCCCTTTAATATCGAAAAAAAAAAACACGCTGTGACAACCCAGACTGAACCGTTCATCATTCAACAATTGAATTACCGTAGGATAAGTGTAGTTTAAAGGTAAATTTATACAATCTTATCTTATAAATGGATTAAATTTACGGATTTTGATTTTTTTCCCTTTTCCCGTTAATTCATTGTAAAAATCTTGCTTTGCGTTCAAGATGACAAAACGGTGCAAACTGTTTGATAATTATACCCCGCTTTGTACGCAAGTGTGCGTGCAAAGCAGGATATAATTAACAAACTGTTTGTCTTCGTTAACGCAGGTCTGATCTTGATACTTTGTTACTCTTCAACACCTCCCCCTCAAAAAAGACCACCCAAGAATTGCAAAAAGCATCGACCCTTGTCGGATGGCATGTATGCACTCAAGAGACTGGTCCGGATTATTGTTTTTTTTTTTTTTTTTTGTTTGTTTGTTTTCTTTTTAATTTGATTTACGTAAATAAACTGATTATAGAATGGTAATGCTTCCTTAGCTGAATGATAACGTTTAAAATCCGTTATCAAAAAAGATCTATCGCGGGGTACCAATTCGATAACGTTTCGCGAACGTTTTGATCTTGAACCCATGGTGGCTGATAATGAACAACAAAACATGGATAATTTGATTCAAAAAAATATTAATTCGTTGGTCAATTTTCTTGCCACGGGCCGTTAGTCAAATGCAAATGGACGTAGATAATGATTTCAGCGGTTTGACAAGCATTGTTAAAATATATTTTTAATGGAAAATGGACATTAATGGATATTGGACTTCAAAGGTACTTTTATTTCAACTTCTATACTCAGCGTCACTAGAAAATCAACACCTTTATCTGTACCGTATTTTCGATAAATGCATAATTTATCGCAAATACAAATGAATTATTAATTTAAACAACTTTTGAACTGAACAGAAACAGTGGCACCACGAATTCACGCCTTAACCCTTTGCTGTTTAATTCCTGCTTTCTACGTGCCTGTGATTTTGATTGAGAAAACATTGTGAAAAAAGAAGAAATTGCTTCTGACAAGCAATTTCTTCTTTTTCCACACTATTTTCTACCCTACTGAATGGTTATTTTTCAAATTAAATCCACTTTAAATTTTCGTCTGCAAAACCTTTGAATTTGGACAGGTCGAAAATTTTGTAAAACAGGAAAGTGTTTAAGGTGGCAATGGACAGCCGCCTCCCGACTCTTTCAACCGGAAGTAGGGTTTCGTTTATTTTATGGCTCTTTTTGCGCGTTGTTTAAAAAGACCGGTTTTCTTTAGGTTCTGCTTATGGAAATAACGTAGAATAATGATGGTAAAATTTCATAACTTAGCTTCTTTACAACATTTGATATCAACTGAATGACAGGATCATTAAAATTAACAATAAAAATGCGTTACAATCGTCATTCAATTAGGGGAGGTCACTATAAAATAACGAAAAACTTTCGTATTTACATGGAAAGGTATGCTGAATTTTTTACCAATTAAAGGAAAAATATGGTTTTTGAACATATCAGAAAATAAGAAAAATTCATTGGATAATTTCTTCAAAAAATAGATTTTTGTGGCATTTTTACCCAGTAAAACTACAAAAATTAGTGCATTTTTAACTTTTGAAGGCAAATTGTGCAAATGCAATTGATCAAAGAGAAATTTTCTTGGCAACAGCCATTGTGTACATGTATAAGGTATATCAAAATGTATTTGTTTCATAGCTATAAGCTAGTACTTAGTTTACACTAGACCTAAAACGGATATAAACGTTTTACTGAAAAATGGCCAATACCACTCAAGGGCAGATAACTCTAGCATAAAAACGAGCATGGAAAGGTACCTTCGAATTATGATATAATGACAAGACAATGTTAACCTACAAAATATGTGAACAAGAAAAAAATTCATTGGGTGGAAAAAAATGACGCCATGTGTCCATTGCTACCTTAACCTTATCGTACTTGGTATAATGTTTGGCAGCACCATTTGAAAAATTCTATGGTGTCTTAGGGTGGTACCTTTCTTGTGAAGCTTACTATATAGTTTAATTTAATCGGCCTGTAATTGACCTGAATTAAAAAAAAAAGTTTAGATATCAAAAACTAAAATTTTATTCAAGAAATGAAGATCCATTGTTTTCGTTGATGTATGAAACTCAAAATTTATCTCAGTATGCATATACGTGGGACTGATTAATACACAAGTGTGATAAGGTTATTTGGTTTCACTCTTCCATGAAATCAATAAATACTCTCTTCATACATAATAATTCAATATTGAAGCAGAAAATATAACGAAGCAGAAAATGTAAAAAGAAATGTCTTTAAAGACACTGTTTTCTTACGGGATTACTTCTTGCGAAAGATTACAAAGTAGCTGTGTATTCAAATTTTTTTTTTCACTGAGAAATAAAACCAGTTTTCAGCCATTCAAAATGCACGGAAATCGATAGAATCATCTTGAATTCAATTATTTGTATGTATTATTCATGCACCTTACTGATATATCAAACAATTTCATGTGTGCGCGATGGCGGACATTCATAGGCCTAGACTGCCACACAGTACATTGAATTTATTTTGCGATTGTGAACAGACACTTTGAGTCAGAAACTATCTTTAGAGTGAGCTGTTAAGACTCGGATCAGACTGTGCGGATGTACAGACTGATCCGAGTCTTGACGTTGCGCACGCGTGATATTGTTGGAATGTCACGCACAGGCTCATACAATTAGTTACATCGTAAAATTTACTTTCATCTCGAATAAAGCCATTCTAAATCGCTCAGTCAACACTCCATTCATTCATTCCAAACACTCACTGAAAACATACAAAAACGCTCCAAAATTATTAAAAAGAATAAAGAAGATCAACAACTTCATTCTAAATAAATATAGCTAGAAACAATATCGTCATTTCACTGATATAAATGAAATTATATATGCCTCATTAGTTTTTTTTAAAAAAAAAATATTAAGCTATTATGTTTGCTTATTTTATTACAGGGAGGTAATAAATATCGCTAATTTTGAAATTGGCGAAATTGGATTACTTCCCTTATATTTCATTCAAAACTCAATAATCGCACTCAGTCAATTTCATTCCAAAATCATTCACCTTGTCACTTTCACGATGTTGTTAACTGTATATTGGATCCAGCACAATGGAGCTAGGAAATATAGATTCAATTATTCATCCGCCCTGCGTTCAGGCTGACAAAACGGTGCACACTGTTTGCCAATTATACCCCGCTTTGCAAGCAAGGACACATGCAAAGCGGGGGTTTAATTGGCAAACAGTTTGCACCGTTTTGTCACTCTGAACGCAGGGCTGATAAACATAGGTCAATAACGTGTCGAAAAAAAAATCATATAGATAAAAAACATTATCTCAGGTAAAGCACTGTTTGTAACAAGAGGTAGTTTGGACGAGCTGAGTTGTCCGCGGGCAACTCTTGTTCAGAGAAAGATAAATATTTCGTACTGAAGGATTTAATTAGGTTGTTGTTGTTGTCGTCGTTTATTGAGATTTTATATACATATATAAAGGCATCTTGTTGCATTGTTGCATTATTAGGCCTACTACGAATCGTATCACTTTTGTTTATGTTTAATTATTATGGTATTTCAACTGTTAACTAGTTGCGACATAACTATGGGTTAACTAAATATTAGTTTTGAATTCTTGAAAGATCAATGTCTGAACTTTTATTCGTTTTAGATACATTGTCTCTAGAGAATATAATTGATGTAAGGCGTAACATCCCTAATAAGAAATTTTGAAATAATTCCGATATTGAGTTTCTTAGTTTTAATCAAGTAATCTATTTAACGGGTGAAGAGACTTTTTGTTAGTTTACGGAGGTATGAAGCTAAAAAATATCATCACATAGTATGAATACGCAAAGCTTCTTTAGAAGCCGATTCCAATGAAATGATACATTACAGAATTCCATATTAAGTTATTTAGTTACTTTTCTATAAGCAACTTTAATTTTTGACCTACGCAAAAAATGATCGTAAGGTAATTAGTAAAAAAAAAAAAAACAGGTCGCAGATAAGCACTATAGGATTCTGGTGATATTGCAAATTCAGTGACGTACAATTTTTCTTTCACAACAAGGTATCCTCAGTTTATTTAGACTGTCCTTAATCACTAAAATATTTTAAGGTAGTGGACCTGTAATAGTTCCGCAACATTTTGGACAATACGTTCTTTCACAATGCTAACCTAGGTTTCCTAATGAAAATCATTAGGAAACCTTAGTTAACACTGTTAAAGTTCATTACTTCCCAAATTTTGTGGAACTATTACGGTTCCACTACCTTAATATAATTAAATCTCGTTTGAAAATGTTAATACAATTTTGGTTATATAACTCGCTAACGTCATCGGTTCAAGCAGAGATTCGTTGCTTTGATTATAGAAATGCGGCTTTTCCCAATTTGATCTTTCAGTCGTATATCCGAGATTGAATTTATTGGACGATTAATCTTATTTTCATTCGTTTTTTATTGCAAATATACGAGTGTACGTGGACATTTTAGAAATTCTGAGTAAAGACAATATTGAAATTGCGAGTGAAGACAATTTCGAAATTACTATAAGGCAATATCAGAAGTAATATCCGATGATCTGCCGAATTGACTTAAGTCTTCACGCAGTTTTCCCATTGGTCTTTAGCTCACCAGAGCACTTCAATCTCATGGTGAACTTTGTGATCTAGTTATGTCTGGTGTCTAGCGTCCGTCGTGCATCAAAATCGAGTGTGTCATCGTATGGTCACAGTTTTGGTTTTCTTGTCATGAAACTTGGTCAGTATATTCGTTTCATTCAAATGTCGGTCGAGTTTTAAAACGGGTCAAGTTGGGTCAAAAACGAACTCTAGGGGCCACGGTATTTGCTTGATGACATGAAATCTGGTCAGAATGATTGTCACCATGAAATATGCCCCCATTAGGTGCATAAATCACCAACTTTTGTTGAATCTTTTCCCCCTAACACAAGGATATAAAGTTGACAATTTACATAATTTTATTACCGTTAAGCCGAAGATTGAAGTGTTTCATAATGAATAAGTATAAATAGGAGATCGTTAAATGGGCAAATGCACTCCTCTTTTCTGCGTAAAAACTGCATAAATTATCATATATACAAAACGTTAGCGAATTAATATGTAGTCCATTCACGCAAAACCCTACGAACTACAAAAAACGTAAAACAAACTTGGCCCGTCACGCGATAATAGTTCATCTACGTAGTAATTCAATGAATAAATATGTTTGTATATAATATATGTCTAGCAGAGGTCAATCAAAGGTTGTATATCGAAATTATTTATACAAGGAGCCTTTGAATATCATTTCCAACATTTGCATGTGCGCATGATGGATAGATATTGAGCGCCCTGAACAATTACGAGGTGCATTAAAAATAAGGAGGATAACACACATTTGACGTCATCTTTATTTGCCTCCGTCTTGATTACGTCACACAGGTTGAAATGAACAAAAACATGGTAAAAATTTAGCTAAATTCACAATGCGAAACAGAACTGTGTTCAGGATGACAGCACGTGACAAACTGTTTGCAAATTGTACCCCGCTTTGCACAAGTTTCGTGCACTGATTAGATGGAAATTTGTTTTTATATTTTAAGTACGATACGGTCTTGATAGATATAATTACATTATTATATTAAACCATAAAATATGAAGAGAATAATGGATGATTTTATGGAGGTATGAAACTAAAACCTAATCACAATCATATATGAATCCGCTTTGAGTATTCTGACATGTTATTACATGTCAATTATTTTTTTTTGTTTCATAACTTCATGAAATCAGCAAAAACTCTCTATTAATCTTTAACAAGTATTATTATTTCACTGTCAAATTGCTCGATAAAGTTTTAATAATACGCGTAAAGATAAATAAAAAACAACAACAACTAACAAACATGAGATAAGTTTCAAGTGTTTTATAAAGTGGTCCTTGTTTATCTATCGACTGCATTATGCGTGTGTTATGAATGAGTGTCTCTCAGTTTGAAACGTTTCTTCAGTGTGCAGTGAATTAGTAAGTTTGTGCACGTAGCGAATGGATTGTTATACAGAATTTATCAATTACTTGGATAAGGTTTTTGGCTTCAACGGAACGCTTTTCTTGGAATTTCTAAGACAAAGGTGACTTTCCTTTTCTTCCACAGAACTTTAGTTAGTAGACCTACCGCGAAGAATATCAACAAATATGACAATGTGAATGGTTTTGGAGTGATTTTGGAATAACTTCGAAATGAAATAAAATGAGTGGGATAAGTAAATGAAGAACTAGTTTAGGATATTAAAAAGGAGGTAAAAGATAATCGCTATTTTGTTCTACTGAACAAAATAAACGATATTCAATTACCTCCCTTTGATAAAATTTTCTTACAGTTCTATAAAAAGATTAATTTACCTTATTGACCAATCGGACGGTTCCAAATTTTCTGAATAAGAAGAAATCATGGAATATTTGGAGTAATGTTGGGGATTCCGAAGCGGTTTGAACGATTTGAATGAGTTTTCGGAATATAATGAATAGAGCGCTGAGTGATGGATTCTAAATGTTTAAAGGTGTAGTGAGTGTCATTTTCACGATGGTATTGACTAAATAGGGATATTTTACCCTAATTTCTTTATTGGTTAATACAAGATGATAGGAACATTATGAAATCGACACTTATCCCAATCGAAACCAGTTTCACTCAATGACCGACCCCTCCATTCAATTCATTCCAAACACTCACTAAATCATTCAGAATACTCCAAAATCGCTTAAAACGCTTCGAAATGGCTAAAAACGCCTCGCAACCTAATTCAAAGCTATCAAATCAAAGACACAAAATAGTAGCATGTTTTTCGTTAAAAATTGACAAATTTTTAACGTTTACTTCGTGAAAAAACAAAAGCTATATATTTACTATCGTAAAAATAAAGCTTTTGGTGTTAAATGAGTGAGAAATATATCAATCTTACACGGAACCAAACATTTATCATTTGTTTATGCATTTATTCTTTCTTACATCCGAATATTTTTATGCCAATTTCAAAAAATTCTCTGGTAAAAAAAAAACAAACCAACATGCTTATCTATTTTACATTTTGTCAATTTCAGCCATAAAATAAATTTCTATAAGAAATGGACACCGAAAAGACACCCGACTCCCAAGAAAACGATACTTTGACCGGCACATCGAAGGAAGAGACCAAATACAAGCAGAGAGAGACTTGGTCTCGGAAGCTAGATTTCCTGATCGCGTGTTGTGGATTCTCGATTGGTCTCGGAAATGTGTGGAAATTTCCATTTCTCTGCTACAGAAATGGTGGAGGTATGGTGTTTTGTTATCATTTATTTTTTATGGTTTCATGAAACGGCCACGGGATTCAGTTAAAAGCATCGTGAAATTGATAAGGGGAATTATTTTAAAACGAAACCGAATGAGTGCGATGTGTGGCTTTTGAGTGAAATTAAATTAAAGGGGGGGGGGGGCTAATCCAATATCGCTTATTTTGTTCAGAATTAACAAAGTTATCGATATGTATTACAACCCTTTATTAAAATATGCATGCAAGTTCTATTAATAGCTCCCTATTCCTTGAATAACCAATCGGACGCTTATGAATTCAATTACGTCGCGATTTTTTGTAGCTATATTTATTTCGAGTGTAGTTGTTTATCTTATAGCGATTTTGACGCGTTTTTGAATGGGTTGAGTGAGTGTTTGGAATTAATGAATGGAGTGCTTAGTGAGCGAATTAGAATGGTTTGGATTGATATGAATGTCAATTTCACGATGCTACTAACTGCTCAAAAGGCTTTGCGAAAGCTACACTAATGTACGCCTGTCTCTGAGGTATTGATGATGATTTCCCATATCAGATTATCACAGGAAGGGGTACAATCTGGAATATCGTAAAATTGATTGTAAAGACGAATTCCCTTAGAGTAATTTTGGATATTGAATCGTAAGAGTAATATAAGCGGGTTTTGCATACAATAAAAGGGATGTCATATGAAAAGGCAATTTTCCTCATGTTGATTTCTTCAAATAACCACCCCCAAAATATCCTGGAACGAATTGAAATGGTTTTCCGAGAAAAGTGAAATAATCTCAAATTTAAATCTTTAAACAATCCATCCCACTGATTTTAGCGTTGATATGTCGTACTCCATTAAGTTAACATTCCTCTGACATAAGGGAACTTTAATAATGTTATGTGTTTATCATTTTTGTTTCGGCATTCATTTAATCCATCGCATGCTGTTCACGTCATACATGTAGTAATATCGTGAAATTGACACTCATCTCAACCAAAACCATTCTAAATCACTCACACAACGCTCCATTCATTCATTTCAAACACTCTTTTACACCACTCCAAAACGCTCTAAAATGTCTAAAAAATTAGAATTAATAACTACATTCAAAATAGATAGAATTAGAAAGAAAACGTGATTTCACTGACATAATTGAAATTGTGAGAAACTGATTTGTTCTAGAAGATATTGGAATCTGTTTATAGAACTTGTGTGCATATCTTATGAAAGGGAGGTAATAACGTCCCTTTTAATTCACTCAAAACTCGCTCATTGCACTAATTCGATTTCATGCCAAAATTATTCAAAAATCCTTCGCCTTGTCAGTTTCACGATGTTTTTAACTGTATATTTCCTATACCCAAGGCTGTGATCAGTATAGACCAAAATCATCCGAAAATCAGTCTGCACAGAACTGCAGTCTGATCTCGGTCTACCACCTGTTTTCTACTTCATTATTTTCGGAAAGAATTGAGCTGGAATGGTTAAAATGGCTCAGAATTCACCATTTTTGAATTATCTTTTTTTTTTTTTTTTTTTACAAAATCTGAATTCAACAGGATGTGGGTTAAACCAGTTTTACTACAAAATGGGAAGGAATACAAAAAATCCTCGTTCGACGCCAAAACCATTGTAACTTCAGCTTAGTCAGGCTGTTGTTACGAGTTTTTGCTTGCCCCTTGAGGAAACTATATAAGTATACAACCGCGTTATTCGAAACCCTATTTCCTGTAAAATCTCAATGGCAAAAGAAATTTAATCTAAACAAAGATGATGATGATATATAACAGAAAGTCATTCAAAATATTTTAAGTCATTCATGAAATGTAACTCTTACGCATTTTCTGTAAGCGACGGAGCGAATTATTTTCGTTTTCGTGAAGGTATGAAACAAAGTTTAAAAAACTTAGTTCGAAAATCCCAAAGCTTCATAAATGTCTGAGGTAAAACGCTGCACACTTGCGTTCTACTAGCATGACTTCCAGGCTGTTAGTTAATTTTAAAATTAATAAGGTAGACCACTCATGTGTAACTATTTTATTTCAAATTACCTCCCATATTCTCAAAAACTGATCGGCCAGTCAGAAAATATATGATAATGAGAAATTTTCTTTCTCTAGTTGAATTTTGCTTATTTTTTCACAATACTTCAGATCAGTGGGACGGAAGCCAGTCTTGCGTTCTACATGTGAGTGAATTATTTGCTTGGCTAGAAGATTTTTTTAATTGGAAACGATGGCCGCAAAAATGAATGCAAATGGTCGATAGAATTCACGAATATTGAAACTACAGCTAAAATTCCCTGCTAAACTGTGGTATTTCAATGGGCCAGTTATAACAAAATGATTTCTTTCCCGAACTGGCACTACCACATCGGTGAAAAAAATATCAGGAGCCTTTATTAGACCATATTGGCGTAAATTAAATCAGAAGAGTTTCTGACACAATATTTGCGTATATTATATCAGGAGCGTTTCTGACACAATATTTGCGTATATTATATCAGGAGCGTTTCTGACACAATATTTGCGTATATTATATCAGGAGCGTTTCTGACACAATATTTGCGTATATTATATCAGGAGCGTTTCTGACACAATATTTGCGTATATTTTAACAGGAGCGTTTCTGACACAATATTTGCGTATATTATAACAGGAGCGTTTCTGACACAATATTTGCGTATATTATAACAAGAGCGTTTCTGACACAATATTTGCGTATATAATAACAAGAGCGTTTCTGACACAATTTTTGCGTATATCCTATCAGGAGCGTTTCTGACACAATATTTTGTGTAAATCATCTACGTATCTTTCTATTACGCTCACCACTTTTACGCGTAATTTTTGCCCCGCTTCAAATACTTTATTTCATGTATATAATTTCAGGAGCGTTTCTGATACCATATTTTGTGTATAAAATTTTAGGAGCGTTTCTGATATCATTTTGTGTATATAATTTCAGTAGCGTTTCTGATAGCATATTTTATGTTAATCATTTAAGGAGCGTTTCTGATACCATATTTTGTGTCATATCAGGAGCGTTTCTGATACCATATTTTGTGTCAAATCAGGAGCGTTTCTGATACCATATTTTGTGTACATCATTTCAGGAGGCGTTCCTGATACCATATTTTGTGTATATAATTTCAGGAGGCGTTCCTGATACCATATTTTATGTTTATCATTTCAGGAGCGTTTCTGATACCATATTTTGTGAAACCATTAATGAACCTCTCTGATATGCGTACTATTTAAAGACGTTATCTTTCGAACACTTAATTTTGTGTCTTTTAAGGGGCGTTTCTGATACCATATTCTGTGTACAAAATTTCAGGAGCGTATCTAAAACCATATTTTGTGTAAATAAATTCAGGAGCGTTTCTGATACCATATTTCGTGTATATAATTTCAGGAGCGTTTCTGATACCATATTTTGTGTATATCGTTACAGGGGCGTTTCTGATACCATATTTTGTGTATATAATTTCAGGAGCGTTTCTGACACCATATTTTGTGTATACAGTTTCAGGAGTGTTTCTGATACCATATTTTGTGTATATGATTTCAGGAGCGTTTCTGATACCATATTTTGTGTGTGTAATTTCAGGAGCGTTTCTGATACCATATTTTGTGTGTGTAATTTCAGGAGCGTTTCTGATACCATATTTTGTGTATATAATTCCAGGAGCGTTTCTGATACCATATTTTCTATACATAATTTCAGGAGCGTTTCTGATACCATATTTTGTGTGTGTCATCATCGGAGGTATCCCAACATTCTTCCTCGAAGTGTCACTTGGTCAGTTCATGTCACAGGGGGGCATGAATGCGTGGAAAATCTGCCCGCTTCTACAAGGTACTTTACTTCATATTTTTGACCCGTCACGCGAATAAGGGCCACCTGGATCTCCATTTAATATTTGAAAAGTATTTTTTTCCAGCATAGGCTAATCAAATGTTAAGTGCCAAAAATTGATTTTACAGGAATGAAGAACGATCTGTCTAAGTTCTGGGAATGTACACAAAAGGATTTTTTTTATTCTACAGTTAACAACATCGTAAATTGACATGCATCTCGATCAAAAGCATTTCAAATCACTTGCACAGCGTTTCATGCATTCATTCCAAACACTCACTCAAACCATTCAAAACGCTCCAAACCCGTTGAAAAAGATAGAATCAATAGCAACATTAAACAAAAATAAAGCTATAACAATTCGCGAGTTCAATGACATAATTCAAATTGTAAGCGTCTTATTGGTTCTTGGAGAAATAGGAAACTATCTATAGAACTTGTATGTGCATTTTATTAAAGGGAGGTAATAAATATCGCTTATTTTGTTCATCCTGAACAAGGTGTTTGATATAGGATACCTCCCATTAAATTTACTCAAAACTCGCTCCACACACCCTTTCAATTTTATTCCAAAATCATTCCAAAATCATTCACCTTGTCAATTTCACGATGTTGTTAACTGTAGTCGGCCTGCCCGATCCGCCACGCCAAGGATCGGATCCATGACATAGCAATTGTAAACACAGGCTATATGTCTGTGGCTCGTATCTATTAAGCGCACAGTGAAGACTACGATCAGACTGTGGTGATGCACAGTCTGATCTGAGTCTTAACGTTGCGCACGTGTATCATTGCTGAAATGTCCCTCAAATGGGCTTATAGGCACGTGCCCAATCCGAATGATTTCAAGAATCATATATCACTCTTTTCAATTCTTGGCCTTGGACAATTCAAATGCAGTAACTGTTCTACCTTGTTTGCTCACAATTTTTTGTATCATTTTCGAATTTATTCTCCTGGAAAAACTTCTTAATGCGCGCATGGTATGTTTCTTAAACTACAAAACTTGACATACGGCGTAAAGGGCACACGAGCATTTACTTGCTATTATGTAACATGAACCCAATTAATTTAAGTCAAGTAAACATTTTCATGTCTATTGTACAGAAAGACCTGAGGGCTGCAGTTGAAAAAGTTGACAGCTAGATATGATAATTATTATTTCGTACCACATTGACTTTCGCCTAGACAGATATGACACTTTTATAGTGTTTCATGGAATTTATCATGACATGAATTATGTATAGTCTGATGATTAAGTAGCCCCTGAAAAAAGGAAGAATGAATAAGATTACAGTCCTATGTTCAGGAAGATAAAACGCTCGCGAGCGCCTATATATTAATACACGAGTAAGAAACGATTCTCAAATCAAGCATTTTGTTATACTGAACACAAGACTGGTGACGTTGAAATGTTATTGACTAAGACATTTTTTTTCATTGGGGTATGAAAGTAAAAACGTAACCACAGAATTATGAAACTAAATTCGTAATCACATTGTACATTATATGGAGCGGGTTCATACTTATATTGATTAAGTTTTAATAAAATTCCATACCTTCATGGAAATAAAAAAATTCTTTGCGTGTCTTATATCATTTGATATTAAGGTAGTTGACCCGTAATACTTCCGCAACTTTTCAAAAGTCATAAACTTAAAAAGTGTTTACTGAGGTTTCCTTATGATTTCAAATAATGAGGTCCGAAATGTTGCGAAACTTTAACGGGTCTACAACCTTGAAAGAAGCTTTAACGTTAAGGTTTTGCCGACTTCTTTTGGGACAGCTTAGATCGCAAGCTTACAAAATAGTAAACTGACCTCAGTCGTTTTTCTTTGCATTTTGAGATTAGTTGTTGTTGTTGTTGTGTAGTTCTATTACAAACCTCTTTAATCCAAGTTCATATTACTAAGTGCTGAACATAAACCTCTTCTTTTAGAGTAAGGGGATTAATTGTAACGAGTTTATCGTATTAAATTCCCTTTGAATAAAACACTGTCAAGAGGAGACTAACAAAATAGCTGCGTACTCAAAATAGTTTTCATACATGCGCAAAACCTAATTCTCAGCCACCTCGATGGACGCTTCTAGAATTAAATTCTAGTTTAATGTTTCAGGTATCGGCGCTGCCTCGGCCGTGATCGTCTTTCTGGTTAACTGTGATTACAACGTTCTCCTGTCTTGGTCATTTTATTATTTCTTCGCCTCTATGACGTCAGTGCTGCCCTGGTCCCACTGTGATAACGACTGGAACACAATAGACTGTACGGTGGATAGTAGACGAGCGGGAACCAGTTTGAATGTGACGTCAAAAGAAAATAATACGTCATACAACGTAACTAGCAACACAAAGTCATACGTGTCTGACCCAGTGACGGAATTTTGGGAGTAAGTTTTAGCCATTATCCTGCCTGATAGTGCTGATGTCGACCAAATTGACAATTTTGAGATAACTCAGCTAGTCTGGCTTAATATTGTCTCGCAATAATTTAGAAAAAAAAACATGAAGTTTAGGCTAAGACCAGGCTGCATTCATGTACCTTTGCAGACTGATCATAGTTTATATTGTCTGCCAAAGCTTTGGTAACAATAGGAATGGTCAGGGTTAAGGAAAGATTCTTACTAGATTACATTTGATGCATGTATAGGTACTCACTACTGTATAGATCTAAATGCGTTGTCCTTACATATAGCAAAAAAAACCTTTGTTAGACAGATCTATACGTCAAGAGTTCAGTTTGTTCCTATAATTTCCCGAAGTTCATCCATTAGTTATGGTATTACAGCCAAATGGAAAAATGAAAATAGCCAATCGTCTTTATCTTTCGGAGAACGATAACAAATTCTAATTTCACGACGACATGTTCGCCGCATGACTTTAGTGATGTATCTGCACTGGTATTATGGTATAGGACCGGCAAAAATTCTGCAACGTCTCGGAAGTCATGAACTTTAACAGTGTTAACCGAGGTTTCTCAAGCATTTCATCATGAAACCTCAGCTAGCATTGTGAAAGATCATTTGTTCTGAAATGTTGCGGAATTATTATGGGTCCACTACCTTAAATAATGCTTATACCAATTACGATACTACTTTTGGTGATCTAGCCGCCGCGATGTAATTGAAAGCGGAGTAGAACTCCATTTATTCAAACAAACAAACAAATTAGCGCTGGGAAGTTGGCAAAATAATTTTTGCTTCGGTAGGTACGAATTCGAACTCGTAATTTAAAATCTAACAAAATGCGTCTGAAGAAGCTATTCGTGGAATTTCTAATAACTCAAAGGGAAAGCACCAAGGTCTATTCAAGAAATGTTTCAATTCCTTATTTGAAAAAAATGCCACATGATTATTTTTATTCGGTTCAAAACAATGGGTTGGTCATATTTTTTAACTTATAATTTCAGACGTAAAGTTCCCACTATAAAAGGACTTTCAGCACTTTGATTTTTATTTTCAGACGTAAAGTTCTCGCTATATCCGACGGTGTAGATCAGCCCGGTATGATCAAGTGGGACTTGTGTTTATGTTTACTGTTGGCTTGGATTGTTGTCTATTTTTGTATCTGGAAGGGAATTAAAGGGTCAGGAAAGGTAAGCCCATGGAATGGGGTATTGAACTGTGAAGTGATTGTATTTTGACAAACAAAGGTTGCAACAAAGCAAATCGTCGTTGAGTGACAGTATAAAATATAAGACATTTAAATACATGTAGTCGTCATTCGAAATCTTAAAATCTTCTACACGGGTAAGTTTCAAAACCTTGCAGAACAAACATCGATGGGCCAGTGCAACACTTTTTAAGTACCTATATATCTATGCTGGTATAATAAGATTTCAGTACCAATAAGCCAAAGAGAAAACACGATTATTTTTAGAGGGGTTTAGAGAGCTATAGTTCAACCGCGGTATACGAAAACGCGGGAAATTGTGGAATAGCCAAAAGTAGGGGTGGACTTAACTGAAATTTAACAAGCGTGACATAACGGTACTTAATTACAAATGTTATCACGTATATACTGATCGAGTTAAGACACTCATCAAGAAAAAACACTTTTTGCTCCCAATAGATATTCATTGCCTTTTAACGTTTCAAATTTAGTTTCTTCATGATGAAGTCAATTCCGAAAGCATGTTACCTTTACGCTATGACGCATGAAGTTTACAGATGTAATTCAAAGGATGTTTAGAATACCAGCAGTTTTGTGTTTCTGTGATCCTTCAGTATAGTTTAAAAACCGTGACAGCAAAAAATTCGTTGGTCTCAAATTATCTATATTAAACTCGTCGAAAGTTTGTTTATAAACATTCAGATAGCATGGTTTACCTATAATAGCGTTGTTGCTATAAACCGTTAAAATTTGGATGGAGTCACCTGTCGTTTCGTGTTATATCGTTGCACACTCTATAAACTAACTGCCATGTTGTGACGTTGCTCAAATGAGCAAATGTTGCAAATGCAAACAAAAATCGGATATACACGCAGGGTAACATAAATACATATCTTAAAGAATCTGCTAGCTTTTAAAATAAAAACTCGAGCATGCGAAAAAGCGACAACAGATTTACCTCCCTTTAATAAAGGTATATCTTTTTTGGGTGGAGGGGTATAACATCGCCACCCATTTTTGTATGGTAAGATATACTCCAAACTAGTTTTTTTTATCTAAGGTAGCGGAACCGTAATAGTTCCGCAACATTTCGGACCACATGATCTTTCTGAATGTCGACCGAGGTTTCCTAATGAAAATCATTAGGATACCTCGGTTAACACTGTTAAAGTTCAATATTTCCGAAATATTGCGGAACTATTAAGGATCCAATACCTTAACCTTTTGCAGGTTATGTACTTTACTGTGACAACGCCCTATCTTCTGATGTTTGTGTTACTAATTCGAGGTTTGACCCTTGATGGGGCCCTAGAGGGGGTCAAATTTTACATCGTACCAGACTTCAGTAAAATATGGAAAATACAGGTAATTCTAGGAAAATCGTTACTTTTTATAAAACGTTAATGAAATGAATAACATTTCTTTAAATATATCAGTACTACTAAATATTTTTCGCGGGAGTTGACAGATCAAAGCCGTTTCATTTATAGATGAATGAATTTGATAGAATGAATTACTATGTATACATACATTGTAGATAATTGATTTCACAATGCAAGAAAGATATTGTACATGGAAATATATAGTCATTCGCCTTTACATCAATACACGGTCTTAAAGCATCCAGTCTCTTTGAAACATATATGTTCCAAAACGAGATCTAAAACTTGGATCAAATGCTACAACTCTTGTTGTTCCAAAAAGGCCGACCCAACCTTTTGGAAATCGTAGTTTCATATCAGTAGCTTCAATTCCGTCGAATCCTCTTCCATCCGAAATGAGATCTTTCAAAACAGTTGCATCTTAATATCTTATGAAAATATTATCCTTTGCAAGTGTTAATTAAGCAATTGTTTTTATCCAAGGTGTCGAGGCATTGATTGTATTTTAATTCCCAAAATTTGGGGTATTTTTTAGATTGTTTAATGCATTATAAATTTCAATGTTATCATTCTTTATTTGTGCATATGTATTCTTTGAATTTTTTCAATGTTTGTAAAGCGCATTTGAACGAACTTCGGTATGAAAAAGCGCTATAAAAATGTGATGAATAATAATGATTAATAAAATGATGTATGTATGCCTTTTTCTTAAAAAAATGTCCCTATTTTAATACAGACGCCCTAATACTTGCACCATTTGATTAACGAGCAAATCTTTGATTAAGGGATGAAACAATTGTATATTTGAATGCGCTATGTAGTAATGCGCACAAAAATTTAATTCATACAAATTTACAATTAATTTCAGGTTTGGGCAGATGCTGGAAATCAAGTATTCTATTCGTATTCACTCGCTATTGGAACTTTAGTTGCCCTTGGAAGCTATAACAAGTTTAACCATAACTCGTATAGGTAATTATATAGATTTGTTTGTTTGAATGGAGTTTTACGAGGCTTTCAACAATCTTTCAGTTAAATTGTATCGGCTGGATAACAATAAACACTAAACAATTTTTTTTTTTTACTCGAGGATAACACGATAAAGGGTCGAATGACTCTTATTTCCATCGTGGTCCTAACTCATTCCAGATCTTATCCTACACATAGAGAGAGAGGCAATGGGTTCTAACCACTGCTACCCACTTTTACAGCTGGGTGGACTGGGGCCCTGTCTGTAAAGTGTCCTGCCCAAATACACTACCCGCCTCCGGTGGGGCACGAACCCACAACCACCAGGTTACGAGTTGAGCGCGCTAACCACTCGGCCAACGAGCCAGACAATGGATTCCTGATATTTCTCACAATAGTACTACCATTTCATTCTTTTCTACCCTCGCAGCTGCTATCCGACATAGGTCCTTGTTTTATCAACCCATTGGTGGAAGACAAATTATCGGAAAGGATGGTTAATTATATTGAATACCGGCTTCTAATTTGTAATTTCAGAGGATTTTAAATTATACTCCCTCGAATTATAATGAAAATTGGTAAATTTGTAAATTTTCTCGGTCTACCCGTCCGTACACGTACTTTGTTGCTTACATAACTCCTTCTCCAATTATTTAATTATTTGCACGTGGCTTTCTTAGAAGGTTTCTTATAGTGTGATTGGTCACAAATTTTCTGTGTCACAAAAAACGAGATCTTCGTGTCAGTTATCATTTGGCAAATGGCCGCAACAAGTATCCTTGCATATAGATGTATACAGTTATGAACATCATGAAAGAAAGAATTTGGATGAATTTCAAGGGAGGTAAATATCTATCGCTAATTTCGTTAAATTGGACGAAAATAGCGATAGATATTTACCTCCCTTTAATAAATCACCGTACTTTCATGAATATGAGTCTTCACGGACAAACCAGACGCTTAAAAATGAAATTGTGCAATTATTTAATCAATTTGATTGCTATGATGATCATTTTAACGACTATTGTTTCAAATATTCTTATTTCAATCTTGTTAAAAATGACGTCTTAAATGGAACACGTTTCGAGGCGGTTTTGGACAATTTTGAACGTTTTTTGGTGATGAGTGAATGTACAGTTTATTGAAGATTTTCAGTAAACTTCGTAAAATTATTCTCTATTTCCAGAGATTGTCTGTTGTTTGCGTGTTGTGATATTCTCCGTCCGTGTTATAGGAAAAACGTTTTGCAATGTACCTGTCGTTTGTTTTGAAGTTTACATTATTGTTTTCATTTACAATTCTGACTATAATCTATAGACGAATTTCATTAAATCTCGAATATTTATTCTCTTTTTCCAGAGATTGTCTGTTGTTTGCGTGTATGAACAGTTTCACGAGTTTTCTACCCGGATTTGTGATATTTTCAGTCTGTGCTATAGAAAACACGTTTTGCAATGTACCGTTCGTTTGTTTGAAGTTTACATTATTGTTTTCATTTACAATTCTGTCTGTAATATATTAACGAATTTTATCAAATCTCGTTTAATTATTCTCTATTTCCAGAAATTGTCTGTTGTCTGCGGGCGTGAACAGTTTCACGAGTTTTCTATCCGGATTTGTGGTATTCTGCGTCCGTTTTGCAATGTACCTTTCGTTTGTTTGAAGCTTATATTATTGTTTTCATGTACAATTCTGACTATAATCTATAGACGAATTTCATTAAATCTTGAATAATTATTCTATATTTCCAGAGATTGCCTGTTGTTTGCTTGTATGAACAGCTTCACGAGTTTTCTGTCCGGATTTGTGATATTTTCAGTCCTCGGCTTTATGGCCAACAAGCAAGGGGTTGATATTTCCGAAGTGGCAGAATCAGGTATGATATAGAGAATATTGAATGAGTGGTCAATGAATACTGAATTTATCAAACGAGTCATCAAGAAACAGTTAAAACGAGGCTGCACCGAGTTTTTGTCTGTTTATAGATGGCGAGTTTAATAAATTCTGTATTTTATGAGCACAATTTTGATATTCTATTTATAATTTGAACCGAATTTTTGTCATAATTCTTGAAACTCAACAATTCAATTTTCCGCGCAACATCTAACGCTGTTTAAAACTTACGTCACAATATATACATTTTTGTGGTTACCAAATGGCGAATAGTTACCAAATAGTCCATTTGCATAGTTATTCCACGAGTGTAACAAGACAAAATTTGGTGCTATGCATCAAAGTAGGCTGCAAATTATTTGGTTATCATCAATGAATAATGTATTTTTTTATAAAAATATTTTTTTTGCAAACAATACCTATCTAGATTTTAAAGATTTTAGCAACAATAATGGCCCTATTTAAGCATGCACACCTGGCTTAAATACACTAAGGAGTACATTATTTCAACATAGGCACAATGAATTACACATGATGGTAAAGTGATTGCCTTTCTTAGCTTGTCTGTTTTCTGAGAAAACTTGAGGTATGGAGATCATTAGGGCGTTGGCATTGTTGTTGTTGACCTGTTGTTATTGAAGATATCTTCATAAAATTATGCATGTATGTTCACTATCTCAAGAGCTATCCAGACAATTAAGGGGGGCAACTCTTAAAAAGGGTTTTAGTAAGAGTCCCTTTTTTTCACTCAGCTTTTTGTATTATGCAGCACCTGCAGCCAAGCACAGCCAAGGGTTGCACCCATAGGCGGTGCTCTTGTTAGAATAATAAATTCACTCAACCTTCATGCTGATGTATGCGGAGTTATCCGAAGAAATGAGCAAAGAAAGAAAATACAGACTCAAAATAATAGCACAGACAATTTTGAAATCAGAACACTTGCCCAAAGATTCAAGTTATCATTCAATAGCTGTCATTCAAACTAGTACTAAGACTGCGTCTATTTGAAGTAAAAGGACCTACTTCGGTTGTTCCAAAATAGTTTGGTTAGAAAAGTGATATGCTCCTTTTGTCGCATTGTTTTAATGCTTGAATAACAGTAGCTGGCTTGAAATTATGTTATGCTAAGTGTCAGACAACTGCTACATATCACACACAGGATTAGATTAATTAAGGTAGAAACATTTATTCTCTAGACCAGAGCTTTGATATAAGTCATCAAACACTTTTGTATCAAAAGGATTTCGACCGTAATTGTGCACAATGAAGTATTGTGTTTTTTTAAACCGCAAAAATGCCATTTTTACTATATGTTTAACAAGACCAAAACAGACAGGAGTGTAACCATAGATGTATCTCCTGTGAGAATCACTTTGATGTAAAAAAAAAAAAATGCAGAAAACAGGGGGAAAGAGAGAAAAAAACTAGGTCAAACATGTCTGACTGATCAGTCATTTTAATGAAATGTGCAATATTTGTAAAATCAAGTTCATAACCAAAAACCCTGATTTTATTGCTCAATAATTTTCATTACAAAACAGTTTTTGAAAAACTGTTGTTTGATCCAGGCTGCATTATACGGTTTTCTATGTTTTGAATAAAAACATTGGACAGGTTTTATAATAATGTATCCCTAATCCCCTATGGTCATATTCAAAACGGATTCATTCTGGTAGGCCGCTTCTGCGGCCTACCAATAACGCTCGTGTAATATCAAAACTATTCGACGGGCTTATTTTACTCCCGCGACATAGGTCGTGTTATAAAATAAGATTATTACACGTCCGGCAAAAGGAACGAGGCTGCACTTCATCTTGTATCCAGAAGCCGTTTCTAATATAAAGCTTTCAATAGCTCGGCTTGATCATATAAAGCTACTGTTCATAACGAATCGTCGGTATTTTTCTAAAACCACGTAACTACAGCTTAAACCAAGGTGTAGTTACGAGGCTTTTAAATTACTTGGATGAAATGAAATTGATAATATGTTTCCTTTACACAAATCTACAGCAATATTTTTTTTTACACAGAAGTATCTATTTCCATTGTTTCAACATTGTATTATGCTGATATTTCTATTACTTACAACTATTTTCCCAAATAGAGCCAGGACTTGCATTCAACTTCTGTCGTATCATTCTTGGTTTTTTTAAATAAAGGCTGAGGTATATCAACATGAAACTGTCTATTTCCTGAAACTATTCTTTATCACACACAGCAATTTAATAACCAAATGGGAGCCAACTTTACCCCCCTTTGCATGAGAAAAGTGGGGTAAAATTAAAAAAAAAACTGTTTGCACCGACTTGTGATCCAGGATAGGACTTGTATTTATCTCCTGTCATATGATATTAGTTTTCCGTAATAAATGCTTAAATTTATCACAATGATATTTTCTATTACACGAAGCTATTTATTTTTATTATACACGACTATTTATATCTTATGTTTAACTAGGACCGGGCCTTGCATTCATCGCCTACCCAGAAGCCGTTGCTCAGTTGCCAATCGCTCCAATGTGGTCCACCATCTTCTTCTTGATGTTGATACTTCTAGGACTAGATAGTCAGGTAACCATCGTAATCAACCATGCGAAAAAGGATTCATTTCGGGAGCTTGGTAAAACAAATGTTCTATGGGTAGATTTTGCGCGGTGAGCCGTGAAATCTACTTTTAACGGTTAGATTCTCGTGCTATTTGTTCTAAATAGATAAAACAGGTTACTATAACGCATTAAGAAAGTTTAAAATTTACCTTTTTAAGCAACGCCATTGCTTGTCTTAAAGCGTAAGGTTCACTCAAAAACATGTATAGACCAGCAATTTCAAGTGAGTGATCAAAGATCAATTTTACATTGAAAATGATAGAAGATAACGGTTTCTCGAACCTCACTCTTTCTTGCGGAACTATACTTTCATAATTTCATAAAAGGGATCAAATAAAATTCCTATCGTTTGCTTTTGAAAATACACCTATATCGTAATCAGCCATGCGAAAAGGGAATACATTTCAAGAGCTTTGTTAAACAAATGTTCTATAAAAATAAATTAGGTTATAGCCTAGATCAACAAGGTATCTTAATTGAAAATATTATAAAAGAATGGTCAGAAAAAATGACTTTTCTAGATTCTGAAAATATGTTAAACTGGAAAAGTGTCGACCAATGTCAGTCTGCGCTTTTTGCGCAGTCTTACTAGGATCGATACTTTTTGAATATACGGCATGGTCCCGTTACACGCCTGGTCACATATTACATGTAACTAAACATTTTACCGTCCTTAACCTTGTATAGATTAACAAGTTTTAATGAGTGATCACAGGTTGATTCTATCTGTTTTTGAAAAGAAAATGATCAATTAAACTTTAAAATCGATATCTTTTGGATAGCTAATTTTTTTAACAACAGTATTATATCTCTGGCCGCGTGGCCTAATGGATAAGGCGTCTGACTTCGAATCAGAAGATTGCGAGTTCGAGTCTCGTCGTGGTCGATTTTTTTCTTATAGATGATGCATAAATCAATAATTATGTTCACCCCAGGTCTTCGTTTGGGATGAGAAAGAAAAACGTTTGCAAACTTTTGTAAATGGTAACCCGCCTTGCACGTTAGTGTACGTGCATATCGGGAGATTATTTTGAAGAAAAGTTTCGTGAACGTTTTCACCATGTACGCAGATAATATATTTAACATTAAGCTCCTTGGTCGTTTCAAACATGTCATAACATCTAAGGTAGCGGACCAGTTATATTTCCGCAACGTTTCGGGAGTAGTGAACAGTGTTCTCCGATGTTCTCTTATGATTTTCATGAGGAAACCTCGGTCAACATTGTGAAAGATCACGAGTTCCGAAATGTTGCGGAACTTTTACTGTTCCACTACCTTAAATTACGTGGTGCGTTTTCTTTCGCTGCCATTTTGAAGTAGCTGGATGTTAGAAAATATCTGGGTTTTTTTTATCAAAGTAATCAAGAATTGATCATAAAATGGCTTTAAATTGGTTAGAAATAGACAAGTTAAAGAAGAATTCGCTATTTGGACTCTTGATTATAAACAAATGTATTGCAACCACAAGTCAAAATAGCGTATTTGGGTTATAGGAATATCTCTGAAGAAAACTTGCATTGCATCGATGCTCATTTGTGTTAATGCTCTCTTTGTCAAAACGCTCGCATTCAAACGCGACGTTCCTGAATAAGCAATTGCTTCGAATATGCGTAAAAATCAAACGCATGTCTTTAAATAAATATTACATACTCTACAAAAAAGTTCTTTGACATTGAATACATTTTTTTTAAATATCTTAATGTATTTTAAGTAAGTCAAAGAATTTGTAGCTCAGGCTTCTTTCCACTAAATGTAATCAAAATAAATTTTTCCTGATCAAAAATATGAAATGGTGACGTCGATTAAGACCGTTACGTCGAAAGTGTCGCAGGCTCGACTTTTTGAATATTGTTCTTCACTTTTTAATCCGGAGATTTTCACCGTCAAGAGACTAAGAAAGTCCTTGAGGTTGCGGTAACAGTGAAATAACTCAAACGTCGTGCTGGCAGAACGTTGTTTTTACGTGTCAGACTTATCTGGCTCTACACATTAGGCATTGAGTCGCGTAAATATTGTGCTAAAGGTTGGAGATAATGTGCCACGAAACAGTCATTTAATTCGACTTTTCTTTTATCAAACCTGATTTAAGCGGGCTTAAGCCTTAGGCATTATGACGTTGTTCCTTCGTACATTTAACTATGTTTTATTTCAAACCTGTGCAAAGACGTTTGATTCTAATTACGATTTAGAAGTTGCATTTTATTAATTGCATTATGAAGAACTTTCGGGACTATCTATTGAATCGGAAACAACGCGTGCTGTACAAGAATGGCGGATTCTGCGTAGTTAAACGCTGACGTCGAAACGCGATCGAGTAATTCATCGCAATATGCGTGAATTTCATGAACTATAATCACTGTTAACAAAAAAAGCCTAACTTCCTTCGAAGAATCCGTCTAAAATAAGAAAGAAAATCGATTTTTATTCTTTGTCAAAGAACTGCTTTGGAAGAGTATATATCTTTACTTTCAGTTCGTTGGTGTGGAGGGTCTAATAACATTTATTGTAGACCTATATCCAAAGACATTCCGTCAAGGTCATAGACGGGAAATTTTGATTGGTGTCGTGTGCATCATCTCTTTTCTGGTTGGTTTATCGATGGTTTGTGAGGTACGTATGATCACCATTTCATTTACCTATCTACAGATTTGGACCCTTTCTCATTTAATAATTAAGCTCTAGTTTGTAGATTCAGAAAGAAATAGTTCTATTTATTGCTCGACCGAATTCTTGTTAATTATATTCTTTAAATTGTAAACCATAGTGTAGATTTAAAAGGTTTAGTGATTGATCTAAGGTCCATTTTGTCTATACAGATATAGTAAAAACTGACCTTTGAATACCCAACAATACTTATGCATTTATCAGTTGAGTATGTGATGGGAAAACGTCACATTCTGTTGTGATGGTAGAATATCACAATGCTAATTTTCACTATGATGACTAAAGGTTACCGGCTAGCATTAAACACAAATCTATAAATAGAGACATGGTGAGTGTCGGAATTCCGTCACTCTCCCTGTGGCATTCGGAACATTACTCGGCCATTTCCGTAAACTGCAACATACCTCGGATGTATGTTAGGCGGATGGGTATGTAACAAAATCGTGCATTTTGTTAGGCGGAAACAGTGTAAGAAAAACTAGCACTGTAGATTGATATCTTTTACAGTATGACGGCTGAAAAATCTTAATTTTTGAGAATGACGAATCATTCTCAAAAATTAAAATTTTCAGCCGTTATTTAAGAATCTAAAAATATTTATATAAGGATACGATTGCTTCGCGTCAGTGACTTAAACGAGTAGCGATGACGACATCGAATGATTTCACTCACAGTTTCGAGGGCTAACGCCATTTTAACTGACGTCATCGAGTTTTTCAAGGGTTTCCCGTAATTCTTAAAATATTCCGTCTATGTACATCCGAGGTTGATCGTGAAATTGGCCGAGTGGTGTTCCGAATGGTAACCCGACTGTCTATAGAAAGGAGTATAAGAATATTTTTAAAATTGAGCTAGGAATCTCATCATGGTCGAATTAGTGTCATTGAGTATGAATATTATGTAAATGCATTCAACTCTATTCCTTTCTACAATAATGGACACCTTCGTGTAAAAATCGCCATGTGATGGGTAGTAACTTTGGTACAAGCGTTATCTTTTCTAATGACTTTGTTATCACATAATTAAAGAATAGGTATACTACATTAAATTGAACATACTTTTGAATGATTTCTCAATAAGAAGTATTGAGCAGTTTTAACCCCATATTGGTTGGAGGTATTTTCCCTGGATTTGGGCGTCGAGTTCTTTCTTTCCTTGCCATTATAGCTATCATTTTTAAAACTCCTTGTTGAACTGGCCCCAACCTTCAATCGACGATCGTTTAGAAGTATAAAGTATTGGTACTAATTTCAAAACTGGTGATGTTTAGAGAAAGCTTGGGCAATTTTGCAATTGGGAGCTTTTTTATCATTATATTTCTTTATGCAAATTTTCATAACCATCAAAATAATGCTGAAAGCTAAAGTTTAAACACCCTCGTCTGACCCGCGAGTTTATTCCGGTCTTCACCATATTTTATTGTAATTCCTATGTAATGAATGATTATAAAATTGACATGATGTGTCATTTATACCACTAAATGGAAGTTTATTGAAGTTTAATGCCATGTTGAATGAATAAAATTACACATTTTCGACTTCTTTAAACAAGTGCAAACAAAATACCTTCACCCGACTGAAACCCAAATTCAAAAGTAACTTTTCATGGTCTTTTCTCGAAGCACTTGAAAGGTTACTTAACATTTGATATAAGCTTAAAAAGGCCATTGCTGTTCTTAGTATGTGAATTTGTGTTGGTTTTATTCTATGATATTTTTAAAGAAGCCCACGACTTTCTGAGTATTATACGATTTCTAGAATATTACCCATTTAGGTTTACAATCTAATACACCCAAAGCTTATAGTTGAATACTAGATGAAACTAAGTATTCGAATCTCAATTACTGGACCCATCGACGCATGTTTTTCGCTTATCTACGAAAAGGATGGACACACAAGTAAATTTGAATAATCAATCATCAATTTTGTCAAACCAGGCAAAGGCAAAAATGACATTTGATCAAATTTAGAGGGAAAACTTGTACATCCATATTACGAATAAGTTTAGAATAGAAACGTCATAAAGCGAGCCTTGGCAAATGCAACGCCTATTTCTATAAGACAAAACAAAACTAAAGAAAATCGAAACACAGATTATTTTCTCTCGCAAACAACTTATACCTAACTCACAATGCAAAATACAACAATTGTTTTATCAGAGATAATTTTGCAGAATATTGTTAATCAGGAAGGAAAAAAAATTCTTCTGTTTCTTTCTAACCTAAGAAATTCAGTAACTGCGCTTTTCTGGTTAAGCGATCACCAACGTTCGATTGACGGCACGGTGGCGTTAATTTAACTTGTTTATAGGTGGGTTGTTTTCAAAAGGTTTCCCTTGATAAAAAATCAGACTTGAATGATCCTAAGTGATGTTTTTACCAATTGCAATCAGTTGGGATAATGAAATCATTCAATTTCTAACGTAACGGAATGACGTTCGGCTGCCCCCCTATTGTCGTTTAACAAGATCTGTAAAACGAAATTGGGTCATATTATGTCAATATTTATTCGCAATGAACCGTATGAAAATAAAAAACGATAGACGAGGAAGCTAAATGCAATTTCATCACCTCCCAGATATACACACCGTATTCGATATGTCCATGCGCTATCCATTTGATTTACGTCATGTCACAACTTCGCTCTTGTTCGAAGGATGCAATGCATTTAAGTGTTTAATGTTTGCGCGGAATAAGAGTAATCCAATAAAACAAAAAAGAACATTAATTAATTTTGTTACACGCAGCTATCAACTTAGTACGTAAAAAACACATTTACGTCATGTCGGACGTATGTCTGAGAGTGAAATTAAAAAAAGTTATGACAAAAAGTAAGCCAATAGGATGGCATATATATTTCAAATAGAGTCTTTTGCTTCGTTACATTGGTTGACTTCTTTGTGACGTTATAAAAAGTGCGACTAAACTTTTTGCATTCAGTATATAAAACAAGGAATTGTCAAACAGCTTGCCTCACCCTCATAGCCAACAACAATGAGGGATATCGTTGTCGCACAAATGAAGTCATTTTGACGTAAAGTAAACGCATAACAGCTCGTGTCTTTAGACACTTAAATGAAATGCCACTAAATGTTAAAAACTCATGTTTGTTTTAGAAATAAAATCTGTCTTAGCCCCATCTATTAAGAAAAAATAATTTTCGCTCGTTAAGGCTTTCTATTTGGATTGCAAATTAAAGTTAAATGGATGGTTGATTGAAATGCTAAGAACAGCAACGGCATTTTATTAATGCTTCATTACGCTATTCCAAAATACTGAATACTCTCCATTTAGATATGAATAATGTGACAAAATAAATATTTTATGAAGGTATACTATATTGTTTAGTAAAGTATGAATGTTTAACCCTTGACTACCCCTCCACAGGGGGGCATGTACGTTTTTCAGCTGTTTGACTACTACTCGGTCAGCCGAACGATCTTCCTCATCGCCCTGATAGAAATGATCACCATCTCATACGTTTATGGTATGAACATACAAATCACGTGTAAAACACGTGCATGTCAAAAATATTTTACTATTATCAGTTCGTATAAGTGAACTTGTTTTTCACGTAGACTATGTGCATGTCTTTGTCAAATCTAACAAAACAGAAAGGAATTAATGCAATCAGAAGTTATCAATTCGAAATTTGGAATATCTTTAAAAGGGTGATGGATGTTTGTGAAACAATTCTTTCAATACATGTATTTTGTTTGAATCATAATCTTAATATTTGTTTCAGATGATTGAATAGAAATATATTAAGAGTTTATGTGTGATATTTCCAAAAACAACTCATGTGCTTGTAGTATGAATTCTGAGCCCTTTATTTTGAAATGGATAATAGATACCTGCTTCGAACTTTAGTACCCGAACATTTAAGGCAGAGAACCATTCGAAAATGTTATTTGCATCATTAATGAAAGACAGACAATAATGTACAATGGTCACTGTGGGTCTTTTCATGGCGCCTGTGTATTCTTTTAGAAATGTCACACATAGGCTGATATCCTTTTACTTTAAGAAATGTATCAGTTTCAAATTTCTTCCAACTATCTATACGTATTAAGACTAAACTCTTTCTCAAAATTTAACAGTAGAGTATGTCCCATAGTTTATTTCGCGCATATTTTGAAGACCGGTGAAATCGTATCTATCTTCAAAAGTATGTCTTTTGAAAAAAAAAGTTTTAAAAAATCATATGGATAAAAGAAATTCGAAAGAAATACCCAAAGAATAGGTCGATGGTATTTTCAATTAAGAAGTGTTCAATAGATCTGATTAGTCTCTCTTACAAATTTACAGTACAATCAAAGTTTCGAAAAAAAAAGGATTAAAAAACAAGTAACTTGTAAGAATTTGTTCGAATATAAACTCTCAAAAATACTGGAATGAAACAGGTGGCCATTACATGCAAACATCTCATATTATTCTACAAATAAAAAATCTGATATAGAAACAAAATGTTTCATTTGAATTCAACACTTGATTATTTGATCTCAGTAAGAACTATTTTTCAGAATTCAATGAATTATTTTCTTACAGGAAAGAAGAAAAGAAATGATATTTTAACCCTATCTTTTGCAGGTATTAATCGATACTTAAAAAATCTGGAATATATGTATGGATTCCGAGTTTTTCCTCTCATAAAGATCTGTTGGATGGTTCTGACGCCAACATTTATACTGGTAAGACAATTCAAAAGATACATTTTGGTTATAATTTGAATTTCTAATACTGAACTTCTCAAGCAAAAAAATAGAACGCCCTGATATTATGAAATCCAAACCTTTTGAATCGCATGCGGGAGATTATGGCGCAATTATTAAGCCTTAAAAACGGCGTCTCAGGACATAAATGATACAAGTACACAAACTTTATTCATTCACATTATTGATGTTTGATAACATCGGAATATAACGATACTATATGCAAATATCTGATTTCGCGCCTTTTTTCCACAATTTTATACCTCAAAACGCTTTTAAAGTCCGGTTGAGTAATAAATGGGTCGATTCTGTTTACATGTAAACCGACACCATTACTACTGATATGTGTAAGCATCAAACCAATCCTCAACTTTACTTTTCATGACAATATTGATCTTACCTTTTGTAAGCTTTCCCATCTGGCTATTTGGTTGTTTGGTCGACCACTTTTATGATTGGTGCGAATTTTCGAAATCAGTAAATTTCTCACACTTGCCATTCCTTTGTTCAAAACATGATTGATTTTCTCCATTTTCAGAGTTAAAATTAAATATCAAAATTCGGTAGATTCTTGATTAGACTAATTTGACAAAAGGGACTATTTCAATGTGGTGTCACTCTTCTGTTTTTTTTTTTTTTTTTTTGTTTTGTTTTGTTTTGTTTTGTTTTGTTTTGTTATCTTTCAGCTTGAATTTACACTCTCTTTTTTATTTGAAGTCATTTGACTTCTTTCAAGGAAAAACATACAACATCATTCAGAAAAAATACTCTCGTCACTTTACTTGCTTCTGTTTTTCCCCTTTCTAGATGACAGGTGTTACTTATCATGCAATGTAGCCTGTATTGATCTGATTTCACCTGTCTGATAACATAATATGATATATCAGACAGTCTATATCTAAAATATTTTGCATGAACTTTCACCCGGTTTTTGAGGGGGGGGGGGGTTATCATATAAGTAAGCGATAATAAAAAATGGTCGCATGATATAGTAACATGTAAGTCTCTTTAAATATCAATATTATCTGGTTATAATTAGTTATTGTGACTCAGCAAAGCATCATCTTGATCAATTCTCCCAAACTCGGCCAGATATAACTCGAATACGCTATTGTGACTTGTAATTACAGTACATTTGTATGCAATCGACGAGTCACAATAGCGAATTCTACTTATAAACAATGATATTTGAAGACACTTACATGTTATGCTCTACACCCTACATTCTTTTTCAGGGACTGTTTATCCTCGGAGTTATCTCTTACTCTGAGCTGACTTACGACCGGAAGTCGGTATCTTATCACTACCCGAAATGGGCGATAGCGATTGGCTGGATGATGGCTACCGCCTCCATTATGTGGATACCGATTGTCGCCCTTTATAGACTCTTTCAGGCAGACGGGACTTTTAAAGAGGTATGGGGCTATTTTATAGCTATTAAAACACAATTTTGATAATTTGAATATATTCTCCGTTCAACTCAAATTACCTTAGAATTATATTTTAATTTTATTATGAATGTTCGAAACGGACATTTGCATCAGGCCTATCAAACGGAAGCGGGTATAAGTTTCATATTTGTTTAGAATTGATGGTGTCATTTTAAATGAAAACCCGTAAATTAAGAGGAAATGAATTATTCGTTTATTTTGAAATTCAAACCAAATCATATCCAGGTCAAGTCGAATGTTTATTTCAGCAGATTTTCGACAATGAAGCAAATCATCATTTAGTATTAATAATTTTTTACAGAGACTAGAACACACGTTGAAACCAGTGATGCGTAAACATCAGCTGACGTCACGAGAAGATCTAAATAAAGTAACACTGGTGGACGATGACGACACATTTAATGTTGAAACGAGTACTATCTGATACTTTGAAACATCTGATGCTGGGTACCAAGGGCTGGAGAGAGACACAAAAATGCAAAATATTGAAAGTAAACGGAAAATAGGAGGAGTTTCGTTTAGATTAGTTTCCTTTCATAGAACCATTATAAATACTTTCATTACACTTTTCATATTGAAGGCTGAAGTGGTAGATAAAAAGAAAAATAAAAGAAAATGAAATCAAAACCTGTATAAAATCACCTACGAAGAAAGAATGAAGATATAAACCCGTCGTTTTTTAACACGATAAGTGTTATCCAAATGAGTAAATCAATACAATTTTCACAAACAAAATGATACCATTCTTTTGAGGGTTATTAAGTCTCAAGTTTTTTAGGGCCGCTTGTAAGAGGTTTTAGAAATGGTATAATCCATGATTTTTGCACTGGCAGGGCGGGGCCAAAGTAACGGGTCGTTCCATTTAAGGTTAAGGTAAATCAGCTTTTTAATCACGTTTATAGATCGTCGAAAATGTAAACTTGAAATGTTAAACTATCGGTGGGTAACCTAACCCTCGTAATTTCAGCTTGAACAAGCTGAAGTTTCTAGGTTTTGGTAACCCTACGGTGATATGTGTTCACTTTTGCTTTGCACGTTTTGAAGGAAACCAAAATATTGAAAAAAATAACTCGCCTAATTACGTCACGACTAAGCCACGCACTGACAGGTGAATAATAACGCAGTATAACATCCTGAAATTTTCGCTCATCCTTTGCAAATCCCATTCCAAATCATTCACTCAACGCCCCATTCACTCATTAATGCATTCATTCATTCATTCAATTCAACCATTCGGACCGCTCCGATATCGTTTAAAAACGCTCCTAAACCGTGACTGAACACTTCACGCGTTTATTCAAATTGATCATGCGAAAACACACAACACTGATTATTAAATAGCGTGTTCATTTTTATTTAAGGGAGGTAATAAGATATAGCTTATTTTGTTCGTAAACCCGAATGAAAATTGCTTGGTACCTTTTCTGTAGGTTGTCGCATAAATGTATGGGAGCAAATGTATATTCTGAAAACCATTATTTTTTTAACTTGCACATTTACATTTAAGAGGTGCATATACATGTGTATACATGCAGGTCCTTCGACTTAATTGGTGTGTCTTAGGTTGAATTCAGAGTGCCCACTTTCAACTGTGTTGAAATTGGTGAAATTTATTAAAGTCAATATCACTGTATGATCACTTGTTTGTTATTTTGTTTCTAGCTTTACCACCGCAAGTTTGCGGAAAAACACCCCAAAATCCCCCCCCCCCCCCAAAAAAAAAAGTGAATAAAAAATCGAAGGATCAATACGAAAAATTTGTAAAAACCTTTATGTTTATTGGCTTTTTCAACAATTTGGCGCAGATTCATCGACATATAATCTTCCGATAAACTGCAAAATATAACACTTCATCTGATTTCAAAATAGATAATGAAAGTTTGAGTTTTTAAATGAATAAAGCAATTGAATAAGGTATAATGCAAATGACCTCAAAATTTCAGTTACCTTATTAAATAACTGCTTTTTCATAATTACTGTAACATATTGACAGTAGATTCAAGGTTTCATTGAAACGGATCCCTTTCGTCATCTTAAAAGTTCAATGTGACACGCAACAGGATTACCAAACCATGCAAACAGTTTTCCAATAATAACCCCGCTTTGCACGCTGGCGCACGTGCAAAGCGGGGTATAATTGGAAAACTGTTTGTACCGTTCGGTGATCCCGAACACAGGGCAGGTGCCGCTAACCAATAAATTGTTGACTTCCTGTCTGGGATGAGGGACTGATTATTTAGACGAGAAGTTGTGGTTTTATCTATGTGAGAAATATACTGGAAGCCTTGGGTAGGGGGCACAAACCTCCGCGGTTAAATTGAAATACGGTTAGAAAGCGGAATCAAACATCATGAGCTTCACAAGAACGCCCTTATTATAGCGAGGGCATATTAACTTGCTTTATGCAGAATAAATAATTTGGCTGATGAATGAATTCGCCACCGTCAAAGCGCAGTTGGTAGCGCATCGGACTGTCAATCTAGAGGTCCCGGGTTCGATCCCCGACGGCGGCACTAATTCTCTCCGACTATTTGTCTCTCACCAATGGGTTGATAATCGCAACCCTATGTGAGATAGCAGATGTAGGCTAGGAAAAGATGTGGCGGTTGTACTAGTGAGAGTGATACCAAGAATCCATTGTTAGGTGCTCTAGCTGCAGCGATATAACTGAAAAAATGTTGAAAGCGGCGTAAAATTCCATTCAATCAATCATGAATGAATGCCGGTGGTACTTCGGCACGTGGCGACTAGGTATGGGCGTTCCGCTCTACTGTATAGATAACAGGTTTGTGTGGGACATTTGGGTGACAAATATCGTTATTACAGTTAGTCACGGGCGGTAACGTGTTGAACTTACACGTGCACTTCAACTTTACGATTGGATTCCGCTGGTAAGACGTGTTTTGCCGAAGAGAAAAGACCGATATTTAAACATTTAATTCATTTAAAACACAAAGGCCAGGTTCAGGTCAAGTTGCTTCCACTATAAATATCGCAAAAAGTGCTTTTTAGATAATAATAGGGACCGTTTAAATGGAACGTTGAATCTATTGTCTTTATATCATAGAATAAAAATTGCTCTAAAATACGCGATTTCTTTATTTTTCTCAATACGTACACGCGGGTAAACTACATGTTATTGAAATTTGAGTTAATATTTGTATGATTATATAAACTGGTTCAATACTGTTTAATTCCAAGTGATGTAAGAGGGGCAAGTTATGCAGAAGGCTCGGACTAAACGTGAAAAAGTTAAATGGCGACAGCCGATAATAAACGAACAGGAAACCGAACCATTGCGATGTATTCCGACATGGCGGACTATTTTTTACGTATTCACATTGTCGTATATATTTCTGGTGCTAAGTGTTATTGCATATTTCTACCAGCGGGGATTATTTATCAAACAAAATCAATTTTTACAAGAAAAACAGTTGCTTGTTCATACACCAACTTTGCGGACATTCACCGATGTATCTACAGTAACACACGAACTTAAATCGCCATGTTTCGGACCTGTAACATTTCCGTTACATGAAGATGATTCCCGAATAGCCAATAATTCTTGGAACTTGAGTCGAGGCGATATTGTAAGAATAAGACAATACTTAAATAAATTCAACACATTGTCCAGTGAAAACGAAGTGATACGCGTCCCTGATTGGGCTGATCGTTTGCTAAAGAAGAGAAATGTTAAACAATATACCGATAAGGGCGTGGCTAAGTCTCCTTTCTTTTTAACGGCAGTTCTGCGTGTCCGACTGTACGAAGAAGACAAGGCACGTCTCACTCTAGCAGAGCTTAAACAGTGGATACACTATCAGCTCTGGGCCGGAGCAGAGCATGTGTACATCTGTAATCATTATCTTAAAGACTCGGAGAGACTCGAACTAGGGTTATCACGCTATATTGACCTAGGGATATTGACTGTTTACCCTTGGAACAATATAACAGCTGTACCGGGTACCATCTCGTACCTGAGGGACAATTCAAAAAACCAAGATGGCTGCTATAATTTCGTCCTACGACGACATAAGCTTGACAGCGTATGGCAATACAATTTAGACATGGACGAATATCCGTTCGTTCCGAATGACCAATGCGAGGGCTTCCTTAAACGATACCTCTTTAATCTTGACTCCGGATATAAAAAGGACCTTGTGTCACAAATAAAACTTTCGAACTTTTTAATGAAAGGTGTCGGAGATCGTACTCGTGATATGACGATCGATCGTATTAATCGTATTGATCGTAAAGAATCGAATCCATTGGTTAAGCCGGTTTATAAACTTGAATTCACATCCAGCGTCGGCACTCACGGGGTCTCAACGACTCTTGGTCGAACGATTAAGCCGCCACAAGGGGAGATAATGATGCTACATTACTGGGGTGCTCGGACACAGAACTGGGGACCGGATACGGAACGAATGTTGGCGGAAACCAACGAGTTTAATGTTGTTCGAGAGACTATTGCCGTGAATGTAAGACATTCACTGCTGACGTTTGCTGATTTTACGGGATTTAACGCATCGACTGGACCGTGAGTTTTTGAACAGTTGCAAACTGTGAGGGTTATTCTGTAACTTCGTTACAACAGCTTTTAGGTTTCTTAGAATTACAGTTCTGTTTATCAAAATACATTTGAGCTTTTGCATGACATTTCCAACAATCCACACGTGCGCAATGTTGAGACTAAGATCAGCCTGTGTAGCTGCACAGTCTGACCAGAGTCTTCACTATGCACTATATAGATAGATATGGTCTTAATGCCTTTTCTGGTGGCCAGCATATATTCTTATTGTATTTAGACGTTGTCTATGTGGCTCAACGTCTGTTTATCACGCACATATGAAATTATTGGAAATGTCACGCACAGGCTCATTTAACAGTTGCCTCAAAATTCACAGGTTCCACATCCGTAAAAGTAACATGCAGGGAATTTCAACCGATTTTCATTTATGTTGCCCGACAACCGAATAAGTTCCACCGCTGGTACTCTATACAATAGACATTTGGAAACAGGTTTGGGTCCAGCATATGTCATTCAGAAAGCAGATTTGAAAATGAATTACAAAAGCTTGATTTGTGATCCGTCAACACATTTGTAATCTGTCATGCGACAAGGAATATAGTATTTGACTACAAATGTGATTCGTCTCGCAAGAGGACAATCTGAGAACTCAAAAAATTCAGCAAGGGTTGAAAAGAAATCTTTTGAAAAATATGTTTGTTCCAAAGGATGTTCAGTTCTTCTAAATGAAGATAGAGTGATCATTCTTGGTTCGAAAAAATAGCCAGGTGGGAAATGCTTCGATTCAAGTCAAATTGTGCTGTCCGCGCAGTCAGTCTAAGTTCGACACCTAACGCATTAGTTCACACATGCGACTAAGGATATCTTCTGTAAATAAGTTCCAGATATTCCCTTTTTGCGTGACGGGTTAGTTGCGTTTTACGGTCAAACAACTTAAAAAAATATCGTTACTGCCAGAGAAAGTAGAGATTTTCAGTTATATAATTTGGTATCTAATTTTAGTTAGAGTGCAAATTTGATATTACTCTAGACTTGTTTTATTTGTACAAGTACACAAAAAAACAGATCATAAAAGTGCAAGATTATTCTTGTTGCTAATATCTGTACTATATTTGTAACCCTTGTACCTCACATGGGGCGGGAGCTAAAGGTGCATCCTGAATGACGAACTCCTATTATTTATGGTTACATCACATATTTCAAAGCCTGGACAAGCGGCTCATATCAGAAAATATGAGCATCTGCACATGAAATATAAACGATTCAGGAGAGTTTGTGATTCTATGTGATTAAGTGAGTTGAAGAAAGATTTTTTAAACAGATGTTTATGCTTATTAATTAAGGAGTTGAAATGTGAAATCAAGTAACTGATCAGATTGAGATGAAGGAAAATGTGAAAATGTGATCGAAACGTGAATTAAGTATTTTTTCTGTTGTTTATTTTATCATTTGTGTTTATAAATGTATTTTCTTTTCATTGACCATCATTTTTTAAAGAAAAGTTAACATGGCTCTTTGGCTGACAGCAAAGGTTAAGATCAGTGTGTGCAGGCTGATCTTAGCCTACACTGATTATTTTCTACTCAATAATTATGAGAAATAAGAGTAATACTGGTTGATTTTTTTGGCCACTTTATGTTTTGGCCACTTTATGGGTCGATGATCTTAGACCTATGTGGGATAGCAGCTGGAGGCTAGGAAAGGGCGTAATGGTAGTACAGGGGCAAGTTTCACCAAAACATTTAAGACGCATTTTTGTCTTACCGATGATTTGCTACATATTTAGGACAAAAATCACGTAAAGTGATTGTGGATGTTACTGTTTCGAAAGCTATCAGTAAGGCAAAAATACGTCTTAAATGTTTTAATGAAACTGGTCACTGGTGTCAGAAAATCTGGGAATCCATTTTTAGGCTCCAGCCGCCGCGATATAACTGAAAAACAGGTTTTAAAAAAGGCGTAAAACCCCATTCAAACAATCCCTAAATATTGACAATCAGTTAAAAATGAAATTCAAATACACTAAGATTAGGATTAACAGTTGATTCTTTTTACGTTTATGTACCGTATTTTCCGAACAACAAGTCGTGGCTCATCTAAACTTTTCAATTGTGAGACCTATAGGACGGTACGGCTTATTTGCGGTTTTTATTTTTCCCATTTCATCTCCTTGAGGCTTTTGTATTTAAAATGGTAATAGAACTTTAGAAAACAGAAAGGTAAATTGACGCCGATTGTAAAGCACCTGATTGGTTCTCGAAGCACACACATCTATTTATAGAACGGTTAGTATATTTTTTACTAAAGGGAGATAATAAAGTAGAGCTATTTTCCTTCGTTACGAATTGAATAAGCTAATTTATATTACTTCCTTTTAATTTCATTCATATTTCTTTCTCATACTCATTCAAATTCATTCCAAAATTATTCAATACCATTCAACTTGTCAATTTCAAAATGCTTCTAACTGTCTAACAGGGTAAGTTTTGATTTATAGAAACGGACAATACCCTGAATTCAATAGTAGCGATTTGAGTAGATTTTCATGTTCGACTCAGTTTGATCAATTTAGAAAAAAAAATCTTGATTTAAATTTCAATCAAGTCTCTTGTAATATTCCATCTCTTTTTTTCACACAATGAAAACAATACAATGAATTTGCAACTTTTTTGTAACTTTGCGAGCAAAGTAGTGCCATGTAAAATCTATCTTATTGATGAGTATTTTCTTTTCCATGATATTCAATCATAAGTTATAAAATTACGTTCTTTTTAATTAATTGAGGTTTGAAATTAAAAACCAAATAATTAATCTGTATTCAACACACAGTGAAATTATTATTTTTATTATTACTTTATTAAGATAGTAATCGACAAATGGGTCATGTTTCCTCCTAATAGTTTTTCTTCTTTTTCAAGTATGTTGTAGATTAATGATGTGTAGACATTATATCAAAATGTGAAGGAACCTTTCCGTGCTCATTACATGCTAGAGTCATCTGCCCTTGGATAGTGCTTGCAATTTTTCAGTAAAATATCTATGCTCGTTTAAGGTCTGGTATAAGCTCAATACCAGCTACATGTGTGTAATAGCTATAAAATACATCGTTTTGACAAACCTTATACAAAAACACAATAACTATTGCAAAAGAAAAATCTTTGATCAATGACATTTTTCATGATATGCCTTAAAAAGGCGCTAAAAAAAATCCGGAAAATAAATATATGTCGGCTCCTGGTTGATAGATTCCAGAACCGGAGGTCGATTGCTACCTGAAGCAAATTTTTCGAAATTAATGCGATTTGTTCAATTGAATACATGGCAATGGTAGGTAAGTGAGCATCTCTTTCAAGGTGATTAACCTATGTAAATTCTTACAATTATATATCTGGATGACGTCCCTTTCCTTTTAAGATTATTTGATGGGTTTTAAGGCTATACTGAACAACAAAAGAAACGTGACATTGTTTAGACCCGTAGAAAACACAAAAGATTAAATACATATGATATGCTTTAGTGGTAATAAATTCATCAGAACTCCACATTAAAAAATTCCCCTTTGGTCATATCTTTGCTTGGACTTGTAATAAATGAAAGGAATTTGTACATTGAGTTTTATAAAAACCAAGTGTTCCTTTGCTTGTGAGAAGGCACTGACCTTGGAACAGTTAAAAACATCGGTATCAATTTCGAAAGAAAAATTATATTCCTTTCCAAATTTGACAAAAATGGATTAGAAGAATTTTAATTCATACACTTGGATCAAGTACCCTTTTTATTACAGATATCACGTATTCAGCAATAGCCTTAGAACAAAAATGTCACATAGAGCTCGTATTGGCAACAAGAAAATGATTTCACGAGTTTCCTAAAAAATGTTGTTGTTGGATAACTTTGGAATTATTCTCTGCCAAAGCACATAAACTACTACAAATGCATTCATTTGAAGGAAGAGACCACCTCGCAAACCATCGTTTCTAATTGAGTAATTGAGTAAGTTTTCGTATATCTCTTGGGTCCTAAATTTAGACCTCGAAAATGACGAACGTATCGCCCTTATCTCAAAATTTGCTGTCATTGGTTTTTACACCAATTTTGAAAATTGATTGATTGAAAAAATGGTTCATTGAAAGTACAAAATAGAGCGTTGCAAAAATAAAAATCGTTTCACTGTGACGTTTCTTTTATGATTCAGTATATTAGATTGTGCTAAAATCTTTAGCATGTTAATAGCTCTTGAATACCAAATAAATGTGTTTTATGAGGTAGAGGCAGTGGCTTAACCCTCATTATTGCATACAATGTACGTTTGCGAGTTGGCATTCGTTAACGGACAAAACCCGGGCGTAAACGGGAGAGAACGTGGATTAATAAGCAAAATTCACATACCGTTAACGCCCAGATTTTTTTCACTTAAATATCCTCAGTCCGGGCCTATGCACTGTATCCGTTTCTATGTCTAACATTAATATAGAGCATAAATAAAGACGTTGATCTTAATCCTTCGTAAAATTTTGTGACGTCATAAAATTACCAAGCAACGTCGGTATAAACAAAAGTGACGACGCAATGCATAAAGCAATTTTCCGACGCATTATCGGTTTGGAGCTAGTTTTAAAACTTTCCTATGAATTATTTACATTTTGTTGTTGTTGTTTGAATAAAGTTTTTCTTTTAGTCTTTCTTTTTATGCAATAATAGCGTCAATTCACGTTTTTCAAACGTTAACATTAACGCCCTCTAAAACGTGAATTAACTCTTTATAATACTCATTTTTAAGTTGGGTTGATTATAAGTTGTTGGTCATGAGCATAACAAATGGCTCAAAGACGTCTTTATATCAGACGAAAACACATACGCTACGATATCATACGGTGTCCTTTGCAAATATCTAAGGGTTTTTTTCACCATGTCATAATTGTTGGCAATGTTAAGCGTATATATCAAAAGGAGGTAATAGGTTTGTTACTTTTTCTTTTTCGACTTAAGGTTCGCAATGATGCCCGATAGCCTTAAATTAAACTGTCTTTTTAGAGAAACTTTTGTAGCGCTCGACTTTTGCATATGGTTTTGCCCTGTGACCTTGATAGATGAACTTTTAGAACGTTTGTTTCAGACGTATAATGTATACTAAATAAAGAACAAGTGACTCCTTCCTTTTTTAAGAACCAGTGAGCATGAAAAGTTTATAGGATTTCCGAATGTATATTTCAAAGGACAGATCTACTTTTGATGGACAAAAGTTTTAAGATGGAAAACAATTCGAAGGTCATTAAGCAGAGACATTTTTTAATCATTTTTTTTTGCCAATCAGAATAACGCTTTTAATATAAAAGTCAAAAATAAAATTTGAATTATAAAGCGTTTGCATAACTTAAGATAATTAAACGATTTTCACATTTAGAAGTACACTATAATGAAAGTAGGTTGACGAGGAAATGGCCTCTAATAAAAGTACAAGTCCCTGAAAATTCTCGTATATCGTTGACGTCATTCTAAAACATCGTAACTACAGCTTAATTAAAGCTGTAGCTACGAGGTTTTAGAATGACGTCGACGATATGCACTTACAATAAATCACAACAGCGCTCCAAAGTGTCAACCTTTAAAATTGTATTGAGGCTACCAAAAGGTTGTAACGACAACTTCTTTGAAATGGCGTTACGGTATTCTTGTAGTCAAAATGACGCAATGTAGTTTGAATCTATCACAGTCGCGTTACCGTAAAGAAGCTTTAATTCACATGCATGTTTTTTGCAAAATAAGCGTAGACTTGATGGCGAGCTTTTGGGTGCGTTTCTTTAATCAAGGCTAGTGAAGTTAAGTACGTTCGCTTAGCTGATTGCGGACCAATAAGCGTTAACGTAAACGTCCATTTTCATTTAAAAGTTAACAGTTACTACGTTATTGCTTTCCGATAGATCTAATCTCCACAACCTTATTCTCAATAACCGATTACTTAGGATTGATCCGCCTTGTGAAATATTACAGAAAATATGACATTAGTAATGTAGAACAGTGAAAGCTCATAAATCATGTCAAACAACAATCTAGATGTTTCCATTTTTTAAAAGTGCATGAAGTATTTCCTTCAAGTTGGGCGAAACAAAAAAAGCTAAATAATCCGACACAGCATTGTGCACAGAAATTATATGTGATCAATCACGCTAAAAGGGATCATCTCGGTAGTGCGTAAAGTGTCGACCCTAGTCAGACTGGGCGGACTGGGCAGACTAACTAGGGTCGAAACTTTTTGCACCGATTTTTCTGAATCTTGAATGATCAATCTACCTTCCAGTGAAAGAATTTTTTAATTGCGACTTCTGGTTGACCAATGCTGGATCATATCTCTTTTTCAATTATTTATTTTACAGAACCCCGGATGGTCCCTTTTCGCGAGACGGGTCACATATAATTAAAAATAGTACTTTTGTAAATGATTGATTAACATCATTAGCCAATCTAAATCTGCGACTATCTAAAAGCTGCGTGTGCACTTTTATCTTAAAAGAATGATATTCGAATTTTCTAAATTTGGGTGAACTTGAGCTGCCTTGTAAGTTCTTTGCTCCTATACACGCCCTGGCGACAGTAGAGCTCGTATCAAGGACCTCCAGGCAACGGATCGAACACCTACAGTTAACAACATCGTGAAAGTGACAAGATGAATGATTTTGGAATGATTTAGGAATGAAATTGAATGAGTGAGGGAGCGAGTTTTGAGTGAATTTAATGGGGGGTAATCCTATATCGTAAATTTCGTTCAAGATGAACAAAATTTGCGATATTGATTACCTCCCTTTAACAAAAATACATTCAAGTCTTATACATGGCTTCCTGTTTCTTCAAGAACCTATGAGACGTTGATGATTTGAATTATGTCAGTGAAATCGCGATTTTTCTCAATCAAAATTTAATTTTTGAATGACGTTGGTTATTCTATATTTTTCAATTGGTTTGAGCGTTTTCGAATGGTTTGAGCGAGTGTCTGAAAGTATGTATGTGAGATAAAGGGCGGTGAGATAAAGGTAGGTTAGTCATTCGGAACATCACTCGGTCATTTCCGTAAACTGCAACAGACCTCGGATGTATATCAATCATATCAATCAATCGTTTTACCTAGAGCCCTTTACGGCAGTGAATTTCTATACTCATTGAGTATTAATGACGCCCTTACCCTAGAAAAAGGTCACAGAATATGTCTGAAACAAATTCAAGGTCTGCACATCCGATCTAGATCAGATATAGTACACGGTATGTTGAATTCATTTCCTATTGAATTTGAAATCGACAAAAGAAAATTATTATTTTTCGGACAGCTGTGTCAATTAGACAGGGATTGTGCCGTGAAACGGTTATTTCTTTTTAGACTCTTTTCTCATTTACTATCTTCTTGTGAAAATGGGTTTATACCAGATATTGTCAATACTTTGCAAAAATACAACTTGTTTCAGGTATTACTTGACTGTGCAAATTATTGTACGTTTCCTTCTAAGAATTCGTGGAAAACTCAGGTCAAGCACAAACTTTCCGACCACTTCATCCGTCAATGGGAATCTAGAACGTCGACATCTCAATTTTCAATTTATAGGGAAATTCGACCTAATTTCACGTTCTTTCCCCTGTGGTATTTTGCACATTCTTTTCCGAATAAGTTGTATCTTGCATTTTCCACTGCGCAGGTCATTGCATTCCTTTCTTGTTTCTATCTTAGCTGTATCAAATGCGGTCGAAATGACTTGAGGCTAAGTATATCTCAACATATACTAACTGGGTGTCAACATTTCACTAATTGTGCCTATTCTTTTCACTTAAATGTTATACATATGCTAGGTCAGATAGTTAGCAATTACTTATTGTCACTTGATTCTCATGAATATGTTAAAGCGTTATTTGGCTTGAATATCCAGTTTGTGAGATCTCTTGGTAACAACTATGAAATATTTTTTTGCCTCGTACTGAGGTATTTTCACAGTATTTTATCTCTATACAGAAGACCATTTTAGTCGGTAATAATGAGTATATAAAGTTAATTCTCCATATATCTTCTTTCTGCCTTGTCCGAAAGATTTTATGTTAGATGAGAATACTGTATCTTAAACCATGCTCCTACATAACTTCTTTTCTTTTCGTTTCGGATAAGGCCTTATTACGGATGTATGGTATTGATATAAAATAGTGACCCTGATATAAATTATTGTATAATTGTATAATTGATTATTGTTGAATCTTATGTTGTTGGAACCCATTAGAATCGTCTCTATAAGACGATTGTAATGGGTTCGAACATCATAGGATTCACCTGGACTTTGCCGACAATGTATAAATGTTATCAAAATAAACTGTCACATTTATCATGGTATTTCGTTTTATGCGACCATTCCCATAAACGAACGTTTTTTGGTGGTCCCTTAAGTGGTCGCTAAACACAAGTTTTACTGTATGACGTTAACAATTTAGAACAGTGAAAGCTCATAAATCATGTCAAAACAGCTTTCTAGATGTTTCCATTTAAAAGTGCATGAAGTATTTCCTTGAAGGTGAGTGACACAGAAATGCTGAATAATCCACCACAGAATTGTGCACAAAAGTTATACATGACCCGTCACGCAAAAAGGGACCATCTGGGTAGTGCGTAAAGTGTCGACCATGTCAGACGTTGCAGACTCGGGTCAAAACTTTTTTCACCGTTCTTATTTTCTGAATCTAGAATGATTCATTTATTTTCCAGTGAAGAATTTTTTAAATGCGACTTCTGGTTGACCTATGCTGGATCAAATCTCTTTTTCAATTATTAATTTTACAGAACTCCAGAATGGTCCCTTTTCGCGAGACAGGTTATATATAATTAAAAAAGTACTTTTGTAAATGATTAATTAACATATTAACCCAATCTACATGTAGATAGTGTTATTAAATTCAGAAGTTGCTCCGGGATAAGTGCACGAGCGGTGCTTTGTTAGGATCGCTGGTTGACTCCCAAATATTAGCTTGGCAGGGATGGGCGGTTACTTGGCCCTTTAGACATCTTCTCTTCAGTAAGCATACAGCAGATTTCAACCAAACTTGGCAGAACTGTTCCTTCGTGACCTTTCTAAAAACTTGTTCGGCAAATTTTGAATGTACCCCCAAATATTGTCGTGGCAGGGCATGCCAGTTTTTTACCCATGAATTTCTAAATATCTTTTCGGTAGCCAGTGGGCGGATTTCAACCAAACTGGGCAGAAATGTTTATTCGGTGACTCTTCTTAAAAGTTGTTTGTGAAATTTCGAATTATCCCCAATATGGCCGTGGCATAGAGTTGGCTTTTCTAACTTCAAAATCTGTGAATAACATCACCTCCTCATCCAAAAGACCAGTTTTAATGAATGACCCATTTCAAGAAATGTTTGTGATATTCTAATTGAACCATTAATATGAAAATGTCAGGTTGTGACCTATTTTTGCTTTGAATTACATGTCCTCAACAACCAGGCAAGTTTCAATGAAATTTTACTAGAATGCTACTTTTTTGCGATCCACTGGACCAATAAAATTCAGGAGAGCCGTTAAGGGCCATTCTGGCTCTCTTGTTAAAGCTTGTCAGTGAAAAAATGAAATTTAGAATCAGGTGAGATAAGATGACAACACATTAAAATACGAAAGAACGGTCTACTTATAGAAAATAAGGAATGATAAACCGTTTGCTTTCAAAATTCGATTTTATCCCTTTTCCCGTGATTTCGAGAAGAATATGTGGAACAAGACGCCCCGATGACTTACTTCTATGTGAAGGAAGCGGCGCTTTTTTTTTTACCAAATTTGATGGAAATCATGTGTATTACTAAGCTTTTAAAATTTATACGTACAAAATGAACGATCGTCCGAAAATAAAAAGGCATTAGGGAAAAACTTGATAAAATTGACGTTCATCCGCACCTTTTTGCGAGAAATGGGGTACAGAGTGAAGGGTTTCAAGGGAAATTTTAGATGATTCCAACATTAAAGAATGGCCAAAACATCGTAACTACAGCTTAAAAAAGCTGTTGTTACGATGTTATGATCATTCATCAACGTTATCTTTCGACATATGATTTATTTGGTATAACGCAATTGCGTAATGTTCTAAATGGTAGTTACGCCCTTAGACATGCCCTTGAATTCGAAGGTTAGTTGAAAAGTTGGAAAATAAGATTGAAAGGCTCTATCTTTGTTTCGATTCGTGTCGCCGCGTAGTTTAGTCAGTTTTTCGGAATTTAGCATTTCCCAGAGGGACATTTTTCGCGTGATAGGTACATTTTAGAACATCCAGCTTTAGTTATAACACAAATTGGCCGTAATCCACGCGCCGTCATAGCGCAGTTGGTAGCGCGTCGGACTGTCAATCTAAAGGTCGGTCCCCGATGGCGGCACTCATCCTTTCCGACTATTTGTCTCTCACCAATTGGTAGATAATCGTAGACCTATGTGAGATAGTAGCTGGAAGAAATGGATGTAGTAAAAGAACTGGCGAGAGAAATACCTGGAATCCATTTCCAGGTGCTCCAGCCACCGCGATATAACTGAAAAATTGTTGAAAGCGACCGTAAAACCCAATTCAATCAACAAACAAATTTATCTCACATCGATAGGCGGGACAATTCAGTGAAACATCTATCGACCTGTATCCCCAGGCTTGCCTGAAATTTTGTGGTTGTTTCCGCGTGATAAACGACGTGATTCTATGGAAAGGTAAACAAGACACCGCATTTTAACTAAAATGCTGTTCAAAGTGGCGTTAAACAACTAGTAAAAAAGAAGAAAAGTCTGGTTGAACGGATATGTTGACAAACCCACTTTAATAAATTATAATGTTGATAAATTATACATATTTAACGGCAAACAAATGCAAGAATAAATAATGATAAAATTCATCGAAAAATAATGGTTTATCATAACTGGAAAATCCATCTGCCAAACTTGCGAAATTACCAAAATTTTACCCCCTGCGTCCGTTCATTTCACCCTTTTTGACGTTACATTAGCGGAAACAAATAAATAAATGACGTCGCAACGTTTCATAGTGATAACGTGCAAAATGACGCGATTAAAGAAAATTTATCTAAATTGTTCACATTTTGTATCTTAGATGCATTTAAGATCGATAAATCTCCCATTTCGTGAACAAAAAAACTTTAATTTCACGAGTATTTCACTCGTGAAAATAAAGCTTTATATTGTTCACTTAATGAAAGATATATCGTAACACTAAATCAAGCAATAATTATTTATGTAGTTGACATACACTTTCTACACCTAACTACAACTATACCGTAGGTATATTACTGTCAAAAAAGTGTGTGACTAACTAGGTTAGGACAATTTTATCTAAAACACACAAAGTTAAAGACACGCGCGAAAGAATATCTTTCAAATACTCGATAATACACAGTTAAAAGTTTCAGAAAAAGAAACCCGTCGTCCTTTGTAAAGTTCTGTTGGTCATCCACTTCATTCCCCGCTGTATCAGTTCATCCTTCAACTGTTTTTCCGTTATCGATTTCTTTCCTGCCATAATATCAGCCAATGTGAGCCCCTTTTGTTGTGGATTAGTCGGATCCGTTACATACGAAATCGTTCCATCCGGCATCCCAAGTCCTACCCTTTTCGCTATCTGAAACATGGCGTCTAAATACGGTATCATTTGCATTGGCGTCATTGGTTGGCCTCCCTGCATACCCGCGTAGCGAATTAATGCTAGGTCCGGTTCGGCGTGTTTACCGACGATTGTTTTCACGGCTCTGGTCAGCACGACTTTGTCCATGGGTGACATGTCCCCGGTCATTCCTGTGAGTCCAGCGACCGCCATGTTTCTTGACTGTTGTGGCATTTGCATATTGCCTCCAGACAGCAGAGACAACGCCATGAGGTTTCCCATTTCTAGTTGACAAGAGCCTGAAACAATAAAAGACACTTTATACTTTTTATATATTTCTATGCTATAGGACAGCTCGTTTATGTTTGTCACATAAAAAACAATCTAGGTACTCCACTATATTTAGGGAGAGGTTATTTTTTCTTTGTATGGCGTGTATGGCGGGTTTTATTTGCCCAGATATGGGAAAAATTCATCAAAACAATATCAGGGATTTTAGATGCATATACCAAAAGTTTGATCTCATTTCAAAGTAGTTTTATGCAAAAAATTTTATGAATTCAAATGGCATTTTCTCAGAATAAAATGCCCATTTTCAGTTCATATATTTGTTTCTTCTTCATTTCTCCCATACATAGTGTATCCGGTGGTAACATGTAATTAGCAGGAACACAAATATTTTTTATGCAAGTAAAATGGTTTGTGTGTAGGCTTGCAGTTTACTGAATTTATCAAGACTGTTTAATGTAAAATTAGGATTAACACTTTCGCTTTTGTGACTACGTCATCAGCTGTTGACGTCATTCACTAAAAATTGTTGACAAGGGATTACGCATATCTTTCTTTTCGACATAAAAATCAGTTTTATACAAGTTTTGGAATCTTTTACCTCCTCTTCCACTCCTCCTTCAGCTGAAATATTTCTTTCATACATTGTTTGTTTTTGTCTTTTAATATGTATATAGGTCTTTGTTTTCAAAGGGGTTCTTTAATTACCTTCGCAACTGTATAAGTCTGCCTAAAAATCTATTCGTAGCAATTTTTCATGCATAATTTTGTTATTTATTGCATTTTGATATCAATTGTTCTAGTTATAAAAAAAGCTAGTCATGATCTTTTCAGTTTTTGCATCAACATAAATGTAGTATAGCATCTAGGTTGCTGCAGGGACTACAAGGATCGGCGGGTTTTTATTTGCCCAGATATGGGAAAAATTCATCGAAACAATATCAGGGATTTTAGATGCATATACCAAAAGTTTGATCTCATTTCAAAGTAGTTTTATGCAAAAAATTCTATGAATTCAAATGGCATTTTTCTCAAAATAAAATGTAATTAGCAGGAACACAAATGTAAAGATTTAACCCCCAAAACTTGATTGTTTATGGGACTACTTTACGCGGAAGCTTACAAAAAAGCTGCGAAATCAAAAGTATTTTTATCGAGTAATGCAACCAACTTTTCAGCCAAACGTAATGCACGAAGTTTGATGAACACAACTAGAATTGAATTGTTTTCTAATAATAATAATAATATATATATATGTATAATAATATCTAAAATAAACAGTGTTATTTTGTTTCGTGTGACAATAAGAAAAGTAAACTATAAAAACGCATATTTTTTGTCTTATTTCTGTTTGATTAGTAAATTTGTATGCGGTGTCCGTGGCATAAAACTGTTGACAGGAAAAAATACGTAAAGATTTTAAACAGAATTTATTATCGTTTAGCTTGTGTATCAATTCTTATAACTTATTTGTCATATATCATATTGCTTTGTTGTTGTTGTTGTTGTTGTAATTCCTGCTTGTGCTGTTGTTAAAATTAACCTTTTTTTTCTTATAATTATTGTTTATCTACTTAAGACAAATTTGAATTTTAAAATCATAAATTACCAGGATCTAATTACGAATAATCTAAAAATGGCAAACGGTACTTACAAAAACACACAAGAGACAAAAGTCCCAAGCTGGTATATTGTTTAAACCCCATATTCTGTAGCGTAGTTGATTCACTCGAAGATTTAAATGCCTTTTGGTTGAACGTTGCCTTTTTGATTTCTTTTAAACTTGAACTTTGCGTTCTCGAATATCGAAGAAGCGTCATAAATCTTTTTTAATATTAACAGGCGCGTGTTTTTGTCACGCGTGCTGTATTTGCACACACTTTATCCTGAATAACTTTCCTTGATACAGTTCAGGTGCACCTAAAATCTTGAATAAATTGCAGAAAAGGTCTTTGTGGAATGCTGTTAGACGAGGCATCGAACTGAGGCTGTAAAGCGTAACGCAATTTGACGTTATTTTTGCAACGTAAAGTCGGAGAGTAAACATTTATTTCAAACTCCAATATTTCTTAATTATCTTATAACTAATATCCGTGTGATAACATCCCGTATGATATTTTTTATGATATCACATAGTTATTTTTAGAACAAAGATATAATGCAGTTATTTTTAGAAACTTGCATTTCAGTAAGAAACATCGTCGAAAACAAGACAAATAGAGGTTATAAGATAAATATAATACGTACTTAGTGTATTGTATGAAAAAAATATCTAACTCGGTTGTGAGAATTGATAATTGTCTCGGCAAAGCCTCGACAAATTTCAATTCTCCCAACCTCGTTAGATATTTTTTTTCATATAATACATTAAGTACGTATTATGTATTTATATAAATAGAGTATATCAAAAATGTAGAGATATATTATGCTCAGAGGAGTAAGAACTACACTAGGAAAAAAAGAAACGCCGGGATACATAAAATATGCAACATATATTTTATTGCTAGGCCTGGAATGATTGAAATCGGTCTGATGTGTGTGTGTGTTTCGCTGTCGAACGGTACACACGTTGAAAACTACACAATACCTTATAGTTCCGCAAGAAAGAGTGAGGTCCGAGAAACCGTTATCTCCTATCAGTTTGAATGTAAAATTGACCTTTGATCACTCACTTGAAATTGCAGGTCTATACCTCTTCGCCCAATGAGAGGCACGTGCTCAAATGCAAGAAGCCCGTGCAGGGGAAGGTCATTGAGTTTGCCCAAGTGATACTGTTCAAGTATTCAGATCGATTTATCACGATTACTTCAAATTGAGCAATATGCATCATCGCCGCGATTGTCGGAAGTGGAGCAGGCATAAGCTATAGTAATACTTGTACATGGTCAAGGCCTACAGCAGGTTGCTGCACCTTTTGGTGTGCATATAAGAACAATTGAACGTCGTCTTCAACGTCTGTGAGTGACGGGGAGGGTCAACGACGGATCGCGAAGAGGACGTCCGCGCGTCACGACGCCACGTCAGGATCGGTTTATAACACTTTTTTCACTTACGTAATCGCCATTTCACAGCTAGCAAAACTGCAAATAACACTATAGGTCGGCATTATCGCCATATTCATCCCGATACAGTTCGAAACCGCTTAAGCGACAATGGCCTAAGAGCCTGACGTCCGTATGTTGGTCTGCCGCTTACTCCTGTGTGTCGCCAACGCCGTTTGGCTTGGTAACAAGTAAAATACCGACGTCGCGGCGAACTTTACACGGGCGTGTGCATCGTTGAACGGGATAGGTTTGGCGGTGGTTCGGTATGTGTTTGGGACGGCATCTCCTATGGGTTTAAATAACCATTGATCGTGATTGACGGTTATTTAAACGGCGTCAGATATATAGAGACGGAATCCTCCACCCAAATACCGTCCCATGCGTGCAAGCATTGGACCTGATATTGCAGAAAGACAATGCCCGGCCCCATGTCTCCAGAGTTTGCCAGCAATTTCTTGCCAACTGTAATACACACCAACTTGATTGGACAGCACTCAGTCTAGATTTGTCTCCAATTGAACATTTGAGGGACGAACTTGATGGGAGGGTAAGGAGACCCCCATATGCCCCGACTAATTATATCTACAGTCTAGCTAACACACGCCTTGCATGAAGAATGGAATAACATCCCCGTGGCCATGATTAACATCCTGGTCAATGCCATGCATAGACGGATCAGGGCTGGATGACACACATGACACTGATATGTCCGGCCGTGTTTCGCAAAACAAGAAGAGCCATCATTACAAAGGGGTATTTTTTCAAATAATCTGCATCGGAAATCGATTGAAATTCCAATAGCTGGTTCCATATAGATGACATTACATACTGAAATGAATATAGTATTCAATTATATAATTAATCCCTTAAACAATCATTTTAGGTTACCCGGCGTTTCTTTTTCGTCCTAAGACATTTGCAGTGAAGAGAACTTGTGTCTAACACACACACACAAAAAAGATATGTGATCCGTAACGCGAAAAGGGACCATCTCGAAACATTTTTTAAATGAATATCTGTAAAAGAGATTGGGTCAAGCATATGTCAACCAGAGGTCGCATTTCAAAGATTCTTTTACCAGGTCGAGGTTGGGAGAATTTATCATGACGAGGCTTGTGCATAGCGCTATTTTAGATAAAATACATAATAATTTCAAAACGAAAGGTGTTTTGAAATTACGTAAACTTTATTTTTTCGCCTCCATGATATGTTCTTCGAAATTGGAAAGTGCTAAAAATTGTCCTATGGTGATAGATTTAAGTATCTATCAAATACGAGGTGACAGTGAGATAGGAGATAGGAGATATTCTTACATTGATATGAAAATTGACGGATCACTTGTCCCCCACCCATTTAGCTCCGACGCGGTTATCCGATTTTCACCATTCAAATGCCTCTTACAGATATATCAATGAAAAAATAATAATAAAAAAAAACGATTATTTATTCAAGTTAATAGTAATAAAATGAAAATGAAAGAAGATGAACGCTGTTTTTTTAGGGGGGGGGGGTTGTTGTTGTTTGTTTGTTTGTTTTGTTTTGGTTGTTTGTTTTTTGTGCATTGTTTTGTTTTGTTGAAGGAATTTAATATTTCGTCTTCTAATTGAAACTTTTACGACTATTGCTTTATATTCTTAAGTTTCCTGGTGCTTTAGATGCTTAACATTCGATGTTTTAAACCGTAGATTCAATGTCTATTTTACATTACATCGAGTACAGTAAACAACATCGTAAAATCGACAAGATGAATGCGGAATGATTTAGGAATGAAATTGAATGAGTGTGTGGAGCGAACTTTGAATGAATTTAATGGGGGGATAATTCTACTTCGTAAATTTCGTTCAGGATGAACAAAATTTACGATATTGATTACCTCCCTTTAAAAAAAAACATAAAAGTTTTATACATGGCTTCCTATTTCTTCAAGAACCTATCAGACGCTAACAATTTGAATTATGTTAGTGAAAACGCGATTTTTCCCAATCAAAATTTATTTTGAATGAAGTGTGTTATTCTTGATTTTTCAATGGGTTTGAGCGTTTTTGAATGGTTTGAGTGAGTGTTTGAAATGAATGTATGGAGCGCTGAGTGAGCGATTTAGAATGGTTTTGATTGAGGTGTTTGTCAATTTCACGATGTAACTATAACTGTATATTTGTAACATCTCTACATTTGTTTTCGCAGTTATGAAAAAAGGGATACCAAAAAATAAAAGAAGGACATCATCGTGCAAGTTTCCTAATACGTCTGACCGTTTGACGTTACGTCTATGTCAATGACAAAAATCGGCTAAGGAATTAATTACTTCTGTTTTATAATTACGTATTAGTGATACGTCATGTGAAAAGAGTACATCTGGGAACCCCGGTAAATAAATGTATAGAAAAATGGGTTGAATCCAGCATAGGTCAACAAAAAGACGTATTTCAGCGCGAAAAATTTCGACTCCAGACAGTCTGTGCAGAAGGCGCTTTCACGTCACCCTAGATGGTCCTTTTCCGCTTTAAGCAGAATGTATTTGACAATAGTTCTTAAGGGAGTGGATCAGAAATAGCTCCGCAACGTTTCGGTAGTAATAAACTTTAACAGTTTTAACCTAGATTTCCTAATAATATTCATTTGAAAAAAATCGGTCAACATAGTGAAGGTTCATGAGTGACGAAATCTTAAGTACCCATTACGGGCCCATTACCTTTAAGTAAATGCGGACACAAAGAGGGTCATTTTATGTCCAAATTTAAAATTTAAGTATGCAAATCTTGCCTAATCTGATAAAATTGAACTTTGAAATACCCGCTTTCATATGTCGGTCATAAAAAGGGATTTCATTACGTAGGAATGACGTCATGACGTCATCAAGGGTCCGACCCTTTTTAGGGACGAAATTCAGTAATTGTCCATTTTTTCGGAAATAATTAACCGATTTTTATTCCGGAACCCTTTTTGCTTCGTGAAGACGCCCGAGGTTGTGCTTTGAATTATATGAAGATATAAGTGAAAGAAATACATCAAGGTGTAACGTATTATCTGTAAATGCCTTCTGTGTTGCTGTTTTCGAGTACAATCACTGAAAATATCAACTTTTTTTCTCAAAAATTTGCCCGGTGACCTATACTAAAAATTTAGATATGTTGCTGCCAAACCATTCTAATGAAGATTTTTGAATTAAAAACCATGTGTCTTCGGGTTAGGTAAAACTCACATTCACATCCAAAACCTCTGAAGCCTGTATTTTCAATAAACCTTAATATCAAATATTTAAGGACACGTTATTGCATAAAGATTGACGTCATAGTAAGCATAGTAACGATGGTTTGGGTGCGACGTCGAATTCGACGAAAAATGTTTCAACAACTTCACAAAATTGAAATTATGAAAAATTCAACCCGAAGACATATCATCTTTGTTTGGTAAATGTGAAGAATATTCATTTCGCTACAAAATAACAAAAAAATCAGCAAAGGTCACCGGACAAAATTGCGAGAAATTTCTTTTTATTTACAAAAAATTAAATACAAATGGAACGTCATATCTTAAAAATCGCGAAATAGATAGCATAACAGACCTGTTTTTTCTGTTTAATAGTGCACAGAAACGACGAACTCTGGCGTTCTTGAACTTTCTAAAAAAAAATTTATTCGCAAAAATCGGTTGATTTATTAAGAAAATAATTGCAAATACTGATTTTGGCGGATGGAAAAGGGGTTGACCCCTTCATTACGTCACGACGTCAAATAACCGAGCTTCAAACTCTTTTTATTGCGTTTTAGCTAATGCCCACACTTCAAAGACAAATATCAGCAACTATTGTGAGATTTTAAGAAAGTCGAAAATTCGACAATGTTATCTGTCCGCATTTTCCTTAATTCAGTTTAATATGTACTTAACCATGACAGGTAGTGATTTACTTGCAGCCTACAATATTTATAATAATGCGGCGTTTGACCTTGAGAAGATGTTATACAGCTTAAAATATCTTAAAATTGACAACTTGTTTGACTTTTCAATGAGTTTTGAAAGGTGTTGAATTAGTGTTCAAGAAAACATTTCCTTTTATGAATAGAACTTGGTCATATTGCCTTTTCTACTAGGATGTAAGCACTGATTTAATCGACTTCTCTCAGCATAATTACACAGAAAACATGTTCATTCACTCAAACAAGTAGGTCACTTAAGTTAGCATGGCTGCACTTTTTAGAATCAGTAAAGGCAAATAACTAGTAGACCCGTAATAGTGCTTCAAAATTTCGGAATTCATGATCTTTCGCAATATTAACCGAGGATTCCTAACGAAATCATACGGAAACCTCGGTTTACACTTTTATAATCAAAGACTTCCGAAACGTTGCGGGACTATTACGGTTCCACTACCTTAATATAAAGTTCATGGGTCGTGAACTAAGCATCTTGTCTTTAAACCATACTTAACGACTCAGGTTAGTCCGCTTAAGGTAGTGTACCCATAAAAGTTCTGCAACGTTTCCGGAGTTATGTACTTTAACAGTGTTAACCGAGGTTTCCTAATGATTTTCACTAGGAAACCTCGGTAAAAATTGTGAAAGATCATACGGTCCGAAATGTTGCGGAACTATTACGGTTCCACTACCTAAAATGCCGATAGTGCTCACTTCTTACCCTGCTTTCTGAAAGCAAAAACGTTTGTAACGTTTAAAAATGAAACCATGCTTTGCCCGTAAGCCCATATGCAAAGCGGAATACCATTTTTCAAACGTTTCTAAATCATTTTTAGTGAGAAACCTTCAACATTTATTTCTTTTTTCTTTTTTTTTTTTTTTTTTTTTTTTTTTGATGAGAAAGAATTGTTTCAATGCCAAATTTGTTATCTATGATCGAAAGTTACGTTGGCTTCAAAAGACGACGAATTAGTTGTATAATTTACCCGCATTCAATAGGGCAATATAATTGTCTCTTATTTGAGATCTATTGTTTGATAAATATATGCATTTGGTTAGGTTGTAATAATTATGTCTCATTATTTTCACACTGGTCATTCAAAATAGAAACATCTGGTTACTTAGCAAGGCAGTTTGACGACAAATCAGGCTACGAATTACGTTGAGTCTCATGTAAGTCCAATATCGATGCGTTTATGATAAGTAAGCGCTAACAGGTGCCCTATAAATAGATCCTGGCATTACCCAAATGAATAAATCGAATAAATGCTGGTATCGATATGTAAGCGCTCGAATGCATTTTTGTTATTTGGAATTCGAACTGGCTTTTCTGTTTTTGTTTTTTCTTATTATGTTTTATATAATCAATTAATAGGTTTAACTAAAAATGGAAATTCAATATCAAAATATAAATATTTTATCTTTTCTTTCCTCAATATGTAATAACTGTAGAAAAACATTTTTTTTTTTTTATCTTTTATTAACAATTTTATTTTTTATCAAGATATAATAGCTCTAGAAGCAATTAATCAATGATTCGATCCCCTTGCTGTTGATTTGGTAAAAAATACTATTTGACCTTTTTCGTATGAATAGTTAATTTCATTGTTCAAGTCAAAATTGAAAATCTTTTACATCTGATGAACTAATTTCGACTGGTCCGTGTCAGTTTTGGGAAATCACCTTTTTGAAGGATAATTTGTTTTGGCAGACATTTGGTTATTTATGAACAGACTTACTTAAATGAGTTGAGAGATTGGTATCCAACGGAATGGGTTTAAATTTGATAACTCAAGCTTCGGTTGTTTTAACTTTTGTTCGAGTTGGTTGTTGTATTGGCGGTAAGTTTTGAACTGTATATATAATTCAAGATAATTGCCCTGGCAGGGCGGAGCCTAGTAATCGGTTCGTTGCATTTAAGGTTAAGATAAATCAATTTTTATTTATAATTGCTCAGTTTAATAGATAGTCGACATTTTTAAATCGAATATTGGCAACCAAGCCCTCGTAACTTCAGCCTTTACAAGCTGAAGTTTCGAGGCTTTGGTAACCCATCGATGAAAGGTCTTCACTTTCGCTAAGCGTGTGTATCTTTTTAGTTTTAAGATACAGTTATTTAAACGCGTTCGCGATAATTGTCGGCTAACTTTTGAAAGAACTCAAAATATTGAAAAGTAAACTAGCCTATTACGTCACGGCTAAGCCAAGCCCTGCCAGTTGAAAAGTAACGCAGAATATTAGGCGCTGTTATGTACCTGACAGGGCGTGGCTTAGCCGTGACGTAATTTAGGTTCTTTCAATAGTAAGTCGACAATTATCGTTAACGCGTGTACAAAACTTACATTCCGCTTTCGTTCTTTTCGCCCTATCTGACGTAATCTAAGCGGAACCAATGAGTGAAGTCACGGCTAAGCCAAGCCCTGCCAGTTGAATAGTATCGCAGAATATTAGGCGCTGTTATTCACCTGACGGTATGACTTAGCCGTGACGTAATTTGGGTTCTTTCAAAAGTAAATCGACAAATATCGTTACCGCGTGTAAATAACTTACATTCCGCTTTCGTTCATTTCGCCCTTTTTGACGTAATCTAAGCGGAACCAATAAGTGACGTCATCATGAACGTTGCATGTGCAATCACGTGCAAAATGACGTGCCTTAAGAAAAATGTGTCCTTCGATTTTCATATTTTGTCTCAATTTTGTATTTAAGAAATTGGATAATTGTTTGTTTTGAGAGTAAGATCGATTGATGTTTCATTTCGTGAACAACAAAAGCTATATACATGTACAAAGATTTTGTTGTTCTCTCGATGAAATATAAATCGATATTACACTGCAACAAACGATTAATCTCTTTTTATACGATATCCAGAAGTCACCATTTATAACGATATTTGGATAAAAAGATGCATTTTATTCGTTTCCTACGTTGCAACGTTCGGAGTTTATCTAGGTGATCCTTTAAAGCAATATCTTGTCCTTCCACTCTAGAAACGAGGATAAAATTTCATTAGTGACCCGTCACGTGAAAGGAACCATCTTGGAAATGCGTAAAGTGTCGACCCTAGTCAGTGTCCGCGGACTCCAAAGAATGACTTTGGTATAAACTTATCGCACTTTTTTAATTAGCTGATTTTAGAAAGATCAATGTGCGTTCCCTTGCAAGAGTCTTTGAAATGAGTCCCCAGGTTGACCTGTACTAGAACCAATCTCTATTGCAAATATTGATTTTACTGAATTCCCAAATTGTCCCTTTTCGCGTGACAAATGTTTTTTTATAGAGGCAAGATACTAGATAAAAACATTTTAGCCGTCCAAAATTATATTTTTTGATTCACTGCGTAAGAAGTTAGAGTATATCGAGCTTATAAAGTTATTTTCTTTTCTTTGTTTAAAGGTTCAAATCTCTTCATTACGCAATCAGAATCGAATGCCTTCCTTGGCAGAAACAACTTCGACGCTTGTATATGCGAGGATCACACAGAAATTGAATGTAGTTCGATGAATAGAGTGGAAGTATTACGAGACCAGCCGGCTGTGAGTTAAACAGCCCTGCGTTCAGAATGAAAAAAACAACACAAACAGTTTGTCAATTATACCCCGCTTTGCACGCAAGTGTGCGTGCAAAGCGGGGAATAATTGAAAAACTGTTTGCACCGTATTGTGAACACAGGACTGGAGCAGCACGATCAATTGGACATCACACCCTGCTGACGGTTCATGGTAGTGAGAAAAAAAACTAAACTGAAAAGGGGCGTTATTCTTGCTAAAATGGATTTAGAGTTATTCTCCTTGATAACACTTAATACTCTTTTTATGAAGAAAAGACCGCGTGCCAAGCATCAAACAAATATTCTTGATATTTAAACATATGTGAACATATAACTTTACATGGAGCTTTTGGGCAGCGCCTTCACTGGAATTTACTTCCGGAGGTCATATATGGTAATAGTAGATAGTTTGGAAAAAATAATGAGCATGAAGCAAATATCTTTAATATTTGAATATATGTGGATATATGTGAATATATATGTTTAGAATTGAAGGAATGGTCTCACTGGAATTTACTTCCGGAGGTCATTGTATGGTAATAGTAGATCCTTTAGAAAAACCGGTGTCACATGGGCTTGTTTTGCTTTGTTTGTTTGTCAAGTCTTAAATAGTAGCATGCGTGGTAAGTTTGTTCTTTTTAACTCCTTTTAGAATAAACACTTGATTCGACCTTCTCTGTGCACTTTTGCCTGTTCAAAAAATCGTATATCGGATGGGGTAAAAGCCCTTTACAAAGGTGAAATAAAAGACAGTGCCTCCTCTTAAACTTTATTAGCCCGAAAATTCAAGTGAATACTTAAGATTTTTTTCTAACTTAAAGATAGGACATTGAATGAATATGAAACGCTATAGAGGTCAAATGTCAAATAATTTGATGGAACCTACCACAGCACCGGAAAATAGAGTTATATATTTCACACCTAAAAAATTTAGACTAATGACATCGCTTGTTTTGAATCACATGAGAGTGAAATAACAAGATTCATATTGTACAACCAGAACGTGGCTACTGTGCAATATGTTTTTTTTTTCTTTTTTTAAACGAGACAACCTATTGTACGATGAAAGCGAGGCAAGCTATATTGTACGATGAAAGCGAGGCTGCAGTCCCGAATATCGATTTTTCTGAATCTAGTACGGTCCTTCTACCTTACTAGAAGCATTTTCGAAACGTTTTGGTTTCATCTTATTTAGATTATTGTTTTGATTATAAGTGATCGCGAAATAGATAATGAAATACGTTTTACGATTGAAAGAAACTTATTTCCAAGTTTTTCCACAATATCGTATTTTTATTTCAGACACAGATTTCTAGAATTTCACCTAAATTTATCAGTCATAAAAGCCAAAAAAGAGGACTCATCCGCCTGCGGTTTTTCAGATCAAGGAGATGTAAGTTAAATGTGACCCGCCACGCGAAAAAGGACCATCTGGCGATAAATATTTGAAAAGGAAATTAGTTAAAATAGAGGCCAACCTGACCAAAACTTCTTATCCAAGAAAAAGTTTCCATGATAATTGTAAATTCAGAAATTCTGAAAATATTCGATCCAAGTTAGCCTGCGCGGCCCGGGCAGTCTGAACAGAATCAACACTTTACTAAGATGGCCCCTTTTCGCCTCACAGATCACATGTGTAGTAAAACGTGTATTAAGCGACCACTTATGGGACCACCAAAAAGCGGTCGTTAAAGAGAATGGTCGCTTAGTACACGTTTGTTATCATTTCAGAAATATTATTAATTGAATATTTATGTATTTTATTTCTTATTTATCAATAATCCTAAGTGGTTAAAACTCAAAAGAATCGTCTCAATAAGACGAGACCAAAAACTATTTCGTCTCATTATATACCATTAAAGAAATAGAGCAATCTTTTGTTTTTCGTGTAATATCCATAAAGCTTTCATTTTGTGAACAACAAATTTTCACTCGTGGCTTCGCCACCAGTGAAAATATATTTTTTGCTGTTCACTCTATCAAAAGTCATTCTTTATCACACATTAATAATAATAGCAATAAAAAACAAACATATTCCATATGTTGAAATGTATTATTGCAGCATGTAACCGGGCTAGGGAGGAGTTAGGGAGAGACCCATGTAACGGGCACGGCGTATGTGAATGCGAATCTGGTCATGGTTTACCATATAGATGTGACTGTACTCACGACGGATTCGATCCCAGCACCCAATGTGGCGGCTGTATCGGTGGATATACTGGCATTAATTGTGATCAAGGTACTCGAGAGATTACGAAAACGTACAGTATAACTTGTGTTAAGCGACCACTTAAGGGACCACCAAAAAGCGGTCGTTTATGAGAATGGTCGCTTAATATGAAAAACTATGAAAAATGTGACAGTTCATTTTAATAACATTTAAAGATTGTCGGTCAAGTCATACTGAATCTTATGATATTCGAATCCATTAGAATCGTCTTAATGAGACGATTCTAATGGGTTCCAACAACATAAGATTCAACAATAACTATTTTTTCGTTAAGAATGTCCTCTTCTTTCAAAGATTTTGCTTGAGGTGAAACGACTTTTTATGGTGGTCGCTTAGTTAAATTGGTCGCTAAATAGACGTGGTCGCTCGAGCAATATCGACTGTATTTTAGAACCATTGAGTGATGACACTGAAATCTTAACCACGTAGTACAATGTAATTTTTGTTTAGTTTCATACCTCATGAATTTAAAAATATGGAGGTCAGGTTTGAAATGAAAAGCATAATTACATGGGTCATTAGAATTTATTTTAGTTAACAGGTTAAGGGTCACAGATAGCATTGAAAACCTTAACCCGATCAAATAAAAATGATGAAAAAATGTTACCTCCCTTTTATGAAAATTCATCGATTCCGTTATTTTTGGCATAAAAAGTTTGCCAATTTCGATATTCTAATTTTATTGTAATGGTGTATTGAAATAATATTGAAACGAAATGAAATTCATTTTCTACTAAGGCATGTATCAGTTAATTATAAATTTGTAAACCCCCTCGAAAAATTTTGTCTTCACTATTCCTTGTATTCGGTTGATCATGCATACCAACTTATACGTGTACACCACGGGCATAATCAAGCTTGTTTTCTTAATTTTCGGAACAACGATATTTTTACAATATCCCAATTTTCTAAAAAAAAAAAAAAAAATTGAAAGCAATGCCGATTCAATATGAAATTTACTGTGACAGCACATTCTATTACATACATGTATATCTTTTTCTAAAAGATTGGAACAAGTGTCCATTGGACTCGGATTAGGTTTTCTTTAAATTCAACAAGCACAAAAACAACCATATTCTAGAGTGAGCTACTTAATGAGGGAAGGAGATGGCGGAGAATAGTTTATTACCTACTCAAAATATATATTCTTTGCTTATAGCAATACACTTTTTTTAATAAAGGATAAAAAAACAACAAATACTTTTGTCTTAAAGTTAAGAAAAATTTATTTAGAATTACAAATGAAACGCATTGGACTACGAAAAAGGCTTAAAATAAAGCAAACATGTGGGACCAAACTTTAATTCCGTCCCTTTTTAGACCAGCAAAGTAACCATAAAATGATAACATATATTTTTACCAAAAATGCTTTTTGAATGTCAAACTCTGATTTTTAAATTACACTTAACGAAATCGTGGACGCCAAAATATATCAAACCCGTGGGTATAACTATAATTCGCTATTTTTGCCCGTCGATTGTATACAAATGTATTGTATAGCGCGGTTTTATTGACCCGAATCTGACTCTTGCTATTTAGATGAATAAAACGTTGATTATTCTTATTCAGCTTTGCACTTATTTCCATAGGAATAAATAACAAACGGCATTTAATGTAATTAATACTTTGTTAATTGATAAAGTATGTCGGTAATTATTATTTAAGCATTTTTCTACAGAAGTCAAAATCGGGTCAAATAAATCAAGGTATACTCACAGTTCACAATACCTTATTCGAGGAATAACATTTCGACATTTATTATCTTTTAAATGTATTTATATGGCCAGCATTTTTAGAACCTTTCGCGAAGTTATATGTCACTCATAATAGGTGAATAATGGGAATAGCCCCCACTCTGCAAGAATGACCGTTCATCGCCTTTTTTGAAATATTTTATATACCTGTAAGATACCTGTAGGATGATCTACTGGCTCATCAGTAAGGACAAAGTCCTTTTTTAGCCCTCCGTATTATAGTCATGGTATTGCAAGGTGTGGTATGGGTCTCATAAATGGTGTGAAAACTAGGTATGGTGACTGATATACATCATAAGTATTTTTGGCACACTCGCTACTTCTGTTAGTAGTAAAAATGTTGTTAAAACTCGTATAAAATGGTATTTCCATGCCAGTGCTTATCCATTCTCATTTTAAAGCAATTGACAGTATCTCCATCTACAACTTCTTGTGGGAGACCATTCCAAGTGTTGATTGCTCTATGTGAAAACTGGTTGAGTGTAAAGGAAGTAGTACACCTTGGTTTTTCCAATTTTTAGAGTGCCCTCTCTTGTTGAACTGGGCAAATGAAAAGAAGTTATCCATTGGGCAATCTTCAAATCCTTTAACTAACTTGAAAGCCTGTATCATATCCCCACGAGTTCTTCGATGCGCTAATGAAGGTAGTTTAAGCTTTTTCAGTCTTGTAGTATAGGGCAGGTCTCTTAGGTCTGGAAGTAACCTGGTTGCCCTCATTTGTACTTTCTCAAGGATTAGAATGTCCTTTTTCAGATGTGGATACCTTACTACATTAGCAAATTCCAGATGAGGGCGAACTAAAGCTGTATAGATCCTCAAGAAGGAGTAATTGTCGAGATTTTCGAAGGTCCTTTTAATCAACGCTAAAATACTATTGGCCTTGTTAACCTTTTTACATATGTGTTGACTGAATTTTAAATTTTTTGTGAATAACACTCCAAGATCACATTCTTCATCACCGACTTTAAGACTTATGTTATTCATGAAATAGTCATGTCCGGGGTTGTTTAGACCATAATGTATTACTTTGCATTTACTGACATAAAAACTGAATTCCCACATATCTGCCCCTTTTACCAAATTGTTCAAATTATCTTGTAACACGTCTGCTTGGTATGTTGCTGAGAAAATCTTTGTATCATCGGCAAAGATCCAGGCACTACTTTCAACAATGTCAGGAATGTCATTTACGTATATAATAAACAATATGGGTCCAAGGACACTGCCTTGTGGTACTCCGCTATCCACTGATTTCCACGTAGAAGAACTACCCTTGATTGAAACACACTGCTGCCGGTGTGACAAAAAACTTGATATCCAAGAAAGTAAATTTCCCTTTATACCATAGGAGCACACTTTTTTTATTAGCCGCTGATGAGTAACTTTATCAAAGGCCTTGGCAAGGTCTAAATAAATGGTGTCCCAGCTTTGATGAAGTTCAACATACTCTGACCATTTTTCCAGAACATTTAATAACTGCAGTGAACATGATCTTCCACTCTGAAACCCATACTGTCTATCTGATAGTAAGTCATTTCAGGTTAAATGCTGTACAATTGCTTTACGAACTACTTTTTCAAGGGTTTTACTCAAAATTGATGTCAAACTAACAGGGCGGTAATTTCCGGGTACTGTTTTATCTCCCTTTTTAAAAATAGGTGTAATTCTGGCCTCTTTCCAGGCTGAAGGTACAATTCCAGTAGAAATTGATTGTCGAAAGATAAGTGTTAATGGTTCAACAAACACCTCAGCCATTGTCTTCAGAAGAAATTGGTTTATGTTTTCTGGCCCCATGGATTTACTAGTATCCAGACTTTTCAACAGTTTCAGTACATCAGATTCTGTAATTTCAATATTTTCAAGTGTACTATCTACTTCTTTATCTGTCACATCTGGTAATGTATCGAGATTTTCTTTTGTAAATAAAGTTGTGAAGAAATTATTCAATAGCTCTGCTTTCTCACTGTTGGAAGTAGTACTACAACCATCCTCATATTTCAAGTTACAAACTCCTGTTACTGCCTTAGTCTTGCTTTTAACGTATCTCCAAAACTGTTTTGGTTCATTTTTTTACTTTTTGGGAAATACTTTTTTTCAAAGCTCTTCTTAGATGACTTCACATAATAATTTGTTATGTTTCTAATCTGTTTATACTCATAAAAGTCTTCTGTACGTCGTGTAGCTAAATATCTTTTCCATGCATTACGCTTTCTTTTAATGTGATTTAATGTTTGATGTGTCATCCATAAGGGCTTAGGTTTACATCCTTTCTTAAGTTTACTTTTGGGTACGTATTTAGATTCACAATTATCATAATTTTGCGCAAAGATAGTCCACATGTCTTCAACACTTTTTCTTGATTCAAAAGTTCTTTGCCAGTCTATACCTTGCCACTCCCTACTAAACTGATCAATGTCACATTTTCTGTACATAAGCTGCTCATTACCACTACTACTAGTTTTATAATCACATATGAAGTCAAAAAGTAAAGTAACATGGTCGCTGCAACCTAGTGATGGAGAAATATCAATGTCAACACCATCATCCTCGTTTTTAGAGATAATAAGATCAAGAATACTTCTTGTTTGTTCATTCCTACATCTTGTAAAATGATTCACGTGCTGTACAATATAATTGTCCTTTAAACATTCAATAAATTAATATTCTGGATGTGATTCATTATGCCATTTTGAAAGATCCTCCCAGTTGATATCTTTGTAGTTGAAATCTCCTGTTATAAGCACATTGTTGCTCATTTCAGAAACTGTATTCAATAGATGAATAATCGAATCACCGGCACCTGCATCGGATGGACTCCTATATAAGCATCCCAAAATGACATTCTTGCCATCAATACTCCAGTCACAATAGGAAGCGTCGTGATACAATGAATTTAAATACTGATTTTGTGATATGTTAAATGAGTCCTTAGCATATATGATAACTCCCCTACCATTATCTGAGCTGGGAAACAAACTGTACCCGTCAATATGATAAATTAATGATGAACAAGATATGTTATCACGACTAAACTTTGGTAAAACTTCTGTCACAAATATAAAGTCAGCATCACATGCACAGGCCTGAATTTGCAATTCATCTAGCTTATTCTTAAGTTGATCTGCATTAGTATAAATGCACTTACACTTTTTAACAAAAGTATTTAATCTATTATCATCCATGTTGTTATGCAAATTTAAAAATGATCCTTCAAATGTTTGGCTGTAGTCAATAGTATTGTCGGACTTTACACTTTCTGGAGTATGGCTACTTTTAAAACTGATATTACCATTGTTAAGACTGATATCACTGTCAGTGACTGAAATGTCTGAAAAATGCGACTCAACATCAATACCAATTTGACTTAAACTCACTGCTTGACTAGAACAAATACTGTCTGAATAACAATCGTACGGTTTAACAACGTATGTATTTTGACTAGAAGTATTAATATGTCCGCTTTCTAACTTAGCATCTTTAACTCGAACGTTTACAAACTCTGAACTAAGTTCAACTGTAACTGGCGAAACTAGACACTATTTACAGTTTTAATATCTACTGTCTGTAGATGCTGGTTAGAGGTGAAATGCCCGATCAGGCCCTGCTGAGCCCGACGTGGCACTATATCCATGTTTATCAACTGTCGATTTCTTATTCATGCTACTGGCATTTTTCTTTTCAACTATTTCTCCTCTGAATATCATCAACCTATCAATGTTCTCTTCCTTTTTGCGCCTTTCAAGCTCTTTACGCAAACTCATGCTCTTTATTCTTCCCTCCTTAGTTAAATCCGGTGTATTAAAAACCTTACTCCAATCATGGGCGTATTCATCACCATGTTTAGCTCTCAAGAGTTTTGTACCACCTAATACCCGGTGTTTATCCGAGACTGATCCCAATTGTACTTTCATTAACCTATCCTTGCCAGGGGTAGGTCGCCCAAGACGAACAAACTCTACAACCTTCACATCCCCACTTTTGGTTACGTTAAATACCTGTTTTAGTGCTTCTTCATCATCTTTCTTTTTATTTGAACTATTATTACAGTCAAAACTGTGCGAGCGGTCACCTGAGAATAGCGGTCAAACTGCCGTATGCAGCCAGCTCAGGTCCGCCCGCGCATATTTACTCTTTAAAGTTACTGTGAATAGCGGCAATCTGTCGTATGTGGCCGGCGGTCACCCTTAATTGTCTGCATTGCACTCATTGTATATCCCCTTAAGCGGTCACGCGAGTCATCAAATTATGACAGGTGACTCGCTGATTAACGAAAAATCGATAACGCGTTTGGATTATCGTATGCATTTACCGTGACGCTTACCTAATCAACAAGTCTACTAATTTGTGTTGACTGAGCGACCCGCATATTAGTTGATTTATAACGATAGCAGATTATTAATATTCCGATTAGTAAGCCTATTAAACATTGCTGTTTGTCCGAACTATAGAAAGGCTTTTTTGACGGATTGATCTCGGAGGATATTTCCCTTCGTCGGCTCCGGAAGTATTTTTTTTTTTTTTTGTCAGAAAAAACCGTTTTGTTTTTCCTCTTCTTTGCATCAAAAATCGTGTCCTCTTGGAAAATTTAATGATACACAGATGAAAAAGTAAATAACAGATTGATAAAATTGCCGTATTTTTGTTTAGTATCGGTTGATTCCGTGGAATAATCGCCGCTTGTCGAAAATGTCTGGGGATTTTCCAAATGACGTCAACTAACGTCGTCAAGCATACCGGAAAACTCGACTTTGTTTACACCCCGCGCACGTGAAACAAATTGCCGCGAAATCCACAGGAATCCGCTTCTCGCTTCTATGAAAACTATGAACACTAAAAACGTCGTATCTCCAGCGCATTTATACTTTCGTGGAATGCACTCGAATTTGTCACTTTTTCTTATGAATAATAATATATCTTAAGTAATCAGGAATATTATCGGTGTCAAAATCTTAAACATCATCTTTCTTACACGAAGTCTATTAAATTCTTTTCTGGTTCCTGTGACAATACATACGCTGTTTACATTCCCCAGGTGAGAACATATTGATCGTGAATGAACCAAACATCGTAAATACCGCCATTCAAGAAATATTTTAATTATTTTGGTCTCCTATCGCCGATTTTGAATGGAATCTTTTTGACACGAATACTAAATTTTCGGTGTGCCATCCGATGGAGTTATGATATTAACCAAAAGTTGTTCGTCTCGGCCGGGTGGGGGGGGGGGGGACGCTTATTTTCCGTTAAGCGGCCAACTCCTGTATGCGGTCGATTTTGTCATGTCCCGTGGGTGGCCGCTATTGACAGTTTTGACTGTATTTGGTTCTGGAATGTTGTGCACAATTATGTTACACTTGCGTGTGGTACAGCAATACGGCAGTCCAGGTACACAAGGTGGGGAGAAAGTAACAAACAACGTGAGTCTGGTGAAAAGTCAAACTACATAATTTATTTACAAACTACCGACAGAATATCATATCAGATATCAACTTCTAGTCGTAATCTTAACCCAGAATAAGTCTACGAAGTTCTCATTCTAATTCCGTTCTGCCTTCTCACAGCAGTGCGGGGTTATTTATACTACCTAGGAATACCTAGGTGATTCATACAATTATCATACAAGGTAACAAGGTAACGTGATGCGGAGCCTCGTAACACAATAAGATTTGCGGTGTTTACACCTGTCAAGGCCTACTATGTTACATGCCTCCCCAAGTTATAAATTTTCTACTGGTCGAAAATTCAGTGTAATTAAAATCGTAAACATTAATCCCTAATTAAGAATTACAAAGTATCAACAATAACTTTTCAATAATAAATGAATAAAGTAAATTTGTGAAATTATCAATTAAATTTTTGAAATTAATTGAATAAGAAAATTACAAGTAAGTAAAAGTAATACAACATATAAAACAATTCCTGAAGTAAAATGTATCAGTCACGTAATTATATTATCCAAAATACACAGATATCACAGAAATTTAAATTCAAATAATCCAAAGGTAAATCCAGAGTTCAACTTATTTTTGAAATACTGTTTTTGCTAGTGCCGACACTGGAGAGTCTGTTTCTCGACGGTCTTGACGTTCTTGACGTAGTTGGTCATCGCGCCGGAGAGTAGCCAGCATCGCCTGCGTTCGTGGCCCGGGTGTCTCTGTACCAGTAGTGGATTCAACGATGTCGCGCATAGCGACATAAGTGTACGTCGTGTCCATGTCCCCAGGTAAAATGTTCCAGACACGTTGATTGCGTCTGGCCACGTACGTCGCTAAACGAAAGCCAAGCTCAGTGGCTAAATGTCCAGCATATCGTGATGGTAGTTGAGGTATCCGTGTTGTGATAACCTCTTCAGCTATCTTGGATATCTCGAACGATAATACTTTCCACTCTGAATTCATGGTGAATTAATTTGATCTAAAATTACGTCTACTCAGTTCGGCGAACACTTACAGAATGTTCAAAGGTTAGAATTTCAAAGGTTAGAGAAAAAAATCCTAAAGTCATTCACCTGTCAGTTTTGTCCTAATTGGATAGGTCGTAAGGTGAAACAGGTGAAACAACAAGGTCATAAAACACATTCTTCACCACAAAGCACTTTGAGAGTAACCCTGTGGACTTATGATTCATGCCTGTAAACTTTCTGTTAAGGTAAAAGGGTACAATGTAGCTTGATTCTGTCGGTAGGTTCCATCCAACACTGGTGCAGTGGACAGTTCACTCCTGTCCGACTCCTTGGATCGGAGTTCAACTACAGTTGGTTCTGCGCCCAGTTGTCTCTTCACACACCTTTTACATAAGCAATCTGGCAGAACATAACTATACTTTCGTTTAATGCAATAATATAATACAATAGAAGTACACACCAGAGAGAGCAATAGACTGCAAATATACCAAGGGCTAATGCTTTTGTCGTCGTTGTCGACTGAATTAATCAAACGTAACTGACGTAATAAATTGTCGAGTGACATATCATCCATTGAAGTCAATCGTTTCGGTATGTCAATACTTGTCATGTTTGGGTATTGATCTTTAAATGGTTTCCAAATAATTGAGTCAGTGAAATTGGTTATTTTCAGATTCATATACTGATCATTGTCTATGCTAGATTTACCAACTATATAGGGTTCATATAATGAAAATAGATTATTCGATGCAATACATCCATTTTCAACTTTAATTATGTCAACAGGCGGCCTTGTCCGTACTTCAGTATGTTGGCCATTACACACCAAAGCAAAGTTTAAGCCGGTCCTAGAGATAACTAGCCATGTAGAATCAAAGAGATGTTTAGCCATAGGTAGTCTTTCATGAGATATCTGGGTCATACACGAATTTTGTCTGTTATTATCAGGAGGTAAGAACAAATTAATAAGACACATGCGAGCTACGTTCACGGGAAATTCTGGACTAATTATAGTACAAAATTTTACATTTTTGCGTCCGCATACCTGAATTTCTTTGTCAGATAACAGATGATAATGAGTTCTAGCCTTGTCAATTAAGAAACCTCTGGCTTCTAACTGGTACGTAGCCAACAGATCATTTTTGCCTGATTTCGGGTCATAATTTACAGAAACAGGTGAAGGAATCGGAATAGAAACAGCTTCATATACTTCATAGTTACGATCTAATCTCATGACTGGTATAGAAAGAATAATCATTATTTTTCCGTCTACGAAAACAGTTTCAGTTCTCAGGTATTTGTAGAATTCCCATACGTTTTCTCTCGGGTCATTAATCAATGACATAAGGTCGGGTAAAGAGTTTTGAATATCTAAAAGCAGTCTCTGTAACCTGAGTGGATTTATGATTCGTACAGACAATTTTCCTAGTGAGAGATAATCTAAATCGGATTTTAATTTCAAGAGGAATTCTTTCGCATTTTGAATCAATATTCGAATTTCATTAATTAATAAAATAAAGCGACTGTACGCTTCAATAAAACGTCTGTTTTCATTTATTCCTTGAGCTAATTCATGCGTGATATAATTAACTTTCGCGTCCATTTCACGGATACTTCCGATAATTTCAATAATTGACTGTCTGTTTTCGCGTACTAAGACTCGCGATTCGTTTATAATCGTAAGGCTTTGTTCAACAACATGTACAATCTGTTTTTGATTTAATGCCAAAGAAGAAACTTGACTACGTATTTCTTTTATGTCTGACTCACTCACAACTCCAAATAACCAAGACATAGCGTCACCAATAAAGGGTAATAAACTTCGACGATTTCGAGATTTTCGAGTAAGTAACGTAAGTTGTGACAATTCATTTTTTATATCGTTTTCCAAAGTCTGTAGGTATCGAACTTCTTGCAGAAGACCATTTAACGCGTTTTCAAAAGGTTCATAACCTTCTATTTTCCGAACGTAACGCGGCTTAATGACTTCAAACGCTGTCACTGCTAATTTAAAATCTTCGGCTAATCTTTCCATTAAATTTTCAATACTATGGAAATCGATAACAAGGGTAGCTAGCCATTTTGCTCTAGTGGTGGTCACTTCATTTGTCTTATAAAAGACAACACTGTCTCTTACAACAAGTGCTTCAGCAACGAGCACTGCAGACGAACGTCGCTCAAAATGATTAATGATTAAAATAACTGCCAAAATGCTAAATGCAAGTGTGACGTTGGTCATTTCGTTTCCTAAAATGAACAACATAATAACGATTATCAATTAATCACTCAAGTTATAACTTATAAACTGAATCCTTAAAACAAAGTACAAACCGGAAGGATATCCTAATACTAAAACATTACTCAGATTCACGTTTTCTTCGTGAACGAATTCTTTGCCTTAATTCGGCTAAGGGTATGTCTGATTCAGAATCGCTATCTGAACGCTCTCTGCGATATCTATTCTCGAGGAACCTATTATTCTTGACATTAACTACCGTGTCAGAAGATGATTCATTATCCGAGCTGTCGGACGAGACAGGTGGAACAACATAATTACTCGGTCTTAATTGGCGCCCTGTCTTATCTACAGGTATGTCCCAATTTACAGAAGCTGGCCTCAAATGTTCCGCGTGTACTTTAATAGTACTTCCATCTAATTGGTTTTTTATGATGAATGTAACAGGGGATGTTTTTTCAATTATACGATAGTACGCCTGCCATTTGACATCTAATTTATTTTTACGGGCCTGGTTCCTATAATAAACAGGATCTCCTACCTGAAATTGTATATCGTTAGCATTTTTGTTTTTGTGTTCATTTCGTTTTTGCTTTGCTTTCTTTCTGTTTTGATGTACAAGCATGAAAGCTTTGTGCTGTTGTTCGAGTGCAATTTTGTGGGGGTCTTCACCTTGATATTTTCTTCTAGGTCGTAAAATTGTGTCAATTGGTAAAACACACTCTCTATTGTATAACAGGTAAAATGGCGAACACTTAGTTGATTCGTTTATACCAAAACGAATTGCAGCAAGTGTTTGATTTAAAAATGCATCCCATGGAACTTTTTCAACCTGTAATTTCTTTGACATAACATCAACTAATGTCCTATGATGGCGCTCAATTAACCCATTACTTTGAGGATGATAGAATGACGTTGTAACATGATGAATATTTAATTCTGCCAAAGTCTCTTTAATAACTTGATTAACATTTTCAGAGCCATTGTCGGAGAGTATCTCTAAAGGACAAGAATAGCGGGGAAATATTTCATCGATGATAAGATGTGCTACCGTTTGCGCACATTTATCAGGACAAGGGAAAGCTTCTGGATATCCTGAATATAGGTCGATGAAACTAATGATGTACTTATTTCCTGACGGTGTCACGGGGTATGGACCTGATAAATCGACTGCTATCTTGGCCCAAGCGAATGGTGGAGTATCAGTTTCCTGAACCGATGGCCTAGTTTTCTGACTACTGCGCATTTGGCATACTACACAAGTAGTAACATAAGATGTAACGTCCTTGAATAAATTAACCCAATAATACTTTGACCTTATTGCGTCATAAGTCTTATCTATGCCCATGTGTCCTAATGACCTATGATATTCAGAGAGTACATTTTGTTTTAAGTGTTCTGGAATGTAAAGACGGAGGATTGGATCTGTATCAGGATAAGAGATGTAATACAAAATGTTATCTAGTAACAAATGTTTCTTAGATAGTGAAGGCGATAAGGTATCGTTTTGTAACGCTAATTTAATTTGTTTGATGTCTTCATCTTTCTCCTGCTCGTTAATCATGTTTAACGGCTCGTAATAACAAGGTTTCTCGACTTTGTCTCGAAACTGGGGTTTACATCTAGCGAAATTCTTTGGCTGAAATTGATTAGAGTTCAGCGCGCTTATCTCATACATCTGCCCACTGACATCTGGGTCATGTAATTGAGAATCATCAGCCTTAAGCGTGTTCGGTGGCACACGGCTAAGTAGGTCGGCGACCGAATTATCCGAGCCTGCAAGATACTCAATCTTACAGTTATAGCCAGCTATGCTTAATGCCCATAACGAAACTTTTTTATTTTGAATCGGAGACTCAAGTAAATGTTTCAAGGGTTTATGATCTGTAAAAAGAACAAATTCAGCATTATGAAGGTAATGATCTAATTTCTGCAAACTGTAATAAATTGCATATGCTTCTTTTTCAATTGTTGACAAACGTGTTTGAGTATCACTCAACCTATGTGATAAATAATAAATTGGACGTTCTAACGCTTCTCCTTGTTCATAAACTGTTTGTGTGATACAAGCACCAATGCATTTATCACTTGCATCCGTGTACAACTTATAAGGTAAATTTGTATCAGGAAAACAAAGAAGTGGAAGTTCAGATAAAATTTGTTTCAACTTATCAAATGCTGATTGGCAATTTTCATCCCATTTAAACTTAGCATATTTCCGAGTAAGAGCAATAATTGGTTCAGCAATACTAGAAAAATGTGGAACAAATCTACGATAGTAACTACACATGCCTATAAAACTTCTAACTTCACGGACATTTGTGGGAGGTGAAAGAGATTTGATTACATTAACCTTTTTCTCTTCTGGCTGGATGCCATTGGCATTGATAATAAATCCAAGATAATTAGTTTCTGTTTTGAGAAAGCTACATTTCCTAAGTTTCAAACGCAAACTATGTTGACGTAGGCGATTGAATACCTGTTGAATATGTGCCAAGTGTTCTTCTAAGGTTTGAGAGTATATTAATATATCATCAAGATAGGCGGTGGTAAAGTCACTTAACCCTTCAAGGACACGATTCATTAACTCTTGAAAGATAGCTGGGGCATTAGTCAGCCCAAATGGCATAATAAACCACGGTGACAGGTGAAGGCTGTCTTATCTTTATCACCTTCATCCATCATGACTTGCCAGTAACCTGATTTCAGATCGAGAGAACTAAAGTACTTGGCCTTACCTAATAAAGCAAGTATGTCATCGATCACGGGGAGAGGGTATGAATTCGTTTTTGTAATCTTATTCAGTTTTCTAAAGTCAACGCAAAAACGTTTTGTCCCATCTTTCTTATCTACAATTACCACGGGAAAAGACCATGCTGACCTACTTCTGTCAATTATTTTTGCCTCTAACATCTCATCAATTGCCTTATCTATAACGTTCCTATTATTCAACTGAGTACGGTATGGTTTAAGACGAATGGGTTCGTGATCACCTGTATCTATTTTCATCCGAACTGTGTCAGTATGACTGAGGTCGGCATCTGTTTTTGCAAATAAGTCCGAATTCTTTTGGAGTAAATTAATGACTTTTGGTTTCAAGTTTGGCGGAATACATAAGTTAGCCAAGTCATTAGTGTCAAGTTTATCAGAATATTTAGGTAAATTTTCTCTTGCTGACATTCCTGCGATAGTTTTATCTATGCTCATTATTTTAGCTGAACTGACTAATTGGACACGCGCAACAGGTGTTCCTGGTTTGAGTGAAATAGTCTTATTTGTACTGTTCACTAACATTACAGGTAACCTTCGAGTGTTAGAGAGGTTAGCGACCGAGTTCATCATTAGTAACCCTGGCTCATTGCCAATCTGACCTAGTTCAAAAGGTGAGATTTCATACTCAGCTTGCGTGGGCAATTCGATATGTTTTCTAACCTGACATTGACAAATATGGACAGTCTGTGGAGAAATCTTAATTTTATGTTTTAACCTAGCAACTGAAGCAATGTGGATATCTTCCACTAGTGAAATATACGTCCCATTAACCCGAATACAACCAAGGTCATGGTACACACGCACACCTCGTGCTTGAAGCCAATCGAATCCTATAATAATATTTCGATTCAGATTATGAACTACATAAAATTTATGGCTCATTTTCAAGCCTCCTAACATAAATTCTATTTCAGCAATTCCATCTATATGTAACGGAGTATTTCCAGCCGTAGTTAAATCTAACTTATGTTTTTGTAGCTTAGGTTTGTTTTTCAAGGTATCATATACACGACGATGTATCAAGGAAACTTCAGCACCCGAATCTAGTAAAGCACGATATTTTTGTTTTTGGAATTTGATCAAAAGTGAGTTTGGACCCTTTACAACAGAATTTATTTGAATACATTTTCTCTTGGATTTTCCTTCTAGTTTGTTTTCTGTTTTTCTTCCCACATCGGATTCTACATGTGGGAAGCTTGCGAGTTTAAATTTTGATTTTGCCTTCTTTTGTTCGGACATTCCTTAACTTTATGCCCCGGCTGACCACAACCAAAGCATAACAGCTGTCTATTTAGAAACTGCGGATTATGAAACGACGGATTATCCCCAGCAGCATTTACGCTTGCCTTTCTCAATCTACAGTCCTTAATATGGTGACCGATTTTTCTACAAAAATGGCACCTTATTTTTGGTCGTGAATGACTCACTTCCATAGGTGTTTCTTCTCTTTTATTATTTTGCTGTTGACTTAAACGCAAATTAAATCGTTTTCTTAAATTCTGCTCGCCGGTCGTAATTTGAACTGCCTCACTAAAGCTGACCGGATTATCCCGCATGACTTTCATTTTCATTGGGTCTTCCCAGAGACCATCAATGAAATATCCGATCAAATGTCTTTGTAGTTGGTCCGGTCCGTCGAATGCGTCCTCGGCCAACGCCAAAAGTCGTTCGGCGTAAACCTGTATAGGTTCACCCGATTTTTGTTTAACTCTACGCAATAACAATAGTGCGTGTTGTTGGTCAACAACCTCGCCAAATCTAACCCTCAACTCTTGTTTTGTCCTGTCCCAGTCATGTCGTGGGTTGGACTCAAAATATCGTTTAAGAAAGTCGCTTACTGGTCCCGAACTTGACTGATAAGCAACGTACTTAATGGCGTCATTTGTCACCCCGATTAAAACTCCATACTTTTCAATGGACTTGATCCAAGCCTTGAATAGCTTAGGATCAGATCCATCAAAAGAATTTATTACTTTCGCCACTCCCTGTGTGCCTACTGTTACTGTCAAACTCTTGAGTTGACTCTCGACTGATCGAGCAATATCGACTAGTTCTGCCATATTGATGTAAAAGAATTTGTAAAATTGACAACTTACCGGTAGAATTCCAAGTTATCCAAGTCACAAATCAGCAACAACCCAGATCCTGCGACACGAGCACCATGTTACACTTGCGTGTGGTACAGCAATACGGCAGTCCAGGTACACAAGGTGGGGAGAAAGTAACAAACACCGTGAGTCTGGTGAAAAGTCAAACTACATAATTTATTTACAAACTACCGACAGAATATCATATCAGCTATCAACTTCTAGTCGTAATCTTAACCCAGAATAAGTCTACGAAGTTCTCATTCTAATTCCGTTCTGCCTTCTCACAGCAGTGCGGGGTTATTTATACTACCTAGGAATACCTAGGTGATTCATACAATTATCATACAAGGTAACAAGGTAACGTGATGCGGAGCCTCGTAACACAATAAGATTTGCGGTGTTTACACCTGTCAAGGCCTACTATGTTACATGCGTTCCTCTCTCTCTCTCTCTAGTCTGTGATAGCCTTCTCAACTTGTTTTTCGACAATATTTTGTACTGATTTGCCAAGATTTGTCACCTTTTCTTCACATGTCTCAAGTCTTTCTTGTTGGGTCTGAAGTGCCTTTGCCAATTCAGTTAATTTTGGTAACACGCGTGAACAACCATCACAGTTAAAAGGTAGGTTAACATTGGGTTCACTTTTTAATGCCTCAAACATTTTGTTAGACCGATGGCTACAGTCCAAGCAGAACCATTTACTACATATGCTGCAATTTAAACTCTTATATGTATTTAACTATTAATAATTAATTTTCATACACGTCAAAATTGAACTTTTTTCTTACACATTGCAGTAATCAATATTTAGAAGCATTGAAATATTGTAGAAAAAGATCAGCATAATAGAAACTGATAAAGAATATTTGCCCAGATAGAGGATATTCAAATTAAAAGAAGACCCGGGCGTTAACGACACGTATTTTTGCTTTTTTATCCAGGTTTTCTCGTAAACGCCCGGGACTTACCCTTCATCGTATGCATGAAACGGCCCAAAAACGTACATTTTATGCAAACATTTTCTATATAGAACATAGAACATTTTAATGCATTATAAGGCCACCGGCCCATACACATATAAGTACAAAACATATCATAGACAAAATGTGAGGAAGGACAGTTTGTCCCATAAATTTTACATACAACATACATTATTAAGGTTTATAGGTATACATATTTTTTCTAAGAGGTATATCTAAGACAATGCCAAGGTGAATCAAATATTTTTCGCCGTTTAAATATTGGTGTTAACCGTTTGTTTGTCTCTCAATTTGTTAACAGTTTTTTTTTGTAAAATGTTATATTGAAAATTCAACTCTTGCAAATACTGTTTCTGGTTGATGAATTAGTGTTTTTTTTTATCTCAATTGAGAGTATTGAACAAGAACTTTTATGTTCCTATGTATGAATTAATTTGGGTAAAATATACGAAAGATCAAAATGTATTCTATTCCTGGCTATTTATGTAGTCTAATCTTACTTTAAATGAATAATACAGATACATTGCTGTATTTCGTAACACTAGTTCGTTTTTAGAAGACATAAGTTGAGTGAATGATTGTATATCTGGATTTTCAGTATATCTGTGATTGATTTATTTGTCACGTATATCTTTATACAAAGGACATATTAATAAAAAGTGCAGTTCATCCTCGACAAAGCCATCGCAAAAAATACAAAATCTATTTTCCCTTGGTATACTATATTGTCTACCCTTTTCAATCATCAATGAATGGGTTGAATTTCTAAATTTTGCTAAACATGTTCTAAACTGTTTTACTTCAACGATTGTTACATATGGCTCTATTGAAATATTAGATTTAAACAAAGTATAGTAATATTAATAGTATATTTCTGCTCTACTTACAGATGTGAACGAATGCGATCCCAGCAATGATCTAGACGCGTGTTCAGATGACGCTACGTGTACTAATAACGACGGTAGTTATACTTGTAAGTGTAACGATGGCTTCTGGGACCCTGTCGGAGATGGAATTAATTGTTATGGTATGTATATATGTAATAATTTCATATGTTTTATTATTCTATCAAAATTATCATGTTTTAACATTTTTTAAACAGTTGAAATTTATATATACATTTATAAGAAAACAAGAGGCGTTTTAGGGTCTGAGACGCTTTACTTGCTATTGGAATTCCTAAATTACCCCCAAACATTTCTATTATGTAAATTTGTAGAGAACATATTTCAAAAGAATCGATTAGATAAGGCAAAATAAGTAAAGAAAAAAAACATACATAAATCTCAGTCTATCAATGAGTGTGTTATTTAGAGCCCCGCATGAATAGATTTGAGATATATTGGGGTATATTGTTTTTGCCCTGTGCGGCTATATGTTCGACAGCCAAATAACTTTCAGATTAGCCATAACCGTTGATCGGTAAGGGATAGAGCTTTCATATTATACGTGAGTATTGCTTGTGACAATACCATTTTGTTGGTACCACTATTAAGGTCACTTGTCAAGGGAATGGTCGTTTTTCAAGGCAACTATGATAAAAAAATTTAGATGGCAGTGGCGAGAGAACTGGTGTTTATCAAGCGCATCTTGTTTTTTATGGTTTTTTTTTTTTGTTTGTTTTTTTTTTTTCAAAGTATTAATTAAGCTTTATAACTTTCACAAGAAAATTAGGTCAGTAGAAAATAATTTAGAGAAATTCATAATTGACATCTCATTTAACAACGGAAGCCTTTTATGATACTATAATTAGTGTTGGGCCTTATTTCTCATTAAATTTGAATTTTAGACAAGAATGAATGCAAGGAAGTACCAAATCCTTGTTCTCGCCATGCATCATGTACAAACACAATTGGTTCCTACAGCTGTACGTGTAACCAAGGCTATGAGGGAGACGGACACACTTGTAACGGTAGGTTAAAATTGTCTGTCTATGATAAGCTTCTCTGCAGTGTTTAATGTTTATGAATAACTTGGAATTTCGAGTATGAAAAAGGAAAACTTTTTGACCATAGTGTGCCGGACTATTTGTGCATTGAATAGGCCACAATTAACATAGGATTTTTGTGTACCAAAAAATTGACGACTCTAATTTCTATATCACAAAAATTACAATTTCATTGCTCTTCCACAAAATTTTTTGTTAATTTCAATTTTGATGTCATACTCACTGTTTTAAAACGAAAACCCGTTTGTAAGTAAGTAAGTAAATTTTATTATTATAGTGACATGTGTTATGACAAAGTTATGTTTATAATAAATAGATACATATTTTTAATTATAAACTTATTATACGAAACACCCGGCCCCATGGACCTATATGTCACCTTGATCTTTCTTTGTTGGTACTGCGTGAGTGAAGCTATCTAGAATTATAATCGTTGACGTAGACTGAATTATGACTACGAGTCCGGTGGCCATGATTCGCTCTTTCTTTTAGGAAAGGACTAATTAGGCCATCTGACTCGCAGACTCGCAACAAAATGCTCAATAAAGTGCAGCTATCCCTTACCCAAAATGAAACAGAAAGGGGTAAACTGTCCTTCTTGAACAATGAATGATTCAAATGTATTTTCCGGATTAATGAGCTTTGCTTAGAAGTATTCAGCAAATATATATATTTGGTTAATTTAAACATACATATATATATTTTAAATGAAGGTTAATAAATGAAAATTCATGTTGAAATAAAAATGAATAAGAATTAAATATTGGTGAAATATTGGCGAGTGAAAAGTTTATTGAATGGATGGATGGATGGATGGATGGATGGATGGATGGATGGATGGATGGATGGATGGATGGATGGATGGATGGATGGGTGGATGGGTGGATGGATGGATTGGATTGGATTGGATTGGATTGGATTGGATCGATGGATGGATGGATGGATGGATGGAAAATGGGTGGATGGATGGATGGATGGATGATGGATGGGTGGATGGATGGATGGATTGATGGATGGATGGATGGATGGGTGGATGGTTGGATGGATGGATTTGATTTGATTGGATTGGATTGGATTGGATTGGATTGGATTGGATTGGATGGATGGATGGATGGATGGATGGATGGATGGATGGATGGATGGATGGATGGATGGATGGATGGATGGATGGATGGATGGATGGATGGATGGATGGATGGGAGTGTGGATGGGTGGGTGGTCGGATGGATGGATGGATGGATGAATGAATGTATGAATGATGGAATGATGGAATGAATGATGGAATGAATGACGTATGGATGAATGAATGAATGGATGACTTCGTGAAACAAAAAAATACGTATACATGATGCAAATAACAACAAGTCTGTAAATAAGTTAAAAATATACAATGTATGCCAATTTCAGACGATTAAGTGATCATAACAAATCCAATCTGGTGGGTGATCATTTCACAGAGACGTTTTATTTACATTTCTGTGATATAATCGCACATCTATTAGACTTTTGAATATAAAACCTCTCGTCTCTTTGTGTATGCTTTAACTAGGTATTTTGCAAGTTTACGAGGATATTTTTCAATTAATAATGACAATTTCTCTAGAGGACTAAGACCATTGAATACTGAGTCCGTCACACATTGAGACAAAAACATTGCTCTCTCGTTTGAATAAATGCTACAGTCCATGGTAAAATGTGCCTCGTCTTCGACTTCACCTGAGTTGCACAAAATGCATTTTCTATATTGATATGACTCGCCCGTGTAGCGACCAGTCTCAACCCTAAGAGGCAAGATCCCACATCGTAGTTGGGCTAAGAGGGATCGTTCTTGCTTTGCGATATTGAATTGTAGATATTTCTCACTACAAAACTCGGTCTTATAAAGTCTGTAACATCTCAATTTATTGGTGTTCGCGATCGCTGTAGACCAAATTTCACGAAAGTACGTATTGATTCTGTTTTCAACTAGTGTCATGTTTACACTCGATTTATTTCTATAATTAGTTGAAAGATCCAGTTTGGTCATAATACTTTGAATTTCACTGCACCAGTTGTTTGCGGCGATATTATAGTCATGTTCAAAAACACGTCTTGTAAGTCTATCTTCACTGAACGACAGAAGTCTATTCCAATATCGCAGCATTATAATCCACCGTCTATACGAGCTGGGGAGCCATCCTGTATCTCCCGTGAGTGCAGCTATAGGTGCAAATCTATGTACTCCCATGAAGTATCTCATAGCGCGATGTTGAACGTTGTCTATTTGTTGATTTTGTTTGAAACCCCAGGTTGACGCACAATAATCTAAAATCGGAGTCACACAGTTGAAATAGAGTTTTTCATACGATTTAACTACTTAATGTTTGAGACCATGTACTTTTGAGATAACACCTCCTAGGGCTCTGCCAGCGGCTTTTGCGACCGATTCACAATGTGACGAAAAACTACCCTTTTCATTAAAGATGACACCTAAATATTTATATTCTGCCACTGTTTCTATTTCTTCCTCTCCAATTCTAAACCGAAAATTGCTTTTCTCTTTTCTCCCTTTCCTAAAGTGGATACACTTGGATTTGTCCGTATTAACTACTACTCTCCATTTCCTACACCAATTATGCACACAATCTAACATTTGTTGCAATGATTTTTCTGACTTTGCAACAAGAACGATGTCGTCGGCGTAGAGGAGAATGGACACTTGTGTAGTGTCTAACGATATTCCGACATTTAGGTCATTGATTTCACTAACTAAATCATTGATGAAAATAGAAAACATTGTGGGAGAAGAGCTGTCTCCTTGAACGACGCCCATTTTACAATCGAACCAATCTGTCATTTTGCTGTTAATCCTAAGAGATGCAGAAGAATAGCTATATATTGATTTTAAGGAATTGTACACCTTTCCGTCAATCCCGTTTAATAACAATTTGTATAGTAGTAAGTCACGATCAATGAGGTCAAATGCTTTTCTCAAGTCTATGAATGCTGAGAATACTTCTGGGTTATTATTTGTTATACTGTTGAGTGTAAACACGTGGTCCTCGCATGATCTATTGCGTCGAAAGCCATTTTGTTCCTCTGCTAGGATATTGTTAATGTCTAAGTATTTTGAAATACGTTTGTTCAACAGCCCGGTGTAGAGTTTACTGACACACGAGAGAAGGCTTATCCCCCTGTAATTCAAAGGAATCCGTTGATCTAGTTTAGGATCTTTCGGTATCGGACATATAATCGACTTGCACCATATAGAAGGTATAATACCCGTGTCTAGAATTACCTGAAATAGTTCCTTCAATACACAAATCACAGCTGGAAACTTAAGATAAGCATATGAGATATTGTCTATACCCGGTGACGACTTGGATTTGGCATTCATAACAAGATGGCTCATTTCGTCGTATGAAATGTTTTCATTCAGAGTTCGGTTATGGACGTATAACGGGTCTGATATGTTAAGTTCTAACAGGGTTTTGTGTAATTTACACCTATCATAATGTATATCATCAAAATCGTTATTGTTTGCTGGATTGTATAGATTGTAGAAGTCTGTTTTCCACTTGTCGTATATACTGTTTTCATCTGATATTTTCAGACCCTCCGAGTTTAATACTTCCATCGGGATGGTATGCATTTTCCGTTTTGGACCCAATGATTTGATCCTTTCCCAAAATTCGTTTGGGTTGTTCGTACACATTGTTTCGATGTCATTCGCTAATGAGAGTCTATAGGCTCTTTCACTCTGACGCAAATATTTGTCGAATTTCTGTCGTTTTTGTACAAAGTGTTTTCTTTTATTATCACGTGACCTTTTATTTCCCTTATATCGAAGAAATTCTCGCTCTGCGTTGCTCATATCCGACCATAGTTCTGACAGGGCTTCGTTCCAGTATGGTTTTGAGTGTCTATATCTTTTCCTGCTGTTTTTTGATCCGTCATAGTAGGGCACGCGATTTTCGAGTTCGTTTTCAACTATCGAGCAGAATCCAGTGTATATATTGTCTATGTTCTCTTGTGTTTCTCTTGACTGCTCAATTCTTTGAATAATATCACAAATAGCGAAACGAGATAAGTCACTAGCCATAAAGTCACTGGGTATCTTGTTTAGTTTGTATTTCTTTTGACAGGGGAGGTAACTACGGCCTTCACTATTTTCATTACCGTACGAGTGATTTCCCTTGACTTGGAGTTCTAATATTAACGCACTGTGGTCAGGCACGCGAGATCGATTGCCTAGTAAATCATGGAGCCCGAAATCTTCAATAATGGACACTGGTGTGATCACTTTGAAAGTTTTACAATATTGAAGAACATCGTGTGGAACGCACATGTAATCTACCACTGAAGCTCCTTTACTAGAAATACACGTATAATTGTCTTCGTTATATCTACCATTAAGAACACAGAATTTCGAATCAATTAAAAAGTCTTGAAAATCTATACCATGCTTATTTCTGGTCGTGTCAAGAACGGTTCTTTGTAAAATAGTGTCTGTATCACTGCAGTCGCTCAGTGTCCCTAGTCTACTGTTGAAATCCCCGGTTAATACAATCGCATCACAATCTTTGTATTGAACTTTATAGATAGAATCTGATTGGTTTAATTTGCATCTGCTGATATCAATAGGTTTTTATTTCAGATATACTATAAAAATCCTGACTATAATTCTTTAAATTCATTTTTAATTTGAGACCAAAATGAATGCAATGAAGAACCGAATCCTTGCTCTCCCCATGCATCATGTACTAACAACATTGGTTCCTACAGCTGTGCCTGTAACCAAGGCTATGAGGGAGATGGACACACGTGTATCGGTAGGTTAAAATTGATTTCCAATAGTTTGTTTGGTCGAAGGTTTAATCAAAGGCTGTAAGAATAACCAAGCATCTTTAAGATAGCGATTCCCTATTCATACATCCGTCAAAAAAGGGACACGTTATTTAATCATCCGTGGCGTCTGGCATCCGGGCGACGTCAACCTCTTTTTCCGGAAAATAACTCTGTCACCTTAAGAGCGGTTGAATTAAACTTGGTAGTTATGTTCGTTTCGTATTTACGGAGTACAATGCCTAAGAAGTGTAACTCTGCCTAGCTTACTTTTATTAAGTTATTTCCCTTTGTTGAATTCCCAGCAGTGTAGCAGGCGTTTCTTGTGACCATTTGCCAAGATTTTTTAAATATTAATAAAGGTTTAAAGAAGATTTAAAACTAGGTGAATTTCATAAAGATTTTCTATAGAGGTTATTGGAGTTGTTTTGAAATCTTATGTTATGTTATAGAAATGGGGTGTTTAATGAAAATTCCTTATCTACATAAATCTTTCGGAATTTATCTTATCCCGAAACTTTCAAAGAATATTCATATCATGCGCACATTTCTGCTGTTTGGCCTTTTGATGTGTTATGAAAATAGAGGCCATCTGAAAATTCCTTGCTACCACAATTCCGCCTACATTGCAATCGATTTTCATGAACTTTCACATAGTTTTGATGCTGGTTATGACGGCAACAATTGTGATCAAGATATAAAATTTAAGAATACAAACAGAAAAGGCTTTTGACTATGTATTCATTTTGAAATATTAATAACATTTCATAGTGTTTATTTGAGTAGACATGATTCTAAACGGAAAAGGATTTTGAGTACACACACACATACATATATATATATAAAGCCTCAAATGACCAAACAGCAGAAATGTGCACATCATATAAATATTCTTTGAAAGTTTCGGGGATATCCTTGGATAAATTCAGAAAGTTGATTAGAATTAGGAATTTATTAGAATTTTACATTTATTCTAAGGACAAAAATCAGGTATTACGTTTACAAAAGCACCTTAACCAATTCTGCAGTAAGAAAAAATATGGATTTCCAAAATATATAAAAATGTTTATAGGTTTATTTTCTTTCAGACATAGACGACTGCGCTTTAAATCCATGTAGTTATGGTCAATGTGAGGACCAGGTCAATGATTACGATTGTCATTGTCAGGGTGGATATGAAGGAAAAAATTGCGACCAAGGTGCGGATGATTAATATGTATACTTTTTTATGTTTCAAGTTTGGGATATGTATGGCAATCTGAAACGTGACACGACAAAAAAAACACACGTTTTAAATAATATCAATAGATACTGTTTAGAATGAAATTTCCGAAAACCAATTATCTAGCGATAAATTCATTTAGAATGATAACTTTTTATACAAAAAGGGCCCGGTCTGGACCTAGCAGCTTAATTTGTTCCATTCTCTCGAAAAGGCTACGTATTCACTTGGTTATATTTAATGTACAATTACTTCTCTTTTTTTAATGTATCCCAAATTTCCAAAATGCCGTTGATCGGTGCTTCTTGTAGAAGAAAGATTTATAATAAAACGGGCGATCATGAAAATAAAAAATAAGTTCATTCAAGAGATCATACTGTTTACTGAGGACAGATCATATTCACAAGTATTTAAATCAAATTCATATCCAGTTATAATCAACATATTGAAGCTTGTACAATTTGAAATTGTCTTCAAGATTATAGAATCGAGCTTTGCTAGATTAACAAACCCTCAGGAAAATTTACAGTATTCTATTTCGTATGTAATTGCCTACTAAAGATATTCAATTTGGTTATTATGTTTGCAAGAAGTTTTCAAGAACTTCCGAAAAGAACGGCCTTTATTATGTAAGTCATGCAATCATTCTGTGAAATTTTGAGTGAAAGAATGAGATAAATAATAATGACAAAATAGCTTTGTTAACGATATATCTCTTTGCTAACGTTTTATCTATTTGCGATAGTCACAAAACTCTTTTCACTTGAACTTATTAGGATTTTGCACGATGTTGAAAGGGTTTGTCTTTGAATTAATCAACAATTTCATTTCTAGAATAAAAACAAACCAATGCAAATTCAAAACGCATGGACTGATAATTATTAGGATTTCCATCGCTATAAATCTTTTGAACTTTGATAAGCTTGAGATAACTTACAAAGAACCGGTTATTAGAAAAAAAAACAACCTGCTTTATTGTTAGAACTACTTTCATAATTTCAACAAAAACAGATATCATGTGACTATTTTTTAGACATAGACGAATGTACCAGTAATCCATGTGCCCACGGTTCCTGTAATAACAAAATAGACAACTATTCTTGCGATTGTGAGGCTGGTTATGAAGGAAACAACTGTGATCAAGGTATATATTTTAAGAATTCAAACAAAATACAGCTTTTGACTATGTATTCATTTTGAAATACTCATTACGTTTCAAAGTGTGTATTGGAGTTAGTTTTTTCTAAATTGGAAAGGGTTTTGTGCAAATAATTATGTACGGTCTGACATTCATATCTAGAGTTTATTGAAATTTCCCATTTAATCTGAGGGAAAAAATCAGTAGATAAGTTTACAAAAGCACCTTTATAAATGCCACAGTGACAAAGGAACAGATTTCCATAATACACATACAAAAAAAATGCTTATTTCCTTTCAGACATCGACGACTGTGCCTTAAATCTTTGTATTTATGGTCAATGTGAGGACCATGTGAATGATTATGTTTGTCTTTGTCAGGGTGGATATGAAGGAAAAAATTGCGACCAAGGCGAGGATGATTTATATGTATACTTTTTTATGTTTCAAGATTGGGATATGTATGGCAATCTGAAACATGAGAGTAATATAACACACGTTTTACATAATTTCAATATATACTGTTTGGAATGAAATTTTCTTAAACTAATCATCTGGTGATTTATTCATTTGGAACGATAACTTTATAAACTAATTAGGCCCGTTCTGGCCTAAATCGTTTATTTTGCTCCATTTTCTCGAAGAGGCTAAAAGTTAAATGTACAATTACGTCTTTTTAAGTATCCCAAATTTTCAAAATGCCGTTGACATGCGACTTGTAGGAGATGGATTTATATTGAATTGGACGACCATAAAATAAAAAATGTGTTCATCTTTAGGAGATTATACTGTTTACTGAGAACAAATCATTTTCACAAGTATTAAAATTAAATTCATATCCACCTATGATTAGAACCTTGTACTCTTTCAAAAAGGAATTTCTTCAAGATTCTAAAATCGAGCTTTGCTAGTTTGACAAACACTTTGTAAAATCTACAGCATTCTATTTCGTATGTAATTGCCTTCTAAAGATATTCCATTTAGTTGTACTTTTTTAAGAACTTTTAAAGAACTTCCGAAAAGAACGGCCGTTATTATGCAAGTCATGCAATCATTCTGTGGAATTTTGAGTGAAAGAATGAGATAAATAATAATGACAAAATATCTTTTTTAAACGATTTTTTTCTTTGCTAACGATTTAATTGTTAACGATTTATCTATTTGTGCTAGTCACAATACTCTTATCACGCGATGCGATAAAGATTTCGCACGATGTAGAAAAGATTTGTCCTTGAAATAGTTAACTCTTTCAATTCTAGTTTAAAAACAAACCAACGTACATTCAAAACGCATGGACAGATAATAATTTGGATTTCCATCGCTATGAATCTTTTGAACTTTGATAAGCTTGAGATAACTTACAAAGAACCGGTTATCAGAAAAAAAAACAGCCTGCTTTTTTGTTAGAACTACTTTCATAAAAAAAAAACAGATATCATGTGACCATTTTTAGACATAGACGAATGTAACAGTAATCCATGTGTCCACGGTTCCTGTAATAACGAAATAGACAACTATTCTTGCAATTGTGAGGCTGGTTATGAAGGCAAGAACTGTGATTAAGGTATATTAGTTCTTTCAAAAACAAAACAGCTATTTATTTTTAGGATTTTACAATTTTGACATATTAAGTAGTGGCAAGTTTAGGTTTTAAGGTTTTGAAGAACAGAGAATATTTCATGATATCAAATTCAGCTTATCAGTAGTAAAAGTGATGATCATAATTCCACATAAAACGAATGTTTTGTGTTTTGCGGTTTTTTTTCTTTTTTTTAAGCCCTTTTTTTTAAGCCCTGTGTTCCAAAACAAATATTTACTAATTAAACATGCTAATTAGATCATTTATTTGATATTTTCCGGACGTTAATACACTTTTGAAATACCTATGCTAATAGACTTATATAAAGATATTTTGTGACCATAAGAACGGCCTCAACATGCATGTATTGTTGTTATTGTAAAATTGTAAAACGAAAAATTATAAAAAAAAGTTTCTGGTGTATTTATAAATGGAATTTAAATTTTTAAGGGAATGTGGAATATCATTGATAATCTCGTCATTTAAAAAGTTATAGACTCTGCTTCTTTGTTTATTAAGTTCGTTATTTCATGAACGTTCAATAAACATCCCCTTCATATCCTGTCATAAGTTTTAACGCATAAATGCTTGCAAATTTTCAGATATAGATGAATGCTCCAGCAATCCCTGTGTGAATGGTGCAACATGTATCGATCACGTGAATAGATATTTCTGCCTGTGTTCGGAGGACTATACCGGTTACAATTGTGAGACAGGTAAAGTGCTACTTACAGTACTCTAGTGCAGGGGTCGACACTAACACCAGTTCTCAGGCCCGAGACATGTGGATTCTAGGTAGTGGAACCGTCATAGTTCCGCGACGCTTCAGAAGTAATGAACTTTTTATTAGGAAACCTCGGTCAACATTGTTAAAGATCTAAGTTTTCGAAATGTTGCGAAACTATTAGGGTTCCACTACCTTAAACGAGGACTGATAGATGTAACCATGATGAAGGTCCTTCAGGTTTTTTCCAGAAATATTTTTTTCATTATCCTATGGAAATGATGGAGGGAAAGGAAGTTGCTTTTCACAAGCAAGTGCTTCTTTTCCCGCAACGTTTTTTTCTTTTACATACTACTAAATTGCTAAATGATATCCAAAGTTTTCTTGAAGGACCTGTTTTCATTAGGAAGGACCTGCAAGATTAAAGGCTAACAGGTTCTTTGGTCTTCTGGCAAAATATTATTAGTGCCAAACCCTTCTTATGCATTTGATATTGCTGATTGGTGTTTAAAGGAACGTAGCTTATAGTTTTGATTTGTTTGAAATTACAGTTAATAAGCATTTTAGTCAAATAAGATTTTTGTCAAGATAGAAGATTTTTTATTGTTTGGCATTGCTATTGTTGTTTTGGGGCCTTATGTAGCGCTCGGCGGACTCGTGTTCTAAAAGGAAAATAAATCAAATAAAAAAAGCGCCAGAGGTCACTTTAAAATTTCTTTGAATTAGGCTTTCTTTTTTTAGCCCTTGTCTAGTGCTCGGAACACCCAGGAAGCACGGAAATATATTAACCTCGTGGTATTCTGCGATATTGATAAACTGGCAGGGCGGGGCTTAGCAGTGACGTAATTTGGGGAGTTTACTTTTCAAAACTTTAGATTCTTTATTGTTAACGCATGCAAATAACTGTAATTTACCTAAAGGATTCACGTGCTTAGATAGAGTGAACGCATTTCATCGTTTGGTTACCAAAGCCTCGTAACTTCAGCCAGATTAAGCTGAAGTTACGAGGATTTGGTTACCAATTTACGATTTAAGGATTCGAGTTATTCATGCGACTCTGTAGAAATAAGTTGCTTAAAATCAAAGCTGATTTACCTTTACCTTAAATGCAATGACCCGTTACTTTGGCCCCGCCCTGCCAGGGCATTAATTATGGATTATACGACTGAAGTATTGTTTACAGCTACGTTTAAAAACACTGTTAAACCCTTTGCTGTTTCATCCCTGCTTTTTACGTGCCTGTGATTTTATGATTGTAAAAACATTGTAAAAAAAGAAGAAATTGCTTCTGACAAGCAATTTCTTCTTTTTCCACACTATTTTCTACCGTATTGAATGGTTATTTTTCAAATTAAATCCACTTTAAATTTTCGTCTGCAAAACCTTTGAATTTGGACAGGTCTAAAATTTTGTAAAACAGGAAAGGGTTAAAACACCTTTAAATTCAACGTTATATCTGTTCTTAAATAATGCTATAGAACGATGATGCTGAGGTTCTATGTCTGGATTTAGTAAACTGAATATAGAAAAACCATGGGAGTCCCTATTGGTATTTTCATATTATCTTATACCTATACAAATATCTTTGTGATAACAACCCATTTGATATTTTTTATGATATCACATAGTTATTTTTAGAACAACAATATCATGCAGTTATTTTTAGAAACTTGCATTTCAGTTAGAAACATCGATGAAAACAAGACAAAAAGAGGTTATAAGATAAATATAATACGTACTAAGTGTATTGTATGAAAAATATCTAACTCGGTTGTGAGAATTGATAATTATCTCGGCAGAGCCTCGACAATGATCAATTCTCCCAACCTCGTTAGATATTTTTTCTCATACAAAACTATAAGTACGTTTTATATATTTATCAAGATACCTAAAAGACGATATTACTACACGATGTAGAAAAAGAGATGCATCATGTCATGACGTTGGCGTTGAAGAAGCAAATTTCACGGAAGCCGGGCGTTCACGACACGTGAATTTACTTATTAATTCATGTTTTCTCGAATTTACGTCTAGGTTTGGTTCGTTATCGTATGCATATAACGATCCAAAACGCTCATTTTATGCAATAATGCATGATAAACAGAATGATATGTTAATGTTTTTGATATCGGTATTTTTTTTATTTTTTGGCTGTTTGAAAAATGATATCATGACTAAGCAAAGCCTCGTTGTGATATATTCCCCAGTCAACAACTGGATAACATTGACTTTTAAGGATACATTATAACATTTTATTCTCTTTATATTCGGTTCTTTACAGATATGTGTCATGTTTCTCAAGGTGCAGACATTGTAGTATTACTAGACAGCTCATTCAGCCAAAGCGATGCTGTTTTTCAACGTCAAAAAGACTTTACTAAATCCTTGATTAATGCATTTCCGATCGGCATGGACAATTTCAGATTCTGTGTCGGATCTGTTTCAGACGAGGGTACTATTCACTTTAACCTAGAGTTACATCTGACAAATGACAGTCTTCTAGAAGCTATTGACGATATTCCCCATTTAAATGGGTCCAGTAATCTTCACAATACAATTAAGGCTGTCAGAGATGAGATATTCCCGGAAACTACTTCTGATAGAACCAAGTATTTGATAACCCTTGGTGATGGACTATATTCAAAACCATTAGATACGGAGTCTGAAGTTATGCAAACTAAAGTAGCTGTGATGACTTTAATATCTGTCGGATTCGGTGATCAGATTTTACAGAAATCACTGATAGACATTGCAACAGATCACATGCACGTATTTTCACCGACTACAGAAGATTTGAAGAACTGGTTGTTGAGACGACACGTGATGGATACATGCCCTGGTACGTTTGATTGGCTAAAATATTGTTTATATCATCAACATTACAAAACTTATGAGAACTTAATTTGTAAGTATATCCTAATCTGGTCTATTTGTATCGTCGCTAGCCAAGGTGATGTCCATTAAGTGTCTAATTAGTTTTCTGGGTGACATCCATGGGTAGAAAAAAGGATCTTTTAGTCCGGCGGCAGAATAATGACATATTTTACTTGAACCTGAAGTAGGGTTCAAAGTTTTTTTCCTTGACTTATTATTGTAGCTAAGGCCTTCCCTAATCATAATCTGGCTGATGACATCCTGTAATAAAAATCGAGATGACATACAGGACTACAAAAAAATCAGGCCAACAGCTCCGTAAACCACTATGGTTATTGTATAAAACCGACTTTTATCATGCAACGAAGCCTGTATTGACCTGATATCACCTGTCTGATAACATGACATGTTATAAGGCAGTCTATTTTTAGAAACAATTTGAATAAACTTTCACATTAATTTCTTTGATTTTTAAAGGTTTTCTATGATTAAGCAGTGAAAAATGATTGCATGATGAAAAGAATAACATGTCAGTGTCTTAAAATATCAATGTTATCTAGTCTCGGCTTTGAGAAATTATCATGACTCGGCACAGCCTCGTCATGATAAATTCTCCCAACCTCGACCACTTACATATTATTCTCTATTTATCAGTCATTTTGCTGTAAAGATATTCTCGATCTAAAACTCATAAACGTTTGTGTATAATTCTAACTTAGCTATTGGGGGGGGCGGGGGGCGGGAATCGAGATATTGTTATCACCTTGTTGTCGCCAATGAAGTTGTATTTTTGTTCCTTTAATGACCTAATTTGAGCAAGTGCGTAACAATATCAACCCTTTCCAATATACGCAAAGCAAAGATTCTGGACAATCTGTGCACCCGCACAGGCTTAAATAATGTGTTTAAATTTTCTGTACATTTTAGATTGCACGAGTCAGTCATCAGATGTGTTCATTTTGTTGGAAACGTCGCACGATTTTAATTCTCCTGTATTCCCTGGTCTCCTTAAAACTTTGAAGTCTCTCATAAAGAAGATTCCAATAGGTCAACATAGAGTCCACGTGAGCTTTGCAACTTTTGAGAGCGAAGTAAATGAGATATTCGATTTCCAGACCTATTACACACAACAATCGGTCATAGGCCGTGCCATGACCACCGCAATACGGACAGAACAACCCTCAAACTATGTACGCGCTTTACAGTACATCAAGGACGATGTATTTGTATCTGACAAAGGATATAGACAAGGTGTCCGCAAAATTGCCATTCTTTTTATTGGAGAAGAGATTCAAGATATCGATACCGTAATGGCAAATGCAGATGCTCTGAAGGAGGATAACATCGCAGTGGTTGTGATAACATATGCAACAAGTCCAAAACCAAACACAGAAACACTTCTCAAAATAGCATCTGATCCAGCGTATCTTTTTGTGATTGGTGAAACTGTTTATGGTGGAGAATCAGCATTAGATGCTCTGACAACTTTATTTGAGTATACACTTTGTGTCTTTGACTGATGACATAAAGAATAAAAGTAAACTTCATTTCAAACTCGAATATGTCGCAGACGTCACCAAATCGTTCTTAGAATGGAAAATATACGTCACACAGTGAAAACGTAGGAGGGAAAAGTTAAAGATACCTTAAAACTACCTCTCTGTTTAATTCATTGGTATTCGATATGATTAAAATAGTTTTTAGTTGTATTTTAGATTTTTTGTTAATATTCTATACAGCAAATATGTAGTGGAGTATTTTTACTTGTTACATTTGTGCACAATATTGACAGTACTTAAATTACTTGTATTTTGGGAGGCTTATAGTAACTTGTTGGGGATAAGCGATTACCTTGCATCTTGCACCTTCCGAGACCAAAAAAACCATTTAGGATGTTGTTGATAATACTTAACTCTAAAAGCTTGTTTGGAAGATCAGGATCATAAAACATATTATATTTTTTCACAATATGAACTCATTTTGTGATCAATAAGCATTTCAAAATGCTCCTTGTATCTTGTTTAAATTATTAAAGACCTTCTCTTATCAGTTCAATCGTTTATAAATTTAGTCGTTTTGTTTCAAAATAATTTGATTTTCTTTTTATATCCATTTACATTTTCTCCCAAGTAATTAAAATTGAAATGTGCATGTATAGCCCCTTTTTAATCATGTCAGTCCGTCTGTTAGAAGATAATTTAACTCTTGTGACGTAGGACATTACATAAAGTATGGTCGTCCAACTTTCCGAAAGGTTTGTTGTTGAAAGATGGACTGCAGGAGCCTGTTTTAATAAATATCTTACAATCATTTTTTGCATATAAAGGATTAAAGTTGCTTTTGCAGTAGTAACTAATATATGGAATCCTGCCATGCATCGTCTCATTGGAATCGTCCTCTAAATACGATCGTCCACTAAAGACGATTCCAATCAGATATTGTAAGGTAGAATCTAATAATGAATGAAAACACCAGGTGTGATTTGCGAGTTTGACATACAATTAATTGTTCGTAAGAAGTCTAGTAAACGGGCCACTGTTTACTACTGCTGTATCCAATCACATCTTCAAATATTTATTTTTTGTTTTCTTAGATGGTCCCTATAAGCGTGACCGATCAAATTTGATCTGTTATCCCATTCATAACAGACCTCGGATAGCCTGGCACCCCACTATATCAATGTACTTAGCATCAGTGAATAAATGCAATAATGATTATCAATCTTGCCTAAAGTCAAAAATACTTCCACATCTTATTATGCTTTAAATTCCCACAAAGCACAAAATGGTAGTCGTAGCACAATTATTGGTCACAAAAATGCCAACAGTATGCTGCAATATCTAATTCCGTGAATTGTGAAGTCACTCCATTGTATCAATGTATTGTGGAAAATGATGTCGAAGCTTACAATATGGAGCCCCATTAGTAACAAGATGATCGAATTTGAATTGAATGCAATGTTTTTTACATCTTCGCAAGCCAAGGGTTCTAACTCCAATATGTTCGTGAGGAACATAGTAGAGTAAGAACCCTTGGCTAGCGAAGATGTGTTATTTAGGGATCTTGATTGTTTTTCTTAGGAAAATAGCTCTTTTCTATCACATTATCATTTTCTAAAACTACCACTAGTTCTGAAATTTTGATAATAACTATTTAATCGTGCTGTTAGGAAGTAAAGGCAAGAATTTCACTGCTTCGATAGCTCAGTGGTTAGAGCGTAGGTCTCCTGATCCGAAGGGGTTCGAGTCCTGGTGACAGCGAGGTGTTCTCTCGGGCAAGAAACTTAATAGTCACTGCCTCAGTCCACCCAGGTGTAAATGGGTAGCAGTGGGTGAACACCATTTAAAAAAAGAAGATTCCTATGCCTCTCGAATTTCTCTCGCAAAAATTGATAACAGCTAGAGTGTGACCTGCCAGTAATATCCGAAAGCCAGGGAGTTAGGCAGTATGTATAGATAGATAGATAGCGATGGATATATAAAAAAAACTTAATTATGGCATCATGGTGAGTATTGACCCTAACCTTGACCTTTGGCCTACTTAACAAGATATTTAATCATTCGTTCTTGGACTGTTTTAATAAAAAGTTAATATGTTAATAGATGATTCCCTGGCTAAGTTGATCTTTATTTTTGTTTAAATGTTAATATGATACTAATAATGGTAGAAGGTAATTGCCTTTGATTCGTTTGAATTATATTAACCCTTGACCCTGCCCCGAACTTTGATCTATTTTCTAAGCTAACGGGCAAGTGGCGTCATCCAAGCCAGTTTAAAAGCCATAGGCATATATAGACATTAAAAACAAAAAACCCGTTGTTTGACTTAAGCCATGTACTGCTGCAGACGTTGGTTGAATACGTCCGCAGATGTTGCAGTCACCAGGTCTGGGGGAAGGGAATTCCAATCTCTGATAGTCCTTGGGAGGAAGCTGTATTTGTATTGGTCATTTTTGGCTTGTATTTCAATAAATGTCTTGTTGTGGGATCTTGTACCTTGTCTGGTTGATGGCGTTATGTAGTTGGGAATGATAACTTGTGATTGGTTATTTATGGCCTTGTAGAATGTTGATAGTCGTTTGTATTTTCTGCGGTGCTCTAGAGGTTGCCAATTTAGTTTCTTAACCTTACAAGTTACGCTGTCTCTGTACCAGTAGTTCCCAGTAACAAATCGAGCCCCTCTACGCTGAACTTTTTTCCAATGCGAAGATCTCTTGTTTATGATATGGGTCCCAGACTGAAGATGAGTATTCTAGGTGTGGTCGAACTTAAGTGGTAAAGGCCTTATTTTTCAGATCTTCATTACAATTGTATATATGTCTTCTCGGGAAGTTTAGAGTCTTGTTTGCTTTCCCAGTTATGTTGCTTATGTGCTTTTTCCATGTAATGTTTGTGGTAAGTTCAACACCAAGGTAAGGGTAATGGTTTACACTCTAGCAAGAATGCTCTTGTCTATAGTGTAGCTTGTCTCTATATATTTCTGTTTCCTTGTGATTTTTAACAGGTGGCATTTAGAGGCATTGAATTTCATAAGCCAAGTATGTGACCAGTTCACCATAGAGTCTAGGTCTTTTTGCAGTTGATGTTGATCGGTTATGTTGTTTATGAATCTGTAAAGTAGGCAGTCGTCGGCAAAGAGTTTGATTTTTGTTTGCGGCGAAACCTTGTCTGCTATGTCATTTACATTTAGTAAAACATGAGAGGTCCTAGTACTGTACCCTGTGGTACCCCTGAGATTACTGGAGAATCAGTTGATGATGATGATCAAGCACAACCCTCTGCATGCTTTGCAAATGGACTTGCGCAGTGCAAAGAGGGTTAAAGGGTGCAAACTGTTTGCGCCGTTTTGTAATCAAAACGCAGGGATAGCTTAACTAGCTAACTTGGAGGGAATATATAGATAAATGTCTTAGAGATTGATCAACTTTGAATGGCAAGATAAATCGATTGGCAGTAATAGAGCAAAGCTTCTAGTCTATAAACCCAGAAAAATCCTCTAGTCTATTACTAGTCGGAGCAGGGAAGCAGCTCAAAAAAATAGATAAGAAACAGAATTAAAACAAGGTATTATTGCACAAGCCCATTTTATGTTTAATATTGTGATGAATAAATTCATAAAAGCATCGATTACGATTCAAATACAGTAAAATTTAAATTTTACTCTTCTTAAGAATTCTACGTTCTACCCATTCGTCCAACAGACTTTCGCACCTAAATAATTATTTTGGATAAAATGATCGTCTTACTACCGCTTTTGCCCACAGAGATTTAAGGGAACGGGGATTTAGGACATGATTAAATGGCTCTAAGAAATATTTTTATATTAAAAGTACAGATAGGCAAGGGATTGGACTGTATTGAGGCCCTCCCATTTCCAGGTTTGACCACGGCATTTTTAGCGTTTTTTATGTCTTAAGGTCTAGGGGAACCAACTGTAACATCAACTGGGTAAAAATTTGCATACCAGGTACAAAAGATATTTTTGTTGGCACTTTCTATAAACCACATGAAAATGATTCAGATGCCCTCTCCGAATTGTGGTTATCGGTATCTAAACTCCCCCAAAACAGTATTATCTGGTTACTTGGAGATTTTAATCTCCCAGATATCGAATGGTCAACCGAAACCACTAAACCTAAGTGTAAATTTACACAATTATATGATACCTTCCTGGATAACATCCGTCATTTCAACTTGCAGCAAATGGTCAACCTCCCGACTAGATGTGGAAACATTCTTGATCTATTTCTAACAAATTACCCCACTTTAGTACAAACTACAAAAACTCTACCAAGCCTTGGGTCATCAGATCACGATATAGTCTTCCATGAGCTTAACATTAAACGAGGTCGCCCCTCTCAACCTATCAGACCCATTAAGCAATTCAATAAAACAAACTGGGAGGGCTTCAAGCTTAAACTGCTTGAATTTAGCAAGTCCTTTGAGCAGTATGGCCATACAGACCCAAACAAGGCCTGGTTAAGCTTCAAACAGGAAATCCATCAACTCAGTAGTGAATTCATACCAACCAAAATGTCAAAGCTGCGTCGTGATCTACCATGGCTAACTCATTCAATACTGAGGCTTATACGTAAAAGGGACAAACTTTATTCTAAGGTCAAAAAATCTAGAAATGACCCTCTATTAATAAACCGGCTCAAATCTCTGAAATCATCAATCCAAAAACAATTAAGACAAAGTTATTGGTCATATCTTGATTCAGTCATCCTTAATGGGGACCCACATAACAACAAGAAATTTTATACATTTATAAAACAGCAAAAAACAGAGAACAGTGGTATTGCTCCCCTAAAGCACGAAGGAGTCACATATACTGACCCAACCGACAAGGCAAACATACTCAATAGCCAATTTGAAAGTGTCTTCTCTAAACCCCAACCCTTTAGCCTAAAGCAGCTTTGTGACCAATTTATCCCAAACACATCAACACCAAAAATGCCCCCTATAAACATATCAACTGAAGGTATTGACAAGCTCCTGCGTGGCCTATCCCCTAACAAAGCTGCTGGCCCTGATGAAATATCTCCTAGAATCCTTAAAGAGCTCCACCACGAAATAGCCCCAATCCTCAAGGTCATCTTCAATCTCTCACTAACAACTGGTATTGTCCCAGACGATTGGAGAAACGCAATAGTAGCCCCAGTTTATAAAAAAGGCCCAAAATCTAAAGCCAGTAACTACAGACCTATCTCCTTAACCTGTATTGTATCAAAAACAATGTAGCATATCATGGTCACAAACATCATGAATCATTTTGATAAGAACAATTTACTGAGCCAGTTCCAGCATGGCTTCAGAGCAAAACATAGCTGTGAATCACAATTGATCAGTTTCACCCAAGAAGCCTATGACAATCTCGAAAATGGTCAACAAACAGATATAATTGTCATGGGTTTTAGTAAAGCCTTTGATAAAGTCGATCACAGCAAACTCATCTTTAAACTAAACAAGCTGGGAATCCATCCACTGATATCAAGATGAATAAAATCTTTCCTAAAAGATCGATCTCAGAGAGTAGTTGTTGATGGCCATTCATCAACTACCCTCCCAGTTCTCTCGGGTGTCCCTCAAGGTTCAGTGCTCGGTCCTTGTCTCTTCTTAGCCTACATAAATGATCTCCCAACCTGTATCAAAAGCAAAGCAAGGCTCTTCGCTGACGACACAATTGTCTATCTAACTGTGAAATCTATCTCAGATGCAAATATCCTCCAAAATGATCTTAGAGCACTGGAAAAATGGGAACGAGACTGGGCAATGGAGTTCAACCCAGATAAGTGTGAGGTCTTGAGAATAACTCGCAAGAAAAAACCCTTAATATTCCCCTATATGCTCCATAACGTCCAACTTAAATCCACTGAGGCTGCCAAATACCTAGGGGTGACAATCACTAAAGATCTAAACTGGTCAAATCACATAAACAACATCACGGTCAAGGCCAATAACTCCCTTAGGTTCATTAGAAGAAACATCCGCACATCAAACCAGCAAGTCAAGACCAAAGCCTATACAACTTATGTCCGACCCCAACTTGAATACTGCTCTTCTATTTGGCACCCCTGGCAAAAAACCCATTCCTTCAAAATAGAAAAAATCCAAAGAGCCGCCGCACGGTATGTCTATAACAACTACGACTTTACAAGCAGTGTTTCCAGTATGCTACAATCCCTAAATTGGAGGACCCTCCACCAACGGCGTATACATTCCTCACTCATATACTTTTACAAGATAAAAAATAGCCTAGTATACGTCGACCACAGCCACCTAACACCCACCCGTAACCTTAATTACCTTATTCCACAGTCCCGTACCCAATATCATTGTAACTCATTTTTTCCCAGAACAATCCGCCTGTGGAACTCCCTACCATTTGAAGTTAAGTCTAGTCCAAACCTTGACATATTCTCCTCAAGGTTGGACTCGGCATCCTATATGTAGTATCTTCAGTCCTGTTTTTATCCTTTTATCATTTTATACTTTTCCACTAATCTTTTATCTTTTTAGCGCAAATTCTTTACTAACAATGACCCGGTGGTAGGTGATCCCTCCCATTAATAATCAGTATTGATTGCCTGGGAGTATCAAGTAGATGTAGATGTAGATGAACTAATTCAATTTCCGGCGATTTGTCAAGAAACTTTTGGAAAACTCCAGTATATATACTCAAATGTTGAAGGTGATCTCTGATTGGTCAATATTTTTGAAATTCAAATTTGTTTGAATATTTTTCAGCGATTATAATCTGTTGTTGAAATACAATCGAAAAATTAAAGATTTTAAACTTTTTTCCTGGTCCAATAGCTTTTTATAAACATGGGTATATTTGTTTCAGGGGCCGGTAAAACAGCTTCGCGGTAAGGGTCATCTCAATAATGGCCCAAAAAGTCTTAGAGAAAAGGGATCATGCCATACTATTTTTCAATTCATTTCATGCGCAAATGAACGGGCCTCAATTTAAGACAGGTTTGATCACTCTTGCATACTCTTGGACTGAGCTATGACCGGAAAGGTTATAATGGCCGCTAACGGAAAATGAATTAGTTCCCCTAGACCTAAAATGTATATATAATAACAAGGGATGCAACTTACAAATCCAGAAAAATCTTCCTGCCCCACAAAAACACATGTTACTTCATTTATTCTAAAGATAATTACACGAGATCTTCTTTGAATAGCCCATTACATATTTATCTAGCGAAAAACAAGGTGGTTTTCCAACAAAGTGTTTGGGGATTCTCACTAGAGAAGCTGGTTTCGTGACATTTGGGTCATAATTGGTCCAACAGTCCGTCCTGGGTGCTTGTAAGACTAAATATACTATTTGGTATCAGATACCGGCCAAAACACTTGATCTCATTAAATAAATTATTATCTTTCACCAACCTCCGTCGTTTAATGATAACACCGAAATACAGCTTCAAATCATTCGAAGTTTTGCTGATTTACTCGATTTTGAAAGATTCAGCCATCCTCATCGTCACGTGACCATCATGTATCAAAGTATTTCATTGCTCGGATTTTGGTTTCTGGTGTAACAGCTTGGTAAAACTGGGCCCTCTTCGTAGAACTGCTCTTTTGTGGTCCAATGAAATTGCTGGTTTTCACAAGTTATTTGTGGATCATAAACATAAAGGCAGGTACAACTGTTTTGCCCTAAGTCATACATATTCTTATGACTGTGTAAATTCGCAAAATATAAATTTAATCTGCGTTAAATATTAACCTTTCATCAGGGAAAAGGTGCATAAAATCTATTTTGAATTTTAAGTGACCTTGATTTTGTAGGTATGGGCCTTTATTAGAGGCTTGAAGATTCTGTAAAATCATATAAAAAAGGTGGATTTCAACCTCCGAAAAAGGGGATGGGGTTCTTATAGAGCATGTGGCTCTATTAGAATTTTTATGGTATTTTAAGGTTTAATAGATGCAGTAAGGCAGTCATGAGCAATAGCTAAACATATCACACTTCATTAAGGACAAACTGAACATCTTGATTGATTTCTGCAATGGTTGTTTGCTAACTAGAGACAATTATGGTTGATATGCCTAAAGCCTTGGGTTGTCTTTTATCCGTGGCTATCAAAAAGGATATTTAACGAAGATAGGAAACATTAAATTCCTTCACTTTTATTATTCTGAGAAAGCATTATTCACATATTTAGAATAAATTTGCTTTGAAAAATGAGATTGGTCCATCAAATTTTAACATAATCGATCTTTTATCTAAAATTTTCAAAATTTCTGAATTTAAAAATGGTAGTCTTCTAAAATGAACAGATTCGAGTATTCGTTTAAATTTTTGAAAGTCCAAGTCTAAGGACGAGGCTTAAGACATACTATGCATGTGTAGCATCCAATTTCTTCAGGTGTCATCCCAGTATTGTTCTTAATTTAACCTACTTTTTTGACATGCCACGGATAAAGGAAAAACGAGTTTTTCATATGTTATGTATCGCTCCGTATCAAAATGTTCAATTATTCCTAAAGCAAGGAAGTCACACATAAGTAGACTGTGTCAACACAAACACAAAATGAGCAAGTTATTTTCTAGCTCCAATTTTCTCTGTTTTGATGACATTATCACAGTTGTCTAGAGCTATGTTTAGAAATACCCACGGAATTAGGCAAATATAGCATATACATGTACCCAGGGGTCAACACTTACTTCTGTGGATAAGGAATCTATTGGACTCCTAAAAGGTTAAATCAAGGAGTCCAAGCTTAAAGTAATGAGTCTGGATTTACATAAGGGGGAGAACATTTTGGAAAAGAAGAAATTGCTACAAGCAATTTCTCCTTTTCCACAAGTTTCTCCTCCCCAAAGAAGGGAATTTTGTTGCAAAATACTGCTTAGATGCAAGCAAATGCATTTGTTTTTAAACTATTCTTATACAACCCTGGAAGTCCACTGGACTCCTTACTTACAAAATGAAGTAGTCCCAACTGGTAAACAAGGAGTTTCGGACTCCTGGACTCCCCATTCTGTCGAACCCTGGTACCATAATACCAATTACCTTTCTTTCTGTATGATATGGTACGCAATCTTCAGTCATTTTGTAGGAAATGACTAACTCATAAAGAGGGACTAAAGATTGGGGAAAGAGTACAATTTAATTAGTTAAAATTTAAAGTTTGAAATATGAAATATTTGGGGGACAATCTTTATCAAAGTCACTTGAATAATAACAAATGAATTTAATCCAAACTATTGAGTTCTTTGGAGGGATTAAAGGGATAGGGGTTTATGTTGTGCTGGACTCACACATTAGTAGCCAGGACTTGCCAAAATTGTTGATGCCAGTCTGATGGACCTTCTGGGACCAAATACAGAGGAGACTTGAGAACAGATTTCAATTGGTTCTTTCATTTGTCCACGCATTCCGCGCAAGTACTGGTGAATTTTCCAGGAAGCAGAATCGAGAGGGAATAATCTAAGTTGTAAGAATTTGTTTCCAAATCAATGTAGAATGATATAGGGATGAGTGTCTTTTTCACTGCGTTTATTGGGGTATAAAGTGCAATTGCCTTAGCACATGGGCGTTATTCTAAAGCCATGTGCTAAGGCAATTGCACTTTATACCCAAATAAACGCAGTGAAAAAGACACTTGTCCCTTATAATTGCAATCATCTAGAACGAAGAAACTATTAAAATACTCAGCCAAACATTAAAGCTTCAAGTCTACTTTCTGCGCGTATAAATTACACAATCTATTTTTAGATCATGTATTGTTTATCTTGCTATCGAAGTGAAATGCCATTTAGTAAAACAAATGATACACAAATAAAAGACAACATTAAAATTCGTAGAGGTACTTGTGACAAAAAAGCTTGTTTCTGCCCAGTAAGTCTGTATTTTTTTAACGAAAACGGCGTGGTCGGTCTTAGTTGAGAGGGTTGCTTGAAGGTCTTCGTCGACCCGCTGTTTCTTAGTTTAGGTTGGCTCAGATTCAAAACTGAATGCTTTTAATCATAAATTCTTTCGAAAATATATAAAGTTATAATAGATTGAATAGCAATGTTGCGTTGATGATCAGGAACTAGGTTAATTCGAGTTCCTACAACACAGGACTTGCAGATCGAATTTCGGGGGTTTCCCGATAGACCTGTTGCATTTAATACAGAAATAAAGTGCAATGGATTTCCCCACATGATGCGATTTAAACCAATCAGAATTCTTTATTTTATTGGATTGCAATTATATAGGTTTAAACCAAACCAAACCAATTCTTTTCTGAATTTGATCCCCAAAGGTACATATCTATCAACTAACTAAATCCAGATAAATTCTCATACAGTAAAACTTGTATTGACACTTTGCTGTTTAATCCCTGCTTTTTACGTGCCTGTGATTTTATGATTGAGAAAACATTGTGAAAAAGAAGAAATTGCTTCTGACAAGCAATTTCTTCTTTTTCCACACTATTTTCTACCCTACTGAATGGTAATTTTTTCAAATTAAATCCACTTTTAATTTTCGTCTGCAAAACCTTTGAATTTGGACAGGTCCAAAATTTTGTAAAACAGGAAAGGGTTAAGCGACCACTACAGGACCACCATAAAGGTTGTTAAAGAAAATGGTCCATTAGTACAAGTTTTGTTTACAAATAGGAAACATGATTTCATTTAATGTGTATATTGTTTAGAATTTCTCAATAATAATGTGTTGTAAAGATGATTATTTTGAGTATAACAACTTAAGATTAATTAATCTGAAAATTTTTAGATCAATAATATCTTCTCTGTAAGATATTTTGATTTGAAAAGGGGGATTATGAAAACGGTCGCATAATAAAATGGTCACTTAACCCTTTGCTGTTTAATCCCTGCTTTTTACGTGCATGTGATTTAATGATTGAGAAAATATTGTGAAAAAAGAAGAAATTGCTCCTGACAAGCAATTTCTTCTTTTTCCACACTATTTTCTACCCTACTGAATGGTTATTTTTCAAATTAAATCCACTTTTAATTTTCGTCTGCAAAACCTTTGAATTTGGATAGGTCCAAAATTTTGAAAAACAGGAAAGGGTTAAGAAAATTGTCGAGTACACAGGGATATTTCTGGACCAAACTTAGGATGGGCCATTGAAATGGGCCAATGGCCCATGGTCTATTCAATAACACATAAAATTCAAGATTTTGATGGGCCATATGCAAAATTTATTGGCCATTAGGAAAAAGTGGTGGGCCCAAGAATCCTTAATACCTATCCTATAATAAAATAAGCATCAGATATGAATAGATTTTATATGGGGCCCATCCAAAACTGTAATTAGATTTAGCCTAAAACAAATAGTTTGTCCTCAAAATCAGTTAGGCCTATCCCAAAATAAACCCTGAGTACGTATTTTTAGAATTTCTCAATAATAATGTGTTGTAAAGATGATTCTTTTGAGTTTAACAACTAAGGTTAATTTATGAAAATTTTTAAGTCATTATTCTCTCCACGAGATATTTTGATTTGAAAAAGGGGATTTTGAAAACGGTCGCATAATAAAATGGTCACTTAAGTTAATAGATGTGGTCACTTGAGCAAGATTGACTGTATTTAGACACACAAACTGAAAAATACGAAAATTTAAAAAGAAATAGCCTATGTTCAAAGCAGGGACTCCCAAACATTAAGCGAGTACCCCCATGGACCTTACTTTTGAGTCCTCAGGATCCTATTTTGTTGATATCATACTAACCCATGCATTTGGACTCCGTTTTGTTGATACGATCTAATACCAAACTGAAACTCTGAATCAGAGTTCGACACTAAGGGGAGTCCTGGAGTCCGAGACTCCTTATTTTGTGGGAAGGACTCCTTTATTTTGCAAAGTGAGAGTCTGACGGACTCCTTAGTCTTAGAATATTTCCTCAAATAAATATCCTTCAAGTTTCTAATCATAAGCTCTATTCGTCAAAGTTCCAGACCTCTTTGAAACTAAGGCCACCGTCATAGCGCAGTTTGTAGTGCGTCGGACTGTCAATCTGGAGGTCCTGGGTTCGATCCCTGATGGCGGCACTCATTCTTTCCGACTATTTGTCTCTCACCAATGGGTTGATGATCGTGGACCTATGTGAGATAGCAGCTGGAGGCTAGGAAAGGATATGGTGGTTGTACCAGTGAGAGAAATTCCAGGAAACCGGTGCTCCAGCTGCTGCAATATAACTGAATTACCGGTAATGTTGAAAGTGGCGTAAAACTTTATTCAATCAATCAACTTTGAAGCTAAAATTCTTTCATATAACAATAACAATGTATTTTCTAATTATTTTGAAAGAAAACCTTATGATTCTAGAGAAATTGTTGTTTCACAATTTTTTCTCCAAAATATGAAAATTTGGACTCCCTGATTTTAGCTTGGACTCCTTGATTTCATAAGTTCGGAGTCTGTTTGACTCTTTTTTCCTAGAACCCTGTGAATGCAGTCCACCTTGCTTGGTAACCAAGTCTATTAAGGGACCATTTTTATTAAGCAGCCATTTTCAAAAACGTAAAAAAGTAGAAATAATAAGTCGAAAATTACTTTTGATGAATCCTATGTTATGAAAACTCATTAGACCCATCTATGATCACACAAAATTGACCATCTGGGAAGTGGATAAAGTAAATATTTGGAAAAAGTATTTCATCCAGCATAGGTCTTCCAGGTGGCCCATTTCAAAAATGATAAATTACTAAGGAAGGTATAATAATCGTTCTAGATTAAAAGAAAATTATTAACAAAAAAGTTTTGTCTCTGGTCAGTCTGTGCAGTTGAATAATTGTTGACATGGCAGTTGAATTTTACGATCGTTATCCTTTGAAATATATCTTTAGTATTGAACCTGACAATTTATGTATCTATAAATCGAGGGTTCAGTGCAAGACTGTATTGAGTGTATATACATTGTATTTACACTTAGTACAGTCTAGCACTGAACCCTCAAAATGTGACCATATTGATACTACCCGCAATTGTCTCAAAAGGTTTAAACAATTTGTTACATAACATGATACATGGTTGATATGCAAAGCTGTTACTTAGTACATAATCTGAGTAACAATGTTTTGATGATACTTGATACCCAAAGATTGTGCATTATCTGGGAAATTGAACAGCAGCTGTTAGTTAGTCACATTGTGAAATATCTCAATCAAAACCACTCCAAATCTCTCCCTTGGTGCTCCATTCGTTTATTTTGTATTTTCAAAAACTCTGGCCATTCAAAAATGCTCCTAAATGGTTCAAAAACACTTCTCAATTGTTCAAGTAGGTCATATGATTCCATAAATTTAGTATGGCTTTTAAAGTGTCTGGATGCAAACAGAACATTGATTTATGATTTATGAAAGGGGGGGTAAAAATATTGATAATTTTGCCCTATTAGAGATATAGAGGATATTTTTTAATTTTCGGTGGAAGATTGAAATTTAATTCATATAGTGAACATCATACGGAAATATTTTCACGACTGGCGGACTTGGAAATCTTGGTTAAGATTTTATATGCTACTGTTGTATATCTATGATATCTCTGGTTCTAGTAAGCTTTTGCTTGGAAACGTTGTATTGTGACCGCAGTATCAGCCTGTAGACTAAGATTCAATACTCTGATATTGAATTTATTTGAATTTTCCAATGGCCACATTGATTTGCTTTTACTATCCAGCACAAGGAATAGTCAAGCTTCGCTTTCATCTGACAGCTCTTGTTTTATTAGCCCCCGATGAGCAACTTTGTAAAAGTCCTTGGCAAGGTCTAAATAAATGATTCATGTAAAAGTGAAAACTATTGAAAAATTTAAAGAATTGAATTTCAACAACAACAAAAATAAGATTTCTCCTTGCACAAGTTTGCAATTTTAAACACTAAATATCATGTAAAATTAACCTTTGTCTTGCTGATCCCAGCTACTTAGGCAGGAGGTAAAGGCAAAGATCATCCTGCACTTATGTGCAGTCTGATCTTAGTCCACACCACCTGATATGCCTTTTTTAAACCAAAAAAGATTAAGGAAAATATTCTTTAAAATAAATACTGATTCACAGTAAGCGCAATCAGTGCTTTTAGCACTTTGATTTTAATGAAACTTTGCAAAGGTTTTATTTGCAAAGGTTTTGTATTCCTACTTTTGCAGGAGGGATAGACAAAGATCATTCTGTACTTATATGCAGTCTGATCTTTGTCCACACTACCTGATATGCCTTATTATACCAGACAGAGTAGGATAATATTCTTTGAAATAAATACTGACCAACAGTTAGCCCATTCTGTGCTTTCAGCTCTTGGATTTAAATGTAATTTTACAAAGGTTTTATACTGCAAAGGTTTTATGCAGCACAACAACGGTTAATACTCAAGAGCACTACCTACAGATACTTACAGATGCCAATGCTAGGCTTAAAACTAATTTTATATTTCCACAACCTTGGGTCCGTTCTGTCTCGAGCAGGGACTCTCAATATTTGTCTGGTGGTTGGCGCGCTCGACTCGAAACCTGGTGGTTGCAGGTTGAGCCGTACTGGAGGCGGGTAGTGTATTTAGGCAGGACACTTTACAGGCAGGGCCCCAGTCCACCCAGCTGTAAAAGTGGGTAGCAGTGGTAAGAACCCATTGCCTCTCTCTCTATGTGCAGGATAAGAGCTGGATGGAGTCAGGAGCACGATGGAAATAAGAGTCAATCGACCCTTTATCGTATTATCCTCGAAAAAAATAAAAAATAGATAAATATTTAGGGTGTGTGACTAAAATAATAAAAAGAAATACATGTATTGGAAAAGTCAAGTCAACTATCTATAATTCCAGAATAAAATGAACTCGTTTCATTAATTATTTGTTTTATACTTTCATCATTGATCAATAAACAGTTAAAGGCAACAAAGAGTTGGAAACTGTAGTGCCTTCAATGAGCTATGTGATTCATTTAAAGTGGATGTTGTCATAGAGCACTGGTAGTGTGTAAGACTATCATTCAAAAGGTCCCGGGTTTGATAGTCGACGGTGGTACTCATCCTTTCCCACTGTTTGTCTTCAACCAATGGGTTGATATTCATAGCCCTATTGTGGTATAGCAGCAGGAGGCTTGGAAAGGATGTTATGGTGCTTGTGTGAGAAATACCAAGAATCCATTATTAGAGGTTGCAATTGCAATATTACAGAAAGATTTGAGAAATTGCGTAAAACCCCATTCAAACAAAACAATTATTTTAAAGTAATTGTGAAAATTTTAGAGTTCTGCACCAAAGTGACTTGACAGTTCGAGGGTTCAGCGCAAGACTGTACTAACTACGTTTTTGAAAATTTTACAGGAGGCGAAGAAAACATTCTCTCTTTTGCATTGTTCAATGAATGATGGATTTTTTTGGTGCACTCATTAAAAATATTATTTCTTATAGAGGCATGTAGTTATTTAAAATTACTTTTAAATATTTTTGAAGATATTTGACATTTATTGACTTAGTACTGTATTGCACTCAATTTTGTAATTTTCAGCTAAAATATTTTGTGCAAGAATGTACCAAGTCAGTTAGTACTCTCTTGCGCTAAGATTTTTTTTGTCAGATGGTTAGATTCTTTTATGCAATAAAGTACTAATTCACTTCTTTTTCTTTTTCATTGAATAATAAATAACTATTATGATGTAAAATAACAAAGTATTATTTATTCATCATACAGCAACCACAATTTGCTTGTTAAAGGAAACTCAGTTGATCAGCAATTTTAATACTTTCTTCAAGGATACCATTTATGACAATTTGTAGAACAAAATATTGATTAAACATTTAAGAAATAAGAGATTTAGATATGCAGAGTATAAACCTTTGGATTTAAACTTTGCATGAGACTGCAATGATTAAGCATTTATCAAGTTTGCATTATTTATACCAAAATGAAGGATGAAAGAATGAATATAGCTGTTTCTTAATGACTTGAAAAACATTCTTACTATGTTTTAAGAACATTCGGCTAACTTGTTGCCCCTTATTTCAATGAATTTGTGATTAAAGACCCTTGGCCTATATCTTCAAAAAGAATTTTTTAGAATTCAGATAAGTTCTTTTACCTGACCATAAGTCAGCCTAAGTTTTATGAAGATGTGTGTTTTCCATTTTAAAGTTCAAATTTTATGTAAGCGTTAAACTAATCAATTCTTGAAGATGGGACAAAAATGTTCTCCTCTTGAATATAAATACAATGTAGGCTATTGTGATTGTGACTTTTCCCATGATTTATGAATACTGATTGAACATTCAAATTTTTTGGGTAATAAAAATGGTATAATTCTGATCAAGTTTAGTTAAGTTTTGTCCAAAATTAAATTTTAATGAACCAGAGTGTATTTTCCTTACAAAAATTCCAACTGATGTAAAAGAAAGAAGTTGTCATCACCGTCCTTCTGCACTTGATTTCCAATGGAACATTCCAATTTTGACATCAAATACATTTTTCAAATCATACCAAATTCCATGAAAATGGGGCCAATGTTATGACCCTCAAATGTAAAACAATATTTCAATATTCAGATATTCTGAAAATATTTCTTGAAGATTTGACAAACATTTCCTGTATTTTAATAGGGTCTATGCCTGTGCCATATAAGAGACCCAACATTCTGATCATGGTTAAATGAAAATTAAGAGAAAAAATTTAGCCCTTAAAATGTAAAAGAAGAAATGAGGTCCATTTTTAGCTCATCTTAGCAACAAAATGCTAAAGGTGATCACTGTATATCTGTCAGAATTTGTCAATTATTCTTTGAATACTTCCCAATTAAATATGGACAGATTTCAATCAAACTTGGCAAAAATATTCCTTGGGTGACCCTCCTCAAAACATGTTTACCCAAATTAGATGTGGCAGGACAGGGCTTATTTTGGCCCTTAAATCTAGAACCATCTTCTCCTCGGTTACCTGTCTGCACAGATTTCAACCAAAAAAAAGAAACATTTCTTTGGTGACAGTTCTCAAAACTTGTAATTAAATTTTGATTGATCCCCAAATATTGGCATGGCAGGGTGGAGCTTATTCTAAACATTTGATTTGAATTGGAGTTTTACGTCGCTTTCAACAATCTCAACGACTGGAGCACCTAACGATGGATTCCTGGTATTTCTCACACCAGTACTACCACCACATCCCTTTCCTAGCCTCCAGTTGCTATTCCACATAGGTTTTACGATTATCTACCCATTGGTGGAAGACAAATGTCGGAAAGGATAAGTATTCTAAACATAATCTCCTCATTAACTAAGGGGCATAATTCAGCTAATTCAGCTAAACTTGGCAAAATTTTTACTTTGGTGATCCTACATGTGAAATTTTCTTGGACCCCATAAATAGATGTGATTTTGACCTTAAAATCTTCAAATGTTTTCTCCATGTAAAAATTATGAGTGGGTCAATTCCAACCATACTTGGCATAAATTCTCCTTTGGTGACCCTTTTCAAAACTTGTTTGTTTTTCTTCTTTTAGGTTCTGGAATGACCCCAAAATATTGGTGTGTCAGGGTTGGGTTTATTTTGACCCTGAGATCTTTAAACATTATCTCATCACATAGCAGTTTCAACAAAACTTGGTCTAAATGTTCTGTAGGTGACCCTTTTAAAAACTTGTTCATGAATTATGATAGGTGCCAACATATTTGTGTGGCAGGATTGAGGATTATTTTGACTTTGAAATTATTACACATGATTCTCCTTCCAAAGCCTTAGGCCAATTTCTTTCTTTCTTTTTTTTTTTTTTTTTTTTTTTTTTTGATTGCAAGCTTCTTCTTATTCATCTACTATTATTAAGGTGGACAAATTAAGGTCATTTTTGGACTCTTGTTTTTCATTGGAATGTTTGAATATTTGAAACACTTCAGTGACCAGACAAATATAATCTGACCAAATATGTTCTAAATGTTTTGTATGGGCCAGATATAAAGTGAACTATACTGAACCTCAAAAGAAATTTTCAGTTTAACAAAACAATCTGACATGTTTAACTTCATTTAAAGTCAAAAGGTAACAGGCTTTATATCACAATAATTTTTCGATAGATTCTGGACGTCAATTGAATTTTATGACTCATATTTGAAGAATATTGCAGAAGAATTTTGCAGAATTCAACTGTCCCATTTTCTTCTCTTTTGATTTTCACAGTAAAAGGCAGTATAATGTTTTTATTATCTGCATAATCAGTCAATATATCCAGGTTTTCACATTAAGTTATAGTTAAAAAGAAAAGTTGACTGAATACCTCTGCAACAACGGTTGTTGCAAACAGCATGAACATAATGATTATCGTTAGTCATAGAACATTGAAACAACTAACACAAAAGCTTATGGCTAACTAAGGAGGTGTAAAAAAAATCTTAGGAACCCTAATTCAACCTAGAAAGTAAAGGTGCTAAAAAATATTGTCTTGACTCACTAGTAACCATTCAGTCATATCAACCAACTCAATTTGTTTCATTACCCAGACAAGAAATTTTCTTCTCATGGGTTGAAATAGACAAGCTAGTTAAGCAATTTTGCAAAATTGATAAATAGTGTACAAACCTTTTTAAAACAACTATGAAATAAATAAACTGTTCTGATTAAAATGTTTAGAAAAGTTTGTGTTCTTCTGCCATTAAGGAGAGATTGATATTTGAGTTCTATCATTCTATTTCTTTACTCCAATAAATCAGAATTGTAGTATAATAATTTACCTTTATGTACATGAAGTATGTTTTAAATGCAGCACACATTGGGACACAAGTTAAAGCCACATTCTGCTTTTAGAGTAAAAAAATTGCTCTTTTGTGAATATTCTTTGAATAATTTTTCTTGACTTGATCTTATGAAACATGAGTTACATAGAATTACAAGTCAATCAACAAACGGTGGCTTTTTTCGTGAAATGCATGATCTGCAATATGTCCATGTGCAGGAGGGGTATAAGAGCGGTATTCAAATAAATATTCATCAAGTTGGGCCTATGTTTAGATCATCGCATCATTATCAATTGAATTACCGAATATTGGATTAACAAATTCAAGCTTATCTTTGAGAATAAAAGTCTATTTTTTGTGTAAATTGTCGTCTAAGATCACTGTAATGCCTTTTTTTTTAAATGTTCACAAACACAGACGGGGGATTTAACAACAGATTAATCTCTTAAAACTCTTCTTCTTGAAGAATTTTCAAGGAAACACAAACAACTAATGGCTTATGAAGTAAATCATTTTTGAAAGACTGAAAAAGGCTAATCATTCTTATTTTTATAATCATAGCCGCCGTCATAGCATAGTGGTAGTGCGTCGGACTGTCGATCTAGAGGCCCCGGGTTTGATCCCTGACGGCCGCACTCATTCTTTCTGACTATTGTCTTTCATCAATGGGTTAATAATCATAGACTTATGTGAGATAGCAGCTGGAGGCTAGAGAAGGATGTGGTGGTTGTACTGGTGAGAGAAATACCAGGAAACCATTGTTAGGTGCTCCAGCAGCCGCGATATAACTGAAAAAATTTTAAAAGCGGTGTTAAACTCCATTTAATTCATCAATCATTCTTGCTAAATGAGCCTTGATTGCATTTAACTGGAATTTCACAACACACTACATTTGAATGTAGTAATAACTCGAACAAATCTAACCTAATTAAGAACATAACTTAAGGCTAAATTGAAACAAGATATGTTTTGAAGCATTAATGCCTTGGAAATAGCATTTTTCCAGAAATACGACCTTAACAGTTGACTTGACCAAATGTCTTGTCTTTGATCTCTGCAGATGTATATTAAAATTACCTATTATCATGCCAAAAATAGATATGTGAAGGGGCTTGAAGTGATTTGAAAGTTTTTGATAATTTTGTTTATGTGTTTAATTGTTACCTTTCAAGTTAACCAAGCTGAACCTTAGCATGACTTTATCCTTAAAAAATGAAAATTAATGATATCTATCAACAATTATGAAATATAAGCATTCTATCTTGAATAGGCTATGGGTCAATTGAATATATTATTTAAAAAAAATGGTTAAAATATAAGAAGTTAGACCTTGCTACATGACCTTCATATCATCAGATGACCTTGATATTGGTATCTGCAGATGCATATCAATAAGATCCTTCAATATACCACCATTATATCTTGGAAATTTCAGGCTGTTTTGAAAGTTTTTTTTTAAATTTGCCAAGTTTGACCTTGATAGATGACCTTGTCCTTGGACAGAATAGCAGGAACTGTTGAAACAATATTCTCGAATCTTATAGAAAAGGTCAAGGTGGTATTTTTCTCAGAATTCTTTGATTCTTGGTTTTGATCATTACTGTCAACACATAAATTGCTTCAAGCATTCTCAATTTCACTCATTTTTCAACGTAATTTGTAGAAGATTGTTGAAATGTGTGGTAATGGGTGAAGCAAGACAGCTTTTCCAATTGTAAACAGTTAAAAAATGGGAAAAAATAAGAGGAAAATGCACTGTAAGACATTCTAAAAGATCTCATTTTGTGAGTTAGTACTGTCTTGCGCTAATTATTATAACAAAATTCAGAAATGGTTTCAGTGCAAGATAGTCCTAAGTGCAGTTAGTACTGTCTTGCACAAACTTTGGTGGTACACTTGAGTTAGAACTATATTGCACAATAACAATATCTTTTTTATCTTTAATATTTGGAATGCAATGTTTTCGCAGGATATCCATCTTGGAAAAATAAATATAATTCTTACAAAAAGTCATTTTTGAAAAAAATGTAGTTAGAACAGTCTTGCGCTGAACCCTCGAGTTCTACTAGATATGCCTTACTCAAGGCTGTTGAATTTTTTTACAACCATACTTGGTTAACTATCACTGACCAGGGTCAAGTATATTTAAGTAAAATATGTTCAGTATGCAAAGATGGTTGTAAGTGTTTTAGAATTGTGCCCTGCTTCGCAGGTTACAATTTTTCATCTTGAATGCACAGCTGATATTAACATCATTCTTGTGAATTGAAATGTTTTTAATTCATTCATGTTTTCTCCTGTTCATGCCAAAGTTTTGTCAGTATATACGTGCATGTAAATTGTAATGACCCAACAATTAATTCAATTATTTTGTTTATCTTTCAGATTGTACAGTGTGTGAGATAACTGTTCTACATATCAGAATTTTGCTGCAAGATTTGCCAGACACTAAATAGGACAAGGTGGAGCAGTTAATTTGGAAGTTTACAAAAATAAACCCAAGTGTGCATACCTATAGACCTATAGTGTACAATAAGGGACTTTGCTGCTAGCTCTTCTTGATACAACATATGGTTCGTCTGTGTCTGTCGGAAGATGTTCTTGTGGAAGCATACCGTAATTGACTCATATTTTAGGACCCTCCAATAATTTCAAAATATTTCATTATTTCTTGAAATGATTCCATTACTTTCTCTAAATTTTGACAAATACTTCATAAAGAGTGGGGCCATTGCATTATAGCATACATGTATAGGTAAAATCTTGTCAAAGAGTAGCAAGACGAAACATTTTCTTTTATTTTGGATGTTGACAAGAGTTTGTAGGGCAAAAATGATTAGGAAAAAACAACTCCTTCTTCTTCCAATTTCGGCCTTGTGTTTGATGGGAATGTACTGGTGGATTATGGTTCCACTTTTTACAACAAACATGGAAATTCCTGAAAGGTCAAGAGAAAATCGGGTAACAATTCAAGATATTGATGAGGGTACAAATTCATTGGGTTTGAAAGATTCAATTGATAATGACATTGTTTCTGTTGCCAAAAAAACAGCTTCTGCTTCTAATCGAGGAGTTGTTCTAGTTACGATGGTAAATGATGCATATTTATCATTCACCTACAGTTGGTTGTGTAATACTAAATACATGAATATTCATAAATCAGTTCTCATCATCACTACTGATAAAACATCGAAGGAGAAACTCGAAGCTGATTGGCCAGAAATCAGCGTGTTTGCGATGGATATGAGCACGATGTCGGGTGATCAGACGTACAGTCATGTTGGATACCTAAAAATCATGATTAAACGGACACTAATGATTAATTCCATTCTTCAAGCTAATCTCGAAGTATTTGTATTCGAAGTTGATTGTCTGTGGTTTTCGGATCCTACACCAAGACTTCAGAACTCGACGGGATTTGACGTTTTAGTGAATCCAGTTGCAGAAAGGACGGGTATTTATGCTGGAGGGTTTCTCTATCTATTCACTACAGATAAAGCCAAAGCTTTGTGGAATGAATTGACTAAACAAATGTTGGCACTCGGGGAGAGAATATCAAAACTAGATGATAAAAAATACATATCTGAAGGGGAAAATGACCAACAATACTTTTCTGCTTTGATTGTAAAAAAGTAAGTACTTACATTATCTTATCTTAAGATCCTGAAATTGTCTCCTTAAAGTGAGTGATCTGATTGCATTATTTCCCATGTCATCTTCATTTGTGACAATAAAACAAAACAAAATAATAATATAGAGGATAATTGCTTGTTTCAGTGTAAGATCGATTTATATTCATTTAGTGAACAACAAAAGATTTTTTTCGCGAGTGGCGGAACCACGAGTGAAAATATAGCTTTTGTTGTTCACAAAATGAAATATTAATCGATCTTACTCTAAAAACAAACGTGATTGCTATGCAATGTTCATTGTTACGTCACTTATTTTGCCCGGCATAGATGACATCAGATCGGATCGGATGAAATGCACAAAATCAGGGTATAAGTTTTTTATAACTTCATTGCTTTTGCAGTGAGATTATAAAGTGATAATCTACCATTATTTCTTGATAAACCATCAAAAAGCATTAATGAAAAAATTTTATCTGAAAAATAATAAGCCACTTTTCACCACATATGCATTGCTGTTGCAGATATTTCAGTCAAAGACAATCATCAGCCCAGCGTTTTTTCTAAGGCTTTTGGGAACAGGTCAGAAACCAGGCATATTGGGAAGATGCCTTATTTTCACAAAAAAAGGGAAAAATCTTATAATAATGTTTTGGACAAAAACTGTAGTTTTGGGTACAATTTTCTTCCAGCATAGTTTGGCCTCTCAAGACATTCAAATTAAAATTTAACTGAGAAACAACATGTTTGTTTCTTAATTTTCACTTAAAGTGTTTGGAAAGGTCCTCGACCTAGGTAAATTGGGATTTTTTTTTTCATGATTTTGGAAAAAATGTCACTTTTTGGCATTGGGAACAAGTCCTTTTTAGGGTACCGGTCAAAGAAGGAGAAAAAGCCCTAGTCAGCCTGCACAAACATGCAGTCTGATCTTAGCCTACTTTGACTACCGTCTACTCCATTATTATGAGAAAAACTTGTGCCAGGTTATTTTGCATCTGCCCTGTGTTGAGGATGACAAACAAGTGCAAAATATCCTGCTTTGCAAGCAAGTACCAGTGCAGAGCTGGGTATAATTTGCAAACAGTTTGGACTGTTTTGTCATCCTGAATGAAGGGCCAGTTTGATTGTTCAAACAATGGGCAATTTGTTTGATATAAACTTAAAATCTCAAGTTGACTAGGTTTGGGTTAACCAATATTGTCGTCGTCAATCATATATGAGCTACTGCATGACAGTTCCAACAATTGGACATGACTGTGAGGTATAAACATTGAGCACAGCCACAAAGTGCAAATAGAAGATGGCCTGGCTTTCTGGAGATATTTTTGAGACTGTATCTTCTAAAGAACACAAAGTTAAGCCTCTGGCCAGACCTGGGCTTTTTCTGGGGGTCGCCATTGTCGCCAAATGCGAAAATGGAATGAATTTGGCAATAAAAAAATGAAATTGGCAAAATGACTGGCAACAAAAAAATCTGAACTTGACCCATCAGCAATTATTGATTTTGACATAGACTGAGAGGTGCCATATTGTGTAGACACATTTAATGGTGACTGGCAGTTAATTGAGGGGAAAGGCACATATGTCAACAAGTAACCTCTTGGCTACCCATAACACTTCTGTGATTGTTTACAAAAATTAACTGTCAATTTAATGCTTATTGATATATTAAAACGATCCCCATGGACAATGAACTATAAAAAGGAACATAAGATTTTATCAAGCACAGTTTTTTGGATGTAAATAGCTCCAAATATGGCTCCAAAAATCCAAATTTGGCTCCATTTTTTTCGATTTTGGGAAAATGTTGGTGAAAAGAAATTTCAGTCCAGGGAAGGCCCTGCCAGACTGCTCATCTTTTGTCCTCCTCTTTCTTTCAGATATGGGGGAATAAAAGTAAAAGAGTTACCACTAGATATATACGCCGACGGGAAATGGTACTCGCTGCCAGAAGACAAGCGGAAGGCATCCAAAGCTATCATTGTCAACAATAATTGGGCCCTTGGTATGTATCAATGAACCTTTAAAACCTTTGATTTAGTTGGAATTCTATAAAACTTTTATATTGCTTGAAAAACTTTTAAAAGCTTTTTTATGCCCCTGTATCGAGAGATCGGGGGCATATTGTTTTACTCATGTCCGTCTGTCTGTCCATCTGTACGTCCGTCTGTCCGTCCATCTGTCCGAAAACTTAACCCGAAAACTTAACCTTTGCCTTTTCTCCAAAAGTATTTGACATACAAAGCTGTACACCAAAGTCAAGGTCATGTGACAAGGTCAAGGTCATGTGACAAGGTCATCTGTCAAGGTCAAACTTTAAAAAAAATGCTGTTACGGGGGCATTCGTGTTTCACAAACACATCTTGTTTATGACTAAAATTTTAAATTTGTTATACCAACAATAATGTACCTTTAAGTGACTGATTTTATCCACTTCTTACTTTTGTAAGAAGTGGATAAAATATAAAAACTTAAAGAAACAATCAATATTGCTCTAAGTTTCAAAAGCAATATTTGTTGATCCTTATTTTTAGAAAGTTAAAAAAAGTCTTTGGTGTCTTATCATTTTCCTTTTAATCAATGGTCATCAAAATGCAAAAAGGTAGGAAAAATTCTGATTTTTATGCCCCCGTATCGAGAGATCGGGGGCATATTGTTTTACTCATGTCCGTCTGTCCGTCCGTCTGTCGGAAAACTTAACCCAAAAACTTAACCTTGCCAATATCTTCAAGCCTATTCAAGATACAAAGCTAATATTTGGCATGATGATAGATCTCAATGATCCGCATCCGCTGGTACCAAAGTCAAGGTCATGTGACAAGGTCAAGGTCAAACTTTGAAAAAAAAATGCCGTTACCGGGGCATTCGTGTTTCACAAACACATCTTGTTTATTACGTAATGATTTCTCTTATTTTTTGCCTGATTGTCACAAAGTGAGCTTTTGTTTTGTCTGGTATGATTTTTAAGGAAAAAGAAAACAATGTTAATTTTATAGGCCTGGTATCATTTCTATTAAGACATGTTAGCTGATCAGGCTTTCAATCTAGAGTTTGTGAGTTTGATCCCTGCACTGTCTTCAAATTTTTATCTGACATCTGACAAAAGTCATTATGATAAGCATCATTTGTCTGCCACCAATAATAAATGCTATATTAGACTCTTCAAGTCTAATTAAAGGGGTTGGCCGGTTGGCTACTGCCATGGTGCTTTATCAGTGCCCTATTGTTTTGTGGTCACAAAGGTCAAAGGTAGGGGTCATGATTAAATTTTGTTCATAAAATGTTTCTGAACTTACACTAGGAAGCAATTTAGTTTCCTGCATTCATAGACGTTGTACAGGGACAAAGTGCTGTTCAGAGGTAGGGGTAGTGTGGAATTTCTCTGTCCGACTTGTCCAACATAGGCTTTTTTACTTGTGGGCAAGTGCATGTACATTGTCTATGGACAAGTAAATATCAGAGCAAATCTTGATACAGTACTAAAAATATCAAGGAGAAAAGTCATCCTTTTGTTAGCTCACCTGAGCACACAGCTGTCATATTTGGTATGTAGCATCATCTAGTGGGCCCCTTCCAAGTTTGTTCATATAAAGACCCTGGGGCCATATTCGGGCTCCACCCGGGTGCATCCCTTTTAGCACATCTGAGCATGATGGGTGAAAATAGGAAAACCTTCAAAAATCTTCTTCTCTCTGAAACCAGAAGGCTGACAGCTTTCATATTTAGTTTGTAGTATCATCTAATCGACCTCTACCAAATTTGTTCATATCAAGATCCTGGGGTCACATTTTGGCTCCACAAGGGTGCATCTTGTTTTACATAGAATCAAAGAGCAAAAAGGTATATCTGCCTTGCTCTTTGCTGAAAACATTCCCTGGTATTGATCTTATGTAGAAATTATCTCCTTTTTGACTTCTGCTTATTTTATTAATGTGATATCCCAGGGGTCAAAGAGACGCAGGTGAGAGATCTTGGACCATCATGGTCCTCTTGTTTCTATCAAAGGGAAGAAAACATTGTCTTTAATGAAGAAAATACAGAGTAACAGCATTTTCTTCATTAAAAACAATATTTTCTCAATATTTAACTACCTACCTTTTTGTGGACAAGTCCATTTTGATTCTGGACAAGTAAGAAATCAGCTTTTAATTGTCCAGGGACTAGCGGAGAAACTCTGTATTGTATTTCCACATCCCTGAGGAGGTTTAAGTCAGCTTTGTGAAATTCCTAGTTAAAAATCACTTATCCTGCTTAACCCTTGTCATGATGAATAAATTTTGGCTAAAAATTGCATCAAAATCAAAGGGCAAAAGGATAATTCTGGTTTGAAAGTGAGAAACAGGTGGTGTAGACTAACATCAGACTGCACATATGTGCAGACTGATGTTTGTCTATAGCTCCTGCCAAAGCAGGAATATTCCGGGTTCAGCATGACAAGGGTTAATTAATAAAAGTCTGGGCAAACTGCCTTAAAATCAAAGTGCTGAAAACAAGGGATACATCAGTTATTTGGTCGAATTTCTTATACAAAATATAACAATTATTTTTACCCCCTTTGAAGAAGAGGGGGTATATTACTTAACACTTGTCGGTCTGTCTGTCTGTAGAATGTTTTTTGTGCGGAGCATATCTCTAAAAGCATGTAAGGTGATATCATGAAACTTCACTGGTTGATAGATCTCATTGAGGAGATGTGCAGTGCATAAGAACCATAACTACTTATCATATTATTTAAGTTATTGCCTTTTGTTGATTGACAAAGAAAAGACTATTGACCTGCTTTTATGGGGGGGGGGCATAAATGTTTTACAAACATCTCTTGTTTTAAAACAATTTCAGCTTAAAAGGTAGATCTTGTGGTAAGGAATAAGATCACATTTGCAAATACAGGAATATTTCAGTTTTCCATCTATCTTCAGGGAATGCAGCCAAGATAGAGAGAGCAAAGAAATGGAAGCATTGGTTTATACACGATGATGTCAAAATGACCTGCGATGAAGAATTGGTCAACAAAACTGTCAAGTCAAACAGCTGAATAGAATAATTGTTAATAATCAAATGATTCATGAATTGACCCTTTTCTGCTTAGTTCTAATTTTCTTTTTTTGCTTGGAATCCATGATTTCATAAATTGGAAATTCAATAGACCTTAAAATTAGAGAGGTTAGTGTCTAACCATAAAAACAAGACTTTATCAGACCTCGGTGGCGGATTTTACTAGTATTACATAATTTCAAACCTTATCCTGCTGATTTTGAAAGTATTTTTCCTTATTTTTATATACGTGACCCGTCACGCAAAAATAGACCATCTCGGAACTTTGTAAAATCAATGTTTAAAAAAGAGATTTGGTCCAGCATTGGTCAACCAGAGGTCGCATTTCAAAAATTCTTTCACTGGAAGGTAGATTGAACATTCTAGATTCAGAAAATAAGCTCCTTGCATAAAGTTTCAACCCTAGTCAGTCTGTGCAAACCGCGCAGTCTGACTACGGTCGACACTTTACGCACTTCCTAGATGGTCCCTTTTCGCGTGACGGGTCACATATATATCAAAAAGACTGCTTTGGGACTTTTACCACAAATATCAACTAGAAGGCAGGCAGTATATGCCAAGATCAGACTGCACAACTGTGCAGGCTGATCTTAGTCTATACTGTCTGCCAAAGCTTAGCTAACAGCAAAATATGTTGTGAACAGCAGAAGGTTTATTGAAATTCTGCTTGAAAATTAAATAATTTGAAATAATTGGGCCTCTGAGGGGGGTGGGGTTGTCATTTGAACCCCCTCTGGATCTGCCACTGGACCAACTGTGAAAAATACCCAATTGATATTTAGGTATGTCCTGATGTTGAATCTAGTATTCAGGGTTGTCTTTAGTTTAGTATACTACATATTCCACATAATGTCAATTCTGACAATAGCAAATTTTTGTTACCTAATTGCATTTACCTAGACTCTAGTTAGCATCAGATTTAAAGAATAAGCTTTTACCTTTTTATTACAACTTTGTTCTATTTGCAACAAAAAATCATTTTGATATTTTGCATTTGCTGCTATTGACACCTTATCCACTGTATACGGCAAAGGTTGTGTTCACATAAGTATTTACCATTTTAGCTTTGTTTGCCAAAGACCATTGGGCTATATTATACCCATTGTATAAGCATTTTGTCATTATTATTGTGTTTGCTAGATTTTCTGACCTTTCAAATTATTTTAATGCATTTCACGTGAAGCCATACAGGCATCAATACTTTGCATTTGCCTATCAATGATAGGACAGATTTTGTGATCAACTGTCTTGTATGGTGTCCAGGGAATCAAGCAGCATCCACTTCTTTGTCCAGAGCATAACTCTTTCACCTTTTGATTGATTGATGTGAAACTTGGCACTTATGTTCCTCTCACCAATAGAGACTACAGTGCACAAGAATACTAACTGCACCTAGCTTAATTTTTTAGTTATTTCCCTTTATTGTTTGTCATAATTAAACTTGTAGCAGTGACAATTTGCCACCTTGTTTCATAGGGCCACCATGAGAAAATATGCTAGTCCTTTTATGTGATGTTTTAATTGCCAAATCTTACCACCACTTTTTTGCCAAAATTCTGAAGAAGAGTCCAGATCCCTTGTGTTCTCCTCTGATTCTATACTATTACCATATAACCCTGTGATTTCAGATGCAAAAGAATAGTAGTTATGCCCCCTTAAAAGAAGAGGGGGTATATTACTTTGTACTTGTGTGTCAGTCAGTTAGTTGGTCTGTCCTTCTGTCCATAGACCCCTTTTTGTCCAGGCATATCTCAAAAGTATGCAAACTAGAATCAAGAAACTTTATTGGTGGATAGATTTCATTAAGGAGAAGTGCAGTGCACAAGAATCCTAACTCTACTTATAATATTTTTTGAGTTACTGCCCTTTGTAAATTGACAAAGAATATGCAAATGACCTGCTTTAATGGTGGGGGGAATAAATGTTTTACAAACATCTCTTGTTTGTTGTTAAATTAATTAGAATTGAATGGAATCATTTCATTGCGTTCAATTTAGCATAAATGACAAACATTGGAGAACCTGCATTGCATTCATGATCACAAAACAGTGCAAACAGTTTTCCAATGATACCCTGCTTTGCATGTGCACTTGCATGCAAAGCGGGGTATAATTGGAAAACTGTTTGCACCATTTTGTGATCATGAATGCAGTATTGATCAATCTGCTCCCTGTTTGCTTTGTTCTGTATGTCCAAATACTAATGGTTAAGGTAGTGGAACCATAATAGGTCCACAAAATTTTGCATCTCTTTATTTTTCACAATGTTGACTGAGGTTTCCTAATGATTAAGAACCCTTGGTTAACGTTGTTTAAGTTCATTACTTACGAAACGCTACAGAACTACTATGGGTTCACTACCTTGATATGATTTGTACACAACTCTGCTATGGTTTTAGCTCATCTAAACACGATGTGCTTATGGTGATCATTTTATATCTGTTGTCCATTGTGTTGTGTCATCAATGTATGTTTTCACCTTCTTAGGGCCATAATTTTTGGCCAATCCTCATTAAAATTGGTTTGAATGTTTGTCTGGTCCTAAGGATGAAGATTTTTGAAAAAGAAGGCAACTTTTAATCAGGAACTTCTGAAAAAGTACAATTTCTGGTATGAAACCTATTGAAAAATGGAAATGTTCCCCAAGAAAACCTTGGAAAAAAAATCTTCTTATAATTTCTTTAAAAAATTTTTTGATGATATTTGTGTACAGAAAACTGGTTTTGCAGTTTGTTCTTGGCTCATTTACAAACTCGGGTGAGCAATCTAGGGTTAACTTGACCCTCTTGTTGTTGTTTGCCAATTTAAATTCCAGATGTAGAGCAAGTTTAGGTTGATATCCAGTATGCCAAATAGATAGATATTTATTTCATATCATTGAAATCCAGTGTAGATAGTTTGATAATAAATATGTTACATATTTTTGTTTTTCATTTAATTGTATAATTAGATATATTTTTTGTTTGTAAAAATTATGTATTGTTATTTGCTAAATTTTACTATCACACCACTTCAACTAATGTACATTATTTTTTAGTAAATTGGGGCACGAAATTGTTCCTTTGAGAATAATCTAAGCTGGGCCCAAGGTAATAAAACTTTTCTCAGGCTCAACTGAGAATTTTCTCAAATTTTAGATTTAAATAAATGCATGAAAATAAAAGATAACATTGATAAGTTGTTATTTATAACATTCTATTTATGTTATCTTTTATGTTAGTACATTGAAATGAGTATTAAAAAAAAAATACGGCTTTAATCTTGAATTGGAATTTGAGAAAATTTTGAATTGAGAATGAGAAAAGTTTTATAACCTTGGTCCCTGGTAAAATCTTTGCTTTTCTTTTTTGATTCTGAGGTACAGGTCAAGGGCTTCAATGAATTGTGTATCAAAATGTTAAAATAAAACTGTGACAATTCCTATGTTGTTGGTACTCATTTGAATTGTATCAGTGAGACATTTGAAATGAGTGCCCACAACAAAAGGTATTGTTGAAAACAAGATTTAAAGAATAGCAGTGACTGGGAAAAGCCTGTGCCGAGTGCCATAGTCACAATGAAATCTCAAATGTCACATAGTTTTAGTAGGAGTGGGCCATTGTCACATTGAATTTTGTTGTAGTTAGAATTAGAGCTATCCTATGCCAAAACTGTCACATTAGGTTTCATTATGTCACATTAATTTTCTAAGAGGAAGGGACATTGTTCCTTTGAAAAAAATTGCTTCCCAATCACTGGGTTCAATAGTATAATTAACTTTAATCAAGGTCTATGTGATGTAATTGAATTATAAGAAGTGAAATATTCCAGAATAATGTAACAAACAATATGGTCAACTGATGACTAAACATCTTTGGAGTTGCAGCTTAAGGTAGTGGACCCATAATTGTTATACATTATTTTGGAACCCAAGATCTTTCGCAATTTTAACTGAGTTTTCTTTATGAAAGTATTAGGAAACCTCGGTTAACACTGTTAAAGTTCATGACATCAGAAAAGTTGCGGAACTATTACGGATCCACTGCCTTAAATCAACATATTAGTAGAGAATTCATAATTTCAGAATAGTCCAATTTAAAACCGAGTTGCAGATAGAAAATCTAAGTCAATGATATCTTTAAAAAAAACAACTTTTTTTTTTCAGAAAAACATTGTGGATAATGAAGAAAGCAATTGTTACAAGCAATGTCCTCATTTTCCACAATGTTTCCAACTTTTTTTTCTGCAGGGGTGTCAAAAAGATGGATTATATGGGGATAGGGTAAGCTGTTGTCCAAAGTTTTTGGCTGCCTACCTATGATATTTAACCCATGTCATGGTGAACCCAGAATATTCCTGCTTTGGCAGGAGCTATACACAAATATCAGCCTGCAAAATGTGCAGCCTGATGTTGGTCTATACCACCTGTTTCTCACTTCAAACCAGAATTGTCAATAGATTTAGTTTTTTAAATAAAAATTCACCTACAGTTGGTACTTTCAGTGCTTTGAGCACTTTGATTTTGCTGAAGATTTTTAGCCAAAATTTATTCAGCATGACAAGGGTTAAGCCTTTTAGTGACATTTCCAACAATTATTATGAGTACATGTTGAACAGATGTTGTGCAGTCTGGACAATAATGCAATGCATGAAAATTTATCATGGGTTGAGTTACAGCCACTTTATGTCTGTTACCATCTATTTAGTTCATAGTGAAGACTCTGATCAGACTGTGCCACTGCACATGCTGATCTGAGTTTTAAGGTTGCGTAAAAAATGAAATTGTAAGAAATGTCATACACTGGCTCATTTGGTTACAAAATTAGAAATGTGTGCCCTTGTGGTCAAAAAAATACTCAAGGCAATAAATGTTTTATAAGTTGATAATCATGCTCATATTGTAAAATTTTGTTAACATGTATCTACTAACCTAGCTTTAGCAATACTTTTTAAATTTTCTACGGCATAAAATGAAACTAACCAATGATGTATTACATTTAATGACATGTATTTTGTTAATTTATGACTTTTACGATGACTGCAATTTAATCAATTATGGGATTTCTTAATTGATTATCGGCATTGGAAGCCCAAACCAACTGATTATCTATTATATCGATTAATCAGCCCATCACTAGTGCATGATTAGACCTTGTTTCAGGACCATATAAGGGATGTTAGTCAATCAACCTTTATTGTGTTATCCTCCTGTCAAAAATAAACAAACTATACTGTCGCAAAACAGACTTAGAATACCCCACTACAAGTGCTTTTCAATGACAAAAAGCAATTTTTCATCAAACTCTGGCAAAAGTCAATGAATCATAACCAAAATGTCACTTGCACATCTTTGCTTGACACTGATCACGTCTGTAAAGGTTGAAAGAAATCCAACAAATAGTTGCTTAGAAATTGAGTGGACACGAAAAAGCTACTCATCCGCCTTACATACATCCAAGGTCTGTTGCAGTTTATGGAAATGGCCGAGTGATGTTCCGAATGGGTGTCGGGGATGACATTCTGAACTATTGTTCTCTACCTTCGGCACCGGCCAACAGATCAGGATATTATCCCTTCCACCTCGGGACAATAGTTTTCACTGTGTCACAAATAGAGGATATTGAATGAGTGGTCATGAGTGGACAGACAGACTGACAGAACAACCAACTGACAAACTGACTACTAAAAACATAGTTTTTGGGGGTATAAAAAAAAAAGAAGAAATGCTCTGTGGAAAATGGAATCCCATCACTTTGTGTAGATGCTGTCCTTTTGCATGATAAATCCCATAAATTTTGTATAAAGTATTGAAATATCATGAGCTGAAGGTAGTGGTTTGGAATGTGAAATGAGCCTGTGCATGACATTTCCAACGATTTGAAATGTTTGTGATGTGCAAACACTGAGTGTCATATACAGTCAAATTCTGTAAATATAAAGTTACCTGACAGTCTATTGATATTCTAAGGTCTTATCTATCTACTCAGCGCATTGTGAAGGCTCTGGTCAGACTGTGCGGATGCACAGGCTGGTCAGAGACTTTGCTTTACGCATATTTGAAATTGTTGGAAATCTCACGCACTGGCTCAAATAATATTATTTTTTTATCAGATATTGTTGATAATCAATCAAATGAATGGATCACTATCCTTTTGCGCAACTGTGTATTATTTTGTTATTAGATTTTGTTGATGAATGAATGAATCAATATCCTCTTGCCCAACTGTTTGTAAGATATTGATGGCTTGGCGCAAACAGTTGTTATTGCCTTTAAACATTTGGCAATTACATTTGTTTTGAGCTAAGTCATCAATATGAGATTATTTAACAGTTCTCTTACTATGCTGTAAAAAAACTTGCGAAAATTGCAATAAAATCAAAGTGAAGTAAAAACTGGTAGCACTAATTTATGAATCGGTGTATATTTCGAAATGTACATGTGTATTTTGAAATTTTCCTGTTTAAAAAGAAAAATCTGGTGATGTAGACTAAGATCAGACTTAGACTGCTGATATGTTCAGGCTGATCTTTGTGTATCCCTCCTGGTGCATGACAAGTGTTAGATAAAATCTGAATTACGTAAATTACTTAATTAGATTTGACAATCTTTACTTGCCTACCATGTTGTTTTAAATATCTGTTGGTCAGTATATAGTGAAAGATGATATGATGATTTTCTTGCTTAGCTGGACAGAGTCAGATCATTTATGGCTGATGTACAGTCAATATTGCTCAAACAACCACTTCTATTAAGCTACCAATTTTATTAAACTACCATCACTTTAAGCAAAATCTCTGAAAAAAAGTCATTTCCCTTAAAAAAAAATGGCTTATTATTGAATGTTGTTAGATTCTGATGGGTTAGAACATCATAGAATTCATTTAGACTCCTCGGACAATTTATAAATGCTAGCAAAATGACCTGTCATATTTATCATGAAATATTGAATTAAGTAACCATTCCAGCAAGCAACCAATAGTTGGTTGGCCCTTAAGCAGTCTCTTAACACAAGTTTTACTATATTTAGCATTATTGATTGTATAAAGGCCACATATGAGAGTACAGTCAAACCTGCCTCAGTGGCCACCAGGTCCTGTATTTAGCTATCATCCTGTATAAAACAATGTTTGTTTGAATGGGGTTTTCATCGCTTTTAATAATTTTGCAGTCATATCACCATGGCTTGAACAAATTCCTGGTATTTCTCACATCAGTACTACCATCACATTCATTCCTAGCCTCCAGCTGCTATCCCACATAGACCTACCATTGGTGGGAAACAAATTAACGGAAACAATGAGTGCCGCTGGATCAAACCTGTGGCCCTTTGATCTAAAATGGCTTTTCATTATTGCATCTGTAGGGGGGTATTAGTCCGCTTTGCAGCAACCTAGTTGTGACAAGTGTCTCCTACCAGTGGGAGATGGAGCTGCTGTCATTCAGAAGGTCCTGGGTTGGAGCTCTGACTGTGGCACTTATTCTTTCAGACTATTTGTCTTCCACTAATTGGTTGATAATCATAAACCTATGTTGGATAGCAGCTGGAGGCTAGGAAAGGATGAAATAGTAGTACTGGTGTGCAAAATACCAGGAATCCAAAGTTAGACGCTCCAGCCACAGCTATATAACTAAAAGATTGTTGAAAGCAGCGTAAAATCCCAATGAAACAAAAAAACCTTTGTGGGAGAGGCATCAGCTTATGCTTACTCTAATTTGGGCTAATTTCAGTACAATTGTTACTAGCAGAAAATTTGTAGTACCTTGCTTAAAGTAGTGGACCCATAATAGTTCCACAACATTTCAGAACATAGGAACTTCAACATTGTTGACCAAGGTTTCCTAATGAAAATCATTAGGGAAACCTTGGTCAACACTGTTAAAGTTCATTACTTCCAAAATGTTGCAGAACTTTTACGGGTACACTACCTTATTACAGCCTGCTTGCTGAATACAGGTGGCTGCCAAGACCGGATTAACTGTATTATTTTGTGTTAATTGATAAAGACTTTAAATTACATATTCAAAAACAATGTCCTATTTTACCATTTATTTTAGTATAGACATTTTTTTATTTTCAAATGGTTAAAGGTACAAAGTATTATATTTTTTTTTTTGTCAACAGGTATTTCAATATATTGTTAACTTCATAACTAGAATTATTTTTATTCATCATATTTAATCTTATTATTAGTAATATTAGCTTCAATATATATTGGATATAACTGTTTTAATGATGGACTTATGTTAGTGAATGATTAAAGACTAATCTTGTCTTAAAATTCTAGACGAAATGACTTTCGATCGTTCACTAACACTTGTCCTTCTTAAATCTATGATTGTTTCATAGTTCAGTTTCAAAATTACATCTATACATAGATGTCCAAGTTTTAGTGATTGATCAAAGATAAATTTTGTCTAGATAAATCGAGACAAAATTGACCTTTGATCACTCACTAAAACCTATCCATCTAGATCTTAGGTTTCATCATAGTGTATAATCATATCAATGTATTGACACTCAATTAAAACACATTTTGCCAAATTCTGTGTGAGATATCACATAATGTCACTATTTTTGCACGAAGACAACGGCAACAATGACGCCAAGGCTATAGCAGTTCCTCAGGTTTTCTCTGAAAACAGCAGAGTTAGAATTTAGCCCCTATTTTTAGATTTTTTTTATCAACTATTTGGAATTTAATGGATAAGTATTAGTACCTGTATATGGAACATGTATTTTTAATATTTATAATATTTTGCCCCAATTTTTTGCTTACATTCCTATTCGTAAGTTTTGTGATAAAAGTAGTGTGTATGTTTTCTTTCCGTCATTTTGTCTACTATTAATGTGGCAGATGTGCTCTGATGACTCAGGGCTCGTGATTGACCCTGAAACCATGGTTTTGACCCAAAAAATTTCGTTTTGACCCCATATTTCCTGTAGGGGGTCAATTTGGCCAACTGAATTTCCAGCAATGCAACTTTTGCATCTTGAAGATTATATGAATCATTTGTATTCTTCATTTTATTATAAGGGATCTATATAAATGAGTCACCATGAATAATAAAGTGTCTTTGGACACTTTATTGTTTATGTTGATTCATTTATGTAGTTCATTTTAACTGTAATACTGAAAGATATATTTGTTTGCAGGATTTTTGACTCCTTAAAAATAAGTTTTGACCCCTAAATATTATGGTCAAGGGGTCAATGACTCCTGAAATTGAAAAGCTAGCACAAGCCCTGTGACTAGGGTAGAATGATGTCGTTTGTTCATGAGAGACACACTAAGGGCAGAGCTACTAATAGAGGGGGTATTTTGGTTTTCAAATTAAAACATTTCATTAGTCCTTACTTTTAACTTAAGTTGTGGGTACTCATTTGAAACATCTCATTGAGACGGCTCAAATGAGTACCTGCAACATAAGGTTTTATCGTGAAATAAGGATTTTAGACAGGCTTTACCCCTCTCTTATCTGGTCCCATGTAAGGGGCCATTGTTAGTTGCTCCAGGCACCAGGATTTAATTTAAATGGTACTCTGCATTGCATGTGAATTTTTTTGCAAAGTGGGGTACCCCTGCACAAACTTTAAATATTTGAGAGTCTTTTCTTATCTTGAATGCATGGTATATTGATGGATGAGTACAGCACCTTTTGTAAACAAAAAGAGACGAAATTTTAAAATGTAAGGACCAACTTTCTTATAGTGCTTCGTTTTGCATGTGATTGCTATGCATTGTTCAGGATGACCATGAAATGATAATCTACCATCTCAAACCAGCAAAAAGTATTAAAGAAGGGGAGGTAACGCCAGTCTAAAATCTTTATTTCTCAATGAAACCCTATGTTATGGTGACTCATTTGAATCATCTCAACAAGACGATTTCAGTGAGTACCAACAACAAAGGCTTTGTGCTTTAAGAATTGAAATTCAAAAATCTAAAATACCCCCCCTCTGTCTGAATCTTTTCTCATTGATATGTTTCTATTACGGGTATTGGAATGGATGTACACTTTAAGTTGACACTTATTTCTGCTAGTAAAGAGTGAGTCTATTGGACGCCTATGTATGAAATCAAGGAGTCCAAGCTCAAAGAAAGGAGTCCGGATTTACATAATTTTGAGAAAATTGTGGAAAAGAAGAAATTGCTTGTTTTAAGCAATTTCTTCTTTTTCACAAGTTTTTTTTTTCCACCAAAGAAGTTAGTTTTCTTACAAATACTACTAGATGAATACAAATGTTAATTTCAACAATTTTTTAGCAAAAATATCTAGTTTTGACAAGGGTTTAATAGAAAACTGCCATATGCGCATGTTTTTTGAAATATTGTAATATGGTTGAGAGAGTCCATTGGACTCCTTACTTGCAGAATGAAGGAGTCCCAACTGGTAAACAAAGGAGTCTCAGACTCACTGGCTCCCCTTAGTGTCAATCCTTGGCGATAGGAGAGGATATGTGTTCTATTGATTTTATTCATCTTGGAATTGATTGTAGTATTATATATTATTAGACTACCTATTTGCCATAATTATGAAATGCTAGTCAATTAAATTTTAGAATTAAATAGTCAATTTGATGCGTTTGTTATCTTTTGGGTCAAGGTTTGAATCAGAGATAGTTAAGCCAGTCTAAATGTAGTTATTTTTCTATGAAAGCCTATGCTGTGGGTACTCATGATACATGACTTGTATCATATTGTCTTGTCAAATGTCAGATGAAAGTTGGCAAATTCAGGGCTTGAACTCGTGCCTAAATTATTTACAATTTTAATTGTGACTCAAGCAAAGGCTCTTGCAAGTCTGACCTGTCTTAACTACATGCTTGGTAAATTGATGGCTAAGTGCAAAACAGTTGTAACTCCCTATATGTTTATAGGGAGTTACAACCGTTTTGCTCTAAGTCCTGGAAATGGATGATGTCTCCAAGTATCTTGACTGTCAGTTAATATTCTAAATCAATGGCTGCCTAGGATGGTAACTTTTAACGCAACCCAATGTTAGAGCTTTGGAAATGTCATGCACAGGCTCAAGTATAAAATCAGAGCTGCCATCATAGCGCAGTGATAGTGCATCCAACTATCATTCAAAAGGTCCTGGGTTTGATTCCAAACAGCTGCACTCATCCTTTCCAACTATTTGTTTTCAACTAATTGGCTGATAATGGTAGAATACCTATGGTTCAGTGCAAAACAGTTGTAACTGCCTATAAACATATAGGCAATTACAACTGTTTTGCGTTGAACCATCGATATGTGGGATAGAAGCTGGGGGCTAGGAAAGGATGTAATTGTAGTACTGGTGTGAAAAATACCAGGAATCCATCATAAGGTGCTCTAGCCCCTGTGGTATAACAGAAAGATTGTTAAAAGCGACCCATTCACACAAGCAAATCAAGTATCAAATCCAAGGACCTGATATTTCAGGACATTGGGAAGGGTCTAGTGTCCTCAAGACTTTCTTGCATAGAATAGAACAGGGGCATGTCCTGCCCAGCAACTCAAATAACTGTTGTGTAATTGAATCTGCAACCATCTGATTACAAATCTAGCGTGCTAACCACTCGACTAACTAGGCAAACAGACAGATGATCACTGCGGGAGTGAAAATGTTATGTCTTAAGTATAACTTTGGGGAATAAAGAATAACACAAAGCTCATTTCTATGTTACCATCTTCATATTTAAGACTTTGTTAGAATAAATAATTCTAGACATAAGAATGAACATGTATCAATAAAACATGATATGTTTATCATACACAATCCAGTTGAAAATTAATCTGACGACAGAATTCCAGACGGGTTAATATTAAAAAAGAAGTTACAGTTGACAATTTCAAATTGTTGAAATAATAGTAAACAAGAGAATGTTGGAATCAGTGTGCAAAATATTTAACAGATCATTAACAAAGGGAAGTTCAAAATTCAATTTGATTAATAAAATTATAAATATCATAGACCAATATATGCACAATTCTGAAACACCAGACTTAAAGAAGCACTGCTGGTCCGACTGATATTTCAGGTAAGCATGCCAGTCTGATAAACTGCACATGATAAACATGAGAGACATAGGGGATATTAAATGAGTGGTCATTGAATACCGAATTTATTAAACGAGTCATCTATAAACAAATATAAACAAGGCTGTGCCGAGTTTTTATCTGTTTAAGATGACGAAATTAATAAATTCGGTATTTTATGAGCACAAATTTGATATTCTAATTATAATATGACCCAAAATTTTGCGAAAAATCATCAAAATCTTTGAAATTCAACGTATCAATTTTCCGCAAAACTTATAACGCTGTTTAAAACTGACGTCACAATATAAAGATTATGACTTCATTTGCATGGTTACAAAATAGTGTTGCCATTCGCTTTGAGCTCATTTGCATCGTGATTCCACGAGTGTAATAACACCCGTGTTATATCAAAAATATTCAACGAGGTTATTTCACTCCTGCGAAGTAGATCATATTATAACTAGAACTGACGCAGAGCGGACTAATACCCCCCACAAGCGCTTTGTCAGAATGCAAGTGCTATTAGTGCAGGATGTGTTTGTAACTAATATTGAGGTCATATGTAGCATTTGCATGAAGTTTCATGATTCTAGGTCACTTGGTTTTTTAGTTAAGAGTCCAGATATGAAAATTGAACAAAAATTGACCGTGACCTTGACCTTTGACCTATGTAACCCAAAATCAATAGGGCACTTCCTTGGATCATAAGCTAAATTTGCATAAAGTTTCATGCTTGTAGGTCACTTGGTTCTCGAGTTACAGTCCGGAAACAAAAATTGAACAATGGCTGACTGTGACCTTGACCTTTGACCCATGTAACTCAAAAACAATAGGGCACTTCCTTGGGTTATAAGGAACATTTGTATAAAGTTACATGATTGCAGGCCACTTGGCTCTTGAGTTAGAGTCCGGAAATGAAAATTGAACAAAGGCTGACTGTGACCTTGACCTTTGACCTATATGACCCAAAAACAATAGGGCACTTCCTTGGGTCATAGGGAACATTTGTATAAAGTTTCATGATTGTAGGTCATTTGGTTCTTGAGTTAGAGTCCGGAAACGAAAAGGTCTGACGGACGACTGGACGGATGGACAGACAGACAGACATGGTGAAACCAATATACCCCCCTCTACTTCGTAGGTGGGGGGTATAATAACCGGAAAAATCTAGCCACATACAAAATGTATTCTTCTTCTCTGTCTGGTAGAATTAGTTTGGTCTTGTAAAAAGAAATTAAATTTACTAACCCACTGTTCTGTAAAAAAATAGGGTATTTGTGAAGTCTCAAACACAAGGCCTTAGTAAGAAGTTTCAGGACCCTAGCTCAGAACTATTAATATACAGAAAAGACATGAATAAGTCAGTGGGTTTAGGGAAAGACTATCACAAGGGGCTATACTTTCATGGATACTTACTATAGATTTTACACTGACCTATCTGACTGAACTTTATTGCGGTTATTAAAAGAAGAGCTAGACCCCAGACAAACACACATTTCAATAACATGACACTTCATTTCAATGGCCTAGCAGGGAAAGTATATATAGGCAGTTACATATGTTAAGTGATGAGCCATCGATTTTGTCCCATTCTCAATTTGGTCCGATAATTCACTTTATAATTAAATATTCATTATAAGTTTTACTTTCTCCTAGCCTTATTAGGATGCATTAACATGTTTCAATTCAATGCTATAAGAATTTTAGTACACTTATTGTCTGTGCTTTAGGTTTATTTATTGCTGTTGGCCTCGTTTGATATTTGGATATATACAGTCAATCTTGCCTAAGCGACCATGTGTATTCAGCGACCATTTTTATTTAGCGACTGTTTTCAAAATCCCCTTCTTTAAATCAAAATATCCCAAAAAAGAAGGTATTGTTTGTCTAAAAATTATTGAAAGAGAATTCTATGTTGTTCAAACTCTCCAGAATCGTCCCAATGAGATGATTCTATTGAGTTTTAACATTATAGGATTATTGAGAATTTCGCAATAATATGCATATTCAATCAAAGAAGTATGTTTCTAAATTGTAAACAAACGTGTACTAAGCGACCGTTTTCTAAAACGACCGCTTTTTTGAGGTCCCGGTAGTGGTCACTTAATACAAGTTCTACTGTACTAGCTTTACTATATCACAACCACCAAAATTCATCAAGTTCATCCATTTCCGTTCCCCTGTAACAATTGTATCAATTTACTACAATGAGATAAGACGGAACTGGCACTCGTCTGACTGCGGGTACTCTGCATACTGGCTGATAACACGCTCTGCGACCTTGGAGTGGACGAGGAAGGTCGTGGAGTACTGCTAGTTATTTCTGCCAATTTGTCCACTGTCTTTGTGGAGGACATCTCCTATAAAGTAAACCATGTTTAGTTAAAAGAGACTAAAGTGGACTAACACTGACTAGCACTTTATCCATGTTCCAGAGATGGTTTGCAGACAAAGTTCAATTGTGACCCCAAAAACAAAAGGGCACTTTCTTGTGATATGGGTAATTCATTCTCGAGTAAGAATCTGTAAATTAAAGAGTCTATGGATGGACAAACAAACAGACAATGGACAGACAGTGAAACCAATAAACCCCCCTCCACCTAGGTAGATGTAGTAAATGAATGGGTTCTTTGGTTCCTTGGTTCTTTCATTGGCCCACACGTTTGGTGTGAGTATTGGTGAGTTTTCCAGGAAGCGGAATAAAAAGGGATTAATCTAAAGTGTAAGAACTTGTTTTTAAATCTATGTTAAATAATGAGGTTTAAACCAAGGGATGGGTGAAAGTTTTTCACCCTGTAAATTTCTGTTTCCAAGGCTAGGTCAACCTGTATTTCAGAATTGCGTGGATAAACAACTAGAGCTGCTTGAGCAGCTGAATTGGTCCACAGACCTGAATCTACTGATATGATTAGATGAGAATTAAAGTAGTTGAATGAATGAATATAGTAATAAATTATATTTTATTTCGGGTAAATAAGTGTTTCTAAGTGTCACATGCTTATATATTTTTGCAAAGAAAAGTTCAAGACCAATGAATACCATAGAGAAAATTTACCTCCACCTGTTATATACATTTTTTTTCCAATCAGAGTAATTTTGTGCAGCCTGATTATGGGTCATTTAAGGAATATTCCAGTGAAATTTATCCATCGGTTATATTTTGAGAAAATGGTTTTCAAGGTTTCCACTAAATAACATATAGAGAAATGTTCTCCGCCCAATAAAATACTTATTTTTCATCTGATCTCAATTATTTTTTTTTTTGTAGACTGATTAAAGGTCACTCAAAGATCATTCCTGTGAAATTTGATTGATATCCATTGATGAGAAACTGAGAAAGTCAGATATTACCATATATGGAAACTAGCCACTCCAATAAAAGCCTTGTTTTTTCATAGGATCAAAAATAATGGAAAAACTTTGATAGAGGGTAACTCAGGAATCATCCCAGTGAAGTTTGGTTGAAATTCATCCAGAAGTTTCTTGGAAGAAGATTTTTTAAAGCACAATTTTAAAACAGGATGCACTGACGGACGGACACACAATGGCACAGCACTATGACACTTCCCCCCCTCCCCTTGACAGTACATGTTGCACCTTTGATAGTGTACATGTCAGCCATGTTTTAAGTGAAAGACTTAAGTTATCTTAATGATACCATAACATGTGTTTTTTCACATGACTACCAAAACAATGTTGCAAAGGGTATAGAGATACCTTGTTTTTCTTTTCGAAACCAGCTGAGCAAACAAAAAGAGTATACCAACCTTTTTGAGGTCCTCTTGTTTAGACAATGTCCGTAAAGCAAGAATGGCGCTGATTTGAACACTAGGCTGGCTGTCATGACATGCTGTATAGACTAAACTGAAATGGAAATCAACAGAAATATTCAACTTTTTGTCTGTGACATGACAGAGTATCACCTAACACCAACAATTAGCCATAGGTCAAGTGACAAGGAACATTTTGTGATATTCTCCAAATTATCAAAAAAATTAAGAAGTTGTATTCGCAAGATGTTACAAATAGATATACATACCATATTTCTCCTAATAAACACCCCCGGGAGCTTATCATAACATGGTCAGGGAGCTTTTATTTCGTATGCATTTTCTGATTAAAAACCCCAACTAAACTTATGTCTTTTTGACCCTTTTCCTTTTAATTTGCGGTAAATTTCCTCTAAACAATCATATAATTGCTTGTTAAGAGGAAATTCACATCAAATTAGAGAAGAAGTCTCAGCAGGTTCTTAAGATTTAGACATTTGAAGTGGGTTTTCTTAGTAAAAAAGTAGGGGTGCTTCTATTAGGGAGGGCGCTATTACTAGGGGAAATACAGTATTTATATGCAGACAGACATTGAAGGTGATACCAATATACAGCTACCTTAATGTGGACATAAAAAGGAGATGGTGCTCATTTAAAAAAAAATCCTATTTCTTAAAAGAACTTTTTCAACAGTGGCTGTTTTCATTTCCAATAAAATTCAAATCCATTGAACAGTTGTATGAATCTAATTTTAATCAGCCTGAAATATTGTTATGTATGTAAATCACATAGAGGTGAATGTCAGCATACCTTTGGATGACTTTACATTTCTTTAAATGAAGACACAATGAGTTGGAATGCAGACCCAAATTACCCAAGGCACCTGAAAATGATTGCATATAGAGTATCTTATCTACATATTCAACAAAGATTTTCTACTGAGGTGCAATAATTTTGGAGGAAAGAAGGAGTTCCAGACACTAAATTACAATTGAAGATTCCGTTCAAAGAGAGCCTGGTGTTTGACAGCATTTATAAAACAATGTTTCATTTCAAAACGAGCGCAGAACTATGACAAGGAACAAAGAACATTTAAGATTCCTTTTATGATTCAAAAGTACCCTTTTCAAACATATTTTTATTGGAAAAATAAGTCATATGTGAAAAATGTTCATATTTTTCGTCGACTTGTCAAATATTCATAATCTATATGTTTTCCATAAGATTTGTTATATTCTTTGCACTTTCTTTCTTTTAAATGAAAAGAATTACTGTATTAGATTCACAAGCTCAAACTGCAAGTATTAAGTATTAAACATATCAAATCTCCAACATCATATAAGTGTATGAGCAATATTGTTTCATAATACTGTCAATTTTGTTTCGATCTTACAATCAATAATAAGGAGTCCTGTACTATACTTACATGCAGCATTCACCCTGGTTTTGGTGACGGGATCTTTCAGAAGTTCAACAAGTTGTGACACACAGGGTTTTAACTTGGAATAGAGATTATCATTATGGAAGGCTGCATTACCCACTGCGTAGCTAGCTCCCTGGAATTAATCAAATGTTATAACAAATTATTAATTCAATTCAGAATAAGAACCTGAATTGATAAATCACTTCTCAACGGTCAAATGAAAGACTGTATTAAGTTTTAACACGAGTGCCATCGTCACAAAATACGCCGCCACTTTGCTGCTGTTTCACAATAATAATTGTAGACACTACTTATTTTGACAAAACCAAATTAAAAATGACCAAGTTTCATTTAAATAAAGACAAAAAGTAAGGAGAAGTTGCGTTCAAAAAGCTGCAATTTCAATAAGCCCTAGATACTAAGTTTTAAGGGGGCATAATTTATGGTAAAATAAATGAACCATAAAATCCTTACTTCATGCTCATCCATCAATTTCAGTTATAACATCCACCAAGTTTCATTAAGATCCAGCCAGAAACTTAGGAAGAGTTGCATTCACAAGGCTGCAATTTCAATAAGCCCCAGAGACTAAATTTTCAGGGGGCATAACTGAGGCAATAAGCCCAAGAGACTAAGTTTTTAAGGGGCGTAACTCAGGCAAAAATCAACGAACCGTAAAATCCTTCCTTCATGCACATCTACCAATTGAGGTGATAACATTGACCAAGTTTCAAGAAGATCCAGCCAGAAACTTAGGAGGAGTTGCGTTGACAAGAAAAGAGGACCCAGAGACTAAGTTATTAAGGGGCATAACTCAGGCAAAAATCAACCTACCATAAAATCCTTCCTTCATGCACATCTACCAATTGAGGTGATAACATTGACCAAGTTTCAAGAAGATCCAGCCAGAAACTTAGGAGGAGTTGCGTTGACAAGAAAAGTGGACCCAGAGACTAAGTTATTAAGGGGCATAACTCAGGCAAAAATCAACGAACCATAAAATCCTTCCTTCATGCACATCTACCAATTGAGGTGATAACATTGACCAAGTTTCAAGAAGATCCAGCCAGAAACTTAGGAGGAGTTGCGTTGACAAGAAAAGTGGACCCAGAGACTAAGTTATTAAGGGGCATAACTCAGGCAAAAATCAACGAACCATAAAATCCTTCCCTCATGCACATCTACCAATTGAGGTGATAACATTGACCAAGTTTCAAGAAGATCCAGCCAGAAACTTAGGAGGAGTTGCGTTGACAAGAAAAGTGGATGGACGTACGGATGGATGGACGGACGGATGGACGGACGGATGGACGGACGGACAGACAGACGGAGAAGATGACGCCAATATACGTCCGCCTCCGGCGGCGTATAATAAAAATCATGCTAAAATGGAGCTTACCCTGATTTTTTATTGACAGTTGCTGGCAATAAAAAACAGATCTGCATTCATTGTAGCAAGAATTTTAAGATTCTAATTAAGACTTTTAAGACAAAGCATTCTTTAGTGAGAGATTTTTAAGAGGCATAATAAGAATATTAAAGATTGTAGATAAGACAACATGGCCTTCTTGACATTGACTGAAGTAGTTTTGATGAAAAAAGTGGGATTTTCCATCCATCCAACTCTTACATACGCAGCTCAGGTAACAGAGCAAAACATATGATAAGATTTAAAGTAACAGTTGACCTCTGATTTGTAACATTTTTTGTTCACAGATGGTACATGAACATCATGACTTCAACTGAATTAATCATGGCTGAATATCACCTTCTGTTGAGACAAAAATATCCAACTTTTTCTAAAGAATGGAATTCTTTTTTCCTACACTTACATAGTATTTCAAACTTTAAGATAAACACAGCAACAAATACAGAAGGATTTTGGATTTCACGTTTGATCATTTCAACTATACATGTGCAAATCCTATATTGTTGGTACACATTGGAATAATCTTGTCCAGACAATTCAAATGAGTAGCCATAACAAAGGCTTTCAGTGAGAAAGAAGATTTTAGGTAGACATAACCCATCTTATCTTTACTTCTGATTTTAAAGCTTAGTTGAATAATTCAATAAGTATAAATTTTCAAAACTTTTTGAGTGTCATATTATAAAGTATTATCTTTTATAAGTATTTAAAAACCCAACTTCTTTTGATATAGAAATTAAGGTAAAGATATGTCATCATCATTTAAGATAGTGGACCTGTAATAGTTCCTCACCATTTCAGACCTGATAATCTTTAACAATGTTTCCTAACTAAATCATTAGGAACCTCCATAAACAGTTAATGTTCATGACTTCCAAAATGTTGCAGAACTTTTAGTTCTACTACCTTAAGTATTCATGATTTGTTTATTCTCACCTTACGAACATTTTGATCTTCATCTTTAAGACAAGTCATAAGGCCTTCAAACAGTTTATCCCTCTGTTTCAGGAAGGTGTACATTTGTGCGTTGTGCTTCATGAGATTCCCCAACAAACTACATGTTCTCGACTTCACAGACGAGGATTGATGACGAATGAGACTGCTGAGCTTATCTGTGTCAGCTATAATTACAAGTAAACAAGCAAATTCATTGAATTGATATCCCCCGCCGAACATATTTTCATTGTCAATGGAGTTAATATCAAACTTAGGTACAGGTTATCTTTTATCTACATCAACCTATAGTTTTCAAGAAATAGCGCGGAAACGAAAATTACTATGTATGTATATGGCTTAAACAGTCAGGGGCAGTAACTCTAAATTCGACAGTCAAACCAGGTAACCCCGACGATATGCGCATGTCCTCATTGTAGTGAAGCTATGTGCCAAGTTTCGTTGAAATCCGGTCTAATGTTTTCAAGAAATAGCGCGGAAACGAATATCACTAACTCTAAATTCGACGGTCAAACCAGGTAACCCCGACGATATGCGCATTACTTATCGTTGTGAAGCTGTGTGCCAAGTTTCATTGAAATCCAGTCTATAGTTTTCAAGAAATAGCGTGGAAACGAATGTCAGACAGACGGATTGACGGACGGATGGAATGACATGGCAAAAACAATATCCCCCCCCCCCCCCCCCCCCGAATTTTTTTTCGGAGGGGGGTAATAACTGGTTATAGATCTTCAATACAATAAAGAGTTAAGAGAAATGGCAGATTATCAACCAATTGACCAATCATATTCTTTGCTCTACCTGAAAGTGATTTTTTTTTCCTGTCATCGTTAGAGTTTTTAGTTAAACCTTTTTATTTGACAGTGAGTGACTAAAACTTCAGCTAGTTTGAGCTTTTGTTACCACAATTATTTTTTCAGTGAAATCATTCACTTTATTTTAGCAGAGTAAATCCTACCTTTGTTAGATCGTACAAATGCCTTTACAAGTGCAATATGTTTGGCAGAGGTGAGATGGTTGAGTAATGAGATGGTATAGTAGAATAAATCCTACCTTTATCAAATTGTACAGATGCCTAAACAATTGTGAAATGTTGCCCCAATGTTCATGTTAGACGGTTAAGTACAAGATGGTAAAGTAAATTGTACCTTTATTAGATTGTACAACTGCCTTTACGAGCATAATATGTTGCGCTGAGGTCCGTGCAAGATGGTTGAGTAATGAGATGGTATCACACACGACACACACAGGGCTGGACGGAGAAATACAGGCACATAGGAATGGGATAGCCTGAAATATGTAAGAAACAGGACTTTCAAACAATATTTTATGTATTGAAGGAGAAAAGAAGATTTTTTTTTTTAAATTTTATCACGAGGACCCTATTTTGGTGACTCCACAGCCCATACAGCCCAAGTTATCCACCTGATCAGGTTAAAGGAAGGAATCTGAAAGAGCATGTCCTAAACATCATTCCAGTGAAAATTGCTTGAATTCTGCACAGTAGTTACAGAGAAGATATGATCAAAGATAAAGTTAACGCACAGACGGACAACGGGCCATGACAATAGCCTGCTGGACTTCATCCAGTTTAGCTAAAAAACTAAGTCAAGAAAAGGGCATAACTCCTACAAAATTTGTTCAGACTTATCCCCCTTGAAAATCTGGGTAGCTCTTGTGATAATGAATACACCTGCCACATTTCATATAGATATCTTCAAAATCAACAGAGATCTGACCAAGATTCAAACTTGTTACCCCAACACTTACACTACACCAACAATGTCTATGCCTATGATGCCATGGTGATGACAATACCCTTGTTTCTCTGAAAAGAGCTTAACCCTTGTATCCTGAATAAAAACTTGACAAAAATGCATTAAAATCAAAGAGCTGAGAGCTCTGAATGCAATAAAAGTGAGTTAGTCATTATTTTGAAACTAATTTTTAAACTATTTTGGTTTAAAAAGGGAAAATCAGGTGGTATGGACTAATACATGTATAAGACTGCATATATTTCAGGCTAATCTTGGTCTTTGCCTCCTGCAATGCAGGAATATTTTGGGATCAGCATGATAAGGGTTAAAATATCTTAGCTATTTGAAAAATGGCAATATGATATACAGACATTGTATCGAGAATTGACATATTTTCTATCTGTCTTTGATCCACTGTTTTGACCATTTGCATTATGCCCAGTAATGAAAAACAAAACTTTTTTTATAGATCTCTTGTCAACTCACTTTTAAATCTTTAACCACTGTACAAAACTGGTCCACAAAAAGGTTATTACTGAGTACAAGTCGAGTAATAAGGCCAACTGGTGTTTCCAATTGATCATCTTTGAGGTATTTCTGACATGCAAATATGAGACGATACAATAATTGATGTGAATGTAGACAGCTGAAAAAGATATAAAACAAATATTACCTTTGTTTGTTCTTAATTGGAGACTGAAGGTATGGTTCGTTTATTTGTATGGGCTTCATGCCACATTCAACAATCATTCAGTTGTTTCCCAGGGGCTGGAGCACTTTACAATGGCTTACTGGCATTAATCTCACACCAGTACTACTATTACATTCTTTCCTAGCCTCAAGCCTCCAGCTGCTATCCCACATAGGTCTTCAATTATCCACTGATTAGTGAAAGACAAATAGTCGGAAAGGATGAGTGCCACAGTTGATGTTGAGACAGATTAAAATCTATTTCAACACATTATCATAATTCATTACAACTTGAAGCTTTGCCTATTAATTGAGTTTAACTTTTAGTTTCATACCACAGTTAGGACTATATTTACCGACCCAGCAAGTTTTATCAAGATTGCTTTGCTGGTTTAGGTTGTAGTTAAACCCTCATCCAGCTGTTCAGGACAAAATCTTTCTGTCCCCCCCCCCCCCCAAAAAAAAAGAATAAATAGATAAATTGCATAAGGTAGTGGACCTGTAATAGTTCCGCAATATTTTGGGGTGTAATGTGCTTTAACCGTGTTAACCTAGGTTTTTCCTAATGATTTTCATTAGGAAACTTCGGTCAACATTGTGAACCATGAGCTCCCAAATGTTGTGGAATAGTTAAGGGTTAATTACTTAGTTGTTTGAAACCAACTTAAATTCAAAAGGAAGCTTAGTTTAATAAAAGAAAAACTGCTGACAGACTTTTGATGATGAAGATGCTGGTTATCTCAAGATCTCACCTTAGTCATATTCAAGAACAACACTTTACAAGCAGATTTCTTACAGAGAATATAAAAGTCTACCTTTGTATTTCACTGAGTAGATCATCATTACAATCAACAGCAAATGGAAAACAGCAGATCTGTGTTATCTCTAATATCAAATCTACAGTTAACTGGGGACCTTCTGTGTTAAAACTGAAATAAAACAACAAAACAAATAGGGTAACAATATGGGTATTAAGGTAGTGGACCTGTAATAATTTACCAACATTTCAAAACACATGATTTTTCACAATGTTAACCAAAGTTTCCTTATGAAACATAAGGAAACCTGGGTTAACATTGTTAAAGTCCAAGACTTTTGAAATGTTGCGGAACTATTACAGGTCCACTATCTTTAGTGAAGAATACATTATGGAAGCTTAAAGAAGCTGATTTCTATCAAACAGCTTGTAAGCTACTGCTACAGATAGGATCATTTTGTATGTAATACTGTATGAAATAGGTACACAATTGCAATTTCAAGACAAAATTCAAAAACCAACAAAAAAAAACAGGGTCAAGGAAATCCCACATGCATAACTCATTATGTTCTAAATAAAATCATTTGTAGTTTTCTGAGCAACATTGTGAGGAATTGGACAAAATTATTAACATAGACCAACAAAGGGCAGGGATACCAGTTTTTTTTAGGGATTGGGGTGGGGGTGTTGAAAAGTAAACTCCTTTTTCCTACCTTTTACTTAATGAATGTAGAAACTCTTTCTTCATGAGGTGTACCAATGTTAACATAATGATACTGTCAGGTACAGCTAGGTTGGGTATACACTGTTGGGTCTCCTAAAATACATTCGTAATCAATCATATAATAAGCCACTATCTGTTATATCAGTAAACCAAATATTTGATGAGACTTCAGCTGACACAGATCAGAACAAGTATTTTTTACAAGAGGCCCAGTATTGCTCCCTTGGCACAAAGTTAATATACTTGACCCGTCACGCCAAAAGGGACCATATGGGAATTCTTTAAAATGAATTTTTGAAATAGAGACTTGATCCAGCATAGGTCAACCAGAAGTCGTATTTTAAAAATTCTTTCAATGGAAGATGGATTGGTCATTCTAGATTCAGAAAATAAGCACGGTGCTAAAAGTTTCGACTCTTGTCAGTCTGTGCAATCATCGCAGTCTGACTAGGGTCGACACTTTACACACTTCCCAGATGGTCCCTTTTCGTGTGATGGGTCACATATAATCTACTTGTAAACAGATAATCATCAATTTACGAAAACAGCATCACATGTACCAAAATTGAAGAGCGTGTCCTAAGGATCATTCTTGTGCAGTTTGGCTGACTCTGACCAGTAAATTTATAGAAGAAGATTTTTTATTATTCATCATATGAGACTTTTTTTTAAGTGATTCAACAGTCCAAAGAGAAATTATATTATAAGCCCAATCAAAATTTAACAAAGACAAGAGGGCCATAGTGGCCCTAAATCGCTCACCTGAATGAACTGTCAAAAATTGTTTAAAGTAGATTTAGAAAGGATAATGAATTCTTACCAAATTTCAGGTCGATTGGGCAAAAAATGATGCCTCTACACTCATTACAAGGTTTTTCTAAGATATGACCCTGTGACCTCATTTTTGATCCCACTTGACCCAATTTCAAACTTGACCTAGATTTCATCAAGATGATCATTCTGACCAATTTTCAGGTTGATCCGGCAAAAAATATGGCTTCTAGAGTGTCTACAAGGTTTTTCTAATATTTGACCCTGTGACCTCATATTTGACCCCACTTGACCCAATTTCGAACTTGTCCAAGATTTCATCAAGACAATCATTCTGATCAAATTTCGGGTTGATTGGGCAATAAATTTGGCTTCTAGAGTGTCTACAAGGTTTTTCTAATATTTGACCCCGTGACCTCATTTTTGACCCAACTTGACCCAATTTTAAACTTGTCTGAGATTTTATCAAGACAATCATTCGGACCAAATTTCGGGGTGATTGGGCAATAAATATGGCTTCTAGAGTGCATACAAGGTTTTTCTAAGATTTGACCCTGTGACCTAGTTTTTGACCCCACTTGACCCAATTTCGAACTTGTCCGAGATTTTATCAAGACAATCATTCAGGCTAAATTTCAGGTTGATTGGGCAAAAAATATGGCCTCTAGAGTGCATACAAGGTTTTTCTAAGATTTGACCCTGTGACCTAGTTTTTGACCCCACTTGACCAAATTTCGAACTCGTCCGAGATTTTATCAACACAATTATTTTGACCAAATTTCAGGTCGATTGAGCAAAAAAAGTGGCCTCTAGGGTGCATACAAGGTTTTTCTAAGATTTGACCCCATGACCAAGTTTGTGACCCCACTTGACCTAATTTTAAACTTGTCCAAGATTTTATCAAGACAATCATTCTGACCAAATTTCAGGTTGATTGGGCAAAAAATGTGGCCTCTAGGGTGCATACAAGGTTTTTCTAATATTTGACCCTGTGACCTAGTTTTTGACCCCACTTGACCCAATTTCAAAGTTGTCCGAGATTTTATCAAAACAATCATTCAGGCTAAATTTCAGGTTGATTGGGCAAAAAATATGGCCTCTAGAGTGCATACAAGGTTTTTCTAAGATTTGACCCTGTGACCTAGTTTTTGACCCCACTTGACCCAATTTCGAACTCGTCCGAGATTTTATCAAGACAATCATTCTGACCAAATTTTAGATTGATTGGGCAAAAAATGTGGCCTCTAGAGTGCATACAAGGTTTTTCTAAGATTTGACCCTGTGACCTAGTTTTTGACCCCACTTGACCCAATTTCGAACTTGTCCGAGATTTTATCAAGACAATCATTCTGACCAAATTTCAGGTTGATTGGGCAAAAAATGTGGCCTCTAGAGTGCATACAAGGTAAATGTTGACGGACGGCCAGACGGACGACGCACGACGGACGACGCACGACGGACGCCGGACATCCACCTACCCACAAAAGCTCACCTTGAGCACTTCGTGCTCAGGTGAGCTAAAAACTGTAAGGGCATGTCCTTAGCATTATCCCTGTAAAGTTTGGTTCACTTCCCATCAGTAGTTACAGAGAAGATTTATTTTTATATTCATCATCATTTTCATCATTTTTGGTGACACAACAGCCTATATAGCCCTTGGTATCAATATCAGAATTTAACAAAAAAATCTGAAAGAGCATGTCCTGAGCATCATTTTTGTGAATTTAATTGAATACTGATCAGTAGTTTCAGAGAAGAAGATTTTTTTAGATATTATCATATGGAACCATTTTTTGGTGACACAACAGCCCAAAGCACCCATGATATCAGCCCAATCAGAATTAACCTAACAAATCTAAAAGATCATGTCCAAATGATCATTCCTGTGAAATCTGGTTACATTCTGCTCAGTAGTTTCAGAGAAAAAGATATTTAAATGAAAAATTTAACAGACGGATGCATGCATGCACAGCACACTAACGATGGACATCAGACCCAGACAATAGCTCTGCTGGACTCTGCTAAAAATCAATATAAAGAAATTTGAATGACTGTTCTAGAATTAGAAAAGCTAATTTTAGCTTTAAGTGATCACAGTCAAATCAGTTTTCATTCTTCTTGAACTCTTCAGACTCTAGTTTGAGTAAAATCTACAATTCCAGTTTACTATTTTTGCAATTGATTAGTAAAATCTATCCTTTTGTCTTGTAAAAGGATATAGAAATACCTTATTTCCTCTAATAATAACCCCCTCCCTAATAGTAGCACCCCTACATTCTTTACTAAGAAAACACACTCCAAATGCCTAAATTTTAGGAACTGTTTGAGACTTCTTCTCTAATTTAGTACAATTTCCCCTAAACAATCATTTACATGATTGTTTAGAGGAAATTCATCTAAAACAAGAGCCATGTTGGACATGGGCATAAGTCCCCTACCGGCTTTGTTTGTCTCAATGTTTTCCCACGCCAATTCTATCAGGGACGTCAAAATCAGGTCTTGTTAAAGGGTTAAACAAGACTTACATGAGTTGTTGTCTCTGCTGTGCCCACTATACAATTCATGGAAGCAATAGACAGATGCAAGAAATCCAAGATGTTTTTCTTCAGTCTTGTTGGTAAGAAATGAGAACTTTCACTGGAGGTGATTAAAACTGCTGCATCACCACCCTGACTAACATGGCTTATAATTTTTTTTACATTTTAAAACAGGTTTCATCAAGTTAGCTTGCTTAGTTATTAAGTTATTGCAGGATCCATTTTTTGCCATATTTTCACTATTTCCGTTACCATAGCAACCGCACTTTTTGTCAAAGAACAAAGATAAAATGATGTGCATAATCTACACATTGCCATCTAGTCATATACCAAGTCTCATCAAATTAGCTTGCTTACTTATTAACTTATCGCAGGATCCAATATTTTTTGCCATATTTTCACTATTTCCGTAACCATAGCAACAACAATTTTAGTCTAAAAACAAAAATAAAATGATGTGCATAATCTACACATTGCCATATAGTCATATACCAAGTCTCATCAAACTAGCTTGCTTAGTTATTATCTTATCGCAGGATCCCATTTTTGGCCATATTTTCACTATTTCTGTAACCATAGCAACCTCAATTTAAGTCGAAAAACAAAAATAAAATGATGTGCATAATCTACACATTGCCATCTAGTCATATACCAACTTTCATCAAAAACGCTTGCTTAGTTATTAAGTTATCGCGGGATCCAGATTTGAGCGGACAGACGGACGGACGGACGGACAGACGGACAGACGGACGGACAGACGGACGGACGGACGGACGGACGGACAGACGGAGGGCAAACCTATAGTCCCCTCCGGTGTGACACCGTAGGGGACTAATTAATGGGAAAAGGGCATAAAGGACATATATCTTAATTATTTTTTAAATCAGAAAATACATACTAAATAAAAAGCTGCTGAGAGCGTTTAAAAAGGGAGAAATATGGTGTTTGCTTTTGCATTCCACTAGTCATTTATGCAGAATGACATGGTGTGATTAAACATCTCAAAAGAGAGAATTTTTTGTATCCAAAAAACCAGAAGAAATAAGAATTACAATGACACATGTATACCTTTGTAAACACAGTGACGGACATCTGTAGGACAGCCATCAGACCCTGTGGGGACACAAGGGACCAATCTGGTTCATGAAACCCTCTGTGTGCCTGTATGTCCGTCTCTATGTCATGGATAGGCAGGTCTGTATCAGGGTTAGTGACCTGTAGAGCCTGAGCCACTCTATGCCATAGTGTTCCCCATATACCAGTCTCTATATACAGCTGGGCTACTGGTGCTTCAGCCTGTTGGAGATATAATTAAATGTACAAGATTATATTTAACATATTTATATAGCGGTGTTGGTAACTTGCAGAGCCTGAGCTACTCTGTGCCATAGTGTTCCCCATATATCCGTCTCTATATACAGCTGGGCTACTGGTGCTCCAGCCTGTCATAAAAAATGACCAAATATACAGCATTATATACAATATATTGACATAGCTGGGTTGGAAACATGTAAAGCCTGGGCCACTGTATTCCAGTTTTCCCCATATACAGAGATCTTTATAAAGCTGGGCTACTGGGACTTCAGTCTAATGGAGATATAACCAGATAAAAAAGATTATATGAGCCTGTGCATGACATTTCCAACAATTTCACATGTGCGAAAAGTTGAGACTCAGATCAGTCTGTGCAGCTGCACAGTCTGATCAGAGTCCTAACTATGTACTCAATAGATGAATACGGACTTAAAATTGCTATTCACAACCCAAATTGATTTTAATGGACTAAGTAAGTGTCCAGGCTACGCAACATCTTTCAATCACGCACACATGAAATTGTTTGAAATGTCACATGCAGGCTCATATATAACATATCTATAAAGTTAGGTTGCTGACTTGTAGAGCCTGCGCCACTCTGTGCCACAATGTCTTGTCTCTATGCACTGCTGGGCTACTGAAGCTTCAGCCTGTCATAAAAGTATTTCAAACAATGTTCTCAATATGTAAATATAAACCTACTATCCCTTTCGATTTTGACACACATCTTATCTTCACATTTAAATCTTTATTGATAAGGAAAAGAAACAAGTTTTCACATGTAACTGACATTCATACATAGAGGTTATTGAAAGAATGGTCTTGAAATACAGAATTTATCAATTAAGTCATCAAAGTCTGTTTAAACAGATAAATCAATGCATCAAGTATTTAAAAATGAAATGTTTTATCCATCTTTATCTTTGATAGAATCTTTAAATTATGATAAGTTAATAACAAAATGAAATGTTTTATCTATCTATATCTTTGATAGAATCTTTAAATTATGATAAGTTAATAAAATTAATGAATTTATCAATACACTCAATTTATATCTCACATGAGGCAATATTATAATTAGAATCATTTACCTGAACTAGCATCTCACACAGCAATAACATTAACCCATCCAGTATACCATAGTCAAATGGACATCTTACACAAATCTGTAATTAGAAAATGGAAATATTATAGGTTACAGTTGATAACAGAAAGGTTCTAAAGTGTTCTTTAGAGTCAATGATGAAAAAAAACATTTGAACAGTTATTTATTTATCATTTAAGAAGAGTCATTAGAGGATACCAAATCAATCAGCGTGAATATTTGTAACTGCCTATATATTTATAGGCAGTTACAACTATTTCACACTGAGCCATTGAAATACAGCATAATGCTAACCGTGTAGCAAGGTAAGTTAGTTAAAACAAATTTAACTTGTTTTTTTGGCAGACAGACAGATGGACAAACAGAGGGACACTGGTAAAACAATAAGCCCTAAATCTATCAATCAGCGGGCATTAAAATATTGCAAAGTTGAAAATTTTTGCCATCAATAGAATAAGAAAAAATTTACATTTAATGTTTTCTTAGAAAGTAGCGACAGGAATAAATACTTAGTATCTCCAAAATGTGACTAAATGCTAAAGGCTAAAGGTCAATTAATAGGGAATATTTTAGAATGTTTTCTACAAATATGTCAATAATCTTCAGAGAAATTGTGTTAATTAGAGATATACATAACAAGAGCCGTCGGAGACGGATTATGCTCCCTGAATAAGGCATAGTCACAAAAACAAGAGCCATGTTTGACATGGACATCCCCTGCCACGAAAGCTTGATAATAAACTGAAGCCTAATAGAATAAAGATTCTTTTGTACTGTCAGAGATTTACCTAAAATCTAATTTTAAAAATAACAAGGGGCAATAACTCCAAAATTATGCAAGCAAGAGTTGTAGTTCTAGTGCACTGCACTTGTCCTCCATCAGATCTATCCACCCATAAAAATTCAAGTTGATAGCTATTATACTTTAGGAGATATTCTCCAGACAAAATTTAAGTATAAAAAATAACAAAGGGCAATAACTCCAAAATTATGCAAGTAAGAGTTGTAGTTCTTGTGCACTGTACTTCTCCTCCATAAGATCTACCCATACATAAAGTTTCAAGTTGAAAGCTATTATACTCCAGGAGATGTGCTTCGAACAATATCTCAGTATCAACAAGTTGATAGCTATTTTACTTTAGGAGATATGCTCCAGACATAATCTAAGTATCAAAAATAACAAAGGGCAATAACTCCAAAAATATGCAAGCAAGAGTTGTAGTTCTTGTGCACTGCACTTCTCCTCCATAAGGTCTATCCACCCATAAAGTTTCAAGTTGATAGCTATTATACTTTAGGAGATATGCTCTGTGGTCAGATTTCAAAGACTCAAATAAGCTGTTATCTTATACAGCTAACATAAAGGTAACAAACATTAAACCCCCTTTTTGCATGAGATATTTTAAGACACAAATTTCAAATAGTTTAGGGTAAAGAGCATCTGATTTGCTACACAAATGTGTAATTACATCAAATTCTGAGCATTAGACTAGGAGAAATGAAAGAATAACTGTAATTTACGCGCTTACATAAAGGTAACAAACATTAAGCCCCCTTTTTCCATGATATATACTTTTTACGTTAATTTTAAATTGTTTATAGTAAAGGGCATCTGATTTGCTACACAAATATGAAATTTCACTCAATTCTGACTGTTAGACTAGGAGAAATTTGGGAAAAACTGTTTTTTACCCTAAGTCCCCTTTTCCCGTGATGAGGCCTCAAATCCAAAAACCGTCACAGATGCATCATCACTATATCATAGGGAGTTCACATGGTAAGTTTCATTCAATTTGGCCCAGGGGTTATGGAGAAATAGGTGGGGACGGACGGACGGACGGACGGACGGAATTACGGACGTACGGACGGACGGACAGACAAAGCGGCGGCTATATGCTTCGGGGAGCATAATAACAGAGAGGGCAGTTATATACCCTGATCAATGTATGATACCAATTATGGATGTCAAAAAGATATAGGATTTTGATATTATATAAAACTTATGGCATATGTTAAGTCTTTGAAAAGGAAATTCTATTTCTTTGTCAGAAATATTATGAATAGTCTAAATGGCATCAAATAAAACGTTAATAAAATGGAACAAAATTAATTTAAACCCTCAATAATGTAAGAAACTAGCTAAATTTCCATTAAAAGAAAGGGAAACCACAAGAGATAAATCATTGTTTCTTAGTGAAGCCCTAGTATGTGGATACTAATTGGTATTTTCTCTAAAAGACAATTCCAATGAGTATACAAAACACTGAGTTTTTGTAAGTATTGTCTAAATACTTGAATCTAAATCCCAAAACAACCCCTCCATCTGTAGCTTGGACTAACTATGTTAAAGAGTTGCCTACACACTTACTAGTACACCAGTGTGGAAATTGATCTACAACAGGATAATTATTCAACAATTATCAAACCTAGGATTGAAAGCAAATATATTACTAGCAAGCCAAAATTAGTGCTATTAAATGAATTATTTTAACTCAAATAATAATAATAATAAGTAACTTAAAAGATGATTCAAAACCTGTTTCCAATCATAAACTCATGAAAAGAGACATATTTTTAAGACAAATGCATAAAGGGGAAGTAAAATGGAATAAATATAATTGGCTAGAAAAAAATGGCATAGGCTGAGTGTCTGTTGTTCCAACATCTATACAAATCCTGGCTATGGGGGCAGTAGTAAACATCCATCCCCGAAGACTGGTTTTATATGCCACTTGTCACGAGAAAAGGGACCACCTGGGAACTCTGTAAAATGAATATTTGAAAAATATTAGAGTACCTGTTGTAGATCTGTGAAGACAGACAGACAAGCTTGTAACATTTCTTCTGGCTGGACCTCTACAGACACACCACAATATACCATCTGACTGAACAGAAGGGCAGCTGCAGCCTGAAATAACAAGAGTGCCATCGTCACAAAATACGCCGCCACTTTGCTGCTGATTTACGAAAATAATTGAAGACACTACTTATTTTGACAGAACCAAATTCAAAATGACCAAGTTTCATTTAAATCAAGACAAAAAGTTAGGAGGAGTTGCCTTCACAAGGCTGCAATTTCAATTATAAGCCCCAGATACTAAGTTTTAAGGGGGTATAATTCAGGGAAATAAATGAGCCATAAAATCCTTGATCCATGTACATCTACAAATTATGGTGATGACATTGACCAAGTTTCATTTAAATAAAGACAAAAAGTAAGGAGGAGTTGCGTTCAAAAGGCTGCAATTTCAATAAGCCCAAGATACTAAGCTTTAAGGGGGCATAATTTAGGGTAAAATTAATGAACCATAAAATCCTTACTTCATGCTCATCTACCAATTTTGGTTATAACATCCACCAAGTTTCATTTAGATCCAGCCAGAAACTTAGGAAGAGTTGCATTCACAAGTCTGCAATTTCAATAAGCCCAAGAGACTAAATTTTTAGGGAGCATAACCCGGGCAATAAGCCCCAGAGACTAAGTTTTTAAGGGGCATAACTCAGGCAAAAATCAACGAACCATAAAATCTTTCCTTCATGCACATCTACCAATTGAGGTGATAACATTGACCAAGTTTCAAGAAGATCCAGCCAGAAACTTAGGAGGAGTTGCGTTGACAAGAAAAGTGGATCCAGAGACTAAGTTTTTAAGGGGCATAACTCAGGCAAAAATCAACGAACCATAAAATCCTTCCTTATGCACATCTACCAATTGAGGTGATAACATTGACCAAGTTTCTAGAAGATCCATCCAGAAAATTAGGAGGAGTTGCGTTGACAAGAAAAGTGGACCCAGAGACTAAGTTATTAAGGGGCATAACTCAGGCAAAAATCAATGAACCATAAAATCCTTCCTTCATGCACATCTACTAATTGAGGTGATAACATTGACCAAGTTTCAAGAAGATCCAGCCAGAAACTTAGGAGGAGTTGCGTTGACAAGAAAAGTGGACCAAGAGACTAAGTTATAAAGGGGCATAACTCAGGCAAAAATCAACAAACCATTAAATCCTCCCTTATGCACATCTACCAATTGAGGTGATAACATTGACCAAGTTTCAAGAAGATCCAGCCAGAAACTTCGGAGGACTTGCGTTAACAAGAAAAGTGGACCAAGAGACTAAGTTTTTAAGAGGCATAACTCAGGCAAAGATCAACGAACCATAAAATCCTTCCTTCATGCACATCTACCAATTGAGGTGATAACATTAACCAAGTTTCAAGAAGATCCGGCCAGAAACTTAGGAGGAGTTGCGTTGACAAGAAAAGTGGACCCAGAGACTAAGTTTTTAAGAGGCATAACTCAGGCAAAGATCAACGAACCGTAAAATCCTTCCTTCATGCACATCTACCAATTGAGGTGATAACATTGACCAAGTTTCAAGAAGATCCAGCCAGAAGTTTAGGAGGAGTTGCATAGACAAGAAAAGTGGACCCAGAGACTAAGTTATCAAGGGGCATAACTCAGGCAAAAATCAACGAACCGTAAAATCCTTCCTTCATGCACATCTACCAATTGAGGTGATAACATTGACCAAGTTTCAAGAAGATCCATCCAGAAAATAAGGAGGAGTTGCGTTGACAAGAAAAGTGGACGGACAGACGGACGGTAGGACGGACGGATGGACGGACGGACAGATGGAGAAGATGAAGCCAATATACGTCATTGTTCAGAACAATCTAAAGGTCAAGAGCTGTGAATTTGTTCAGAACAACCTGAAGTTCAAGAGCTCTAAATTTGTTGAAGACAACATGAATGTCAATAGCTCTGAATTTTTCAGGGCGACATGAAATTCAACAGCTATGAATTTGTTGAGGACAACATAAAGGTCAAGTGCTCTGAATTTTTTTTAGGAGAACATGAAAGGTCAAAGATTCAAAGATTTGTTAAGGACAAAATGAAGGCCAAGAGCTCTAAATTTGTTGAAGACAAAATGAAGGTGAAGAGCTCTGAATTTTTCAGGAAAACATGAAATTCAAGAGCTATGAATTTGTTGAGGACAACATAAAGGTCAAGAGCTCTGAAATTGTTAAGGACAACATCAAAGGTCAAAGATTCAAAGATTTGTTGAGGATAACATGAAGGTCAAGGGCTCTGGATTTGTTAAGGACAACATGAATGTCAAAGGCTCTGGACTTTTTTAGGACAACAGCATAAGTGATAAGAGCACTGAATTAGTTATGGATAACATGAAGTTCAAGAGCTCTAGATTTTGTTAAGGATAACATGAAGGTCAAGAGCTCTTCACTTTTAAGGACAACATGACAGGTCAGGAGCTCTAGATAGGTAGATACAAGGATGTTGATTTACTATACCTGACTACGTCAGACTTGTCTGACTTGCATCCTGATTACAGGGCTAGTTTCTGATTTGTTCTCTGTCACATAAAATTTCATTTAAGTGATGAAGAGAGTATTTGTTAATTACATTGAGATACGAAACGTATGAAACTTAAAACATAATGACACTGTATAAATACACAAAGTGGATTCACACATGAGTGTGATAAGGTTTTTAGTCTCATATCTCTATGAAATTATCAAATATTATCTTCATATCTTATTATCTAATGTCATGAAGCAAAAATTTAAAGATTTGTCAATGAAGCAACAGATTTCTTATGAGTCTACTCTTTTTGGAAGCTTACAAAACAGCTGCAAACCAAAAATTGTTTTCATTGGGGGAATAAAACCAACTTTTCAGCCAATAAAAACACATTATTATTGATTGACACAATCAAAATTTAAATTATTTGCTTTTTTACAATAATTATAATTATTTTAGTATTAAAATAATTTCATTTATTTCTATCGGAGAATGTATCGTCTGCTGAATAGGTTTAAGTGTAGTAAATATTGAAGTAAACCTCTCGCGTAGGTTCCGCTTCACCGCATGTTGTTTCTCCCGCCAATCGTGGCCATTTAAAAATGATTTCACGTGCGGTCCTTTCATTGTATTAGCAGCCGTAGACGATCAACGAGATAAATTATTGAAAAGAAGAATGCCACGAACAGGTTTGCGTAGTGGAAATGGTCGGGGTCGTGGTCGGACAGCACAACAGAGCACAGTATCTTCGGGAGGAGTGACGACGAGGGGAAAAAAGAGAAAAGCGTCGGACAATTTGCAGAACGTGGTTGAGGAAATGGTTGAACCGTCGGAAGCCGGTAGGTTACAAAATGTGGTAGATTTTAATATAATTCCTTGTACGACTCAGCAGTCAAGTTGTTCAGTTGAGGGTAATTTAACGAAAGAGACAAGTCAGCTATCGGCAGTGTCAAATGTCGCACTTTCTGGGCACCCGGAAGTGATTGATAATTTGCAGCCGCTTACGGCGACGGATTCGGGCTCGGCCGTTATTCAAACACCAGTTGTGCCGGCACTGAATGCTGGTGTATTGCCGGTTGATGCGTTCTTGAACCAGCCGGCAACGTCTGGGTTGCGTCTAGCAGACGATGATATCGCGGCGCACGTTCCGGCGTCTATCAAGCAAAAAATTTGTAGGGGAGAATTCATCAATTTGGCACTTCTTTTAAAAGGTGCGATTGAATTAGCAGATTATTGTCAGGGATCGTTGGTCAGAATGAATAGTAATGGGTTTTTTGAGGCAATGCCAAAGGAGTGCAAAGATAGGATATCAAACATTGATCGCTGGACGGATGCGTTTATAATTTACGTGTCGATTTATTTATCAACTCACTCCGATAGGATATATGAGATGCTTCATTATATGTACAATATTAGAGAATGCGCACATCGCCAAGAGGGTTTAGCTTGGAGGGATTACGATGAGCAATTTCGTTTGAGACAGGCTATACACCCAGCATCGTGGTCCAAGATTAACAATGATTTATGGTGGCGCTGTATTCAAATAAGGCCGTCGGTAACTCCATCCTATTCTAAAACTCGATATACATGCCATGATTACAACAAAGGCCATTGCACATGGAGAAATTGTAAATTTGTGCATAAATGCTCAAAATGTTCGGGGTCTCATGCTCAGGTGAATTGTTCTGTAAATAACTCGGAGGAGTCGAATAATCAAGGTGGTTATCAAGGTCAGTCGGCATTCCGAGGAAGAGGTAGGGGATTTCGCGGCAGATACCAATATCGCGGAAATAGCAGAAACTAATAAGGCTTTAGAGGTTGAAAAAAATTCAGATGCGAAAAATCTTATTCTTGTACGACAATGGCAAAAACGCCGATAAAATTACATGCTTTAAGGCAATATCTTCGTGACTATGAAACAAAAGAAGCCGACTTTTTATTGAAGGGTTTTCAAGAGGGATTTTCAATACAATATTCGGGTCCACGAGAGGCTCGTGAGTCAAAAAATCTACGCTCGATTAGTCTTAACCCAGATATTGTTAAAAAACAAATAGAAAAAGAAATTTTGGCAGGTCGGATAGCGGGACCCTTTGAAAAACGTCCCCTTCCAAATTTGATTGTAAGTCCAATCGGTCTGGTACCGAAGAAAACCCCGGGTGAATTTCGAATGATTCATCACCTTTCTTTTCCAGCGGGTAAATCAATTAACGATTATATTGATCCGGCAATTTGCTCCGTACAATACACAAGTTTCGATGAGGCGGTGAAGATGGTCCAAAAATTGGGAAAAAATTGCAAATTGTTTAAAACGGACATCAAAAGTGCGTACCGTTTAATGCCTATTAAACAGGCAGATTTTGAATTACTTGGTTTTCGCTTTGAAGATAAATATTACATTGAGAAAGCGCTCCCTTTTGGAGCCTCAATTTCACCAATAACGTTCGAAAGGTTTTCAAGATTTCTGCAATTTTGTGTAGAGTCTCATTTAGATACGGCAGCTTTGATACATTATTTGGACGATTTTCTGGGAGGTGATAAAACATACGACTCGTGTCTCGAGGCTTTAAATATTTTTCAAAATATTATGTCGGAGTTAGGAGTACCGCTAGCCGATGAGAAAACGGAAGGTCCAACAGAGGTGTTAATATTTTTAGGGTTAGAATTAGATACAAAAGAGATGGTGATTAGAATTCCTATACAAAAAATCAAAGACGTAGTGAAGAAAATTATGGAATTGCTGTCAAGAAAACGTGCAACTCTTAAAATGTTACAGTCGTTGATAGGATCTCTTCATTTTTGTTGTAGAGCCGTTGTAATGGGTCGACCTTTTATTCGGCGTTTAATTAATGCTACTTGCGGGTTGTCAAAACCGTTTCATAGAGTACGTGTCAAACAGGCAATTCGTCGTGATTTAAAAATGTGGCTTTTGTTTTTGACGGAATTCAATGGGGTTTCATGTTTTCATGATAATTTCTGGACGTCAAATCATGATGTCGAATTGTTTACGGATAGTGCAGCGGGTTGGAATATGGGCTTCGGAATTTATTTCAAAGGGCAATGGGCGCAGGCTAAGTGGCCGGATACGTGGCATGCAGATGGTTATACTGAGAATATAACCATTTTGGAGTTGTTTCCTATACTTGTAGCCATTTTCATTTGGGGTTCTAAGCTAAAAAACAAGAAAATTATGTTCAATTGTGATAACATGGCGGTAGTTGAAATAATCAACAAATTAACATCCAAATCGGAGCTAGTTATGCGCTTAGTTCGATTAATGACTCTGCATTGCTTAAAACATAATATACTTATCAAGGCTAAGCACATTTCAGGCTGTAGGAACCAGATTTGTGACGCTTTATCCCGATTTCAGGAAGTGAGATTCCGGCAGCTAGCACCACATGCAGACAAAGAACCACATGCAATTCCGGACTATCTTTGGAGTATCTTCGGCTCAGATCTCGAAGCCTGTTATGTGGAAGTATAAGTACAAATACTAGGCTGACATATGCTGTAGCACAAAGAGCTTTTGATCAGTTTAGAATGTTATACAACCTCAATATAATTATGCCGATAACATGCTCTCACATCGTTTGGTTTATCGTATATTGCTACAAAACAGGAAAAAGTGCCCGAACTATTTCTACTTATATTGCGGGGTTGAATTACTTCCACAAACTTAATGGCTTCTACGATATAGCCGAGATATTCATCATTAAAAAGTTGTTAGAAGGATGTCGGAGATCACGCATAAACGTGGATTCTCGTATGCCATTGAGAAGGTCATCTTTAGAATCCATTTGCTCTGTTATGCCACAGATAGCATATGATCAATACGAAACTAAATTATTTACGTCGTTATTCATGTTGGCTTATTTCGGATTGTTTCGCGTAAGCGAACTGGTACTCCCTAATAGGTCAAGTTCTCAAAACCATGTGGTTCAGGTACCGGATGTATTCATAGAATCAAATAGTCAGGTTTTTGTGAAACTTCGTTATTTCAAAACCAATCAATATGGAAAACCATGTACATTTAAGCTACCAAAAGAGGTGGGTAGAATATGTCCAGTAAAGACGATAAGTGAGTTAATGGCGATCCGTCCGTCAGTAAGCGGTCCGTTTTTCGTGCATCGTGATGGGTCACCCGTCACAAGAACTCAGTTTTCATCAATATTGGAAAAATGTATTACAGCATCGGGCTTAGAAATGACAGGTCGATACCGGACCCATAGTTTTAGGATAGGCAGGGCTACTGATTTGGCAATACAGGGGGTACCTTCCGAAATAATTAAATATTTAGGCCGTTGGAGCTCGAACTGTTTTAATAATTATATAAGAATTTAAGCTGTTTTAACTACAGTCTGGAAAAAAGTAGAGATAATAATAATAATAATAATAAGTAAATTTATTTTTATTTTGAAGCGGTGTGGGTACTAGGGGATTCTATCCCCTATTGGGCTGGCGTCCATGCCAGGGAGAGAAAAATAGCCGATTTCAACTTCCCTGAGGGTACAGTCGAGTGGCTGGGAGTACGTGGTCTTGGATGGAATGGATTGAGGAAGGCAATCGAGGCAAAAGTTTTATTTTCACAACCTCCATCTCTTATCATAATTAATTTAGGTGGAAATGATTTAGTTAAATTATCGATTTTGGAAATCAAGGATGTCATACGCGCGGAGGTGTCGTATCTCCGTGAAGCTTTTCCGCAAGCCACAATTGTATGGATCGATATTCTGCAGAGACAGGTGTGGGCGGGAGCTTTGCGGGGATACGACGCGATCGAGCGTAAGCGAAGGCGGGTGAATAGGGTTGGTCGCGAGTTGGTGGGCATATCGGGCAAAGCAAATATAGTTATACCGGAAATTGATAAGGAAACAGCCTTTTTTAGATCGGACGGTGTCCATTTGAATTTTCTTGGAAGGGAATTCTATTTAGATTATATCAGGGATTTGGTAAAGAAACATGTATAAGGAAGATGAGTTAATAACCAAAGTTTTTAAGATATAAAGTCGATTTGGTCAGTTAAGCTGAGAGACAAGTCTAGTTTGAATTATTTTTTATTGGGGGATAAATTTAAAAAAAATTTATTTGTGGCAGAATAAAAAACAATAAATAGTTAGTGGGAATAGCAATTACCGCTTCACCTCTAGGGAACCCGGAGGTGAATGGGAAATTGCTATTCAGATTAGTCTATGGTCAATAATGAATTATTGCTTATTCGGATATGCCTTACTGTCGGTAAAAAAAATGGATTGTATGTTTAGTAAAAAATGGTATTGTTTTTACAATACATGGGTACCCTGTATTGTAATTGAGCGGCCAAACTTATTCTCCGCCAACCGATTTTATCTATTTCAATATTCTAGTTGGTAATTGTGAAAGTACCTGTAAAAGAAAGAAATGAACGGGAATAAAAGTGTTGTTGATGATAATGGTAGTTTTTAATTTATATCCGAATTGGAAATAATTATAATTATTTTAGTATTAAAATACTTTCATTTGTTTCTATCAGAGAATGTATCGTCTGCTGAATAGGTTTAAGTGTAGTAAATATTGAAGTAAACCTCTCGCGTAGGTTCCGCTTCACCGCATGTTGTTTTTCCCGCCAATCGTGGCCATTTAAAAATGATTTCACGTGCGGGCCTTTCATTGTATTAGCAGCCGTAGACGATCAACGAGATAAATTACCCTCCCGCCTCTCCCGAATAGAATGCATTTCGTTAATTATGTTAGGAACAAGGCAAACTTAGTTTATTTAGTTATTTTTTATCCTATCGTAATTTTGTCATTCAATCGAATATTCTCAAGTTTCAAGTCAATATTTTAAAGATAAGGTTGCCATTTCACTCATTATCGGGTCATATTATGCCAAGAACAATTGTCGATTGATATTCATATATGCTTACAGAAATTTAGGATGGTATAAGAGTTTGTTACAGAGGGGACGGTTGGACATTTGTAACAGTGACGTGATAGTGTAACTTCATTTCCCGAGAGACTTTGTGATGTCAGGGCTTTAGCTGTGGAAGAACGTGACTCTTTCTGGATGTTAATAATACCACCCATTAGGGTCAGGACAATGGATAATATTGAATTCGTGTGATATGAGGATTGTTATAAGTAGTTACATGTATGAAATTTCTCGCCGCTCAAGTTCAGTTTATCGATCGTAAGGCATGGCATAAGTTAGTTTAAAATTGAATCCGTGTTTGAGTAATGGTAACAAGGAGTAATTAAATTAAAAAGCAGTAAAGATGCGAGTTATAACAAAAGTAAATCAGGACGCTTCTTTCTAGGTGGGTACCCCCGATGATAGAAGAGTTTTGGTTTTTCTTTAAAAGGTTAAGATGTAATATCGCCAATAGGTATTTGCCCCAGAGGATTGTTGCTTGGTTGTGGATAAGGTTTCGCCCTAGTACTCGGTGATTCCTTGGATTGCACTCGCTGTTGTTGGGTGTGTAGGCTATGATAAAAGGAAGGTTAGTTGAATGGAAGTTTGTCTCGAGCAATCGATTTTGGCAGTCGGCAGTATAAAAAAATGTGCATATGGTTTGAGACGTCATGTATAGCCTACGTGGATAATGTTTTGGTTGTATAAATTAAAAGATGGTCAAAACGCTATGGAAGCGAGGATGAGGCAAAAAAAAAAAAAAAAAAAAATTGGTTGTGAAGATAGCTCTATAGAAAAGTTGCATTTGGAGAAATGGTTAACCTGGGGCAGAATAAAAAACAATAAATAGTTAGTGGGAATAGCAATTACCGCTTCACCTCTAGGGAACCCGGAGGTGAATGGGAAATTGCTATTCAGATTAGTCTATGGTCAATAATGAATTATTGCTTATTCGGATATGCCTTACTGTCGGTAAAAAAAATGGATTGTATGTTTAGTAAAAAATGGTATTGTTTTTACAATACATGGGTACCCTGTATTGTAATTGAGCGGCCAAACTTATTCTCCGCCAACCGATTTTATCTATTTCAATATTCTAGTTGGTAATTGTGAAAGTACCTGTAAAAGAAAGAAATGAACGGGAATAAAAGTGTTGTTGATGATAATGGTAGTTTTTAATTTATATCCGAATTGGAAATAAAAGTAGTCTTAAAACAAATTTCAAATTTAAACATTTAATAAAACACTCAGTATTCAATATTTCGGCAAAAATTGCCTTTTTCAAGAAAACGAAAAATATTCTAACACTACTACATAATAATTTTAATTGATACTGATACATTTTTTTGCCGAAATATTGAATACTGAGTGTTTTATTAAAATTTATTCTATTCCCTTTGGAAAAAATTTGTGATATCAAATATAATCAGCTTGTCAAAACTACAACAAGTCTCTACATATCAAGTCATGATAATTACAAAGTCCATTTTAACCCTTCAAACTGCAAAATCAGGTTGTATAGACTAAGATCAGACTGCACATATGTGCAGGCTGATCTTTGTATATAACTCCTTTCAAAGCAGGAATATCTAGTTTAGCGTGACAAGGGTTAAATGAGAAGATCCCTTACTGTGTGACTGGCTATTGTTGATTCAAGAAATATTGACACCATCAAACTTGCTGCTTCTGTTAACCTGAAATTGTGGAAACATTTGGTCAAGTTTAATCCTCATCCAGTGTATTACCAGAAATGTTGTCTTTTAAAAACTGGTGTTGAAACTCCTAAAGCTCAATTCTAACAAATGATGTTGACCAAGACCTATGACTTGGAGCTTTCAATGACTTTCCTTCAAATGGCATATTTGATGATGATAGAAAATATATTTGTCATAATATTTTTTAATCTCTCAATCCATTTCTAGGTTTGACCATGACCTGTGACCTTGGACCTACCTAAAAACACATCTAATCATATGGAGGAACAATTATACCAAGTCGTATTCAAAAGCAGATATAGATGTAAATTTGATCTTGACAGGCTCAGATTTCGTCTTTATTTGACCCTGAGCTGAGACATTTACCAAAGATTTATCTAAAAATGTCCTTCAAGTGTAACATTTACTAAGAATAGTTCTGTATCAAACACTAAATCAAAGTACTGAAAGTATTGATAAGTTGGAATGCATTCAAGAGACGGTGACATCAAGTCACTAACGAGGCTGACGTTTCCCGCCTACCACAGGTGATCACACAATACGTCTCGTCTTTTGACGGGCGTATATTAATCAATGTATTTCAACAACGAGAGACGCTTAATTCCCTGAATCGCTATACAGGCCTGCATCTGATAAAAGAAAAATAATAAAAAAGAAGAAAGAGTGAAAATAATTCTGTATTAGAAAATCCAAGAAAATAATTATATTCGCGCTTACTTTAAATCAATATACACGCAGATGCTATGATTACCATGCGCGAATCGAGGAGAAAAGAGCATAATTGTTCATGAGTATTGTGGGTATTCCAGTGGGACCCGGGGTCTCTTTCAAGAAGAAAAATCGTACGATAGCTATTATACTTTTGGAGATATGCTCCTGACGAGTTTAGTGACGGAACATCGGAACGATGGAACGATGGAATGACGGACGGAGACCATTACTATATCCCCTCGCCGAAAACGGTGGGGGATAAAAGAGTTGTTAACTTTCATATTGTACAAATGTACAAATTGTATTAAAAGAAAATTAACAATACGGACATTTTATCCATGAAGGAGGAGTTGTATTCAAAAGAATTTTGACGTGAAGGCTCCCTCTTCCATGACGCGACTGAAATTCACTTAACTAACAACATGCAATAATTCAGGTAACAATGTACATTTCGTAAAAAAATCTTTAAGATAAGTCCATAAATATAGGAGGAGTTGCGTTCACAAGCATTTTACGAGAAGGTCCCCTTTTCCATGATGTAATTGTAATTCACCAAACCGCGATTATATAGGCAAGGTCAGGTGACTAGGAACATTTAGTGAAAGTTTCATCCAAATCATTCCTTAAATGGAGGAGGAGTTGCGTTCACAAAATTTTTTGTTCAAGAAAGCCCCCTTTTTCCATGGCACAGCTAAAATTCACCAAACTGCGTTAGAATATGCGCTAAGTCAGGTGACTAGAACCGTTTTGTGAAAGTAACATCAAAAGCGGTCCATAAATGGAGGAGGAGTGTGTTCACAAGATTTTTTTACATGAAGGCCCCTTTTTCCAAGACGCGGCTGAAATTCACCAAACCGTGAGTTTATGCGCAAGGTCAGGTGAATAGGAACATTCTGTTAAAGTTTCATCCAAATCCAACAAGAAACTTTGGAGGAGTTGTGCTTTACAAGAAAAGTGGCCGTACATGCGTACGTTTGCTTCCACAGTCAAAATCGCAAAATTCACGACTAGCCTTTAGGTGTCGCAAATTTATGAGTAAATTAAACAATACGACATGATTCTTGAAAGCCAAAAATGTTTCTTGAAAGCCTATTCTAATCGTACGATTGTGATACGATCAAATTTCGGTCGTAGGACCTTTCTTAATAGAGGCCCCTGAAGACAAAACACGTGGGGTTGGTAAACTCGTTCAGATATTTGATAAAAACCAAGGCTGTAGTAAACCTGTCATAATCTTCAATGATATTTGAAGGATTGCGCTCATGCGTATTTTTGCAAAAGTGAATTTATTTACTAAGCAATTTTAAAGAAAATGGACAAAAGCAGAAAGAGAAGATAAATATTTGCCTATAGACCCGCATTTTAGGGTGAGTGATAAAAGGTAATTTTTTTCTACACAGGTGGATACAAAACTGACCTTTGATCACTCACTTAAACTTGTGGATCTATACCTTCATCGATCCTTGCTGCGTCCACCATCAGAGAAATTATCGCGCGATTTGGAAATGGGTTCCGGTTGTTTTTGTTGTTGTTTTAGAGAAGTATTAGAAAGAGAATATTTGCTGGGTCGGATTTTAATACAAATAAATAATCTGCAGATGTTGCGCGTTTCTAATGATGCTTTACGGAACAATAAGTAACAAGAACATTTGAACTATATTGTAGAAGTGTGTAAAAGGTTCGTTCAGAAAGAGAAACTAGACCTCTAAAAGAAGCTACAACATAATTCTACGAAAAGCCGCTCGAGACATTACCATATAAGCAGATCACGTGATTGGCTTGTGCTATTTCCACAATTCTATGGAAAACAGGTCGCAACATTACCAAATAAGCAGATCACGTGAATTGGCCAGTGCTGTTGTCAATAGCTGACTTTATTGGACTTGACTTATCACATGATTTCCAAATATAGTGATGCAAATATGTGATACAAGTATATTCGTACGCAAGCTTCAATAAATATCGTTTAAAACATAAATTAGCGTGTTAATAATTTACATGAAGTGATAGTTGTGTAATTGTTCAACATTATTACTTCTTGATGAAATAAACTGCATGTCTATGTCAAGTTGAGATATACAAAACAGGCTGAAGTGTATTCACATCCTGTTCACGTGATATGTGTTATCAGAAAACCCGAAATGGAATTATCTTGTGTTCATTTTGCGGTTTTGTTAAATCTAAGTTGGAATTGCTCCGCATTCCAACTTAAAAACATAATTTCAGGTCACATAGGTGACCCATCACACAAAAAGGGACCATCTGTGAATTCTGTAAAATAAATATTTGAAAAAGAGACTGGGTCCAGCATAGGTCAGCCAGAGGTCGATTTTCAAAAATACTTTCACTGAAAAGTAGATTGATCATCCTAGATTAAAACAATAAGCATGTTGGTAAAAGGTTTTGACCCTAGTCAGTCTGCCTAATCCAACCAGTCTGACTAGGATGGACACTTTACAAACTACCCAGATGGCCCCTTTTCCTGTGACAGGTCACATATATTAATGCATTGTATTGTAAGTACAAGCCTGAGGGCACAGCTAAAATATTTGGGTATAATGATGTGAGCAATACAAGAGCAATGCCCAGAGGTGCCAATACTTGGCTGCAGGTGCTGGATAATGCAAGTAAGTCCAAAAGGGGCATTTCTCTTACAAAAATGCTTTCAGAGTTACCCCCATGTTGGCCTTGATAGCTCTTGAGATGTTGAACACACATGCAAAGTTTCATGAAGATATCAGTGATAACAACAGAGATATGACCAAGTTTGTCAGGCCAATGCCAACAACAAAAACACCAACAATGCCAAGCTTATCAAGCTTACCAAGCTAATGAAAAATTCATGAAAAGATGCCCAAGCCACCATCATGATATAACTGAATATCATTTAAATCAAAATTAACTCATACATTAAGTGATCAGTCAGGCAAGGAAGAGACCATATGAGAACTCCATGAAATAAATATTTGATAAACAGATTCGTTCCAGTAGAGGCCAATTGGAAGTCTCAAATCAAAAATGTTTGAACTGGAAGGTAGAATGACTATCCTAGATTCAGAAAATCAGCCATTTGCGAAAAGTTTTGAATCTATTCAGACTGCATTGTCTGCCAAGGGTCAATAACTATCATAATATACAGATGGTCCCTATTTATCTGACAGGTCACATAATATGAACCTGTGCGTGACATTTCCAACAAATAAATCTTTGGGTGAAGGTCCATCATTATAGCATCCTAAAATGCTACACAGTGTGATTAGAAGATTGCATGGCTGTCTAAAGACACTTTTAGACCTTATCTATGTACAAATAGCAAAGGGAAGGCTCTGGTCAGACTGTGCAGATGCAGAGGCTGGCCAGAGTCTTTGCTTGGTGCACATTGTTGGAAATGTCACAAACAGGCTCATATATCCTTACGTGGGAGGCATGGTCTGTAGCTGTATAACAATGGTGCTGAGTACATGAATTAACATCTCAATGACAGAGTTGACCTCCATATCAGCGAGCTCTACCTTCCCCATTAATATGCCCAGCAGGGACTCCATATGTTCTTGTTGGTTGGAAATATATGAACAAAAGGTTGTTGAGACTTGACAGCATGCATAGATCACCTACAAAATATAAAGATAACATGTAAAAAAATCTCAATGACAGAGTTGACCTCCATATCAGCTAGCACTACTTTCCCCATCAATATACCCAGTAGGGACTCCATATGTTCTTGTTGGTTGGAAGTATATGAACAGAATGTTGTCGACACTTGACAGCATGCACAGATTACCTACAAACATAAAAAACATGTATTAACATCTCAATGACAAGTTGACCTCCATATCTGCTATTTTTACCTTCCCATTTTCTTTACCTAGCTAGGACTCCATATGTTCTTGTTGGTTGGAAATATATGAACAAAAGGTTGTGGACACTTGACAGCATGCATAGATCACCTAAAAATATAATAACATGTATTAACATTTCAATGACAGAGCTAACCTCCATATCAGCTAGCTCTACCTTCCCCATTAGTATACCCAGTAGGGACTCCATGTGTTCTTGTTGGTTGGAAATATGAGAACAAAATGTTGTGGACACTTGAAAGCACGCGTAGATTACCTACAAACAAAATGAAATTATGTATTAACAATTCAAATATAATGATAACACAAATTAAAATTTCAATGACAGAGTTGACCTCCATATCAGCTAGCTCTACCTTCCTCATCAATATACTCCATATATTCTTGTTGCTTAGAAATATAAGAACAGAATGTTGTCAACACTTGACAGCGAGCATAGATCACCTACAATGAAATATATATTACATAAATATGTCCTTCAGATATATATTTAACTTGTTACCTGAAGGTTTATGTAACATTAGTGCTTTTCAAAGGATTATCAAGATTTCTATTTCCCTACAAAAACAGTTATTTTCACAATTATTTAAATCATCTAAGGAGTGAATGTTGATCAATAATTTTTCAGTCACATTGCTGCCACTGGATTACAAAATGTGTTTCTCATGCTAGTACATCCATATCCTTTCCAAGGCTCCAGCTACAAATCCCACATAGATTTACTATTATTTACCCATTTGTGATAGACAAATATATAGGAAAGGATGTGTGCAGGTATTAGGGATCCAACCCAGAACCAAAGATTGGAAGTCTGATGAATTATCAATTTGCTAAGATGGCAGCTTAACATCATCTCAGAGAATCCCAGACACACCATCTCAAAAAGAAATAATAAAATTCTCAGACGGGCAGATAGACCATCATAGTATAACAACTTTTCCAGATCTATTGATGCAGAGGCATATAAATATTAGTTGAACCAGTGCTTGACATTTCCAACAATTTGTACTGTGTGTGAAGGGACAACATTAACCAACATTGACTGCCATGTAGTATAATAAGAAGTTTGTCTGACTTTCTAAAGACATTTTTTGACCCTATCTTTCTACAAAACACAAAGTGAAGACCTTGGTCAGACTGTGCAGATGCACAGGCTGGCCAGAGTCTTTGCTTGGTGCACATTTGAATTTGTTGGAAATGTCATGCACAATCTCAATTTTCTTTTTTTCATTTCTTACATAAAGTCTAATAGTACCTTGAGCATGTTACTACATTGTGGTGGATGTCGTATCAATATTAAGAAGTCATCTGTCTGTTTCTCATTACCCTTGGTGGCCATTTTGTCTCCCAGGTAATGTGCAATCTGGGAAAGGAAATAAAAGATGATTGAAACAGGAACACCCCATAGTGGTGCCATCACTTGGCTGCAGGTGCTAGTAAATTGAAATTGATAAAGGGACATAACTCTTACAAAATGCTTTCAAAGTTACCCCCCCCCCCCCTTGTTAGTCTTTATAGCTCTTTTAATTTTGAACGCACATCAACCCATCTTTCATAAAGATATCTTCAGTAACGTAAAATATGACCAAGGTAAACGCCAATAACAATGCCAACGCAAATGAAGCCAAGATGATCACAATACCGCAGGTTTTCTCTGAAATCAGCTGAACTTATAAGAAAATATGCCTGTAAATAATCATTTTGTCTTTGGGTTGAAAAAAAGACATGTAGACTGATCTTAGTCTACATTGTCTGTCAAAGCCTTTCAGTAGGAATACGACAGAAAAAGCATCCAAAAGGTTAACTCAGACACAGTGACAAGGATTCACACCGTTGTATGTCCTTCTAAAAGAGGGAATATAAATAATAATCAAGTTTTCATTTAAAAAAAAATATATTTCAGACAAGAATAAGAATTGTGTAATTGAAATATCTCTACTAAGAAAGGCTAGTACTAGTTCATCAAAATTTTGTGATTTTAAAATATCTAGCTTAAGTTACATCTAAGAATGCTCTAGCCAAAATATACGCCATTACCAAAAGAAAAAAATCATACAGGATCCCTTTTCTACAAAATAACATAGATATGTAGAAATGCAACCATTTAGAACTGTTGAAAAGAGGATAAATATCACCACAACCACCCCACCTCCATCACCACAACATTGTCCCATTATTAATGCTATCAGTGCCTTGTTTTTAACAAAATATCAAGTACCAAGTACTTTGTAGGTAGGTGATACAAATTTTTTTTGAGAGTTTCATCAAAATCTATGAATGAATGTCAGCAAATGCAGACATAAAGAATGACACCTTTTTACTGAGATAAATTGACCTTTTGACAATGCAACTAACATTTAGAAACAAACACCACTTAGCCTCACTATATGAAAACAAACCATATTGATGGCTTAATAAATCAGTTGTAACTGCCTATAATATGTTTATATGCAGTTACAACTGTTTCATGCTGTGCAATTGAAATGCATTCCTAAAAAAAACAAATCCATCACTCAGCTATGCAATAACTGCAAGTCTGGGTCTGAGATTGTAAAACTTTTCTCATTCTTAACTCAAAGTTTTCTTAAATTTCAACTTGAGATTAAAGCTTTGATTCTTATTTAATACTTATATAAATATATGAAAATAAAATATAATTTTAATAAGTTGTTAACAGCAACTTATTAATATCATCTTTGATGTTCCTACATTTATCAAAATTCTATATTTGTAAAAATTCTAAGTTGAGCATGAAAAAAGTTTTATAACCTGGGGCCCCCTAATCAGTTCCTTCATTTTCACTAGATGATCAATACCAGTCATTATATCTTATCACAAAATTCTTGTGAGTGCCTACATAATACAGTAAACCGTGCATTAATTAGCCACATAATGGACAACAAAAAAGCAATCGTTAAAGAGAATGGCCCCTAAGTACATGTTTTATTTATAAATTAGAAACTTAATTTTGATTGATTATGTATGATTTTGTGAATTTTCGCTTATTGAAAGTTGCTTAATAGACATGGTCACTTGAGCAAGATGGACTGTATAATTTTGTACTGACCCCTTAAAAAATTTGATATTCAAATCCAAAACATTGACTCCTCACAACATCTCCCTTCATCCAGGAAGCAAAAATGCCATCAAACATTTTGAAATCTTAAAAATGTTTTCTGGAAATTTTACCCTGCTTTACATATGTACTCACTTGCAAAGTGTAGTAAAATTTTGCAAAGGCTTTGAAAATGCTTTTATACATACAGTCAAACAAGTATTAAGCAAGCACCTGAGAAGCATTCCAAAAAGCATGCTTAAGACAGGTGCTTATTTGAAACAGGTTAATTTCTGTGCAATTGTCACATTTGGGAACTTTGTGGGGGCTTGCTTAATACATGTGGCCACTAAGACAAGTTTGACTGTACATACAGGTTTGGTTTGCATCTTGCATGAAAGTTTAAAAGAGGGGTTAAATGTCTTGCATGCTTTGTAAACATTTTATAAATATATATAAAATCTAGGGCATGTTTGCATCTTAATTGTTCAGATTTTAAATGGTTGGTTTTCCTATAGCAAGACTAAAATATTATTTGAGCTCTACCAAATTTACCAAACTGCAAAGTGCTATATAGATACCCTGAATTTATAATCAGCAGGAACCTGAAAGTGGTTACAAATGAATTCTCATTTAGGCCTGATTAATAAAGTAACATCTTACATCAGTAAAATGGAGTCACTAGGACTCAAATGGCGTCCCAAGTACTATATATGTTTGAGCATGAAATTCCTTGCTTAAGGAAGTTCCACATTATATTGGAACTCATGATATCCAACAATGTTTACTGAGGTTTCCAAATGAAAACTTAGGAAACCTCGGTTAACACTGTTAAGGTTAATGACTTCCAAAAATTTGCTAAACTATTACAGGTCTACTACCTATAGGTTTGAAGTCCCTTCTTAAAATATAGGCTGTTCTTATAGACTATCTTCTTGTCTTATGTATAATAAGTGAAAATAAGAAAATTTAGGACAATTTTCCTATGAGCACATCCTTTAGCATGTGATTTCTTGGCAACATATGTCATCTGTACAATGTGCCCTATTTACATAACATCTATGAAATGAAGTGAAATGAAGGAAAATAGGGTGTATTCTTCACTGGTAATTTCACTGGTTTGGTAGTTTGATTACTGAGTGATACTCTTCCCATATTTATCGATTATCTAACAAAAAGTGATAAAGAGAAGATGATTTAATAACACACTTATTGCTCTGGAAACAGCATTTAAAAAAAAAAAAAATACCTTGATAAATGTATGACACTAACCATCAAATACTGGGATTGATGAGAGGAACCTTTAATCTAATTATATAGAGGATAATCGTTTGTTTCAGTGTAAGATCGATCTATATTTCATTGAGTGAACAACAAAAGCTATATTTTCACGAGTGGCAGAGCCACGAGTGAAAATATAGCTTTTTTGTTCGCGAGATGAAATATCAATTGATCTTACTTGAAAAACAAATGCTTATTCTGTTTCTTAAATGCAAAAATGAGACAAAATGTGAAATTTCTAGGACATATTTTCGTAAAGCGCGTCATTTTGCACGTGATTGCTATGCAACGTTCATTGTGACATCACTTATTTCGCCCCTCAAAGATGACGTCAGATAGGATTAAAGGCACGAAAGCAGGGTATAAGTTTTTGATAATTTCACTGTTTTTGCAGTGAGCATATCAAGTGATAATCTACCGTTATTTCTCGATATACCACCGAAAAGCATTAAAGAAGAGCATTTTAACTTGAATAATGATGAATATAATAGTAAATTTTGATGTTTACAGGATAAGTTTTTGCAGACAGACAGACAAATTTACAGACAGACTCAAAAAATATAATTTCGCTCCTAGCTACTTATGTGGGAAGAAAACTGTTTAATAACTCCTACCTTCCTTCTGCCATCTGTACCATTCTCTACCTCTAGAGGGATGTTCACCATGGTGGCTAAACATGACAAACTGAGGTGCATTAGATTTTCATGTCTCTCCATGGCTAATTCTTCATTACCTTCTGCCAACTCTAGAATATACATATACAAAAACAAGATATACACCATTGTGGCTAAACATTACAAACTAGAGTGCATGAGATTCTCATGTCTCTCCATGGCCAACTCTTCATTACCTTCAGCCAACTCTAGAATATAACCAAATAGAAACAATTTATACATCAATGTTGAATACAAAAAATTAGAAATAAGATATACAAAACCATGGCTAAGCATGACATAGGTGCATGAGATTCTCATGTCTCTCTATGGCTAAATCCTCGTTACATTCTGCCAACTCTTGAATACAACCAAACAGAGAAATAATATAAGGTTATTTGGCTTCCCAAAATATCATAAATACATCTTGAATCAAGGTTTCACTTTTGATAGTGAACATGAGTGCCAAGTTTCAAGCAATTGCCTTGAGTTGAGTGAATACTAGAGATATTTTAAAATGTCAAAGATTTTACGCAACAATGACGATAACAACAAAGATGACAAGCCTATAGCAATACCTCAGATTTTTTCTCTAAAAATAGCCAGGCTAAAAAAAGGTAAAAATAACCATTCAGTAGGGTAGAAAATAGTGTTGAAAAGGAAGAAATTGCTTGTCAGAAGCAATTTCTACCTTTTTCACAATGTTTTCTCAATCATAAAAACACAGGCACGTAAAAAGCAGGGATTAAACATCAAAGGGTTAATTTTGGAATTACTTAACATTTTGTAACAGGTTAATCAGCTGACCGTAATGGAAATAAGAGATATCCTTCTCTTTTTTGCGTTATCCCAGGTTTGGATGTGGCAGACATGGTATGAAAAACGCACAATGATATATTCATTTCTATATGTGTTTTCTTAATATTTTACCATGTACTGTCATTTCCTATTTTACCTGAATAAAATCTATCTATCTATCAACCTTTGTGTGGGGTCTGTGGTCTAGAGGAAGAACGTCAGCATCTTGACAAAAAGGTCCCAAGTTCAATTCCCAGGAGAGGCTATCAATCTTGGCTTCTTTCATTGGCCAATACATTTGGTGTAAGTAGGAAGCAGAATTGAGAGGGAAAAACATAAGTTGCAAACACTTACTTCTCCATCAATGCAAAATAAATAGGTTTAAACTAAACTAACCCACTTACCTGTAAATTTGAGGATAATATTCTTATCAGGAAGAGCAGCCGCCATCAAGGTATCCAGAGCAGATGTGTGCTTAGTGGATAACAGGGTAAAATATTGATCAGCAAGCTTCATGGTATCTCTCTCCATGGCCTCGCATGTATAAATGGCACACTGTAAAGAATTTACTCATATTGATGGATCAGTGCGAAACAGTTGTAACTGCTTATATATTTATAGGCAGTTACAACTGTTTCATGCATAGCCAACAATTTATTGGAGGGAATATTCAGTAAAAATGTGTTTTATAGATATCAATGTTAAGTATCGACAAGCTAGTATTATTATGTGGGATGTTCAAGATATCAAGTGTAGCAGAGTTTTGTAGACAACATAAAATACTAATCAGCCAGTTTCATTGTATCTCTCCAATAGCACTCTGTGTATACAAATGGAGGGTTCAGTGCAAGACTGTACTAAGTGTATATACAATGTATATACATTGAGTACAGTCTTGCACTTAACTCTCAAAATGGAATAGTATGGGGGATGTTCAATACTGTATCAATAGCAGTGGTGTGTTTTGTGAACAGCAATGTAAAATAACGATGGGCTAGCTTCATGGTTTTTTCTTTCCAACAGTTCACATGATGTATAAACTAGAAAGCCATGAATGGCTTGAGTCGCTCCACAGGCTTCAAATCATTGTAATAGAAAATAAAAGTTTTGAATAGATTTTAAGATATTTTGGGTTCTAATGATGTTTAAAATGATTTTCAATGTTTCCACTATATAGAGAAATGACCTCTGCCCATAAAATACATATTTTTCATCTGATCACAATAATGTTTGGTAGCCTATTAAAGGGTCACCCAGGGTCATATCCATGAAGTTTGATTGATATCCATCAGTTCCTGAGAAAATGATTTTCAAAGTTTTTACTATATAACATTTTGAGAAATGACCTCCACCCATAAAATACAGATTTTTAATCCAATCACAATAATTTTTGGTAGTCTGATAAAGGGTCTCTCAAGGATCATTCCAGTGAAATTTGGCTAATATCCATCCATTACATTCAGAGAAAATGATTTTCAACGTTTCCACTAAATAACTTATAGAGAAATGACCTCCACCCATAAAATTCTTTTTTTTTACCGATCACAATCATTTTTGATAGACTAATAAAGGGACACTCAAGGATGATTGCAGTGAAATTTGGTTGATATCCTTTCATTACATTCTGAGAAAATGATTGTCAAAGTTTCCACTAAATAACATATAGAGAAATGACCTCCGCCCATAAAAAACATATTTTTCATCAGATCACAATAATTTTTAGTAGACTGATAAAGGGGCACCGAAGGATCATTCATGTAAAATTTGATTGGTATCCATCAATTAGAATCTGAGAAAACTAACTTTTTACCTTATTTGGAAATTAGCCACGACCATTAAATCGATGTTTTTCATTGGATCAAAATTTCTCGAACAACTTTGAAAGAGGGTCATCGAAGATTTTTAAAGAAAAAGTTTACGACCTGACGCACAGACTGACGCACGACGGACACAACGCCATGACAATAGCCCCAGTGGCCTTCGGCCAGTGGAGCTAATGACACACTGTAAAGAATACTTCATATGCTCTCTGGGTACCACAAGTTCTATTGTTTGGGCTCATAATTAACAAATGACAGCGGTAAATCTTAAAATTAATTGATCAGTCAAAACATTCAGTTTAATGAATTATGACTTTTTCTGTCATTTTGTTAAAATCTTGCAATGGGTGTCTTAAGCCTCGTAACTGCTGCTTGAACAACCTTGTACTTACAAGAATGGATTGTTCTCTGAGTCTCAAATCTTCATCAACTTGTTGATTCATCAATTTTGGCAACAACATCATAAACTGACTCATAGCTTCTAGGTACTGACTACACCTAAATTAGTTAAAAATTGCATTTGAATGTGTCAGCACAAAACAGTTGTAACTCCCTATAAACATATAGGAAGTTACAACTGTTTCGCACTGAGCCATCGATTTGTGGTGAACCATTATCCATCTGAATTTAAACTTTGTTTCAAACAAACTGCATTTTTTTTTTACTTTTCAACCAGTCTTGGAGAAGATATTCCTAGAATTATAAAGTATAAGGCAGACAGTACAGACTAAGATCAGACTGCATGTCTGTGCAGTCTGATCTTAGTCAACACTTTCTGCCAAACATTTGTGTACAGCAGGCAAATGCCCTGGTACATGTAAAGTAATTCAAAAAGCTGTTGCTTGATGATAGTATAATAAACTACCTTGGTTTCAATTAAAGAGATTGGTATTAAACTGCATTAAAATGTTACACAATTTTTGTTTGTAAACATTTATGCCCCCCAAAAGAGCAGGTTGATGGAATATTCTTTGTCAATGAACCAGGGGCCATAACTCCAAAAAATATTAGTAGTAGTGTTTTGATTCTTGTGCACTGAGATCTATCCACCTGTGAAGACTCATGATCCTAGCTTGAATACTTTTTGAGATATGCCTCAGACAAATATCAACTTATCAATCTAACAAAGGGCAATAACTTCAATAATATGATGAGTAGAGTTATAATTCTTGTGCACTGCACTTCTTCTGCTATGAAGTGTCATGATTCTAGTTTGAATACTTTTTGAGATATGCTTCAGACAAAAAAAGGTCTATGGAGAGACCGACCAACTGACTGACTGTCAAGTGCAAAGCAATATACCCCCTCTTCTTTGAAGGGGGCATAATAAGCTCTATTAAATGAGTTTACTATAAGTATTATGTTTGCATGAAGTAAAAAGCTTAGTTTACACTTTCTTTTAATGCTAATATTCCAGCCTGTTCATGACATTTCCAACAATTTGAAACATTCGTGAGGTGAAAACATTGAGTAGCGTTGACAGCCACATACTGTAAATATAAAGTTACCTGATGGTCTACAGATACTTTGAGACCTTTTCTGTCTACCAAACGCATAGTGAAGTCTCTGGTCAGACTGTGTGGGTGCACAGGCTGGTCAGAGTCTTTGCTTTGCGCATATTTGAAATTGTTTGAAATCTCATGCACATGCTCATTTGTTAGTTTACTTAAGACATACCTTAATTCTTTTGTGCAATTAGAACCCTATTCAGTCCTTTAATACTGGTTTGATACTCACATTTGTTTGTCTATTTTATCTGTCCAACTGATTTCACAGGCAAAGTAGGCATTTAGGGCTATTACCAGATCTATCAGTATTTGTTGACACCAGGGTTGCTGTATAGAAATACAAAATAGTTTATAAGTGGTCACAGAATAAATATTGCTTTAAAGTAATGACTATGAAAAGATTAAAATAAGTCCTGATCGGTGTCAATGAAATTCTGGTTCATGCTCATGTCGTATCATAATACGATGGCAAATTGTCACAAGATACATACCTTTCACTTCTGGATCTCCAAGTATGAAAAACAACAAAGGGAATAATTCAAAAGTAAAGCTATGTAGCGTAACAGTTTGTGTGCATTTCACTACGTAATCATGAGAGAAACATAACTGTCAAGTTAAAGTGAAACGAACATAAGGTGATAGAATTATGCTTCTGACAAAGAAGTTGAAGCCCCAGCCATAGGTGATCACATTATACATCCAGTCTTTTGACAGGCATTTAAAAACGTCTCTTAAAGACACTTTCATCTTTTGGTCCACAATGTGGCCAGGCATATTCTAGGCTATTTTCATAGTTGACTTTGAGACTAGTCTAACCTCGAGCATAAACTGGTAGCCCGCAGTCTCAGAGATATTTTGATCTAACATTACCCACCTGAGGCAAGAAATAAAATGGCCCCTTTTATGAGAATGATATGTCATAATAATTCAATTTTAGTTGTAACCATCAAGATTTATGGATTCTGATTGGATGAAAACATATTGAACAGTAGTATCGTTACTAAATGAAAACATTTATGTTTCGACAGCTGATGTAAGTTTCTGCATGAAGGAGTCCCAGAAGAAATATGTTTAATTATGGATAAACCTTTACATGTTTTATTCATGATATTGAATTATAAGACATGAAGAGAGTAATTGTTGATTCCATGGACATATGAAACTAAAAAACCAAATCACACCAAGTTGTTAAGTTCAGTTTTCCACTAAATTTAACCATGAAAAATGACTTTAACCTTGACTGATGACCTTCATGATGGTTCCAAAAGAATTCCTATGTAAAACATGAAGACTCAGCCACATTCAGCTAAACATTTACGGTCGACTGTAAAATTCTTTTGGGGGGGAACAAATGGATTAAATGACAAACAAACAATATGCCCAAAATCTATCAAGCAGGGGCATAATAATGATGCATATTTGTTGAGTTAGTGTTGAGTGTTGCCAAATTCCAACACTACTTTTGAATACCTAGATCAGACACTGCCCTGTCCAAATTTTGCGTTGCTCCTAGACACATTTGAGCCAGTACTTGACATTTCCAACAATTTCAAAATTGCCGGGAAGCGGAAACATTGAGCAGCCTAGGCAACCACAAAATGTATTAAGAAGATTGTCTTATAGTCTAACCAAACTTTAAGACTTTTTCTATCTACAAATCACAAAGTAAAGACACTGGCCAGCCTATGCATATGCATAGGCTGGCCAGGGTCTTTGCTTTGCCCATAAGTGAAATTATTGGAAATGACGTGCACAGGCTCATTAATTACAGTTAAAAACATCGTGAAATTGACATTCGCCTCAATCAAAATCATTCTAAATCGCTCATTCATCGCTCCATTCATTCATTTTAAACACTCACTCAAACCATTCAACAACGCTCAAACCCATTGAAAAATATAGAATAACAAACGTCATTCAAAATAAATTTTGATTGAGAAAAATCGCGATTTTACTGACATAATTCAAATTGTTAGCGTGTTATAGGTTCTTGAAGAAATAGGAAGCTATATATAAAACTTGAATGTATTTTTCATTTAAGGGACGTAATCAATTTTGCAAATTTTGTTCATCCTGATATAGGATTACCTCTCATTAAATTCACTAAAAAACTCAATCCACACACTCATTCAATTTCATTCCTAAATCATTCCTAAATCATTCATCTTGTCAATTTCACGATGTTGTTTATTGTAGAAGAATCACTAAGAGATCTGTTGTCTGAAGGGTCTACATTGTATCCAGAGGTACAGATCAGAAGGGGTAATGCCAGTCTAAAATTGTTATTTCTCTATGAATTGATTGATTGAATGAGGTTTTAAGCCTTTTTCAACAATCTTTCAGTTATATCGCGGCCACTGAAGCAACTTAAAATGGATTCCTGATATTTCTCTCACCAGTACAACCATCACTTCCTCACCTAGCCTACAGCTGCTATCTCACATAGGTCTAGAATTATCAACCCATTGGTGAGAGACAAATAGTGGGAAAAGGATGAGTGCCACCATCGGGGTATTTATCAATGAAACTCTCTGTTGTGGGTACTTATTTGAATCATCTGGACAAGATGAGTACCAGCCCACATAGGGTTTTGTATTATCATAATCATTATTTAAATACTTTGATCTAAAATCCTAAATACCCCCTCTACCTGTACTCTGATTGTACCTCATGAATTAAGTCTTATTTCATTGAAATACCTGTTTAACTTTTGATTTATCCATAATATCAGCCATTAACTTCAGTGGCATCATGGGAAGGTTGACAGATTTGATTATGTTGATGATTAATTCAACATCACTGTAATAGAAAAATATAAATCATTAGTGTGTATGTGTATTTTTCATATTCTGATTGAATTACAAAAGTAAAGCTTTTCTTTAACTGCGTATGAAGCATGGGTTTGACAGTGTCACAATAGCATGAAATTACAGAAGATTTGAATCCATTCCCATCCTTTCAAATGTTGTTTTAACTGAAATATGAATTGTTTACCATGTTTCAGTGTAATTTATGTGCTAAAGAATAAGATATAAGAACCAATTTTTGTTCGAAACTTATAACTTATCACATTTTGTATCTTTTCTGTAATTAAGAAAGAGAACATTTCTTGGCCTTTTTTGTAGAATCAAAAATCTTTATTCTTTATTATAGATCTTCCAATAAAAGAAAAATCCCTCAATGATAAATAAAGACATCTTACCATTTTAAGGTCACTAAATTTGTTACAACACGCAAGACTGTCCGTAACCTTGCAGCACCTTCAAGCATACCATCCAGCACTTGTGAGGCACTTGTTTCAAGGCGAGTATGTAACTTGGACAGAAATTTTTTATCAGAGATCAGTTTTAACGCATACTCGGGTTCTCCCTCTTGGTCCGTAACATCTATCAAACCCTGCCATTCATCATCGCTGTCAACTTCTTCCTGCATTTGAAAAGAAAACTAACAATCTTGTTTGACCATCTCTATTCAACAACCATTTTCATTGATTTGTTTGTTTAAATGGGGGTTTAAAGCCCCTTTTAACAATCTATCAATAATATTGCAGTGGCTGAAGCACCTTACAATGGATTCCTGGTATTTCTCATACACATACTGCGATCTTTTACTAGCCTCCAGCTGCTATCCCACATTACGTCCATGATTATCAATCCATTGGTTGGAGACAAATAGTCGGAAACCATTTCCATCAACAGATCACTTTCAATTTCACTACCAAAAGCAAAATTGCTATTTCAGACAGGACTATTTGGCCACAATAAATGAATTTTAAGCTGATTGCATGGGACAATTCTAATGAGTTTGTACATCATAGGATTCAATGAGAATTCTATTATTACATAAATCTATTTTTATGGAATCAAAATGTTTCTTGTCAGAAACATTTCTATTGCCAACCATTCTCTTTTAGACGTCCTGTCAGTGAATGCTCAATACAGCCCTGCTTTCAAGAAAGGAAAGCACCAGAGAATGTTAGCAAACACTTTTCTTTCCTGAAAGATGAGCTTGCAAAAATTGTTCATTATATTCAGGGAGCAACGTGACTAGATGACTAGCATTGCAAAGAAAGATGGCAGATGACAATGACTATAACAGATAACAGAAATCTTGTAATGTTTATGTTGTTATGATATCTAATCATCTGAAAAAGGCTGGAATCTTAAGTTAACTTTGTTTACTTCAATATTTTTTTAAGGTGACTGTATAAATCTATTTGATTCATTATTTGAAACTAAATAAATATATATTATAGAGTTTAAAATGTTATCTCTCATAGCAATACAAACCTCTCCATCTAGTTTAACATTCTCTATATTCTTTTTATTCTGTTTATCTGTAGATCGATGTACAGTCCGTCGGCCCTCTATCTCTATACTAGGATACTCTTTCTCGTAGTCCTTGCTGATCCTGTCTGTTCTTGGAGTGGGATCAGCATTCTGGAAAATTAAAAGGTTAACAAAAATTGTTGCATAAAATTTATATTTGGATTGAAAAAGGTATGTGTTAAAGGACAAAATGGGAGAAAAGGCAGATTAATTAGTACATGTATATTCATACATTTTAGAAAGCCTAGATTCTTTTTTTTCCTTAAATATCCTCAATCAAGCTGAATGTATTTTAACAAAGCATAGAGTTATATTTCAATTCTAGCAATGTTTTATTATAATCAATATTAAATTATTTTAGGCTGTTAACAAAACTTAATGGCTACGGTAACTTTTCAAGAGTTTAGTCAATATGTAATGAAAAGCATAACTGAATTATCTAGTTAAATTTCTACCTCTGTCTTCCTTTATTGGCAGTAAAAAAAAAAATCTGGTACATGTATTAACGTTTACAAAGATCATCAGAATATATTGAACCATTTTCTAGTCTCTGCAATTGTCAGTGAAATCTGAAAATATCTCATCGAATATAAATCAACTTCACTCCATTTCAATAGAATGATTAAGAAAAAGACTAAAACATACATCAGTAAGCTTAACTCTCCTCATGTTGAATAAAAATCTTTAAAAAACAAGATGTGTTTGTGAAACATGAATGCCCCCGTAACAGCAATCTCTCGATAAGGCAAAGGTTAAGTTTTCAGGTTTAGTTTTCGGACAGACGGACGGACAGACAGACGGACGGACAGACAGACGGATATGAGTAAAACAATATGCCCCCGATCTCTCGATAGGGGGGCATAAAAATTTATTAAAAATCAAGAGTATTGAGAGCACTTGATACTTTAATTGTGAGTAAGTAAATATAATTTATACACTTGTCCAGGTTTAAGAGGAAGATGATGTGGTATAGACTAAGATCAGACTGCACATATGTGCAGGCTGATCTTTATCTATACCTCCTGCCAAAGAAGGAATAGTCAGGGTTCAGCATGGCAAGCCTTAATGGTTTTCATAATCTATTCAACAGAAATAGCATATAGCTAAGAATAAGTTTCAGAGCTACAGATAGAAGGGATTGTTTTGGATTTCAAATGAAAACATCCCATCAATACTTTCTTAAATCCTATATTGTGGGTACTCATTGGAATCGTCTTGTCAAGATGATTCAAATGAGTACACACAACATAGGTTTTCATTGAGAAATAAAGATTTTAGAATGGCATTACCCCCTCTTATCTGTACCTCTCGATATGTTTTATTTACAGGTTTAACCATCACCATTGAGATGTGCACATTCCTCATCCCTTGTGTTAAAAGAGACCACCTGCACCACAAAAGGTACGGATCCTGACCAGACTGCTCTGATTGCCTAGGAGAGTAGTCATTTTTGTTATCAAATTTTGCTTCTTGGCAAATTTCTGATTTAAAAGAATCATTCTACTTCACCCTTATTATCATTTTGGAATTCCAAAAGGAACAAGATGTTTTTGTGAAATACTTATGCCAACAAAGTTTTCACAAATTTGACCTTGATAGATGACCTTGACTATGGTATAAGCATCTCATCTCAAATTGTTTTTTGGTAATGTTATTATCCTCAGACAGATGGATAGCCAGACAAATGGATAGATGGACACTGATAAAACATTATGCCCCCGATATTATTGATGCCGAGGCATTGAAGGACCTCTATCTGACTAAATGAGATAAAACAAATAAAATGTAGCAATGACTTAGACAATATCTGTTCTAAAAATCATTTCACAAACTCAATAAATACAGAATATTCCCATAAAACCACACAAGCCATAAAATGCAAACCTTGGGCAGTCTGAACAGCTACCCACTGCATTTAGAATGTAATCACCATATGAATAAGTTTGAGAAATCAAAATATCTAAATTGAGCACATAATGAAGATTCTGATCTATAATAATTTTGATAAACTTGCTGATCTCTGTCTTGAAGTGGTTAATAAATTGATCAGGTCAGTGATTGATCTTTTCATCCATATTAAGTTGTGAACTTTACTGTCTGTAAGAATACATTGATAGCTCAGTGCAAAACACAACTGTAACTGTCTATATGTTTATAGGCAGTTAAAATCATTACCTAACCTCCTATATAAACGTTTGTTTGCCATTTCTTACTGTTTCGTAGTGTATTGTACTATCCACCATGTGACAAGGAAACAGTATTAACTGTTTCATCCACGTGCACTAAGCACCCCACTGTTTAGTCATTTAGTTGTAAGTGAAAGAAATGTGCTAAATCATGGATTTAATCGAAAAATCTACTTTTCTTCTTGAATATATTTTTAATGAATACTATGTTGACACGATATTGATCAGGTAAAATAACAGTTTTTAAATGGTGATTTGTGTAACTGTGAAAAACTATAGCCCTTGGTGTCGCGGACAATATTCTGAACTATTGCCCTTTGCATCAGACAACAGTTCAGAATGTAATCCCTTCTACCTCAGGACAATAATGTCACTATTAAAGGATACACCATGAAATAACTGTTTACTGTTTCATCCTGTGCCATCGATATATGATTGTTGATAACATCAACAAGATCATTACATATATTGTAAACTCTCAGCTATATGGCGCTCAATAGTAAATCTAATAGTGGTTAAAAGTGTTTAAGATTCAAAGGGGCATAATGCATAGAAAATGCAGTTTAAGTTATACCCTTATTTAGCATAAATCCTTCTCAAAGTTTCAATTAAATACCTTCAGTAAAACCATAAATATTATAAAATATAGGCTAAATTGATACTTCAAGATTTCTGTGTAAAACTGCTGAGAATAACCCTTATCCAGACAGAATTTAAATTCTATTTCAAACAAATTACAATTTTTGTTGACATTTCAACCAGGTGGGTTGAAGTTTTCCCGCAATAATTAAGTACAAAGCAAGTAGTGTAGCATAAGACCAGACTAAATGTCTGTGCAGGCTGATCTTAGGGTACACTGTCTGTCAAAGTTTTCTGAAGTACAATGTGTATGTGTTGTAGACAGCAAGATAAAGGTTAAACGAAAGCAATGTGCATTTCTATGTCTAAATGAACTCTTTCCACATAATGCAATGATTTACCTGTCTTGGCTTTAAAACAGAAAAGTTGAGAAAATGTATCGCAATAAGTCTTTGCTAACTTCTTTAAAATTCTAGTCAAAATTGTAACTCAACTAGAGCACTCCCTATGGGTACGCATGCTTGGCTATTTGGTGCTGGATAGTTGATGAAAAATCTAAGTTGAAAAAGGGGCATAAATTGTACAAAATGCTTCAAGAGTTATCCCCCTTCACATGAGTTACTGTACCGATATAATTTACTATCTAGTATAATTAGATGAATATAATATGAGCCTGTGCGTGACATTTCCAACAATTTTAAATGTTCCTGACGTGTAAACATTGAGAGGCCCTGCCAGCCAAAAACTGTAAATATAAAGTTATAAAGGATAACACATAGTTTTGACCCTTAGAAATTTCTGTCAAGGGGGCAAAATGACCCCTTGGTTGAAATTGTTAAGGGTCAAATAAAGGTATTTACAGAAATTCGGGAGTCAAAACCCTGGTTTAAGGGTCAAACTCAAGCCCTGATGACAACTTAATTTTTTGAGGAAATGATATAAATATACTATAGTTATCAACCCATTACCATACTTCACTTATTTTCATATCCTTTAAGAATGATTGGCTGATAAAAAAATGAATATTGGCTTGTAACAATCCATTTCTCAGTTCCTCATGGCAATTTTTCACTTATAACAATGCTCTTTTAAAATGAATATACTTTATCCACTTTGCAAAAAGAACAGTTTAAAATCAAAATGTTAAAAACTCCCCTTACACTTTTTACTAAACAAACCCTATTCAAATTTATCAAGATTTATAAAATTTTCTAATTTGATGTTAATTTCCTGTAAAAAAAAAACATTTTCAGTGCCCTTCCTAATAGTACTTCTAGAAAAATAAAATTGACCAAAATTACCTCAATTTCATTTATGGTTGATTCTTTTTCTCTTATTTGAGTTTAACTTCCACTAAACAATCATTTTCAATAATCACTTAGAGGAAATAAACCTCAAATCAAAGTGAAAAAAATACGAGGGATGATCGAGAAGTTCCTAAAATGGGCTAATAATTTTCAAGTTTCTGGCATGCTCAGTATATAATTTGGTGAATGTTGAGTTTAGGAACTTAGGAGTTCATATACGTTTTTATTTTTGCAGAATTATCTTTAGCGGCCTGAAAATACGTTACCATAGTAACATGTGTACGCTTAGGCGGGGGAGCAGAAAAAAAATACTAAAAATCAGTTTAATAAATAAAGTTTTATATAATTATTGCGAAATTTAACCTGAAATTTCTTGGACAAATTAAATAAGACGCAACTAGAAAATTTGTTTTACGTTTTAAGGTTTGTTGGGAGACTTTTTAAGGACATAGAATTCTTTTGATAATAAAGGATATTCGAGTAAAATTTACAAGACGTCAACAGCAAAATATAATTGCTGTTTATTTTTAAGAATTTTGTCATGTTCCATGTTATTTACCAACCCAATAAATTACAGATAATTTGAAAACATAATAAAAATGTGCAGAAGAGGTATTTTCCTTAAGCAACCCCGGGTATTCAAAGATGATCAGCCTTAATAGTAGGAATTGAAATGATCTAATGGAGTTTCAACGACGAACTTGTCTCAATTAATTCTCATTATTTCCCCAAAATAAATGTCGTGCATCTGGGTCTCCACTTAACTAGAAATACCATGCATAAAGAAATTTTAAACAATTTTTTTTCCAAATGTTATGTAGATGATTACTGCAAGTTATTTTATCAGTCACAGAAAGGCATGGGAAAATTGGATGTTATATAGAAGAGAGTTTATAATGACGTCGCATTTGACGTTCTTGCTCCCCCGCCTTCGTAGGGGGTCGCTGTCTTGATTTATGGAATTTACAGGCGCAAATGAATGTAAACATTTGAAAATTTCCACGTTTATTACACAGATGATGTATTATAATCTTGTATAATTTTTGTTTTGATAGTTAATTTTTCTGTAAATTTATGACCCGATTTTACGAACTTTTGAATCAACCCTCGTACCTTATTTTGTTTGACTATTTGCTTCAAAGAAAAGGTCAGAAATAAACATCCATGTCCTTGTTATGAAAAGCCTCAGGATTAATTCAAGGAGAAATACAGTATTTGTAATTGATTCTTTAAGATAGTGGACCTGTAATAGTTCCCCAAAGTTTTGGAAGCATAAAACTTTACAGGTTTTAACTAAAGTTTGGTATGATTCCTCGTTAACATTTTGAATAGTCACGAGTTCCAAAATGTTGTGGATCTATAATGGGTTCACTACTTTAATTCAAAATTTTGTTGTCTGGTAATGGGTTGAAGATGCTACATTGGTGAAAATTAAATTTACCTCTACAATCTGTGAGAAAATGGTCAGAAGTTAAACATAGCAAAAATTAGTCACTCAACAGTCAGCATGGGCAACAGTCTTACAAAACTTTAAAATCATTCCAACAAAGAATTTCAGAAAATTATTACATTAAGATTTATTTGTATCCTATTTCTTGTTTTCTATCTGTATTATTTATTCATTTTTTCCATCAAGTAAGAATTTTTTCTTGTGTGGCTTTACCTAAAGGGGAATTGTGTAGGAATGGCTTAAATATACTCAAACTTGGCAATACAATTTCTGTAAACTTGAAACTGTGCACAAATATTATTGTTTGTTTGTTTTAAATGGGGTTTTACGCCACTTTCAACAAGCACAAATATTAAGAGAAGCTTTCAAATAGATATATATATTCTGAGCAATGTTCACAATAATCAGTCTTAAATGATGGCATTAGAAGGGAAACACATTTTGATGTTATATTTACATATTGGGCAAGCTACAAAATGATAAGTCCTAAGTATTTGTTATTGGCAGGTGGCCATTCACAATCAGTAAAGCTGAGCACTTTAAAGGAATTTCTTCTATATTCATAATCTTTTAAGCATCTCACCTTGCTGAGTCCAGTATTTTCCCATTCCTGTGTGTGCTCCCTGTCAGCATGTACTGGGATATTTTCCCCCTCTGGGGCCCCTGCTGACCCCGGGGCCCCTTCTGCCTTTAACTTGGGACCCCAGGCCTCCTTTGATTCAGTTTCTGCTGGCTTTTTGTTCTGTACTTGTGGCTCACCAGCACCAACCTGGGTTAATTAAATTAGTAATAAAGCAGGGTTGAAGGAAAGAAATAGTTTAATTGATTATCATATCATGACAGTGTATAACACACATATGAAATAGAAAGAAATTACACAGAACTTTATTCGCAATAATAATTGTGGCATGTGTTTTACTGTGTACATAGATAGCTCTGCCCAATTTTTAAACTCAACATCATTTTTAATGCAAATATTGGTGCTTTTGGCTCCATGTAACCCATCAATATATGACGCACTTGAAATTCAGTGAAATTCTTCCAAAGTCAATATCATTACTTGGTCATTTATTTTGCACCCAGAAAAGGGTAATAAAACTATTATCGTGATTGTGATAGTGTTATAATGGATATGATTTTATTTTCCATTGAAGAGTCCATAACTGAAGTTTGATGGGGGGAGGAGTTATATGCTTATCAAACTCCTCAGGCTCTGCCCTTAGATTTTACCTTTTGCATATGTGACCCGTCACGCAAAAAGTGACCATCTGGGTAGTGCGTAAAGTGTCGACCCTAGCCAGGCTGCGTGATTTGCGCAGACTGACTAGAGTAAAAAATTTTCGCGACAGGTTTATTTTCTGAATCTAGAATGTTCGATCTACTTTTAAGTGAAAGAATTTTTGAAATGTGACCTCTGGTTGACCAATGCTGGACTCAATCTCTTTTTCAAATATTCATTTTACAAAGTTCAAAGATGGTCCCTTTTTGCATGATGGGTCACATATATTTCCTCCTCCATCAGACTTTTCTCATGGACAGATCAACACAATAATGAAATTATTTCTTTAAAGCAGGGTTAATGGAAAGAAATATTTCACTTGATTAACAGAATTAAAGCTATTAACTAGATATGTAAGCTCTTTGTGCCTGATTATGCAATATTGTTATCAACCCTTGCCATGCTGAATAAAAACCTTTGTAAAATTTCATTAAAATCAAAGTGCTGAAACCACTGTAAGCATTTATTGTGAGTCAGTATTTATACTTTGTCAAAAAAAAAAATTAGCAACATTTGATATTTTCCATTAAATATTTTTCTTCATAAATAATATTGTTCACAAACATAGCAAAAGATTGAGTTTAATCTCTAAGCAGTAGATTATTGACTTTTCTTTTTGTCCCAACAGTGCAAATACAACCACAAAACATAACCAAAACAGGGGGCGGGTGGATTTAAAAAGTCATAGCCAGATATTTTTGTCCGAATTTTGGGTTTGCTTTCAAAACTATACAGTCTGGCATAACAGGCGTCCAAGCAAGTGTTATCTCTGGAAATTTGCTATCTTTCTTACCAATATGAAATTTTTACAAGTAAACTTACTTTAGACGCGCGAGTGTTTAGAATCTCCCAAATTTCAGAAATTATCCCTGACCTGGTGCATTCCAAATAATGAGGACAAATTAAAGTGTTAATGGGGAGGTTCATTAGCCAATTTTATCTTTTACATCAACAGTGTCAAAGGATATTGACAATAAAGAAATGAAGTTATTTGATCATCCTCTATTAATGGCCCTATCACTGTTGTTTTTTATGCTAAAGTTGATGTAATTCTGTTTCACATGTATTCAAAGAGCCAAGTGATGTGCTTTGGGGAATTCAAAAATATATTTTTCTTCTCTCTATATCTATTTTTTGTGACATCATTTTGAATGAAATACATTTTTACACAATATTGATCGGATAATAATACCGTTATTTTATGGTTATTTCTGCTGCAGTGAAAAACAATTGCCCTTGGTGTAGGGATGACATTTTTGAAGCTTTATTTTCTGCCTTTGGCATCCCCTTCATCTCGGGACAAAAGTTTTCACTGTGTCACAAAATACTGTGAAACAACTGTATTCAAAATACAGGTGATGTCACAGGAGTGAAATAACACTGTTGAATACTTTTGATATTACATGGGTGTTATTACACTTGTGGAATAACTATGCAAATGAGCTCAGAGTGAAAAACTAAGCTATTTTGTAACCACAAAAATGAAGTCATATTGCATATTTTGTGACGAAATTTTTAAACGGTGTTTTAACTGAAAATTGAAATGTTGAATCTCAAGAGTTTTGACGATTTCAAGCAACAATTCGGGGCATATTATGAATAAAATATAAAATTGTGCCCATAAAATACAGAATTTATTAAACTTGTCATCTCAAACAGATAAAATCTAGACACAGCCTCGTTTTTATAGATCTGTTTATAGATGACTCGTTTAATAAATTTGATATTCCATGACCACTCATTCAATATCCTCTATACTGCCTCTAGCTAAGACATTGACATACATTATTTGGAGTTTTATCTTTCTTTTCCTCTTCCTCCATTGCCTTCTTCCTCGCCTTGGCCAGTATTTTTGACGTCCCCTTAGGGTGGGCCTTCTCTTTGGCTTGTAGATCCTTCATTTTAGCCATGGAGGCGGTCAGGGGTTGGGTGAAGGGGCTCTGTAGACCTGCATCTTCATCTTTCACTGGTGAATAAATTCAACAGGAATGTAAAAATATTGCATTTTCTAACTTGTTCCTAGATAAATATGAGGCTGATTCTGATTATTCCAACTTGAAAATTTATTTGTCAGAGAATTTTTTATTCTCATTTTGAAGTAAAGATACTTTTTCATAAATTAATGTGGGAAAATATTTCCCTTTTTGTTCTGGGGACAAGTCAAGAAAACATCGAGATGAAAGGAAAATTGCTTTTAATAGTAAATTCATGTTCATTTTCAGGTTCATTAGACAGAAATGTGACCTCCAGAGTACATACAAGGTTTTTCTAAGATTTGATCCTGAGCCCTAGTTTTTGACCCAACTTGATCCAATTTTAAACTTGTACAAGATTTAATCAAGACAATCATTCTGATCAAATTTCAGGTGGATAAGGCAAAAAATGTGACCTCTAAAGAGCATACAAGGTTTTTCTAAGATTAGACCCCTTGACCTAGTTTTTGACCCCACTTAAACTTGTCTGAGATTTGATCGAGACAATCATTTTGACCTTTGGGCAAAAAATGTGACATTGAGAGTGCATACATGGTTCTTCTAAAATTTGACCCCTTGACCTAGTTTTTGACCAAAGTTGACCAAATTTTGAACTTGTCCGAGATTTGATCTTGACAATCATTTTGACCAAATTTTAGGTTGATTGGGCAAAAAATGTGAACTTGAGAGTGTATACATGGTTTTTCTAAGATTTGACCCCGTGACCTAGTTTTTGACCCCACTCGACCAAATTTCAAACTCGTCCAAGATTTGATCAATACAATCATTCTGACCAAATTTCAGGTTGATTGGGCAAAAAATATGGCCTCTAGAGTGCATACAAGGTAAATGTTGACAGACAACTGGCAATGGACAACGGATGACTGACAACGGACGACAGACATCCACCTTACCACAAAATCTGAACTCTTGAACTTTTTGTTCAATAAAATTTTGAGTAGGCAATCATTATGTTTGCCTGTATAAGTATAGTAATTCTATCAAAAAAGTTTCAAGCTAGAAAGACTTCCTTTTTCTATATTTGCTAGATGTCATTTATTATAAGAAAAGGAAAAAACATTTGTTTTCATTTAGGCATGAACTTAACAAGACGACCACAATGGTCCCTTATTTCCTAATTGAGTATGTAAGCTTATAGTTTTCAGAACTTCCTTCATCTTAGACCTATGAGAGGACTATAATTATAATATAAGACTGGTTATTAACTCAAATTACAATGCATATCAGTAGAAAACTGGTTTTCTAGATAATCTTCATCTATAGTAAATCCCAACAACAAACGGTTTATAAATATTTCAATAAATGAAGTAGGAAGGAATTCACAGAAACATTTCTTACAAAGTGAATGGTCTACAATTCTTTGTAAATGATCCTTATCTAATTTCTATTGATATTGTATAACACTAACAGAAAATACATGTCAACAGCTCAACGTGAAACAGTTGTAATCACAACTGTTTAACATAGAGCCATTGTCATGTATTTATGTCGATGTGTATTTATGTTGACATGTATTTATAACACTAACAGTAAACTACATTGATGGCTCAACATAAAACAGTTGTAATCACAACTGTTTAACGTAAAGACATTGTCATGTATTTATGTTGACATGTATTTATGTCGACATGTATTTATAACACAAACAGTAAACTACATCAATGGCTCAGCTGTTTTAAGCTGAGCCATTGACATGTATTCATTTCAAGGAAATAGCAAGAATGCCAGAATCACACCAAACACTGCAACATAATACCTTGGCAGATTATCCCAAAACTCAAACAATTCACTAGGTCAGGCGCTTAACCCTTGTCATGCTGAATAAATTTTTGCTAAAAATTTTTATCAAAATCAAAGGGCAAAAAGCACTGAAAGCACCAACTGTAGGTCAATTTTAATTTGAAAAACAAAATATATTGACTATTCTGGTTACAAAGTGAGAAACAGGTGGTGTAGAATAACATCAGACTGCACATATGTGCAGGCTGGTGTTTGTCTATAGCTCCTGCCAAAGCACAAATATTCTGGGTTCAGCATGACAAGGGTTAAAAAATTCAGTGAAAATGTAATCCACCTATTAATAATTTTTAGGAGTTTTGTTTCTAAGATTAGATGTACGGACAGAAGTATGGTTGGATTGACGTGGAAAAGGAATGACAGACAGACAGATGGATGATACCAATATACATTCACCTTCAGAAGCATCTAACTACAATTACCTTTAACCAAATCAGCTACAAATGGATGGTGTAACAATTCCGGCCATGCTAGCCTCTGTTTCGGATTCTTGGTTAAAACACCTTGAAGGAAGTCCTTGAAGATAGCACTCATGTTTTTGGGCCATTTGACCGGGTCTTTTATAATTAGACTGACTAACTGGAATATACTGTTGGTATAGAATGGTGGGGTCCCTGTGAATAGCTCATACAAGATACAGCCCAGAGCCCTGAAAATAAACATGTGTTTCCATAATAATACATTGCATGCCATAAGTTCAATTTTCAATTAGCAGCCCTACATTCAGGATGACAAAATGTTGCAAACTCTTTGAAAAATATATCCCGTATTGCACACAAGCACATGTGCAAAGCCGGGTATAAACAGCAAACAGTATGCACCGTTTTGTTATCCTGAACACAGGGCAGGTATTGTGCTTTCTTTTCAAATTCAGGAGTCATAGACCCCTCGACTGTTAATTTTTAGAGGGCAACACTGCTATTATAGGGGTCAAAAATTGCGTAGATTATTCATAAGTAAATATTTCTTAGTTTCTTGGTCATGCTCAGCTGGTTGACTTCTATATGAAATATGAATCTATAATAAAGATATTAAGGAGACAATTATTGCATAAAATGTGTGTATTCTGGTCGTTATAGGCATATGTTAACGAAAAAAACCAGGAGTTAACGCAAGAAAACGTGAATTAACAAGAAAATTCACGTGCCGTTAACTCTCGGCTTTTTTCACTTAAATATTCTCAATCTGGGCCTATAAACTTTATCAGTTTTCTTGTACAACATTTTTTCAAGAGCATACCTAAAGACGTTGCTCAAAATCCTGCGTTAAATTGTGTGACGTAATAAAATTAACCAAGCAACAATGAGCAACGTCTGTATAAACAAGATGGACAGTGCAATGCATGACGGCATATAAGTAGGTTTGTAACTGGTTTTATATCGTTTCTATGAAATTATTTTGCTCTTATACAGTCAACTCACGTTACAACTACCACGTTTGTTCCCGCTAAAAATGTCGTTATAACGAAAATATCGGTGTATTGAAAATCACCCCTTCAACTCATAAGTTGGTAACATTTTTATACAATATGCCCTTTTAAACAAAATAAATACTAATAGATTACCTTTGAATATCGATAAGATCTTTATATGACTTAAAAACTGAATATCAAAATTTGTTAATTATTACTTTTTGAAGAAATCCTTATAGATTTTGTTTGTTTGTTTGAATGGGTTTAACGCCGCTTTCAACAATCTTGCAGTTATATCGCGGCGGTCGGAGCACCTAACAATGGATTCCTGGTATTTCTTTCACCTGTACTACCATTACACCCTTTCCTAGCCTCCGACTGCTATTTCACATAGGTTTACGATTATCTACCCATTGGTGAAAGACAAACGTCGGAAAGGATATTTGCCGCCGCCGGGGATCGAACCCTTATAGATTTACTTCCTTGATTGTGAACATTTCTCTCTACAGAATAATAGTTTCCATTAAAATAGATTATGACAGTTTTTAAGCATGACTTAGCTTAAAATCTAAAGACAGCGGAATAATCAGAATCAATAATGGAAAATTTTTGCTTCAATTTATCACAGATTGTCAATCTACCACTCTTTTGACAAATATGTTTCTTGCTAAAAGAGAGTTGGGTTCGACGCCTCTTTGCTGGTGCCTCAGCCATTTTTTTTAACAAAAATAGATCAATGTAAAATGTACGACAAAGATGTTTGCCTAACAATCAAACAAAGTAAAATGACGACTTGCCCTTTTCGCCAAGAAAAAGCCCAGTAAAAAGTTTCCAAATTGTACTCGTCCAATGCAAAGTGGTTTAACCGTATCTTTTTGTAATTAATTACAATAATATCACCCTCAAACATCCAAAGGTTAATGGACGAGATTATTGTGTTCCGGGTGGTTTAATAGTCGATAATCGCCGAAGGGGAAAATTGTATTTCCACTTTAGCATAATTGAGTATACATGCGTACATTGTTGATTAACACATTACAGCAAGGTGCTAAAAATAGCTGCTAGGAATTTCCCAGGTAAGTGTCGAATAATAACATATAGGGATTTTGCACTTTCGTTCCCTGATATTTTGTGTCAATGTCGGAAAACGTGAATTCCGTTGTAACGGGAGAAAAATAAACTGTGCAAATTCGTTCCCAACAAATTAATGTCGGTATTCAAAAATGTCGATGTAACAGATGTCAATCAAACAGGAGTTGACTGTATATCTTTTTATGCAATGATATCGTCAATTCACGCTTTTTCGGGCGTTAACATTTGCAGAGACCCAAAAAATGGTTTAACGCCTGAGTGGCAAGCATTATGAGGGTCTCTGCAAATGTTAACACCCTCAAAAACGTGAAATAACCCTATATTAAATTCCAATACTAATATATTTTGCTATAGTATCAAGAAACAATACTAAGAAATTAAGAGGTTTTGATAAATACCATAAATCTGCTGTATGGTCATAAGGCTTCTCTTCTACAAGTTCAGGTGACATGTATAATGGTGTACCCTGTAAATGAGAAAAAAATGGTATAGAACTCTTCAAGATTCATGATATACATCTTCTTTAAATTTGGACCACTCAAAAGTTTTATCTTCTAGTGATGGGTTAACAAGAGGCCCAAGAGGAGACCAAAGTCACCCCACTGGCATTACTCCATCAATCCAGCCACTTTAACAATTGTATTACCAATCAAGATTGAGTTACTTTGAAAAGTAATTTTATAGGTCAATATTAATTTTCCCACTAGACATTCCTCCAAAGGAGATAAAGAACTTCATTTCCAAGCAGTCAAAAATTGCTATCTAAATAAACATCTTGGCTTTTTGCCTTACTTGAACATTCAAAATTAAAATCAAAGTTATCCCAATCACAGATCCCCTAACTAAAATAAAAAAAGTTTTGGGCTTTTATGTGCAATATTCTGAATTTTTAAACCATAAAAATCCTGCACTATTGTGCAATTAGATAATTTCATTCAAAGAGTGACTATCCACATGTATGAGACTAGCAAATTCATGGTGATCATTTAATATTGAAAACAAGAAGCTATGTGAGATATATAATAATACATACTTCGTGTTTTGTATGAGAAAAAATATCTAACGAGGTAGGGAGAATTGATCATTGTCGAGGCACTACCGAGACAATTATCAATTCTCACAACCGAGTTAGATATTTTTTCATAAAATACACTAAGTACGTATTATATTTATGTTATAACCTCTATTTGTCTTGTTTCTAACTGAAATGCAGGTTTCTAAAAATGACTGCATTATATCATTGTTCTAAAAATGTCATACAGGATGTTATCACACGGATATTTGTATAGTTATAAGATAAAAGACTAGCAAATCCATGATGATCATTTGATATTGAAAACAAGAAGCTTTGTGAGATAAATAGCAATAGAACAAATATCCTGTATGTGAACTTGGCTTAATTAAGGTCAAGACCAATGTTTTGAAGCTAATAACCTAGGCAAACCCCCAAATCACATAACTTCACAAATCCACCTTTATCCAGGTGAATATGTTCAGGCTTCATATCTCCATTGAGTAATCTATGCAAGTAGAGTTAATACAGAGCTGAAACAAGCTGAAACACTTGTGCCAAGAGACAAACAAGAGGCCCAAGAGGGCCTGTATCGCTCCACTGGCTTTAAAATCTTGAGACTTTCATTGAATAAAGCTTACTTTAAATGAATACATTAATACCCCGAAATTTCCTCAGACCTATCTAATAATGATTAACTGGTTCTGGTCCATATTGCACCAAAATTCTCAATCACAATGAACCTGCAACCCTTTACCCATCTGATTAAAACACATGGTTCAGAAGGAGATGTCGTTCAAAGGTTTCCGGCTCAAAATAGACCCCGCCTTCCACGCCCCTATTTATGGACCAATCAAAATTTCTTGAACAATTTGAAGAAATAGTCACCCAAGAAACATTCTGGTAAAGTTTCATTGAAATTGGCTGAGTGGTTCCGGAGGAGATATTGTTCAAATACTTTGGCCTCAAAAAAAGCGCCGCCCTGCCATGCCCAAATTTATGGGCCAATCAAAATTTAGCAAATAGTTTTTTGAAAAGAGACACTCAAGGAGCATTATGTTAAAGTTTCATTGAAATCAGCCAATTGGTTCAGGATAAAATGTCATTTGAAAATTTCAGGCTCCAAACAGACTCCGTCCAGCCACACCCATATTTATGGACCAATCAAAATTTCTTGAACAATTTAATTAAAGTGTCACCAGAGGAACATTCTGTTAAAGTTTCATTGAAATCAGCCCAGTGGTTCAGGAGGAGATGTCGTTCAAAGATTTTGGGCTCAAAATAAGCCCCGCCCTGCCACGCCCATATTTTTGGGCCAATCAAAATTTCTTGAACAATTTAAGTAAAATATCACCAGAGGAACATCCATGCCAAGTTTCATTGAAATCGGCCCAGTGGTTCAGGAGGAGATGTTGCCAAAGATTTCGGGCTCAAAATAATCCCCACCCTGCCACGCCCATATTTTTGGGCCAATCAAAATTTCTTGAATAATTTAAGTAAAGGGTCACCCAAGGAACATCCATGCCAAGTTTCATTGAAATCGGCCCAGTGGTTCAGGAGGAGATATCATTCCAAGATTTCGGGCACAAAATAAGCCCCGCCCTGCCACGCCCATATTTTTTTGCCAATCAAAATTTCGTGAACAATTTTAGTAAAGGGTCACCCAAGGAACATCCATGCCAAGTTTCATTGAAATCGGCCAAATGGTTTGGGAGGAGAAGATTTTTAAAGATTTCAAAGTGAAGAAATGCCACGCCCTGCCACGCCCATATTTGGGGGCCAATCAAAATTCTTTGAACAATTTAAGAAGAGGGCCACCCAAGGATCATTTCCACCAAGTTTCGTTAAAATCCGCCCATTGGTTTGGGAGGAGAAGATGTTTAAAGAAAAAGTTTACGCACGCACGGACGGACGCACGGACGCACGATGGACACTTCGCCATGACAATAGCTCGCTGGCCTTCGGCCAGTGGAGCTAAAAAACTTAAAAAGATAAAAAATTAAGCTGTAGTTACAGGGTTATAGAAAGAAAGTGAAAATAAACTCACCTTTATTGAAGTCAAAACCAGAGTATTGAAGCTCATAGCCCGGGCAAACCCAAAGTCACATAACTTCACAAATCCACCTTTACCCAGGAGAATATTTTGAGGCTTCATATCTCTGTGGAGAATTCTGTGTGAGTGGAGGTAATACAGTGCTGACACTAGCTGGGCTGCAATCTGGTGGACCTGGATTAGACAAGATGTGTTTATATTACTCCTGAAATGGCAATTTTGTCTGTAGTTTGGTTGGTATACAACCTTGACCTTATCCCATGACCTTAATCTAGGCATCATCAGATGTGTATCATTTGGATCTATCATCATGCCAAATGTGAACATTGAATCATGGTTAGGCTGAAAATAATTGTAAAAGTTGTTTTTGTTAAGTTTTTTATTCACACTGACAGTGGTTTATCCAATTTCAAACTGACACAGGTTTGTCAAATTTCTCACTTATGATAAAATTGCAATTATTGAATTTATATCTGTAATAGAAATTGTGATTGACTTCTCAAATAGACAGTTACATGTGGGAATGTAGTATATTTCATAGGTAATATACATGGATGGCAAATTCTAAAAATATTAGGGATAATCTAGGGTGTTCAATTTTCGCACCTAGCAAGGGTGGCGAAAATGGAAAAAATTCCCCAAAGCATAGTATGAGGGTGAATCAAAAATTACGTAGACTAGCGTTGCAGAAATTTTGATTTCACAGACTTGGAAAAGAAAACTACATTGTTATTAAATTGAGGCATTTTTCTTTTTGTCGGGTAAATTTGGATGAAATCCAAATAGTTGGTCACCTGTAGCAACCATTCTAAAACATGTAGTCACTTGGTACCGGCGCACGGTAACGACGTCAATATGACGCTGCGGTATTGATAAGTTCCGACTCGAAAGGCAGCACTTTCAAAATACTCAACTCAACAATAAACACGATTTCTGCATCGCTTGTCCATTGGATAAGTACTATTTTTATATCCATCTGATCCAAAACGATTAACTTAAATGTGTAATGTGTCTAAACAATTCTGCACTGATGCTGTCCTGTGACAATTACAGATTAAAAGCCAGGAGACGTTTTCCATTATCCGAGTGTCATCATTCAGAAACACTCTCCATTCTTAAACAAACCTTTTAAACCATTTAAAAAGAAGGTATCTGCTTACATTTGAAGACTTTTTAGCATATTTAATCATTTAAACCTCTCGACTAGGTTTTCCATAGGCTCAGTAGAACTTTATTATTGTCTGGTTGACTCTGGCTGCGCCGGTGCCGTCGTTTCGAAGTTCAAAAATCGACGCGTGCCCTTAGTTTACAGACTTTTAATTCGAAACAAGCAAATGGATTATGCTCAAATTTCAAATATCCTAACTCATAACGTCAACACATATTTAGGCGAAGTTTGGAAGTGTTTGGTCCAAATTGTGGGGATAATTACGGGTAGTAACACTAGGAAGTAACGTAAGAAAATGGGTTGCGCCGGTAGCACCTACCCAGGTATATCAAATGTTGGATTTTTTACGTCAGAGTCATAGCAGACTCTTGTAAATTTGATATTTTGTCAACATTAATTGATTTGAGACGTGTAGAAAATTTCATTGATTTCCGTTGCGAAATACCAAAGTTATAGTAAAAGTCCACGTATTTTTTTATCCACCCTCGTACGGTAAACTGACCTGCTCTTCTGGTAGATGTCCGTCATCCTCTAAAATCTGAAACAATTCACCTTCAGCGTAGTCTGTCACAACTGCCACCTGTAAAACAAGTATCTGGTGTTGTATGCAACACATAAAGTCCCCTACCGGCTTCACATTGACTCAATATGGTAATCAATAATAGATTAAGATGAACAAGTCATCAAAATAATTGTCAAACATATGAAATGTTATGCCCAAAATTTCAAATATATAATTCAAATGACTTGAATAAAGTTACTAAAAGATCAATGATTTGTAATTGCTTCCATAGCAAGTGTAATTTTATAAAATAAGAACAACAGTAATCTAAATGTTTAGTGATATTTTTTGCAAGCAAGTTTTCAGCGATCTTAATAAGTTATAAAGACCTTAACCCTTTCCCAAACGGCAAAAATTTAGGGTTGTCCCATTTGAAAGCTGCTGCAGACGACAAATTGGATGCTACTTAAGGTATAATTTGACAATATTATAGCTCAGAAAACATTGAGACAAACGGAGAAAATGCTGTTTATCAGCATTTTCTTCTTTTGTCTCAATGTTTTCCCACGCCAATTCTATCAGGGACGTCAAAACCAGGTCTTGTTTTGGAAAGGGTTAAACAAGACTTACATGAGTTGTTGTCTCTGCTGTGCCCACTATACAATTCATGCAAGCAATAGACAGATGCAAGAAATAGTATCAATAACAGTTACCTTGTCTGATCCAAGACGTTTTTCTTCAGTCTTGTTGGTAAGAAATGAGAACTTTCACTGGAGGTGATTAATACTGCTGCATCACCACCCTGACTAACATGGCTTATATTTTTTTTTACATTTTAAAACAGGTTTCATCAAGTTAGCTTGCTTAGTTATTAAGTTATTGCAGGATCCATTTTTTGCCATATTTTCACTATTTCCGTTACCATAGCAACCACACTTTTTGTCAAAGAACAAAGATAAAATGATGTGCATAATCTACACATTGTCATCTAGTCATATACCAAATCTCATCAAATTAGCTTGCTTACTTATTAACTTATCGCAGGATCCAATATTCTTTGCCATATTTTCACTATTTCCGTAACCATAGCAACAACAATTTTAGTCTAAAACAAAAATAAAATGATGTGCATAATCTACACATTGCTATACAGTCATATACCAAGTCTCATCAAACTAGCTTGCTTAGTTATTATCTTATCGCAGGATCCCATTTTTGGCCATATTGTAACGAGTCAGGGGACAGGATCGGTTCTCTCTCTCACCAGCCTCTTACTATCTCGCTATCTGTTGAAAGTTGCAGATTTAACTGCAACACGTCGCTCGAGGGTTGCCGCTGCCAAAAGTGAGCTCAGTCAGTAAAGGAATTCAAAGAATGACGAAAACGACCATTTAAGTTTCAGTCTACAAGACAATTATTATTTCTTCACTGTAGTTACAACGTTTTCATTACAATTCTTCCTATAAATTCCTAAATTTGGTAGAGTGAAGCAGAATAGCGACGTAATGTTAGTTCCCTAACCCTCGAGATCGGACTGAGCTGGTGACCAAAGAAACGCTGCCTATTTATACTATGCGAGCGCGTGCGACCAAAAATATTGGTCACGACGTTGGTCATGACCAAAAAAGATGGTCGTATGGCCAAAAAAATTGGTCGCGACCCAAAAAACGGGTCACGACGTCGTTGGTCACCCTAGAAGACTCTGAAATGGTTCTGACGGCTTTCTCTAAATTAAGGAGCTAACCTCCTTAGAAAAATCAAATATTTGGTGAAAAGAAGCTGTCAAAACCCCTAAAACATGGTTACTATAAATAATAGTGAAATTGACCTTGACGATCATGTGATATAAACAAACTTTGTACACGTAATGCAACTTTTACGGGTCACCGAATCCACTCAATATCCGGTAAAAATAGAAAACATGCTGCAAGATTAGATCGACCTTTTGACGAAAAATGCAAGAACTAGCGAGTGTCAGACCTCGACAGCGATTTCTAAGTTAAGTATAATGCTCAGAAAATGATATGCATTAGTTGTCTTGCATTGCAGAAAATAAATAAATGAAAAATCGACAGTCACAAACGGACGAAGTTGTGCATGGATTCCGGAATTCCCGATCAAGCAAAAAGGGACTAAAAGTCTTCAAACGACCTGAATACCCTAAGAAATCTACAAGATCTAGTTGCACAAAGTGTTTTATTGTGCATGTAGTCCAACAGCTCTGATCTGGGTCTACAGCACATGATTTATTCAGTGTATTCTAGTACCTACAACACAGGGTTGGAACAGATTACACAGTATGCACAGGGATTTCTTACAGTAACTGCCTCAGAAATACATGCACAGACTGACCCCAAATCATAGGAGTGAATAATTATTAGGAAAAACAGGAATACACGAAAGAAATTTACATGCTGCAAGTACCCACAACATCAGACAGAAATAAACGGATACCGCATATACAAGGATTGATAAGACACTATCTCTTCAATACTTGGACAGGCTGACCCCATAAGATTTGTGATACCGAAAACATGTCGGATATTAGATGCTCAAATACTACTGAAAGTGATTGAAAATCAGGGGATAACCAGGATATATCATTACCCCCCTCTTAATTTGGCAAAACTCCGATTGCCAAACTAACAAATAAATACAGAGCTGTGAAATGGATGAATTACCGGAGCAATTCATGTAAAAAAAAAAACAAAAAAAAACTTGATAAGTACTGGTAGACTGAATGCAAATTTACATTACAAAAAATATAGTGCAGGAAGTATTGACCAAAGTATTTGAACAACTGAATATGAAGTGCAGTCCTAGATTTTAAGAATAATCTCAGAAGCTAATCGGCACTTCAATTCACTTCTATTTCAATTTTACAAATAAAGATAAAGACACAATAACTCTACTTGCACGTCAAAACTATAATCCTTTAAAACTTAACTGTTAGTTTTCAAAACTTAATAAACACCTTAAATTAATAACACTTATTACTCACTGTCACTGTTTTGAGATCAATAAACTTAAATTATATCACCTAAAGTCTTTGAGTTGAACTGATACCTTAAATGTCACTCTATGATTCGCGAAATAATCCTACTTAATTTTATATAAATTTAGAGTTCGCACTGTTCTTTAAAATTAATAACACTGTCGGACGCGAAACACGAGAATGTCAATATTAAGTAATACTGGTTTCCATCATCGTTTTCTGCGAGATAGTGGTTAGTTCACTTGGTAATGTCAAAGGATCATCCTTCTGTACCCGTAGTGTACCTAGCTGCTCCTTGACAGGTACAATACGGGCCTGCCAATCCCCTTCATGACAGGCGACCTGTCCAGTTTGGTAAAACTGGCAAAAATTGAATCCTATCCGTTTTATGCTTATTGGTTATGTACACAAAACGGACCTGCCATATACATCATGACAGGTGCAACATGGTGGAAGAAGATATAAATTCTTCTCTTTCAATTGTCAGGGTGATGTTAAAATTTTACAATGTCAGCATTGTATAGCTGGGTCATCTTATCCTGGAGTTTTGTCAAAACTGTAATTGCCTATGGGTAAACTCAATTTACTCTCAGGTCTAACAGTTCATTTAGTTAAATCTGGAGCCACCTCATAAATGCACACTGTTATAGACTCTCAACATCTGGTCCTGTACCTCTCCATGGTCACCTCTGGTAGATTTTCTCTCAGTCACTCTTTGACCCACTACCCTCATGACCCTACTTTGGCACCCTTTGACCCTCTCCATGTCATCTTTCCTGTATGCAACCTATGAGCTTTCACTATACTCTCCATTTCCTCAACCGCTGATCCGAGTCTTCACTGTCTTGCACAGTCTGATCCTCTCACATTGACTCATTACGTTCCAAGACCCGAGCCCTTTATTTGATTTCATTCAATACTGGCATACTTCATAAAAAAATCACTGGTTAAACAAGTCAGTAACAGTTGGATCCTCTGAATCTTCCTTTTAAATTGCAGCAGCTGTCTATCTCCTATATATGCATCATCTGCGACAAACCGTACACTCTCCCTGTAGGCTCCTCGACATCTGGCCCCGACCTCACCATTGTCAATAAGTAGTATTCACTCTAATGGTCACTCTTAGACCCTCCACTACTTCACCTGACCATGTGTAGGTACTCTTTGGCCCTCCTTATGTCCTCACTGCCTCAACGGTGTACCATGCATCTCTGACAGCTGTCAATCTACTCTCAATCAGACCAACTTAGTCATTAATCTTTACATGACTTCTAAAAAATGTCTTCATCTAAATGTTTCAACTTGAAATGTACTTCTGTTCAAGCTCCAAAAGAGTAACTACCATATCCTCTGTAAATCTCTATGTCCGTTTAAGCGTAGCTTAGTTTCGTCAACGGTATTTCTTCTAGATACTCTTGAAGAAGCGTCATCTTAGTTTCGTCTGCGCTCACCAGTCAGACAACCTGTGTACAAATCCCAATCATCAGCTGTCTGGCAAAGATAGGCCCTCAATTTTCTCATCAGTATACTACCATACTTGGGTACCAAATGGCCTTGGAAGTACTGACCTCTCTCTTTATTCCAGAATTCTGGACCTATCTCCCTAGTGGAATACTGCATACTGTGCCTGCATGCTAACTTCTCTTGAACACATGTACACTCTACTTTCTCTTCTGTGTGATGTACCTGCTGAACTTTGATTTCATTCCTTTCACACGGTGTCACACCTGTCAATTTCTGGCTACTTTCTCTGCTTCTTTTGATAGTACAGGACTGCTCTGACCCTGGCATACCACAACAGCTCCCATCTTCTACTAAAGTTTTGAACTTAGTCTTGTTGAATGTTGTAGGCACTCTGGTTGTGTCGCACTCGCAAGTTCTGGTTCCCTGTTCATCCTGTGTACAAACCAAGGGTAGTCTTGACTCACTCTGAGGGGGTATAGATCTTGGTTTTGTCAAATGCACTCTTCTTATCATGTTTTCTGTTCTGTCTCTAAAAAGAGATATTTCTTGGCCCCTAAGAATCATGACAGATTTGCTAAACAGGATGTCAGCTGGTCCCTCTTCGTCATCCTGTAATACGTCCATTCCCAGAATGCCATCTTCTTCTATGTCCGCAACTACCAGCTCTTTCTGTAGCTTCACTGGTCCTTAAGATATCTGTGACTCTATTCTCCCCTTCTGACCATGTCTAAAACTTTTCCGTTCTTCGAAACATTCGATGTTAGGTCTGCTTCCTACAGAAAGTCTGTCGAACACCCTTTTGGATATCATCGACTGTGCTGCTCTGGTTTGTACAGAAAAAATGATATTCAAGGTCCCAATTGTCCCTTCAATAAATAATCCATTCTTGCAAGGTTCAGTTCTGCGAATAAGGTGCTCCTGCTTTTCATAATGTCGGCCATTGAGTGTTCTTACTGGGGCTTCACCTCGGCCTTCAGGTTCAGCCCATTCATGTTTAAAGACTTGTTTGCTTGGCTAATTTCTTTGCTTGATCCCTGATCATGTGTCCCCTGCTTTGTCCTAGGGCAGTCTTTAATGAAATGGCCAAGTTGATGACAATAAAAGCACTCCTTTCCCTGCCTGCGTGGAGTCTGTGACTGTGCAAGATTCTTCAGCTGGTCTAGGATGAGGATCAAAATATCACTGTGGTCTTTAGCCTGTGCTTGTGGCTGATCTTGATCTAAAGCCACTTTTATTTCTTTTTCATGTGTCATCCCCTTGTGCTCTTTTCTTCCAGTTTGTACCTGACAAATGTAGTCCTGTTCTTCCTTGCAATCACTGCTGTCGCTGTCTTGGGCACTTCTTATTACCTTCTCGAATTTCCTGTCGTTGTACATTTGTTTGGGGTTTCGTCTAGTGTGAATCAAGCTAACTGCATAATACACTGCATCATCTATGTTTGTTGGGTCTTTCACATATTCTACCTCGCATCGTAGGTCATCGTCTTTTAAACCGTCTAAGAATCTTCTCACCAGGTCTTCTTCTCTCGTTTTGTGGTCCCTTCTCCTATGGGCTCTGTCATACAGCCTCTTGAGCTCTGCCGCATACTCTTCCACTGTTTCCCCTTGCTTCTGGTCCCTGCGGCTGAACTTTGCTGCATACCTTCTTGGGCTCTCGACCACTCTAAAACGACCATCTAGCTCTGAAATTAAAAGATGGTAATCATTAATTACATTAGCTCTTAATTGAGTGAACACAAAGTCCCCTGCACACCCTTGCAGTTGAGGTAGGAGTTCATCAAGCTTTCTATCATCGTCCCACCCATGTCTGTACGCAACAGCCTCAAACCGGTTGATCCATGTCTGCCAATCTTCTTTGCCCTGAAAAGGAGGAAATTTTATTAAATGGCTAGGTCCACTGACTAACCCACTCTGCTGAGTCCTAGGTCTGTTATTCTGATGTACATCATCACGGAAGAACTGAAATCTACGTTCACTAGGTACTCGCTGGTTTTGCTGGTTGACTAGCTGGTGGTATCGCTCCATAGTGGCGGGGTCAAAATCACCTCCTCCTTGTCTTTCGGTCTGTGGGCTCTGGCGTGGCGGGCTGGTCTGGACAGTCTGTTCACAACACAAGGATCCCATATCTTCCTGTGGTCTCTCACTGTGCAGCCTAATCTGGGGTATACATCTGTCTTGACTGGTGCTGGTTGAAGCTACTGGTCTACCACTCCAGTTCTGATTGCTGTTAACCTGCTGCTGGTGTGCTGGTTTTGATGCCGGGCATGTCAAAGCTTGAGTGATTCCCTGTAGTGCTTCGTATATGTAGGCCTGCATGTCAATCATCTTCTTAACGGCTGAGCCAAGGCTGTTGGAATCTGCACATGAGTCTGTCTGACTTCCATCGCCTGTAGTCACCTCGTCACGGTGCCTGTCACTGTCTTCTCTTCTTGGACTTCTAAAGAGAACCTCTGTCTCCTGTTCTGAGTCAGCCTCTGACATCTCTGGTTCTTTTCTCCAGGGATATTAAATCCCACACCTCTGCCACCACAAAATTATGTAACGAGTCAGGGGACAGGATCGGTTCTCTCTCTCACCAGCCTCTTACTATCTCGCTATCTGTTGAAAGTTGCAGATTTAACTGCAACACGTCGCTCGAGGGTTGCCGCTGCCAAAAGTGAGCTCAGTCAGTAAAGGAATTCAAAGAATGACGAAAACGACCATTTAAGTTTCAGTCTACAAGACAATTATTAATTCTTCACTGTAGTTACAACGTTTTCATTACAATTCTTCCTATAAATTCCTAAATTTGGTAGAGTGAAGCAGAATAGCGACGTAATGTTAGTTCCCTAACCCTCGAGATCGGACTGAGCTGGTGACCAAAGAAACGCTGCCTATTTATACTATGCGAGCGCGTGCGACCAAAAATATTGGTCACGACGTTGGTCATGACCAAAAAAGTTGGTCGTATGGCCAAAAAAATTGGTCGCGACCCAAAAAACGGGTCACGACGTCGTTGGTCACCCTAGAAGACTCTGAAATGGTTCTGACGGCTTTCTCTAAATTAAGGAGCTAACCTCCTTAGAAAAATCAAATATTTGGTGAAAAGAAGCTGTCAAAACCCCTAAAACATGGTTACTATAAATAATAGTGAAATTGACCTTGACGATCATGTGATATATACAAACTTTGTACACGTAATGCAACTTTTACGGGTCACCGAATCCACTCAATATCCGGTAAAAATAGAAAACATGCTGCAAGATTAGATCGACCTTTTGACGAAAAATGCAAGAACTAGCGAGTGTCAGACCTTGACAGCGATTTCCAAGTTAAGTATAATGCTCAGAAAATGATATGCATTAGTTGTCTTGCATTGCAGAAAATAAATAAATGAAAAATCGACAGTCACAAACGGACGAAGTTGTGCATGGATTCCGGAATTCCCGATCAAGCAAAAAGGGACTAAAAGTCTTCAAACGACCTGAATACCCTAAGAAATCTACAAGATCTAGTTGCACAAAGTGTTTTATTGTGCATGTAGACCAACAGCTCTGATCTGGGTCTACAGCACATGATTTATTCAGTGTATTCTAGTACCTACAACACAGGGTTGGAACAGATTAACACAGTATGCACAGGGATTTCTTACAGTAACTGCCTCAGAAATACATGCACAGACTGACCCCAAATCATAGGAGTGAATAATTATTAGGAAAAACAGGAATACACGAAAGAAATTTACATGCTGCAAGTACCCACAACATCAGACAGAAATAAACGGATACCGCATATACAAGGATTGATAAGACACTATCTCTTCAATACTTGGACAGGCTGACCCCATAAGATTTGTGATACCGAAAACATGTCGGATATTAGATGCTCAAATACTACTGAAAGTGATTGAAAATCAGGGGATAACCAGGATATATCAATATTTTCACTATTTCTGTAACCATAGCAACCTCAATTTAAGTCGAAAAACAAAAATAAAATGATGTGCATAATCTACACATTGCCATCTAGTCATATACCAACTTTCATCAAAAACGCTTGCTTAGTTATTAAGTTATCGCGGGATCCAGATTTGAGCGGACAGACCGACGGACGGACAGACGGACGGACGGACTGACGGATGGACGGACAGACAGAGGGCAAACCTATAGTCCCCTCCGGTGTGAACACCGGTAGGGGACTAATAACAACATTTAGAGTTATTCCCCTTGACAGTAATAATAATATTTTGATAGTAAATAGTGATGGACAGATTAATCAATTATAATCGATAATCAGTTGGTTTGAGCTTTCGATTGTGATAACAAAATAAGAAATTTCATGACCGATTAATCAGTTCCTAACATATAAATGAAAGCTATTATATGTTGTTCTCGAAACCAACATCAGTTTGATGGCTCAGCGTGAAACATTTGTAACTGCCTATATATTTATAGGCAATTACAAATGTTTCATGCTGAGCCATGAAGTAAGTAGAAAAATCTTCAACATGAGTCTTTAGGTCATGGTTTTTTTCAACATCTTTCACATTCTATTCTTCGAAGGAAGAAACTGGGAGTGCTGTATTAATTTCTAAGAAAAGGATTGAACAATCGATCCTTAGTTGATTTACTCTTTAAACTATGAACCGATGATCAATTGTGATTTGAAACTGATTGCCCAACACTAATAGTAAACAAATATTATATTCCAAGTTTCAAGTGAATTCCTTTTGTAATATATGAGGAGATATCACAATTTCTCAAAAGCTTTAGGATTTATACAACTAGTAATAACTAGCAAAACTGATCTGCCTTATACAATACTCCTACTAACTTATATAGAACTTTCAATCAAACAGATCTACAGATAGAGGGAGTATTTGGGTTTCAAGTAAGATCATTCCAACTATACTTGCACAAATCCTATATTGCGGGAACTCATTGGAATTGTCTTGTCAAGACGATTCAAATGAGTACCAACATCATAGGGTTTCATTGAGAAAGGAAGATTTTAGTCTGGCTTTACCCCCTCTTATCTGTACCTCAGATCAAATACAAATTATACAATTAAATTTTTTGCATGTTCATAAAATACCAGATTTGAAACAAGACTAAAATTTTATTTCTGTACAAAAAACCTATTTTAAGTCTTATTTCAAAACAGGAGTCAAGGTGGAAAAATGATTATCAAATTCAGGAAATCTGGAAATTAAAGTTTTTATTTCATCAGGCTATTGCACTTACGTAAAAACAGATTATTAAGTCTGTAATTATTAGATATTGCTTGCCTACTGACAATATGATGACACCTCTTACAAGTACATTTGGAAATACCTTATTTATAGAAAAAATTCTGTGTACATGCATGCATTAAGGTTGTGGACCCGTAATAGTTCCGTAATGTTTCAGGAGTAATGAACTTTAACAGTGTTAACAAAGGTTTCCTAATGAATTTCATTAGGAAACCTAGATTAACACTGTGAAAGGACATGTGGTCCAAAATGTTGCAGAAATATTACGGTCCCACTAGCTTAAACAAACCAACCTCTTTGTCAGTTTCAAAACTATCCAGCATTTCAATGATGTTTTCATGATGTAAATTTCGCATAATATCAATCTCACGTCTCAGGTTCCTCAACTCTTTCTCTGGTTTACCAACTTTGGGAATAAACTTGAGTGCCACAACCTGAAAAGGAGAAAATGTCACTTTAAATCTGCCACATGTAGGCCTTATAATGCAATAATAATAACTCATCCTGGACTAAGATACCATTAGATTTAAAGCTGTGGTTTAAGGTGTTAAAACATTTAAAAGGTAAATCATTAGTATGTTTAAAAGAAAGTAAACTGTAAACAAAAGATTTTCTTAGTTTTTGATTGACATTTTGAAATACCTGCTTCAAATCTTTACAAGGAATTTAGATTAATGATATATATAGTTAACTATTTCAAAATGTTTACAGGACAATGAATGTGACAAATTTATTGTGATTATCATTCTAAATGGTCATTAGATATAACTGAAAATTTGACCAGTCAAAGAAATGAACCCCCTGAAACAAAATTCTGAGGGTCAAAACAGCATCTTCTAAATTTCTGAGGGTCAAGCCACAATGTTTAACAAAAGCCCTGAAACAGATGTGAAGATAAGAAGGGGGTTATGCCAGTCTTACATCTGTAATTCCAATGAGTATCCACAACATAGAATTTGTAAAAGAACATGTGAAATAATCTTATTTAAAATCCAAAATATTCCTCTATCTGTAACTCTGTGAAAAGAAAAAGGGACCATTGGAAAAAGGGGAAAAGAAAGTTTGAATCAATAACAAACTAAATACAGTAAAATTCGTGTTAAGCAACCACTAATGGGACCGCCAAAAAGTGGTCACTTATGGGAATGCTCTCTTAATACATTATTTCATGATAAATAAGACAGGTTTGATATTCTATGTTATTAATGAACTGGCAGGGTGGGCCTAAGCTGTGATGTAATTTGGCGAGTTAACTTTTAAATATTTTGGGTTCATTGAAAATTTAGTCGGCAACAACTGCGAACATGTGCAAAAAACTGTATCCTAAAACCAAAAGGATTCACATGCTTAGAGAAAGTGAACATATTTCATTGTTGGGTTACCAATGCCTAGTAACTTCAGCTTGGACAAGCTGAAGCTACAAGGGTTTAGTTAGCAACCTACGCTTTACAATCTCAAGTTAATTATGTCGACCATCTTTAGAAGTAAATAATATAAATAAAGGCTGAATTACCTTAATCTAAAGTGTATCGACCCGTTACTTAGGCTCCTCCCTGCCAGAGGAAAAATTGTGGATTATAGCATATATAGATTCTCACATAATTCTTACTGAATCCCACATATATTTGAATATTTTATCTTACCTGTCCAGTGTATTTTTTCCTTCCCTTATAGACTTTCCCAAATGACCCTTCACCAATCAACTCTAAAACATGGTAGTTGTCAGCCATTCTAAAGTTTTTTCTTTAGAGGTCGCATAAACTGAAAATTATCTGAAAAATTGAAAAGAAAAATTGACTCAAGTAAACATAATGTGTTGGTAAAACACTGATGCCCCAAAAGCTGTAATTCTTTAGAAGTTGGCCTTGATAATTAAACTTAGTGGATGACATTGACCTAGACCAGGGTTTTAAGGGACACAGGTTTTGTGAGTCTGAGACTCTCAAATAAGTAGCCAGGATCCTCAAAACTATCTGATGTGAGTCCCATTGTCCGTCTAGGGATCAGCTTCAGAAAAGAATTGTTTAAAAACAGTCTTCAATTCTTTCCTGATGTTGAGCTCCAAACAGACCATACATATAGAGGATAATCGTTTGTTTCAGTGTAAGATCAATTTATATTTTATTGAGTGAACAACAAAAGCTACATTTTCACAAGTGGCAGAGCCACAAGTGAAAATATAGCTTTTGTTGTTCACGAAATGAAATATCATTCGATCTTACTCGAAAAACAAACAATTATTCTATTTCTTTAAAGCAAAAATGAGACAAAATGTGAAATTTCCAGGACATATTTTCGTTTAGCGCGTCATTTTGCACATGATTGCTATGCAACGTTCATTGTGACGTCACTTATTTTGCCCTGCATAGATGACGTCAGATAGGGTGAAATGCACAAAAGCAGGGTATAAAATTTTAATAATTTCACTGCTTTTGCGGTGAGATAATCTAACGTTATTTCTCGATAAACCACCAAAAAGCATTAAAGAAATAAAACACTTTCCGTATCTTTAACCAGGGAATAGCCCTAAATAAATAAGAAAACCAGTCTAGTTCTTAAAAGAAATAGTTAATATTTTAATCAGGGACTCCCATACTTCAAGAAAGGACCCCTTTGGACCCCATTTTCTTGAAGTCAGACTAGACATTAATTTCTGTGTTTGACCTCGATAATTAAACTTGATGGATGTTTGCTTTTGACAATCTTTTTTTCTAAGATCAAAAAATTTTCACAATCTTCATCAGACAATAAATTGACTGGCCCCTTAAATCACACAATACAGTCTTTAGAAGTAAGTCGGTAAAGAAGATTGAAATGTTAACATACTTTACATCACTTCTGCTTCATCTTACCCACTTTTACCTAAAATGAACTGGTTTTATTTTTCTTTTGGTAGGAATCGTTATCGTTGATTGAAATCAGTGTTCCCACTGCTTTTTCAATCTGGGGGTAAAATGGGTATCTTACAGCATGTATGTACCCCCTTCATATAACACCAGGGTTTTTTCTTAGGAAAAGGGGAAGACACAGGACGCTGGTAGAAAGAAAAAAATTTACGCGCGTAACCCAAGTTTGGGGGGAATTTTTTAATATTAGTAACTTGGAAGGACACAGTATGGTAAATCAAAACACTTGTTCAATTGTAGGATCAAATTTGGCACATTTTTATAGTGGCATCAGGGCTAGTGTTTGACCCTTAAACCAGGGTTTTGACCCCCCCCCCCCCCCCCGAAATCTGAAAATATCTAAATTTGACCCATAGAAATTTCTCCTAAGGGGGTCATTTTGACCCCCTTGAGAGGAATTACTAAGGGTCTAAACAAGGTTTTATACCCAAGATTTTCACAAATTACTATCTAAAATTCTACAAATTAATTTCTTATTTCAAATTGTTACAAGGCACAGTTAAAGAGACTCTTCAATCTGCAAATTCTACGTATAATTTGCTTTTTTTTCTCGTTTTGACTCCTTGAAATTCAGATTTGACCCCCTGAATATTTTAGGTGAGGAGTCAATGACTCCCAAATATCAAACACTAACACGAGCCCTGGGCATGTCTCTATCCTTTTGTCTTTTGAACAGATCAATTATAGACAGCATGCCCACTGGGTTTTCATTTTGGGGGTACATGTATCCTCTAAGTTTAAAATTGAGGGTACAAAGATGCCAGTTCTACACGTATTTAAACAGGAACAGTCGAAGGACCTTTCGTAAATGTTTTCCGGTAGCGTCTTTTTCACTTCGGATAAATTACTCTTAGATCTATTCTAAGAGTTTTAGGAAGCGATATTTCAAAATTTTATCGGTCTGAGCTGCATGAACTACGTTTGATATAATGAATCTTCCCTGATTTGAATTTTGTTTGTTTCAATAATCCTGTCAAAGGACCCTCGCAATCTGTATCCGACTAAGAAAGATAATAACGGAAGCGGTAATGACGCGTCGCTAGCCCGACAAGATTGCGTAATCAGAGACTGGTTGTTATAGCGACAGTTTAATACCCCGCGCATTACACATGGCTTGTTTTGGTCAGCTATAATGTGTATGCTCGCGTTGATAATCGATTTTTTGCATGTGTAGACTTACATTAAATCCTTTATTAGGTAAATTCATACAACGTCCGAGGTCAAATTACAGGATGTTTTCCTCGAATCTCAGACTTTTTTATTAAGTCCGGGTTTGATTTTCCGGACATAATTTCTGAAATTTTGGACGTATATTACGTCGACGTCCACTTATTGAGAGCACTGCAGGAGTCAGTTGAATCACTGAAGAATCTTTTGATATACAGACATAAATAATTGGAGTTTCATGGCTGCAAATGTTTACGACTTCAGAATTACCTGTTGATTGATAAGCCACACAGCTTCTTCAATGGCTAAAATTAATGACTGACCAATTAATGATTGGATTTATATCTAATACCGGTAATCAGGCATGCAAACCAGATACTCTTTCATTCAAAACATTCACATAATGGTCATTTTCTTTCTACCTTAATCAATTATTCTTTACGTGTTTGCACGTCTGGCCTATAAACCTGTATGTGAATTGATGCATTTCTATGTGAATTACATACTGTACATGAATGGGCACCCTGACGACTGTCTTGGGAATCAGATTATTGTTTTTTTGCACCAGAGCATTCAGAGTGAGCCAAGCAGATCTTTCAGATTCTATACTGGTTAGAGACCAATTCTCACAGAGTACCAGTTCCCCAACCACCCTGGTTCACAGTACAGAAGGAAAGGAACCCCATCTAAATTACAAGTTATGTAGGCAACAACTTCTTCTATTCAGATATTCTTCTATTTGTAAATGAATATTGCATCTTTAATGTAAAAAGGGTCAGTTGGCAAGAACTGGTACATGGCAAGATTTGGTGCAGTTATTGTTATTGTACTTTCACTTTCAACAGGAATTTGTTCACCTCTCGTATCATCGGAGGTTGATGGCCTAATCTCAAGTTGACACTCACATTTTTCTAAGTAGTTTCTGAATTACGAATGGCTTTGAAAAATGTATCCAGTTTTTTTTGCGTCCAATTGTTAAAGTTTTTTGTTGAAGTTTCGCCAAATGTGTGCCATCATAGCATAAACCATACACAAACGAATAATTCAAGGTCAAAGACTGGTTTCCAAAGTAGTAAATATCAAGCAATCATTGTCTAGTTTCGCCCAAACGAAATATAATGGTTCCCGTTTACACAACTTTCAGTTTGCGCTGCAATGGGCGACAATTCAATTTGGAAGACTCGACAACTATCAACCAGCTCGCGGATAACCTGGAAATCCAGGCTATTTATAGTCATAAATAAATGCACTTAGCAGACAGAATATTGAGAATCTTAATCAAAGAAACGCGCAGGTCTCTGATTCATTCATCTATGTCCTTTTCTGTTCTGATTTTACTTACAAACTAGCTTAAGGAATACTGGAACACTTGACATTTCAAAACAATATTAAAATATAGCTTTCACTTTACTTTTACTACCTGATTGTATCGGTCGGATTGTATCAAGCTTAGCACAATGTCATCGGTTTTCGCAGTAGACGTCAGGTTACAGAAATCAAACAATTCCTGAATGCTATATCTCTCTGAAGAGAACGAAAAATATTCAACCAACTAATCTTTTAGAGATAAAACATCTTGTCACATATTAAGATATTGCCATTCGCATTAAAGTCAACAGGGTAACATGTTTGTTTACAAATTTGTGGTCTGCAACTTTACGCATGCGTACGACTTGGAATGTAGAATGGTTTCTTGACTTGACCGCCTGTCCTCGATCCAGTCCAATTTTGCGACCGACTTGATTCTGCTGCACTAGACGCCTTAATTCTTAGAATAATTCCAAATTTATGTATAAAAAATGATGAAACAATAACAAATATTTCTTTTTTAATGATTATAATAAAAAATGATTAATTTTGTACGAGGATAGGTAATCTCTTGTACGTAATATTATTAACAAAAAATTCGATTAATTCAATATAATTAAATCAAATCCTTCTCATAACAAATATGGAAGCGAAAGTAGAAACAGAATCACATGTGGAAGAAGGAATGAGTGCCTCCGCCTCCTATTCAAATGTAACCGAGACAGGCTCAACATCAGAATGTGTAGATTTAGACAAACCAGTGTGTCTTGTAATTCTTGGAATGGCAGGATCCGGCAAAACCACGTTTGTCCATGTAAGGGTTGCCTACTTGGCTCGAAATTTATTGTGGTAGTATTTTCGGATTGACAGATTTTCGGATAAACGTCACACATGAGAAAAAAAAACATGAAGCCAGTCAGCGGCTTGAATCTGGAATCTGTTGTGAATAGGGTCAATACTCTCCTGACAGGGCTACCCTGCTGCCTACTTGCAATCTCTCTAAACCATTGTCTTGTTGTGCTGCATAAATTTTGGCTAAAAGTTTTCATCATAAGGCCACACCAAATAAATTATTAGATTCTCATCTGAGTTTTCAGAAAAAAAAGGGGTGTGTTGGCAAGTAACAAAGCCGAGGAGTTTGCTGGTTTAAAAAGAGTTTGAGTTCTATACCGTAAAGAAAAGAAAATTATTTCAGGCGCTCGTATTGTTTAACTGGTACTTCTTCTTTTTCAGACTGCTGAACAGATTCCGGTGAAGACTGAATTTACTTGATAATTATTTGTTCAAAGCGTTTAATAAAAAAAATTTAATCTCAGAATAGTTTGTATTTCTATATTTTCACTGATCAAAATGATTCCGATATTGGCGCTATGCAGACACCGAAAGTTCGTAATCACAGATGATCCAAGCTATTGTAACGACGTGAAGGCACTGAATCGTAAATTGTTTGGCCAACTACTTTCTTTTTCATGATTTTATATCAAAGTGAACTTGGCTTATTATTTTAAGAATAAACTTTGCATTTCCATTGTTTATTGGTAGATAACCGGGTAATGAAGAGGCAATCTGACGAGAAATAAATAAAGCTACCCGAGCTTTCTGTCAGAAATTATAATCACCGTATCGGCAAATCTACCTCGGTCCCGCTTTATAACAAAATGCGTAAATTTATAATTGTTCTATATCGTCTCTTTATTTTGAAATAATGTCCTACCTGCTGTAAAAAAATGGTAAAGTATTCCTGTTTAATAAAATTTAATCCGTGAAGAGGGTCATCTAAATCCCATCTATTCACCCAGACGATGGAAAGGGTTTAACATCAATCAGGTTTTTCCAGCGTGCGTCGCGTGTAGAGTCAAGAAACTGTCCCCAAAATAGTCGAACATCTGATGTCGGCGTCTTTGATCACCCGTTCACCCTCCCCGAAAAATGAACTATTCTGGATCAAAGGTTTAAAATGTCAGAGAAAATTACAGATTGATATCATATTGTTTTAGTCGAGATTTTTTTAAAATTTTCTTGAGTCTATAATTCTAGGATATTTGGGACCAGATTTAATTTTCAAATAAATAGTAAGTAATTTTGAGAATAAAAAATCACAAATGATGATGAGGATGGATTTTTGTCACTCTTAAGTTGTAGAAATGCAGTAAAATAATGTTTGATTGGTTTGAAAATACACGAAACAAAGCTTATTATTTCAGATAGAACTGATAAGAAATTTTCGAAAACGTAAATGCTTTCAATGGTCTCAGGTAATTAGAAATAGTCCAGACGAGTAAGAATGTGGAAAATCGGCAAAACCATATAGCAAATCATTAGTTACAGCATTTATTTTTAACTACGATACAAAAACAAGTTGTCGTGTAACTGTGCGACCTTATTCTCGACATCTTGTAGACGCGTCAATCTGTAATATAAGCATACTTCTTGTCAAGCGAAATCACCTGACAAATAGAGAAAAAGATTTGTTGCTTTCGACTTCAAGATATTTTCCCGCTATGACGGCTTCTTTTTTCTAATTTTAAGATAAAACTTGTTGCAATACAAGGGATGCAGTCGGCCATTTTCCTTGAGTCAACACCACAATACGTTTAACGAACGTCAGTTTTTTTTTTTTTTCACAAATAAAAAAGTTCGGAGCGGGCGATATTTTTAGGGGCGGGCGGGATTGAGAATCTAAAAATTTATTTGGTGTTGCCTAATCATAGGTCGAAAAGCACTGAAAGTACCAATTATAGGTCAACATTTATTAGAAAAACTAAATCTATTGACTATTCTGGTTTGAAAGTGAGAAACAGGTGGTGTAGACTAACATGTTTCTCATGTTTCAACAAAACCCAAGGATCTTTCGTTTACAGAGCAAATACTCTAGCAACTGAGCTACCTGGCCGCTTACATACTGTTTACAATCTTTCATAAATGAGCCTGTGTGTGACATTTTCAACAATTTTACTCAAGCGCAATATTAAGACTCAGATCATCATGTGCAGACACACAGTCTGATCAGAGTCTATACTATGCACTGAATATATGGAGTGGAGTCCGTGGTCTAGTGGTTAGGACGATGGCTTTGGGATCGAAAGGTCCCGGGATCGAATCCCGGCCAGATCACGGGAATTTTTCTGAGCAAAAAATTAACTCCACGTTGCTCCTCTCCACCCAGGTGTATAAATGGGTACCTGTGAGAATGTAAGTCTATGTGCTGTGGCTGCCGATGAGCGCCGTTTGTTAACAGCCGACTTGCAATTCGATGATCGGGGGTTAAAGTGTGAAGTCGGTTGAATATGCCTGGCATAGAAACAGACTATAAACCTAACTTTAACTTTAACTATATGGCCATTGATATAAAGTCTCTGCTCACAATCCAAGAGTAATTTTAATGCACTGTGTGATTTCCCAGGCTGCACAACAGCTTTCCATCATGCACACATAAATTTGTTGGAAATGTCACAGGCTCAAATGTATGTCAGTTCAACCTGTGACCCATAGCCTTACCTTCACCTCTTTATTTCACCTCTAAGATTCTCATCTAGTTTTGAACTGATTCTGAAAATTTGCTGGAACCTTTCTCTTTATGAAAACTTGGCTAAGTTAAGAATTATTTTAATTGCCTGCATTCCATGGTTTTTAGCCATTGGCTGAAGGCCACTAGGTCTATTTTCATGGCACTGTGTCCGTCGTGCGTCAGGACGTCCATGCATCTGTTTGTAAGCATTTTCTTTAAAATCTTCTCCTCAGAAACTACTGGATGAATTTCAACCAAACTTCACAGAAATGGTTTTTGGGTAACCCTCTTTCAAAGTTGTTCAAGAAATTTTAATCCAATGCAAAACATGTATTTAATGGGCGTGGCTAATTTCCATCGTATCAGTCGATTCAGGCCTGTGGAGCAAATCAGCTGCTCAAACAGCTCTAGTTGAAATTGTCAACCTGGGCAAATGATTTAGGGCCACTATGGCTCTCTTAGGGGTTTCTTTCCCTTTTTTTCTATCCTGAAAAAAGTTGCCCTCTCCAGGATACAGAATGTAAAGTGATCTAATTTCATCCTACAGGTATCCCACAGGTAAGAACTTGTTGCTCAGCAGACATATTTTTAATAATAATTTAAGATTTAAGCCATAAATGTCTCTTACATATCAGTATGATAATTTCGAGTCATTTTTGCTGCGGCATTAATTAGATTGTTGGCAAATTGTTTTACTGAGGCCTATGTGCCTCTCTGTATAGCTTTTATCAAAAAACCCTTAACATTGCCAATTACTCAAACACTATTCGAGATACAATGCTGATATTTGAAATGGTGATAGATCTTATTGATTTACATCTGCTGATACAAGTCATCAGACAAGGTCAAGGTCATCTATCAAGATCATTCTTGTGAAAAAAATGCAGTTTTGGGAGCATTAGTGTTTCACAAACATGTCGTGTTTTGTTTTATTCAGAGATTGGTGTCACAGCTTTATACCAGAAAAACTCCTCCCTATGTCATCAACCTGGACCCTGCCGTTCATGAAGTACCATTTCCTGCCAATATAGGTAACAAATTAAGTTAATATCGCTAGCACCTTGAGGTTTTAGTCTGACTTCAACATGATGGGGTCCAAAGGACTCGACGATTGGGATATAAGGGTCCTATGTTAATGTTTCGGAGTCCTGCTTTATATGAAGTCTTTTTTTAGTTCAGCTGTTTTTGGAGAAAACAGAAATATTGCTATAGCCTTGGTGTCATGGCTGTTGTCGTTGCGGAAAACTTTAACAATTTGTGATATCTCTGGTCCTACAGATGGCATTCACTTGAAACTTGGCACACATGTTCACCATCAAAAGAGCAATCTATATTATCAAGGGGGATAACTCTAGATGCATTTTGTGCAAATATTGCCCCTTTTTCGACTTTTTTCCACCATCAGGCACTCAACAGTCCAGCTTAGGCACCAGTAGGCAGAGCTCCTGTTTAAGCAATTATTTTGCTTTTAGGTGAATTTAGAGCTATTTCTTCCTGGTTAAAGGTTAAAAAAGTGTTGGATATATATTAATATTTGGGGCTCAACTTCAGAAAAGAAGTGAAGCCTGCCTAAAACTTCACAACATACTCAATACATTTGTTCATTGAAATGAACCTATTGTCACTGCTCACAATCAGAGAATACATATTGTCCATCCATTAGACATTTGGTTTGTATATTTCAGACATTAGAGACACAGTGAATTATAAAGAAGTAATGAAACAGTATCCTTTATTGCTGATAGCTGGCGTCATATTTTGTAGCATATTACACTCCAATTTGATGACTCAGTACTAAACAGTTGTAACTGCCAATAAACATATAGACAGTTACAACTGTTTCGCGCTAAGTCGTAGAATTAATCTTCAATCATGGGTTACATCCCTGGTAGCATCAAATAGCTTTTCCCACATTTGTCTCCCACCAATTGTATATCCGTAGGGAAAGGAGCAATTGCAAAACATGTGGGATATAGCTGGAGGCTAGGAAAGAATGTAATGGTAGTATTAGTGCAAGAAATACCCGAAATCCATTGTTGGGGGCTCCAGATGCCACGATTTAACTGAAAGTTATAACTGATAACTGATATAACTAAAACCCAAACAAACAAACCTTAACTCATAACAGATATAACTTGGGGCCCAATGGTGGAATAGTCACCTCTCTAAATCTGTTTGCTACCAGATTTGATCAAGTTATGCAGTTTATAGAGAAAAAGAAGAAATCAGACTGCAAGTAAGTATTACAATTCTAGCATTAACCGTGATATTATTAGCCCATACAAAATAGACAGAGGTTTCTTTAATGCTTTTCGGTGGTTTATCGAGAAATAACGGTAGATTATCACTTGATAATCTCACCGCAAAAGTTGTGAAATTATCAAAATTTTATACCCTGCTTTTGTGCATTTCACCCTATCTGACATCATCTATGCGGGGCAAAATAAGTGACGTCACAATGAACCTTGCATAGCAATCATGTGCAAAATGACGCACTAAACGAAAATATGTCCTAGAAATTTCACATTATGTCTCATTTTTGCATTAAAGAAATAGAATAATCGTTTGTTTTTCGAGTAAGATCGATTGATATTTCATTTCGCGAACAACAAAAGCTATATTTTCCTCTGCCACTCGTGAAAATATAGCTTTTGTTGTTCACTCAATAAAATATAAATCGATCTTACACTGAAACAAACGATTATCCTCTATATATTATTTTGTTGTTGTCCATCTGTCCCTTCATTCTGTTATCATCTGGCTTTTTATGCCCCCGATAGGGAGGCATAATAAATTTGACTTGTCCGTCTGTCCGTCTGTCCGTCCGTCTGTCCGTCCGTCCGTCATTCCGTCCAAAAACTTTAACATTGGCCATAACTTCCTTATTACTATCAAAGCGGTGTCGGGGGCATTGTCATCTTACAGTGACAGCTCTTGTTTACCTTCTACATTTGTTGAGATTCCTCAATCTAGAGGTCCCGGGTTCGAACCTTGATGGTGGCACTCATTCTTTCCGGGTTGATAATGGTAGACCTATGTGAGATAGCAGCTGGAGGCTAGGAAAGGATGTGATGGTTGTACGGGTGAGAGAAATGCCAGACCAGGACTGAATTGAAGTGCTCACTTGGTCAGCATTTGGGTCTAAACATATGACTACCCACAGTATACATGTATGACTTTGAAAATATATCTTAACCCTTGGAGGAGTTGTTGCAAAACTTGTAAGTGCCTTTAAATCTATAGGCTCTTAAAACATTTTTGCACTGATTTGTTGATATGATATTTTGTGTTTGTGGGTACATGTACATTGTGATAGTGTTATAGATACACCATGGTAGATAAAATTGTTCATATGGTCAGCATTTATCTTAAATAAATAAGTACCTATAACATAGGGGTTTGATAATAATATTCGTTTCCGCGCTATTTCTTGAAAACTATAGACTGGATTTCAATGAAACTTGGCACACAGCTTCACTTCAATAAGGACATGCGCATATTGTCGGGGTTACCCGGTTCGACCGTCGAATTTAGAGTTACTGCCCCTGACTGTTTAAGCCATATACATACATAGTGATATTCGTTTCCGCGCTATTTCTTGAAAACTATAGACCGGATTTCAATGAAGCTTGGCACACAGCTTCACTACAATGAGGACATGCGCATATCGTCGGGGTTACCCGATGCGACCGTCGAATTTAGAGTTACTGCCCCTGACTGTTTAAGCCATATACATACATAGTGATATTCGTTTCCGCGCTATTTCTTGAAAACTATAGATTGAAAATATGTTCGGTGGGGGATATCAATTCAACGAATTTGCTTGTTTGTCTGAGCATGTAACAACTTATCTTTGTAGATATATAGTCATAGACACGCCAGGGCAGATAGAAGTGTTTACATGGTCAGCATCTGGGTCCATTATAACAGAGGCTTTGGTGAGTAATTTTTCTAAATGCTCATAAAAACATATTCCAGCTCTGCATTCAGTATGAAAAAACAGTGCAAACTGTTTGCCAATTATACCCCGCTTTGCATGCAAGATTATTTGCAAAACAGGATACAATTGACAAACAGTCTGCACCTTTTTGTCATCCTGAACTCAGGGTTGTTGTACACAAAGCATTAGGTGGTGGACCCATAATAGTTCAGCAGCATTTTGGAACTTATGATCTTTCACAATGTTGGCCAAGGTTTCCTAATGAAAATCATTAGGAAACCTCGGTCAACACTGTTTAAGTTCATTATTTCTTAAGTAGACAGTATAGACTGATAGCAGACATGCAGTCTGATCTGAGCCTATGTTGCTAGCTTTCTCCTTAGATATTTTGGAAAGAACTTCAGCCATACTATTTGAAATATTACAATAATTTACAATTTTTTAACAAAATTTTGATTTAGTAAGTAAAGAGTAAACATTTTGTTATATATCTTTTAATAATGAAAGATTTCTCTTTAAAAATTGAGCAATACTGTCAAGGGGATAACTTTTCTTGCATTTAGGCGATTGTTTTGTATTCTTTTTATGAAATTAGATTTTGTATGCACTTTCGATATTGTTTACCTTTCCTGTGTAAGAAAACAGTTGCTTTTAACTATTGTCAAAATATTAACCCTTGTCATGCTGAATAAATTCATCAAAGCTCAAAGGCAAAAAGCACTGAAAGTACCACCTGTAGGTCAATTTTTATTAGCTTCACTGGCCGAAGGCCAGCAAGCTATTGTCATGGCAGAGTGTCCGTGCGTGCTACCGTGTGTGCGTGCGTCCGTCCGTGTGTGAACATTTTCTTTAAACATCTTCTCCCAAACCAATGGGCAGATTTTAACGAAACTTGATAGAAAGGATCCTTGGGTGGCCCCCTTCTTAAATTGTTCAAAGAATTTTGATTGGCCCCCAAATATGGGCGTGGCAGGGCGTGGCATTTGTTTCACTTTGAAATCTTTCAAAATCTTCTCCTCCCAAACCATTGGACGGATTTCAATGAAACTTGGGGCGGATGTTCCTTGGGTGACCCTTTACTTAAATTGTTCAAAGAATTTTGATTAGCCCATAAATATGGGCGTGGCAGGGCGGGGCTTATTTTGAGCCCGAAATCTTAGAACGACATCTCCTGAACCACGTGGCCGATTTCAATGAAACTTTAAAAGAATGATCCTTGGGTGACCCTTTACTTAAATTGTTCAAGAAAGTTTGATTGGTCCATAAATATGGGCGTGGTAGGGCGGAGCTTATTTTGAGCCCGAAATCTTTGAACGACATCTCCTCCTGAACTACTGGGCCTATTTCAATGAAACTTTATCAGAATGTTCCTTGGGTGACCCTTTACTAAAATTGTTCAAGAAATTTTGATTGGACTAAAAATATGGGTGTGGCAGGGCAAGGCCTATTTTGAGCCCGAAATTTTCAAATGACATTTTCTCCTGAACCACTTGGCTGATTTCAATGAAACTTTACCAGAATGTTCCTTGAGTGTCTCTTTTCAAAACGTATTTTCTAAATTTTGATAGGCCTATCAATTTGGGCGTGGCAGGGCGGGGCTTATATTGAGGTCAAAATCTTTGAACGATATCTCCTCTGGAACCACTCAGCCAATTTCAATGAAACTTTACCAGAATGTTTTTTGGGTGACTATTTACTTAAATTGTTCAAGAAATTTTGTTTGGTCCATAAATATGGTCATGTCAGGTGGGGCCTATTTTGAGCCCGAAATCTTTGAACGACATCTTCTGAACCTTACATTTTAATAAGATTGGTCAAGGGTTGCAGGTTCATTGTGATTGAGTATTTTGGTGCAATATGGACCAGAACCATTTAATCATTACTAAATAGGTCTTAGGAGATTTTGGAGTGTTAATGTATTCATTTAAAGTAAGCTTTATTTAATGAAAGTCTAAAGATTTAAAGCCAGTGGAGCGATACAGGCCCTCTTAGGCCTCTTGTTTGAAAACTAAATCTATTTAAAATTCTGGTTTGAAAATGAGAAACAGGTGGTGTAGACTAACATCAGACTGCACATATGTGCAGATTGATATTTGTCTACAGCTCCTGCCAGTGCAGAAATATTCCGGGTTCAGCATGACAAGGGTTAAAGTTTCCGGAGTGTTCATGCCTCTAGTTTAGAGAAATACCTTCATTCTTTATTACAGGCATCAGCTTTCCCAACGATAGTTGTGTATGTTATGGACACGTCTCGTAGTGTTAGCCCAGTGACATTCATGTCCAACATGACCTACGCCTGCAGTATACTCTATAAATATAAACTGCCCTTTATTATTGCTATGAATAAGGTAAATCAAGCTTGTTTATGTAATACATAAAAAAAGGCTTGTTTATGTAATACATGTAATTAATCATCCACAAAGCATTCTTAATTCAGTCTTACATAATCTGCCAAATTACAATTAAAATATCTTGTTGCAAAATTTGAAAATATGTGGTAATTATGTATAATTAAAATTATCTGATAATTATTTATATTTCCATTTAATGACATTTGTGTAAGTTTTGAGCTGTTTGATAAATATGTACATTTATAATATGACCTAGTTGCGGGAGTGAAATAACCCTGTTGAATATTTTTGATATTACATGGGTGTTATTACACTAGTGGAATAACTATGCAAATGAGCTCAGAAAGAATAGAAATGCTATATTGCAACCGCAAAAATGACTTCATAATGTATATATTGTGCCGTCATTGTTAAACGGCATTATAAGTTTCACGGAAAATTGAAATGTTGAATTTTAAGAATTTTGACGATTTTTCGCAAAAATTCAGGTCAAAGTATAAAAAAAATATAAAATTTGTGCTCATAAAATACCAAATTTATTAAACTCGTCATCTAAAACAGATAAAAACTTGGTGTGGCCTCATTTTTATCTGTTGACAGATGACTCGTGCAATAAATTCGGTAATCAATGACCACTCATACAATATCCTCTATATATATGTAATATGATAAGTGCATAAATTATGAGTTAAATGTATTGATAATTGTGTACATTTCATGTGTTGTTGTAAATTGATAATTTTGTATTCATTTCAGATTGATATAGTTAGTAACAAATTTGCTGTAGAATGGATGACAGACTTTGAAAGTTTTGAGAATGCTTTAGAACACGAAACATCATATACCTCCAATTTAACCAGATCCATGAGCCTTGTTATGGATCAGTTTTATGCCACAATTAAGGTAGGTTGATATTGAAATTCTGTTTTATACTGCAATTAAGGTAGATTGATATTGAATTTTTAGCTCGGCTGTTTTCAGAGAAACCCCAAGGTGTTAAAGCCTTGGTGCCATCCTTGTTGTCGTTGTTGTGAGTAAACTTTGATATTTTGTGATACCTCTTTTATTACTGAAGGTATTCACTTGAAATTTGTCACACACAGATTAGTTGTGTATTGACCTGGTTAAAAAATCAATATCAGTCAGCCTTATTTCAAGCCTTTTAAAACATTAAGATGTCCATATTTAGCATGACCATAGATTCAATCAATATGCGTCTGCTAGTGCCAAGGTCATTATCATAGGACAAGGTCAAGGTCATCTGTCAAGGTCAAACTTCTGATATAATTGGATGTATAAACACATCTTGTTCTATAAATAAATTATCCAAGATGTAACTGTCAAGCATTGGCTCTTATGTGTAGGTACTCATATAATCGGTTTACAGATGACTCCCTGGTTAGATCCCCGACGGCCGCACTCATTCTTTCCAACTATTTGTCTCTCAACAATGGGTTGATAATAGTAGACCTATGTGAGATAGTAGCTGTAGGCTAGGGAAGGATATGGTGCTTGAACTGATGAGAGAAATACCAGGAAACCATTGTTAGGTGCTCCAGCCGCCGTGATATAACTAAAAAAATTGAAAGTGGCGTAAAACTCCTTTTAATAAATCAATCATTACAGACGACTCTTTGACCACCCATGTAAAATCCTATGTTTACAGAATGTGGGTGTGTCCGCTGTGACTGGTAAAGGTCTAGACAAGTTTTTCACGCTGGTGGATGAGGCTGCTCAGGAATATGAAAAGTATGTATCTTTATCCTTATTATGCTGAACTGAGAATATTTCTGCTTTGGAAGGAATTATAGATGAAGATCAGTCTGCACATGCCGCTTAATTATGTCAACATACCGCAAGAAACCCTATGTTATGGGTGCTCATTGAATCATCTTATTCAATGAGCACCCAAAACATAAGGTTTGTTGAGAAGTAAGGAATTTAGAATAGCAGTTCCTCAGTGGCCTAGTGATTAAAGCTCTTGACCCGTGACCTGGAGGTTCGCGGTTCGAGCCCCACTGTCTCCAGGATGTGTTTATGGGCAAAACACTTAATAGCCAGCCCTAGTTCACCTAGCTGTAAAATTGGGTTGCAGTGGGTTTAACCCCAGGGATGTGAAAAATTCAGGTGTAGTGTCGAGAGCTTAAGCTTTCACCGTAATCGAACTAAAATAAATTAGTATTTACTAGATTAGCAGTACCTGTTCTTTCATAGATGTCAGAAATTTCAGAATTTAATTTAAATCAAAGTGCTGAAAGCTGTGGAAACACTAAGCATGAGCCAATATTTGTTATAAAAATGAAATCTCTGCTCTAGAACAAAAAAGAGATTTTGTTGACCAAGATCAGATGATATACATGTATATGATCAGGATAATCCTTCTCTTTACCTCTTGTAAAACCAGAAATATTTCAAGTTCAGCCTGAGACAGGTTTATTCAGTACTAAAGCAAAAAACAATTGTTATTTCTTGAATACTTTTGAATAGAGAACTGAGATTTCTTGCCAAATTATTTGGCTAGATTTATTGCTGAGGAATCTTGGAAAAATATCTTGTTTGATTTGTTATTGCAAATTATTATGGAATGATCTGGCTTTATTTTAACTGGAATAACCAGTAAAATGTAAAAAATTCTGTAGACCCATACAACAACTTATATAAAGTTTCGCATTGGTTGTTTTGCTTTTCCAAAGGGAATACAAACCAATTTTGGAGGCAAAGAAGAAAGAATTAGAGGAGAAAGAGAAGAAAAGACAGAAAGAGACTTTGTCAAAAGTAGTGGCAGACAGGGAGGAGGAATTAATTGAATCACAAGGTATTACCTTTCCCATATATATCCCCCTGAGTCTCACACAGACTCACACAAAACTATTTTTATATGTCGCAAATTAAGGAAAACATTGTGGAATATAAAGTAATTGCTTAATACAAGCACCATCTATACACCCAAACGATAGAGAAAAGTTAGAAAGAAACTTTGTCTCAAGTAATGGCTGACAGAGAAGAGGGGTTAATACAAATACGAGATATTTAGTATCTAATCCATCCCCATTCATTTTTTTAAGCAGCTGAAGTTGCACGTATATTGGTATCATCATCTCTGTCTGTCCATCTTTCCATTAAGACGTAAATACGTACAGACATCTGTATGTCCAGATTTTGTGAACGCAACTCAGCCATTTATGGATCCATTTGGAGGAAAAGGGGGCCTTCATTTCAAAATTCTTGTATATATATACAATATATACAATATATTTTATTTCTGAATGTAAGGCCTCCTGCCCACAATACAATCAATATACAACAATAGCAATGTACTTTGTTATGCGCTGTCATTATTGGAGATCATTTGCTTCAGTTTAAATATATATAGAGCCAATCTCTTTAGATCAACAATGTTATCAGTTTTGATAATGGAGAAGAAATTATCTTTGGTAGCAATCCCAGAAAACCAATTTAGTTAGTAAATCTGTCTTATTTCAAAATTCTTGTAAACCATACCAAACATTCATTTATGGATCGATAGGGGATGAAACTTTAACAAAATGTTCCTAGTAAACTAACCTTGTACATATTATCGCGTTTTGGTGTAATTCAGCCATGTCATTGAAAAGAGGACTTCATTTCAAATTTCATGTAAATGCAAGCATCCTTCATGTATGGACCAATTAGATGATACTTTCACAAAATGTTCCTAGTCACCTGACCTTGCTTATGAAGTATGAGTTTTGTGAAATTCAGCTGTGTCATGGAAAAAGGGGCCTTTATGTCAAATTTCTTGTGAACACCACTTCTCCTACAATCATAGATCAATGTGGAAAAAATTCCACAAAATATCCGTAGTCACTTTACCTTGTGCATATATCATGGGTTTTGTGAAATTTTGCTATGTCAAGGGCTTTTTTGTCAATTTTTTTGTTTGTATGTTGATGATGGAAACAATCTTCAATTAAGGATTTATTTGGTTGATACTTTCAAAGGTTATTTTTCATCCCATTGAGACAATTCTAATAAGTTCTAACAACATAAGATTAAAAAGAGAACAACTTTTGTTAAAGAATGAAAACTTTCTCAGAGATATTGCTTCCAGTTAAAGAGTCTTTTTATTATGGTCACCAACTTTAAGTGGTAGCTTTTAAGAAGTGGTCTCTAGCAATTTCCTCTGTATATGTAAGCATGATATAAAGTAAACTTATGTGTTTAATCTTCCAGGAGCCAGAATGTCTAAGATGGTATTGACCCCAGGTCTGGGTGACGAAGATACCGACAGTGAGGAGGACTTTAGACAGGAGGATGCTATGGGTATGTAATTGATTAATTGATGGGAATATTAATTATGTAATTGATTAATTGATGGGAAGATTAATTATGTAATTGATTAATTGATGGAAAGATTAATTAGGTAATTGATGGGAAGATTCATTATGTATTGATTAATTGATGGGAAGATTAATTATGTAATTGATGGGAAGATTAATCAATTATGAAATTGAATAAAAAGTTCTCTTCTTAAGAAAAATACTTTAATAATAATATTATATTTTTACACTAGCTTTCAGTGGCACAGCCTCCTTCATCAGCTGTGCCGCTGAAAGCTAGTGCATAAATATATTATTATTAAATTATGTAATTGATGGGAAGATTAATTATGTATCAATTAATTGATCAATAGTATTATTGATTTTTAGACAAGATATTTAATCCTTGGTGGGGAGCCAGATTGTCCTTAAAAACCAAAGAAATTTATGTGATAATGGTTCTAGTAAGATCTTGAATATGTAAATTGTTTCTAAAAATACTTTTTGGTGTCATTGTATGGCTCAATTGCACAATAATTGTAAATATTCAATATTTTATTACTTGTTAGCTTTACATAAGGTTTGACTTTTTTTTTTTATTTCAGATGAAGATGAGGCCAGAGAGTATCTATCATTTAAGAATTTTTTGGCCAGTCAGAAAGCAAGGCAACAAGAGAAAGCGGACAGACAGGCGAAAGATAATACCTAGTGATGTAATGAACAATAAATCATTTCATTGTATATAAACATGACCCGTCACATGTGCTAGAGAATACCAACCAATTAGGAACTTCTAGGCCAGTCTGAAAGCCAGGCATAGGAAAAATGGACAAACAAAAGATAATACCTAGTGTAGTTATGAACTATGAATCATTTCATTGTATATAAACATGACCCATTACATGAGCCAGAGAAAACCTATCAATTAGGAATTTTTTGGCCAGTCAGAAAGCCAGACAACAGGAGAAAATAGACAGACAGGCAAAAGATAATACCTAGTGATGTAATGATCTATGAATCATTGTATGTAAACATTACTCATCACACAAGCCAGAGAATACCAATCATTTTAGAATTTTTGGCGAATCAGAAAGCCAGACAACAGGAGAAAGCAGACAGACAAAAGATAATACCGAGTGATGTTATGAACTGTGTATAATTTCATTGCAAATACCAAGGGTTCAGTGCAAGACTGTTCTAAGTGTCTATTCATTGTATAGAAACTAAGTACACTTTTGCCCTGAACCACCAATATACAAGACCCATTTCAAAAGCCAGAGTACTTAAGCAATTTCTAGTGAGTCAGAAAGCCAGGCAACAGGAAAAATGAGACAGACAAAATATAATATCTAGTGACGTAATGAACTGTGTATCGTTGCATTGTAAACAAGAGCTGTCACTGTAAGATGACAATGCCCCCGACACCGCTTTGATTTAGAAGTTATGGCCAATGTTAAAGTTTTTGGACGGAATGACGGACGGACGGACGGACAGACGGACGGACGGACAAGTCAAATTTATTATGCCTCCCTATCGGGGGCATAATAAACATGACCAATCACAGTAATGAAGAGAAAGCAAGTCAACAGACATAAAGTGTCTAGTGTTGAATGAATTAACCCAATTCCTCACGTCTTCTCAAAAATATGTTTGGAAAATACTGGAAACATATATTAAGCAATTTCTTCATTTCACTTAATTTTTCGACCAAGAATGACCAAAAAAATGAAATGATTATCTTTTTCTTCATTAAACTTACTGTAAAGGACAGTGGCAACAATATCAATCAGAGGGTTCAAAAGGAGAATTCCCTGTAGTTTTGATGGTGTTAATCTCAACTTTTGACAAACTGTTGTTTTGCTTGGCTGTTATTGAATTAAATGAAGATTTAAAGCTATTGTTTCTGTTCAATTACTTTCCGACAAGAATTCACTGCTATAACTGATGTCAGTACAAAAAAGGGCTTTCAGAATTATCCCCCTTGAAAGTCTGGATAGCTCTTTTGATTGCAAACATACATGCTAAGTTTCATGAAGATATCAACAGAGATGTGACTTAGGTTAAAGTTTGACACACCAATGCCGATAACAAGGCCAACATGAACTACGCCAAGGTGTGATAATACCTCGGGTTTTCTCTGAAAAACACCCAAGCTTAAAGACCATTGTTACTACAATCCAAAAACTAAATCTTAATATTTACTACTGATCTGTGCCCCTTGGAAGTATGAAAAAAAAAATTAAAAAAAAAACAGCTGACTCAAAATTATATCAACTATGCCTCAAAAGGTACTCTGGGCCCGAGATTATAAGACTATTCTCATGCACAAATGCAAATTTTCTCAAACTTAAAACTTTGATAAACTTATGTACATAAAATATAGTTTAAATAAAATGTTATTTATAACAACTTTTTAATAATATCTTTTAAGTTCCATGCCTTTATAACAGTATTACAATAGATTTAAAACTGTAATTGGAGAAAATTCTTAGTTGAGCATGAGAACCATTTTATTATCTCAGGCTCTGAGTATTAAACATTGACCTGTGGCCTTGATATATGAAAATTTGGGTCCCAATGGCAGACCTACTTATGACAGATAAGATTAACAGGTAGCTGTAAAGAAAGCATTTGTTGATTTCATGGAGGTATAAAACTAAAAACCTTATCACCTTATATGAATCCGCTTCGCGTGTTCATACATGAATGTGATTAAGTGTAAAAATTCTCTTCATGTTGTTTAATTCAATTTCTTGAAGATGTAAATATTTACCCTCATATACATGGATTGTTTATGGGGCTACTTTCCGCAGAAGCCCATAAAAAGCTGTGTAATCAAAATGTTTTCATTGAGTAATGAAACCAATTTTTTCAGTCAATAAGATTGCAAGAAGATTGGTGAACACAAGTAAAATTCAATTATTCCAGAGAAATTGAGAGGACATAAAAAAGCTACGGACTGACTGGCAAACTAACTGACAAGCCGACCCCTTTGTATCCACCAACATAGTTTTTGGCTGTATTACCAGCCTAGTGTTGAGGATCACAAAACAGTGCGAAACTATTCAACAATTATACCTGCGCATACAAAACCAGGTAAAATTGGTAAACAGTTTGCACTGTTTTATCATCCTGAACTTGGGCTGGGTTGTTTGTAATTGCTGAGCCATAAGCATTTTTTACAATGAATTTGCATCAAATCTCTCCATCACTTGCTAACAAATCAAGTAACAAGATTTTCCATCAAAGGGCCTCTGTCAACAGTCAATGAATTGATTGAATGGAGTTAAACATCGCTTTCGACATTTTTTCAGTTGTAACGCGGAGGCTGGAGCACCTTACAATGGATTCCTGGTATTTCTCTTACCAGTACTACCATCACATCCTTTCCTAGCAACCAGCTGCTATCTCACATAGGTCTACGATTAACGACCCATAGGTGAGAGAAAAGTAGTCCGAAAGGATGAGTGCCGCCATCAGGGATCAAGCCTGGGACCTCTAGATTGACAGTCCGATGCACTATGACAGTGGCTTAACGGTCATTGAAACATTACTAAAATAGGACATGCACATCATTGCTTTAAACTGAATATATAATTGGATGGTCATGAAAAAGACAGACCAACCTACGAACAGATGGAGAGACAAATAATCTATGAACCTAGTTTTTGACAGAGGATGAGTTTAATTTCTAGGGCCGTATGCTCAGCCCTGTGTTCAGGATGACAAAACGGTGCAAACTGTTTGCTAATTATACCTCGCTTTGCACATAAATGTATGTGCAAAGCATGGTATAATAAGCAATCAATTTGCACTGGTCAAGGTACTGTAGCGCAATTTGCTTAACAGTTGAGTATCTGATGGCTTATGGTCACCTGTTGTGGTAGTAAATCACATGACAATTTTTGCAATAATAACAAGAGTGCCATCGTCACAAAATACGCCGCCACTTTGCTGCTGTTTCACGAAACTAATTGTAGACACTACTTATTTTGACAGAACCAAATTGAAAATGACCAGGTTTCATTTAAATCAAGACAAAAAGTTAGGAGGAGTTGCCTTCACAAGGCTGCAATTTAAATAAGCCCCAGGCACTAAGTTTAAAGGGGGCATAATTCAGGGAAATAAATGAGCCATAAAATCCTTGATCCATGTACATCTACAAATTATGGTGATGACATTGACCAATTTTCATTTAAATAAAGACAAAAAGTAAGGAGGAGTTGTGTTCAAAAGGCTGCAATTTCAATAAGCCCTAGATACTAAGTTTTAAGGGGGCATAATTTAGGGTAAAATTAATGAACCCTAAAATCCTTACTTCATGCTCATCTACCAATTTCGGTTATAACATCCACCAAGTTTCATTTAGATCCAGCCAGAAACTAAAGAAGAGTTGCATTCACAAGGCTGCAATTTCAATAAGCCCCAGAGACTTAATTTTAAGGGGGCATAACTTAGGCAATAAGCCCCAGAGACTAAGTTTTTAAGGGGCATAACTCAGGCAAAAATCAACGAACCATAAAATCATTCCTTCATGCACATCTACCAATTGAGGTGATAACATTGACCAAGTTTCAAGAAGATCCAGCCAGAAACCTAGGAGGAGTTGCGTTGACAAGAAAAGTGGACCCAGAGACTAAGTTATCAAGGGGCATAACTCAGGCAAAAATCAACGAGCCGTAAAATCCTTCCTTCATGCACATCTACCAATTTAGGTGATTACATTGACCAAGTTTCAAGAAGATCCAGCCAGAAACTTAGGAGGAGTTGTGTTGACAAGAAAATTGGACCCAGAGACTAAGTTATCAAGGGGCATAACTCAGGCAAAAAATCAACGGACCGTAAAATCCTTCCTTCATGCACATCTACCAATTGAGGTGTTAACATTGACCAAGTTTCAAGAAGATCCAGCCAGAAGTTTAGGAGGAGTTGCGTTGACAAGAAAAGTGGATGGACGTACGGATGGACGGAAGGACAGACGGAGAAGATGACGCCAATATACGTAATTGTTATTTACAAGAAGTACTACAATCATTTCTCCAGTTTGAAATTTTTTATTGTTTTCGTTAGCTAACATTATTAGAACAGTTGATAGCAGACTACGGAACTGGGACAAACTGGCGATGGGAGTATTAGTCTGCTCTGCATCAATTACTACCAGTACAGGTGACCCTTAGCCCTTAGAAACTCGAGAGTTTTTAAAAGGCAGCCATCAAATTCAATGTTTTTTCCAAGATTCATATGATTAAGGTATTTGGTAATGGAGTGAAAAGAAAAGTCATAGAGTAATCTCCAATCAACATTTTGTATTACATAATTTAGAGCACTAAATGACAATATACAAGACTTTCATGCTTGGTAAATCTCCACTAAAAAATTGTGAAATTAAGGCAGCTCGATTTTTTTCATTAAGAGGCCTGTTAAATAATATCTAAAGAGCTTCTTGTTTGGTAAATTTCCACTGTTAAATCATGAAATAAGGTGACTTAATGAATATCTGCATTTGTTTAGATGTGTATGTTAAATAATGTATTGGCATTAATAAGAAACCAAAATATAGAAGTTCTAAATCATCATTTTATGTTACATGATTTAAAGCACTAAATGAAAATATACACAAGAGCTTCATGCTACCAAACTCATTCTTGGAAACTGAAATAAGGTAGTTGTCAAAGTTCTTCAGAATATTCTTTTATATAGAATTTCAAAAATTGACAACAAAGATGTAACATTGTTTTAAATGGTGTAAGGGCTAATTTCATACAAAACATTTACAGCATGTAAGCTGTGAACTGATATTATGTTATTGATAAATAATTGCATTATTTACTAATTACTTCTTTTAGCATTACAAAAGGTAACCAAGGGCGTGGAATTCCATGTCAAACTTGTCAGACTTGGGCTTTTCATTCTCCAAATAGATTTTCTTTGGGAACTTGTCCAGGAACCAGTGGATCTTAATTCAAAAAGAAAATGGAATACTTTTTTCATGTTCATGGGAAAGTAATATTCAATATAAATATCATAAAGAGGTAACAGAAAATGTTAAAGGCATTTAGAAATTGCCCCTTTGTGTTCTCAAAACAGTAAAACTTGTATTAAACAACAACTTATGGGACCACAAAAAAGTGTTGGCTAAAGAGAATAATTGCTTAGTACACATTTGGTTTACAGATGGGAAATGTAATCTTCATTGGATATGTATATTGTTGTGAATTTCTCAATAATCTTATTTTGTACAAACTCTTTAGATTCGGCTCAATAAACCAATTGGTGGGAGACATGACTTGTGTCAAATTGACTAATGTCAAATGTTGGATGAAAGTTGGCCAAGCAGGGATTCCAACTGGCACCCCTAGGACGAATGCCTTGTTGCTGAGCTTGGCAGTTCTTCTTTGAGGCAAGAGGGGTGGATAACAATCTAAAGCTTTCATTTTTTTCGTTGTTGGTTCTCATAGGCCTTGAACTGAAGAGACTATTTAGACAAGTATCAGTAACTGAATCTTTGACAAACAATATCACATCACGAAAATGGAATCAGTCTATAATTATGTGGTGACGTAATACAAGTCTATCAGCCAATGTTTTATCCTAGCATTTTGTTGATTTCCCCAATTAATCGCTTCCCATCCTCTACCCAGTTTAAAGGTGTTGCATTCATGCAGACTGTCTTCAGACGACTCTCCTCCTGAAAATATAATAATTTGATTATTTTCACAAAAGAGACATTCTGTGATTGAAACTAGCACAAGAGCAAGTTATAGTCAATACAATGGGTATGGATTAGTAATGGGCAGATGAATTGATTATAACCAAAAATCAGTTGATTTGGGCTTTTGATAGTGATAATCGACTACGAAATATCAGAATCAATTAATTAGTTCCTAAATGAAAGTCATTACATATTGTTGTCGAAACCAACATCAGTTTGATGGCTCAGCCTGAAACAGTTGTAACTGCCTTTAGGTTTATAGGCAGTTACAACTGTTACATGCAGATCAATAAAGTAAGTAGGAGTCTTTGGGTCATTAGTTTTAACTAAACTTTTACATTCTAGTCTTCAACGGATGATACTGGGAGTGCTGTTTCATTCATATCTAAGAAAACAATTGTAAAATCGATCATTAGTTGATTTACTCTTCCATCTGAAAACCAATTATCAATTGTGATTTGAAACCGATTTCCCAACACTAGTATGGATAAACTAGGTGGTTGTCCTCGGACTTGTTTCAAGTCTGCAAAATATCATTTGACCTTGGGCTGTGACCTTGAGCTGTAAACTTAAATTTGGAGATATTAGAAAAAATCTTTAGAATGTCACATCTCCTCATGATGTAAATTAATTGTGTCGAATTATTTTAAAATTCATTCATCAATTTAGAAGTAATGGTCCGAGCAAATTCGGATGGACAGACATACTAAATCAAAAACGCCAATTTGTCATTGTGACAACAATTTCTCACTAACCCGAAATAAGCTCATTTAAGTTTCAGAAAAATATTTAGATTGATGCATATTTTGGCAGACAGACAGACACTGGTAAACATTTACCGTTACCTCGAAACTTTCAACGCAGGGGCATAAATAGATTTAACCTGAAGTCAGTCTTCATCATTCATGCTGTTTAATAAGGGTTGAATCTTATTGCTCTTCCAAAATGGCCATGTAATCTTTTTCATGCAGTAACACATTCATTTAAGTTTTACATGAAAACTTAATTAATTACATTGTTATAGGGATGAGTGTCTTTTTCACTGCGTTTATTGGGGTATAAAGTGCAATTGCCTTAGCACATGGCAAATAACGCCTGTAGGGCGTTATGTTTAAGCCATGTGCTAAGGCAATTACACTTTATACCCCTATAAACGCTGTGAAAAAGACACTCTGCCCTTATAATTGCAATCCTCTTGGTTTAAGAAACTATTAAAATTCTCAGCTAAACATTAAAGTTTCGAGTCTACTTACTGCGTGTATTACACAATCTATTTTTAGATCGTGTATTTTTTCTCGCTATCGAAGTTAAACGGCATAAAGTTAAACAAATGGTACACAAATAAACGACAATTTGACATTCGTAGAGGTACTTATGATCTAAACATAATTTTGAAAAGTTATTCTGCATTTTAAACTGAAACTATCGTGATCGGGCTTAGCTGAGAGGGTTGCTTGGTGGTCTTCGTCGACTCGCTGTAAACATTGACTCAGAATCTGGACTGCATGACTTTAATCATAGATTCTTTTGAAAACATTCTATTATATTAAATAGCAATATTACGATATGGAAGGGGAACGAGGGGTTTTCGAGTTCCTACAACATAGGACATGCAGATCGAAGGTCGGGGGTTTCCCGATAGACCTATTGCATTTTATACAGAAATAAAGTGCAATGGATTTCCCAACGTGATGCGATTTAAACCAATCAAAATTCTTTATTTTATTAGATTGCAATTATTTACTTATGAATTACATTGTACACAAATAACTCACATTGTACCTAAATAAATTACATTGTATACTTGTGAATTTAATTGTACACAAATAACTTTCAATGTACACAAATAACTTACATTGTACATAATTGACTTACATTATATGTTTCCATCTTGGCCCTCAGCTTGAAGACAAAAGTTTTAAAGTTGGCCTCATCAAAAACATTATCATAGCCTTGTTCATTCTGAAAAGGTAAGAGAAAAGTTTATTCACCTCATGTCAAAGTATGCACTGACTGTTTTTCCATGAGACCTAAGATGAATCCCCATTTGTTACACTGGGGACATACCTTGATTTACCTGAATTTGACCTCTGTAGAAATGCTTAACTCTTTCCTGTTTTACAAAATTTAGACCTTTCCAAATTCAAAGGTTTTGCAGACGGAAATTTAAAGTGGATTTGATTTGAAAAATGACCATTCAGTAGGATAGAAAATAGTGTGGAAAAAGAAGAAATTGCTTGACAGAAGCAATTTCTTCTTTTTTCACTACGTTTTCTCAATCATAAAATCACAGGCATGTAAAAAGCAGGGATTAAACAGCAAAGGGTTAAACAACAATTATCAACATATTTTATCGATTAACATAATATATATTGCATTCGATATCTTTTGTTAATCATTCCTATGAAAGCATGTGCAAAGCAGAGAAGAAATAATTATTTTTATTCCTCTAAATAGCTGGGGTCAGATTCAGGTCAATATAACCATGCTATACTACTACATAATAATCAGAGATCCTTTCCTTTTTGTATTCATCTAAAAAGCAGGGTTCTGATTCGCCAAAATAATGCGCTATACTAATACATAATTATCAGGGATCCTTTCCATTATACAGGATTTTAGTCTGACTTCAACAAAATAGGGTCTAAAGGACTCGTTCCAAGGTGTCCTTTCTTGAAGTTTGGGGTCCCACACTTTTTCTTTTAAGTACTTAACTTGTTTTTATACCATTTTAGAACTATTTCTTGGTTAAAGATGAAGAAAGTATTGAACACATATTGAGTATTTGGGACTCAACTTCAGGAAAGAATTGAGTCTTCAATTCTTTTCTGAAGATGATTCCCCAAAGTGTCTTTCGGACTCACATCAGATAGTTTTGAGGGTGTTGGTTACTTATTTGAGAGTCCCAGACTCTGATGCCTGATAAAGATTCCAACTGACTAAAAGAACATTTAGCAGTTTGAAAATTTGAAGGATTCAAATTTGTTTGTTTGAATAGAGTTTTATGCTGCTTTCAACATTTTTTCAGTTATATGGCCGTGGCTGGTGCACCTAATAATGGATTCCCTTTCTCACACCAGTACTACCATTACATCCTTTTATTAGCCTCCAGCTGCTATCCCACAGTCTAGAATTATCAATTCATTGGTGGGAGACAAAAAGTCTGAAAGAATGAGTGCCATTATTGGGTATCCAACCCGGGACCTCTAGATTGATAGTCCTAAGTGCCAACCAACCTTGCTATGACGGCGGTAAAGGATTCTAATAGAAACCTTTATTCTATTTGTTTGAATGGGGTTTAACACTACTACTAACAATCTTTCAATCATATCCTGGAAGGTGGAGCACCAAATTAATTCTAGTACAGTCAAACCTGTCTTAGTGGCCACCTGTATTCAGCAAGTAACCTGTCTTAAGAAAAAGCCATTAAGTTCCCAAATGAACTAAATCCACTGAAATTGACCTGTATTAAGCAAGCACTTTTTGAATGTCCCTTCAGTGATTGCTTAAGACAGGTTTGACTGTATTTCTCAAACCAGTTCTACCATTACATCTTTTCCTAGCCTCCAACTGCTATCCACCACTTTGAACTGATTGCCAATATTTTGGGGTCATATACATTCTAGAGCACAGAAAGTGTCAAGAAGTATTGTCATAATTTTTCACTCCACATACAAGTCTTCCTCCCAGATGTCAAACCATAGAGCTAAGTATGATTTAACCATTCTCATACAATAAATAAAGCTTTGGTAGGCAATTTACCTCAACATCAGGCTGCACAAAAAATGCAGCCTGATCTTGTCCTGTACTGCCTACTTTCTTATTTATTGTGACAAAACCTTGAGCAATACTGGTTTAAATGTCACAAAAAATAGAAATTTAAATGAAATATTGACTTACTGTATCTTTTAACTGTCCAAGATCATCTGCCGTCATACCCAGAATTGTTTCTGCAGATTCTTGAAAACATGTAACCCACTGGTTGTCTGAGTGGTCGGCCAAGTTCAACTGGAAAGATAAAACAAACATTAATTGTTTATAAGGCTAACCACAGCTTCCTATCATTTCTCACTCAAGTAATACCTTAAAGTTTAATTAAACTCATACCAATTCACGGTTTGGGAGTCCCTGCTTTATATGTGGACTATTTTCTTTTGAACTTTTCTCATGTTTTTGTGTAAATGTTAAATTTTCTATGGATTAAGGTATTGTTTAGATACATGTACATGTAGATGTATTTTTTAGTATCAACATCAGAGAAGAATTGAAGACTGTTTTGAAACAGTTTTAAAACAGTCTTCAATGACTCTAGAGTTGACCTAAAAAGGGTCCTAAGGGCTTGCATCAAAAAGTCTTGAGAGTCCTGGCATAAGACTTTCACACTCGAAAAACCTGCATCCCTTAAAAACCCTGTTGGTAATGACAATAGTTCACAACCCGGAAGACGAAATCATCTAACGAAACATTCAGAATTGTTGCTCCACTGCACATGTTAACTTGTGTGGAGAACTGGCACCATTTATTTACATTAGCAAAAATTTTACAATTCTAAAAGTAGGACCAAGTTGTATGTGGTATGTATACTTACAGATAGGATCATTCTGTATTTAAAGTTAGGGAAGGTTTTGTTACATTTTTCACATCTATACATCCCATTTCCCTGATCTACAAGCTTCTTATTGCACTGCTCTGTTGGGCACGCCTAAAAATATGTACAATAGCTCAATTTTATGTCTAATACAGTAAAATTTGTATTAAGCAACCCCTTAAGGTACCATCAAACAGCGGTAGTTAAGATTTTTTTGTTTGTTTGAATGAGGTTTCACGCTGCTTTCAACAATGTTTCAGTAATATGGCCATAGCAGGACAACCTAACAATGGATTCCAGGTATTTTTCTCAACAGAACAACCATCACATCATTTCCTAGCCTCCGCTCCTATCTCACTTAGGTCTATGATTATCAACACATCGTTGGAAGCCAAATAGCCTGAAAGAATGAGTGTGGCTGTTGGAAATTATACCTAGGACCTTTTGAATGGTAGTTAAAGAGAATGGTCACTTATTAAAAATTTCTCACTAATCCTTAGTTGTTCATTAGAATTGTCTCAATGAGACAATTCTATTGAGTTTCAACAACATACAGTTCATTTATGATATTTTTTAGGGTGGTAATATCTGCTTTTTTATGATATTTTAAATTTTAGGAGGCTAATTTTGAAAATTGTGGCTAAATAAAAATGGTTGCTAAATAAGAGTGGTTGCTTAGTAGACATGGTCACTCTTGCAAGATGGGCTTTATACTGAAAGAAAGTTAATGACCTTAACAATTCTGGATGAGTTTAATTGTTACAATAACAGTTTCATCTAGTAAATTATTTATGCTCCCCCAAAAAATCTACTCTTTAACACTATCTTGAAAACAGAAAATGTGATTTCATTCAAAAATATTTTATCTTATTTTCAAATAACATTAGTATAGAACTGAATGTAGCTTTGTGCAGTAACTTGATTTTATCCTTCAAGATATTCCTTAATGATAACCCTTCTATGGCTGTTTATGGTGTATTTCTCAATTACACAAAACTTTGACAGGCTGTATAGGCTAAGATCAGCCTGCACAGATGTGCAGTCTAATCTTAGCCTACAATGCCTACTTTCTTCCAAGGAGAGAACTTGTACTGATTTTTTCAAATGTCCCAAAACATCAATTTATATGAGCGAAATGTTTAATTCAGCAGGATAAGGGTTAAAATGGAATATAATTGTGTAAACATATCTTTGCATACTCTTGGTGCAATTAGACTTTTCATTTCATAACTTCATGAGCCAACAATATTTGCTTGTGAAAAAAATTGAGCCAGGAATTTTTTTCAAACTTTTGACTTTGACATATAACCTGGACTTTGTCCCATGACCCTGACCTTGGTGACTGCAGATGTGAATTGGTGAGATCTATCATTGTACCAAATTTAAGCTTTGAATATTGAATAGCCTTGAAGTAATTGACAATGTTAAGTTCTTTGGCTACATTTTGCATACACACATACAGACAGAAGACAAAAAAATAGACAGACAATAGTAAACAATATGCCACCAATCTAAATGATGCATTGGGCATGAAATTTTTATTTTTTTCATCCTTGGCTAAATGTACCAACCTGGTATAGAACATTTTCCCGTCTCAAGAATATTATGGTGCCCTTACTGGTGAAATATTCAGGTTTATCCTGACCTATATTTTCATTCTTAATTTCACCGAATGTCTTCCAATTGGTACCAGACCCTGAAGAAAAACATAAAATTACAAATGTAACTTGACTGGCGCAAAGTAGGCTAATATTCCCCCTACAAGTGCTTGTCCATAATGAAAATTCATTTTCAATCAAAGAGCTATAACTCTTGTCAAAATTCAATGTATCTTAACCAAAATTTTACTTGCAGATCTCTGCTTGATACTGATGACATCTAAAGTTTGAATGAAGTCAACCCATTAGTTATTGAGAAATTCACCGACACTAAAGAGCTAAAGACAGACAGACAAGCTGAATTAAAGCCACCAAACAAAGCTTTGGGGGGGGTATGAATATTAAGGTTTAAATGCGAATTACAAGTACTTTGGCGTTTTTAAAAAGGTTTCAAGGTATTGGACCTGTAGTAGTTACACAATATTATGGGACTCATGATCTTTCACAATAGTGACCGAGGTTTCCTAATGAAATCATTAGGAAACCTCTGTTAACACTGTTAAAGATCATTACCTCTGAATTGTTACCTAATCATTATGGGTCCACTACCTTAAACATACCTGCAGAACCTTGATTTTCAGATCTGTAGCCCTGAAAGTCCGTATTCTGTCCCTCCTTTTCCCACCAGCCTTTCAGTAGATGGGCCTCGCGTATATCTGGATTAACAATCATCTGACTACTGGACAATAACGACAGAGACCGTCCTCCCCAGTCTGATAGTCGGCAACCTTTACACGCTATCACTGGGTTATTGTCACCTTTAAAGTTTTCTGCCTAAAATTGCAATAAAATTGTCATTATAAGATAATTTCCATGTTATCTGAACTATTTGAGGTTTCTATGTTTTAATGTTTTAAGTACTCTTCATTGTAAACACATTCACAACCTTTAAATTAGATGTAACTTAATATACTTGTATAGCTGTATAGATAAGGAGAGAAACTATACAAGCTTCATTCCATTCTAATCCTTTAATATGCAAATAAAATATGTTTAAACCAATGAACTTTACTCAAACAGCCAAATACAAGTTAACAAGCCAAGGATAAATGATCTATTTGATCTTATCCAGGGTTCTACACTTAGGGGAGTCTGTGAGTCCAAGACTCCTTATCTTCAAGTTGGGACTCCCTTATTTTTTAAGTCAGAAGTCCAATGATCTCCCTTGGTCATAGAAGAATGATTCAACAACAAAAAAACTTTCATTTTTTTTAGCTCTGTTCACAACAAGAGTTGCAGGTAACAATTCAAAAAGAACAAATGGAAAGGAAGAAATTGCTTTAAGCAAGCAATTTCTTCTTTTTCAATGTTCTTTTAAATATGAAAATTCAGACTCCTTCCTTTGAGTATGGACTCCATGATTTCTTATGGTGGGAATCCACTGGACACCTTACTCACAAAAGTGTCAAACCCTGTGATGTAGAATATATCTTCTACATTTACTAATTGCTTTGAAAACAATTTGACAGAGTTTTTCACGTTTGATTAGGACTAGTAGCAAATAGTGGCAACCAAAAATTTGTGGTTTTTTTTAAAACTATCTATGAGGGTTAGCCACAGTTGAAGGTAAAGTGAAAAAATTTCCATGGTACAAAACAATCCTAAACTAACTTACATCATTTCCCCACAATGTGAGGTTAACCACCATTCCCGACTGGTCCACAAGTTGTACGTCTCTTTTTGAGATCTCTTTCTGACTCTGACGGCCCGTCACAGTACTGACATCGGCTGCAGTCTTTACCACACCCACAATATCTGTAAACAAGAAATGAGCGACTATACCAAAATCTTGAAATAGCAAGGCACCAAATATTGAGCAGCGTAGAACAACACTATCAGGGATCGACACTAACGCCCAGCCTTGGGTCCAAACCTGTGGATTTTAGGAGGGGACTCTTTGAAGTAACCTTGTTGCAGGTCGATCAGGCCTGTAAGAAATAACCTTACTTTCATTTTGTCTACTTGTTCTGTTTTTTTGTTTTTTTTGCCTTACCAATACTAAAATTTCCATTACCCCTTGGAAATCACGGTGGAAAGAGAAAAAATTGCTTGTCACAATATACAAGTAATATATATACCTGCAGAAGGGTTGACCCCTCAAAATTGCATTTCAATTTAAAAGAATGCTATAGAGATGGGTTCTGAATGGTAAATGAGCCTGTGCGTGAGATTTCCAACAATTTCAAATATGGGCAAAGCAAAGACTCTGACCAGCCTGTGCATACACATAGTCTGACCACAGTCTTCACTATGCGTTTGGTAGATAGATAAGGTCTCAAGTATCTGTAGACTATCAGGTAACTTTATATCTACAGTATGTGGCTGTCTACACTACTCAGTGTTTGCACCACAGGAACATTTCAAAATGTTGGAAATGTCATGCACTGGCTCAAATGTAAGGGTAGAGAATACCAACCTATCATACTGTTAGCCTGTTTAGCCTCTAGTTGATCAATTTTAACAAAATCAAATGTCATTGTTGGAAGGTCAGAGCTATCATCACATGGTTCTATAATTGTATCGTTGTTGAATGTCATCTCATAGTCATTGTTCACAGAAGAGTACTGTTTGTTAGCCGTCTTCAGTGTAGCCTTTGATACATAGTATACCTGGAAATGGAGTTCAATTTTCTTGATTTGTTAGTTTGTGCCAGGTTTAAAGTTACTTTAAACAGTATTTCAGTTATATCACTGATGGCATACCTATCTCAGTGTCCTACTAATTCTAACATCTTTAAAGAGTACATTATATCTTAAAAATCATTCACCTATTGGATAATAATAGCTATTAAGTGGAAGAATGGGTTGATGGTTTATGACTGAGCTAGCCTGGCTTTGTCCAGACCAGGTAAGTTTTGATCAAATTCTACTTTTTCTACAGTATTTTCTCAAGTGTGACCAGACACGCATCTAGGAACTCTGTAAAATACTTGTAAAAAGATATGGCTAGCACATGTCAAACAACGGTTACATTTCAAAAATTCTTTTGCAGTGAGATAGAGTGATCAATCTTGACTTGAAAAAAAGCAAATTGTAAACTTTTGACTCAATCAGTTTGTGCAGTTGGATTAGATTTGACATTTTATGCACAAACCAGGTGGTTACTTTTCATGCAATGGGTACAAGTTTAGAACTAACAGGACATACAACTTGTGTATAGTAAAAGAAAGAGAATTAACCTAAGATCAGTCAAAATTCCAAAAACAAATTCTCCACACTTACCTTATTGACTTCCAGCATTTCATAATATTTGTCAACAACGTCTGTAAATCCTGTAGCCCGTATCTCTCCACTCTCGTCCAGTAGATTGACACTAAACAAACGACCTTCACCTCGTGAGTTACTCCATGTTCGGATATTTGACTTCTGGGTTACTCTTGCTCTTATTCTCCACCTACAATTATCAACAAGATCAACAATAAAGTGTTTGGTTAGACGTGTGAACGCGACAGGAAGTCTTCAGGACAGGCGTAGATCTGGTAGGCCTCGCTCAACATCTGTACATCAAGACAACTTTATACGTCAAAAGCACCTTCGTGACTGTTTTTTAACAGCTACATCGACATCTGCAGCCGTTGTTTGTAATCACGGTAGGAATATATGTGCAAACACAGTAGGATGCTGGTTACGTGAACATGGGGTTATGTGCAGGAAACCCTTTCATGGCATGATACTTTCACAACATCATTGTCAATGTTGCGTTTGGGCTCAAAGAAACATCGGACGGCGATGGCCGACAGTTGTGTTCAGTGACGAGTCAAGGTTCAATCTTTCACATGCCGAGGGACGCATTCGGGTATATCAAAGTCAAAATGAATGTTATGGGCATAATTGTGTTTAAGAGCATAATCCCTTCGGTGGTGGGCCACTATTAGCCATGCAATCAAAACGGACACGGACCTGGTTTTTGTTGGTCAATGTTTCTAACAGAAATGCAAGTTTCTTAAAATGAACACTGTATGTCATTGTTATCAAAATATCCATGTGATATAGATAATTTCTTACTAGATGTAATCACACTGATATTTGTATAGTTATAAGATGAAATGCAAAACAACACAATAGATAAATATACAGACCTGTTTTGGTATGGTGTAAGACTAGCGATACTGTGTATTCTCCCTGACCCCGGAGTGCCCGGAGTTGATCCACCACGGATGTTAAAAGCGGGCTTGTTTGGTGGTGGACTCTTAGCACCATTCATACTTGAGCTACTGGGACCTGAATACAATTATGTTACACATAGAGAATAACATGTAAGTGTCTTAACATATCAATGTTATCTGGGCGAGGTTGGGAGAATTTATCATGACGAGGCTTTGCCGAGTCATGATGAATTCTCACAGCCGAGACTGACTTACATTGATATTTTAAGACACGTACATATTATTCTATAGTGATTTTCAGCTTTTAATAGTAATTAACTCTTTAAAATCAATAAAATTCAGATGAAAGTGTGTGCAAATTGTTTCTAAAAATAGACTGACTGATACCGTCTTATGTTATCCGACAGGTGATATAAGGTCAATACAGGCACCCTTTCATGATAAAATGTATTACCAGAGAAATCATGAGGAATTTTTTAAAATTTTTCTTCATTGAATTTTAACTGGAAACTTTTCACTAAAACTTGCCAAGTAATGTACTAAGTAAATCTATAAGCAACTAAAGACTTTCTTAATTCTAGTTTCATGGGAGAAAGGAGAGAAAGTCATTTCTAATTTTTTACCTTACCTAGGGCATAATATAATCCAAACAAAAATTCACATATTAATGGGTCAGAACAACACTATTCTAAGTGCCTAACATTTAAAGGCAAATAGAATAGTGTTGTGCTGACCCCTCCATATATCATATCATTACTCAGCAAAGGGCAGTGATCTGTAAACGCGGTGTTTTTTGTTGTTTTTTCACCTATCCCTAAAATGAATAAATGTCCACAGTCTTTTGAATATCTTTTTTAATAATATGAATTACCTCACGGGTGTTATTACACTAGTGGGATAACTATGCAAATGAGCTCAGATCGAATAGCAACGCTATTTTGTAACCACGAAAATGGCGTCATAATATATATTTTGTGATGCCAGTTTTAAACGGCGTTACAAGTTTCGCGGAAAATTGAAATGTTGACTTTCAAGAATTTCGACGATTTATCGCAAAAATTCGGGTCATATTATAAAAAGAATATAAACTATGTGTTCTTGAAATACAGAATTTATAAAACTCATCATCTAAACAGATAAAAACTCGGCACAGCCTCGTTTTTATCTGTTTATTGATGACTCGTTTAATAAATTCAGTATTCCATGACCACTCATTCAATATCCTCTATATCTATTTTTTTACCATGGATACAACTACAAATATAGTCCAGGGACAAAACTGGTCAAGACTGCAAATGTTTAAAATTGAGAGGAAAACTAGACCTTTGACCTACAGCCATTACTATTTCAAGGGGCATTTTTTCACCTTGAGGTAAAAATCTGTGCTATATTATTTTGAAATTCATTCAAAAATGAAGAAGTTGTGCTCATGTCAAATATTTGACTTTGGCTTTGTGACCTTGACCTCTAATATACAGAAAAAATCTTTCAAATACCACATGTATTCATTGTGGGGAACAATTATGTGAAGTTACTTTTGGAAATCCATTCATAGAAGTAAAAGTTATCAGCACATCTGTTAATTGTAGGGAACAAGTATGTGAAGTTACTTTGCAATCCATTTGTAAACATTATGAAAGTTTTTTTTGTTTACTCCAAAAGTTGGGCTGATATTCCTTCCGTTCGTCTCTGAGAATATTTAACCTAAAATTGAAATTTCCCCTCATTGATCAAACTTCCAATTTTACAACATTCCTCCAATGCAGTATTTAAGTAATATCAAAGAACTTTGATAATAAACTAATTAACTGCTGGTAAATTCTATTTTCTTTAGGGTTTATTGAAATATCTCGAGCATTTTCAGAGGTCTGTCATTCTTTACCAAATATCCTTTTTTAACCTTGTTTCAAAAACTAGATTACTGATTACTGACCCCCCTTGAGAGAAATTTCCAAGGATCAAAACATGGTTTATACCTAAGATTTTCACATACTACTAAATCTATCTAAAATTCTACAAATAAGCCTTATTATTTATTTCGTATCCTTACAAGAAACAAATAAGGTGACTCTTTAATGCAAAATTCTACTATGTTTTGCCTTTTCTGCCATTTTGACCCCTTTGAAATTCAGATTTGACCCCTTGAATTTCTTAGGTGAAGAGTCAATGACTCCCCAATATCAAACACTAACACAAGCCCTGATGGGAATGAGGGATATTGGTTGGTTATCTCCCTTGAAATACTCCCAAAGGAGGAAGGGTCCAAATCAGTGGTTACCTTGGGTTTTATCCTTATTTTCTTTGCACTGTAACATTTAAAGATAAGCTCTAAATCAAATATTGCGCAATTTATAAGATGCATTTGACGTAAAATAAATATTTATTTTCTTCTTTGCTATTGAAAACTATATCATAAATACAAATTGCATAAATAAGTATTTTGTAATTACATAAATAAAATTCGCAACTTCTCCAAAGAAACTATAGATAAAATCCAAGGAAAATTTCTAAAAGGACCTTTAACGATTTTGGAACACCTCTGATTCAATCCACAGAGCAAACAAGGAAGATAACACACCAAAGTCTCCCATTAATGCCAATTTAAATAGTACTATAGTCATATCAGTCCACACTGACGGCTACTTTACCTTGTGACACCTGGTTGTTCTGTGCTGGTCTACTTTGTTGCGCTGGTGCTGAGTTATTGCTGGTAGCCACACCAGTACTCTGCCCTGGCTTGTAGGCTTGTGGATTACCAAGTCTCTCACCAACCTCCGCACCCTTGGCAAGTATTTCCAACTCCAACACAATCATAACACGTCTGTTACTGTGAACATAAATAAATATATATATTTGATAATCTAAAATTAAAAAACATAAAAATTCTTCAAAAAGATTTTAAAATTATCCCACAACTGTTACAGTTTTTGTCCTGACAAGTTCAGACATATAATATTATTATCTTACACTATATACTATACAGCATACACATAAGTGTCATTGTAACATCACAAAGACGTACAGTCTGATCTAAGCCTATACTACCTTCTTTCAGCTGAATCACTTGAATCCAAAATGTTTGAAATCTATCAAGTGGTTGTCCCATTTCAACTAGTGTCAAAAAACAACATTTGAGCCTGTGTGTGACATTTCCAACAATTTGAAATGTGCGTGAGGTGCAAACATTGAGCAGCTTAGGCAGCCACATACTGTAAATTCAATGTTATCTGATGGTCTTCAGATACTTTATAACTTTATCTTTCTACTAAAGGCATAGAGTAGACTCTGGTCAGACTGTGCGGATGCACAGGCTGGCCAGAGTCTTTGTTATGTACATATATATGAAATTGTTGGAAATCTCTAACACAGGCTCATTTGACTTTGGAATGTGATCATGCACTGCAGGCTATTAAAAAAATGGTTTTCTGATGGCTTTTTTACTGATGATGTAAAATAATTGTGCCAAGTTTTTTTAAAATCCATCCATAAATATACAAGTAATTGTCCAGACAAATTCTGACAGATAGACAGACAGACATACACCAACTGGTCAGAAACATCTATGTCTTTCTCACCCCAAGCAGGCTTAACAAAAATGTAGAGTTGAACATGTATCTTACTTCAGTGTTAGTTTAATGCTTGTCATGCTGAAAAAATTTTGGCTAAATATTTTCATCAAAATCACAGGGCAAAAAAACACTGAAAGTACCAACAGTAGGTCAATTTTTATTAGAAAAACAATCTATTAAAAATTCTTGTTTGAAAGTGAAAAACAGGTGGTGTAGACTAACATCAGACTGCGCATATGTGCAGGCTGATGTTTGTCTGTAGCTCCAGCCAAAACAGGAATATTCCAGGTTCAGCATGACAAGGGTTAAAAGATTGAAGCTGTAGTTATGTGAATTATGTCACTCAATGACAATGTGTATGAATTATACCAACCTATCTCCAGGAACAGTGTTACAAATATACTGTTTAATTCTAATGACAGAATTACTGTCCATTTCTCCATTATCCATTAATTCATTCAGCTGGGTAGCCAACATGGCATCTGAAATAATCAAATACAACATCTAGCAGGGTTATTTATGATATGACTTACGCCTCGGTAGTTGATAATACTGTTACATAATACTTATGTTATATACTAGTGCTATTTCGCTGAAGTAATAGTTATATGTAAACGAGCTCAAAGCTAATAGGAATCCTATTTTGTAGCTACAGAGATCCAAAGAGAGGACATAGAAGGTTGTTTTGACCCCTTTAAGATCAGTTTTGACCCCCAGAATTTGATGATAACGGAATCAATGACCCCCTAATTTCAAACACTAGCATCAGTCGTAGGTAAGATTTCTAAATGAAAGATTCCTTTATTCACCATTCAAAACCTATGTTTGTTTACTCACTGATATTTTAATCAAGACAATTCCATCGAGTATCCATAGCATAGGGAGTTTTGAAGAAAAACCAGCCCTGTGTTCAGGATGCAAAAACGTTTTGCAAGCGCTTTGAGATGATACCCCGCTTTGCACGTGCACATACATGCAAAGAGAGGTATCATTTCCAAAGAACTTTGCTAACGTTTTCATTCTGAACACAGGGCTGGGTTTGACACTAACTTTTTATTGACATCAGCCTGAAGACCGATAATTCCAAAATCTTGCAGGTCCTCACTGTTATTATAGGTCTTCCTCCATCAGGTAAAAAGACTTATTATTCTACCTTAAGGGCCAATGTTTCCTAAATTCAAAATTTAAAATTAGGGAAATGGGTATTTTCTAAGGAAATCTGGGGGCCTAGACCAAAATCTAGGAGCCATGAGCAACTGGGCCCCTGTTGGTCTTTTTCCCTGCCCTCCATGAAAACCATGTTTACTTTAGTGCAATTTAAAGACTGAGTTTTAAGAAAAACGGTGTGGTAAAAGAAGAAATTGCTTGTTATAAGCAATTTCATCTTTTTCCACACTTTTTCCTGAACTTGCCATATTGGAAATAATATGACCATCAACAACAGGTCTGAAGGACCTCCCTAAAATCCACAGGTCTCAGACCAGAGGACTGGTTTTAGTTTTCAATTTGACCCCCAGAAACCAATAAATATTGTTATCTCAAGTTCTGTGAACAAAATAAATACTTACGAGAATAACTGAGTTTTCCATCAGATAGCAGAAGTCTGTACCGGTCGGAATTCCCAGAAGAAATCTTTTTGGAGCTCTATTGAAGAGAAAGCAAACAGTAAGGAAATAAACATTTGCGCATGTGCGTGATATTTCCATTAATTTGATATTTTCATGAAGAGCAAACATTGGGTAGCATAGACAGCCACATACTGTAAATATAAAGTTACCTGTTTGACTACAGATACTTTGAGACCTTATCTCAGCATGCCCACTGGGTTTTCATTTTGGGGGTACATGTACCCTCTAAGTTTAAAATTGAGGGTACAAAGAAAAATCTAGGGGTACAGAGAACCCTTTACTTTCAAACTTAAGGGTACACTATATAAATCTTATAAAAGGCACTCTATATATTACTAGCAAGAGTAAAGATGATTGATGGCCTGAAAGATCTACAACTGTTTTGTTGTAAATAGCATCTAAACTGAGTTCAATAATTTATGGAATAACGGTTCCTCAAAAAGTACTCTAAGTAAATGCATCTGCTACATAATTTGCTGTTAACTACAATTTTAGTTGCAATTTTAATCCCCTCTAGTTCTTGTATGTCAATTTATATAATTGAAGAAATTATTTCTTTACATTAATACAAAGTTGTTTTCAGTTAAACATTAAATATTTCATAAATAACAGGAGTCAGTTGAATCACTGCAGAATCTTTTGAATTCTTTTGATAAACATAGACCTATAATTGGAGTTCCATGGCTGCCAATGTTTAGGACTTCAGAATTACCTGTTGATTGATAAGCCACACAGCTTCTTCAATGGATAAAATAAATGACAGACCAATTAATGATTAGATTTACAACTGATAATCAGGCATGCAAACCAGATACTATTTCATTCAAAACATTTATGCAATGGTCAATATCTTTCTACGTTAATCAATTATTCCTTACGTGCTTGCAAGTATGGGCTGTAAACCTGTACGTGAAATGATGCATTTATATGTGAATTACGTACTGTAGTACGTAAATGGGCATCCTGCTTATCTATGTACTTAACCCATAGTGAAGACTCTGGTAAGACTGCAGATGCACAGGCTGGTCAGTCTTTGCTTTGCGCATGTGTGAAATTGTTGGAAATCTCACGCACAGACTCAAATTTACTTTTCATTTATTCTTTTCTTTTTTATACAAACCAACATGCATCTTTTAACACGCATTTTTATGCCGTTTTGGGGGTTGAAATTTTGCCCCATTTCCCCTCTTAAACTTGCATTACTTTTGATTCAGATGATAAAGTTTTCCCCTATTTCAGTAAAAAAAATCCCCTATTTTTTGGCCATTAACATGGGAAAAAAATTATTGTGTATAATCCCAATTAATCAACTGAATGGGCTTCTTAGATACCTTTATCACTGATAATTGTTTGAATAGACATAAAACAAACAAAAATCATCCCTTTTTGTTGATTTCAGAGTGTTATGAAAATTCCCCTCTCAATGATTTTTTTCCGCTCCAAAGAGACCCACCACCTTTTCCCTAAACTTAGGAGAAAGGCCTGAACTTGAATGCCCACTATGACAACAATAGGTCCTTGCATGAAAACCAGGTTTGATTTTTAGAAATTAAAGGCATAAATTCTAGGAAAATATTGTTGGAAAAGTAAAAATTGCTTTTGACAAAGCAATTTCTTCTTTATCTACCATGTTTTCCAATTGGTAATGCAAATTCTTGTATTGGAAATGCAATTATTTTTCGAAACTGGACAGGTTTGAATTACTAAGAATTGCCTTTTACTACAGGCCTGGAGGACATGCATCATGATTTATACAGCTACTAGTCCTCCCTTAAAAACCACAGCTCTTGGGAGCCAAAGACTGGTGTTAGTGTCAATCCCTGGGCATGGCCCTTAATTTAGGGCTAGACCCTTGATTGATTGATTAAATGGAGTATAACGCCACTTTCAACATTTTTTCAGTTATATTGCGGCGGCTGGAGCACCTAACAATGGCAACAAATAATGACAACTATGACGGTGGCTGGCTGGACCCCTGAATTTCAGGAGAAAATACACATGTACTAATAAACAAATATTGACTATAAAAAGTCTTATCCCCTTCTTTAAAATTGTCAGTCTTCCTCCCTACAAAACAGGAGAAAAGGATTGACGATTTCAACTAAGGGCCCCAGACAAACATTAAAAATTTAGCATAAGGGGCTCAATCCAAATTGTACAAGCCAGGGGGGACCCCTAAGACCATTTCCCTTGTGATAGTGTTGACCTTACACTTTGGGATAAAATACTTACGATAACTTGGAGAACAGGTTGATCACACGCTGAGCCATTGACAATAGCCTGAAAGATTAAAACAAGTTATTGGCAATATCTGAAAGATCAAAACAAGTTATTGACAATAGCATGAAAGATTAAAACAAAGGGCCATTGACAATAAGGTGCATAGAGGGTTACTAGCCAACTCGGCCCATCAAATAACTAGGGCTGGTCAACTCTGCTTCAATATATGGTCTATGGTTACATAGATTATATTTTATACAAACAGCGCAGCATCCAGTTTCAATAACAAGAGGGCCTTTGGCCCTGGTCTGCTCACCTGAGTCAAAGCACCTAAGGGTAACTTGCATTACTTTTGATTCAGATGATAAAGTTATTGAACCGTAACAAATTTAAGTGTAAAGGAAAATAATCTTATGGTCAGACCAGTAAGATTCCACAGTCTCAGTTTTACTATTTCTGTTTGAAAATACAAGATCCAAAATGGAACTGTTATCAGTCGGGTTTTTTTGCATGATCATTTTACAAGAGAATATCTGGGATAACTTTAGTAATGCGCACCTGGTAACCCAACAGTTATAATTTTAGCTCCTGGTTCCAAAGAAGAAGAAGGTTTAAGATTTCAAAATTTACCCAAAGTACTACCCCTCCCCCCTGGTGCTCTGCACCTGGTGGCCCAACTGATATGATTTTAGCTATTATAATTCAGGTTTATGAACAGATCACCCATGCCAATTTTCAAGTCTGTAGGGCTCCTGGTTCCGAAGAAGAAGAAGGTTAAAGATTACAAAATTTACCCAAAGTACTACCCCCCCCCCCCCCCCCGCTGGTTCTCCGCACCTGGTGGCCCAACAGATATGATTTTAGCTATTTTAATTCAGGTCTATGAACTGATCATCCATGCCAAATTTTAAGTTCCAGGACTCCTAGTTGAGAAGAAGAAGAATTTTTAAGATTTTCTTAAAATTTCACCTTTGGTTGCCATAGCAACCAGGATTTTTCATGGATTTCAATTCTTTGAGCTATTTTGGAAGGGGACCACCTTAGCAACATTTCTGTAAAATTTGGTGTTAATTGGCCCAGTAGTTTAGAAGGAGATGTCGTTTAAAGAAATTGTTGACGGATGCCGGATGATGACCGACGGCCGGACGCCCGATGAAAGGTGATCACAATAGCTCACATGAGCACTTCGTGCTCAGGTGAGCTAAAAAGAAAGCAATAATGTTCCCTGCTCTCTGACATACTGATGATCAAGGGCTAGAATTTCCATCCTATATGTACTTTGTTGCAGTAATCAACTTATTCTTTTCAAACTGAGTGGTTGTCTAGTAACTACTTTCATAAAAACCAAATCCTTCATAAACAATAATACACTTGTCTTAAGATTTTCTTTCCATAAGCCAGATTCAATGTGATTTCTGGCAGAATTATTAAGAGAGAATCTCTCAATATCTCACCCAAAAATGATCCCTGACTTAATGAGCATTCTCCTAACAAATCTAGGGGCCCAACCCAAAATCTAGTCTTTTTCCCTGAGCCCAGTTGACCGGTCACCACATCTTCAATTTTCTCCAAAGAGTTGTTAATAATGCCCTATACAAGATTTTAAAAAAACTTTTTGGTACACAATTAAACGAAAATCTGAAAATCTTACATTACAGATTTTTAACATGTTTTCTGAAGTAGATCGGAACTTGTTATTGTTCAGAACTGGTTAATTGACAGTTATATAAATTTGAAAAACAGTTTCAACTGTATAATTCTCATTGTGCTCCGACTGAAAAACAAAACTTGCAAGGCCAGATATATGCTATATTTGCCTAATTACGTGGGTATTTCTAAAAATAGCTCTAGACAACTGTGATGAGGTCATCAAAACAGAGAATTTTGGAGCTTGAAAATAACTCGCTCATCTTGAGTTTGTTTTGACACAGTCTACTTATGTGTGACTTCCTTGCTTTAGGAATAATGGAATATTATGTTAAGGAACTACACATAACATATGAAAAACTTGGTTTTCCTTTATCCGTGGCCTGTCAAAAAAGTAGGTTAAATTAAGAACAATACTTGGATGACACCTTAAGAAATTGGATGCTAGTAGCTACACATGCATAGTTAAATACGATAACGTATCCCTCCTTTGATAATCTGATGTGGGAGGGATACGACGCGGTCCCTCTTTATTCTATGTTGCAGCACCCGGAGTGATTCACTCCGGGCACTTTAAGGTCAATTTTTGGAATATGTGTTAATGCTAGAATCACTATTTTACAATCTAAACCTACATTGGTAATTTATCTACAAGTCCCAATAAAAATTTACTGGCTCAAATTTAAATATCCCAAGTATTTCACTTTTAATTAGTATCACTGTCTGAAAATCGTATTTTTTCCCTTCAAAGTCAGCCATTTTGGGTTGATGTTATTGAAAATCTCGTGAGTTCTCCCAGTTCCCGCAAAATTCAGCTAATGAAAAATCAGGACGCCATATTTGGGAACCGTAGTATTTTTTTGTAAACAAACTCGCTTTGATCATGATAAAATATAACAAGAGCACGGCCTACGGGTGCCTACGCTCGGCTGTCGAGTGCTGGATTGTGTGAAAAATTCTAAGTCAAAAAAGGGGCATAATTTGCACAAAATGCATCTAGAGTTATCCCCCTTGATAGTATAGGTTGCTCTTTTGATGGTGAACATGTGTGCCAAGTTTCAAGTGAATGCCTTCAATAGAACCGGAGATATAACAAAATGTCAAAGTTTTCGCACGACGACGACAACGACACGGAGGCTATAGCAATACCTCGGGTTTTCTCTGAAAACAGCCGAGCTAAAAATTGAATGAAAAAATTTATAAAGTCACTTAAATTAGTAAGGTAGTAGATAGATACAGGCTACTACATACTTCAAATTCGCAGAGGTCTTGAAAGGTAGGTAAAAATAGATACTATGCTTTTTACCGAGCACCTGTTTTGACAGCATGAAATGAGTAAACAAATTGACGTCACAATAAATCACATGATCAACATAACTGTCATGGCCTCCAAACTTCGAAAATTTGAACAATTGACATAGAAAACACTTTTATAAGAACAATACAAGTGATGTATTGGTTCCTTTAACATTATTTGCTTTCAAAATTAAGGTTAGTATGACATTAGTTCTTAGATAACCTCTCAGTTTGAAATACAGAAACTTGATAACTGCAACAAAAAACAAATAGGGTGGAAATTGTAGCCCTCGACCAACAGCATATCAGAGAGAGGGGGTACATTATTGCAGCTAATGCATGTCTTAAGCCTCGTCTTTAAATTTGGACTTAACAAAATGTACATAAATACTCAAATCCTTTCATTTTATCTATCTATATATCGTGCCTGACTCCCCTTTCGGGTATTACTGGCAAGCCTACCATTTTCAAATTCAGATATTCCGAAAATTTTAGATAAAAGTTCGATTATGTTGAATTTTGATGGACCAATCTCTCCTTTTCAAAGCAAATTTGAGCAAAACATTTGAAGCCTGTAGTCTCCCATATTCAAGCACCTTAAGCTATGAAATCTGCACTGGCCAACTCGAACAATGCAAAATTTCCCTGTAAACTACACCAAAAGTTGCATAAACTTAATTGTGACTTATCCATGTGAAGAAAAAATTGAATGGTTTCATAATTGAGTGACAGGGTCTAATGATTGTATGTACACACACTGACTAGAAAGGTCTAAAAACAGTCTCCCATATTCAAGCACCTTAGCAATTTTCACCCTGAGATCAAAATTACAAACCACGCAACATTAAAACGGACTTAAAAAATAAAAGAGACCTCTTTCTACTGACCTAGAATTATTTCAAAAGTCATTCACACGACGCCAATCGAGTAAGAACAATATCAATTGAAGGGCCAGAATTTTTTTTTTTTTTTTTTTTAAATGGCCGATTAAAAAATAGTAGGGCAGAAAAAATCCTTATATTTGAAAAGTTTAGCACTGTTTTATCATCCGCTATGCATTAAAGTTTTTTGACAAAGATTTTCAACCATTTGAAACTTGTTAAGAAAATTGAGACATTGGAATATCTCCCTAAAGCAAAATGATCGAAAACGGGAGCCTGCTCGAATAGAGGAAACTCAAGGCAATAAACCTTTCTCAGAATAAACTGTGAAGGAATTTAATGTTTCCTATCTTTTTGGCAATCTCCTGCTTTAGCCCCCGGGGGAGCTAAACATTTCCACCATCACGTTTATGGATTTTGTTTACAGAAATTGAGTTGCGAATGACAAATATGCTAGATACACTTGTTTCAGACAGAAAATACTCTCACAGGACTAGATTGCTTTTGTTCAATTGACGATTATAAAACATGTTTGGTAAAATTCTTAATTCCTTAATTAAATTAGGGCTAGATATACTGCTTTACACAACTAGACATTTCGATTCATTCCGTTAAAGATACACCCAAATTGTTGTAAGTGAAAACAATTCGCTTGCTTTTATTGTACTACTGGGTTAGCCCCCGGGGGCTAAACCAGGAGTATAATATAGGCAAGCGATCTTTGAAAAGAACAATAAATAGCATTGCACTTAGGGGAGGATATTCACCGGAAAAGGGTTTTCCTTGGGGGATCTAATATATAAAATGGGGCATGGAATATTTGGGGGACAATATTAGAATTTTTTTTGAAGATGGGTAAATTCGTAGAATCAAGAAACCTGAGGCTTAAAAGTTTAGCCCCCGGGGGCTAAACCAGGAGTATAATATAGGCGAGCGATCTTTGAAAAGAACAATAAATAGCATTGCACTTAGGGGAGGATATTCCCCGGAAAAGGGTTTTCTTTTGGGGGTCAAATATATATAAAATGGGGCTTGGAATATTTTGGGGGAACAATTTTAGAAAGTTTTTGAAGATGGGTAAATTCGTAGAATCAAGAAACCTGGGGCTTAAAAGTTTAGCCCCCGGGGGCTAAACCAGGAGTATAATATAGGCGAGCGATCTTTGAAAAGAACAATAAATAGCATTGCACTTAGGGGAGGATATTCCCCGGAAAAGGGTTTTCTTTGGGGGATCAAATATATATAAAATGGGGCTTGGAATATTTTGGGGAGACAATATTAGAAAGTTTTTGAAGAAAAGTAAATTCGTAGAATCAAGGAACCTGGGGCTTAAAAGTTTAGCCCCCGGGGGCTAAACCAGGAGTATAATATAGGCGAGCGATCTTTGAAAAGAACAATAAATAGCATTGCACTTAATTAGGGGAGGATATTCCCCGGAAAAGGGTTTTCTTTGGGGGATCAAATATATATAAAATGGGGCTTGGAATATTTTGGGGGAACAATATTAGAAAGTTTTTGAAGATGGGTAAATTCGTAGAATCAAGAAACCTGGGGCTTAAAAGTTTAGCCCCCGGGGGCTAAACCAGGAGTATAAGATAGGCGAGCGATCTTTGAAAAGAACAATAAATAGCATTGCACTTAGGGGAGGATATTCCCCGGAAAAGGGTTTTCTTTGGGGGATCAAATATATATAAAATGGGGCTTGGAATATTTTGGGGAGACAATATTAGAAAGTTTTTGAAGAAAAGTAAATTCGTAGAATCAAGAAACCTGGGGCTTAAAAGTTTAGCCCCCGGGGGCTAAACCAAGAGTATAATATAGGCGAGCGATCTTTGAAAAGAACAATAAATAGCATTGCACTTAGGGGAGGATATTCCCCGGAAAAGGGTTTTCTTTGGAAGAAAAGTAAATTCGTAGAATCAAGGAACCTGGGGCTTAAAAGTTTAGCCCCCGGGGGCTAAACCAGGAGTATAATATAGGCGAGCGATCTTTGAAAAGAACAATAAATAGCATTGCACTTAATTAGGGGAGGATATTCCCCGGAAAAGGGTTTTCTTTGGGGGATCAAATATATATAAAATGGGGCTTGGAATATTTTGGGGGAACAATATTAGAAAGTTTTTGAAGATGGGTAAATTCGTAGAATCAAGAAACCTGGGGCTTAAAAGTTTAGCCCCCGGGGGCTAAACCAGGAGTATAATATAGGCGAGCGATCTTTGAAAAGAACAATAAATAGCATTGCACTTAGGGGAGGATATTCCCCGGAAAAGGGTTTTCTTTGGGGGATCAAATATATATAAAATGGGGCTTGGAATATTTTGGGGAGACAATATTAGAAAGTTTTTGAAGAAAAGTAAATTCGTAGAATCAAGAAACCTGGGGCTTAAAAGTTTAGCCCCCGGGGGCTAAACCAGGAGTATAATATAGGCGAGCGATCTTTGAAAAGAACAATAAATAGCATTGCACTTAGGGGAGGATATTCCCCGGAAAAGGGTTTTCTTTGGGGGGTCAAATATATATAAAATGGGGCTTGGAATATTTTGGGGGAACAATATTAGAAAGTTTTTGAAGATGGGTAAATTCGTAGAATCAAGAAACCTGGGGCTTAAAAGTTTAGCCCCCCGGGGGCTAAACCAGGAGTATAATATAGGCGAGCGATCTTTGAAAAGAACAATAAATAGCATTGCACTTAGGGGAGGATATTCCCCGGAAAAGGGTTTTCTTTGGGGGATCAAATATATATAAAATGGGGCTTGGAATATTTTGGGGAGACAATATTAGAAAGTTTTTGAAGAAAAGTAAATTCGTAGAATCAAGAAACCTGGGGCTTAAAAGTTTAGCCCCCGGGGGCTAAACCAGGAGTATAATTTAGGCGAGCGATCTTTGAAAAGAACAATAAATAGCATTGCACTTAGGGGAGGATATTCCCCGGAAAAGGGTTTTCTTTGGGGGGTCAAATATATATAAAATGGGGCTTGGAATATTTTGGGGGAACAATATTAGAAAGTTTTTGAAGATGGGTAAATTCGTAGAATCAAGAAACCTGGGGCTTAAAAGTTTAGCCCCCCGGGGGCTAAACCAGGAGTATAATATAGGCGAGCGATCTTTGAAAAGAACAATAAATAGCATTGCACTTAGGGGAGGATATTCCCCGGAAAAGGGTTTTCTTTGGGGGATCAAATATATATAAAATGGGGCTTGGAATATTTTGGGGAGACAATATTAGAAAGTTTTTGAAGAAAAGTAAATTCGTAGAATCAAGGAACCTGGGGCTTAAAAGTTTAGCCCCCGGGGGCTAAACCAGGAGTATAATTTAGGCGAGCGATCTTTGAAAAGAACAATAAATAGCATTGCACTTAGGGGAGGATATTCCCCGGAAAAGGGTTTTCTTTGGGGGGTCAAATATATATAAAATGGGGCTTGGAATATTTTGGGGGAACAATATTAGAAAGTTTTTGAAGATGGGTAAATTCGTAGAATCAAGAAACCTGGGGCTTAAAAGTTTAGCCCCCCGGGGGCTAAACCAGGAGTATAATATAGGCGAGCGATCTTTGAAAAGAACAATAAATAGCATTGCACTTAGGGGAGGATATTCCCTGGAAAAGGGTTTTCTTTGGGGGGTCAAATATATATAAAATGGGGCTTGGAATATTTTGGGGGAACAATATTAGAAAGTATTTGAAGATGGGTAAATTCGTAGAATCAAGAAACCTTGGGCTTAAAAGTTTAGCCCCCGAGGGCTAAACTAGGAGTATAATATAGGCGAGCGATCTTTGAAAAGAACAATAAATAGCATTGCACTTAGGGGAGGATATTCCCCGGAAAAGGGTTTTCTTTGGGGGGTCAAATATATATAAAATGGGGCTTGGAATATTTTGGGGGAACAATATTAGAAAGTTTTTGAAGATGGGTAAATTCGTAGAATCAAGAAACCTGGGGCTTAAAAGTTTAGCCCCCCGGGGGCTAAACCAGGAGTATAATATAGGCGAGCGATCTTTGAAAAGAACAATAAATAGCATTGCACTTAGGGGAGGATATTCCCTGGAAAAGGGTTTTCTTTGGGGGGTCAAATATATATAAAATGGGGCTTGGAATATTTTGGGGGAACAATATTAGAAAGTATTTGAAGATGGGTAAATTCGTAGAATCAAGAAACCTTGGGCTTAAAAGTTTAGCCCCCGAGGGCTAAACTAGGAGTATAATATAGGCGAGCGATCTTTGAAAAGAACAATAAATAGCATTGCACTTAGGGGAGGATATTCCCCGGAAAAGGGTTTTCTTTGGGGGATCAAATATATATAAAATGGGGCTTGGAATATTTTGGGGGAACAATATTAGAAAGTTTTTGAAGATGGGTAAATTCGTAGAATCTAGAAACCTTGGGCTTAAAAGTTTAGCCCCCGGGGGCTAAACTAGGAGTATAATATAGGCGAGCGATCTTTGAAAAGAACAATAAATAGCATTGCACTTAGGGGAGGATATTCCCGGAAAAGGGTTTTCTTTGGGGGATCAAATATATATAAAATGGGGCTTGGAATATTTTGGGGGAACAATATTAGAAAGTTTTTGAAGATGGGTAAATTCGTAGAATCAAGAAACCTGGAGCTTAAAAGTTTAGCCCCCGGGGGCTAAACCAGGAGTATTATATAGGCGAGCAATTTATGGAAAGAAAATAATTACCATTCTTTGTATATTCCATCCATATAAAGATATTATCTATAAGTATATCCAAATATGCGCTTGGTTTTTGCTTGACATTTGAAGAAGTTATGAATGTAACAAATTGGAAAACAAAATGAAGAGAAGAATAGTTGAAAGTAACATGTTACCAGTGTCAAGATTTGAAATAGACATTTCCTGTCAAAATTTAGACGGCTTTCATGTCAAGTATAGATTGTAACCACAAGGAAAAAGTGTATGTATTCCAGCAGACTCTAACTACGAGCCGGGATCCCCTAGAATGTTGGGGAAATATTGCTTTTATGTCTGAAACTCTGGAAATTTAAAGCTCATAATTATGTTACGTAGGTTTTGCTCGTCTAAGGGTGACACAACTTAAAAGTATTGTTAATATTTTGTTAGACCTTCCAAAAATGGAGAAATTATGGTCATCGCATTACAAAACAACTTGATATTTTAATAAACGTTACTTAGAGCTTATGCAGATCCAATGTTGCAAAAACGGAATGAGCTGAACCCTGTGCTATCTTGTTTTCATAATTTGATGAAATTATAGACTCGTCCAATTAGGAAGACCTTGTACTCAGAGCAGGGGCAGATCTAGAATAGTAGCTTATGGTGCTGATACCCTCTAAAAAATGAATAACGGAACAAATGGAATCCATTGGACAATCATTTATCCACAGGTGGCAATTAGAATCTATCTGATAATGCAGATATGTATGTCATAATAGAAAATAAATAATAACGGAATGAATAGCATCATTTTCAATGATAATTATTTTAATAAGCTGCATAATTAGACTGGTCCAAATAGGAAGGTTGGCTTCATGAAAAATTCAACAAGGGTTTTTGAATGATTTGTTCTATTTCTATGACATCAATATTATGTTTCTTTCATTTCCTGTAGAATTTTCTATATAAATAAACATGACATCAAGTTCCTGGTGAAATATACATGGCATGACATGGGTTAATGGCATTACAATCCTAAGTTACCATACAATGTTTTGACACTTAAATCAGCAATGCAATTAACACACAAGTGTAATATTGTAGAGTAAAGAGTATATATTCATTTATTCGAAATCACGGCTGTGCTGTTCCTTGACAAAATAAAATAATAAATGATCTAAAAGTCTTAAAACACTATTTTTCCATTATATGTTTGTTTGCTTAATGTTTATTAAAAATGGCAGGGAAAGTAAGATGTTGAATCTTCCAACATATACAGATTCTTTACATCCATTCCGTATATATGTTGGCTCGCTAGTCAATAGCAGCGGCAGTCGACAGTGATACCGGAGGTGCGTTTTTTATTATTAAGAAATTTAAGATTTCTTAAGATTTTTAGTCGGGATATCTCGGGCTGCGTCGTAGAATTTCAACTGAATCGCGCGAGATAATTCGATTTAAAATCTTAAGATATCTTAAAAATCTTAATCTAAAAAACGCACCTCGGTCTAGGCAAAAAGTTCTCAAGTTGATCAAAGAATAGTTCTAGAATAGTGGGCAAACTTATTTCTGACCCTGGACGGGTATTGTTGCCTGCTATATCAAGGTATCTCTCAGAGAGCAGCCTACCAGCTCTACGATATTCTGATAGTCGATCGTGAGACCAGTCTACACCCGACCCGAAAGCGGGCAAAAAATAAGTTGGCCCAGTGTTTTATGTCAAAATTTAGACCTTGAAAAGTTTAGCCCCCCCGGGGGCTAATCCAGGAGATTGCCATCTTTTTTCAATATTATTTTAAAAGCCATGGAGAAAAGACAACCCACGGCTTTAGGCATATCAACCATATTTCTGGCCGGTCAATAAACCAACCCACTCCACACCTTTCAAAAAGAAACAAGCACACATAACAGGCACTGTGACTGTCAACAAGCTTTTTACTAGAGTTTATTCTAACGATCGTACTCATTCTACTAACACCAATGTTCTGTAGACCAAGTTTACCTCGATTGCGCCTTCTGTCAAGTTAAACATCTTCATTTGCGCTTTTTAAGTTTTTGTTGACTTCGCGGAAAATATCTCCCGCGAAATTTAATGAAATTTAACTGCGCATGCGTTGGTTTATATAGACTGGAAATTTCAGTGCGTCAAAAAATATTATAGACTGGTAAATAGATTACTGGTAATCACTGTAACCCTAGTTCTATTACGGCTCTTCAAACATGTTTCAAATAACAGACAAAAAGAAGTTTTCTGAGGCTCCCAATTAAAACTCCAGACAGGCTTTACAAAAGGAACCATTTGTATTAACTCTGCTCTGATTATCAACTTACTTCCTAGTCTAGGAAAAAGCGACCATCTAATACTCACGTTCAAACATGACTGTAGTCACACAGACACAAGTGAAAACACGCACAAATACAACTATAAAAAAGCAGACTGGTCAAGCATAAAAGAGAAGATGGATAAATTGCAACGGGCAACGAATGAGAACACTAATGTGCATGCTACCTGGAACACCTTCGAAGAACAAATATTAGAAATAAAAGAGCAAAACATACCAAAGTATAAGAAGAACCCAGGTGGCAAGAACTTTAGCGTTAACAGAGAAACCGTGAGTGCAATTAGAGAGAAGAAAAGGAAATGGACCAAATACAACAATTGCAAAAATCAAGCAAATTATAACACCTACAAGATAGCAAGGAATAAAGTTAGTAGCTTAATAAGGAAGAGTAAATATGATCTTGAAAAAAACATTGCCGCCAAAATAAAAAGTGATCCCAAATGCTTTTGGAAACACGTTAGAAAAAAAAAGAAACGCAACGAGTGGTATAACAGCACTGGAAATAGATGAAAAAATGTGCACAGAAGACTCGAAGATAGCAGAAGAATTTAACAGATACTTCACGTCAGTGTTCACCAATGAAACATTCCCAATTCCAGAACCAAGTAAAAGAAGCGATATCATTATGGAAGAGATACAAATAGGTGAAGAAGAAGTGGACAAAGCAATCAAAGAAATCAACCCAACAAAATCACAGGGACCAGATGAAATCCACCCAACACTCGTATATGAGACAAGAGAAGCAATAAAAAAACCATTACAACAAATTTTTCAAATGTCTCTTGAAGAAACCAAACTACCTATACAATGGAAATCTGCAAATGTTACCCCTATACACAAATCTGGAAGCAAATACAAAGCAGAAAATTACAGGCCTATAAGTGTAACATCAATATGCTGCAGAATCATGGAAAAAATCATAAGAAACAAAATAATACATCATCTTGAAACCAACAAATTAATAAATGTAGAACAGCACGGGTTCAGGAAAGGAAGGTCCTGTATCACCCAACTCCTGGAATGCATAGAAGATTGGACCAACAAATTAGATAACAACAATGACGTGGATATCATTTACTTAGACTTCAAAGCAGCGTTTGACAAAGTACCCCACAGAAGGCTATTAACAAAAGTATGGCACATAGGTATAAGGGGCAAATTGTACAGTTGGCTTCAGGACTTTCTCACAGAGAGAAGACAGAGGGTGATCATCAACGATCTAAGTTCCCAGTGGCGTAATGTTACAAGGGGGGTCCCTCAGGGAAGTGTTTTGGGTCCTGTACTGTTCCTTATATTTATCAATGACCTTCCAGATGTCATAAGCTGTCCTGTCAAACTGTTTGCAGATGACACCAAACTTTACATGGAAATAGGACCCCAAAATGATGATTTACAAGAGGATTTACAAGACAATATCTTCAATGCATGTTCTTGGGCCAAGACATGGGAGATGACATTTAATGCAAAGAAATGTAAAAGCCTTCACATAGGCTCAAAAGAAGCAGATGAATATTTTGTCAAGGACAACAGTGGGACCATTACTAAAATCACCAATGTAGACAATGAAAAAGATCTCGGGGTGACATTTGACTCAAAACTGACCTTCAAAAATCACATAAGTAATAAAGTCAATACAGCAAATAGGAATTTAGGAATTATAAGTAAGTCATTCACGTTTATGGACACCCAAATGTTCCTAAATCTTTATAAATCCCTGGTGAGACCAGAATATGCTTCTGTCATTTGGTACCCTAAATACAAAAAGGACATAATCTCTATTGAAAATGTTCAGAGAAGAGCCACCAGGCTGGTAAAATCCTTAAAAACACTAACTTATTCCGAAAGGCTAAAAAAGCTGGGACTTCCAACCCTCGAATATAGAAGAGACAGGTCAAATCTAATTCAGGTATACAAACTCTTAATTGGAATTGACCAAACTTCTAAACCAATTTTACAACTAAGAGAGCAAATTGGAACTAGGGGAAATAAGCATAAACTCTTCAAAACTAACTTTAAACTAGATGTAAGGAAATTCTGTTTCAGTAACAGGGTCGTAAATCTATGGAATAACTTATCAAATGATATAGTACAGTCACCTAATCTAAATATTTTCAAATCAAGACTAAATAGATTATGGTCACCTAGAAACAAATTTGCTGCAGATTGCTATCGTTGATAATTTCCTAATGAAAGAAATGTAACTAAGTTTACTAAAGAACAGTCAAGCAATGTAAATAGTTTTAATACTATGATCAAGTCAGTGAGCTAGACAGGGTGTAAGCAACTATCAATAGAGTCAGTAAAACAAATAACTGTCTACTCCTAAAACCCGATATAGAGTCTAGAGATATTTTAACAATTTTTTTTTTTATAATTAAACATAAATATAAAAAGAAAAAATCAGTGTGTAAATAATTTGTCTCATAAGCAAACACAAATAAGACAATCAAATATGTAATAATGGTTGCAACAAAACAATATATATGTGTGAGAGACACAACTTTGCAACACATTCCATATCGAAACGTGTTCATCAAGTGATAACACAGACAATATAAGTGTGGAAAACAAAATTCAAAAAACAACAAAAAAACGCGAGTGTAATACGCGAGTATAATAAAGAAGACATTCAGAACCGGACGTACAACAACGAGGGAAAACATTCCAGAAAAGGGCCTACAGAAGCTATTTAAGCTTATACACCTAGTGTAACCGGCCTCGATGAACTATGTGAACTATGAATGTCAAAAGGAATCAAAAGTAACAAAAACATCATTAAATTCTTCACAATCACGGACCCTTTATATACAGTATATAGAGTCCACGGTTACAACCAATGACACCAGAAAATCATTTGATGTAATAAACCGCGTGATTTTACTAAGAAACATTTTTCTAAACGGGATAATGAATTGACATTGATAACTTTTAAAAGATGTATGAAAAGGCAACATCTGTGGTAAAATGGTAAGGCCTACTATATTATGTTGACCACATAAAAAAGGTGTCCGGCGAGGCACCTGACGTCCTATCAACTGAACAGTACAAACGGTACATCTTATAGAAGTACCAAGTATAGAACGGTACCCCTTATCCGGAACTTGTTGAAAAAAAATCTGGGGCAAATATGGGAACATTAACTCTTGTCATGCTGATCCCGGAATATTCCTGCTTTGGCAAGAGGTATGAACAAAGATCAGGCTGCACATATGTGCAGTCTGATCTTAATCTATACCACCAAATTTTCTTTTTTAACGTGGAGAAGTTTCAAAATTGAATTTTCAAAAACAAATGCTGACTCACAATTAGGGAAATCAAGGCTTTCAGCACTTTGACTTTAATATAATTTTGGCAATGTTTTTTATTCAGCATGACAAGGGTTTAAGATCCATCACCACTGCTGATCTGGCCTTACTATCACATCATCCGTGGGAAAAGGAAGAAATGAAAATGAAAAATGAAAAATTCAGTCTGAGCACAGATACAACATCAAAAGAAGCCGCTAACAAGCCTCTTCAATTACCCAGCAGAAATAAACCCCGATAATCCCAAAATTAATAGACAGCCCATATCCATCTATAATCTGTAACAACCATTATTGACACGAGAAAAAAAAACCCGCAGGAAAAGTTATGATTGAGGAAAAACTGACATGTGATAGAAAGACCGGCTATTTTCTGTTAGGTGCTTACCTCCATGGCAAAACCTGCGTCACAAAGCATCAAAGGCCAGTTGTTACTTTTGAAAGCCCGCATTAAATTCGGGTTAGAAGTTTTGTTTGTTTGTTTGTTTGTTTGTTTGTTTGTTTGTTTGTTTGTTTGTTTAAATGTGGTTTTACGACGCTTTCAACAGTCTTTCAGTTATTTCTCAGAGACTGGAGCACCCAACAACAGATTCCTGGTATTTCTCATATCACTGAGTACCACCATTACATCCTAGCCTCAGCTACTATCCCAAATAGGTCTACGATGATTGACCCATTGGTGGGAGACAATTAGTCGGAAAGGATGAGTGCCGCCGATAGACAGAGATTGACAGTCCGACGTACATACAAAGTAATAGATTAAACAACCTTGATGCCCTCCTTTGAAGTCTTTGAAGCAGATTTAATATCTACCAGACGGAACCTCAAGCAGTGCATAGCTTTGATAGGAATCCCCAAACTCTATGAAGTTGTTCACAAGAATGCCCTTATACTATTGCACATAATATTACAAAACAAAGGCTCCCGGTAGAACATTCTATCGCCGAAAACAGCTAGCGCAAGTGACCCTGATGGAAACAGCTTTTTCTCCACTGATCGAAATGTTCTTGCCAGAAACAACCTATATACAGCCTATGAAATCTACGAAAAACAGCTAGACAAAATTAGTTGGAAAAACATGCTACAAACTGCCATAAACTCCTATACTGAGAAAATAAAGGTCGAAGATTCCCACAGAAACCAATCCTGAAGTACCTAAACTCACTTTCTGTCACTGTAGGAAACTGCCATCATATCTATTTTAGCGTCAGTTGTTACCTTCAAGAAGTAAAAAAGGCAGAAACAAACACCAGGTAGTTGACTGGTACTTATACTTTTAAACAATCAGAGCTACATTCAACTAGTACAATATTGATCCCACCTGCAAAATATGCAATTTAGAACCAGGGACAAGGAAGCACTTCATTGGAAACTGTCCGTTCAAAACGAATCTACGTAATATCTAAGAGAGTCATACCTCTGGGCAGCCTATGGATGACAGAAGAAATACTGAATAACCCTATCCTGCTCACCTACCTATCTTTAGATTGTACCCTCCCCATCATAGTAGAAAACGATCTCGAAAAATCGACAACAAAAAGGCAAATTGAAGACCTCTCAGGCAGTTCATGATCTGGGACCCGTTTTACTAAACTTCTTACGCAAAATTTAATAGAAAGTCAAAATCACAAATCGTAGCTGGTGTTTTCATTCATTGTAAGATTCTGCCTTGCAATACCTCTTTTAGAATACGATTCAAATGAAATAATACAGGATAGAATTCCATATTTAGTTACTATTGTAGATGCAACTCTAACTGACTTACGCAAAAAATAATCATAAGATGTTTAGTAAAACAAACCCCTGCAAACTATACCGAGTCAGAATTGCAAAGGCTTTACGCGACGTAAATAAAGAATGATTTATTTACCTTAAATAATAATTGCATTAGATCCAATAGAGCCAAAAGCAGGACATGTTAGACGTAGCCATTTATATAGATATTTTAATTCTCTAGAGCACCACTACTTTTGATATATTGGAAAGCATTCCGTAAAAAGTGTGTTACACAATTCAATGCGTCTTGAGTGTATTTCGATAAAAGTACAGGATAAAACGGGGAACTGCGTCCGAGTGCTCCGATAATCAACGGATGAGCTGACGAACAGCAAGAACATCAATCTACACCGCCCTCCGATATTCACATATTCAAAATTCAGACAGGCTCGAAATCCCAAAAACGTTTCTTGAATGTATTTGTTTGAAAATAAAGCTTTTGAGATACCAGACAAATCATTCACTGACTTATACGAAAGGCCTTATCTGGGCTCTCAGACTGGCCTAGAATCATTGGCAACTGCCTGATGGATGTTTCCTTACCCACGTATCTCCAAGGCCAACCGCTGCCCGAAAAATAGAGTTCATCCATTTAGGGTTGATATTCCCTTTCTCTAAATGGATCGTGTCTGACTCTTGCACGGTTTGTTACACATCCAAAAAGCCAGAAGGAGATTTTTCCATCTAATGCGGCTTCCCCTAAACAGAGAATACGTTCTTGACCCAAATACCTGCATCGAATTATTTCCATCTTATGTAGTAGCTACTTTACTATACGGTATTGAAATATGTGCTCCTTACGCAACGACATGAATTAGACCTTTTCTTGTAAAAGAACTCTGAGCGGCAAATACTCTCGCTGCCAGTAACCACAGCCTGGATGCTGATATATATATCTGGATCTATGCCTATTGAGAACAAATGGATAAAATATATAGAGGATAGTCGTTTGTTTCAGTGTAAGATCGATTTATATTGATTGGGTGAACAACAAAACCTATATTTTCACGAGTGGTGGAGCCACGAGTGAAAATATAGCTTTTGTTATTCTGAAATATTAATCGATCTTGCTCGAAAAACAAACGATTATCTTATTTATTTATTGCAATGTATTGCAATACGTCAACATAGCTATAATATTTAATATGTTACAAAGAACTACCACATTTATTGAAGACCAATGTATAAAAAGACAAAAATGAGGTTTTGTCGAGCTTATATCTGTTTTAGTTCAGTTTTATAAATTTGGTTTGTTTAAGATACAAGTTAGATAATCTGTTTAATTTTCAAGAGTAAAATATGGCATTTTTGATGTAACACCGATGGTAAAATGACGTCATAAAAATTATCGATTATGACGTCATTTTCACAATTTTAAAAAAAAGCTTTGCTGTACGCTAAATAAGACAAATTGCATTGTCTTACAATAGAGAAATAACACCCAATCAAAATAAAAATCAAATCAAAGGAGTTATTTCCCTTCAGCGATGAAAAAATGTATATTTTTATATTTCCAGTAACTCGATATAAAATCTAAGAAACAGTAAAGCCTAACTATACATCTTCTAAGTTTTACTTCTGAAACATTTCATTTCGTTTCATTGTGCAATAATTTACTTTAAAGATCTGGTTTAATCCTTCTTTATTTGATCCCGCCCCTAAATGAGATATAGGCCTACAAGTAACCACCCATTGTTATCTTTATGGTTTTATGGCCCTTATCTTAATCACTTAATTACATTGTATACTCTATGTAGAGATACACATACAGAGGCTGTCAGGCATAAATTGATTTTTACATATTGAGAAAAGTGATTTGGTAGTTATTGGTCAAATTATTTCAAATTACGAAATGTTCGATTTGTTCTATCATTTAGATAGAGGATATTGAATGAGTGGTCATGGCAGAACTGCAGTGATAAGAATAAAATTTATTAAAAAAGAAAGGGTTTTGGTAAAAATACTTTTGTCTCCATCCAAATATGTTAAAACCCATAATGTACTACATAATCAAAACATTGCAGTCAAGGACAAATACGAAATTCATCCCCTTTCAATTATTCCTAGCAATTTATCTAAGAACTTTCTTGATATCATAACTACAGCTATTTGGTGATGGAGGAATTATCTTTATATAAAAATTGTTTCATCTTTTATCGGCGATTTTTGACAAAGATTGAAAGTCAAAGCTACGCCACAAACACTTTCTTTTCTATGCCAAGTTTAAAATTGCGAAAAAAGGGAAGATAATTATTGATAATCATTATTTATAATATGACCTACTAGGCGGGAGTGAAATAACCCCGTTGAATATTTTTGGTATTACTCGGATGTTATTACACTAGTGGAAGAACTATGCAAATGAGCTCAGAGCGAATGGCAACGCTATTTTGTTACCGCGAAAATGACGTCATAATGTATATATTTTGACGTCAGTTTCAAGCGGCGTTATAAGTTTCGCAGAAAATTGAAATGTTGAATTTCAAAAGTTTTGTCGATTTTTTTGCATGAATTCGGTTCATATCATAAATAGAATATAAGATATGTGCTCATAAAATACAAAATTTATTAAACTCGACAGCCTCGTTTTTATCTGTTTATAGATGACTCGTTTAATAACTTGACGTATTTAAATTCCTACCTTTAATTGATATGGAACGTTATGTCACTTCCTAAATTGCATATTTGGTTTTATCACAGTGTTTATAAGTAAGAAATAAATAAAACTGGAAAAACTTAAAACAAATAATGAACTTACTGTTTGAATAAAATATATATATTATTTTTCTTAACTCGTTTCATATCAATTATTAAAATAATGATGACCTAAAATGGCCAATGCCTTGTGTTAAATATAAAGGGTGATTGACATTGGCTTATCAGTAGGGACCAGAATATACTACATTCCTTAAACAAGGTCTTTAAAATATATAGATCCCTTCGTCATCGATATGCATATTTTGCCAATAAATCTTATCCTTTTCAAGTGTATACTTATCGATATATTACATGCCTTTTTTGTCAGTAAACCTTGGGAAAGTTAAGCCAATAATTTTATATATTTCTTCCTGGTTATCTATGATCAATATTTGTAAACAGTCCGCACAATACTATTCAAAATCTTTGTTCATTAACAACTATTCAATTACGACAAACACACATATACGCGGGATTATTGCAATTATTGTATGATTTGAATCTTGGTAGGTAGACTATGAAAAGTTAAATGATTCAGGAGTTCTCCCCGTTGTTTTTAATAATTTTATATCCATCTTACTTGATTTCTTCATGTCCATACATGGCGTTAAAGTGAACTGCGAACAGAATTTACAATAACTACTCAGTGTATGACTTATTGGATAATAAGTTGATTAAATATGGACAGTGGATTTAAAGTCGAACCAGGTAAGTCGAATATCCAGCTTTTATCTGTAATCAGTCCGTTTTCATTCCGTTTTCATTTTTTTCTTGGCGGGCTTAATACGCGAGTACATATTTTTGTGTTCAGGGTCTGCAGTGATTCGAAGATAAATGTTATAGTAGATATTGGAATGAAACGCACAACCTCAGGGGCGGATTATCAACATTATCATTTATCCGAATGCTTTCTCTTTTTAAATATCCAAACGACACATTAAAACAGGTTAGCAAAGAGAGACACATTGTGATCTCAAAACGACGATTCCACGATATAACATCGTTATACTTTAATTTTTGAACGTCTTGTACACACAATTCTTCATATTTTTTCAGATTGTTTTTTCGTGAACCCACTTTATTTTGCGTCCCGTTCAAGTTCAAACTCACTTGGTTTCACATATATATATATATATATATATATATATAAATAGATTCAATTTATCTCATGAATACATAATTATAAATACATATTTAATGAAATGTAAGCATTAAATGTATTTCCAAAAAAAAGACTTTTGATTTACTTGATCATTCAATATCAGTATACAAATACATTCTATTAGTGCATGTTATTTAAAAGACCTGTTTTCATTTTCTATGTGTGTTAAAATCTCTTCCTATTTGTTCCAGAAATGATAAATATTATCATTATTGGAAGCGAATTTCGAGACAGATGTGCTTTAGGAAATGTTCTGTTCAAAGCACCACTTGAGAGTCAGAAATCAAAGTTCGGTCTCCTCGGGGTACCAAGGCAACAGCTTCTGTGCAAAACATTGCGACGTGAAGGAGAACAGTCCTTTAATGTAGCAATAATGCCTCAACTCAATGACAAAATGTTCGAGAACAAACTTCATTCACAGCTTCTTCAAAAAGAATACAAGACGAAAGTTTTCCTTTATGTAACACTATTTGAGGATGGGCTTTTAAGAAGTTTTGATGACAATAAAGTTAGCCTTGTCCGCCAATGTTGTGGAAGGTATAAAACAAAGATTTTACCAGTTGTATTGTGCAAGGATGACACCCCTGACCTCGGAAAAGTTTTGGAGGTATCAACTTGGTTTGAAGAAAAAGATTTTGACATTCATACAGCTCCAGTATTTTTAATCAAAAGTCGAAGAAAAGTGACAAGTCTATATGGAAACGACCTTTGGGATGTAATTGATCTGGTTTTGAAAGGACGTACATGGAAACCAAAGACGTTGGCAGTTAAACTTAAGGAAATAATTCTTGGCGACGGTGTTTCTTTAGTAACCAAATGTAAGTAATACATTAGAAAAAAATCAATAAAACCTTATATACATATCTGATTGTTCTGAATTACTTCAATATTTTGTTATTTTGTTTTTTTGTTTGAAAGTGGTTAAACATCGCTTTCAACTATCTTTCAACTAACTATTATAACGCAGCGGCTTGAGACCCAACACTGAATTCTTAGTAATTTTCACACCAGTTCTACCATTAAATCATTTCCTTGCCTCCAGCTGCTATCCCACGTAGGTCTACAAATACCAACTAATTGGTGGAAGACAAATAGTTGGAACAATATTTTTTAAATACTCCAAACATCATATATTGAGTAATTTTACACGAAAACTAGTTCGATTACTACTAGAAGTATAGTATTTGCTCATTGCCTTGTTAATTAACCTTAAAAAACTTAAAGCAAATCGTATGAGTTTTTATACAATAGATTTAAGAATCAGAACTAATCACCGGCTTAATATTTCACACGTCAAGTACATGTGGCAATGAAAACGAACTTACTGGAAAAGATAATTATTAACAAACGACTTTAATACACATAGATATCTCTCTCTATATTTTGTTGTAAAACTGTTTTGAAACCGCTACCTATGACGTCAAGGGAACATATTGTTTCTCTAATGTCGTCAACTTAAACATTGTCAAGAACGAATATTTCTGTTTCTGTTGATATTTGTGATTTATGCTTTTGTTTTTCAAATGACTTTTAATATGTCCCTTTTTAAAATTTTTGTTTCGTATCGCGGCGACTGAAGGATTCCCGTTTTTTGTGTTTTTTTTTCGCACAAGACCTGCCGTTTCATAGCTTCACAGCTTCTTTCTCACTTTGGCATACGATTATCCACCCTATGGTGTTTGACAAATATCGGAAGTGATAGGTGTCGCCGACGGGGTCTATTCGGTGCAGTGTACGTCTTACATCAAAACATTCACAAATTTTAAAAAATCTTTATCCCGACAGAAGTAGATTTGAGTTGGCGTATGTCATACAGTTTTGTTCTTATCTTATTCTCAACAGTTACCGAACTTTTTCCTGAATATGATGAAATGACTACAGATAAGCCAGATTTGGACAAGTCAGCTGAAAAGCAAGATTGTGACATCGGTAAATATACTGAAAACAAAAAGTTTAGAAATATTTTGTAATAATACTTAGACCATTTTCAATGGTCTTGTACGTAAAAAAATTCCCTTTTCACCCATGCCGAACCAGAGAGATTTGCTTGCATAACAATTTGTGCATTTTTTGGGTGTTTTTATTCGCCGCCTCAGTATAAGCGAAAGTCAAGATTTCTGTGTGTTAAATTCCGACTAATGTCACTTTTCTGTAATAAGGCATAAGTTGGTTGTGAAAACCGGCGAAAAAAACGTAAGAAAATCGGGCTTTAACCCAAGCTTTGGAATAATGTTATTTGAGTAAAATGGTTATACTTGAGTATTAGATAGATAAATGATAAACGCACATGTTTGTTTAGCTTGGGGCTTATGCCGCTTTCAATAATCTTTCAGTTATATCGCGGAGGCTCAAGTACCTTACAATGGATTCCTGGTAGTTCTTACACCAGTGCTACCATTACATCCTTTCCTTGCCTCCAACTGCTATCCCGAATAGATCTACGAGTATCCACTCATTGGTGGAAGACAAATAGTCGAAAAGTATGAGTGCCTTCCTCGGGGATGGACTCCGGGACCTTTTGAATGATAGTCTGATGCTGTATAGACACGTAAGCCAATGACAACAAACAACAGTAGAAGAGCAATCAGGTGTTTTTGGGCTTGATGCAACTGATTGTGGCAGCAAATGAAACAAGAGGCCCAATATCGCCCCACTGGCACTAATGGCCTTGTTGTTTTATGAGAATTCATCATTTAGCTAAGATGTAATATATTTGTAAGCAGATAATCATCATTTTTATACGAATGCCCCTTTTTTAACATGACCCAAAATAATATTTCCAAGCAGCTTAAATTTGTCCATTGTCATGTAATTAGTATTGATTTATTTCACAAAAATCTGTCAATAAATGCATAAGTTGTGAAATCAAGAAATGCTGCATCACAAAGGCCCTTTTTCCATGCCGCATCATTATAACACCCAATAACAAAAACAGCTGAAAGAGCATGTCTTAAGAAACATTCTTGTGAAGTTTTGTTGAATTCTGACAAGTAGTTTTATTAAATTTCATCATATGGGACCACTGTTCGGTGACGCAACAGCCCATAAGCTAAGCATCATTTCTCAATTTTGTAAAGTTTGGTTATATTCTGAACAGTAGTGACAGAGAATAAATTTTTTTTAGATTTCATCTTATTGGACCATTTTCAGCGTCGTGACAACCCTTAGAGACCATGTCATCGGCCCGATCAGAATTTCACGAACAAATCTGAAACAGCATGTCCAAAACATCATTCCTGTGTAGTTTTATTGAATTCTGATGAATGGTTTCAGAGAAGATTTTTTTTCAGATGGGACGATTGTTCCGTGACGCACCATCCAGTAGAGCCCATGTCATTAGCTCGATCAGAACTCAAATCTGAAAGAGCATGATCTAAGGGTTATTCCTGTGTAGTTTTGTTGAAATCTAATGAGTAGTTTCAGAGAAAGAGTCTTAAAAGGCATGTTCTGAGCATCATTCCTGTGAAATTCGGTTGTATTCTGAAGAGTAGTTTCAGAGAAGAAGATTGATTTACATTTCATCACGTGAGTCCATTTAAAGTAACATGACAGCCCGCCTTTCTGACTGTCCTTTACGTCTTGTATTTCACAGATTTAAGATTTTTCAATTTAACACCTTAAACGTGTCCAATCCAAAATAAACTCTCAAGACAAAGGAATGCAAATTGCTCTTAAATGAAAAGAAAACAAGTTATTAAGAATTTCAACACTTTTAATGTAAAATTATGTAAAAAAATCCCTACGTTAATTATGACCGGATTAAATGGGTTTTTTTTTGTATGTTTAACCACATATCTTTTTTATTGGGTTTGATTATTAATGCATTATAGAAATTATTTCAAGAACTTTTATGTTGAACGTTGAATATTTACGAATAAATTGCCAAAAATAAAATAAATTTTGAAAAAAAGGTATTCTAAGAAGGTCCAATCTTAGAATTTTCAAATAGGAAATGAAAGTCCTGAACAGCTGCAACGAAATCTTGACCTAAGGCTGCCGCTTCGAGAGAAAACAATTCACGTACATAACCCTTCTGAATTGACGGAGGAAAACTTCAAAGTTTTTGACAAGGTTCTAGACGACGGTATTGTGCCTTCTCTTCATATTCGAGTAAATGTGCTCGGACCCAATGGCGCTGGCAAAACAACGCTTATCAAACGTCTTCAGCGAGAAATTAACAAAGCCTCACCATTAAGAGTCCCAACAAAAGGTCTTGAAATCCACGAAAACAGTATGCGATGTATCGAGGATGAGGATGGAAATCTTACTTGGGAGTCACACTTTGAAGGTATGGGCATATACATGATCCGACAGAAACTTTATTATTATCAAAATAACTGCTACAACACGTTCCGCAAGCGCATTCTTCAGATTAAATTAAACGAAAACATTAGGCCAGTATCGCTCCACTTGCATTGAATGATTACAAATAACAAACATTCGGAAACATCACTCGGCTATTTCCGTAGACTGCAACGAACCTCGGGCGTAAATTTGGCGGATTGGTATGTAACAAAATTGTGCATTTTGTTAGGCGGGAACAGTGTAAGAAAAACTAGCGCGAAAACAACCGGCGTAAATAACGGCCTAAAAAATGTTAATTTTTGAGAATGATTCGTCATTCTAAAAGAAAAGTTTTTTTTTATTAGCCGTTAAATAAGAATCTTAAGATATTTATATAAGGATACGATGGTTCACGTCAGTGACTTAAACGAGTAACGTTGGCGACGTCTAATGTTTTCACTCAAAGTTTCGAGGGCTAACGCCATTTTAACTGACGTCATCGAGTTTTTCTATGGTTTTCTCGTAATTTAAAAAAAAAGTAGTCCGTCTATGTACATCCGAGGTTGATCGTGAGATTAGCCGAGTGGTATTCCGAATGAGATTACAAAATTACAACATTAAATTGCATTTAAAGTAGTTAGCCAAAACATAAACTATTTGTAAGCAGATATTCATCAATTCTAGAAGAAGGCCCCTTTTCCCATTAAATACAATACCGACAATATATCAAAGAAGCTTTAATTCATAGTCATATGATTAGCATCATTCTAATTTACAAAAATCTTTTAACAACTATAACTATACTAGAAGTTTTAGATAAAGAGATTTTTCAAGAAAAAGTTAACTGACGTACGGACGACGGATACGAGACAGACACCTTGCTATAACAATAGCTCTGCTGGACTACGTTAATCATGCTGACGTTTTTTTCTAGTTTGAATGGGACATTAAACGAGGGCTGATGATTTTCTAGAAGTTTTTTGATACGGTGACCGTGACCTAGTTTTTATTTACAACTGATCTAGCAAATTTGTAGTTGATAAGGCACTCAAATATTAACAGGTTTGAACCGTGACCGACTTTTTGACCCAACGTTGCCCGTTTAAGAATTTGTCCGGGAATAAATCAAAACAATCATTCTGATCAAATTGGGTCTCTAGTTTGTCCGTAAGGGATTTCTGCCTTCGTAAGGTGGTGATCGAAAAAAAGCATAAATGAATGAGAAAGCCTGAATATATATTAGTTATTGGAAGAAGAGGCCCACAGGCAAACTTAGGATCAACTTTATGTCTGTTATTTGTATTTTAAAATATTGTTAAATTGATTGAAGCCTTTTTACACCCTAAGCAAATGCAAAATGTTAGTAATAAAACTTTAAAAGTAGTAACCAATGCCATAGGTTTCTCAGAGAGCTTGCAGACAGATCGAATGGCTGAAGGAATAAAAAGAGAAATTGATCGAAATAGGGAATTAGAAGATGGTGCTGAAGAAGTACATGATGTTTTCGATGTAGAAAGTACGGACTTTGAAGATTATGCTAACGATATTGATTCTCCAGAGGTAATCTACGAGAGGAATTTAACGCAGGACCTCTATAGCGATTTCGTAGGACTTGATGACGAAGATGATCAGTTGGATCAAAGCGTATGTTATCGTACCTTTTCATTTTCTTCTTGTTTAATGCAACTCTAGTATTTAATTTTATCTTTATTCGTCTAAGACTTGATGGTGTACAATTTATAGCTTTATATCTAAAAACGGCCCATTTTCCCCTAAAACTCAAACTTGCATCTGTGAAGGAATGTTTTCATTAAACAGAAAAAATAGTTGTATCAAAGAACTGACCATTATCATTTATAAGAAAAACTATTTAATTGTACTCAGAATGTTCTCATTTGGGAAATTTTGTGTTCATCACAGAGCGAATTATGAAGCTCACGCCAGAACAACGTTTCCAAAGCTGTCTCTCAGCAATGGGTGAATAATTGTAGATCTAAGTGAGATAACTGCTGGAGGCTAGGAAAGGGTGTGGTAGATGTACTTGTGAGAGAAATACCAGGAATCCATTATTAGGTGTTCTAGCCGCCGCGATGTAACTGAAAAAATGTTGAAAGCGGCATTAAACCACATTCAAACAAACAAACACAGAGCATATTGAATAACATTTAATATTGGGGACAAACCAACATTTCGCTGACAAGTTTTGGGAGGTTCAACCAAATAACTTTTCTATCAAGTTTGGTTAAAATCTGCCCATTTGTTCCTGGCGAGATGTCTAAACAATTCAGGGTAAAAATAAACCCAGTCCTGTTACGTGATTGTTTTGGGATTAATCGAAACTTCACGAACAAGGTTTTAGAATGGTCATCCAATGAACATTTCTGCCTGGTCGACGGGCCGACGGACAAAAGAAGATCACAAAAGCTTACATTTTTTCAGACAAAACAAGAGGCCCTATATCGCTTCACTGGCTTGAATAACCCCAGACTTTCGCCCTGTCACGCCCATATTTTTGGGTAAATCAAAATTGCTCGAACATTTAAAAAAAAAGGGTCGCCCAAGTAACACCCATGCCAAGTTTCATTGAAATCTGCCCAATGGATTGAGAGAAGATTTTTAAAGATTTTATGGCCCGCCCTGCCACGCCCATATTTGGGGGTCAAGGAACATCAATGCCAAGTTTTATTAAAATCGGCCCAATCGTATGGGAGGAGAAGATTTTTAAAGATTTTATTGTGAAAAAATGTTCCACCATTCCACGCCCATATTTGGAGGTCAATCAAGATTTATGGAACATTTTAAGTATAAGTTCTTCCAAGGAATATCAATGCCAAGTTTTATTGAAATTGGCCAAATGGCTTGGGAGAGATTTTTTAAAGATTTTATTACGAAAAAAAATGCCACGCCCATATTTCAGGATCAATCAAAATTCCTTTAACAATTTAAGAGGAGGGCCACCCAAGGATTATTTCTATCAATTTTGGGAAGAGATGTTTAAAGAAAAGTTTTCGCCCGGATTAACGGAGAGACGCATGTACGGACGTACGACGGACACTCCGCCACGACAATAGCTCGCTGCTTTTCGGCCAGTGGAGCTTAAATACTTACATACGATGCACAACATACAGAAATGAAACTCAAAAGTTCATTCGAAGCACTCGGTTCTCATCTGACAAAATATCACTTTTCCTTTACGCGGCATTATCAGTTAAATTTATATTTTTCAAATTCCGTGTCAATACATTAATGAAAATTGCGCCTCAATGCTTAATGCGTCTCAATGCTTACTTATGAAGAATAGTGCTTGAACTATTTGGTGAAGGTCATACGACGACAAAAGTATTTCGGGTGAAAAAGTATGTCACTTTTAGAAAAACATATTTTGTTGTCATTTAAATATATAGAGAGTTATACAAAATTGTCACTATATATAATAATTTGTGAAATTGAATAAAGTGTGTCAATTCATGTTGGAGTACATTGAACAGTAAATACTCCGAGTCGACGAAAAATCATGATTTCTTCAATTGATTTGTACGAATTCTCATGCTTTAATTTTCTGAATTAGCAATGGAAAATCTGCACTTTAAGCTTTTTTAAACCCACTCCAAGTTAGCTCACGCAGTTGCTCTAAAAAGACATATCTTTTAAACCTTTTCTAATATTAATACCGTTAAAACCTTCATTTATACATTTTAGACGACCGGATTTGACGATTCTCCGATAACAGGTACAAATACAACCAACAGTGATTCAAAAACCATTGACAGTTACAATTCTGTCAATTTAAGGGATAACAGAACTCGGGCGGAAGATGAATTTATGAAAAATGTCTTTACAATCATAAATCACTCAAAATCAAGAAAAGTATATTTTTCATTTTGGGATTTTGCTGGACAGGCAGTTTACTATGGGATGCATCAGCTATTTTTGTCTCAAAGCTGTATAAATATGCTTGTTGTCAATCTCAGCAAAGACCTAGATGAGCCATTGGAAGGGAATCCTGCCTTTTTCGCTAAAAGCGATGACGAGACGGAAATGACCCAAAGAGGTATTTATAACATTATATAATACAAAGAATGGGCACGTAAATTTACTTTCAGCTTCAGACGTGATGTCATTTGCAGAATAAGGGAAAAATAATTTAATTGTTTGTCGAATTTTTAAAAAAGAAGAAAACAGTAAGTCTGATGTAACGGGACTTCACTATTAACATAGAGGTAAAAACAGTCAGATCATACATTGGCATGATACTAATTTTACATTTTCTCCAGAAAAAGAAACCAAGATATCGTCTATTCTGAAATCAAATAAATGAAATTGCATGGCTTTTTGTACTTATTGTGTTCTTATTTATCAAAGATAGATTTAAAGGATATCTAGCTTATGATGATAAGGTAATTGTCTCGTGAACGCCAACAATAGGGCATATCGTACAAAGCTGGCAGTGTCGCGACATTCGTGTTGTTACAACACATTTTCATTCGGAACACCACTCGGCCAATCTCACGATCAACTGTGGATGTACATAGACAGACTATTTTTAAAAAGTATGGGAAACCCTTGGAAAAACTCGATTACGTCAGTTTAAATGGCGTTAGCCCTCCAAACTGTGAGTGAAAACATTCACTGACGTCACTGACGTAAAACCATCGAATCCTAATAAAATAACTTTAGATTCTTAAATAACGGCTGAAAAAATCTTAATTTTTGAGAATGATTCGTCATTCACAAAAATTAAGATTTTTCAGACGTCATTTATTGTAAAAGATATAAATCTACAGTGCTAGTTTTTCTTACACTGTTTCCGCCTAACAAAATGCACGATTTTGTTACATACCCATCCGCCTTACATACATCCGAGGTCTGTTGTAGTTTACGAAAATGGCCAAGTGATGTTCCGAATGAACACATGTTTTTTTCATTTCCAGAATCAGTTGAGTTTTGGGCACAGTCTATTCGATCTTATTGTGGAGAATCTACAGTTCCTGTAATTTTAGTGTTTACACACATTGATCAAATTCCTAGGGTGAGTTGATCATTTACATACATACACATACAATAGAAACATAAACATAGTCGCAGTACTCAAGATGAGCCACTGTGAAAAAACCTACTTATGTTTGCCCGTATATCTTTCGAAATGCGTAGCCCAATATTTCTTGAGCATATCCTAGATTTACGATAATAAATTCAATGAAACTTGGCTGGGATGTTCCCTAGGTGAACCTCTACAAAACTGTTTAAAATGATCAAGACCTTCCTTTATTTGTGGTCGCCAAAACACAGAAAAAAGGATATGCATATAATTCATTTTGTCTTACAATGGGAGACAGTTTTTGGTAATTTATGTAGATTTATTAGATTAGTTCTATAAAATTGTTTAAAGCGGCGTTAAAACCCAATTCGTCAAATATTTAAATACTTGGCAAAAATAGTCAAAAACAAATTCTATAGAAAGAAAATTTTAAAGGGTATGGAAATCAAAATTAACTTTATGTGTAAGATTTATTTTTCTCCTTCATCGAGTAAAATATACTTTTTATTCTATTAGATAGATTGAAAATGTGATTTGAATAATCTTTTTTACGATAAGTAATCTGAGCAAAATTGGTTAAGATTAGATTAATGTGTTAAAAGAACTTACCAATTTAATGTAAAATATGAGGTCATGTTAAAGTCAACTTAGTCGACTGCGGATATTTAGATGCTTGATTGGATATTGCTTTTTATATTAATAGGTTTTTTTCCCCTCTTTCAAACAATATTTGAAACTCGACCAAGATGAAAATTCTAAACTAGATAAAAAAAATCAGAAATTAGAGATATCAAATTATGTCTTTGATCAATGTTCTAATGAAATCGTTTTATGTGTTACATTCAAGAACATCGTGAAAACGACAAGATGAATGATTTTGATTGATTTTAGAATGAAATTGATTGAATGTGTGGAGCGAGTTTTGAGTGAAATTAAGGTAAAGTAAGTCGATATCGCTATTTCGTTCAAGATGGACAAAATTATCGTTGTTTATTACGTCCTTTTAATGAAATATGTATAAATTATCTATAAATACCTTCATATTTCTGCAAGAACCAATCAGTCGTTTGTAATTTCAAATTTGTCGGTGAAATCGCATTTTTTTCTAGCTCTATTTTTTCAGAATGAAGTTGTTGATCGTATCCTTTTAGTGATTTTGGAGCGTTTTTAATGGTTTGAGTGAGTGTTTGGAATGAATGAATGGAGCGCTGAGTGAGCGATTAAGAATGGTTTTGATTGAAATGAATGTCCATTTCTAGCTATAACTAACTGTAACTCTCCATCTTTTATTAAGGAAGATATAACCCGAAGAGCAGTCGGCGTAGCAGATGTTACCAATTTCAATGATACGTTCCACTTTTTCATTGATAACACAAAAGATGTAAAAAACGACGAACAACTCCATGATATAGAGACCGAATTGTACAAACTTTGGAAAATGTCATTGAGTGGTGAAGAGATCCCTGCTATTTGGATACAATACGACAAAATCATCCAACAAGAAACAGAACAAATTGTAACATTTGAATATTTGTCACATTTGTTATTTGATAATCCCTCAAGCGACGAGCTGCAAAGACTAGAGTGTTTTCTACGATATCAGCACTGTCAAGGTCGATTATTATACTTTCTAAACTTCGAAAGCTCAAATGATAGTACAGCAATCTCGCCTTTCGCGGACACGTTGATATTTCTTGACCCATTACTGTTAGTAACATTCCTGAATGGCATTGTGTATAAAAAGGATTACAGTTTGAAGACTGTGCTCAAGGGTAAGCGAGTGATGGGGAGAATGCAGGAAGATGGTCTTTTTGACAGAGAATACATAAAAAATTCTATTTCAAATACAAATATCAGAGAACACTTAGATTTGCTTCTCTCTCATCTTCAGAGGATGCATATTCTAGTAAAAGTTAAAGAGGGAAGCACCGAATATTATTTCCTACCATGTGTTGTGACTAGAATGCCGGTGAATTGCTCTTTCGTCCGAGCCTTGAGCTCGACAACAACTATGGTTATATCGTTTAATCCCGTGAGCAAGCATTACTCTCCCTTTTATCAGCTTATTTCGGCATTATCTACCTTCTACGAAATTTTCAAGGACGGAAAGGGCCGACACATATACAAGAAATGTGCGTGTTTCTTTATAAACAAGGATAAGTTACAATTACTTCATATACAAATGATAGATAGTGATATATATTTCAAAATCTTCAATTACGACTCTGATCATATATTTGGAAATAAAGCATCAGTAGACATGTGTAACTCAGTGCTCAGATTAATCAGAAGAAATCTGAACAAAATATTAGCTCTCTATCCAGTATGTATAGAGCCAGAGTTTAGGGTTGTGTGCTCCAAACATGATAAACCACCTCTCATAAGCACTGTTTCTGTGGACGATCTGTTGGCGGTTGGCAGGCAACTGTGTTTACCGTATGACGGTGATATGCACACAGTCGAGAAGGACGAAATCTTAAAACATTGGTTTGTCTTCAAGAAAGAAAAGGGGAAAAGGAAGGCAACTACTAAAGAAGGAGAGGTAATTTTATTGTAATTTGGAATTTAGTTAATTTCAAGACTACGAGTTCCTAAAAAAATTTATCCATAAAATTGGGACCAAAATATTTGGTAATGTACTTAAATACTCGAAGAAAAAAACAACTTAATTGCCCAAAACTACGTTCAAACAGAAAGTTTATGCCATAATATGGTAATCTGATGAGCTACAATAAGTTATGTTTGTGAGCTATAAACAAGAAGGCCAGCATAGCCCTAAATGGCTAACTTGTATCGTATTTGTCCAGTTAATGTAACCCTAGAAACATTCTGACAAATTTCATTAAAATGCACCAATTCGAAATGAAAGTAGGCATATACTACCCTACCCATATTTATGCGAAATCAGAATCTCGCTAAGGAATTTTGCAAATGGTCGCCAAAAAAATATACTTGAAAAGTTTCGTTGAAAATGGTCTTTTGGTCTAGGAGGGTGTATCATTCACAGATTTAATAGTAAGAAGAGGCTCTAACCTTTCAAATCCATATTTATTGGCCAAACAGAATTTTGCATAGAAGAGTCACCAATGAACATTCATGCCGCTTTCAAATGAAATTGTTGGGAGAAAAAGTCATTTAAAGATATGATTGTGAAAAACCGTCCCGCTCTGCCACGCCGATAGTTGGGGATCAATCAAAATTTCGCAAACAATTCTTGAAGAGGGTCACCCAAGGAATATTTCTGTCGAAATTGGTTTAAATCAGCCATTTGGTAACTGAGGAGAAGATGTTTAAAGATTTCAGTATCAAAATTCAACTTCACATCAGTATATAAAGCAAGTCTTGGTTTTGATGATTTAAAAACAACCACTAATCGTTGCCAGGAAACAAGCATTATGGCCTTAAGAAGGGCCGTTTCTTTGTCTAGATCAATATTAAAGGACATACTTTCGGGACAGAGCTTTTGACTTATTTAAACCTTTCCTGTTTTACAAAATTTTGGACCTGTCCAAATTCAAAGGTTTTGCAGACGAAAATTTGAAGTGGATTTAATTTGAAAAATAACTATTAGGGTAGAAAATTGTGTGGAAAAAGAAGAAATTGCTTGTCAGAAGCAATTTCTTCTTTTTCACAATGTTTTCTCAATCATAAAATCAAAAGCACGTAAAAAAAAACAGGGATTAAACAGCAAAGGGTTAAGACAGTTGAGAAAGAATCGTATGAAACGACATTCTTTAGTTTGGCCTTATAAAGAAGGACAAATTTTGAAGGACAATTTCAGTTTTGTTTGTTTGAATGGCGTTTTACGCCGCTTTCAACAATATTCCAGTTATATCGCGACGGCTGGAACAACTAACACTTTATTTCTGTCATTCCTCTCACCTGTACAACCAACGCCAAAGACGATTTCGGGACAGACGTTCGGGACTAAGGTTTGGACTTACATCTGACAATTTGGAAGGGGCTGTATCGACAAGGGCGAACTTTCATTTAAATGGCAATTTCAAAGAACGAACTTGAAGTTATTTGGGTAGTTCTGAAAAGTACTTTTTTATCGGTTCATTTGTTTTCTGACGCTCACTTTGAAAAGAAGTCGGTATGTTCTTCTGACGGCTTTCTTCAGTGATAATCTCTTCTTTCAGCTGTTCTGACAGTCTCCAAAGTGTCTGCAGGGCGCAATCGGGAACCCGCGTCTGTTCAACGGGAATAGATCTCGGAAAAGTGAGGGCGCAGGCATTAATGCGCGTCATTTCGCATGTGGTTTAACATGACGTCACAAACATTAAATATCCCACATATGGATGAAGTTTCATATGACAAATCAAAGAAAAATAAAAGAGAGTATATTATTATTTGGTAACAAAACGCAGTGTTTCACTGTTTTTTTCTTTTTTGTTTTCTTTTTTGTTTTTTTTTTTTTGTTTTTGTTTTTGTTTTTGTTTTCTTTTTTAATTAAATCTTTAAATGCCTAAAAACAAAAAAAAATCTCCACCGACGATCGAAAATCATAAATGAAATGCGTATTTCTACGCGTGCGTTGAATAATTGAAGTATCACCAGAAGCCAATTTACCTAAAAATGACCCAAACTTACTACGCTTACATCCAAGGTACTTTCTACTGTACGGAAAAGTCCGAGTTATGTTCCGAATATGTAGGATGTTGTCGTTTGTCTCGCCTGTCGTAGTTTGCATAAAATACGGAATTAATATTCTTAGACTTAAACATTTTCTCGATATTAAATTGCAGAAGATTATAAAATAAATAGGAAAACACGCCCCTCTGTACCTAGAACGAATATATTGTTTCTTTCTTAATTTTCCATTTTTTCTGTTCTTTAAACATATAATCCCTCATCGGGTAGGGTCGAAAGAAGTTGAAATTCACATTTATAAAAAAAATGATCGTGTAAAAAGGGTCAATTAACCTAAAGTTTACACCTTAATCAACCGCTTTAGATCCAAATACCCTGTCTTGAAAATATTGTATTAAGATTACTCGGAGTCCAAAATACGGAGATCTTCAGTGATTTTGGAAATCAATTTACGTTATGTATATAGTGCGGTGCCTTATGTAATCCCGTAGGATTTTCGTGCTGAAATTGATTTCTTGGGTTTAATTGATTGTTTAGGGGTCAAGCAATCGGAAACTATGCGGGTCCAAATTTTTTGGGTCGGTTCCCCGATTTTATGGGCTCTCAAAGGAGCCCATATGGGCAAAAAGGGTATTTTCCTAATACTAGGTCCAGGAAAGGCATTTTTTTTTGCTTCTTAAATTTTTTCTTTAGCTAAATAGTGCATTTAGTGTAAGAACATTTTAGAAAATACAGTTACTCATAGAGCCCAAAAATAGCAATTAGCGCAGTTTCCTATTTATGGGTTAGGAAAAACATTTTTTTGTTTAAAGATGATTACTTAAGCTCTGTTTGGTATAAAGTGTCGGTTGGCATTGAAATTTGCAGGTCTATGTACTCTATGATCCTTTCAGGATTTCATGGGCTCTCCGGCATAATAGCCCATGTGAACTGATTTGGGTGGTTTTTTTTTGAATAAGGGTCATAAGGATTATACTAGGTTCAGGAAAGGCGTTTTGTTTTTCTTCTTAATTTTTTTCTTAAGTTTAACAATGCATTTAGTGTTAGAACATTTTAGAAAAAACAGTTACTCATACAGTGGTCTCGTGTTACCTCGAGAGGGCGAAAGCTCGAATTCATGCGAAAGCTCGAGCTCGCCTTCCGGTCCCGACGCGTCTTACTCTATTTTCTTATTGGTTATTACTGTACTTACTCGAACGCGCGATTGCTCGATCTCTCGAGCAGCAATCTCTGTCCCGTGGTCAAATTTTACTGCATTCACTCGAGCAAATTGATTCACACCTTTCTGACATCCATTGTTTTGCATCAAAATTAACTTACAGCGCGTATTTGTTATTTCGGCCCATCGTCAAGAATACCCTAAGGCCTTTTCACGGGTTTCGACCAGTCAGACAACTTGTTTCACACCTCATTGTATGCCACACTTATTCAATTTTAGGGTTGAAATGACTGGAATTTTATGATCAGAAATGATTTTGAGACTTTGAAACAACAATTAAACAAATAGGCATTATTGTCGAACCAATGCTCATCATCAATTTAGTCTTTCGAAAACCATCCTCGAGATTAATTCTGCAAATTATTCACCTTTATAACGTAAGATATTGAAGATTGCCCAACGAAACATCATATCTACACCTTTTTCAGCTGTAGTTTCAATGTTTCGGTCAACCATCGCAAGTGTTCGGCACCAAAACGTGTTTAAAAAAATGAATTGATTTTTAATTGTCTTGAAGGAATTTAGCTCCAATGAAAACGTTGTGAGAAAAGAAGGAATTGCTTGCAACCTCTGCCATCTTCTGACTGATAAAACGTCTAAAATTTTGTCATTTAGAAACGGTAGCTACGAAAATATTGTAAAGAAGAAAGAAGATGCATGATATAATGCCTCTCATTAAAATTGATGAAATGTACAGAGAACAGACACCACTTACAATGATCCCGACGTCTACATCGACTTTTTTGGTTTTTTTCTGCTTTCAACGCTGACAATTTGACCAAATTAGCAAATAGTTTTATATCATTAAATCATTGGAACTTATAAAAGTATTCCTCTAGGGGTATTTTACATAGGTACTGCATATTTTGAAGGCAAAATAGGCAAAGGTAAGTTTAATACGCAGTGAAACGTCTTCATAGAGGACAATTTTGCGTACTGGCATTAACTCGAATCATGCGATGACTCGAGCAAATTGGTCGGTCCCGTGTGTGTTCGAGATATCGCGAGACCACTGTATTTCAATAGCTTTTCCACTACTTTTGGGCTCTCACAGAGCCCAAAATAGCAATTTGCGCTGTTTCCTATTTATGGGTTTAGGATAACACATTTTTTTTTGTTTACAGATGATTTCTTAAGCTCTGTTTGGTATAAAGTGTCTGTTGACATTGAAATACTTGCAGGTCTATCTTCTCTATGATCATTTCAGGATTTCATGGGCTCTCCGGCATAATAGCCCATGTGAACTGATTTTGGTGTTTTTATGAATAAGGGTCACAAAAAAGGTAATGTTCATTGCGGTTGAACCATTCTCCGATTTCTTTCAGCACGTTATTGTTTTTAAGATAGCTTTGGTGTAATAAACAATAAGCCCATATTTTAAGTCTAATATTCCTTTTGATTGGTTTGCAAAGGATCCTATAGGAGCCGGAAAATGAGTTTCCGGAGTTGGGTTTTAAGAACAACGGCACTTCTTATGGTTTTCATGGGTACCAAAATTGCTGTAAATGGTTCTTTATTGGTTGAAACAAAATGTCGATCGAAATTCTTTTAACCAACAACGAGATGTTTAACCAATTGAACTGGATCTTAATTAGCCCATATGAACCAATCGGATACTTTGCCTAATAATGGGTAGGGGGAATCAATTTCTTGTCTCAAACATTTCCCGAGCCTCATTAAATTAAGTAGGGTTATGATGAGGGTAGAATTAGAAAAAAAATAAGATTCAAATATCCAAAGCCCACACATGATTATCGGCGCTTAGTGAAGCCCATGTGTGCTGGTTTGAATATCCTCGAAGTATATGAAAGAACTACTCTATCGTTTGAAGCTTTTTACACAATACTAAAATCATTGTAGTCGAAAATACCTAAAAAATGTTACCCCGGTCGACTGTATCAATATTGACACAGCCATGGTCACCACACCCTTTTTACTGATAGATTTCACTTTATTGTAAGATACAAGATTATGGTGAGGTGTAGGGTCAAGAAGGAGAACTAAACTTATTTTGACGAACGAGAAACACAATTTCCAATTATTTTTATTCTGTCTTGGCCCAAAGAAATTTTCCTTGTCACTGTGCATGTTTCACACATGTTCCAAACGAAAACCACATACTTATCGTTGGTGATTCCTAAGCATTTACCTCTTCGCTTGTATGACCAATGAAAAATAATAGGCCAAAGTCCGTTTCTTTAGATTTGGACGGGCGTGGCTGTTACCGGAACAGGGAACTGAAGGAGTTTTGCGCTTGAAGCGTTAATAAAAATGTCCGTTCATATCTAATCTAATGTTTGATCCATATTAATTTTCAACTTATACACTGAAGAAAACTTAAAGTATATTTTTATTTCTTTGAAGACATAGCTACCATAGAAAAACTTTCTTAGTATTTTCTTCAACTATATGAATCAATCAATACTAGAGCTGCCTCGCTTTGCCTTAGTCTGATATTTTCTCTGTGGTATTAAAGTAAATACCGGTAATCATTATCTTGGTATGCATCGCCTTTTTAGTATATACATATGGCCAACAAGAAAGTCCCTAATTTAGCCATAACAAACCATCAATACCTTCACGCATCCATTGAATAGGGACATTTTTTCAATGGCTTTCGTTTGCACTAGGTAGGTTGCAAAATTAAAACAAGAATCAGATGGCCATGCCTAATGATGTTTTTTTACCAAACATGCATTTCCCGAGGCAGCAAGATATAATTTAAATCAGCAAGATTACCAATGGTTTTACGTATAAAAAAGATTATGGTACTAGTAAATACAAAATAAAAGTTTTTGATTAGGGAGAAGTAATGTATTAAATCAAGCAGTTTCTCTTCACCAGACATTCCTTTCTTTCATTTTGAACTACGGGCTAAATATTCATTTTAAATGCGTGAAAGATTTATTTTGTCGTTGTTAAACAAAAATTTCGTAAACACAGCTTTAATCAATCTGTAGTTACGAGATTTCAGAATAGCGCCGACGATAAAGAGCTTTTTTGAGAAGAATTGATATAAATAGTACTTCTCCTGTAGGAATAAGCTTTGACTAAAACATTTGAGAGTTTTCGAGCATACTTTCGCATTAGATGCACAAGCTTTTGTTCCGATGACAATGATATAAAGCCATTTGTTCCCAGAATAACACCGAAAACCAGTTCACGCAAATTGTTATAAAATTCACAATCGACAACAAAATGGATTTCGTCTTCTACTAGATGAGTATTGCAGCACAAGCAAGTTCGTTCGTTCACTTGTTCACCGACGTATCTTCCAGTCTCAATCCTTTTACTTGATTTTTAGGAATGTTCACTATTTGTTTTGAAAAATGCAACAATTTTTATCAGAACAGATGAGATACATACTAATAGACATTTCCATAAGAGTGTCTGTGAGTAGGGACATGTAGTTACCTGATGCATGCGTTTTGTCTGCGAATGCTTGAGAACGTTTATAAGTATGGCAATCCGTAAGGACGCAATAATCTGTAAGTGTAAACCTTGTATCAACAGCAATCGTGTGTCTTTCGATTGAAATTTCAAAGGAAGAGAGCTGATGCACATATATTTAGCCACATAACTCTTACTCAAATCTTATTGTTTGATACAGTTCCAAATTTATACGCATTATCGAACTATGCATTATATAGAACTTACTCGAGACGTTAAAGGGCAGTAAAGAGTAAAGCGGACAAACTAGCAAAAATAAAACGAAGTGTTTTTAATTCGTGGGAACTTATAAATGTTAAAGCAAAAATACAACATTGAATACAAACATATTTATCCGTCGTATATTTACAGAATGCCGAAAATTGCTCTTATGGGCTTCATTAAGCGCCAATGAAATAGGTATGGGCTATGAAAATTTGATTCGCGTATGTTTTACCGAGACCCGCACCCATTAACTTATAAGGCTTTAGAAATGCCTTTCTTCAAAAATCTTTTCTTGAACCAAATTGTTTGCAAAGTAACCATGTTGACTCATACGGGCTTATTAAGGGTCAATATAATCGATTAAAAGTGAGGTAATTGGTTAGGAATATTTCCGACCCAAAGAGATCATTGATACCATATGTGAGTAAGCAATATTGAAAACAAACACACTTTAAGAAATATGTCGTTTATTATTTTAATCTGTCGTATATTTGCATTATGAAAACACCCCCCCACACACACACACACCCCCACCTCCCACACACCCTTCTCTTATGGGCTTCATTTAGCACCAAAGCACCGGGTACAATCAAGAACATCGTGAAATTGAAAAATATTCCTAACAAAATCATTCACTCAGCGCTCCATTCATTCAATCTCAAACATTTAAAGAGAGGTAATGGACATTTTGAACGCAATTAGCGATTTCATGTTACCTCCCTTACAAGTCATTCAAAACACGCTCATCCCACTCATTCAATTTCATTTCGATATAATTCCATAATCATTCATTATGTCAATTTCACTTTGTTTTAAGTGTATGGGTTTTGAAAAAATTGATTCATATACTTTTGTACCATTTGTAATACAAGTTGGCATCATAAAGAGGGCTATTTTTTTTCAAAAATCGCGAGTTTGGAAAACTCCTAAATCTGTTCATATGGGCTCATTTTAAAGCCAATCAAAAAGGATATCAGATGTTCAAAATTGAAAAATAAAATACATCAATACTAACCATTGCTAGGTATTGGAAGTAATTTGTAAAGAAGAGTCAAAGGAATGTCATTTTTTTGTGAATCTTATTTAAGGAAAACACCCCAATCGGCTAATATGGGTTATTATGAGAGCCCACACAAATTCTAAACTGACCCTAGAGAACATGGACATGCGAGTATTTCAACGCCAACCTACACTTAATACCAAACAGGGCTTAAGAAATCATCTCGAAACAAACAAGGTTTTTTGCCGTAACCTTCTAATATAAAAACACCAAAATGGCTATTTAGGGCTCTGTGAGAGCCCATAAAAGGGTGAAATAAGCTTTAAGACATGGATTTTTGAATTTTTTTCAAACTCCAATCCAAGCTAGAGCTTAAGAATCATCTGGAAACAAACAAGGTTTTTTCCCTTAACCTACTAATAAAAAAAAAACACCAAAATTGCTATTTTGGGCTCCGTGAGAGCCCATAAAAGGGTGAAATAACCTTTTAAAACATGGATTTTTGTAAAAAAAATTTAACTCCAATCCACGCTAAATATACTGCCAAACAAAAGAAATCATTTTAGGAGAAAATTACACATCTCATGAGCCCTCTTTTAGGAAAATACATATTTTGCTCATATGGGCTCCTATGAGAGCCCATAAAATCGGGGAATGGGCTCGGAAAATTTGGACCCGCATTTTTTGCGATTTCTTGGCCCCTAAACAATCAATTAAACCAAAAAAATCAATTTCAGCACGAAAATCCTACGGGAGCCCTTTTTTGTACATAAGGAACCGCACTAATAGGTACATTTAGGATCCGTGGCTAAATCAATATGCTGTCTAGTAGTAATTGCTTTTTTAGCTGTATAGGGTGCTTCTTTAGGACTATTTAAGCTATGCTGTTCACTACATTTATGAATTCAATGCTACTTTCTCACCAATATGTTTTTATGAAAATGTCGATGGGACCTTGATGTTCCTTTTGTTTTAACAGCGACTCACTACTACATTTAATTTATGTCATTTGCTAATCTTTATTTATTGTATGATCTGTTTTGTATTTGTTGTGACAGACCTATCATTGGATTTTAGACCAATAAAATATTTGTATTTGTATTTGTCTTTACGTTTGGCGGCGACCGAAAGTTCACTTATTTGCTGCTTGGCGGCAATAACTTACCTTATCTTTCTACAGAACGCATAATGGAGACTCTGGTCAGAAGCTTTGCTTTGTGCGCATGGGAAATTGTTGGAAAGGTCACGTACATGCTCATTCCTTTTATATCGAATTGAAAACAATATCTTAAACCTAGATACACCCCTCTTGATTATGTATCCTCGCAAATTTACAAATACTTTTTACCGAATATTTCGTTCAATGATAGACCTAGATCGATAGCCGGGAATAAATTTCATTTTACAGAACTTGTCAAGAATCTTTATGATATAAAAATTCTAGTTCTATGCCTTTTGGGGAGAACATTTTCCTCCGTTGTTCTCTGACGTATTTGCAAGAGCTTGACAAAAGGAACATGTTGAAACGTTTGCTTGAAATATGATGATTTATTTGGAAGAGATTTCTTTTATTAAGGGGGGAGGGGGGGGGGGGGGCGAGACAAAGTTCGAAAAGTACAGGTTGAGAGCTTGCTGAAAACTCTTATGTCTGATAAGAAATCACTCAAACGAGTGCCCACTAGAGTCACCTATCCAATTTTCCTATCCTGTAACTTAAGCCAAAAGTTTACGTACAAGGGCGTAGCTTCCATTACGCACATTACGCAAGTTCGTAATAGAAATAAATCCTTTCGAAAAATATCGTTGATGAATGATCATGACATCGAAACTACAGCTTCTTTAAGCTGTAGTTACGATGTTTTGACTATTCACCTACGCTAAAATCATAATAAGAGGAGCGGACGGGTATCATAAATCTTTTGTCACAGTCCACATATCCTATATATTCTTTGGTGATCGCCTTCTGAGTGCGTATTAATTTCAAAGTCCTAGATACGCCTATGACGTACATCAAATGTATCATCATAAAATTTAAAGCTTAAATTTCTTCTTTTTGTCTTTTGTAAATAGATGGGGGATTGTATTCCAGACGACAATCAAATTGGGAGAATTTGCCTTCGAATAGTGGGACTTGGAGTTAAACCGGAGCTGTTGGCCAGCAAACTTGGTCTGAAAAATAGCTATATACAGGCTGATGCTGTCATACGTGACAATCCTAACAATGCCTCCCTACAACTTCTAGAAATACTTTTTCTCTGGAAGAGGGAGCTTGGAGAAAGGGCGACTATTTTCGGCATTGGAAGGAATCTTAATATATTTGGATTGACAAAATATGCTCTTTTGGAGGCATGCCGAAAAAAGGCAAAGTCAACAGAAATAGGTATAGTTAATTTATGTTACAGTAATAAAATTGAGTCAGCCCGATTAGCTCAGTTGGTAGAGCACCGGACTTCAAAACCATTGACGTTCGACCGCGTGGGTTCGATTCCCGGGCTGGCATACTAACAAACTAATTGTCTTTCGGAAGAGATGTTAAACCGAGGTCCCGTGAGACGGTGCTTTACACCGTTCGCGTCATTCGGAACATCACTCGGCCATTTCCGTAAACTACAACAGGCCTCGGATGTATATAAGGCGGATGGGTATGTAACAAAATCGAGCATTTTGTTAGGCGGAAGCAGTGTAAGAAAAACTAGCGAAGCAGCGCTATCTTTTGATTGATATTTTTTACAGTAAATAACGGCTGAAAAATCATATTTTTTGAGAATGACAATCATTCTCAAAAATTCAGATTTTTAGCCGTTATTAAAGAATCTAAAAATAATTATATAAGGATACGATGGTTTCACGTCAGTGACTTCAAACGAGTAGCGTTGACGACGTCGAATGTTTTTACTCAAAGTTTCGAGGGATAACGCCATTTTAACTGACGTCATCGAGTATTTCCAATGGTTTCCCGTAATTTTCAAAAATAGTCCGTCTATGTACATCCGAGGTTGATCGTGAGATTGGCCGAGTGGTGTTCCGAATGCGTTCGCGTTAGAGAACCATGGCGGATCTCGGCAGTAGTCATGTAACCTTGTACTATCACCCGTAACAACTAAGCGTCTTCTGGGGGCGTCGCTCATATGGACATATGCTACGATAGCGGCGATAAATAAACGGAAATACATACACACAGTAATGAAAGAAAAACTTTGCAATTCAATCTCCTTACTTAATTAAGTTAAAGAACCGATGAATGTTGTACGTAGCTTCAGTCCGTGGACTCATTTAAGAATTTCTTACATTATGGAGGGGAGTCATGGGTCATTCTTTGAAAGACAAGTTGAAATTTTTCTACGGAATATTTTACACGATATAGAAACTTCTTTTTTGAGTAGCACGTCTCGCGGACATTTAATTCACCACTCATTCAATGAAAGGACATACGTATTAGCGTGTGGGTTGATGTATGTTCATTTCTTTGCTGTGGCAAATCTTCATTATGATTAGATGGGTTTCAAAATAATTTGACACAACTGTTCACTTGATGAGTGCATGTGATGCCAAATGGATACAAGGTTTATCTGAAGGTCAAGTGACAAAATTAACGCCGTGCAAAGCAAATCTCCTACATTAACAAGCGGATTTCAAAACTGGGATTATTATTTGAACAGCAACGATCATATTATCATTCATTGATAGGACTCGGATAACGCTCGGAAAACGCTCGGGAAAAGTCAAAAATCCATCGGAAAGCGTTGAATAAATATTCTTTATTCTCGATAATATCACAAAATTATTCCGAAGGCAATAGAATAAAAATAAAATAATAAATAGGCGGCGTTTAAATATTTCGGCAAAAATTGTCCTTTACAAGAACTAGAAAGCCATGAATGGCTCGAGTCGCTCAACAGGCTTAAAATTCTTGTAATAGAAAATAAAAGTTTTGAATAGATATTTAGAAATTTTCAGTTCTACTGAGGTTGAAAATGATGTTCAAAGTTTTCACTGTATGACATAAAGAGAAATGACTTATGCCCATAAAATTCATATTTTCCATCCGATCAAACTAATTTTTGGTAGACTGATAAAAGGTCACCCAAGGATCATACCAATTAAGATTGATATCCATCAGTTACAATCTGAGAAAATGATTTTCAAAGTATATACCATATAACATATTCAGAAATGACCTCCACCCATAAAATACATATAGAACATCCGATCACAATAATTTTTGGTAGTCTGATAAAGGGTCACTCAAGGATCATTCCAAAAAACTTTGGCTAATATCCATCTATTACATTCAGAGAAATTGATTTTCAAGGTTTCCACTAATTAACATACAGAGAAATGACCTCTGCCCACAAAATACATATTTTTAATCCGATCACAATAAATTTTGGTAGACTGATAAAGGGTCACTCTAAGATCATTGCAGTGAAATTTGGTTGATATCCATAAGTTCCATTCTGAGAAAATGAATTTCAAAGTTTCAGTTATATAACATAGAGAAATGACCTCCGTCCATAAAATACATATTTTCATCCAATCACAATCATTTTTTAGTAGACTGATAAAGGAGCACCCATTGATCATTCACGTAAAATTTTATTGGTATCCATCAATTAGAATCTGAGAAGTCTCACTTTTTACCATATTTGGAAATTAGCCACGCCCATTAAATCAATGTTTTTCATTGGATCAAAATTTCTGGAACAACTTTGAAAGAGGGTCACCCAAGGATCATTCCTGTGAAGTTTGGTTGAAAATCATCTAGTAGTTTCTGAGGAGAAGACTTTTAAAGAAAAAATTTACGACCGGACGCACAGACAGACGGACGGACGACGGACACAACGCCATGACAATAGCCCCAGTGGCCTTTGGCCAGTGGAGCTAAAAATGAATTTTTATTGAAAATGGAATTTTTTGCCGAAATATTGAAATACCAAGTGTTTTCATATATTTTCTTCATTCTGTTTACAGTGGAACGATTAGCTGATCTGGAAGAGAGAAAGCCTAACCAAACAGACCTTGTACAGCTCTGTGACGTCATCATGGCGTCAAAATTAGAATTCTTGTTTCTAGAGTTAGGACTATCGAAAGCACAAATAGACCAGGTCAAGCACGATGAAAAAAGTTGTCATGGAATAATGTTGAAACTTTTCTCAGTTTGGCTAGAACAGAGGGGTGAAGGTGCTTCTTTTCGTGAAATATTGAGTGCGTGTGCTATAACCGAAATGAACCTGACCAAGGTGACGCAAAAAATAAGGAATCTTTCGAATTCAAGGACTTTCATCCTGTCTTAAGACAATAAGTAGTTTCACCGGACTTTGGTTTGACTCTTTAAGACAATAAGTAGTTTCACCGGACTTTGGTTTGACTCTTTAACCAAAGTTTTGACACTAAGATGGCTAATACAGTAAAACTTGTGTTAAGCGACCACTTAATGGACCACCAAAGAGCGGTCGTTTATAGGAATGGTCGCTTAATACGAAATTTTATGATAGATGTGACAGTTCATTTTGATAGCATTTACAGATTATCGGTCAAGTCGAACTAAATCTTATAATGTTAGAATCGTCTTATCGGTTCTAACAACATAATATTCAACAATAACCAACTTTTCGTTAAGAATGTCCTCTTTTTCAGAGATTTTGCTTACCGTGGAGGGACTTTCTATGGTGGTCGCTTAATAAAATTGGTCGCTTGATAGAGTTGTTTGCTCGAGCAATATGGACTGTATATAGGCGATCATGAAATTACACATTCTTATCATTGGTTCAACAAGAAAAGAAAGTCACTTCTATTTTCCATTGACTTTATTTTCACCTCATTATACAATGGCTGTGTAAATTTTATTACAATATCTACCAGTAAGTTGATAAAAATCAAACACATACATGTACATATAGAAGAAAACAAGAGATGAAACATTTATGCCCCCCATAAAAGCAGGTCAATTGCCTATTCTTTGTCAATCAACAAAGGGCAATAACTCACAAAATATGATGAGTAGATTTTGGTTCTTGTGCACTGCACTTCTCCTCAATAAGATCTATCCACCTGTGAAGTTTCATGATTCTTGCTTATATACCTTTGAGATATGCTCTGGATAAGAAACGGTCTACAGAAGGACAAACCGACTGACCGACATGTGCAAAATACGCCCTCTCCTTTGAAGGGGGGCATAATAACACAAAATAAAAATACAAAAGCGCTTTATCAAAAGTCCTTCCAAAATTACCAAGGAAAGATCAAAGTAGTTAAAAAATATTCACAGACATGCTATACAAAATATTCATTATCTAGAGGCATATCTTTATCTAAGAAATTTTATTTGTTTGATTGAGATTTATTGCTGTTTAACAATTTTTCAGTCATATTACAATAATCAGCCTGTTAGCCTATGTGATTTATATTGGTATGGTAAATGTCCGAATATTACAGAAAATAAGGCAAATACATGTTTTCATTTTATTGTTCTATATTATTAAATCATTAGAATAGAAGAGAATATTTTTTTCCTCTTGATGCGAGAGTTATCTCAAAATATTAATCACCCATATGCTTGAACTCTCTTAGTTTCATACAGTCAAATGAGTTTCATAGTCAGACAAAGGTTTTCACCTCTTAAATATATAGAATCTGACTCGATTCATTAATAAATTTGAATTAGTTTTATGTCTCTTATAACAGTGTTTCAGTCATACCTTGGCGGCCGAAGCACGGAAACAATTGATTTCTGATATTTCTCTTGTTTGAACTGAGTTTTACTTAACAATACCTAAACTTGCCTTGTATGACTATAAATAGGTTTATTAAAAACTTCATTAAAAGAACCTGTCACTACAAATCAAGTTGTTGTTATGAAGTTTTAGAAATAGACTGATGAAAATTTACAGTCAACAAGATGTGTTTGTGAAACACGAATGCCCCCGTAACGGCATTTTTTTTTCAAAGTTTGACCTTGTCACATGACCTTGACCTTGTCACATGACCTTGACTTTGGTACCAGCGGATACGGATCATTGAGATCTATCATCATGCCAAATATTAGATTTGTATCTTGAATAGGCTTGAAGATATTGGCAAGGTTAAGTTTTCGGACAGACGGACAGACAGACGGACAGGAGTAAAACAATATGCCCCCGATCTCTCGATACGGGGGCATAAAAAGTTAGGATTACAATCTAGGTTGGAAAACAAGAGCACCACCTACCCTCTAGTGCCAAATGCTGGATGTTTGAAAAAAATCTAAGTCGAAAAAGGGGTATAATTTGCACAAAATGCTTCTAGAGTTACCCCCCTTTAATTTTATAAGTTGCTCTTTAGATGGCGAGGTGTGTGTCAAGTTTCAAAGGAATGCCTTCAGTAGAACCAGAGATATAACAAAATATCATAGTTTTCGTTTTGCTCCAAAAACAGAGATGCTAAAAATAGAGGAAAATAATCAGACCCATCGAGTGAAAAGAGACAATCTGGGTAGTGTGTAAAGTGTTGTCCCTATTCAGACTGACCATTTTGGGCAGCCTGACTAAGGACAACACTTTAAGCTCTTTTCGAATTTTCTGAAACTTAAAACATCAATCTACATTCCCGAGTCTGACTTTTGAAAATGCCTCCACCAGATGACCACTACTTGAACCAATCTCTTTTTCAAATATTTATTTTACAGAATAAGCTTTATGGGTCAAAAATTAAAACACAGACTAAACTTATCGCAAAGGGAGAAGGGATGCAACTCATTTGAGCATGTACTTGACCTTTCCAACAATTCAACTTGAGCGACTAGTAAAGACCGATCACTCAGTGCACCTGCACAGTCTAATTGGTTAAGTAGTCTGAGCAGAGTTTTCGATTTGCATTCCTTCGATATCTATATTGTGGGTAATCACCTGAATCATCTTGACAAGACAACTTCAATGAGTACCGATACTGTGGGGTTTGTTTGTTGAAAGTGGCTGAAAACCCCATTCAAATAGAATTTTGTTTTCAACCGCTTTCAACAATCTTTCAGTTATATTGTGGCTGCTGGAACACCTTACAATAGATTTCTAGTATTTCTTATACCAGTGCTACAATTACATCCTTTCCTAGCCTTCAGTTGCTATCTCACATAGTTCTACGATAATCGACCCATAGGTGAGAGACACAAAGTCGGAATGAAAGAGAGCTGCTGTCTGGGATCAAACCCTTGACCTTTAAATTCACAGCCTGAGGCACTACCAACTGCACTTTGATAGCAGCTATTGTAGGGTTTGCGTAAGCAAATTTTCATCTTAACCCTTGTCATGCTGAATAAATTTTGGCAAAATTTTTTTCATCAAAATCAAAGGGCAAAAAGCACTGAAAATTAACTGTAGGTCAATTTTTTATTTGAAAAACTAAATCTATTCACAATTCTGTTTTGAAAGAGAGAAACAGGTGGTGAAGACTAACATCAGACTGCACATATGTGCAGGCTGATGTTTGTCTATAGCTCCTGCCAAAGCAGGAATATTCCGGGTTCAGCATGACAAGGGTTAAATTCAAATGTCCTCTCCCTGTCTAGCTCTGCTAGAGTAAGCACAATGCACATGTATAATTGTTGTAAATGTAAGGTATACGCTCATTTCACAAATTCTATTATGGAATGATAATTTAAGTAAGACTTAATTCATTTTGCCTCTCCACATGACTGATTGATTGATTGAATAGAGTTTTACGCCGCTTTCAACATTTTTGCAGTTATATCGCGGCGGCTGGAGCACCTAACAATGGTTTCCTGGTATTTCTTTCACCAGTACAACCACCAAATCCTTTCCTAGCCTCCAGCTGCTATCTCACATAGGTCTACGATTATCAACCCATTGGTGAGAGACAAATAGTCGGAAAGAATGAGTGCCGCCGTCGGGGATCGAACCCGTGACATCTGGATTGACAGTCCGACGCGCTACCGCCTCTCCACATGACAAGTAAATGAGTATCTACAATATTTGATAGTAAAGGAAACCAGTTTCTCTTTGTTGACTCGTGAAACCAGTCACTTCACATTAACCCTTTGCTGTTTAATCCCTGCTTTTTACGTGCCTATGATTTGATGAATGAGAAAACATTGTGAAAAAAGAAGAAATTGCTTCTGACAAGCAATTTCTCCTTTTTGCACACTATTTTCTACCCTACTGAGTGGTTATTTCTCAAATTAAATCCACTTTTGATTTTCGTCTGCAAAACCTTTGAATTTTGACAGCTCCAAAATTTCGTAAAACAGGAAAGGGTCAACTTTGAAACCATCCATACACCATCAATATTCTTGATAATACTTTTGTCTAAATCTTTCAAGTCAAATAAATCAAGCCCCCATGCGAAAATTTTCAATGAAGGTCCCTTTTTTTCAAGACACAGCATGGAATCATGAAAATCCAGACGTTATGCACATGATCATAACAATGGCTCAGAGCGAACCAGTTGTAACTGCCAATAAACATAAGGGCAGTTACAACTGTTTTGCCCTGAACCATTGTTATTGATGAGGATATTCTGTGAAAGTTTCATGCAAATCTATCCATATTTGAAGAAGACTTGTTTTATCTAGTAATAAGAGCTACAGATAGATTATTTGTTAAATTGTAGATCAATGTATATGAATAACATGAGATGCTTGTAAAACATTTATGCCCTCCCCCCAAAAAAGCAGGTCAATAGCCTATTCTTTGTCAATCAACAAAGAGCAATTTCTCACACAGTATGATAAGTAGAGCTATGGTCCTTGTGTACTGAACTTTTCCTCAATGAGATCTATCCGCACGTGAAGTTTCATGATTCTATCTTGCATACTTTATGAGATATGCTCTGGACTAATAACAGTCTACTGACGGACAGACCAATCGACAAGTGCACAGCAATATACCTCCTCTTCTTTGAAGGGGGCATAGTAATAGCACAAACCTTATGTTGTCGGTACCCATTGAAATAATCTCATTGAATACCCACAACATAGGGTTTCATTGAAAAATAAAATTTTAAGACTTGCTCTACCCCCTCTTATCTATACTGAAAAATCCTGTTAAAGTCCCCTTTCAAAGGTATATTTGATACTCCTATAATTATATTTTATCAAAATATAGATCACAATATTGACTGGTGCCAAAACACACTGTTACTTCAATATAATTGAATCAAAAGTATTTCAAGAATATTGGTCCTGTATGGGCCACTCTTGGGGCTAATTTTCACTTATAATTCTGTAACCAGACACTGGCCTATCAACAGGGCTCGTGTTTGACCCTTCAACCAGGGTTTTGACCCCCCAAAAATCTGAAAATATCTCAATTTGACCCCTAGAAATTTCTCCCAAGGGGGTCCTTTTGACCCCCTTGAGAGGAATTACTAAGGGTCAAAACATTGTTTTATACCTAAGATTTTCACAAATTACTAGCTTAAGTTCTACAAATCAATTACTTGTTTCATATCATTACAAAAAACAGTTGAAGAGACTTAAATATGCAATATTCTACTTATGATTTACTTTTTATGTCATTTTGACCCTATTAAAATCTGATTTGACCCCAAGATTTTCTCAGGTGAGGAGTCAATGACTCCCCAATATCAAACTCTAACACGAGCCCTGATCAACATGGTCAATTTTTACACAATATTTCTCCGCAACACAGTCTTTTTATCTGTGACAACTTTGGCAAAGGAACTTTTCTTTCAGACTATATCCAATTGTTTTCCCTACACTATTTTCATCTATTCATTCTCCAACTATTTACTATGTTAAACTCAATGGACCCACTTTAACTGTAACTGATTTCCATGATTTTCTAACACTCTGTCCTATTTATTACAGATCACTTTTCACAGGATAAAAACAATGTTCTTGCAAAAAATATACAGTAGATTCTATAGTCCATATTTACTATACATCCAGGTCTTTTGGCTGTTGATTGGCTATGAATGGTTCATTCCACATCCGACGCAGGTCACCCTGTAAAAGGAAAGCAACTCTTACAATCTTACCAAATGCGATTTGATGGCTCAGCACAAAACAGTTGAAACTGCCTATAAGCATATAGGCAGTTACAACTGTTTTGGGCTGAGCCATCCAATTGCAACTTGTAACATTTGTCATGCAAAAAGGGACCATCTGGGAAGTGCATAAAGGGTCGAAACTTTTCAAACTTTTCTAATTTTTGGAATCTAAAATAATCAATCTACTTTCCTATTGAAGAATTTTTGAAATGCGTCTTCTTGTTGGCCTGTTCTAGAACCAATCTTTTTTTCAAACATTTTTTTTTAAGTTCCTAGATGGTCTCTTTTCATATGACAGGTCACATATCTATTATCAGTGTAACTCTTAATCCTTGTTACAGCAGCTTTATTCAAGTTGAGGTTATAAGGTTTGGGAAAATCCACAATATTTATAACTCTTTAGAAATACAGCTAAATCATTACCAACTCACTGTAAGAAAGTATTTAAAAACACTGCATATGTACTTCTTGCTTTCAAAAATACTATAAAATCAGTACAAGTGTGCTCATTTTGAAAAATACTGTTGAATAATTGAGATTATATTTAATTATTTTTATTCAATTGCAAAGAAAGCTTAAGCTCATAGAGTGACCCTCAAACCCTCAATGCTACTGTTTTCATGTCAATGATAGGGAGAAAGGCAGTGGTTCAAACCCACTGCTACCCAATTTTACAGCATAGTGAACTGGAGCTATTTATTGAGTATTGAGAAAAATTATCCAGCGACTGTGGAGCTTGAACCATGGATTTATAGGTCATAAGTTGACCGCTAAACCACTGGGTCACCAAGACAGTCAAATATGTTTTAATGTATTCAGTTTGTTAAATCATTTCAGATAAATACACAAAGATTCATTTAACCAAATACAATAAAATACATGAACAAGTTCTTACTTTGAAATAAGCTGAGGTGAGAAGGGATAACAAATGGTACTTGATACAAAAGTTGTGTCCTCACTTTGAGATATGCCATGGTGAGAAAGGGTCGTAATGAAAATTGTACTCAATGCAAAAAATCATTACTCACTCTGAGATATACCATAGTGATAAGGGGTTGTAATGTGAATGGCACTAGATAAATTTGTCAGTCGTATCTCTTAAAAAGCTAGGTACATGTTTGACAAGAGGTTTCAAAAGGATATCTATAAGGTTGCTAAGTCGACTTGTTAGACATATTGGTCCTGCTATTATAGGTCTTAATTCAAGGGATTCTGTATCTGTAACAGTAACAGTTGATTTGACGGCAGTTTGGCATTGATTGCGTATTTCCTCACATTTATGGTTTTTAGGAAGACGTTAAAATTGGCTACTTTTGTTTTCGAAATATTTGAGATATTTATATTCTTTTTCAGTCAAACAGTGTGAGTACTTGTTGATTAGTTTGTTGTATGCTTTTCGGTCTTTCTTACTTGGATCTTCTCCTAATTGTTGATAATATTCGCGATCTTTTAGAATGGCTTCCGTCATTTCTTTATAGTGATATGAGTTCATCAGCACAACTGCTCCGCCTTTATCCGCTTCTTTTATGATTATGCTTTTGTCCATTTTGAGAGATTTTATTGCATTTCTTTCTCTTCCTGTGATTTTGTCCCTAATTATCTTTCTCGTATTTTCCAAAGGTATATTTTCTACATTTTTGACAAATTGATTTAAGGCTGGATTTCTATCGAGAGGCGGTGTAAACATACTTTTATTTTTTACCAGTGATTCATCTGAGTCTTCGGAATTGTGGAAGAATTCAGCTAGTCTTATTTTTCTAGTAAAAACTGAGAGATCGTTTCTAATTTCATTTATATTTGATTTTGTCGGAGTAGGCGTAAATTTTAGCCCCTTTTCCAGTAAAGATTCTTCTTCTTTTGATAAAATTCTGCTTGAAATATTAATCATTTTAATATCGACATTAGAGTGACGTCCCTTGTTAGAACTAAACGACATTTGTTTTGACGTCGTCACGTTACTTTCATAGAAACAACGTCTTCCTCCTGAAGAGCATTGTGACATCGGTTGAGGATTATAAAATTTTGATGAATATAATTCATATAAGGCTTGTTGTTTAATTTTCATTCTTATAAGCTTTCTCCGTACCGTGGAATTTCTTCCACTTTGAGACATGCCATGGTGAGAAGGGGTAATAATGTAAATGGTACAAGATACAACAACTGAGTACTCACTTTGAGATATGCCATGGTGGGAAAGGGTAATAATGTAAATGGTACAAGAAACAATAACTGAGTACTCACTTTGAGATATGCCATGATGAGAAGGGGTAATAATGTAAATGGTACAAGATACAATAAATGAGTACTCACTTTGAGATATGCCATGGTGAGAAGGGGTAATAATGTAAATGGTACAAGATACAACAATGCAGGCTGAGCTGCTTTGAAAACTTCTGATGAAATTGTGGCAGTCAGCAACCCTGAAAATATAAACATTGCCCTAAATATAGCACATTTTAAATGACATGTTTGATATTAAGTTTTACTTTGTTTATTACTGACTAGTGACCTTGACCTTTTAACTTTCAGAAGTGCTTCAATGTAATCTGTCATCATGCCAAATACGAGAAAAGGCATCTTGAGTTAGCTTGAGTAACTGGCAAGGTTAAATCCATAGGTTTTAAGTGTCTTATGAATTAACAATTGATGTAAATTAGCCACTCCATGTCGTTAGGGGGTGGGTGGTGGGATAAACTCACCTAGAAAATACCCAATGAGTGAACAATGGAAGTAGGTCAACCTCTGTATGTAGTTTGGGGGTGGGGGAATCCCCTGGTCCACAGGATTCAGCTGTAATCGCTTGTAAGCATCGTAACGTAATACAAAACATAACAGTAGACCTGGCATCACCTACAATCACAATATATTTGCTTTCTTTAATGCTTTTCAGTGGTTTATCGAGAAATAACGGTAGATTATCACTTGATAATCTCACCAGAGCGGTGAAATTATCAAAAACTTATACCCTGCTTTTGTGCAATTCATCCTATCTGACTTCATCTATGCGGGGTGAAATAAGTGACGTCACAGTGAACGTTGCATAGCAATCACATGCAAATTGTAGCGCTTTACGAAAATATGTCCTAGAAATTTCACATTTTCTCTCATTTTTGCAATAAAGAAATAGAATAATCATTTGTTTTTCAAGTAAGATCGATTGATATTTCATTTCTTGAACAACAAAAGCCCCACTCGTGAAAATATAGCTTTTGTTGTTCACAAAATGAATACAAGAGCCGTCAGAGACGGATTATGCTCCCCGAATAAGGCATTGTCACAAAAACAAGAGCCATGTTGGACATGGACATCCCCCGCCAAGAAAGCTTGATAGTAAACTGAAGCCTAATAGATAAAAGATTCTATGTACTGTCAAAGATTTGCCTCCTATAAAATCTAAGTAATAAAAATAACAAAGGGCAATAACTCAAAATTATGCAAGCAAGAGTTGTAGTTCAGGTGTATTGCACTTCTCCTCTATGAGATCTATCCACCCATAAAAATTCAAGTTGATAGCTATTATACTTTAGGAGATATGCTCCAGACAAAATCTAAGTATCAAAAATAACAAAGGGCAATTACTCAAAAATTGTGCAAGCAAGAGTTGCAGTTCTTGTACACTGCACTTCTCCTCTATGAGATCTATCCACCCATTAAGTTTCAAGTTGATAGCTATTATACTTTAGGAGATATGCTCCAGACACAATCTAAGTATAAAAAATAACAAAGGGCAATAACTCCAAAATTATGCAAGCAAGAGTTGTAGTTCTTGTGCACTGCACTTTTCCTCCATAAGATCTATCCACCCATAAGGTTTCAAGTTGATAGCTATTATACTTTAGGAGATATGCTCTGTGGTCAGATTGCAAGGACTCAAATAAGATGTAATCTTATACAGCAAACATAAAGGTAACATACATTAAACTCCCTTTTTGCATGACATATTTTTAGACACAAATATCAAATACCTTATGGTAAAGGGCATCTGATTTGCTACTGAAATGTGAAATTTCATCAAATTCTGAGCATGAGACTAGGAGAAATGAAAGAATAACTGTATTTTACGCGCTAGCGTAAAGGTAACAAACATTTAGCCCCCTTTTTCCATGATATTTTTTTTTACGTTAATTTCAAATTGTTTATAGTAAAGGGCATCTGATTTGCTACTCAAATATGAAATTTCACTAAATTCTGACTGTTGGACTAGGAGGAATTTGGGAAAAACTGTTTTTTACCCTAAGTCCCCTCTTCCCGTGACGAGGCCTCAAATCCAAAAACTGTCACAGATGCATCATCACTATATCATAGGGAGTTCACATGGTAAGTTTCATTTGATTTGGCCCAAGGGTTATGGAGAAATAGGTGGGGACGGACGGACGGACGGAATTACTATTTTACATGCTAACATAAGGTAACAACATTTAGCCCCCCTTTTTCCATGATATTTTTTTTTTTTTTCGTTAATTTCAAATTGTTTATAGTAAAGGGCATCTGATTTGCTACTCAAATATGAAATTTCACTAAATTCTGACTGTTGGACTAGGAGGAATTTGGGAAAAACTGTTTTTTACCCTAAGTCCCCTTTTCCCTTGACGAGGCCTCAAATCCAAAAACCATCACAGATGCATCATCACTATATCATAGGGAGTTCACATGGTAAGTTTCATTTGATTTGGCCCAAGGGTTATGGAGAAATGGACGGAATTACGGACGGACGGACAGACGAAGCGGTGGCTATATGCTCTCCCTACGGAGAGCATAATAAATCGATCTTACACTGAAACAAATGATTATCCTCTATTTATTCCTATAGCATGAATCTTGGATGATGTTTTGTTTTAGCATGTTGAAAATTATTCACATTCATTTCAAATGGAACTCATATCAATTTTTGAAGGATGTTTTAAATCAAAATCTGATAAAAACAAGCACTTGTCATACAATGTGACATAATACCCCTGCAAGGGCTATCAGTGTAGTAAGATACTTGTAGAACATGGAAATGTTAAGAGATCTTGATAGGTAGGAGATATCCTTCAAGTTTTAAGTTTCAAGTGAGTGCCTTCAGTAGAAACAAAGATATCACAAAATGAGCACCACCTTCAGTTGCCTATGCTAACTGTTGAGCGCTGGATGGTGGAAAAAAATCTAAGTCGAAAAAGGGGCATAATTTGCACAAAATGCATCTAGAGTTATCCCCTTGATAATATAGGTTGCTCTTTGAATGGTGAACATGTGTGCCAAATTTCAAGTGAATGCCTTCAGAAGAACCAGTGGTATCACAAAATGTCAAAGTTTTCACACAACGACAACAACAACAACAACACCAAGACTATAGCACTACCCGAGTTTTCTCCGAAAACAGCCAAGTCTACTATTTTGGGCACGACCATGCTGAAAACAATGCCAAAGCTTGGCAAAAAAAAAACCAGGCAGGAGGGTCATCATAATTATCTAGACAACGGCGGTGTCCGTGGTCTAGAGGTAGAGCGTCGGCCTCTTGATCCCAAGGTCCTGAGTTAGATTCCTGGGAGCGCCTATCGATCTTGGTTCTTTCATTGGCCCACACATTCGGCGCTAGTACTGGTGAATTTTCCAGGAAGCAGAACCGAGAGGGATTAATCTTACTTGTAAGAAATTGTTTCCCAATCGATGTCTAATAAATAGGTTTAAACCAACCCAGACAACTAAAGCCAATTATTTTGCAGTTTCAAATTTTCTCTTAATTCATTTCAAAAATGTGATTTAGCAGAAGAATACCAGTGGAATATTGAAATTTTAAGACTTTCTATGCATCAAATCTGGATATTATAGCTCTTAGAGATCATCAATTAAATGAATGCATTGTCTAATGGTCTAGTAACCAGCTATCTTTTAACTGTCAACAGGTCAATCTAAGGTGTGATGGATTATCTCTCATATCAATTTGTTATTTGTTCTACCAATGATCTTTTGATTTCTTTTCTATAGATTTATGGACTGGACAAAATGATATCCACCCTTAACCAGCATTTTGTCGAATTGATCATTTTTTGTAGCCAATTTTTCAGAATTTTAGCCAATTGCTAAATTGGTAAAGGGCAGGGTAAGACCTGCAAAGCTATAGCAATACCTCAAATTTTCACAGAAAAAAGCTGAGCTAAAAATACTTACTATGTCACCAAGGCCCAGCATTGAAAAGTGACTAGAATTTTGCATGCTGAAAAAGAAATACAAGACCTGAATCAGATTTTTTTTTTAAACAAGCTGATTTTAACCCTCCTCATGCTGAGGCAGGAGGTATAAACAAAGATCAGATTGCACAAAATATGTGCAGTCTGATCTTAGTATTAACCACCTGTTTTCCTTCTCTTTTTAAACCAAATAAGTTTGAATATCATATCTTCGAAATTTATATGGACTCGTAATTAGTACATCCACAGTTTTCAGTGCATCGCTTTTACTGCATTTTTTCCAAGGTTCTTTTTCAGCATGACAAGCGTTGAACTAGTATTATAATCATGGAAGCCTGCTGAATAAAGGCAGGCTTTTCTTTATTACCCATGTTTTTCTTTTTTTTCAATTAAGAAAGTGGGGCTAAATATTGGCCCCTTCCCCTATGGAAAAATTTCCCCAAAAATTGTTATTCTTCTTATAAAACAAGATTCCCATAAGAGTATTTACCAGTATATATAAACAATCAATTTTGGAATATCAGGTTGTAAACTACTTCTAAAATCTATTTTCTATGTGTTTATTGAAAACTTTTCAGGAATTTTTGGTAATCAGGCCCTTTCCCCTATGTATTAAAACCACGAATGTAATCTATTTGGTAAAATTTGTAGGTTCAGTCATTTGAGTTAATTGTATAAGGAAATTTGAATTAAATGTCATTGATTATCCCAACATTTTCTTCATATATAACATAAAATGTTACCTTGGAAACACAAGCTTTCCTGGTAGAGAAAGTTTAGGGGCTTCCCGTACTAAACCAGTGAAGTGGAACTTTTTTGCCAGCATCCCAACCTGTGAAAAGCATGGAATAATTAATCAATTTAATCCCAACCTATGAAAAGCAAAGAATAATTAGTCAATTTAATCCCAACCTATGAAAAGAATGGAAATATATACCATATTTCCCCTAATAAACACACCCTGTAGCTAAACATAACATGGTCAGGGAGCTTTTATGCATTCACTGATTTATGTCTTTTAGGCCCCTTTCCCTTTAATTTGAGCTGAATTTCCTCTAAATAATGATATAAATGATTGTTAACCCTTTGCTGTTTAATCCCTGCTTTTTACGTGCCTTTGATTTTATGATTGAGAAAACATTGTGAAAAAAGAAGAAATTGCTTCTGACAAGCAATTTCTTCTTTTTCCACACTATTTTCTACCCTACTGAATGGTTATTTTTCAAATTTAATCCACTTTAAATTTTCGTCTGCAAAACCTTTGAATTTGGACAGGTCCAACATTTTGTAAAACAGGAAAGGGTTAATTAAGGGAAAATTCACATCAAATAAGAGAAGAAGTCTCATCAAGTTCTTATAATGTTGGCATTTTAAGTTGGTTTTCTTTGTAAAAAATATAGGGGTGCTACTATTAGGGAGGGGGCTTTTATTTGGGGAAATATGGTAGTCAATTTACTCCCTGCAATTTTTTTATATGTGAACATATTGTGGAAAAAGTAGAAATTGCTTGTTATACACAATTTCTTTTTCTCACCACAAATTTCTACCATAGGTTGCAATTTCTTTACAAATAGCATGCATTCTTCTTCAACTTCTTTGAATGATGAATAAACTGTCATTTTCATTAACTCAGAAAACTCTTACCATATTTATGAGTAATTAACAACTAACGAATAACCTTCCTTTAAGAATTAAAAATATTTTTGTTTTTTTGTTAAAAAGCCTAGTTTTAAGATCAATCTGAGCCCTGATAATTTTTTTCAATCTGATCTTAGTTTGAAATATATAAGGTGTTTCCTAATGGTCCCTATTTGCATGACAGGTCATAAAACATTGAGGTCAAAATTAATTAACCAAAATTGGGTCATGGTTATACAGAATCAATACATACCGGGTTATCAGCAGGCCTTGTAGCCACTTTGACCATTACATTAGCACTAAATATATACGAGGAGAAAAATACCTGAAAAATATACAACAGAATTATCACACCTGCAAAATATACAACATAATCCATTACATATTACATCATCTCGACTTTGACCATTACATTAGCACTAAATATATACCAGGAGAAAAATACCTGAAAAATATACAAGTTTAAGATAAATCAATCACTTTACAGCTTACCAAACTAACAAAATGCATAGAACTGCTAACAAGAGTTGTCCGCGGACAACGTAGCTCGCCCAAACAGCTGCTTGTCACAAACAGCGCTTGACTGAAGACGAAGTTCAAAGTGGTTTCTTTCAATGTTAAAGTCCATGATCTAGAATATATCTGTTTGAGTAGTAATTAAGAAATATAAAAAGTTTTTTGTTTTAATGTGAAGGACCTTGGTCTCTGGCGAAAGCCTATCACCTGGTGAGTATATATATGAAGCTATGATGTCCCTAGATTAGAGCATTAAAAAAATATATGCAAGGTTAAAGTTTATGGTTAAAGTTTTTTGGTTAAAGTTTTTCTAAGTCCACAAAGGGTCAAGGTCAAGGTCAAATTGTCAAGGACCTTTGTCTATGGTGAAAGCCTATCACCTAATGAGTGTGCATATGAAGTAATGATGTCTCTAGTTTAAAGCTTACAGAAAATATAAGCAAGGTTAAAGTTTTTTTGGTTAAAGTTTTTGGTTAAAGCTTTTTTTGAAAGGGTCAAGGTCACAGTCTTAAGGTCATTTCAACATGGATGTTGGTCTCAAATGAAAGCCTATGCCCTAATGAGTGTTTCTGTAAAAAATAAAGCCTCTAGGATAAATATTGATAGAAATAAAAATCTTTAACCTAATGCGGGCGCAGACACCAACGCTGACGCCGACGCTGACATCCGAGGGTATGACAATAGCTCGTCCCGGGCGAGCTAAAAGGCTTGACTATTACAAGGTGGTCATAGAGTTATCTCCCTTAATAGAGTAAAATACCCTTGTAATGGTGAATGCACATGTATGCCAAGTTTCATAAATCAATATCTTCAGTATTAACAAAGTAACAATCAAGGTTAAAGCTTGTTCTAAATGCCTTCACCAAGAACTATGCCAATGCCTACACCAACAACGACAAGGTGATAACAATACCTTGATGTTTAGACCTGAAAGAGCCAGGGGCCTGTTTTACTAAACATCTTATAATCACTTATTGCGTAAGTCCAAAACTAAAGTAACTTTTACAGTAGTAACTAAATATGGAATTCTGAGTCTAACAATGAATGAAAACACCAGGTATGTTTTGTGATTTCGACATATGATCAATTTTTTCCTAAGAAGTTTGGTAAAACGGGCCCAAGGTTACTAAATAATTATTGATTAACCAGTAAATACAGTAAACTCTGGATATAACTACACCCAGTTAATTAAACATAATGCATTGCTATAAATTTCTGAATATCGTTAAAATCAATTTTAATTTTCATAAACAAAGCATATTGGTGCCAATTGTATCTTCTTTGTTTGCAATATATCATTATGAAGAGAAACTGGTACAAGTGGAATTAATCGTACTTACCCAAAATACATCATAGATCAATAGTCCAACCAACAAAAGGGTAGATACTTTTAAACTGGGCAGCCTCACAAGAGCTATGAATGCTACACACAAGCCCATACCTAAAGCTGTAAAAAAAGAACAAAAACTCCTATAGTCTATAGCTCCTGCCAAATCAGGAATATTCCGGGTTAAGCATGACAAGGGCTAAGTACAAAGCAGACAGAATAGGCTCAGTGCTTGCTGATCAATGTCTATTCTCTCTACCAAAGCGTTGTATACGGCAATAATATGTCATGAACAGCATGAAATAGGTTAGCAAAATGTCAATGAGCATTTGTGTTGTAGAAATGTACAACAGCATGAAATAGGTTAGCAAAATGTCAATGAGCATTTGTGTTGTAGAAATGTACAACAGCATGAAATAGGTTAGCAAAATGTCAATGAGCATTTGTGTTGTAGAAATGTACAACAGCATGAAATAGGTTAGCAAAATGTCAATGAGCATTTGTGTTGTAGAAATGTACAACAGCATGAAATAGGTTAGCAAAATGTCAATGAGCATTTGTGTTGTAGAAATGTACAACAGCATGAAATAGGTTAGCAAAATGTCAATGAGCATTTGTGTTGTAGAAATGTACAACAGCATGAAATAGGTTAGCAAAATGTCAATGAGCATTTGTGTTGTAGAAATGTACAACAGCATGAAATAGGTTAGCAAAATGTCAATGAGCATTTGTGTTGTAGAAATGTACAACAGCATGAAATAGGTTAGCAAAATGTCAATGAGCATTTGTGTTGTAGAAATGTACAACAGCATGAAATAGGTTAGCAAAATGTCAATGAGCATTTGTGTTGTAGAAATGTACAACAGCATGAAATAGGTTAGCAAAATGTCAATGAGCATTTGTGTTGTAGAAATGTACAACAGCATGAAATAGGTTAGCAAAATGTCAATGAGCATTTTTGTTGTAGAAATGTACAACAGCATGAAATAGGTTAGCAAAATGTCAATGAGCATTTGTGTTGTAGAATTGTCCACCTTACTGCAAAATTTTAGGTGTTTCATTTTGATTTCACAACCAGGCATTAATCTATGCTAGATTTCATCACAATTTCCATACACAGTGGGATCCGGCTTTAACTATATCACTGATTTAACAACATTTTTTGTAGCTTGTAAATAATCTACAACATAGCTATTTGTGTAGACCTTTCTGATATTTTATTGACTGGTGCAAGATCCATCAGTAGCTTATGACCAGAAAGTAACCACCTCAAGCACCTCAAAAGAAAGAAAAGGAACAAAAGACACCAACTCTATATGTGGACCAGGCTGACATTTTATTGACTGGTAATAAGTTCTACTCACCATCCATCAGGAGCCAATGACCAGTAAGTACCCACACACAAACCAAAAGAAAGGAAAGGAAAAATGACATTAATTCTGCAGCTGTAAATCTCCCACACAGACCAAAAGACATTCTGAAATGACAAAAAACATCAAAATCTTAGCTTGTGCACAACATGTTAGACTTTTAAGCGAGTGCCTGGGAAATGTTTACTAGCCATACATTGCTGCTCCAAAAAGAGAAGACTGGTGAAACTTTGAAAGCTGTAACTGCTGCTCTTTACATGGCCAATATTTTTTATTATTTCAACACTTATCCAACTAAATTTAAATTTTGTTTCTAACAAATAACCTATGTTTGGTACAGTCTAGGTCAGATCTTTTCCGACAATAATTAAGTAGAAAACAGGCAGTGATGGCTTAGATTAGACTGCACGTCTGTGCAGGCTAATCTTAACCTATACTGCCTGTCTGCCAAAAAATGTTTTGAATAGCATGAAAATGGTTAACAGACATTTTTCCTTATCTAAAGTTTACTATATAAGATAATCTTATTCAGATTTACATAATCATTAAAGTTATTGATGATAATTTCCCATTATTTTAGAGACCAAGCAGGGATATTACATCTGGTGCATTACAACCAGCTGTTTTGATATAATGAGTCAACATCTTGTTGTTTAATCAATACAGAAAAGAAAACAGTTTCAGCTGAGTTTATAACACAATATAAGTAAAGCAGAACTACATATTAATGTCCCAGTACAACTGCTGTAAGGTCGGTAAAGTTTGATCTTATAACACAATATAAGTAAAGCAGAACTAAATGTTAATGTCCCATTTCAAACTGCTGTAAGGTCGGTAAAGTTCGACCTTGACCTTTGACCTTGAAGCTCTCTGAAGTTTTTTCATATTGCACATCTACTGAAACAAGAAGTGCTTGTGAAGCACAAGTGCCCCTATAAAAGAATTTTTTTAAAATGTTGACCTTGATAGATATCTGAAACCTTGAAACATGACCTTGACCTTGATACCTACTAATACACATCACTGAGATCTTTAATCATTCATATTATGAAAAGGCTTGAATGAACTGAACGGTTTCAACGTAAAGATTATGAGAAGTTTGACCTTGATCGATGATCTTGACCTAGATATCTACAGATGCACATTATTCAGATTTATCATTCTGCCAAATATGAGGCTTTTATCTCGAATAGCCCTGAAAATCTAGGCAATGTTAAGTTTTTTTGGTTAAGTTTTAGTTATTTGACTTTGACCTTCCCTTAATGAAAGTCATTGCTGAATTGAAGTCAAACTTCAGTCAACCCTCTCCTGGTTTGTCAAAATTAGATCTGTCCAAATTAAAAGTGTCTTCAGATGATAATTTAAAAATATGTGTAATTTGAAAGAAAACATCAATATGCAGAAAATATTGAGGGAAAAGAAAGATTTTCTTGTTGCAATCAATTTCTTCATTTTCAACAATGCTTTTCCAACTCTTTGGTTGTGGGTAGTCACAAACTAAAGATGTTTATATAATATAGGTGTATCTTGAACTTTGAAATTCATACGCACTCAGAAGGCAACAACTAAAGAATATAGAGGATAAACACGAATTAAGGACTGTGACAAAAGATGAATGTCCTCTCCCTGCTCCATTTTCTATGATTTGAGCATTGGTGAATAATTAAAACATCGTAACTACAGCTTGAATATGCTGTTGTTTTGATGTTATGATCTTTCATCAGCCATATTTTTCAACAGAGGATTATTTCTTATAGGTGTTTGCGTAGATTGCTTAATGGGAGTTACACCCTTGCTGAATGGGAGTTACACCCTTGCTTTATGGGAGTTACACCCTTGTATAATGAGATAAATGTGACTTACTTTTGTCCATTAGAGCATGGTCTCATGAGGTACTGGCACATTGGAAGAAGTAAGAAGGCAAAAGCCACTGTAGCTAAAACTTAAATGAAAACAAGATGTGCTTGTTAAGGTAGTGGACCCGTAATAGTTCTGCAACATTTCCAAACTCATGATCTTTCACATTGTTAACCAAGGTTTCCAAATGAATATCATTAGGAAATCTCGGTTAACACTATTAAATTACATCCGAAACGTTGACGAACTATTACTGGTCCACTACCTTAAACACCAATATACACCAATGTGGTCTAGAGGTAGAGCATTGGCCTCCTGACCTTAAGGTCCTGATTTGATTCCCTGGGGGTGGCTATCAATCTTGGTTCTTTCATTGGCCCACATATTTGAATGGTGATTTTTTAAAACAGAATGGAATGGGATTGATCTGAGTTGTAAGAACTTGTTTTCCAATCAATGTAAAGTTAATAGGTTTAAACCACCAACACCCCCACCACTGCTATTTTTTTACCAGAAATTTTAAACATTTCTGACCTAGAAAAATGACCTTGACTGGTGACCTTGAAGTTGATACCAACAGAAAACTCTTATCAGAAGCAAGTGAAATACGAAGGCTGCGTCACTTAATCAAACATTATGGCCAATGTTTCTGGGGGACAAACAAAAAGACAGGCCAATAACAATATGCCCAAATCTATTGATGTAGGGGTTTAAAAAGTTTTAAGGAAATAGATGAAATTGACCATATGGCATTTTGCTCATGTAATAATTCACAAAAGCTTCATTTTAGAATCAGCATTCAATAAGAAACCTTTACTTTCATTTTTTTTTCAAATTTGATAGCAATGGGTTATAGAAAAACTGTGGCAAATTTATAGCAAAATCTATCTATAAATTGATAAACTATGCTCTAAATAAGCCAAAATGAATAATTGATCTGCCTTGTGAACTTGATCTTGAAGTTATTTATAAATTTGTTTCAAATGGAGAATCTACCCATAAGATGCTATCCCACAAGTGTCTAATATTCTCAACCCATTTGTGGTAGACAAATAGTCGGAAAGGATGAGTGCCTCCCTCAGTAACAGAGACACAATTTTAAGCTAGTCAAAGAATAGAAGTAAATCATTATTGTTACGATTTAAGGGGACAAACAGCCTTATAACACAATTACTCCAATTCTTACGCTGTTTCATTTCTATGAACCCAACCATAGCGTTATAATGGAGTTGCAGTATACTAGAAATCGACTCCCCTGCTGTACATATTGCAAACACCATTTGTAGCAAGTCAAAAAATAGAAATATATCATTATTGTAACAATTAAAGGGGACAAACAGCCTTATGACACAATTACTTAAATTCTCATGCTGTTTCATTTTTATGAACCCAACCATAGTGTTATAATGGAGTTTCAGTATACTATAAATTGACTCACCTGCTGTTCATATTGCAAACACTATTTGTAGCGAGTCAAAGAATAGAAATATATCATTATTGTAACAATTAAAGGGGACAAACAGCCTTATGACACAATTACTCCAATTCTTACGCTGTTTCATTTCTATGAACCAAACCATAGCATTAATGGAGTTTCAGTATACTATAAATCGACTCACCTGCTGTACATATTGCAAACACCATTTGTAGCGAATCAAAGAATAAAAACATAACTAATAATGAGATGGAAGCTCCGATTGGCAGGAAGGCAGCCTGACACGTGTCTATTGTCTGTACATCTGAAATAAACACAAAACTCACATTTTTATTCAGGGCTACTGACGGAGGTGGTTTATAGGGCATAATCCGTCAGTGCCCTAAATATCAATGTTATCTGGTAGAGGTTGGGAGAATAATCATGATGAGGCTTTGGCGAGTCATGATTATCTCTGACAGCCTGGACCAGATAAGATTGATATTTCAAGATAATAACATATTATTCTAATTGACATATAATCACTTTGTAAAACAAGTGCTTCACAGAACGGCGCATATACACCCGATGGGGCTTGTCAGTAACCTTGGCTTGTCAGTAACGTGAGCTTGAATGATAGCTAAAAACTTGCAAACAGACGACAGGGGCCATAACATAGTATGCCCTTTTGAGTGTAAATTGAAAATGGTTTTATGCACAACTATAGGCCAAACAGTAATTTTGCAAGTTTCAGTTCATTCCAATTCAAAGTGTGACAAGTTGCTCACAAAAGAAATATCGTGTATTTCAATCAATTCAAGGGCAGATAATACTAGAAAGACCAAACTTTTTGAATTTCTGAAGTCTTATGCTCAACCAATTATCAGGGTTATATTGTGGCAAGATTCATTTCAATCCAATTAAATTTGTAGGAGTTGTGCACACACACACAAATCTGTAAATGTAAACTATTTTGTGAAGTAAAGGGCAGATGAATTAAGAACTACTTTACATATGAAAAAATTTATAAACCTAAGCACAAATAGACAACCTACAGAGTCATTGTGGCAAGTTTCCTTTCATTCCCATCAAAAATGTAGGAGAAAATGAGCTGACAAGAAATTTTGTTTTTCATTCAACTCAAGTGCAGATAATTCAAGATAACTGGAGCATTTTGATTTGAAAAATCTTACGCACAACTAGACATCATAGAGAGTAATTGTGTCTAGTTTCCGCTCATTGTAATTGCGCACACAAAAAATTGCTAACGGACGGATAGACAGACAGACAGATGTACATACCACCAAGGCTATAACATAATACAACCCTTTGGGCGTATAAAAAGGCATAAAACCAATATATCAATGTTATCTGGTCGAGTTTGGGAGAAATTATTATATGAGTCATAGATGTGGACTATTTCATTTTGGCTGTAATCTTGTGTAAATTTATAGCTATTCCCTGATATTAACTTTTTAGGCTCAACTTCAGGAAATAAAGGCTGTTTAAGACAGTCTTCAATTCTTCTCTGAAGTTGAGATCTAGAGAGTCTAGAGGACTAAAATCACATAGTTTAGAGGGTCCTGGCTACTTATTTTTGCGTCTAAGAAGCACAAAACCTGAAACACTTAAATTCCTGATTTTCACTGTCTAGCAAGGTTGTGTGTGTGGCAGGAATATGCCATGATTTGTTTGTTTGATATAATGGGGTTTTATTCTGCTTTCAACTATCTTTCAGTTATATCATGGTGATGTGAGAACTTAACAATGGATCCCTAGTACATTTGTATTTCTCATACCAGTACTACCATTATACCCTATCCTAGCCCCCAGAAATGGTCTGCGGATAGCATGACTGGCCGACAGACGGACCAACCAGCATTTGCAAAGCAATTAACCCCTTCTTCTTTGAAAGGAGGGGGAGGGGGAGCTTAATAAGACTTGATATTTCCTACCTCTGTCACTATACACAAGCATTAAATGAGACTCGTTATTTTCTCCCAGTGTACATGTATAAATGAGACATTTATTTTGGAAGCATTTCACGTTGCAAGTATTAATAGGACTTATTTTCTCAGGAGTACTAAATGGACTTACTATTTCTCCCCGTACAAACATTAACTAGAAAGCCATGAATAGCTTGTGTCGCTCCACAGGCTTGAATTTCTTGTAATAGCAAATCTAAGTTTTGACTAGATTTTTATATATTTTGGCTTCTACTGATGTTGAAATGATTTTCAAAGATTCCACTATTATAACTTATAGAGAAATGACCTCCGCCCATAAAAGACATATTTTTCTTCAAATCACAATAATTTTTGGCTGAATGATAATGGATCACCCAAGGATCATACTAATGAAGTTTGATTGATATCCATCAATAACATTCTGAGAAAATGATTTTCAAAGTTTCCACTATTTAACATATAGAGAAATGACCTCCGCACATAAAATACATATTTTTCATTTGATCACAATAATTTTTGATAGACTGATAAAGCGTCACCCAAGGAACATGTAAAATTTAATTGGTATCCATCAATTAGAACCTGAGAAAAATCACTTTTTACAAATTTGGAAATTGGCCACGCCCATTAAATCCATGTTTTTCATTGGATCAAAATTTCTTGAACAACTTTGAAAGAGGGTCACCCAAAGATCATTCCTGTGAAGTTTGGTTGAAATCCATCTAGTAGTTTCTGAGTAGAAGTTTTAAAGAAAAAGTTTATGACCGGACGCACAGATGGACAGACGGACACACAACGGACACAACGCCATGACCCAGTGGCTTTCAGCCAGTGGAGCTAAAAAGACTTACTGTTTTCTGGGTCTGTCCCACTATAGCTTTTTTCTTTCTCTTTTTCTTTGTTTTCTTGTTCAATCATCAAAGACCTGGATTTCAATAGAAACAACATAGTATAACTGTATTTCCCCTAATAATAGCGCCCTTCCTTCTAGTAGGACACTTACATTTTTAACTAAGAAAACCCACTTTAAATGCCTAAAGAATATTTGAGACTTTTTGTCTAATTTGATGTGAATTTCCTCTAAACAATCATTCATGTGATTGTTTAGAGGAAATTCACATGAAATTGAAGGGAAAAGTAACTACAAGACATCAATTTAATGCTTTTTTTTTAAAAATCAGACTAAATAAAAGCTCCATGTAATGTATAGCTTTCTGCAGCCTTTCTTAGAAAGGTAATAATAATAATAATAATTTTAATTTTATTTCGGCATAGGTAACATATAATGGTTAATGGGATAAAAGTCATATACTTTACCTTTAGTTGCTATCCCACTAACAAGGTTTAAGTCTGACCCCAACAAAAGGGGTCCAAAGAACTAGATAATTGGGATCTTAAGGGTCCCTTCTTAAAGTTAAAGAGGCCAAGCTTACAATAAAGACTATTTTTTGAGCAGTTAATTTCTTTTTTATATTAATTTCAAGCTTTTTTCTGGTTAAAGGTAAATAAAGTTTTCATTTTATATTGACTATTTCGGGCTCAACTTCAGGAAAAAATTGACGATTGTTTTAAACAGTCTTCAATTCTTTTCTGAAGCTGATCCCCAGAGAGACAATGGGACTCACATCAGACAGTTTTGAGGGTCACTGAATCACAATATCTGTGTCCTTTAAAACCATGCACAGAGGTCTATGATAATAACAAATGTTAAAAGGGTTATGTCAGAAATGACAAATGTCAGGACGGGTATATTGGAAACGACAAATGTCAGAAGGGGTATGTCGGAAATGATGAATGTCAGAAAGGGTATGTTGGAAATGACAAATGTCAGAAAGGGTATATTGGAAATGACATGTGCCTCTGCTGGGTAGACTGGTCCAACTGTGGACTATAAAAGCTGACTGGTAGTCACCAAAATTCGGTCAAAAAGGATCCACTTTTCAGTATTTGATGACATAAGCGCACTTAGCACTTCTGAATGCCCAATGAATTGTTTGTAAACAATGTGTCAGGAGGGGGCGCCATTTTGCCTTTCATGAAAGTTTGTTTTGTATTTAAGGTCAGTTCCACAAAGAAAACATACATTCATTGATTGTTCAAATTTCTCTAAACTTTTTTTTGTTAGTATGTAATCTTTTCATGCATAGATTAACATTCACCAGTACTTTTGTAACAAAGCGGGGCCTTTTTTCAAAATTAGACAGGAAATTTCATATATGGACGGGTATATAGTCTATGGACCAAAAATCGGTGTATACCTGTCGGCTTCATACATAAGTCAACAGTAGGACCAGTCTAGCTCATCGGAATCAAATCCAACTGTGATAGAATATGATGGCAGCTATATAGAGCTTTATAGTACCATTTCAATTTTCATTCCTTAACTCATTATTATGTCTTAATTCATTGGAAAAGTCTCAATGAAATCATTCTAATAAATACCCACAACACACTGAATGGGTTAAGTAGAAAACACACATGTAGGTCTTCAGGACTTACACCAGTCTATGAGGCCATTCTAAAGAATATTCAGAACACAGGGTTGAAGTAAAATCATGGACAACATATCAAAATAATTTGATTTTAGTTGTGTCTATCAACATTTGTGCCTTCTGATTGGCTGAAACGTTGGTCTTATTCCAAAATTTTGAGTACACAACTGTTTTGTAAGCTTCTGAGAAAAAAGTCAGTCCCATACGAAATCTGTTTCTAGACTGACAAATCTTTCCATTTTTGCTTAATGATATTAAATCATAAGATATGATGATAATATTTTTGAATTAATAGAGGTTTGAAACTAGAAAAACTTATCAAACTCATGTTTGAATGTGATTCATGTATTTATACAGTGTGCTTAGTTTTTGATTTCATACTTGAATGAAATCAATAAATACTCTCTTCATCTTTTAATTGAAATCAAGAATAGCCCTTTAATACTGTCATTTGTGCAGCAAGAAAGCCTGTAGTTTTTACCAAACAAAAACCCCATAATCTATGTTCTTGAAAACCTCTGTGTACATCATCTCAACCTGTTCAACCTTACTAGGTTTAACAGGTTGGAAAGTACATAAAGGTTTAACAGCTGGCTTTTTGTTTTATTTTTTTAACAAAACTCTTCCTTGTGGAAATTGGAACTTACCTAAAGCTCCCATACACTATCAACAATATAGAAATCACAAAAGTTGACACTCGAGATGAGTCCATCACAGATAAGGCCCTGAAACAGCATAAACAAAATAAATGCAAATTTGAGTTATCAAATGTTTGGCCCTTAAACAGCATGATGTAATGTAAGCAACTATGAATTAAGGAATGTTTTATGCCCTAAAACAGCATAGACAAAATATAAAAGTGACTGCGGTGTAGCAACTTTAACCTATATCATCAATAGTTTCATTTCTCTATTAACCCACCAGATTATTAATTTGTTTTAGGTAATCAATTATTACATGTGCAAACAAGACTAAAGGAAGCATTTTGAAATTGGGTGGCTAAAAACAAAGCTGTTCAAGAGTTGAATACTATGCAAATGATTATAATGCGATGATCTAAACATAGGCATAACTTGATAAATATTTATGACCCGCAACATTTCAAGCTCCAATTTGAAAAGAGTGCATAACCCCTCCTTCATGTTGGTGTATTTCACGTGACCAAAATCTAATTTACCTATAGATATTATTATATACAATAGATTATACGGTTCCCGAAAAGCGGCTGTTTGTCCATAGGTTTGTCTTTTTATGTAACTCATCTTTCATAATACTTGACTAAGAACAATTATTCATATAATATTCAATAAATATCAATTTTTTACTCTAAACGTAGACAGTAGACAGGGGCTTTAAAGTTTTTGATGACAAGTCTAAGAAATTCGGTAGTTTATGGACATAAATATGATAGATTCTATTCAATTTATAAAAAGAGCTGAAGTTTTGTTATTAATCAACAAAATTCTTCAAATTCCTCAATTAAAATTTTACACACAATATATATAAGTCATGTGTGTAAAATGACGTCATCAAATCCATTATGACGTTTTCACATCAAAATGATAATGTTACTTTAGGCTCTGAGCTCATTTGCAAAGTTATTGCAGTAGCATAATTACACCTGTGTATTATCAAAAGTATTAACCCTTTCCAGTGCTCTCAATAAGAGCCAAAATCAGGAATTTTTGTAATTCCATGTTGGAATTTCAGGAATTTTTTTTCGAAGTAAGGAGTTTTTACCCCCCCCCCCTTTCGTGATTGCTCGTTTCCATGGTAAATATAAGTTAAATATTTGCTTAAAGTCCATGATTCTAGTTGGTTCTCTAAGGATAAACGACTTCCAAGCCTTAAAACTTGTAGCTTTGACTTATAGCTGTAGGTACGAGCTTTGGTTTCACAATCACCTTTTATTATTTTCATTGAATAAATTATGTAAACTAATATGAGAAAATGTGGAGTTTCTATTTGGAATCAGTCCTTAGATGTAACTTGCGCGATGGGCCTAGGAAATGCGGCTTACTCAAATTTTAGTTACGATGTTTTGGTATCCGGCGATATTACGGAAATTAATGCAGCTTCAATTTTCCTCGGCCAGTCATCCCAAAGGTGGCGAATGTTCTAGGTAGTGAACCAATAAAAGTTCTAAACCTATTTAAACTTACGCAGAATAATCCAAATAGTAAATTCGTCATTTCAATTCTCTCGTCAGACATGTTGCAGACAACTTAAATGACGTCATTGGGATTTCCCCGCGTTCTCCGAAGATGCCGATTCTAAACGTATTTAAATGAGGACAGTGGAATGACCTTTTGTAAATGTTTTCCGGTAGCGTCTTTTTCACTTCGGATAAATTACCCGTAGATCTATTCTCAGACTTCTAGGAAGCGATATTTCGAAATTTTATCGGTCTGAGCTGCATGAACTTCGTTTGGTACAACCAATATTCCCCTGAATTGAATTTTGTTTGATTCAATAATCCTATCAAAGGACCAACGCGATCTGTATCCGACGAAGAAAGGTAATGACAGAAGCGGTAATGACGCGTCGCTAACCCGACAAGATTGCCTAATCAAAGACTGGTTGTTATAGCGACATTTAATACCCCGCATGTTACCCATGACTTGTTTTGGTCAGCTTTAATGCGTATGCTCGCGCTGATAATCGATTTTTTTGCACATGTAGACTTACGTTACATCCTTTATTAGGTAAATTCGTAAAACGTCCGGGATCAAATTACAGGACGTTTTCCTCGAATCTCGGACGTTTTTTTAAGTCCGGGTTTGATTTTCCGGACGTAATTTTTGAAGTTCTGGACGTATATTACGTCGATGTCTGCTTAATGAGAGCACTGCCTTTCCCGTTTTACAAAATTTTGACCTGTCCAAATTCAAAGGTTTTGCAGACGAAAATTTAAAGTGGATTTAATTTGAAAAATAACCATTCAGTGTGGTAGAAATGGTGTGGAAAAAGAAGAAATTGCTTGTTAGAAGCAATTTCTTCTTTTTTCACAATGTTTTCTCAATCATAAAATCACAGGCACGTAAAAAGCAGTGATTAAACAGTAAAGGGTTAAACATGGTTAATTCTCTCTGCTGACATAGGTCCTTTCATAAATGTACTTACGAGAGATTTGCAGCCTCAGCAAGCTGCTCCTCAGTGGCCATCTTGTCCAGCTAGGTTATGCCGATGGTATCCTGTGTTTTATCTATCCTTCAATAGACTCTATACACTGAATAGGCTCATCGGTTATGCCAGTCTTAATTCACTTTTCAAAAATTTTGTTAAATCTGATCACAGACTGTTTAACCACAGTTACACTAAATCACAATCCCGATAGTTTTTGTTGTTTTGTATGAACAAGGTTTATATATGTACTACTTTTTACAACAATTTTGATTCAAATTAAATCCTTTTGTATAATTCTAAAACAGCATAATCACAAATAAAAAGACTAGAATTTTCATTAACACTGAAACACTTGTTAGGTGGATGTAGCTTGCTTATGGACTTTTCTCATGCTATTGTCTGACTGAGAAAATATATTCAATCACATAAAAAAGCTACTGGTGTTCCAACTGATTGTCACTATATAACAGCTTGTAATTAATGATAAAAGGGGTTTTTCGGTTACAGCTGGTTTCAACTTCAAACTTCTCAACACACCTAACTTCTCAATTCACCAAGGGGATAGCTTGATCATGACCTAAAAACACAGAAAAGATGTTTTCATAATCAAATAATTAAATCAAAGTTGTAACCATCAAAATTTGTGTATTCTGATTGGATGCAAAATTGTTTTTATGTCCAAATGAAAACAATTTTGAGTACACAGCTATTTTGAAAGCTTCAGCCTAAAGTAGTTCCATTAGAAACATGTCTCATTTTGGAACAATTGTTACATGTTTGCTTCATGATATTGAATTATTATAGATATTGAAACTAAAAACCTGATAACACTCATGTATGATCCACTTTGCATATTCATACAGTGTGATTAGGTTTTAGTTTCATGCCTCCAAGAGATAAACAAATACGCTTTTCATCTCTTGATCATGTTAATCTTCATCAGCATTCATGTATACAGTAAAACTTGTGTTAAACGACCACTTAAGGGACCACCAAAAAGCGATCGTTTATGGGAATGGTCGCTTAAAACAAAATACTGTGATAAATATGACAGTTCATTTTGACACCATTTATAGATTGTCGGTCAAGTCGTACGGAATCTTATGATGTTCGAACCCATTAGAATTGTCTTATCGAGACGATTCTAATGGGTTCTAACAAAATAAGATTCAACAATAACCAATTTTTCGATAAGAATGGCCGCTTTTTCAGAGATTTTGATTACGATGAAGGGACTTTTTTATGGTGGCCGCTTAAAACAATTGGTCGCTTAATAGACGTGGTCGCTCGAGCAATATCGACTGTAATGCATATTGTTTAGAACTGTAGCATTAAGTTTTATAATGTACCGTAAAAGCTCTAATAATACCCCTGGGTTCAATTAGAAACATACCATTTCCATTAGAAAGGGATGAGTCTACCGGTACTTTAGAAGCTACACTACATATCAATGGCTCAGTGCCAAACAGATGTAACTGTCTATAAAACATATAGCCAGTTACATGTGATACACTGTGAACCATAGATATTTGTTAAGATGTTGAAAAATGGCCAAATATCAAAATAATCCATGCCAAATAATAAAATTCGATTGGAGAAAAGGTGCATAAAACCTCTTGCTTATTTTTTTAGTGACCTTGATTTTGTGGGTATGGGCCTTTATAAGAGGCTTCAGTATTTTGTTAAATCACATAAAAAATGGGCAATTTCAACCTCCGAAAAGGGTGCAAAGTTTTATTAGAGCATTAGGCTCTATTAGAATTTTTACGATATACAAAAAGATTTAAACACTATTTACAAAAAAGACACATCCTAGTTAACACTATCCTGTTTTAAAAAATTTGGACCTGTCCAAATTCAAAGGTTTTGCAGTTTAAAGTTGTTTTTATTTGGAAAATTACCATTCAGTAGGGTAGAAAATAAAGTGGAAAAAGAAGAAATTGCTTGGCAGAAGCAATGTCTTCTTTTTTCACAATGTTTTCTCCATCATAAAATCACAGGCACATAAAAAGCAGGTATTAAACAGCAAAGGGTTAAATGTTCAAAATTATTCCATTATCACTGTAAATCTTTGCACACAAAAAATTAAAATATATCAAAAGAATAACCAAATAGATCCAACAACATTTCAGCCTATTTTAATCAACACACAAAATGAAATACATGTAGTAGTCTAAACTGTCATTTAATCAAAATTGGACATCTTTACTTCTTTACTCTCTAAATTTCTATGATGAACTCATCAAATGCCCTGTCAATTTAAAATAGACAGTTCAAACACATAAATCATACTGGACATTGACTTAATAAGGAAGCCAAACCAACCCTTTTGCAAAAAATAATCACAATGCACTTATAATTAGTTTTAAGCTGAACTCTTAACCTGCAGATTTAAAATGTTTCCAATAAATTTCCTATTTTTATTAAATAAACATGTCAGTCCTAAGATCTCTTTATATGTGACCTGTCTTGCCAAAAGGGACCATCTGCTAAGTGCGTAAAGTGTCAACCCTAGTCTGACTGCACGAATTGCGCAGACTGACTAGGGTCAAAACTTATTGGACCATGCTTACTTCAGAATCTCGAATGATCAATCTATGTTCAGATGAAAGATTTTTGAAAAATGACTTCTGGTTGACCTATGCTGGATCATATGTCTTTTTCAATAATTCATTTCACAGAATTCCCGGATTGTCCCTTTTCGTGTGACGGGTCACATATAAGTAAGAGCACAGCAGGCAGAGTAGGCTAAGATGAGACCTCTGTGCAGACTTGTCTTAGTATGTTGTACATCTTGTAATACTTGGCATAAGAGCAAACCCAATCTTTCTTAAAACTGAAATAAAATGATCTTCCCTTAAGTCCCTTAAGAAATCTGTTTCTTAACTGACAAACCTTTATATTTTTGCTTCATGATATTAAATTATACGATACAATGAAGAGAATATTTATTGATTTTCTGGAGATATGAAAATAAAACCTAATCACACTCACATTTAAATCAGCTTCACATATTCAAACAGTGTGAGGTTTTTAGTTCAATAGCTCAATGAAATCAACAAAACCAATACTCTCTACCAGGGGTGTGGAAATACGAGTTTTCTCCACTTGTACCTGGACTAGTAAAAGCAGATTTTCTACTTGTCCAGGATCAAAATGAACTTGTCCACTAAAGGGTAAATAGAAAAATTAGAAAAAAACATTGCCTTTTGATGAAGAAAATGCTGGTATCCAGCATTTTCTTCATTAAAAACAATGTTTTCTACCCTATGATATGAACATTTGGATGATTTCTCTCTTAAATCTTTTAAGTAACATTCCAAGATTAGCCCTGGTATTTACTTGTCCTTGGACAAGTGGCTTAGAAAAATTTACTTGTCCGCAAGTACAAAAGCCCGAGTCGGACAAGTCGGGCATGAGAATTCCACACCCCTACTCTCTACATCTCCAAACAGCTTTACAAAACTCTTTACTAGCTAGTCCATACAAGAGCACCATCTACTGGTTCCTAAGCTTGGCTGTTAAGTCTGAGTAAAACAAGATGTGTTTGTGAAACACAAATGCCCCCGAAACAGCATTTTTTTAGAGTTTGACCTTGACAGATGACCTTGACCTTGTCACATGACCTTGACCTTGTCACATGACCTTGACTTTGGTGTACAGCTTTGTATGTCAAATACTTTTGGAGAAAAGGCAAAGGTTAAGTTTTCGGGTTAAGTTTTCGGACAGACGGACGGACAGGCAGACGGACATGAGTAAAACAATATGCCCCCGATCTCTCGATACGGGGGCATAAAAAGGAGCATAATTTACACACAATGCATCTAGAGTTGTCCACCTTGATAGTTTAGTATTCTCTTATGATGGTGAACAAGTGTGTAAAGTTTCAAGTGAATGCCTTCAGTAGAACCAGAGATATCACAAAATGTTTAAGTGTTTACATGCCGACGACAAAGAGGACGAAAAGGCTCAAGAATTGTGCAATTAGTTTGAAACAATATTGAATTTTCAGCAGGACTGAAGTTAATATTTTTAGCTTTGCTGTTTTCTGGGACATTTCAACTATTCTTGCTAAAGCTTTCCCCACAATAACCTAAGGTAGATAGCAGGCAGTGAAGGTCAAGATCAGACAGTGACTCTGTGCAGGATGATCTGGATCTATACTGTTTGCAACTGCAGGCGTTTGCCTAGAAAGGCCTGAGGAGGATTTAGCTCGGAAAAACTTAGTAACACAGGGCTTGTGTTTGACCCTTAAACCACCTGGGTTTGACTCCCAAAAGTATGAAAGTATCTTATGTTGACCCTTATATTTATTGTCAAGAGGGTCATTTTGACCCCTATAATTTTGGTATTGCTTCAAATTATGAATTTGTTAGACATAACTGTCTATTTGATATCTTAATAAGAGACTCATATTTCATATGAATCTCATATAAAAATACGAAAGAGACAGTTGAAGAAGATGCATTTACTTCTGATCTATTGATTTGACTTCTAAACCCTTTCCTGTTTTACAAAATTTTGGACCTGTCCAAATTCAACAGTTTTGCAGACGAAAATTTAAAGTGGATTTAATTTGAAAAATAACCATTCAGTAGGGTAGAAAATAGTGTGCAAAAAGAAGAAATTGCTTATCAGAAGCAATTTCTTCTTTTTTCACAATGTTTTCTCAATCATAAAATCACAGGCACGTAAAAAGCAGGGATTAAACAGCAAAGGGTTAAACAGCAGTTTTGACCCATAAATTTCCACAGTCAAGGGGTCAATGACTCCTGAAATTGAAAAGCAAGCACAAGTCCTGGCAGGGTTCTCCCCAGAAAATTTTGAAGGCGTAGTGGCATATGCGCGTGGCCATATTGTCAGATTACTTACTTTGTATTTCTGTTAATAATAAAGGATGGTTACAGTGGTTTTACTGGATAAGTATTTTGATATTTGTGAAGCAGAACTTCTGTTTTGCTGAATATATAATTTGATTTGAAATTTTTTTCTTTGACACCTTTATAGCATCTCATAAATAACTTAACTCCCAAATCATCAATAAAATTTTGCATGATGGCTTAAAAATACCCCCCCCCCCCTTCCCTCCCTCCCCTTGTATCCCTTCCCTTTAATAGAATATACTGTGTACTAAAAGACTATTACAAAAGAAATGAAGAAAATTGGAATATTTAAGAAAATTAAATTAAAGAGTCAAAGAAAACAGTAAATCAACTGCACTTAAGCTGTGTTATGCTCATATATTTGAGAGTTCCAAGGACAGCACTGCATGTATTGTCAACTTTGTCTCTATTTCATAATGTATATAAGGAATTTTTAAAATCCTTGGGAAGTCCTTGTATGATTGAGGAAGGTCCTTCTCCTGAAATAAGTAAAAACTAGATTCTATTACAGTTATTTTCTAATGTGTTTACAAACCCTTTTCATATCTTCCCCCAAAAATATCTCTAAGAACATTTTTTTTATTCTACAATAACCATGTAACAAATTTAAAAGTTGATACCTAGTTTGTTTAGAGAAGCCTGTCACAGGACTTTAAGCACTTTGATTTTACAAGTTTTTTTTTTTTTCTTCATTTTTTTTCTTCTTTTTTGTAATATTTATTTCCTATATCAATTTCTATGACCTAATTTAGAAATAGAAATAGAATTTATCTTGATTTCAATTCTGGAATAAACAAAAAAAAATGTTTTGGGTTGAACATATAAGGGTACGAATCTAGTTAAGAAATGGTGTTCCTGTGGAGAATTATCAAAAGTTTTGTTTCAATTTTCTAACTGAAATTAGATGTAATGTCTATATTAATTGGGTAGTAAGCTTGAGGTAAGTGAATTTTAAACAGACAGACTGTCTGCGGTGTCTTATTCTGCCTAAATCTCGGTAGTAGAAAGATCGCGAAAACTGCATATTCTTGTCGATTTTTTGTTTGATATAATCAAAATTCACATTGGAACATAAAGGTAAATCTAGTTTGACTTGAGCAAATACACTGCAACTCCATTAAAACGCTGTGGTCTGAGTCCGAGAAATGAAACAGCGGAAGAAGTGGATGTATCTGCTATAACACTGTACCCCCCTGCCGCCGCCGATTCCCCCCCCCTCCCGCGGTGAACAATAACGTATCGCGGAAACGTAACAGACACAGCGTCAATATTGATAACGATATCGGATATCTAAATATACATGTACATATTTAGGCCATCATATTTTATATTTTTAAAACTCGGCAATGAATTGAAGAACAAACGCGTTTTATTACTTTGATATATTTTATTTTAAGATCGTTTTGTTGTCCCCAAGCTAAACAAAACTATCTTTGATAAAGTAATCTAGTTTGTAGGGTTAAACGATCGCAGACTCCTCTTGGTTCTCTGAATCCCGATTTCTCGGACCTACCCGCCTGGCAGCTGAGAAACACCGATAACGACGGTCTCAAAAGGGTAAAGCTAGTAAAATCCATAAAGTTTCATACGATCAACGAATTTCATATTTTAAATGTTGTCTTCTGGAAAATAGGAGAAAATAATTATCTACGCAATCAAAATAAACAATACCCTACGTCCGATCGAAACTATACCAAAGTTATCAAAGCTTTCGGGGTGCAGGACCGCAATCTTCGCTGAGCGAGAAAAAATGCCGTAAATTCAATTAAATGAATCTGTAGTTACGACATTTGGATCGCCGGTTTGCAAAGATCATCTTCACGAGTCAAGGGGTATCGAAAGCTTCTTCTCGAAAACCGTTTAAGTCATATATTCGTAACCCTGGGTTTGACAAGATTAATTCACGGCTTTGATTATCAGATAGATCGTCAGGAAAGAAAGTCCAGACAATTGCGAAGCAACGCGGTCACCATCTGTTTCGCACCATTCTGAGTAGGAAATGTAGGTTTATATATAGCTTCCTGTTTAAAACTCAATTTAGTGAGAGATAAGAATCAACGATAACAATCGGGCTTTAAATTTTCAAACCCTGTAAAACATTACTATAATATGAATAAGTTTAATGAAAAAGAAACAAAATTTTATCATATATTTACAAAAAATGTAATATTTATAAGAAAATTCAACGGGATTGGCAAAGGGAGGTAATAAACCAATGAATTGGGTAAGGGGGGAGTCGCTTTTTGAATCGTTTGTCAACAGCGGTAAATGTTCAAGATTTGAGAATAAAAACCAGATTAGCTCATTTTGCGAAAACACGGCTTCTTCTGAAATTTATTAAATTGGATTTAATCGCATGCGAGCTAGACTTTTCAGTGTCTATTTCGTCCCTGCCGTCGACAAAGCGCAGTTGGTAGCGCACCGGACTGTCAATATTGGGATTCCGTGTATCTCTGACGGCTGCACTCATTATTTCTGACTATAAATCACTCACCCATGGGTTAATAATCGTAAACCTAAGTGAGATAGCAGTTTGGGGTTAGGAAAGGATGTGAAAACAACTTTTCCATCGTTTCCGGTGGATCTCAGTAAAAATTGGCAATTTTCGGTAAATGAAGTGGACTGTATAGTGACCGTTTTCGTATTGGTACCCATCTGTTCTTCTCTGTTACTGGAAGTGAGGAACCAGTGAAAATCAACCAACCGTGAAGAAAAAATCGATAATCACCAATTAGCAAGGGTCTAATATCAATAAGGGTCTTTGTGTATACATCTTTCCAGATCGCGATTATGTAATGACCGCGCGTCTGCAATCAGTTTTTATTGCTCGTTTTGACCCTTTGTTCAGAAAGAAATTAAGCTGTATCGGTGATCAAATTTAAGCGTATCGGCGTTCCTAAGGTGTATCGGCAACCTGTTAAATTTATTGAAGGCGTATCGGCCCGATACGCTATAAGGGCCTGCGGAGAACGCTGCCTGGTGTTATCAGATTCTGATTGTCAGATTCACAATTTTTTTGTTCAAATTGCAAGTTTAGTTTTAAATACACTTTTGCAATTACCTAAGTATTTGACTTTTAACCTTTCAACAATTCTCCTTCAGGGCCTGTGACAAATAAATGACTTATATTTTCACTCCAAGTTCAACCTCAAATAAAATAACAATTCTGTTGAATCAATAATGACTCAATAAAATCTAGAGACTCTATGTCTTTGTTCACAGGAAAGCAAATACCATGTTAACCCTTATAAAAGCGCCTTTCCTAATAGTAGCACCCCTACATTTTTTACTCGGAAAACACTTCAAATGCCTAAATTTTAAGAACTTGTTGAGACTTCTTCTCTTATTTGATGGGAATTTCCTTTAAACAATCATAAATTTACCTCAAATTAAAGGGAAAAGGGACTAAAACACACTTGTAATGATTTTTTAAAACAAGAAATACATGTCAAATAGAAGCTCCCTGACCATGTTATGTATAGCTCCCGGGAGAGTTTATTAGGAGAAATAAAGTACTTGCCCAACTATAGGTCAGTTCAATTGACCTGACATGGACTTTCTGTAATTAAGTTGAATAACATGACAACCAACTTCAAGTGCCTACAGGCTGTTGAATGCTGGAGAGCGTATAAAAATCTCAGGCACAGAGCAACATAATTCACATAAAATACATCTAGTTGTCACTAAGTTTCAAGTTGAATAATAGTCAGATAAAACAAATATCAAAAAGTTTCCTCAAAATTTGTTTGTTTGTTTGTTTGTTTGAATTGGGTTTCATGAAGCCTTCATCAATCTTTCAGTTATATAGCAGAGACTGGAGCACCTAACAATGCATTCCTGGCATTTCTCACACGAGTTATACCATTACATCCTTTCCTTTCCCCCAGCTGCTATCACACAAAGGTCTACAATCATCAACCCATTGGTGGGAGACAAATAGTGGGAAAGGATGAGTGCTGCCGTCAAGGATCAAACGTTCCCCCACAAGGATGACCAACAACCTCAAGACTCTAGCAAATTTCTCTGAAAAAAGCTAGCTACAAATCTGATCATGCAGAGGTACAGATAAGAGGCGGTTTCTCCAATTTAAAATCTTTATTTCCAAAGGAAACCCTTTGTTGTTTGTACTTATTTGATTCAAATAAGTAACCACAAAATAAGGTTTGAGTAGGGACTAATGAAATATTTGAAGTTGAAATCCAAAATATTCCTTGCTCTTCTGAAGCCAAGAATAATAGCGGTATGATAACAGCTGATAAGTAAATGACATTCTGCAGATTAAGATAAGTACATGTAATATGAAATGGCTTCCTAATTTGGGCTTAAAATCAACACTTGGTTTTACTGTAAAACAGTACCCAAAGTGAAGTTTTTGTGCAAGTAAGATTGAAATTTTTGAATATCAAATTTAATATATGGTAAAAGCTCTAATAGAACCCTGGGATTCTATAAGAATCATAACATTTCTATAAGAAAGGAATGGGCTTTTATCAGAGGCTATGCTGCATATTGATGGCTTAGTGTGAAACAGTTGTAACTGCCTATGAACATATAAGCAGTTACAATTATTTGAAGAGCCATCCATATTTGTAAAGATTATGATTGTTTTGTTTGAATGGGTTTAACGCCGCTTTCAACAATCTTGCAGTTATATCACGGCGGCCAGAGCACCTAACAATGGATTCCTGGTATTTCTTTCACATGTACTACCATTACACCCTTTCCTAGCCTCTGACTGCTATCTCACATAGGTTTACGATTATCTACCCATTGGTGAAAGACAAATGTCAGAAAGGATATTTGCTGCAACCGGGGATCGAACCCACGACTTCCAGATTGGAAGTCTTGTGCCTAACCAACTGCGCTATGGTGGCAGCTGTAAAGATGATGAAAAAAAAATGGCTAAATATAAACAAAATCCAAATTGGATTACGAAAAAGGTGCATAAATTAATCTCTGTTGAATTTTTAGTGACATTGATTTTGTGGGTATGGATCTTTGTTAGAACTTCAAGTTTTTTTTTTTTAAAAATACATCAGAATGGGCAATTTCAAACTCCAAAAGGGGAGTGGAGTTTTATAAGAGCATGGGACTGTAATAGAAGTTTTTTAGAGTATTCTCTATAGCAGTAGCTCAAAACATCATATTTTAGAGTCTATTGTATTTGACTGTTACAGGTTGCAAATGAGCACCAGCTTGTTCATTTTTTTAACACCATGGGTGTTACTTGGATAATTTATTGGGTAAACACTTATCAATTTCATCGTCTCTTTCAAGGGTGTCACCAGTCACATAATTTTGCTAGCCCGTTTTTATTTTGAATGCAAATGTTTTCAATCCAAAAATCCTACGAGGGTTTAAACAAGTTCATCCTTTCTCTCTGCTTTGAAATTCGGTGAGAAGTGTTTCATCTTTGATGTGTTGGTCTCTTTGTGTACATGAAGCTTATTAAAAATTCTGTCATTTTGTACCGATCTACCAGCTGCCACATGCATTATCAATAATTGGTCTTACGGATAACAAAGGTTCTTTACTCTATATGTTTTTCTCTCCCAATTTTTCCAATATTTATTTTTTTTGCAATATACAGCTAGCCAATAAAATATCTCTATTTTGCAGACAGTCATATCTATTTACTCTTATCCATTATGTTTTCCTGCATTATAAGACTATGATTCAAGTAAAATGCCTTTTTTTCAGGACATATCAAAAAGTCTAGTTGAAGTCTGTTCCATAATGACAAAGTGGAAAGCAGGCAATAAAGCTTAGATCAGACTGCACTTCAGACTTCCTTAGAGCAAGATTCCTAAGATTCAGTCATTCTTATTAAAATTTTTAAGATAGAGCGTTCATTTGAACAAGATTAGACATCAGTGGGGGGTTCGGGGGGGGGGGGGGGGGGGGGGTGTTAAAATAAATCCCCAAATTTGCACATACAGGTTGGCAGTTTCTAGAGTAAGGAACCATAATCACCCACTTTTATGTAAGTTTTTTGAATTAAGGAAACTTGATCTGAAATAATCAAGGCTTTTCCCAAGATCTTTGGGAAAGGGCCCCTAGCAATCATTTGGGGAAAAAATATCGACAAAAAGCAATTTTGGGATTTTTTCATGTATAACTGTTTGGGTTATTTCTTACTTGTAATGTATAAATTTTCTTTAAAAAAGCTTGTTCTTAAAATTCTTTAAGTTAACAAAATACAAATTCATACTCCCAACTTACAAATATGTCAGAAATAAGTTGTTTGGTTAAATTCTTTTCATTAAATTGGGAATTTTTCTCCAAATTGGGAAAAATTTTGGAGCCTTTTCAATGGGGAATGGGGCCTTTATTGGGCCCCAGAGAGATAGAAGAAAAAGCTCTGATAATAGCGCCCCCATGATGTTTTGCATTGCGTCCCGGTGTGTTTATTAAGTGAAATATGGTACTATTTAGAATTTTTATAAATCAAATACTTACTTCTTATCTTCACAAGTGTGGGTTATTGACACAGCATAGTGACTTTTTAGTTCTACTCACAATCTATACTTTAACTGTAGTTTTGACCCAAAATTTCATGTTAAAGGAGTCAATGACTCCCAATTTTCAAACACTAGCACCAGCTTTGCACCTGACTGGGTTCGATTCACTGGCTGGTACACCAACAAACTAAATGTCTTTTGGATAAGACGCTTAACAATCATTTTCATAGAGCAGGACTCGTGTTTGACCCTTAAATCAGGGTTTTTGACCCTCAAAAATATGATCTTATTTTGACCCTTAGAAAATTTCTCCCAAGGGGGTCATTACTACCCCGTTGAGACAATTTTCTAAGAGTCAAAACTTTTTGATGCACCCTATAGACTATTCAAAATTTTACAAATCAATTGCTTGCTTCCTATCTTTACAACAAGAGGACCAAGATGGTCCAAGATGGTCCTAGATCGCTCACCTGAGTCTCTTTGACCCCTGGGACATCACATTAATTAGATATGCAGATGTCAAAACGAAGATAATTGCCTAAGATCAATACCATGGAACGTTTTCAGCGAAGAGCAAGACAGATGTGCATTTTTGCTATTTGATTCTATGTAAAAAGGGATGCATCCGGGTGGACCCCAAATGTGATCCCAGGGTCTTGATAAGAACAAACTTGGAATAGGTCCATAAGATGATGCTACATACTAAATATGAAAGCTCTCTGCCTACTGGTTTCAAAAAAGAAGATTTTTGAAGGTTTTCCTATTTTCACCCTTTGTGCTCAGATGAGCTGAAAGGGATGCGCTCGGGTGGAGCCCAAATATGACCCAAGGGTCTTGATATTAACAAACTTGGTAGGGGCCCACTAGATGATACTACATACCAAATATGAAAGCTGTCTGCCATCTGGTTTCGATTAAAGAAGATTTTAAAAGAATTTTGCTCTTTGATTCAATGTAAAAAGGGTTGGGCCCGGCAAAGCCCAACTATGACCCCAGGGTCTTGATATGAACAAACTTGGTAGAGGTCTACTAGATGATGCTACATACCAAATATGAAAGCTGTCTGCCTTCTGGTTTCATAGAAGAAGATTTTTGAAGATTTTCATTTTTTTACCCTTCATGCTCATAAGAGATAAAGGGATGCGACCGAGCAAAGCCCAAATATGACACAAGGGTCTTGATATGAACAAACTTGGTAGAGGCCCACTAGGTGATGCTACATACCAAATATGAAAGCTGTCTGCCATCTGATTTCAGAGAGGAGATTTTTAAAGATTTTCACTCTTTGATTCTATGTAAAAAGGGTTGGGCCCGGGCAAAGCCCAAAAATTACCTTAGGGTCTTGATATGAACAAACTTGGTAGAGGTCCACTAGATGATGCTACATACCAAATATGAAAGCTGTCTGCCTTCTGGTTTCAGAGAAGAAGATTTTGAAAGATTTTCATATTTTCACCCTTTTTGTTAAGGGTTAAGGGAAAGTTAAGGGTGGATTTCATTTATTTGAACAACTTTGGTAGAGCTTGACCCAAGGAACATCCCTGCCAAATTTCATCAAGATTGGCCTACTAGTTTAGGAGGAGAAGATGTTTAAAGAAATTGTGGACGACGGACGACGACCCCTTTTAAATCTGCTTTGACCCCAAGAATTTAATGGGTCAAATACTCCCTAATTTCCAACACTAGCACGAGCCCTGTAGAGCATAATAAAGATCCAGGCTGGATCTCAGAAGTGTCTTTGTCATGCATCCTTGCACCATCCTGGGGATAGTATACCCTATAACAACCAACCATCCTCGGGTGCAAGTCACATGGTCTAGAATCAAAACAGCTCATAATTTGGTCAAAAGGGCCCAGGTTTTCCAATAGGTCAAAATGGCCAAAAAAGAATTTTCTTTTAAAAAAATAGATGATAAAACAATGAAATAAAATAAAGTAAAAAAATAAAAATAAATAAATAAAAACAATGTATATTAATTCAAAATAGCTTTATGAAACAAAACCAAACCTGATTATTTTTAATGAAATATTTTATTTCATGTTTCAAAGTAAGTTTGAATAATACTATACCAAGGCTTATTTTGTCCTTTTTTCACCTTTTTGTATTTTTCATGTTTCATATATACTCACTGAACTTTTAACAAAATAATGTTGAGAACTGAAAGTAAGGGATCATAGAAATTTTATTTTTTTTGACAATGTTCAAAACTACTGTAGATCAGGGACACTCGATGTATATTTAGGGTCCATGCCAAATGATTTGTCTAGTATCTTTCTTACATGAAACTTCTTCGGGTTCATAGCTATCAAAAAATATGTGTAAAAAGTATAATTTCTATTCAACAAAAGTGAAAAAAAAAATATATCAAAAGTGTGGTAGCTTTTGACATCACGAAAAGTCCTTTCTTGTGAAGCTTGCTAGTTCAATGTAATGTGTGTATTATACGTTTAAAGCTTATCTAAGTAATTCTTGGTTGGAAGCTCAATTAGTAGAGTGCCATGCTAGTGTTCCAGGAAGTCATGGATTAGCCAAATGTGGGCCTCTCTTTTACTTAAACTCGTTTTGTTTTTTTGCCATTTTGACTGTTAACCCTGTCTTCTGGCAGGGTTGCTCATATGGACATTAGGTACAATAGCGACCTTAAATTTATAGAAATACACACATTTTAAATTTAAACATGAAAATTAAATGGGCTAGATTTCTCATAGCTTAACTTTTGACAGCACAATGCACATCCTTTAATCTTTAATCCTCAATTTATCGTATCATTTGGGTACTAATTGGAATCATCTCTCCAAATTAATTTGATGAATACCCACAACACAGGATTTAATGTAGATAAAATATTTTAATTCTTTATACAGAAAAAGCTTTGTCTAAAAATTGTCTACCTCTACACCACATCACAATCAGACCTCACAATGAAAAACAAAACATAATTTTTGGGAACCATCAGCAACGGTACTGCGGAAAATGAAACCCTTTGTTGCGGAGAAGTCGAGCCGATCAAAAATGAGGGGGTGGATGGAAATACCGAAAGGGACCGAAAGGTACCGAAAGGGACCGCAAGGTACCGAAAGGGACCGAAAGGCTTTTTGGAAATACCGAAAGGGACCGAAAGGGACATGGAAAAACAGAAATGGACGAAGAAAATGATGTCAAAGCTATTTCTATGTACCCTACAACAAAAAAACTTCCATAATCTTAATTTTTGGAACCACAGTTAGGGACCGAAAGGGACATGGAAAAACCGAAATGGACGAAAATATTGATGTCAAAGCAATTTCTGTCTACCTTGCTCACAAAAAATAAGATTTATCATAATTTTTAATTGCGGGGTAGATAGAAATTCGTTTAACATAAATATTTTTGTCGATTTCGGTTTTTCCATGTCCCTTTCGATCTTTCCAAAAAATAAAGTTATGGCAATTTTAATTGCAGGACAGAAAGAAAAATATTTCAAATTAACATTTCTGTCCATGTCCCTTTCGGTCCCATTCGGTATTTCCAAAAAGCAAAAATATCGTAATTTTTGATACCAGGGTACATAGAAATTGCTTTGAGATCAATATTTTCGTCCATTTCGGTTCTTCCATGTCACTTTCGGTCCCTTTCGGTATTTCTAAAAGGCAAGATTATGGCAATTTTTGATTGCATGGTACATAGAAATTGCTTTTACATCAATATTTTCGTTCATTTCGGTTTTACCATGTCCCTTTCAGTCCCTTTCGGTATTTCCAATAATTAGGGTTAAGGCAATTTTTGATTGCAAAGTAGAAGGTAATTCATTTGACATCTTTTTTTGGGCCATTTCGGTTTTCTATGTCCCTTTCGGTCCTTTTCGGTATTTCCAAAAAGCAAGATTATGGTAATTTTTTTATTGCGGGGTAGACAGAAATTGCTTTGAGATCAATATTTTCGTTCATTTCGGTTTTTCCATGTATCTTTCGGTCCCCTACTAAGTTTCCAAAAATTAAGATTATGGCAATTTTTGATTGAAGGGTACATGGGAATTGCTTTTACATCAATATTTTCGTCCATTTCGGTTTTTCAACGTCCCTTTCGGTCAATTTCAGTATTTCTAAAAAGCAAGATTATGGCAATTTTTGATTGCATGGTACATAGATGCTTTTACATCGATATTTTCGACCCTTTCGGTTTTTTCCATGTCCCTTTCGGTTCCTTTCCGTTTTTTCAATAATTAGGGTTGAGGCAATATTTGATTGCAGGGTAGAAAAAATTCATTTGACATCATTTTTTTTTTTGTCTATTTCGGTTTTTCTATGTCCCTTTCGGTATTTCCAAAAAACAAGATTATGGTAATTTTTTATTGCAGAGTAGACAGAAATTGCTTTGACATCAATATTTACGTCCCTTTCGGTTTTTCCATGTCCCTTTCGGTCCCTTACTGTGTTTCCAAAAATTAAGATTATGGCAATTTTTGATTGAAGGGTACATAGGAATTGCTTTTACATCAATATTTTCGTCCATTTCGGTTTTTCCATGACCCTTTCGATATTTCCAAAAAGCCTTTCGGTACCTTTCGGTATTTCCAGAAGGCCTTTCGGTCCCTTACGGTACCTTTCGGTACCTTTCGGTCCCTTTCGGTATTTCCATCCACCCAAAATGAGGCCATCTTTGACCAAAAATTCATGAAAATTCGGTCAGCTCTGCATTTTTTCTTTTTCCACAGGCAAATAAAATGCTACTTACAAATGATCGAAGAGCACAGGACAATGCATCGACAAATAAAACAATCGATGCAAAGCTTTAGAGCCTTGCACGAGGTTGGTTAAGAATGCTAGCGAGATTAAATTCTTTGTCCACTTTTCTTTACTAATCTTATTTGTTTTTATTGGAACCTTATCACCACCAAAATTTAATCAGGAAATCATGTGATGTAAAATAGTCCCAAAAGAATCGAATGGTGAAAAATAAAATGTCGATTCTTAATCCATAAAAAAAGAACAATATCATCTCTGCCAATGAATTTCAACTAAAAATGATAGATTTTAGTGTAATCACTGACCACAAATAAAAAAGAAAATAATATTGGAACTACTTTGAAGCAGGGGACCAATTTGTGATAATTGATTTTTGTTCGGGAATTTCCGTGGGAAACCGAAAGTACGCGGAATCGCTCGAAAATGAAAACTCAAAGCCACTGAACATTTCTCTTACCGATTGCTGGTCAATTTAAGCAAGACGATGGGTGTAATAGATCAACTTCAGAGAACTCAGAAGGGAAGACTGTCTTATGAAAGAGAAGATTCCTCTAAATCTCTGAAGGTGCTTCCCCAGTTTTTTTTTCATTTTTCATCAGTTTTCGCGGGTCTCAAATCATTACACAGGCTTTGCATTCTAGTGATAGGTCCATGACATTTTTTGAAAGACGATTCCTCGAATATGCAGTGTCTATTCTAGGGTTCAAATAGTGGGGGGAATTTTGTTGAGAAATTTTTGCTCCCTTTCTATGTATAAAAAACCCAACCAGTTACCTTCAGAAACAAGGGGGGGGGGATTTTCAAAATTGTGTTCTAAAATGCACAATCTCTCCTTCTAGAATACCAAATACCTAGGGGTGACGATCACTTAAGATCTAAACTGGTCAAATCACATAAACAACATCACGGTCAAGGCCAATAACTCCCTTAGGTTAATTAGAAGAAACATCTGCACATCAAACCAGCAAGTCAAGACCAAAGCCTATACAACTTACGTCCGACCCCAACTTGAATACAGCTCTTCTATTTGGCACCCCTGGCAAAAAACCCATTCCTTCAAATTAGAAAAAATCCAAAGGGCCGCCGCACGGTATGTTCATAACAACTACGACTTTACAAGCAGTGTTTCCAGTATGCTTCAATCCCTAAATTGGAGGACCCTCCACCAACGGCGTATACACTCCTCACTCATATACTTTTACAAGATAAAGAATAGCCTAGTATACGTCGACCACAGCCACCTAACACCCACTCGTAACCTAAATTACCTTATTCCACAGTCCCGTACCCAATATCATTGTAACTCATTTTTTCCCAAAACAATCCGCCTGTGGAACTCCCTACCATTTGAAGTAAAGTCTAGTCCAAACCTTGACATATTCTCCTCAAGGTTGGACTCAGCATCCTATAAGTAGTATCTTCAGTCCTGTTTTTATCCTTTTATCATTTTATACTTTTCCACTAATCTTTTATCTTTTTAGCGCAAATTCTTTACTAACAATGACCCGGTGGAAGTGATCCCTCCCATTAATAATCAACATTGATTGCCTCGGAGTACCAAGTAGATGTAGATATAGAATAGACACTGAATACAACATATCATCGAATACCACAATTTGTCGAGGGGACAACCTGTCAAGGACATTTTGTTGATAACTAAAAAAAACAACGTTTAGTTGAAGAAAGTGACTAGCTGTACGGCTAGTCTGGTAGGCTAAACGTACGGACCCGTACAGCTAGCCAGTCCTCACTGGACAGGCTAGCCGTACGGGAGATTTTCAACCAATCAGAATACAGAACAGGAATGAATGATAATATTTTTCCGTTCTGTCTGTATGTGGCTTAAAAGTATATAAACTATATACAGTACCAAAGTTTAATTCTATTACCGGACGACAAAAGCGTATAAATATATCTTCCTTGATAAGGAAATTATTCGCTGGGCAATCAAATTGTCGCAATTGAACACGGACCCTGAGTCCTTGCATTGAACTTAGTGACTCTCAAAATACTATCTTGTACAAAACTCTTATTACCGGAGATTTACAATGTTATTATCTTGTGGGAAAGGGCTAGTAAGAAAGAATTTTAAATTTCCCTTGGAACATTTCAGAAATTACACATTTAAAATGACTTTTTGTTTGTATTCTAAAATCGAAATAAGAAAAAAATCAAATTACCATAATCTTCAAGTCGGAAAAGGAATTCAGTGCCTGTAAGACTACGTTAATGGGAAAAACTTAACGTCTGGGCATGTTTAAGTGTGAATTTCTTTAATTGAAATTGATACGACGTACAATCTTCAAATAAGGAAAGAGAAAGAATGCTTAATTTTTTACCTTAATTTTCTAGCGCCCGTCTCTAGTGAACTTGGCGCCACGAATATTCTTTTTGTATTGGAAAACTTCAGTAACACAAAATCTTTCCGGGCACGTTTACAGGTAAACATCCGTTCTATAACATTTGGTGAAATAAGTTTATTCTATTACAAGTTCCCAACACGGGAAACATGACAAAAATACAGTAGTTAATTAGGTCGATGATTGCTAAAAAACTTAGATAACAGACCATTCTACCATCATAATTGTTGTTACAGGCACTTACTAGTGTTTTATGATTATCTTTCTTTTTTCTAAACACGTAATAAAAGAATAATGATCATTGAACAATCGATAGGTGAACCCGAAGAATGATGGTATACAATCGGAAATCAAATACAGTATTCTGATTGGTTGAAAAACTCCTGTACGGCTAGCCTATCCAGTGAGGACACGCTAGCCGTACTGGTCCGTGCGTTTAGCCTACAAGACTAGTCGTATGGACCCGTACGGCTAGCCACTTCCTTAGTTGAAATGACAAAGTTAACTTTGACCAATTGTTGTATCTACTTAAGAATTAAAATTATTGTGGCATCCAAACATTGATGAAAAGTTCAAGCTTGATTGAGATAACTTATTAAAGGGGTCAATCTTTTCTTAGTAAGCAATCATGACCATGAATTTATGTCATTCACTGGACAAAGACTAGCGGGGCTATTGGAATGGCCAGCCCTGTGTTCAGGATGTAAAAGCGTTTTGCAAGCGCTTTGAGATGATACCCCGCTTTGCACATATGTGCATGTGCAAAGCGGGGTATCGTTTCGAAAGCGCTTCGGTATCGTTTTCATTCTGAACGCAGGGCTGATGTCCTGTGTGGGTGCATAGATATTTGTGTGCGTCTGTAATCTCTTTCTTTAAATATTTACACTGAAACTACGGCCCTTTTTGACCTTTATTGCCAGAGTAACACACCGGCTCCATTTACATTTTTAGCTCACCTGAGCACGAAGTGCTCATGTGAGCTATTGTGATCACCTTTCGTCCGGCGTCCGTCCGTCGGTCGTCGGTCGTCGGTCGTCGTCCGTCGTCCGGCGTCCGTCAACAATTTCTTTAAACGACATCTCCTCCTAAACTACTGGGCCAATTAACTCCAAATTTTACAGAAATGTTGCTTGGGTGGTCCCCTTCAAAAATAGCTAAAAGAATTGAAATCCATGAAAAACTCTGGTTGCTATGGCAACAAAAGGTGAAATTTTAAGAAAATCTTAAAAATTCTTCTCCTTCTCAACCAGTAGTCCTACAGACTTAAAACTTGGCATGGATGATCAGTTCATAGACCTGAATAAAAATAGCTAAAATTATAACTTTTGGGCCACCAGGTGCGGAGCACCAGGGGGGAGGGGGTAGTACTTTGGGTAAATTTTGTAATCTTTAAGTTTCTTCTTCTTCGGAACCAGGAGCCCTACAGACTTGAAAATTGGCATGGATGATCAGCATATGGACCTTAATATAAATAGCTAAAATCATGACTGTAGGTTCACCAGGTGCGGAGCATCAGGGGGGAGAGGGTAGTACTTTTGTGAAAATCTTGTAATCTTTAACCTTCTTCTTCTTCTGAACCACAAGCCCAACAGACTTGAAACTTGGCATGGAGGATCAGCTCATAGACCTTAATAAAAATAGCTAAAATAATATCTGTTGGGCTGCCAGGTGCGGAGCAACAGGGGGGGAGGGGGTAGTACTTTGGGTAAATTTTGTAATCTTTAAGTTTCTTCTTCTTCGGAACCAGGAGCCCTACAGACTTGAAAATTGGCATGGATGATCAGCATATGGACCTTTATATAAATAGCTAAAATCATGTCTGTAGATTCACCAGGTGCGGAGCATCAGGGGGGAGAGGGTAGTACTTTTGTGAAAATTTTGTAATCTTTAACCTTCTTCTTCTTCTGAACCACAAGCCCTACAGACTTGAAACTTGGCATGGAGGATCAGCTTATAGATCATAATAAAAATAGCTAAAATAATATCTGTTGGGCTGCCAGGTGCGGAGCACCAGGGGGGAGGGGGGAGTACTTTTGTTAAAATTTTGTTATCTTTTACCTTCATCTTCTTCTGAACCAGAAGCCTGACAGATTTGAATATTGGCATGGATGATCAGCATATGAACGTTTACATAAATAGCTTAAATCATGTCTGTAGATTCACCAGGTGCGGAGCATTAGGGGGGAGAGGGTAGTACTTTTGTGAAAATTTTGCAATCTTTAACCTTCTTCTTCTTCTGAACCACAAGCCCTACAGACTTGAAACTTGGCATGGAGGATCAGCTCATAGACCTTAATGAAAATAACTAAAATAATATCTGTTGGGCTGCCAGGTGCGGAGCAACAGGGGAGAGGGGGTAGTACTTTGGGTAAATTTTGTAATGTTTAAGTTTCTTCTTCTTCGGAACCAGGAGCCCTACAGACTTGAAAATTGGCATGGATGATCAGCATATGGACCTTTATATAAATAGCTAAAATCATGTCTGTAGATTCACCAGGTGCGGAGCATCAGGGGGGGAGAGGGTAGTACTTTTGTGAAAATTTTGTAATCTTTAACCTTCTTCTTCTTCTGAACCACAAGCCCTACAGACTTGAAACTTGGCATGGAGGATCAGCTCATAGACCTTAATAAAAATAGCTAAAATAATATCTGTTGGGCTGTCAGGTGCGGAGCACCAGGGGGGAGGGGGGAGTACTTTTGTTAAAATTTTGTTATCTTTTACCTTCATCTTCTTCTGAACCAGAAGCCTGACAGATTTGAATATTGGCATGGATGATCAGCATATGAACCTTTATATAAATAGCTAAAATCATGTCTGTAGATTCACCAGGTGCGGAGCATCAGGGGGGAGAGGGTAGTACTTTTGTGAAAATTTTGTAATCTTTAACCTTCTTCTTCTTCTGAACCACAAGCCCTACAGACTTGAAAATTGGCATGGAGGATAAGCTCATAGACCTTGATAAAAATAGCTAAAATCATGACTGTAATGCCACCAGGTGCGGAGCACCAGGGGGGGGGGGTTAGTACTTTTGTGAAAATTTTGTAACTTTAACCTTCATCTTCTAATGAACCAGGAGCCCTATAGACTTCAATATTGGCATTGATGATCAGCATATGGACCTTTATATAAATTGCTTAAATCATGACTGTAGATTCACCAGGTGCGGAGCATTAGGGGGGAGGGGGTAGTACTTTGGATCAATTTTGAAATCTTTAACCTTATTCTTCTTCTGGATCAGGAACCCTACAGACTTGAAAATTGTTATGGGTGATCAATATATGGACATTAATAAAAATAGCTAAAATCAGAACTGTTGGGTCACCAGGTGCTGAGTGTCTTGGGGAGGGGGTAGTACTTTGGATCATTTTTGAAATCTTTAAACTTCTTCTAATTCTGATTGAATAAGTGAAAATCTCTTTTTTCTGTGGTTGCATGGACATACCTAGGTAATGAAGCTTTTTTCTCAGGTGAGCGACCCAGGGCCAACGGCCCTCTTGTTTTGAAATACGGCCTTAAACTGCACATGCATAGGGCTAACAACAACAATGTTTTGAAGGCCAATTTCATTCTTACCCAGGTTGCCTCTGAAACCAAGGAGCTAAAAACTGTTCGGAGGGCCGATTTGAACATTTTTAGCTCACCTGAGCACAAAGTGCTCAAGGTGAGCTTTTGTGGTTGCATGATGTCCGTTGTGTGTCGTCCGTCGTCAACACTTACCTTGTAGACACTCTAGAAGCCACATTTTTTGCCAGATCAACCTGAAATTTGGTCAGAATGATTGTCTTGATAAAATCTTGGACGAGGCTGAAATTGGGTCAAGTGGGGTCAAAAATGAGGTCACAGGGTCAAATTTTGGAAAAACCTTGTAGACACTGTAGAAGCCTTATTTTTTCCTTAATCAACCTGAAAATTGGTCAGAATCAATTTCTTGATAAAATCTAGGTCAAGTTCAAATCTGGGTCAAGTGGGGTAAAAAATGAGGTCACAGGGTCAAGTCTTAGATAAACCTTGTAGACACTCTAGAAGCCATATTTTTTGCTCAATCAACCTGAAAATTGGTCAGAATCAATTCTTGATGAAATCAAGGTCAAGTTCGAATCTGGGTCAAGTGGTGTCAAAAATGAGGTCAAGGGGTCAAATCTTAGATAAACCTTGTAGACACTCTAGAAGCCACAATTTTTGCTCTATCAACCTGAAAATTGGTCAGAATGAATGTCTTGATAAAATCTTGGACATGTGTGAAATTTGGTCAAGCGGGGTCAAAAATGAGGTCACAGGGTCAAATATATGAAAAACCTTGTAGACACTGTAGAAGCCTTATTTTTTCCTTTATCAACCTGAAATTGCTCAGAATCAATTTCTTAATGAAATCAAGGTCAAGTTCAAATCTGGGTCAAGTGGGGTCAAAAATGAGGTCACAGGGTCAAATCTAAGATAAACCTTGTAGACACTGTAGAAGCCATATTTCTTGCTCAATCAACCTGAAAATTGGTCAGAATGATTGTCTTGATAAAATTTTGGGCATGTTCGAAATTTGGTCAAGTGGGGTCAAAAATGAGGTCACAGGGTCAAATATATGAAAAACCTTGTAGACACTGTAGGAGCCTTATTTTTTCCTTAATCAACCTGAAAATTGCTCAGAATCAATTTCTTGATGAAATCTAGGTCAAGTTCAAATCTGGGTCAAGTGGGGTCAAAAATGAGGTCAAGGGGTCAAATCTTAGATAAACCTTGAAGATACTCTAGAAGCCATATTTTTTGCTCAATCAACCTAAAAATTGGTCAGAATGATTGTCTTGATAAAATCTTGGTTTAGTTTCAAATTGGGTCAAGTGGGGTCAAAAATGAGGTCTCAGGGTCAAATATATGAATTACCTTGTAGACACTCAAGAAGCCACAATTTTTGCTCTATCAACCTGAAAGTTGGTCGGAATGAATGTTTTGGTGAAACCTCGGTCAAGTTCAAATTTGGGTCAAGTGGGGTCAAAAATGAGGTCACGGAGTCAAATATATGATATACCTTTTAGACACTCTAGAAGCTTTAATGATTGCTCAATCCACATGAAAAATGGTCAGAAAGATTGGCTTGATGAATTCTAGGTCAAGTTCAAATCTGGGTCAAATAGGGTCCAAAATTAGGTCACAGGGTCAAATCTTAGATAAACCTTGTAGACACTCTAGAAGCCATATTTCTTGCTCAATCAACCTGAAAGATGGTCAGAATGATAGTCTTGATGAATTCTAGGTTTAGTTTCATTTTGGGTCAAGTGGTGTCAAAAATGAGGTCACAGGGTCTAATCTTGGAAAAACCTTGTAGACACTCTATAGGTCATAATTTTTCCCAATCATCATGAGAATGTGTCAGTTTGATAGTCTTTATAAAATCTTCGTCTGGTTTGCATTTGGGTATAAAATCTTTGTCTGGTTTGAATTGGGGTCAAGTGTGGTTTTAAACTAGGTTAAGAGGTCAGATCTTAAGTTCATTAACTCAGGTGAGCAATTTAGGGCCACTATGGCCCTCTTGTTACTTGATTGTATCGTTTCATGGTTAATCATGATTTCGATTAAGAAATGTGCACTATTAAGTATGTCACACTTTCTCTTCAGATTGATTCCCAAATTTCTAAGGCATCCATCAAATAGCTCCCTAGCATTTTTAGGAAAATTGATATAAAATGTGACATTGATAAAAATTACATTCTTTAAAGGGTAAAATGAATTACAGAGGGTATAAATAATTGAGACTAGAAATGTATGCCAATCGGTCAGTGCAACACTATTGTAAGTGCCTATATATTGATAGGCACTTACAAAAATATTGCAATGACCCTTCGATGAATTCTTGAAAACCAGGGCTTGTGCTAGCTTTTTTAATTTGGGAGTCATTGGACCCTTTGAACATAAACTTCTGGGGGTCAAAACTGGTTTTGTATGGGTCAAAAAAGAGCAAAACATGAAAACTTATCAGTCTTTAAAGTAATCTATATAACTGAAAGAACATAAACAAAAAAGTGTAGACACACTTTATTGTTTATGTTGTTTCATTTATGTAGATCTTTTGTAATAGTATGAAGAAAACAATTAATAATCTTTTATATTGCATGGGTTGCACCACTGGAAATTAAGTGGGTCAAAATGACCCCCTGCAGGAAATTTTTTGAGGGTCAAAATGAGATTTTTGGGAGTCAAAACCCTGGTTTAAGGGTCAAACACGAGCCCTGAAAACTATATTACACATTTTTATCTTGTTAGGGGACATAATCTACAATGATCAACACTGCAGACAGTGTTCCCATCCCTACTGACATTGTTGATTTGTTGATGTGATCCTATTGTGCACTTGTCTAGCTAAACTGCAATGTTATAAAGATTCAGGATTTCTCTAACAGAGTTTTGAACTACAACTGGGGTTTCATTTTATGATTATTTAGTGATGGGCTGGTTAAGCAATTAAATGTCAGCCCGATTAGCACAGTTGGTAGAGCACTGGACTTCAAAACCATTGAAGTTCGACGGTGTGGGTTGCACTGGGTTCAAACCCAGGCTGGCACACTAACAAAAAAACTAATTATCTTTGGGATGAGACGTTAAACCGAGGCCCCATGAGGCGGAGCACATTAAAGAGCCATGGCTGATCTCAGCAGTAGTTTGTCATGTATCCTTGCACTATCCCCCGTAACAACTAACCGTCTTCTGGGGGCGTCGCTGATATGGGCATGTGCTACGGTAGCAACGATGAATAAACGGAAATACACACATCAATATAATTGGTTATCAGTTGGTTTGGGCTTCCGATGATATGGTGCTTGATTAAGAAGTCTCACAATTGATTCATCAGTTTGTTATGTGTAAGTGGCAGCCATCAAAGGTAAATTGGCTAGATCTGATCCATGACACCGAATTGGTCTTAGTTACTTGTTGTTTTCTGGTAAATAGTTAATTGTCAGGGAGCTTTTATTTAGTATGCATTTTCTGATTCAAATTATCATGAAACTTATCTATGTCTTTTAGGCCCTTTTTTCTTTAATTAGAGGTAAGTTTCCTCTAAACAATCATATAAATGATTTTTTTCCATACAAGTGCACAATTGGGTCACATCAACAAATCAACAATGTCAGTAGGGATAGGAACACTGTCTGCAGTGTTGATCATTGTAGATTATGTCCCCTAGTAGTAGTAGTAGTAGTAGTATTTATTCAGATCAAATATCACCATTTACAAATGAATACCACACTAACAATAAGTTTATGTCTTGTTAAATACATATAAAAGTGCAAGCCAAAATTTTTATTGAGCCAAGCTTTTAAGAAAAAAAGTTTTCAATTAGTCTTTAGACAATTTAAAAGGTTGATATTTAACCTAGGATAGCCCATAAAAGCTCCGAAGCTTATTTCCAATGGGTCCTGTTAAAGACAGATTGGTTGTGAAAGACTAAAAGTTTAAAAAGCATCAGCTAGTTTAAAAGGCATCAGCTAGTTTAAAAAGCATCATCCTTACAAGATAAAAATGTGTAATATAGTCTTCAAGAATGTGTCAAGGGGTCAGTGCAACACTATTGTAAGTGCCTATCAATATATAGGCACTTACAATAGTGTTGAACTGACCCATCGGCATATATTTCTAGTCTCAATTATTTATACCCTCAGTAATGCATTTTACCCTTTAAAGAATGTTATTTTTATCAATGTCACAAATTTGATATCAATTTCCCTAAAATTGCTAGGAAGCTATTTGATGGACTCCTTAGCAATTCACATTAAATTAGAGAAGAAGTCTCACATTGTCAAAGCTATTCATGCACAGATTGGGAAAATGTGATTTTTGAAAATTTTCGTAAAATCAATCGGAAGTAATGAACTCATCATGTTGAAGCCTTTAAAATAATAAGATTCAATCTGGTAATGCATGGAAAGAAAGACTGATATTCATGAATTTAGCGAAATTCATTCTTGAAAAATAAAGCAACTACTAATGCCTAAAAAATAATTCTTCAATTTCGAGCAAACTATTTACGCATGTACATTCCGCATTATTGCCTTATTCAATTAAAGATTAAGGTTAAAGTATTTGACAGCTGGAAATTTCATATCAATACAAGCAGAAATGAAAGATTATTCACGGAAAGTAATGATTTTGTAATTTATAGACTGGAAACACAAAGACTGGATCCCTTACTTATCTTGACACTTCGAACAAATAATTTACAAAGTTATTGAAATATGTTGTTTTTAGTGCCAATGACCTTGGGCCATTCTTAATCGTCTAAAAATACACACTTTTCCGAATCTAAAAACAAGTTTTGTATTTTTCTATGAAAAACTGTGAAAGAGCAGCTTTAAGGCATTAAAGTTGGTTTTCTTAGTAAAGAATGTAGGGGTGCTACTACTAAGGAGGGTGCTATTTTTAGGGGAAATACAGTAATTTTGAACATTCTGATTTTTATGCCCCCGTATCGAGAGATCGGGGGCATATTGTTTTACTCATGTCCGTCCGTCTGTCCGTCAGTCTGTCCGAAAACTTAACCAAACTTAACCTTTGCCTTTTCTCCAAAAGTATTTGACATACAAGGCTCATATTTGGCATGATGATAGATCTCAATGATCCGCATCTGCTGGTACCAAAGTCAAGGTCATGTGACAAGGTCAAGGTCATCTGTCAAGGTCAAACTTAAAAAAAATATGCTGTTCCGGGGGCATTCGTGTTTCACAAACACATCTTGTTTTTTCCAGGTAATTTAAAAGGCAAATCAGAGAATTCTATTCCCTTAAGAATATTATTAAGCATCCTTACAAATAAATAGGCAGTCGAAATGCCAATAGTTTGTTTGCAATCAACTTTTGCCGGACCATGTCATGTTTCCTTGTTGTCAGATTTCGTGGTTGTAAATAACCGTATTTTCCCAAATAAAAGCGCCCTCCCTAATATGAGAACTTTCACAATGAAAATCATTAGCAAACCTTGGTAAGCACTAGGGATGGTAACGAGTACCAATTTTACTAATCAATTACTCGTTCACCTTTCCGATCGAGTACTTGAGTACTGGGATAGAATTGATGACTTTTGATAATTTATTCTGTGTCTTTAAATGCAAAACTAAACCGTATTTGCTACATATCTTTGGTTTGCAGGGGCAGTTGAAACGACATTTGATTGTTAATTTATTTGAAGAAACGGTAAATTGTAAAATGCGTGCTTAGAGACTGTCATTTCTCGGTATTATTTCTTGGTGATATTCATCGGTGTATATAATTTCGTGAGAGAAAGAGAAAGTAACTTATACATAGATAAGAATGCTTTACAACATTTTGGAACGATGATGCAACATTTCGTTGATCCGAAGATCCAAGTACATCGTTCCGTCCCTAAATTTGTACCAAAATTCGAAGGTGCGAAAAGTTGCATGATGACACGTTACACAGGGTTCCCAAAAGCCCTCAAATGGGGGTTTTTCACCCCTAATTTGAATCTTGTACCCCCAATTTTTGCAAGTAGCCTTCTTCATTTTATTTAAAGAGGGTACAAGTATGCTGTAAAATGACTGTTTTCACCCCTAAATTAAAAAGTCAGTGGGAAGACTGTGTTCAGTTAGTTCAGACTGTGCAGGCTGGTCTTAGTCTATACCGTCCGTCAAAATTTTGTGTACTGCACAAATATGTTGTGAACAGCATAAGAAGGTTCAATATTTATAAATGTTGCTTTTCTTTTTCGTCCCAGTATGATAGGTTGGCATGTGATGTTTTCGTTTGGAAAGTATGGACTATGTAAAAGGACTGGTGTTTGAAATACCAGGAATCCATTGTCAGGTGCTCCAGCCACAATGATATGGCTGAAAGTCTAAAAAAAGCAAATTTTTAATCCCATTCTAACAAATTTAATATAATGTTGCATTTTTTTTGTCCCACTGTATAAGAATAGACAGTTAATGTTTTCACAAGGAAAGCATGCACCATAATAGAAGTACCCTATACTGTGTGAATTGTCATGTGATACACAAATAATCATAAGTAAATTCATGCCTTTGGGTAACAGATTCTAAATACTTTCATTTATATCTTTTGTAGAGATATAACAATGTTTCAAGTATATAGTGGAGATATATCACAGAGGGTAAGGCTTCTATGTGCAGTGGTCAAGAAGGAGAGTACCTACTTAAATAGAAATAGTAGGGATTTATTACTGGTGTGAAAAATTATACATGTATGGTTACAGAAGGGGGGCAGAGAATTTAAGTTTGGTAAAATATAATAATGTTTCATATGAAGAAATAGTAGCAATTTATCAAGGTGTGCAACGCCAGTCATAGCGCAGTTGAAAGCGCGTCAGGCTACCAATCGGGCGGTCCTGAGTTGATAATCATATACCCATGTGGGATGGTAGCTGGAGGCTAGGAGAGAATGTATTAGAAGTACTGGTGTAAGTTATTCCAGGATTCCATTGTTAGGTGCTGCAGCAACTGTGATATACCTAGAAGATTGTTGAAAAAGGCGAAAAACTCCATTTAATCAATCTCTGACTGGTGAGCAGATTCATAAGGAAGGACTAGGGAATTGGAGACCTCCCTGAATTGTCTATTCACAGAGTTACAGATAGAGGGGTTATTTTGGATTTCAAATTGAAATATTTTAACAATTATTACACAAATCTTATGTTGTTGGTACTCATAGGAATCGTCTCGTCAAGACGATTCAAATGAGTACCCACAACATACGGTTTCATTGAGAAACAAAGATTTTAGAACTGATCAACCCCCTCTTATCTGTACCTCAGATTCAAATAACCTTGAAATCAGCCTTTTGGTTGGGGGTAATGAAGTGTTAAAACTACAGCTTTGTACAAGTCACCCCTTGGCAAATGTTAGAAAACAAGCTCAGCTAAGCAATTGTTAGCTTTGGTTAATACCGTTTTTCCTCTAATAAAAGCACCCACCCTTATAGCAGTACCCCTGCATTTTTTACTGAGAAAACCCACAAATGCGTAAATTTTAGGAACTTTTTGAGACTTCTTCCCTAACTGGTGATGAATTTCTTCTAAAAATGTTTAGAGGAAATTCACATCAATTTAAAGGGAAAAGGACCTAAGACATTATTTTGAAATACAAAAATGCACATATTAAATAAAAGCTCTCTTACCATGTAATGTATAGCTCCTTGGAGCTTTTATTAGGAGAAATACGGTAATATCTGTGGACCTTATTTGTCATAAATGGTTACTTTGTTAGCCCTCTAAAGGCCACAATTTTTTACCAATATTTATGAAACTTGGTCAAAATATCAATCTTGTCACAAGGATGTACCGCTGCCGTCATAGCTCAGTTGTTGGTAGTGCGTGAGACTGTCACGAGGTCCCGGGATCCCTGACGGCGACACTCATTCTTTCCGACTATTTGCTCTCACCAACGGGTTGATAATCGTAGATCTATATGAGAAAGCAGCTGGAGGCTAGGAAAGGATATGCCGCCATTATACAACTGAAATAATGTTGAAAGCAGCATTAAACTCCATTCATTCAATCAATCATTGATTCATTGTAAGTCACATAAATTAGTCATGAGAAAATTGACCACATGTATCTGGATAGTGTGTAAACTTTCTACCCCAATCAGACCAAGGGCGTTACTATCATTACCCACATTACGCAAGTGCATAATGTAAATACATGTTGTTGATGAATGATCAACATCGAAACTTCAGCTTACTCAAGCTGTAATGACGATCTTTAATTTTTCATCAACGCTCAAGCCATAAAAAGGGGAGCAGACGGAGGACATTCATCTTTTGTCAGTCCACACATCGCCTATATCTTATGTATTTTTTGTTGGTCATCTTCTGAGTGTGTATAATTTTAAAAAATCTAAGTCACACCTAAGCAGACTATTGGGACTATGTCTGCACATTCAACATAAGAAGAAAATTTTTAAACTTGGCTTATTTTCTGAATCTAGAAAGATCATTTAAACCATTCTGTAAAAGAATTTAAGAAACGAAACCTCTGATTCATCGATGTCAGATTTAATCTCTTTTTCAAATATTTATTTAAAATAGATTTTCCAGATGGTTCATTTTGGCTTGATGGGTCACATATGTATATATTCTTTAATGCTTTTCGGTGGTTTATCGAGAAATAATGGTAGATTATCACTTGATAATCTCACCGCAAAAGCAGTGAAATGATCAAAAACTTATACCCTGCTTTTGTGCATTTTATCTGATGTCATCTATGTGGGGGCGAAATAAGTGACGTCACAATGAACGTTGCATAGCAGCCACATGCAAAATGACGCGCTTTACGAAAATATGTCCTCGAATTTCTACATTTAGTCTCATTTGTGCAATAAAGAAATAGAACTATCGTTTGTTTTTCGTGTAAGATCGATTAATATTTCATTTCGTGACCAACAAAAGCTACCCCACCACTCTTGAAAATATAGCTTTTATTGTTCACTCAATGAAATATCAATCAATCTAATACTGAAACAAACTATTATCCTCTATTTACCTTCAATACTTGAACATTTTATACTATTTTCCAAACAAAAAAATTCAGAGAGAAAAGGAATTAGAGTCAAATACTTAGAAAAAAATGTGAATTTGTGCATGAATGGGAGAGCGTGTTTATGCCAGCAAGCTTATCTTCATGTGATTTTGCGTGCATGTATGTGTGAGTATGTATTTGAGAGTGAGAGAGCCATGAAAAAGCTTGGTGTATGGATTTAATTTGAAGAGAACCCATATGTTCGAGAAAATATTGGGAAAAGAGGGAGAATTGCTTGTTATAAATAAGCAATTCACAATATTTTGCTTTAGTGTAAGAAAACAGAGAAATAAAATCCTGAGACAGTTCAAGAAAATGTCAAGTGGTGATATTTGTAACCAGATACCTAAAAATTTACTAGTACAAAGCCTTCTTATCTCCAAGAGGAGCTGACCAAAATAAGCTCAGTCTGTTAGGTTCAAAATTCATTGCCAATGAGTTGACAGCTTGGCCAACTTAAGGTAGTGGACCAATAATAGTACTGTAACGTTTCGGAAATAATGTACTTTAACATTGTTAACCAAGGTTTCCTAATGATTTTCATTAGGAAACCTTGGTAAACATTGTAAAAGGACATGTGGTCTGAAATGTTTCAGAACTATTACGGGTCCACTACCTTAAATGTGGACAGGTAAGAAATAAAATTGTCAGGTAATGGGCTTTAAATTTCTTTTTTGTTTGATTTCAGGACTTTCTGACAACATGTTCATCACCACCGTCTGTCCACGTGTCTCCAAACTACACCAGAAACCAACAACATTTGGAACAATGTGAATCCCCTGATGTCAACGATAACTCAAAGGTTCTCAAAACTGCTAGAAACGAGTCTGTAAACTCCGAAACCTCAGGGTATGTTTTTATTTGATCCATTTTAACTCGGCTGTTTTGGTTTTAAAATGGATGTTTATAATATGATCGACGTTGCCGGATTGAAAAAACACCATTGAATATTTTTGTTAATACACAGGTATTACACTAGTTGAATAACTATGCAAATGAGCTTAGAATGAATATCAACGCTATTTTGTAACCACTAAATGACCCATAATGTATATATTGTGATGTCGGTATTAAACGGCATTATAAGTTTCGTGGTAAAATTGAAATGTTGAATTTCAAGAATTTTAAGAGTTTATTTTTGCAAAAATTCAGGTCATATTATCAATAGAATATCAAATTTGTGCTCATAAAATTCAGAATTTATTAAATGACATCTAAAACAGATAAAAACTCTGCACAACCTCATTTTTATCTGTTAATAGTTAACTCGTTTAATAAATTCTAGGGATGGTAACAAGTATTCGATTAATCGAGTACTCGATCGAACATCCGATTATCGATTACCACTTTCAATAATCGATTAATCGGTAAAAAATGATATCATAGGAAATTTGTTTCCCATCTTTTTATGCCCCCGTATCTAGAGATAGGGGGCATATTGTTTTACTCGTGTCCGTCTGACTGTCTGTCCATCTGTCTGTCTGTCTGTCTGTCAGTCTGTCTGTCAGTCCGTCCGTCCGTCTGTCCGTCCGTCCGTCTGTCCGAAAACTTAACCTTGCCAATATTGTCAAGCCTATTCAAGATACAAAGCTAATATTTGGCACGATGATAGATCTCAATGATCCGCATCCGCTGTTACCAAAGTCAAGGTCATGTGACAAGGTCAAGGTCATCTGTCAAGGTCAAACTTTGAAAATAAATGCCGTTCCGGGGGCATTCGTGTTTCACAAACACATCTTGTTTTTTTACATATTTTCTCAAAATAATGATCTTTAATACGAAATATTGTACAGCTTAGGATAATGTTTGCAATACCTGTTCGTCTGTTGATCTTTTTATCCGTCGATTTGTTTTCCGAATTTGCAATCAAGTGTCAACTGTCATTGTTTTTGCTGTCAAACAAAACATGTCATCATGTAACTTTTCGCACCTTCGACTGATGGTACTCTGATCAGGGACGGTACAATTTATTTGGATCTTGGGATCAGCGATGTGTTGAATCTTCGTTTCAAACCTTGTAACGCAAGCTTATCGATATTGTAGTTACTTAGTTTTCCTCTATCGAAAATCATATATCTAACCGATGAATATCAGCCTAGAAAGTTTACCGAGAAATGTTTCACTAAGCATGTATGTTACGATTTTCAGTTCCTTCAAATAAATTAGCAATCAAATGTCATTGCAACTGTCCTTTCAATCGAAGATTTGCAGCAAATACTGTTTATCTTTACGCTTGAAGACGCAGAATAAATGGTCAAAATTCGTCAATTTTATCCGAGTACTCGAGTACTCGATTAGCAAAATTGGTACTCATTACCATCCCTAATAAATTCGGTATTCAATGACACCTCAGACTGGGTGCCCTGTTCTATTTAGACAATATTTGTTCTTATTATTGTAGAACTAAATTATGGTTCTTATGTTGTTACAATGTGCCTTATAAATCTAGCAAATTTTTCATCTGTTTTCAATGTTTAGGGAAAAAAAATCATAGATTTTTTACCAAAATGAAATTTGAAATTTCATGTATCTGAAATATTTTTACAAATATTACATAGCCTTGCAGCAAAAGCACTGAAAGCTGTGTATTTCCTAATTGTGAGCCAGTATTTGTTTTTAGCTCACCTGAGCACGAAGTGCTAAAGGTGAGCTATTGTGGTAAGGTGGATGTCCGTCGTGCGACGTCCGTCGTGCGTCGTGCGATGTCCGTCGTCAACATTTGCCTTGTATGCACTCTAGAGGCCACATTTTTTGCCCGATCAACCTGAATTTTGGTCAGAATGAATGTCTTGCTGAAATCTCGGACGAGTTCGAAATTGGGTCAACTGGGGTCAAAAACTAGGTCACGGGGTCAAATCTAAGAAAAACCTTGTATGCACTCTAGAGGCCACATTTTTTTGCCCGATCAACCTGAATTATGGTCAGAATGATTGTCTTGAGGAAATCTCGGACGAGTTCGAAATTGGGTCAACTGGGGTCAAAAACTAGGTCACGGGGTCAAATCTAAGAAAAACCTTGTATGCACTCTAGAGGCCACATCTTTTGCCCGATCAACCTGAAATTTTGGTCAGAATGATTGTCTTGATGAAATCTCGGACGAGATCGAAATTGGGTCAACTGGAGTCAAAAACTAGGTCACGGGGTCAAATCTAAGATAAACCTTGTATGCACTCTAGAGGCCACATTTTTTGCCCGATTAACCTGAAATTTGGTCAGAATGGTTGTCTTGATGAAATCTCGAACGAGTTCAAAATTAGGTTAACCGGGGTGAAAAACTAGGTCACAGGGTCAAATCTAAGAAAAACCTTGTATGCACTCTAGAGGCCATATTTTTTTGCCCGATCAACCTGAATTATGGTCAGAATGATTGTCTTGAGGAAATCTCGGACGAGTTCGAAATTGGGTCAACTGGGGTCAAAAACTAGGTCACGGGGTCAAATCTAAGAAAAACCTTGTATGCACTCTAGAGGCCACATTTTTTGCCAGATCAACCTGAAATTTTGGTCAGAAAAGTTGTCTTGATGAAATCTCGGACAAGTTCGAAATTGGGTCAACCGGAATCAAAAACAAGGTCACAGGGTCAAATCTTAGAAAACCTTGTATGCACTCTAGTGGCCACATTTAAACTCGATCAACCTGAAAGTTGGTCAGAATGATTGTCTTGATGAAATCTCGCAACAAGTTTGAAATTGGGTCATCTGGGGTCAAAAACTAGGTCACAGGGTCAAATCTGAGAAAAACCTTGTTTGCACTCTAGAGGCCACAATTTTTGGCCAATCAACCTGACATTTGGTCAGAATGATTGTCAAGATGAAATCTCGGATGAGATCGAAATTGGGTCATCTGGGGTTAAAAAAAAAGGTCCCAAAATCAATTATAAAAATCCTTGTTAGTCAACCTTAAAATTGTAAAAAACGGATTCTCAAGTTGTATAGAAGCAACAGCTTTGTTTAGCTCAGTCATTCATCATTCTATTTCTCATTCTTCTTTTGAAAATTTAAGACAGTTCATTCAGGTGAGCGATTAAGGGCCACTATGGCCCTCTTGTTGAAAATTCAACTTAAAAACTTTTCTGATTCAAAAGGGAAAATCAGGTGGTATAGACTAATATCAGACTGCACATATGTGCAGGCTGATCTTTGTCCATACCTCCTTCCAAAGCAGAATTACTCTATGATCAGCATGATGCCATGAGTTTATGAATTTTGTATTTCACGACCACTCATTCAATATCCTCTTTATATTATTTACAGACCTCCATCTCAGAAGAGCGTGGCTCAAACGTTTGTCTCAACAGAATTCAACAAATCAAGATTAGCTATACAGAAATATGAGGAGGAATTGGAAAACAATGCAAGAGTAAGCTAAAACCATTATTCTGTGTATTAGATTGGCTGTTTTCTGAGAAAACCCAGTTTCGGGTCAGACTGTCAATCTAGAGGTCCAGGGTTTGATCCCTGATGGCAGCTCTCATTCTTTCCGTCTATTTGTCTCTCACCAATGGGTTGATTATCATGGACCTATGTGAGATAGCAGCTGGAAGCTAGGAAAGAATGTGATAGTTGTACTGGTGAGAGAAATACCAGGAATCCATTGTAAGGTGCTCCAGCCACAATATAAAATGTTGAAAGCGGTATTAAACTCCATTCCATAAACCTTGGTTTTGTTGTTGTCGTAGTTGCTGTCGTTGTCGTGTGAAAAGGACATTTTGTGATATCTCTAGTAATACTAAAGGTATTTACTTGAAACTTGGCACACATGTTCACTATTAATAGAGCATCCTATTGTATCGAGGGGGATTATTATAGATGCATTTTGTGTGAATTATTGCCCTTTCTGACCTAGATTTTAAATTCTCTATCCAGCACTCAACAGCTGATTGTAGGCAACTGTAGGTGGAGCTCTTGTTTCGAAATTAATTTCAAACAAATAACGACCAGTCATAGGTCAGTAACTGATGGTTGCCAGTCACACGGTCAATCAAGATAGCAATCAAGATAGCACCCATCCTTCCCCACATTTTGTTTCCTACTATTTGGCTGTTTATTGTAGCCTTACGTAAGATAGCAGCTGATGGTTTTGAAACCATTGAATGGTAGTGGTGGTGCTAGAAATACCACAATTCCATTGTTAGGTGCTTCAGCCACCATGGCATGACTGAACATTGTTAAAAGTGGAGTTAAACTGGTTTAAATTAACTAGCAAATGAAACATAATACAAATAGTTGGAAAGAATGAGTGCCTTTGTCAGGGATCGAACCAGGGAAATCTTGATTGACAGTCCTATGCGCAAATTAAGAGAAAAGCAGGCAGTGTAGGCTAAGATCTGACTCTGTTTTCAACATTTGTGATGCTTAATCCTAACTTTGGCCATTTTGACATGGTAAAAAGATGAAGAATAAGATGTAGCAAGAATTAGCTTCATAAATATAAATTCAGAATTTTGTTATGTAACCAGCGGGACAAAGTTCTTGATTTATTAAATGAGATTTTGTGTGACATTTCAACAGTTTTAATTGAGTTCAAAGCAAAGACTCAGGCCAGTCTGTGCATCCACACAGTCTGACCAGAGTCTTTGCTATGCAATTGTAGACAGATAAGGTCTCAAAGTATCTATGGTAATCTTCTAATTACACTTTTAAACTGTCCAGGCTACTAAATGTTTGCATCTCATGCACATGTCAAATTGTTGGAAATGTCATGCACAGACTCAAATGATTGTGCATTTTACAAAAAATATGGATTCCAGGGCTTTTTCCAGGTATTTTGGGAAAGGGCCCCTGGCCCCAAATTGGGAAAAAAATATCGACAAAACCCTTAAATTGGGAAAAAAATACAACTTGTATAAATTGAAACATTTGCTTTAATAATCAAATTAGCTTATACACATCCCATGACACTCAAATCTTTAATGTACAGTTTCCTTTTTTTTGGCTCTGAATTCATCACAGTCATCCAACTTTGAACTAGGTGGGTCACCAAGATCTATAACAATAATCATTAAGTTTTGTATGGTGTTCTGAGTGAGAGAACTTCAAATAAGTATTCAAATGACTGAATCCACAGGTAGCCAACACAGGTGGGGATAGTGTAATATTACCAAACATTAACCAAAAAAAAAATAATATTAACATTTTTTATCAAAATAATTATATTGACTATGTTATATATTTCCATGAAAAGATTTACATAATATTTTTTAATGGTTAATTTTAACACCATCCCCACCCGTTTTGGCTACCTGTGACTGAACCCAGTTCACTACTCACATTCGTGTGAGTTTGTTATTGCTGAACGGTAGAAAATTCAATGACTTGTTTGTTCACTAGTCACTTGATCAGAAGAACTGGACTCGAAAAAAGTTGCGGGGTCATAAATAGGGCATGACTTATCGCCATTTACATTACTGGTCAAAGTTTTTAGGGAATTGTTGTCGCCTATATCAGTTATGGTTGTACAGCCGAATTAATCAACTATCGAACAAGATTTGGAATGGCATTTTCAAAGTCTCTTCACGAAAGATGAATCAACTATTGTGTGAGCCCAACATCGCAAACTTATTTCATATTTCCCCGCTTTTATAATTCCATCATTGTTGACATCGTCGCTAAGACAACGAAACTACGATCTTTCATTTGTTATTAAAAGCAGTAAAGCTATACGAAAATATGCGTATTTTCCGGAGATTGGGTTCCCGCGATCCGAAGACTTACCGCTATCGTATGCGGGAACCATATTATCGATTTATTCGTATTCGGCTAGCTTTACAAGAATGGTTATTCGGCACTTATACATGTCGTACTTTGAAATTTTTATCGTTTCCAAATAACGCTGAGCGCATTTTTTACTTTTCTATTCTTCCTTAGAAAAAAAAATCAAAAATGGAACATAGCTTTGGGAATTTTTTATTCAAATTGGGAAAAAAATGGGGCCGTTTTGGATTGGGAATGGGGCCGAAATTCGGCCCCGCAGGAATAGGCAAAAAAGCCCTGGATTCTCAGTTGCATTGTTCTGAATTTGGAATAATTCACCACAATTCTTAAAATAATCCTAAAAATATTATTGCTGGAGTGGTAATCAACAAATAATCCCTGGACATGTCATTTCATTTTTAGCTCCAGTGGCAAAAAGCTACTGGGGCTAAATTTACATGGCCCTCTGTCCCCACATATTTATGTCCTTTTGTCTGTACATCCACAAGCCACCTTTATTAAGCATCAGACTATCATTCAAATGGTCCTAGGTTCATTCCCCGATGGCAACATTCATTCTTTTTGACTATTTGTCTCACCAATGGGTTAATAATTATAGACCTATGTGAGATAGCAGCTGGAAGCTTGGAAAGGATGTGATGGTAGAATTGGTGCTTCAGCTGCCTTGATCATATTACTGAAAGAATGTTAAAAGTGGCATTTAACCCCTACAAACAAACTGTGCATTCACATCTTCCATCTACAATAATGTATGGATTTGAGAGAAATTTTCGTAGAATGTTAAACGACACATGACTAAAAATGTATTGTTGAGGATTGGTGATATATTTTTAGTTTGGCAATTATTTTGCTGGGTATATAGAGAATAACATATAAGTGTCTTAAAATATTGTTATCTTGTCAAGGTTGGGAGAATTTATCATGACGAGTTTTATCGAGTCATGATAAATTCTTGCATCCGAGACCAGATAACATAGATATTTTAAAACAGTTATTATTCTATTTATCATGCAATTATTTTCCAGCTCTTAATTATAATAAACCCTTAAAAATCAAAGTAAAAGTGTGTGCAAATTGTTTCTAAAAATTAGGGATGGTAACAAGTACCAATTTTACTAATCGATTACTCGTTCACCTTTCCGATCGAGTACTCGAGTACTCGGATAGAATTGGGGACATTCATTTGTTCTGTGTCTTCAAACGTGAATATATACGGTATTTGCTGCATGTTTTCGGTCGAAGGGGCAGTTGAAATGACGCGATTGCTAGTTTATTTCAAGAAACGGAAAATTGTAAAGTGCATGCTTAGGAAGTGTCAATTCTTGGTAATATTTCTAGGCGATATGCAACGGTTTTATAAACAATTTTCGGTTGAGAAAGACCAAGTAACTACAACATCGATAAGTTTGTTTTACAAGGTTTTGGAACGACGCTGCAACATTCCGTTGATCCGAAGATCCAAGTAAATCGCACTGTCCCTGATAAGAATACCAAAATTCAAAGGTGCGAAAAGTTACAAAATGACGTGTATTGTTTGACAGCAAGACGATGACAGTTGGCACTTGATTGCAAATTCGGAAAAATATTGATGGATAAGGAAATCGGCAGGCGCCCAAGTGTTGCATATATTATCTTTAGCTAAACAGCATTTCTTAAGATGGAAGAGCATGGAAGATCGATATTTTGAGAAAATATAAGATAATGAGATTGGAAACGAATTCGCTATTATTTCTTTTATTTACCGGTTAATCGATTAGTGAAATTGGTAATCGATAATCGGACGTTCGATCGAGTACTCGATTAATCGAATACTCGTTCCCATCCCTACTAAAAATAAACAACCTGATATCATTTTTGGTTATCAGACAGGTGATATCAGGTAAATACAGGCTTCATTGCATGATAAAGTGTGATTATGACACTCTTGTGTTGGGTATTTTGTACATTACAGAAGGCAGTTCAGGAGAAGAAGCGGCTTTTTGAGGAAACAAAATGGCGTCTGGTTGGGAGAATTTATCATGACAATGCTTTGCAAAGTCATGATAAATTCTCGCAGCCGAGATCAGATAACATTGATATTTTAGAACACTTGTCACTGCAGGATAAATTGTAATTCTAGCATTCATTAGTTTAAACTGGGTATTCTTTACATTACAGAAGGCAGTTCAGGAAAAGAAGCGACTCTTTGAGGAAACAAAATGGCGTCTGGAAAAGGAGGCGGACCTTTGTCTACAGGAGGTGGAGCAACAGGCCAATTTTAACAGTTTGATGAAAATACAGAATATAGAGATTAGTCATGAATCTCAGTATGTATATATTCAATTAATTGCTTAACTGCTCCTTATATATATGCTCATCAAAAGATTGGAAGTATCATGTGATTACCCATTGTGTCTGGGAATCTGACGAGTGGGAAACATCCACTTCTTTGTATGGAGCAAAACTCTCACCCTATGTCAGATTGACTGGAAACTCTCATGATTACAGAGTGCAGTGCACTGTAATAGATAGATCTCATGGAGAAGAAGTGCTATACCCAAGAACTACAACTCTTGCTTCCATAATTTTGGAGTTATTTCCCTTTATTATTTTTGATATAGAGATTTTGTTTGGAGCATATCTCTTAGAGTAAAATAGCTATCAACTTGAGACTTTATGTATGGGTAGATCTCACGGAGAAGTGCAGTGCACAAAAACTACAACTCTAACTTACATAATTTCGAAGTTATTGCCCTTTGTTATTTTTATGCCCCCGATAGGGAGGCATAATAAATTTGACTTGTCCGTCCGTCCGTCCGTCTGTCCGTCCGTCTGTCCGTCTGTCCGTCCGTCATTCCGTCCAAAAACTTTAACATTGGCCATAACTTCCTTATTACTATCAAAGCGGTGTCGGGGGCATTGTCATCTTACAGTGACAGCTCTTGTTGATACTAAGATTTTGTCTGGAGCATATCTCCTAAAGTATAATAGCTATCAACTTGAAACTCTTTGGGTGGATAGATCTCATGGAGGAAAAGTGCAATACACAAGAACTACAACTTTTGCTTGCATAATTTTGGAGTTATTGCCCTTTGTTATTTTTAATACTTAGATTTTATAAGGGGTAAATCTCTGACAGTACAAAAGAATACTTAATCTATTAGGCTTCAGTTTACTATCAAGCTTTCGTGGCGGGGGATGGCCATGTCCAACATGGCTCTTGTTATTGTGACAATGCCTTAATCGGGGTGCATAATCTGACAGCTCTTGTTTGTTAACACACTGCCTCCTTTATTTATCAATGTATTTTCTAAAGCTTTCACAGAGTGTTCCTCATTATCTGACCATGCTTGTTTTATAGCTGCATTATGATGTGAAACTATGTCAAGTAAAAAGGGGTCTTTTTGATTGAAAACTCCTCATACATGAACAAACCTACAATAAATTTAAACCTGATGACCCTTATTTTGGTACTTTTTTTTCAGAGTAATCTTGTGTAAAGTTTCATTTTGACATTTGATGATGATCTTGCAAATTAACCAGATCTTAGCTTTTAACTATTTTGATCAATTTAATCTTTATTGGTCATAGATTTGCTGAGCAGAAATAGCAAGTGGGGCAATACAGGCCCTCTTGGGCCCTCTGTTACCCAGCAGTTTAAAATGAATACACCACAAGCATTTTCCATGAATGACTGGTTGCTATCAAACAAAATGACTGGACTCACAAGATCAACCCTATAGCTTTAGAAAACATTTTCAGATTGATTCAATGGAGTCGTAACTGTTTGTTAATCATACATCCTGCCCTTAAGATGATTATATATCAAAACCAAACAACAACAGAAAAAAGAATCTTGAAATTCATGTAAAGAATCAATAAAAGTCATATTATCTGCCCTTTTATTTGCTATGCTATTCACTTTGCTAGGTTAAAGGCAGATAATGTCAAGCACCTGAAGAAAGCTTATTGTTCAGGATAAAAAAGCGGGAAAGTGCTTGCAATCATTTGAAAACACTTTGCTTTCCTAGAAAAAGGTCTGGTGTGAAAAATTTGATGAATCCATGATCTCCAAGCACCACAATATAAATGAAATTCTGATGAAATAATAGTTTTTGGGTTCGGTCAAGACTGTCGTAAGTGTATATACAATGTATATACACTTACGACAGTATTGCACCGAACCCTCGAACAGTTAAATTCCATTACAAACAACTCTCTTTTCAGGGCTGCTAAAATTGTAGAACAGCATAGAAAACTGAAGGAAACCCATGAACAGAGAAAAATGGTAAATTATTGAACACTTCTATATAATTTAATTTTTAGCTGTGCCAGTCAAAATTCATGGTTTCTGATTGTTTAAAAAATTAATTTTATTTCTCAATGAAGATAATTTTGAGAACACATCTATTTTGAAAGCTACCATTCAAAGTAGTCCCAGTCATTTATGATAAATATTGACCTTTTTATGCCCCTGTATCGAGAGATCAGGGGCATATTGTTTTACTCATGTCCGTCCGTCCGTCCGTCCGTCCGTCTGTCTGTCCGAAAACTTAACCCGAAAACTTAACCTTTGCCTTATCGAGAGATCGCTGTTACGGGGGCATCCGTGTTTCACAAACACATCTTGTTTCTTCATAATACTAAGTTAGACAATATGAAGGGATAATTGGCTAATTTCATGAAGATATGGAACTAAAAACCTTATCACATCCCTGTATAAATCTGCTTTGCATATTTATACAGTGTGTTTAGGTTTTTAGTGTCATAACTCCATGAAATTGGCAAATCTCTTTAGTGATTTTATCAGATTTTTGTGGATTTTCAGCCGATTCCAAATTTTCTATATTTTGATTTACACAAGGAAAAAGTAGAGAATATTTTGTTATTGAATGGTGTCAGTCTATCTATGGTTGAGAGGGCAACTGTCTTAGCGTGGTTTGTAGCGCATAAGACTGTCAATTTAGAGGTCCCAGGTTTGATCTCTTACTGCAGCACTCATCCTCTCAGACTCTTTGTCTTCCACAAATGGGTGCTAATAATCGAAGACCTAATAGGATAGCAGCTGGAGGCTGGGAAAGGATGTAATGGTGGTACTGGTGGGAGAAATACCAGGAATCCATGTTAAGGAACACCAGCCATTGACATATAACTGAATGATTGTTCGAAGCAGCGTTAAACCTCATTTTACCAAACAATTAACAATGGTTGAGAGGTAGAGAGTCGGCTACTTAATCAAGAAGTCCCGAGTTTAATTCCCTTGAGCAGCTATAGATCCAGTTCTTTCCTTGGCTGACACATTCAGAACAAGAACCATTTCATTTTCAGGAAGCAGGATTGGAAGGGATTAATCTAAATTTTAAGAACTTATTTCCTAATCAATGTAAAATAAAATAGGTTTAAACCAATACTGTTTTACTTGTGTATGTCTACTTGTCTGTCTGTCAACCAGCAAATTTAGCATTTCTCTGCCTTTAAAACTATTTGAGGTATTAAGGTAGTGGACCCGTAAAAGTTCTGCAACACTTTGAAAGTAATGTATTTTAACAGTGTTAACCAAGGATTCCTAATGATTTTCATTAGGAATCCTAGGTTCACATTGTGAAAGTTCATGAGTTCGGAAATGTTGCGTAACTACTTTGGATCTACTTTCTTAAATGTGAGGGTAAATTCATCAATGCAAAATTTATCAATATTAAGGTTATCAATCAAGGTTGTGGCAGCTATTTAGGGGCATATTTTAAAAAGACAACATGTCAAATTTGGTAAAAGGCATTGTAGGAAATTAGTTATGAGCAATATCTTTACTTTTTACCGTTTTTTTCTCAGTGAATCTGGCTGGCCTATGTGAGATAGCAGCTGGAGGTTAAGAAAAGATGAAGTACTGGTGAGAGAAATATCAAGAACCGATTGCTGGGCACTCCAAACCCTGCTGAAAAATTGTTGAAAGTGGTGTAAAACCCCATTCAAACAAACAAATGTTGCAAGTGGTGTAAAACCCCATTCAAACAAACAAATGTTGCAAGTGGTGTAAAACCCCATTCAAACAAACAAATGTTGCAAGTGGTGTAAAACCCCATTCAAACAAACAAATGTTGCAAGTGGTGTAAAACCCCATTCAAACAAACAAATGTTGCAAGTGGTGTAAAACCCCATTCAAACAAACAAATGTTGCAAGTGGTGTAAAACCCCATTCAAACAAACAAATGTTGCAAGTGGTATAAAACCCCATTCAAACAAACAAATGTTGCAAGTGGTGTAAAACCCCATTCAAACAAACAAAAAACTCAGTGTATCTGGCACCTCATGGTTACATTTAAATATTGAAGTTCCAGTTTACAAAAAGCCCCTCCCCCAAAGTGTATATACATGTATATTGTAGGTTGTCAATGCCAGAATCCAAGAGGCAGAACAGACAAGGGAGAGAATCAGACAAGAAGAACAGAAACAAAAGTAAGTTAATAAGAAAATTATTCACGAAATGAAGAGAGTATTTGTTGATTTCATGGAGGTATGAAACTAAAAACCAAATCACACTGTATGAATAAGGGAATTATTTGATTCTCTTGAAACTAAAGCAATCATTGTTGTGTAAGTTTATTTTGACCTTGGTTTAATTCATGGGGTTAGTGCAACATTCTTGTAAGTGCCTATAGATATATAGGCACTTACAAGAGTGTTGCACTAACCCCTCGAATTGTTAAGCTGAGTGTTGTACAATATTGTTGAAGTGCCCAATCAATCAAAGTTAATATAATTATGAAATGATATATTTTTGCGTTGGTGTGTCCATGAATAAAGTGTGATGGAGGAGGAATTTTATGCAAAAAGTAAAATCTGAGGGCAGAGCCAAAGGATTTTGCTTTGCATATAACTCCTTCCCCATCAGACTTAATTCAAGGACAAATCAGCATGGAAAAGAAGTTATAACCATAATAACACGAACACATTTTTGAAATAACTTTAATTACCCTTTTCTGGGTGTATCAAAGTACAATTACATTTTTCTGGGTATGAAATTAATAAATAAGTAATGATATTGAAGTTGAGAGAATTTCACAGAAAACCAAGTGCGCAATTTACCATGTTGGTTTTATGACATCAACATCCTAAACATTCCTGCTAAAGGTAATGTATGAGGTCATAATTTGGCGAGGCTTTCTGTGTACACAGTAAGACACATGACATATGAATTCTATTGCAAATAAAGTACTATGTTACTCTTATTTCATTTTGCATTTTACGCCATTGTGTAATAATTGTCAATAATACTGAATTAATACTTTGAACAATTTTCAGTATTGTCAACACGCAATTTATAAAATTGTCAATTCTGTAGATTTAAATTATTCTACAATGGTTTTAATTCACTTTTGGAGAAAAAACGTTAGATTATCATCTGATTAACTCACTGCCAAGCCAGTGAAATTATCATAAAACTACAGTTAATATTGCTGAAGCGACCATGTCTATTAAGCAACCATTTTTATTAAGTGACTGTTTTCAAAAACCCCTACTTTAAATCTAAAATATCTTTAAAAGAAGGAATTGTTTGTCTAAAAATCATTGAGAATGAATACTATTTTTGATAAAACTTACCAGAATTGTCTCAATGAGACAATTCTATTGAATTTTAACAACATGGGATTACTGAGAATTTTGCAATGATGTGTTTATCCAATCAAAAAATTAGGTTTCTTATTTGTAAACAAACATGTACAATGTACTACGCAACCATTTTCTATAACAACCATTTATCTGGGGTCCTGTTAGTAGTCGCTTCATACACATTTTATTCATTACATCTGATTAGTCGTTATCTGAGAGAAGCCAAATAATCAAATGATATCATGAAGTTGCATAGCAATCATAAGTTAAATGACACTCTTTAGGAAAATTTTTCTTAAAATATCAATGTTATCTGGTGAAGGTTGGGAGAATTTATCATGATGAATCTTTGCTGAGTCATGATAATTTCTCCCTTTTGAGACCAGATATTACTGATATTTTACAATACTTACATGTTATTCTTTTTATCATGTAAATTTTTTTGCGCTTAATTATAATTAACTTTAAAAATCAGAATTTAGATAGGTGATATCAGGGCAATACAGGCTTCATTGCATGATAAATTAAGATAAATAGATTTTGCACTGGAACAAATTATAATTCTCTATTTATTGTATATATTCTGGTGATATTGAAGGTTGGTTCAATGAAAATTGTCAGTAAATTTAGTAGCATTGTTTAAAAAAAAACTTTGAGCCATTGTACTTTTCAGAGATTTGAGATCTGCTAGATCAGTGGTAACGCATTAGGCTTACAATCCTGGAGTCTTGAGTTTGAACCTGGGCTTGGCAAATTTTCATCTGAGATTTGACAAAAATCTAAGTGACATTGTCACTTGTCTCCCACTAATTTGGTTTATAATATGTGGAACATTTAAGTGGGGTGAGCAGCAGGTGCCTTGTTAGAAATATTGTGTATGTACTGGTTTGTGAAACTATGGGAAACAGTGGGTAGGTGCACCAGCCCTCATGATATACCTGCAATAATGTTGAAAGTGGGGTAAAACTCTATACATGTACAACCTATCAAATAAAACCTTTTACAGAGAGATGAGAAGGAAAGAACTATTTGACAAGATAAGTAAATGTGTGGTAGATCTCAACTCACTCAGTGCTAAAGTTCAGACCAAATACAGTACCTGTCATTATCAGGGTCATATATCCGAGGCCGCTAAAAAGTCGTTAGTCTTGATACAATCGAGAGTCGCTGCTGCGGAGAAAATTAAGGTTGAGTTTGAACAGAGTGGAGAGGCGTCACTGAAGCTGTTTGAGAAGTGTAAAGATTTGTTGGAACAGGCTGGGAATGCTTACGAGTTTGTCTGTAAAGAGCTGGGTAAGATTTGTGACCCGTCACACAAAAATGCACTTTCAAGGAATTCTGTGAAATGAATATTTGAAAAAGACATTAGTTCTTGTTGAGGTTAACAGCTGGTTGTACTGGAAGGTAGAATAATCAATCCAGATTCAGAAAATCAGTTAACCCTTTGCTGTTTAATCCCTGCTTTTTACGTGCCTGTGATTTTATGATTGAGAAAAACATTGTGAAAAAAGAAGAAATTGCTTCTGACAAGCAATTTCTTCTTTTTCCGCACTATTTTTTTCCTACTGAATGGTTATTATGCCCCCGATAGGGAGGCATAATAAATTTGACTTGTCCGTCCGTCCGTCTGTCCGTCTGTCCGTCCGTCTGTCCGTCCGTCTGTCCGTCCGTCTGTCCGTCCGTCTGTCCGTCCGTCCGTCATTCCGTCCAAAAACTTTAACATTGGCCATAACTTCTAAATCAAAGCGGTGTCGGGGGCATTGTCATCTTACAGTGACAGCTCTTGTTTTTCAAATTAAATCCACTTTAATTTTTCGTCTGCAAAACCTTTGAATTTGGACAGGTCCAAAATTTTGTAAAACAGGAAAGGGTTAAGACTCAGAAATGATGTCAGAGTAGTAATGGTGAGAGAAATACCAGGAAGCTATTTGCTTCAGCAAGCATGATATGACTGTCAAAAACTATGTTTAAACCCCATTAAAACAAAAAACAACTACACACAAATGACTAAGAAACTGTTAAAAGGGACATCAAACCTGCCCTGAATTCAGGATATCAAAACTGTGTAAACTGTCCGCAAATAATGCCCTGCTTTAGATACACAATTGCATGCAAAGCAGGGTATAAACTGCAAACAGTTAACGTCATTTTGTCATCCTGAACTCTGGGCTATTCAAGCAGACTTACAGTTTAGGTAAATGGATCATGATCAGTATCGATATGGCATTGCAACCTGTTATCTCATTCTCTCTAACTTGTGGAACTTTCTCGATCCCTGTCAGCAGCACCCATCCTTTCCAACTATTGTCTCCCACCAATGGGTTGGTAATCATGGACCTACTAGGGATAGCAGCAGCTGAGGAGTTCAAAAAGGATGTAATGGTAGTACTGGTGTCAGATATATCAGGAAACTATTGTTAGGTGCTCCAGCCACTCAAACATTATTATAAATGGTATTTAATTCCATACAAACAACCAAACTTGTGAAATTTTCGGATGAAATTTCCAAACATTTCATGTTATGTTTTCTATTAAAGAGAAGGCTGAGAAGGATGGACAGATAGCCAAAGAAGAAGCAGAGAAGCAAGCCAACTTACAACAACAACAACAACAACAGAAACAACAACAACAACAGGTGGGGATTGAATCTCAACCCATTAACCTTCTTTCTAGACATTATACTCACTTAAGGATAGATTTTATGAAAAATGGATTTGTTTGTTAGTATTTAATGGGTTTATGCCACTTTTAACATTATTGCAGTAACATCGCTACAGCTGGTACCACTACCAATGGTTTCCTATTGTTTGTAATAAAAGCAAGGTTAAACCCCCAATAAAAATAAAACAAATCAATTTTTCCAAGTTCAAAAATATACATTTTGGGCATGAGTTATTTGATAGGTGGGTGACTCAAACCCTGTAACTCCATCTTATTTAAGCTGTACTTACAAGATTTTGTTTCCAACTGAAGATTTTAATGTGCTGCAAAAGTTGAGTATATTGATAGTATAATCTTCCCTGTTTGTTTGTCGGTCCGTCCATCTTGATGTCAGTACATCTCTCCGTCTGTACACCCACTTCTGGTGAAAGTAACTCTTCCTTCCTTCAAAATGCACTTATATGGATGAATCTTTTCAAAGAATGTCCCTTGTCACTTGTCCTTGCACATATTCTCTTGGTGTGGTAATATTCTTTTTGGCTTTTTTTGGTGGTGTATTTTGTGAGTATGGCACTCTTGTTCCTATTTCAGGCGGGAGTTGGTTTAGGACAGTCATTAGCATCATCCACACCTGGGCCCCCTGGATCTATCTCTAGTTTATCAACAAGTACATTGTCAGAGCTTGTAGAACAGGGTAAGTAACAGCCATTAGCATCATCTACACCTGGGCCTTCAGGATCTATCTCTAGTTTATCAAGAAGTACTTTGTCAGAGCTTGTAGAACAGGGTAAGTAACAGCCATTAGCCTCATCTACACCTGAACCTTCAGGATCCATCTCTAGTTTATCAACGAGTACTTTGTCAGAGCTTGTAGAACAGGGTAAGTAACAGCCATTAGCATCGTCGACACCTGGGCCTTCAGGATCTATCTCTAGTTTATCAACAAGTACCTTGTCAGAGCTTGTAGAACAGGGTAAGTAACAGCCATTAGCATCGTCTACACCTGGGCCTTCAAGATCTATCTCTAGTTTATCAACGAGTACTTTATCAGAGCTTGTAGAACAGGGTAAGTAACTATCAAGACCCCTCTGCGATTCTATGGAAAAGACCTCAAGAATAATACAGGTGCAGACATGAAAGCATGTTGTTTTGTATCGGAGTAAAACGATGTCCAAAACACCAACTTTCTTGCTCAAGATGCTTTTAGGCAAAACAAAAGAATAAAACTGGGCATATTATAATTCAATAGATCTAACAAAATGCAGCGTTTTAATGCTATTTGATAATAAATTACAATAATCCCAAAAGATCTCTAAAGATGACTGGAAAAGCATTTAAAAATTTGCTTTTCTTCAAGTGTTTTGACCAAAGTACCACAGCAAGCACCAGAGTTATAACACATATGTCCAAGATAGATTGCAGGTTACAGAATTGTAGCAATGTCCAGAAAAGGTCAGTAAATGCTATTCACAGTTCAGGTTATTCTTTTGTTCGATGACCCCAAGGTTAGCTTTTTTTCCCCACATATGCTATGTAAAGAACATTTATTAAGAGATTTTATAAGACAAAATTCATAGAATATTTTTTATGCCCCCGCATCGATAGATCGGGGGCATATTGTTTTACCGTTGTCTGTCTGTCTGTCCGTCCGTCTGTCTGCAAAAGTTAACCAAAAAACTTAACATTGCCAATATCTTCAAGCCTATTCAAGATTCAAGGCTAATATTTTGCATGATGATAGATCTCAATGATCCGCATCCACTGGTACCAAAGTCAAGGTCATGTGACAAGGTCAAGGTCATCTGTCAAGGTCAAATAACTCAAAAAGTTAACAAAAAAACTTAACATTGCCAATATCTTCAAGCCTATTCAAGATACAAGGCTCATATTTGGCATGATGATAGATCTCAATAATCTGCATCTGCTGGTACCAAAGTCAAGGTCATGTGACAAAATCAAGGTCATCTGTCAAGGTCAAACTTTGAAAAAAATGCTGTTACGGGGGCATTCGTATTTCACAAACACATCTTGTTTTTAATGATACACCATCAAATTTCAGATAAGAACTCTGATTATACGAATAAAAGCTGTTGTTTTAATTCCTTTTTTTAGGGAGAACTTCAAAAAGTGTTGAGATAGATAAGAAATTCATGATTAATTCTTGCTGATATTTACATCAGCCAGTACATGTACACAAAATAAACTGATATTTATATTTAACATGTGTAATAATTATCAATTCAAAAGTATACAGAACTACAAAATGATTAAATATTTATTTATAATTACAGGGGCTACAGTAGTTTATGTGTGTATTTAACCTGGTTTATAAAGTATACAGAACTACAAAATGAATTTATATTCATCTTTAATTACAGGGGCTAGTTTATGTGTGTATCCGTCATCATTTACAAAGTATACAGAACTACAAAATAAACTGAAGAAAGTTGAAGAGTCCATTAACATTTTATCTTCTACTCCAGAGGTTAGTTAATTTATTTTAAACTTGAAAATATAAAGAGGATAATACGTTATTTGGTCGATGTAGGGAGAATTTTCATTACAAGGCAGTGTCATTGAATAATCCTGTTAATATAATTTAATATCAACAGCTAAAGGTCAATGTCAAATTTGAAGTCAAATTTGTATTTAAAGGTTGGAGAAGGCAATATCAAGAGATCTATAGATACACCAATAAATGCTTAACCATTGGCCAGCACTTAACCAGTGAAATTATCCAGACTAATATTAAACCGTTGAAATTTTCAAATTGGATAACTTGCTCTTTGGAAAGATTAAATCCCTGCATTCATTCATTTAATTGTTATTGTTACCCTGTATTCATTCATTTAATTGTTATTTTACAATATTTAAGATGTGCTACTTGAAAAAAAAATTGCTTCTTTTATACTCTGGCATAGATAAATTAGGGGGGCAGATTTTTTGTCCTGTCTTTGTCAGATTCTTTGTCCATTTGTCTGCCGAAAAATGTAACATTGGCCATTACTTTTGAATGGTGACAGAAAATTCACATTTCACATGAAAACTCTTTGGGATAAGACATTTCTGCTGGTACCAACTTCAAGGTCATCTGCCAATGGCAAGGTCATTCTTCAAGGTCAAATATGTTGAACATTTCAACCATACACTGAATTTGAAAAATGGAAGTCGTGGCGTGGGCAGATAAATGTTTACACACCTTGTTTCTTCATTCAATGAATGATTGATGGATATAATTCCGAATTTAAAAAAAATCCTCTCATATACTAATCAGCTGAAGAAACTCAAGTTTGAGATCCAGAAGGCAGTAAATACGCCAATAAATGCCATATCACCGACGAGTGGGGATCATCTACGAGATAAACTGAAGCGATTACTGGAACTCCTTTCTGGACAGAGCGTAGAAGTTGGTACACGACAGATCTCCCTGAAACAACACCCGCAAGCTCCAGATTTCTGCAAACATTTGATCGCTAAAATGATAGTGGTATGTTCTTTACCAGATAGGGATCTGGTAGCTTATTGTCACTTTTTTATGACAAAAACTTGCTGTCATTCACAAGGACCCAGGTTCGCTTCCTGACGACCACACTCATCCTTTAACCCTTTACTGTTTAATACCTGCTTTTTACGTGTCTGTGATTTTATGCTTGAGATAACATTGTGGAAACAGAAAAAATTGCTTCTGTCAAGCAATTTCTTCTTTTTCCACACTATTTTCTACCCTACTGAATGGTTATTATTCAAATTAAATCCACTTTAAATTTTCATCTGCAAAACCTTTGAATTTGGACAGGTCCAAAATTTTGTAAAACAGGAAAGTGTTAATTGGTTGATGATCATAGACCTATGTGGAATAGCAGCTGGAAGCTAGGAAAAGATGTGATGGTAGGAATCCATTTATAGGTGCTCTAGCTGCGTTAACATTGTTGAAAGCAGCATGAAACCCCATTCAAACAAACAAATCTTTATCAGTTATTGATCTGATGGCTAATTATCACTTTTTGTTTTGACAGAATCTCATTATAATGAATGAATGTGTGTGTGTGGGGGGGGGGATGTCCTTCTATCCATCTCTGTTTTGTTTCTTCGCCATTTCTTGGAAACCATTGCCTGGATTTCAATGAAACCTCTGTAGAGAGTTTCACTACAAAGAATAGATGCCCATATTCTCTGTTCGACTTTTAGAATTAGAGTTACTGCCCCTGTGTGGTGAAGCCGTATCAGAGGAAGTTTGATGAATAATATATATGAAGGTTCTGTAAATAAATCCTCCCAGCCAAATCTGATTAACTTAAAATATATAAAAAAAAAATACATTAGCACGTTATTTACCATTCATCTTCAATATAAAATGTAACAGTATTTTAAAAATTTTGAAAATGCATATCAGTAATTTGTGTTATCCATTTTTATCTGTATTAATATGACATCTGATTTTTACTGTTTTCATCTACAAAGTCTCCTCAGATTAACCCTTTCCCAAACAAGACAGGGTTTGGAATTCTTTAAAGGAGACAAGGTCAGAAAACTATGAAGGGAAATAAGAAAATGCTGATAATCAGCAAATTCTCCTTTTGCTTTAATAATTCTGGACTATAATGTTCACAAAAGTTCCTTTGAGGTCATTTCAGTCCTCTGCAAAACCTTTCAATTTGGACCACACTTTAATTGTAAAAAAGGGTTAAAAGGATTCCAAATAGTGTAAGCTCCTTGTGTCTTTTCCAAATCTAAAAATAACTGAATGATATAAGGTTTCTAAAATTAGATGACTGTTAAAGGTTTATCAGACAGGTGATATCATGTCCTTAGTTAATTTATATAGAAGATCAACTGTCCTTAAGTTTGAGTGCTCATTCAATGTGGAATAACATTTCTCAAAGTATTGCAACTGTTTTTGATTTTTTAGCTCGGCTGTTTTCGAAGAAAACCCGAGGTATAATGATCACCTTGGCGTCGTTCGCGTTGTTGTTGGCGTTGATGTTGGTGTTGGCGTGACAAACTTTAACCTTTCACATGATGATTGCTTGGGACAAGACCATTCTGTAGGTACTAAGTTCAAGGTCATCAATCAAGGTCAAGGTCATTTTTCAAGGTCAAATTTCTTTAAAAAATGTAACCTTGGTTGTACTTTTTGAATGGTATGTCATAAAGCCTTTATATTTCACATGATGATTGCTTGGGAAAAGACCTTTCTGCAGGTACCAAGTTCAAGGTCATCACTCAAGGTCAAGGTCTTTCTTCAAGGTCAAATTTCTTTAAAAAATGTAACCTTGGTTGTACTTTTTGAATGGTATGTCATAGAGCCTTCATATTTCACATGGTCATTGCCTGGGACTTGACCTTTCTGTAGGTACCAAGTTCATATATTTGCATTTGCCTAAGAAATAATAAACAGCCGAGCGTTGGCACCCCCTTGCGGTGCTCTTGTTTAAGTTTTTGAATTCTGAAGGCATGATTCTTGTAAGGCTTGATAAGGGGTTAAGTTATCTCTTTGTTATGCAATTTGACCAAAAGGTTCAATAAAGGCATCTTTTTTTCTTGTAGAAAAAGGGACAAGAGCAAGTATCATCAAAACACGAGTCAGCGTTCGCAATAGCGATGGTTGTGGTTGGCTTGTGGAGAGAGCAACCTGATATTGGTGATCTACTGTTGGCTCAGTTTTACCAGGCATGCCCTTATTTGGTGCCGTACTATCTTCCGAAACAGGAGGGGCAGAGTAATGAGGATTATTTAAAGTGAGTTGTTTATGCCCCCCTTTGAAGAAGGGGGGGTATTTTGCTTTGCACTTGTCGGTCGGCTAGTCAGTTTTTTCTGTCTGTCAGTAGACCGTTTTTTGTCCAGGGCATATCCAAAGAGTATACAATCTAGGATCATGAACGTTCACAGGTGGATAGTCCTCGTTGAGTAGAAATGCAGTACACAAGAACCATAACTCTACTCATCATATTTTGTGAGTTATTGCCCTTGACAAAGAATATACCATTGGCCTGCTTTAATCGGGGCATAAATGTTTTACAAACATCTCTTATTTTGTAGTTCAGTCGAATATTGTTCAAGGGACCACTTTTATTAAGCAACTAATTTTATTAAGTAACTGGTATAAAAAGTCCCTACACCATAGGCAAAACCTGTGAAAAGAGGACATTCTTATACAAAAAAGTCTTGATTATTGAATCTTAAGTTGTTGGTACTTGTTTAAATTGTTTCAGTGGGACAAAACTCTTATTAATATTTTCATTAATATTTATGTAATTTTTTTCAATTCTAAATTTTAGGAAAATCTAATTAGTGAACAAAAAAAGTCTTATAATCTGGGGTCCTAATGACATATATAGATGATATCATTGAATGAGTGGTCATGGAATACCGAATTTAGTAAACAAGTCATCTAAAAAAAAGATAAAAACGAGGCTGCCTTGAGTTTTATCACTGTTTAGAGGACGAATTTAATAAATTCTGTATTTAATGAGCATAAGTTTTATATTCAATTTATGATATGATCCAAATTTTTGCCAAATAATCGTCAAAATTCTTGAAATTCAACATTTCAATTTTCTGTGAAACTTAAAAAGCTGTTTAAAACTGACGTCGCAATATAAATATATATGAAGTCATTTAGTGGTTACAAAATAGCGTTTCTGTTCGCTCTGAGCTCATTTGCATAGTTATTCCACAAGCGTAATAACACCTCACCTGTGTAATAAAAAAAAAGTTAATCAACAGGGTTATTTCACTGCCGCGACTTAGGTCATATAATAAATCTTTTTAACCTTCAGGTCTAGAGGTTACCTATATGACAGTGATGGAGTGGTGGAAGCCCAGGAAAAATTCTTAAAAAGAATGTCTGGAATCATGCGTCTTTATTTCTCTATCATCATATCGTTCCCGCCAAGAGGCAAACATCCACATGGTATAGAATACGCCTGGACCTGGTTCTCACAAGTCCTAAACTTGGAACCTGAACCAGACATCACAGCGGCCATGATTTACGATTTTCTACAAGTCGTCGGACATTCCTTGTACCAGAAATATAATCGACAATTTCTAAAATTGTTACATATACTCGTGAAGGAGATAATTCCGAAATTACAAAATGTAATGTCGAATGCTGGGAGTGGTACACTGTCACGATTAAAATTGTTGTTAGAAAATAGTCTCATGAAACATGGTCAGCTACCTGAACCTGAAGGATATTTATCTAAAGAATTTTGGACTTCATGATACGGATTAGTCAGTGGTATTTACAGAAAAGTTTTGGATTTCATGATTTCCGAAACCAGAAATGGATCCATAGAGTGGGTTTTGGAATTCTTTTTTCCTGAACAATGGAAAACATGAGATTTTTTTCAAGTGTAGAAAGGGGGAGAAAAAAATTATTGAAAATGAATCCTATGTTGTTAAAACTCACCAGAATTGTCTCAATTAGATGATTCTATTGAGTTTTACAACATAGGGTTATTGAGAATTTCGCAATTATATGCATATTCAATCAAAAAAGTATGTTTCTTATTTGTAACTAAATGTGTATGTACTAAGCGATAATTTTCTATCACGACCGCATTTTTGTGGTCTCGTATGTAGTCGCTTAAATTTTACTGTACTTTCAAGGGGACAAGACAATAAGTTACCATAACACAGGGTAATAAGCTGATATTACAGAGAGGGGCAGAGGTACAAATAAGAGGGGGTATTTCCAGTCTGAAATCTTTATTTCTCAATGAAATCCTATGTTGTGGGTACTCATTGGAATTGTCTCAGCGAGACAATTCCAATGAGAACCCACAATATAGGATTTGTTAAAGTATTGTTGCAATAATTTTATTTGAAATCCAAAATACCCCCTGTATCTGTAGCTCTGTAGGGGATTTTGAACCGTATTTTCTAAGGACTAAATTTAAGAAATTTCACCTTGTGAATTACAAGAATGTAAGTATAATAGGTTGATTTCAATGATTCAAAGTGAATGAAATTTGAAAATTGTGAATAGTCTTGTATAGAATGTTGTAAAAAAAAGAACAAATCTAGTGTTTTGTTGAGGTTTCACCACAATGATGAAATAGGCATTGAAAGTTAAAGAGAGTAAGTCTTTCTTTAATGCTTCTAGGTGGTTTATCGAGAAATAACGGTAGATTATCACTTGATAATCTCACCACAAAAGTAGTGAAATTATCAAAAACTTATACCCTGCTTTTGTGCATTTCACCCGGTCTGACATTATCTATGCGGTGTGAAATAAGTGACATCACAATGAAAGTTGCATAGCAATCACATGCATAATGACGCGCTTTACGAAAATATGTCCTAGGAATTTCACATTTTGTTTCATTTTTGCATAAAAGAAATAGAATAATCGTTTGTTTTCAAGTAAGATTAATATTTCATTTCGCTCTTCCACTCGTGAAAATATAGATTTTGCTGTTCACTCAATGAAATAAAAACAATCTTACACTGAAACAAACGATTATCCTCTATGCATTCAGGATAACAAAATGTTTGCAAACTTTTTAAAATGACACCCTGCTTTGTATGCGAGTGAAAAGCAGGGCATAACTTCCAATAGATTACAAGTATTTTGTTTTCCTGAACATGGGACAGGTTTCATTATTGTAACCCCCAAAAGTATGTTTAGGGGGTACATAGGAGTCAACTTTTCTGTCAGTCCGTCAGCAGCTTTTTTGTCTGCTCAATTTTTCAGCAACTAATAGGCGGATTTTATTGAAACTACAGATGTTATCAGTATCAGGCAGAGATGTGCAATTAAAAGTTTGGTCATGATCCATTGACTTTGACAGATTTATGGCCCTTTGATTGAGAATGGCTTTTCATTATTGACAAGTACTTTAAGGGGGGTATTAGTCCGTTTTGCGACAGTCTAGTTTTTCTTTGAATTTAATTTAAGTCATATTTATATAGATTCACATGTTTTGATGTCTGAAAAATTTTGTTATACCTTCATGACATGAACAAAATTTTTGAGTACAAAAGTTGTTTGTATCTTTGTACAAAAAAAACGTTTAAATAAAAATGCTGCAAATCTAGTAAATTGTTGGCCTTTTTATTTCCGTTGTTTTCAGAGAAACTAAAATCGATATAAACATATAGGCAGTTACAACTGTTTCACATTGAGCCATAAAATTGTTTTGTTGTTACAACAAAGCTACAACTTTAACATTTAGATATATCTGGTTTGAAAGACACTCTCTTGACAAGTGGAATATATTGATTTCACGAGAGAGACATAAAATATCAAGGGCTAATTTTAAATACAATGTGCTTGAGTTATCATATGCCCAATTTCAACACAGATTTTTGCCAGTAGCCATCATCATATTTCAGCTGGCAGCACGACAGGCTGTCAATCTAGAGGTCCAGGGTTTGATCCCCGATGGCGGCACTCATCCTTTTTGACTATTTCTCTCTCACCAATGGGTTGACCTATGTGAGATAATAGCTGGAGGCTAGGAAAGGATGTAATGGTAGTACTGGTGATAGAAATACCAGGAATCCATTGTTAGGTGCTCCAGCTGTGATGTAATTAAAACATTGTTGAAAGCATCATAAAACCCCATTCAAACAAACAAAAGAAACAAAACCTTCTGCTAGCAGGGCAATGGCACCATTGTTAGGTGTTCTTGTTTCAATTGAGTCTGAACCTGCCTTGTGATCAGGATGACAAAATGGTGCAAATTGTTTGCAAATCATACCCTGCTTTGCATGCAAGTGCCTGTGCAAAATGGGGTGTAATTGCAAAGTTTGTACTATTTTGTCATCCAGAATGCAGGGCTGCTTTGCATATTTAGGTTGTCATAAGGCTTTAAGTTTCATTAACCAATCGAAACAATAACAAATAGATTCTGACAATGTTGAATTGTGACCTTGACCTTTGACCTTCATGACCCAAAAACAATAGAGCACTTCCTTGAGTCATGGGCAACAATTATCTCAATTTTTATGATCCTAGGTCATTTCATCCTTAATTAAGAGTCCAGAAACAATAAAGTCAATATACAGATGGACAGACAGACAGACATGGTGAAACAAATATACCCCCCTCTTCTTCGTAGGTTATGAGTCTAAATATTCATCCCATATGATTTTGACTCCTTATTGAAGTTTGGACTCTTTGATTAAATTACTTGTGAGGCCAATAGACTCCTTACTCTCAGAGGAATTGATCTTTATTATTCAACCTTACCGTTACATTTCAATGTTTAAGTCACAATCCATGAAAAAATACGGAAAAACAGGAAGAGAATGACAGAGGTCAAAAGTGAAATCCGAGGATTTTGCTATGCATATAACTCTTCCTCCATCAGACTTAATTCATGGACAAATCATAGCCAAAAATGAATCTATTTAATCAAAACAGAAATGACACCAGCTTTATTTATAATTGTTTGTAAAAACTGGACAGCTTGCAAACTGTTAGCATAAGTGTATCAGGTGCTTTCAATACTTTGAATCAACCAAATTTTGTAAATGAATTTATTCAGAATGACATGTTAGTACAGAATATCAAAAAATGACACAAGCTTGATGTTGAATTGTTTGTAAAAACTGGACAGTTCATCAGACTGTAACACTCCCATCTCATGCTCTCTCTCTTCTGATTGGCTGAACCAGTCTGGGCCATCCCCACATCCCCCATAATTCCCTGTTCTCTTCCCAGGATGCACCATTAATTCACAAACAGGATGTTTATCAAATTTGAGACTGGTCTCCCATGAAAAACCTTCTGTAATATTTTCTACCAGTGACTGTACTGACATATAGCTGCCCATGGTCTTTAGTCCTGTAAAACTTGGTGCCCTGAAAATAGAAGCATAGATGTGGGGCTGATATTAGCCTACACTGCCTGCTTTTTCTCACACTTTAGATTGGTTAAAATGTCTGAAATTTTTTGCATTTTTATGCCCCTACATTAAAAGGTTGTTTTACCTTTGTCGGTCTGTACAACTGTCATCAGTTTGTCAGTGTGTGTGCAAAACTTAATCAGATCTTAATTTCAGAACTTAACGTAACATTGCCAATTTTTTCAAGTCTCTTCTAAATAAAAGCCTCATATTTGGCATGATGATAGATCTCAATGACGTGCATCTGCTTACACCAAAGTCAAGGTCAAAATTTAAATCAATCGGATAAGAATTAATAGAAATTCTTGAATGCTTTTCAGTTGATAATCTAGGAATAACCATAGTTTATCATTTTGATAAATTCACCACCTATCAGTGAAATTATCAAAAACTTATACCAAGCTTTCGTTCATTTTGCCATATGTGACGTCATTTCATCAGAGACCAGTACGTAAGGTCATTATGAATGTTGTACAGCAATCACATGCAAAATGACATGTTTTAAGAAAATGTGTCCTAAAATTTTCACATTATGTCTCATTTTTTTGCATTAAAGAAAAAGAATACTCATTTGTTTTTCGAGTAAGATCAATTGTTATTTCATTTTGTGAACAACAGAAGCTATATTTTCAAACATTACAGCTTACTCTTGAAAATATAGCTTTTGATGTTCACTCAATGAAATTTAAATTGATCTTACATGGAAATGAAGGACTATCCTCAATTTCTGCTGTACCATATATCATTTATTCTCAATATCTCAACTGAATCTGTATTTCTTCACCAAGGAAATCAGCCTTATGGTAGTTGACCCATAATAGTTACGCAACATTTTGGAACTCATAACCTGTCACAATGTTGACCAAGGTTTCCTAATGATTTTCATCAGGAAACCTCGGTTAACATTGTGAAAGATCATATAGAAATGCTGCAGAACCATAATGAATCCACTACCTTAAGAAAAAAAGAAAATTTTGGATCTAAAAGCTGTTGGTTCTCGGGATAATTGATTTCAATTTTATACACTTAAAAGGGGACACAGAAATAAGCAATTGATCGAAACTTGCCAAATGTACATATATTTTATACATGTATAAAACAAGTGCATGTCGTATTGCGATGCAATACAGGAGTCCCCCACCGGATAACAAAAAATCCTTTCTTATTAAATATATCACCTACTAACTAGATCTATAACTGTATACAAAATTTGAAGTTACTAGCACATTAGGTTTTGAACAAAATGTCCAAAACAAAAATATAAGAGTAAAAACAACCAATGGCAAAAACTCCAAAAGTGGGCGGAGAAGAATGATTCTTGTACATGCAACTTGTCCTCAATGAGATCTATAAGTGTACCAAGTTTAAAGTTGCTAGCACTGATGGCTCAGGAGATATGGTCCGGACAAAAATGTAAGGATAGAAACAACAAAGGGCAATAACTCAAAAAGTGGACATGGCAGAGTGACAGTTCTTGTACATGACACTTGTCCTCAATGATATCTATAAGTGTAGCAAGTTTGAAGTTTCTAGCAATTATGGTTTAGAAGATATGTTCCAGACGAAAATGTAAAGGTAAAAACAACAAAGGGCAATAACTCAAAAAGTGGGTGTGGCAGAGTAACTGTTCTTGTACATGACAATTCTCCTTAATGAGATCTATACATGTACAAAGTTTAAAGTTGCTAGCACTAATAGTTTAGGAGATATGATCCGGACAAGAATGTAAGGGTAAAAACAACAAAGGGCAATAACTCAAAAAGTGGGTGTGGCAGAGTTGTGGATATTGAACATGACACTTCTCCTTAATGAGATCTATACATGTACAAAGTTTAAAGTTGCTAGCACTTATAGTTTAGGAGATATGATCCGGACAATAATGTAAGGGTAAAAACAACAAAGGGCAATAATTCAAAAAGTGGACATGGCAGAGTAACGGTTCTTGAACATGACACTTCTCCTCAATGAGATCTATAAGTGTACCAAGTTTGAAGTTGCTAGCACATATGGTTTAGAAGATATGTTCCAGACGAAAATGTAAGGGTAAAAACAACAAAGGGGAATAACTCAAAAAGTCAGCGTGGCAGAGTAATGGTTCTTGAACATGACACTTCTCCTCAATGAGATCTATAAGTGTACCAAGTTTGAAGTTGCTAGCACAAATAGTTTAGGAGATATGTTCCGGACAAGAATGTAAGGGTAAAAACAACAAAGGGCAATAACTCAAAAAGTGGGCGTGGCAGAGTAACGGTTCTTGAACATGACACTTCTCCTCAATGAGATCTTTAAGTGTACCAAGTTTGAAGTTGCTAGCACATATGATTTAGAAGATATAGCCCGGACAAGAATGTAAGGGTAAAAACAACAAAGGGCAATAACTCAAAAAGTGGACGTGGCAGAGTAATGGTTCTTGAACATGACACTTCTCCTCAATGAGATCTATAAGTGTTTTAAGTTTGAAGTTGCTAGCACACATAGTTTAGGAGATATGTTCCGGACAAGAATGTAAGGGTAAAAACAACAAAGGGCAATAACTCAAAAAGTGGGCGTGGCAGAGTAACGGTTCTTGAACATGACACTTCTCCTCAATGAGATCTATAAGTGTACCAAGTTTGAAGTTGCTAGCACATATGGTTTAGAAGATATAGCCCAGACAAAAGCGTGACGGACGGACGGACAGACAGACGGACGGACAGACGGAATCGAGCAAACCTATAGTCCCCCAACCGGTAACCGGTGGGGGACTAATAATTCTAATGCTGACGATGTACTTGTACACTTCTGAGATCGGGATACTGACTGAAACGTGATCTCGGATAATAGAAACCTCCGCTTAATAGCAACTTTTTTCCTGACAAGTAGGTGTTGCTAATAAGCGGGTTCCTCTGTATCATAATTAACGGGATTCTACCATACCATATGTTGTGGGCTTTCAGTATTTCCACTGAATCTTTAGCATTCTGTATCACTTCACCGAGAAACTCAGCTTTGGGGTCGTCACTTGTTTGGCTGAACTCGGACTCTATAGGGATCCTTGTCAAAGTTATGTTGTTTTTCTGGAGTGTTTTTGAAAATATGTCGCATATTCCTGAAATCATCAAAGGTTGGAATATTACACTTCTTCATTAAAAAAATAAGCAAATCCATCTTATCCAATTCTGTAACTGTCCATTCTTTTAAACAACAAAGATTAATAAAGGTTGGGAAACATTGCTGCAAATGAAAAAGCTTGTTTTAAGCAATTTAGTTTCTTCATTGTGCGAAGACAATTCCAGAAATTAAGAAGTTAATTCTTTGTTTCACAATTTATGAACCAATTTCTTCTAACATTGCAAGCTAGCTATTAAGTTTTCTCCAGGATTTTTTTTGTAAATTCAATTATTTTGAAGTTGCTATCTAACCAATAATTCAACCCAACCCTAGTGGGTCCCCCCAAACAAAAACAAGAGGGCCATAGTGGCCCTTAATCGCTCACCTGAATTAACAATCTTAAAATGTTTTTCTAAGATTTGACCCCATTACCTAGTTTTTGACTCCACTTGACCCAATTTCGAACTTGTCCGAGATTCCATCAAGATAATCATTTTGACAAAATTTCAGGTTGATTGAGCTAAAAATATGGCCTCTAGAGTGTCCACAAGGTTTTTCTAAGATTTGACCCTGTGACCTAGTTTTTGACCCCACTTGACCCAATTTCAAACTTGTCCGAGATTTCATCAAGATAATCATTCTGACCAATTTTCAGGTTGATTGGGCTTAAAATATGGCCTCTAAAGTGCCCACAAGGTCTTTTCTAGATTTGACCCCGTGACCTAGATTTTGACCCCAGTTGACCAAATTTCAAACTTGTCCGAGATTTCATCAAGATAATCATTCTGACCAATTTTCAGGTTGATTGGGCCAAAAATATGGCCTCTAGAGTGTCCACAAGATTTTTCTTAGATTTGACCCCGTGACCTAGTTTTTGACCCCACTTGACCCAATTTCAAACTTGTCCGAGATTTCATCAAGATAATCATTCTGACCAATTTTCAGGTTGATAGGGCTAAAAATATGGCCTCTAGAGTGTCCACAAGGTTTTTCTAAGATTTGACCCCGTGACCTAGTTTTTGACCCCACTTGACCCAATTTCGAACTTGTCCAAGATTCCATCAAGATAATCATTCTGACCAATTTTCAGGTTGATTGGGATAAAAATATGGCCTCTAGAGTGTCCACAAGGTTTTTCTAAGATTTGACCCTGTGACCTAGTTTTTGACCCCACTTGACCCAATGTCGAACTTGTCCGAGATTTCATCAAGATAATCATTCTGACCAATTTTCAGGTTGATTGGGCTAAAAATATGGCCTCAAGAGTGTCCACAAGGTTTTTCTAAGATTTGACCCCGTGACCTAGTTTTTGACCCCTCTTGACCCAATTTCAAACTTGTCCGAGATTTCATCAAGATAATCATTCTGACAAATTTCCAGGTTGATTGGGCTAAAAATATGGCCTCTAGAGTGTCCACAAGGTTTTTCTAAGATTTGACCCCGTGACCTAGTTTTTGACCCCACTTGACCCAATTTCGAACTTGTCTGAGATTCCATCAAGATAATCATTCTGACCAATTTTCAGGTTGATTGGGCTAAAAATATGGCCTCTAGAGTGTCGACAAGGTTTTTCTTAGATTTGACCCCGTGACCTAGTTTTTGACCCCACTTGACCCAATTGAGAACTTGTCCGAGATTTTATCAAGATAATCATTCTGACCAATTTTCAGGTTGATTGGGATAAAAATATGGCCTCTAGAGTGTCCACAAGGTTTTTCTAAGATTTGACCCCGTTACCTAGTTTTTGACCCCACTTGACCCAATTTCAAACTTGTCCGAGATTTCATCAAGATAATCATTCTGACCAATTTTCAGGTTGATTGGGCTAAAATTTTGGCCTCTAGAGTGTCCACAAGGTTTTTCTAAGATTTGACCCCGTGACCTAGTTTTTGACCCCACTTGACCCAATTTCGAACTTGTCGGAGATTTCATCAAGATAATCATTCTGACCAATTTTCAGGTTGATTGGGCTAAAAATATGGCCTCTAGAGTGTCCACAAGGTTTTTCTAAGATTTGACCCCGTGACCTAGTTTTTGACCCCACTTGACCCAATTTTGAACTTGTCCGAGATTTCATCAAGATAATCATTCTGACCAATTTTTCAGGTTGATTGGGCTAAAAATATGGCCTCTAGAGTGTCCACAAGGTAAATGTTGACGACGCACGACGCACGACGGACGACGGACATCAAGTAACCCCAAAAGCTCACCTTGAGCACTTCGTGCTCAGGTGAGCTAAAAAAAACAACATGATTTTGAGTCTAAAGTGCAATTACCACCTCACCAATAAGTACTAACAATATAGGATTTTTATGGTCTAATGGTGAAATTTAATAAATATAAATTAAATATCCCCTATATGTATGGGGCTCTGTGTTCACAATACTAATGTACTTTGGAAGGTCAAGGTCAATATTCTAAATTACAAGATACCTGGATACAGATGTATATGTTGGTGACCATCAACATTAATTGGTTTTTGTCCCATCAGCCTCTCAAACTTATCAATCTGAGCCTGTATCTCCATGGCAACCTAAAATTAATGAAAATTTGAATTTGAATTGGGGTTTTATGTCGCTTTCAACAATCTTTCAGTTATATTGCGACAACTGGAGCACCTAACGATGGATTCCTGGTATTTCTGACACCAGTACTACAACCACATCCCTTTCCTGGCCTCCAGTTGCTTTTCCACATAGGTTTACGATTATCTACCCATTGGTAGACAAGACAAATGTCGGAAAGGATAAGTACCGCTGCCGGGGATTGAACCCGTGCGACCCCTGGATTAGAAGTCCAGCGCAATACCAACTGAATAAATGGAAAGAAGACTGCCTTTTATAAAATTGATGCAATAAACACCAACCTGCTAACCATTTGCTTACAGACAAAAAAGCATGAAAATTGATTGTCTGAATTTTAGCCTAGTTGTTTTTGTAGGAAACCAGAATGTTTTCTACAGCCTTGGTGTGTCTTTGTCATTATCGTATTCATGCTCAACTTTGACATTTCAAGATATCTCTGGTATAAATTAAAGCATCCCTTTGAAACTTGGCACACATGTTCACTATTAAAGGAGCAGCTTATGCTATCAAGGAATACACCTCTTGATACATTTTGTGCATCATCCATGCTCAGCTTTGACAATTTTTAAAATCTCTGGTATCACAGAAGGCATCCCCTTGAAACTTGGCAGACATTTGCACTATCAAAGGAATAACCTATACTATCAAGGGAGACAACTCTTGATACATTTGTGCATGATATTGATGGCTCAGTGCGAAACAGTTGTAACTGCCTATAAATACATAGGCAGTTACAACAGTTTTGTGCTTAGCCATTGAATTATACCCTTTTTCCAACATCTAAAGATTGTCACATGAACTCTGCTTATTTATTCGATCCTGAGAACCATTGAATCCCTTACTTACAAACAACAGATCTCTGACTCCCGGACACCTGTTAGTGACAACCCCTGCAAATCATCAAATCCTTTTTATGATCTCAACTGTTATCGATGTGACAAACTTCAGTCTTAGTCCTATCTCTGTTGTTATTGAAGATATCTCCTTGAAACTTGACATGTGTGTTCGCCATCTCAAGAACTATCCAGCCTTTCTAGGAGTATTGCAAGAATCATTTATTTATCATTGGATCTACATAGTAAGTGTACCTCAGATAAGTCCACTTTTCCCTTTTTGATGCTCTCTCTCTGACCTGCCTTGCCCCTCATAAGTCAGTCATTCTATAAAAAACGTACACATGACTGAATGAAAAAACATTTAGATTTAGACGCTAATTGACATTTCCACTGGTGTTTATATGTTTCATAATTGATCTTACTGTGTATTGGTAGCAAAGGGCTGAATTGATCTATTGAAACGATAAAAGAAACGGACATTTCATAATCATGCCTCGAGCAAAACATCATTACCGTAACAGACGAAATATAGGTGTTTTTTCATTAAACCGACTTGATTTTTTAAGAAAACAAACATTGTAAAATAATCTGATAAGCTGTCGTTGTACATTCTGATAATAAATAAGAGATAAAAACAGGCGTTTCGGAGAAATTTGCGATATATTGACAACTCTACCGTTTTAAGCTTCAAAGCGCTTACTTTCAAAAATAATATCTGACTGCAGAAGCACTATACATCACTTTAAACTACCTCACAAGAAACCTTTAGCCAAAATGAAGTCACGGTACTGCTAATAGAATTAATTTACCTTGAATTCTAACGTTTTTGCTAAAAAATATTGGCAGTTACGGTGATGATTTTGCGTTACGGTATAGACAAGGGTGTAACGGTAATGATATGAGGAATACTTTTATTAACTGAAGTCACAAAACGAACAGTTACAGGTAAAACTTAGAACACAATAAGAATTAAACACATGTGTATCAAGCTGCCACAATGCTAAATAGGAAAATCATCATATGATCATATTTCTCTCTTATAAATCTTTGAATTTCTCCTAATTAAATGAATGTATCTTTAATTAATTTAGTTTACAATTTTCTGTATAATTTCATTAAATATTCGATTTTTCTCATGGAATCATATATATCTCTTATAATCAACAGACTTTACTCAAATCTATTCAACATAATAATCAGCTATTCCTGTGGCAATAGCAGAAATATCAGAATTTTTTTAGCAAACTGTATACTAACAAAGTGAAACGTATAACATTATTAGAACAGATACAAAACAAAAAAATAGTCGAAATGATTATTAACATTTTAAATGCTTACAGTTTGTACCACTATAATTAAGATTAAACAGTTAATTACTTGGTTAATTTTTGTCCCGATAGGCAACCTCTACTCAAACAGTAATACACTTGAGTATTATAAGGTACAAATGTCGCCCTAAGACGACAATATTGGCCTTTGATTATATACACAATGTAACAAAACTAACGTAAAAAATAGAATACGTGTTAAATGCATTTAATGTTTCATTATGTTGAAGTTATACTTTTATCAAAATAAGGCAATGCGTTTAATCTATTATTCCTTTAAGCGTTTGATTTTCATATCGTTTTATGTAAACAAAGGTCAATATTATTGTCTATGAGTATATTTGCGTTTCTTAAGATGATATTTAGAATTTATCTTGTAACTATCCAAATATCCGTGTGATAACATCCCGTATGATATTTTTTATGATATCACATAGTTATTTTTAGAACATGATATAATGTGGCTATTTTTAGAAACTTGAATTTTCAGTTAGAAACATCGACGAAAAAAAGACAAATAGAGGCTATAAGATAAATATAATACGTACTAAGAGTATTGTACGAAATTGGATCTCGACATTGGCAAATCTCGACATGGTTGTGAGAATTGATAATTGTCTCGGCAGAGCCTCGACAATGATCAATTCTCCCAACCTTGTTAGATATTTTTTCTCATACAAAACACTAAATACGTATTATATATTTATATATCATAGAAAGAAAAAAAATCTTCCTCGTTAAAGAAACATTTCAATGTCCATTATGTCCAGCTTCTACATGTCAAGTTTTTTCATAATGCTTCTCCAAGTTGACGGTTGTATTTGCCAATGTCGAGATCCAATCCGTTCTAGTTCAGCAGACAGGACCGTCACTACCTTGTCACAATGGTACCAGCATACATCCTCAAGTAGAGGCCAGTAAAATCTATTGAGTCCAGCTGTGTGCATAGCCTATAAAATAAGATTATCAAAGTGATATGTTTCAACACTAGATTTATATCAATGCGTAAAGTTATCTACCCCTTAGGCACACTAAGCAAAGCAACATTCTTTACGGTTTAGTTTCGGTTTCAGTGCATTCCATACTAGAATAAAAGTATGAAATATTGCGTAAAGAGAAGCCAATGCTCGTACGAGCTATGCCTATTTTTTTCACATTTTTATTGAACGTATTTCAATCTGTTTTATATCTAAATAGCCTAATCAACGCTTTGACACTGATTTTCTTTTGTTAAGAATTTTTACGATTTCGGTTACGGTTTCGCTTCAGTTCAGAGGTTGCTTTCCTGAGTTTCAGTACTATACATGATATTTTTGAATAAATGTGTCGCTTATGGGTTGTCTTTTAAAGGTATACATTCAATTTTCACAAAATATTTTACCTTTACTTCAATATCATCTTCATCAACAGCTTGAACAACGCCTGTAAATGGCTTGTCATCATATAGAACTACCACAAACTTTCCAACCAGAGATTCATCCACAACCGACACAGACTCCAACTCACATCCGGATTCCTTCTAAAATATAATTGTTACATTCAGGAAGATTTTGTTTGTCTGTATGGTGAATTACGCCGTTTTCATTAATTTTCTGGGTAACTACCAGTACTAGAGCTACCGAAAAAAAACTTGAATGTATATGATAAAACAAACAATTGTTATATGTAATAGACATGTCTAAAAATTCCTTGATATGTAGTAAATATACATTTTCATAAAAGCAAACATTTTAACTGGAAATTGTTCATCACAGGTGGTATTCTATCCTCTCTAAATACTGTAGAACTAAATTAGCAAGAATAAAACAATACTTCCACTTACCACTTTAGTCTGGTTGCATTCATGGTCTGCTGTATTCTTCTCTGTGTTTGCGTTATTATCATCGACATTCTGTGAAGCATACAATAAAAGAATGTTTAAAATTTTGCAATTGTATCACGTAAATATAACTGAAGTTAATGCTTTAACATTTGTTTGATTTAACAGAAGATTTTGAAAACATATTTTACGTACCGGTATTGGATGAAGACGATGGGAACATGGATCAAAACAGCCACAACATAGCTTGGTCGGGTGTGAACAAAAACAAGAGACTACTCTTGATGAGAAGGATTCTGCTGACTCCAACACCAACTGAAATAAACAATAAGAACATCCATTTCTCTAATTGTTCGTATTTTTGTTAGAAAAGTTATACCAACAGTTTTGCCTCGGTTTTGGTGGATTCAATACTAAATTATTAAGCAGAAGACATCGTAAAAAAAGAAACCATTACTCGTACGAGCAATAGATTCTTTTTTCATAATGTCTTGATAAGCTTTAAAGGTAAGTTCCCACTTTTGTCGCACAACAGATCTTATAGTTTTGACTCATCGGTTTTATAATAAATATCTAGGCTCCGCGCCTATATATATTTTTTTGAGTTTAAACTCAGACTCAGACTCAATAATAATGGCATTTGATTGGTCAGTATGGAATATGACGCCACGTCTGATCAATGAAACGTCAGAATTCTTGAGTCTGAGCCTTAGTTTGAAAACAAAAACTTTTAACTCCGTGGACGGAGCCTGGTCTCTATGCGTTTCAGTTTCGCTTTGGTTCAAAGTTTACTTTCCTGAGTTTCAGTACTGTTACATTACAAGGTAGAGGTACTATGTTATGTAATCAATTGAGGCTGAATTTTCATAACAATGTTACCTGGTGAATCTTCATTGTTCCTGGTATTGCCTGGAGGGATTTTGGAAGCTCGTGCTGTATTTCATCAATATCGGATCCTTTAACAATGTAGAATTTGACATTACTTTTATTAGCTGTTAATAGTGTTACAAAATCTTCAGCAGTCGTAATATCTTTCTGTCTGACAAGCACTTCTTGGTCTGCTGCCCTCTTCACTGCCGCACCAATCCCGTCTGCAGCCCCCTTCCCATGTGAGGCTTCCAAAAAATTCCATGTTGAACTTTTGAATCCGTAGTCTTGAACCTTGTGACCCCATAAAAAGAAATTGTGTTTATTTCTATACTGTGTTGTGGGTCCGTCACTTATGAAGTGAATTGAGTTGAGTTTTCGCTGGCTTGTTATATCTTTCAAAACTGGGTGTAGGTGAGCCCAGATCGCCGATGGATCATGTCTCAGGTTGTCAGAGACTGTACAAAATGGGTATGTGCCGTCATGAAGATACATCACACCGGTATGGAGGGAAATGAGGTTACGTGATCCTCCAAAGTGCATGGATTGGATTTCGTGTGCATATTTTGCTGTATAGTTTTCAGAGAAATCTATGTGGATCATTAAATCATCTTCTGTCAGATTTGATTTTAACTGTTGCAAACTTTTATACTGGTGACGAATATTGAATATATGTCTACATGCTCTGTGAGTCTCTTTGCATATTTCTTCGGCCAATACTTCTCTCGACCCTTGTTCCTTAGATTTCATAACTTTGGTAACTATCTTTGCTTGGTCATTCTGTGATACTTCCTCCCGCCTTGTCTTCCATTCATACCATTCTACCTGGCTTGGTCTATCTTCAGTTTCTGTATCTAAACCAACTCTTCTCTGACCACATGTAGTACATTCTCTGTACATACAAGCTTTGTTATTTTCATCACAAACTATAGTCTTAACAACTTCGTTTATGTCTTTAGTTTTGATCATTGATGCAGCGTGGGCGGCTTTTAACTTAAGGTTCAGATTATCATGTATCCTACACATGCATGTTTGTCTATCCTTTTCTCTTGGCTTTATGACCCAGAAAGGTCGTAAACGACAAAACAAGCTATACGACATGTTGTGCATGTTTTCTGAGTTGTATTTCATGTGCAGATGTCTTAGATCATCGGTTAGTAAGCGTAACTGCTTCTTTATTCCTTTACGGGTGATTGTGGACTGCTTATCTGGTTTCATTCTCGATACATCGTCCCTTTCAAAAAATTCTACAACCTTTTCCTTGACTCTTAAACTCTTTATGTGAGGTTTTCGTCTATGTTGATCTTTCAGGTGACGACGAGAAAAGGCAAAGATTGACTGGGCTACCGCGCCAATCCTATACTGCTTCAGGATCCTTTTACTTGTTACAAGGCTAGCTATCATTCTCTTCTGAGCTTGCGATCTAGAATTTTGGTATTTCATCCGGATGTTATTAATTACCGTTTCATACAATTTGTATACCTTTTTGTTATTGACATTTATCAAATGCGTTTCTTTAGTTGGTTCGTCATGTTTCTTTTTTTGACGTTGGAATCTCTTTTTGTACTTTTCAGTTAGCCGTGTTTGAAGTTTCAGTTTGATTTTTAACTTAGCATTTTCTTTGTAGCACTTAGCTCTTTCTTTGTTTCTTCTTCTGGCAATTGATCGTTTCATAGCATCTGCTCTTACGTTCCTTTGCGGTGATTCTTGGATTGTTGGCGATGTTGGTGATGTTGGAGGAGTCAGCATATTATTCATTTCCTGTTTTCGTTTTCGGTACAAGTACGAATTGGTTCTCCAGCGTCTTCTCGTGTTTCTGAGCTCTCTGGCCGACATATCAGCTGCACATTTAAATTGTCCTTCCTTTTTTCTCCTTTTGTTCCTCTCTCTTTCTTTTTGTTTATAGGCTTCATGTGCCTCCGGATTTTCCCGCTGCTTTGCTCTCCATTTGGCAACCCTCTCTTTAGCTGTAAGTGCCATTCTCGTAACAATTTTGTTTTCAGTTGAATATTGTCTTTCGTGTCTAGAACTTTTTCATATAGGTCACACACTCGCGTGCCCCAACCTAATTCTCTCTCCTCCTCAGCATAAGATAACAGGTCAAATAACAACTTTTCTGCTTGTCCTACTGTTCTGTCGTTTGCGTCAAGGGCCCTTTTGAATTCTGAAAAAAAGTTTTCTGACACTTCATTTTTTAAGAAAGCAATTTATGTTTACTATTGAAATGGTAAGTGAAATTGGTAAAATATTTAAAAGGTAGGTATTTCAGAGAAATAAATGCATATCTTCGATTTTCTACCAAAACCTCGTAACTACAGCTTTAAACAAGCTGTAGTTACGAGATTTTAGCAGAACATTGACGATATTTTCAACGTATTTACAATACTGATACTCAAGATAGCAATGATTTAAAGGTTTTGCTTCTGTTTTGATTCGGGTTTGGTGCATTTTTTTTCTAAATTGTAAGTGAAAAATTGTGAAAAAAGAAGCCATTACTCGTACGAACAATGGCTTCTTTTTGCAAAATGTTTTCTTAAGCTTTGTAAAATCAGTTTCCTTTTCAAAATGCCTATGTAAGGCTTTTGCACAATCTTTTGTTTATAGTTTTGCGTTTTCGGTGCGTTTTGGTTTTGCTTCTGTTCAGAGGTTACCTTCTTGAGTTTCAGTACTGTATTTGTTATTAACTGTTCCGATTCTACCCAAACGCACGCGATGTCTATTGAAATAACTAATGACAAATTTTGGACTCTTTCAAATTTAAAAAAAAAACAAACTTGCAGACGACAATTTTAAAAAAGTGTAATGATGGATGTTATTACATTAACAGGGAGAAAAACATTGTGGGAAAAGGAGAAATGCTCATTACGTACATAAACAGTTTACTTTAGACACGTGAAAACGTTGGATTGTTTGATAAAGAGTTAGTTATGGATAGAATTATTCATATCCACTATTATTCTTACTTTGTCACATGAAATTAAGAAAGAAACCACAACATGTGGTAATATATCACTACCGTTACGTTAAATATCATTACCGTTACGTTAAATATCATTACCGTTACAATAAATAGTGTTGCGGTAATGAACGTAACGGTAATGATGTGTTTATACTTAGCCCTCGAGATATGACCCTGACTGTTATTGCATATCAGTAAACATTCTTTCATTCTCAAGATACCCGTGACGAAATACAAAATTTATGAAGAAAAAGTTGAAATAAACATTCGAGTTCTATTTACGCTTATTACGGTGATGATACATCTAGACTATACTTCATACATGAATGAATCTTACCTTGAATTTTCAGTTCCAACCCATCAGCCATGCTGTTTTCGTCCTTTCCGCTTAAAATGATCGCGCGCTTTTAACTTATGACTTCGTTAAGAAGAGTAATCAAGGGACGATACTTTTGCAAAACCGCATCGTAACGGTAATGATGGAATAAACTGTTTTTGTGGGACAAACATTAGAATGTTTTTTTTTTAACTAAATGTCCTTTTTCTACACATAGATATGTGTTCATAATGGTTTGCCTATACAATATAAAGAAAATCATGTACATTGTAATATGTGATTGAAGACCATCTCGCAACAATATTTGCGTATCTATAAGAGAAACTTAATCGGGACAAGAATTAGGTGGCCGACCTGTGTACAATCAAATATATTTTTTTTAATATAGATGACAGACACTTAACTTATATAGCTTTGAAAAGTTTTGTTTAATCGTATTTGTTATGGATATTGCGAGTTTTTACCCTATTCGCCTTTATTTCTTCAGAAATCCGTCCAGGACATCATATGTACGTTTTTTATAGAATGACTGAAATCCATCTTGACTTATCAGACTTTTGGGTGTAGGGGTACTTACAGGGGAGCCCTCTGTGAGATTCAGATGTAGTCCTGAAATTTATTTTTTCCCCTTAACCATCCCCTGTCTTTTTTCAGATTTAAGAATGTTCCAAATTTGCCCGGTTTTGCGTGCCTCGTAAAACCAGGTAATTGGTCATAACAAGAATCTGATTGGTCGTAAAGGTGTATTCCTACGCCTCATATTTATAATGCTTACTTTCGCGGTTTATAGTCACAGTTTTGAATGTCACTTGTCGGACCAGTAGTGCTTTTGGTTGTTTAAAATAACTTGGATAAAAGTTCTGGCTGTAACTTTTGTTCATTAATTTCACTTCAAGTTTCAAAAGTAATGGATACAAAACACCAACAGTGAGGACTATTTGACGTGAATTGGGGTTTCCTTTGGGGAATGCCGTGCCGGTATTCGACAAGAAGTCTTGATTTTTGGTTGTATTTTCACAATGACTGAGAGGAAATCGAGTAGAGATAAAGAGAGAGTGGACTATAAGATGCTTAATGAGGTTGGTCGCAGTCAGACTGATTTCTCCCCTTTGGGGAGCCCAGTAAAAGATGGTTCCGCTAGCGGCCAAGATAAGTCGATGGGGAGCCGGGCACCAGCGATTATCGTTTCAGGCAGTTCCGGTTTGAGCTGTCTTTCTGGCTGTGGGGGAATTTGTGGTAATCAGTATTTTCATGCTCAATTTCCTTCATTTATTATTGAGCAAAACTTACACATCAGTGCCTTGGAATTGCTTTCAATAGTGGTTTGTCTCCATTTATGGGCTCCTTCATTTCGAGGAAAAAAGATTCGGGTTTACTGCGATAATCAAGCAGCATGCATAGTCATAAATTCTGGTAAAGCAAAATGCTCATTTTAACAAAAATGTATAAGGGAAATTTGCTTCATAGCTTCTGTGTTTGATTTTCAAGTCCGAGGTACTTACTTGGAAGCAAGCCGGAATAGATTGTCAGACAGTCTGTCAAGATGGCATTTAGATGATGGGTTCAGATACTCTTTCTTCTCAAATTTTACAAGTGATCAAATGCTAATTGAATGTATAGTCGATGATGAGGATTTTAAGTTCTCACATACTTGGTAGCTTCTTAATTATTGATTTCAGGAGATGAGTTAAGGCTCTTGAGAAGACATATGAAGATGTCAACTAGGTCAGCCTTTGCTGAAAGCACACATGCAAATTGATATGTACAGTGGAAGTCATTTTTATTATTTTGTTTTTATTTCGGAGTATCCTACCTTCCTGCTTCTTCTCATACCCTTGCTATTTATGCTCAATTTCTCTCAAGATCTTTTAAGTCAGTCGACAGTATAAGAAATTACATAGCTGGTGTCAAAGTTATGCATGCTATTGTCGGTGCCAATATTTCTTCCTTCACAGAATACTCGCTTTTGTTAACACTCAGAGGTTTGTCGAGAGATAATCCACACATGGTCCAAAGAGCGGAGCCAATTACAATTGATATTTCGCTTAGATTGCGCAATGTCTTGGATTTTTCTAAATTTGATGATAAAGTTTACTGGTGTCTTTTTCTGTTCGCCTTTTTTTTAGCTGCTAGAAAATCAAATCTAGTACCTAATACGCAATTGGAAATAAGTACAGGAAAATTCATCAGAAGAAGGGATATTGAAGATCATGGTAATTTTCTAATTGTTAAATTCGGCTGGTCTAAAACCATACAATTTGGGGAAAGAGTCGTGAAAAGTCCCTTGATTGCACTGAAAAATAAAGCTATTTGTCCTGTTGAGGCTTACAGAAAAATTATTCCGTCAAATCCGTCTAATTGTAATATGTTGTTTGTTCTTGCTAGTGGAAAATGCATTACTTATAAAATGTTTCAAAACAAGCTTAGGTCTTGCATTAATTGTCTGGGATTGGACGGTTCAAAGTTAAGTACTCATTCGTTTCGCAGAGGGTTTGCAACCTTAGCTTTCCAGTCTAAATTACCAGCTGAGCATATTCAATTATTGGGAGACTGGAAGTCTGACGCTTACAAGTCATACTTAGAACTTACTTGGAAAGATAAATTAACAATTTTACAAAATATGTTTGAAACAGAATAAAATTACCCTTTCTTTTTCCTTACACATTTTAATTAAATTTGATAAAAGATTATATATATATGTTTGCATACTCAAAAACAAAATTATCTATGTAACGCAAAGGTTAAGAAAACGGCAAAATAGTATTCATAATTTTATTATTTACATTCATTTTTCTAACTAATGTTTTTCAGATAATGTCATTAGAGTACATATTATCTCTGATTCCATTGCGAAGCATGTGGACGGTATACATTTCACGTCAGTTATTGCTTTTCCAGGGATTAATATCTCACGGCTTGCTAGTAGGATTGAAAGGAGTCCCAATTTAATTGACATTGAGTTCCTTTTATTACATGTGGGCACTAATGACATCACTAGTCTTACGTCACAAGAAATTCTAGCCTCTTTTACAAATTTGATTAGTATTATTAAACGCTTGTCATGTTGTAAAATTGTGATTTCTAGTATTTTGCCTAGACCTCTTGATCATGAGAAGTTCGGTTTAAAGGTCAAAGAAGTGAATAAAGGATTAAAACAGTTAAGTAACAGGATGGGAGTGCAATTTATTCATTCCTACCGCCCTTTCTTTAGATTTGGTAAACCTTTACGAAATTTGTTTGCAGTAAGAGATGGGGGGTTACATCTTAACACGGAAGGTACTAGGAAACTCAGAATGTTTTTTATTACTACTATAGCACATTTATTGAAATCATAGATAGATTATCATTAAGTTGCTCGTTGTAAGAAAAAAGGGGTCCTTCTTAAAAGAGGTATTAAACTCTTTTGGAGGCTATATCCTGTTGACAGAGGTATTAGATGCTGTCCATGGATAAGGGTGGGGGGAGGGGATAAATTAATTATTATTATGATGGCTCCTTGAAGGAAGCATATATATTCCTTTGGATCCTAAATCCTGTTGATAGTGGTATTTGACACTTATCCAGGGTTACTTAGTCTTCTGGGGTAATACGACTGATGAGTAATCTATCTTTTTTGGATTTCATTTCATATTTGTTGCACTTTGTGATCTTCTTGATGAAGGTATTAAACTTCATTGGAGAACGCTTCTTCATTAATAGTAGCACAGAATACTGTTTGAAGAACACCTTTTGTTTGTATGAATTCATTATTTTCACCCTTTAATCCTCATGTCAATGGGTTTTTTTTTGTGCTCTGTTTTTGGGGGAGGGAGAGGCTTGTATTTTGGCCGTTGTTCAGCATGATCGAAACAGAATATACACATTTGTAAGTTTATCATTTTCATTACTGTAAGTACTCATGTTTGATATTCTGTTTCCTTTCTATAGTATTTCAAGAGATTGATTCATACTAATGGACAGTGTAATGAGAAATGAATATATATGAGCATTCATGTTAAAGATTGTTAAGGTTTCCAATATCTATTGTATGGTCTGACATTCGGTGAGATTTAAACCTATTTATTCATTTATATTAGAGTTTGTTATTCTTGTGTCTTTGACTAATTTGCCCGGTTTTGCGTGCCTCGTAAAACCAGGTAATTGGTCATAACAAGAATCTGATTGGTCGTAAAGGTGTATTCCTACGCCTCATATTTATAATGCTTACTTTCGCGGTTTATAGTCACAGTTTTGAATGTCACTTGTCGGACCAGTAGTGCTTTTGGTTGTTTAAAATAACCCTCCCTCCCTCCCTAGGTATAATCTATTCAAGAAACATTATAATACAGTAATTTATGGGAAAAATGATTTATGAATTTAAATTAATTTAAGATGGTATTTTAAGGTTTTTTGGTCCAGAAATTGATTTAAGTATATTCTTAAATTTGATACTCGTTATTAGAGTTATTCGGCTATTTTATGATGGTTGGCCGTTGTTCAGCATGATCGAAACAGAATATACACATTTGTAAGTTTATCATTTTCATTACTGTAAGTACTCATGTTTGATATTCTGTTTCCTTTCTATAGTATTTCAAGAGATTGATTCATACTAATGGACAGTGTAATGAGAAATGAATATATATGAGCATTCATGTTAAAGATTGTTAAGGTTTCCAATATCTATTGTATGGTCTGACATTCGGTGAGATTTAAACCTATTTATTCATTTATATTAGAGTTTGTTATTCTTGTGTCTTTGACTAATTGAGAGTCATTGCAGAAAAAATAAAACTTGGGTGAAATTTTAAAAGAAACCAACCTTTTGGGTGAAAAGGAACATTTTTTTTCTTTTTCAAAAATATTTTCCACCACACATTATGGTTTCAATTCAAATTGCATCCACTGTTTTATTTCTTTTGCATCCTTCCTTCATTTTGGATTGTAAAGAATTTTGGAAATGGGATAGGGTATAATCTACAACTGAGCACAAAATAGTTGTAACTGCCTATTTGTTATCAAAATGGTACCTTTTTAACACAGATAACAAGTTGCCATCTGCAACTTCTTTGCATTTTGGCTGGTCTAATATCTTGCCATTCAAAGTCTGATTTACCTCAGAAAAATCCACTTTTCCATGACTAATGGCCTCCCTTTGTCCCATCATGCCTTGCATAAACCCATCCTGTCCAATCAGACTACTTGGTACAGGTGTACTGACAGGCAAGCCCTCAGTCAAGTTCAAATGTAAACCTTGAAAATATTGACTTTCATTTTATATCATTTTCTGAATGAATATAAATCTCTTCTTGAGATAAATACTATTAATAATAATATTATATTTTTACACTAACTTTTGGCTTGTCAACGTCAAGGCTTTATCAATACCCTGGGCTTTCTCTGAAAACAGCAGAGCCAAATATTTGATCTTAGACACCTCACTTAAAATTATTTATCTATACTTGTGAAACATATATTAGCCTTGTGATAAGTTTACATCACAATAAATCGATGGCTCAACACAAAACAGTTGTAACTGCCTATATGTTTATAGGCAGATACAACTGTTTAGCGCTGAGCCATTGAAATGAAGTATGTCAGATCTTATCAGATCCGCAACTGATATAATTCAACACTATTGTCTTTTCAGGATGAAGCCTAAGTATCGGGTTGTTGTATTTTAGGTTAATAGCACATTAGACTGTCAATCTAGATGTCCCTGGTTCAATCCCCGACGGCCGAACTCATCTTTTCCAACTATAAGTCTACCACCAATAGGCTGATAATCATAGACCTTTGTGGGATTGCAGCTGGAGGCTAGCAAAGGATGTGATGGCTTTACTAGTGTGAGAAATGCCAGGAATTAATTGTTTGGTGCTCCAGCAGCGTGATATAACTGAAAGATTGTTGAAGGCAGCATAAAACTCCATTGAAATAAAAAAATTATTTAAGGTCAAGGTAAATCAGCTTTTATCTATTAGTACTGACTTTTACAGATAGTCAAAATACTCTTAATTGTAGGTTGGTAACCAAACCCTCATAACTTCAGCTTGGATAATGATTTGGTAGCCCATGATAAAATGTGTTCATTTTTTGCATAGCACGCTTATCCTCATGGTTTTAAGATACAGTTTTTTACACAGGTTCATGGCAATTGTCCACTAACATTTGAAAGAACCCAAAATACTGAAATGTAAACTAACAAAGTTCCATCACTGCTAAGCCACGCCCTGCCAGATGAACAATGACGCAGAATAAAACGTTACAAAGTATATATTGTGGGAGATGAAGCTTACCTAATGGCAATCCTGCATCTTTTGCTTTTTTCGCCACATTTTCACACGATACACCATTTACCATGAGAGACGCATTACTGATGACCCCTTTTTTGAAACACTCGATAATCCCATCATCCCTCTTGTCACTGTAACCAAAGTCGTCTGCTGTTACTATTAGAAATTTCTTGGTCTCTTCTGCCATTTTTTACCCGCATTTTGAATTACTACAACATATACAATGTACCAATGTACCAATATTTGCATTTCTGAACAGACCTTAAAAACTTGGTACCCTTCCAGAAAGGGATCCATACATCAGTTTCCAAGACACAGAATTTAAACTAAAGGTATTGTGGTCGCACAAATTGATGAATACTTGGAGAGACCAAACATACACATGACAACATACACAACCAATAATATTGTCAGGTAACAAGATTGATAATAACATGTTGAGAGGTAACAAGATTGATAATAACATGTTGAGAGGTAACAAGATTGATAATAACATGTTGAGAGGTAACAAAATTGATAATAACATGTTGAGAGGTAACAAAATTGATAATAACATGTTGAGAGGTAACAAAATTGATAATAACATGTTGAGAGGTAACAAAATTGATAATAACATGTTGAGAGGTAACAAAATTGATAATAACATGTTGAGAGGTAACAAAATTGATAATAACATGTTGAGAGGTAACAAAATTGATAATAACATGTTGAGAGGTAACAAAATTGATAATAACATGTTGAGAGGTAGCACAAAATTATTGTAAAGTTTTCAACATTGTGAAATTGATTGTCATTTTGATCATAACCATTCTAAATCACTCACACAGTGCTCCATTCATTCAATCCAAACACTCAAACCATTCAAAAACGCTCCAAAATCACAAAAAAGACAACATCAACAGCTATATTCAAAATAAAAATTGCTACAAATTATCAGCAATTTTGCTGAATTATTTGAATTTGGAAATGTCTGATTGGTTTGTGAAAACATAGAAAACTTTTAATAGAAATTGTTCTTTCATTTATTAAAGGGGAGTAATAATCATCGCTAATTTTGTTCATGTTGAACAAAATTAGCGATTGAATATTACCTCCTCATAATTTCATTCAAAACTTGCTCCTCCCACTCATTCAATTTCATTTCAAGATAATTCCTAAATCATTCACCTTGTCAATTTCATTTGTTGTTAACTGTAAGTGAAAACCTGTATAAATGACGTCACCTTTGAAAATTTCAGATATCTAACCCATGTACTACAAAACGATCAATTTGAGACTTGTCAAAATTCGAAGAAATTGCAAAGGTTTATACATGTAAGTTTGTTAAACCCCTTATATCCCTGTCACTGCTATTTTCAAAATTTTTAACATACTTGACCTTACAAAATGAACTTGACCTTAACAGTTGACCTTGAAAGTGGTACCAACAAAAAGGTCTTGTCACAAGCATTGCACTTGTGAAATTTGAAGGCTCTTTCCATTACCATTCAAAAGTTATGTCCAATGTTGAACATTTAACGGGACAGACAGACATGCCAAAAACCATATGCCCCGAATCTATCAATGCCAGGGGCATTATTTTCACACAGTTAACATAAATAAATATGTCCTGATTTGATGGCTAGGGTTGCTACTTTGCTCTTTAAATAGTGAATATGAGTGCCAAGTTTGAAGTGAATACCTTCAATAAAACCATAGATATTGATGGCTCAGCCTGAAACAGTTGTAACTGCCTATAGATATATAGGCAGTTACAACTGTTTCGCGCTAAGCCACCAATATGACAAAATGTCAAATTTTTGCATCATGCAGACTAACAACAATCAAGATGATGCCTATATTTTTTTTCTTTGAAAAAAAAATAGCCAAGCTTAACCCTTGTCATACTGAATAAAAAACCTTGGCAGAATTATATATAAATCAAAGTACTGAAAGCTCTGTGTTACCTTATTGTGAGTCAGAATTTGATTTTGAAAATATGATTTCTGAAACTTTTCTGGTTTAAAAAGAAAATTCAGGCTGTATGGACTAAGATCAGACTGCATGTATGTGCAGGCTGATGTTTGTTCATACCTCCTGTCAAAGCAGGAATATTCCAGGATCAGCATGACAAGTATTAACCCTTGTCATGCTGAACCGGGAGTATTCCTGCTTTGGCAGAAGCTATAGACAAACATCAGTCAGCACATATGTGCAGTCTGATGTTAGTCTACAACACCTGTTTATCACCTTCAAAACAGAATTGTCAACGGATTTAGTTTTTCAAATAAAAATTGACCTACAGTTGGAACTTTCAGTGCTTTTTGCCCTTTGATTTTGATGCAATTTTTAGCCAAAATTTATTCAGCATGACAAGGGTTAAAACATGTATGATTAAGTTTACCTTTAAAAATTTCAGTCTATCCACATTTACATATGTTAGTCACTATCAATGAGAGATAACAGCCATTGCATGCAAAAGTATACTATCAGGTTTTCAATTTTAACGCTTTTCTAGTTTATTGACATTTTAGACTGGTCCAAATTGAGACAGGTTACACTTGACTTTACAAAAAGTGGGTGAAATTTTAAGGTAGTAGACCCATAATAGGTCCACAACATTTCAACACCCATGAACTTTCACAATGTTGACCAAGGTTTCCTAATGAAAATCATTAGGAAACCTCGGTTAACACTGTTAAAGTTCATTACTTCTGAAACTTTGCGGAACAATTATGGGTCCACTACCTTAAAAGAAACCATGCTATATAGTAGGGCTTGCGCTGCTGTATACAACAGACGAGTCATTGACTCCTTAACCATGAAGTTCTGGGGTCAAAACCCCTACTAAAGGGATCAAAACACCTGAAAATGCAATTTTTGAGTAGAACTTTACAAGTTTTAGTATGAATTGACCTTTTCTTGTATCTTATAAAGTAAGGAATTTATAGGTAGAATTCTAAATAGAATACAAGATACATCATTGAAAAGTTGATTTATACGACCCAGTTTTGACCCTTAGTATTTCCTCTCAAGTGGGAGAAAATGACCCCTTGGGATATATTTCTAAGGGTCAAAGTAAGATATTTTCAGATTTTTGAGGGTCAGAAGGGTTTCACGATCAAAAACAATCCCTATTTGTACATGTGTAGTGGAAATATTGTTGTGCGCAAAAAAGAGATCCACTCTATCCAAAAAAACAAAAACATAAAGAAACTTGTTTGTTTGTATGGTGTTTAATGCAACATATCACTTTATTGCAGCTATTTTATCAGCTGCTGGTGCACAAAACCATGGTATCCTATAGGGTTAATTCACGTTTTTGAGGGTGTTAACATTTGCAGAGACCAAACAATGGTTTAACAACCGGGTGCGAAGCACGAGGACGTTAATGCATTTTGAGGGTCTCTGCCAATGTTAACACCCGGAAAAAACATATTTTGATACTTTTATAGCATAAGAAGAAAGGCTAGAGTATTCATATGGTAAAGATTGCAAAATAATGCATAATAATGCTTCATAACAAACCACAAACCTACCAAAACACTCGATGCATCACATCGTCACTTTTGTTTATGGCGCCATTGCTTGGTGAATTCATGATGTCACAAAATTTAACAAGGGAATTAGATCAACGTTTTAGGTTACGCTCTAATTTAACGTTAACATGAATATGTTTGATGCATTTTACTTATCAATATGTATTCTCTTCAAAAATTTAACCTTTGATGTGTTATTAACAAAATACATTGAATTATATTTTGATAATCGTTAAGCTGTATAGTCCCCAGATCGAGGATATCTAAGTAAACTGGAAAGCCATGAATGGCTTGAGTCGCTCCACAGGCTTGAAATTCTTGTAAAGCAATAATAGTTTTGAATTTCTAAGATATTTTGGATTCTACTGGTGTTGAAAATGATTTTCAAAGTTTCAACTAAATAACATTTAGAAAATGACATCTGCCCATAAAATGCATACTTTCACAATAATTTTTGGTAGACTGATAATGGGTCACTCAAGGACCATTCATACAAAATTTCATTGGTATCCATTGTTTAGATTCTGAGAAAATGATTTTCAAAGTTTCCACTATATAACATATAGAGAAATGACCTCCGCCCATAAAATACATATTTTTCATCCAATCACAATATTTTTTTGTAGACTGATAAAGGGTCACTCAAGAATTATTCCAGTGAAATTTGGTTGATATCCATCATTTAGATTCTGTGAAAATGATTTCCAAAGTTTCCACTATATAACATATAGAGAAATGACCTTCGCCCATAAAATGCACATTTTTCATCTGATCACAATAATTTTTGGGAGACTGATAGAGGGTCACTCAAGAATTATTCCAGTGAAATTTTGTTGATATCCATCATCTAGATTCTTAGAAAATGATTTCCAAAGTTTCCACTATATAACATGTAGAAAAATGACCTCCGCCCATAAAATGCATATTTTTCATCAGATTACTATTATTTTTTGTAGATTGATAAAGGCTCACTCAAGGATCATTCCAGTGAAATTTGGTTCATATCCATCACTTACATTATTAGAAAATGATTTTCAAAGTTTCCACTACATAACATATAGAGAAATGACCTCCACCCATAAAATGCATATTTTTCATCCAATTTCAATAATCTTTTGTAGACTGATAAAGGGTCACACAAGGATCATTCATGTAAAATTTCATTGGCATCCATCAATTAGAATCTGAGAAAAATCACTTTTTACCATATTTGGAAATTAGCCACACCCATTAAATCCATGTTTTTCATTGGATCAAAATTTCTTGAACAACTTTGAAAGAGGGTCACCCAAGGATCATTCCTGTGAAGTTTGGTTGAAATTCATCAAGTAGTTTCTGAGGAGAAAATTTTTAAAGAAAAGTTTACGAACGGACGCACGGACGCATGGATGGACGCACGACTGACACAATGTCATGACAATAGCCCCAGTGGCTTTCAGCCAGTGGAGCTAAAAAAGCCAGGTGTTAGCAGCGTTAATTTACTGATTAATCTATGTTTTCTCCCTTTAACGCCCAGATTTTGTACATTAGTGTTTGTCCATAATAACCCGAAAATGCACATTTCAAATAATAATGTGGCTCACTGAACCAATGCAACCACAACAATCCATCTTTACCACCTGCCGCTCACCCAACATAAGCATACTTATCATACACCTATTGGTTGAACTACATGACTTATGTCACTTCATTTTTGTCAAATGTCAGTTGAAATTTGACAGCCCATTGTACACATTTCTGCTGAGCTAGCCGAGACTTAAAATCCTGTAACTGTACAAAAAAAAATTAATCTTAAATTTGAATCTGGCTGCACTTTAAAACAAGTAAAAAAAATGTTGTGGGAAAAGGAGAAATTATTTGCCCTCAGCAGTTCTTCTTTTACCAAAATAATATTTTTTTCATGTATATTCATATAAAATCACAAAACTTCATTGAAATCCTGTCAATAGTTTCCAAGAAATAGTGCAGAAAGGAAATTTTGACAGAAGGACCGATGGAAGGATGGACACAAAATCAATATCCCCTTGATGATTTCATCGGCGGGAGATAAAGAATACACCAGGTATGATTTGTGATTTTGACTTTGGATTAATTTTTTCCTAAGAAATTTAGTAACAAGAGCAACGCTGGGCGTGGCATTATAGGCCCGAAGCTCAGAAATAAATGGGTGATGTTTTGAACTTTTTATTGATCCTTGGATGTATTTTCTAGCAAACACTATAGTATATTGTATTTTTTATGATGGACAAAATTCACCAAGTACTAAAATATTCACGAAGTGTTGCAAGTACCTGAGTACTACTAAAATATTCACAAATTCGATCAGATTTAGAAAATGTAATCAAACACCCTAGCTATGAGTTCTACATACATGTGAAGTTTCAAGACCATAGGCCTTGTATTTTGAAAGTAATGGATCGGAAACCAATATGCAAACTGAATCAAACAAGAGGACCATGATGGTCCTAGATCGCTCACCTGAATGTCCTTGACCCCTGGGACATCACATCAATTAAATTGGCAGATGTCATAAAGGAGATAATTTCTACATAAAACCTTACTTTCATGATTATTGGACCATATTTGTGGCCTCTAGAGTGTAAACAAGAAAATTGTCTTTAAGGCCCCTTTTCTGTGATATGGCACGGATCCTTCCCATTTTCAAAAGGGTTAATCCTTGTGACCTGGAGAACAATCTGACCAAGTTTTATGATGAATGGACCATATTTGTGGCTTCTAGTGTGTAAACAAGAAAATTGTCTTTAAGGCCCCTTTTCCCGTGATATGGCACAGATCCTTCCAATTTTCAATAGGGTTAATCCTTGTGATCTGGAGAACAATCTGACCAAGTTTCATGATGATTGGACCATATTTGTGGCCTCTAGAGTGTAAACAGGAAAATTGTCTTTAAGGCCCCTTTTCCTGTGATATCGCATGGATCCTTCCCATTTTAAATAGGGTTAATTCTTGTGACCTGGAGAACATTCTGACCAAGTTTCATGATGATTGGACCATATTTGTGGCCTATAGAGTGTAAACAAGAAAATTGTCTTTAAGGCCCCTTTTCCCATGATATCGCATGGATCCTTCCCATTTTCAATAGGATTAATCCTTGTGATCTGGAGAACAATCTGACCAAGTTTCATGCAGATTGGTCCATATTTGTGGCCTCTAGAGTGTAAACACTTTAATTGTTGACGTCTGATGACGCACGACGGACGACGCACAACAGACATCCAATGATCACAAAAGCTCACCTTGAGCATGATGTGCTCAGGTGAGTTAAAAAAGGGCAATAACTCGAAAATTATAAATGGTAGAGTTAGGGTAATTGCGCTCTGCACATCCTAGCTATGAGATCTATACACCTGTGAATTTGCTCACTGAATCAAACAAAGGGCAATAACACAAAAATAACAAATGGTAGAGTTGTGGTTCTTGTGCTCTGCAAACCCTAGCTATGAGATCTATACACCTGTGAAGTTTCAAGACTATAGGCCTTATAGTTTCATAGTTATGGACTGGACACGATTTTGCTAACTGAATGAAACAAAGGGCAATAACTCAACAATTACAAATGGTAGAGTTGTGGTTCTTACGCTCTGCACACCCTAGCTATGAGATCTATACACCTGTGAAGTTTCAAGACCATAGGCCTTTTGGTTTGAAAGTTATGGACCGGACACGAATTTGCTAACAGACAGACAGACAGACGGACAGACAGACGATGCAGATGATAACATAATACGACCCTTCGGGCATATAAAATGGGCCGGGCATATAAAATGGGCCCCAGGTGATGAATGTTATCCCCAAAACAACATTTTTTTCCCAAATTTTTTACATACGCCAAAAACCTAAAATTGCTTTGTCTAATGACCTTGGAATCAGCCAATGCGTAATGACTAGACCTTTAAGCATGATAAATATGAGCATTGTATCTTGAACAGGCTAAATGTTAAAGGCAAGGTTAAGTTTTTCAAAATTTTAACTTTTACAAATGACCTAAACCTTGTCACATGATTCTAATATTAGTAATCAATGGGATCTAGCATCATGACAAATATGAGCAATGTGTTGTGAATAGGTTCAAAGTATTTTGAAATGTGAAGTCTTTTTGTTACTCTTTGCAGACAGACAGAAAGACAGACAATGGGTAAACAATATGCCCCTAATCTTATCGAGGGGTTGGGGGAGGGGCAAAATAGGTGCAGAGGGGAGGAGGATCATAAAATCTTAAAGAACAGCAAGTAATCTATCTCTTATATTTTTTTAATTAGAAACCTTTATTAATGCACAATATTTGAATTCAATTCAAGAAGCTTGGTGAAATGAAGTAGTAAAATTTCTTTGCTAAACTTGACCCTTGTCATGCTGAACCCGGAATATTCCTGCTTGGCAGGAGCTATAGACAAACATCAGCCTGCACATATGTGCAGTCTGATGTAAGTCTACACCACCTGTTTCTCACTTTCAAACCAGAATTGTCAAAAGATTCAGTTTTTCAAGTAAAAATTGACCTTCAGTTTGAACTTTCAGTGCTTTTTGCCCTTTGATTTTGATAAAAAACTTTTTAGCCAAAACTTATTCAGCATGACAAGGGTTAAATCTCATTTTGCCCCCAATTTCTTCCAACATATACTGAGTTGTACAAAAACAACTCTAGATAAATGGGAGTCAATACTTTTTCAAAATTGTTGTTACTATGTTTTAGGTACTTGTTGAAACTATCTTAACTCAACGATTTAAATCAGTACCCCATTCAGAACACCACTCGGCCAATCTCACGATCAACCTCTGATGTACTGGTACATAGACAGACTATTTTCAAAAATTATGGGAAAACCTTGGAAAAAACTCGATGATATTAGTTAAAATAGCGTGAGCCCTCAAAACTTTGAGTGAAAAATTCTGCGTCGTTTAAGTCACTGATGTGAAACCATCGTATCGTATAAATCGCATCGTATAAATAAACAAGATGTGTTTGTGAAACACAATGCCCCTGTAACAACACTTTTTTTTTGCAAATGTTGACCTTGACAGATGACCTTGACCTTGTCACATGACCTTGAACTTGATACCTTTAGATGTACATAATTTAGATCTTTCATCATGCCAACTATGAGACAGGGTTTCCATAATAAGCTTGAATAAACTGAACAATGAAAATTTTTTGGTTATGTTTTTAAGAAGTTTTACCTTGAGAGATGACCTTGACCGTGTCACATGACCTCTACTTTGGTGTCAGCAGATGCGGCCAATTAAGATCTATCATAATCCCATATATGAGCCTTGTATCTTGAAAAGGCTTGAAAATATTGGCAATGATAAGTTTTTTTTGTTATTTGACCTTGACAGATGACCTTGACCTTGTCACATGACCTTGACTTTGGTACCAGCAGATGCGGATCATTGAGATCTATCATCATGCCAAATATGAGCCTCCTATCTTGAATAGGCTTGAAGATATTGGCAATGTTAAGTTTTTTGGTGAATTTTTTGAGTTATTTGACCTTCACAGATGACCTCTACCTTGTCACATGACCTTGACTTTGATATCAGCAGATGCGGATCATTGAGATCTATCATTATGCCAAATATGATCCTTGTATCTTGAATAGGCTTGAAGATATTGGCAATGTTTAGTTTTTTGGTTAACTTTTTGAGTTATTTGACCTTGACAGATGACCTTGACCTTGTCACATGACCTTGACTTTGGTATCAGCAGATGGGGACTATTGAGATCTATCATCATGCCAAATATGAGCCTTGTATCTTGAATAGACTTGAAGATTTTGGCAATGTTAAGTTTTTTGGTTAACTTTTGCAGACAGACAGACAGACAGACGGACAATGGTAAAACAATATGCCCCCGATCTTTCGATACAGGGGCATAAAAATATTAGGTTCTTAAATAACGGCTGTAAAATCTTAATTTTTGAGAATGATTCATCATTCTCAAAAATTAAGATTTTTTCAGCCGTTATTTACAGTAAAAGATATAAATCTAAAGAAACAGCTGGTTGGATTCGCGTTAGTTTTTCTTACACTGTTTCTGCCTAACAAATTACACAATTTTGTTACATACCTTTCCACCTTACATACATCGGAGGTTTGTTGCAGTTTATGGCAATGGCCAAGTGATGTTCTAAATGATCAGTACCCATTAAACTGGCCGCCACCAAAGCGTAGTTGGTTAGGCATAAGACTTCCAATCTGGAAGTCGTGGGTTCGATTCCCGGTGGCGGCAAATATCCTTTCCGACGTTTGTCTTTCACCAATGGGTAGATAATCGTAAACCTATGTGACATAGCAGTCGGAGGCTAGGAAAGGGTGTAATGGTAGTACAGGTGAAAGAAATACCAGGAATCCATTGCTAGGAGCTCCGGCCGCCGCGATATAACTGAGAGATTGTTGAAAGCGGCGTTAAAACCCATTCAAACAAACAAACAAACCCATTAAACTGCAACAGACCTCAGATGTATGTGAGGGGGATGGGTATGTTGACCTTGTCAGATGACCTTGACCCAACAGATGTGGATCAATAGTAAGAACTTTTATGGCAGCACTGTTACTTAAATATTGTTGCATTAATGGATTAATGTTTAGTTAACAGGTTAAGTTTTCACAGACTAAGAGCATGGTCTGACACTAAGTACTTATTGCCACCAGTCTGAAGGGCCCGAAACCCCAAGGGCCAACTTATTTCTCGCCCTATCATGGCCCGTTGTTGTTGTTTTTTCAGCTTGAAACCCGCCCTTCATTCAGACTGAAAAAGGTTGCAAACCGTTTTCAAATTATACCCCGCTCTACAGGCAAGTTTACGGGTAAAGTGGGATATCACTTAAATCGGTTTGTCATCCTGAACGCAGGGCTGGGTTCAAGCTGAAAAAACAACAACAACGGGCCCCGATAGGGCGAGAAATAAGTTGGCCCCAAAATATAATAGGTCCTCCTTGATAACAACAGGTCCTGCATAAAAAAACATGTTTGATTTTAGGCATTTTTAGGAATAAAATGCAAGAAAAATATTGTTGAAAAACAAGAAATTGCTTTTGACAAGCGATTTCATCTTTTTCTACAATGTTTTCTATATCGTAATGTAAATTTTAGTATTGGAAAGGCAATTATTTTTCAAAGCTGGACAGATTTGAAATACTTAATTCTGCCATGTACAACAGGTCTGAAGGACCTGCAGCATGGTAACACCTACCAGTCCCCCCTAAAATCTACGAGATCAGGCCCGAGGACTGGTGATAGTGTTGATCCCTGCTAAGAGAAAAACAGACAGATGGACATGGTAAAACAATATGCGATGATCTTTAAATGCAGGGATATTAACCTTTGTCATGCTGAACCCAGAATATTCCTGTTTTGACAGGAGGTATAGACAAAGATCAGCCTGCACCGATGTGCAGTCTGATCTTAGTCAACACCATCTGTCGGTCCCCTTTTAAGGCAGAGTTGTTAATGAATTTTATCTCTTATAGAAAAGATTATCTACACCCTTGGATTCAAGGGCTTTCAGTACTTTGATATGAGAGCAATTCTGAAAGAGGATCTTAATTCAGCTTGACAAGGGTTAAAACATTCTTTTTATCTTTAAATAGATTATATCTTTACACAAATACACATCAAGCCTTCAGTCCTTCCATCTAGCTATTCCAATTGGCCTCCCTCTGATTCTGTCAGTCTCGTCATCTGACGGTTTATATTTTCTACGATATTTCACACTCGTTACTAGAGTCTTCGAATTGGGAAATGCTGTTTTTCCATCATGTATTTTATCAGTATCTTTATTGAATCTGGTTGGTTCTAGATTAATATGTAAATTTTTCGGCAGGTCCAATTTTGACATATCGACGTATGCAGATGAGTCCCGTACTTCAACCTTGTAGTATTTTATAAGATCTTCTACAGTTTTAATTTCGTTCAGTTCCACATTTGGTATATCATGGTCAAACTCATCGATTAGAGTAGTCAGTAACTGCAATACAAGATTGTAAATAAGATTCACAGTTGATACTTGCTCAAGTGACCATTTCTATTAACCCTTGTCATGCTGAATAAATTTTGGCTAAAAATTTTCATTAAAATCAAAGGGCAAAAAGGACTGAAAGTTCCAACTGAAGGTCAATTTTTATTTGAAAAACTGAATCTTTTGACAATTCTGGTTTGAAAGTGAGAAACAGGTGGTGTAGACTTACATCAGACTGCAAATATGTGCAGGCTGATGTTTGTCTATAGCTCCTGCCAAAGTAGGAATATTCCAGATTCAGCATGACAAGGGTTAAGCAACCATTTTTACTAAGCAACCACTTTTATTATGCAACCATTATAGAAGTTGCCTTCACCGCAATTGAAATCTATGAAAAGAGGACATTTTTAAACCAAAAATGTTCATTATTGTATCTTATGTTGTTGGAACCCATCAGAATTGCCTCAATGAGACAATTCTGATGGAATCCAACATCATAGGATTCAGAAAGAATTATGTGACTATCTAAATACGTTATCGATTGGTTGATTGATTGATTGACTGGAGTTTTACGCCTCTTTCAACATTGTTTCAGTTATTTTGCAGCAGCTTGAGCACCTAACAATGGATTCTGGTATTTCTCTCACCAGTACAACCATCACATCCTTTCCTAGCCTACAGCTGCTATCTCACATAGGTCTACAATTATCAACCCATTGGTGAGAGATAAATAGTCGGAAATAATGAGTGCCGCCGTCAGGGATCTTGGAACCCAACAGAATTGCCTAAATAAGACAATTCATTAAGGTTCCAACATCATAGGATTCAGTAAAAATCATGTGACAATCTAAATATGCTATGAAAATAGCTCTATCAAGTGAACATTAGGTTAAGCAACCGCCTTTTGGAGGTCCACTAAGTGATTGCTTAACACAAGTTTTATTGTATTTGTAATACATAATAGGCACCTTAACAGTCAGAGGAAATTTAATCTTGATAACTGATCCTGACCCTGGCCTTCAACTTTGATCTTGTAACCAACAGATTGATCATTAGTGGTCAATAAATGATAGACAACATCAACAAGTACATGTATTTAAATGTAGACAAGAGCCATGTCAGACATGGCAACCCCCACCATCAAAGCTTAATAGTAAGGTGAGGCTAATCAAAGGGCAATACCTCCAAAATAATGCAAGCAAGAGTTGCAGTTCTTTTATACTTTAGGAGATATGCTCTAGACAAGTTTAGTGACAGAATGACAATTGAATGACGGAAGGACAGATTGACGGTCAGAGACCATTACTATACCCCGTTCACAGAACAGTGGTGGATAACAATGCCTAATGCAAGAGTTCTGGATTGGCCTATGCCCTCTTTCCCCTGAAGACACATGACACTCCTGTACTATGGGAATACCAAATATTACCTTATTAGGCATCATATTAACATTTTTTGTATGTCACTTGTTACCGCTGGTCCATTCCAATTATTTCAGCAGGTACATGTAACTTAGTTACCCCAGAAATTACAATATTGGCCAATTCCAATTTTGCACATTGCACAGACACTACCTTAAATGATTTGAAGATGATATTCAATATTCCCTTACATGTCCTCATCAATTAACAGATAAATATTGAATATCACAAATTGGGGCAAATTCTCTTACGAATGCGGGCTGTTTGCCTGTCATTAACCACTTAAACAATGAACATTTATTATAACAATTTAAGGGTTTAGTGCAAGACTAAGTGTATACACTTAGTGCAGTCTTGCACTAAACCCCGTAACCCTTTCCTGTTTTACAAAATTTTGGACCTGTCCAAATTCAAAGGTTTTGTAAATCATATTTTAAAGTGAATTTAAATTGAAAAATAAAAATTCAGTAGGATAGAAAATAGTGTGGAAAAATAAGAAATTGCTAGTCAGAAGCAATTTCTTCTCTTTTCACACTGTTTTCTCAATCATAAAATCACAGGCATGAAAAAATCAGGGATTAACAGCAAACGGTTAAATTATAAATCTGTAATATGGATCAATTTCTACATTACCTCATATTTTTTAAACCTGCTGTTAAGCTGTAGTTGACGCCAGTTGTCTGACGGCCCAAATATGAGATCCACATTTTTCTGTATGGTCTCCTCAATTTTATCACACGATAGCGGCTTGTAGGGCTTCACTTCTTCAATGTTCCTGTTGGTAATCAAAATTATCTTTTTTAATGGGTTTTAGGCCATTTTCAACAATCTCGCAGTTATATTATGGTGGCTGGAGCACCTAACAATTGATTCCTGGTATTTCTTTCACCTGTACTACCATAACACACTTTCCTAGCCTCCGACTGCTATCTCGCATAGGTTAACGATTATCTACCAATTGGTGAGAGACAAACGTCAGAAAGGATACTTGCCGCCACCGGGGATCGAACCCACGCCTTCGAGATTGGAAGTCTTATGCCTAACCAACTGCACTATGGTGGCGGCTTGCTGATAATCAAAGCATACTAGGGGTAAGTGCAAAACTTAAGCAAGAGCCTACAGATACTTTTTTGTTTTGAATTGGGTTTGACACTGCTTTAAACACTCTTTCATTTATATCACAGAGGCTGGAGTTAGGGACCTTTAAATGAAACCCCTGGTATTTCTCACACCAGTACTAACATCACATCCTTTTCTAGCCACCAGCTGCTACCCTACACAGGTCTTTGTTTATCAACATATTCGTGGAAGACAAAAAGTCTGAAAGGATGAGTGCCGCTGTCAGAGATCAAACGGGGACCTCTAGTTTGACAGGCTCACACGCTACCCCCTTGTAAGAAATTCCTAAGGGTCAAAATAAGATATTATCAGATATTTGGGGGGATCAAAACCCTGGATTGAGGGGGCCAAACACAAGCCCAGAGGTGTGTTTCTTAGATGAAGATTCTAAAGAATCTTGTTATGATTTTTAAGATGTAGCGTTTTTTAGATTAAGATTTTTAAGCAGCTTGTTAAGAATCTTAAGATATCTTAATGAGGAAACGAAGATGGTTATGCATTGGCTTAAAACTAGTAGCCTTGACAACGTCGAAAGTTTTTACTAAAAATACTGAAAATCGTTTCTTATGACGCCTTAATAATCTTATTTAGCGGGATTTTTCATCTTGCTCTAAAAAACGCACCCCTGATTTTACAATCGAGGACAATACTGAATTAGAACTATTGAATGAGTACACTACAGAACCAGTCCAAATTTGAGTAGGTAACAGCCCATTCGGAACACAACTCAGCCAATCTCACGATCAACCTCTGATGTACTAAGACAGACTTTTTTTAAAAATTACAGGAAACCCTTGGAAAAACTCGATGACGTCAGTTCAAGGGCATGAGCCCTCAAAACTTTGAGTGAAAACATTTGATGTCGTCAACGCTACTTGTTTAAGTCACTGACGTGAAACCATCGTATCCGTATATAAATATCTTTAGATTCTTAAATAAGGGCTGAAAAAACTTAATTTTTGAGAATGATTCGTCATCTCAAAAATTAAGATTTTTCAGCCGTTATTTACTGTTAAAGATATAAATCTACAGTGCTAATTTTTCTTACACTGTTTCCTCCTAACAAAATGCACGATTTTGTTACATACCCATCCGCCTTACATACATCCGAGGTCTGTTGCAGTTTACAGAAATGGCCGAGTGCTGTTCCGAATGGGTAACAGCCAGGTCAAAATATAGACTGGTTCAAAAGCAACACATAGGAAACATAACTTTATACTGAAGCGATGCCTACATGTAATAAGGGATTCCCTTCTTCTTTATTCACTTTAACAGATGTGGCTTGAGTGGCACTATAACTGATTCTTGTTTTGAACGAATTGAACATATCGATTCCCTATTAATACTTTTTTAAAATTTAGAAAGGGGTTTACCATTACTTTTAACAGTTTTTTCAGTCATTACACAAAAACTGGAGCAGCTAACTATGTATTCCTAGTATTTTTCTCACCAGTACTATCAAAACATTCTTATAAAATCTCCAGCTCATTTAATACTTCAATGGCTAAGTATGAAACAGTTGTGACTGCCTATTAACATATATAGGTAATTACAACTATTTTGCACTGAGCCATTGATATGTGACGATATTGAATGAGTGCAGTCATAGATTAGCATACCAAATTTATTAAACAAGCCATCCATAAACAGATGAAGTTGAAAGTTTTATTCCATGTTAGGTGACAAGTATAATAAATTCAGTATTTTATGATGACAAATTTGATTTTTTTCGACTCATAGCATGATCCAAAACCTATGCAATAAAGCATCAACATTTCCTTAATTCACCATTAAAATTTTCCACTTAAATTATAACACTGCTAAAATGATTCATCATTATACATGTTATGGCATCATTTTCATTGTTTAAAGAAATGTTGCTTTTCACTATGAGCTAGTTAGCATACATGTAGTGTAATAACACCTTCAAAAATATTAAAAGACGTTATCTTCTCTCATGACATAGGTCGTGTTATAAATTGGTCAATCCATTGCAGAGCTCATGAAACAAACAAATTTTCTACAAGACAGTGCAGGGTTTGACACAAAGGGGAGTCATGGAGTCTGAGTCTCCTTGTTTGCCAGTTTGGACTCCTTCAATTTGCAAAAAACTTGATTGATTGATTGATTGTGTATTTATTGATTGATTGAATGGAGTTTAACGCCGCTTTCAACATGTTTTGTTATATTGCTGCGGCTGGAGCACCTAACAATGGACTCCTGGTATTTCTTTACCAGTACAACCATCACATCCTTTCCTAGCCTCCAGCTGCTATCTCACATAGGTCTACGATTATCAATCCATTGGTGAGAGACAAATAGTCAGAAAGAATGAGTGCCGCGGTCGGGGATCAAACCTGGGACCTCTAGATTGACAGTCAGACACGCTACCAACTGCACTATGTGAGACAACTGTAGAAAGAGAGTTGTGCAGCCTGGGATCAAACCCATAAAATCAAATTTTCGAAGATTGGATGCCTGCAATGCTACCATCTGGGTTATGATGGCTACCCACCTGGTAAATGAGGAGCAGGGCTTGTATAAGTGTTTGATATTGGGGAGTCATTGACTCTTCACCTAAGAAATTCTTGGGGTCAAATCTGAATTTAAAAGGGGTCGAAATGTCAGCAAGGCAAATCATAAGTAGAATTTTGCATATTTTCTTGTAATGATATGAAATAAGAAATTAATTAGTAAAACTTTAGATAGTAATTTGAAAAAATCTTATGTATAAACTGTTTTGACCCTTGGTAATCTCTCCCAAGGGGTCATAATGATCCCTTTGGGACAAATTTCTAGGGGTCAAATTAAGATATTTCAGATTTTTTGGGGGTCACAACCCTGGTTTAAGGGTCAAACACAAGCCCCGAGGAATCTCGAACTCCTTGAGCTTTGTGTCAAACCCTGCTGACACATTTTTGCAGATATTTAAAAAGTAAACCACACATGAAAAATATATTAACTGTTCAAAATATTCAAAAACTATTTTTGCAAATGTTCCAATCTAAAATGTAAGGCAGGCGTTCTAGTCTACTCACCTTCTTTTCCTCCTTGTATCTTCCTCAATCTCGTCTTCCTCTTCCAGGTCATCCAGTCTAATAACTTCAGTGTTCTGCTGCTGAGGTTTACCCACAAATTTTTCCCGTAAATTACTGATGAACCCCATTTGTCTTTGACTTGTCTGAAATGAAGGAAAAAACATCCTTGTCAGAGCTATAAGTGAGAGGGTATTTTTTTCATTTAAAAAACTTCAACTTTTCTTTCAAAAAAAACTCTGTCTTGTGGGTAATCTTTAAAACTGGGCACCCAATAGGCTCTGTATATTTTTTTTTCAGAATGTTCTCATGTGAATCATGGAGTCCATTGGACTCCTTACTATCAAATTGAAGGAGTCCAACTGGTAAACAAGGAGTCTCAGACTCCCGGACTCACCTTAGTGTCGAACCCAGCACATCATAGGTTAAGCAGGGCTACAGATGGAAGGAGTATTTGGATATTTAGATCAAGGTATTTCAACTATTATCTATATAGAATAAGTCCTATGTCGTTGGTCCTCAATGGACTTGTCTTGTTGGGGGGGGGGGGGGGGGGGGGGATTTTTGATTTCAAATTTTCAAGTATACATCTCATATACATGTATCTGTTTACACATATCTACAAATCCAGGAGTGGTTGTTTTACGATTGTACAATGAGAATATTGTAACAAAACATACACAAATCCTATGTTATGGGTAATTATTTGTATTGTCATGTTAAATAATTCAAAAGAATACCAACAAGATAGAGTTTCACTTAGATATATAATAGGAAAAAAAAGAAACGCCGGGTAACCTACACTGATTGTTTAAAGGGATAAATTATATTATTGGATTATTATAGTCATTTTTGTATGAAATGTAATCTGCATCGGAAATTAATTGGAACTTCAACAGCTGGTTCCTTACAGATGAAATTTCATACAAAAATGAATATAATAATCCGATATATAATTTATAGCTTAAAACAATCATTTTAGGTTATCCAGCGTTTCTTTTTATCCTAGTATAAGCTTTTCAATGGTATTACCGCCTCTCATCAAGAACTCTGTTCATGTTTTTTTCCTCCATTTCATAAACAGTCATTTAAATAATCAATTTAAATTGTTTTCTCTTTTTTTATTGTAACCCGCAAATAAATATTTGACTCCGTCGGGATTCAAACCCAGGACCTCTGTATCCAAAAGCGAGTGCTCTAACATGTCGCTATAAAAGCTAGCTTGTACGGCAAGGCAGTACAAAACCCCTTATACACATCCTCGCTACTTATACCCCCTCGATAATTAAGATTCTTCCACAAATCTTCTCAAATCAGCCAACATCATCAACTACCTTATCACATAACCACCACCTAATGTGGGTTATTTACAGTGGGCGCCAAATGTAAACCGCAATTAAATTATTCGACTCCGTCGGGATTTGAACCCGGGACCTCTACATCCCAAAGTGAATGCTCTACCACGTCGCTATAAAAGCTGCTAGCTTGTACATCAAGGCAGTACAAACACCCCTTATACACATCCCGGCTACATTATTTCTTTATGTTCACATACAATGTATATAAAGCAATTTCAAGTCTTACAAAATCATTGGTAATGAACATTAAAAGAAGAAAATTTAAATAAGCACAAATGAACATAGATTAGTAAGATTGAGATATAAGGTACATTACAATCAATTATACCAATAAGTTATAATCCCCCCCCCCCTCTCCTTTCCCTTTCCCTGGGTAGTAACCAGGGATTGACACTAACTCCTGAGATTAACACTTTCATGTTTTACAAAATTTTGGACCTGTCTAAATTCAAAGGTTTTGCAGACGAAATTTTAAAGGTGATTTAATTTGAAAAATAACCATTCAGTTGGGTAGAAAATGGTGTGGAAAAAGAAGAAATTGCTTGTCAGAAGCAATTTCTTCTTTTTTCACAATGTTTTCTCAATCATAAAATCACAGGCATGTAAAAAGCAGGGATTAAACAGCAAAGGGTTAAGGAGTCCATTTGACTCCTAAGACATGAAATCAAGAAGTCAAAGCTCAAAGTATGGTGTTCAAATTTTCAAAATGAGAGAACTTAGTGGAAAAGAAGAAATATCTTGTAATAGTCCAAATTTTCATAATGAAAGAACTTAGTGGAAAAGAAGAAATTGCTTGCTATAAGCAATTTCTTTTTTTTCCACAATGTTCTTCTAAAGAAGAGGGTTTTTTATCACTGAAAAACACTACAGGATGCAAGCAAATGTTTTCTTCAACAACTTTTGTAGTGAAAAGATCTACAGTTTTGGCAAGTGTTAGAAAGGACAATGCTCTCTGCATTTGTTTTTCAAAATATTCTGATATGACACTTGTAGTGCGGTGCCTTATGTAATCCCGTAGGATTTTCGTGCTGAAATTGAGTTTTTGGCTTTAATTGATCGTTTATGGGTCAAGCAATCGGAAACTATGCGGGTCCAAATTTTTCGGGTCTGTTCCCCGATTTTATGGGCTCTCAAAGGAGCCCATATGGGCAAAATGGGTATTTTCCTAATATTAGGTTCAGGAAAGGCATTTTTTGTCCATCTAAAATATTTTCTTTGGGTTAACAATGTATTTAGTATTAAAACATTTTAGAAATACAGTAACCCATATTTCAAAAGCTTTTCAACTATTTATGGGCTCTCACAGAGCCCAAAATAGTAATTTTGGCTGTTTCCTATTAATGGGTTTAGGAAAAATAATTTTTGGTTTAGAGATGATTTTTTAGACATTGTTTGGTATAAAGTGTTGATTGGCATTGAAATACTTGCAGGTCCATGTTCTCTATAACCATTTCAGGATTTTATTGGCTCTCCGGCATAATAGCCCATGCGAACTGATTTGGGTGTTTTTTTGAATAAGGGTCACAAAAAAGGTTATTTTCATTGCGGTTGAACCGTTCTCCAACCACTTTCAGCATGTAATTGTTTTTAAGATAGCTTTGGTAATAATAAACAATAAGCCCATATTTAAAGTCCAATAGTCCTTTTGATTGGCTTGCAAAGGATCCCATAGGAGCCGGACAATGAGTTTCCGAAGTTGGGTTTTAAGAATATCGGTACTTCTTATGGTGTTAACGGGTACCAAAATTGCTGCAAATGATTCTTTGATGGTTGAAACAAAATGTTGATCTCAATTCTCTCAACCAACAACGAGATGTTTAGTCAATTTAACTGGATCTTAATAAGCCAATATGAACCAACACGGACACTTTGCCTAATAATGGGTGGGAGAATATCAATTTCTTGTATCAAACATTTCTTGGGCCTCATTAAATTAAGTAAGGTTATGATGAGGGTAGAATTAAAAACAAGAGTGCCATCGTCACAAAATACGCCGCCACTTTGCTGCTGTTTCACAAAAATAATTGTAGACACTACTTATTTTGACAGAACCAAATTGAAAATGACCAAGTTTCATTTAAATCAAGACAAAAAAGTTGCCTTCACAAGGCTGCAATTTCAATAAGCCCCAGGCACTAAGTTTTAAGGGGCATAATTTAGGGAAATAAATGAGCCATAAAATCCTTGATCCATGTACATCTACAAATTATGGTGATGACATTGACCAAGTATCATTTAAATAAAGACAAAAAAGTAAGGAGGAGTTGTGTTCAAAAGGCTGCAATTTCAATAAGCCCCAGATACTAAGTTTTAAGGGAGCATAATTAAGGGTCAAATTAAAGAACCATAAAATCCTTACTTTATGCTCATCTACCAATTTCAGTTATAACATCCACCAAGTTTCATTTAGATCCAGCCAGAAACTTAGGAAGAGTTGCATTCACAAGGCTGCAATTTCAATAAGCCCGAGAGACTAAATTTTAAGGGGGCATAACTGAGGCAATAAGCCCCAGAGACTAAGTTTTTAAGGGGCATAACTCAGGCAAAAATCAAAGAACCAAAAAATCATTCCTTCATGCACATCTACCAATTGAGGTGATAACATTGACCAAGTTTCAAGAAGATCCAGCCAGAAACTTAGGAGGAGTTGCGTTGACAAGAAAATTGGACCCAGAGACTAAGTTATCAAGGGGCATAACTCAGGCAAAAATCAACGAACCGTAAAATCCTTCCTTCATGCACATCTATCAATTGAGGTGATTACATTGACCAAGTTTCAAGAAGATCCAGCCAGAAACTTAGGAGGAGTTGCTTTGATAAGAAAATTGGACCCAGAGACTAAGTTATCAAGGGGCATAACTCAGGCAAAAATCAACGAACCGTAAAATCCTTCCTTCATGCACATCTACCAATTGAGGTGATAACATTGACCAAGTTTCAAGAAGATCCAGCCAGAAGTTTTGGAGGAGTTGCGTTGACAAGAAAAGTGGACGGACGTACGGATGGACGGATGGACAGACGGACAGACGGAGAAGATGACGCCAATATACGTCCGCCTCCAGCGGCGGCATATAAAAATGAATCAAATATCCAAAGCCCACACATGATTATTGGCGCTTGGTGAAGTCCATACGTGCAGGTTTGAATATCCTCCAAATAAATGAAGGAACTACGCTATAGTTTGAAGCTTTCTAACGCAAGGCTTAAATCATTGTGTTCAAAAACCCAAAATATGTAACCCCGGTGGACTATATCAAACTAGCTATAATAATTAAAGCTGCTTTTTCACAGATTTGGAAATGCGATTTTTGATTTTTTTTTAAACTTATTGGAAATTATGACTATATCGTGTAAAAAACTGTACAATAAAACGATTCGATCTTGTAAGACAAAAATAAAAATAAAAAAAATAGACAGATATTCCTGAATTCAGCGGAATTCCATTCTGAAAAAAATAAAGCATCTACTAACGCCTAAAAGATTATTCTTTAATTTTGAGTCAACTATTTACGCATGCAATTCCCTCTGTTTGTCCCATTATTTGAAAGGTCAAGGTCGAAGTATTTGTCAATTTGGAAACTTCCTATCGAAACATGGGAAAAGTGAAACATTTAAAATGAACATTAACAATTTCGAAATTTATAGACTGGATATAAAAAGACTGGTTCGTCACTGACCTTGCGATTCGAATATTCAAGCTACATTTTTTTTAAATGAGTTGTTGCTAGTGCCATACCCATGTGTGATTCTTAAACACCGAAAAATGCATGAATTTCCGAATCTAAGAACCAGATTTGTAATTGTTCTAGATGAAGAACAATGAAAGAGTAGCTTTATGCACACAGCTATGGTCACCAAACCCTTTTTACTGATAGATTTGACTTTACTGTAAGAAACAGGATTGTGGAGAGGTGTAAGGTCAAGAAGGTGAATTAATCTATTTTTGTCGAATGAAAAACACACTTTCTTGACAATTTTACTAATGGAGACAATCGCTCGATCTGTAATGTGGTGATCATGAGTTTTCTGATCTTCATGATCACTTTACTTTATCTTCTTTTCAGTAGCCACAGTTACTGTCTTTATTGTTTCGAACTGAAATAGTCAAGAGACTCAGTGCAAGGAATGATAATATTTTTCTATGATCACAGAAGCTGTTTCCCTGACTTAGAAGTTTCATTAATAAATCGAATTTTAATGTTTTCGATGTGATCGAGCTGTTCTTGTGGGTCTTATTTCAACTGGTATGACTAGTAAAAAAAACAATCATTATTATTCTGTCTTGACTTAAAGAAATTTTCCTTGTCACTGTCACTGTGCATGTTTCCACGTCTTCCAAACCAAAACAACATGCTTATTGTTGGTGATTTCTAAAAAGCAGTTACCTCTTCGCTTGTATGACCAAGAAAACTAGTTGGTCAAAATCTGTTTCTTTAGATTTGAACGGGCATAGCTGTTACCGGAACAGTGAACTGCAGCAGTTTTGAACATGAAGCGGTAATAACAATGTCCGTTCATATCTAATCAAATGCTTGTTCCATATTAATTTCAACCTATACAATTAAAAAAACATGAAGTAATTTTTTATTTCTTTGAAGACATATCTACCATAGAAAACTTTCCGAGTATTTTCTTCCTCTATGTCAATCAAGCGATACTCGAGCAGTCTCGCTTTTGCTTAGTTCGATATTTTCTCCGTGGTATTAAACTAAATACCGATAATCATTATCTTGATATGCATCGCCTTTTTAGTTTATACATATGGTCAGCAAGAAAGTCCCTCCTTTAGCCATAACGAACCCTCAATACCTACATGCATCGATTGAATAGGGACATTTTTTCAAGGGCTTTCGTTTGCGCTAGGTAGGTTGCATAAAGAATCAGAATCAGAACAAGAATCAGATGGCCATGCGCAATGATGTTCTTTACCAAGCATGCATTTCCCGAGGCAGCAAGATATAATTCAAATCTGTAAGATTACATGTACACAGATTCAATATCGCGTATTTCATTAAAATGACGGGATCCTTTGATTTGGTCTAGGCCATGATGTTTCTTTCATATACATAAATGCACCTGCTTAGAGATTCTAACATGTCAAAACTGGTTGAAATGATAAAGCTATTGTAAATGATATGATTTTTTGGTAACTGATTTCTATGAGTAATTAAACAAAATAGATAAAATATAATATAACTATATATGTTACAAGAATTTGTTTGTAATAAGCGTTGCAAACCACATGCATGCGTCTCTATATAACCTCCTTTACTTGATTTTTAGGAAGATTCACTATTTGTTTACAAAAATAATGCAGCAAATTTTATCAGAACAGATGAGATATATCACAGTGTATAACCGTACAGGAGAGTAAACCGGAAGTGATATCTACTATCTTCATAAAATATCAGGGGTGACACCACAAATATTGAAGCAAATTTGTAATTTAAAGTATTTGTGCAAAATCCACGTTCTCTTTTCAAAAGTGTTTTACGGTGTCGAAAACGCTGTTCGACCTTTGTTTCGTATATGCGTTTTGTTTGATCATGAAGTGGATATTTCCCCCTTAATTTTTATGTCAATCATTGAGTTGAGACCGATCCTTTACGCCTAATTGACTTTACTAACATTGTAATGCATAAATGAAAAACATTGTCTTTTCTTAATTACATTCGGAAGGTTAGAAAATCTATATTCTTGATTACCTGTATCAAATAATTTCAATTGAACACCGAACTTTCCTAGAATTGGTCTTTGAAGTGAATACCTTCTTCACTTTGACTGTACGTGATAGTTACAACCGTACTATATCAATAGTTACCAACACAAGTTAAATTAATGTACGAATAGTTCGTATCAAAAGCAATCATGGTTTTGAAAGAAAATGACAAAATTGCCATACCTACGAAAAACGGGCGTCAGCAGCAATGACGGATGGTAAATCCGACAGCCATAGTCATCATTAAATGTAGAATGCATGTCCAGATATTCCCTGATGTGCATCTAACGGTCACGTGGTTTAAGGAACAAGAGGTCAACAAAAGCTCACTTTTAATGTCATTCAAACTGTAGTTACGAGTATGCGGTCACGGAAAGACGAAACGCAGAAACATTGTTAAATCTATGCAGTCCTTTTTCTGCAACAAGGTTTTTCGATAATAACATCATCATTTACAATGATATATATATAAAACAAGACACTCGAATAAAGTCTCAACTTTATCGTAAGAATTCACAAAAAATCGTTAAGAAGTTGCAATTTACACGTAAACTAACGAAAAACAGTTATCGTACGAACCGAAATGATGTATAAATAACTCTCGAAAGTTTGCATTTTCCAGATTTGTCCAAAAGAACTAAGATAGAATCGTGGAATTTTACAGTGAATATATCGTAACATCCCGCAATTAAACGTGAATGCACGCAAATTAATTGTAAAACATGCGTTAAATTTATGAGGATCCGCCAAGTTTTACGGAAAATACAAATCCGTATAAACCTGTTAGAACGTTCGTAGGTGAGAACCTTCCTTTAACAATTACAGTTCGGATTGTTACGACAATTTATAGGTAGATTTTGCGCGGAGAGCCGTGGAATCAACTTTTTACCGTTAGATTCTCGTGCCATTTGTTCGAAATAGATAAAACAGGTTTAAATAGCGCATTAAGAAAGTTTCAAATTACCTTTAACACCAATGTTATTGCTTGTCTTACAACGTATGGTTCACTCAAACATGTACTTTCATAATTCCAGTGAAGGGATAAGGTTAAATTCCTATCATTTGCTTTTTATTCATACCCGATTTACCTATTGTAATAGACTCAGCGCCTACGTCAGAGCTCAGTTTACAAAATACACCTATAGATACTTGCGAGTAAATGTTATATACTACTCAAAGTTTACTAAGCACCAAACAATTTTCGCTGTCCTACAGGAGCTGATTTAAAAACAAGAGGGCCATAGTGGCCCTAAATCGCTCACCTGAATTAACAATCAAAAAAATATTCAAGGTATTTCTAAGATTTAACCCAATGACCTAGTTTTTGACCCCACTTGACCCAATTGAGAACTTGTCTCTAGAGTGTCCACAAGGTTTATCTAAGATTGGACCCTGTGACCTAGTTTTTGACCCCACTTAACCAAGCTTCAAACTTGCCCAAGATTACACCAAGATAATCATTCTGATTAATTTTCAGGATGATTGGGCTAATAATATGGCCTCTAGAGTTTCTACAAAGTATTTCAAAGTTTTGACCCCGTGACCTAGTTTTTGACCCTACATGACCCAATTTCAAACTTGTCTAAGATTTCATCAAGTAATCATTCTGACCAAATTTCAGGATGATTGGGCTAAAAATATGGCCTACAGAGTGTCCACAAGGTTTTTCTAAAATTTGATCTTGTGACCTAGTTTTTGACCCCACTTGACCCAATTTCGAACTTGTCCAAGATTTCATCAAGATAATCATTCTGACCAATTTTCAGGTTGATTGGGCAAAAAGTATTGCCTGTAGAGAGTCTACAAGGTTTTTCTAAGATTTGAGCCCGTGACCTAATTTTTGACCCCACATGACCCAATTTAAAACTTGATCAAGATTTCATCAAGATAATCATTCTGACTAATTTTCAGGATAATTTGGCTAAAAATATGCCCTCAGAGTGTCCGCAAGGTTTTTTTAAGATTTGACCCTGTGACCTAGTTTTTGACCCCACTTGACCAAATTTCGAACTTGTCCAAGATTTCATCAAGATAATAATTCTGACCAATTTTCAGGATGATTGGGCTAAAAATATGGCCTCTATAGTGTCCACAAGGTTTTTCTAAGATTTGACCCCGTGACCTAGTTTTTGACCCTACTTGACCCAATTTTGAACTTGTCCAAGATTTCATCAAGATAATCATTCTGACCAATTTTCAGATTGATTGGGCTAAAAATATGGCCTCTAGAGTGTCCACAAGGTTTTTCTAAGATTTGACCCCATGACCTAGTTCTTGACCCCACTTGACCCAATTTCAAACTCGTCTGATCTTTCATCAAGATAATTATTCTGACCAATTTTCAGGTTGATTGGGCTAAAAATATGGCCTTTAGAGTGTCCAAAAGGTTCTTCTTAGATTTGACCCTGTGACCTATTTTTTGACCCCACTTGACCCAATTTGGAACTTGTCCAAGATTTCATCAAGATAATCATTCTGACCAATTTTCAGGATGATAGGGCTAAAAATATGGCCTCTAGAGTGTCCACAAGGTTTTCCTAAGATTTGACCCTGTGACCTAGTTTTTGACCCCACTTGACCCAATTTCGACCTTGTCCAAGATTTCATCAAGATAATCATTCTGACCAATTTTCAGGATGATTGGGCTAAAAATATGGCCTCAAGAGTGTCCACAAGATTTTTCTTAGATTTGACCCTGTGACCTAGTTTTTGACCCCACTTGACCAAATTTCGAACTTGTCCAAGATTTCATCAAGATAATCATTCTGGCCAATTTGCAGGATGTTTGGGCTAAAAATATGGCCTCTAGAGTGTCCACAAGGTTTTTCTAAGATTTGACCCTGTGACCTAGTTTTTGACCCCACTTGACCCAATTTCGAACTTGTCCAAGATTTCATCAAGATTATCATTCTGACCAATTTTCAGGATGATTGGGCTAAAAATATGGCCTCTAAAGTGTCCACAAGGTTTTTCTAAGTTTTGACCCTGTGACCTAGTTTTTGACCCCACTTGACCCAATTTCGAACTTGTCCAAGATTTCATTAAGATTATCATTCTGACCAATTTTCAGGATGATTGGGCTAAAAATATTGCCTCTAGAGTGTCCAAAAGGTTCTTCTAAGATTTGACCCTGTGACCTAGTTTTTGACCCCACTTGACCCAATTTCGAACTTGTCCAAGATTTCATCAAGATAATCATTATGACCAATTTTCAGGATGATAGGGCTAAAAATATGGCCTCTAGAGTGTCCACAAGGTTTTCCTAAGATTTGACCCTGTGACCTAGTTTTTGACCCCACTTGACCCATTTTCGAACTTGTCCAAGATTTCATCAAGATAATCATTCAGGCCAATTTGCAGGATGTTTGGGCTAAAAATATGGCCTCAAGAGTGTCCACAAGATTTTTCTTAGATTTGACCCTGTGACCTAGTTTTTGACCCCACTTGACCCAGTTTCCAACTTGTCCAAGAATTCATCAAGATAATCATTCTGGCCAATTTTCAGGATGTTTGGGCTAAAAATATGGCCTCTAGAGTGTCCACAAGGTTTTTCTAAGATTTGACCCTGTGACCTAGTTTTTGACCCCACTTGACCCAGTTTCGAACTTGTTCAAGATTTTATCAAGATAATCATTCTGACCAATTTTCAGGATGATTCGGCTCAAAATATAGCCTCTAGAGTGTCCACAAGGTTTTTCCTAGATTTGACCCTGTGACCTAGTTTTTGACCCCACTTGACCCAGTTTCCAACTTGTCCAAGATTTCATCAAGATAATCATTCTGACTAATTTTCAGGATGTTTGGGCTAAAAATATGGCCTCTAGAGTGTTCACAAGGTTTTTCTAAGATTTGACCCTGTGACCTAGTTTTTGACCCCACTTGACCCAATTTCGAACTTGTCCAAGATTTCATCAAGATTATCATTCTGACCAATTTTCAGATTGATTGGGCTAAAAATATGGCCTCTAGAGTGTCCACAAGGTTTTTCTAAGATTTGACCCTGTGACCTAGTTTTTGACCCCACTTGACCCAATTTTGAACTTGTCCAAGATTTCATCAAGATAATCATTCTGACCAAATTTCAGGAGGATTGGGCTAAAAATATGGCCTCTAGAGTGTCCACAAGGCAAATGTTGACGACGAACGACGCACGACGGACGACGGACATCAAGTAACCCCAAAAGCTCACCTTGAGCACTTCGTGCTCAGGTGAGCTAAAAACATTCGTGTTCATGTTTAAAATTCAACAATAATGTTTTTGACAAGATATCTGATGTATTCATTACCAAATTTGACACGCAATTTTCTCATGAAACTCGTGCAAAATGAGGAACCCCGGTTTTTTACAAGTCCTTTCTCATTTTCTACATGCACAAGTTTTGTGCAGATGCTTTTAGTCGTTAATCATGGCTAATCCAAATATCAGACGACATTTATCTGTCGAACAATTGTGGCGTGCTGTAGGTATGGTGTAGCAAGGGGCTTACCACCGTGATGTTGGCATGGTACTGGGGGTACACCATACCGTTGTAACAAGAGCTTGGGCATGATACCAACAGTATGGTACACCTGTAAGGAGACATGGTGGAGGTAGGAGTAGAGCTACCACCGTCGCAGAAGACCGTTTTTGGTAATTCAAGCCCGAAGGAACAGGTTTGCTACGGCAACTCAGCTACGCCCCGACCTTCAAAACGCTCGAGAGTGCAAGTTTCGACTTAAACCAAACGAACACGGCTGCATGAGCATAACCTGAGGTCTAAAAGACCATGTATTCGTATTCCGCTGTCCCGCGTTCATTGTCGGCGTCGGTTAACATAGGCATTGGACCACGTTGGCTGGCGCATAAGACGCTGGCTTCCCATGCTATTCATGGATGAGTCCAGGTATTGCCTGGACTACACTGATAGGCGGCCTAGGGTGTGGAGAAGGCCGGTGGAAGGGTTTCACGTAGCAAATATTGATATGACAGCTCGAAGGTACATTAATGGAATCCTAAATACCCATGTGAGATTTTACAATGGTGTATTGGGGATGGATTCATTTTAATGGATGAAAATGTCCGTCCACACACGGCCTGTATAGTCCAATAGTATTGTCAAGAAGAGGGTTTCCACGTCTGGACTGGCCGGCTCTCTCACCGGACGTAAATCCGATAGAGCATATGTGGAATAAGCTACAGGTCCGAGTTTCGGCTCGCTAGGTCAAGCCAAGGACATTCCAGGAGCTCGGCCAGATCCTGAGAGAAGAATGGTCTGTTATTCCCCAAAGAGTAATCCAGAACTTAATCAGGAGTATACAGAGGCGCTGTCAGGCTGTTATTGACAGTTCAGGCTCTCATACTCGTTATTGAACAAAATTCAATTGAACGAATTTTAGTCAAATTCGATTTTTTCAATTTTCAAGGAAACGTCTCCCTGTTTGGTCTACATTTAAAATCTTCTTACCATTATAAAGCTTTAATTCTTTCTTAAAGTTTGATAAACTGATAACAACCGACCATTTTCCAACATTCTTATAATCAACTATCATTTTTTCCTGAAACGAGCGAGTTTCGAGGCAGTAATAAATCTACTGCCCGGGCTAAATAAAACATGGTGACAACAGCTTGGATGTACCTGTAGATATGAGGTTTTGGTCTCGAAACGACGAGTTTTGTTCACCGGACGGCAGATGGACAAACTTCTTCAGTAGGTACTGATTCAGTTAAGAGGCCGACCACCCCGAGGATGATTGGTCTACACGAATACACGTTTCCTGTTCGCAACAATTCTAATATTCATTGGTCCATGAAAAATGCGACCTGCGGTCAAAATAGAAATATTGGCGAACCGATAAGTCAGTGATACCGTGCTCTGAAAGTGCACATTAATAAAAAGCAATGACTCATTTTGAAACGGTTGTGTTTTTTTGCATCTTGACCACATGACTATTTTTTGGCAGAAAAGCATGAGCACCAAAGAAATTGTTTTCCTCATTACATATAGAAGGTTATATTGTAAGTATGCACTTATCTAGATCGGGAGCGCTCGCGAGCATTTTATTGTAATGAACGAAGGGTAGGTCTACAACATTATATCATCTACATGTATATCGTTTTACGTTTCTAAAGATCGACATTCTATAATGGCAGATGCGTGTGATAGAGTTTATGTAAAGTGAATTACGTTTTCCATATAACAGCGAATGAAGTATATGTAACCCGTAAAGCGAGTGCAAACGGTCACTAATCAAATCAGCAGTAGTCCTAAACTTTGCGTAACATACTGTTAAGTAAGCGTTAAAAATCTAACCATCGGGCTCAAACCAATACAAAATTTACGAATCCTTAAGGATTCCTGCTTCGTTTACATGTTTAAATTTTAGTGAACATCTGTAAACAACTATTACATTTACTCGTTTGGATCTCTGGATACAGAATAAAAGAGTTAGTCAAAAGCTGTCTTACAACAACTGTGAAAATATATACGTGAAAACCTATCACAAAACGCGGGGGTCGCGCATGTTTCTTAAACATAAGTAAAACAATCACACATATGACTCACATACCTTTTCTCAATCGAAAACCCACGGCCATTTCTTATTTTCTAATCAACGAAACTTTAAGTCCAATCGATGCTCCAATTGTTTTTTTACGCTGAATATTTCGGCACCTGGTTGTAAACTGAGTTCAAACGGAAAATCAGCACTTCTCTTCACCCCAAAAAGCTATTGGCTAATATTGAATTGAGAGTTAAAAAAGTATTCTTGGTATTTGAATTTAAAATTAAGTAACATGGAATCTTAGCAGAAGGACGAAGCTGGTGTAACTTGTGCGTCAACAAGTCTGCTAGACAAGTAACGTGTCGTCGAACGATGCCATGATTTTTTTCAATATACAATGTATTGTATTGCTTACAAAAGTCCACATTTGTGATTTAGTTCGAGGTTTATTTGAATGTTAATCGGCTAAATAACTTTATTTTGAAATTTGTAATTTATAAGGTTAGATAGATAGAATTATTTCGGTTAAAAAGTACATACAACAATAAGGTAGTACAATAAAAGGATAATAAAATGCAATTCAAATTTAAATGACACAATTTAGTAACAATTTTAAGATACATACGTAAGAAAATATTGTAACTTATTAAAATAACAAGCATCTCAAAGAGTGATACTACCCACTATATGCACCCAGACCCAGGATAACACGAAAAAGAGAAAACTCTTATTTTCATTGTGGTCCTGACCAAGGTTCCATATTGCTCACCGAGTTAATTATTATTTCATATACGCATGTGTTTTATGTAGATCTTATCTTATGTATAGAGAAGACGCAACAGATTGAATATAGATTTTGAGAAAAATTTACGTAGCACGTATTGCACCTGCAAACACACAAATAAGTATCCATCTTGTTTCTTTTGTGACACTGAACACACATGCCGATGCTCAATGTCTTCAGTAGAAACAGAGTATGAACAGGATACACATGTATAAGTTTGCCGCACCAGAAACACCCACTCAAACACCTACACCGCAGCGAGTCCTTTTTCTTATAAAGCTGAGTTAACAGATTAATGAAAAAGAGATATTCCGTAATGTTCGTAAATTAGAATTTTCAACAGATGATTTGATATAAGAGGTTCTTGACTGTGTAAAGTTTGTAAACAAAATTCTTCATGTGAATCATTGTAATGAACTATTCGTACTGTGAAAAAAACAACAAAAGGCACTATCCCATACAGTTGATTTGAGAGGGTTGGTGTTTTCTGAACGCGATTATTCAAAGATTATAGCATCTTTTGGCAAAGGGGTTGCAATAATTTGACGAAAATTGGATAAAGAGTCGTTTTAACGATTGAAATTCCATCTAAATTGTCCGAAACATTTTTAAAAGAAGAAAATCGCCCGCGTCTTCAAGAAAAAATCAGCTCAATCGGATGATCCGCGTATTAAAATGCAAATTTAAGGTAGAAGTAGTCAGGCCTTGCCTTGGGCAATAATGCAGAGAAATAACCACTACTTCCACTTTACATGAGCAAAACTCGGATTTCAAGATGTTGTGCCGATTTTTAGATATTTTGATTTGAAAATTCAAATTTATCTTTTAAGCGAGGACAACTCACTGAACTTCCGGTTAAGACAACTGTACGGTTATACATAGTGTATATACTAATAGACTTTTCCATAAGAGTGTCTGTAAGTAGGGACGTGTAGTTAACTGATGCAGGCGTTTTGCCTGCGAATGCTTAAGAATGTTTACATGTTTGGCAATTCGTAAGGACTCAATAATCTGTAGGTGTAAACCTTGTATCAACAGCAATTGTGTGTCTTTGATAGAAATTTCAAAGAAAGAGAGCTGATGCACATACCTGTAACTCTTACCCTTAATTGATGAACTTGTTGTTTATACAGTTCTAAATTCATACGCATAGGTGAACTATACATTATATACATGTATACTTTACCCGAGACGTTAAAGGACAGTAACAAGAGTTTGAAACAGAGTAAAGCGGACAAACTAGCAAAAATAAGACGACACGATTTTTATTCGTGGGAACTTATAAATGTCAAAGCAAAAATACAACATTGGATAAAAACATATTTATCCATTTTTATCTACAGAAGCCGAAAAATGCTCTTTTGGGCTTCATTAAGCCAATGAAATAGGTATGGGCTTTGAAAAATTGATTCACATGTTTTACCGAGACACGCACCCATTAACTCATAAGGCTTCAGAAATACCTTTCTTCAGAAATCTTTTCTTGAACTGAATTGTTGGCAAAGTAACAATGTTGACTCATATTGGCTTATTAAGGGTCCATATAATCGATAAAAGTAGGGTAATTGGTTAGGAAATTTAAACAGAATATTTCCGACCCAAAGAGATCATTGATACCATTTGTGGTACGAGCGAGCGAGATTGAAAACAATGATATTTTACGAAATGTGTCGTTTATTATTTTGATCTTTCGTATATTTGCATTATGCAAAACACACACATGCGCGCGCAAGCACACACACACCCTTCTCTTATGGGCTTCATTTAGTGCCAAAGAAAAGGGTACAATTAAGAACATCGTGAAATTGAAAGATATTCCTAACAAAATCATTCTAAATCATTCATTCAACGCTCCATTCATTCTCAGAAAACACTTAAAGGGAGGTAATGGATATTTTGAACGCAATTAGCGATTCCATGTTACTTCCTTTAAAAGCAATTCAAAACACGCTACTCCCACTCATTCAATTTCATTTCGATATAATTGCACAATCATTCACTATGTCAATTTCACTGTGTTTTAACAGTATGGGTTTTGAAAATTTAATTCATATACTTTTGTAACATTTGTAGTACAAGAAGGCATTATAAAGAAGGATATCTTCTTTTTAAAAATCACGAGTTTGGAGAACTCCTAAATCTGTTCATATGGGCTCATTTTAAAGCCAATCAAAAAGCATACCAGAAGTAAAAAATTTAAAAATGATATACATCAACACTAACCAACGCTAGGTATTGAACGCAATTTGAAAAGAAATGTCAAAGAAATGTCTTTTTTTTTTAATCTTATTTAAGGAAAACACCCCAAAAGGCTCACATGGGTTATTATGAGAGCCCACACCAATTCCAAAATGACCCTAGAGAACATGGACATGCAAGTATTCTACGCCAACCCATATTTAATACCAAACAGGGCTAAATAAATCATTTCGAAACAAATAAGGTTTTTTCCCTTAACCCACTAATATAAAAACACCAAAATTGCTATTTTGGGCTCTGTGAGTGAAATAAGCTTGGATTTTTGTATTTTTTTCTCCAATCCACACTAGATACACAGCCAAACCAAAGAAATCGTTTTAGGAAAAAAAATCACATCTCATGGGCCCTCTTTTAGGAAAAAACCTATTTTGCTCATATGGGCTCCTTTGAGAGCCCATAAAATTGGGGAATGGGCTCAGAAAATTTGGACCCGCATAGTTTGCGATTACTTGACCCATAAACAATCAATCAAAACCAAAAAATGAATTTCAGCACGAAAATCCTACGGGAGCCCTTTTTCGAACATAAGGAACCGCACTATTGGAGTCCATTGGACTACTTATTTGCAAATGGAAGGGGTCCCATTTAGTTAACAGGGAGCCTTGGACTCCTGAACTCCCTTAGGGTCGAACTTTGAGTATCAAGTACTACTACAAGCAGGAAAAAACTCCTCAATGAAATAATACAGAGGTTTACTTTCAGGGGCCCCTTCCAAATAAAAAAAAAATAAAAATTTGACTATCTTATTAATTAAGATGAAGGTATACAGGATGCTCATACTTGCAATGATAATAGATCTCAATTCATATCTACAGATATTGAGGTCAAGGTAAGAATATAAAACAAGAGGGCCATTGGCCCTAAAGCGCTCACCTGATGCATGGCTAAACAATAGTCAAAGAGATCAAAAAGAAAACATTTCAGTTAAAAATGTTGCCTCTAAAGTACTAAAAAACATGTTTGACCCTCTATCAAACTTGTGTAAGATTTCAAGGCAATTTCAAACTTGACCTAGGTTTCATACAAACATATTGACCAAGTTTCAAGATATTTGAGTAAACATGTTCTCTTATTTTTAAGATTTGACCCCAATTTTGACCCCACTTGACCCAATTTTGAACATGACTGAGATTTGATGGAGACAAACATGTTTCAAGGCATTTGGACCAAAGATGTGGCCTCAGGAGTGCAGGCAATGTTTTTCTAAGATTTGACCCAGTGACCCCATTTTTGACCCCACTTGACCCAATTTTGAACATGACCCAGATTTGAAGGAGACAAACATTCTGACCAAGTTTCAAGACATTTGGACCAAATATATGACCTCTAGAGTACACACAAGGTTTTTCCAAGATTTGAACCCTTGACCCCATTTTTGACCCCACTTGACCAAATTTGAACTTGACCGAGATTTGATGGAGATATACAGTCTGACCAAGTTTCAATACATTTGAGGCAAAAATGTGTCCTCTAGAGTGCATACAAGGTTTTTCTAAGATTTGACCCCTTGACCCCATTTTTGACCCACTTGACCCAATTTAGAAATTGACCGAGATTTGATGGAGACAAATATTGAGACCATGTTTCAAGACATTTGGGCCAATAATGTGGCCTCTGAAGAGCGAACAATGTTGTTCTAAGATTTGACCCCTTGACCCCATTTTTGACCCACTTGACCCAATTTAGAAATTGACCGAGATTTGATGGAGACAAATATTGAGACCATGTTTCAAGACATTTGGGCCAATAATGTGGCCACTGAAGAGCGAACAATGTTGTTCTAAGATTTGACCCCTTTGACCCCATTTTTGACCCCACTTGACCCAATTTCGAACCTGGCTGAGATTTGATGGAGACAAAACATTCTGACCAAGTTTTAAGACATATGGACCAAAAAATATGGCCTCTAGATTGCACACAAGGTTTTTCAAGATTTGACCCCTTTGCCCCATTCTTGACCCCACTTGACCCAATTTCAAACTTGACCGAGATTTGATGGAGACAAACATTCTTACCAAGTTTCAAGGCATTTTGACCAAACATATGGCCTCTAAAGTGCACACAAGGTTTTTCTTAGATTTGACCCTTTGACCCCATTTGACCGGTTTTTTAACTTAACCGAGATTTGATGGAAACAATTATTGTGACAAAGCTTCAAGACATTTGGAACAAAAAATATGGCCTCTAGATTGCACACAAGGTTTTTCAAGATTTGACCCCTTGGCCCCATTCTTGACCCCACTTGACCCAATTTCACACTTGACCCAGATTTGATGGAGACAAACATTCTGACCAAGTTTCAAGACCTTTAGACCAAAAATATGGCCTCTAAAGTGCACACAAGGTTTTTCTAAGAATTAACCCTTTGACCCGATTTTTGACCCCACTTGACCCAATTTCAAACTTGACTGAGATTTGATGGAGACAAACATTCTGACCAAGTTTCAAGACATTTGGGCCAAAAATATGGCCTCTAGAGTGCACACAAGGTTTTTCTAAGATTTGACCCCTTGACCCCATTTTTGACCCCACTTGACCCAATTTCGAACTTGGCCGAGATTTGATGGAGACAAACATTCTGACCAAGTTTCAAGACATTTGGGCCACAAATGTGGCTTCTAGAGCGCACACAAGGTTTTTCTAAGATTTGACCCCTTGACCCCATTTTTGACCCCATATGACCCATTTTCAAACTTGGCCGAGATTTGATGGAGACAAACATTCTGACCAAGTTTCAAGACATTTGGGCCACAAATATGGGCTCTAGAGTGCACACAAGGTTTTTCTAAATTTTGACCCCTTGACCCCATTTTTGACCCCACCTGACCCAATTTCGAACTTGACCGAGATTTGATGGAGACAAACATTCTGACCAAGCTTCAAGACATTTGGGACAAAAATGTGGCCTCTAGAGTGCACACAAGGTAAAGTTTGACGACGGACGATGGACGACGGACGACGGATGCCGGACAGCAGCCCATCACAATAGCTCACCTTGAGCACTTCCTGCTCAGGTGAGCTAAAAAATAAGTGCAGTTTGTGTAAGTGGCATTTGTATTTCACAAACACATGTTTGTTTATTTGTTTTCATGAAATGCAGACTTCACAAAATGCTGCCCGTCCAAACGACATGTCTGCATACATGTGATATTCCCATGGGCTCTCATAGGGAGATTAAGACCTTTTCGTAGGGAGATTGGGTCTCAAATAGGGAGATTTTGCGTAACGTGCGTTCTGGCGAAAAATGGGGTTTTCGCAATGCACATATACACCATAAACTGACTATAATACTTTCCATAAAAGTTTCTTTTCTTTATTCTTTTACTAAAAGAAGGTTTTCATTTAATTCATTTTGATAGAGGATAGTAATGCTACAGAATTTGGTCTTATAATTTCAGAAAAATAGATGTTACAAATTCATTTTTAAGTTCTATGCAAATTTCAGGACCCCACAATGCAGGTGTTTTTCATTTATTATTTTTTTTGTAGATAATCAGTAGAAAAAATATCTTTCCAAATCTAAAAGATGTAGGCCTTGCAACTTAGGAGGAGTCTGTTAAAAGTTTTTCTTCATTTCTTTGAGTAATCTAAAAGCCCAAAACACAATGCAAATTTTAAATGGAGAGAACTTTCAAGGGGTTTGGTAGCGAAGAATTAGGAAATACTGCATTTATGCAATACTGCTTTATGCAAAGTATGAAATTCTAGGCCTTGTTATTGGATACGTTTTATTTCACTTATTTCACTTGGTTGGCAACCAGAGTTCTTCATGATTTACAATATTCTGTTAAATATGAAAAGGCCTTGTCATAAGAATCATTTTTGTGTAGATTGTGTATGCAATCCGATGACTAGATTAGGTGATTTTTATGATTTGACGGATGGATGGACGGACAAAGAGACATACCAATTAATCGTAACTGGCACTTACTGCTACTGAACTACGCTAAAAATAAATGGTTTTGATAGGAAAATTGACGATAAACGTTGAAATTAAGGACAAAATATTCTGAGTTCGCGGACGTTAAAGACGAACACAGTAGAAAACGGAAAGTGAAAGAGCTACCTCTGCAAATTAATCCATGTTGATTAGCTTCATGAGAAGCTCTGTGTCAGCAGTAAAGAGCCAGTCCTCAATTTTCTAATCTGTAGCATTTGTGTTGACAAATAACTTGATTGAATCATTCGATTTCAATTTCGAGAAAGACGGTTGCTGAGTCAAAAATTGTGTGTAAAGTTTGAAAACGTCCCCAGCGAGGACCCGGTGAAATCGCCGTGGCATTTAAAAAGCGAATGTCCGATGTTTCTTTAATTTCAATATCAATAACTTAATTTGAATGACAATTTGAGAACGCATGAGACAGTTTTAACTTTTTGTAACTTTGATAATTTGACCATAAAATAAGCGTAGATCTACTAATTAAGCATCTTCGTCGAAATAAAAGTGTGACCGCTTCTTGTTTTACTTAATAATGCGTTACGACACGAGGGTTTTTCTGCGATGCCGCCTAATTTAACCAAGGTCGTGTGACGCGTCGCTCTACATATTATGTTCGACCTTTTCCTTCATGACGCTAATTGCGTAGAGTGGAAATTTTTCGCGGCTTTATGGAAAAGGATATTTACTTACGGCGGAAATTTAATAGCTGTGTTTACAACCATTTTAATATTTCAAAATAGGTGAAAAAAAAACAGCTTAACTTGTATCGGGGACTCTTAATATACAAGGGTCTGTAGTTGTATCCACTACATTTTTAAGTAATATTGAGTAACACCGTTTCACCCGGTTTAGATCCAGTTTCTAAGAAAGGTCAATATTGCCGATCGTCATAATTCGTTTCGTATACCGTGTGAAGGGTGATAGGTACAGTAGCACCCGTTTGGCGGCAATAGATGATCTACCCGACGATGATAAAAGATGACAATTCTAACGTTAGACAGATAAACAACACTTTACCCGATATTGGATTGCTCACTCGTCATTGGAGCATTCAGACCGGCGATTTTGCATTTTTGGCTCCCTGATTTTTTTCAGGCTCAAATTTCTTTAGGTCGGGAGAAATGGCCTCCCGATCGGGAGAGCGGGAGGAAGGGTAAAATATCGGGAGAATACGCCGAGATCGGGAGATATCACATGTCTGTGTCTGGTAAAACCATGCTGGTCTGATAAGTTGCACATGTATACAGGACCGACGGACCAGTTAAATCTAGCCATTTGCACTGTGTTTTACTATTCTGTCTGGTGAAATAAAGTTCAGTCTGGTAAGAATTTTAAGACTACCAGACCCACTGCCTGTTTTAACAAGAGCTGTCACTGTAAGATGACAATGCCCCCGACACCGCTTTGATTTAGAAGTTATGGCCAATGTTAAAGTTTTTGGACGGAATGACGGAATGACGGACGGACAGACAGACGGACGGACAGACGGACAAGTCAAATTTATGATGCCTCCCTATCGGGGGCATAAAAATGGGTATTTTATGAAGTCTGGAAAGGGGGGGGAGGATTTCATACACAGAGGTACAGATAAGAGGGGGTACAGCCTGTCCAAAATCTTTGTTTCTCAATGAAACCCTATGTTGTGTACTCATTTGAATCATCTTGACAAGACAATTGTAGTGAATACCCACAACATAGAATTTGTGAAAGTATTGGTGGAATATTTCTATTTGAAATCCAAAATACCCTCTCTATATCTGTTGCTCTGACACATATCAATGGGATGAAGTGATCGCCATTTGGTAGAGTCATGACCAGGTGCCTGATTAGCTCAGAAGATGAAGCACCGGGCTAGTATTTCGGGGTTAACAGTTATTCCATGAAGGGCACACCTTTTCTGCCCATACAGTCAACTGCCCAATAGCGGATCACTAGTGAGAACTTCGTTGATTATTTTTCAAAGAAACGTGGTAGAATGCCGATTTTGGTCTAGGGAGGCAATAAAATTTGTACACTTTGAAGTGCAACATACATCTTTAGTCAGTCAATCAAAACAGTTGCATCGTCCGGGAAAAAGTAGTGTACGATGAATAAGCCATTTCCGGATCAATTTGGCCAATAGCGGATCACGTGATAAGATGACTCTGGGGGCCGTCTCAAAATGATTTTGACCTGTCATCACTGTCAAACCATCATGTTTTCTTTAGTTGGAAGTGATTTTTACAATAATTTTGTCATTCCAATATTAATTGAGTTGGACAAACGAAATCATTGAGCAGACATTCATTTATTAAACTTCTTACAAGGCAAATTAACTAATAATCAACATTTTGAAGATTTAACTGTCTAAAAAATGAATACAACCAAAGGTTTTTATAAGTTTCAACAATCCAAACTTAAACTACGTTTTTAGACTGGTTTTTAGACTGCATCAATTTGAATTTGTAATATTCTATTAATTGCCTTCTGTGTACGAAACATTGTAACATAATGTTACATATAATCCTATCATTTTTCATTTTCCAATTCCTGATTTTTTCAAATCCTAAAAATTATCATTTGCTTCAGTATCTACCCATTTCCGCATGACATAATTTTGGGCTGGTTGAAATTTAAAAAAAAAATAAGTACTGTACCAGAATTTTAAAGAATAACTTTTTTCAGTTATGGAAAATCGAAAATATGGACCTTTTCAGTTGAAACCATTGGAGAGAAATAGAATTCACTTGTTCACTTGTAACTAGAATGACCGTTCTAACCACCTTCCTGTTACAAGACAAAATTTTCACTTCATAACTACAGCTTGATCAAATCTGTCGTTACGAGATTTTAGAATAACAACGGTGACATGTATTGTTAAAAAACTATTCTTATTCTAGGTAGAAATTAGCATGGGAAATAAAAAAAGTAATTTGTTACAACCAATTTCGTCATGTACCCGGTACACTTTTTTTTCCTTGCCCATGCCAAGCATGGTTCAGAAATCCATATATGTTTACACTTATCCTTGAGGGAAATCATTTATTTTGTTTAGCGACATAGTTAATCTAAACACTTATTTAGAGCAGTTGCATTGCAGAACCTTCTGGTAGTGTTGACAACAGTGCCTTTAACTTATTTTCATGATGTAACTGAAGGTCAGGATGCAGCTTTTTGCCTGGACTCATGCTTATTCCACGATACGAATTTTTTCTTAAAATCTTTATTTATGAAATAATTTCATTTTTGTGTTGATGTGTACATGAATCAGTTCTGATAGATGAGGGGTTGTATGCAATCAGTAAAATTCAAGGCCGGAGCCCGAGGATATTACTTTGCATGTAACTCCTCTCCCATCAGACTTATTCATGGCCACATCAATGAAATGAAATTATATCCATTATAACACGATCAAAATTCAGAAATTGGTTTTATACCATTTTCTTGATGTAAAATAGTAAATAGTAATAAAACTTTTCTGGGTGTAAAATAAATGAACAGGTAATGATATTGCCGTTGGGAAAATTTTACTGAAAGTGAAGTGCATCATTTAGCATACAAGGGGCTTTTATGACGTCAAAAGCATTTATTAATGTTTGTGCTGAAGATTACGCTGAGAATTATAAATGAGTGCACTATCAAAACACATGACATATGAATTTTATTGCCAATAAAGTTCTATGCCATTTGTCCTTATTTCATACTTGCATTTTATGTGGTTGTGTTATAATCAAATATTTATAGAGGCTGTAGACAACTGGCGGGAAGTGATGGGACCTTAAACATACTTGAGGGGAAATAAAATCTTGGGTGTGGCCAGAAATGGGTGTGGCAAGCAACCGATGCTTTTTTCAGTCCTGTTTTCTTTTTTAGAAAAAAAGTATCTAAGTATCTTTAAAACATTAAAGTTGTAGATCGATTGAAAATGATAAAATAATACCCCACAAGCAATTACCGGTACTTTTCTAACAACCATAATTTGGGCCAATTTTTAAAAATTTTCAACACTTATTTCCCTCTGGTTTGATACATGTATGATAGGTAGAAATCTGTTATCTATGGCCAGATACCTCTGTAATCTCCTAACTACATGTACCACCTTTTTCATTCAAGATGTAGATCTAGTTAAGGTATTTTTTGGGGAAAAACCTTACTAATGTTATAGCCCTTTAACATTTAGACTCAACGAACAATTTAAAATACCTTTTTTTTTTACAAAAAAAAGAGATGTTTTTGTGAAAGGCGAATATCCCAGAAAAGGCCATTTTCATGACCTTGTCAGATGACCATGACCTCGTCACATCATGTTGATCTTGGTATCTGTAGATGCGCACTATTGAGATCTAACATTATAGCAACTATGAACGTACCTTGAATAACCTTGCAGTATTTGGCAATGTTGAGGGTTTTTGGCTTTTTTGTTAAGTGTTGCAGACAGACAGACGGTAAATTGTTAAGCAATATGATCCCAATCTTTCAATGTACTGGCACAAAAAAAAAACAGCCAGATTTGCAAAAATTCTAGGAAATTTCATCAACTACTGCTGTGAAACAACAACATTGCTTAACAGATAAATGATCGAAATATAGGTCATTTCTCAAATTAAAACAATGTTTTCAAAATTAATCAAAACTAGATACGAATTGGGATCTATAAATTTTTTTATCATTTTTTCTTTAAAAACTTCAATATATTAAATCAAAATGCATAAGTTGCTAGATTCGGCGCAGTTATGTTTATAGAATACAGTCAAACCTGTCTTAGTGGCCACCTGTATTCAGCAAGCAACCTGTCTTAAGCAAGCGGCCACTGAGTTCCCAAATGAAACAATTACACTGAAATTGACCTGTATTAGGCAAGCACCTCTCTCAAGCAAGCACTTTTTAAATGTCCCTTGGGTGCTTGCTTAAGACAGGTTTGACTGTATTTAGTTTGCTTATTTTGAGACGCCCCCTATGGTGCGCACGGCTGATCCGCTAATGGCGAGTAAGGGTTAAGGGTTGTTTCTATTTGTTGTACACAAAAATGTGGATAAAACCATGCGAAAGCATATTGAACCAACAATTTATGCCTCCTTTTCTTGATTTCATCCACTATTTGAAGATGTACTCGTTTACTCGCCTTCAATTATGCAGACAAATTCTTTTCTTTGAAATTCCCATGACGTAATCTTTCAGTCGAACAGACGCTTGACTAACGTTTCGTCGGTCTGAAGCACTACAACAACAATGTGAACTGTCAAAATTTTGTCATGCTACGAAGAGATGGACAGTGTCTTGGGATAGAATATTAGTTTCTTCTTCGGCATTTGCGAGTGAAAGTAATTGAAGATGGAAATCAAAGTGATCCGCTATTGGTCATGATCCGCTATTGGCTAGTTGACTGTATTTACTTCAAGGGCAAAATTATTCCAGTAATTCTAAAGCTGGATAATTTCTTGATTAAGTGGCTTCTAAAGTGAAAATAAAATTATTTCAACTAGGGAGCCTGACTAACTGCTTAAAGGACAAACATAGGTCTATTCTGGCTGACTCAGTAGCTAGACATTTTGTGGCAAATTACCATACCCCACCCACCAAAATATTTTGACAAAGAATTGAAAATCTTGTCATTCGTCTGATTTCTGAAATAAAATGGAGCAAAGGATATGTATGCAAGTGTGTAAGTATCTAAATGAAATAAGTGAGAAATTACGAGCTTGTTTACCACTAGTAAACTGTAACATTTTCTTCTGAAAAATTGTAAAGTTGTTCTTTCCATGGGCGCGGCCATTTTGGATTATTCGGAACACACGGACTTTATCCCCATATTCGAAAGATGAGCCGGGTCTACAAATTTACCAAAAAGTACTGGAAAGAAGTGTCAGTTGGTACATTCGCCGTGGTCAGTTTGTGCCTTTATGACAGATATCGTGGAAAAACTCTGCAGGCGTCATGGACAACGAATTTTGAGCCTAGTGTCAAATGGGACCGAAATTGGGACAGGTGCTTTCACTTTTCTACTGTCTGAAAACCTGCATGACTCTCATTGAATGCCATGAGACGAGACTTATAATAAGTCCCTTCCAGATAATTATTTGGGGACAATATGTTTGCTGGATTCTGTCTGTCTAACCTTCGGGTCAGGAGACCAATGTTCAAACCACTGAGCTATCCTGAAAACTAATGATAAAACACAACAAGATGGTGCCTCTATTCATAACTGGATTGTGTAATTTTATTGACATTTTGTTCTAGATATAATGTCTTTTACACAGCAAAAATGGAAAATTAGTTCAGTCATGTATTAATTTTTTGTGTACATGCAATATCTTTACACAAATTTAGTTCTTCTCTTTCGAAAGTGTCATGTCTTGGACATTAATGCACAGTTAAATGAATTTCAGCCCTTTAATGGAAAAAATCTTGTGAACGCAACTCCTCCCTCATTTGTGAACAGACTGGATGAAACTTTCACAAAATATTCCTAGTCACCTGACCTCGCGCATAAAGTCACAGTTTGATTAATTTTAGCTGTGCCACGGAAAAAGGGGCCTTCTTGTAAAAATTCTTGTGAACACAACTCCTCTTCCATTTATGGACTGATTTGAATGAAACTTTAACAAAATGTCCCTTGTCACCTGGCCTCACGCATAGAATCTCAGTTTGATGAATTTTAGCTGTGTCCTGGAAAAAGGGGGCTTCTTGTAAAAAATTCTTGTGAACACAACTACTCTTTCATTTATGGAATGATTTGGATGAAACTTTCACAAAATGTCCCTTGTCACCTGATCTTGCCCATATTGTAATGGTTTGGTGAATTTCATCTCTGTTATGGAAAAAGGGGCCTTCTTGCAAAAATTCTCTTGAACTCAACACCCCCTTTTTTGGACTGTTTTTAAAGAAATTATCAGGAAAAGTTTAGTTCATTGAAATATTCTTAAGAACTGTACGAGTCCAGGGTTCAGACTTCCGTTTGTTCCTTACAAATGTAATGAACAAATTGAATATACTAACATTTGCTTGAAAAAAAAATGGTTTCTGATTGAAAGAACATCAACATTTTGTAGATACAGAAAGTTCCAAACAGAATCCCTTGCTTTGATCCAATGGTATCCCTCCATATACTGTAAAAGGTCTAACACAACCCCAGGGGTTTATTAGAATCATCAGGTTTCAAGGGTGCCCATTCACATACTACAGTACGTAATTCACATAGAAATGCATCAATTCATGTACAGATTTATGGGCCAGACGTGCAAGCACGTAAAGAATAATCAAATAACGTAGAAAGATAATGACCATTACGTGAATGTTTTGTATGAAAGAGTCTTTGGTTTGCATGCCTTATAATCAGTTGTAAATTAAATCATTAATTGGTCAGTCATTTATTTTATCCATTGAAGAAGCTGTGTGGCTTATCAATCAACAGGTAATTCTGATGTCGTTATATTGGCAGCCATGAAACTTCAATTACCCTATCTTTATCTCTGTGTACATCAAAAGAATTCAAATGATTCTTCAGTGATTCAACTGACTCCTGTTATTTATATTATATTAAATATTTTAACTGAAAACAACTGTTTTAATTTAAAGTAACTAATTTCTTCAATTTCATAAATTAACTTGCAAGAATTAGAGGGCTTACATTTGCAACTAAAATTGTTGTTAACAGCAAATCATGTAGCAGAACTGGTGCATTTACTTAGAGTACTGTATGAGTAATGGCTATTCAATTATTGAACTCGGTTTAGATGCTTTTTACAGCAAAACAGTTGTAGATCTTTCGGGCCTTATATCAGTTTTACTCCAACTTAGTAATATAAAGAGACATTTTTATGCCCCCGATAGGGAGGCATCATAAATTTGACTTGTCCATCCGTCCGTCCGTCTGTCCGTCCGTCATTCCGTCCAAAAACTTTAACATTGGCCATAACTTCCTTATTACTTAACATATTCGCATCATACTTTACCACAACATTCCTTGGTACATTACCTTTCTGTAGGCACATACTTTGGTGACCTTGACCCCTGGATGACCTTGACCTTGAACATAGATTGGCCATAATTTAAAATCAAAGCGGTGTCGGGGGCATTGTCATCTTACAGTGACAGCTCTTGTTTTAAGATATATATGGTGTACCCTTAACTCTGAAAGTAAAGGGTTCGCCGTACCCCTAGATTTTTCTTTGTACCCTCAATTTTAAACTTAGAGGGTACATGTACCTCCAAAATGCATACCCAGTGGGCATGCTGATAACCCAATCACACTCAAGTATGGATCCACTTGATGTATTCATTCAGTATGATTGTGTTTTTAGTTTCATTTCTCCATGAAATTAATAAATTCTCTCTTCATCTCTAATCAAATTACAGACGAGATCCAGCTGTGTTGATAAAACCGCTCAAGGAATCCGCTACTGATGACGAAAAGAGGCGGCATCAGGAGGCTACTGAAGGAAAAGTTCCCCGAGCTACACGACACATCATCTTGATACGTCATGGACAATATCATACAGACGGTGTTGGAGACATCAATAGGAAACTGACAGAACTCGGTAATTAACAGATCACTGCTATCAATCAAAGGATCAATTGACCAACCAGAAGGTTTATAATGCATTGATTGATTTCATAGTCATAACTACATATTTTGCAGATAAATAGCATTTCAATGGCTGAGCCCAAAACAGTTGTCACTCCCTATAAACATATAGGCAGTTACAAATGTTTTGCGCTGAGTCATTGAGATGTTGAGCAAGATCACATTAAAGTAAACTTGGAATATTCCTATTTCAACAATAGTTAAGACTACGGTAAGCTTGTTTTTTGGGCAACATAAATTGCCGTATGTTAAAAGACCTCATCTCAATCAAAATGGTGCCATTTTTAGCTCCACTGGCTGAAAGCCACTGGGGCTATTGTCATGGCGTTGTGTCCGTCGTGCGTCCGTCCGTGCGTCCGTGCGTCCGTGCGTCAGGTCGTAAACTTTTTCTTTAAAAATCTTCTCCTCAGAAACTACAGGATGGATTTCAACCAAACTTCACAGGAATGATCCTTGGGTGACCCTCTTTCAAAGTTGTTCAAGAAATTTTGATCCAATGAAAAACATGGATTAAATGGGCGTGGCTAATTTCCAAATATGGTAATAGGTGGCTTTTCTCAGAATCTAATTGATAGATATCAACCAAATTTTACATGAATGATCCTTGGGTGACCCTTTATCAGTCTACCAAAAATTATTGTGATCGGATGAAAAATATGTATTTTATGGGCGGAGGTAATTTCTCTATATGTTATATAGTGGAAACTTTGAAAATCATTTTCTCAGTATCTAACTGATAGATATCAACCAAATTTTACATGAATGATCCTTGGGTGACCCATTATCAGTCTACCAAAAATTATTGTGATCAGATGAAAAATATGTATTTTATGGGCGGAGGTCATTTCTCTATATGTTATATAGTGGAAACTTTGAAAATCATTTTCTCAGAATGTAAGTGATGGATATCTACCAAATTTCACTGGAATGATCCTTGAGTGACCCTTTATCAGTCTACCAAATATTTTTGCAATGAGATGAAAAATATGTATTTTATGGGCAGAGGTCATTTCTCTATATGTTATATAGTGGAAATTTTGAAAATCATTTTCTCAAAATGTAAGTGATGGATATCAATCAAAATTCACTGGAATGATTCTTGAGTGATTCTTTATCAGTCTACCAAATATTTTTGCAATCAGATTATAAATATGTATTTTATGGGTGGAGGTCATTTCTCTATATGTTATAAAAGTGGAAACTTTGAAAATCATTTCAACATAAGTAGAACACAAAATATCTAAAATATAGTCAAAACTTAGATTTGCTATTACAAGAAATTCAAGCCTGTGGAGCGACACAAGCCATTCATGGCTTTCTAGTTACAATAACAAAGTAACATTGCTAGAAGCTCATTTGCATTTAATACACTAGTGTAATAACACCCGTGTAATATCAAAAGTATTCAACGAGTTTATTCTACAAATGCAATGTAGGTCATATAATAATTTCAGGTAAAGAACAAGCAATGTTTGCTGGACAAAGGTTAGCAGACTTAAATTATCCATACAGTAAACTGATCTCATCAACAATGACGAGGGCGAGAGAAACCGCAGATATCATCCATAAATCGTTACCGGAACTACCTCGGGAGGAGAGTGAATTGTTAAGAGAGGGCGCTCCTATACCTCCAGAACCTCCATCTGGTGAATGGAGGCCGGAGGCCCACGTGAGTCATATACATATAATATGAACCTGTGCGTGAGATATCCAACATTTTCAAATATGCGCAAAGCAAAGACTCTGACCAGCCAGTGCATTCACACAGTCTGACCAGAGTCTTCACTGTGCGTTAGTAGATAGATTAGGTCTCGAAGTATCTGTAGATAATCAGGTTACTTTATATTTACACTATGTGGCTGTCAACGCTATTCAGTTTTTGCACCTCACCAACATTTTAAATTGGAAATGTCACATACAGGCTCATATATACTTAGTATTTTGTATGAAAAAAAAGTCTAACAAGGTTGGGAGAATTGATAATTATCGAGGCAAAGGTAATGGAGACTGGAGGCACATGTTAGTCATTTGATTTTTATACCCCCTCCCCCACCTACAGAGTAGAGGGAGCGTATTAGTTTCACCATGTCTGTCTGTCTATCTGGCTGTCAACCTTTTACATGTCCAGAATCATAAAACATTTGACATTTTACCCAAGGAAGTGCCCCCAAATTTGATTGGGCCAATAAACTGAAAGGTCAAAGTCTCACAATTGAATTTCGTCTGAAATCTGTTTCTGGAACTTGCTCAAATCGCTCATGGGGATATTAGTCTGATATCAAACAGATCAAATTTGACTGCAACCAAAAGAAAAACAACCGTACATCTTCCAGAAACAAATTCTGTATTTTTCCTTTTAAAAAAGCCCCATCAAGCTATACATAACATGGTTAGGAAGCTTTCATTTTATATGCACTTTCTGATTTAAAAATCATTAAAATTGATATCTTCACCCAATGAAAACAATTTTGATTACACAGCCTTTTGGTAAGCTTCTGCAGAAAGTATTTCTATAAAGAATCCATGTATTTGAAGGTAACTCTTTACATTTTTGCTTCAAGATGGTAAATTATTAGACATGAAGACAGAATTTGTTGATTTCATGGAGGTATGAAACTTAAGACCTAATCACACTCATGTATGAATCTGCTTTGTGTATTCATACAGTATGATAAGGCTTTTAGTTTTATACCTCCATGAAATCAGATAATACTCTGTTCATCTCTTTGATTAACAAATTTCTAATCTAGGACACTTGATTTGTGTTTTCCCACTAGAACCAAGAAGAAGGCAAGCTGTGTAGACTTAGATCAAGCAGCAAATCTGTGCAGTCTGATCTTGGTCTACAATGTCTGCCAAAGCCTTGTTTACAGAAGCAATATGTCATGAACAGTGTGAGAAAGGTTAGACCTTAGTTGTTGGTACTCTTTTTGAATCTTGTGTCATTCCCTCAAACTTCAATTATGGGGTGATGCCCGGCAGTGGCACATGACAATTCTGATATTTGACTTCCACCTAAGGGAGGATAATCATAAAACTAGCATAATTGGGATAGTAACTGGAGGCTTGGTGTTGATGTAATGTAGTACTGGTGCGAGAAATACAAGAAATCCATTGTCAGGTACTTTAGCCACTGTGACATGACAGAAAGACTGTTAAAAGTGTTGTTAAACTCCTTTTAATTTATCAATCTTTTTAGGTGATATTTATTCAAAATAGATAAGTTTTAATCAAAGTGAAATATACCCTGATGATAATTAATATTTTTCAGTGATTTAGGATTTTTTAAGTGATCAGGCAAAATTATTTTAAGTGCCTATAAATCTATAGGCACTAACAACACCTTTGCTCTGATCCCCTCAATTTGTGGTATTTCAGCAATTTTTTGAAGACGGTGCTAGGATAGAAGCTGCTTTTAGAAAATATTTTCATAGGGCGGATGTGAACCAGGAAAAAGACAGCTACGAAATCCTCGTTTGCCATGGCAATGTAATTCGTTATTGCGTGTGTAGGTAAGTTGTCGCACAATGTAGTCTTACTAACCATTGATATTTTTCAGCAGTTTTACCAAGATGGGTCGAGAATTGAAGCAGCTTTTAGGAAATATTTTCACCGTGCAGACGTAGACCAGGAAAAAGACAGTTACGAAATTGTTGTATGTCATGCTAATGTTATACGATATTTTGTTTGTAGGTAAGTGAATGAGGGTTTTTCTAGAAGTGAACAATACTTTTCAATAATTAAACACTAAACACAATGATGTCTGATTATTGGAAACCTACATTAAAAGTTCATACATTTTATTCCATTCTTTTTGGTGCCTGCTTGGGGTGAGTGAGACATAGTTGTCGCAACAAAAGTTTGGTGTAACATTAACACGTCTGTCTGTTGGTCCATGAGTCCATCTTATTTGGTTTAGAAAAACAACTACCATATGTAAGTTTATTGATCAATTTTAAAATGCTTGGCTCAATTATTCATTTTGAAAGAGTTTTAGTTCCACTGGCCGAAGGACAGCCAGCTGTTGTAATGGCGGTTCGTCTGTCGGGTGTGTGTCTGTCTGTTTGTCCGTAAACTTTTTCTTTAAACACCTCCTACCAAACCAATAGGTGGAATGTAACGAAACTTGATAGAAAAGATCCTTGGGTGAACCTCTTCTAAAATTGTTAAAAGAAATTTTAATTGACCTCAAAATATGGGTGTGGCAGGGAGGGGGGCTTATTTTGACTATAAAATCTTTAAAAATCTTTTCCTCCCAAACCATCAGGCCAATCTCAACAAAACTTTGCATGAATGTTCCTTGGATGACCCGAGAAATTTTGATTGAACCATTAATACAGGGATGGCAGTAGGAGGCCTTCTTTCCATATTCAAATATTTAAATTTCTTCTACCCTCTCTTAGGGTCAATTTTGATTTAACTAGGCACAAAGTTAATATTCCTTAGGTGCACCTTTACTTAAATTGGTCTAGAAATTTGGATGGGCCCATTAAAATGCATATGACAGGGTGGGGTCAATTTTCACTTTAAAATCTCAAAAAATCATCTCCCAGTCAATTGGAATAATCTCATGGAATCTTGGTATACATGAATGACTCTTAACTGAAATTGTTCTACTAATGAATGGTCTACTAATTGCAATCACCTTAATGTTTGTAATAAGATGGGTAAAGGGTATGCAGGTTGATGGTGATTGAGCATTTTGGTGCAATGTGGGTCAGACCCAGTTTATCATTATGAAATAGTTCAAAAGAGGTTTCAAAGTTTTTTTTCAGTCAAAGTAAGCATTGTTCAGTGCAAGTCTGGAGATGTTAAAGCTAGTGGAGCGATACAGGCCCTCTTGTTTTGATAGCCTCACGATCAATGTTTTGTCTAGACTAGAACAACTCCTATATTTACATATGGATTTCAAAATAATTTGGCACAATTATTCTCAATCATGAGTTGATGTGTCATTTGAAAGAATAGCTTCAAGTATGGCCGTTGATTTATTAACCACAATCCAGCGCCTAACAGCTACCTTAAGTACCAAGGAAGGCGGGAACACTTGTTGGGAATATATTTGACAGATTTGGAGTTAATATCATCCAGCTTGCAATATGAAATGCTTGGGAATCAGTGCAAGTATATGGGTGATGTAATTGTCCCACATACACTTTTACAGTAGAACACTGTTCAATTATGCTTTTAAAAAGACAGTATATTTTTTTTACAATAGTAAAGAATTGATGTTATTTACAAAAAGCGCATTTTGTGGGAACTTATTGGATTTGTCTCAGCGAGACGATTCCAATGAGTGCCAACAACACATGATTATTTACTTTTTTGTTCAAATATTCAGACCTAAATTCAGTTTTGCTCTGTCTATATTTATCCTTGACTGTTTGTTGTTTTTCAGAGCATTACAATTCCCTCCAGAAGGCTGGCTACGTATCAGCCTAAACCATGCTAGTATAACATGGATACATATCCGTCCTAATGGAAGAGTGGGGATACGGACCATGGGTGAATCTGGGTTCATGCCAGTGGATAAAGTGTCTGTCTTATGATTGTCTCTCACAAAGGTAATTACCTACTTTTCCTTCAGATAGTTGTTTGGTTGAAAAATAAATATTGAAGTTTATCTTAGAAAAAGAAAATGTGTACATGTATTTCTTTAATCTAAAAACTTGAGCGGAACTGTTTTAGCTCAAACTGGAGTGTATGGCTTTCATTCCAAGTATTGAAATGCTTGCCTTACTTCTCAAAGTCAGTAAATTAAAAGGTATGAAGATGTATTCTTTTATTTAAATAGAAAAAAAATTGTTTCTGTGTAAGATTGTTTTATTTTTCATTTCTTGAACAACAAATGCTATTATTTCTTGAGTGGCAAAGCCAAGAGTTTGCAATGAGTTAGTTGTTCATAATAGAAAGGTTTATCAATCTTACATAAAAAACAAACATTGATCCTATTTCTTTAATCAAAATAAAGAGAATATTTGGCACAAATTTTCGTGAAGCATATGTTGATGATCTTTTGTTAATTTTCCATAATCCACAGGGAAGCATTAAAGAAAAGGAGGTGCAAAACAGAAAAAAATGCCTTCTTCATCATTTAAATGATGTTTCATTTCTATATATTACAGGATACGGGAAAACTGAGTTAAGCTAGAACTTCTTTACCTGATGATGTGGACTTTAAGGTATTGGACCCGTAATAGTTCCTCAATGTTTCGAAAGAAATGAACTTTAACAGTGTTAACCAAGGTTTCCTAATGATTTTATTAAATTTTAAATTTAAATTTTATTACTTCCGAAATGATGCGGAACTATTGTGAGTCCAGTACCTTAAATGGCAGAAAACTGGATAGGAAGACCAAGAGAATGAGACAGAACAAGTGTAGTAAATAGGACTGTTTTAAATGAAAACATTATTACAGTTGACCATAGAATAATTTGGTTGTGTTTTAACCCTTGTCATGCTGAGCCTGGAATATTCCTGCTTTGGCAGGAGGCATAGCCAAAGACCAGTCTGCACATATGTGCAGTCTGATCTCTGTCGATACCACCTGATTTTCCTCTATAAATCAGATAAGTTTGAAAAATTATAATTTCACAATGAAAACTGACTCACAATCAGGGAAACCAGTAATTTCAGCACTTTGATTTTTTTGCATTTTTGCCAAGGATTTTTATTCAGCATGACAAGGGCTAAACAGAAGTGGCAAAGTAAAGATTAGACTGCATGTCAATGCAGGCAGTTATTAGTCTAGTAACTTGCAAAAGACAAAATGAAACTTTTTGGCAATCAGTGGGAGAACGCTTGGCCCTTATTTTGCTGAATTTGAATTATGGCTCAAAATGTCTATTATTGGAACTGAAGCCGCCGTCATACCGCAGTTGGTAGCGCGTTGGACTGTCAATTAGAGGTCCCGGGTTTGATCCCCGACGGCGGCACTCATTCTTTCCGACTATTTGTCTATCACCAATGGGTCAATAATCGTAGACCTATGTGAGATAGCAGCTGGAGGCTAGGAAAGAATGTAATGGTAGTACTGGCGTGAGAAATACCAGGAATCCATTGATAGGTGCTCCAGCCGCCGCGATATAACTGAAATAATGTTGAAAGCGGCGTAAAACCCCATTCAATCAATCAATCTATTATTGGAACTAAATCTGTTTGGTTGAAAATTGTCATAATAAATACAAAATAAAATCACAAACAAGATGTGTTTGTGAAACACGAATGCCCCCGGAAGGGCATTTTTTTTTCAAAGTTTGACCTTGACAGATGACCTTGACCTTGTCACATGACCTTGACTTTGGTACCAGCGGATGCAGATCATTGAGATCTATCATCATGCCAAATATTAGCTTTGTACCTTGAATAGGCTTGAAGATATTGGCAAGGTTAAGTTTTTGGGTTAAGTTTTCGGACAGATGGACGGACAGACAGACAGACGGACACAAGTAAAACAATATGCCCCCGATCTCTCGATACGGGGGCATAAAAATTAAAAATCAAACAGGAAGTACAGGCTCTCATCATTCGTATCTGTGCAGCCTGATTTAAGTCTATTATCTGCTCAAATCTTTTGTATAGCAGTAAAATGTCATTCACTGGATGGTAATGCTAAAGGGTTTTTGTAGACTCAAGGATATGTGTTAAGTAGATATCAATTTGCATTGTAAAGGGAACAAATAACTGCATGTTTCTATATTCTGTTAGCATGAATTAAAACTTTTATATTTCTAAAGCTTTTGTTTTGTTTGTATGAGTTTGCAGTTATATTGAAGAGGCTTGTGCAATACCCATGATTTCACAGTACAACCTCAACAATTCATCCTAGCCACCAAATATAACTGGAATATGGTATCCTGACTTATGATTACAGTACATTTGTATACAATAGACAAGTCAAAATAGCGAATTCTTACTTAAAGGATCTGTCATGAGATTTTTGGTGGTTTATCAGGTAACGATTGATTATGACTTGATAATCTCACCACAAAAGCAGTGAAATTATCAAAAACTTGTACCCTGTTTTGATGTGCATTTCATCCTATTTGATGTCATCTATGCGGGGGTGAAATAAGTGACATCACAATGAACGTTGCATAGCAATCACATGCAAAATGACACACTTTACAGAATTATGTCCTAGAAATTTCACATTTTGTCTCATTTTTGCAATAAAGAAATAGAATAATCGTTTGTTTGCGGGTAAGATCAATTAATATTTCATTTCATGAAAAACTAAAGCTAGATTTTCACTTGTTGCCCTGCCACTTGTGAAAATAAAGCTTTTGTTGTTCACTCAATGAATATAAATGAATCCTACACTGAAACAAACGATTATCCTCAATATCTTAACTGAGTCTAGAATTGAAAAGTTATTAAGGTAGTGGACCCTTAATAGTTATGCAATGTGTCAACAATAATGAACTTTAACAGTGTTAGCCAAGGTTTCCTAATGATTTTCAGTAGGAAACCTCGGTCAATATTGTAAAAGATCATGTTCTGAAATGTTGCGGAACTTTTACGGGTCCACTACCTTAAGTGAGTTTAGGTGAGCTAAACAACTTTTCTATTCTTGACGAGGTTATGATCAGCTTGTTTCATATAAACACTAGCTTTGTACACTAAAACCAATTAAATAGAGGATAAACCTTTGTTTCAATGGAAGATCGATTTATATTCATTGAGTGAACAACAAAAGCTATATTTTCATGAGTGGTGGAGCCATGAGTGAAAATATAGCTTTTGTTGTTCACAAAATAAAATATAAATTGATCTTACTCGGAAAAAAAATTGATTATTCTATTTCTTTATTGCAAAAAAGAGACAAAATGTGAAATTTCTAGGACATATTTTCGTAAAACGCATCATTTTGCATGTGATTGCTATGCAACTTTCATTGTGATGTCACTTATTTCGCCCCGCATAGATGACGTCAGATAGGATGAGACAAACAACTAAAAGGCACTAAAGAAATTGTCATTCTTGATTCCATTTTGTCTTTGGCTAAGTTCCATAGCAATATCTACTTGTTCGCTGGGTAAAAAACCCAAGTGGGATATCCCTATACATTTCTAAAGAGTTAGCGAACCTTTAACAAGGGGGAACAAGAGGCCCAAGAGGGCCTGTATCGTTGCACTGGCTTTAAATCTTTAGACTTTCATTAAATAAAGCTTACTTTAAATGAATACATCAACACTCCAAAATCTCCTAAGACCTATTTTGTAATGATTAAATGGTTCTGGTCCATATTGCACCAAAATACTCAATCACAATGAACCTGCAACCCTTGACCAATCTTACTAAAACATAAGGTTCAGAAGATGTCGTTCAAAAATTTCGGGCTCAAAATAGGCCCCACCTGACACGCCCATATTTATGGACCAAACAAAATTTCTTGAACAATTTAAGTAAATAGTCACCCAAGGAACATTCTGTTAAAATTTCATTGAAATCGGCCCAGTGGTTCAGAAGGAGATGTTGTTCAAAGATTTCTGGCTCAAAATAGCCCTGCCCTGCCACGCCCATATTTATAGACCAATCAAAATTTCTTGAACAATTAAAGTAAAGGGTGACCCAAGGAACATTCTGATAAAATTTCATTGAAATCGGCCCAGTAGTTCAGGAGGAGATGTCGTTCAAAGATTTCGGGCTCAAAATTAGCCCCGCCCTGCCATGCCCATATTTATGGACCAATCAAAATTTCTTGAACAATTTAAGTAAAGGGTCACCCAGAAAACATTCTGATAAAGTTTCATTGAAATCGGCCCAGTGGTTCAGGGGGAGATGTCGTTCAAAGATTTCGGGCTCAAAATAAGCCCCGCCCTGCCACGCCCATATTTATGGGCTAATCAAAATTTCTTGAACAATTTAAGTAAAGCGTCACCCAAGGAACCTCCATGCCAAGTCTCATTGAAATCGGCCCAATGGTATTGGAGGAGAAGATTTTTAAAGATTTCAAAGTGAAAAAATGCCACGCCCATATTTTGGGGCCAATCAAAATTCTTTGAACAATTTAAGAAGGGGGCCATTCGTTAAAATCCGCCCATTGGTTATGGAGGAGAAGATGTTTAAAGAAAATGTTTACGCACGGATGGACGGACGCATGACGGACACTCCGCCATGACAATAGCTCGCTGGCCTTCTGCCAGTGGAGCTTAAAATGGCCATTATCGCTCATCTAAAAAGATGCTATACCCAAGTCCTGAAAAGGATCACCCCATATATAACATTTCTGCCTAGTTTCGATGAAATTCACACTCTGGTTTGGGAGGAGATGATTCCCAAACTGCCTTGCCTATAGTTGGAGGGCCAATCAAAATTTTACTATTAAGTTAATATGAAGGATCACAAAAGGATTTGCAGATCTGAATCTAGGGTGTGGGATTCAGGCAAAATAAATATTTCTTGCTGCAAAAGAAAGAAAGAAGGCTGTGCAGCACAAATCAAGCTCATTTCAAAAGGCTTATCATTGATAACATAGGCATATCTATATTTTGAAATTTATATTCACTCAGAAGGCGACAACCAAAGAATATATGGGATAAAGGCAATATGTGCTATATGACGAAAGATAAATGCCCTCCACCCGATCCCTTTTCATCATTTGAGCATTGGTGAATAATCAAAACATCTTAACTACAGCTTGTATAAGCTGTAGCTTCGATATTATGATCATTCGCCAATATTTTTTTTCAACAGATGATTATTTTCTTTTACACACTTGCGTAAATTGCATAATGTGAGTAACACCCTTGGATAACCACATGTGATGCCCTTTTTATATGCCCCTGAAGGTGGATGTACAATAGTATCATCTTCTCTATCTGTCTGTCTGTCCTGATGTCAGAACATATGTCTATATATTAAAATCTGGTGAACGTAACTCCTCCTTCATTTATAGACGAATTTGGATGCAACTTTCACAAAATGATCCCAGTCACCTGACCTTGGGCATATTGTAGCAGTTTGGTGAAATTCAGCCACGTCATGGAAAAGCCGCGCATCTTGTGTCAACTCTTGTTTAAACACAAAGTTTACAAATGAATGGACTTAACCTCAATGCTATCGACAATTCAGTAATTTGAACTTGACCCGTATGTTTCAAGAGTTATCCCCCTTGATAATATAGGTTACTCTTTTGATGGTGCACATGAACATGATTTAAAGTGAATGCCTTTAGCTGAACCAAAGATATATCAAAATGTCAAAGTTTTTGCACAATGACAACAACAACAATGACACCAAGGCTATAGCAATACCTTGGGTTTTCTCCGAAAATAGCAGAGCTAACAAGGAACATTTCTGCTAAGTTTGGTTGAAATTGGCCCACTAGTTTGGGTGGAGATTGGCGTTCAAAAATAGCTGATGAATTCCAGAAGACAAAAGGTGATCACAAAATTCCCATTGAGCACGTACTTAACCCTTTCCTCTTTTACAAAATTTTGGACCTGTCCAAATTCAAAGATTTTGCAGACGAAAATTTAAAGTGGATTTAAATTGAAAAATAACCATTCAGTAGGGTAGAAAATAGTGTGGAAAAAGAAGAAATTGCTTGTCGGAAGCAATTTCTTCTTTTTTCACAATGTTTTCTCAATCATAAAATCACAGGCACGTAAAAAGAAGGGATTAAACAGCAAAGGGTTAAATGCTCAGATGAACTAAAAATCTTTGTCTCTGTGTATTTAAAACCACTAATCAACACTGTCACAACTGAACAATGAAGACACACATACACTCTTGATGATTTCTATTTTCTGCTAAAATCTCGTAACTAAACATTGTTTAAAGCTGTGGTTACAAGGTTTTGGAAGAAAATGGTCAGAACAAATGGACACAATCTCATCTCAATGGATCCTTCAGCTATTGTAACTTAACCCTTATCCTTCTGAATTTAATTTCTATTCTACAAATTTCATTTTTTTCCATCTAAGAAATGAAGAGAGTAATGATTTCATGGAAGTATGAACCTAAAAACCTAGTTACACTGTATGAACCCACCAAGCAGATTATCATATGAGTGTTTTAAAGTTTTTAGTCTCATACCTCCATGAAATCAACAAAAAGTCTCTTCATATCTTATAATTTGATTTGACGCAAAAATGTGAAGATTTACTTCAATTGCAAGGATTGTTTATGGGACTACTTTCCATGGAATCTTACAAAAAAAGCTGCATTCAGAATTATTTTCATTGAGTAATGAAACCAATTTTTAAGCAAATCAGAATGCACAAAACTTGGTGAAAACGACTAGCATTGAATGATTTAGTAAAAAGAAGGGAGTGTATGCCAGTATTAGCCTGCATGTAATACTGTCTGCCTTATTTATAGTAAGAATATGCAGGGTTAGAAGAGATGAAAAACAAGCTCTCTACATACAAATATTTATTTCAATACAATATCCATAAAGATTTCTCTTACAACTACCCCCCCCCCCCCCTTTTCATTTGGACCAAACCAATTTTATGTCATCCAGTGACTTCTGTAATAAAGAAATTCACTATTTTTTTCAATGTTTTCTAAGCCACAGACAACATCATGTTTAAGACAATATTACTGTGAAAAGTTGCATTCAACAGCCTTATATTGTGTTTACAGGTTATAAATTCAATTTGTAAAGAGGATTTTGAAATAACTTGGACAAGTTATTTTTATAATTCATCCTTTGAAATAATATTTCAGAAAAGATCATAATAGGAAGATTGGTTACACCTAAGATCCTTATTTCCTCAATCCAAACCATATTTTGTTGATTTTCTGTTGATTTCCATCAAAGTTAAATAAATCTTACACTGTATTTTCGTGTTAAGGGGCCTATATGCAAACAATATTACAGTGGTTCTGAAATAAACATTTTCTAAGCAGTATAGACTAGCCGATTTTTATGGCTAGGACAAGTGAAAAGTCTTAGAATTATGGTCACGAACAGGCAATATTGTTTCTGCTCTTTTAAATTCTCCAGAAGAGTCAAGCTTGACAAGACATTGTGGAAAATGAAGAAATTGCTTTTTTAAACACTGTCTTCTACCAAGAAAATTAAATATCTTCAAAACGTACTCAAAATTATAATTAAGATGTTGCAGAACTACTACGGATCCACTACCTTAATACATATAACCTGCAACATCTTACAATTTGGACCAGTCTAAAATTTTGTGATTAGGCCATTGGTCCAAGTCTAAGCCCAATGCACTTAGATCCTACGAACACAACATGGTTAAAGCAAGGCGCAGCCTTGTTGTCTTTGAAAATCTGTCTTTTTGAAGAATGTACACATTTTCACCACGTTGGAGCTGTGTTTGCAAGTCGTCTCATGCGTCTGAAAATAACAATCATTACAAAAGAGGATATTAAATGGGTGGTGATAAAATACTAAATGTATTTAACAAATTAAGAGATGAAGAGAGTATTTGTAGATTTTATTGAAGAATGAAACAAAAAACCTAATCAAACTGTATGAATACACATACACATGTGTGTTTAGGTTTTAACTTTCATATCTCCACGAAATCAACAAAAGTCTCTTCAAATCTTATGATTTAATTTCTTAAAGCAAAAATGTAAAGATTTACCTTGACCTTGTCACCTGACCTTGACTATGGTAGCAGCAGATGTGCATTGATTAAATCTACCATCATGCCAATTATGAGCATTCTATCTTGAATACCTTTGAAGTAATTTGTCAACGTTAGGGTTTAAGTTTTGCAGATAGATGGACAAGTTAAAAAAATACAACCCCAATCTCATTGATGCGGGGGTATAACAGTTCACAATTGAGATGAGAATTAACAGCCTAGTATTTAGGATGACAAAACAGACCACGCCATTTGAAAACTAGAGCTGTTGCAAATCGGACTAATACCCCCCACCAACGCTTGTCAATTGAACAAAGGCTGACTGTGACCTTGACCTTTGACCTGTGAACCAAAAACAATAGGGCACTTCCTTGGGTCATAAGCAGCATTTGTATGAAGAGTCATGATTCTAGGTGGCTTGGTTCTCGAGTTAGAGTCTTGAAACGAAAAGGTCTAAGGACGGCCAGATGGATAGACAGACTGACATGGTGAAACCAATATACCCCCCTCTACTTCTTAATTGGGGGGTAAAATTATACCCCGCTTTACACATTGTATAATTTGCAAACAGTTTGCAACATTGTGTCATCCTAAAAGCAGGGCTGATTTAGTTTAACATCTCATCTTTTCTAGTGCCCCGCCTACCTCGTGTTTCTATCCTGATCTCGAATCTTTTTCTCCATTTCTTGGTCTGTGAGAATCTCCAAGAACGGACTCCACGTATCCGCCTCATTCTGATTTCGTATCGCTACTTCAACTATTGGTAATGGGGTCTCACTGAAATTAAACCTTGTCATAATACATTCTGAATATTCCTAGTTTTGCAGAATTTGTTGACAAAGATCAGACTGCACCTTTTATTTGATCTAATTATGATGATTCAATTTTAGCATAAGTGCTTGTCACAATATACACTACCACATTAATAATATCAATGAACCTGACAATTGGTCAAGTTACTATAAACCTTTCTTAGGATAGATATTGGGTACGGATGGACAGAAGGATAGGAAGAAGATACGAATATACATCCAACTTCAATTGCGTATAACAAGAAAAATTGATCCCAAAGAAGTGTTTTCCACACTTTGAGCCCTTAGATTTAAGGCAGTTGACAACCTAAAATAAAACTACAGCTATAATTAAACTATTTTGATAACTCATATACAGTCAGTCTTGCTTGAGCGACCACATCTATTAAGCGACCATTTTTATTTATACGACCGTTTTTAAAATCCCCTTCTTTAAAACAAAATATCTTGAAAGTAGTTAGAGTTGGTTGACAAATTATCAAAAATGAATCATATTTTGTTGAAACTCAGAAGAATCGTCTTAATGAGACGATTCTATTGAGTTTAAACAACACAGGATTATTGAGAATTTTGGAATAATATGCTTATTGAATCAAAAGGTAAAGGTGTTTTTTTCAAAACTGAGCTCTGACGAACGGGTTGAGTCCATTTCCATAGGTATATCAGGTATATTTAAAAAAGCATATGATAGGAATTGAACGTGATACCTCCCTTTTCAACTTTGAAAAAACATGAATGAGTTATACTTACTATCTTAGATAAGCAATACATTTCAATTGAAAGGTTATTTGTATCATTTTTTGGTATTGTTTGAACCTGTTTTATATTTTGAAAGAAAAGCATGGGAATTTAAAAGTTTAACAACGCAAAATCTACCTATATGTTTCTTATATGTAAGCAAAACATTTATTGAGCGGCCATATCCTTTAATGAGGGCTTTTTGATGGTCCCATTAGTGGTCGCTTGAAATAAGTTCTACTGTATATATGCAAATTACTTAAAAACTAATCTAGAGATCCCGGGTTCTATCCCCGACAGCGGAACTCATTTTTTCTGGAGATTTGTCTCTCACCAATTGGTTGATAATCGTAGACCTTTGTGAGATAGTAGCTGGAGGCTAGGAAAGAATTTAACGGTTGTACTGGCGAGAGAAATACCAGGAATCCAGTGTTAGGTTCTCCAGCCACCGCGATATAACTGAAAAAATGTCGAAAGCAGCGTAAAACTCCAGTTAATCAATACTTGATAACTGGCCATGTTTGTAATCATCCCTAAGTATTGACTTTATGGATTACCTGAAAGCGTAGGTTTTCTGATGCCAACTAATCTGTCCTCGTATACTGTAAGCTATGGCTGTCACAAACTCACCACCCAAACCTGAATATGATATAGAGGATAATAATTTGTTGTGTCAGTGTTAGATCAATTTATATTTCTTTGAGTGATCAAGAAAAGCTTTATTTTCACAAGCTTTTGCTGTTCAAGAAATGAAATATCAATTATTACTCTTTCTCAAAAATCAAACAATTAGTCTATTTCTTTGATGCAAATATGAGACAAAATGTGAATTTTTTTTGACACATTTTTTAGAAAGCATATTGTTTTGCACTTTTTCCATCTAATACCATGAAGAATTATGTTTTTCAGAATTTTTGAAAGTAAAATAATGATTTTGTCCGTCTACATATTAACTCCTGGACTTTCATACCTAGTCATTTCTATAATAAATGGAACAGTGAAATATCTGTCCAAAAATAGGTCTGATTTGCATAGGGGTCGAGTCAAATGTGAACAGTTTTAAGTGAGCTGCTTTTGCGTAAAATCTAGCATATTTATAAAATAAATTTTGTCTGTATAATTTACAGGTTAGGGATATTAAAATGAGTTTATCCTGTCTTTGTACAAAAACCATTTGACCAGATATTGATAATAATCTTTATCTATTTTGAGATGAACCCTGTACTCCCTTATTCAGACCAATCCAAATGGAAATTTTAATGAAATTGTAATATTCACAAGGAAAACCCAGCAAATAGGCAAGTTAAAACGGTACAAATCACATGAGATTTAAATTAAAACTGATGTGAAGATCAAAATACTAATGAGCATGTCCAAATAAGGAATAATAGTCAATTAAATCCACATGTTATTACTGTATGTTTACATTTTCTAACTACTAAATAGCCTTCTACCCCCCTAGTGTTTAAGAGCAGAAAATACGAAATTATTAACATTAACAAGATAATCAAAATCATGATTTTAACACCATTTTGTTCTCAAAAATTAATTTTTGGAATGGTATTAATCTAAAATTAAGATATTGCCAAACACAAAACAGTTTTTCCAATATATTTTTGTGTAATTGATGAAAATGTGTGTATTATCGAAGTCAAACGGACTATAAGTTAATTTTCAAGGAAAGCACCTGGAATCAGTCAAAAGATTAAAAGGCAGTTTATATTTGATACAAGATTTTTTCTTTTAAATCATTTAATTAAGGTAGCAATGGACACATGGCGTCATTTTTTTTCGCCCGATGAATTTTTTTCTTGGTCACATATGTTGTAGATTAACATAGTGGTCTTTATATCAACAATGAAGGTACTTTTCCACGTTTGTTTTCATGCTAGAGTTATCTGCCCTTGAGTGGTATAGGCCATTTTTCAGTAAAACGGTTATATTCATTTTAGGTCTAGTATAAACCCTGTACTAAGTTATAGCTATAAAACAAATACATTTTGATAGACCTTATACATGTACACAATGGCTATTGACAAAAAATTTCTCTTTGATCAATTGCATTTGCACAATTTGCTTTCAGAAGTTAACAAGAGTGCCATCGTCACAAAATACGCCGCCACTTTGCTGCTGTTTCACGAAAATAATTGTAGACACTACTTATTTTGACAGAACCAAATTGAAAATGACCAAGTTTCATTTAATTCAAGACAAAAAGTTTGGAGGAGTTGCCTTCACAAGGCTGCAATTTCAATAAGCCCCAGGCACTAAGTTTTAAGGGGGCATAATTCAGGGAAATAAATGAGCCATAAAATCCTTGATCCATGTACATCTACAAATTATGGTGATGACATTGACCAAAATTCATTTAAATAAAGACAAAAAAGTAAGGAGGAGTTGTGTTCAAAAGGCTGCAATTTCAATAAGCCCTAGCTAATAAGTTTTAAGGGAGCATGATTTAGGATAAAATTAATGAACCATAAAATCCTTACTTCATGCTCATCTACCAATTTCAGTTATAACATCCACCAAGTTTCATTTAGATCCAGTCAGAAACTTAGGAAGAGCTGCATTCACAAGGCTGCAATTTCAATAAGCCCCAGAGACTAAATTTTAAGGGGGCATAACTGAGGCAATAAGCCCCAGAGACTAAGTTTTTAAGGGGCATTACTCAGGCAAAAATCAATGAACCATAAAATCCTTCCTTCATGCACATCTACCAATTGAGGTGATAACATTGACCAAGTTTCAAGAAGATCCAGCCAGAAACTTAGGAGGAGTTGCGTTGACAAGAAAAATGGACCCAGAGACTAAGTTTTCAAGGGGCATAACTCAGGCAAAAATCAACAAACCGTAAAATCCTTCCTTCATGCACATCTACCATTTGAGGTGATAACATTGACCAAGTTTCAAGAAGATCCAGCCAGAAGTTTAGGAGGAGTTGCGTTGACAAGAAAAGTGGATGGACGTATGGACGGACGGACGTATGGACGGATGGACAGACGGAGAAGATGACGCCAATATACGTCCGCCTCTGGCGGCGTATAAAAATGCACTAATTTTTGTAATTTTACTAGGTAAAAATGCCACAAAAACCTATTTTTTGAAAAAATTACCCAATGAATATTTCTTTTTTTCCGATATGTTTATAATCCATATTTTTCCTTTATTTGGTAAAAAATTCAGCATACCTTTCCATGCAAATATGAAAGTTTTTCGTTATTTTTCAGTGTTCCCCCCTAATCGAATGACAGTTTTAACGCATTTTTATTGTTAAATTTAATGATCCAGTCATTCAATTAATATAAAATGTTGAAAAGAAGCTTAATTATGAAGTTTTACCATCATTATTCTACGTTATTTCCATAAGTAGAATCTTACGAAAACTGGTCTTTTTAAACAACGCGCAAAAAGAGCCGTAAAATAAACGAAAACCCACTTCCGATTTATAGAATCAGGAGGCCGCTGTCCATTGCCACCTTAATATAATGGCCTTAATATGTTCATACATTTTTTAAACTCAATACAAATATCTCACTTATACCATTCAGAGGAGTATCAACTTGATCTGTTGCCAAGCAGAGTAATACCCCCATGGGCACCTTTTTCCCAGTTGCATTCAATTGTGACCACAAAACAATAGGGCACCTCCTTGGTTCATGTGTCAACTTTAACTTCCTTTTTATAATATGACAACGTTGCTGGAGTGAAATAAACCTGTTGAATATTTTTGATATTACACAGGTGTTATTACACTAGTGGAATAACAATGCAAACAAGCTAAGGCTTTTTAGCAACGTCATATTTTCGTTGTGAAAATGACGTCATAGTACTTCGATGACGTCAATTTGCAAACTGCGTTATACGTTTCAGGAATAACTTGAAGTCATAAATATCTGTAATTCCCTCGATTTTTACTAAATTCAGGTCATATTATAAATAGAATATCAAACTTGTGCTCATAAAATACCAAATTATTATTAAACTTGTCATCTAAAAACAAGTTTTTATCTATTTATAGATGACTCATTTAATAAATTCAGTTATCAATGAAAACTTTCTTATTTCAAACGAAATCAAACTCTTGACAAAAGAACCTCCTAGGGAGGCCTACACTTGGCTGTTGAGCGCTAGATGGTGGAACAAGAGCACGGCAAGCGGATGCCAACGCTTGCCTGTTTATTATTTCTTAGGCAAAGGCAAACATATGAAATCGGTACCTACAGAAAGGTCTTGTCCTAAGGAATGATCATGTGAAATGTGAAGGCTCTTTGACTTCCTATTCAAAAGTTAAGAAGACGCTTAATTTTTTTCAAACAAAATTTGACCTTGAAAAATGACCTTGACCTTGAGTGATGATCTTGAACTTGGTACCTACAGAAAGGTCTTGTCCCAAGCAATGATCATGAGAAATATGAAGTCTCTATGACTTCCCATTCAAAAGTTATGACCAAGGTTAAATTTTTCATAGAAATTTGACCTTGAAAAATGACCTTGACCTTGAGTGATGACCCTGAACTTGGTACCTACAGAAAGGTCTTGTCCCAAGCAATGATCATGTGAAAAATGCTCCAACCCAACAATATGACATACCTAATTCTCCACACAGTTTAACAGCAAACTCTTCTGGACTATTCTCTGGCTCCGCTATGTCCCACTCAAACTGATCTACTAGTGATATATTACCAACATGGATATTTAACTGAAAACAAACAGAGCAAGATGTGTACATGAAATAATTTGCCACCAAATTCACCTTTTTATATATTAAGTTTGACACTGCTAATTGACCTTGATGATGTCAGATGACCTTGACATTGACCTCCAATTTGTTTGTTTGAACGGGTTTTTACGCCATTTCAACAATCTTTCAGTTATACCATGGAGGCTGGAGCACCTAACAATGAATAACTGGAATTTCTCTCGACAGTTCTACCATTATATCCCTTCCTAGCCTCCAGCTGCAACCTTACATAGGTCTTTGATTATGATTGGTGAGAGACAAATGGTCAGAAAGGATGAGTGCTGCTGTCGAGATTGAACCTGGGATTTTTAGTCTGACACACTACCAACTGCACTATGACAAATGCTGACATTGACCTACCAAGATGCAGATTAATGACAGTAACCTTTTGGTTAAAGCCAAAGATAATTTTGTTTTGTTTCAATGGTATTTTATGCCCCTTTCAGCATTTACATCGTGAGGGCTGTAGCACCTAACAATGGATTCCTGGAATTTCCCACACCAGTATTACCATTACATTCTTTCCTAGCCTCCAGCTGCTATCACACATAGGTCTATGATTATGGACCTATTGGTTTCTATCTGTTTTAGATGACAAATTCAATAAATTTTGTGTATTATGGACACAAATTTGATATTCGAAATATGATCCTTTTTTTTTTTTCTTTTTAAATAAATGGACACAATTCTTTTAACTTGGTAATTAAGATATTCTGCTCCAAATATAATGCTCTGTGTAAAATGAGGTCAGCACATCCACTTTGATGTCATTTTCAAAGCAACAAAAAAGTAATTGCTTTACAGTTTGAGCTCTTTTGTAAAATTATTCCACTGGTATTAAAACACCGAAATAATATTAAAAATATTCAACAGGATTATTTCACTCCAACGACAAAGGTCAAGTTATGAAAAAAAGGATATTTATTAAGGCTGGTACTCAAACCTTAGCACTGATAATAAAAAGTCAGGCACTCTAGGAAATGCACTAAAGTCTCAACTCTGATGTGAAAACGGACCCATGACTTACTTTTAGGCTGAGGACCTGTAATAGTTACGCAATGTTTTGGAAGTCATGAAATTAAACAGTGTTAACTGAGGTTTCCTAATGATTTTCATTAGGAATCTCAGTTAACATTGTGAAAGATCATGTGGTCCAAAATGTTGCGGAACTATTACGGGTCCACTACCTTTATAATGACTCTCTGATCTGCAGAAGGTTCCTCTTGATTCGCAGGCTCTGCAGTTTCAGCTTGGTGGGTATCTAACTGAGACCTGATGACCTGGGCTATAGCCTGGACAAAGTTGATAGGGTTCAAGTCTAAATCATCACACAGAACCTCCGCAAACATCTCAGGGGTGATTAATGTTTCTGTAAGAGAGAAAATTCATCCAGCATTTGTCTAAAATGATTTGAAAACAAGATGTGTTTGTGAAACATGAATGCCCCCGGAACAGCATTTTTTTTTTAAAGTTTGACCTTGACTGATGACCTTGACCTTGTCACATGACCTTGACCCTGTCACATGACCTTGACTTTGGTTTACAGCTTTGTATGTCAAATACTTTTGGAGAAAAGGCGAGGGTTAAGTTTTCGGGTTAATTTTTGGACAGACGGACAGACAGACAGACACACGGACATGAGTAAAACAATAGATACTGGGGCATAAAAATGATATAGTTTCTGAGCTATTCTATGAAAATGAAGTACCTGATGTTAGAGATTACATATTATAAAGAATCTCAATATTGTGTAATCTCTAATATAAGGTAACTTCATTTTTGTCAGTCTAATTTTTTTTTTATTTTCCAACTGAGATCTGATGACTTGTGCTATAGCCTGGACAAAGTTGATAGGGTTCAAGTCTAAATTGTCCATACACATCCCCCAAACAATCTTGGGTGATTCATGTCTCTGTAGGATAGTTATATTTATCATTGAATAGTTGGATAAAACCCTTACCAGACAACATTTGGGCAGTACAACGTTAGTAAAATATGACCACAAAGTTGTCCAAGGTGACTTGAGTTAATGACCGGTGTTGAATGCCACTTTCAACATTAATACAGTAATATCGCGGCAGCTGATTTACCTAACCATGGCTTACTGTTATTTAGACTGTCCCAAGTACAACCACATTTCATCCGAGCAAGTGGTGGAAGACAAATAGTTAGAAAGAATAAGTGCCGCCATCTGGAATCAAACTGAGACCTTTTGAATAATAGTCCGATACACTACCAACTGCGATACTACAATAGCTCCAAGTTGACTTGAACCCTATCAACAAATTGTTAAAATACAAATGGAACTTGTGACCTTGACCACTAACATGCGTGACCCAAATCATTTTGATGGGTCGATGCAACACTATTGTAAGTGCCTATATACTTATTGGATTTGTATTTTGCATTCTGTAAAAAATTGACATGACACCATACAAAGAGTTGTTCTACATATATTATACAAAATGGTAGGTGTGTGTATTTCCATTTATTTATTGTTGCTACCGTAGCACATGCCCATATAAGCGAGCCTCCAGAAGACGGTTAGTTGTTACGGGGGATAGTGTACGGATACATGATGAAACTACTGCTGAGATCCGTCATGGGTCTTTAACGTGCTCAGTGTAAAGCACCGTCTCATGGGGCCTTGGTTTAAACGTCTCATCCCAAAGACAATTTGTTTGTTAGTGTGTCAGCCCGGGTTTGAACCCACGCAGTCGAACTTTAAATGGTTTTGAAGTCCGGTGCTCTACCAACTGAGTTAATCGGGCTGACAAAATGGTTGTTGGCTATGGTAGCTATATAAGAAAACTTTGATCAGATACAAGGTGTGATTTCTTACCGTTTTTATTCCATGTAAAACAGTCTCGAAGTTTCTGTCCCTCATATTCCATATCCAGTCTGATAGGTACCAAATTTTCTGGTTGGCTAGCATTCTCGTGTAAAATAGCTGGATCTGAGTCATCGTAACTAGAAAAAATAAAACTGATAATCTCAACACAGAGTGTCCAGAGATGCAGATAGGAGCCAGTCTAAAATATTTTTTCACAATGAAATGCTAGTGTGTGAGTACTCATTAAAATCATCTCTATGAGATGTTTGAAATCAGTATCAACAACATAGTATTTGAGAAAGTGATAATTAAATATTCAAATTTGAAAACCAAAATAACCTTGCTATCTATATCTCTGGCGTCTACAGTTGAGTATGTAAGACTTCGCAAAATAATGTCTACACATGAGCATTTGTGTGTAAATCTCAACATACAATGTCTACACATGAGCATGTGTGTAATATTTAGGGATGGGAACGAGTATTCGATAATCGAGTACTCGATCGAACGTCCGATTATCGATTATCAATTTCACTAATCGATTAAATCGTTAAAAAAATGAAATAAAAGCAAATTCGTTCCCAATCTCATTTTTTCATATTTTCTCAAAATATTGATCTTTCATATGAAATGCTGTTCAGCTTAAGATAATGTATGCAACACCTGGGCGCCTGCCGATTGTCTTATCCATCGATATTTTTCCGAATTTGCAATCAAGTGCCAACCGTCATTGTTCCTGGTTTGTAAATTTTCGCACCTTAGAATTTTGGTACTCTGATCAGGGACAGTGTGATTTACTTGGATCTTCGGATCAACGGAATGTTGCAGCGTCATTTCAAAACCTTGTAACGCAGTTATCGATGTTGTAGTTACTTGGTCTTTCTCAACCGAAAGTTATATATAAAACCGATAAATATCGCCTGGAAATATTACCGAGAAAAGACACACTCTAAGAATGCACTTTACAATTTTCCGTTTCTTAAAATAAATTATCATATGTCATTTCAACTGCCCCTTCGACCGAAAATATGCAGCAAATACCGTTTGTCTTTACGTTTGAAGACACAGAATAAATGAAAGTCATCAATTCTATCCGAGTACTCGAGTACTCGATCGGAAAGGTGAACGAGTAACCGATTAGTAAAATTGGTACTCGTTACCATCCCTAGTAATATTGAAACACCAAATGGCTACATTTAAGTTTCTTTCCATAAATAAGATTAGTATCTCAATGAATCTTATTAAACATTAATGGTTCCATTCTTGCAATTTGAAGAAAGTTATATTTAGGGTTTTCCCAGCCTGTTTCTAATAACATGTATAAAACAAGAGGGCCGTTGGCCCTGGGTTGCTCACCTGAGAAAAAAGCTTCATTACCTAGGTATGTCCATGCAACCAAAGAAAAAGAGATTTTCACTTATTCAATCAGATAACATTTGAAACCCCCCCCCCCCCACTCTGCTCCTCACCTGGTCATTATTTATTTAAGCTTTTTTCATAAAAGGTCTGTGATCAGCTAATCAATGCCAGATATACAGGCTGAGTCTGAGACTTTTAAAGTTTTCTTTAATGAGTTGATCAATCCATGTCAAATATAAAGGCTGTAGGGATTCAAAATTCTCAACAAACCACTCCCCCTCCCCCAAGATGCTCTGCACCTGGTGAATCTATAGTCATGATTTTAGCTAATTCAATTGATGTCCATATGCTGATCATTCATACCAATTTTCAAGTCTGTAGGACTCCTGGTTCATTAGAAGTTTAAAGATTTCAAAAATGATCCAAAGTACTACCCCCTCCCCAAGACACTCAGCACCTGGTGACCCTACAGTCATGATTTTAGCTATTTTTATTAATGTCAATATATTGATCACCCATTACAATTTTCAAGTCTGTAGGGTTCCTGATCCAGGAGAAGAATAAGGTTAAAGATTTCAAAATTGATCCAAAGTACTACCCCCTCCCCCCTAATGCTCCGCATCTGGTGGCCCTACATTCATGCTTTTAGCTATTATATTTAAGATCCATATACTTATCATCCATGCCAATATTGGAGTCTGAAGGGCTCCTGGTTATTTTAGAAGATGAAGGTTAAAGTTACAAAATTTTCACAAAAGTACTACCCCTTCCCCCCTGGTGCTCCACACCTGGTGGCATTACAGTCATGATTTTAGCTATTTTTATTAAGGTCTATGAGCTGATCCTCCATGCCAATTTTCAAGTCTGTAGAGCTTGTGGTTCAGAAGAAGAAGAAGGTTAAAGATTACAAAATTTTCACAAAAGTACTACCCTCTCCCCCATGGTGCTCCGCACCTGGTGAATCTACAGTCATGGTTTTAGCTATTTTTATAAAGGTCCATATACTGATCATCCATGCCAATATTCAAATCTGTCAGGCTCCTGATTCATCAGAAGAAGAAGGTTAAAGATTACAAAATTTTCACAAAAGTACTACCCTCTCCCCCCTGGTGCTCCGCACCTGGTGAATCTACAGTCATGATTTTAGCTATTTTTATAAAGGTCCATATACTGATCATCCATGCCAATTTTCAAATCTGTCAGGCTCCTGATTCATCATCAGAAGAAGGTTAAAGATTACAAAATTTTCACAAAAGTACTACCCTCTCCCCCCTGGTGCTCCACACCTGGCAGCCCAACAGATATGGTTTTAGCTATTTTTATTTAGGTCTATGAGCTGATCATCCATGCCTATTTTCAAGTCTGTAGGGCTCCTGGTTCCGAAGGAGAAGCAGCTTGAAGATTACAAAATTTACCCAAAGTACTACCCCCTCCCCCTGGTGCTCCGCACCTGGTGGCCCAAAAGATTTGATTTTAGCTATTTCAATTCAGGTCTATGAACTGATCATCCATGCCAAGTTTTAAGTCTGTAGGACTACTGGTTGAGAAGAAGAAGAATTTTAAAGATTTTCTTAAAATTTCACTGTTTGTTGCCATAGCAACCAGAGTTTTTCATGGATTTCAATTCTTTTAGCTATTTTTGAAGGGGACCACCTAAGCAACATTTCTGTAAAATTTGGTGTAAATCGGCCCAGTAGTTTAGGAGGAGATGTCGTTTAAAGAAATTGTTGACGGACGACGGACGACGACCGACGGACGGACGCCGGATGAAAGGTGATCACAATAGCTCACATGAGCACTTCGTGCTCAGGTGAGCTAAAAATTCACTACAGAGGCAAAAAAAAAAAAAGATTTTGGGTTTTTCCTGTCTATTCCCATTTATGGCTATCAATTACTTACCACAGAGGGAAAGTTCTAATTTTGGGTTTTCCCAGTCTGTTTCTATTTATAGGTGTAGAACAGGGTACCGCATCTAGGTGATGTGAAGAGCTTGGTACTGTTGGTACCCAGGTAGATCTTTTCTGTTTACTGTCTGATCTGTGTGAGACAAAATGACAACAAATTTGAAATGACTTATATACTGAACCACAAAAGAAATGCTGCATAAGGACAAAATTTTCTTTATGCTGAAATCTTTCGGCGAAAAGCTTATTTTCGAAATTTCAATGAACAGTCATTTTCCAAATTGGTGTAAAACACCAATGATAGTAAGCCGCAATAGTTGAGATTACGTCAATACCTTCAGCTATGTCAAACTCCATAAAAACAAAGGATCAGACTGGTATGGCAAAAGTAAACTTACTAAATATAAGCAACGAATGGTAATGTAGTTTCTGAATGGTGTGTGTGTCTGTGTAAAGAAAGGTTGCTGAGTAGTTTTGGGGGCTTTGTTGGAGGCGGATTCCAAATAATTGTGAGTTAAATTCCTTTCTTGCAAATTCCAGCTGTTTGGGTCATCTAAAGATTCTAAGGCTATTGATGAATAACTGATATCCACCATAAAAAGCATGGTGGATTCCAGTTCAAGAATTCTTTAAATGAATTCATTTTTCCGTTGATTTTGGAAAGAAATCTAGGAGACTTTCTTATGAAAATTTACATCCATAATCTATACGTTTTTTGACTGTTATAATACCATTATCTTTTCGTGAAAATAAGGAACATTATAGGGATGAGTGTCTTTTTCACTGCGTTTATTGGGGTATAAAGTGCAATTGCCTTAGCACATGGCAAATAACGCCCATAGGGCGTTATGATTAAGCCACGTGCTAGGGCAATTGCACTTTATACCCCAATAATGCAGGGAAAAAGACACTCGTCCCTTATAATTGCAATCATCTAGATCGAAGAAACTATTAAAATACTCAGCCAAACATTAAAGCTTCAAGTCTACTTTCTGTGCGTATAAATTACACAATCTATTTTTAGATCGTGTATTGTTTATCTCGCTATCGAAGTGAAATGTCATATAGTAAAACAAATGATATAAAATAAAAGACAACATTAAAATTCGTAGAGGTACTTATGACAAATAAGCTTGTTTCTGCCAAGTTAGTCTGTATTTTTTAACGAAAACGGCGTGGTCGGTCTTTGTTGGGAGGGTTGCTTGAAGGTCTTCGTCGACTCGCTATTTTCTAAGTTTAGGTCGGCTCAGAATCAGAACTGCATGCTTGTTATCGTAAATTCTTTCGAAAATATATTATTTCATAATAGATTGAATAGCAATGTTGCGTTGATGATCGGGAACTAGGTTAATTCGAGTTCCTACAACACAGGACTTGCAGATCGAATTTCGGGGGTTTCCCGAAAGACCTATTGCATTTTATACAGAAATAAAGTGCAATGGATTTCCCCAAGTGATGCGATTTAAACCAATCAGAGTTCTTTATTTTATTGGATTGCAATTATTTGAATTATTTGAAACTCTATGGACAATCCATTAAACAGCCAAGCAAAGAATTGACCAAAGGAGTATTTTTTCTTTAACTTGGAGTTCATTGAATTTATTGTCACCAAAGAACATCACATGTCTCTTAGTTTTCACTATATTATACCAGTCCAAAAAATGCATTGTTTCTTTCTGTCATGAAATTTTGTTTGAGACAAGCTGATCTTAACAGAGTCTTGAAACAAATGTTAGTAAGTGAGGCTTGGAGTTTCATATATGTTCAACTTATATTATTGGAAAGCCACAAAAATCCAAAAATAACATGTTATATGTGACCAATAAGTACAGATAAGTAGGGGTAACTGTAAAGCCAGACAAAAATCCTTATTTCTCAATGAAACCCAATGTTGTGGGTACTCATTTGAACTGTGTCGGCAAGACAATTCCAATGAGTACCAAGAACATAGGGTTTGTGCTATAATTATTAAAATACTATGATCAACAATCAAAAATATCCCCTGTATCTGTAGCTCTACGATGTATTGTTGATGCTATTTAGAATTTAATCTTGCATATGTGCAAGATCGTTTTTTTAAAATACAGATCTTAATGAGATGGAATGAAAACAATTGTTTTAATGACACTTTAATTTGAGAAGGTAGCACAAGCCCTGTTTGAGCATTATATCAACCAGCATTTACCATACCTTCTAGTGACAGTTTCTGTGGATGTGGCCAGCTCTTTGTACTTGTCCCCATTACCTTCAATTATATCGTCGACTTCCTTGGCTTTCAGGAGAGTGATGTTAGTGGCAAGTGAATGCTGTCCAAAACCAGCTTAAAAACACAACCATTACTTTATTACAATAGAAATTTTTTTTTTTATTTCACTACATATCATTTCAATGGCTCAGTGCAAAACAGTTGTTACTGCCTACCAACATATAGGCATTTACAACTGTTTTGTGCCGAGCCATGGATTTGAATATTTTGACTGTAGTACCAGTAAATTAAACAAATTTTTTTTTGGCACTCATTCAAGCTATATAGCAATGGTTAGACTGATTTTTTTCACGTAAACCCTAAAGAAGTGTTTGATTGTCAATGAAGATTGCTTTATAGATGTTTTCAAAGGCATGTCAATATTATCAAAAGAGAATTGGCCCTTAAGGAAGGTGATTAATTTATAAAGGTAAATTTAAGCAAATTGGAGAAGAGATACTCAACGACTCCTTGCTTAATTAAGGCAACAGCTATAAAGTGTTTCTGTGTTTATTTTTTAGATGAAAAAAAAAAAAAAAAAAAAATAGGTTATGAATAGCAACATTTTGACCAATAGATAAAACTATTAGGGCCCCATATTATAAAACTTTTTCCATTATAACCTAAGAATTTTCTCAAAATTAGAATTCATACAATTGTAAGTAAAAGATTATATTAATTAGTTGTTATTTATAGCAACTTATTAATATAATCTTTTATGTTCATAAATCTATATTAGAATTATTAGTATTACAACAGAATTACACCTTTAATCTCAAGTTGAAGTCAGAGGAAAAATTTCGTTTCATAACCTCAGCCAAAATTTTATTGATGGACTTACTAATTTCTGCCAATTTTTTCCTTTCCTCAATAGATATCAACCTTCTCCACATAGAGGGGTACCTTTTGTACAATGATCCTCGAAACATGCGCAGATAATTTCCAACCTGAAAAAGATTTAACAGATTGCAGGGCTCGTGTTTGACCCTTAAACCAGGGTTTTGACTCTCAAAAATCCCATTTTGACCCTCAAAAATTTCCTGCAGGGGGTCATTTTCACCTACTGTATTTCCAGTGGTACAACCTATGCAATATAAAAATTTGTACTGATTAATTGTTTACTTCATACCATTATAAAAGATCTATATAACTGAAACAACATAAAAAATAAAGTGTGTCTACACTTTATTTGTTTATGTTGTTTCAGTTATATAGATTACTTTAAAGACTGATAAGTTCTCATGTTTTGTTCTTTTTCTGATCCTACAAAACCAGTTTTGACCCCCAGAAATTTATAGTCAAGGGGTCAATGACTCCCAAATTTATAAAGCTAACAAAAGCCCTGAGATTGGTTATGAAACACAATAAATTTAATTCTTAGATTAATCCAGAAGATTTTAGCCTTCTATTAGGCTAAGAAAATGTTGTTATGTAAAAAATTCAACCTTCTACAAAACAGTTAATTCTTTATTCCTTTGCGCCTAGCTCCCAAAAATTTCCAAGAATCAAAATGAAAATTTCAAGAGTCAGAATGTTGCATCTACCCTTCCCCCATTAAAGAAATGAAGTATCAAATTTATATATATATAAAAAAATCATTTTAAATGTAAAATAGATAAAATCAAGGTACAAAAATTTTCAATTTTCAATAGGTGCCTCGCCCTGCCTGAAAATTAATCTGAATCTGAAATAAACTTGAAAATTATTATTATTTTATAACTCATAGTTCACCACAAAAAAATTGTAGTCATCAAATAATTACTATTGAGCTTAATTTTGGACAATAGGCTTAATTTTTTTAATGGAAACTTGTCAAAATTACAAGATATGTTAAGAACAACTTCTTTTATTCAGAAAATAATTTGTCGTAAATAAATATTGTATCTTCACTTTGAAAATGGAAAGTAGGCGAGAACTGGTACATTAGGAGAATTGGTCTCCAACTAGAACTTCTTGCTTTCCGTATCTATATTTGTATGATGTAGAATCCTTAAATTGATTAATTGGTTAACGCCGCTTTCAACATTTTTTTCAGTTAAATCACAGATGGAGCACCTAACAATGGATTCCTGGTATTTCTCTCACCAGTACAACCATCACATCCTTTTCTAGCTTCCAGCTACTACCTCACATAGGTCTATGACTCAATTATTAACCCATTGAGAGCAATAGTCGGAAAGAAAGAGTGTGGCGATCCGGGATCGAAGCCGGAACCTCTAGATTGATAATCCCACACTGCACTATGTTGTTGTTTTTGTTGTTCGTCAATTCCGCTGTTGATTGTCGGAGCGCCCAGGTGGAATTTCCCATATTAAAATCCAATTATATTGTGAAACACATAAAATCACTTAAAACATACTTATGAACGTCACAGTTTTATATCGCTTACGTATGAACGATTAAGATGTTTGTGTTCTATAAAAGAAACATATAAACTATAGGGCTAACTACCTCTAATATGCACTGCTTTTTGAATTGTGCCAGGTTACATACTGAAGAGGATTGATTAAATATATTTTTATTACGTTGTGGAAGATTTGTATCTTAAGAGTTAGAGGGCATGTTGAGAAAGTTGTTCAGTTCTCAGATGAATTACCTGGATAAGTCTTCAATTTGCCTGACCATTGATTGGTTGAGTCTGACTTCTCCTAAAGCTGGATGGTTTCAGTCTAGAGTAAGATGGGTAAGCAGGATGTGATTATTCAGTAATTTCACAGTCTTCTGCTCATAGGCGGGGGATATGACTTTCTTCAATTTAGATTTGTAGGAGTCACGGATATGCTCAGTGGAGGGGCAGTTCCCTATGAAATGTTCTCTAGTTTCTGGATCTGAATTGCAGATTTTGCAGATGGGATTGACTTTGTACTGGTTGAAAGCCGATCTGTTCGACTGTAATGTGTAGGTACCAGTGAGGAGTCTGGCCTTTGTTTCTGCCTTTTTTATGTCTTGTATGTTACAGTTAACACTAGAGTAGATATGATGGGCTTTCCCTATTTTGACAGAGTATGGATTTAAGTACTTAAGGGTTGGTTTCTGCTCGATATCTTCAGCCCATAGGTTCTCGGTGTAAGAGTTTATGGTGCTTTGTAGCATGTCCTTCCATCTATTTTTGTCCAGCTGCTTTCCATGCATTTCATAGACTGTAGGTAGAAATATTTAGCAAGAAGGTTCCGGCCAGTGGAGAAGAAGCTGTTATCATCTGGATTTTTGCCGCTAACTGTATGACGGCTGTGCCGTGTAGAATCCTTATAGGCTTTTACTTAAAAGGCTTTCATACAATAGCTTTATGATTGAGATGCAGAGAGCTCGGATCAAAACAAAAACCAAAACTCCGGCAAGAGACACGACGATTTTAAGGTAGAAATGGTTGATAGTGTCATGTCACTAATTGAATCTATGGGCCAACTTATTTCTCGCCCGCTTTCGGGTCGGGTGTAGACTGGTCTCAGTGTCAAATATCAGAATTGCATATTCTAGGCTATTCTGATAGTCGATATGTGGACCAGTCTAGAGCTGGTATCTTGCTTTCTGAGAGATTCTCTGATGTTACGAGCAACAGTACCCGCCCAGGGTCAGAAATAAGTTGGCCCATTTTTTTGTAAACAAAGAAAAAAAATAAGTAACTAACTTGATTGACTGCAGTCAACTTGGTTTCTTTCTAACTCTTAAAATGATTTAGAAATTTAGAATAAAGTTGAATAACTCACCTCCGATCCAATATAATAAGCATCTCCGTTTTCTTCGAACACCAACGCCTTTGGTTTTTCGCCGAAAGTTTTCAATCTTCCACCCGACGCCATTTTGGTTATATGTAGACTAGAAGCTTATCACTAAAATAGACTGAATAGCATGTAGACATATCGATAGATTGAGGCAGGCTCGCCAGACAAATCGGTGGGTGGCGTAGATCACCATTGTCAAAGTTTAAAAAAGAGTCAAACCGACCCCTCGGCAAACCGGCCCAAAATTGGTCAAACCGGCCCCTAATAATAGTCAAACCGACCCCTTAATTCAGAAACAGAATGACCAAACCAGTCCCAAATCGGTAGAACCGGCCCCCAAAAATAGTCTAACCAGGCCCTATTTATTTTGAAATACTTATTAATGTATATACTATATACATGTATTTTTCTGTAATGTTTTGAACAACGGACCCTAAATATAAGTATATTTTAAAAGAGTCCCTGTTTGAACTTACAAAATGATAATAGTCTGAGTCCAAAATGTACGTATTTTAGAGTCCCTGCATTTCAAACGCTACATGTATGTTGTAAAAGATAAATGTACATAAAATCATTTAAATAATAAAGATCGACTCTTTTGTACTGAAAGAGTTTGTCACAGACCTATATGCACAAGAAAAAGTATTAAAGATCGTGATATATTATTATATTGGGCTCGCTCACTGGACTTAAATCCGATAGAGGATATGTGAAATGAGCCACAGAACTGAGTTTCGGCTCGCCAGGTTCAGCCAAGGACACTCCAGGAGCTCGGCCAGATCCTTAGAGAAGAATGGTCTGTTATTCCCCAAAGAGTCAGGCTGTTATTGACAGTGCCGGCTCTCATACTCGTTATTGAACGAAATGCAATTGAAAGAACATCTTTTGGACAAATTCGATTTGTTTCAATTTTGAAGAAAACAGACCAATTTCAAGGGTCTTCCTGTTTGGTCTACATTTAAAGTCTTCTTATCATTATAAAGCTTTATTTTATTCTTAAAATTTTATAGACCGATAACAATCGAACATATTCCAACATTCCTTTCATCAAATTTCATTTTTTCCTGAAATTATAGTATAAAAAAGTATTGTTGATAAGCAAACTTTGAGTAGTATATATTTGATTATCAGACAGAAAAAGATATAAAACATGATTCAGAAAATGATACTTTCTCCTAACCGGTTTGAACTCTTGTATCAGAAGCAGATGCCTTAACCTCTACACCACATGTCTGAGTAGTAAACATGCTTCCATTAAACGTTTAAGTCCTAATGCAAATGGAGGAAATTGTCGATCATTGGTGATTTTTCGATTTCACTAACGGATAATAAACAGAGTCGCAGAGTATCACAATGTGAAAGGTTTGCTTGATTTTTTGGCCTTAAGCGGCCCCACTATTCAGAAAAAATAGTCAAATAAAGAACAAAACCTCGTCAGTGTTATAACTTCTTGAACACCGGAAATGAATAACTTTAAAGTCCTATAAAACCTTTGAGGAAATTTAATGGGATAAAACGGTTTTTAAATGCGGACAAACAATATTTACTGGACGATACATAGGACAGGCTTGGACGATTGTTCATGACAGAAAAATCGTAAGTATGAAAGAAGAATCTTGAGTATAACATAGGCGTAACCTGACTAGGGCTTTGAAGTTTATACGCACTCAGAGGGCGACAACCAAAGAATATAAGGGATATAGAGGATAATCGTTTGTTTCAGTGTAAGATCGATTTATATTTTATTGAGTGAACAACAAAAGCTATATTTTCACGAGTGGCAGGGCCACGAGTGAAATATAACTTTTGTTGTTTACGAAATGAAATATCAATCGATCTTACTCGAAAAACAAACGATTATTCTATTTCTTAAATGCCAAAATGAGAGAATATGTAAAATTTCTAGGACATATTTTCGTTTAGGGCGTCATTTTGCACGTGATTGCTATCCAACGTTCATTGTGACGTCACTTATTTCGCCCCGCATAGATGACGTCAGATAGGATGAAATGCACAAAAGCAGGGTATAAAATTTTGATAATTTCACTGCTTTTGCGGTGAGATTATCAAGTGATAATCTACCGTTATTTCTCGATAAACCACCGAAAAGCATTAAAGAAAAGACGATACATGTATGTGGATGAATGCACTCCGTCCGCTCCCTTTTTATAATTTGAGCGTTGGTGAATAATCACAACATTGTAACTACAGCTTGAATAAGCTGTAGTTTCGATGTTATGACCATTCATCAACAAAATTATTCAACAGAGTATTATTTCTTTTACGCACTTGCGTAAATTGCGTAATTGGAGTTACGCCCTTGTATAATAATTTAATTCAGTTGTGTCCATCAAGATTCTTGCATTTTGATTTGTTGAAAAGCTGGTTTCACCCTCAAATGAAATCAATTTTGAGGTCACAGCTGTTTTGTAAGCTTCTGAAAAAAGTAGACATGTATGAAATGTGTTTTATAACTGACAAATCTCTACATATTCCTTCATAATTTAATTATAGGCCTAAGATATGAAATTAATATATTTGTTAATTCCATAGAGACGAAACTTTAACCCTTATCACACTCAGGTATTTATCCGCCATCAACAAATATTCTCTTCATCGCTTTAACATATGTGCCCTTTTCTAGTTCTTGCTTTGTTGTTTTTTTAACAGGACGCCCCAAAAGAGAAAGAAAAAGAAAAAAAATGAATTAGATCCAACGAAAATTATGTGATCCGAACTTTTTTTCAGTTCTAGTTGCGTCACAAAGACACAAGGTTCTAATTGGCTGAAATTGCAGGATGTTTCATAATATCAATCCTGTCATTCGTTCAGGATGACAAAACGATGGAAACTGTTTTAGATTTTTATCTCGCTTTGAACTCAACTGCACGTGCAAAACGGGTGTAATTGACAAGCAGTTTACATCGCTTGATCCCATATGAGGGCCGGATCTAAACCTCAGAGGAGAGATGAAAATGAAGATGATATTTCCTTAAGGTTCATGTAAAGTGTTTGAGACCCAATTTTAAGGGCCTTCATTAGCCGAGAAAAAGCAGTATGTCAAGGTATATTATATATCAAAATGAAGGTATTCATGAGCACAAGCAGTTAAGCAATATAAGACCGCCATAGCTATAGTGGTATAGCCAAAACATTGTGGAAAAGGGTCATTTTGTTCAGAACAAGCAACTGCACGACGGTTGGATAAAACTGCACAATATTTTAACGAAGTAAAGTCTAAAGTACTATCCAGGTAGTGCTACAAACGTTGATATGAAACTCAGTCTCAAAAGGCTCTTTTGAAACAATCAATTTCCATTTATTTTGTCAACATACATGGCAAACCGGTTTGGTCTGTTTTCAAAATAGATGTAAGGTATGGTGCAACATCGTACCATAATATTGTGAATTATTTTCTGCGATTTATTTCAAATTATAGTTTTTTTTAATTCAATGATCAGTAATAAATCATATATTCATCATTCTGTGAAATAGAATATGATATATTGCTAAACAACCTCACAGGTATATAAACTATTTTTGTCCATTTATGTTGTGATAACACACCATACCATACACAGAACTACACGTTTATAAAATTAGAATGACATATATGACATATGTGTTTATAAAATAAGTCAAAATTAATTGCTTTCTAACTACGTTTTGGGCCCGAATTTCATACCAACGGTTGTAGTACTACCTGGATATTACTTTAGACTGCACTTTGTTCAAATATTAGCCATTTTTTTACAACAGTCATACAGTTGCTTGTTCTCTACAAAATGACCCTTTTCCACAATGTTTTGGCTATACTGCTATAGCTATGACAGTCTTATGTTGCTCAACTGCTTGTGCTCATAAATAGCTTCAATTTGGTATATAATATACCTGGACATACTGCTTTTTCTTGGCAAATGAAGTGCCCTTAAAATTTGGTCCCAAAAACTTTACATGAACCTTAAATTTTGGATGTATGAAACTAATACATAATCACATGAAATGCATGCGCGAACTATTGTCTTCATATCTTCAGAAAATAAAACACTGAAGCACTCAGTAAATAGAGGATATTGAATGAGTTGTCATTGAATACCGATTTTTTAAACGAGTCATCTATAAGCACGGATAAAAAAACAAGGCTGTGCCGAATTTTTATCTGTTTAAAGATGACCAGTTAAATAAATTCGGTATTTTATGAGCACAAATTTGATATTCTATTTAGAATATGACCCGAATTTTCGCGAAAAATAATCAAAATTCTTGAAATTCAATATTTCAATTTTTTGTGAAACTCATGACGCCGTTTAAATCTGACGTCACAATATAAACATTATGACGTCATTTTCGCAGTCTTAAAATAGCGTTGCTATTCGCCTTTAGCTCATTTGCATATTCATTCCACTAGTGTTATAACACTCGTGTAATATCAAAAATATTCAATGGATTTTATTTCACTCCCGCGACGTCGGTCTTATTATAACTAGGAGCCGCCGTCATAGCGCAGTTGGTAGCGCGTCAGACTGTCAATCTAGAGGTCCCGGGTTCGATCCCCGACGGCGGCACTCATTCTTTCCGACTATTTGTCTTTCACCAATGGGTTGATAATCGTATACCTATGTTAGATAGTAGCTCGAGGTTAGGAAAGGATGTCGTGGTTGTACTGGTGAGAGAAATACCAGGAAACCATTGTTAGGTGCTCCAGCCGCCGCGATATAACTGAAATTATGTTGAGAGCGGCGTAAAACTCCATTCAACCAATTTTATTATAACTAGAGTTATTTCCTGTGGGACTACTCTGTGAGTTAGCCTTCAAAGTAGCTGCATACTAAGGCTTCTTTCATCGGAAAATGACACCAATTTTTAAGACATTCAGAATGCATTGATTTTGAAAGACACAATAAATTTGTAATAATCAAAGAGCCGATCTGAGTAAATATTTATTTTTATAGCAGGCAAAATAAATTTCAAATTAATATATCATCAATGATCAATGGCCTATGATGGTACCTATCTCGACGACATATTCAGGTAAAAAAAAAAGAGTCAGTTCTTGTGTTATCGGTATTTATATCAACAAAACAAGTTTCCAAGCAAATATAATGTCTCCCTCTCTTTTTGTAACCAATGACCTTGAATTTTTTCTGCATAAATGAGAAATGGTAAAACTTTGGAGCTCGCAGCCATTTTTAGCTCACATGAGCACAATGTGTACAAGGTGCATGAGCTATTGTGTTCGTCGATCCACCATCTTGCGTCGTTCACAGTTCCTTTAATTATCATCGTAAGTATCCTCCAAAATCGGTTGACAAATCTTGATGAATCTTGGTAGGAATAGTCTTTGGACCAAGCTGTACCAAATTTGTTCAAATAATTTAAATCTACCCTTTTTCTGGTTTCCATGGCAACAAAAGTGCGAAAACATGAAAATTTTAAGAATCTTATTCTCTGAAACAAGGAAGCAAAGCTTTCATATTTGATATGTAAATATATAATACTTACTAAATGTTTTGTATGCAAAAAATCGAGGTTGGGAGAATTGATCATTGCCGAGACAATTATAAATTCACACAAATGAGTTGTTTTTCGAACAATACACTAAGTGCGTATTATATTTATCTTATAACCTCTATTTGCCCAATTTTCGTCGACGTTTCTTACAAAAATGCAAGTTTCTAAAAATAACCGCAGTATGACATTTTTCTTAAAATATCCATGTGATAGTTTTTTTCATACGTAAAACTAAGTACGTATTTTATTAATCTTATAACCTCTATTTGCCTTGTTTTCGTTGAAGTTTCTTACAGAAATGCAAGTTTCTAAAAATAACCGCCCAAGTCACTGTTTTCTAAAAATATCTATGTTATTTCATATAATATATCATATGTGATGTTATCACATGGATATATGTATAGTTATAAGATGAATTACATTACGTTTTATTACAGATATAGAGAACAACGATAGTCCGCCGTGAAAAAGGGATCTTCTGGGAGATGAAAATCTTTGAAAGAGAAACGTTGAAATGACGGCCTATTGTCCAATCATCGCCTAGCTCATTTGCATAAAGTTCATCAGAGAGTATTTTCGATCTCAAAAAGTCTGCCCTTAGTGTTGACATTGGAGAAAATGTATATACGAAACAAACATTCAGGTATAAAAATCATTTGAAGTGTCAGAGTGTATTCAAACACCTTTCGATCTCAAAAAGTCTGCCTATTGGTGAATAAACAGATCATATAACAGATATTCGGGTAAGAAAATCGAACCCAAGATAGAAAACATGAAGGCTTTAGTCTTTTTAATATCGATATTCCTTTTTGGAGGGAAAATTTCTGGGGAAAATGCATCATATAACTGCAAGGGACATCCAGGAAGCGACCCATGTGTTTTTAATTACTGCTGTTGTACTCATAGAATTGCTATGTGTGATGGGGAAAATAGGAAGTTATCCTTCATACCAGTTATTCCCAAAAGAATCAGTGCTTTATTCTTTTCGAACAATAATATAACAGTATTAACCAAGTCTTCATTCAAAAACATCACGACTAAATTTTTAAGGAAACTTGTGCTTGAAAACAATGAAATCGTAAACGTATCAAAAGACGCCTTTCAAGATCTCGAGTCTCTTAAAGGTCTGCAGATTAAACGAAATGAAAAAAATAGATAAGACACAATTGATTGAAGCAATCAAAAGTACAAATAAGTTCAAGTTGAGAACCTTTGAATTAAGTGAAATTGACATAACAGGAAAACTGCCTGCATCTCTATTGAAAGCATTTACTGGATCATTTCTTAAAACTATAAACTTGCACGGCAACAAAATTGCGTCAGTGAATATGGACGATTTTAATAATATTTCCAGACTCAAGAATCTAAGATTATCTTCTAATGCCATTTCGGAGTTTCATGTAGCTCGAGGCCACCCTACATTAAACAACATTGGATTGAGACATAACAAATTATCAGGGTACCCACCACGATTTTGCATTCCTAACATCATCACCTTTCCAAGACTTAGGTACCTGTATCTGGACAATAATCTTATCAGTACACTAACACCTGAACATTTCGGCTGTCTGACTGAACTTAAACATTTAGATATCAGTCGTAATTTAATAAAATACATACCAGATAATTTGATTTCTAATCTGAACTCCCTACAGGACCTCCGTGTCAGTCAAATGATCCTTTTTCCTGGACACAAACTTAGCATAGGAAAATATGCGTTTAATAGCACTAGTCTAAAACGCTTAAACTTGGATTCTAACAGCATTACATTTACAATTGAACATATCGAGAATAACATTTTTGAAACGTGCAACAAAATAACTTACTTGAATATTGAAAACAACGATATGATAAGACTTGAGAACATTACAGAGTTATTTTCCCCTTTGGTTAACTTAGAAAGGTTGTATATCAATAAAAACTATATAAGAGTTTTGCCCGCCAATATGATGCGAACATTTCCGAAATTGAGGTATGTGTTTTTAAATGCGAATTTAATACAAGACCTTGATCTTTCACTTCTTGGATCCCAAAGTCTAAGACAACTGTCTGCATATGAAAATAGATTCAGAGTTCTAAGACCGGAATCATTTCCAGAGAGTGTCAGGAAAACATTGCAACATCTTGACATAAGTAGTAACCCATTTGTGTGTTCTTGTAAAATCGATGGTTTCGGAATTGGATTGGGGAAGTAGGAAAACCTCATGATACTAATATAACAATCAGTAATTGGCCAGTAAATTACAATTGTGTAGTGCCAAAAGATGGGAGTAAAATACCTCTGAAAACATACAGACCAACAGAGGAGTCTTGTAGAGCAATTAGTCTTATTCTTGTCATTATGTCCACCGTAGGCTCAACAATTTCATTCGGCTTCATTGGCATATTAATCTATATCCGCTACCGTTGGCATTTAAAATATTTGTGGTATATACTAAAGAATACAGGGAAAGAGGGCGGTATTAAAGCAACGACTGCTAATGATGAACCTTATATATACGTAATATACAATGATGAAGATAGCGATTTTGTACACAACATTCTCATCGATACGATAGAACAACAGTTTGGATTGAAGTTATTCGTCTGGCACCGGGATGCCATTCATGGGGCGAGGGCAAATATTATGTTTGACGCGATAGAGTCAAGTGAAAACGTCCTCGCGGTCATATCTAATAATTTTACCAAGGACGGGTGGTGTGAGTTTCAACTGGAATTGGGATTGCTAAAGAAGAATACAACAAGAAGGGATTGTCTTACATTGCTTTTATTGGAGAATCTTGACGTCGGCTTGCTCAAAAGTTCATGGTGTGCCACTCTCGTTAAAAACGCGACCATAACTTGGAGTGACAATGCTCAGAACGTGCAAGGCAAACTATGTCGTGATAGACTTAAGGCTAGGTTGTCGACGACGAATACCGAATATTTTAATTGTATGGCATGATTTTTGTCGTGGTTAGCGGGACATAGAAACTGTAGTGAAAATTTAATGTAATTGCCTCCGTCTGTAAGTGCGTCGTCTTCCAAAATTACACGGCCAGTACAAGTTAGAACATGGTATAATCGATAGGATGAATAATTTTTAAATGATTTTTTAAATAAATTGAATGAGTGACATTAGTGAGTTTTAAGAAGAATTCAAGGGAGGTAATGAATATCGCTTATTTCGTTCGAATTAGCCGAAATTATTGATATATCTTTACCTTCTTTAAATAAAATATACGTAAATTTATCTTTGTGTGTCTTCAAAATTATCCTGACCATAAATAATTCTACAGATTTGATAGGGTTTGCAAATTGCTTTTTACTTTTTATCTCGACAAGGCTTAAATCTCTTGATATAGGGTAAATTCTCGTTTTTGAAGGCAAAAACATTTGTAGAGAACTGAAAAAAAAAAATGATACTACTTTGTCTCCCGTTAACGCCTGATTTTTAGTTAACGCATGACTATAACTATTCAAAATCGTTGTAAATATGAGGTCTTGGTCGCCTGACGACATGTTCAAAACCTTATTTTTATTTTAGTGTATACTTATTTAGTTTAGATTGCGACGAAAGCCTAAGCTTAAAGAGTTGCTCCCGAAACACATAATCAAGATGTCTGTATAATACATTTTAAGAAATCGAAATATTCATTGTCTCACGCTTTTTTTCTTGATGGGCGTAAAAAGGGATTGTGTGGGAATGGGTTGATAGACGTAAGGGTTAAGGAAAATATTATTTCAAGTAACCTCTCATATATTTAAGACTTAGGAAAAAGGTACTTAAATCAAATGTTTTAATTTTTCTTCCGAGTCATCCTTGAACCAATTGATGTTTAGATCACTTCAACAAATTTAAGATTTGAAGAGTCCTTTTAATCACACAGTATCGGCTTTGTAAATTCCAACTTTCCGCGTTTACTTAAATGTTCTTGGAAGAGATTAAATTCACATAAGCGTTTTAAGGATTCCGAAACCTTTACACACACAAAGGTCGACCATTAGCTAATAAATTAGCGAGAGGACGGCACGAAGTGACAATACGCCAACAACCTTACTGCTTTCCTGGTGGTCCGTTTAGGATTCGATCCAAGGACATTTTACATAAAGGACACCTTCCTTACCGCTAGAGTACGTAAAATAGTCTCTAAGACAAAAATAATCAATATGACACGATCGCATATTTAGAGGACGGACATGTGACATACGGACATACGTACTTAGTGTTTTGTATGAAAAAATATCTTACGAAGTTGGGGGTATTGATAATTGTCGAGGATCTGCCGAGACAATCATCAATTCCCACAACCGAGTTAGATATTTTTCATACAATACACTTAGTACGTATTTATTTTTTATAACCTCTATTCGCATTGTTTTCGTCGATTTTTCTAACAGAAATGCAAGTTTCTAAAAATAACCACATATTGCCATTGTTCTAAAAATATCCATATGATATCATAAAAAAATATCATATGGGATATTATCACACGTATAGTTGTATTATATTAATTACATCAACTGGTTCGAGGAAAAATAATTATTCTGACATTCGCTCAAGAAGGACGAATGCGCTTAGAATATCAATATTATCTGGTCTCGGTGGGGAGAATCATGGCGAGGCTTTGCAGAGACTTGATAATATCTCCCAGCCGAGACCAGATAACGTTCATATTTAAGGCACTAACACATTTTTTATCAAGCAAACATTTTTCAGTGCTTAAATTTTAAGTAACATTTTAATTAAAACAAATCAGGAGAAAGTGTATTTTGTTAAGAACATGAAAGTTCGAATTGTTTCTGAAAAAGATTGCCTGATATCGTTGTTTTTATTCAGGTAAGAAATATCGAGTCAATCAACACGGTCTTCATTGCATTATAAAATAACTTCTACAATATTATAAAGGAAAAACTCCTTTCGTTATGAATAAGTTTGAAACGATAATCACCATTAGCAGTCTTTGGCAGAAAAAAAGAAACGAAAACCAATGATTATTTTCGTATTTTTTCATTAAAACAACATCCGACAACAAAGAAACATATACGTCGTGAATGGAATAACAAAACAGCGTAACTACAACAGAAACGTAGATTTGTCATTTTGCTGGTCCCAATTACGACCTATTTTATATTTTTGAGTTGATTAGGCGGTGCAGTCTCCAAGTTTCTGTACGTGTAAAGTTCTGTGTGTGCATCGAGCCTTCTCATACTCACAACTGAAAAAGAAATGAGCATGTGTGTTACATTTCAAACAATTTGAAATGTGCGTGAGTGACAAATATTTATTGATTGATTGATTGGAGTTTAACGCCGTTTTCAACATTTTTTTAGTTATATCGCGGCGGCTGGAGCACCTAACAATGGATTCCCGGTATTTTATTTCACCAGTACAACCATCACATCCTTTCCTAGCCTTCAGCTGCTAACCCATCACATAGGTCTACGATTATCAACCCATTGGTGAGATAAATAGTCGGAAGGAATGGGTACCGCCGTCTGGGATCGAACCCTGGACCTTTAGATTGACAGTCTATCGCGTTACCAACTGCTCTATGACGGCGGCGGCAAATATTTAGCAGCGTGAACAGTCACCTACTGTAAATATGATGTTACCTGGTGTTGTATGAGTACTTTGAGACCTTCACTATCTACTAAACGCATGGTGAAGACTCTGGTCAGACTGTGCGGATGCACAGGCTAGTCAGCGTCAGTGCTATGTACATATATGAAATTGTAGGAAATCTCGCACGCAGGCTCAAATAATACTTTTTTAAAGTAGTGAACCTGTAATAGTTCCGCAACGTTTTCTGAAGTAATGAATTTTAACAGTGTTAACTGAGGTTTCCTAATGAGATCATTAGGAAACCTCGGTTAACACTGTTAAGGTTTATGACTTTCGAAACGTAAAAGAACTATAGCGGGCCTTTTACCTTAAGGGACGAAAAAAAACCAACATTTTTTTCATTGAGGTGTAATTTAATCGCAAAGTCCCTCAAACAAAATTAAGAGTTTCAATTTTTCGTACCTCCACGGGTATAAATAACGTTATGCAGCTATTTTGTATGCATTCGCACTAATGAGCGAACTGCTTCACCCTTAAATACCCCTTTTGTTACATTTCATTCTCATAGGATCATAGGCCAATTTCTGGTAATTCTGCTTCCGATGGTTCATGTACTTCTGTTATTACGCTTGGTGAACAACAACAACAACAACAACAACAAGTTTGTTATACTTTCAGATCGCCGATGGAGGTCTTTTGGTCATATTATATTTTACAGATAAAACGCACTAAAACACTGCTATGTTATCAAATTATTAAATGCCCACTTTTTTCGTTGTTTTTTAAAACGCAGCGCCATCCTTAGTTGGTGGTGGTTGATATTTGGGACTTCATGTAGGCTCACGTGCGAGATGACGCGCTTTCATAGCTACGCCCTTATTTTCCCGATGTCTATTTCGTAAAATCGCCGAAGATTCCCGATTTGGATCACGATTATACTTACAAGTCCTCGTAGGTGACTCCGTCAGTTCCACAGATTTTCTCGTTGATTGAGTGAGTGCATGGTCTGTGACTCAATAGAGAACATTGGAAGTCTAGGATGATCTGGAAAGAATTAATTTATTGAACGGAGTTTTACGCCGTTTTCAACATTTTTTCAGTTATATCGCAGCGTCTGGAGCACCTAACAATAGTTATCTGGTATTTCTCTTACCAGTACAACCATTACATCCTTTCCTAGCCTCAAGCTGCTATCTCACATAGGTCTACGATTATCAACCCATTGGTGAGAGACAAATACTCGGAAAGAATGAGTGCCGCCATCTTCGCTAGCCAAGGGTGATGCCCACTACGTGTTCTATTCACGTGGATAGAACACGTAGTGGGCATCACCCTTGGCTAGCGAAGATGGAGTGCCGCCGTCGGGGATCGAGTGGGGAATTACATTCAATAATATAACACGATGGTGTAAAACGATTATATGAAATGGAAAGAAATTACATAGAACTTTATTCGTAATAAAATTTACACGTCATGTGTTTTACTGTTTCACAGATAGCTCCGCCCATTTATTAAAATCAGCGTCATCTTTAGCGGTGACGTTGGTGTTTTTGACGTCATATAAGCAACAAACAAAATGACGCGCTTCGTTTTCTGTGAAATTCTCGCAACGTCAACTTGTTCAATAATTTTACACCTAGGAATAGAGATTCATATGTTAGTGTCTTAAAATATCAATGTTTTCTGGTCGAGGTTGGGAGAATTTTTCAGGACAAGGCTCTGCCGAGTCATGATAATTTCTCGCAGCCGAGACAAGATAACATTGATATTTTAAGACATTAACATGTTATTCTATTTATCATGCAATCATTTTCAGCGTTTTAAAATGATAAACCCTTAAAAATCAAGGAAATCAGATGAAAGTGCATGAAAATTGTTTCTAAAAATAGACTGACTGATATCATGTTATGTTATCAGACAGGTGTTATCAGGGTAATACAGGCTTCATTATACGTCAGCGTATAAACAACTAAATTTTTCAAACGTTAAATCAAAATGTGTTTTATCTAACGTAAAATAACAGTTTTAGATGTAGGGACTCTAAATTTTGTGTACAAGTCAATCTTCGAAAGCTGGATATTTTGATGTATATTTTATATCGGAGACATTGTGATCTTTAGTAATATTTTTGATTTATATTTGTGTGCTTAAACAACGGGACATTGATTTCATGGAGGAAATACGTGTGGACTTGAAAAATCAAGTAAGTGATGGATTTTTCTCGTAATGTGGAACAATGAAACTATCTTCAACAGTTTGGACTCAAAAATTGTTTCTAATGGATTGCTAGAGTGTATTTTGAACAGAAAATCGCCGTTGTAAAAATGGCGTTACATTGCACGTACGGATGACGTCACAGTAAACAAACGTAAAATATTTTACGTCGTTAAATCAAACGACTTTTGAAGTACTTAGATTCGTCGATAGAGATTATTTAAACGTTTAATTAACAAAGGATATCTGAAAGATGAATAGGAAATTAAAAAGACAACTTCAGATCGTGGATCGCTTCAAAAATGCCGATTCTATCACTGAAAAAAGACATTATGAACTTAACAAACAAAAATCCCTTTCTAAGAAGCTAAAGGCCACTGAGAGAGTTCCCATTAGTATAGAACAAACAGGTGGAGGTGTAAAATTTCGTTTCAATACTGGCTTTTATGAGCTATTCAAATGCGGGCTGGAAAATGTTTTCTCTTCCCTCGAGACATCGATGCAATGTATCAGAATTCCTGTAAATGATAGTAAAGGAAATTTTACGGAGTGCATATACAAGATATATGGAGCCGATGGTCATCTATACACTTTGAATATGTACCATACGAGTAGTTCAAGCTTGGTCAATGGCAAAGGTACGTCTGTTTTTGTTCAAGACCACTTGGTTAAAGTGCTAGAATCTGTGAAGAATGATATGAATATGACAAATACAACCGTTGATGAAGTAAATCGGCAAGTCAAAGCCATTCTACTACAGTGTCGCAAAATCGATACAAATAAAAGTACTAAATCTGATGATTTAAAGCCTTCGTCTACTTCGACTGAAAACACTAGACTAGCTCTTCCCAGCATTTCGGAAAACTCGGAAAGTTCACGGGATGAAACGGAGGACGTAATTTTTCGCCAAAACCCTTTACCTGTATCCGAAGATGGCCAAAACACGGAACATTCCATATGTAATCAATTTGGCAAAAATTGTCATTTAATGAAACCTACCCTGGAGGATTTATTTCGAGAGATTTTGGAGGTTAAAGACATTCTTCTTACACATGTACATTCTACGTCTCAGGCGTTTGACGGTATTAAGGATGAAATACAAGGCATTAAAAAACTACATAAAGTCCGGTCAGATGCAGTTGAATCAAGGGTTGATGAAGTAAACGCTACAGCTACAACCTTAAAGAGCGAAATTTCAAATGTCTCGTCGACAGTAAACCGAAAGTTACAATCTATTTCGGATAAATTGGGCCAAACAAAACAACGAAAGGAAAACCAAAATAATGGAAATACCACTACAACTCCAGTAAGCGAGCTATGTACGGAAAAATGCAGAGAAAACGTGGATTATAAATTAGCATCAGAGCGAAACACCGGGATGAAAACTACTCCAAAGAGATCGTTTATGAATCGACATAATTCCAATACACAAACGAAAAGAGTACTACTGATAGGAAGCTCAATTCTTCAGCGTGTGAATAAGAGAGGTTTAGGCCAATACGTGGATGTCATGACAAATCGAGGAGCAAAACTTCCCCAAATAAAAAGGAAATTGGAACAACGGGATATTTCGATATACAGTTCGATCATCGTGCAGGCTGGAGGAAATGATATTGCTGAAGGAAGAAACGAAGAAGCCGTCGAAAATGATTTCATCGATCTCATCAAATACATACAAACGGAGTCGTCTAAAACTACCATATATATCGCGGAGATAACACCAAGGAGGGATGCCGATGTTATTGAAATGAACAATTACATCAATTTCTTGTGTAGAGGCAACGGTGCCATATGTATCCCGGTCAGTGAGCGCCTTGATATTAACTCATCTCTATACTGGAAAGACAGGATTCACCTATCAGACAGAGGAACAGCCGTTTTGTTAAAAACGTACAACGAGTTTATTCCGATTCTGAAACGATACTCGATAAATAACAAATCCCATAGAAAGTTATTCTGCTATAAATGTGGACAGGAGGGTCATAGGGTAGGAGAATGCTATTATGAAAACTCTCAAACACGAGTATTAAACAGGATCAATCGCCGCTGTATGAATTGTGGTATGAATAACCATTATACATCTGAGTGCAGACGAATAATTTCACAATAGGGAATTACGGACGGACACACGGTTATTACCGTACAAAATAGATTTAAAACATTAGATACTATATGTTCATTATGTCAAATATTTCCATGCGAATGCGCAGAACTAAATAATGAAATAAAAAATAAATCAAACAATCTTTTTGGAAGTAAGAATTTAAACTCTGACACAAATAAAAATTCAAAAAACTTCGAAAACAAAAAGAATAATGGTTCTAAAAATGGTTTGTTAAAAATAGAAACTCACAACGAAAAAATACAGATGAAGTTAAAACAGACTGAAAATAAGGAAACACATAAAACCTATGAAAATACTATAAAATTTGATAAAAAGGGATTCCACGTTGTACACCTAAATGTCCAGCATCTTATTCCGAAATATGATGAAATAAGATACATACTTACATCTTCAAGTGAGAATAAAATAGACATATTAGGGCTGTGTGAAACATTTTTAAATGACACAATTGATTTCAATCTCAATATTCCAGGCTATTCATATTTAAGGAGAGATAGAAAACATAAAAAGGGTGGTGGTCTGCTAGTTTATGTTGCAAATCACGTTAATTTCAAGCGTCGTGAAGAATTTGAATCAGAACAAATTGAATCTATTTGGATTGAAGTATTTCAAAAAAATGCAAAGTCATTTTTTGTGAGTTTTGCATATCGCCCCCCAAATTCTAAACAAGATTGGATCACAAGTTTTGAAGCTCAGATTCAAAGTATTGAATATTTACAAGCAGAAATACTTTTTCTCGGTGATTTCAATTTTAAATTCATTCCGGTGAAAAATACTTTTGAATGTCAAAAATGGTCAAGATTTGTTACTAAGACCGGTTTTCAACAGCTGGTTCGTCATCCTACCAGGATATCAAAGAAATCTTCCTCTATAATAGATCATATTTACTCCAACAGGGACGAAAGGATTTGTGAAATATCAATTCCAACTTTATCATTGAGTGATCATTTTCCTGTATGTTTAACAAGGAAGGTAGCCAATAGAAATTTTCACAAGAAAACACATTCAACTCTAAAATATAGGAGCTTTAAAAACTTTAAATTAACTAATTTTCATAGAGATTTAAGTACATCCCCGCTCCATCTAATTGAAACAGAGATAGATCCAGATAAGGCTTTGGACTTCTTTTATAAAATCATCAATGATATTTTATCGCAACATGCACCAATCAAACACAAAAGAATAAAAACTGACCATCTGCCAAATTGGTTTAATGATGAAATCAAACAAACTATGTTTGAACGTGATCGGTATCACAAATTAAAGGACTGGAAAAACTACAAGCTAATGCGAAATAAAACAACACATCTTATTCGCAAAAGTAAACGAAATTATTATAATACTGCTATTCAAAAAGGTACAAACTCAAAGGAGCTATGGCAAAATTTCCGAAAAATAAAAAAATAATGATAATGGCCTCGTTGAAACATCTTGCATTCCCTCTAGATTAATATACCATGGATCCGAAGTTGATGACACTCGTATAATATTAAATTGTTTGAATGACCATTTTATTAACGTGGCGAAAATTGTAGATAGAGTAGAATTCAATGAAAGTTCATTTTCCTATATAAAGTCATGTTTACATGATAAATTAAAAAATCAATATTTTGATGTTAACTTTATAACACCTTTTGAAGTAAGTAAAATGATAAAGGAATTAGACACCTCTAAAGCTACCGGAATAGATGAAATAAGTGCAAATGTTTTAAAACAATGTGGTGACTATATAGTTCTGCCGATTACATCAATCATAAATAACAGCATTGCTAAAGGTGTTTTTCCTAGAGCGTTGAAACACGCATATGTGCTTCCTTTTCATAAAGGGTCAGCAAAAGATGACCCAAATAACTACCGACCTATTTCCGTTTTGCCGACTTTGTCAAAAATTTTCGAACGACATTTGGCAAACCAGTTAAACTCATTTTTAAGCAAACATAACGTCTTAGAAACTCTTCAGTCTGGATTTAGAGAAAAACATTCATGCCAATCAGCGCTCATTCGATTAATAGATGAATGGCTAAATGAGATTGATTCCGGAAAAATTATTGGTTCAATTTTCGTAGATCTCAAAAAAGCTTTCGATTTGGTTGACCATGAAGTTCTGTTGCACAAATTAAAACTGCATAATTTTTCTGAGAAATCATTGGCACTTTTTAAGTCTTACTTAAGTGAAAGAACTCAATGTATTAAACACAAAACTACTTTTTCGTCTTCACAAAAGTTAACAAGCGGTGTTCCGCAAGGCTCTATATTGGGTCCGATACTATTCTTAATTTATATCAATGACCTAAGCTTGTTTATCAAAAACTCTAACCTTGATCTTTATGCTGATGATTCAACGCTTTACGCATCTGGAACTGAATTATCAGAAGTTCAAACAAATCTTCAGAGTAGTTTAGATTGTATTCTCAATTGGTGCACGAACAACAACATGCTTGTTAACCCCAGTAAAACAAAATGTATGATAATAGGACCAAGAAATAAAACTACATCTTGTAACCTTGATTTACGAATCAAAAATGTTCCGATAGAAAACGTTGAGACCCATAAGATTTTAGGTGTGAACGTAGACAAACACTTAAACTGGACTGACCATATTGATAAAACATGCCTAAAAATAAACAGTAAACTTGCTTTGCTTAAAAGAATATCTATTTACCTTACATTTGAAATGAAACAACTATTTTATACTTCCTACTTACTCCTATATTTTGATTATTGTTGTCCCGTTTGGGGAAGGAATACCAAACGAAATTTATCTAAAATTAATATGCTCCAGAAAAGGGCTGCTCGCATCATACTTGGCGCCTCAATTAGAACTCCTTCAAAAACTCTTTTTACCAAACTGAAATGGTTAAGTTTTGATAACAGGTGCAATTATCATACTGCGCTACTAATATTTAAATCTCTAAACAATCTCACGCCTAAATACATTACAGATATTATTTCATTCTCTAAAAATTGTACATATAACTTAAGATCTGCTTCCCGCCATGATATAACTAACTCAAGATTTAAGACATCTTTTAAGAAAAGGGCGTTCTCTTATGCCAGTATGAAAGTGTGGAATAAAATTCCCATTTTCATAAGAGAATCGAACACAGTTCACATTTTTAAAAAAAGAATAAAGGCTTATTTACTGAACCAAGAAATAATATAACTGTTTCTGCCTGATTTTATTTCAAATTAAGGTGTGTTAAGTTATACAGTGTGTCTGTCCGTACGTGATTCTATCAATTTCAAAAAAAAAAAAAAATGTCGTGCTGAATCTTGTCTTTATCAATTGCATAACTAATATTTATGCTCAATGATTAATATGTTTTAAATGTGTGTGTAAGTTTGGGTTTTTGTTTGTGTGTGTGAGAGAGAGAGAGAGTTAGAGAGTGAGAGAGAGGAGAGAGAGAGAGAGAGAGAGAGAGAGAGAGAGAGAGAGAGAGAGAGAGAGAGAGAGAGAGAGAAAGAGAAGGCAACATTGTAAAAAAGACACTTTTTCATCTCATTGTTAATTGAAATTGATTGTCTTAATGTTTTTACCTTCTTTAAATAAAGATATTATTATTATTATTATTATTATTATAAAAACTATTTGAAACCAGTCCGACTGATGGGGGCTTATATGCTAAGCAAAGTTCCCGGGCTCTGCCCTCGGATTTTACCTTTGGCATATAACTCCGCCTCCATTATATTTTATTCATGGACACATCAACGCGAAAATTGAATTATTTCGTTAGTATTTAAGGTCAAATAGACGCATTCCTCAACAAGATTATTCCGAACTGACAATTTTTATTCATCGAAATATAATTCCAATTTGCGGATTTGTATTCATAGTTCTAAGAAACTTCAAATCAGACGATTCATGTTTACCAAATGATCAAAGTTTTAGAATTTATATTCAACAACAACAAAAAAATCCGAATAGACGATTTATATCCATTTTAGTGAAAGCAATTTCAAAAAGAAAATCCACATTCATCAAAAGGGATTTTCAAATAGACGTTTTATAAAAAAATAATAATAAAAAATAAAAGATAATAATAATAATAATAATTATAAATAATAATAAATAAAAAAAAACTAACTTAAAAAGATAAATTAAATTCAACTACAAATTAAGATCCAAAATGGACGATGCAAAAACATTTTAAAGATGCAGTTAAAATATTTTATAGAAAAGTCTTAGTTCTTAAAAGCATTACCCCGCTTTGCGCTGAAAGCGTACGTGCAATATCGTAACTACAACTTGAATAAGCTGTAGTTTCGATGTTATGATTAATAGACAACGACATTTTTCGAGAGATATGTATTTCATTTACGCACTTGCGTAATGTGCGTAATGGCAGTAACGCCCTTGTGCGGGGCGAGAAAAGACAATGGAAATTTTGTTCTATTATACCTGACTGCCGGCTATGACTTGCTGTGGACTCAATGTGGATGTTGTTCCTTGTTGTTCTGAGCTTCCGCAAGGACCTTCGTGTTTTTGATCGATCGAGTTGTCATTACAATGAGCTTTACCAATATAACACCTACAAATATTCGCGTGGTTTAAAGGTTTAAAGGAAGTTTCTGGGCTTATTTCTGACCCTGGGCGGGTATTGTTGCCCGCCTAATCAGAATATCTCTCAGACAGCGGGCTACCAGCTCTAGACTGGTCCAAATATCGACTATTACAATAGCCTAAATAGGTTATTCTGATATTAGATAGTGAGACCAGTCTAAACCCGACCCGAAATCGAGCCAGAAATAAGTTGAGTATTTTTCTCAAGGGAGGTAATTTAAAGTTACTTCGTCCTGAGTGTCCTTCGTGATCTTCATGGTTCTGATCTATAGATTTATTATAGTTTTACCAAAATTTAGACCACGCTTGAAGCGAATTGGCCAATCAGAGAACGGTATTTCAAAAGTACATATCAAAGATAGAACTTCGAGCGCTGTAATTACAGATATACGATGGTAGTGTGTCGGGCACGTGAATCTCGACAGGTTTTGCGTGCCGAGTCATTTCAAAAAGATAACGAACATTTTATATGAATGCTTTTTTCGAAAAGACTTCCTACAGTGGCAAAAATTCAAAAGATCTGCAATAAGAAACAAAAATAGTTTTATAAGTGATATCAGCGTAATTACACATAGTAACAGTAATACTACAGCGAGTTTTATCCTTTTTTCATTGTTAAGAGGTTTGGGAAAATTCAGACAATGTTAGAAAAGCGTGGTCTAAGTCAGATAGAAAATCTCGTGGCGCGGTATATAGGAAATATACACTCGCTAAAGCTCGTGTCTATTTCCCATATACCACGGCACTCGTTTTCAATCCTATACGTCTCCAATAAAAATGCACTTGTAGTAATTAAAACGTTTAAAAGAAGGTAAAAATATGTATTTTATAAGAAGGTAATCAGTAGTAATTTCGTCCTCAGTAACCTTCATGTTTCTGATCTATGGAGTCGTCATTACAACTAATTTTACCGATAAAAGAGCTATAATAAATATCATTCGACTCTTCAGTCTTAAAGGAACTAGCTTGGAAGTCTGTTTAATTTTATTTTTCAAATAAATAAATAAATAAATAAATAAATAAATAAATAAATAAATAAATAAATAAATAAATAAATAGTAATTATAATAATAATGATAATAATAAAACGGTTCCAGTATTTGTCAGTCGGAGATCCAGTTATTTTGAAAAAAAAAAAAAAAAAAAAAACTTTCACAAGAAGGAAGAAATTATAACTCTCTTTGGGCGGCCGCATCTGATCAAAGTAGGTATCATTTCATTACATTGGCAAACATTCTTTATTGCATCCTGAACGCATGGTAAACTCGGCAGTTGATCTACTAAATAACTTTCAAAAATGCCGCCAGGACTGCGTTCAGGATGTCAAAACAATGCAAACAGTTTTCCACTTATACCCCGCTTTGCACGCAAGTGCACGTGCAAAGCGGGATATAATTGGAAAACTGATTGACCCGTTATGTGATTCTGAACGCAGGTCTGAGGTGCGTTTTTTAGAAGCGAGATAGAAAATCCCACTGAATAATATTTTTAAGACGTCATAAGAAACGTTTTTCGATATTTTGAGTGAAAACATTCGACGTCGTCAAGGCTACTCGTTTTAAGCCAATGCAAAACCATCTTCGTTTCCTCATTTAGATATCTTAAGATTCTTATTGAGCCGCTTAAAAATCTTAATCTAAAAACGCTTCATCTTAAAAATCTTAACGAGATTCTTAACAATCTTAATCTAAGAAACGCATCTCAGGTCTCTTGACTTACATGTTATCGTACGTAATGCCGTTCGTACCACATCTTGGATGATGGGTTTCGTGGGAACAATCAGTGCCCGCCAACAGGCCGCAGTACCAGCTCAGATCGCCAACACTTTGTGCAGCCGCGGCTGGGAATATAATAGCACAGTTTTTATACGAAACAACCGCATTTAAAATTTGGTTTTTATCTAGAAGCCTTTCCATATATGTGTACAGCATCGTGAAATTGACAAAATGAATCGGATTTTTGGAATTATTTTGGAATGAAATTGAATAAGTGTTTTGAGCGGGTTTTGACTGAAATTAGATGGGGGTTATCCAATACCGCTAATTTTGTTCATCCTGATATTTACCCCCCCCCCCCCCCCCCCCTCTTTAATAAATCATGCAGTCAAGATTATAAAAAGCGTTCTATTTCTTCTAGGATCAATCAGGCGCGTCCTATTTCTTCTAGGATCAATCAGGCGTTTACAATTTCAATTATGTCGGTGAAATCGCGTTTTTTTCTAGTTATATTCAATTTGTATGTAGCTGCTGATATCATCTTTTTTAATCAATTTGGAGCGTTTTTGAGTGGTTTGAGTGAGTGTTTGAAATAAATGAATTGAGTACCGAGTGAGCGAATGAGAATGGTTTTGATTGAGGTGAATGTCAATTTCACAATGTAACTAACTGAATCACATTATATTTTTTTTCAATACATGTGCTTTAAATGTAAATCTTTTTTTCTTATCATTTCTTTTTTTAGAAAATTTTGCTTCTAATTGGCTTGTCTGAGAGTCTATTGCAAGACTTTTGTAAGTGCATTTATATTTAATAGTACTTTAACAATAGTGTTGCACTGACTGATAAAAATTTTGAAAAATTACGGCCTTTTTTCAAACTACTAGTTTTATATAGAATCTCAACCCGTTTCTAATTTCTTACTTCACATCTAAAAATGTTTTGTATTTGTACGTCAGATACAGTTAGAAACATTGTGAAATTGACAAGGGGTATGATATTGGAATGGAAATGATTGAGAGTGATCATCGATTTTGAATGATTTTTAATGGAAGTAAAACACAATCGATAATTTCGTCCATTAGGGTGTGAAATAAGCGATAATTTTTTACCTCCCTTTAATAGAATATACGATCTTTTTCTGTTTGTTTGCCTTCACGAAAAAATTAGACGCTTTTAAATCCACACTAGATAATAATTTTATGCAATGTTTAAATCGATATGAAAAAATAATGTAGTCATCTTAAATGATTTCGAATCGCTTTTGAACAATTTTTGTGCGTTTTTGAATGGTTTGAGTGAGTGTTTGGAATAAATGAATGGAGCGCTGAGCGAGTGATTTAGGATGGTTTTGATCGGAGTTAGTGTCAATTTCATGATGGTACTCACTGTAGAACTGTAATTCATTTAGGTTAGATATTGTTGTTGTTTTTTTCTTCTAGAATACTTCTAAAGGTATTTTGTTCGTTCCTGTTCAATTTGAGTCCCAGAAATTTCATCACTGAGAAACGCTTTGGAAGAAGTAGAAACAATGAGATATCAGGATACAAAATTTACTTGCACGAAACCATAGCACTATGACAGGTTGCGTAGCTAGGATTCGAACCAAAGAAATCTGCTTCAGCTCGACACATTTGGTTTCTATCCGTTCCACGCAGGAATTTAAGAATCTGAACTTAATACAGTTAACAACATTGTAAAATTGACAAGGTGAATGATTTTGGAATGATTTCGGAATGAAATTGAATGTGTGTGGAGCGAATTTTGAGTGAGATTAAAGGAACGTAATCCAATATTGCTAATTTTATTCAAGAGGAACAAAATTAGCGATATTAATTACTTTCCTTTAACAAAATATACGTATTTTTGTGTTTGTACGTCTTCGTGGACCAATCAGACACTTCAAGGTCCACACCAGCTAATAAGATCGAAGAATAAATATATCGATTTGAATTTAATATAGAAAGTCTTGAACGATTTTTAAATGTTTTCCAATGATTTTGGAGCGTTTTTGATCGATTTGAGTGATTGTTTTGAATGAATGAATGAAATGAGCGCTGAGTGAATGATTTAGAATGATTTTGATCGGAATGATTGTCAATTTCACAATGTTTTTAGCTTTACGAAAACCAAGAAATTCATACGGTATCAAAATCAAAGTACAATTTATATGATTCGCCGGTTTTATTTTCATCAAAAATAGTTTTTTACCTGTAAGTCCAATAGCAAAGATAATCGCAGAAAGCATTGTGAAACGTCTGAGTGTTTGAGTTAAACTGTTTTAGAATATCGTGAGTTGATAAGAAGAATTGTTCTACTTCTTATCTATATATTCAGAGCTTCGGACCGCCAACAAAAACAACGTAACTGCTGCTTGAAACGATTTTCTGGAGAAAAAAATAACAATAACAAAAGAAAACAACTATTTAATAAGTGCACGCATACACGCACCTCCGAAATAAAGGCGCACAACTTGAATGCAAACGTTGTGGGAAGAGGGGTTATATGGGGGATTGACGAAGACAAAAATGCTTAAACATTTTATTGTTAAAAATTCTACAACGATAAAATAAAATCAGTGATAATTCTGTAAAAAAAAAAATCAAGCAAATCTGTTCATATTTCTGGGCCCGAGGTTATAAAACTTTTCTCAGTCTCAAATGAGAATTTTCTCAAATTTTAAATTTGAATAAATGTATGTAAATTAGATAAAATATTAATAAGTTGTTATTCATAACAACTTATTAATGATATCTTTTATGTTGATATATTAAAATGAGTATTTAAAAAGAATTATGGCTTGAATCTCAAATTGAAATTTGAGAAAATTTTGAACTGAGAATGAGAAAAGTTTTATTACCTCGGGTCCTGAACGTAATCGCATAAATGAGAATATTTTTTGCTCTTGATTTATCCTTCTCGTTATGTTGACGACATAGTCCTGCTTTAGAGAAAGCGTTGGCAGATAGTATAGCCTAGGATCAGTCTGCGTAGACGTACTGTCTGATCTTAGCATACAGTCAACAACATCGTAAAATGGACAAGTTGAATGATCTCGGAATAAATTTGAATGAGTGGGGGAGCGAGTTATGAATGAAATTAAAGGGAGGTAATATAACATCGCTAATTTTGTTCAACATGAACAAAATTAGCGATGATTATTACCCCCTTAAATAAAGTATACATACAATTTCTATAAATAGCTTTCAATATCTTCACGAACCATTCAGGCCTTCCGAATTCAATTTTGTCAGTGAAATCGTTCGAATTTTCTGGCGATTTCACTTTGAATGTAGTTATTGATCTTGTTTTTTTAATGATTTAGAAGCGTTTTTAATGGTCTGAGTGAATCTTTAGACTTAATGAATGGGGCGCTGAGTGAGAGTTTATAATGGTTTTGATCGAATAAGAGTCAGTTTCACGATATTGTTAACTGTACACTTCCTGAAATTTGTTAATTTTGTAGGAAATGTCTGAACGACCAAAAATGGTACATGGTCGTATGGTCGGGGATGCTCTGCGAAACTTTCAAGGAAAGCCCTCTTGAAATTATTTTTTTACATGAATATTCATGAAATCTTTCATGATGAAAGAAATGAACAAGTTTGTGACACTACGCACCATGGTTACACAATGAAGACAATTATCAAAAGTATTGTTTTAAGACCCTATACTTTAGGGGGAGTTGTGTTAACAAAACCACATGTGTATTTCAATGAAAGGCCCTCTTTGGGTGCTGCATCATGATATCGCTACAGTTAACAACATCATGAAATTGACAATCATTCCGATCAAAACAATTCAAAATCACTCGGTCAGCGCTCCAATCATTCATTCCTTACACTCACTTAATCACTCAAAAACGCTCCGAAATTGCTCAAACACGATTAAAAATCGTTATAAAACGACCAACATTTAAATCAAACCGATCAAATAATTGCATGATTTATTAGTCGGTTTTGATTTTTAAGCATCAGATTTGTCCGTGAAAAACATAAATCCAGGAAGCTAAAACAAATATCGCTAACTTCGTCCAATTGGACGAAATTAGCGATAAAGTTTTACCTCCCTTGGAATTCACTCAAAACTCTATCATCACACTCATTTAATTTGATTATAATTCCAAAAATTAGTCAACTTTTCAGTTTCACGACGTTCATAACTGTAAATAACGACGGTAGGCATATGGTGTCATGATGAGGAACACTCTTTCCCTGTGAAAGTGTTGGGAAAAGCAGTCCAAAAATGAATTGGAGTGGAGCGGGGGGCGTTAAAAAAGAACGGACATAAGAACGGAAATAAGTTTACGTAAACGCGTTTGCATACTTTACCCGAATACTTTTTAAATCAATACTTATTTGACAAGCCATACTAGTACCTGCCAGAACACATTTGGCAAGCAACATGTCTTAATTACATTACGCTTGTTGTAATTATATCGAATTTAAGAGAGGTGATGAGAGTATTTGTTGATTTCATGGATGTATGAAACTTTAAAAAAAAGCTCACATAAAAATCACATAACATGAACACGCGAAGCAGGATGACGGTTCAATATCTTCGAATATGTCTCATATATTTCTCGGTTCAGTTAGCCAAAGATACCAGAATCTTCGTAGACACAAACCGTCACTTGGCGTGCCATTTGCCGTAACTACCTACAGCCTGTTGTAATTATATCGAATTTAAGAGATGTGATGAGAGTATTTGTTGATTTCTTGTAGGTATGAAACTAAAAAAAAGAAAAGAAGAAAAAAAGGCTCACATAAAAAATCTCTTAACATGAACACGCGAAACAGGATGACGGTTCAATATGTTCGAACATTTCTCATATACACTCATCAAAACTCCTAAGCGGCCACTTGCCTATTTGGTCATATGTTAGAAATGCCGCATGGTTTCATCCCGATTTTGATAATATAATGAAGCGAAATCATTTATGAATCCAATAAGAGAAAATTCAGTGAAATAATTCAACAAGAAATGTTTAAAAATTAAAAGAAAGTAGGAGTAACCTCGATTTTAAAGATTACATTGGTGGGTGGGGTGTTTTGACATTACTTGTTAGGATAAGGATTGTGTACAAAGTTGTGGCATTTCCCATTATTTTTAGAAGTCCTCAGACGTTGCACCACTGATATCAGTACAAAAAAATGATAGGATTTGCGTTTTTCATGTGTCGAGAATTTCAAATTTCTCTAAAAAATGTCACTTTTTGTGTCTTTTGAATTTGAGGGTACATGCATTAATTCCGTCTGTGGGACTGACTGTTGCATTATTTTACAAAAAATCGGATAGGATGAGGGCTAATTGGCAACTCTTTTGAAAGAAAAGTTGGCATTTCAAAATAAAAGAGAAAAATGTGTTAAAAATGGGGAAAGGTAATGTGGCCGTTTAGAACTTTTGAGTAGTGTATTTCTGGGTTTAGTTCGCCAAAGTCAAATCTGTACCTTCGGATGCTGTTTTGCAAGAAGCTATACCTAAGGACAAAAGTTCTGTCCGGTATTGTTTTGTTCAATAAAGTTTCTAATCTGAAAGATAATGTTTTGAAAATATTGCTTAGCATTATCGGTCCTATCTTCAAAACAAAAGGACTGTTTTCACCGGCTTTGGGTCACACATGACGTTGATTTAATCCCAACGACGTTAATGATGCTTTAACATTCTTCACGCTGAATACGATATAGCGTAGTAATGTTTTGCTTGAGTGCCTTTTCTGTTATAATAATCCAACAGGAAAACACACAAAAAATGGATTGCTTTCAGAAACCTTATCTTCATTTAAGCATACATTTTTACTTTTTGTTTTTGGTTCATGAAATAAATACGTTTTCTGCCATTTTTGGTTTATGGAAACATGCATTTAATTAATTATGCGTGGCATCTTTTTCCTAAATTTTATGGTTCCTTTTGGCTGCGTTTTTAACGACTTTGGTTAGAAAAAATTAAACGCGTTATTCTGATCCCTTTCATTTTTTTTAAAGAAAAAAATCTATGCATGATGTAATTAAGACAGATATTGTGTACAAGTATGCATAGTTTTTGTAAATCAAATTTTGCCATCGCTTGGATAAGACCGAGACGTAACTAGACAATCTATCGTGTTTGTTATTACGCCTTTTTTTAGACCGTAGATCAAAGTTTCAAAAAACCATTGTAGATTAGAAGGGTAGATTAGAACATGTACGTTATGCAAATAAGGCAAAATGTTTTTGTTTTTTTGTGGTTTTTTTTTTTTTATGAAAAATAGAAAAAGAATGAATGTACCATATATTTTAAATGGGGATATGACACGATCTCTTTGTTGTTTGTGATCACATACGATAGCTTCTTTTCCCTAAATTAATCAAATGCATACTACTGAAATATTCGGAGGGGATAAGAATAAACTATTTAGAGTTCTGTAATATTAGGAAAGAACCTTATCTATGGTATTTAAACATTTTATAAGTTTTAGAACGCCCTAATTCGTGTATAATTTGACATAATTTCGTCACGACCTTCTAGTTCTTATGGCGCTGCGATAAGCTGGTTATAAAATAGTGTTCCTTGGTCCATGGATAGACGACAGCTATGTTATTTAAGATTATTGACCATTGAGGGCGGGTAAAAAAATATTAGACTAATGAGGGCGGGTCAAAAAGTATCGTACAATTGAGGGGGGAGGGGGTTCAACTTATCAAGCCTGGTACCAGGTAAATTTTCTTTCTTCGGGCATACGATGACCTTAAGGCTTAGCTTTATTTTCAACTAAAGTTCTACCGCCAATTGAATAGGTTTTTTTTCCCTGTTTTTAATCCGACAAACGATCGTACAGAGGGATTCTTACGTTGTTTGAAAATTCGTTTCAGTGTGAACAACACACATTTCAGTGAGTGTCTACACTTAAACTAATCATTCCAAACGGTTGCCTTACATTTGTTACATCATACTATTTCTTATCCAACTTATATAAAAAGTTACTTTTTCTAAATGAATGATCTTTAGTTTATAGTATAATTAAGGCTCTTTAGAAGGGAGGTAAAAAATCCCGCGCATTTCGTTCAGTTTCAAAATATCTCCCTTTAGTAAAATTAATAACTGGCTCATTTCACTTATTCATTTTCTTTTCCAAATAATTCTAGATATACGTACTTATCTTGTTAATGAAACAATTTCTCATCATAATTCTAAGCGATTTAAATCTTATTTATAAATTTGCCCTGGAAATATCGTTGAATTAAAATATTGAAAACGCGCCGCCATAGGGCTGTTGGTAGCGCGGTAGTATCACATTCTTAAAATCACTGGACGTCCAAGGTTCGATCCCCGGAAGAAAGACATATTCTTATCGACATTTGTCTCCTACCCTTAGTAGGAAAACAGTGCGCTGCAGACTAGGAAAGGGTGTTGTATAATTAAATACAGCGTGAAATTAAAAAGTTGAATAAATTTGGAATGGTTTTTGAATGAAATTGAATGAGAGTGTGGAACGAGTTTTGAGTGAAGTAAAAGGGATATAATCAAATATCGCTAATTTTGTTCGAGACGAACAAAATTAGCTATATATATCACCCCCCCCCCCCTTTAATGAAATATGCATACTTTTTCTGTCTGTATGTTCGTGTACCAAGACATTTTAAAATACAAACCAGCCAATAAAATCGTAGAATAATTTGATTGATTTGAATTAAATGTTAATCGTCTTTTGCGATTTCGAAATATTTCTAACGATTTTGGAGCGTTTTTGATCGATTGGAGTGAGTGTTTGGAATGAATAATTGGAGCGCTGAATGAGTGATTGAGAATGGTTTTGGTCGGGATGAGGGTCAATTTACGACGTTTTTCTACTGTAGTAAAGTACGGATGCAAGAAACACCAGGAATCCATTCTTAGGTGCTCCAGTCGCCAGGATATGATTACAAAACCACTACAAGCGGAGCTAACAAATAAACATACCAACAAAGACGAAAATATTGAAACAAGACATCTAAAATTCATTTTGAAACAATCTTTATTTCAATAAAACATTCAAACAATCCAATAACTAATTAGTGGTACTCGAAACGCAGTTTCCAAAGTTGCTGACTGTCAGATCTCTGTGAGTGCATTTAGACTTCTCGTACTCGCATCTGAAATTGGATTGAAAGGCGATTACTAGATCACAAACATCAGACAGTTTCACGTAGTGGACCTGTACAGGGGCGTAACTCCCATTACGCACATTGCGCAAGTGTGTAATAGGAATAAATCCTCTTTCAAAAAATGTCGTTGATAAATGATAATAACATCGAAACTGCAGCTTTTTAAAGCTGTAGATACGATGTTTTGATTATTCACCAACACTCAAAAAATAAAAAATGGAGCGGAAGGAGAAAATTCACCTTTTGTCACAGTCCACATATCGCCTTTATCCTATATACTCTATCTTGGTCGTCTTCTGAGTGCGTATAAATTTCAAAATCCTAGTTACGCATATGCTGTAATGGTTCCGCAAAGTTTCGGACTGCGAATGCCAGCCTGGTTTAATACCGCCATCAGAAATATCTTTTCTAACGCACTCTTTAAATGACGTCATCACAATTTACGTCATTTTTAAATGAACGTTAACTAACGTTATTTTTCTTTCTGAGTTGAAGAAAAATGCGTTTAAAATCTCAAAAATTATATTGCCCCCACTACAAGACATCTTAACTACAACTCATTTTGTTTCTGCGATGTTTTAAGAATAGACCACTTGTCAACGAATATATTCTTATTTCAACATGTATGTATTGGACTATATAAGTGTTCATATATCTTTTGTGTAAGATGAAGGAACCTAATAAAGTATATTGTATTGTATTGTTAAAATAAGCTTGTCTTGAACAAGGAAAATCTCAATTTATGTCCCAATATAGGATTATACTCACGTGTTAGGATATGTTCGTCCGTCCGATCCGCACACCGGCTCTAACTCAGAACCGCAGGCTATGTGACTCAGACTCGTGCAGAAGAAATCAAACACGATCTCGCCACCAAGGGCGGGAATCGGTGTGGTGCTAAAGTCGAGAGAGTTACACGCCCCTGGGTGGAGAAGGTGAAGGTCTTTGTTGGTACAGTGTGCTCGGCTGAAATAACATCTGGAAAAAAAGTGTATACAAAATCTATTGATAGAATAAGATTAATCAAAATTCCAATCAAACTCATTGTATTTTGATTTTTGACTTATACCTTTTTCAGAAAAACAGCAAGTATGAATTCATGCTGTTTTTCTGAAGACGGTATAAGACCTTTTCTAAATTCTGATGGTAGATTGAGTTATACTGGAAATTTGTTTTGTATGACAATTCCCAAAATACGGAAAAAAATGATATAGTAAATAGTATAAGTTTTAGAGCACGTGTTTGACTCTGAAATCAGGGGTTTAACTCTAACAAGTATGAAAAGATACGAGCGCGATAATAAAAGAAGACAATCAATATTTCTAAGTGACGAGATCAGAACCTCACGACATAATTTACTTATTTTGATAAGTGACGAGATCAGTACCACACGACATAACTTACTTATTTTTTTAAGTGACAAGATCAGTACCACACGACATAACTCACTTATTTTCATAAGTGAAGAAATCAGTACCACACGACTTAACTTACTTATTTTTATAAGTGACGAGATCAGTGCCAAACGACATAACCCCCTTATTTTTATAAGTGACAAGATCAGAACCTCACGACATAACTTACTTATTTTTATAAGTGACGAAATCAGTACCGCACGACAAAAAGTTATCTTACTTATTTTCATAAGTGACAAGATCAGTACCACACGACATAAATAGAGGATAATCGTTTGTTTAAGTGTAAGATCGATCTATATTTCATTGAGTGAACAACAATAGCTATATTTTCACGAGTGGCAGAGCCACGAGTGAAAATATAGCTTTTGTTTTTCATGAAATGAAATATTAATCGATCTTACTCGAAAAACAAGCGATTTTTCTATTTCTTTAATGCAAAAATGAGACAAATGTGAAATTTCTAGGACATATTTTCGCAGTGCGCGTTATTTTGCGCGTGATTACTATGCAACGTTCATTGTGACGTCACTTATTTCGCCCCGCATAGATGGCGTCAGATAGGATGAAATGCACAAAAGCAGGGTATAAGTTTTTGATAATCTCACTGCTTTTGCGGTGAGATTATCAAGTCATAATCTACTATTATTTCTCGATAAACCACCGAAAAGCATTAAAGAAAGACACATAACTTACTTATTTTAATAAGTGACAAGATCAGTACTACAAAACATAACTTACTTATTTTTATAAGTGACGAGATCAGTACCGCACGACATAACTAACTTATTTTTATTAGTAATGAGATCAGTACCACACGACATAACTTACTTATTTTTATTAGTGATGAGATCAGTACCACATGACATAACTTACTTATTTTTAAAAGTGACGAGATCAGTACCGCACGACATAACTTACGTATTTTTATTAGTGATGAGATCAGTACCACACGACATAATTTACTTTTTTTTTATAAGTGACGAGATCAAAACAACACAACATATCTTTCTAATTTCTATATGTGACGGAATCAGTACAACACGACATAACTTACTTATTTTTATAACTGACAAGATCAGTATTACAAAACATAACTTACTTATTTTTATTAGTGACAAGATCAGTACCACACGACATAACTTACTTATTTTTATTAGTGACAAGATCAGTACCACACGACATAACTTACTTATTTTTATAAGCGACAAGATCAGTACCACACGACATAACTTACTTATTTTTATAAGCGACAAGATCAGTACCACACGACATAACTTACTTATTTTTATACGTGACAAGATCAGTACCACACGACATAACTTACTTATTTTTATAAGCGACAAGATCAGTACCATACAACATAACTTACTTATTTTTATAAGTGACAAGATCAGTACCACACAGGGTAACTTACTTATTTTTATAAGTGACGAGATCAGTACCACACAACATATCTTACTTATTTTTATAAGTGACAAGATCAGTACCACACAACATAACTTACTTATTTTTATAAGTGACGAGATCAGAACCACACGACATAACTTACTTATTTTTATAAGTGACGAGATCAGTACCACACGACGTAAATTATTTATATTTATAAGTGACGAGATCAGTACCACAAAACATAACTTGCTTATTTTTATTAGTAACTAGATCAGTACCACACGACATAACTTTCTTATTTAATATGAGTGACGAGATCAGTACCACACGACATAACTTACTTATTTTATATGAGTGACGCGATCAGTTCCACACGACATAACTTACTTATTTTTATTAGTAATGAGATCAGTACCACACGACATAACTTACTTATTTTTATTAGTGATGAGATCAGTACCACATGACATAACTTACTTATTTTTAAAAGTGACGAGATCAGTACCGCACGACATAACTTACGTATTTTTATTAGTGATGAGATCAGTACCACACGACATAATTTACTTTTTTTTTATAAGTGACGAGATCAAAACAACACAACATATCTTTCTAATTTCTATATGTGACGGAATCAGTACAACACGACATAACTTACTTATTTTTATAACTGACAAGATCAGTATTACAAAACATAACTTACTTATTTTTATTAGTGACAAGATCAGTACCACACGACATAACTTACTTATTTTTATAAGCGACAAGATCAGTACCACACGACATAACTTACTTATTTTATATGAGTGACGCGATCAGTTCCACACGACATAACTTACTTATTATTATAAGTGACGAGATCAGTACCACACGACATAACTAAATTATTTTTATAAGTGACGGAATCAGTACCACACGACATAACTTACTTATTTTATATGAGTGACAAGATCAGTACCACACGACGTATCTTACTTATTTTTCTAAGTGACGAGATCAGTACCACACGACAAAACTTACTTATTTTTATAAGTGACGGAATCAGTACCACACGACATAACTTACTTATTTTATATAAGTGACAAGAATAGTACCACACGACGTATCTTACTTATTTTTCTTAGTGACGAGATCAGTACCACTCGACAAAACTTACTTATTTTTATAAGTGACGGAATCAGTACCACACGACATAACTTACTTATTTTTATAATTGACGAAATCAGTACCACACGACATAACTTACTTATTTTTATAATTGACGAAATCAGTACCACACGACATAACTTACTTATTTTTATAATTGACGAAATCAGTACCACACGACATAACTTACTTATCAGGACCACACGATATAACTTACTTATTCTTATTAGTGACGAGATCAGTACGACACGACGTATCTTACTTATTTTTATACGTGACGAGATCAGTACCTTACGACATAACTTACTTATTCTTATAAGTGACGAGATCAGTACCACATGACATAATTTACTTATTTTTATCCGTGACGAGATCGGTACCACATAACATAACTTACTTATTTTTATACGTGACGAGATCAGTACCACATGACACAGATGTAGTAAATAAATCACAATCTATATCCTTGTTATTGATCCATCTACAACTGTAAAACTCAGCGCTCTGGATGCCTGAAAAAGAAAAACAAAACTTTCAAACAAACAAAAACAAACAAACAAAACAAACAAATAAAACAAAACAAACAAAACAAAACAAACAAACACAATTATTCAGTAAAAAAAACAAAACAAAAAACAAAACAAAACAACAACAATGACGATAACAAATGATTTTTCAAGACTCAAAATCGGACTTGATTGTCCCATTTTTCAATTTTTTTAGACAACTGAGAGATCAGCTCAAAACGATTGTATTATCTATATAAGTAAAAACACTTTTAATTTTTATTTAATGCATTGTGAAGACTGTAACTGCCGATTTGTTAATAGGAAGTTACAACTGTTTCGCGTTGAGCCATCGATATACCGACTTAAATGATACCAATTAATTGCTTACTTCATATCTTTAAAAAGAAAGGGTTAACTGATACTCAAACTACAAAGCTACTTTCATCAATTGCTCTTTCTGTTGCTTTAACCCCTAGAATTTCAAAGTTAAGGAGTCAATTACTGACTCAAACACCAGCATGAGTCACGTTAATACGCTGTTCAGCCTGTGCGGATGCACTAGCTAATCGAAGTCTCAACGTTCCGCACATGTGAAATTGTTGAAAATATCATTATGGGTCCATCGCTATCGACTCTGGTCAGACTGTGCGGATTCACAGGCTAATGTATGTCTTAAAGCTGCTCTTTCACATGTCTTCAAGGAAAAAATACAAAACTGGTTCTTAGATTCGGAAATTTGTGCATTTTCCGATGTTTAGGAAACATAGGTATGGCACTAACAACAACTCATTTGAAAAAAAAGTAGCTTGAATTTTCGAAGCGGCAAGGTCAGTAATGGAACCAGTCTATTTATATCCAGTCTATAAATTACAAAAATGTTCATTTTCATGTAAAATGTTTCATTTTTCGCATGTATCGATATGAAGTTTCAAAATTTGCAAATATTTCGACCTTGACATTTCTTAGAATGGGACAAACAGGCAAAATTGCATGCGAAAATAGGTGGCTCAAAATTTAAGAATATACTTTTTGGCGTTAGTAGTTGCTTTATTTCTTCAGAATTGAATTCCGCTAAATTCAGGAATATCTGGTCATTTTTACTTGCCTTACCGGATCGAATTTTATTATTGTAAAGTTTTCTATACGATGAAGTCATAATTTCTGATTAATTTAAAAAAAGATCATAAGTCGCATTTCCCCAATCTGTGATAGAGCAGCTTTAATGTTGCGCAGATATAAATTTTACAAATGCCACTATAGGTTCGTAGCTTTATGTAATCAGGATTTATATCTAATTTGTAAACCTAGATTAGACCCCTAAAAATCTGAAAAATTTGTTATTTTGACCCTTAGACATTTCTTCCAGTGGGGTTAAACGGTTGTTTCGCCTCCACAGGTCCTTAGCTTTCTATTTAGCGCACAGTGAAGACTCTGATCAGACTGTGCGGATGTTAATTTTTTGGAAATGACACTTGCATGCCCATACAGTTAACAACATCGTGAATGGTTTTGGAATGATTTTAGAAAGAAATTAAATGAGCGTGATGAGTTTTGAGTGAAATTAAAGGGAGGTAATCAAATAGCGCTAATCTTGTTCAGAATGAACGAAATAAGAGGTATTTATTACCTCCTTTGCTGAAATACGCAAACAAATTCCATAAATAGATTCCTGTTAAGAACCGATCAGACGCTTTCAATTTTAATTATGTCAGTGAAATCGCGATTTTTTTCTTGTAATATTCAGCTGTTGCTTTTATCATTTTAGTCATTTTGGGGCGTTTTAGAGTGGTTTGAGTGAGTGTCTGTAATGAATGAATGGAGCGCTGAGTGAGCGATGCTCATATTAAACAACGAATCGAGTAAAATAACATACCCACAATTGCTAACAAAACAAGGAATGCCGAGAGAAACGCCATCTTAGTGCGAATGCCAAAGAAAAGTCAAAATGATTTTTTATCTCAAAGATTTGAACTTTTGATAAAGTCCAACGAACTCAACTTTTGCACAACTTTATGCAATCAGTTTAAATATAGCAATTTAAGCCAATTTAGTTTTGAGTATTTACTTGACTGCGTCTTTCAATAATTCATTTGCGTGTACAAATAACAATATCTTATAATTGACACTCACTGCAATCAAAATCATTCACAGTCACTCAAAAAGCTCAACTTACTGCATTCACATCGGTTCAGAAATTCTACTTTTTCTCTGTCCTGTTTGAATTTAAAAACGCAAATTTAATCTATCTTGAAAGAAATAATAAACATGGTATTACCTCCCTTTAATCTAATTCAAAACTCATCCATCCCATTTATTGAATTCCATTCAAAAATCATTGCAAAATCATTCACCTTGGTAATTTCACGATGTTCTTAACCGCTTATATACATATTTGCCAGACTGTACAAAGCCTGAGGTTATTGGTTTTAGCCTAAGACCGACCAAACCAATAACATTCTTTTCTTAGGTTTCCAGATGGTTCTACGTACTTACATTAGTGTCCGAGGTTGTGAGAATTTCCTCAGGCTCAACTGAGAATTTTCTAAAATTTTAAATTTAATCAAATGTATGAAAATAAAAGATAATATTAATAAGTTGTTATCTATAACAACTTATTAAAATTATCTTTCATGTTGAAACATGAAAATTAGTACTAAAATAGAATTACGCCTTAAATCTCAAATTGAAATATGAGAAAAAATTGAATTGAGAATGAGAAAAGTTTTATAACCTCGGGTCCAGATGGTTTTTAGAGTCCTGGCTAAATATTTACGAGTCCCAGACACGAAACACCTGTCCCCTTAAGATCATGTTAGAATTTGTATGTTCGAACCCCCTTTACAGCAATTCTGGATCCGCCTTTGCATTTAGTTGATGAAATAAATGTTTTGACAATAAATGTTTTGACATTAAAAATCGGGTACACGAGTACCCGCCGCGGACGAGATTTCGGATACCCGAGTATAAAAATTAAACTAGCCCCAGCTCTTATTTCCTCAAGCCTATTATTCAGGATAATTTTCTTTTATCAAGCATAGGTTGTCAAGAGGCCGCATTTTTGAAAATCCTTGATAAGAGCAAAAATAGCAAGTCGAGAAAATGTCTTTTGCGTGTCAGAATTAGATTTGTATGTCGAAAAAAATAACGTTAAAATATCGCTTGATAATATCACCGGCCATTACCGGATAATTTTTCAATTTTATTGAAAATAGAATAACTATTTATCTTTCTAGTCAGATGGACGAATCTTTAATTTGGTGATAAATAAAAGATGTATTTCAAGGGCGTTACTCCCATTACACAATTTACGCAAGTGCGTAAAAGAAATGATCCTCTGATAAAAATATCGTTGATGAATGATCATAGCATCGAAATCACAGCTTATTCAAGCTGTCGATACGATGTTTTGATTATTCACCATCGCTCAAATCATGAAAAGGGAGGGGCGGAGGGCATTCGAGTATTTGTTGATTTCATTGAGGTATTAAACTAAAAACCTAATCATACTGTATGAATGCGCGAAGCGGAATGATACATGAGTATGTTTAGGTCTTTTGTTTCATAACATATGGAAGCAATTTAAACCATCTTCATATCTTATAATTTAATATATCGACGCAGAACTGTTCAGATTTATTAATAAAGAAGAAGTTTTGTAATGGGACTACTTTGTGCGGAAATCTTACAAAATAGCTGCGTACTCTAATCTTTTTTCATTGAGGTATAATACCAAACTTATAAGCCAATTAAAATACACAACTTAAATTCAAACCCACGACCCCAGATTTAACAGCCCAAGGTGTTGCGCTACTTAGGCTACTTAGGTAGTCAGGCTTAACAAAATAAATATTCGACCATGACGAGACTCGAACTCGCAATCTTCTGATTCGAAGTCAGACGCCTTATCCATTAGGCCACGCGGCCAGATATTAGAACGTAATAATAGTTGAATGAAATTTGTTTTTACTGGAATAAGAAAAAGACTTTTTTTCGGCAACTGTGAAAGCTCACAAAGTTAAAATGAAATTATACTTGAGTAAAGGAACATTTATATTTATCAAACGTTAGTAAGCTTTTCAAAAATATGAGAAGTAGCAGTTGCGGCAGAAACAGCAGCAACCATTACAACAACAACAACGACAACAATAACAACATCATCGACAACAACAACAACAACAACCGCACACGATAAAAGTCATTCTTTGTAACATAGATTTAATAAGTTTTAATTATTTAAATTATATACATGTATAATTCTGTTAAAATAAACTTAAAACAGTTAACAATTACAACAACAGAGGGGTCCGATTTAAGCAGTCGAAAATCCGATGGCTTGTTGTTTATATTCATTGGTTCTTCAACTGGTCACATTTTTTTTCAAAGTACTGTGAAGTCACAGGCTATCATGAAACGAAATCTTTATAAATAGCTAATGGGAGAGTGACGAATTTTCGTCACTATCCCTTTACTTATTTATAGTTTTTTGACGGTTTACCATCACAAGTTTTAAAATTTGCTAAAATAAAAATTAAAATTTTCATCGATTTATTGTCTCTTAAACTCGTCACAATTTTTATTAAAATACTGTGAAGTCACAGGCTATCATGAAACGAATAACTTTATAAATAGCTAAAGGGTAAGTGACGAATTTTCGTCACACACCCTGGTGCTATTTATAAACTTGTGACGGTCGTCCATCACAAGTTTTGAAGTTTGCTATGATTGAAATTAAAATTTCATTCAAAATGAACAAAACCGTCACAGCGCTTGTGAAGAACCGAAAAAAAAGTAAACGACGATGAAAAGAGAAAGAGGGGTAATTTCCCATTTTCTTTTCAGAAAATGTGACGCATGTCACAACATCAGATAGTCGAATATTTAAAATATTATACATCTTAAAGAATGAACGAACTTTTACTCTATATGAATGTTTGTTTTGTTATTACGCATTGTTTTTGGTCATGAAATGGTTGCCAAAGACATCTTTTGAATAGTTGGTATATTTACTTCTTGTATATGAATAATGAAATGATATTTAAAATGATATTTTTCAAAGCTTTTTATCATAAAAAATATGATGTCTAATTTTAATATCAACGGTAAATTGTAAATGTCAAACTAAGTGTAAAAATGATTTGCTCTGTTCTAAGTTTGTATAGAAATGAATTATTATATTTCGATGTTTATCATAAAACTATTATGTCTATTTCAAAGTTTATTGTAAATTTTGATATAAAGCTAAACATGTTCTGCTCTTTTCTGTAAAATGCATAAAATAAGATAAAAAATTAAATGTATATGATCCGTTACGCAAAAAAGGAATCGTTTAAGTATCCATAAAATGAATATTTGAAAAAGAGATTGACTACAGTAGAGGTCAACCGAAGATTGCACTTTAAAAGATTTAATATTGTTCGTATCAAGGTCATGATTTCAAGATTTAGAAAATCAGACAAGCGCGAAAAGCATCGACCCGAGTTAGCCTGAGCAGTCCGCGCAGTCTGACTATTGTCCACACTTTTCTCACTATCCAGATGGTCCCTGTTCGCTTGACGGGTCACTCATATTATATATGAGCCTGTGCGTGGAATTTCCAACAAATTTGATATATGTACATAGCAAAGACTCTGAACAGCCTGTGCATCCGCACAGTCTGACCAGAGTCTTCACTATAGGTTCAGTAGATAGATAAGGTCTCAAAGTACTTGTACACAATCAAGTAACATTATATTTACAGTAAGTGGCTGTCTATGCTGCTCAATGTTTGCACTTCACGCACATTTCAAATTGTTGGAAATGTCACGCATAGGCTTATATACATATTGAAACGTTTATCACAAAATTATTATGCCCAATTCAAAGTTCATTTTTTCTATCATAAACGTTCATCAACTATATCTAAAGTTAAACATGTCCAAATCTTTAGATTTTCTCGCCCACCAATCATCGAACGCCTCGTTCTGTGATACCGTGAACCAATTCTTCCAATCACCGACTTGTCCTGTTGATAGAAAGAAAATTGCAGTGTGTCGACAAGCGAAAAATGTAGTTATTACAACGAATTATTGGTCTGTAACTGATCAAAATAACAACAACAACCAAAAAAGTCACCCCCCCCCCCCCCAATAATTACAATAATAGTGAAATGAACCTTTAAGACCGTCCACAGACGATTAAGGATGCCGTTTATATTTAAAGTCAAATTGCCTTTTTTTTCAATATCAAAACTATATTGAGTGATTATAAGTAAATATGTATGTACATGTAGCAGAAATATCTTATCCCAATTCAAAATAACATTTTTTTCAAATTTTCATTGAAGAAAAAAAAAGAAGAAGAAGAACAAAGTGACAACAAAAATACAGCTCTGTATTGCATATAAAAACGCAAGTGTATTTGATAATGTACCAACAATAGAGTGTTCCCGAATGACTCTATAATCCATTCAATCAATAAAATGGTCATTATATTTGAAATGTAAGTTAGTTTCCGTATTTGAAACTTATAATTCTCTTTAGGAAGTGGACCCAAAAAAGTTCCGCAACGCAAAGAGAAGTCGCAGTAACGGCGGGCTTTTTTAATGAAAATCATTCATATTTTTATTGAATTTTAAATTAAAATCTCTGTATAGGCTAAAACAGCACATTATTGTACATCAGGATGTATTGAACTTTAACGGTGTTTACCGAATTTTCCATATGGTTTCATTAGGAAACCTCGGTTAACATAGGGAAAGATCATGATTCCCAAAATGTTGTCGAACAAGTAGTTTATATTTAATTTATACTTATTCATTTAAGTTCGATTTCGACGAAAGCTTAAGCTAAAAGAGTCGCTCTCGAACACTCAACCCTGATGTTTTCACAACCCCGAGAGAGAGGCAGTGGTTTAAACCCACTGCTACCCAATTCTACAGCTGGGTGAACTGGGGCTGGCTAGTAAGTCGATGGCTCAGCGTGAATCAATTGTAACTCCCTATATGTTTATAGGGAGTTACAACTGTTTCACACTGAGCCATCGAAGAGTTTTGCCAATAAACACACCCCGGCGACAGCGGAACTATTACGCGTCCACTACCTTATAACCAACCTTTTCTCATAAAACTAAATCCTGGATTCATCCATTTCTTCGCAGCTGCCATGAACTCCGGCGTCATTTGTTTGACCTTGGAAACCTTCATTTTGTCTATGTTACAATTATCTGTTATTTCTTGTAGTAGTTCGTCATGAACGTCGAGTTCGAGGAAATCTCGCAGTCTGCGTAATTCTCGTAGACAGTCCTATATAACAAACATGAGATAGGTGTTAACATGTTAATTGACGCTTCATTGCATGATGTTTTTTTTATCATGCAATGAAGCTTGTGTTGAAGTGATATCATCTGCCTGATAATATAAAATAATATCAGACAGTCTATTTTAGAAACAATTTACACTTTCACTGAATTTCTTCGACTTTTAAGGATTAATTATAATTATACACATAATGTCTGCATAAAAAATATAACTTTTGTTTGGAAATAGCTTGGAATAGGTTCTAAAACTCTATAATGCAACATCAACACATAGCTCTTATCAAAGAAAAGTTGTAAGGAGGTCAAATCTCTTCAATTTAAGTTCTGCCTGCGCGTATGCCGCATGTCATACTTTTTGACTCTTAATATCAAAAGGTCTTGTCTAAATTATGGTATCAAATTTACTCAATAATTTCCCTCCAACTTTGTAAAGATCAAGAGAAAAGCAAAACGTGAAAGTGCACATTTTCCTATGGAACTCAGAATAGAATCAAAGTTTTTTTTTTATTACAATGATTTATACGTTAACATATGGTTAATTCAAGTGACCGTTTAGCAATTCGTTCCATTGTAATCTAGATTGTTAAATCTCATTTACCTCCTTTAAATCTTCATAAAGGACGATGTGAAATGGAACATCCGGGTTATTTCTGATGTGCTCCTGCCATTCGAACAGATATTCTGGATACGAACCGTAATCCACTGAAATGTAATTTTAGTTTAACCAAATATTCTATTGAGGTTGAAACTTATAACTTGAAATCAAAGGAAATAAATGTACGAATGTTTTTGAAGATCTGTCTAGAATCATAAACTATTCACCCTCAATAGGCTTCAAGTATACGTAATTTTTCACCTATAATTAAGAAGTGCATTCGACCTTTTAAGAAAATTACGAAATCCGCCGATGTCGGCATTCGTCGTAATATTTCGACTCAAATTCGGCGTCACCGCCGTCGTTACATTTTTTTACGTCATTATCTTCCGCTAGCCATTCAAAACGCACTGCCGTTAAGGGATGAAGACGTCGGACCGATTTCGAAAAATTGGAAATTTACTACTGGTGTCTTTAACAACATGAAAAAAATATCATCAATGATATATAATTTACTTTTGCTTAAAAATAAGTGTGAAACTAAAACGTGTAAACTGGAGTTGCAATGAACTACTTATATGTAGACCATACCTTCCTCTCGCATAAACATCTGTAAAAAGTTGTCGAACTTTCCCTCATATTCGTACGCCTTCACTCCCCTAGCATGGTGATAGAATGACACAACGACGTCCTTGGGATTTCTATACAGAAATATTGTATTTATTTTCTTCTGTGTGGCTTCCTACATAATGAAAAATAATAATAATAACAATAATAATAATAATAATAATGATGATGATGATGATGATGATGATGATGATGATGATGACGACGATGATGATGATGATGATGATGATGATGATGGTAAAATATAATGATAAAATATAATAATCATGTTTTGATCCACCGAAAAACCTTGGTTTGATAAAAAATTGGAAAATTTAATTTAAAATCAAAGCCCTGAAAGCACTAAAATCTGTAATTTTTAGTCATCAGTTCTTTGAAAATCCAATTTTCATATTATACTTTTGTAATAAAAAAAAGATGGCCATATAGATAGTGTATACTAAATCAGACTTCAAAAATGTGCAGGCAGTTCTAAGACTACATCATCTGCCACAACAGGAACATCCCGGTCTAGAATAACCAGGGTTAAATTGACTACTACTAACAGATATTGGCTACGAAAATCAACTTGTCCTGATGAAAATTTTGAGCACTTTACTCCTGCTATGCCTAGCGTAATTTTTTCAACGGTAACATGTCGCAAATGGTTCTTTGGAGTAGTGGACCTGTAATGATTCCGCAACATTTCGGAACGCGTGAACTTTCACAATGTTAACTGAGGTTTCCTATTGAAATCATTTAGAAACCTCGTTTAAAGACTGTTAAAGTTCCGGACTTTCAAAACGTTGCGGAAGCAAGCTATTTCTCCATTTTTCTCAATTTTTTCTACCTTAGTGATATTAGAGATTAGGAGTTCCGACTTGTTGGAAAATTGAATATATACATATATGTATAGTATTAATACCTACCTGTAAATAACATATTATCTTTTTTTATGAGAAATATAGCATTACAAAAAGAAAAAAAAGAAGAAATAAACACCACTTGTCAATTTCTTTGTCATTTAGGCAGATTTTCCTTGACAACGGATCATATAGATATATTACGAGCTTACCTTTGGTAGGTATTGAACTTTGATGTGGGAGTTTATAATTCTAGGCGACGGAAGGTCATCTAATGTAGACGTAGGTTTCGTTTCTAACATCTCCAATGTTTTGTTTATGGACGAAACCTCGGACGATCTGTTAATCATCATTTTCATCATTTCCCAAAGCCAGTTTGTACCTTGATAAATAAATAAATATATAAATAAATAAATAAATAAATAAATAAATAAATAAATAAATAAATAAATAAATAAATAAATAAATAAATAAATAAATAAATAGATAGATAAATAAATAAATAAATAAATGAATAAATTTCGACTTTATTTTTTGCATCATCCCCATTATTTCCCATAATTTGTTTGTGCCTTCAAAACCAAATAAAACAAGTATCTTGAAATTACTCGTAACTTCTATTTTTTGAGTTTCAACAATTCAAAAAAAATCATATTGAGCATGATAACCCAGATTTAGTAAATAAAGTAAGAGCGTTATGAAATTTTTGGTTGTACAATAGTGCAATTTTGTCTGTATTCGCCTCTCCGCCTATCTGTATTTTTTCCTGCCCCGTAACTCTATAAAAATAGCTACAACTTGCCAGGTCAACAATAACTCAGTATATACGAGTACTGAATGAATTTTTGAAATCGGCCGTTGATGAAAAAAAAACAACAACAAAACAACTCACCTGTTTTGGGATACGAACAAACCATAATATCATCGTGCCGTATTTTGACGTTTTTAATCTCATGAAAACATTTATATCTAATCTCTTCTGGCATCATAAAAGTACATTGGCGATAACCATTGGACTCGTCTACAATATCTAGTACCATGGTATCTCCGCCTGGGGCGTCGTAAAACTTCTGTCGGGACATATTTTGTCTGAAAAACAATAAGTGTTTGTTAAACACCTATGCCATCGCCTCTGCCATTTTTCAGAAACAGTTTTGTTAAAAAAATATGGATGCCGCCGTCATAGCGGCGTAGTTGGTAGCGCGTCGAACTGTCAATCCGGGGTTCAATCCCCGCCGGCGACACTCATCCTTTTGCGACTAATTGTCTTTCATCAATGGGTTGATAATCGTAGACCTATGTGGGATCCTAGCTGGAAGCTAGGAAAGAATGTGATTGTAGTACTGGTGTGAGAAATACTAGGGATCCATTATTAGATGCCCTAGCCGCCGCGATATGACTGAAATAATGTTGAAAGCGGCGTAAAACCCCATTCAAACAAACAGCATCTGCCATTTTGTTCAGAGACAGTTGTTTTTTAAAATATGTAAATCAACAGTAAAACGAAATTCAATGGGAAGTTTAAATTTTCCAAATATTTCACCTCAAAAAATGGCATTGACCTTGAATGATGACCTTGAAGTTGGTGCCAATAGAAATGTCTTGTCACAAGTAACACACATGAGAAAGATGAAGCCCCGACCACTAACCATTTAAGAGTTAACACCAAATGTAAAGGTTCGTGGAGTTGGCAGCCTGGCAGATTAACAGCCTAGCAGAGTGAAGTTGGCAGCCTAGCAGCCTAGCAGACTAAACAATCTTATAACAAATTTATAGATATCTGACACTAGCATTAAAAACAAGAAGTCTTCAGGGACCTCAAATGTAAACGTTTTTAGGAGACAAACCAACGAAGAAAAACGACAAAAACTAATTGACACCAATCTATCGATAGGGGGGGAATAAGAGGGGCTTTTATTTTAATTTGATAAGTTAATGCTTCTTAGATTTTACACCATCATGATTTAATACTTGAAAAAATATTGTAGAAAAAGAAGAAATTGCTTACAATAAGCAATTTTTTCCTTTCCCACAATATTTTCTACCGTGAAGAATGTTTTTTTTCTAGATCGCACAGCTTTTACTATGGTCTGCAACATCTTTCAGTTTTGACAGGCGTAGAAAAAAAAGAAAAAGACAAAACAGTGGCTATCACGAAAAATGGGTATAAAAGAGAACAATTTTGCCTGGACAATTTCAAAACGTTACATAAGAACTCCTTTTTAAAAATATAAAGATTTTTCAAGAAATTGACAGAACGTTTCTTTTTCAATTCGTACAGATATTTTTTCACAAAAATCTTATGAATCCGTTTTCATGTTTATAAAGTGGGCTGAGATTTATAGCTTCTTACTTCCACAGGCACAAAATATTCACTTAATCTCTTAAACATTTTTTTCCTGATGGATTTTGGATCTGTTTCAAGCAAATTATAAATTTTAAGGACGACTTAAGCAGTCTCTCTCAATTCTCCTATAACAATAATACAGAAAGGGAAGTATAGCTTGTGATCAGACTGCACGCTTTAGTTGGTCTATACTGTTTTTCAAAAGTCTATGTAAAGTAGAAATACGTCGTTAAGAGCTTGAGGAGGATTTACAGTGAATACGGGTTAGACATTTTTGGGTAATTGTATTACAAATATCATATTTCTTAGATGACGCTGCTAAAAAGACAGTATGAAAACAATACATTTAAAACGTTTTTGTTTCGTAAGTAAAACCCACACAAACCAACATTACATCTTTATTCATTTAAACAATTCATGTATGAAATGTAACCCACATATTTCAGAAATTGAATTATGTCTGGCGGTAAGTATATCACACGCGCCTTCAGAAATAATACCCTTCGTGGCCCTGGGAAGCATATCCATTACGAGTTTCAAGGTTAAAGTGTTCGCGACCGCTCTAAATACGGAACACTGTATTTCTAAGTTCCCCAGTGACATAAATTATACTTGTGCAGAAGTTAGACGTCTAACTTTGGCACAAGTAGAGATCTATGTGTATTTTTTTTTTGAAATCTATTTTCCTGTGGTCTTTATTGTGGTAAAAACATCATTTTAATAAATGTCCCTATTTCAAAATTAATCTTGTCATTAGCGGGGTTTGTTTTTATCATGCTTTGAAGCCTGTTTTGACCGGATATCGCCTGTCTGATATCAGACAGTCTATTTTTAGAAACAATTTGCATAAACTTTCACATGAATTTCTTTGATTTTTAAGGATCTATTAATAAAGCGGTGAAAAATGATGCATGATAAAAAGGATAACACGTCAGTGTCTTAAAATATCAATGTTATCAGGTCTCGGCTGTGAGAAATTATCATGACTCGGCACAGCCTCGTCATGATAAATTCTCCCGACCTCGACCCGATAATATGATATTTTAAGACTCTTACGTGTTATTCTCTATTTATCGCAAGGTGATTATATAAATTTAGCAAGTAAGATTCGTTATAAATAAGTAAAAGCAATAAAAAGTCTTAAGTTCACGATAAAAACCTTCGTGAAATGTTACCTCAAAATGCAGATTAACTCAAATTAAAAGGCAGGGTCACATTTTGTTACGTTTGCATTTTGCATCCTGAACGCAGGCTGAAGTGGTAGAAAGAAACAATATAAAAATCAGACGGTAAAAAAATGATAATAGTGACATGGTAAGTCTGACAAGGTGAACGATTTTCAAACGGTATTAAACGATTGATTGATTGAATGGAGTTTAACGCCGCTTTCAACATTTTTTCAGTTATATCGGGGCGGATGGAGCACCTAACAACGGTTTTCTAGTATTTCTCTCACTAGGACAATCACCACACCCTTTCCTCCAGCCTCCAGCTGCTATCTCACATAGGTCTACGATAATCAACCCATTGGTGAGAGACAGATAGTCGGAAAGAATGAGTGCCGCCGTCGGGGATCGAACCCGGGACCTCTAGATTGACAGTCCGACGCGCTACCACCTGCGCTATGACGGCGGCTGGTATTGAACAAGTGTGTGGACCAAGCTTTAAATGAAATTCAAGGGAGGTAAAACATATCGCTAATTTCGTCCTAATTGGACGAAATTTGCGATATTTTACCCCCCCCCCCCTTTTAATTTTTTACGTACTCCCTGATTTCTGTGTTTTCAAAGACCAATCATAAGCTTTAAATTTTACGACAGCCAATAGAATTGTGGAAAACTATTTCAAAACGATTGGATGAAATGTCAATCGTATTTGACAACTTCGAATTATCCTTGATCGAATTGGATAGTTTATTAGTCGTTTGAGCGAGTGTTTTGAATTAAAGAATGGAAGGCTGAAAGAGCTATTGAGATTTGTTTTGATAGAGCTAAATGTCAATTTCATGGTTTAAGTAACTGTAAGTAAAAGAAGAAATTCGCTGAATCATCGTGAGTCATCGTTATATAGTCAAAAGTAGTGTCGAAGAGAATATTATCAATAATATTCATGTGGGTGTGAATTTAAGTTTCATACACCCAGGAACTAATAACATACTATTTTCATTACGTATAGTTTAAGGAAAATGAGCGAAAAAGTCTTCAGGAAATTTTGAGACTTTGGCTTAGGAACTATTTTGAGCGAAAACATACAAAATGCATGCGTGCTCTGAATTCTTTTCATGTAAGTTAAATATTTTAATTGGTTCAATCAGAACTGATTTTTTCGGAAAAAAAAAAAAAAAAAAAAAGAAAGAAAGAAAAGAAGATAGTCCTGAAAATTATTGTTTCTACTTCATTTAAAAAAATGATAATGATTACCATTCATAATATACTGCTTTTATTATCTTTTCTTTCTATTTTATCACCAAAATCATTATCATAAAACGCATAACTTATACAAGACAAAAATCTTACCAATGTGTGCAGGCAACTGAGTGTCAAATATTTCACTGTAATAAGTCGTAAGTAAAGCAGGGGCGAGGTTATATTTATACATCTGTATATCGGTTACTCAGCGCGAAACAGTTGTAACTACCTATAAGTATAAAGGTAGTTACAACTAATTCACGCTAAGCCGTCGATATGGGGTAACCGAATTTCACGAACGACAAACCGAATTCATAAATCGTTTGACATAAGTGTATTTTAAAAGAAAGCGTTCAATTTTTTGGTAATTTGAATGTATGTGAAAATACTGTCATGTAAATCAGGTAAATTCGGTCAGGTGGGAATATCTGCTGATCACGAAAAAAGAAACGTACGCGTTTGTCGTCTTAACCCATAACAAGCGATGCGTTTTTCTCGAGGATAACACGATAAAGGGTCCAAAGATACGGAAGCTTGTATGTACCCCCGAAAATGATGTTGTAAAATAGTTTTCCATCTTGGTCCTAACTCATTCCAGATTTTTAGCTCAGCTGTTTTCGAAGAAAATCCTACATATTATGATCACATTGACATCGTTAGCGTTGGTGTTGGCGTTGACTTTGATATTGGCGTTGTCGTAACAAACTTTAACCTTGGTCACATCTCTGTTGTTATTGAAGATATCTTTATGAAACTTGGCGTGTGTTGTAACAATCACAAAAGCTATCCAGACCATTAAAGCGGATAACAAACCTGGAAGCATTTTTGTAAGAATTATGCCCCTTTTTCGTCTTTTATTTTTTGCATCATCCAGCACACCAAGCCGCCGTCATAGCGCAGTTGGTAGCGCGTCGAACTGTCTAAATGTCCCGGTATCGATCCCCGACGGCGGCACGCATTCTTTCCGACTAATTGTCTCCCACTAATGGGTCGATAATCGTAGACCTATCCGGGATAGCAGCTGGAGGCTAGGAAAGGATGTAATGGCAGTACTGGTGTAAGAAATACCAGGAATCCACTGTAAGGTGCTCCAGCCGCCGAGATATAACTGAAAAAATGCTGAAAAAATGCTGAAAGCGGCGTAACACTCTATTGAAAAAGAAAATTCATCTAGCACCAACAGTCGAGCGTTGCATCCTTAAACGTTCGAAAACGTTTTCGAATTCGGAACCTTAGACTGACCGGTACGAAGCTTTGGGTTGAAATATAAAGAATCTTTGCGAAGGCAAAATTCAAAGTCCCCCTTTTTTCACGTTGCGCTTTGGTGGGCTAGACTAAACAGGCTTACAGTCTACACTTAAGTAAAATACAGCAAATGTCATGGTTATAGTGCCCCTCGGACACGCATGTCTTAGAACCGTGAACCCACTCGCTTTTTACAATGTAGGAGGCTGGCCTCATTGTCTCATGATATGTATATATATGACCAGTCACGCTTAAAGGAACATCTGGGTAGTACGTAAAGTGTAGACCCTAGTCAGACTGCGCTGATTGCGCAGACTGACTAGGATCGAAACTTTTCGTACTTTGCTTATTTTCTGAATCTAGAATGTTCAAAGTACCTTCCTGTGGAAGAATTTTTGAAATACGACCCCGAGTTGATCTATGCTGGACCCAATTTCTTTTATTTATACAGTTATCGAAAAAGAATATATCATGCCGCCGTTGTGAGGGAATATACTACCTTATATCTCGATTTTGGTCGGTCAAGTCTTTAACTGAATGAAATGATTTTCGTCGGTTGAATGTCGTCAAAAGCACAGGTAATTGTTTCAGATTCCCTATCTTTTATTTCTGTAATTGAATATCTTTTTATAATAACTTGCATAAAAAGATAATGAAAGAAACGCATGTAAGCCCCCCCCCCCCCCAGTTTGCTTTTATCTTTATCTTATTTTTTACAAAGGGTTGCAAGAGTTTTAGAACTGTCTACAAGCGCATAAAAAAGGATAACTTATTTTGTTGTTGATTGAAGAAAGGAATAAATACACATGTACATGCGTGTTTGGAAGTTACCGAATAATATGGGTTATGACCTGGGCCCCGTTTTACTAAACGTCGTACGACAAGATTTGTCGCAGAATTATCGTGAGACCGACTTACGACATCTTATGCGTTTTACTAAAAATCGCAGATTTTTTTCCTCTTGCGATCTCTCGCGATTATCGCAGAAATCGGGCTTAAATGTACGACTGGGTCAGGGCAGTCGTAGCTCGATCGCAAATAGCGGAAAGCCGTAGACGCAACTTTTTAACAAGTGATTTAAGCAACGAAAAGTCAATGAACGCTCTAAAAATTATTTTGACATTAAAAAAGATTTGATCTAGCAATATGAATTCTTAAATAAATCATATATTCTATATTAAGAAAAGGTTGATCGGACATCTAATAAACTATCGAGAACTTGAAGTATCGCGGCTGGATTTATCAAATAATTCTAATCTGTTTTAAAACGACTATAGTTTTTTTTTTTAAAAAAAAATCATTTACATTTAACTTTTGAAATTGCTGAACGTATTTTATTTTAAAATACTTTTTGATGGTTAAAAGGGGAATCAACTGTAGATAATCACTTGATAATCTCACCACTAAACCAGTGAAATTATAAAAAAGAAATAAAAAAAAAGAAAAAAATCCTTGTTTAATTCATTTCACTCAATTTATCGATATCTGAGAGGAGCCCAGCAAATTTTTATGACGTCATGATGACGATGCTAAGTTAATCAAGTGAAAAATGGTGCGCTTTAAATAAATTTGTCACAAAATTACAGTTCGTCCCATTTTCACAATTTAAGAAAAAGAATAATTGTTTTTCTAGTAAGAAAATGGGTGAGTGATTAAGATTTTTTCAAGATTATTTGCCCCTCGTTATTTATCCCACGGAGATGGTACCGTTCATGCATGAGCAAGTAGATGGTATCTTTTACATGTTTCAAACTTATGGCGCTCAATTGTGCATAGTTATCCTGAACGCTGGGCTCATTTCATCTTAGCAACCATCTGTCAATCGCACATATTATTTGCAACTTGTGGGAGAGAACTTACGACGTGTGTAACAATGACTTTTGTCTAATGTCGGATTGATATTAGCATAGTAGTTCCAGGTATGGACATCAGAAACACAAATTTCAAGCCAAACGCTTTGCTGACTGAGGTATTCGGGCCTATTTGAAAATGAATGGAAACACGCACGAATGAGCAGTTTATTTCCTCTTTCTTAGTTTAGCCTTGTTCACATTTCGACGGTTTTAAACTCGATATATCTCGCCCCACCGTTCCAATACAACGGAGGTTAGGTACGATGATCCGTTTTACGTACGTGGTAACGCTTAAATTGACAGATCGCTGCTGTCAATCAAAAATTGACAGGCCAATCAATCATTCATAACACCGGAGGTACATTGTTGGACTTCATCATTTTGTACTATTTTGTCTATTTTCGTAGGAGCGCGACTTAAACGTAACTACTAGATGTTATTCAAGCTGTAGTTACGTATAAATCGCCAACCAACGATTTTTCTGGCGTGTCGGAGGTAAAGAAGTATATTCAGCAATCGTTTCACGAAAGCTTAGTTTGCAAATCAATCAACGATGCCCTTAGCTCTAAAGTCCTAAGTGGCGTCACTCGAATTCAGATCAATGTGTGGTTTCGAGGACACTCGAGATATTTTTTATTGAATAGTTTGAAAGAACTTCAAAACCTCCAGGCCGTTAATATGCGGTAGTCGTAACACCGCACGATGATAAGCTCGCATCTATCGACACCCACCGTATCCAGACCATACGGCGTTTGTACTTCTGTACTAGATTAGGTTTACAAATCGTAGCGTCTCTATAATTACACTGCATTTGCCGCACTTGCGTTTTGACTTTCCTATATTCAACGGTGAATAACAAACCTTCTTGTAGCTTAAACAATTGAAATGCCTTATTTTGTCTTCAAGACCTAGTTCATTACTCAACCCGATTTGAACTCGGCCAGGATAGTATGTAGGCATATTAGTATTTTGACAAAGTTTCAAGACCCCAGGGCATTGTTTCAACAGTTGCAACATTCGGACCAAGTTTCAGGCCAGTTGTGCCGTAAATGTGACCTCGCATGTACACAAGAGTTTTCTAAGTTTCGACCCTGAGAATTAGTTTTAAACCAATTTTGGACTTAATTCTAATTTCTTATGGCACAATAAGGATAATCTTTCTGACAAGATTCTCTTTAAACCAAAACTGTGGCCTCTGCTGTAAACATTACTTTTGTCCAAAATTCGACCCTTTGCCCGAGTTTCTGACCCAAAATGACCGAATTCTGACTTAGTCTAAGATTTTAAAGAGACAAAAAAAATCTTATAGAGACAAGAAATCTGACCAAGTTTCTCTATAGTTGAGCTTTAAATATAGCCTGTAGTGTACACACAGGATGTTGAAGAAAGGCACAAAACGCATGACAGATGACCAACACAGCATGATCGCAATAGCTCACCTTGATCACTTTGTGCTCAGGTGAGCTGTGAAGTCTGCAAGCTTATTTATGGACAAAGGGACTCGGTGGCATACATAAGATTCTAAATACAGCAAGCAGATTGTCGCAGGACAACTACACGAAGCGGACTCATATGCTAGCGTGAATATGGTTTAAGTTTAATTCCTCAATGAAATCAACAAATACTCTCTTCATATCTTATAATTTAATATTATGAAGCAAAGAATGTAAAGATTTGCCAATACTAAATGGATATCTTACGGGACCACTTTTTGGGACCACTTTTTGCAAAAGCTTACAAAATAGATGCATACTTAAAATTGTTTCATTGAGAAACTAGAGCTGCTTGAGCAGCTGATTTGCTCCACAAGCCTGAATCAACTAATATTATGAGAATTTCAGTGAATGAATTAATTTTTTATTCTATCAAATTACTTTTGTGCAGCCTGATAAAGGGCCACTAAAAGGAACATTCCAATGAAATTTGGGTGATGAACATCAGTTAGATTCTGAGAAAATGATTTTCAAAGTTTCCACTATAAAACATAAAGAGAAAAGACCTCCTCCAATAAAATTACATATTTTTCATCTGATCTCAATCATTTTTTGTAGACTGATAAAGGGTCACCAAAGGATTATTCATGTAAATTTTCAAAGTTCTGAGAAAAGTTACTTTTTACCATATTTGGAAATTATCCGCGCCCATTAAATCGATGGTTTTCATTGGATCAATATTTCTTGAACAAATCTGAAAAAGGTCACCCAAGGATCATTTCTGTGAAGTTTGGTTGAAATTCATCCATCAGTTTCTGAGGAGACTATTTTCTAAGAAAAAGTTTACGACCGGACACACAACGGACAGAGCACCATGACAATAGCCTCAGTGACCTTTGGCCAGTAGAGCTAATTAAACTAATATTCAGCCAATCAGAATGCATGAAAATTGATGGAATCATCTAAAATTGAATTATTAATCTTTGGAAGATTAATTTATTCTGTTCATGAATAAGTAAAGGTAGAGGGTAGAATAATGAAACACATAATGAATGCCATCATGAAAAAATTTAAGCTAAAATTATTATATAGCCATTAAATTGAATTGATCTTCTTTTTTTGGTGTATTCATTTTTTTTTAAACAGTTTGCCAACTTTTAGGGTGTTTGTACCAATTTTTCACCAGTTTCTATCAAAGAAATAGGAATAGGAAACCAGACAGTCTAGGCTAAGATCAGACTGGACGTCTGTTCAGGCTAATCTTAGGTGTATACTGACTACCGAAATTTTGTGTACAGCAAGAAAATGCAGTTAACACCATGAGAAGTCTATAAGCAATAATCAATTAAGTGGTTGTATAATGTGGGTTAAATAAACCTTTTGACATTTTTGCTGAGGCTGGAGCACCTGATATTTCTCCCTCCAGTACTACCTTAAAATTCATTCCTGTCTACTTTCTCTCTTGGGTTTAGGATTATCCAAACAATTGTTGGAGACCATTGTTGAAAATCCGTATGTGCGGTTAGGTATCTGACCTGTGACTCAATATTAGGTAATATGGAGTTTGATGGTTTACCAACTGTGCTATAACATGCTGCTGTTGATGCAATGACTTTATAACAGTCACGTCATTACTGAAAATCATTATTCAACAACTTTATAAAAAGTAACCTTATGATAGCCGCACTTGTATTACCCCTATTGAATATATATAATCGGAATAGACCACATACATGTATAGCTCAAATTCCTGATGTTCTGCACTAAAGCAGCACTATATATACCTAAAAGTTCTAATAGAACCCGAGATGTTTCCATTAGAAAGGGATGGGCTTTTATAAGAGGTTATGCTACATATCAATGGCTCAGTGCAAAACAGTTGAAACTGCACATTAACATATAGGCAGTTACATCCGTTTCCAACTGAGCAATCGATATTTGTTAAGACAGTGAAAAATGGCCAAAAATAAACAAAATCAGTGTAAAAAACACATTTGATTAGGGAAAAGAAGTGTAAAACCTATGTTGTGTTTTTAGAAACCTTGATTTTGTTGGTACGGACCTTTATTAGAGGCTTCAAGATGCTATAAAATTGTATTGAAATGGTCAAACACATCCCCTTGAAAGGGGGATGGGGTTATTTTAGAGCATGGGAAAAATTCCCCAAAATTGTAGAAAAAACTTCTATATCTACTTTGAAGAGTCACAATGTAGCAAAATGGCCCCAGTTTTGAAAGTGGAGGGGAATCCTGCTTTGAAATTAAACAATTTCTAGGTGAATTCTTATGTTGAATGCTATGATCACCTTTTAAAATCTAGAGTCAATGATCTGTTGTTAAGCAACTGTAAAATTGTCCATCATATAGTAAGTCAATGTAACTTTATCTGGTAAATTATCATGTGACTTTTAAGTTGCCATGTGAGTTAAGTTTTCATGTAGTCATTTGGTATGAAATTATCTGATACTGATGACTATCAGAAAATCATTTTGAATTTCCATTTTCACTTGTATCCTCTTAAATTCCAAGCTCCTTTCTAAACAAAGTGTGCAGACATTCTCTGGTATGTAGGCATTGCCATCACAGTGTACAGCCATATTAATAGATTCATCTCTGTCAGATCAGTAAAGCTATAGGCTTTTGAGCATAGTAGAAGGTATAGTCTTTGTTGTTGTTTTTTTTTCAGCCAGCTGTTTACCAGCTAATTCACTGTACTCCTACTCTTTGGAAGGGTTAATGTAACCGGTATACAATCATCATTACATCAATAGAGCCTTCTAATGTGTCCATACTATGTCAGAGACAGCCAAGTTCTTTTATTTTCTATTGTTAGCAGCAAATGCTTGAATGATGAAGCAGCCTTCTAACAGGCAAATTCCTGAAGGAGAATGAAAATGAAATTAAAAGATAGTTCTACCGAAACACAGAAATTGACAGAATTAATGAAATGACCTTTTTTTATAAACTGGACCTTACCCTTGCTACATTCAATGATTTCTAATCAGCAGATACCAACATATGTGGGGTTACTTTCTATCAATGTCTGGACAGCGTTTATTCCAGATAGGGGGACTGGGGAATCCCCTTAATCTGTTCATTTGTGGGGAATTTTATTACCATAACAAAGAGCCTGAAATACCACACATTTCTCAGTTGCATTGATTTTGCACTAAAATCATTTTTTCTTCAAATAGCACATTTGCGCGAGATTTAGAACACTATAAATCATTCTAATTTATTCTTGTAATCATACAAAATCTTTAGGAAAAATTTTATTTGACATAATGATTAGCCATTGACCATGTAGGGTAATCTGATGTATTTTCTGTTCCTGGGTGCTTAATGCTTTATGTTGTCATAAAAGCAGCAGCAAATCCAGGATTTCCATAAAGTCCAGGGTTAAACATACAAATAGAGGGTTCCCTTTTTCGTATGTTACACACTTTTGATTGAGTTTCTGCATGGAAATTAAAAGAAAATAGATGAAAATAAAAAAAAAGTCTATAAAGAGTATTCTGCAACTCTGCAACATCCTCACCCCATCCCCTCTGGATCCACCAATGTATAACATGAAGAAAACAGCTGCTAGTCTATCAGAAATATTCTGCATTTTTATTTTTTTTGTATTTTTATCATTAACACATTTTCGATCTGATATTCTCTATTCCAATTATCTGCCTGCATGTATATCATGAAATTAATTGCAACTGAAAGGCTTCAAACTTCTATACAAAGTCTCTCTCTCTCTCTCTCTCTCTCTCTCTCTCTGTCTCTCTCTCTCTCTCTCTCTCTCTCTCTCTGTCTCTCTCTCTCTCTCTGTCTCTCTCTCTGACCCTATCTCTTTCAGTTATCAATACTGCAACAAATAAAAATTAAGCAAACTGACTAAGAAAACATTAAAGTAAGCCAAAAAAAAAAAAAATACAAAAAAAAACAGAGTAGTGGCGGGTACAAGGGATTCAAATACCCTCACCCCTCCTCTTTTTCACCCCTCCTCTTAATCATTATAGGGAAATTCAATCATCAATTTAGTATGATACGAAAAAGAAAACCAGAATTTGTAATTCGAACGCTCTTTATTCCGCCGCTGCGGAGGAACAAAAATTACAACAGTGTGGGGAGGGGTCGAACGTGACTGGGTGCGAACGGTTTAGAAAATCTAAATCATCAATGATCGATCAGTAGAATTTCGAAAGTAATCGTAATTGGATAATGCGGTAAAAATAAACTTACCTGAACATATATACAGATGTTCATAACAATCAACATGTATTTATTTGACAAATCTTCCCGCGAAGCGGAGAGCTGTGTATTGCCAATAGACTGGAAAAAAACTTAGCGTGGTGCGCATGCCCAGCGTCTTGAAGATTGGTCGTACGCTTGCGATAAGATTTATACCTGCGATGTGTTTAGTAAAACGGTCTTAAAGATTGTCGTGTGATCAAAAATTATCGCAGTAGTACGACAAAACTTAAGATTTCCTTAAGATCGTTTGTAAAACGGGGCCCTGAAAACTACACGCCCAAATTGATCGCGTGACCTAGTATCGTGATATATACATGGACAACTAATGCGTGAAATAGAGCAATGGGTGTGAAAAGTTTAAAAAAAAATTTTTGTTTGTTATTGTCATCATGTGCATTTGTGCAGGCTGATCATAGTCTATGTTGTCTGCAAAAGCTTTCTCTCTCTCTCTTAAAAAGAGATATATATATCTTTTACAATGTTGTCTGAGCTTTCCTTACGAAATCATAAGGAAACCTCGGGTAACACTGATAAAGTTGAATACATCCAAAATATTGCGGAATTTACACGGGTTCACTATCTTAAAATGCCTAGCCGACTACAATAAGAGAAGTCGGAAATTGGCAAGTAAAATGATTCTGGAATTATTTTGGAATTATATTAAATGAGTGAGTGGTGCGAGTTTTGAATGAAATATAAGGGAGTTAATACACTATCGAAAATTTCGCTCAATTGAACAAAATTAGCGATATTTTATTTCCTTTCGTTCATTTTATGATCCTATCATTTTTAGTGATTTTGGAGCGTTTTTGAGTAATTTGAGTCAGTGTTTCGAATGAATGAAGTGGGCGATGAGTGAGCTATTTAGAATGGTTTTGGTCGGAATTACAGTCAATTTCACGATGTTTTTAACTGTACCCCTCAAATCAGTCCGATATTGTCCACCGCCTTAACCCTTTGCTGTTTAATCCCTGCTTTTTACGTGGCTGTGATTTTAAGATTGAGAAAACATTGTGAAAAAAGAAGAAATTGCTTCTAACAAGCAATTTCTTCTTTTTCCACACTATTTCCACCCTTCTGAAGGGTTATTTTTCAAATTAAATCCACTTTAAATTTTCGTCTGCAAAATTTTGAATTTGGACAGGTCCAAAATTTTTTAAAACAGGAAAGTGTTAAACATCTTTACACTTTTCTATGAAAAACATGGGTGTCTTCGAGGTCACTCTCGAATCAACACCAGGTTATAAAAATGAAATTGCGAACCATCACGAAGGTTTCTGTGCCATTTTCAAATGGTTATGGAGCGTTTCTGAATGTTCTAATTGATTGAATTGAATTGAGAACAATTGAGTGAGCGATTAGAACAGTTTCGAAAAGGACGAGTGTCAGTTTTACGATGTTTCTAACTGTAACACCCTTTCCGAAATAAAACACAAAAACTATCATCTATTTCAGCTGTAATAATAAGGTCACCTATATATTTTGAAAATTCATACACAATTTTTCGGAACTACTTTTCAATCGATTCGCCTTATATAGAGGTCTTTACTGGAAATGTGGCCGTCGGTGGAGAGATTGATTGATTGATTGATTGAATGGGGTTTAACGCCGCTTTTTAACATTTTTTTCGGTAATAACGTTCCGGATGGAGCGCCTACCAATGTTTTCCTGGTATTTCTCGCACCATTGCTACGATTATAGATAGTGGCATCGTGAAATTGACATTCACTTTGATCAATACCCTTCTAAATCGCTCTCCTATCGCTCCATTCATTCCAAACTACAGTTAATAAGTTCGTGAAATTGACAAGATGAATGATTTTGGAATGATTTTGGACTGAATTTGAACGAGTGTGTGGAGCGAGTTTATTGTGAAATTCGTGGAAGGTAATCCAATATCACTGATTTTGTTCAGGATGAACAAAATTAGCGATATAATTTAGCGATATAATTTACCTCCCTTTAATAAAATATGCATACAAGTTCTATGACTAGCTTTCTATGTATGCACTAACCCTTCATACGCTTATGGTTTTGAAATCATGGGTTTTGTCTACCGATTTTTATTTTAAAAGTAGTTGTTGATATTATCAATTTTGGTGCTTTTGGAGCGTTTTTGAGTGGTTTGAGTGAGTGTTTTGAATGAATGAATGAGCAATGAGTGAATGATTTAGAATGGGTTTGATCGGAATTACAGTCAAGTTCACAATGTTGTTAACTGTACTACCCAAATCAATCAAATCACACCGAAATTTTTTAAAAAAAGGTCTACCGCCTTAAAACAAAATCTAATTTCAGAGGGATAAAGATCAACACAATTTTGAAATATACAGGTCAATTATTCAGGAAGTAATTTGTAACCGACTTATTTCAAACGAGAAACCTATTTCTTTTTTCGCTTACGTAGCCATTTTATTTGTTATGTATACATGTTTTTATCTCGTGTACAAATTATGACGTCAGAAAGATGTGATATTTTAGCCTGCTAGTGACATTTCCAAAAAATATTATGCACACGTGCATATTACTCTTCCTTTTTATGTTGGTTAGCCGCCAAATATGTTGTAACTAAGTTCCATTTAGATTTGCTCTTACGATTTTAATAACTCATCGAAGCATTGTAAACCAGTTTTCACTACACAGTGTAAACACGATTAGAAAGATCGCACCGAGATGCTTCATCATGCTCTATCGGTAACGCGTTGGGCTGTCAATGATTGGATCTGTAAGTTCGAGTCTCGGCTAAGCCAACATTCGTCCGATGTTTGACAAAAGTGATTGTGACCAGCGTCATTTATAATGCAACGAAACTTATACTGACCTGATATCGCCTGTCTGTTATCAGACAGTCTATTTTTAGAAACAATTTGCATAAACTTTCACACGAATTTCTTTGATTTTTAAGGTTTTACTATGATTAAGCGGTGAAAAATGATTGCATGATAAATAGAATAACATGTCAGTGTCTTAGAAAATCATTGTTATCTGGTCTCGGCCTCGTCATGATAATTTCTCACAGCCGAGACCAGATAACAATGATTTTTTAAGACACTGGCATGTTATTCTCTATTTATCTCCCACCAAATGGCGAATGATATGCATGTCTGTATGGGGTTAAATGCCGCATTTTACAATCTTGCAGTCAAATCGCGACGGCTATAACACCCAATAATGTATTCCTGGTATTTCTCACACCAGTACTACTTTACAAACTTTCCTAGCCTCCATCTGCTATCCCACATTAATCTACGATTACCAACACATTGGTTAGTGACACATAGTACGAAAGGATGAGTTTCGCCGTCGGTGATCGTACCAGGGACTTTTTGCATGCTAGTCTGACGCACTATGACGGCGACGCGAATGATAAGTAGTACGCATTTGAAATTGGTTAGGCAGCTGGTTGAATAAATAAATGTTGTGCTTATACGTATTATGTGACAAACAACAGGATAGATCGTGGACAGGTGCACCAGCCGCATGAATCCATTGTTAGGTGCTCCAGCAGCCGAGATATAACTGAAAAAATGTTGAAAGCGGCGTTAAACTCCATTCAATCAATTGATACTACGATCACGTCCGATTTAATTTAAAAATTCGATCGTATTGGAATCGGGGTCTGTGTTAGACTGATTTGATTTAGTAGAAAGCAGGTGGTGAAGGATAAGATCAGACTGCACGTATGTGCAGGCTAATCTTGAATACGCTGACTGTGATTTTTTTGAACATCATGAATATGTTTTGAAAAGCATGCAAGGTTAAAAACAGAAATTATAGAATATGAATAAAATTTAGAACACTTACAAGATTACTCCAGATAAATCGGTCGCGAAAAATGACAAATATAATGCATGTAGATTACCTATGTTGAACCCATATTTTGTCATATCGAATAACCATACAATGGTAAACCCTTATCCGGCTATTCACGACAAACAGTTGCAATTACATCGGGACTTTGATATTCTCTTAAGACTAAGATCAGCTTGCATAGACGTGCAGTCAGGTAGTAGAATTCACTGTGTGATCCTACTTCAATTTGTTGGGAGAAAACCTTGAGCCGGCATGTTTAAATACCCTAAAATTCGGCATCTATTTTCTTTTTGGGGTCAACCTTTTAATTCAGCATGATAAGGGTTTACAATGTCGAGTCTCGGGAAAGTCGATGTCGACCTTATTCTAGCAACCACCTCTATTGAGCGACCACGCTCAGGTCAAGGTCATTCAATTGAAGCTCGCCCCGCTAGAGCCGGGACCGGAGTAGAAATGTTGTATTCGGCTACTCGTTACTTAGGGTCAAACGAGTACCCTATGATTGATACCCATACATTTATTTCATCAAATCATTACAAACGCTGATCCAGATTGTCTGTAAAGGTGCGAACATGAAAAAATTCGACATGGCTTTAAGGGACGAAGGCGTTACCAGTCTGTTACTCAAAAATGGGTAGCCAGTGCTCTCAAACCTATCTGGGCCCAAGCTTATAAAACTTTTCTCAGGCTCAGGCTTAATTTTCTCAAATTTTAAATTAGAATAAATGTATGAAAATAAAAGATAATAATAATAAGTTGTTATTTATAACAACTTATTAATATCGTATTTTATGTTAATACACTCAAATGAGTAATAAAACAGAATTAAGTCTTTAATCTCAAATTGAAATTTGAGAAAATTTTGAATTGAGCCTGAGAAAGGTTTTATAACCTCGGGCTAAGATATAAGTCCGCAGAACCATCTTGAAATTGGCTTCAGAAAAAAGAATTGAAGACTGTTTTGAACAGTCTTTAATTCTTATCTGAAGTTGATCCCCAAAGGTACATAGTGCTAATGAAATAGTCGGGTAACGGGTAATGATTCAGGGCCCGGGTAGGAACGTTACCCTTCCCGACACAAGGGTACTCGAATTCTCGTCCCAGCTCTAGTAAAGGGTAATGATTCAGGACCCGGGAAGGAACGTTACCCTACCCGATACAAGGGTACTCGAATTCTCTTCCCAACTCTAGTAACGGGTAATGATTCAGGACCCGGGAAGGAACGTTACCCTTCCCGATACAAGGGTACTCGAATTCTCTTCCCAACTCTAGTAACGGGTTATGATTCAGGACCCGGGAAGGAACGTTACCCTTGCCGATACAAGGGTACTCGAATTCTCTTCCCAACTCTAGTAACGGGTAATGATTCAGGACCCGGGAAGGAACGTTACCCTTCCCGATACAAGGGTACTTGAATTCTCTTCCCAACTCTAGTAACGGGTAATGATTCAGGACCCGGGAAGGAACGTTACCCTTCCCGATACCCTGGTACTCGAATTCTCTTCCCAACTCTAGTAACGGGTAATGATTCAGGGCCCGGGTAGGAACGTTACCCTACCCGATACAAGGGTACTCGAATTCTCTTCCCAACTCTAGTAACGAGTAATGATTCAGGACCCAGGAAGGAACGTTACCCTTCCCGATACCCTGGTACTCGAATTCTCGTCCCAACTCTAGTAACGAGTAATGATTCAGGGCCCGGGTAGGAACGTTACCCTACCCGATACAAGGGTACTCGAATTCTCGTCCAAGCTCTAGTAACGAGTAATGATTCAGGACCCAGGAAGGAACGTTACCCTTCCCGATACCCTGGTACTCGAATTCTCTTCCCAACTCTAGTAACGGGTAATGATTCAGGACCCGGGAAGGAACGTTACTCTTCCCGATACAAGGGTACTCGAATTCTCTTCCCAACTCTAGTAACGGGTATTGATTCAGGACCCGGAAAGGAACGTTACCCTACCCGATACCAGGGTACTCGAAATCTCTTCCCAGCTCTAGTAACGGGTAATGATTAAGGACCAAGGAAGGAACGTTACCCTACCCGGTACCAGGGTACTCGAATTCTCTTCCCAGCTCTAGTAACGAGTAATAATTAAGGACCAAGGAAGGAACGTTACCCTACCCGATACCATGGTACTCGAATTCTCTTCCCAACTCTAGTAACGGGTAATGATTCAGGACCTGAGTAGGAACGTTACCCTACCCGATACAAGGGTACTCGAATTCTCGTCCCAGCTCTAGTAACGAGTAATGATTCAGGGCCCGGGTAGGAACGTTACCCTTCCCGATACCCTGGTACTCGAATTCTCTTCCCAACTCTAGTAACGGGTAATGATTCAGGACCCGGGAAGGAACGTTACCCTTCCCGATACAAGGGTACTCTAATTCTCTTCCCAACTCTAGTAACAGGTAATGATTCAGGACCCGGGAAGGAAAGTTACCCTTCCCGATACAAGGGTACTCGAATTCTCTTCCCAACTCTAGTAACGCGGAATGATTCAGGACCCGGGAAGGAACGTTACCCTACCCGATACAAGGGTACTCGAATTCTCTTCCCAACTCTAGTAACGAGTAATGATTCAGGACCCAGGAAGGAACGTTACCCTTCCCGATAACCTGGTACTCGAATTCTCTTCCCAACTCTAGTAACGGGTAATGATTCAGGGCCCGGGTAAGAACGTTACCCTTCCCGATACAAGGGTACTCGAATTCTCTTCCCAACTCTAGTAACGAGTAATGATTCAGGACCCAGGAAGGAACGTTACCCTTCCCGATACCCTGGTACTCGAATTCTCGTCCCAACTCTAGTAACGGGTAATGATTCAGGGCCCGGGTTGGAACGTTACCCTTCCCGATACAAGGGTACTCGAATTCTCTTCCCAACTCTAGTAACGAGTAATGATTCAGGACCCAGGAAGGAACGTTACCCTTCCCGATACCCTGGTACTCGAATTCTCGTCCCAACTCTAGTAACGAGTAATGATTCAGGGCCCGGGTAGGAACGTTACCCTACCCGATACAAGGGTACTCGAATTCTCGTCCAAGCTCTAGTAACGAGTAATGATTCAGGACCCAGGAAGGAACGTTACCCTTCACGATACCCTGGTACTCGAATTCTCGTCCCAACTCTAGTAACGAATAATGATTCAGGACCCGGGAAGGAACATTACCCTACCCGATACAAGGGTACTCGAATTCTCGTCCCAGCTCTAGTAACGAGTAATGATTCAGGGCCCGGGTAGGAACGTTACCCTTTCCGATACCCTGGTACTCGAATTCTCTTCCCAACTCTAGTAACGGGTAATGATTCAGGACCCGGGAAGGAACGTTACCCTTCCCGATACAAGGGTACTCGAATTCTCTTCCCAACTCTAGAAACGGGTATTGATTCAGGACCCGGGAAGGAATGTTACCCTACCCGATACCAGGGTATTCGAATTCTCTTCCCAGCTCTAGTAACGGGTAATGATTAAGGACCAAGGAAGGAACGTTACCCTTCCCGATACCAGGGTACTCGAATTCTCTTCCCAGCTCTAGTAACGAGTAATAATTAAGGACCAAGGAAGGAACGTTACCCTACCCGATACCATGGTACTCGAATTCTTTTCCCAACTCTAGTAACGGGTATTGATTCAGGACCTGAGTAGGAACGTTACCCTACCCGATACAAGGGTACTCGAATTCTCGTCCCAGCTCTAGTAACGAGTAATGATTCAGGGCCCGGGTAGGAACGTTACCCTTCCCGATACCCTGGTACTCGAATTCTCGTCCCAACTCTAGTAATGGGTAATTAATCAGGACCCGGGAAGGAACGTTACCCTTCCCGATACAAGGGTACTCGAATTCTCTTCCCAACTCTAGTAACGGGTAATGATTCAGGACCCGGGAAGGAACGTTACCCTTCCCGATACAAGGGTACTTGAATTCTCTTCCCAACTCTAGTAACGGGTAACGATTCAGGACCCGGGAAGGAACGTTACCCTTCCCGATACAAGGGTACTCGAATTCTCTTCCCAACTCTAGTAACGAGTAATGATTCAGGACCCGGGAAGGAACGTTACCCTACCCGATACAAGGGTACTCGAATTCTCTTCCCAACTCTAGTAACGAGTAATGATTCAGGACCCAGGAAAAAACGTTACCCTTCCCGATACCCTGGTACTCGAATTCTCTTCCCAACTCTAGTAACGGGTAATGATTCAGGGCCCGGGTAAGAACGTTACCCTTCCCGATACAAGGGTACTCGAATTCTCTTCCCAACTCTAGTAACGAGTAATGATTCAGGACCCAGGAAGGAACGTTACCCTTCCCGATACCCTGGTACTCGAATTCTCGTCCCAACTCTAGTAACGAGTAATGATTCAGGGCCCGGGTAGGAACGTTACCCTACCCGATACCACGGTACTCGAATTCTCGTCCAAGCTCTAGTAACGAGTAATGATTCAGCACCCAGGAAGGAACGTTACCCTTCCCGATACCCTGGTACTCGAATTCTCGTCCCAACTCTAGTAACGAAAAATGATTCAGGACCCGGGAAGGAACATTAGCCTACCCGATACAAGGGTACTCGAATTCTCGTCCCAGCTCTAGTAACGAGTAATGATTCAGAGCCCGGGAAGGAACGTTACCCTTCCCGATACCCTGGTACTCGAATTCTCTTCCCAACTCTAGTAACGGGTAATGATTCAGGACCCGGGAAGGAACGTTACCCTTCCCGATACAAGGGTACTCGAATTCTCTTCCCAACTCTAGTAACGGGTATTGATTCAGGACCCGGGAAGGAACGTTACCCTACCCGATACCAGGGTACTCGAATTTTCTTCCCAGCTCTAGTAACGGGTAATGATTAAGGACCAAGGAAGGAACGTTACCCTACCCGATACCAGGGTACTCGAATTATCCTCCCAGCTCTAGTAACGAGTAATAATTAAGGACCAAGGAAGGAACGTTACCCTGCCCGATACCATGGTACTCGAATTCTCTTCCCAACTCTAGTAACGGGTAATGATTCAGGCCCTGAGTAGGAACGTTACCCTACCCGATACAAGGGTACTCGAATTCTCGTCCCCGCTCTAGTAACGAGTAATGATTCAGGGCCCGGGTAGGAACGTTACCCTTCCCGATACCCTGGTACTCGAATTCTCTTCCCAACTCTAGTAACGGGTAATGATTCAGGACCCGGGAAGGAACGTTACCCTTCCAGATACAAGGGTACTCGAATTCTCTTCCCAACTCTAGTAACGGGTAATGATTCAGGACCCGGGAAGGAACGTTACCCTACCCGATACCAGGGTACTCGAATTCTCTTCCCAGCACTAGTAACGGGTAATGATTAAGGACCAAGGAAGGAACGTTACCCTACCCGATACCAGGGTCCTCGAATTCTCTTCCCAACTCTAGTAACGGGTAATGATTCAGGACCCGGGAAGGAACGTTACCCTTCCCGATACAAGGGTACTCGAATTCTTGTCCCAGCTCTAGTAACGAGTAATGATTCAGGACCCGGGAAGGAACGTTACCCTTCCCGATACCCTGGTACTCGAATTCTCATCCCAACTCTAGTAACGAGTAATGATTCAGGACCCAGGTAGGAACATTACCCTTCCCGATACCCTGGTACTCGAATTCTCTTCCCAGCTCTAGTAAAGGGTAATGATTTAGGGCCCAGGAAGGAACGTTACCCTTCCCGATACCCTGGTACTCGAATTCTCGTCCAAGCTCTAGTAAAGGGTAATGATTCAGCACCCGGGAAGGAACGTTACCCTACCCGATACAAGGGTACTCGAATTCTCGTCCCAACTCTAGTAACGGGTAATGATTCAGGGCCCGGGTAGGAACGTTACCCTTCCCGATACAAGGGTACTCGAATTCTCGTCGCAGCTCAAGTAACGGGTAAAGATTCAGGACCTGAGTAGGAACGTTACCCTAGCCTATACCCGGGTACTCGAATACTCGTCCCAGCTCTAGTAACGAGTAATGATTCAGGGCCCGGGTAGGAACGTTACCCTACCGATACTAGGGAACTCGAGTACTCGTCCGAGCCCATCACCCTGCCCAGAAAAATTCCTATTCGCTCTCTTTCTTCATTCACAGCACATCTATCACCCACTCTTAATCGTTCAAAAAGTTTAGAAAAAGTGCAAAATAGGTCTAGTTCAAAATGCTCCATTATTTCATACAAATCGATTGAATCATTCCATGATCGGCTAGCGTTGATGTGGAAGTGATTAATTTTCGGCGAAAACAAACACTTTAATTTTTGAAATATTGCATAGATTTTACTAATTGGACAAATACGATATCGCTTCATACGTCTATTTTTAACGAAACCCTATTAAGAGGGAACTCATTGGAAATGTCTCGACGAGACAATTCCAATGAGTATCCACAATATAGGATTTGCGCAAGTATTGTTGAAATAATCTAATTTGAAATACAAAATATCCCCTCTATATGCAGGTCTGGCACATAATTAAAAACCTTACGACTCACAGTCCGACGCGATACCAACTGGTATAGATAGACAAGTTTAAGTGAGTGATCAAGGGTCAATTTTGTCTATACCTGTATAGACAAAATTGACCTTTGATAACTCACTCTAAATTGCAAAACCATTTGGTAGATGTATGGGAAAAATCCACCCTTTATTGGTTTGAACCTATTAATTTTACATCGATTGGGAAACAAGTTCTTACATCTCAGATTAATCCCTCTCGATTCTGCTTCCTTGAAAATTCACCAGTACTCGCGCCGAATGTGTGGACCAATGAGAGAACCAAGATCGATAGCCGCTCTTGCAAATCGAACTCAGGACATTTGGATCAAGAGGCCGAAGCTCTAACTCATTGACACCACACTCTTTACGGTGGTACACAGACCCGGAATTTTAGTCTCTGGGGATTCTCCAACTTAAAAAATGTCGCGGAATAAAAAGAACTTGACATTTGAAAAAAACAACAACACAAACACAAAAACAAAACGCAACAACAACAACAACAACAACAACAACAACAAAACTCGTTCACAAATTATTATGCTCATATTAGACTGTAAAACTTTTATCATAAGGAACTAAGCTTTATGTAGCTTCAAGCATTTTTCATGAAATTTCACAGTTTTGAGTTTATTAGCCATGTCTGCGAACACTTGTATCAAACAGAATCGTTGTGTTACACTCGTATGGCAACTATCCATGTTTTCTTTGAACAGAACCTCCTGGCCTGGAAAAAAGTAAAAACAAGGTGTGTTTCCTAAACAGTAACAGTGACAGCACAGTGACGGTAACAGAACAGTAACAGTAACGAAACAGTAACGGTTACAGAATTACAACAAAAGTTTGGCCATCAAGGACAGACTTAGCCTGACAAAAATGACATTGACCTTAATAATTGCACATGAGTATTAAATTAAGGTAACTGCGGACACATAGAGGGCCATTTTAGGTCCAAATTTTAAATTGTCTGCAAACCATGCCGAATGCGATAAAACTGAACTTTGAAGTGTCCGCTTTCATATTTCGGTCATAAAAAGGAATTTCATAACGTAGAGTTGACGTCATGACGTCATTAAGGGGCCGACCCCTTTTTTAGGGACCAAAATCAGTTATTGTCCATTTTTTCGGAAATGATAAACCGATTTTCATCCCGAAAACGCCATTTGCTTCGTTTAAAGACGCTTGATGTTATGTTTTATTGATATGAAGATTTAAGTCTAAGAAGTACAATTAAGTATAACGTATTAAATGTTAATGCCTTTTGCGTTGCTGTTTTCGAGTACAATCACTGGAAAAATTTCCTTTTTTCTCGAAAATTTGTCCGGTGACCTATGCTGAAATTTATACATGTTACTGTCAAACCATTCCGCTGAAGAAATTTGAAATAAAAACAATGTGTCTTCGGGTTAGATTTTTTGTAAAATTCGATTCTGCGAAAATATCGCAAATCAAAGGATATTTCAACGTCGCGTCAAATGTTCACAAAAGCTGTCTTTTAAAATGGATAAAACTTAAATGAATTTGTGTATTTCTTAAAATCACATTCAGATTTAATACTTCTGAAGCCTATATTTTATAATAAACCTAAATTTCAAATATGTTAGAATACGTTATTGCACGGCTATTGGCTCCAAATAAACATAGTACCAATGGTTTTGGTGCGACGTCGAATTCGACAAAAAATGTTGCAACAACTTCACAAAATTGAATTTAATACGAAATCTAACCCGAAAACATATCATTTTTATTTGATTCATACAAAGCATTGTCGTTTCGCTACAAAATAACAAAAAATCGGCATAGGTCACCGGACAAAATTTTAAGAAATTTCTACTTATTTACAAAAAAATGAAATGAAAAAAGGAACGTCAAATCTTAAATTTTGCGAAATAGTTAGCGTTTCGGGCTTATTTCTCTATTTGAATGTGCATAGAAATAAAACGATTTGCTCGGGCGTTCTTGGACTTTCAAAATGAAACTTTTTTCGTGAAAATCGGCCGATTAATTCAGAAAATATATGCAAATAATAATTTTGGCGGGTGGAAAAGGGGTTGGCCCCTTTATGACGTCACGACGTCAAATGAACGAGCTTCAGACCCTTTTCATTGCGTTTTCGCTAATTCCCACACTTCAAATATAAATCTCAGAAATTATTGTGAGATTTTAAGAAAGTCGAAAATTCGACCATGTTATCTGTCTGCAGTTACCTTAAATCTATCAACAAACAGTTAGTAACATCGTGAAATTTAATCTAAATCAAAATCATTCTTATTCGCTCACTCAGCGCTCCATTCATTCATTCATTCCGAGCACTCAATCAAACTATCCTAAACACTCCAACACTCGTGGAGGTATGAAGCTAAAAACCTAATTGCACTTATGTATGAATCCACTTCGCGAATTCATGCAGTATGATTAGGTTTTAAGTTTCATACCTCAATATAAATAACAAATGAGCTTTTCATCTCCGTTTAGTACACATGAAATGTTGGGTAATATTTCTAAAATATTTTGCGAACGTTTTCCTCTTGAATGCTGAGTAAGTATTTCAAAATCTGAACAGATCGTTAATTTTTACTCTAGCGCATTATTTTTAGATATAGAAAAGACATTCTACGTAACCTTTTCTGATAATTCCTATCTGTTAATAGGTTCGTTTATATCGATTTTTGTATATAAAAGGAAATTAAGACACTTATGAATCTTTCTTTGTGGTCAAATGGGTTTTCGGATTTGTGAACACTAAAAGAATTACGCGTCGGCATATACGTCCCCCTGGTAAAAATATATACTTACGACTATTTGTTGATGCTAAAATCACATTAGTTTTTAGTTGTGTTCGTCTATTATACGTTTGTACAGGATCTAGAAAAAGGACCGTCCGACTGTCCAGGATTTCTGTGAATATAAATATTCGTCAAAGACGTCTAAGTTTCCAATATAAGGCAAATCATCCAAAACTTGCAGCGATGAATAAGTATAGTCACTCTTTGCTCAAATTCTGTCTTGAAAATTCTTAAACTTTCCGGCATGACCGACTGCAATTTACATAGAGCATGCTACCGTATGAAGTTTGAAAATGGGACGCAACTAAGAACGTCGTTATTTGGAAAAAGTAAAAAGGTTATGTCCCTTGAATTAAACCGATAACTAGCCCTGCGTTCAGGAACACAAAACAGCACAAACAGTTTTCCGATTATATCCCGCTTTGCACGTGCACTTGCGTGCAAAGTGGGGTTTAATCGACTAACTATATGCACCGTTTTGTGATCCTGAACGCAGTGCACATCTGGTTAAAACATTTTGCTGAATCAATGTTTAAATGTAATTTTTGAATCTAAGAACCCAGTGATATGTGAACATCAACGCACGAGTTTTCTTCCCTTTAAAAAAAGGTTCTTCAGCTTTCTCTTACTTATTTTTATAAAATGTTAAGTAAACATCCTACGTTTTGTGCAAAATCATATTTCGCCAGTGGGCGACGAAAACATTGTAACTTCAGCTTAAGTTCAGGCTGAAGTTATGAGGTTTTGACCGCACATCGACGATTTGCTTCTAAAATTTTCGCAAAGAATAAAATAGGATCATATCTCCAATGGTGTAAAGAAGAATGCAGCAAAAATATAGATATTAAAAAATGTCGCTTTGTAAAGTGAAGACCCTGATCAACTCATACGGATAAACAGGCTGACCTGTGTCAAACCGGCCTATGTGAACTGGAAGTAAACGCCGTGGATGAGTTCAAAGAGTTAGTAAAATAAATTAATAAATAAATAAAAAACAAAATGAATAAAAACTTGAAATAAAAGAATGAAAAAGAAAAACTTACCACTTTTGGGGTCTTTTTTCCTCCACGTCATTTCCGTTAGAGTCTGGTCGGGTAAGTTATCAAATCCGACATAAATATGAGTTTTATTTTCATATCTGTAAACAAGTCTATCAGCATTCTTCGATAAACACGCGTAATCAGTGACGTCATTGACGTAAAGTTTACGTTGGTCGGGGAATTTAGTTTTCCGTAGGCTATTTATAGATTCCTTTGTGACGTCATCGTTTTGGTCGGATTTGTAGTTTCCTTTATGCTTAGTCTTTCTACAGATTCCTTCATCTGTCAATGAGAATAAAACACATACTTTCAGAATGCTGTAAATATCCATGGTCTTTATTTTGTTCCCCTGTTCTGCAGATTTCTATTTTTCTGAAAGGAAAGAAAGAAGGAAAATTTAACGGGCCATTCTATCCAAATTGAACCTACTGGAAAAGTTTAAAATGTTCCGATCATGGGGCCTGTTTTACTAAACATCTTACGATCATTTTTCAGTGCGTCAAAAATTAAAGTTGCTTCTACTTTATACTAAATTTGGATTTCTGCCATACATCATCTCATTGGAATCGTCTTCTAAAGACGATTCCAATAAGATATTGCAAGGCAGAAACTAACAGTGAATGAAAACATCAGAGGCGATTAATGATTTTGACGTACAATTAACTTTTTCATAAGAAGCTTTAGTATAACGGGCCCCTGGTCAGCCTACGCAAAAAATGCGCAGTCTTGTTTTGGTACGATAATTTCGGTTAGATCGATTTTTTTTATAAATCTAGCATGATCATTTGACATGATTATTTGTCAATTTCCCATGTGCGACCTCTCGTTAACCTCCGCTGTACCCAATCTCATTTTTCAAATAATTATTTTACAGAGTTTTGGGGTGGTCCTCACAGTCACATTCATGCTCGTTTTTTTTTTTAATTTTCTTAGCTCTGAGGAAAACTTTCATAAATTTGTCAATTCTCAAAGATTAAAACTGTCGGTAGTCTAACAGATACATAAAGACTTCGCTGTGGGACCATAACCCCAACCTAATGGTTTTGAAAAAAGGGTAAAGATGAAATTAGAAGACTAGTTCCAGAACCGTCACCCAAAAAGGGGTCATCTGGATAGTGGGAAAAGTTCACCCATTCGTCAACTGCGCGAACTATGCCTATATATTTATATGCAGTTACATCCATTTCGCGCTGAGCCATCGATGTATCTCCTCAATCATTTCACTGAATCAATTCCATATTTTGAACAAATCTAAAGTTAAACTATGTCAATGATGATACTCCTGTAAATATATTTTCACTTAACGCTTTGCTGTTTAATCCCTGCTTTTTACGTGCCTGTGATTTTATGATTGAGAAAACAGTGTTTTCTACACTATTTTCTACCCTACTGAATGGTTATTTTTCAAATTAAATCCACTTTAAATTTTCGTCTGCAAAACCTTTGAATTTGGACAGGTCCAAAATTTTGTAAAACAGGAAAGTGTTAACAAAGAGTAAAATCCTTACAAATGATCGCCAAGTTTCCTTCACCAAATATCTCTGATAACGTTTCTCACCAACTGTCAGACACAGTCAGTCTATTGTTCAGTTTTGGCAGCGTACGTCACCCAACGTGCAGTCTGGAAATATAATAAAAACACAGTTAATAAGATCGCCGAATTAATGCTTATTTCACTCTAAAACATTCTAAATCGCTCGTTTAATACTGAAGTCATAATATTTCTACGACTCACTCAAAACGCTCCAACCTCTCTTTATATCAAAAATGATATTTTGATTTTCGTTTTGTCCCTTTCGATCATCGATGCAATCTCATTGATTGAACAATTGATATCATTCCCCAAATGTAAACAGTTTTGAGATGAATATTTTTTTACAAGCTTTGGCACAAAGTACAATGTAGTCCGCGAACAAATCTGTCTCGTAATTGACCTACAGCTATTTACATCCCAAACTTTACATTCACCTCAAATAAAAGCATTCTAAATCGCTCACTCAGCGATTCATTCATTCATTCATTCATTCATTCATTCATTCATTCATTCATTCATTCATTCATTCATTCATTCATTCATTCATTCATTCATTCATTCATTCATTCATTCATTCATTCGTTCATCCATTCCAAAAACACTCACTCAAACCATCAAAAAACGCTCTAAAATTACTAAATGATAAGATCAACTACTTCATTCTATATAGATATACCTAGAAAAAAATCGCGATTTCAGAATAATTGAAATCATAAACGTCTTATTGGTTCTGAAGAAATATGAAGCTATTCATAAATCATGTAAGCATGTTTTATCTAAGGGGGGATGAATATTGCTTATTTTGTTCATCCTTAAGTATTATTAGGTTTTTAGTTTTTTACCTTTATAAAATAGAAATAAAAAAATGTTCATATCTTGTAATTTCGTATCAAGGAGCTAAAATGTAACGATCTCTCTATTTTCAAACATACCTTTACTGGACTACTTTGCGCGGAAGCTTTCAAAATAGGAGCGTAGGGGAAAACCGTAGAAGGCCGGACAGACGTATAAATTCGGACATACTTTTTAAGATAAATTTTGAAAAAGCAATGACAACAGCGTTTTTATCGAATATTTCTATATATTCTGGGATATATCTTGCATAAGTCAGTTTAATTTCTGATAAAATGATAGATATGTTGGCGGAAGTAAAACTTTTGGAAGTCACAAACCCCTGGCTACCTTGCGAATTGAACTGACATTCATAAATTGCTGACGAATATAGGCTCGGTCAACGGTTAAGAAATAGGTACGGATTGGCGAGAATTAATTGTAAAACGGTTATTATTCGATTTAAATGTCAAAGAGGTAAACAGTTTTAATAAAAATAATCAACAATAATTTGCTCAGAATCGTAAAATATAGCTTTTTTCGTAGTGTCCGACTTTCCACTTACAATACATGAGTTGACGGGTGACGTCACTGACACAGGATGTTTACATCTAAAACGAGGCTGTAGGCAAAAAGAGCTACCAGTTGCATACACAAAGAGCAAAAACCCAAATATTCAAGTAATTAGAAGGTACATTTCTAATGATTTTTTTCCAAGTGACAAAGGTGTCAAAATTTAGATAAATCATCCGTTCTTTTAATTATGCAGTTGTCATCATGTGACATTGTCTTTGAAAAGAATATTTTTCGTCGAAAGATAACCACCCGGAATCGCATTTGAGCCCAAATAAACATTGTCGGGCAACCAATATTTCGAACATATGACGCGGGTAAAGCTGTATTTACGTCATTTTGGTCAATCAGCAACAAAAATCATACATCTATCAAGGGCGTAGCTCCCATTACGCACATTACGCAAGTGCGTAATAGAAATAAAACCTCTTTCGAAAATCGTCGTCGATGAATGATCATAACAAAGAAACTACAGCTTATTTAAGCTGTAGTTACGATGATTTGATAATTCAGCAAAGTTCAAATCATATAAAGGGGAGCGGACGGATAACGTTCGTCTTTTGTCACAGTCCAAATATCGCCTTTATCCTATATTTTTTTAGTTGTCGCCTTCTGATTGCGTATGAATTTCAGTATCCTAGTTACGCCTATGTCTTACCTATACTGAATTGATTCAAATTCCAATACCGATCCCAGTGCCGGTAATCATCTCATTCCATCACTTTGACAGGCCAATCATTCTGGCAAACATGGATTTCATCACAGAAATTTCAAACATGGGAAAAGGATTTTTGTAGCTTTTTCCCTTATTTTTTTAACATTACAAATCCAATTATTAGTTAAATCTGTAAATTTTTGAATTCACCACCAACTCATAAAAACCGATTTGCTTCCGTAAAAAGTCCCCCCCACCCGCACTTTATCATGAATAAACGAATGTCGCCAAACACAAGATCTTCCGACTAAACAGCTTTTTAAGAGCACACTTTGAAATGTAAAAATCCTATCAAAGAATTCCCATTATGCGGCATAAAAATATTAGCCGCTTTTAGATAGATAGATACAAACATGTGTCATAAAGTTAATCTTTTCTAATGCAATAATCCATATTACACGGCCGCGGAATTTCTTTGATCTGACCGTAACCGGATGCGCTAATCGATATTGCCCATGTCATAAAACAGTAGCCGCTAATCACACACTTGCATGTGTCATAAAGACAGACTTGTATAACACGTGCAAAATTTTAATTGATCTGACCGTGACGATGCACACGCCACTGATTGATTGCTTTCATATGGACACAACTTTTACCCATTCATTAGGCATAAAGTGTGAAATTTCATTTGACACAAATCTTTAAATGCCTTATCTTATCAGCCATACATTAAATCAAGCTTTTGATAAAATCTTTCATTTAAGATTCCATTTCAGCGGCGATAAATTAAGCCCACATTATTTTTCAATTCTTAGCCGCGTTCATTTAGTAGATCGATCTTCTATAAAAATCATAAAATATAACTATTTCTGGGTTTGTTTACAGAAACGGTGCAACTACAGCTTTGTCAGAACTTTCAAGAGTGCTGTAGACTGAGTTACGAATGTTTGAAAACCTAAACACTTACTATGTAACATACATAATTTTCAACTTTCTTTATGAATAACGTGAAAATTGACAAAAAAAAAAAAAAAAAAAACAACCCATCAAGTTTACAAAGGAAGAATATTTGCGCTAAACCACGGACACGTGTTTTAGAGTCCCTCGAGCTAAATTGCGCAACTCGAGGGTCTATATAAGACAGACCATAGGCCATGTTTATACAAAGATTCTAGGTTACAATCTTTCTAAACAAATACATTATTTAAAGAGACAAAAAACTAATTCTAAATAGCTAAAAGATCTATCGTTGATGGCAACTTCGTTCAATAAGTCGGACGAAATAGTCTAATCTCGGGAAGCTTATAAAGGGCTATTACGTAAGAGATTCTTTAAATATCGATTGATCATTAACGGGAAACATTCGTACAAATAATATTTAATTTTCTTTTTATCTTAAATTTAAATGAACGGTTGATTTTGAACCAGTTTTAATTGTCATCTCGCATAGAGATCTGACTCTTTTTGCCTACCAGTTATGCGCATGCGCGGGAAATTCTCAATGTAAACAATAACAATCAACTCTCCTATAGACCTATTTCACATAAGTCTACGCATGCGCGGAAATCTCTCGACTCCGCCCCTTATACAAATGAGGGGGCATGTCATTTTAGTCCATAAATAGTTTATAGAAAAATAATATATTTTAAACCACAAAATACTCGTCGTTTTAAACAAAACCAACGTTATTTTTACACATAATTAGAATGTTGTTTTAATGCTTTAATTCTTCATGCTTATTTTTGTCATTTTTCTATTTTTTGCTTTTGATTAACTTATATTAATCTAACTCTATTTCGCGTTCCTGACATTTGAAGAAGTATTTTGTTTTTTCTTGTTGGTAATAATGTACTGACCTTTTTTTTGTCATCAAAGTTTGTCTTTGAATTACGTTTATTCGTATATTATTCCCTTTTGTTTTATTCACATCTTATCATTTATTTCGCTCTTTTCATTAAAATACCAAATATATGTATTACTCAAAAATATGCGTAGCCTTCTCAATCACTTCTTTGTATAGTAATTTCTTTGTATACAACATTGTTACCATCATATCGTAATTAACACACTGAGACTAGGAAATGTATTCTTGCAAAAAGTAATAATAAAAAATAAAATTCATCAAAATAAATCGTTGAGCGAATAATCCAATCAAATAGGCCACCTTGTTTCATAGATTGTTTGTGATATTGCGCTGTTGAAACTTCGTGGCAAAAAGAGAAAACTGAAACCAACACATTGACGATCTTTCACTCTGTGAATCATGATTAAAAAGGAAATCACGAAAAGTAGACCTATGTGATACAATGTATTTTGACCGTGCAATATATATTTCTTTGTAAAAATGTTATCTATTCACAACAGCGGGTTTTTTTTGCACAAGAAAGTTTCATACTAAGGAAATATTTAATGATAATATTAAATAGATAAAAACGTGGTATTTTTTAAAAAGCACAGAAAGACCAGACTTAGTTAAAGTGAGATTAATGTTTTTTATCGGGGCCATATATCTGATACTCATTTAGAATCGTTAAAATATTTTAGCACAAGCCCCTTGCAGCACTGTTGTTTTTCATATTGCTTGATAAAACTTAAGCGTTAAAAGATGTAGGGCTAAATTTAAATTTCATGTTTGTTTATGATTTTAGAAAGGGTTTTTCAATATGCCATAGACCCCAGATCAAAGAGCGGTAAAACACTAAGGCAGCAGTTATAAGTTACAACACGTGCGCTAAATAAACATTGTATTGGTGACAATTAAGCGTCGTATGTGACATATGGTATTGCGTAATCGTATTTAACTTCTATCACGTCTTCAAGATCAATATATATCCATAAAAGGGGTATCTAAATAATGCGTTCAATAATCGTGAATTTGGAAAATTAATTGGAATCGTAAAAGGTGAGTGTTAAAAAAAAGGCTGTACGAAAAGAAATCAAGTGAAATTCAGAACTACAAATCTTTTATTTCGAAACAGCGAATGCACGTATCCAATGTATTTAAAAGCCCTTCCCAAAGCAAGTATGTGTTCAAATTTGAATCATTATTAAAATGAAATAGCAACTCGTAAGAATAAACCTATGGTGGAACTATTTCTCCCCTTTTCACATTATCCGTTCACTCTCGATATGGTTTCATGTTTTTTTTTTTTATATTTCGTTAGAGAGAGAGAGAGAGAGAAAAATAAAACATGTATCGAATGTGCATTCTGTCGTCTGCCGGTTTTGTTGTCTGTTTTTATTATCTCTTTATTTTAATCCGTTTTTTTTTGTTGTTGTATTTTTAAGTTTATCAATTACGATCGATTTGTGACGAACAATGACTAGTTCTAGTATTGAAATAATGAAAATGAATAGTCAAAATGAAAGAAATCCATACAAACTATCATATTGAAGTGTTTTCTCAAAACGGTAGATTTTCGATGGAGGATATCTGTTTCGACCAAATATAAATTCATCAAGTAGATAAACTCTGAAGAGTTATATCTGCAATTCATTCCACCAAACTAAAATCAAACGTCGCTTTTTGTCAATATTTGAAAATAAAAATTACTAAAATTGGTCGAAATAGTTTCTAATGACATTTAAGTATTGGTTTGAATTATAAAAGATTAATGATCTATTTTATCAATAGTTGAAATCGACTGATTTATTCGGATAAATTTCAATGAAATAAAGAGTGGAGAAAAGAAGGACGCCCCCTCGTTTGCATTGTTATGTAAATTTGACTGGAGAGTACGCAAGGGAGATAATTACGTGAAATACCTCTATTTTCATCAGAAGTAAAAATTCGGACTATATAAATTGTATGCTTTGAAAACTTAGTAATATCAATTATGTCCCTTATATCTATTTTTTCTTTGAATACATGCGAACTTAATACACGTTTAGACATTTCATGTCGGCGTCTGTTAATATACTCATTAGTCTGTATTTTATTCGAAATATATGCCAATTTTCAACATCAAAGTTGTTGAATAAATAAAGCATCTATAGTCAAAGCATTTCTGAATTGAAGTTTTAAAGCTTCGTATTAACATTCTTCGTTTAAACTAAAAAAATCCGTGACTTTATTCCCCTAATTATTGAAATTCCTTAATTGTCCGAATTTCACCCTTTAGCGATAAACATGTCCGAGTTTTACCGCTTGCATGTCCGAATTTTTCCAATCCCGTCCGAATTTACCCGTTTCACAGTACCCTCAATTTCTCGTTTTCACAACGTTTTGGCCAGCATTTGCTTTACATTTTTGGGATAAAATGCAAGTTTAATGACCGCTCGAGTGATGAGAATACGGCTAGTGTCCGGGTTTCCATCTATAGCTTCAGAATCAAGCCTGAAATAAGGTTGGTAAAAAACGTCCGAATTTACCCGGTTTTCCCCTACTCAAAGTTATTTTCATTGGGAAATAAAACGAACTCGTAAGCCAATCAGAATGCGCGAAACGAGATGAACACAATCAAAATTAAATTATATCTCCATGAAAACAAATATATCCCATTAATCGCAGAAATTACGCTTCACCTTATTCATTGCTTTGTGAAAGCTGGGTTCGATCCCATACGGCGGCACTCATCTTTTCCGACAATTTGTCTTTCATCAAATGGTGGATAATCGTAAATCGTAGTGGGATAGCAGTTTGAGGCTAGGAGAGGGTGTTTTTGTGCGAGAAATAACACGAATCCATTGTAAGGTGCTCAAGCCAGCGCCAGAAAAAATTATAAAAGCGGTGTTAAACCCAACCCAAACAAACAAACAGACTTACAACAACAACAAAAACATAAACAACAAAAACAAAATATATGGAGCAAAAATCAAAGTAAAAATGCCATGGTAGGTTTGAGAACAAAATATCATTTGAACAATGCAATTAAGCTGCAAATACGATATTGTGCTTGTAGAATGATGGAATATTTCTTAGTAATAGACCCCGAGTACATATTCTTTGAAACATATGTTTTGAACATGAAAAAGTAATTAATACAAGCTATAAAACAGCCCATTCTAATGGGTGCAAACTCTTTATTGCTCAATCGCGTCGACGGGGAATGTTAGAAATTGGTTGATGGCCTATAAAATAAAACCTACTCCTTTTTTTGTAGTCAAATATCGATGGCTCAGCGCAAAACAGTTGTAACTGCCTATATGCTAATAGGCAGTAACAACTGTTTGGTGCTGAGTTATCGATATGGGCTTGAAAATAAACGCGCTTGTTTATTCCAAGTCAATACGAAAACAGCACAATTTTCAGGTTAAAAAACCCGAATCAATAATAGTATGAATGCTTACTACAATTACAATAAATAAATAAATAAATAAATAATAAATAAATGAATAAATAAATATATAAATAAATAAATAAATAAATAAATAAATAAATAAATAAATAAATAAATAAATAAATAAATAAATAAATAAATAAATAAATATATAAATAAATAAATAAATAAATAAATAAATAAATAAATAAATAAATAAATAAATATAAAAATAAATGAATAAATAAATAAATAAATAAATAGATAAATATATATTTCTCGCGTTGTCTTGTTCATATAAAGTTTATGGTTGATTTCGAGAATACGTCATCCCCTATTTCTCATTGATTACAAATTTTGTTATGTGGATCTAACTCATGATATAATTTGATCTCTGATGATTATTTCAATATTCGTTGATTCTGATTGTCTAAAAAAATTTTCATTTAACAATGAAAGCAATAATTTTGAGTATGTACCTCATTTGTAAGCTACCGCAAGTAGTACTCCTAAAAGAAATCAGTTTCAATATTAAAAAATCTGTACATTTTTGCTTTGTGGTATTAAATTATAAGATATGAAGAGATTATTTGTTGATTTCATGGAGTTCTGATACTAAAAACCTTATCACAAATTTGTATGAATCCGCTTCGCGTATTCGCACAATGTGATTAGGTTTTTAGTTTCACACCTCCATGAAATCATAAAACACTATCTTCATCTTTTAAAATTTTAAAAACTCCATGCAAGTTACACCGCCATACGTTTAGGATGTAAATACGTTTGCGAACGTTTAAGACTTGTACCTGGCTCTGTGCGTCTACTCCGGTGATGCAGTCAAATGCGACTGAAAATTAACGTTGCCATGTACATGTAGATAGGTTATCGTTATTGTTTTGGCGCTGTTCGTCTGTCTGTTTATCTGTCCATCTGTCTTTCAAATTCTTTCATGTCCTATTTATTAAATGGATGTCTTCTATGGAAGAACTTAATCAAAATGAAACAATATAGATGAAAAATTTCTTTAGGGAAAAATATTCAAATATTTTTTTCTAACCAATGCCAGGTTTATATTTCTGAGTATTTCACTGTTTTACATTGATTGTGATACAGCATTCAACTGTTGATGACGTAGAATAATATCGTATTGATAATTTTATGAGAGCGAAGCTTTAAGCAACTAATACACCCATACGTACAGGATGTAATTTCATTTGCGAACGTTTAAGACTTGAACATTTGCAAATCGTGTAAGAAATTGTACCACGCTTCGCACGTGTTCAAACGTGCAAAGCGTGGTACGATTTCATACACGTATTGCAAATGTTTTCATCTTGAATACTTGGCACATTCCATTGTCTATTTAGTAGAACAATATCGTTTTGATGATTTTATGCTAGTGAAATTGCCCTGAGAGTAACAGATTATTATTCAAGAACCATATGGTTTGGGCATGGAATAATCATTTCACGACCACAGATATTTGATTTTCAGGTTTTTGAGAAATAGAATTAGTTTTTGTAGAAATGCGCGGAGTAATAGCATTATTGACTGGCCCCCGTCCCACTGATCTGAAGTATTGTGAAATGAGCAAAATTGAAAAGAGAAAATTGAAATTCTTATCTACTTTTTTAAAATAATACACTTTCTAACAGCCTGGGAGCCAGGCTCTTTGTACTAGGAATATTATTTTTGAGAAACTACTACTACTACGACCACTATTACTACTACTACTACTACTTCTACTACTTTTACTACAACCTACTTATTATACTACTACTACTACTTCTACTACAACTACTACAACTACTACTTATACTACAACTACTTATTCTACTACTACTACTACTACTACTACTACTACTACTACTACTACTACTACTACTACTACTACTTCTACTACTACTTATACTTCTACGTCTGCTACTACTACTGCTCCTTATAATAATAATGATAATGATTACAATAATAGTAACAACAAGAACAAGAACAATAATAATTATTTTGATGATTATGCTCTAAAGATTTGTCTGACAAGGGTCGATATTTTTCGCTCCCCAACCTGAAATACTCCCATTTTTTAGATACACTAACAATACTCAGTCTTAGGTTTTAGAGAAAAGCGAACAGTTTCGTCTTTATTTTGCACTAAGAATACCATAAAAACGAAACGACTTCTACAAAGCTTAATGAATCTCATTAATTGATTAATTAAGGAATTACAGAAAATTATATGTCGCGACTTTTATCTTTCTAGAATAAATATCTTAAATGGATGACTTTAATATCGTTACTACATTTCTATAAAGCCGTAGTTACGATATTATTTCACCCACCCATGAATTCCGAAATAAAACATACATTGAATAAAGGATAGACATGCTAACTTTATTTCGGTTTTTTCCTCCCTCTTAAAGACCGCTTTCTTCACCAATTGCTTTGTATTCGCTTACCAAAAATACTAAACGAGCAAAAAAATAGTGTATAATTTTCCCAACTTTTTTTTCATTTGGTTGATATTCTGACTTTGGAATTATCTCTCCTGTATTAGGCATGTTTGAACTTCGACATCCGGTTGACATACACTGGAACACATTTTTTTTTAAATAAGACGGTCCTAATTAAGCGAATTTTAAAATGTCCATGCTTTCATGTGCAAACAATTTAATTCTAGTCGATTCTATCGGATTTCGCGCATTCTGATCGGTTGAAAAATTACTTTTGTTTCTCAATGGAACTAATTTACGCAGCTATTTTCTAAGCTTCCGCAAAAATTAGTCCCAAAAGAAAACTGCCCCAAACATCACAAATTCGCGTCTTCATACAGTGTGATTAGGTTTTCAGTTTCATACCTCGATGAAATCAACAAATACTCTCTTCACCCCTTCAATGTTCATGCTTCATTAGCAAAGCGGATTTTAATTTCTTAGGCGGTTTTGGACGTTAAATCTGCAAATGATGTAATTAGAGTTTTTCATTTAAGAAAGTGCATACATCTAAATGAATCCTTGGGGTAAGTTTTTAATTGTAAAGGAGAATATTTTCGAGAAAAAATCTCTAATGACTGTTGATTTCATTTTTGTCGTCATTGTTTTTTCCCATTCATAACTAGCAAAGATTTTAGTATTCAAAAAAAAGTTTAAGGTTATTTTAGACTAAAGTTTGGTGATTCAACCTACAATCATCGAGTAACAAGTCGTCTCCTAATCCACGGCGAGATTGAAGCCAATAAATGGTGATATTTTAAATAAAATCGGCATGTAGTATTGTCTAGATCTATGCATAAGTAAACTAAAGGAGATTTCTCTATTTGTGACCCGTCTCGCGAAAATGAACCATCTTGACTATATAAATTTCGAAAAAGGATTGCAACCAGCCCTGTGTTTAGGATGTAAAAGCGTTTCGTGAACCCTTTGAGATGATCCCCGCTTTGCACGTGCACATACGTGCAAAGCAAGGTATCATTTCGAAAGCGCTTCGATAACATTTTCATCCTGAACGCAGGGCAGCATAGGTCAACCAGAAGGCATATTTCGGAAATACTTATATAGAAAGGTAGATTAATCATTATGGATTCAGAAAATGCGTTATTTGCGCGAAGTTTCGACCCAGGTCAGTCAAATCGCGCAGTCTAACAAGGATCGACGCTTTTCGCACTTTCTAGATGGTCCCTTTTCGCGTGACGGGTCACATTTATTAAATTCATGAACATGTGTAGCTTACAAGACATCGTAAAAGTAATAAACAACCAATAAAACGATCTCTCACAGCGAAAACGAACGTTTTGCTACTCGAAAACGCAGTATAAGAATGGCGTAATCATTCCGGATTTTAATCTGCCCTGCGTTTAAAAACCAAAAACATTTGCGAACGTTTGAAAATAGTGCCCCGCTATGCACATAAGTACACATATAAGGAGGATTTTTCCTAATTGAATGAATGTCTGGGGTCAAAAGTAAATTTTCTGAACAAATAGAAGAATGTTGTTTATTTCAATGAAAGATCGATGAATTATTCATTCAAGAGATGAAGAGAGTATTTGTTCATTTTATGCAGGTATGAAACTAAAAACCTAATCATACTGCATGAATACGCTGCAGTCACATGTCAATTTTTCACATTTCAATCTTCGTCCGAGAGGTCATCATATTATAAACTAAATGTAAATAACAAAAACTGCCTATGAAACAATCGCCTGTGGTCGCAGGTAAAAATTCTATTAAAAAAATGAAAACAAACAAACAAACAAACAAACAATGATAAAAAGATATTTCAAATTTTAATGAATAGCTTGCATATCAGAGAAACTGATTAACTATAAATGATTATATAAATTAGGATACATATTAACCCAAAACATCCCGAAAAATACAAACTATAAGGAGGCCTATTCACACATAGACTAAACAAATTATTCCAGTAAACAATATTTTGATATTGTTTGGTGAAACATTCAAGTGAACTGTAAATTGTACAGTTAAGAACATCATGAAATTGACAAGATGAATGAGCTTTGAATTATTTTGGAAAAAAAAAAAATGAATGGGTGTGTGGAGCGAGTTTTGAGTGAAAATAAAGGGAGGTAATCCAATATCGCTATTTTTTTTTTCGATCAATTTGATAACGCTAAATTATGATAGATTCTTTCTTCGCACCCGCTTTTCTAGTTCTTGCGCCACCATGCTTTTGCGATCGAAGCGACGTAATCCAGAGTTACGGCATCGTTCAAGCGTTATCTTGGGATAACTTCATCGTATCCTTGAGTTATACAACGTTCCATTTTGCGATTACCTTGACAGAAAGTTTTTCACTCACTGCGTTCACTACGACATGTTATTTCAAAACGTACATGATGTGTAATTGTGGCGTAATTATTTAATTTTACGTAAGACTTTTGTCATAATCAATCTTAATTAAGCCGTCACTAAGGCCTTTCTTTAACATTTTCAAAATTTATATATTGTCTTGTGGTAAAATAAGCGCCATTCAAAAAGAACGATGGCGAAAATGAGCGTTTCACAAAGGTCATCGACAACAAAGCGCTCGCGCAAAGTACACGTGCAAAGCGGGCTGTAGGTGTTTTATGGTTTTTTTTTTCAAAATTGAGCTCAAGAATCTATATAAGAATTTATATTTTAAGGCTCGGCGCAAAAATCTACCTGTTACATTCTTAAAACGTTGAACACCAATGTTTTTAACTTTGAACGTATGGTATTCTACGGCGAAATTTAATAGTTTTCAATGATCTTACAAACGTGAATCATAGCACTAATGAATGAATATATACAAATTGTTCATAATCTCTCATATGCACATAAGATTTAGGCTATAAATGGTAATATACCCAATCTAATTAAAATCAGATCCACCATATTGCCTACCGCTACGCCCCTACGTAACGGAGAAATAGCGTAGTGGTTTCGTAGAGACGATTTTAATGAGATTGGGTAATATACCTTAACGAAAAGCAAAATCATCCGCAAACAGTAACATCGTGAAATTGACATTCACCTCGATCAAAATCATTCTGAATTGCTCAGCGTTCCATTAATTCATTCCAAACACTCATTCAAAACCATTCCAAAACGCTCCGAAACCACTAAAAAGTCAACAACTACATTCAAAATATATTTCGCTGGAATAAATTCACAATATCGCTGACTTAATCGAATTTGTATGAGTCTACTTGGTTCTTAAAGTCATAGAACGTTTTTTATAGAACTTGTGTGCACATCTCATCAAAGGGAGGTAACTCCGCTAATATCGCTTATTTCGAACATATTGAACAAATTAAGCAATATTGTATTACTTCCCTTAAGTTTTATTCAAAATCCGTTAAACACACTCAGTCAATTTCATTCTAAAATCATTCAAAAATAGCGCAACTTGTAAATTTCTCGATGTTTAACTGTACATCAAATTCAATTCTTACCTACCAGGTCAAAATCAATACAGAGGTGCGTTTTTTACATCAAGATGAAAATTTCCGCTAAATAAGATTATTAAGACTTCATAAGAAACGATTTTCAATATTTTGAGTGAAAACATTCGACGTCGTCAAGGCTACTCGTTTTAAGCCAATGCAAAAGCATCTTCGTTTCCTCATTAAGATATCTTAAGATTCTTATTTAGCCGCTTAAAAATCTTAATCTAAAAAACGCTACATCTAAAAATCTTAATGAGATTCTTAAGAATCTTAATCTAAGAAACGCACCTCAGACTATACGCAACAAGCGTTGTCTAAAAATTCAACAGACAAGAAAAAAAGAAGTTGTAAGAAATCCAGTTCATTTTCTGCAGATAATTATCAGGGGATATATTTGATGTTCATTTGAGATAAACCTAGAAATAGGGCTTAAGGGCATCTATAGAAATTATTAAAATTCCTATCGAATTATCTTTTTCAATTATCTTTAACAAGTCGGAACACCCTTCGCTATCTTGTTTCAAGGCACGAGAGCGACGTGCTTATCGACTAGAAATCTTAGACGAATTAGAATGGAAGCCCCACCCGTGCACTGGTGCACTTTGTAACATTTTTACAGTGATCAAATTACGAAAAGTTCGTTAGCTTTTTTTTCATTGTGTTAACCCTGCTCTGCGTTCCAAATGCAGCAACGTTCGCAAAACGTCTAAGAAATGTTACCCAGCTTTGCACGTGCGTTCACGTGCAAAGCAGGAAAACATTATCTAACGTTTGAAAACGCCTTGGAATCTTGAACGCAGATGCATATTTATAGAAAACAATCTATAACGAAGTAAAAGCATACAAATCAAAAGTTATAAATAGCCATTTACATATTTCAAGACAAAAATGAAAGATTGGAAAAAAGATATCAATCAATAGTTCAATTTTTATTTTCGTCTAGATAAATTATAAATTGATTTCATACCACCATGAAATCATTTTTACGCATTTATTTTGAAAAGCTTTTCTCTAAATACGATGGCTATCGGTATACAAAGTGTTTTAGTCTCGCCTCTGGTCGCTGTCATTTTGCATTGAGTGGCCCGTGGGGCTACAAATCACGGGGTCTCGGGCTCGATTCTCGACTGAAAGCTTTTCCGACATGTGTCTCCCAACAAAGGGCGGATAATTGTAAACTTTTTTTGGAGTGAGCAGCTGGAAACGAAGAGATGATGTCATGGCAGACTGACTGATGAGAGAAATTCAAGGAATCTATGGTCAGGTGATCCAACAGCCACGATATGACTAAAAAACTGTTCAGATCTGCGTTATACCCTATTCAATCACCCATTGCAGTCTCTTTCCAATTGTTTAATATATTTTTATCAAGTATAGTTAGTTACATCGTGAAATTGACATCCACTTCAATCAAAACCATTCTAAACCGCTCACTCAGCGCTCCATTCACTCATTCTAAACTCTCACTCAAACCATTCAAAAATGCTCAAACCCGTTGGAAAATATAGAATCAACAAGGTATTTCAAATTAAATTTTGATAGAGAAAAATCGCGATTTCATTGACATAATTCAAATTGTAAGCGTCCCATAGGTTCTTGAAGAAATAGGAAGCTATGAAAGAACTTGTATACATACATACTTAATTAAAGGGAGGTAATCAATATCGCTAATTTTGTTCTTCCTGAACAAAATTTGCGATATAGGATAACCTCCCATTAAAATCACTCAAAACTCGCTCTACACACTCATTCAATTTCATTCCTAAATCTTAAAAAATCATTCACCTTGTCAATTTCACGATGTTGTTAACTGTACGTAGCTTCGACATGAAATATGGTGAAGCGGTAATGATAATATAACCGCTTGTATTATCAAGAGATAAAAGACGGGAATTTATTATCACATATCGATTTATTTATTGTGAAAAATCATCATAATCAATAATAGTACCGGCTTCTAATTTCTCCCAAACCTCGTTGTTGGAGTTCATTCAAGTGTTTCGTTTGCCAAATTATTCGCCAAAACTTTTCAACAATGACATACCGTTTGTGAGCGACCAAAAGCATCGTAAATACAGCTTTATTTAAGCTGTATTTACGACATTTTGGCCTCCCAATGATATATGGTTATACAAATTTTGGATAACGAATTTGCCAACACCTGTGCTTTTAAAAAAGATGAGTTATTATATCATTAAGCCTATCACAGCCGACAAACAATTGCCAAATGACGCACAGTAAGTTATTTATTGTTGCTACATTAAAAAAGACCCGTAAAACAAGAAGGGACCATGTCGAATATTATGGATCATATTTAAGCGAGCACTTCCGTCTAGGAGCAAGCTGCCGTCATAGCGCAGTTGGTAGCGCGTCGGCCTGTCAATCTAGAGGTCCCGGGTTAGATCCCAGACGGCGGCACTCATTCTGTCCGACTATTTGTCTCCCACCAATGGGTTGAAGATAGTTGACCTATGTGAGATAGTAGCAAGAGGCTAGGAAAGGACGTGATGGTTGTACTTGTAAGAGAAATACATGGAATCCAATGCTAGGTGCTCTAGCCCCGCGATATAAAACTGAAACAATTTTGAAAGCGAAACAAAACTCCATTCAATCAATTAAATCAGCCTCGAACATTAGATACGCCTCACATAGTATCACAGGGTTCCACTTCTGAGGCGAGCGTTTGCGAGCGTGTTGCTATTCTGAATGCTGGGCAGCTCCGAAGCTTGCCATGGACTCTGGCTTGATTTGAAGTACTAGTATAGGTGTATTTTCAAAACTGAGCTCAGAAATCTATATATGAATATAGAATTTACGACTCACTGCGCAAAATCTACATTTAATCTAAGTGAATGTGCTGAGTGTCGACTTTAGGTAATGGAGCCATAATAGTTCCGCGATATTTCGGAACTCATGAACTTTTACAATGTTGACCGAAGTTTCCAAATAAAAGTCATTAAGAAACCTCGGTTGAAGTTCATTACTTTCGAAACGGTGTTGTACTTTTACGGACCCACTACCTTAATGCTAAAACCTTAGATATACCGAATGAATATGCGACGCGGATTCACACAAGAGAGTGATTTTTTTTAATCAGTTTCAAACATCCATGAAATCAATAAATACAATCTTCATATCTAATATACTTAATGGACTTGTCCGGTTTCACGAATATGCAAATAAGGCAAAACCTATTTTGATGATAAATAGAACATGAATGAATGTTTCATTATTGTAAAGTAGACGGTTAAACCTTCCAATCTACGTTGGTTTTGTAAAAGTTTGATCTGCGGTCTTAAAATAAAACGTCGGATTAACAAGGACGTAAGATTGTCTAATTACGACTCGGTCTCATCCAAGCGTGGGCTAAATTTAATGAACAAAAATCAGGAAACTTGTACACAACATCCATCTTAATTCCACCGCGAATAGATATTCCTTAAAAAATGAAAGGGGTCAACAATACGTTGTTTCAACTTTCCTGACTAACGTCATTAAAAACGCGGCCTGATGAACCCTGAAATTCGGAAAGACGTTGCAATGCTTCATAAACAACGTATTATTAGTTAAATGCATGTTTTGTTATCCAAAATGACAGAAACGTCTTTATTTCCTGATCCTACAACAAAACAACAAAAACACACAAACGTTTGCAAAATTGAAAATGACGTTTCTGAAAGGCAACCGATTTTTTTTCAACTTTTTTAGCCTTTTCCTATTTGATCAAAAATACAGAAAGGTTCTCATTCAAAATTTGACTTTGCTATGTCATATGCAGCTTGAAAAAAGTTAAAACGTCAATTACGTCGTTGGGAATTAATCAATGTCATTTTTAATCCAGTGCTGGTGAAAACAGTCTCTATGGTTTGAGGATACGGTCAATATTGCTAAGCAAAAGTTTTAAAACCTTATCTTCGGAATCAAAAACTTTATTGGGCAAAACTGAACCGGACAGAACTTTTGTCCTTAAGTATATTTACGAATCATGAAGCAAAAATATAATGGATTTTCAAAAATGAAGCAGATTTGTACATTTGTATGACTACTATTTGTGGAACTTACAAAATAGCTGCGTAATGAAATTTTTTTTCATCGAGAAATAAAACCAATATTTCAGCCAATTCCAATGCTCGAAGATTGAGGGAGTCATCAAGAATTAATTATCTGTCATTCCGAATGGTTTATTTTGGAAGCGAAAAAAGTCTGAGCGTATCCAAAAAAGGAATCGACCAACAATTTTTCCGACATTTGATAAAAGTCACAGCGACATTTGTAAGTCCATCTTTGTGTCTTTTAAAGTACAAAACGTCGTGGTGGGTAAACAGCTGTTGGCGTTCGACATTGAAACACAGGCGATTGTTCGAATTTCGTGTTAATTATAAAGGTTATTGACATAAATAATTTTAACATATGAGACCCGTCACGCGAAAAGGGACCCTCTTGTTCGTGCGTAAAGTATCGAACCTAGTCAGACTGCGCGGACGGCGCAGGCTGACTAGGGTCGATACTTTTTGCACCGTGCTTATTTTCTGAATCTAGATTGATCAATCTACCCGCAGGTGAAAGAATTTTTGAAATACGGCTTCTGGTTGACCTATGCTGGATTAAATATCTTTTTCAATAATTTATTTTACAGATTTCCCGGGTGGTCCCTTTTCGCGTGACGGGTCACATATATTTTTCTGGTGATCATGACGCGGTAACTATCACATTTACTTGGTAAGCTCAACTATATCTCATCAAGTATTAGATTCGACGTGAAATAAAAGAATGTCATTCAAAGTTTTAAAAAAAAAAAAAAAATAGATAAAGAATAATAAAAAAAAACAATAATGAGAGCACTTCTGAGAATATGGATTAAGTTTGTCTAGATATTCATTTTTTGAGAGCAGTACAACTGTTTTATAGAAATTTCCTAATATTTACTTATATATCAATCGATCAATCAAGCATAACTTTACAAAGTAATGACTGATTGGTAGATTGTTTGAATCAGGGACACTAATTATTTATTTAGGGTTCGTGATTGAATGAATGAATGAGAAAATAACGAATAAGAGAATAATTCAATGTATGAACAAATGAGAGAATGAACGAATAAACCATTTATTCATAAATTGATTGATTAATTGATAAATAGATTAGTCAATAAATGAAATATTATAGAATATATATATAAATAAAAACAAAATGTTAATACGATAAAGAACCTAATGAATACAAAAAATTACATAAATAAATAATGGAGAAACTATATGAATTACAACGATATTTATAATTACGAAAGAATTAATAACTAGAAAAAAAGAAACAACTAATCATATAAATTGAATAAAAAGAAGAGATAAAAAACTTACCGTTTCTAATTGTCAAAGTCTCATAATCTCCGTATGATCAACTAGTCTATAGATGTTTCTCATTCATTGCACCAACTTTCACTATAAAGGTTTTGTAATGCATCACCATCCTTTAGTAATGTATTTTCTAAAACCGAGGCACGGGCAAATCTATAAAAAGCTTAAGTCTTCATTAGTTACTTATTATTAGTTAATTATTAGTTTTTTTATGCATCGCCTTTCTTTAGTAAAACATTTTCTAAAAAGTGGCAAGAGAAAATCCATAGAAACTTTATTGGTGGGCTTAAATAGCGTAACAACAACACAAAGACAATGTGACCCGTGTGATAAACCAGAATATATGTCACTCATTCACTGCAAACACTTTCACTATAAAAGATTTGTAATGCATCACCATCCTTTAGTAATATATTCTCTAAACTGCGGCGCGAAAAAAAAAAAAAAAAAAAACGTTCGAAACGTTCCGCGTTGACCAAAAGATCGTAACTACAGCATAAAGATTATCTGACCGATATGATCGTCCAATCTTTATGTGTTATAGTCCGTTTGACTTCTATATGGACCAACAATTCGCCGAAAATCTCAGAATTGAATTAATGAAACGTACTTTTTTCTTGTCATATGATATTTTCCATCTAATACCATGAAGAATCTTGTTTTTCAGAATTTTTGAATGTAAAATAACGATTTTGTCCGTCCGTCTACATGTTAACTTCCAGCCTTCATACCTTCTTGTGACTGTATCAAACGGAACAGCGACTTACCCAACTAAAAATAGCTCTGTTTGCATAGGGGCCGAGTCAAAAGTGTATAATTTTAAGTGAGTCTTTTTTGGTATAAAATCAAGTTTTTTTTTTTTTTTATAAAATTAGTTTTGTCGAAGATTTTTAATTCCTTGGGATATCAAAACTGAATGTATTTTCTCTTTGTTTAAAAACCGTTTGGCCTGTTAAATTAAAATTTTTGTTATCTTTTCTGAGACGAACCACGTATTCACATATTTAGTCTTTGTCCTACATTATCATCCAATCAAAAGGCTGGATTTTCAATTTTTTTGAAGGTTTATTTTCCATAAACTTTTCAACCAAGGTTTATTTTGATCATTATTTCATTTAAACGTCGAGGTTTATTTGTTATTCCAGGCATGCGTACAGACTAAAAACTACCCCTTTATAAATATGCAATGACCACGTGACAAGTACAGGCGAAAATCGTTTAACTCGTGCACATGTTGTATAACGAATATCCTATGTAGATTTTGATCTGGCATGGCGTGGATTACCATGGCAAATCTGTTATGAAACGACTACTTTTCTACTTGCCTGTACATTTATTCAAGAAAAGTATCGCTAACTAATAAGATCTAGATCTAATTGAACAGTCCGATAGATCCTATACGTCTTTCCTTAAGTTAATTCCAATAAACTTCTCGTTTAATTACTTTTGGCCCCTTTCTAAACTTGGCCAAATCTCGTTTCATGATCGGCTGTAGATGAGGCGTATTATTGTCCACCGAAATTAATTTAGTTGATGACACAAGAAAACGCCCACGAAGTGGGGACATTGTATATGCATTTATCCAAGGTTTGATGGACTGTATAACATCTTTTTTCTCAGCAGAATAGTATAATATGCTTAATCGTTAGTCCTTAGATTGCCCTTCATACATAAGTTCGTAAACAATTTGGCACATTTAATCAATAAAGAGACATTTTATTACAAAAGAAAATACGATTCCGTTAAGTATTTTATTCTTTCGAAGTAACATGCAACACAGAGTGAGCCGCCACCATAGCGCAGTTGGTTAGGCATAAGATTTCCAATCTGGAAGTCGTGGGTTCGATCCCCGGTGGCGGCAAATATCCTTTCCGACGTTTGTCTCTCACCAATGGGTAGATAATCGTAAACCTATGTGAGATAGCAGGCTAGGAAAGGGTGTAATGGTAGTACAGGTGAAAGAAATACCAGGAATCCATTGTTAGGTGCTCCGACCGCCGCGATATAACTGCGAGATTGTTGAAAGCGGCGTTAAACCCATTCAAACAAACAAATAAAAGCAACACAGAGTGAAAAAGTATCAGATCATCATTCATCTATATTGTCGGGTAAATAAAACCATATTATACTTCATATTTATCTTCGATAATGCCTCTTTTAAAAGACTCAATATTTTCGTGCATATTTCAACAACTCCATATTTGGAAAGAGAAGGGCGTTTACTTTTAATAAATGTATCCGGCTTATTCCGCTTAAATCGTGCAATATGATGTCAATAATATAAAAGGCGGGAAAAAGACTAAGTCAGTTAAACGCTAATAATTGAAAATTAAACGCTTTAAACAGCCTCAGTCGGTCGCTACGCTCCCTCCTTTCGGCTGTTTAAATCGTTTAATTTTCAATTATTAGCGTTTAACTATTACTTATATATATAAGAATATAAGTTTTGTATTTTTCACCATGCTATCTTCATATTAGGAGGAATAAAGAATTATAGTTATACGTTTATTCCCTAAACTGTGCCACTAGAAAATCTATAGAAACTTTATTGGTGGACCAACATATCGTAACAACAGCACAAATACGATGTGGAGAGTTAAGGCAGTGGACCCGTAATAGTACCGAAACTTTTTGGAACTCGTGATCTTTCACAATATTGACCAAGGTTTCCTAATGAAACTCATTAGGAAACCTCGGTTAACATTGTAAAAGATCATTACTTCCTACATGTTGCGGAACTATTACGGATCCACTACCTTAAACGGGATCACCTGTTCAGTGCTGAGACGCAGCGCACGCTATCGGTCCGTACATTCATATAACATCAAATCATTCGGTACATCGCTCGTACTTTTCCGTAAGCTGGAAAGTACCTCGGATGAAAGTGTAGTCATTTTTCTTAAGTTATTCGGCTTCTGGTGGTACTTTGGTAAATGTGCTTGAACAACAACAACAACAAAAAAAGATCCTCAATACTATCCGATATTCTATGGAAATCTTTTGAGCATACTCGAATTTGATGGCAAAACGCATTAAAATGTTGTTGTGTATGAAACCGACTTTTAATAAAATTTTTGTATCTGTATTTGTATTTGATATGACAAAATTTCCATCTTTGGTTGATTTTACTTAAGGTTCATGTAAAGCGTTTGAGGCCCAAGTTTAAAACACTTAATTTACCAAGAAAAAGCAGTATGTCCAGGTATGTTATATATCAAAATGAAGCTATTCATGAGCGTAAGCTGTTAAGCAACACAATACTGCCATATCTATAGCGGTATAGCCAAAAACATTGGGGAAGAGGGTCATTTTGTACAGAACAAGCAGCTGCATGACTGTCGGATAAAATTGGCCCATATTTGAACAAAGTACAGACTAAAGTTCTACCAAAGTACTACTACCCTTAAAATTGGGTCTAAAACACTTTACATGAACCTTAACTGAACGTCAATTTTAGCGGAAGCGTTGATGCTTTTCACTTCATTTTACCCACTTGCGAAATGACTCGCTATCGTGGCTGCTCCAGTATTATTTCTAAGGTATATGCCGTGGAAATCGCCGAGAGTTCCCGATGCCGTCAAATAACAGTTAATTACGAAAACCTTTCGACTGCCTTTGTCAATGTTTTTATTTACATGTATATATATTTGGTATGAGATTGTTATGAAGTTCTGTTTTTGCTTAGGGTAGAATAACTGCATCTGATAAAATATCTATGTAAATGAAATCTTATTTGTTTCGTGCAAAATTCCATGATTTTTTTTTATTATAAATTTTCATAACGATAGTTTAGCTTAAGCTTTAATTACAGAAAACCAACATTTGTTATAGTAAGCAAATTTGTTCGCGTTTTGAACGCATTTTTTGGCCTGTTAAAATATTTTATGTTAAATGAAAGTATAAATGCAAGTCTGCTAGAATCAGATAAAGTAATTCAATTTGTATGAGAAGAAAATCCGGGTGTCATTCTTTTATAAGATTGTCAGAAAATACATATCAGTCAAAATAGCGTATTTTACGAATGAATCAATCTTTTATACTGGGAGCGTTCGATAACCGCCTTTCCTGAGTACAATTATTGTTTTGAATTCTCAGGAGAGAATTCGTTTATTTGTAAAGAGAACTATAGACACTTTTTATATGTGACCCGTCAAAAAATGGCCAACTGAAAACTCAATGAAATGAATATTTCAGATAGGCCTATTTTTGAATAAATATATAAACAAATACATAAATAAATAAATCATTCCGCGTTGATATATCCTTGAATTATCCTTGCATATAACTCCTCCCCACCAAACTTTATTCATGGACACATCAACGCGAAAATGAAATTTTATCCGTTATAACACGATTACAAATCTGAACTTAGATTTACTTCCCTTTTCTGGATGTAAAATAGTTATGACAACATTTTTTCTGTTTGTAAACTTAATGAACAAGTGATTACATTGACGTTTGAAGAAGTTCACCGAAAACGAACGCGTCATTTAGCACATGCGTAAAATGACGTCAAAAGCACCAACGTTCCCATTAAAAATGAAGTTGAGTTCGATATATGGGCGGGGCTATCTGTGTACACAGTAAAACACATGACAAATGCATTTCATTGCGAATAAAGGTTTATGTAAATTATATGCCTTATACGCCATCGTCTTATAATTAAAGTACAATGTATATGGAGGGTAGAATAGTCATCCAAGTTTAAGAAAATCGGTTAAGTGCGTAAAATATCGACCCTTATAAGATTGCACAGTCCGCGCAGTTTGACTAGTGTCAGAATTTTACGTACTTACCATATGGTTCCTTTCGCCTGGTGAGCCACACATTAGCTTTCAGTTGGTATAGCCTGGTTAATTTGACCCGACTTTTACCTCTGTGGAAAAAATGCTTAAATAACAATTACCGATATATTTTATCAATTAACAAAATGTATAATACATTCATTATCGTTTGTTATTCATTCCTATGAAAGCACGTGCAAAGCCGAGTAGGAATAATCAGATTTTTATTCATTTAAATAGCAGGGGTCAGATTCAAGTCAATAAAACCGCACTATATAAGAATAGAATATGGTAATTATTCTTTTTCAAAGAATGTCAGAAAATCGCCGTTTTTTACTACGAATGAATCATGTCTTTATTCCGTGCCCATTTCTTGGTACAGTCGCCTCTCGAATTGTCAGGGGGAATTCATTTGTTTAGTTTACGAACCAGACAAATTATATAGATACAACCGACTATTGACGAATAGAAAGCGATAACTTTATCTTGTTCTAGATGTAGTTACGATAAATGAGATACCCATCGAAATTATTTGTTCGCGAGGAATATTTTTTGTATTGTTTTGTACCGAACGATCTCCCCATTTTATTAAAGAGATGTTTATCCTTATGACCTTCCCTTTCGAAGCATACCACACCATACCATACCATACCATACCATACCATACCATACCATACCATACCATACCATACCATACCATACCATACCATACCATACCATACCATACCATACCATACCATACCATACCATACCATACCATACCATACCATACCATACCATACCATACCATACCATACCATACCATACCATACCATACCATACCATACCATACCATACCATACCATACCATACCATACCATACCATAACATACCATAACATAACATAACACAACATAACATACCATAGCCTAGCATTATTATTTATCTACAATGACCTGGCACTCATTAAATATTCCCTTTGACCCCTATTGATAGTCGGTAAATATGTTTCTTAATATAGACTTACACTCGCGAAGTTAAGAAGAAAAATATGTATCACAACTCGGAATGCATACGGAAATTTAGCGGTGGTGGTTAGGATGCTTTCCCATAATCGGGAGGTCACGAGTTCAAGCCGGATCATGACCAGAATTTGTCTTTATCTTTTGAGGGTAACACTTTTCAAGTACCTATTTTGATACTTTTTGCAACAGTGTTGCATAAGACTATTGATATTCGGCACAGTTTTTTCCGCCAGACTCAATTCGACCATTGCAAAGTCCTGTCTAAAAATCATTGTAAATTACTGGAAATAATTATAAATTTTGAAATATATCTAGATCTATATTTAAGAGAAGGGGAGTCACTTTTTTTAAATTCATGACGGTATGAAATTAAAACATATACAGGGTTTGAACACGTTAATCGAATTCCTGTTTAAGTGTGATAAGGTTATTAGCGTCAAAAACTCTATTCTCTATTCTCAATATCATGAAACAAATGAGATCTTTATGACAACTACTATTTGGTACAGGCTTACTTATAATTTTTTCATAGAGGTATGAAACAAATTTTGTTCTCGATCAGAATACAATAATCTTGGTTGGTGCAAACAACAAAAGTAACTGACCAAAAGACTAATTACAAAATAATAATTAGAAATGTAATTTAAAAAAAAAAGACACACACACAAAAACACGAAAATATCAAAAGCCACTTCTTTAATTAAAACATGTGTCTCTCTCGGGAATTGAACTCGACCCAACAACTTGTAGGTGTACGGGAAGGCGTCTGTAACCACTGTACTACCGCGACTTATTTCAGAAAGTTTAAAATAATATATCTAAATAAGTGAAACGGTGGAATGAAACTGAGTTACGCTCCGGGAATACTCGAGGACTGGCGAAAGTTAATGAGTAGATAAATAATACATAACATATGCTTTATTCAGTTATATACGACAGCTATGACTTTTGATCAAAATGTCATATCTACAGCCTTATTTTAATTGTAGATGGATGACCGCCAATCGACGATATATCTCAATAAGCAATGGTTGCCTGGTGGACGTATTCGGAACATCTCTCGGACCTTTCCGTAAACTGGAAATTCATCCGAAACATAGCTCGGACTTTTCAGTGAACTGGAAATTCATTCGGAACATCGCTCGGAATTTGCCGTAAACTGGAAAGTACCTCGGACGTAAGTGTAGTAATTTTGGGCCATTTTATAGGTAATTCGGCTTTTGGTGGTACTTTGGTCAATACGCTTGAAGAAAAAAAAATCTTTAACGCTTTCCAATCGTCTGTAGAGATCTTCTTTGCGTGTTATAATTTGAAAACAAAACGCAGTAAAACACAGCCTTTTGTTATCAAATTATAATATGTACAGTTTTAACCCATCGTTGATTTTATTTTTCGCAGCGTCACCTTCAGTAATGTTTGTGACGTCATATGAAACCACGTGCGAAACGACGCGCTTTTAAGGGAGCCTATTATTCCCGAGGTCTATTCCGTAGAATCGCCGAAGGTTCCCGATTGTGGTGGACGTGGACGTGGACGAAACGGTATGACCGTGAGACAACGTAGGGGAACGGAATCGACAAACGTAACTAATCGTGATTAACGGGGCGTCTGGGGAAAATCTTTAAACTGTCAAAACATTTCCCACGGCATTCACGGCTCAGCTTACCTACTTCATAGACACATTGTATTAGAAAAACGTGGTAAACGCAACGAGACGACAGCACGTTACAGGCCGTAACAAAAATTAGACTCTGTCCGTAGAGCAAAGGGAAACGAAGGTACTACCTGACAACTTACAATAGGCCTACTATGACGATGCGTTAAGGCAGGTCGTGTGAACTGTCTGTTTATTTGTAGATGGTATAGACCTGCAATTTCAAGTGAGTGATCAAAGATCAATTTTACATCGAAAATGATAGGAGATAACGGTTTCTCGAACCCGACTCATTCGCGCGGAACTATAGCTGCGTCTTTTATACGGTATTGCCACGATTTCTCACGGACCTCACGACGAGATAAAGAGTTTGTAAGCCGTCTCATTACGTTCGACCTCGGGAATAATAACGGCGCACCCATGAAGCGCGTCATATCGCGAGTGGGTTTATATGACGTCACAAACATAACTTAGGATGACGTTGCGAAAAATAAAATCAACATAGGGTTAGAATTGGGCATATTATAATTTGAAAAAAAAAAAAAAACCGCAGTGTTTCACTGCGTTTTGCTTTCAAATTATAACATACCAAAATGATCTCCACAGACGATCGGAAAACATTAAAGGAAAATACTATTCTTCAAGCGTATTAACTAAAGTACCACCAGGGGCCGAATTACCGAAAAAATGACCAAAAATTACTACACTTACGTCCGAGGTACTTTCCAGCTTACGGAAAAGTCCGAGCGATGTTCCGAATGCGAAACGGTGTGACCGAGAGACAACGTAGGGGAACGGAGTCGACAAACGTTACTAATCGTGATTACCGGTGCTTCCTGGGCAAATATTTCAATTGTCAAAACATTTGCTATGGCAGTCATAGCCCAGCTGACGTACTTCATAGCCACATTGTATTAGTAAAACGGGGTAAACACAACGAAACGTTACAGTACGTTACAGACCGAAACAAAACTTAGACATTGTCCGTAGAGCAAAGGAAAACAACAATACTACGTGACAACTTACGATAGGCCTACTATGGCGATGCGTTAAGGCAGGTCGTGTGAACTGTCTGTTTATTTGTAGATGGTATAGACCTGAAATTTCAAATGAGTGATCAAAGATCAATTTTACATCGAAAATGAGAGGAGATAACGGTTTCTCGAACCCCACTCTTTCATGCGGAACTATAGCTGCGTCTTTTAAATGGTATTGCCACGATTTCTCACGGACCTCACGACGAGATAGGAAGTTTGTAAGCCGTCTCATTACGCTCAATCACGGTACTGATACGTCCGGGAGTGTTACGGTTTATTTCAAGTTCAAGCACGGTCTTGTACGGTGCACGCGGTCACGCATAAAGTATGAAAATCCGCACCCGACAGAAAAGCTGCCATTACAAGCATTGAGAGAAGATATTACACTTGAACTTAAAGGTAATAGAATAAGAAAAGAAGACACGTCATTGTTGGGATCCCGCCATTCAATCAATGTACTCCTACGACCCCAAAATTGCGCCTAAACAGAGCTTAATAGACATGGAAAACCTTGATTGGAACGTTACAAAACGTCACAAGTCCAATCAGAACAACGCAGACCGGGATAGAACGTACGATTGAGTGATTAGAGTTTAACGCCGCTTTCAACATTTCTTCAGTTATATCGCGGTGGTCCGAGCACATAACAATGAATTCCTGGTATTTTTCTCACCAGTACAACCATCTCATCCTTTTCTACCCCCAGCTACTCTCTCACATAGGTCTAAGATTATCAACCCATTGGTGAGAGACAAATAGCCGGAAAGAATGAGTGCCGCCGTCGGGGATCGTCCGTAACAGATCGCGAATTAAAGTGTAGTGCACCGTCAGATCTCCGTGGTTAAGTAGCTAAGTAGCTTTTTTTCTACCAACGGTTTCTCATGGATAACTTTATAGATCGTGTGAAAATGTAATGCAACCATACATAACATGAACAACAAAATAAAACCGACCTTCTCCGGCGTACTAAGCTTTGAACTACCGTGGCTGCAGCTGTATACCTTGGTTTATTTGACCCGATTTTTGATCTCTGTGGAAGAAATTCTTGAAAAAGCAATTACCGACATATTTCATCATTTAACAAATTATATATTACATCCAATACTGGTTGTTATTAATTTCTATGAAAGCACGTGCAAAGCCGAGTCGAAATAACATGCTTTTTATTCATCTAAATAGCAGGGCCAGACTCGGGTCAATAAAACCGCTATAGCTGGGAGAAAAGTTAACGCTGACAACGGAAAAATTCGTCGATGTCAGCCAGGGATTTATACTCGAAGGTAAATTCATAAGACGCTTAAATCTGATCTAGGAAAACCCTCTGTTTTTCCTGAATTATCTGAAATTTATGTCGACGGTGTACAGTTAGTTACATCATGAAATTGACATTCATCTCAATCAAACCCATTCTAAATCGCTCACTCAGCGCTCCATTCATTCGTTCCAATCACTCACTCAAACCATGCAAAAACGCTCCAAAATCATTACAAAGATAAGATCAACAACTTTATTCTAAATAAATATAGCTAGGAAAAAAATCACCATTTCACTTGCATAATTGAAATTATAAACGCCTGATTGGTTCTTGAAGATATAAAAAGCTGATCATAGCTCATGTATGCATATTTTATTAAAGGGGGGTAATCAATATCTCTCTTTTTTTGTTCAGAATGAACAAAATTAGCAATATTGGATTAAATCCCTTTAAGTTCATTCAACACTCGCTCCACACACTCATTCAATTTCATTCTAAAATCCTTTCAAAATCATACACCTTGTCAATTTCACTATTTTGTTCACTGTACTACCAATTTTACATCAAAACTTACAAGTCACTTTCTCCGAGCAACCAATAGGTCATCCGACCTACCATTCGCTTATTGATGGATATCTGGCCCCGCCAATTGACCTCCGTAAATATCAGTATTTATCTGCAAAATATACCAAAATGTTTGCGTGCGAACCAAACGACGCAACGGCAGCTTTTTAGTATCCATCTACGCAAATGATTGTAACAAAATGGCGGAAATGTCGGAGTTCAACAGTCATCTTATAATGAGTAAAATGATTGGTCTATAGAGCAGCGTCGAATATTATTTGGCTAATTTCGCTTGAGACTCTGTGCATATTCCGTATATCTTCGGAAGATCTCCGAGTTCTTATTTCATAAACCGTTAGAACACATTTATAGATACGCATTTTAATCAGGTAATGCAAGAAAAATAGCTCAGTCGGTTAAGGTGTATGTCGCTCAATCACACATATATGGGTTCAAGTCACCGAGATGCTTGTTTTATTTTATTTATTTTTTCTTGTTCATACTTTTCTTCGTCCCAGTTACAAGTTAACACTATATGGGAATATATTTTTTGTTGAATTATTATACGACTACTTTCTGCTGATTCATTTCGCGACATCCAAGATGCAAAGAATCTTTTATTGCTGCACTTATTTGTCTTAAACCAAGAGGAAAATATATTTCTCAATTTTCAGAAAACAGCAAAATATTTGATTAAGCCTAGTTCCGAACCTATTCCCAAAAGGATTTAAAAAAAGCCGTTGCCAAAGTTACCACAAAGACACCCTGCATTAGCAGAGCCACCTTTGCTATTGGCAGAGCCACCTTTGCTATTGTTATTTTATATATCAAAAGTTAAGGTTCATGTAAAGAGTTTGAGACCCAATTTTAATGGCTTTCATTAGCCGAGAAAAAGTAGTATGTCCAGGTATATTATATATCAAAATGAAGGTACTCATGAGCACAAGCAGTTAAGCAACATAAGACCGCCATAGCTATAGCGGTATAGCCAAAACATTGTGGAAAAGGGTAATTTTGTTCAGAACAAGGAACTGCACGACGGTTGGATAAAACTGCCCCATATTTTAACAAAGTACAGTCTAAAGTACTATCCAGGCAGTACTACAAACGTTGATATAAAACTCAGTCTCAAAAGGCTCTTTTGAAACAATCAATTTCCATTTATTTTGTCAACATACATGTCAAACCGGTTTGGTCTGTTTTCAAAATAGATGTTAGGTATGGTGCAACATCGTACCATAATATTGTGAAATATTTTCTGCGATTTATTTCAAATTATAGTTTTTTAATTCAATGATCTGTGATAAATTACTATATATTCATCATTCTGTGAAATAGAAAATGATATATTGGTAAACAACCTTACAGGTATATAAACTATTTATGTCCATTTATGTTGTGATAACACACCATACCATACACAGAACTACACATTTACAAAATCAGAATGACATATATGACATATGAGTTTATAAAATAAGTCAAAATTAATTGCTTGCATAACTACGTTTTGGGCCCGAATTTCATACCAACGGTTATAGTACTACCTGGATATTACTTTAGACTGTACTTTGTTAAAATATGAGCCATTTTTTTACAACACTCATGCAGTTGCTTGTTCTCTACAAAATGACCCTTTTCCACAATGTTTTGGCTATACCGCTATAGCTATGACAGTCTTTTGTTGCTCAACTGCTTGTGCTCATAAAAAGCTTCATTTTGGTATATAATATACCTGGACATACTGCCTTTTCTTGGCAATTGAAGTGCCCTTAAAATTTGGTCACAAATACTTTACATGAACCTTAACTCAATATATAACAAAAATATATCTTCAAAATTAGAAGAAAGTTGATAAAACACAATAGGCAGAAAAATTCACTTTCTCTTAGTCGGTTTGAACTCGTGTTCTCTTGTGTCAGAGGCGGATGTCTTAACCTCTACACCATAGATCTGAGTACTTATAATTCCCCAAGTAGACACACATACATTAATGCTAATTGGCGGAATTCGTCGATCATCGGTGATTTTCCGGTATCACTCACGAAAAAAATAAACAGAGTCTCAGGCGAAATTAGCCAAGGAATAACAACTTGTATTCTGGGTTATTATTCAAATGACAGGGCGTGGTCTACCAATGACGTAATTTGACGAGTTTACTTTTTCAATGTTTTGGGCTCTTTCAAAGGTTAGTCTGCATTAAACGCGTGCAAATAATTGTATCCTACAGCCAAAAGGATTTGCGTGCTTATAGAAAATGAACACGTTTCATCGTTGAATTACCAAAGCCTCGTAATTTCAGCTTGGATAAGCTGAAGTTACGGGGGTTTGGTAATCAACATACGATTTAAGTTCTTAAGTTATTCATATAGAAGTAAGTACATGTATAAATAAAAGCTGATTCACATGAACAATAAATGCAACGACCCGTTTCTTAGGCTTCGTTCTGCAAAAATCATGGATTATACACATAAGAAGCAAAACATTTCGTGTATGATAAATCTATAAATTGGGGCGTGTTAATAAAGATGTTAAAACTATGCACATTTATTAACGCAATAAAGATGTCCATGAGTCGTTAAAATGTTATTAATTGAACATAATATCTGCAGTGAAATCCGCGTGCACAAATTCTTTAATGTACGTATACATAAAGCATACACTATTTGCATGCCTGCACCTGGCCCGCGTTCAGGATGACAAAACGGTACAAACTGTCTACTTCCGTCAAATGTGACCAGTCACGCTAAAAGGGGCCATCTAGGTAGTGCGTAAAGTGTCGATCCTTGTCAGTCTTCACGGATTGGGTAGGTTATTTAGAGTAAAAAAAAATAACACGAGCAAATACAGATCTGTGTACGAATTCTCATAGTACAATGTATATGATAAGAGGAGATCGTTCGTTCCACACACCGGCATGAAGCCAAACAACAACAATAATAATAAATAATAAATTGTGCATTTTGTTAGGCGAATACAGTGTAAGAATCAAAGCGCTTAAAGCGCTGAAGGTCTGGTTTATAAAGATGCAAGGTGACATTTGAAGGCATGCACTCCAATTTTTTAATCTTTTAAGCAAGGCTTGTTTAGGCGAGGGAGACCAAGGGTTACATTTACCTGTAGGTAAGCTACTTCTGAACTCACTTCAAAGGAAAATGTCGAACGTTATGGTCTGCTCACTATATAGCGCTGAGTCCGCCAAAACAACTTATTCCCAAGATATAGATTACTACGCCCGATACAGCTTTGCAGACAGGCGCAACTTGCGTTTTTTATAATTTTAGTTGAGTTGATTGGTTGGCTACTAGTCAGTTAATTTATCCAATTGATCATTCCGTCTAACAATCGTAGTAATGCTGTTTTTCTAGGGGCACAAGCTCGTCGGCTCTTTCTTTTACATCGAATTGAATTCCATAAAGAAGTTGTATTTTACTGTGGGAACACAAGTATTGATAGTGTCAATTTCTCCCTTTCTCGCAATATGGTCTACCCTACACTCAAACCCCATTATCTTTTAATTTCTACCTTAGATATATAGCAAATTACACTCATGTTGATTTATTGTCTGCAACCTGTTCCAAGTTGGCCCAGTCTAAAATTTTGTCGTCTGTTTAAGGATGGGACTTGGCTATTCAATTTTTCTAATTTAGATTAATCCATTAAAAGATAACAAATGTTTAGACAGGTCCAAATTGTAGAGAGTTGCAGATTAACAACAGAAAGGGTAGATGATAATGGGGAGAAAGTGTAAGTTAGCAGTATTTTCTTCTTTTCCCTATTAGCAAGGTTATCAGTCAAGATCAATTATTATCAAAGTGCTGTCAGCACTGTAAATCGGGCATCATTGAGAGGCTGGGATAGTATAATAGTTCGTTAATCAAAAGGGCTCAAATTTGGACCATAAAAGTTTTTTGCTTTAACACTCCATCTTTTCGAGAACATCGCCAGCTCATCCAACTGGAGTTTACAGAATTATATCCACTCAACTTGAGAGATATGTCACAAAACATTTCCATTCAACTTGGGACCGGGCCCAGTTCAACTAAGATTGATTATCCAACATGCTACCAACTGCGCTATACGGTCAGATGTCAAGGGGGTAGAACCGGCATCAATTTGATGCCTGAGGGAAGCATTTATATAGAGGCAGATAATGGCAAATCCCGGTCATGTTTCTGCAGTGTATAGGCACAGTAACAGTTGAGATGCCAAAATTGCACATGCAATTTCAACAAAATTATTTAGATTTTGGTCCAGTGGACTGGAAAAGCCCTTTTTCGCGCAGAGAGCTAAAAGTTAGAACACAATGGGGAACGATTCTATCCAGTTAACAATGACGCAATATCGGACAAACAATATTTCGTAGGCGTTGTTATAAAATCTCGTAACTACGGCTTGAGTAAAGCCTTAGTAACGATATTTTGTAACAGCATCGACGGTTTATCAAAACGTAACGGTAATCCTAGGCCTTAGCGCAGTTTGTAACGCACCTGTCTCTAGTTCGAGAGGTCCCAGGTTCGATACACGGCCGCGGCAAACACCCTTTCAGACAAAAATGTCGTCCATCAATGGTTTGATATCCCGAACCTATGTAATGGAGCAGCTGGAGGCTGCGTAAGGGTGTTGTGGTAGTACTGGTATAAGAAACAATATGAAATCTACGGTTAGGTGCTCCAGTCGCTAAATTTGACCACTTCAGTCTAAAACGGCGTAAACTCTAATAAACCGATCAAAATCAACGCAATGGCAAAGAAATCTGTGCTAAAAATAGACTAGGATTAAACCATGTCAACTATAGAAGCAGATTCCAACAGACGACAAATGAAGAAAGAACTCGAGACGAAGGAAAACGGCGAGGAAGGAGGGTAAGGAATTGTTGTTGTTGTTCTTTTATGAAATCTAAGAAGTTGTTTCCCCTTCTTCACAATGTATCCCCTCCGCAGGGATAGACATTGATCACATTAAACAATTTTTAGAACATCAAATTAGAACAGCACAAAGATAATTTCAATTCCTTTACTCAACCGAAAAGCTTGTAAAAAACGCTGAAAATACTAATAGGTAAGTACTTAAAACGAAAATTACATCAAATTATGTAAAAGCCTATTCCTTTTTTGTCGCAAAAGTGAAAGAGATAAAAAAATGTAGATTGTAGCTGAAAAAGGCCGTTTCTGCGTTGTTTGTCTTGAACAAATAGCTCAGTGGAAAACACGCAAAATGTTAGTGTCCAGCCTCTCTAAGCGTGGGTTTTGACCTCGTGGTAATCATAACGTACTTGATTGGTTGTCAGCCCTACAACTGGTAAATGACCTTTCGAAAAAAAGCAGAGCAGTAATATTGTATCTGCTACAAATTTATTATACAGTTAACCTATTGTACGTTTCAACTCCTTTACTCAACTGAAAATCTTGTTATAAACACTGAAAATACTAACTGGTAATTACTAAAAGGGAAAATTACATCAAATTTTGTATTAGCTTCTTCTCTATTTGTCGCAAAAGTAAATAATATATAAAAAAGTTTGTAGATTGTGACTGAAAAGGCCATTTCTTCGGTGTTTGAAAACACATAGTTTGGCTCGAACACATTGCTCAGCGGATAAGGGTAAAAATGTAATGTGTCCAACTGGTGCGATTTCTGGAAAACGGTTTATATAAATCGGTAACCCGATTTAAAAACTATGTATATTTAACACGGCAGTGATTTTGGCAGTGGTAAGTAAGAAAATATCTGGTATACATTATAAGGACAAGGTGAATAATCAAGGTTATATTCCAGAATATGTGTTGTTTCGTCTATTCAGTTCCCTCGCCTTTAGTACTATTACTACTTTGATTTTAGCGCAGCAAAGTGATATGCAAGCACTGAGTTGAACACACAAAGCACTTCGTTTCGCACAAAAGTTGATGGCGTATACAAGACCTATTTTTTTGCGCACGCGTGAGCACCAAAAAGCTACGCAGTACACACGTTGTTCGGTTTTTTACTCGATTATCTTTTTCGCAGGAAATTTCCAGGATACAAAGTTGTTTCCTATGGCCTGCTGAACCAGGCCAAAAACTAGCGCAGAAACAATATGCGCTATCTTCAGATTTATATTTTTATAGTCTGAAATAACGGCTGAAAAATCTTAATTTTAGAGAATGGTTCGTTTTGAGTAATCAATCTCAAAAATTAAAATCTAGCAGCCGTTTTTTTAAGAATCTAAAGATATCTATATCAGGATATGCCGATTTCACGTCACGGTCAGTGACTTAAACGAGTAGCGTTGGCGTTGGCGATAAGCCAAGAACTATAACTTGGCTCTACTACATGTGCATTACGAAGGGATATAGCGAGTTAGTTCCCTTTGCTTGCAAAGATATAACACCGGCTACAAAGATAATGGATCAGACCAGCTAGAGCCTCACCGAGGGGGAATATGGTGAAGGGGGAGGGGAAGGATTGGGCAGGGGGTATTGGGGAGGGGGGAGGAGGTGATGAGTTAGAGGGGGAAAGAGGGGAAGGGAGAGGAGGTGGTGATGATGATGATGAGAAGGGAGGAAGGGAGGAGGAGAGGAGGAGAAGGAGAAAGATGAGGAGAGGGAGAAGGGGGGAATGGAGATATGAGGACGGAGAAGAGGAAGGAAGGAGGAAAGTGAGGGGAGGAGGAGGGAGAGGGGGAATATGGTGAAGGGAGGAAGGATTGGGGAGACGGTAATTCAGTGGGAGGACTGGAGGTGAGGAGTGAGTGGGGGAAGGGGGGGGGAGAGGGAGAGAGGAGGGGAAGGGCGAGAAGGATAAGAGGAGGAGGAGAGTGAGGAGGAGGGGAGGGAGGGGGAGGGGAAGGAGGTCCGGGAGGAGATGGAGGAGAAAGAGGAAGAAGAAGAAAGAGAAGGTAGAAGAAGAATAAGAAGAATGACTGAGAAGGAAGGAAGGATGGAAGGAAGAAGAATAAGAATGAGAAGGAAGAAAGAAAGGAAGGAAGGAAGGGCGGAAGGAAGAAGAAGAAGAAGAAGAAGAAGAAGAAGAAGAAGAAGAAGAAGAAGAAGAAGAAGAAGAAGAAGAAGAAGAAGAAGAAGAAGAAGAAGAAGAAGAAGAAGAAGAAGAAGAAGAAGAAGAAGAAGATTCATAAAAAGTGGACATTTACAAGATCAAATACTTAGTTGTGTGTGTTTTGAATTTACTTAAAGATACTTTTTAATTCAAAATTAAATAAGAGGAAAAAATTGACTGCTCAAACGGTTACAAAGCACAGAATTTTATTTCGTAAATAGCAACATTTCTGTCATGATTTTCGCTTACGTGTGTAAAGATTGTTTGGGATATATCATTGTCTTATTTAAAAACACGGGTATGAATGAAACACAGAAACTGTGTTGAGTTATCTTAATTTATAATTAGTCCCTTCGAGTGCGCACGAATTGGATTACGAGACATCTGGTCCCGGAATATATCTTCCATTCCGAGATATATCATTCTCAAATTCTATACTTCCGCGGTCCCATACTTCCGGTTGCGAAATCATTTCACAAGCGAAAATGTCACGTCAAGTAAAGCAGCCAACTGGCCAAAAACGACTTACAAATGTGGCGATCGTTCGACTTAAAAAGGGTGGGAAGCGATTCGAGATCGCAAGCTATCCGAATAAAGTTGTATCTTGGAGAAATAAGGTGTAGGTGTTACTCGGCCCTTATTTACTTCGAACTTCGTTACGTCTTAAGAAAAAAAAAGGTTTGGCCAAGGTTAGATTCTTGTTGATGTGCCACTTTGAGGATCTCCATGAGCTAGATTTATAATCACCGTCTTTTCTATATGATTATGATCAGACTACTGTGTTATGTCTGGTGTGTTTTAAGTTTAACTATAAGTTGTCTTTTTGAACATTCCAAGTCTTTCAAGGAACAGTTTCAGTTTGACACACCAATCATGTCAAAATTATTTTGTCTTTAAAAAGTTTATTATAACATCACAGTCTCTGACCACTTGTGCTAGTGTTATCCAAGATTTACTAATGATTTCATTTGGAAACCGCAGTCAACAATGTAAAAGATCATGAGTTCTGAAATGTTGCTGAACTGTGGTGGGTCCATTACCTTAAATGTTCATGACTGAGAGGGTTGCCTTCATAGGGCAGTCAGTAGCACGTTGGACTGTCAATTGATTATTTGTCTCACCAATGGGTTGATTATCATAGACATATGTGAGATAGTAGCTGGAGGCTAGGAAAGGATGTAATGGTAGTACTGGTAAGAGAAATACCAGGAATCCATTGTTAGGAGATCCAGCCACTGCGATATAACTGTAAAAATGTTGAAAGTGGAGTAAAACTCTATTCAATCAATTAATCAATTATTACAGAGAGACAGATATTGACGAAGTCCTACAAACACACACAGTATTTACTAATGTATCAAAGGGGGAAGTAGCAAAAGCTGCAGATCTCAAGAAGATATTTGGAACAGATGACCAGTCGGAGATATGTCTACAGGTAAATACAGCTACATGCACAGAATCAGGTGTCAGTAAGTTTGTTGGAGTCCAATTGACTCCTTAATCTCAGGAGTTAGTGTCAACCCCTGTTATAGTGACACTAACTCCTGAGATTAAGGAGTCAACTGGACTCCTAACACAAAAAAATCAAGGAGTCCAAACTCAAATTTATGAGTCTTTTTCATTTTTTAATTTTCATATGATATGGAAGAAAAGAAGAAATTGCTTATGAATGTTCTTTCAAAGAAGAGTTATTTTTTCTCAAAACACTGCAAGATGCGAGTAAATCTTTTCTTCAACAACTTTTCTCATGAAAAGATTTATAGTTTTGGCAAGTGTTAGAAAGGACACTGCTCCGTGCATTAGTTCTTCAAAATATTCACATATGACCCTTGGAGTCCATCAGACCAATTATTTGTAAATGGAATAGTCCAAACTGGTAAACAGGGAGTCTCAGACTCCTGGACACTCCTTAGTGTCAAACCTTTATTATCTGTCCAAGGGCAGGGTTTTAAGGTAAGCAGGTTTTGTGCATCTGAGACACATAAATAAGTAGCCAGTATCTTCAAAACTATGTGATTTGAGTCCTGTAGACTCTCTAGAGCTCAACTTCAGAAAAGAATTGAAGACTGCTTTGAACAGTCTTCAATTCATTCCTGAATTTGAGCACAGAATATTAATATACTTCTGTCAATTTCTTTACCTATAACCAGAGACCAGCTCTAAATCTACAAAAAACAAGATTGTAGCCTGAAATTAATGGTCTTTACTTGAAGCCAGGATTCCAAAATTTAATTCAATGTTAATTTACCTTTTCTTGTAATAATAATATGAAGGGAACAATTAATGAGTAGAATTCTAAATAGTATACAAAAAAATCATAGAAAATTTGAGTGATCAAACCCAGTTTTGACCCTTTGAACTTCCTCTCAAGGGGGTCAAGATGCCCCTTAGAAGACATTTCCAGGGTCAAAATAAGACATTCTCAGATTTTTTAGGGTCAAAACCTTGATGTTAAGGCCCTGGTAAATTTCACGCATTGAATGTTTTGAAAGTTTTATGTCCTTTATTTAGTCTGGGCTACTTCTTATTTTCTAGTAACATCATTTTAATTGAAAAAATAATTCATTTTAACCCTTTGCTGTTTAACCCCTGCTTTTTACGTGCCTGTGATTTTATGATTGAGAGAACATTGTGAAAAAAGAAGAAATTGCTTCTGACAAGCAATTTCTTCTTTTTCCACACTATTTTCTACCCTACAGGATGGTTATTTTTCAAATTGAAACCACTTTAAATTTTCGTCTGCAAAACCTTTTAATTTGGACAGGTCTAAAATTTTGTAAAACAGGAAAGGGTAAAACCAACCCCGAGAATGGTCCGTCACTTATACATCAGTAGTCAGTGACACCAGAGATATAGAATATCTTATCGCTGACGTTCTACTTAAACCTCGTAACTACAACTCAAAACAAGCTGTAGTTACGAGATTTTAGCAGAACACCGACGTTAAATTCATGTCGCTCGTGACACTGTCACAGACAACTGAAGGTCAAGTGTAGATCCATTCCAGTTACACTGAAAAATGCAACATATACCAATTGTTTTGCACTATCTATTTTTTGCTTGACGGGTCAAATTTGTGAAACAGATTCTAGCCAAAGGTGAACTTCAAGTATCTGAGAAGGAGAGACATGCCCAATTGGAGTCAATGTTTCGAGATATTGCGACCATTGTGGCAGACAAATGTGTGAACCCGGACACAAACAGGCCTTACACTGTAACCATGATTGAGAAGGCGATGAAAGATTTACATTTCTCTGTTAAACCAACTAGAAATACTAAACAACAGGTACTTAGGGTATTGGACCCATAAAAGTGCGTCAATATTTTGCAAGTTATCACTTTGACAGTGTTAACGGAGGTTTCCTAATGATTTACATTATGAAACCTCTGTTAACAGAGCTAAAGAAGGAGGGAGTATTTTTGCGGAGTATTTTAGAGGAATATTTTCGATATCAAATTAGATTATTTTAAGAAAAATTGTACGAATTCTATGTTGTGGATACCCGTCTTGTTGAGACAATTCAAATGAGTACCAACATAATAGGGTTTTGATAAGAAATAAAAATTTTAGAATGTAACTACAGCCACCTCTTTAAGGTACTCTGCCTTGGTTAACATTGTGAAGGATCTTGTGTTCGGAAATGTTGTGGAACGTTTAAGGGTCTACTACCTTAACTCTTCTCTTGCTAACCATGCCTTATTCATGCTTTGCACTAAGCTTTGGTAGACAGTATAGACTAAGATAAGCCGGCACATAGTAGACAGCTTAGCACAAAACAATTGTAACTGCCTTTATTGGGCTTAGAAATAAAGATCTGATATATTTCTTTGTGTGTATTTAAACACAGTTTTAATAGAGACTTTCGATTTTATCTGCAAGAATTCAACGAATTCAACACAGAATTTCTGCAACCGTACACTCCATTTTTGAAATACAGTGAATCTTGCTCAAGGGACTGTGTCAATTAGGCGACCATTTTTGTTCAGCGACTGTTTTCAAAATCCCCCACTTTAAAACGAAATATCTGAAAAAAGAAGATATCATTGGTATCAAAATTAAAGTAGATGAACCTAAGTTGTTAAAACTCACAAGAATCATGACGATTCTATTGAGTTTTCAGAGCATAGGATTTTTGAGAATTTCACAATGTTAAATCAAAATATCTGAAAAAAGTAGATTATCATCAGTATCAAAATTAAAGTAAATGAATCCTATGTTGTCAAAACTCACAAGAATCGTGACAATTCTATTGAGTTTTTAGAGCATAGGATTTTTGAGAATTTCGCAATAACATACATATTCAATCATTTCATTTTTTAAACAAGTCCTGTATAAAGCGACCATTTTTTTTAACCATTACGTTTTGGTGGTCCTGTTCGTGGTCGCTCATTACAAGTTTTACTGAATAAATAATTTCTTGTTCTGCTCTCCAGTGTTTTTACAACATGCCTTGTTTTCATTACACAGGCTTTAGATGTGATCAAACAGTTTAAAGAAAAAGAAGTGATCCACATACAGAGAGCTTATATGAGATTAAAATTAATCATTCCAGGTAAAATTGACCCTTTTCTTGCTATCCAAGGGCAACATTGCATTAAAATTAAAGTGCAGTAGCATACATTTGTCTTATGGAGTTTGTACAGCACCTGTTTACCCTTAAATCATGGCATCCTACAGATAAGGACATTATGAAATTGACAAGAGAATGATTTTGGAACAAAATAAATAAGTGGAATGAGCAACTTTTGAAAGAATTGAACGTTTTTTGTTGAAACTGGTTGATCCTTTAACACTTTCTTGTTTTACAAAATTTTGGACCAGTCCGATTCAAAGGTTTTGCAGACGAAAACTTAAAGTGGATTTAATTTGAAAAATAAACATTCAGTAGGGTAGAAAATAGTGTGGAAAAAGAAGAAATTTCTTATCAGAAGCAATTTCTTCTTTTTTCACAATGTTTTCTCAATCATAAAATCACAGGCACGTAAAAAGCAGGGATTAAACAGCAAAGGGATATAATGAGATAATGTTACATAAATAGATATGTATGTGTCTTCACATACCAATCAGAGAATTTTAAAATTCATGCTGGTCAATGAAATTGATGATGATCGGAGTGGGTCTAAATTTGAAGCCACTACAATCAATTCTGGAATGTTATAAATGATTTTGGAGTGTTTTGATTGAGTTGGTTTGAAATGCCACAAATGAAACCCTGAATGAGTGATTTAGAATGGTTTTAAGGGGGGTCAATTTCAGATGTTCTTAATAACAGTACGATATGATCATTACATGTTTTTACGGATAGGGTAGCCTTTAGTTCCAAGTCTCAAATGACAAAACATAATAATTAACACCCCCCACCCCACCCCCCTTAAAAATCAATCAAACAAAAAAAACTGACAACAACAAAAAATTAACCCTTGTCATGCTGAATAATTTTTGGCTAAAAATTGTCATCAAAATAAAAAAGCACTGAAAGTACCAACTTTAGGCCAATTTTTATTTGAAAAACTAATTCTATTGACAATTCTGGTTTGAAAGTGAGAAACAGGTGGTGTAGACTAAAATAAGACTGCTTATATGTGTTGGCTGATGTTTGTCTATAGCTCGTGCCAAAGCAGGAATATTCGGGTTTCAGATCATAAGTGTAAGCATGAAACTTGCCTAGGATTAAGAGTGACAGGTATCATTTCAAATTCAAATAGCATTATCCACTTACTCATTGATCAACAGTTTTAAAAAAAGTTTTTCAAAAGAAAGTGAATATAGGCGTAATTTTAGCAGCATTTCAGCAGCATTTACTTCTAAAAGACTCTCTAACGCCATCAATATTTGCAATGAGCTGTAAAAGCACCTTTTCCCAAGGCAACATTCCGAGGTCGTGTAGCAAATAAAATGACGTCATGCTGGCTGGAAATTATCAGTTTTGTTTCAACAACCATTTCATTCAATTTTGGAAAAAACTGAAAAAAACTGAGTTATGTTCCTTGATTTTGAAATGTTTCATTGCTATGTGGTGCATCCATTATAAACGTATACCTTTAAGATCAAAGTATTCTAGAAATAATACCACAAACCCTTTGTTTGAAACAGGGTTTCATTGAGAATAAAAGATTTTAGACAAGCTTTACCCCCTCTTAGCTGTACCCCTTCATCGGTGACATGTCATGCATTGGCGGATCCAGAGGGGATTGGGGGGTTCAAACGAACACCCCCTCTGAAGCTCAATTAATAAATTATCATGTAAAATTTATCAACCCATCTTCTGCTGTTTACAAAATATTCCTGTTGGAAACAAAGCTTTGAAAGACAATATAGACCAAGATCTGTCTGCACAGTTGTGCAGTCTGATCTTAGCATATACTGTCTACCATCTACTTGATTTTTAGCTCCACTGGCTGAAGGCCAGCGTGCTATTGTCATGGTGGAGTGTCCGTCGAGCGTGCGTCCGTGCGTAAACTTTTTCTTTAAATATCTTCTCCTCCCAAACCAACGGGTGGATTTTAACGAAACTTGGTAGAAATGATCCTTGGGTGGCCCCCTTCTTAAATTGTTCAAAGAATTTTGATTGGCCCCCAAATATGGGCCTGGCAGGGCGTGGCATTTTTTCACTTTGAAATCTTTAAAAATCTTCTCCTCCCAAACCGCTGGGCCGATTTCAATGAAACTTTAACAGTATGTTCCTTGGGTGACCCTTTACTTAAATTGTTCAAGAAATTTTGTTTGGTCCATAAGTATGGGCATGTCAGGTGGGGCCTATTTTGAGCCCGAAATCTTTGAACGACTTTTTCTGAACCTTATGTTTTAATAAGATTGGTCAAGGGTTGCAGGTTCATTGTGATTGAGTATTTTGGTGCAATATGGACCAGAACCATTTAATCATTACTAAATAGGTCTTAGGAGATTTTGGAGTGTTAATGTATTCATTTAAAGTAAGCTTTAGTTAATGAAAGTCTAAAGATTTTAAAGCCAGTGAAGCGATACACGCCCTCTTGGGCCTCTTGATGTGGTAGATATCCCGGAGAAGTGTTGTGAATGTGTGAAAAAAGGAAATTTGTTTTAAAATTAATTTTATTTAGCAGGATAAGGGTTAAAATTGTGTGAGAAAAGAACCCCCTTTACAGAAATCCTGGATCTGCCACTGTCATGAACAGCATGAGTAAGATAATCAGCTGACTTGTAACTTGGTGCTCATTGGTTAACTCCATGGGAAAGATAATCAGCTGACTTGTAACTTGATGATCATTGGCTAACACCATTAAAAAGATAATCAGCTGACTTGTAACTTGATGCTCATTGGTTAACACTATTTAAAAGATAATCAGCTGACTTATAACTTGATGCTCATTGGTTAACACCATTAAAAAAATAATCAGCTGACTTGTAACTTGATGATCATTGGTTAACACCATGGAAAAGAAAATCAGCTGACTTGTAACTTGTTGATTATTCGTTACATCCATGGGAAATATAATCAGCTGACTTGTAACTTGATGATCATTGGTTTACATCATGAGAAAGATAATCAGCTGACTTGTAACTTGATGATCATTGGTTTACATCATGAGAAAGATAATCAACTGACTTGTAACTTGATAATCATTGGTTAACTCCATGGGAAAGATAATCACCTGACTTGTAACTTGATAATCATTGGTTAACTCCATGGGAAAGATAATCACCTGACTTGTAACTTGATAATCATTGGTTAACTCCATGGGAAAGATAATCACCTGAGTTGTAACTTGATAATCATTGGTTAACTCCATGGGAAAGATAATCACCTGACTTGTAACTTGATGATCATTAGTTCATTCCATGAGAAAGATATTGATATTGAAACTTGATGATCATTGGTTAACTCCATGGGAAAGCTATTTAGCCCAGTTTCATTTTGAAAACAGACAATAAAATGAACTTTAACTCTTTTTTCCTCAATTTTTAAATAGGAAAGGAGGGTAAACGATTACAGAAAAAGTTACAGAAAATTGCTACGAAGGTGGAGCAAGATGATTTTGATGACGATGAATTAGAAATGGTGAGTCAGTTATAAGATTCAGTGGGTCAGAATGAACCACTTGCAGGCAACTGTTTATACCCCATAAAACTATGTTTGGGAGATGTATAGGAGTCAGCTTGTGGGTCCGTCAATCTGTCAGTTGGTCCATCTAGATTAACTCTGGAGATGTTAAAAGCCATTGATGTGATACAGGCCTTCTTGGGCCTCTTGTTTTAGCTTACGGGCAAATTAGTCTTGTGAGAAACCTGTCTAATTATGGAGGAATTCTTTCAATTTGCTTAAAGATATTGAAATATAAGATATGAAGAGAATATTTTTTAATTTAATGGGTGTATGTAATCAAAAACCTCATCACACTAATGTATAAATCTGCTTCGCAAATTCATACAGTGTGATTAGGTTTTTAGTTTGATATCTCATTGAAATTAAAAAATACTCACTTCCTCTCTTTAATAAAATTTGTGACCTGTCACACAAAAAGGGATTATCTGGGAACTCCTTAAAATTAATATTTGAAAAAGAGATTTGGTCAAGTAAGGGTCAACTAGAGATCGTATTTGAAAAATTCTTTCTCAAGAAGGTAGATAAATCATTCTAAAAAATGGCAAAAAAGTTTAAACCCTCTTGGTCTGCGCAACCCACCCAGTTTGACTAGGATCAACACTTTGGGCACTTCTCAGATGGACTCTTTTTGCATGATGGGACACATGTGTGTATTTCTGACTACTATTTGTGTGGTATGTCATGACAGAGGTCAAAGGGCAAGGCCAGCAAATCTATTTTTAGCTTGTCTGTTTTCAATGGAAACCCGAGGTATTGCTATTTGTGTCGTTGTTGTTGTCTAAGTTGTGCAAACACTTTGATATTTTGTGATATCTTTGGTTCTACTGAAGGCATTCACTTGAAACTTGGCACACATGTTCACCATCAAAAGAGTAACCTATACTATCAAGGGGTATAACTCTAGATGCATTTCATGCAAATTATGTCCCTTTTTTGACTTTGATTTTTTTCCACCATCCAGCACTCAACAGTCGAGTGTAGTCCTATAGGTATTGCTCTTTTCAAAATATTTCGCAGGAGTGAAATGACGTCGTTGAATATTTTTTGATATTACATGGGTGTTATTACACTAGTGGAATAACTATGCAAATAAGCTTAGAGCAAATATCAAAGTTATTTTGCAACCAGACGTCTGTTTCAAATGACAGTATAAGTTATGGGGTAATTTGAAATGTTGAAATTTAAGAATTTAGACGTTTTTTCGCAAAAAAATCTGGTCATGTTCTAAAAAAGAATATCAAATTTGTGCTCATATATACTCGACATCTATAAAAAGATAAAACTCTGTAAAAGCCTCATGTTTATCTGTTTATAGATGACTTGTTTACTAAATCCGGTATGCCATCACAACTCATTCAATATCCTCTATATAAATTTATCTTACAACTATACAAATATCCGCATGATAACATCCCGTATGATATTTTCTATGATATCACATAGTTATTTTTAGAACAATGATATAATGCAGTTATTTTTTAGCTCACCTGAGCACAAAGTGCTCATGTGAGCTATTGTGATCACCTTTCCTCTGGCGTCCGTCTGTCGGTCGTCGTCCGTCGTCCGGCGTCTGTCAACAATTTCTTTAAACGACATCTCCTCCTAAACTACTGGGCCAATTAACACCAAATTTTACAGAAATGTTGCTTAGGTGGTCCCCTTCAAAAATAGCTAAAAGAACTGAAATCCATGAAAAACCCTGGTTGCTATGGCAACCAAAGGTGAAATTTTAAGAAAATCTTAAAAATTCTTCTTCTCCTCAACCAGGAGTCCTAGAGACTTAAAATTTGGCATGGATGATCAGTTCATAGACCTGAATTAAAATAGCTAAAATCATATCTGTTGGTTCACCAGGTGCGGAGCATCAGGGGGGAGGGGGTAGTACTTTTGGTAAATTTTGTAATCCTAAACCTTTTTCTTCTTCGGAACCAGGTGCCCTACAGTCTTGAAAATTGGCATGGATGATCAGTTCATAGACCTTAATTAAAATAGCTAACATCATATCTGTTGGGCCACCAGGTGCAGAGCACCAGGGGGGCAGCGGTGGTACTTTGGGTCAATTTTGTAATCTTAAACCTTCTTCTTCGGAACCAGGAGCCATACAGACTTGAAAATAGGCATGGATGAACAGTTCATAAATCTGAATTAAAATAGCTAAAATCATAACTGTTGGGCCACCAGGTGCAGAGAACCAGGGGGGAGGCGGTGGTACTTTGGGTCAATTTTGTAATCTTAAACCTTCTTCTTCTTCGGAACCAGCAGCCCTGCAGACTTTAAAATTGGCATGGATGATCAGCTTGTAAACCTTAATTAAAATAGCTAAAATCATGACTGTTGGATCACCAGGTGCAGATCATCGGGGGGTGGTGGTAGTGCTTTGTTGAAAATTTTGAAATCTTTGACTGTCTTCTTCTTCCCTACAGCCTTTATTTTTGACATGAATGAACAGCTCATAGACCTTATCTGAAATAGCTAAAATCATGAATGTTTGATCTCCAGGTGCAGAGCACCAGGGGGCGGGAGGGTAGCTTTTCAGAGCAATTCTTAAATATTTAACCTTCTTCTTCTGATAAACCATGTGCCCTACAGACTTGAAACATGGCAAGGATAATCAGCATATGGACCATAATTAGAATAGCTAAAATCATAACTGTTGGGCCACCAGGTGCAGAGCCACTGGGGGGCGGAGGGATAGTACTTTGTTAAAAAAATTTAAATCCATGACCTTCTTCTTCTTCTTCTGAACCAGAATCCCTTCAACCTTTATTTTTGACACAGATGATCAGCTCATAGACCCTATTTTACATAGCTTTAACCATGAATGTTTGGCTACCATGTAAAGAGCATTGGGGGAGAGGGTAGTATTTCGGGTCAATTTTGAAATTTTAAACCTTCTGATGATGAAGTAGGAATCTTACAGGCTCTAAATTTGGCATGAGTCATCAGCACATATACTTTCATCAAAATAGATATAGTCATGATTGTTTTGTCACCAGAGGCAGAGACCCAAGGGGAGGGGGTAGTGCTTTGTGGTAAATTTAACAATTGTTAAAAATTCTACTGAACCAGAATTCCTACAGCTTTTTCATTTGATATAGAATAATCAACTCATAGAACTTAATTTAAAAAGCTATAATGATTGTTGGGCCAAGAGGTGCGGAGCAACAGGGGGGAGAGGGTAGTACTTCAGGTTAATTTTAACATTTGAACTTTTTTTTAAGCTCACCTGAGCACAAAGTCCAGCTTCCGTCCTTTGGTTATTATCTGGCGTCTATCAACAATTTCTTTAAATTACATCTTGTCCTAAACTACTGGGCCAATTTACACCCAAATTTTACAGAAATGTTCCTTGGGTGGTCCCCTCCAAGATAGATTAAAGAATTGAAATCTATGCAAAACTTTGGTTGCTATGGAAACCAAAGTTGAAATTTAAGAAAATCTTTAAAATTCTTCTTCTGATGAACGAGAAGCCCTACAGCTTTGGAATTTGCCTTGGATGATCAGTTCATAGACCTTAATTATGAGAGCTAAAATTATAACTGTTGGGCAACCAGCTGCGCATTACTAAAGTTATCCCAGATATTCTCTTGTAAAATGATCACGCAAAAACCAACATCTGATAACAGTTCCATTTTGGATCTTGTAATTTCAAACAGAAATAGTAAAACTGGGACTGTGGTATCTTACTGGTCTGACCATAAGATTATTTTCCTATACACATAAATTTGTTACAGTTCAATAACTTTTCCAAAAGAAATGCAAGTTACCCTTAGGTGCTTTGACTCAGGTGAGCGGACCAGGGCCAAAGTCCCTCTTGTTAGAAACTTGCATTTCTGTCAGAAACATCGACGGAAACAAGACAAATAAAGGTTATAAGATAAATATAATACATACTCTGTGTATTGGATGAAAAAATATCTAATTCGGTTCGCCTCGACAATGATCAATTCTTCCAACCTCATTAAATATTTTTTTATACAAAACACTAAGTACATATTATATATATCTTACTTTTCTTTCTAGGTTATACTGATAGATCCTGGAAGTTTTCGTGAAGTAGAAGAGCTAGTAAGAGAAGAGACTAAAGGCAGGGCTCAGATTGAGGTGTTGAGTTTAAAGGACATTGAAGAGGGTGATGAATTACTAGAATGACCCAAGCTGTCATCATAGTGCAGTTGGTAGCACGACGGACTGTCAATCTAGAGGTCCCGGTTGATACCCAATGGCGGCACTAGTTCTTTCCGACTATTTGTCTCTCACAAATGGGTTGAAAATCGTAGACTTAGACCTTAGAGATAGCAGCTGGAGGCTAGGAAAGGATGTGGTTTCACTGGTGAGAGAAATACCAGGAAATCATTGTTAGGTGCTCCAGCCGCCACAATATAACTGAAAAAAAAGTTGAAAGCAGTGTAAAACTCCATTCATTCAATCTATCAATCAACTAGACTGACCCACACTTACCAACAATATAGGAAACTCATTCTGTGAGATTACCATTGTGAGATTAGCAACTGGAGGCATGGAGAGGATGTTTCTTTCTCCAAGGATTCAATACTACAGTTAAGAACATGTGAAATTGACAAGATGAGTGATTTTGGAATGATTTTAGCTCACCTGAGCACGAAGTGCTCAAGGTGAGCTATTGTGATCGTCCAATTTTCAGTCGTCTTATGGTCCAATGTCTGTGTTTTGTCGTCCACAATTTCTTTAAACAACTTCTCCTCCTAAACCTGCGGGCTGATCTTGATGAAACATGGCAGGGATGTTCCTTGGGTCTAGTTCTTTCAAAGTTGTTCAAATAAATGAGATCCATCTTAAACTTTCCCTTTGCCTTTAACAGAAAGGGTGAATGTAGGAAAATTTTCAAAATCTTCTTCTCTGAACCAGGAGGCAGACAGCTTTCATATTTAGTATTTAGCATCATCTAAAGGGCCTCTACCAATTTTTAGCTCCACTAGCAGGCCAGCGAGCTATTGTCATGGCCGAGTGTCCGTCTTGTGTCTGTTTATCTGTATGTGCATCTGTGCGTGCAAGCATAACCCTTTTCCTAAAACATCTTCTCCTCCCAAACCGATGGGCGGATTTTAATGAAATTTGGTAGAAATGATCCTTGGGTGACTTTCTTCTTGAATTGTTAAAGAAATTTTGATTGACCCCCCATATCTGGGTGTTGCAACATGTGGCGTTTTTAGCTCCACTGGCTGAAAGCCACTGGGGCTATTGTCATGGCGTTGTGTCAGTTGTGCGTCTGTCCGTCTGTGCGTCCGTGCGTGCAGTGGTAAACTTTTTCTTTAAAAATCTTCTTCTCAGAAACTACTGGATGGATTTCAACCAAACTTCACAGGAATGAAGCTTGGGTGACCCTCTTTCAAAGTTGTTCAAGAAATTTTGATCCAATGAAAAACATGGATTGAATGGGCGTGGCTAATTTCCAAATATGGTAAAAAGTGACTTTTCTCAGATTCTAATTGATGGATACCAACTAAATTTTACATGAATGATCCTTGGGTGACCCTTTATCAGTCTACAAAAAAATATTGAAATCGGATGAAAATTATGTATTTTATGGGCGGAGGTCATTTCTCTATATGTTATATAGTGGAAACTTTGAAAATCATTTTCTCAGAATCTAATAGATTGATATCAACCAAATTTTACATGAATGATCCTTGAGTGACCCTTTATCAGTCTACAAAAAATTATTGAAATCAGATGAAAATTATGTATTTTATGGGCGGAGGTCATTTCTCTATATGTTATATAGTGGAAACTTTGAAAATCATTTTCTCAGAATCTAATTGATAGATATCAACCAAATTTAAATGAATGATCCTTGGGTGACCCTTTATTAGATTACAAAAAATTATTGAAATTGGATGAAAAATATGTATTTTATGGGCGGATGTCATTTCTCTATATGTTATATAGTGGAAACTTTGAAAATGATTTTCTCAGAATCTAATTGATAGATAACAACCAAATTTCATATGAATGATCCTTGTGTGACCATTTAGGTCTACCAAAGATTATTGCGATCAGATGAAAAATTTGTATTTTATGGGCGGAGGTCATTTCCACTATATGTTATATAGTGGAAACTTTGAAAATCATTTTCTCAGAATGTAACTGATGGATATCAATCAAACTTCATTAGTATGATCCTTGGGTGATCCATTATCATGCAGCCAATAATTATTGTCATTGAATGAAAAATATGTCTTTTATGGGCGGAAGTCATTTCTCTATATTTTATAATGTTGGAGACTTTGAAAATCATTTCAACATCAGGAAAACCCAAAATATCTGAAAATTTAGTCAAAACTTAGATTTGCTATTACAAGAAATTCAAGCCTGTGGAGTGACACAAGCCATTCATGGCTTTCTATTTTATCTTAAAATCTTTATAAATCTTCTCCTCCCAAACCCTTGGGCTGATTCCAATGAAACTTGGCGTTCATATTCCTTGGGTGACCCTTTACTTAAATTGTTCAAGAAATTTTCATTGATTCCCTAATTTGGGTGTGGCAGGAGGGGGGGGGGATTTTTTTCTCATTAAAATCTTGAAAAATCTTTTTCTACCAAACCATTGGGCTGATTTTAATGAAACTTTGCATGGATGTTCCTTGGAAGACCCTTTACTTAAGTTGTTCAAGAATTTTTTATTGATATCCAAATATGGGCATGGCAGGGCAAAAGTCTGGGGTTATTAAAGCCAGTGGAGCAATACAGGCCCTCTTGGGCTTTTGTCTTCTTCTCAAGACCCTGGGGTCATATTTGGGCTCCAGCCGGGTGGAACCCTTTTAACATAGATTCAACAAGTGAAAATCTTTAAAATCTTCTTTGAAACCAGAAGGCAGACAGCTTTCATATTTAGTATGTAGCATCATCTAGTGGACCTCATGAAAGTTTGTTCATATCAAGACCTTGGGGTCATATTTAGGCACCATTTGGGCACAATACTTTTTAGCTCACCTGAGCACAAAGGGTGAGATTATGAAAATCTTCAAAAATTTCATCTCTGAAACCAGAAACGCAGGTAGCTTTCATTATTTAGTATGTAGCATCATCTAATGGAATTCTATCAAGTTTGTTTGTATCGAACCCCTGGAGTTACATTTTGGCTCCACCCGGGGACATCCCTTTTTACAATCAAATTTTGAAAATCTTTAAAATCTTCTTCTCTGAAACCAGAAGGCAGACAGCTTTCATATTTTGTAAGTAGCATAATCTAGTGGACCTTTACCAATTTTGAATATATCACTCTCCTGGGCTCATATTTGGGCTCTGAATGGCTTTCACACCCTATTTTACACCAAGGAGGATTCTTAAAAACTTGTTTTCTGAAACCAAAAGCCTGGGACTTTTTTCTTTACAGTTTCATTGTACCCCCCGCCTACGAAGTATTGGGGTGTATATTGGTTTCAACATGTCTGTCTGTCCATCCTTCTGTAGATCAACCTTTTTGTTTCTGGACTCTAACTCGAGACCAAGTGACCTAGAATCATTAAACTTTATACAAATATTGTTTATGGCCCAAGGAGTTATTTTTTTGGTACACAAAGGTCAAGGTCACAGTCAGCCTTTGTTCAATTTTTTTCCGGAACTTAACTTGAGAAACAAGCGATCTAGATTCATGAAACTCCATGCAAATGTTGCTCATGACCCAAAGAATTGCCCTATTGTTTTTGGGTCACATTGGTCAAAGGTCAAGGTCGCTGTCAATTTTTTTTCAATTTTCTTTTCCGGACTCTCCGCGAGAACCAAGTAACCTAGAATCATTAAACTTTATACAAATATTGCTTATGACCCAAGGAGTTAGTTTTTGGTACACAAAGGTCAAGGTCACAGTCAGCCTTTGTTCAATTTTTTTTTCGGACTCTAACTTGAGAACCAAGTGACCTAGGATCACAAAACTAAATGCAAATGCTGCTTATTGCCCAAGGAAGTGCCTTGGGGGGTCACATACCAGGTCAAAGGTGAAGGTCAAATCAATTTTTGTTAGACCTTATCGTTTCCAGAATCTAACTTAAGAACCAAGTGACAGGCATATAACTTGAACTCTCAATATTTGTTACAATCTCATCCTGCACTTATAGCACTAACAATTTAACAAAACGCTGGTGGGGGTATTAGTCTGCTTTACGGCCGTTCTAGTTTAATTGAATTGCATCAAGTTTATTGATTACATGCCCCTATGCTCATATAAAGGCTTTGCCTTGGCATATCTCTTTTTTGTCTATGCTGAAAATATTCAATTGTATTGATCTTATGTAGAAATTATCTCCTTGTTGACATCTGCCTATTTAATTGATGTGATGTCCCAGGGGTCAAATAGCTGTGCAAATTATTTATAAAATCATGCACTTAGTGAAACAAGCATGAAACTTGACACAATGGTTCACCAGGACCAACTATTTCAGAAAAAGTTGTTGGCCAACCAAAGTTCAAAATGGCAGCCAAATTGGCAAACAATTTAAAAATGGCCGCCATGAATTTGCCAAAGAAGTAAATTACTATGTAGAACTTTTCATAATTTGCCCGTTTGGGTGATTTTTGTCAAAATGTAAGTTTCTGAGTTTGAGGAATCGAAATTTCTATGTACATGTATTTGTGCCTTAAATCCAGTCAGGATAGCATCAATTTAAAGTGGCAGCCGTTTTATTTCGAAAATAGTGCATGCTTTTTCCTAGAAACCAACCACTTGACACTTTTGCTTGACTTTCTGAACTAAAAAACAGTTTTTGAGATGAAAGAGTATAAATTTCATCATACTAAATAAATCTGGTCTCCAGACAAAAGGGTTACCATTTCGAAATAGCCGCATAAAGAAATAAAGAAAATTTGAAGTACTATATAGAATTAAACAGAAATGACTGATTAATGTGAATTTTGTTAATAGTTTTTAATTGGGAATTTAAGTTTTCAATTTCATATTTTTTCTAGTTCACAATCAAAATAGTAGCTATTTTGAATTGGCTGCCGGTTCCAGCATGGCAGCCAACTATTTAGTAAAATTATTATAAAGCTGTAATCAATCGATGTTAATGACTATTGTATCAAACAGTAGGTTTGTAAGGTTGAATAATCCATTTGTTATATATTTTACATGTATTTCAAGTATTTCTTGAAATTCGACTTCCATTATTTCTTCCAGTGGTGAGGGAATAATGCTTGAAAACGGGATCACATTTTTTATACTAAATTGCTGGAAGCTTATGGTAATACAGCTGATTGATTAAAATTCTAATCATAGGGATAACTTGTCTTCATATTTATATTGTTGGACAATTCTGTATATGGAAGTTTGAATCTAAATATTTACCACCGACCTCCCACCCCCCTACACACACACACAGCATTCATTTTGGAGGCTACACCATGTGAACTGCCTTACAGCTATCTGCTTTTGGTTTTGACGCTGCGCTGTAATGCTTATGCCAACCCCATGTACTTAGGCATTCGGAACATCACTCGGCGAATTTCTGTAAACTGCAACAGACCTCGGATGTATATAAGGCGGATAGACTGCTCCCACTGTCGACTATCATAAAAGCATACATGAGTCGAAAGTAGAACCAGTCTAATAAGGTGGATGGGTATGTAACAAAATCGTGCATTTTGTTAGGCGGAAACAGTGTTTGAAAAACTAGCACTGAAGATTTATCATTCTCAAAAATTAAGATTTTTTTCAGCCGTTATTAAAGAATCTTAAGATATTTATATAAGGATACTTAAACGAGTAGCGTTGGCGACGTCGAATGTTTTCACTCACAGTTTCGAGGGCTTACGCCATTTAAACTGACGTCATCGAGTTTTTCCAAGGTTTCCCGTAATTTTTAGCTCCACTGGCTGAAAGCCACTGGGGCTATTGTCATGGCGTTGTGTCCGTCGTGCGTCCGTCCGTGCGTCCGTCCGTCCGTCCGTGCGTGCGTCCGGTCGTAAACTTTTCTTTAAAAATCTTCTCCTCAGAAACTACTGAATGGATTTCAACCAAACTTCACAGGAATGATCCTTGGGTGACCCTCTTTCAAAGTTGTTCAAGAAATTTTGATCCAATGAAAAACTCGGATTTAATGGGTGTGGCTAATTTCCAAATATGGTAAAAAGTGAGTTTTCTCAGATTCTAATCAATGGATACCAATGAAATTTTACATGAATGATCCTTGGCTGACCTTTTATCAGTCTACAAAAAATCATTGTGATCGGATGGAAAATATGCATTTTATGGGCGGAGGTCATTTCTCTATATGTTATATAGTGGAAACTTTGAAAATCATTTTCTCAGTATGTAATGGATGGATATCAACCAAATTTCACTTGAATGATCCTTGGGTGACCCTTTATCAGTCTACAGAAAATTATTGTGATCGGATGAAAAATATGCATTTTTTGGGCGGAGGTCATTTCTCTATATGTTATATAGTGGAAACTTTAAAAATCATTTTCTCAGAATGTAACAGATGGATATCAACCAAATTTCACTGGAATGATCCTTGATTGAACCTTTTTCATGCAGCGAAAAATTATAGTCATTGGATGAAAAATTTGTCTTTTATGGACAGAGGTCATTTCTCTATATGTTATATAGTAGAAACTTTGAAAATCATTTGAACATCAGTAGAACCCAAAATATCTTAAAATCTAGTCAAACCTTAGATTTGCTATTTCAAGAATTTCAAGCCTGTGGAGCGACTCAAGCCATTCATGGCTTTCTAGTTAAAAATAGTCCGTCTATGTACATCCGAGACGATCGGGAACCCTCGGCGATTCTACGGAATAGACCTCGGGAATAATAAGGGCGCAGCCATGAAAGCGCGTCATATCGCACGTGGGTTTATATGACGTCACAAACATAACTAAGGATGACATTGCGAAAAATAAAATCAATGTTAGGTTGAAATTGGGCATATTATAATTTGAAAACAAAACGCAGTGTTTAACTGCGTTTTGCTTTCAAATTATAACATGCCAGAATGATCTCCACAGAAGATAGGAAAACATTAAAGGAATAAACTATTCTTCAAGCGTATTAACCAAAGTACCACCAGAAGCCGAATTACCGAAAAAAGACCAAAAATTACTACACTTACGTCCGAGGTACTTTCCAGTTTACGCGAAAGATTCAATAATTTGGAGAGTTTATGCGAAAGATTCAATAATTTGGAGGGTCAATGCGAAAGATTCAATAATTTGGAGGGTTCATGCGAAAGTTTCAATAATTTGGAGGGTTAATGCCATAATTTCCATGAAATAAATGTGACCCGTTAAGTGATAATTGACGATCTGGGTTATACACAACTGCATTCAAATATATTTTTTTGCCTGACATGGATCTGGAAGCTTCTTATCGGTCTGTGAAGACACGCGAGTATAATTATAAGGCATATCAAGGAAAAATAAGTAAAGGGAGGTAATGAATTATCGCTACTTTTGTTTATGTCGAACAATATGGCGACGTATAAATTGCACGCGATAAGGTTAACATTTAGACGGTTGTATCGATATTTTCTATAGGTAGTGCAGGTTACTTATCGAATATGTTAACTTCCTGTACAGAACCTGATATAATATAATTAAAATACCGTGACGTATGTAAATGACTGCGATGGCTCAGTGGATACGCATGCTAGACTATCGACTGATTGTTACCAAAACGCTCCCGGTTCGTATCCTGTCATCGGCACATTTTGTTATTGTTGGTTTTATTCGAAAAAATTAAACTTTTTACATCATCAAATACACGCAGATTAATTTCTTTTTTATGTGTTTCTTTATATTTTAGATATGTATCATAGGATTAAACATACAGGATTATACCGTTCGGAGAAACCTTTATCGATTCTATGCGATGAAATATCGAATCATGAAACAATCGCCTCTGGTCTACAATTTTTTTGGCTATTGCATTCGGTTTATCAGCGTGAAATCTTTATAATTTGGAATCTTCGAATAGTCAAATTGTAGTTTCAAGCTCTATCTAAAGTGGCCTTTATATCCATCCCCACGGTGAAGTAAATATAGTATATATCTATTCAATCCAAAGAATACAAAAAGCCTTTGAAGAATTTTCAAAACTAGCACAACATTTAACAATTTTTTTTTAAAAAAAAAATATGCCATTAAATGTATAAATTGAAAAAGTTAATTTTTATATCGCAATGCAGAATTGAACTCGGTCCGCTTGGTCAAAATTCTGTCGTCCTTATCCACTCGACTACGCCACTCCGATAAACTACTGCATGTTTTTTCAGTTTAATAAACACGACCAATCGACATGAACACTGTTTTCAATAACATGGATTGATCCAGTGTTTATATACAATATCGCGCTTATCGCGTGAGCATAATACGTATCTTTAAGAAAATCTTAAGAATAGCCCATTAACTGTACCTGTCTAGATTTGTAGTTTATAACCTAATATATATATGTGAAATTCTTCTGATGTATATTTTACAAAAGAAATAACAATGGGCTGGTTAAATACAATTTTGGATGGTCGCAAAATTTTACACCAATAACCAATTGAGGTGGTTGGTGCACCTTCACATGCTTTCCTGTCGTTCTGTTCACGAGTGCAGTTAACAATATCGTGAAATTGACAAGGTGAATGATTTTGGAATAGTTTTGGAATGAAATTGAATGAATAAGTGGAGCCAGTTTAGGGTGAATTTAATGGGAGGTAATCCAATATAGCGATATTCATTACCTCCCTCCGATGAAATATACATACAACTTTTATATATAGACTCTAGCTTCCTGTTTCTTCAAGAACTAATCAGATGCTTACAATTTTAATTATGAAAGCTTAATCGCGATTTTTATCTAGCTAAAATCATTTTGAATGAAGCTGTTGTTAATTGTTTTTCAGTTTTGAGCGTTTTTGAATGGTTCGAGTGAGTGTTCGTAATAAATGAATGGAGCGCTGAGAGAATGATTTAGAATTGTTTTGAAGGAGATGAATGTCAATTTCACAATGAAACTAACTGTACAACCACTACATTTGTTACGATCCACCGCAAATCCATTACACGCAGGATTTCTATTTATGAAACACCCATTGGTAGGAGACAGATGACTCGTGTCACAAAGACCTTTTTCAAATGTCGGGAGCCGCCGTCATAGCGCAGTTGGTAGCGCGTCGGACTGTCAAACTAGAGGTCCCGGGTTCGATCCCAGACGGCGGCACTCTTTCTTTCCGACTATTTGTCTATCACTAATGGGTCGATAATCGTAGACCTATATGAGATAGCAGCTGGAGGCTAGTAAAGGATGTAATTGTAGTACTGGTGTGAGAAATACCAGGAATCCATTGTTAGGTGCTCCAGCCCTGGCGATATAACCGAAATAATGTTGAAAGAGGCGTAAAACCCCATTCAATCAATCAATTAAAAAATCGGGTGAAAATTGGCCAAGCCGGTGTTTGAACTCAGGACCGCGGGATTGACAGCCCAATGGGTTACCGTTGATCTAGCCGGGGTCGGTACACAATTCTTTGCGTTAAACACATATTGTCATTCGGACCATCGCTCGGACTTTTACGTAAACTGGAAAGTACCTAGGACGTTTACTGGTAGCCCCCTGTCTGTGAGAGAAGTCTCTAGTATCGATATATCTAGGGGCAGTAACCCAGTCCACTAGGACGTAAGTGTAGTAATTTTGGGTCATTTTTTGGGTTATTCGACTTCTCGGTGTACTTCGGTTATGCTTGAGGAAAAACACATCTTGTTAATTCTCTCCGAACGTCTGTGGAGATATTTTTGGCATATAATGATTTGATAACAAAACGCAGAAAAACACTGCGTTTTGTTATTAAAACATAATTTGACCAATTTATCCTTTCATTAGACCCCTACCGGTGTTCACACCGGAGGGGACTATAGGTTTGCCCTCCGTCTGTCCGTCCGTCTGTCCGTCTGTCCGTCCGTCTGTCCGTCCGTCCGTCTGTCCGTCTGTCCGTCTGTCCGCTCAAATCTGGATCCCGCGATAACTTAATAACTAAGCAAGCGTTTTTGATGAAAGTTGGTATATGACTAGATGGCAATGTGTAGATTATGCACAACATTTTATTTTTGTTTTTCGACTTAAATTGAGGTTGCTATGGTTACAGAAATAGTGAAAATATGGCCAAAAATGGGATCCTGCGATAAGATAATAACTAAGCAAGCTAGTTTGATGAGACTTGGTATATGGCTATATGGCAATGTGTAGATTATGCACATCATTTATTTTTGTTTTTAGACTAAAATTGTTGTTGCTATGGTTACGGAAATAGTGAAAATATGGCAAAAAATATTGGATCCTGCGATAAGTTAATAAGTAAGCAAGCTAATTTGATGAGACTTGGTATATGACTAGATGGCAATGTGTAGATTATGCACATCATTTTATCTTTGTTCTTTGACAAAAAGTGTGGTTGCTATGGTAACGGAAATAGTGAAAATATGGCAAAAAATGGATCCTGCAATAACTTAATAACTAAGCAAGCTAACTTGATGAAACCTGTTTTAAAATGTAAAAAATTTTATAAGCCATGTTAGTCAGGGTGGTGATGCAGCAGTATTAATCACCTCCAGTGAAAGTTCTCATTTCTTACCAACAAGACTGAAGAAAAACATCTTGGATCAGACAAGGTAACTGTTATTGATACTATTTCTTGCATCTGTCTATTGCTTCCATGAATTGTATAGTGGGCACAGCAGAGACAACAACTCATGTAAGTCTTGTTTAACCCTTTAACAAGACCTGGTTTTGACGTCCCTGATAGAATTGGCGTGGGAAAACATTGAGACAAACAAAGCCGGTAGGGGACTTATGCCCATGTCCAACATGGCTCTTGTTGATTTTGTTTTTTTCGCAACGTCATCCTTTGTAATGTTTGTGGCGTCACATTAACCCACGTGCGATATGACGCGATTTCATGTCTGCGCCCTCATTATTCCTGGGAACTGTTCCGTAGAATCGCCGAGGGTTCCCGAGTGACATCTTGTAACTTTTATAAAATCAAGCAGAATTTACAATGTTTTTGTCGCCCATCGTCAAATTTGCTCTTCGTGAATATCAATAAGTATTGTGTACATTTATAAAGAACGAGTTTATTTTTCAAATAATAACCGAAAAAGCTGATTCACCTCAAGGTTAAACACGGCGGGGAAGCACGAGACACAATTTATCTCCATTTTACAATGATTCTGTAGATAATTGATCGAATTGAAAAACAAGAGCACCGCCTACGGGTGCCTACGCTCGGCTGTTGAGTGCTGGATGGTGGGAAAATAGCTAAGTCGAAAAAGGGGCATGTTATTTGTTCAAAATGCATCTAGAGTTATCCCCCTTGATAGTATAGGTTGCTTTTTTGATGGTGAACACATGTGCCAAGTTTCAAGTAAATGCTTTCAGCAGAACCAGATATATAACAATATGTCAAAGTTTTCGCACGACAACGACAACGACGACGGCAACGAAGAAACGGAGGCTATAGCAATACATCGGGTTTTCTCCGAAAACAGCCGAGCTAAAAATGTTTGAAGCAGCGAAGGCTGAAAAAACACCAGGAATATATGCTAAATGGATAGCACTTTCGAAAAAATGCCGATAAAAATTTTATTGACGACCGAGTAATTTTACTTGGCCATCAATAAAAGGAGTAGGTTCACTAACTGCAGAATTTGGCCCTACAAAATCCCAATTTTTCAGTTTGATTTAATTATTGATATTGATGTAACATACATGCAAGTGGAGATTGTTCTTTAAAATGTCAGCATCGAAATGTATGTCAAGCGTATCCTTGTAAGAAATGGAACAGAAATACGTGCTAATTATGCAAATTCCTAGAAAAAAGGTGAAAATCAGCACTTTAGACCCAGCTAAACCATTGGCGCCACTGCAGAACCAACTTTATTTAATTGACAGTACAATTATTACAATTCCTTTAAAGATCTACCACGTCCAGCTGATTTCTGACATTTTTCCACCTCCAATTCAAAACGAATCCCAATTTTTCACATATTGACAGAGTTACTGTTGATTTTCCGAAATTGTCCAGTTAGGTGATTCACTGCCGTGTGAAACGCAACAAACTATTACTTGATTCAAATCGGCCGTATCAAAAAAAAATTGTATAACAAATTTGAGTCATGAATGAACACAGAAATATCAGTAAATGATAATTTTATTATTTAATTTCTAAAATGTGTTAAAATGTTAAAGATATAAAATGCATACATTCACAAGAGATCAATTAAAAGAAGATAATAGAAAAGCATAAAAATGAGATTTTTTTCGACCAAAACACGAAAACTGAAGCCTGTTCAAAATGTTACGACGTTTTTTTTACTCGCGGCCGATTAGACTTTTTTACTGGCAGAAAGAAGTGTGACTAGTAATAGCAAAGCTTAGCTACCTTAATTATAACTAATTTTCTCTTAACACTTTCCTGTTTTATAAAATTTTGGACCTGTCCAAATTCAAAGGTTTGGCAGACGAAATTTTAAAGTGGATTTAATTTGAAAAATAACCATTCAGTAGGGTAGAAAAAAGTGTGGAATAAGAAGAAATTGCATGTCAGAAGCAATATCTTCTTTTTTCACAATGTTTTCTCAATCATAAAATCACAGGCACGTAAAAAGCAGGGATTCGACAGCAAAGGGTTAAATCAATATTATTGACTCTAATTTTCAAAAGATAAAAAGACTAGTTATACATAAAAAATAATAGTGAAATGGATTACTCATTTCGCAAAATAATTTAAAAGCGTGATACTCAAAGGAAAATATTTGTATTTCGAAATTTATTTATCTATTAATGTTTATTATCTTGTTTAAAAATGTATACAAAGCATTGATTTATTTTTCCAACTAACACACATTTTGACTTGTCTGAAATATCTCGCAAATTTGACCATTAAAGATATATCCACCTGGAACTAGAAAAAAAAATGTCCGAACGCCCCCCTTTCTTAAAAATATAAATAAACAAAATAAAAAAAAAAAGCTTAAAGAAGAAATGTCGTAAATCGGAGATTATTGTTTAGATAAAAGACTAGTCTTTAAGAATTACATGTACTTATATGCGTCTCGTCTACTGTGTTCTCGGACTGCGCAGAATGACTAGTGTCGACTCTTTACGAACTTGGCTTATTTTCTGATTTGAAATCGATCATTCTACCTTCTTGTTTCAAGAGTCTTTGAAATGTGTCCTCAGGTAGGCTCCGCTAGATCTAATTTCTTTTTCAAACATTAAATTCACCGAGTAACCAAATACAGACAATATTGCTCGAGCGACCACGTCTATTAAGCGACCAATTTTATTAAGCGACCACCATAAAAAGTCCCATCACGGTAGGCAAAATCCGTGAAAAAGAGGACATTTTTTACGAAAAATTGATTTCTCTTGAATCTAATGCTGTTGGAGCCCATTAGAATCGTCTCAATAAGACGATTCTAATGGGTTCGAATATCATAGGATTCGGTGCGACTTGACTGAAAATCTGTAAATGCCACCAAAATGAACTGTCACATTTATCATGAGAGTTTGTATTAAGCGACCATTCTCATAAACGACCGCTTTTTGGTGGTTCCTTAAGTGGTCGCTTAACACAAGTTTTACTGTACTAGCAGTCCTTTTTTTTCATGTATGTCAAAGATGTATATAATTGTAACTCATCACGCGAAAAAGGACGTCCAGGAAACTCCGTAGTAAATGTATTTATTGGTCCCAAAAGGGGGCGCATTAAAAAAAAATCTTTATAGTTCTACATGAAGTTAGAATAAAAAATTTAGAATAGAGAAAGTAAAGTCAACAACATAGAAAACAGGTTTGACCATCGACAGTCTGCACTGGCCGCACAGTCTGACGAGGGTCGACACTTTATGTGCTACCCGGCTCAAAAGGTACCTTTTCGCATGACGCGTCATAATTTTCTAACGTCCTAAAGCACCGTGTCTGACGTGCCGCCCGACGTCCCAGCTTCAACGTCATTATTTTGTAGTCCGTCAGTGTCCACAATATCTGCCGTTGATTTGTCTACACAATTAAAACAGGCTCCCGTAGTCGGGTGTAAAAACATGTAAAAGTTTGGTAACATGATTGAATGTAAAACACAGCCCAATCCTATCACCATTCCATAATACATGGAATATTCATTTTCATGCAGAGCGAACGAAATAATCACAAGCGAAAAGTTTTCGGTGTATAGTATGACGTTATTCGTCAAAATTCGCCATTTTTTACCTGTTCGATCATTTAAATCCACAAATAATACCAAATTCACCAAAGAATAAAGTAGCGTGTTGATTAATACACTGAAAAACTTGGAACATTTATTTTCGGCGATTGCTAAGCCTGCAAAATCAGGTTTTTGATAAAAATGAATAAAAATCATGTTTCCGATGAAATGAACAGCAAGAACGATAAATCCAAATTTCACACTGACTGTTCCTAAAAATAGACCAATGCTGAGCATGCGCACAATGACTGCTCCCAGAAGTCCAAGGTAGTAGAATAAAAATGCGACATGATGAAGATCGTCTCTGATGGTAGTTGGGTCGTCCTTTTTTGGTTGGCGTCTGGTAGAACGGTAGTAACTTGCGTAGGAAAGGGGGAGATTCAGCAGTGATGTTATAATACTTCGACCTACAAATAAATAAAACACGTTTACAGTTAATGGCATCGTGAAATTGACAAGATGAATGAATTGGAAATTATTTTTGAATGAAATTGAATGAGTGTGTAGAGCGAGTTTTGAGTCAAATTAAAGGGAGGTATTCCAACATTGCTAATTTTATTCAAGATGAACAAAATAAGCGATATTTATTACCTTGACCGTCGTAATATCATTTGCTATCTTCGTATACAAACGATTTTTTTTAAAGAAATATGAAGTTTTTTTCTTTGTCTTTTTTTCACCTATTTTTGCAATATTAACAGAATTGACGTAGAACCAAAGACACGAATGATGCCATTACGCTGGCTAGTATTGTACCTGTAGGATTATGTGTTTAAACAGGTTTTTTCTACAGATATTCACATCATATCTCCACCTTTAAAAAAAATGTAGAAAAAATAGCAGTTCGATATCTGTGCAAGTTTTTAAATTTTTTTTTGGGGGATGAACAACATAAGCTATTACCTGTTACTTATTCAGTATTTGTGGACTTTTTCAAAGATAGATCGATATTAATTAGAAGCAATTAATTATATGCCATTAAGGACAATTTCGGGAGTTCATTCTTGCGCAACGTCTTTGCACATCGAACTCTTCAAAAAGGAGTAAGCGCTCTAAACTTGTACTTATCTCGGACGTAGCAAAAACACAACAAAACCCCTCTAATTTTTCATATTTCGCGGAAAATGCTTTCATGAAGACGATTAACAAATCCTATCACTAAAGATTTTTCGCAGCAATTTTATTTTATGGAATAAAGGATATGACGTCAGCGTCGTTTTTGTAGGTATTTGTGACGTTAACGTTCCCACGCATAATCAGACATCAAATAACGTTACCAGTCGTGAATCCGATAGCTACATATAACAGTCACTTTTCATTTTGACGGGGTTAATTTTTGAAAGGTTGATCTTGATAAACGATCCTGTCGTTGTCAAATGATCTTGTTAGATTTTTAATTTTCAATGTTTGGATTAATTTTTTAAACAGACCTGGGTGTATTTGAAATTTATTTGGGGATGGGGGTGTGAGCGAGGTAGATGACCTTGATCTTATCATATGACTCCGATCAAGGAATTTGATGATGCTTATTGACAAGATTAATTATTATTCAATATGCGAGTATTCTATTTTCAATAGGCTTGAATATTTTTGAAATTACTAGATTTTTGCGTGATTTGTGTTACGTTGACCTTGATATATGACCTTGATCTTTTCATATGATTTGACCTTGGGATTTGTTGACGCAAAACAAAGAGATACCCTATTTGTTGAGGAATTCAACTTCATGATCGATCAATTTAAGAAGGATCGAATATCATTCATTTGTTCATAGAATTGGCGCGAGAAAAAGAATCAGGAGTGATCTTTTTCCTTAGCGTCAAAAATGGGTGACCTATAATTTGGCATTTTTTCTAAAAAAATAGCACGGTGACCATACCTTTTTAATATCAATATCACACGAACATATATTTTTTAACAAAATATAGATACAATAAAATTTTCTATTTCGGGGTTTTTCAGAAATTTGATGAAAAGTAATAAATTTTGAAAATATTCTCGTTCATTTTCGATATTCCCGGTTTTTACGAATTGGGGAAAAATACCTTAAAATCACTATGTTTCCTTTCAATCATCGCTAATTGTGTATTATATCCAGTGCAAATAACTTCTTATCTATGAAACCAAGATAAAATTGATATGAGTTTTTTGATAAGATTTGATTGTGTTATGGTTTTATGTCATTACCAAGAAATGAAAATCGGGGAAAATCGGACAAAAATTTACTCGAAGCCTATGACATTCTATGACGTTTTACGAAACATCTGATTCGATGACCCCCTTTTTTCTTTCCAATTTTGCAATCGCCATACTTTAATCTACAAAATATGAAAATATAAGAGAATTCTATCTCAGGAAATAAAATCTAGAAATCGTCCTTAAGTTCAAATACAGAACAGGTTTTTTTCAATCTTACCTATACTTTCATACAAGGCCACCGGACTCTTGACGTAAATGTAAAGCTGTAATAACGATTGTGGACAATTTTCTGTGAAGGCACATATAAAGGCGAGGTTGGACGAGTCTCGCTGGGCCTCTAACATCTTAGCCTCGTACCAGCTCTTCCAGGCCTCATTTGGAGCTCGGATTGATTTGAACTTGAAATACAATCTCTGAAGTTTTCTGCAACAGTGCGAAAAGTACAATTAAGAAAGTCGTTTAATTAACAAATTAAATGATTTTGAATGAATTTCGAATGATACTGAATGAGATTGAATGAGTGTGTTACCATATAAAAAATCTTTTAAAAATCTACATTCTGTCCCAATTTGTGTGACCTTACGAACCAAACAGTCGCTGCAAAATCCATACCAGATAATATAATCGAGGAATAATTGAACGATTGGAATGGAATGTTGATCGTCCTGAACGATCTTAGAAGCGTTTTAAGCTATAATGGAGCGTTTTTGAATGATTGAAGTGAGTGTTTGGGATAAAAGAATAGAGCGCTGATCGAGTGATTTGATATGGTTTTAATCGAGATGAATATCAATATCACGATGACATTTACTCTAAAAACAAGTCATAACTGTCGTACAGTTAAAAATATCGTGAAATTGACATAAATTAATGATTTTAGAATGAAATTGAATGAGTATGATGAAAGAGTGAAATTGAAGGGAGGTAATCCAATACGCTATTCGTACAGTTAAGAATATCGTGAAATTGACAAAATTAATGATTTTAGAATGAAATTGAATGAGTATGATGAAAGAGTGAAATTAATGGGAGGTAATCCAATACCGCTAATTTTGTTCAGGATGAACAAAATAAGCGGTATTGAATTACCTCCCTTTAATGAAATATTTATACAAGTTCTATGAATAGCTTCCTATTTCTTCAACAACCTTTCAAACGCTTACTCTTTCAATTATGTCAATGAAATCGCGATTCTTTTCGTGCTGTATTTATTTTGAATTAACGAGTTGAGCATATCTTTTTTGTGGTTTTGGAGCATTTTTCAATTGTTTGAGCGAGTTTTCTGGAATGAATCAACGGAGCGCTGAGTGAGAGATTTAGAATGGTTTTGATTGAGATGAATGTCAATTTCAAGATTTAACTTACTGTAAATGTATTACCTGATTATTACACCCAATCCGAGCAGGCCAATACAAATCCTTAAAATATACACTCCTGTATCATGGGTAAACGAACACTGGACGAAATCAAAATTAAAACAACAACAATTTTTCTTTGGCTTTTCATTTGCATCCCCGCTTTCAGTACCATCAGTACTTTGATTGTCTGTGTTTTCAGCAGTATTTTCATCGTTTCTTATTATTTCAATACATTCCTCATTTCCTTCGATACTGTCATCATTAATAAGTTTAACATCTTCTTGTCGATTTTCTTCTTTTTGTTGCTGATTCTTTAGTTGTGTCTGATATGCGAGCCAATTTCTTCGATCCTCCCAAAGCATTTCCAAATCAGTGATCACGAGTAATAGATGGGGAATGACTATACAAGCTAGTGTGGCCAAGAAGTATCCGATCAGACCTACAATTACAGTAATGAACATCGTGAAATTGACAAGGTGAATGATTTTGGAATGATTTTGGAGTGAAATTGAATGAGTTTGTGGTGAATTTAAGGGGAGGTAATGAATATCGCTAATTTTGTTCCGGATGAACAAAATTAGCGTTATTGGATTACCTCCCTTTAAAAGATTATTCATACTAGTTCTAGTTATAGCTTCCTATTTCTTCAAAAACCAATCAGACGATAAGAATTTAAATAAATCAGTTAAATCGCGATGTTTTCTTATTTATATTTATTTTGAATGTAGCTGTCAATTGTATATTTTATGGTAATTTGGAGCGTTTTTGAGCGGTTTGAGTGAGTGAATGAATGGAGCGCTGATTGAGTAATTTAGATTCAGATGATTGTCGATTTCCTCATCTTACTAACTGTATAATGCGAAAACCGGTGAATCTTCTACGCGTAAGTTCGTTGTAAAATTGTCAAGGTGAAAGCTTTACGGAATAGTAATACAATTAAGAACATCGTGATAATGAATTTCTTTCCGATCAAAATCATTCTAAATCATTCCCACAAAGCTCCATTCATTCCGAACACTCGCCCAAACCGGCCAAAACACCCCCCAAAATATCACTTAAATGTCCAACAACTATATTCAATTCGCACCGAAAAAAAATGTTATATTACTGACTTGCTTAAATTTGGAAGTATCTGAATGGTTCGCAAAAATAGATAAATCTATTTATGGATAGTTTATGTATAACTTTTAAAAGGGAATTAATATATATATATCGACCGCGATGAACGCAATAACAGTATTGGGTTAAATCCTTGTGAATCTATCAAAAAATCGCTCCGCTCAATCATTCAATTTCACTCAGAAATCATTTTAATATCATTCACCTTTTCAAATCGTTAACTGTAAGATGAGAAGAATAAATCAGTTTTGGATGGAATCAGAAATAAGTAAAACATTTTTGCTCATTCCGCTTACATGAACTAAATGATCTAAACTTTTTTACTGTTAGTTACATTGTAAAATTGGCATTCATCTCAATCAAAACCATTCCAAATCGCTCACTCAAACCATTCAAAAACGCTTCAAAATCACTAAAGAGATAAGATCAGCAACATTACTCTAAATGAATAAAGCTAGAAAATTCGCGATTTCACTGATATAATTGAATGATAAACGTTTGATTAGTGATTGAAGAAATGTGAGTACCCGGATGTTATTAATGAAATATAGTCTTTAAACCCTAACCCTGATTATAACTAAAAACATACCTCTATTTTTATAGTCGATCACTAGGTCAATATCCGTACCCACATCTATAAGATAGGAGAACAACGAGTACCCGGATGTTATCAATGAAATATAGTCTGTAAACCCTAGACCTGATTTCTTCTTCACACCATCATCATCTTCGTCTGATTCAACGTCAGTTTCCTGGTTGTCGTCTGCTTTATTGATTTGTGTAGGATTCGAGTCGCCATCTTCGAGCTGGCTTCTGTAAAATATGGACAACATTTCATCCAGGCTAGATGACCCGTATGAGGTCCACAAAATTTCGGAACTCATTTTCTTTCACATTGACAATGTTAACTGAGGTTTCCTAATGAAATCACCAGGCAACCTCGGTTAACACTGTTTAAGTTCGTGACTTCCGAAATGTTCTGGAATTATTATGGCTTCACTACCTTAACAAGACACCCCGATTAGCTCAGTCGGTAAAGCACCGGACTACAAAATAATTGAAAGTCGATCGCGTGGGATCGATTCCCGAGCTTGCACACTATCAAACTACAATTTTATAATTGTCTTTCGGATGAGACGTAAAACCGAGGTCCCGTGAGACGGCGCTTTACACCGAACGTTAAAGAACCATGGCAGACCTCAGAAGTAGTTTCGTCATGTGTCCTTGCACTATCCCCCGTGACAACTAACCGTTTTCTGGAGGCGTCGCTCATATGGGCATTTGCTACGGAAGTGACGATAAATAAACGGAAATACACACGTACTGTAACAGAGACCACCCGACTGTTCAGTCCTCGAAAGTGGAAAAAAATCTTATCCCGAAAAACGGATATCATTCACACAAATTGCATGTTATCCCAATAAGAGATGTTTGTAAAACATTTGTTAAACATTTATGCCCCCCCCCCCCCCCCCCCCCCCACAAAGGCAGGTCAATAGCCTAGTCTTTGTCAATCAACAGAGGACAATAACTCACAAAATATTATGAGTAGAGTTATGGTTCTTGAACACTGCTTTTCGCCTCAATGTGATCTATCCACCTGTGAAGTTTTATGATTGTAGCTTGCATACATTGTCGATATGCTTTGGACAAAAAACGGTCTATGGACGGACCGACCGACCGATCGACCGACCGACCGACAAGTGCAAAGCAATATATCCCTTCTTCTTCGAAGGGGGATATAATTATTATATGCTCTGTTAATAATGAACATGTGTGCCAAGTTTCAAGTGAAGACCTTCAGTAAAACTGTAGGCGTATGTCAAAGTTTTCGCAATGCGACGACAACGACAACAACGACGAACAAAGACTATAGCAATACCTCGGACTTTTTCACGAACACGGCATAGCAAATAAGACATATCACTTGCCACAAACGTCTGTAAACATGATAAACAAAACATGCAACCAAATTCTTTTAAAATGAAGCCTCCTCTTTTTTCGATGCACCAAATCGTAGATATGTGCTCACTTTAACAAGTTTAAACTTCGAAAGTGTCATCTTAAATCCATCCATAATAGTCAAAGGGCTTATCATCTAAATTCTATTTAGCCCCCCCCCCCCCCTCCCCCCTCCGTCTTTCGCTAGATCTAGGACAAGATTGTTATATTTTCCTCGATCTCACCTGAGTACTGTTTCAAACTTCTAAGTCTACTAATCGTTTATTTTACATCAATCACTTGATTAAAATTTTATGTTAAAAGCAATGTCAATGCTAAAATAATATTTTACGCTCGTAAATTTACTATAGTATTTCTTCAGAAGTCCATATTATATCCCAAGTCAAATTTTGAGTAAATTATATTGTGTTACCTCAGTTACATTTCATTTAAAACTTGCACCACAAATTCATTCAAGACCATTCCCTAAATCATTCAAATTATCGATTTCCGAAAGGTTCTAATTGAGCCTGTGCGTGACATTTACAAGAATTTGAGTGTGTATTTCCGTTTATTTATCGTCGCTACCGTAGCACATGCCCATATGAGCGACGCCCCAAGAAGACGGTTAGTTGTTACGTGGAATAGTGCAAGGATTCATGACGAAACTACTGCTGAGATCCGCCTTGGTTCTTTAACGTGCTCGGTGTAAAGCACCGTCTCACGGGGCTTTAACGTCTCATCCGAAAGACAAGTAGTTTTGTTAGTGTGCCAGCCCGGGTTTGAACCCACGCCGTCGAACTTCAATGGTTTTGAAGTCCGATGCTCAATCAACTGAGCTAATCGGGCTGACTAAGAATTTGACACCTGTATAAGGTAGCAACATTAGCAGCACAGACAGTAACATGGTTTAATTAGAAGATTTCTCAACTCTCTACAGATACAGTTAATAACACCGTGAAATTGACAAGATGGACGATTTTGGAATGATTTCGGAATGATATTGAACGAGTGAGAGGAGCGAGTTTTGATTGAAATTCAAGGGAGGTAATGCAATATGGCAAATTTGTTCAGGATGAACAAAACTAGCGATACGTATTACCTCCCTTTGATAAAGTATGCATAAAAGTCTTATAAATGGCTCCCTATTTCTTCAAGTATTTATCAGACGCTTAAATTTTCAATTATGTCAGTGAAATCGCGATTTGATTCTTGTTTTATTTATTTTGAAGGTAGTTGTTGATCTTATATTTTATGTTGAGCGTTTTTGAGTGAGCGTTTTTGTGTGAGTGTTATGAATGAGTGAATGGGACCCCGAGTGAGCGATTTAGAATGATTTTGATCGAGACGAATGTCAATTTCACGATGTAACTTACTGTACTTTAAGACCTAATTTATCTACAAATCGCATAGTAAAGACTCTGGTCAGACTGTGCGGATGCACAGACTGGCCAAAGTCTTTACTTTGCGCACATTTTAATTTGTTGGAAATGTCACACACATGCTCAATTGTAATCAACCTAAACGAAATTCGATCATAAAACAATCGCATGTGCCTGTACCTTTTTGTTCCCCCGTCGTCTTCCTGTTGCCCTATTTGCTTTGGTGTGACCTCATCATTCGTGTGTGTACCATCTTTTGATTGTAGAGTAAGTGGAGATTTCTGTATAGCTGATTCATCGGTTTCGCCGGCCATGTCACTTCGTTTTTCATGAGTCTGAAAAAGATACATTTAGAGTAAGGTAAAGAATGGTTAAGTAACGCAAAGTAGCTTAAAGTGACGTGAAGTGAAGTGAAGATATGTGAAGTGAAATGGAGTGGAGTGGAGTGGAGTGGAGTGGAGTGGAGTGAAGTGAAGAAAGTAAGTAAAGTGAAGTGAATTGTAGTGAAGTGTAGTAAGTAAAAAAAAGAATATAGATGGAGTTAATAGAAAACTACATTGCTGTATATAGTCTAGATAGATTTTCTATTTTTACAATCACAATATAATTTTAGACTAGCCTTGTGTTCAGCATAACGAGAAACTCGCGAGCGCTTCAAAACGGCACTGTGCATTCTGGAAAGAATTTTGTGTCTATTTCAAATAGTATTTGCGAGGGCTAGGCGCTCGTGAGAACTTTATTTTCCTAAAAACAAGGCGGCCAACTAACATGCTTCGTAAAAAGTATAAATTGAGGTTATTTCTCAAAAACACTTGCGACTCAGATTTTCTTTTGTAATATGATAGTTCGATAATCATAGGGCCCGTTTTACTAAACATCTTACGATCATTTTTTTGTGTTAGTCAAAAATTAAAGTTGCTTCTAAAGTATTAACTAAATATGGAAATCTTCCATGCAATATCTCATTGGAATCGTCTTCGAAAGACGATTCCTGTGAGATATTGCAAGGCAGAATCTATCAATGATTGAAAACACCAGGTACGATTTGTGATTTTGACTTACGATTAATTTTTTTTTTCGTGAGAAGTTTAGTAAAACGGACCCAAGGAATTACATTACTCTGTCCATTCGAACCATGTAGATAATTATATGTAGTCTACAGAAAGGACCGACACTGGGAAACCGAGAATGGCTATGTAATAGCAATGACAGCTTACATGATAATTTAGCCACGAAAATTTATTTAAGAAAAAGTTATGTATGCTTATAGACTATAAAATACACATTTTTTTCCAAAAATATGCTTTATGGTTAAATCATCCCTATGATAGCAATATATAATATAGAAATCTTGGTGCGATATATAAGCTAAATAAATATTAATATATTGAATATATATAAGAAATGTATATACGTATTCATAATATTTATCAAGTCTATGTATTCAATTTATTTGTGAAAATATGACCGAAAAATCTCTTACCGCTATAGTAATTCATAAGTTGGTATATTCCTGTATGCATATACATGAATACGCGCGAGTTGAAGTTCAAGTGTGCGATGAAGCGAAAATACTGCATATAATCATCTAAATTAGGTAAATACAACACAACTTTAATTGCTATCGTGGATCAAGAATAAACTCACCATTAAACGTGGACAAAGACCAGTTGGTGAATACCTATCATGTTGAATATAAATTGAGCTCGTATAATCCACGGTTATTGCCCTGACAGGTTGGATCCTAAGTTTCGGAAGGTTACTTTTAAGGTTTAGGTAAATTAGCTTTTATTTATTCATCATCTAAATAGAAAGTTGACATACTTTAAATCGTACAAGAAGGTTGATAGTCAAACATTCGTAACTACAGATTGGACAAGCTGAAGCTACGGGATTTGGCAACTCAACGATGAAATATGTCAACTTCGCTTAGAACGCTTGACCTTTTCATTTAAAGATACATTTATTTAGACGCCTTCAAGTCAATTTTCTACTAACTTGAGACCCAAAATATTGAAAACTATTAAGCTCACGCGATAACCGCGATATTGTATATAAACACTGGATCAATCCATGTTATTGAAAACAGTGTTAATGGCTATATTACACTGAAAAAACATGCAGTAGTTTATCGGAGTGGCGAAGTCGAGTGGATAAGGACCACAGAATTTTGACGAAGCGGACCAGATTTGATTCAGCATTGCGACATAAAAATTAACTTTTTCAATTTATACATTTAATGGCATACTTTTTTTTAAATTATGTTAAATGTTGTGCTATTTTTGAAAATGCTTCAAAGGCTATTTGTATTCTTTGGATTGAAAAGACATATATATTTTATTTATTTCATCGTGCGGATGAATATAAAGGCCAGCTTAGATAGCGCCTGAAACTGCGATTTGACCGTGATTCGAAGATTCAAAATTAAAAAAGATTGCACGCTGATAAATGGAATGCAATAGCAAAAACAATTGTAGACCAAAGGCGATTGTTTCATAATTCGATATTTTGTCGCATAGAATCGATAAAGCTTTCTCCAAACGGTAAAATCCTGTATAATTAATCCTATGATACATATCTAAAAAATAAAGAAACACATAGAAAAGAAATTTATCTGCGTGTATTTGATGATTTAAAAAACTTAATTTTCTCAAAAAAAAAAAAAAAAAAAAAAAAAATCTGGAGATGACAGGATACGAACCGGGATCGTTTTGGTAACAATCAGTCGATAGTCTAGCATGCGTATCCACTGAGCCATCGTAGTCATTTACATACTTCTCGGTATTTTATTCATATTATATGAGGTTCTGTACAGGGAGTTTACATATTCGATAAGTAACTTGAACTATAAATTGCACGCGATAAGGTTAACATTTAGACGGTTGTATCGATATTTTCTATAGGTAGTGCAGGTTACTTATCGAATATGTTAACTTCCTGTACAGAACCTGGTATAATATAATTAAAATACCGTGACGTATGTAAATGACTGCGATGGCTCAGTGGATACGCATGCTAGACTATCGACTGATTGTAACCAAAACGCTCCCGGTTCGTATCCTGTCATCGGCACATTTTGTTATTGTTGGTTTTATTCGAGAAAATTAAATTTTTTACACCATCAAATACACGCAGATAAATTTCTTTTCTATGTGTTTCTTTATATTTTAGATATGTATCATAGGATTAAACATACAGGATTATACCGTTCGGAGAAATCTTTATCGATTCTATGCGATCAAATATCGAATCATGAAACAATCGCCTTTGGTCTACAATTGTTTTGGCTATTGCATTCGGTTTATCAGCGTGAAATCTTTTTTAATTTGGAATCTTCGAATAGTCAAATTGCAGTTTCAAGCTCTATCTAAAGTGGCCTTTATATCCATCCCCACGGTGAAGTATATATAGTATATATCTATTCAATCAAAAGAATACAAAAAAACCTTTGAAGAATTTTCAAAATTAGCACAGCATTTAACATTTTTTTTTTTAAAAAAATATGCCATTAAATGTATAAATTGAAAAAGTTAATTTTTATGTCGCAATGCAGAATTGAACTCGGTCCGCTTGGTCAAAATTCTGTCGTCCTTATCCACTCGACTACGCCACTCCGATAAACTACTGCATGTTTTTTCAGTATAATAAACACGACCAATCGACATGAACACTGTTTTCAATAACATGGATTGGTCCAGTGTTTATATACAATATCGCGCTTATCGCGTGAGCATAATACCTATAGAAAATATCGATACAACCATGGAAATGTTAACATTATCGCGTGCAATTTATAAACTGGCAAAATTAAATCATAACTAAGCCACGCCCTGCCAGTTGAATAATAACGCAGAATATGTGCTATATAATCTGCGCCGTAATTTGGAGTGTTTTTTTTTTTTTCTAACTCGGCTGTTTTCGGAGAAAACCCGAGATATAACTTAGCTTTAGCTTCGTCGTCGTCATCGTCGTTGTTATCGTTGTTAATGTCGTCGTCGTCGTCGTGCAATGACATTGATGTTTTGTGATATCTCTAGTTGTACTGCAGGCACTCACTTGAAATTTGGCTAACATTTTCGCTATCAAAAGAGCAACCTTTCAAAGGGGATTACTCTAGATGCATTTTATGCAAATTATTATACCCAGGTCAATAAAATCGACCTATACCTATTCGGGTAATAATACAGCGCTATTTTTCCGCACCAATTATTCATGTATTTGAAATAGATTTTTGCTCCTAAACCTTATAAATGTTTGTGTCGATAATTTAGCCAAAAATATGTAAATTGAACACGCTTTTTGACCAATGATGTGTATACGAATGTGTTGAAATGGCAGGCTAGAACAGCGTACTCGAGTTTTTGGATTGGGAATCGTGTTTTCATATGAAAGCTCGACGGTGCCGTTCGAGACTATATTTGACATTTGGAGGTATGATTTGCTTCATGTATAAATAACTTACACGTAACAGAGTTAAGAACATCGTTTAATTGACAAGTTGAATGATTTTAGAAGATAGTTGAATCGGAATAAAGAGTTTTGTTCATTATTAAGATAACAGCGACATTTATTATTTTATTTTCAGCTGCTATTGCCAAACACAGTTAATTACATCGTGAAATTGACATTCACCTCAATCAAAACCATTCAAAATCGCTCACTCGGCGCTCCATTCATTTATTTTATACACTCGCTCAAACCATTCAAAAACGCTCAGACCCATTGAAAAATATAGAATAACCAACGTCATTCAAAATAAATTTTGAGTGAGAAAAGGCGCGATTTTACTGACATAATTCAAATTGTTAGCGTCTCATAATACTTGAAGAAATAAAAAGGCCATGTATAAAACTTGAATGTATTTTTTATCAAAGGGAGCTAATGAATATCGCTAATTTTGTACATCATGAACAAAATTTGCGATACTGGATTACCTCCCATTAAATTCACTCAATACTGGCTCCACATACTCATTCAATTTCATTCCAAAATCATTCAGCATGTCAATTTCACGATGTTGTTAACTGTATTATTCATGATCAGCTCTAATGGAAAAATAGCACGATTTCAATGTGCCTTTTATACCATATACATGTGTTGTTTGTCTTTGTGACATCATTCGACACTAAAACTTTCCAAGCACATGTCGTCCATAATACTGAATTAGGATATACGAATTTACGTATGCCGGCAAAATCGCAGCTCAGGACTCTCAGTCCATTAATTCCATTGTGTGAGTGATAGTTCTGAATGAACGGAGCGTTGAATGAAGGATTTGGAACAATTTGTTCGGAATGAGTGTCAATTTCACGATGTTTCAAACTTTAACTTGGAGAAAAAACGTAGAGTTGTTGCTGTACGTATAGCTTAGCATCGGGGATTCCGCCGAAACACCTCGGAAATTATAAGTTGACATGAAAGTGCCATTCGGAACATCGCTCGGACTTTTCCGTAAACTGGAAAGTATCTCGGACGTAAGTGTAGTAATTTTTGGTCGTTTTTTAGGTAATTCGGCTCCTGGTGGTTCTTAGATTAATACGCTTGTAGAAAATCACATTTTATTCATTCTCTCCGATCATCTTTGGAGATCTTTTGGGCATACTATAATATGATGACAAAACGCAGTGGTTTACTGCGTTTTGTTATCAAATTATAATATGCCAACTTTTATTCTTTCGTTGATTTTATTTTACGTCATCCTTAGCGGGATCGTTGATATTAGTGACGTCATATAAACCTACGCGCGAAATGAGGCTCTTTCATGGCTGCGCCCGAATTATTCACGAGGTCTATTTCGTAGAATCGCCGAGGGTTCCCGATTGATGAAAGTGCGTCGTTTTGCGCTTTGATTTACATAACGTCACACGCAACAAGATAACTTTGAGAATAATAAAAATCACCGAAGGATTGAAATTGGACAAAATAGCATTTGATAATAAAAACGTTTAGTCATAAATTGTAATGCCTAAAAGATCTGCGTAGACGATGTGACAGCTTTGAAGAAATTGTCTTTTCTTCGAGCGTATTGACCGAAGTACCACTTAAAGCCGAATAACCTATGAAATGACAACAAATAACTACACTAACGTCCGCGGTACTATCAAGTCTTTCAAGTGCGCTATTCGGCTAAAAATAATTCATCGCACAAAATCTCAATAATTCATCACACGAAATCTCAATACAGGTTATTTACCATTATCTAGAAATATCAATGATTCAATGCAAGAAATCTAAATAATTTATCGCGTAAAATCTTGACAATTCATCGCGAGAAATATCGACAATTTACTGTGAACAGTTTAGAACATAGAAATATGAATTAAATCTCGCGTTTTTTCCTCATTAAATCCTTGTTATAACGACATTGACTTTGTTTCAGAAACAGATTCAACAAAAGTAAGACGAGATATTGTTTTATAACAACGGAGCTTTAATCATGGATAAATGGGTGCAGGAAAATATAGGTATAGATGAAATTTGAAAATTTTTAACGATTTAGGAATGAATTTAAATGACTGATTTAAATGAGTTTTAAATAGTTTTGAAAGTCGGTGGGTAAACCAAAATATTATATCACTAGAATCGTTCAAATAAACTAACATTAAGATATTTCTTTACCTCGTTTGATAAGATGTACTTACTATTCTATAAATTTACTTGTCTGTCTCCGTGGACCAATCAATGGCTTCCAAATTTTCAATTTTCAACTTTGGAGCAATTTGAAAGAAGTTTCGGGCCTTTTGGCTTGATTTCTGGGCGTTTTGTATAGGTATTGTAAGAATTTGAAAATCTTTTAATGGAGAACTGAGCGATCTATTTCTATTGTTATAAAATGGGTTGGAAATTTATTTCACGATTTTTAGTGATGATTGGGGCCTTAAAACATTTTGAAGTTCTGATCCACTGTTTATGATTCCCCCCCTTTTAATATGGGTTATCTTTTTTCTTCCAGTGAAGCCTCTAATTGGAGAAACCAAAAAGGAGGACGATGACAAATCTACTAAACCAGTACTTCCACCAGAATCGGCTGGCGGAACCGTTCATATCGCTGGTAATATAGGCAACAGACGGCACGTGGCCCCATTGGCTCCGCCCGAAGGTCAGTATAATCAACGTTTTTGACTTGGCAGGGCGGGAGCTATAGCTGGTAGTATCGAGAAATTGACAAGTTGAATGATCTTGGAATGTATTCAATGTTGTTATCTTTCATCTCAAATGTACAATTTGTATCGTAAGAAAATTAACAATAATGCCACTTTTTTCATAAAGGAGGAGTTGTTTTCGATCACGATTTACCTCCCTTGAAAATCGTTCACAACTCGCTCCACACACTCGTTCGATTTTATTCAAAGATTATTCCCAATTCATTCGACTTGTCAATTTCACGATGCTATTAACTGTTGGTACAGAGATGGTCGACTAATTAATTTATGTATCATTTAACGTTGAATAGACGACGTATTTTCAAAAGCTCCTTTTTTAACACTTTCCTGTTTTACAAAATTTTGGACCTGTCCAAATTCAAAGGTTTTGCAGACGTAAATTTAAAGTGGATTTAATTTGAAAAATAACCATTCAGTAGGGTAGAAAATAGTATGGAAAAAGAAGAAATTGCTTGTCAGAAGCAATTTCTTCTTTTTTCACAATGTTTTCTCAATCATAAAATCACAGGCACGTAAAAAGCAGGGATTAAACAGCGAAGAGTTAAGCTCGAATAAGTACAACGAAGACATCCATCCCAAACAATCAGTTGGTTATTCCATAGGTTAACATTTTTTCACTAATTGGTGAAAGCCAGTCGCTTTCCATTCTAAAAATCATACAAATATGAGAAGTATTTGAGCATCGTATTTTTTTTTTTTTGTTGTTTTTCATTGAGATATGAGCCTAAAAATTTAAGTTATTTAAGGATCCACTGTGTACTCCTACAGTATTACTAGCATTGTATTTTTATACACCGATGAATATAAAAACAGAATGAAAAATGAAAAGTTGATCTTATCCGAAACTAGAACAAGGAAATTTATTTATGGAGTTTAGGCGAGCTTAATACATATAATTTTTGTTTACGATCACACCATTTTATTTATACAAAAATCGAATGACAAAAAGTCGACCTTTAAGAATATCCTTGGATCAAAGAAAACGTCAATGCAGAGGAACAAATAAATTAGGGTAAGGCCAGTCTAGAAATTTTGTTTCTCGGTGAAACCATATGCTGTGGGTACTCACTTGAATCGTCTCAATAAGACGATTCAAATGAGTACCAACAACATAGATTATGTGCTTTAGGTAGTAAAACACTTTGATCTAAAATCCAAAATACCCCCTCTATTTGTTGCGCTGATTATGTGATACCGCTCAATAACTTTTCAACTGCCGTCATATCACAGTTGAAAGCGAATCAGAAACCTGTCCGGCGTTCAGGGTGACAAAACGGTGAAAACAGTTTTCCAATTATATCCCGCTTTGCACATGCACATGTGTGCAAAGCGGGGTATAATTGGCAAACTGTTTGCACCGTTTTGTCATCCTGAACGCAGGACTGTTGTTCAATCGTAGGGTGTCACTGGTTTTATAACTGACATATCTTCATCGACATTTTTCTGTCACTAATTGGTGAAACAGGTTATTGTAAACCTAAGTGGGGTAGCAGCCAGAAGCTATAAATAGATTTAATTGTCGTACTGATGCGAATATTACCAGGAATCTATTGTTAGATGCTCCAGCCACCGAGATATGACACACACAAAAAGAAATTGTTAGTATAATTCTTAAACATATCATCTATACAGCTTGGTTCAAGTTGTTGCTTCTATATAACGATGTTTAAGAATTAAACCGGCCAATTCATTCCAATGGATTTTAATTTCTCCTTATATTCTATTTGTAGATGAAAAGAAAGAAAAGAAGAAATGATTCATGCATCTCTGAATACCTGTTTAACAAGACCAAAGAAGCAATAACATCGATTACTTGTAAAAATCCTTCAATTGTAAATAAATTTCATTTTGTCATTATTCATTAAATGTTAGATTATCATAGGCGTAACTAGGACTTTGAAATGTATACGCAATTTAAGTCTTAGCAGGCGACCAACATAGAATATATAGGAAAAAGGCGATATAAGGACTATGACAAAGGAGCATGTCCGCCGTCCGCTCCCCTTTTCTATGATTTGAGCGGTGGTGAATAATCAAAACATCATAACTACAGCTTCCATAAGCTGTAGTTTCGATGTTATGATCATTCATCAACGACATTTTTCGAAAGAGGATTTATTTGTATTACGCAATTGCGTAATGTGCGTAATGGGAGCTACGCCCTTGGATTATATCATTGCTTATTTCTGTAACATCGAAGTTCGTGTTGATAAAACCATGAAAGAACACTGCGCTTGAATGCAATCGCTCGGCTGCAGGCGCCGAATGTTGGATAGTGAATTTTTAGAAGTAACAAAATATACAGACGCTGTCATAGCGCAGTTGGTAGCGCATCAGACTGTCATTCTAGAAGTCCAGGTTTCGATCCTAGACGGTGACACTCTTTCTTTCCGACTATTTGTCTCCAACCAGGTTGATAATCGTAGACCTATGTGGGATGGGAGCCGGAGGCTGGGAAAGGATGCAAGGGTAGGAATGGTTTGAGAAATACCAGTAATCCATTGTTAGGTATTCCAGCCGCCGCGATATAACTGAAAAATTGTTGAAAGCGGCGTAAACCCCATTCAAACAAACTAAATATTAAGTAAAAAATATGACATAATTTTTACAGTTAACAACATCGTGAAATTGACAAGGTGAATGATTTTGGAATGAAATTGGATGAGTGCAATGAGTGAGTTTTGGGTGAAATTAAAGAGAGGTAATCCAATATCGCTAATATTATTCAGGATGGACAAATTAAGCGATAAGTATTATCTCCCTTTTAAAAGAATATGCATACATCATCTAAAATAGCTTTTAATGTCTTCGCGAACAAACAGACGCTTGCAAATATCAATTAAGTCAACGAAATCGTGGGGTTTTTCTAGCGATTTTTAAATTGAGTGTCGTAGTTTTTTGTATCTATTTTGTGATTTAGAGCGGATTCGAGTGATTTGAGTGACTGTTTGGAATGAAAAAATAGAGCGCTGAGTGAACGATTTAAAACGGCTTTGAGTGAGATGAATGTCGCTTTCATGATTTTTCTTACTGAACATGTAACAATGCCCCTAGAGTATTCCCTAGATAATATGGATTCTTGGTGAAAACATGCTAAGTTTCAATTCAATACCTTGAAGACGGTAAATAACATAGTGAAAATGACCCTCATCTCGATCAAACTCGCTCAGCGCTCAAATCATTAGTTTCAAACACTGACCCTAAGGTATAATCACCCCAAAACGCTCCGAAATAAATTTTAGTTCAAAAGCAATTCGAGATCGTTAAAAAATGATCATTATTTCAAGCAAATAGATAAACAAATGCATAACTTTATTTGCTGGTGTTGAGTGTAAGCTCTGATTTGACCAAGAAGACACAAAATCAGTAAAATACGAAGTTTTCATTAAAGGGCGGTAAGAAACTATCGCTAATTTCGTCCAATTGGACGAAATTATCGATTTTGATTTACCTCCCTTGAAAATAGCTCAAAACTCGTTCCACACACTCAATCAATTTCATTCCATAATAATTCCAAATTCATATAATTTTCATAATGTTCAAAATTTTAACAGCAAAGTTGTCATCATTAATAAAGTTGCTCATGCAAACAACGCCAACACCAACGTCAACACCAACTCCTTCACCGATTTGACGACGTGTACTAGGTCGAAACGAAAACACGAGGTACCACAAAAAGATTGTTTAAATTGTTTCGACATTAATTCACTGTGTTATCATTTTAGAGATGAAGCGAGTAATTGATTTAACATCATGGAGGCATAAAACTGAGAACAAAATTTCATTTTATGAATTTATAAATTTAAGGGTGGTTCCTGTTGAAAATTTGGCTGATCCGGCCGAAAACACGGGAAAAGGGGTCTTATGGATATTTTCTCAAGATAGTCTCGTATATGCGATATAGTCCACAAATCTTATCGAGAAGATCGGTTCAAACTATGTCATACAATTTCAATTTTTCGAAATTATTGCTATTATAATACCTCCCTTTAATAGCCCTGCGTTCAGGATCACAAAACGGTGCAAACAGTTTTCCAATTTTATCCCACTTTGCACATGCGCCTGCGTGCAAAGTGGGCCATAATTGGAAAACTATTGGCACCATTTTGTGATCCTAAACGCAGGGCTGTTTTGCTTTAAACTTTCACGGGATAATTGTGACGTCATCTATCATCTAGAAGTTCTTTTCAACACATAAAGCTGATCCGTCAGAAAACGCGGGAAAAGGGGCCTCATTCATTTTTCCCAAAATATGAATCACATCAAGCTTTTCAATTTTAAACCTTATAGATAAGAGCGTAAGTTGGACTATATTCCACGAAATTTCCGAGTGCACTCCTTAGAAATCATAAGTTTTAGTAGGTGTATACTTTTTATTTTCGCTTAGTATAATTTTCCGTTTCCTTGATTAAGTTAATTGCTGTCGATTTTCAAATCAAATCACGCCGATGTTCATGTATAGAAGCACGGGTGCCTCGAGAAACCGTTATCGCTCTTCATTTGCTATGTAAAAGTGAGTTTCGTTCACCAACTCGATTTTGTGCATGAACATGATTTGTTCTTTAGCAATAGATCGGAACAGTCAATATTGTTGGAAATTACGTTTCACGAGTTCAAATCTTTTAGCTGAAATTATACCGGGAATTGACAGGTAACGATTTATTGCTACTCGCGTGTTTCATTTGTCTCACACATATAAAAGGTTGCTTGTTTTGTATGTGGTATAACGCAATTTTCAACATTATCATAGTTATATCGTGACGCCTAGTGTACCTTCCCATGGTTTCCTGTTGTTTCTAAAACCAGTACAACGACGATACTTCATTCTACAGGGGTGTCACTAGGATTTTGAAATCTATACGCACTCAGAAGGCGAGCAACATAAAATATAAAGGATAAAGACGATATATGTGGAATGTGACAAAAGATGAATGTCCTCTGCTCGCTCTCCTTTCAGGTTATGATTTGAGCGCTAGGGAATAATGAAAATGTCGTAACTACATCTTGAATAAGCTGTAGTTTCGATGTTATAATCATTCATTTACGACACTTTTCGAAATAGTATTCATTTCTCTTACGCACTAAATTAATGTGCGTAATGGTAGTTACGCCCTTGTCATAGCCAACATTTAACAATTCATCTTAGGCGAACTTCTTAAAATCCATTGATCGGACTCGTGTCCCAATGACTTTTGTCAACAGTCTATTGAAAATTGGCCATGATCGAACTCACTATCCAAGATTTGACAGCCCAATGCTTTACCCACTGCGCTTAACGGGCCAGGCTCCAAGCCTGTTAGTAAGTGTTAAGTTTAAAATAAATAAGGTACACCACTTATGTTTTACAATTTCATCCTATCCAAATTACCTCCCATATTCTCAAAACTTGACACTGATCGACCAGCCAGAGGAATGTAAGCTGATAAGAAAGTTCGCTTTCTGTAGTTGAATTTTGCTTATATCACGATAATGTACAGATCAGTTGGACGGGAGCCAGTCTAGACCTGAACGGGCTCGGTTTTAATCCCCTCGTCATGAAATGGAGACGGGCTTATAAAGTTTAAGTTGTCCATGTATGAGTCACTCTGTGTGTACATGGGTGCGTTTGTGGATGCATGTGCGTGTGTCCTATTTTTCTCCAAAGCATGACTTCTACATGTACATTTATGAATGAATTTCAAGCTTATTCGGCGCAGTTGTTCCCTTGGGCGAGTAATAGTGTCACCAGAAGATTTTTTTCCCGAATACGGCCCAAGGTCAAGGACACGACTGAAGGTCAAATCGGTGGGGTCGGGTAGTGGGGGGTGTGTGTTGGGGGGGGGGGGGGCTGTACAAATTAAGTTTTTACTGTGGCATCCTTGTCTGTGTAATATAACGATTACTGTTTCCATCTTCTAATTCTGACCGTATAGTGGTTTAAAGAATCAACAAATAATAATCCTAAAACTAATTTTTAATTCTCCGAAATCTTCATATCAACTCAAAGAGTTACAAATCTCAAAACTATCAACCAGCTCCCCGATTTCTTCCAAAACATGCCCTAATATACAACATTGATTATGTGAATATTAAATATGATAACGCTTGTATTGGCTATCCAATCTCCATGTCTAGACTTCGCATGCTTAACTGGCCACTGGCTATTTGGTTAGACCGCCCCAATCTTCAACTGAAGTATTGACACGACCCTCCCCCTAATAGCCTTGTTCCCTAACAAATACAAATGTATCTTAACCCTTTCCTAATACTGATTATATTACATTACGCCCCATACAAACAGATTTTATCATGGGAACATATAAAATCTAGACATCCAGCAATGCTTTTCAAACTCCAATACAACCGTATCATCAACATTGATTAATCAATACATTTTAAAAATACATAGGCCCACATATACATATATATAAGTTGCAAATTCAATAAAATGAACTATATACTGTACTATAATATACACTTTAGCTAAAGTCTTATTTGTATTGTAATGGGCCACTTCACCTTAGAGTTCAGCGTCAATATAAACACTTCATATAACTCAACGTAAGAATATATATAACCCACAACACTATTCTACACCTTATTATTAAATTCAGTTTGCTTCATCTTCAGCCGATTGTCGACTGACAAAGTCTATCTGTGGATACAGATGTACAATTTCCTTCGTCTTGGGTCTAGTCTGATCCGGAGAAGGCACCGACTCGGCCTCTGAACGCGTATCTTCAATGTCGTTCCCACTTTTTGGTGGCACCGGACCCTTAGTACAATCATTCTGTGAACTTCGAACATTGTTAGTCAAGATACCAACCAATTTACTACGACATTTTATAAGGACAATTATTATTACCATTATTATTATGGGTACAATAACCCCTAAAGTTCCCCAAGCTAATTTCTCATATAATGAATAAACATTGAAGGTCACATCTGGACTCGTTAAGTGGTTTATCAATTTATCCATTGGTATTGTATCAACATTGTCTAAGAACGGCGGTAAAGTTATATGCGAATCATTTGGGAAATGTTGAAGCAATTCGTTTGTTATTGAGACGCTCGTAAAATTAATCTGTCGTAAAAATATGATGAATGGATCTGAGTAATCATAACTAATGCTTGTTTCTGTTCCCGCTATGAGTGATACTTTATTATTAGTTGCCGTACATGATGAATTTAAATAAATCATTCCGAGCGGGGCCGTCAATTTGATTGTCTTTGTATCTACTTTGCCTGAATAACAGACTACGGCAAATTGAATAGCTTCTTTATTCGAGACTGCCCACATCTGAGAATTTATTTCCTTGATCAATGGGAACTGAGCTCTGAGATTAATCATTCTTATACAATACTTTTCTACGTCCTCATCTCTTTGCGAAAACAACGCAATTAGACACTTCTGACTAAGTGCTACAGAATAAATCGGTTGGGCAATTTCACAAAAGTTTATCAGAGGATTTTGACATTTAATTACTGACTTTTCATCTAAAAGTAAATATTTAGACCTTTCCATATCGATAGCAAAATATGGACTTTCTACCTGTATATAAGCTGACATATCTCTTTGTTTATTTAGCACTGCAAATTCCATATTGATTACTTTGTAAAGTTCAAATTGAGTTTTTCGTTCTTTCAAAGGAATCTTCAACACTACAACGATCTTATCCTCATCCATGAATGATCCGGCCTCTAAGATTTCATAATAATGCCATAGATTTCGATCTGGGTTAAAAGGTAACTTAACTGTTTTCGGTATCTTTTTCCTAAGTTGGTCTAATAGTACCTTTAATTGCACAGGCGTGATGATTTCTGGTGATATTTTACCGGCACCCAAAACGTTTAACTCTGATTTCAAGTGATTGTAGAACATATATGCATTTTTAATCATCTCCCATTATGTTTTAATTGTATGTAAGCTTGAAGAAAATCATTCAATGCCGTAAGATCTTTTGCGAGATAATTAACCCGATTGTCTAACTGTAATTCTAGTTCCCGCAATCCCAAGGATAACTGATTTATTGCTTGCCTATTCTCCGATATCATTTCCCTGGATCTATTCATAATGGTCAATTGTTCCCCAACGACGTGAACAATTTTTGTCTGTTGCCCAGCTAACACATTAATACTGCGTCGTAAAGATTTCAATTGGCTTTCACTCACGGTCCCAAATAGAAAAGAAGATATTTTCCCTACAAATGGTAATAATGATCTCTTTGTCCGCGACATCATAAAATTGAACTCTCCTAATACCTTTTTCAAACCTAGATTATCCTTTTGTATTTCAACAATTTCAGAATATAGCAGGTCAAACTGGCTAGAAAAGTTAAACTTTGTCTTTTCCACACCAAAATTCTTATTTGTACGAAGGACCACATTCAACGCCCACTTACAACCCTTATCTATTTCTTCAAGATATTTTATATATGGCCTTACGTCTATGACTATACTGACGAACCATTTTGAACGCACAATTTGAAATTCGTTCTGTTTATGGAAAAACACTGTCTTTTTATAGTCTAGAGTCCATGTAAAGCCTATAAGAAGACCTAACAGCCAAACAACCTTCATTTTGTCTTAACAGATTGGTATCTTAAACTAAACAATAGATTCGACAGAATATTGTCAACACTTGTATCTGAAAATATACAAGTAAAAATCTATTTACAATACTGAAGCCTCAGGGTAACTCATTATACTTTTTTTACAAGTTAACTGATTCCCAACCCTTAATTGAAACATTGTCGATTTCCATATGAGAATTATCACTATATTCGTGATCAGATACATTCTCTGGTGACATTGACTCGACCGGCGTTTCATAATCACTCCCACCACTATAATCATATTCATGGGCGGAGTAATCGGATTTTTGTAATGCTTTCTCACGCTTATCCTTACTCATTAACCGTCTACTAAGTTCTGCGAGGGGCATATTTTCCTCCGACGTGTCCGAGTCTGATCTTTCTAATCGATATCTATCGCGTACCCTTTTCCTACTTTGATAATTTTCATCAATTTCTGATTCATTTGAAGATGAGTCTGAACCTGAGTCCTGACTTGCCTCGGGCATGGCTATTTGTGTTTTCCTTAACGGTCGATTTAAAGGATTGTAAATATGACCCTCTTTAAGCTCTCCCCAGTCTCTTGATGCTAGCCTTAATTGCTCAGCCGTAGCCTTTGTTACACTTCCATCTAACTGGCATTTGATCAGAAATGATACTGGACCTGTCTGATCGATAATTTTGTAAAAAGGAATGAACTTAGGTGAAAATTTCGAAGTTCTTCTGAAATTTCTATAATACACCGGAGCCCCGACCTCCAATTTTTCATCCTTCGCATTTTTGTCAGCATACCGTTTTTGTCTTGCCCTAGCTTTTTGTAAATTTCTATGAACCAGAGTAAAAGCCTGATGTTGAAATTGCATTGCTTGTTTTATAGGGTCGTCACCTACGTATTTACGCCTAGGTTGTAGTATCTTATCCAGAGGGAACACGGGGTCTAAGTTAAATACTAAATTATACGGCGAGAAGCCCGTACTCAAATTTACTGAGAAACGGACAGCTTGTAGAGCTGCAGGAAGCAATAGCTCCCAAGAATCGGTATTATCCATCAATTTTCCCATGATTGACAACAATGTTGAGTGAGATTTTTCCACCAATCCATTCGATTTCGGGGCATAAAAGCAAGTTTTAACACTGTTTATTTTATAATATTTCAAAATATCCTGCACTTCTTTTGCTACATTCTCACCACCATTGTCATGAACCATTTCCAGGCAGCAACCATACCGTGGAATTATTTGGTCTATAAGTAGATGTGCTATCGAATGAGCTGACTTGTCTGGAGTTGGAAAACATTCTATATATCCTGAGTACATACAAATGAACGAACAGAGATATTTTGAGCGAGACAAAGTCTCTTTATATGGACCCGAAATATCAAATGCCATGCGAGCAAAGGGATATGGGCTAATGCCTGTTGTTTGCAATGGTGACTTGATAGGTCTTAAATTTCTAGCTTGACATGGAATGCAAACTTTAATATATGCGTCTATGTCCTTGAATAAATTTGGCCAGAAATATTTTGGTTTAATTGTATAGTACATTTTGTCAATTCCAATGTGCCCATTTAAGTCATGATATTGTTTCAAAACATGTTTTCTCAACTGCGAAGGAATATATAATCTAATTATTGGATCCCCATCTGCATTTGATAAGTAATATAAAATACCTTCTAGACATATATAACAACCTTTACCCTTCTTTACAGTATCACTTTCCAATTGCGTTTTGATATCTACTACTTCCTTATCTAAATTTTGTTCTTCAATCATGTCAAAATTTTCCAAAGTGGGAAAAGGTTCATCCAATATATCTGTATCGTGTATCTTTGCTTTTGCAAATCTTTTTGGTTCAAAATGAGTAGAATCAATTACATTTATTTGAGTAAATTCCGGATAAAGGTCATCAACAATTATCTCATCTTCTTGCGATATTTCTTCTTTTGTCTCCGAAGTTTCATTTTGTTCCTTTGTGGGAGTTCTGGTGAGAAAATCAGCTACAAAATTTTGATTACCTTTTATATGTTTAATCTCACAATCATACCCCATAATTGCTACTGCCCATTGTTGTATCCTCCTATTCCTAATGTCACCTTTTAACAAATACTGCAGCGGAGCGTGATCTGTATAAATTGTAAATTTACTGTTATGCAAATAATGATGCAACTTTTGTAAACTGAAAACCACAGCATAAGCTTCCTTTTCAATGGTCGAATATCTTTGTTGTGTGGGACTGAGCTTGTGTGACAAGAAAAATATTGGCTTTTCATTCTTAAAACCTTTTATTGGATAAGGGTCATCAGTGTCTGCAGCCTCTTGAGTTAGACAGCTGGCTATTGTTGAATTACTTGCATCTGTGTACAATTTGTAAGGTTTGTTTACGTCTGGGTAACCTAATAATGGGACTGACCCTAGACTTTCTTTGAGATACTCAAACGAGCGCTGCTCTTTTTCTCCCCACTCAAACTTACGGAATTTCTTGGTAAGGGCGATTAATGGCTCTGCTATTTTTGAAAAGTTTACCACGAATCTCCTGTAAAATCCTATACAACCTATAAATGATCTTACTTGTCTAACAGTAGTTGGAGACTCAATTTCCCTTATGGCTCGTATTTTTTCAGGATCGGGACTTATCCCGTTCATATTCACTATAAACCCCAGATATTTCATTTCCTCCCTAAAGAAATTACATTTCTTCAATTTCATTTTCAGGTTATGCTGTCTTAACCTATCAAACACTAATTTCAAATGCTTAACATGCTGTTCAGGGGTTTCTGAAACTATTGCTATATCATCTATATAAGGAAAAGCAAATGGTAAACCTTCTAATACTGTATCCATTAACTCTTGGAACAAAGCTGCCGCATTATGTAATCCAAAGGGCAGGCAATTAAAGCAGTAGTTTCCGACGTGGCAGGTAAAAGTGGCCTTTTCCTTAGTTTTTGGATCAAGTTTAACATTATAATAACCCGAAAATAGGTCCAAACTAGAGTAGATTTTCCCGCTACTCAACAATGACAGTACATCATCTATATTTGGCAATGGATATGACATAGGTTTCGTAATTTTATTGAGCTTTCTAAAATCTACACAAACTCTTGTCGATTTATCTGGCTTTTGGACCAACACCAACCCAAATGCCCATGGACTCCTAGATTTTTCAATAATTTTTGCATCCAACATTTCTTTTACCGCATCCTCAATTTTCTTCCTATCTGACAAAGGACACCTATAAGGTTTACATCTAATTGGAGGATGGTCTCCTGTATCTATTGTCATTTGAACCGTGTCAGTTCCAGTTAAATCTTTTAACCCTGTAGCGAATAATTCTTCATTCTCCCTTATCAATTGCGTTATTTGATTTTTATATTCTTCGGCACAGCGTAATTCTGTATAATCTAACCTGGATTTATCATTGCGATTAGGATCAATTTCTCTTTTGAAAGAGACTACACATTGTTCACTAATCGGCTGCGCCTCTGCAACAACGCTATTCCGTTTCAATCTAATAGTCTTACCAGTAGAATTGATAAGCATTACCTTTAATTTCTTTCCCTTTATCCTTAATACAGAGTTAACTACTGACAATCCGGGCTCGTTATACAAATATGTCTTTTCTAAGCCTTGAATTTCGCATGAAGTAGAATCATTTACGCTTAGATTTCGTTGTAACCGGCAATCGACAATGTGATAAGAGAAAGGTTTAAGTATCAGTTTATCCTGTAGCCTAACAAAAGATGAAACATGCACATCCTCCTGCATTTTTATATATGTTTTATCAATGCGTAACATTTGTAGATCGTAATACAAACGAACGCCCTCCTTTTTCAGCCAATCAAAACCCAAAATCATATTTCTATTCATTTCCTTAACAACAACAAAAGTGTGTGTTAATGTCAAATCATTTATTTTGAATGTTAAGGTTACACATCCGTCTACCTTAATGGATTGTCCGTTTACTGACTGTAAACAAATATCCTTCTTTATCAATTTTGGTTTATTTCTTAAATTTTGATATATTCTCCTATGTAGCAGACTCAATTCTGCACCCGTATCTATCAAAACGCGAAGTTTTAACTTTTCCACCTTTACTAAAACTGAATTTGAATTTCCTGAAATATCAATTTTAAATTTTTGTACCCTTTTCTTAGTCTGAGCGCCGGCTTCTATGCGCGCAGACCTTTTTAGTTTTTTGAGTTTATCTTTTGTCTATCATAGGTACGACGATAGTTGCCCTTCACTGGACACTCCCTTTGGATATGCCCATACCTGTGACATTTATAACACTGTTTTGGCCTCATATGGTCAACTTCCATAGGTTCCCCCCGAATTTGCCTTTTCTGATTTTGACCCTCTTGTAACTCAAACCTAGCTAAAAGATTTTGTTCTTCTGTTGCGATCCTAACCGCATCCTGAAAATTTGTGGGATTTTCTCTCATAATTCGCATCTTCACGGCTTTATTATTTAACCCATAAACAAAAAATCCTATCAACTGTTGCTCAACAATTGGACCACCCTGACCTTCAAATGCTTGAGTAGCAAGATTTAACAATCGTTCTGCTAATATTTGTACATTTTCCCGTGGCAGTTGCCGAATTTTGTATCATAAAGTTAGTGCGTGGTTTGCGTCTGTTATCAAAGCAAAACGAGAAGCCAATTCTTGCCTAACTATTTGCCATTTCCAATCGGTGCGCGACTGCAAATACCTTTGTAGAAAATCTCCTACTAGACCAGTAGCAGTTTGGAGTGCAATTAAGCATTTTTGATCTTCAGGTATGTTTGTTAATAATGCGTATCTATCTATTGATTTGATCCAATTATGAAAATTATTGGGATCCCCACTAAAACTTTTTATGGTTTGGGACACCCTTTGCGCTTGGAAAGCGTCTTTTAATCCCCCAATTTGATCCGTGAAAATCTTAAAAGCAGTGCCGAAATCTGGTTGGTCTTGACTGGTCATGTTCAAAATTCTACCAAAACAATTGTACTCACTATTTCACTATTTGTTGTTGGCACTTGTCTCCCGTCGTCGTCTGTCAGCCTCGCCGTTCCCGATCGCCTTATTCTTCGGGCGTCGTAACCCCTGTATCGTGAACCAAAACGCAAGCCACCGGAACACATACAAAGAGATCCACCCTTTCATCAATTGTTTTATGCATGTGTTTTACTACATATATCTCGTCTGCTTCAACCACCCTATATATTGTCCACAATGTCCATAAACCGCCCATAGATGTATCGTTTGATCGACGTTTCACTGTTTTTTACACTAAAGCAAATATTAACACTACAAATTTCAACGTAGTCTTTTTTCCACTTCACTATTTTATGAATATTATGTCCAGTGATCTACTTGCAGGATTTACTTGCAGCCGCCTACTTTTCCGCATGCTGAACAACTTCTTAAAAACCTATCATCCCTTCTCTTCTTTTGCGCGTCTGTGGAATTTGGAAATGTAATGTGAAAAGGGGGCCTATCCACAGTCTCCCAAACTTCCCCTTTACTTTCAAGTTCTTCAATTTGCTTTTCTAAAATTATTTTCATATCGTCCTGTATCATGTCTCTAAGTTTGAAAATTTTGTCCATTTCCATAATTAGATTGTATTTATTTTTTTTTCTCACTAAAGTCCACAGGTCCGTCACACAATTGACAATTGATCCTGGTCACGGCACCAAATTAAATATGTAATATAACGATTACTGTTTCCATCTTCTAATTCTGACCGTATAGTGGTTTAAAGAATCAACAAATAATAATCCTAAAACTAATTTTTAATTCTCCGAAATCTTCATATCAACTCAAAGAGTTACAAATCTCAAAACTATCAACCAGCTCCCCGATTTCTTCCAAAACATGCCCTAATATACAACATTGATTATGTGAATATTAAATATGATAACGCTTGTATTGGCTATCCAATCTCCATGTCTAGACTTCGCATGCTTAACTGGCCACTGGCTATTTGGTTAGACCGCCCCAATCTTCAACTGAAGTATTGACACGACCCTCCCCCTAATAGCCTTGTTCCCTAACAAATACAAATGTATCTTAACCCTTTCCTAATACTGATTATATTACATTAGCACCATTCGGAACAACACTCGGCCATTTCCGTGAACTGCAACAGACCTCGGATGTATGTTAGGCGGATGGGTATGTAACAAAATCGTGCCTTTTGTTCGGCGGAAACAGTGTAAGAAAAAATAGCACTGTAAAATTATATCTTTTGCAGTAAACAACGGCTGAAAAATCTTAATTTTTGAGAATTTACGAATCATTCTCAAAAATTAAGATTTTTTTAGCCGTTATTTAAGAATCTAAAGATATTTGTATTAGGATACGATGGTTTCACGTCAGTGACTTAAACAAGTAGCGTTGGCGACGTCCAATGTTTTCACTCAAAGTCTCGAGGGCTAACGCCATTTTAACTGACGTCATCGAGTTTTCTTCCAAGGTTTTCCCGTATTTTTTAAAAATAGTCCGTCTTTGTACATCCGAGGTTGATCGTGAGATTGGCCGAGTGGTGTTCCGAATGTGTCTGCACCACATTTTTAGTTAAAGTTATATGTTAGAAATCATCTGTCTGGATAAAATGTGACCCGTAACACGAAAAGTGATCCACCATAGATCAATCAGAAGAATTTTGTTCGGAAAAATTTTAACATTGGAAGATAGAATAATTATTCTAGATTATATAAAAAAAAAATAATCTAATTTGCGAAAGGTTTCGATCCTGGTCAGGTCAGCGCAGATCGTGCAGTCTGACCAGGGTCGACACTTTTTGCACTTCTAGATGTTCCGTTTTCGCATGACGAGTCACACTTGGTTTTCTTGGTCTGTCAAGAAGCTGTCTTTCCGGGTGAAATCTGGGAATGTGCATCATTTGGAAATTTCGTGCAATTGACAAGTTGAATGATTTTGGAATTATATTGAAAGAGTGTGTGAGGCGAGTTTTGAATGAAATTTAACAGGGGTAATAAAATATCGTTTATCTTAAATCAAATTTGACCAAAGTTACGATATTCTATTTCATTCACTCATAGAGTATTCTTACTTTTCTATAAAAGATTTGTGTTTCTTTAATGCTTTTCGGTGGTTTATCGAGAAATAACGGTAGATTATCACTTGATAATCTCACCACAAAAGCAGTGAAATTATCAAAATTTTATACCCTGCTTTTGTGCATTTCACCCTATCTGACGTCATTTATGCGGGGCGAAATAAGTGACGCCACAATGAGCGTTGCATAGCAATCACGTGCAAAATGACGCGTTTAACGAAAATATGTCCCGGAAATTTCACATTTTGTCTCTTTTTTGCATTAAAGAAATAGAATAATCGTTTTTTTTTCTAGTAAGATCGATTGATATTTCATTTCGTGAACAACAAAAGCTATATTTTCACACTCGTGAAAATATAGCTTTTGTTCACTCAATGAAACATAAGTCGATCTTACACTGAAACAAATGATAATCCTCTATGTCTTTGTGAACGCTTTCACAACAACACCAACTAATAAAAAGTTATTTGTTTATACATTTTCACGTAAATTTCACGATGTTATTAACTGTGGCTAAAATCAAATTGTCTCAAGAAGTCAACGGCACTAAACAGAGACAATTATTATTAGTTTTATTATTTACATGTATAATATATTCATATTAATTTCAATCAATTTTATAATCTCTCATAAAAATATCGTTTCTTGTTCTCAATACGGGGGCACTCATCCATTCCGACTATTTGTCATCCAACTACTGGTTGATAATTGTAGACCTATGAAAGATAGCAGCCTGAGGTTAAAAAAGGACAGAATGGTAGTACTGGTGTAAGAAATAACAGGAATCCATTGTTAGGCGCTCCAGCCTCCGGAATATTACTGAAATATTGTTGAAAGCGGCGTGAAACCCAATTCATAAAAAGGTCTGAGATATTCTTATTTATTATTATTTTTTTTTTAATTTCAGAAGCCGACAACATAAAATCAAAGAAAAATGGATAAATGGTTTCAGGAAAACATCGGTAAGTCACGCGACAGACATTCATTAATACTCATTAATGCCGGATTGCAATCTTTGTATATTTCAGTTTAGAAAATCGGTATAAATTGACATTTGCTCCTATTAAGAATATCATTAATTGCTCTCTCAGCGCTCCATTCATTCAACCCTCATACCCGTACACATACCCGTACATGAACCATTTTAAAACGCCCCAAAATCTCTACATAAGCTCAGTAGCTACTTTGTAATCTCTGAGAAAAATTCACGATTTAACTGACTTGATGAGTATCGAAGCGTCTGATTGGTTCTTGAAGACTATTTATACAACTTTTTATTAATATTTTATTAAAGTTTTAACAAATTTACCTTAATTTCACCCAAAACTCGTTCACCGTACACTCATTCAATTTCAAAATAATTCTACAGTAAACACATCGTAAAATTCACAAGATGAATAATTTCGGAATGATTTCGGGAATAAAATTAATTGAGTGGAGCGAGTTTTGAGCGAATTTAAGGGGAGGTAATCCAATGTCGCAAAATTTGTTCAGGATGAACAAAGCTAGCGATATTGATAAGCTCCCTTTAATACAATATGTATACAAGTTCTATAGATAGCTTCCTATTTCTTCAAGAATCTATTAGACTCTTACAATTTGAATTTTGTCAGTGAAGTCGCGAATTTTCTCTAACCAAATTTATATTGAATGACGTTGATCATTTTACATTTTTCAATGGGTTTGAGCGTTTTGAAATGGTTCGAGTTAGTGTTTGGAATGAATGAATGGGGCGATGATTGAGCGAATTAGAATAGTTTTGATTGAGGTGAATGTCAATTTCACGATGCTTCTAACTGTAATATCATTCACCTGTCAATTTCCAAGGTGTTCTTTACTGTATTTTACGGCATCCTTCAAGTTGCGATTTCAAGATAATTTGAAATCTACCACGATGAAATCGTCGGACTGTCAATCTAGAGTTCGCGGGTTCGATCCCCGACGGCGGCACTCATTCTTTCCGACTATTTGTCTCTCACCAATGGGTTGATAATCGTAGACCTATGTGAGATAGCGGCTGGAGGCTAGGAAAGAATGTGGTGGTTGTACTGGCGATAGAAATACCAGGAACCCATTGTTAGGTGCTCCAGCCGCCGCGATATAACTGAAATAATGTTGAAAGCGGCGTAAAACCCCATTCAATCAATCAATCAATCAATCAACCACGATGAAATAAGGTTCCAAGGATATTAGGTCTATAGGTAGATTTTGGGCGGTGAGCCGTGAAATCTACATTTAACGGTTAAATTCCCGTGCTATTCTTTCAAAATAGATAAAAACAGGTTTAAACATTACCTTAAAAAGATACAATTTACCTTACGAATGAAACTTATTGCTTGTTTAAGACCGCGAGGTTTACTCATACATGTACTTTCGAAGCTGAAAAGGAGGGATCACCTTCAATTCCTATCATTTGCTTTTTAAATATACCCGATATACCCATGGATATGGACTCAACGCCTACGTCACAGCTCAGTTTTGAAAAAAACACCTATATAGTAATTTATGTTAATAGAAGTAGAAATTTCTATTGTAATAATGTTATCTTGATATCAGTAGCGGTCCAGAGGCTAAGTCTATTTTTTTCTTCTAATTTTCGGCATTTCCGTTAAAATGACAATCAGAGTTTTTAAACGAAGAATTGTTAGAAGTGACATTCACTCAATTTTAAAATAACCTTGTGTTCGTTTATCCCTTTCTGAAGATTTTTCTTTTTTTTTTCAGTGACGCCTCTTTTTGGACCAGCTCAAAATACTGAAGGCCTCAAAGCTTCTCAACAGGTCATTGGCGTCAAATCTACTCAACAGATCGATGACGCAAAATCCACTCAACCTATGCCGAAATATCTATTCAGTGGAACAGAAATAAAGGGTAGCGCTATTGGCATAAGAACGGAAATGGCTACGTTGAAACTACCAAGTCGTAAGTATAGATCTATCTTATTGACCTGGTATTGACCTAGCTATAATGCACTGAATTTTTAACAATTTTTACTCGACATTGCACTTGATCATCCTCGAATGTACTACTATACTTTACTATACTATACTATACTATACTATACTATACTATACTATACTATACTATACTATACTATACTATACTATACTATACTATACTATACTATACTATACTATACTATACTATACTATACTATACTATACTATACTATACTATACTATACTATACTACACTACACTACACTACACTACACTACACTACACTATACTATACTATACTATACTATACTATACTATACTATACTATACTATACTATACTATACTATACTATACTATACTATATTATACTATACTATACTAACGTGAAATTTGTGCATCAACCGATCAAAACAAAAACTAAATTATTCACTCAACGCTCCATTATACCATTCAAAACACTCTTATCAAATAACTCAAAACACTCCGAAGTCGTTGAAAAAAAAAAACGCCATGAAAAGATTCTAATTGGTCCGCGAAGACACACATTAAAAAGTACGTATTTTTTAAGTTTTTAAGGGAGGTAATAAATTATCGCTGATTTCGTCCAATTGGAAGAAATACTAGTATGCTATAAGATATTACCGCCCTTTAATTTCATTCAAAAATCGCTTTTCAGCTCACCTAATTTATTTCTTATAAATAAAATTTAATTCCGAAATAATTCCAAAGTCATTCACATTATCAATTTCACAATGTTGTTAACTGTGAATGTCATTCATATTTTTGTGAACTGATGATCGATTTTCAACATCTTAACCGAAAATGTATGCGCTGCGTATGGCCTAAATGACGTGCCTTTGTTGAACTAACTTGAGAAATAATTGGAAGCTATGGATAGGTGCACCAACCTCCAATTTATAACTGTTAAAGCCCCTTTTTGCCTGACATGCTACATATTTTATTTACAGCTGTGAAGAAAGATAAGAAGAAATGATCCGCCTATGAAAACAAGGCTGAACGGAAAAAAAACAGAACAACAATTACTATTTACCTTGAATACTTGCAAAATGTTATTATATAAATGTTATTATACATATATTATGATATAAATTCATTGTATTATATGCAATTTTTCATCTTATTTCTTTTTGGTACTTTGAGATCGACTGTTTTCGAAAAAAAACCCCTAAGATATGGTCATCACTCTGGTGTAGTTTGCGTGGGCGTTGGAGTTGTTGTTGGCGTGACAGACTTTATTCTCGGTCATATCACTCTTGCTTTTGAAGATAGCTTCATGAAACTTGGCATGTGTTCACTGTTATAAGAGCTATCCAGGCTTTTAAGGGGTATAATTCTGAAAATATTTTCCGTAAGAGTTATGCCCCTTTTCGACTTGTAATTTTTTGCATTATTCAGCACTTACAGCCGAGCGATATTCTTGTAAAAGTTGGTAATGTTTATGTAACTATGAGTCTAAAAACCTCATCACACTACGAAGATACGTGAATAGGATTTTAACATATGTGTAATTAGGTCTATATATTCATATATCCACGATCTTACATAAAAGCTAGTCAAAATTACCCTTAAGGTAGTGGGATCGTAATAGATCCGCAACATTTTGGCACTCATGAGCTTTCACAATGTTGACCGAGGTTTCCTAATGAAATTCATTAGGAAAGCTCGGTTTACACTGTTAACGACTATTAATGCCGAGAGGTTGTGGATCTATTACCGTAAGGGCAATGAGGAATAAAACAAATTTATCCGCTAATCAGAATGCACGACATCACTATTATAGTTAAATCGTGAAATAGATATTCACCTCAATCAAAACCATTCTAAATCGCTCACTCAGCCTCATCGTTCCATTTATTCATTTCAAACACTCAATTGCACCATTCAAAAACGCTCAAACCTATTTAAAAAAAAAAAGAATAACCAACGTCATTCGAAATAAATTTCGATTGAGAAAAATCGCGATTTCATGATCATGATTCAAATTGTAAGCGTCTCATATGTTATTGAAGAAATGGGAAGCTGTATATAAAACTTGAATGTATTTTTTATTAAAGGAAGGTAATCAATATCGCTTATCTATTTCACCCTGAACAAAATTTGCGATGTAGGATTACCTCCCATTAAAGTCACTAAAAACTCGCTCCACACAATCATTCAATTTCATTCGTAAATTATTTCTAAATCATTCATCTTCTTAATTTCACGCGACGGTTTTAACTGTAGTAGACAGTAATATTTCCGAATATTTCGGGAGTCATAAACTTTAACAGTGTCAGTCGAGCTTTCCTAATGCTTTCAATATGAAACGTCGGTGGGCCGCGGCAATAGCGCAGTTGGTAGCGCGTCGGACTTTTAATCCAGGAGTCTTTATTCGCACGGGTTCGATCCCCGGCCGCGGCACTTATCCTTTCCGACATTTGTCTTCCACCAATGGGTAGATAATCGTAAACCTATGTGGAATAGCAACTGGAGGCTAGGAAAGGGATGTGGTGGTAGTACTGGTGTGAGAAATACCAGGAATCCATCGTTAGGTTCTCCAGTCGTCGCGATATAACTGAAAGAATGTTGAAAGCGACGTAAAACCCCAATTCAAATTCAAATGAAACGTCGGTTGTCATTGTTAAAGATCATTTGTTCCGAAATGTTACGGAACTGTTAGGAGTCCACTACCTTAATACTAAACAGCGAGTCCTGTCCTCGAATCGATCACCTTTTTACTTCGGGATAACACAATAAAAGGTCGAATGACTCTTATTTCCATCGCGAACCTAACTCATTCCAGATCTTATCAAGCACATAAATAGAGAAATTAAGGATTTAAACCCCCTTTTAGACCATTTAATATTGTTTTCAATGTCACCGTAAATGTTAAACATTTATAAGTCGGTTGACTTTTCCAATCAAAATACAACAATCACCTCGTTACATGAACATGTACGGCCTATTTGAAAAACAGTATTGTTTATGGCGCTACTTCTCCGGCTTTCTCTGTTTTATCCGAGTCTGAAAAATAAGAAGAAAAAATCATATTTAGATCATTTGTTGATTTCCTTGAGGTATGGAACCAAAACCAAATCACACTGTTTGAATACGCGAAGACTACGAGATTTTCAAAAAAATGTATAATCTAAAAAAAATCGTGAGGTCTACGGCACCGTAATAGCGTGCAATAATAGCACGGACACCGTTTGTCGCCAAACGGGTACCGCACATTTTTTTTTTTTAATTCATCCATGATGACATGATGATACACATATATACATTCATAATATTATATCAATATAAAGAATCTTAACACCTAGTTTGTATGCAAACATTTATTTTTTATCAAGCTGACTGTCATGATAATCATGAGAATTGATATTTTATTGTTTTTTTTTGTTTTTTTTTTGTGTGTGGTATGACTTGATCTGATCTTGCGTTTTTGTCTTTCATACTAAGGCTAATTTTTCCAAATGTGATTCTTTTTTAATTTTGAAAGACGACTTTCGGTACTTTTGACAGATGTGATTTTAAGTATGTGAAATGTTCAAACGCACTTCATTTTATTATTTGGCATAAAATACGATAGCAATATATAAATAACTAGGATTTTTGCATGCCAATCAGCTTGATAAATCGAACAAACCTTAGTATATGCTTACTTTATATTTATCATGGATAAATGAATAGTTTTATAAAGAATTAAGGTATAAAAAACTAAACAATGCGAAAAAATGAATTAATTGAACATGGTGTGTAAGGAAACGAGAGAAATTGGTTTTTCTGTGGATTATTTGACAAAAGGATTCATCAATCAGTCATGTGTACCATGCCCTTTACTATTGCCCATTTTTCATCAAACGGCTCATAGAATTAAGATTTTTCTTGTATTTCTAGTGTTAATTTTAACTGTCTATTTAAACCCTTTACTGATGGAATTATGTTTTTCAGTTTACACGTGTATATATATCGTTTTAAGATTAAACACAAAATATCAACTTGGGGGCGATTTTCACAACCAAGGATAACATCTGAACATTTTTACTGATAATGAGCACAAAATTCTCGTAGTTTAAGGTTTATATTTGTATACAGAGGTTTAACTTTATCGCATTCAAAGAAAATATGGATTATCGTTTCTTCCCTCGAATTGCAGAAAGTTTAAGTTTGTGTCGGAAATTCCTATTTTATGAAGAAAACGATTAGTTGGGAGTATTTTATGAAGTATTCTAATCTGAAGCCATCTTAAATAAGTGTCATATGTAATTTTGAAGACATTTGAAAATAGAAATTTCCAATTGATGTTTATGTCTTTAAATATTGACTACCATCTTAATGTACCCGTTGGTATTTCATTATTTTTTATTAATGTTGAGTAAATATATCTGTCTTAGTTAACAAGGGAGTTAAGTATATCAAGAATATCATACTTGGGTTATGTACCTTAGCCAATTCTGAATGATTGCATTTGATCTTTTTCTTTTTAATGAATGAGTTTATTGCATTTCTTATGCTATAGTATTGTAGGAAATTAATTTTTCCATTCGTGATTTCTTGTATAATTTGATATGACATATTAGTTCCCGTGTCTGTAAGTAGATCTTTTATAAGCCTAATTCCTTTATCATACAGAGATTCATTGACTATGTATTTAGAATCAATTAATATCTCATTATTAAAAAAAATAGGTAGATGTATTAATTGATTCCAGTTATCAATTTGGATTTTATTCAAATATAATTCATAAGCATCCAACACGTCAACCCAAAAATCATTTTTAATTTCTTTCTTTATTTTTGCACAATATGCAGGTCCATAGTTAAAAAGTTTATTCGTATTGATTTTTTTGTACCGCACAATTTTGACATCCTGACACGTTTTCGGGGATCGGACGGGCTCCATATTCCAAATGTAAATTTGGCTAAAATAATGGGAATTCAATACTAGGTACTGTTGGATTCGGTTTGTCATTATATTGACACCAAAATATAGTATCTAATATACTTAAGGACAAAAATTCTGCCCGGCTTTAATTTGTTTAATGAAGCTTTGAATTTGAAAGAAAAAATATTAAAAATATTGCTTGGCAATATGGGCGCTCTCTTCAAAATATACGGACTCTTTTCACTGGAAATGAATCACAAGTGACGTTGACGTAAACTTAACGACGTTAATGACGTTTTAGCTTTTTATCATATTGAATACGGCATAGCCTAACAAATCTTTGCGCGTGAGTCTTTCTGTATTGAAAAACCAGGAGGAAAATACAAATAAAGTTTGTAAAAATCAGTTGCTTTTCAGAAACCCTAAGCGCAATAAAAAGTAGTTTCCCGTAAGGTTGCATACCTATGTCTGCATTTCACTCCCCTCATACTTAAAGGTCATAAGGGCAAATCGGGCTTATGGTGAGCTGTGTGATCATTAGATATCCCTCGTACGTCGTTCGTCATCAACTCTCTATAGTGTTTATATCATAGGGTCCACAATTCATGAATATTGGATAGTAATGTTTGTCAGGTCATTAAGATGAACCGTATGAATCAAAATTTGAAATATTCCATATTAAAACCGACAAAGGATGCCTTTTGACACTTTCTTTGTTTACATTTGAAGGGCCATACATTAAGCGCAGTTTGATAAAACTTGTTCAGTATGTTAGACAAAATGATAAAGCCTTCTGAAAGAGAAAAGTTCATCTGAAAAATATAAAATTTGGCTCAGTCGTGATGACCAATGACCAGGATACTTTTTTTACGTCAGAAAGGGGACTCAATTAGAAAATCAGAACATTTGAACAGAAAAAAAGAAAAGAAAAATCGGGTTTTATGAGAAATTTTTCACAGGTTGCACATTTGTAATGTTACCGTTGTATTTTGCTATTTGTAAAGGCTGGAGGCCATATATCATACTGAATAAACTACAAATCAACCACCCTTCATTGCAAGTGACGTCATTTTTTGTTTACTTTTCAAAGGCAAGGTTGAAATTAAATTGTTATTCAACCCGTCTTAAAACTACTGTCGTAACTAGCGCAGTCGGTAACGCACCCTAGTCTATGTCACGTTCTTCGAGGGTTCGTATCGGCGCAAAGGATTTTTTTTCCCTTTTCATAAATGCATGATTCAAAACTTGATGCATAGTTTTAGCATCAGCAATTTTACACGAAACGATTTTAAATAAAAAACGCTTTCCATTTTTGTGATTTTTATGAATACGTGTGTATGAATTGAAAATAGAAAAATATGGAAATACTGACACAGCACTTGAGAAAAGAAAAACATATTTCAAAGTGAAAAGTTTTCTTACACATGTAAGGAATAAACGAATCAATTTTAAAATTTGGAATAAATTATTTTCTATATTGAAAATACCCTTAAAAGGGTTAACATAGTGCAAAAAAATATAATCTGACAGGGTTTCGAACCTCAAAATTAAATAACACTGTACTTTAACAGACGAAGGCGGAGACGTATGTCCAAATACACTAACTACCTGAGCTTTTTTCCAACATGTCAATTTCAAGTGTTTTTACTATTTATCAAACCTTATATATTTCACATAGCAAGAAAATAAACTAATCATGACGTCACTTGCAATGTTGGTCGGTCGGACTGTATAACTATACTAATTTCTGATCTGTTATATTGATGCATGCTTGAGAAGCCTTATGAAAACACATACAAGGGGGCCTTTTATGACTTTTTGCACACTAAAGGGGACACTATTTGGCTCAATCTTTATTAAACTTTGACAGAAAGGTTACCGATTTAGCGATTTAGGACCTTTATGGTCCTCTTGTATAGAGTAGAAAACATGGAAGAATTAAAAAAAAACCACAAAAACTCGTTATATGAAGAATCATTTTTACACTGTTTCAATTTGGAATGTGGATTTCTCAGAATGCCATATGTTCGCAAAGTAATGACTTAGCTTGACCAGAATTTTTACTATGCATACTAGATTGTAAGGCCTCTTGAATAAACTACATGTATATTCAAATAAGAACTCATTCGAAATTTAATTCCTCGTTTTATTCCAACCCTGAATTTGTATCATTATATTTTTTTTTTACAAAGACGATTACTAAAATGTTTATACTTTGCTAGCTTTCAGTACCTTTGGTACTTTGATTTTAAGTTTAGCATATGTTTTATGTTTTAGCAGGTTTGTTGTTGGATCGTGAAATAAAGACGTTTTCTGCCATTTTTGGGTGAACGAAACACGCGTGAAGCAATAATGCGTTGTTTATGAAGCATGACATCGTTTTTTTTTTAATTTAAGGGTTCATCAGACCGTATTTTTAACGACGTTAATAATAGTTGAAACAACGTTGTGCTGACCCCTTTCCTTTTTTACGAACAAATATGCACGATTTCATTAAGATGGATTTTCGTCGCCAATGCACGTGCAAAGTGGGGTAAAATTGGCAAGCTGTTTTGTGATCCTGAACGCAAGGTAGACAAACTCTTCACATGACCAAAGTGCTTACCCAGGGAACAACTCTTATTTTGAAATTCATCCATAAATGTATAAGTTATGACACGGACAAGAAAGGGAAACCCCCTACACGCATGTACAGTTAACAACATCGTGGAATTGACAAGGAGAGTGATTTTAGAATGATTTTGGGATCATTTTGGGATGAAAAGGAATGAGTGTTTGGAGTGAGCTTTGATTGAATTAAAGGGAGGTAATCCAATGTCGCTTATTTTGTTCAGGATGAACAAAATTAGTGATATTTATTCAATACCTTAAATAGAATGTGGATACAAATTATGTAAATAGCTTTCTATTTCTTCAAGAACCTATCAGGCGAGCATACTTTCAATTTTTTTAAGAGAAATTGAGTTTGTTCTAGCTTATTTTTTGAATGTGATTGTTTATCTTACATTGTTTGTGGTTTGGGGGCGTTCTTGAATGGTTTGAGTGAGAGTTAGGAATGAATGATTGGATCGCTGAACGAGTGATTTTGAATGATTTTGATTAAGGTGAATGTAACTTTATGACGTTACTAACTGTACACACACATACACACGGACAGAGGAATCACTAGTTTGAATGGAGTTTTTCGTCTCTTTTAACGTTTTTAGTTATATCGAAGCGGCTGGAGCACCTAACAATGGATTCCTGGTATTTCTCACACCAGTACTACCATTACATACTTTCCTAGCATCCAGCTGCTATCTTACATAGGTCTACGATTATCAACCCATTGGTGACAGACAAATAGTCGGAAATATGTTATTTTGAAGCTCATCCATAAATGTAGAGGTTAGGATGCTGAAAAGAATGAGACACTTCCTACACACATGTGCACACACATACACACGGACAGAGGAATCTCTAAATACCCGTCCTCATTTTATGGGGGGGGGTGTATTCTGTGTTATTAATGAACTAGCAGGGCGCACTCTAGCCGTGACGCAATTTGGCGAGTTAACTTAAAAATATTTTGGGTTCATTGAAAAGTTAGACGTCAATAATAGTGAACGCGTGCAAATAAATGTAACCTAAAAAAGGATCCACGTGCTTAGAGAAAGTGAACACATTTCATCGTTGGGTTACCAAAGCCTCGTAACTTCAGCTTGGATAAGCTGAAGTTACGAGGGTTTAGTTCCAAACCAACGCTTTTCGGTCAAAGGTTTATTATGTCGACTATCTTTCGAAGTAAATAATGTTAAATAAAAGCTGATTAACCTTAACCTTAAGTGCATCGACCCGTTACTTAGGCTCCGCCCTGCCAGGGGAGAAATCGTGGATTGTACCTAAAGCTGTAGCTGTGTTGTCCAAAGATGAACTCGATTCTAACGCCCAGAAATGGTCCGGATTAAGTCCCTTTGTCCGTTCGTCGTTTGAATTATTTTTACATATCTGTTGTTTTTTCACATCACTTTGTAAAGAAGTGGGTGGGGGCTCGTGACTAGCGACAGATTTTCTCTTTCCAATATTTGCTCCCATTATTCAAATGAGCCTGTAGATCAGTATCATACATGTGTTAATTACTTTACAACATCGTGAAATTAACAAGATGAATGTTTTTGGAATGCTTTTGGAATGAAATTGAATGAGTGTGTGGAGCGAGTTTTGAGTGAATTAAAGGGATGTAATCCAATATCGCTAATTTTGTTCAAGATGAACATAATAAGCGATATTCATTACCTTTAATGTATGTGCATAGTAAGACTAAAAATAGCTTCCTATTTCTTCAAAAAGCAATCGGACACTTACGTTTTTATAAAATCAGTGAAATCGGGACTTTTTTTCATTTATATACTTATTTTGAATAGCTGTCGATTGTTTATTTATTTATTTATTTATTTTTGTAATTTGAAGCTTTTTGAGCGGTTAAAGCGAGTGTTTGGAATGAATGAATAGAACGCCGATTGAGTGATTAAGAATGGTAATGATTGAGATGAATGTTTATTTCGCCATCTTACTAGCTGTATTTATGAGTAGACAGTCAAACTGAGAAGGTCTGGGAAATTAGAAAAGATCACTCTTTCTTTCGAATCTAGAGTTCGCGGGTTCGATCCCCGACGGCGGCACTCATTCTTTCCGACTATTTGTCTCTCACCAATGGGTTGATAATCGTAGACCTATGTGAGATAGCGGCTGGAGGCTAGGAAAGAATGTGGTGGTTGTACTGGTGATAGAAATACCAGGAATCCATTGTTAGGTGCTCCAGCCGCCGCGATATAACTGAAATAATGTTGAAAGCGGCGTTAAACTCCATTCAATCAATCAATCTTTCTTTCGACTTCAGAAATTTAGACATACGGAATTTTAACCCGATTCGCACGTGAGTGCACGTGAAAAGCGGATTTTCATTTCTCAAATAACTCGTTTCGCATGTGAGTGTTTGCGCAAAGCGGGTTTTCATTTCTCAACTCGCTTCGCACGTGCAAAGCGGATTTATATTTTTCAAACGTTTCACGAGAGCTTCACCGAGAAAATAAAGTCCAATTTGCACGTGAGTGTTTGTGAAAGGCGGGGTCCATTTCACAAATGTGACCCGACCGGCGAATGGGGACCACCTGGGTAGTGCGTAAAGTGTTGACCCTAGTCAGACTGCGCGGACTACGCAGACTGACTAGGGTCGAAACTTTTGCATCGTGCCTATTTTCTAAATATAGAATGTTCAATCTACCTTCCAGTGAAAGAATTTTTTGAAATGCGACTTCTGGTTGACCAAGTTGGATCAAAATTCTTAATCCATCATTCCAATTTACAGAATTCCCGGATGGTCCCTTTTCGCGTGATGGGCACAACTGTTTTTGTTTTCTTCTTCTTTAACAGAATCGGGCCTTGTTGCCTTTGGCAGATTTTTTAAATCTAATTTGATCATTATACCTTCCGATCAAATGTTTTCGTATTGTTCGTATGGGATTTAACACCAATATCAGCAGTATTAGTTATAGCGCGATTGCAACTGTTTGCGAATGCCTTCGCTTTGCACTAAATTAGTAATTTGCAAACAGTTTGCACCGTTTTATAGCCCTGACCACAGGTCTGAATACATATCAACAATTAGATATCACTTTAAAGCACTGGTCGCCCGTCAGTTGAATTCCGAAATGAGGTTATTAGTTATTGTTGATTTAGAAGGATTTTGATTTAAATTGGGGTTTTACATCGCTTTCAACAATCTCTCAGTTATATCGCGACGACTGGAGCACCTAACGATGGATTCCTGGTATTTCCCACACCATTACAACCACCATATCCTTTCCTAGCCTCCAGCTGCTATCTAACATAGGTTTTCGATTATCAACCCAGTGGTGAGAGACAAATAGTCGGAAAGAATTAGTTTCGTCGTCGGGGATCGAACCCGGGACTTCTAGATTGACAGCCCGACGCGCTGCCAACTGCGCTATGACGGCGGCAGTTGAATTCCGAAAAGAAGTTATTTTTTGTTGTTGTTTTAGATTGAATATACAACGAAACCTTCGACAAAAAATTATTCTAAAATAACGCCACACTAGTCCTTAAGGTCTTAAATGTATATTAAAGTGTAAAGGTATTTACACTATTACCTACTCATTATGCATGCTGCGAAGAAGACTTGCCTCAAATTCTATTTTATTTTTTTTATAAAAACATTATGCGAAAAGGAGAAAATTCTCTTTTGAAAAAAAAAATGATCCACATAAATGATTTTCCCTTACCAATTTATTTCTTTATATTTATTCCTTCCTTTTTAATTGAGTAACTATGATTGTTAACAATGAAACCTTCCAACGATGGTAAAGTATTATCCTCTCGAAAAATAACTCGACACATAAAAAGTGGATGAATTTTTTTTCTATTTAGTATATTTTTCCTTGCTCTGAATGGGGTTTAACTAACATCGGATACCCCTGGGTTCTCCCTTTTTGCTACGCTATATCAACGTCGATATAGCGTAGCAGGTAGGGAGACCCCGGGGGTATTTGAGAATTGTACTTGACCCGCCAAAAGTTCAACGGTCAAATCATGATTGGTGACTGCAGCACCTAACGTATTCCTGATTTCTTTCCCACCGATACTACCGTTGGTAACATCGTGGTAAGGCATTTATCTCTATCAAAATCACTCATCGCGCAATTCGTTTCAAACACTCATCCAAACCATTCAAATACGAGGGTTGATCCAAAAGTTCGTAAAATGGGGTAATAAATCTGCAGTAAATTTAACTATCAAAATGAAAGTTATACAGTCCTTAAGTGCGGTATCTATGTAATGAAATTGGAAATTTTTAAATGCTTACATTCAATAGCGGCTGTACAGTGCATAAATCAAGACAGAGACCCTACACGTAGGTGGGGGAGCAAGAACATAACATGCGACGTCATTATTATCTCTTCTCTACAAAGTGCCTACTAACTCTAATGCCTTTCTGCTCCTGATACACCAACTTAGAGAAATTATCCACATACCATTAAGAATCAAAATTGTGTATTCTCTCTATATTCATGGTTTTTCTATTAATTTGAAGACCAGTATACAGGACCTTTATTTTGGGAAAATAATGAGGAACAATGGGGTTAAGTTCGTTTGTTGAAACACCGGTGGACCATTCTAAATCCTCCCTTGAAGTATTGCCCTCTTCGAATATCCGGGGTAGCTTAAGGAAAAGTTCTCATATGCACATTTTTGTTATTTTTCTAAATTATCCGAAATTTTTAGGTTGGTGAATAACATAGATCCTGACAAAATTCGAAAAATGAACGGCATTCATATTTTTGTGCTGACGTCTAACCATTTTCCCTCGAATAGTCTGTATTATCTAAAATATTCTGTTACCTTAAAACTGAACTTCGCATTTACTAAATTGTATATTTAACAAGCGAATAATGCGAAAGTTATTGACTTATTTTACGAACTTCTGGATCACCCCTCGTACGCTTCAGAATCGTTGACAAAATTTCGAAATAGTTCGAAATTTCATAAAAATGGACGGACGGGACGGACGAGCGGGTGAACGTCTTGGCGGACAGCGTCCACTCTTTGTGCGGAGCATTACTCTGTCACCTTTGTGTCCGATTAGCTTTAAACTAGGCAGTTATAGCCCTCACATGATTACGGAGTACAATCCGGTAGAACCATAACTTTACCTTGTTTATTTAGTTATTTCCCTTTGTTGTTTTTTCATACTTGGACATCCGGCAATGTGAGGAGTGTTTATTGTGACAATTTGTGTGTATTTCCATTTATTTATCGTCGCTACCGTAGCACATGCCCATATAAGCGACGCCCCCTCAAGACGGTTAGTTGTTACGGGGGATAGTTCAAGGATACATGACGAAACTACTGCTGAGGTCCGTCATGGTTCTTTAACGTGCTCATTGTAAAGCACCGTCTCACGGGATCTCGGTCTAACGCTTCATCCGAAAGACAATTAGTTTGTTAGTGTGCCGGCCCGGGAATCGAACCCAAGCGGTCGAACTTCAATGGTTTTGAAGTCCGGCGCTCTACCAACTGAGCTAATCGGGCTGACAATTGTGACAATTTACCACCTTATTTGTATATGAGGAAGCCACAGACACAAATGCCCTAACTTAGTCTTCGCAGGGTACGCCCATGACAAAGGGTCAATATAAACCGAAAATTCAAGTGTTTTCCTGCAGTGTTACATTAACTCTCAAGTACTTAGGAGGTTGACTCATAATAAAAAAAGATCATTGAAATGGTGTTACGCAACTCTTTAACCGCTTTGTTCTCAAGGAATAAATGTCATCTTACAGTTAACATTATCATGAAATTGATGTTGAATGATTTTGCAAAGGTTTCGAAATGAAATTAGATGAATGTAACGAGCGAATTTGAAGGAAATTAAATGGAGGTAATACACTATTGCTTATTTCGTCAAATTGGACGAAATAAGCGATAGTTTATTACCTCCATTTAAAAATCAAAGCACTGATAGTACTGAAGGCCGGAAATTGTTTAAATTGTAGATCAGAATTTTAAGAAGTGGTAAACTTAAGCATGTGGGAAAAAAATTACCTCCTGAAGTTTCTTATTTCTATGCAATTATTCTTTTCCACATAAATTTGTACGACTCAAGTCCTGTCTTCGTCATAAGAATGCACTTACGAACAATTTCCTCCTGTGACACACACTGGATAGATTTCGAATGAAGATGAAAGGTAATTTTACAGTTCAGAGGGTCGTGAATTTGGCACTGTTTAAAATTTGGGAATGATTTCGGATTGAAATTGAATGAGTGCGATGAGAAAGCTTTGATTGATTAATTGAATTGAGTTTAACGCCGCTTGCAAAATTATTTCAGTTTTATCGCGGCGGCTGGAGCATTTAACAGTGGTTTTCTGGTATTTATCTCACCAGTACAACCACCACATCCTTTCCTAGCCTCCAGCTACTTTCTCACATAGGTCTACGATTATCAACCCATTTGTGAGAGACAAATAGTCGGAAAGAATGAGTCCCGCCGTCGGGGATCGAACCGAGAAATCTTTGAATAAAATTAAAGGAAGGTAATCCACCATCGCTTATTTTGTTTAAGCTTAACAAAGTTTTCGATATATTTTACTCCCTCCCTTTAACAAAATATGTCTATAAGATCTATAAATAGATTTCTTTGTCATCACGAACAAATCAGCCGCTTACAAAATTCAATTAAGGCAGTAAAATCTTGATTTTTATTTGGATAGAAGTATAGTCGCTTCGACTTCTATATGGATCAACCTTTTTTATCATTTACATAAAATTGCGTTTGAATGAAGGGTTATTATGTGGTAAAATCTTAATTTCATCTTAATACCATTCCAATAAATGGTTTTGTTTTTTTTAAATCAATCAAATGATTTCAAAATGAAGATTTTTTATATCTAGTTAATTTAAATATATTCGCACTTTCCGGTCTTAAACACGAAGGGTGATAGAAGCTGTTTAATAGTGAAAAATGTAAACAAATAGTAAAACACGCGGTTTTACGAGGGTCATCCAAGAAATAGTGAGACTGGTTCTATATCTGGAAAACTAATCAAGATATGAGAACGAAATTGTACATGCATGTACAATATCTTCTCCTGCATTTATTTTTCATATCAACGTTGTGTTGATGATGTCAAAAAGAATGTCGTCATGACGTTAACTATGGCCAGATGAATATCAAAAATAAAGAAATGTTATTTTCTTAAAATGTTTAATTTCAGAAAACTGAAGAAGCTGGAAATGCTGTTTTGCAATGAATATTATGCAGTGATAAAGTGCTTTCTCAAGGTTCCTTATTTCTAATGATTACTTTTAAAATCAGTGGTAAAATTGAAGTTTAGCAAAAAAATTCATTTTTGCATGATTTTGATCACAGAGACACTATTTATCAAAAAAAATTATTTGCATTTTGAAATTTGATCAAGATTTTTTGTTAAAGATACCATCTAATATCTTTTAGAAAGACATCTAATGCAAAATTTGTTGTCAAAACTTACCAGTACATTACAGTAGTAATGCATTTGGATACCCTTAGTATTTTTCAGAACGACGTTGTCTGATAAAAGGGCGGTATACATCATGAAATTTGACGTCGTTTCTCACATAATTTTTTAAAACATTGTCTACCACTTCGATGTAATACCAAAAAAAATTATCAATATAATTTTGAGTGAAAAAACACCATCAGGTAATTCAATTTGAATTTTTTTTAAACATTGAAATATGAAGGGGTTAACGTGGCCATTATGACATATGTTACTTCCTTCTAAGGGTTCCATACATTGTATGAAGGTGGGAGTCTGCCGAACATTGAAGGAGATGTTACACTTAACAATATTGAAACAATAATCTCATAAATGTGAACTAGTTAGGCAGTATAGCAGAAGTCTCACTTTTTACTGGATGACCCAGGTATACTAAACGTTCAATAGATGAAATGTCCTTTCCTTATTAGCATATCGACGGCTTTGTCAGCTTTTACTTAAATATCACGTGATTTTTACCATTATTAATTGTCTTCTTATCAAGTTTTCCTCGTGAAATTCGCAACGAATTCATTAAATACAGTGGTCTCGCGATAGCTCGAATACACTCGGGATCGACCATTTATCTCGAGTCATCGCATGATTCGAGTTTATGCCAGTAAGTAAAATTTTCCCCTATAAAACTTTCACTGCGTTTTAACTTACCTTCGCATATTTGCCTTCAAAATTTGCAGTACTTCTGTAAAATTCTCCTCGAGGAATTGTTTTGTGAAATATCAAACCATGATTTAAAAAGATTTGATAAATCGGGAGATTATATTTGGCTGAATCGTCAGCGAAGAGAAAATTCACAAAAGTCGATAAAGGCGTCGGCGTTTATGTAAGTGATGTCTGATATCTGTACACGGGTCATCGGAATGTCAAAAATATAGATTTTGCAATTTTAAAGAGAGGCACTATAACAAGCATATTCCCTTTTCCTTACATTATTTTCGTAGCTATCTTTGCTAAATGGCGAAATATTAGACGTCAGAAGCCAGACAAGGTTCCAAGCAATTCCTACTTTTCTCACAATGTTTTCTTACGAGCTTACTTCCTTGGTACCTCAAATAAATGAATTGTAAGGGCGTTCCTTTAAATAGCAAAAATGAACAAAGAAGTCTATAAACTTTTTATGTTTTTTTGTCTTGACTTTATAAAAGAAATGCTCAGTAGATAACAAAATTTAAGGCGAAGCAGGATTCAAGATAATTTAAAATCAGCGCATTTTTCGTAGCCCACGTTTTCTTGCCGAACACTGTCGATGGGCAACCGAAACATTGAACTTACAACTGAAATAAAGTGTAGTTATGAAGTTTCGGTGGGCAATCGTCAATATCTTGCGGTTTAAAGGTGCATAATTTGGTGCATTACTCACGAGGAGACTTTACAATCAAAATGATTAATGAGCATTTATTTGACAAAAATGCTCTTTTGGTTGATGATTGTTTCAAAGTCTAAAAATCATTTTCTGGTCGTTTTATTCCCGTCATTTACACATTTATACCCTTATAAAATAAGCATGGCATACAAAAAGGTGTGAACACAAGTTGCCTTACCCCTTGGAAATGGCCTAAAGGTATTCTTTACGATTGGACGAAATAACAAATCTGTAAGTTAATTTTGGTGCAAAAATAATAGAGGTCAGAGAGGTGCGAACCCCTTTGGAAGGAGGGAATGCTATAAACCTCGACGACGGGACAGAGATTGCTGCTCGAGCGATCGAGCAATCGCGCGTTCGAGTTAGTGCAGTAAAAACCAAAAAGGAATTAGAATAAGACGCGTCGGGACTGGAAGGAGAACTCGAGTCTTCGCATAAATTCGAGTCTTCGCCCTCTCGAGATAACGCGAGACCACTGTAATACTTTGCGATTGGTCAAAATATGTGAATATGGGGTTCATCTCAGAATAGATAAAACAATTATCAATAATCTGGTTTCTGAACAAAGAGAGAATATATTCTGGTTTGATATTCAAAGGAAGTAAAAATCTTGGACAAACTTAGTTTTATAAAGAAGTACTAGAATTTTTTACTAAAACGACTCACTTAAAATGTTCACTTTCGAATCGGTCCCACTGAAAATTAGGACTATTTTCGTTATACAATTCGCCATTCCATCTAATATGGATAGAAGGAGGCATGAAAGGCAGAAAGTTAACATGTAGACTTTCATTCAAAAATAAAATTATATTAGATGGTAAATATTATATGACAAGAAAAAATACGTTTCAATTATTCATTTCTGTGATTTTCGGCAAAATGTTGGTCCATACTTTACATGTTTGTATAGCCAGTATTTATGCAAGAGGGGTTCGGGAAACCGTTATAGCAGGCTATTATTTGCTATGTAAAAGTGAGCTTTGATCACTGATCCAAATTATTTACGTATTCTGCGTTGTTTTTCACCTGGTAGGATGAGATCTGACGAGTTTACTTTTCAGTATTTTGGATTCTCAAAAGTTTGTCGACAATTCTCGTAAACACATGTAAGTAGCTGTATGCTTAAACCAAGGAAAAATTAACACATTTCAACCTCGGGGTACAGTCAACATTATCGTGAAATTGACCAGGTGAATGATTTTTGAATGATTTAGGAATGATGCTGAATGAGTGTGTGGAGCGAGTTTTGAGTGAATTTGAATGGAGGTAATGCTAAATCGCATATTTTGTTCATTATGAACAAAATAAGCGATATTGATTACCTCCCTCTAATAAAATGAACATTCAAGTTTTATACTTATCTTCCTATTTTTTCAAGAACCCGTGAGACACTTATAATTTGAATTATGTCCGTGAAATTTATTTTGAATGACGTCGGTAATTCTATGTTTTTCAATGGGTTTGAGCATTTTTGAATGGTTTGAAATGAATGATTTGGGCGCCGATTGAGCGATTTAGAATAGTTTTGATTGAGACGAATGTTAATTTCACGATGTATCTAACTGAACTATATCAGGGCTTGGTTTCACACAGAAAATCGGTTCATGTCGACTATCTATTATAGTGAGTAATTATAAATGAAAACCGTTTTACTTGAGTGCAACGACCCGTTACTAAGGCTCCGCCCTGCCAGGGCAAGAATTATAAATTATACATGTGTTGTTCTTAACCCATTAGATCATAACACCCCACAGTGCTGGTATTGCCGAATCACGATTTCAAATCTGAAAGCTGAGATTATACCGGGCATTCGCAGGTAAAAATTGCTACTCATATGTATCATTTGTTTCTCAATTATTAACAATAATTTATATGGTATATAAAGCCACCATCAATTATATAGCGACGCCTGGTGAGCTTAACCATTGCTTCCTGTTGTTTTTCAAACCGGTACAACAACGACATTTAATCCGAGCCACCTACCCTGCGTTCAGGATTCCAAAGCGGTGCAAACAGTTTTCCAATTATACCCCGCTGTGCACGTACACGTGCGTGCAAAGCGGGGTATAACTTGAAAACTGTTTGCACCGTTTGGTGATCATAAACGCATGTCAGACACTTATCCCACTAAGGCGCATTAGTTATCGTTCGTCCATTGATGGATGATAAATTCCTCGTGTCCCAATGACTTTTGTAAATTGTATCGAATGTAAATTCGTCAAGCAAGCCATCAATTTCACGACCCAAGATTTGACAGCCTAACGCTTTAAATGAATCTAGCCCTGCGTTCAGGACGTACTCGTTAGCAAAACGTTTTCGAAATGATACCCCGCTTTGCACGTATGTGCACGTGCAAAGCGGGGTATCATCTCAAAACAGCCGCCGTCATAGCGCAGTTGGTAGCGCGTCGGACTGTCAATCTAGAGTTCGCGGGTTCGATCCCCGACGGCGGCACTCATTCTTTCCGACTATTTGTCTCTCACCATTGGGTTGATAATCGTAGACCTATGTGAAATAGTGGTTGGAGGCTAGGAAAGAATATGGTGGTTGTACTGGTGACAGAAATACCAGGAATCCATTGTTAGGTGCTCCAGCCGCCGCGATATAACTGAAATAATGTTGAAAGCGGCGTTAAACTCCATTCAATCAATCAATCAATCAAACAATCATCTCAAAACGTTCGCAAAACGTTTTTACATCCTGAATACATGGCTGCTTTTATAGTTATGAATGTAACCCGTCACGCGAAAACGTACCATCTGGGAAATTTGTAAAATAAATATTTGAAACAGAGATTTGTTCCAGTAGAGGTCAACCAGAGATCGCATTTGAAAAAAATTCTTCTCTTGAATGTAGTTTGATCATTCCAGATACTGAAAAATTAGTAATAAGCGAAAAGTTTCGACACTAGTCAGTCTGCGAAGTCTGCGAAAGAACCATTAGGTTATGATTCCACAGAAGCTAAAATGACGATCGCGTATTTCTCTTTTTTTTCGCCCCGACGGCGGCACTCATCCTTTTCGACTACAGTCAATCCTGTCTTAGTGGCCACCTGTATTCAGCAAGCAACCTGTCTTAAGCAAGCGGCCACCGAGTTCCCAAAAGAACCATTTGCACTAAAATTGGCCTGTATAAGGCAAGCACCTGTCTTAAGTAAGCACTTTTTGAATGCCCCTTTTGTGCTTGCTTAAGACAGGTTTGACTTTATTTTCATCTCACCAATGGGTTGATAATGGTAGATATACGAGGGTGGATAAAAAAATACGTGGACTTTTACTATAACTTTGGTATTTCCCAACGGAAATCAATGAAATTTTGTACACGTCTCAAATCATTTAATGTTGACAAAATATCAAATTTACAAGAGTCTGCTATGACTCTGACGTAAAAAATCCAACATTTGATATACCTGGGTAGGTGCTACCGGCGCAACCCATTTTCTTACGTTACTCCCTAGTGTTACTACCCGTAATTGTCCCCTCAATTTGGACCAAACACTTCCAAACTTCGCCTTATTGCGTGTTGACTTTATGAGTTAGGATATTTGAAATTTGAGCATAATCCATTTGCTTGTTTCGAATTAAAAGTTAGTAAACTAAGGGCACGCGTCGATTTTTGAACTACGAAACGACGGCACCGGCGCAGCCAGAGTCAACCAGACAATAATAAAGTTCTACTGAGCCTATGGAAAACCTAGTCGAGAGGTTTGAATGATTAAGTATGCTAAAAGGTCTTCAAATGTAAGAAGATACCTTCTTTATAAATGGTTTAAAAGGTTTGTTTAAGAATGGAGAGTGTTTCTGAAGGATGACACTCGGATAATGGAAAACGTCTCCTCGGCTTTTAATCTGTAATTGTCACAGAACAGCATCAGTGCAGAATCGTTTAGACACATTACACATTTAAGGTAATCGTTTTGGATCAGATGGATTTGAAAATAGTACTAAGTTATCCAATGGACAAGCGATGCAGAAATCGTGTTTATTGTTGAGTTGAGTATTTTGAAAAGTGCTGCCTTTCGAGTCGGAACTTATCAATACCGCAGCGTCATATTGACGTCGTTACCGTGCGCCGGTACCAAATGACTACATGTTTTAGAATGGTTGCTACAGGTGACCAACTATTTGGATTTCATCCAAATTTACACGACAAAAAGAAAAATGCCTCAATTTAATAACAATGTAGTTTTCTTTTCAAAGTCTGTGAAATCAAAATTTCTGCAACGCTAGTCTACGTATTTTTTGATTCACCCTCGTATATTGGATAGCAGCTGGAGGCTATGAAAGTATGTTATGGTATTACTGGTGTGAGAAGTGCAATGTATACATATTTAGGTGCTGCAGTCGCCGCGATATAACGGAAAGATTGTTGAAAGCGGCGAAATTTTGTCAAAAAAGGTCTAAATAAGATGATATAAACATTTTTTAAAAACTTTTTACAACATAAAAAATCAAGAATTGAAAAAAATCTAAGAAATGTGTTGCCAGTCCTCATGTTTCCTGATACATGTATATGTTAAGATATACTACTCAAAACTGACTAAGGATCACTTTTTTCCTGTAGCATATTTTGTATCATGATCAATTCATTTATGTTTCTGAGAACTTCTGTGTTTTAGGAATTCTGATCTTATAATCCAAAATCTCATTTACGTACCTGAGCACCGTCAATATGCCGTTTTCAATGACTTTGAGATCTGTTTTCCCCTGGGCACTGATTTCCGTCCAAACCATGACTGAGCCCCCCCCCCCCCCGCCGAATCGATCATGTTCTGCCACAAACACTGGAGTAAAACGCTCATTTAGCATCCTCCAGACCCTCTGACATCTATAGGTAAAGTCAACCCAAAACCTTGACTCGTCTCTAAAAAGGACGGGGACCCAGTCATATCGGGTCCAGTTCGCATGATCCCGTGCCCATGTTAAACGCATTTGCAAGGGAAATTGGGTTAATGGAATTCGGACCTCAGTCACGCGTCATGCAACCGATTTCTGGGCCCGAGGTTATAAAACTTTTCTCAGGCTCAATTCAAAATTTTCTCAAATTTAATTTGAGATTAAAGCAGTAATTCTGTTTTATTACTCATTTTAATGTATTAACATAAAAGATGATATTAATAAGTTGTTATATATAACAACTTATTAATATTATCTTTTATTTTCATACATTTATTTTAATTTAAAATTTTGTGAAAATTGAGCCTGAGCCTGAGAAAACTTTTATAACCTTTGGCCCCGATGGTTTGGGTACTTATTTGCAACCCAGTAGCGTTCTGGAAGTCATTGCGTCAGGTTGTTGCATTGTTAGATCGATAACGGTGTGCCTGAATCACCAAAAATCGCTCTTGAACCTGATTGGTCGAGCCTTCTCGACCCATAGCATGCAAATGATTAACATTACCCGTCTTCATAAACCGATTCCACATCCGGGAAACAACGCTCTGGGACACATCTAGGGCATTAACAACATGCCTTTGAAAGAAAAAAAAACAGAAAAAAGCATGCCGATGCCCCTATTCATCTCATCTTGACTAAGATGTCGCCCTAAACGCAAGTCTGCCATATTGAAAGTGAAACTACATGTAAAAGCTGCGATAACTTTGCTTGAAGATACAATGTTGAAAGAAACATGTTTTAGGGGGTATGCCTTTTCACGAGCTCCTCGTCCATAGTATACATGCCGAATCTACATTTTGGCTACAGGGTCATCAAGTCCGAATATTTACCCTTCTTCGTGCAAAAGAAAAAAATGGGTCTATACGTTTACAGCAAAATATCCTTCAAAGAAAAAGTGATCCTTAGGAAATTTTGAGTAGTATATAACGGTATGGTTAAAGACATACAGACGGTGTTGAGTCTAAAACAGGTAAACATTCGAAGAAATGATAATTTCAAATACCCTTTTAAGCAATCCCCGGTACATTTAACCAGATAAAAAACTAATCCTCAGTACCCTAGTAAATCAACACAAACTACCGTCGAATGAACAAAACTTTGGTTTATGTCAATGTACATAGCTTTTGATCATCCTTTCTTTGTTAGTATATGTATCTTTAAAGCTCGCTAGTTTCAATTTTCTTAAGGAAATACATTTTTTGTGTTTCTTGATTGAATGAATAGGCGAGGGATGTGACATTGCTCTGTAAGTACGTGGTTCATTCTCCTTTTTTTCGTTACCCTTTGAGCAAGGGTTGTTATGTGTTTGTTTCCTGTCCTGCGCTCAGGATGACAAACCGATTCAAGCTGTTTGCCATTAAACCCCGCTTTGCACGTGCAAATTCGAAAACTGTTCGTACCATTCTGTCATCGTGAACGAAGGACCAAATTGTTAACACAAAAAGTCATTTAGGCTAGATTCAATTGGCCTGAGTGCGTAACCAGGTAAAAAATCGCAATCTCATATTTATTTAGGGTGAAGTTGTTGACCTGATCTTTTCAGTTATTTTTGGGCGTTTTTTAAAAGGTTTGAGTGAGTGTTTGAAATGTATGAATGGAGCGGCAAGAGAGCGATTAAGAATTGTCTTGATTTGATTTAGATGAATGTAAATTTCACGTTGTAACTAACTGTGTCACAATAATCTTTATGACCCATTAAATATTTGTTGTGATAGTCAAAATAGTTTTGTGTTACTTCATTTTTTATCATTTCCACTTAGAACATAGACAATATTTTTATTTTTTTCTTAATGTTATAATATTCAAGGTCCGATGGAATATTTCCATGTTTAGCAATTACAGAAAGAAAATTAAGCCTGTGCGTGACATTTCTAACAATTTAAAATGTGCGTGAAGGAGCAAACATTGAGCAGCATAGACAGTCACATTTTGTAAATATAAAGTTACGTGATTGGCTACATATATCGATTTATAAACGCAAAGTAAAGACTCTGGTCAGACTTTGCGGATGTACAGGCTAGTCAGAGTCTTTACTTTGCACACATTTGAAATTGTTGTAAATCTCAAGCACAGAATTATTATTGAAAGTTGGTACTTCTTTTTTCTTTCCTATTATACAATTGACGTAAGTTTGTATGGATCAATCACCACTTTCAACAGTACCCAGTCAGTTCCTAGACAATCAGATCATTCTAGTCTAGCAATCAGTAACCCTTTTCACGTTAGTAAACTTTTTCTTTTGATGGAAACTAATGATTCTTATCAACATGTGGATAATTCTCTCTTTGAAGAGATTAGCATGATGGATAGATTCTATTTGATGAGTCAATGATCAGAGGGAATTTTTTTTTTTTTTGAAAAAGAACAGTGCAATACTCAACCGGTTTCAATCATGTGACTCAAGCAACAAATATCATTGGATAATATAAAAGATTCAACTTTTCAGACTAAAATTAGAAATAAAACAACGCGAATAAAACATTCTGTGATTGGATAAAGATTCGAAACTGAGTACATAATGAACAATCTGACAACACGCTTGCACAGATCTCTTTGAAACGAATCTAGCGGTACCATATCTCAATTTAAGAAAATATAAATCATTTAGGACATTCAAATATTGAGGCGAAGAAACAGAAAGGTAGGTAAATTTTATCAAAGGGGTGATTGCAAATTAGTATTGCCTACCTTGAATTTCACTTAAAATTCACTCATCACACTCATTTATTTTCATTTCAAAATCATTCAAAAATCAATTGCCTTGTTAATTTCACGATGCTAACTAATGTAGTAGTTGTGATACTTTTTCCTTGTGTATAGAATAAAACCAAATTTCCTATCGAATATTTTTTATTTCAGAAGCTGGTACAACAATAGAAAAGTGTATGGATCATGGACAAACGGGTACCAGAAAACAACGGTAGGTCACGTGATGCAACTATTGATTAAATGGGGGATTTTAAATGAGAGCTCATGGAATACCGGATTCATTAAACGAGTTATCTTTAAACAGATAAAATCGAAGCTAATAAATTCGATGATTAATGAGCACAAAATTGACACGCAATTTTGGAAATGAAGCGAATTTATGCGCTAAATCGTCAAAACTTGAAATTCACCATTAAAAATGTCCATGTAACTTTTAAAAATGACGTTGTCTGATACACAATATGACGTCACCTTAAGGGTTTCAAGAAAGCGTTGTATACATACTCGCTCTTAGGTAATTCATAGTTATTTCACCAGTGTAACAACAGCCATGTATTTTTAGATATATCCAACCTCCTTATTACACCCCCGTTATAAGAATCAACAACGTATTTGTGCTTCTTTATAAGAATATTTCAGGAATATTGGAAAGGGAATGGTACAAGGGGTGATTCTCTTTAGATTTTTGCGCTAGTCAATTGATTGAATGGCGTTTTATGCCTCTTTCAGCATTATTTTTCAGTTATATCGCGGTGACTAGAACACATTTCAATGGTTTCCTGGTATTTCTCTCACCAGTACAACCATCCCATCATTTCCTAGCGTCCAGCTGCTATCTCACATAGGTCAACGATTATCAACCCATTGGTGAGACACAAAAAGTCGGAAAGAATGAGTGCCGCCGTCGGGGATCGAACCCGACGGGACCTGTAGATTGATAGTCCGACGCGGTACATGTACCAACTGCGCTATGACGGCGACTGAAGCTACAGAAAAAGGACAGGTGGTAAAATCTCGAATTATGATATGGCATTCGTCGCGGGAATTAAGTAACCTCGTTGAATATTTTGATAGTACACGGACGTTATTACACCAGTAAAATAACTTTGCAAATGAAGTTAGAACTCAGAGATACGTTATATTTACGTTGTGAAAATGACGTCCTCATTGCATTTGCTGACGTCAGTTCGCAAGCGGCGTTACGTGACTCGCGGAATAGAATTTAATGAATCGATAGATTTCTAGAATTAACCTGAATTATCGCAAAAGACCAGGTCATATTATAAATGTAGCCTTTAGTTGTTTGTATGTATATCGTAAACAACTAATGGGTTGAGGTAGTGGGTACGATCGGTCCAGAGTACGGGATAACAGAAGGGACTCAAACAAATCTCAGTTAACCATTTAATCCATTGTCAGGAAATCTGAAATCTGCAATATACAATATAAGATACCTAAGTCCTCTACATCAATAGACATGATTTGGCACATAAAGTATATTTACAGTCAGAAGTAAAACATTGCAGGAAATTATCAACTACCTACCAATTTATGGAATTGAATGCATGACTGCTCATCGTCTTCACCGATCAAATCACCAAAACAAACATTCTCGTGCTCCTGCAAAACAATGCGAAATTAGTTAAAACATGCCGGTTAGGATTAGTTTGAATGGAACGGGGCTTTGTGTACATCGGGCGCGGAAACCGACGACAAACACGAACATCGACCAAAACACCCAAAATACCTTAAGTCGCGTATCAGACCAATTCGGCAAATACACAGAATAACAATCGAGCCATTGCAAGACTGAACAAACCTTAGATCATCAGAATAAAGTTGGATTGAAATATTGACAATTCTCTCGATGTCTAGCGAAACCAATAACCATATCGAACTACGTTATCAAAATACCGGCAAAACAAAACTTCGAAATAAACCAATGGAAACTCGTTGTACAAATGGAATGGATAAAAATGGACTGGTTACATAAACAGTATAAACAGTAGTCGCCACAATGGGGGGTCATTCTATATCGCAAATTTTGTTCAGGATGAACAAAATTAGCGATATTAATTACATCCCTTTAACAAAAAAATGCAAACAAATTCTATACATAGCTTCCTATTCCTCAAGAACCTATGAGGCGCTCACAATTTGAATTACGTCAGTGAAATCGCGATTTCTCTCTACCAAAATTTATTTTGAATGGCGTTGTTGATTCAATACCTTTCAATGGGTTTGAGCGTCTTTGAAAGGTTTGAGTGAGAGTTAGGAATGAATGAAGGGAGCGCTGAGCGAGCGATCTAGAATGGTTTCGATTGAGGTGAATGTCAATTTCTCGATGTAATTAATTGTATGTCCATTATCAATATCATATTTCAGTGAAGTCGCATATTGAAGCAGTGAAAAAGGCAGATGGCGAAAAATCTTCACAAGCTAAAGTTGAGCCTTCATTCCTGGATTGGAATCCAGACCTCCTTGGTGGAAGCGCCAGCGGTGTAGCAATGAGGATGCCAATAGCTGCGGTGGTTATACCAAATGGTCAGTTTCTTTTTTTGTTCCGTAAGAGTTAAACGCTGCTTAAGTACAGTCAGAAAAATTGTGAAATTGGACCGAACTCACTCCCCCAGCCCTGGGTTAAGAATGTTAAAGCGTTTTGCGAGCGCTTTGAGATGATACCCCGCTTTGCACGTACACATACGTGCAAAGCGTGGTATCATTTCGAAAGCGCTCCGCTAACGTTTTCATCCTGAACGCAGAGCTGGTTTTGGGCCAGACGCTCTATTGACTTACCTTAACAGGATCAACCGATATTGTCAGCACCAGTAAAATGAATCTTCATTTAAATATTTGCCCCCTCATGCACAAATGACCATATAAGAATTCCGTAACGTCTCATTTTTAACATCAACTCAGAAACTACTGGGCAGATGTCAACCAAACTTTTTAAGGGAGATCCATGGGACATGCTCTTTCAGATTCCTTCTTTAATCCTTATCAGGCTTTTAACTTAGGTGCTATGGGCTGTTTAGTCAACAAAAAGGGTCCAATATGGTGAAAAAAAAACTTCTGTAACTTTTAATCACAATTCAACCAAAACTCACGAAATAACGCTTCTGACATGATCTTCTAGATTCCTTCTTTTAATACTGATCAAGTTGATTACATGTTATTGAACAAGAGCGCTGCCTACGGGTGCAACGCTCGGCTGCAGGTGCTGAATAACTCTTACAAAAATTAATATTGAGTTATCCCACTTGAAAGTCTAGATAGCTCTTGTAAGGTGAATACACTTGCCAAGTTTTATGAAGATATATTCAATAACAACAGAGATATGACCAAAGTTTGTCACACCAAAGTCAACGCCAACGGCAACGCCAATGTCGTCATCATCGCGAACGACGCCAAGGTGATCAAAATACCTCGGATTTTTTCCGAAAACAGCCGAGCTAAAGAGGTTTCGAGATCAATTTTAGCAAATCAACACCAGATTTACAGCAATTCTTTAGTGAACGATAGACATGACGTAACTCTTTCCACGTGACATCATTTCATTTAAGTGATATAAAATAGGGTTAATTCACGAGCTCGAAACACGAAGACGTTAAAGCATTTTGAGGGTCTCTGCAATTGTTATCGCTCGAAAAAAAAAAAGTGAATTGACGCTATTATTGCACAAAAAGAAAGACTATAGTAATGAGGGATATCGGTGTGTTATCTCCCTTTAAATACCCCCAAAGGTGGAAGGATCCAAATCAGTGGTTACCTTCGGTTTTATCCTTATTTTCTTTGCACTATAAGATTTAAAGATAAGCTCTAAATCAAATATTGCGCAATTCTTAAGATACGTTTGATGTAAAATAAATATTAATTTTCTACTTTACTATTCAAAACTTTAACATAATACAAATCGCATAAATAAGTATTTTGCATTTACAAAAGTAAAATTAGCATCTTTCTCCATAGAAACCATGTATAAAATCCAAGGAAAATTTCCTTGACCGCTAACAATGTGTTGAGCACCTTTGGTTTAATCCACAGAAAAACAATGGAGATAACATACAAAAGTCTCCAATTATTCAAAAATAGATGATAATGATTCATAGAAAAGTTTTAAAGCTAGCTCAAAACCCAGGAATGTGCCGGAAAATTGCGTTATGCATTAAACCGTCTCTTTTGTTTATACCGACGTTGCTTGGTAAATATATGACGTCACAAAAATTAACGCGGGAAAAGGATCAACGTTTTTGTTTATGCTCTATATTAATGTTAGACCTAGAAAATGATAAGACATATAAGTCCTGTCAGAGAATATTTAAGTAAAAAAAGCCGGGCGTTAACGGTACGTGAATTTACTTATTAATGCACGTTTGCACCCGTTATCGCCTTGGTTTTGTTCGTTATCGTATGCCTTTAACGGCCCGAAAACGTTTATTTAAGTGATACAATCCTTTAATAACTCGATAATTGATGATGGTCTGCTTTCAAATAAAATACAACCCTAAAGTGCCAATGGAGCGATACTGGTCATTTTGGGCCTCTTGTCAGTGACGCGAAAGCCAGTAAAGCCCATGTCATCAGTCCGACTAGAATTCTACGAACAAATCTCAAAGTTTGGAGCATGTGAAGTTTGGCTGAATTCTGAACAGTAATTTCAGAGAAAATTTTTAAATTTGATCATATTTGACCACTTTTCAGTGATCAAAGGTATGAATTATTCACTAAGCGCCACAATCATGCGTTCCAAACACTCACTCAAAACATTCAAAATCGCTCCAATATCACTAAACAGCTCAATGTCATAGAGGATAATCGTTTGTTTCAGTGTAAGATCGATTTATATTTCAGTGAGTGAACAACAAAAGCGATACTTTCACGAGTGGCAGAGCCACGAGTGAAAATATAGCTTTTGTTGTTCACGAAATGAAATATTAATCGATCTTACTCGAAAAACAAACGATTATTCTATTTCTTTATTTCAAAAATGAGACAAAACGTCAAATTTCAGGACATATTTTCGTAAAGCGCGTCATTTTGCACGTGATTGCTATGCAACGTTTATTGTGACGTCACTTATTTCGCCCCGCAAAGATGACGTTAGATAGGGTGAAATGCACAAAAGCAGGGTATAAGTTTTTGATAATTTCACTACTTTTGCGGTGAGATTATCAAGTGCTAATCTACCGTTATTTCTCGATAAACCACCAAAAAGCATTAAAGAATATATCAAAATCGTTCCAGAGACATCTGTTTTTATTTTTTATTTTTCATTTGATTCAATTTGAAAGCCCCAGATTAGGTTGAGAAGATACAAAAATCTACTTATAGATTGTTAATTTATATATTTTAAAAGGGAGGTAATAAATTTCGCTAATTGCGTAAATCTTAAACGCTATTTAGCGATATTATGATATCTTCCTTTCAATCCATTCCAAACTCGCTCCTCCCACTCTTTTGCTTTCATTCCCGAATCATTCTAAAATAATTCATTTTGACAATTTCACAAACGCTTTAATTGTAGTTATTGTATTTCAAAATAAAGATTCGGTTATCGAAACGAAATTTTGATTGAAAGCACCGATTCATGGGAAGATTTCGATTGTTGCTAATTTTGCTTATGTTTTATTTACAGCTGTGAAAAAAGAAAAGAAGAAATGATCAACATGTGAAAATTATGCCAGTTAGAACAAAGGACAAAATTATATGTACATATGTACCTCAAAGACTGACCAATTTTTTCATGTGTAGTTAATTATGAAAAAAAGAAAAAGCTATTTTTCATTACATTTTCCCCGGTGCATTAAGATTCTGTTATTCATTCACCCTTTTCAAGGTATCAAGGAAAATCTGAATAGTAGCGCGTCGGACTGACAATCTAGAGGTCCAGGGTTCGATCGCCTACGGCGGCACTCCTTTGCCACAATTTGTCCCCCACCAATGGGTTGATAATCGTAAACCTATGTGGGGTAGCCGCTGGAGGCTAGTAAAGGATGTAATGGTAGTACTGGTGTCAGAAATATCATGATTCAATTGTTAGGTGCTCAAGCCACCGCGATAAAACTGAATAATTGTTGAAAGCGGCGTTAAACCCCATTCAAACAAACATATCGACCTTTACTTAATAGAAGGAAAGGTTGAGTGCTGCCGTCCCGAGTAAAGGTCGAGAATGAGTGTGTAAAAGTTATCAACGTAATCCCACCCGATCTCCACACGATTGATTCACGAGCAGCTCATTCTTGAACCCGATCGCTTCCCGACCGGTTCTCGATCAAATTTTCTGCTCGACCGTACACGAGTGTTTTGACATGTCAAAATTGTTCGGGTAGGTAGCCCGATCGATGTCGACCACAATAATCGATCGTCCCAATCTTCCCCGATCACTTATGCCGACCAAGCTCGACCAGCACTCGGAAATTTACGAGTGCTGGTCGAGCTCAATCGGGGACTCTCGGCGATTCTACGGAATAGACCTCGGAAATAGTACGGGAGCTGCCATGAAAGCGCGTCATTTCGCACGTGGGTTTATATGACGTCACAAACATCAGCGATCCTTCTAAGAATGAAGATGAATAAAACGAACTCAAGGAAATTTAAAAGTGCCCATATTATAATTTGATAACAAAACGCAGTATGTTACTGCGTTTTGTTATCAAATTATAATATGCCCGAAATGTCTAGACAGATGATCGGAGAGAATTAATAAATTGTGATTTTCTTCAAGCGTATTGAATAACCGAAGTACCACCAGAAACCGAATTACGTAAAAAATGACCCAAAATTACTACACTTACGTCCGAAGTACTTTCCAGTTAACGGAAAAGTCCGAGCGATGTTCCGAATGGGTCGAGCTTAGTCAGCATTAGTGATCATGGAAGGTCGGGGCAATCGCTGATTGCAGTCGACATCATAACGTACCTGTAGCTATAGGTGTGAGATTTAAAGATGAACTCGGTTCTAATGTCCTTGAATGAACCGGATTAAGTCCATTAGTCCGTTCGTAGTTTGTAGCCGCCGTCATAGCGCAGTTGGTAGCGCGTCGGATTGTCAATTTAGAGGTCCTGGGTTCAATCCCCGACGGCGGCATTCATTATTCCGACTTTTTATTTCTCACCCATGGGTTGATAGTTGTAGATTTATGTGAGATAGCAGCTGGAGGCTAGGAAAGGATGTCGTGGTTGTACTGGTGAGAGAAATACCAGGAAACCATTGTATGGTACTCCAGCCGCCGCGATATAACTGAAAAAAATGTTGAAAGCGGCTCGTTATTTACACCATTTCGAACGGTTTACTCCGCTTTGACATCCTAAATGCAGGTCTGAATACACACCAACAATCAAATATATATATACTACTCAAAATGTGCTAAGGATCACTTTTTCTTTTAAGTTAACTTTGCTGCAAACATGTTGACTCCACTTTTTTCTTTTACACGAAGAAGGGTAAATATTCGGAATTGATGACACTGTAGCCAAAATGCAGATTCGGCAAGTATACTATGGACGAGGAGCTTGTGAAAAAGCATACCCCCTAATACGTGTTTCATTCATCCTTTTATCTTCAAGCATGTTGGCAAATTTTTCGAGTTTTTTTTAACAAAGTTATCGTAACTTTTACATTCAGTTTCCATTTTAATATGGCAGACATGCGTTTAAGGCGACATGTTAGTCAAGATGAGATTAATAGGGGCATTGGCATGCTTATTTCTAGGTTCTATATAAGGCACGTTGCTAATGCCATTGGTGTGTCCAAGAGCGTTGTTTCCCGATTGTGGAATCGGTTTATAACGACTGGTGATGTTAGGTATTTGCATGCTGAGGGTCGAGAACGCTCAACCAATGAGGTTCAAACCCGATTTTTGTCGGTTCAGGCACTCGTCATCGATTTGACAATGCTACGTGATGACTTCCACAACGCTACTGGTGTGCGAGTAAGTACCCAAACCATCGAAAATCGGTTACATGATAATGGTCTGAGGTCAGGACGGCCTGCAGTCCGTATTCCAGTAACCCGAATTCACTTGCAAATGGTTAAGCATGGGCACGACTGTGTCCCCGTTCTTTTTACAGACGAGTCCAGGTTTTGGTTGACTTTTCCGATAGACGTCAGAGGGTCTGGAGGATGCCAAATGAGTTTTTTACTCCAGAATGTGTGGCAGAGCATGATTTTGCAGGGGCTCTATCATGGTTTGGGCGGGAATTAGTGCTCAGGGGAAAACAGATCTCCGCGTCATTGAAAGCCATTGGCGGCTCTCAGGTACGTAAATGAGATCTTAGATATTTACGTTCGACTATATGCAGGTGTATTTGGTGAAATTTTTTTTCTAATGGATGACAATGCGCATCATCACCAATTGATATCTCGAGCAAGCCATAATCATTCGAATGGAATAGCCAGCTAGATCCCAGGATCTAAATCTAAATCTAAATCCTATAGTGAATGCTTGGGACATGTTACAGACAGCTGTTTCATCACGTCCGGTGTGACTGGCATCGGTACAGATGCTCAGAGAGGCTTTTCTTGAAGAATGGGATCAAATTCCACAATATAAGATCAGGAGGCTCATAAGTAGTATGCACATGATTGTCAGGCCGTAATCGAAGCTAAGGGACATCACACACGCTATTTAAGTGTACCACATTTTATTAGTTTTTGGACAAACCAACATCGACATTGGTGTTTCTTCACCCTTATGTCCATTGGGCAAGCCTTAATCTTAAAGCTACATCCTGACTATTATTCTTTTAAAAGCTCTTTATACCTTAAACACAGAAGTTCTAAGAAAAATATTTAAAAAAAAACCAACATTGAAATTAAATGATGATTTGAATAAATTGATCATGATATAAAAATATTCGACTAGAAAATATGATCCTTAGCAAATTTTGAGTAGTATATTACTTTAAGGCACTGTTCGTCGTTCAGGCTGATTTCGAAATTTTGTGTTTGTTTTTGTCATTTGCCCAACAACACTGACGACATAATAGCTGAATGTATAAACCGGCAACAAAAGGGCAATTACAATTATTCGATTTTTATTGCTATTCTTAAAAGATGAAACCCCAAATCACAGACAAAGTTGAATAATTTAACTTAATTTATGTCAGTCAAGATTCGTTCATTTTTAATGGCTGATAATTGGTTTTGTTCATCAATGATATTTTTCAGAGCGGTACTATTATGTAGGCTTTCGTAAAAAGTAGTTCCATAAGATACCCGTGATTTATGGATAAATATAGTGAACGCAAAAAGTTTAGCCGCACTTTAAATTACGTCGAAAAAAGGCCAACACATTTAGCTTAACGCAAGTTTTAATTTGATACATTTTGTCATCCAACTGACTTTCTTTTTATCCTAAGTTTTTATTTTTTTCTGCGCTTACAAATGTCTAACGTGACGTTAGTGTGGTTTGGACGTACTCGGTCGATATATTGGTGTAGCTGTATGACTAACTGTTTCTTTAAGTCGTATTGAATTACTCCTATTCCGAGTAAACATTAAACAATAAAATATATCACATCCTTCGGAAAAGAGCGAAATTTTGATATGGCGTTAGATCAGGTGGATAATGTATAGGAATATCGAATACCATATGCATATCAGAAGTATGTCAAGTGGGCCGAAGACTCTTTAACTAATGTTATTATTGTCATATGATTTGTTGCAAATAATCATTGACATGGCATGACCCGCTTTCCTTTTTACTAACCTCGTTTAACGAAATGAATTTACAACCGAACGTCATGACGTTACGTTGAGCAATTTAATCTGGCATAATCTCTATTTATTGCAACCGGTAAAAATACCAATGAGCACCATAAATGCCTTATTTTTGAAAAATGGAAATCAACCAAAAATAACTTTCTAGTGAACATGTTAATTCAACCACCCCGCTGCCGGCAACAGAACGTTAGTGTTCAATGCGCTAGAAATGTACAACAACTCGATTTCTGAGGATACGGAGAGTCAAGTAACACTTTTACTTTCTTTAAAAAACAAAACTAGTCTACGAATTTATCACCTATTAAAAAGTGTTGCATTTTGGTGGGAGGGCGTAAAGATGATGTTATAGGGCCAACAGAAACATCTCATACCCAAAAGAATTTATTTTTTATTACGGCGAGATACCCCAAAATGATGTTGGTAAAACAAACATTTTCCATAAATTGAAAATTGAAGCAATATCCGTTGTCTTAACAGTGTGATTTTCCCATTCTACCGTTCTGCGGAAAATCATATCGTTACGGTTGACCTGTTTCATTGAACAAGTCAAAATTATAGGAATCTGGAAGGGATTGGGTACCATTACAATCAATGTCAACGTTTTATTAGAAAGATGATTATAATTTTGAAATATATCGCATCGAAGACGAAACGACCAAACTTTTTGCGTTCAGTATATTTTCATTTTTGCTTCGTAATGTAAAATAATGAAATATAAAGAGAATATTTGTTTATGTCATGGAGTAATGAAACTAAAACAAATTATACTGATGTAATAAATCCACTTCGCGTATTCATACAGTGTGATTCGGATTTTGGTTTTATACTACCATGAGATCAAAAAATACTCTCTTCATCTCTTAAATAGGTTGAGCATTACATCGCGTAAATAAGGTGTTAAATGGCTGATATATTGACCGTAAACAATCTGTTGGGCACTTCACACCTTGTCCAGTAAATTATTGTTTTACAGGAAATAAAGCTAGCATCAATGACCACAATCCTACAGTTTGGCGAAAACAATGAAAAGGTTGAATGGCTTAAAAGTCGAGCAAAATAAAGGAAGCAATACATTCTGGATAAGTTATTTGATTGCCGACAAATTGTAAGGTAAATGAATTACAGTAAAACTTGCGTGAAGCGACCACTTGAGGGACCATCAACAAGAGGTCGTTAATGGGAATGGTCGCTAAATACGAAATTCTATTATAAATGTGAGTATTCATTTTTATAGCATTTAAAGATTATCGATCAAGTCGTACTGTATCCTATGATGTTCGATCCCATTAGAATCGTGTTATTGAGACGATTCTAATGGGTTCCAACAACATAAGATTCAATAATACCAACTATTCGTTAAGAATGTCTTCTTTGTCAGAGATTTTGCTTACGGTGAAGGGACTTTTTATGGTGGTCGCTTAGTAAAATTGGTCGCTAAATAGACGTGATCGCTCGAACAATATCGACTGTAGTATCATTGTTATTAAAAAAATAACTTCGGAAGTATCATTGATGAGTAAAAGTAATTGCAATAGAGTTGTTTCAAAGTAACAGACAAAGAAAGAAACTTTTCACAAATTTCGGTACATTTTAGGCTGTAGTAATGTGATATAAATAAATGGTGCTGTAGGAGAAAATAGATGACATTTCGATGAACAACCATACCATGATAATACTAAATTTTCCTAGAATTTCTAAACTGTTAAATTGTTTGTCGTGAAATTGACATCCAACTCCTTCAATAGTATTCTGAATCGCCCATTCAGCGCTTTATCCATTCATTCAAGACGCTTACTCAAACCACTCAAAAACGCACCAAAATAACTAAAAAAGAATAAAATCAACAGCTACATTCAAAATGAATATAACTAAGAAAAAAAATCGGGATTTTCACATAATTGAAATTGTTAGCGTCGAATAGATTTTTGATGAAATAGGAGCTAATTGTATAACTTGTTTGCATACTTTATTAAAGGGGCTAATAAATACCGCTTATTTAGTTCATCTTGAACAAAATTAGCGGTATTGGATTACCTCCCTTTTATTTAACCCAAAACTAACTCAACACACTCATTCAATTTTATTCCAAAGTCATTCAAAAATCATCCGTATCGTCAATTTCATGATATTGTTAACTGTATCTGTTTGAGTACTTGGTGTATTAGCTCTGTTCTGCTCTTTGGTTTTCTAAATATCTGACTTTGGTTTACATGTATCTTGTCTTGCAGGGAGAACATCGCCTGACCGAGAAAGATGTTGGAGCTAACTGTGTAAACTTTGATATCTGTTGAGGTTCTAGATATTTTTACGGTATACACGTATCTTGTCTTGCAAATAAAACATCGCCTGACCAAGAAGGATGTTAGAGCTTACGGTGTGAACTTTACAATCTGTTAAGGGTTCTAGATATTTTTACGGTATACATGTATCTTGTCTTGCAGGGAGAACATCGCCTGATCAAGAAAGATGTTAGAGTTGACAGTCGGGTCTATAGTATCTGTTGGGGTACTCGATATATTGTCACTGTTCTGTTCTTTGGTTTTCTAAATATCTGACTTTTGTAAACATGTATCTTGTCTTGCAGCGAGAACATCGCCTGACCAAGAAAGATGTTAGAGTTGACAGTCGCGTCAATAGTATCTGTTGGTGTTCTTGATGTATTGGCCTTGTTCCTGAATCTATGGTTACTCTATATTGTCAAGGTATGGCGATCAATTTATGAAAAAAAAGTTCTAACTTTTATGGCGTTATGACCAAAGATCACACTCAGATTCATTGAAGAGATGGAGAGGTTATTTTATATGTCATTGAGGTATGAAACTTAAAAACCTAATCACACTGTATGAATCCGCGAAGCGGATTCATACTTGAGTTTGATAAGGTTTTAAGTTTCATACCTCATTGAAATCAACAATTATTCTCTTATACCCTTATAATTTAATTTAACGAAGCATAATTGTAAAGATTTGTCCAAAAAGAAACTGATTTCTAGTCGGACTATACCTTGGTTTATTTGACCCGAATTTGACCTATGTGGAAAAAATGCTTTAATAACAATTACAAGCATATTTTATCAATCTACAAAATCTATACTACATTCAATCCCATTTGTTATTCATTAATGAAATCGCGTGAAAAGCCGAGTAGGAATAATCATATTTTTAATAATCTCAACAGTAGGGGTCAGATTCAAGTCAATAAAACCGCGCTATACTTTGTGTGGAAGCTTACAAAATAGCAATGTACTAAAATTCTTTTCATTAATAAATAAAATTTATTTTTCATCCATTCAGGATTCACAAATTTCGATGGACCCATCAAAAATCAAATTGTTATTTTTTAAACAGAAATAATTCAGGGTAACAGCGCTAGATTCTTGATATGGAATCGTTCATAGATCTTCTGTGTTATGTCATTTTCCATTATAAACATATATTTATTATTCTGATGATATGGATTTGTATGTATTAATTACAGTTAAGAACATCATGAAAGCGGCAGCATGAATAATTTTGGAATGCTTTTGGAATGAAATTGAATGAGTGAGGGGTTCGAGTTTTAATGAATTAACAGTTGGATAACACAGTATCGCTAATTACGTTCACGGTCAACGCAATAAGCGATATTTATTACCTCCTTCAAAAAATAAACAAAAATAAAACGTTCTTAAAATGGAATTTTATATATTTGCTTCTAAATTTAAGTAATTCAGTAATATACCAGCTTTTTTTCGGCGCGATTTGAATACACTGAGTACAATTGTTGCGCTTTTTAGTGATATTTGAACGTTTTAGAACGTTTGAAAGGAATGCTTTTGAATAAAGGTATGGGGCGCTGAGCGAATGATTTAGAATGATATTGTTAAGACTATGTGCCAATTTCACTGTGTTGTGAACTGTTCTTTTTTTTCTTTTTTCTTTTCTTTTTGGGCCAAAATGTATTCACTTTAACTACATATATCCTAAACTACATATACATCGCGTGATTTGCTCGATCAATATAAGAAGTAAGGGTGTTTTTTTTCATCAAATGAAAATCACTTCAAGTAAAATTTCTTTGAAAGTGGTCTGTATATCTTCACACAGGTTCAAGTGCCAGCATTTAACGCCATCGATGTTCTCCAAGTCATAAAGATTGTGTTGGTGTTGTTGGCTCTGTTATTATCCGTTTGGTTGGAGTTCTTACCATGTTCGAGTCTTAACACCCTGGCAACTGTAAAGCTCTGTGTCGCTTCACAAGGTACTTACAGTTAGTTACATCGTGAAATTGAAATTTATCTCAATCAAAACCGTTCTTAATCGCTCACTTTGCGCCACATTCATTCATTCCAACCACCCACTCAAATCGATCAAAACGCTCCAAAATTATTTGAAAACATTTCGAAATCGACAAAGACGATTAACGTTTTATTTGAATAGATTGAATTATCCTACGATTCTATTGACTGATGTGGATTATAAAGTGCCTGATTGGTCCACGAAGGCACACAAACAGAAAAGTACGTAAAATATATTAAAGGGGGGTAATAAATATCTCTTGTTTAGTTCGTCCTGAACAAAATTAACGATATTGGATTACCTCCCTTGAAATTCACTAATATCTCACTCCACACACTCATTGAATTTCATTCCAAAATCATTCCAATATCATCCAGCTTATCAATTTCGCGATGTTATCACATTTAAAGCGACAATCTGGGATTTATTTGCAAGCCTAGGGTTCTAACTCTACTAAATTTTTTTTAGAAACCTTGACTTGCGAATTTGCTTTCAGGTAATCTTTTCATAGTTATTTCTTTTAAAATATCTATTTCATATTGTTCACAATTTATCAATTCTTGTAATTTAAAAATAGTTATTACAGAAAAGTACTTTTCTTTCCATCTCCAAAATGAAATTCGGAAATGTAATCAATAATGTCTTTGTGAAATTCATCATTTTTCTTGACAAGCGAATATCGAGTAAAGGACATTCATTTTTAGTGCTACCATGTCACTTCAATGGTTAGTCTCTTCGCTAAATGTCCCTTTGTGTAACTAAAATAGTTGAATATTAAACGCTATAATAACATTATAACATTTCCCTTTTTTATATAAGGATAAGATGAATTTCGAACAAAGTGTTAATCGAAAAAAAAGGAACTATGCAAGGGCTTGTGCTAGCTTTTTGAATTATGGAGTCATTGACCCATTGACCATAAAATTCTGGGGGTCAAAACAGGTTTTGAAGGGGTTAAAAGAGCAAATCATAAAAGCTTGTCAGTCTTTATAGTAATCTATATAACTGAAATAACATGAACAATAAAGTGTAGACACACTTTATTGTTTATGTCGTATCATCTATATATACCTTTTGAAATAGCATGAAGAAAACAATTGATGTATATAAATCCTATAAATTGCTTAGGTTGCACCACTCGAAATTCGGTGGGTCAAAATGACTCCCTGCAGGAAATTTTTGAGTGGTCAAAATGGGTTTTTGGGAGCAAAACCCCTGGTTTAAGGGTCAAACATGAGCCGTACATGGGCAAGAAAACCAGACACATAAGTAAACGAAAAATATTCAAAGGTGTAAACAATTTCTAACTACTCTTCGAACTCCCCTAATTTTCTTGACAAAGCGTTGGAATTATTCTATTTGCAGAAATAACGGAAGATTGCTTTTTCCACACGATATGCTGGACGTTGGTGACAATAGCCTTGGTTCGAAAAAAGGTTTGCGAATGTCGGGGACGGGCGGCTGTGTTGATTACCAAAAAGTACGGGCTTAAGACATGGGCGTTATGCATGACACCAGCTTGTATATTTGCCGCGGTATCCTTATCTTTACTTATACAAGCACATCCGCATACGGCTGAGGTGAATAATTCATCCGTTGTAGTACTACATTTTAACCATATATTTGAGCTGTCTACACGGTGTTCTCTGGCGTACACTATATGTCAGACATTAGTTCTAGATTTTCTACCACTGATCGTTCTGTGTGTTTTATATCTTAAGATATACAGGGATGTTCGTCAAACCGCTCAGGCTGCGAACGACCTGGTTCAGAATCGTAACCGAGATCCGTCAAAAGGCATAATTCGAGCGTTGATTATACACCTCAGCCTTACTTGTACCTCGTGGGGTATGTACTCTGTTGTCCGGTTGATAACATTCGGTCTGGGACTCAATAACTTATGTTTGACTATTTTCAAGATAATAATATTCATAGCACATCCATTCGGCGAGGGTCTGCTCCAGCCATCGGGTAAGAAACCCGCTGATTTGATACATCAAAGAATCCATAACCGATTTAACCGACAAATCTACCCGCACACGGACGCATCTATCTCAGAATTCCAAACGAGGAATAAATCAACTTCTTGTATCCAAGGTAACGATAGAATTCCTATCGGGGTAATCTCCCCTACAGACTCCGGAGGACGGAAAACATCTACTCACTATATAAACCCTGTGTATGAGGGTATACGGAAGCATTCAGAGCCGGTACAAAGCGCTGGTACACCACGTGGTAGGAAGGAGTCCAGAGAACATCTCCGTAAAGCTTTAAAGGTGCTGGGTGACGATCAGACGAGTATCACACAAATACGACGATTATCCACGACTCTGAGATTCCCGATTGCTGATTTTGCTGATCAGGATCTATACGAGACGTATGACACACAGAACAGTCCTGTCTTGTCCACTTATCGACGTTTAGTGGAGACCGGAAGTATGTATGAAGGTCAGATGACGTCAGAGGTACCAAACCGGAAGTCAAACAAATCTCATCATGGAGATCCAGACACCCCTCAAAGGCGGTGGAAACGCTTGTTTACAACGGCGAAATCTGTCAGGAAATTTTCAAGGGCACGATTGAGCCGATGCGCCTTAGAATCTTGTCAAGAAGAGTCCGAAACACAATCAGGAGGATTCTACAGAAGATAACAGTACACCAACAAAGTCTCGTGTACATAGAAGTAGGAAAGCAGAAACATTCAGTAAACCTACAAAGAAAGTATACGGTATGACGCCTACAAAGATAAAGGCGTCTGTTTCTACACATGTAGAAATTCAAGGAAATAAAAGAATGAGGTCAGTTTCGTGCGTCAACAACGAATGGGCGTCGAAACAAAAAGAAAAACCCTCTAACCAAGAGAAAACATTCACCACTAATTCACCAAAATGTAGCCCTCAGCGTACTTCATTTCAATCCACGAGCAATATTCTTCGATCCATTTCTTGCGATGCGAAGATATACCTAAAATTTCAGGGTCATAGGCAAACTGACCCTTCGCCTCGAGGTTTAGGTAGTCGATACTCTAGATATTCCAGAGAAAATGTTGTTATAGATGAACATGCTACAAGAAAGGAATGCATTAAGAAATTGCTAGAAATGAGGGAATATTTCTGATGGGAAATTTGAATCTATATTTAAAGAAATTAAGAAACTCAATTTATTCCCACAATTATCAATAAAATTTGATAACAAAATGGGTATGATTGATAACGTCTAGTCGGAATAAAGGCAGTTTTGGGAAAGGAAATGGTTCACATACGGTAGATTTTGGCCCTGAAAATTTGACTTTTTCTGATTTCTAATGATCTCAATGATATTAAGTTTTCGTGGTTACTCTTATCCCCTTCTCTCAAATAGAACGAAGAACATTTCAATTACTTCGCCACTTCTTCAATAAATAGCACTAAAGAAGCCCTAAAACGGTAAAATTGTCCATTTTTAAGAAAATTTGAAATCTATGCAGCTATAAAAATAAGAAGCCCAAATTGCGACACCACATTATTTCACTAAAATCTCCTAGAGGCCATAACTGTTACTGCATACAAATATGGAAGTGTGACAAGAAGGCCTCAATATTTTTTTTGAAACTTTGAACCAATTTTTTTTTTGGGGGGGGGGGGGGGGGGAGGGGATGGGGGATTTAGGCATTTTTGTGGATTAAGGCTACTGAATTGGCTTATTTATAGAAAACTGAGTGGTTTTGGAAAATATTCTGTACACTATTTTAGAGATTATTTATAGGTAAATAGAAAACGGTAGGTTTAATTGTGTACCGTCGACCGTTTCTGAGCTTACTCTAACGTGAGTATACCATTAGAAATTCGAAAAATGCTGGTTTTACAGGGCCAATTTCTAATGTTCGTGAACGTCGTACTTTTCGCGTATCATTTATTTAATGTTCCAAATCTTCAGATATGAATATTACCAATCTAAATAAATTTGTAAAGGACTATTTACTACACAATAATGTTAGAGTAAGCTCAGAAACGGTCGACGGTTTTTAAAAATCGTTAATTTCATATTTGCAAAGTCGGCTTGCAACCCCTTTCTGTGGTTCGGTTTTTTGTAACATAACCTCGAACTCAGTGCAAAATACTAGCTATCACTTTGTGGAACGATTGCCATAGTCTAGACAGTTGATTCATGCATAGGCTATCGCTCATTAATTTCTAGGTCTACACTGTACCTTCTGCGTCCCTGATGGACCTAAACATGTCGTTTGGAGTTCAAATCAATCGAAAACATGAGTACCAGAAGGTTATTTACGATTCTTTGATTTAATTGAAAAAAAAATACATACTATTCTTAGTTACCTAATACAATACGTAAGTTCAAAACTTGTTTCAAAAAATAATTAAATGAGCAAGCCAAAATGTCCTTTTTAATGACCACCAAACAAACAGTGACGTATTTTGGTTGGTGTTACGACATGCCAGGTCTACACGTTCGTTTTTAGGTTGAAAGTCTACAAAATAGGAGTGGATTGAAAATCTTATAACTAAGGACAGTTTGTGCTAGTTTTTTGGGTGGTGCGTATTTATTGCGCTTAGGTATGTTTATCGCTCGATAATTCAACCGATAATAAATGAAGAAATCAGCCAATAAAAAGATGCTGAATTATAACTGTGGCCTTGTGACACAAAAAGGGAACATCTTTGAGCTATATAAAATGACCATTTGATACAGAGATTATATCAAGTAGATTGAAACCCTCGATCGAATTTTAAAAGTTATATACATAAAGGTAGAATGAACGCCCTAGTTTCAGAAAATCAGTCATTCTTTTGGGTGGAGCGTAAAGTGTCGACCCTCGACCCAAGTCTAGGGTCGACACTTTAAGCTCAACCCAAAACGTTTAATCATGGTCATTAAAGTGGTTTGTTGTTATTCATTTACATCTGAAAACCCTCTACGATGTATTAAAAAACTTGTTTTTATTTAAAATGTTATGTTTATGTTAAATAAAGTTATATTGGTCCTTAATCGTAACACTACTTTTGTTTATCGGTTTTATTTCCTAGAATAGATTACCTCAAAATTAGATGTGAAAACATTGTGAAAATTGTAAATAGTTTTCCCATATTATTACCCAATTTTTACAAACGATTTTCACTATGTAACCAAGGCAACAGAGAAATTTTTCATGACCCGTCATGCAAAAGGGGGCAATGTAGGGACTAAGTAAAATGACTGTCTAAAAAGAATTAGAATTAGAATTATTAAAAAGAATATGCGCAGGATGGCTAAGATCGTCTCTTACGCACTACCCAAATGGCACTTTTTAGCATATCGTGTCAATAATTGTTTTTGATCCGTCATGTTCAAAGAATATCGAGTCCAAAATTATTTGAGAACCGTTATGTTCTAAGAAAGGGACCACCTTGGCAGTGAGAGAAGTATCGACCCTGATCAGTCTGCGAGTTTTAAATATTTTATAAATGCAAAATTGATTTCGTATATCGTACAGTTAATAACATCGTTAAAGTGACAAGTTGAACGATTTTGGAATTTATTATGTTAGATGAGTGAGAAGAGCGAGTTTTTGAATGAAATTAAAGGGAGGTAATCCAATTTCGCTACTATTGCTAATGATGAACACAATTAGCGATATGTATTATCCCCTTTCATAAAATATGCATAAAAGTTCTATAAATAGTTTCCTATTTTTTCAAGAACCAATCAGACGCTTAAAGTTTGAATTATGTCGGTGAAATCACGATTTGGTTCTACTTCTTTGATTTTGAGGGTAGTTGTTTATCTTATATTTTTGAAGTAATTTTAAGCGTTTTAATTGGTTTGAGTGATTGTTTGGAATGAATGAATGGAGGGCTGAGTGAGCGATTTAGAATGGTTTGATTGAGATGAATGTCAATTTCACGATGTAACTAACTGTACCAATACCGCATCTTCGAGGGTTCAAGATACCAAATTATGACCAACTATAGAAACAAGGTTAAATTTGAACATGCCGATTGCATTCATGAATTTCAAAATAAGAACAAGATTCGCCCGTCACACTTCTTGATGCCTTAATATGAAAAACAACAAAGGGTACTAACTCGAAAATTATGCTAAATACTCGAAAATTACGCTATGTAGATTTACGGATCTTGTGTACTGCAGGCCGTAATATTGAGAAAATAAACAGTTAACGACATCGTGAAATTATCATTCATCTCAATCAAAATAGTTCTAAATCGCTCTCTCATCGCTCCAATCATTTATTACTCCATACACTCACTCAAATCATTCAAAAACGCTCAAAATGATTAAAAAGATAAGATCAAGATCTAAAATTCAACATAATTATACCTAGTAAAAAGTCGAGATTCGATCGACATAATTGAAATTGTAACCGTCTGATTGGTTCTTGAAGAAATAGGGAGCTATTTAAAGAACTTGTTTGCATATTTCATTTAAGGGAGGTTATAAATATCGCTAATTTGGTCGTCCTGAAAAAAAATAGCGATATTGGATAACCTCCCTATAAATTCACTAAAAACCCAATCCTCGTTCTTATTCAATTCCATTCCAGAATCCAACATTCCAACATATCATCTTGTCAAATTCACGATGTTGTTAATCGTAACCGTCAAGTTTCAATTCAATCAGACATAAATTGCAGGAGTTATGCTTCGGACAAAGAAGTTGACGCCGCCAACCGAACTCCAAACGGCCGGAAGCCGATCGCCGATCGCAGAAAGCCACGGGTACTCACATGAAATTTACGTCACGTCTTCGAATAGCGTATAAAAAGGATACACTACCTTTTCATGAATTAGCCGCCGTCGAAGCGCAGTAACTAGCGTGTCGGGTTCGATCCCCGACAGCGCCGGGCACATTTCCTTTCCGTCTATATATCTCTCACCAATGGGTTGATAATCGTAGACCTATGTGGGATTGCAACTGGAGGCAAGGAAACGATGTGATGGTAGTATTTGTGAGGGAAATACCAGAAATCCATTGTAAGGTGCTCTAGCTTCCGTGATAGAACTGAAATAATGTTGAAAGCGTCGTTAGACCCTATTTATTTACTCAAATTTCAAGAATTTATTTGCTATGTTTTCTCTATACATACATTATGTAACATGTAAAGAACAGGCACCCGTGTTAAAGGATACAGCTAGTAACATCGTAAAGATGACATTAAGGTAGTAGACCCAAAATAGTTCCGCAACATTTCGGAGCTCGTGATCTTTCACAATTTTGACCGAAGTTTCCTAAAAACCTCGTCTAACACTGTTTAAGTGCATTACGCCAAAAAAATATTGTGGATCTATTACGGGATCTTATACCTTTACCTCGATCATAACTATTCTAAATCGCTATGTCAGCGCTCCATTCATTCATGCAAAACACTCACTCAAACCATTTTAAAAAAACGCTCCGAAATCTTACGTAAACACTTTGAAATCGTTCAAAGCGATCGACATTTCATTCAAATCGATGAAATCTTTCCGCGATTGTATTGAATGTGTCTTGTTTAAAAGCACCTGATTGGTCGAGAAAACAAAACAAAACAAACAAACAAACAAAAAAAAAAAATAGAAAAGAACATAAAGGGATGTAAATTTTGACAATTTCGTCCAATTTGGATTTTATTACCTCCCTTAAATTTCATCCAAATTATACGCAACGCTCTCATTCAGTTCCATTATCAAATTATTTTAAAATTACTTACCTTGTCTATTACATTATGTTCGTAACTTTAAGTCACCATGTGCAATTTTTAGTTAGCGAAGCTCTCAGCTTCGCTGGCTTTAGTGAACATTATACAAATTTCGCCCTGTCAAAGAGGTCAATCAGTGCAAACTGATCTTGAGGGCTTAACAGCTGAATGATACCCAGGAAAATAATCCATATTTATATTCAGAAATACTGGATAACTGGTCGTTGTTGAAAGTTTCTATTCAATTGCATTTTTTAAAAGATGGATCAAAGTGAGAAATGTAACAATAGACGTTGACATAATACAGACTTTGGCAAAAAAAAACCCCAAACCCAGTGTAACAATATTTAAGTCATAATCGGAACACGGTCTTGATATTCAACCAAGGACAACTGGGCAACCCAGGACACCCCAGAACGCATCCAATATGGCATATAAGGACCACGGAACGATGCATCCCGGGGTGTCCAGGGGTGATTAATAAGATTATCAAGATTCATTTTCTACAGCTATGATGTGTGTTTTCGTCTCTCGACATCGTGGTCTTCATCTCTGCCATCCTAGGCTTAGACCTTAAGTTAGTCGCGGCCTAACCCTTGATATTTGCAGTATAGCCATCACTTCTTGTATTATTCTATTTTTGGCGTTAAACAAAAAAAGTTTTGTGAATTATACCATGAGATGAACATGCAGCGATGAAACTCTTGAACAAGAAAGCAACCTCTGAATCTCAGCGAAACCAAACCCGAATCGCACCGAAACCGCACCAATTATGAACAAAAATTGATGTCAAGGAGTACAATAAGTATTTGAGTAGAAAAGAGCCTGAAAATATACTCGAGAAAACATTGTGAAAAACAGATGCTATTGACCCTCCGAGCAGTGGCGTCTATTTCCTCAATCATTTTTACTTAAATCATTTCGAATGGAACGAACCCATACCGCAGCGAAACCCTTAAAATTGTTGCTTTTTGAGTCTCTGTACTATAGGCCTGCTTGTCCTGATTCATAACGGCACCTTCGCACTGATGAGACAGATTCTGTTGATCATTAGTTCAGGCTGTTGTTTGCAGATCAAGTCATTCTTAAAAGTATGGAAGCTGTGAAGGGGTGCATGGAAATACTGAATTGTGCCTAAAAATACATTATTTTAAATAATACTGAATTACCCTTCCCTGCATGGAGCAAAGTTACCAAGATGTGACAGTGTCTGCTATTAATTGAATTAGCAAGAATATGCCCTAATTGTCAGGCCCAGATAAGATTTCGGACCGATGTAGCCTTTTCACCGGTGATTTTGACCCCATAAAGACTTTATCCATCGTGCATGCGCAAAACACGACAATTTTTAAATCTTTTTTGCCGCATCTAGGATAAAAGGAAAGTGGAGCTTTCTGCACCGGCATATCCGCTGTAGCTGTTCTAAACCAATCACCAGACTGTCTTGTCGATCGGCACTTTTGATTGGTGAATAATGGGTTCAGAGTCAATTTTGAAAAATAAATTTGGTAAGAAGTGTGACTTAAAAGGTCAAGCCTTGAACATGCGCAAATTGCATAACAAAGTGTTCGTTTATAAGTTTTGTCGAGTGTTTTTGTAATTAAAGATTTTTTAACGTGAAATTTTGTCATTATTATCTCCAGAGTAATCATTTCTAGAAAAAATAAGAAAAAACGCCAGTTTATTCGAATATTTTGCTATCTGAAACTTAGTCTAAACAAGCTTTACCAGGTACAGGACAGTCACAGTATTATTAAGCGTAGCATTCTGGGTATTGCTAAGGGGTCGAAACAACAAGAAGGGTTGCATTGTCTGGAGCGCATCTCAGAAAGTATGCATGCTAGAATGATGAAACTTTACAAGTGGATAGATTTTATTGAAAAGTAGTACAGCACAAGAACCGTTTGACCCATGCAGTCTGTATAATCGATCTTCCACAAACATTCATATTTCGCCAATTTACAGTACTTTCAGTACTTTGATTATCATTTTTCGTATAATCATACAAATATTCGTGTGGATATTTTTTAGAACAATGACATAATACGGTTATTTTCAGAAACATGGAAAAAAAAAACCTTGTATTTCTATTAGAACCATCGAAGAAAACGAGGCGAACAAAATATAGGGTAAATATAATACGAACTGGGTGTATTGTATGAAAAATTGTCAAACTCGGTTGTGGGAATTGAAAATTGTCGCGACAGAGCCTCGACAATTATCCATTCCCCAAAACTCGATATTTATTTTTTTTCATACAATACATCAAATACGCACAATATATTTATCGTGTACAACAATTTCTTGGACGTCCCGGGAGGTACATTTTCATCTGTGTCCTTTTTATACTTAGTAAATGTAGAAAGGGAGATAACCGTGCTATGTTTGTGGATTACGTAGATTCAGAGTAGTCTATCTTCGTATATGGAAAAAATTTAAAGCCCCCGTCTGTGTCCGTGAATATACTGTGAATCGCAAGACAATGATCTTAAACGACTATTTACATACAAGCTAAACTTTTATTCTCGAAGATAAGCTTAAATATGTCATTCCAATATTCGGTAATGCAAATGATCACGACGCGATGATCTAAATATAGGCCTAACTTGATGAATATTTAAGACCCGCAACATTCCGGACTCCAATTTAATTATCGCTCCTTTAACGTACATGTACATGGGCGTATTTCACGTGGCCAAAATCTCATTTTCATATTTTATATTATATGACAGACTATGCGTTTTACGAAAAAGCCGCCGTCTGTCGATTGATATGTATTTTCATGTAACTCATCTTTCTTAAGGCAAATTCAAGAAAAAATATTCAAATAATATTCACGAAAGAGTGATTTTTAACTCTAAACGCAGACCGGGACTTTAAAATTGAGTGGTCGTTTTATATTGTTGCCAAAGTAAGTATTTATTTTAGAATTATATTTCGAGAATGATACTAGTTCACATTATTTTTCCCCTTGTATCGTAGATTACTTGAGAGATGAACTATGTGATTATGGATTTTTTTGATTGAGGTGTAATCTAGAAGCCTACCAAAGAATAGTATAACACAATTATTCATGCAATTAAAAAATCGCCTTTCTTCTTTTACATGTATCATTTTCAAGCTAAGTTTTTTTCTTAGGGGCGTGGGTGTTGAAATACGAGCTATTGGTGGCGTAAGCGTGTTTGATGGTGCGTTTGTTTGTGATGGCATTGGTATAATAGATATATAATATGTACTAAGTGTTAAAAAAATATCTAACAAGGTTGGGAGATTTGATAATTGTCGAGGTTCAGCCGAGACAATTATCAATTCCAACAGCCGAGTCAGATATTTTTTCATACAGTACACTAAGTACGTATTATATTTATCTAACCTCTATTTGCTTTGTTTACGTCGATGTTTTGTCAGCACGATTAGCTCAGTTGGTTGAGCACCGGACTTCAAAAGCATTGAAGTTCTACCGCGTGGGTTCGGTTCCCGGGCTGGCACACTAACAAACTAATTGTCTTTCGGATGAGACGTTAAACCGAGGCCCCATGAGACGGTACTTTACACCGAGCACGTAAAAGAACCATGGCGGATCTCAGCAGTAGTTTCATCATGTATCCTTGCACTATCCCCCGTAACAACTAATCGTCTTCTAGGGGCGTCGCTCATATGAGCATGTGCTACGGTAGCGATGATAAATAAATTGAAATACACACATACATCGATGTTTCTAACAGAGATGCAAGTAAATAATTGCATTATGTCATTGTTCTAAAAATATCCATATGATATTATTAAAATACCATATGGGATGTTATCACACAGATATTTTTTATAGTTATAAGAGAATTTTTAACCTCTTACATATATATGTCGTTACGGAAGAATTCTTGAAGAAACTTGGAATGTGGGTTCATCATCACAAAGGATGTCCAAACAAGGTGATATCTCTGGAAAAGTTTTTGTAAAGATAATACGTATTTTTACTCAGATTTTTTTTATCATCCAGTACCTGTAGCCGAGCCTTGGTACCCCGCTAACGGCGCTCTTATTGAACTTATATAACATATTGTCTTTCATTTTGGTCCCATGTTTAAGCTGATTTGCTTGTTTGAACGGGGACTACACCGCTTTTAACAATCCTTCCGTCATGTCGCGGCGGAATCCAAGTATTTCTCACGCCAGTATTACCTTTAACATTTGTCAGAAATTCTTTTCAATAAAGACACGTCTAAATTGCTTTGGTCTGGTGAAGAAATAAATGGTCAATTTATAAAGAAAGCCCGCGCTAAATTAAGCCTCCTGCGAAATTTATTGAGTTGTCAAAATGTTTGTCTGTGTGCCGACATTTTGATTATAAAGCATAATAAAAATCCAAGACTTAGTTGCGTCGGAATTAAAAGTCAGACAAAAAACGTTAATCTTATTTTTCACTGATATAAACACTTCTTCCTCTTCCGTCCAGTCAGTCCTTTTGTTTGTTGGCTGGATGAATTCAAATTCTTAACGGTAAGGGATTCAATAGTCTGGTTGCCAGACACTTCTATACAGGATTTTACAAAGGCAATTAAAGCAATACAAATCTTACAATTAAGTCCCCTGTTTATAAAAAGAAGAAACGAACTTGGATTAAAGAGGCATGTAGTAAAACTACAACCAAAATATTTTCTGAAAATGCAAAACAAAAACGACTGAGGCAAGTCTAGGCATTCAAAAAAAAAAGTTGAAAAAACGATGCTAAAAGCGTTTGAACATATAGACAATATCTGAAACACGTTTAAGTACGATATGAATTGGTATAATTATTTTATCTTAAAGGTAGTGGACCCTTGATAGTTCCGCAATGTTTCGGAAGACATAAACTTAAACAGTGTTAACCGAGGTTTCCTTATGATTTCATTGGCAAACCTCGGTAAACATTGTGAACGATCATGAGTTCCGAAGTGTTGCGGAACTATTACGGGTTCACTACCTTAAGAAAAAATTCTGCCCCACTATTGGTGGAATCAGCCCTACGGCCATGATACGAAAGCGCTCGCCGTGAACAGTTTTTATAGCTAGCAGTCTATCTTGAACGTACCACAGCCGCTTTCCAAAAATGACTGGTTGCTAAGCAACAAGAGAGAATCAATAAAAAAGCTCAATTCCTCCAATACCATCAGAAAACATATCAAAATTTATAAAATGAATAAGAAAAATATTTGTTATTCGTATATCCCGCCTTCAGTTGATAAAACGACCAAACAAAACTAAAATCACGATTTTCTTCGATAAATACTATAAAGGTCAACTTTTCCACATTTTTTGTAAGCCATACTAGTCACTTCGAGACGTTGCTAGCCGATTATCGCAAGCGCCCCAATTAAGCATGTTCAGGATAGGAAAGTAGGAAGACACTTGCTAACGTTTGCAAGCGTTTTGCTCTCCTGAAAGCAAGGCAGTGCTTTCGGCTCTTTGATTTCAATGCAATTTATTGTACGTGAAGGTATTTATTCAGCGTGTCGACGGTTAAATGCTAGTATTCCTTATTCATCACAGTTAGTTACATCGTGAAATTGACATTCATCTCAGTCAAAACCATTCTAAATCGCTAACTCAGCGCTCCATCCATTCATTCCAAACACTCACTCAAACCATTCAAAAACGCCCCAAAATCAATATTAAAGATAAGATCATTTGCGAAAATTGTAGCTAGAAATAAATCGAGATTTCACTGACATAATTGAACTCATAGCGTATGATTTGTTCTTGAAGAACTATGAAGCTATTGATAGATCAAGTATGCATATTTTATATAAAGGGATGTAATAAATACCGCTTATTTTGTTCATCCTGAATTTGATTACCTCCTTTTAATTTCACCCAAACTCACTAACCTCATTCATTCAATTTTATTCCAAGATAATTCCAAAATCATTCACCTTGTCAATTTCACGATGTTGTTAACTGTACAAACACGCTTTTATTTTGGGTATAGGTATCTAGCAATGGCGAGCAAAAATTGGATCTTTTCGTCACCCTTTTAAGTGCAAAGGGACTAAAGCATCGTACAATATCTTAACACAGTGTTTCACTGTATAAAAGAAAATGTTAACATCTTGTTGTAAGAAACATTGTAAATGGCATCGATCCTATTTGAAACCCTTCTAAATTGCTCTCTCAACCATCCGTCAAATTATTCCAAACACTCACTCATACCATTTGAAAGCGTTCCAAAACAATTTCAAACTGTCACAGCAATGCCCACAATGTTTCGCAAAGTCGTTAAAATCAAACGAAACATTTTCAATTTTGTTATCTAGTGTTGATATGAAAGCGACCGCGAAGACATACAAAACTTTTTGTTGAAAAGTACGTATTTCCTTTTTAAAGGGAAGTAATAAAATATCGTTAATGTCGTCCGATTTGGACGGAATTAGCGATATTGTTTTGCCTCCCTTAAATTTCATTTAAAAAAAAAGAAATCGTACCCCAAACTTATTTAATATCATTCTAAAATCATTACCAAATTTCACGATGTTTTAACAGAAGAGTGTTTTTTATGGGATTGATTTGTTCACTAAGAAATACAAATGACATTAATTATTTCATTATATATACAGAGAGAATCTCAAAAGATTCTGTGATTGAATGTAGCGTGTTTGATCTTTGATATTTCCTTGATATTTTGTTACCGGAAATAACAAGGGGGCGTGAACTGTATCGGAATGAATAAGCAATATATCAAGAAATTAAAATTCACGGTGATTTCGCAAAATATCTGCCGAAGCTTTGGACTGATGATAAAGGCAAATCCTGCGTTTAGAATGACAAAGCTTTTCATTTAAGAACGTCGCGAAATTGACAAGTTGAATATTTTAGGAATTATATTGGAATGAAATTGAATGAGTGTGTGAATCGAGGTTTGAGTGAAATCACAGGGAGGTTATCCAATATCGCTAATTTGTTCATCTTGAACAAAATTAGCAATATTGGATTACCTCCCATTGATAAAATTTACATAATATTCTCTTTGTGTGTTTTCGTGGACCATTTAGACACTTTAAAAGCCACACAATCCAATGAAAGTGTAGATCGATTTGATATTTTCAACTTTATTATCTAATATCATTATAATGTCATTGAAAGCGTCTTCGAAGACATACACAATTTTTGTTGAAAAGTATGCATTTCTTTTTTTTTTTAAATGGAAGTAATAAAATAACGTCCATTTCGTTCAAATTCACGAAATTAGCGATATTGTATTACCTCCCTTAAATTTCATTTAAAAAAAAATCGTACCCAAAACTTATTTAATATCATTCCAATATTATTCCAAAATAATTCAATTTGTAAATTTCGCGATGTTTTAGCAGTATAGAGGAGAGTTCTGTTAAATAAGAAATACAAATTTCATCAATTATTTCAATATATACAGAGAGAATATCTAAACATTCTGTGTTTTAAAGTAGCGTGTTTGATCTCCGATATTTTCTTGATATTTTGTTACCGGAAACAACAAGGGGGCGTGAAGTGTCTCGGAATGAATAAGCAAAATATTAAGAAATTAAAATTCACGGTGATTTCGCAGAATTTCTACCGAAGGTTTTGACTGATAATAAAGGCAAGTCCTACGTTTAGGATGACAAAACTGTACAGTTAAGCACTTCGTGAAATTGACGAGACGAATGCTTTTGGAATGATACAGAATGAAATTGAACAAGTGTGTGACTCGAGGATCTGAATGAAATTAAAGGGAGGTAATCCAATATAAAGGGAGGAGTATTCGTGGACCAATCAGACACTTTAAATCCACACAATTCAATGAAATTGTAGATCGATTTGAGCGATTTCGAAATGTTTTGTAATAATTTCGGAGCGTTTTTGATGATTTGAGTTAGTATTTGGAATGAATGAATGGGGCATTGAGTGAATGATATTGAATGGTTTAGATGGCAGTGAGTGTCAATTTCTGTACAAACTATTTGCCAATTTTACCCTGCTTTGAACTCAAGTGCACGTGCAAAGCGAATTTAAATTGGCAAACGGTTTGCACCGCCCAGTGATCCCGAACACAGGGCTGGTCTCACTGCTCTTGAGAATGTATTTAAGATGTAGCAAAATAAAGCTCGCACATATATTGTTGAATAATTAGTTGCTTGTGTGTTTCCATCCGATGCAGCAAGATAGAGCAAAACTAAGGGAATGCAAATGATATTGATTAGCATATCAAGATTGCCCTGTGACCAGGAGAGCAAAGAGCTATCGAACGTTAGTGAGCGCTTTCTTGCTTTCCTATCCTGAACGATGTGCTTGCTTGTGGCGCTTGTGATAAACAGCCCTGCGGGATTTTCGGGGAAATCGATGATAATAGTCAAGTTATCCGTCAATGCTCGTCAGCTCGTGACGCTGCCAGCAGCCCTGTGTTCAGAATGACAAAATTGGGAAAAACAGTTTTCCAAATATACCCCGCTTTGCCCAGAAGTTTTTTTTAATTAAACATAATATTACGCGTAGAAAAGATAAATCGAAAAAATAGATAATGAAGATAACAAATTAAGTTCATAAAGTAATTTATTGAATTGTCAAATTTTTGTCCATGTGTCGACATTTTGATCATAAAGTATAATCAATCCGAAGACGTATTTGCGCTGGAATTAAAAGTCAGACGAAACACGTTCATCTTCAATTGTGCGTTTCTAGGGTTTTTTTTTTCATCTTTTCCGCAGATGAGCGATTTTTTTGTTGTTGTTATTTTCATTCTTTTCTTGCTTGGCGCTTTTAGATTCTAGGAAAGGAAAAACTTCTTGCAAATTGTAACCCGATTTGCTCGCAAATGCATGTGCATAGCGGAATATACTTTGTAAAAAGTTTACACCGTTTTGTTTTCCTGAACATATGGCTTTGTATGTTCGCATATTGTCTTTATGTATTAAAGTTCATACCCCTAAGTGAGCACACAATATTCTCATCTTCCTTTAAAAAAATACACTTCTATAACCTCTTCTCGTTCTCAATTCGAAATTTTCTCAAATTTTGATTTGAGATTAAAGCCGTAATTCTATTTTAATACTCATGTTAATGTATTAACATAAAAGATAATATTAATAAGTTGTTATAAATAACACTTATTAATATTATCTTTTATTTTTATACATTTATTTAAATCTAAAATTTAAGAAAGTTCTCAGTTGAGCAATGAGAAAAAGAAAAGTTTTATTACCTCGGGCCTAGAATGAGAAATTGATTTTGAGCATGGTTATATTAGAAAACTAATACATTTCTTAGCATTTGCAGAATTGAAATCGTAAGATTTATATCGCAAGTTATTGTATATAGAGGCTTATATAAGCAGGGACAATAAATTTTCTAAGCCAACTGTATAGACAGATTAATTTGTTGAGATTTTTTATTAAATTGTCAGTAGACTTGAAAAAACGTGTTCAATTTTTGGAACGACGAAAAACTATTTATGAATATGGTAGCATTGAAATGAAACAGTCAAATTAAATTTATCGGTTGGTAAGTTGGTGTTTAACACCGTTTTCAACAGTATTGCAGTTAAATTGTATTGGCTGGTACTACTACCCATGACTTCCTGTTATTTCCTACAGTTAACATCATAGGGCGAAAGATATGTACAGCTAACAACATTATGAAATTGACAAGGTGAATGATTTTGGAATTATTTTGGGATAAAATTGAATGAGTGTATGGGGCGAGTTTTGAGTGAAGGTAAGGGAGGAAATCCAATATTGCTAATTTTGTTCATCCTGAAATCGCTCTTCCGGCGCTCCATTCATTCATTCCAGCCACTTGCTCAAATAATTCAAAAATGCCCCAAAATCACTAAAAAGATAAATCAACAACTGTATTCGAAATAAATAAAGCTAGAAAAATAGGCAATTTCAATGAATTAATTGAATGTGTGATGTTTGATTGGTTCTTAAAGAAACAGGAAGCTATTTTTAGATTGTATATGCAATTTTTTGAAAGGAAGGTAATGAATATCGCTAATTTTGTTCAAGAAAAAACAAAATTAGCGATATTGGATTACCTCCAGTTTATTTCACTCAACACTCAATCGTCATACTCATTCAACATCAATCCAAAATCAATCCAATATCAATCACCTTGTTAATTTCATAATTTTGTTAACTGTCCTTATTTTTCTCCCATTGATGGGAGATACATGAGTTATGTCCCATTGAATTCCGTCAAATGTCGGATGTGAGTTGGTCGAACCTGGATTCAACCTCACGATTCATGGATTGTCAGTCAAACGCCTTAGCGGTTGAGCTAGCTGAAAACAGGCCTCGGCGTAATATATCGGAGCATAAACCTAAATATTATAGCTGAAATAATGTCCCAAATCGTCCAATTTGGTGATATCTCATTTCTTTCTCTTAAGAAAATCATCGCAATTTTCTGTCTGTGTATTATCGCGTTCCAATGAGACGATTCAAAATACACAACAGACAACAAAATCGTGGAATGATTTGATTGATTTGAGCGAAAGACGAATGTTTTGAACGATTCCAAAGCGTTTTAAACGATTTCGGAACGTTTACGATTTGTTGAACGGATTGTTTTCAACGCATTGAAGAGAGCACTGAGCGACCGATTTAGAATGGTTTTGATCGAGGTGAATTTCATTTTCACGATATTATACACTGTATTTGCATGACATGTAACCGGTCCATTTGATCATTTGATACAGCAAAGAACATTGGCCATCAAAAGAACCAAAACTATTTCAAACCGCACACAAAGCGCTCCATTCATTCATTCCAAAACTCACTCAAAATGATCACAAACTCTCCAAAATCATTAGAAAATTTGGAACTCGTTTAAGACGAGCAAAATTTTAATTCAAATCAATAAAATTATCTTACGATTTTATTGGCTGTTCAGGATTTTAAAGTGTCTTATTTGTCAACGACAATAAACGTCAACAAACAGAAGAGTGCGTATATTTTATTAAAGGTAGTAATTATCGCTAAACTTGTTAATCTCAAACAAATTAGCGAAATTGGATTACCTTCCTTGAATTTCACCCAAAACTCACTCCACACACTCATTAACACCATTCCATAATTATTCCAAAATCATACATCTTAATTCGTAATGTTCTTGTCTATAGGCCTACTCGATGACCCAACTAAAGTAATCCATTGCGTTACATTTCGCATGTTTCTAAAGGTGATCGATTTCTAAACATTATTCCATGGCTCCCCTAAGACAATCCGGATTCGCAAATGGCGTGATAAATATTCCCTAGATGTCTCGTTATATGAATCCAATTAGCGATATATGCTACAAGATTCTACGATTGTGGTCTGTGCAAATTATAAAGTAGGATAACCGTATAAATTGTGTATTAAACTCACGTGCTACAAACGTATTGATAATTGAATAAAATTCTGAATGAAAAATAGTAAAATGGAAAATCCTAGATACCTTGCTTGGGCAGCGATCTAATTTAAGGTAGTGGACCCGTAATAGTTCCGCGACGCTTCGGGAGTAATGAACTTTAACAGTGTTAACCGAGGTTTTCATTAGGAAACCTCGGTCAACATTGTGAAAGATCATTTGTTCCGAAATGTTGCGGATCTATTACGGGCCCAGTTCCTTAACTTCATCAAAAGTCAAAATAAAGCAACAGAATGAAGAATTTTTAATACGTGATACTTAGTCCTAAATAAGAATCAAAGTACTGTCAGCACTGTAAATCGGGCATCATTGAGAGGTTGGGATAGTGCAATAGTTCGTCAATCTAAAGGGCTCAAATTAGACAACAAAAATTGGTAAAATATTGATTCTGCGTTGTTTGTCTTGAACAAATAGTTCAGTGGATAACACGCAAAATGTAAGTGTCCAGCCTCGGTATGCGTGGGTTTTGACCACGTGATAATCATAACAGAATTTGATTGGTTGTCAGACCTACATCTGGTAAATGACCGATCGAGAAAAAAATCAGAACAGTAATATGGTAAGTGCTACACATTTATTATACAGTTAACCTATTGTAAATTTCAACTCCTTACTCAATCGAAAATCTTGTTATAAACACTGAAACTACTTACTGGTAATTACTAAAAGCGAAAATCACATCAAATTTTGTATTAGCCTCTTCTTTATTTGTCGCAAAAGTAAATAAGATATAAAAAAGTTTGTAGATTGTGACTGAAAAGGACGTTTCTTCGGTGTTTGAAAACACATAGTTTGGCTCGAATACATTGCTCAGAAGATAAAGGTAAGAATGTAGTGTGAAAACAGACTGGATTTCTGGAAAACGGTATATATAAATTCGGGCTTCACAGCCCGATTTAAAAATGACTCGATATTATAGCGACTCGACAGAACCGAGGATGAAGAATCGATACAACCCGATTTGAATTAAAGATCCGTTTTCTATTGATTTATTTTAAAACCTTTTTTTTAAATCAAAACAGTATGTTACAATGCATTGGCATTCTATGACATTACCCTAATAAAAACCTTATTCTAACGCCTTTGTTTAGCGATAGTTATTGCCTACAAGTTCTATGCTACCAAATTAAAACAGTTGTTTACACTTTGTCCTTAATTGTTAATGATAGCATTTATATTTTCAATTTTATTATTTTCAATCTCATAAGAAAATGAAAGATAGAAATTGTATTTAGACACAAATTTGCAGTATGCGAAGCAGATCCTCGATATTACCATATTCATAATATAGAGAGAATATATTATTTTGTTTGATGAAGAAATGAAAAGAAAAAAAAATCACATTGTATGAAAATTCAAGGAATTAGAATAAGTGTTAAAGTATGTCGGCTTTGATCAGACCTCTATCAAACCAAAATAAAGTCTCTTTATTTCACAAAAATTTATGTCATAGATAGAAATAAAGCAATAAATTTGAGAGTGTTCTTATGAATTGTCTCAAACATGCAAACAAGCTTCGTGCTAAATAGGTCGTATCTATTGTGTATAAATGTTTGTGGCTCTTTTCACAAACAAGAATATTTTAAGATCAAAGAAACAAACAAACAATCAAAATAAAAGAAACCAAATATATTTCAAAGCCTTGCGAATCTTTCTGGGTCCAGTATAATAAGATTTAATACTGCTTCTAACGTGACAGATAAATGCTTAAAATGAATGTAATTATTTGAAAGGGAGGGTTTCTAATTGATATCTCAGGGTAAAAGCGCCATTATAAGCTATAAAAGCGACATCTTTAAGGAAACGCGGAGTTAATCAAGGAAAGTAGATAACATTATTATCCCATTTTTTCTACCATAGAAATGTAGTAATGACTCTTGATTGAATATTTTACGTTTGATCTCACAAAAAAGGCTTCATTTGTAATCCCCCTGTAAAAAAAGAACTACATATACATGTGTTCCAATATAAAAACAAAAGCAAGCGTCTTCTTATTTGTAATTTGGTATCATCTCGGCAAATTTTACCACTAACGAAAAAAGAAAAAAAACTAATTAAATGCTTGGTATTTTTTTCATCTTAAACCACACTTGATTACCAACAAAGCAAAGAAAGAAGTTCGTGATCCATTATTCAAAATAGACCGTCTGAAGGAAAAAAAAAACAAAAAAACACACACAAGCTTTCCTTAATGCTTTTCGATGGATTATAGAGAAATACCGGTAGATTATCATTTAATAAACTAAACGCCTAAACGGTGAAGTTACAAAAATTTATACACAGTTTTCGTTCATGCTCCCCTTTTTGACGTTTTATAAGCGGAGCCAAATAGGAAACATCATTATGAACGATGCATAGCAATCACGTGTAAATCACGGGATTCGCTTTACAAGAAAATTGTCCCAAATTTCCACATTTTGTCTCTTTTTTGCATTTAAGAGATAAAGTTATTGTTTATTTTTGGAGTAAAATCGGTTGATCTTCCATTTTGTAAACTTCAACAGCTATATTTTCACTCGTAGCACCGCCACTCATGAAAATATTGCTCTTGTTGTTCACTCAATGAAATATAAATCGATCTCACACTGAAACAATTGATTTTCCTCCATTTCTATCTTACTATATGCGTTTTTCTACGAAAACATGTTAGACATGTTACACCTCTGTAAAATCAGATATCTTTTCTGAAAAATTGTTTAACGAAATAATAGTTGGTTCCTTTTTCGCGTGGCGACCAGGCTCTCATATCCGTCAAGTGTTTGTTAATTCAAGCACGCTTTCCTATAATTTTTGTTTAGAAAGCTAACATCGGTCAAACTAGAAACCTTTCATTGACATTTCTGGAACTTCAAGGCTAATTAATCTAATTGAAGAAAGTACACATGGGATGTGGCGTATTCGTTTTGAATGATAAATATCTGTACACATTTATACGTTGAAGTTTGCACTAAAGGTTAATTATATTGACAAACGACGTTTAATTTTTTATTTCATTAATTATTGTATTATTTAAATAAAATTATTTTGAGGATTAATTTACCGTTTAGCACAATTGGCTGCAGGTCCAGGCACTGTGTGCCGTGGCGTTCGTCTGTCCGTGTGTCTGATCGTTAAATATTTTTATAGAAGTTAACACAAGTTTGAAACAAGTTTTTTCACCAATGTATGCTCAATGTCCTCTGGATACAAATATCGGCTCAGAAATAACTTTACAAGTCACCATAGAAAAAAAAACGCCTATAATATGGCTTTATTTGTGATACCCTTGTAAACATTAACTACATTTACATGTGTTGCATTATAAAAACAAGGGAAAAGTCTTCTTATTTGTAATTTGGTATCATCATGGCAAACTTACCACTTATCAAATTACTTACACAGTAATGATCATTGATCGACCATTTTTCAGACTGCTACAGCTTAATGTAAACGAGTAAAAATGTGTCTTTTAGGTGCGCAGGTCATTTTCTTGTGAAATGTTTAGTTAAATTTTTTGAAAAAAAAAATATATGCTCTTAAACAGAAATATGGATTTCAAACTAACTGTACATGAATAGTTATTACCTCTTCTTTTACAGCTCGATTGGATTCAAGTTTTAAAACTTGGCAAAAAGATATTTTTTTGCGATATATGGAAATGATCTCTGAACGATTTCAAACATCGTGAAATTGACACTCAGTGCGATCAAAACCATTTAATATCACTCACTTAGCGCTCCAATTTAAACTATCAAAAACGCTCCGTAATTTTAAGAAACCATTTCGAAATCGTTCATATCTATCAAATCATTCTACGATTTTTATTGGTCGGAGTGTGTTTTAATGTGTCTCATTTGGCCATGAAGAAACACTAACAAAAATTACCTATATCTTATCAAAGGGAGGTAATGAATATCGCTTCCTTTATTTATATTTAACTTCACCCAAAACTTACTCCACACACTCAATCAATTACACTCCAAATCATTCCAAATTATTCATCGTGTCAATTTCACGATGTTCTTAGCTGTATCATACTTAAGAATATTTAAGTGAGTGTTTGGAATGATTGAATGGTGCGCTGAGTGAGCGATTAAAAAACTGTTCTCGGGATGAAAGTCAATTTTACGATGATAATAACTGTATTGAGATCAACTTATACAAAAAAAAAATACTCATGTTTAAGCCTTTTTTATTTAACATCGATTTGGAAGCAAGTTCTTATAACTAAGATTAGTCCCTCTCGATTCTGCTCCCTGAAAAATTCACCAGTACTCGCGACGAATGTGAGAGCCAATTGAAAGAGCCAGGATCGATAACTGTTCCCGTAAATCGAACTCAGGACCTTCGAGTCAAGAGGCCGACGCTCTTACTCTATACTGCAGACACCATCAGTACTTTTATAACATGAGCTGGGATTTAACCATTTCTAACTTAACAAGTTGCTCAAAGTAATCTTAATTATCAAAGGAAATATATTTTCATAAAAAATATAATAAAAAATAACAAATCACCAGTTATATTCAGATTCAATAACAAACGAAGAAACGTTGATCTGACATATTTCATTATGTTGTCTCGGAATATAAATAAGCATGTCATATTGCTTGTTTAATTTCCGGTATAAGCCATTTCCACGCAAACAACTCAATCACGCTACAATATCATGTTATCGTATCTCCTATCTTAAAGATATATGTGACCCGTCACGCGAAAAGGGACCATCCGGGAATTCTGTAAAATGGATTATTGAAAAGGAGATATGGTCCACCAAAGGTCAGTCAACCAGAAATCGCAATTCATAAATTTCTTTCCCAGAAAGCTAAGTTCTTTAATTAAATAATAACATTATTACGAAAATTTCGGAAATGTGGTACATACATTAGAAAGGGTGCAACAAAACTGTAATCTTAATTTCTAGGTGCATTGCTGTCGATAAAAGTTAGATCTAAATTAATTTATTCTTCACATGAACAATAGTTAATGAAGTAGGCACCGATAAAGATTGAAGCTGAGAACAATTTGTTTGTACCGAGTTCAACATGCATTCTCCAAAATAAATTCTTTTGTAACACTTAATATCAAATAATGCAAAAAAAACTTCGAGAGAGAGAGAGAGAGAGAGAGAGAGAGAGAGAGAGAGAGAGAGAGAGAGAGAGAGAGAGAGAGAGAGAGAGAGAGAGAGACAGAGAGAGAGAGAGAGAGAGAGAGAGAGACAGAGAGAGACAGAGAGAGAGAGAGAGAGAGAGAGAGAGAGAGAGAGAGAGAGTTAGTTAGAATCAGAGAGAGTAAGAGACAGAGAGAGAGAGTGAGAGAAAGAGAGAGAGAGAGAGAGAGAGATAGAGAGAGAGAAAGAGAGACAGAGAGACAGAGACAGAGAGACAGAGAGACAGAGAGAGAGAGACAGAGAGACAGAGAGAGAGACACAGAGATACAGAGAGAGAGAGAGAGAGAGAGAGTAAGAGACAGAGAGAGAGAGAGTGAGAGAAAGATAGAGAGAGAGGAAGAGGAGAAAGAGAGACAGAAGGGGAGGGAGGGAGCGAGCGAGCGAGCGAGAGAGAGAGAGAGAGAGAGAGAGAGTCTGAAAGAGAAATAGAAAGCAAAAAAAGAGAAAAGTGAGATATATTGAAAGAGAAAAAGACGGTAACAGAGAAACAGTTAAAGACAGACGACCTTTGGATGAACTCAGCTTCAGAGAATATTTTTTCCATTTTATAATCCTTTGATTTAAAGATATTTTATCTCTCGACGGAAGGGATAAAGAAACTTATATTTCTTTGATATGACTCCAAAAACTGAATTCAACCCTTTTCAAAATAAAAAGCTGTCTGTCTAGCAATTCCGTAAAAAAAACCACACGTAACTATAATAAATCATATCATAAAAATGGCCCATAATTCGAGCAAAATCATTTTTAAACGCTCGCTCAACGTTTATTCATTCTAAACACTCATTTTAAACACTCATTCAAAACATTTGAAACTCTCCGAATGGTTCAAAAACTCTTTGAAATCGTTAAAAATCAACATATCATTCAAATCTATTAAATCTTTTCATGATTTCTTCGTTTGAAGCGGGTTTGAAGGGTATTATTGGTCATCGAAGACACTCAAACACAAAATCACGAAAAATTTAATAATGGTTGGTACAGTTAACAACATCGTGAAATTGACAAGGTGAATGATTTTGGAATGATTAAGTTATGAAATTGAATGAGTGTGTGGAGCGAGTTTTGAGTGAATTTAGTGGGAGGTTATCCTATATCGCAAATTTTGTTCAGGATGAACAAAATTAGCGATATTGATTACCTCCCTTTAATAAAAAAAGCATTCAAGGTCTATACATAGCTTCTTATTTTTTAAGAACCTATGAGACGCTAGCAATTTGAATTATGTCAGTGAAATCGGGATTTGTCTAAAATAAATTTATTTTGAAGCACGTTTATTTTTCAATGGGGTTGAGCTTTTTTGAATGGTTTGAGTGAGTGTTTGGAATGAATGATTGGAACGCTGAGTGAGCGATATAGAATGGTTTTTGGTGGAGATGAATGTCAATTTCACGATGTTTTTAGCTGTAATAGAATATCTCCAACTTAAGCATATCGGTCAAATCAACGATATTGTATTACCTCCTCGAGATGAGTTTTGAAATATCTATCGATCTTGCTCGAAAAGCAAACGATTGTTTTATTACTTGAAGGCTAAAATGAGACCTCGTGTGAATGCCTCATGTCATTTATTTTTTTAAGTGCGTCACTTTGCACGTGATAGCTTTGCTATGCGTATGACGTCACTGATATGGCTCCGCTTAGATAACGCAAAATAGGGTGAAATGAACGAAAGCTGGGTATAAGTTTTTTTTTTTTTTTTATAGGTTCACTGGTTAGGCGTTGAGTTTATCAAATTATATTCTACCCTTTTTGCTCGATAATCCACTGAAATACATCAAAGATTTTTTTCTCTCTTTTTGCAGCAACAATTTAATTATTCGCTTCGGGTATTCATACAGTTTGATTAAGCTTTTAGTTTTATTCCCTCATGAAACCAGTAAATACTCTCCCCATCTCTTTCGTGAAAATGAAATTACATATCGTCTATGAGGGACCAAATTGTATATGGTGATAGTTTTGCAACGTATCAGGAGTAATGAACTATAATTTTCATTAGGAAACCTCGGTTAACATTGTGAAAGAAGATGTTGCGGAACTATTACGGTTCCACTACCTTAAGGCGTCTTTTTGGTTCATGGGGACACACCAATAGAAAAGGACATGGCTTTGATCGCTTATTTCCATTAAAGTGTAGCCGCAATATTTGACCCAATATCATTATTTGCCACAAAATAATGCTTCAATATGGTAGTTTTGTAACAGAATTAAATGACATTTGAAAACGTGTTTCATTTTTTAGAAAAGAATCAATTAATCAAGTATTGACTCCCTCACTTTTTTGCCCAGTATATTACCTCCATTTGATTTCAAGCAAAACTCCATCTACACATTCATTCTAATTTCGAAATTATTCGAAAAATCGTTTACATTGTCAACTTCGCTTAATTATTAGCTGTATAATTATGTTCTTTATATGTTTACTCTAAAAGATTGGTTTCACTGATTACTAGCTCACGCCGCAATGATAAGGAGAGTCATATGGTATTTCCCGCGCATCATTAAACTCAAATCAATATGCGCTCACAGTATTTGGCCAATTAAAAAAATGTGAACCGCTAGGAAAGGGAACTTACATGATATGAACAGATTTTGACTCCAGGGCTCGTGTTAACCTGAAGTTTCAGAAGTCATCGACCAATTAACTGAGAAATTCATAAGTCGTTGACGATTCCAAATACAAATTACAGGTACAGTTAACAACATCGGGAAATTGACAAGATGAATGATTTTGGAATGATTTAGGTATAAAATTGAATGAGTGTGTGGAGCGAGTTTTGAGTGAAATTAAAGGGCGGTAATCCAATATCCGATATTCTTTACCTCCCTTTAGTAAAATATGGATAATATCTCTGTTCAGTAATTGCTTCCTAGTTCTTCGAGAACCTATCAGACGCTGACGATTTCACACCGTACAACCGGTTGCGGATACGACAGGTGAGAGTCAACTACGACAGGATCGGAGAATCATGCCGAGGAGTCCCTAGGTCAAATATATTTATTCGTGTAAAAAAACGAACGAAGTTCTGGTATTCTAAAGTTGATTAATGATCATGTAAGTGATCAGCGCTTCTTTAGAATAATTTTTTTCTCAAATCCCTCCAAAATAAGGCCATAATCATTAATTATATATTTCGAAGGTTTCCCATAAAAAGTTACGGAATTAGACTTTATTCTCTCATATTTCGCCTTTCTGTCAACAATTGCTGGTTTAACTTGTACTCCGCTGAAGTCTAATCATCCGCCGATATTTCTTCAAAGTTTGAAGCTATAATTTTTAAAAAATAAACTGATATCGGGGCCTCAAAGATGACAAGTAGTCAAAAAAAATGTTGCCTTTGTAGACAGACGGAATTTCACGGGATTGACTTAGATGACAGATAAGAATTATTTGTGATTGTCGACGTCGACAGACCTATATTGAGCTTTTCACAGACAAATGTTCATTTTTGGTGTCGTATTTTTCAATAACACATCAAAGCAATTTAGATCGACATACATGCTGAAATTCATGTCGATTTTTTTTCAAACTGTGTGTTATATTGAAAACTATTTCAAAGGATTGAATGTAAGAAAATGTCTATTTTGCGAAGCCTTCTATGGCGGGACACGGAATAGGGCCTTAAAGGCTTTTGACAGTGCAATGGATTCAGATCGGTGACTCAGTGCATCTCTATCCTTTTCGTTCTAAAATATCACAGAATCTCTTGAAACCACATGGGTGACCGTCGGAGTTGTTTCTCATATACTCGCAAACCAAGAACAGTTGTGATCTGATAATAGAGAAACAATAAAATCGTTCCTTTGTTTGATGATAAAACAAAGTTGAAACAATTAAGAGAATAAAATAACTGTTAACGACTGCCTGCGTATTCGCAACAGGTCTGTAAGTTCCTTGACACTATTTGACGGACGGTATAGACCAATGGGCCACGGGCGCGATTAAAACAATGTTAGCAAGATTTCATTTTATCTAAAATAAAAATCATTCTAGTGAACTCGCGGATGTTGTCGAAAGTTTACGAAAGATAATGAGTTACAGATCAACTATGTTTTCCAATAGAACTTGCTATTTTGACTAGTTGATTGTATATAAAGGCACTTTTATTACAAGTAAAAACTAGAAAGCCATAAATGGCTTGAGTCGCTCCACAGCTTTGAAATTCTTGTTATAGCGAATCAAAGATATTTTTGGTTCTACTGTTGTTGAAAATGATTTTCAAAGTTTCCACAATATAACATATAGAGAAATGACCTCCGCCCATAAAAGACATATCTTTCATCCAATCACAATAATTTTTGGCTGAAAGATAAAGGGTCACTCAAATATCAAACCAATGAAGTTTGATAGATATCCATCACTTACATTCTGAGAAAAGGATTTGCAAAGTTTCCACTAAATAACATATAGAAAAATGACCCCGCCCATAAAATACATATTTTCCATCCGATCACAATATTTTTTGGTAGACATTCCAGTGAAATTTTGTTGATAGCCATCTGTTGCATTGTAAGAAAATGATTTGCAAAGTTTCCACAATATAACATATAGAGAAATGACCCCCGCCCATAAAATACATATTTTTATCCGATCACAATATTTGTTGGTAGCCTGATAAAGGGCCACCCAGGGATCATTCATTTTATGACACAGCGTCATGACAATAGCCCCAGTGGCCTTCAGCCAGTGGAGCTAAAAACGGGTTCGATCCCCGACGACGACACTCTTTCTTTCCTACTATTAGTCTCTCACCAATGGGTCGATAATCGTAGACCTATGTGAGATAGTAGCTGGAGGCTAGGAAAGGATGTGATGGTTGTACTGGTGAGAGAAATACCGGGATTCCATTTTTAGGTGCTATATAACTGAAAAAAAAAAATGTTGAAAGCGGTGCTATGTAACTGAAAAAAATGTTGAAAGCGGCGTAAAACTCCATTCAATCAATCAAGTAAAAAACACGTATGAGGGATATAAAGTCTGATCACAACTAGTTTTTCTTGGTTTGCGAGTATTTGAAAAACAACTCCGATATTCCCCATTTGGTTTCGAGAGACTATGTACTATTTAAGGACGAAAAGAATCGAGATGCACTGAGTCACCGATCTGAATCCATTGCAGTGTCAAAAGCCTTTACGGCCCTGTTCCATGTCTCACAATAGATGGCTTCGCAAAATCGACCTTTTCTTACATTAAATCCCTTGAAATATTTTCCAATATAACACACAATTTGAAAGAAAAGTCGACATGAATGTCAGTATGTATGTCGATCTTAATTATTTTGATGTGTTTTTGAAAAATACGACACCAAAAATGAACATTTGTCGGCGAGAATCTGAATATAGGTCTGTCGATGTCGACAATCACAAATAATTCTTATCTATCATCCAAGTCAACCCCGTGAAATTCCGTCTGTCTACAAAGGCAACATTTTTTTACTACATGTCGTCTTTGAAGACCCGATATCAGTTTTTTTTAATTATGGCTACAAATTTGAAAGAAATATCGGCGGATGATTAGACTTCAGCTCTGTGTACAAGTTCAACAGGCATTTATTGACAGATAGGCGAAATATGAGAGCTTAAAGTCTAATTACGTAACTTTTCATATGAAACCTCCGAAATAATTAATGAGTGTTGCCTTATTTTGGAAGGATGTGAGTAAAGATTTATTCTATAGAAGCGCTGGTCACTTATACGATCATTTATCAACTTTAGAATACCAGAACTTCGTTCATTTAAACGAATAAATTTATTTGACCTACCGTCTCCGCGGCATAATTGTCCGATTCTGTCGCAGTTGACTCTCAACTGTCGTCGCCGCAACCGGTTATACGGTGTTAATTTCAATTATGTCAGTGAAATTGCGATTTTTCCCATTTATAGTTATTTGAATGTAACTGTTGAATGTATTCTTTTTTGTCTTTGGAGGGTTTTATCGATTTGAGTGAATGGTTGGAATGAGTGAATGGAGTGCTGATTGAGTGATTTAGAATGGTTTTGAATGAAATTAATTTTAATTTCACGTTGTAATTAACTGTACATTTGCCACTTACATGCAATTTCAGGAGTCACCAACAACTTTGCCATTTAATTCCCAGACGTCATTGACGACTATTTAAAGAAATATAGGGAATCGTTGACAGCTTTTACTTGAAATTACACATTTGTCACTCGACCACTTTACTTCGAAATTGTAGAAATCATTTGGCCACTTTTCTATGAAATTTCAGATGTCATTGATTACTTTTCAATGAAATACAAGACCTCTATTTCCAGAAATGTCAGGAGTCATTAACTGATTTACCATCAAGTATCAGAAGCCATTCAATACTGATATCAATATGTCCGCCTGTCTGTCAGCCCTTCAGTCAGTTCAGTCTGTCTTTCTGTCTGTCTGTCTTGAAAAACTTCACCTGCGAATTAGAAATTTTCCTCTTACTTTAACACTTTTCGAAATATGAGTACACCATTCAAATTAAGTTTGAAAGTTTTTCCCGACAATACCTAAAATTGCCTGTCAAAGTCATCCGATTAGGGCAATGGCAACTATCAAGGTCAAACCTCTTCTTTTGTTTAGTTTATTGATAGCAGAGCTGACAGTTCTTAGAAAGAATTGGTAATGGATAAATTTGGAACGAATAATATATTCCTCTAAATTCAAAACAATCTATTATTAAAGGAATTGAATTGAATTGGATTGTTAACAAAACAGCTAGTTATTACGCGTCTTTTTTTTATAATTTGTTTTAAAGAAGTACAATATAAGCACCACAAGAAACCTTTCATTTGCGTTTCCTGTATATTGAGACTAATTAATTCTATTCGTAGCAAAAAAAATGTCGAATGAAAGGGGCATGTCGGAAAATGTCAAGACAATGTTTATTCATGCTACCGAATTTTCTGGTCAATAAGCAACAGCTTACCAATTTTTAAATGTTCTCTCAAAATTGATTATACAATAAAATCGCGGTATTGCATGTTTCCTTTACCTGTTCGATACAGTTTTTCACATCATGAAATTGGCACTCATCTCCACAAAAAGGCATCCAATAACACTCGCTCAGCGCTTCATTCATTCATTTCAAACAATCACTCCGATCACTCAAACACATTCCAAAAGTGTTCTAACTCACTCTGAAATCGTTCAGAACGATAAACATTTCAATCGGCCAGAAATTTGTACAGTTAATATAATCGTGGAATTGACTTTCATGCCGATCAAAATCAGTCTAGATCATTCAACTAGCACTCTATTCACACATTCCAAATAATCACTATGATCAACCAAACCGCCTTGAAAGTGTTCAAACGCTGAAAATGTTCAGAATGATCAACATTTTTATTAAATCGATCAAAAATGTGTTTGATCTATTTATTTATTTATTTATTTATTTTTATTTTTTCATTTATTTATTTTTTTTGCTGGTGTTGATCGTCAATCGTCTGGTTTGTCCATGAAGACACAAAATTCAAAACATACGTTGGTTTCATCAAAGGGAGGTAAAAAAAATTGTTAATTTCGTCCATTTGGATGAAATTAACGATTTTGCTTTACCTCCAATGAAAAGCATTAAAAACTCCTAATTTTTCATATTTATTTCAAAATCATTCCAAAATCAACAAACTTGTCAATTTTACGAAGTCTCTAGCCGTAGAAGTACAATATTATCACAGCCAGAAACCCCTCAATTTTGTCTCCTGGACTAATTAATTCTATTCATAGGAAAAAAGTCGAATGTAGGAGGATACGTCTGAAAGTGTCAACAAAATGTTTGTCTCGGATAAAATAATGTCACATTCTGGCATTAATGGATTGTGTAGAATGGTTTTGATTTTGTTTATATATGTTAGTTTGATCTGATATTTGCAAAAACACACATTCCATTGAAAAGTGAAATGGTATAAGTTTTTGAAGCAAATTTAAAATCTTTTCGAAGAAAACTATATTCCTGTTAAGATTTCACGAAATTTCTGTTCTATAGAACTTTATAGAAAATTGATTTATACAAACAATCTATTTTTTTTTTCTTTTTAGTATTCTTAATTCAATATATCTAAAAGGTTCAAGTCCGATAAAAAATACTTAAAAATCACCGTAAAATTGATTCAGATTCCGTTTTTGTTAAGAATGTTTTTAACATTGTACGTATTATAAGATCCTTGATAGAATTATTATTAAAGAAAAGTTTATCCAGTTTTAATACTGAAAAAAACACAACCCAGTATGAGAATATTTAAAATTAACTATCACAATATATGCCTTCTCGCACAAAACTTATGGCGAAAAGTGAGTTTTGAATGACTTTCTAAGCGAGGTAAAATATAATTCATAATTTTGTCCAATTGGACAAAATTATCGATAATTAATTATCCCCCTTAAATCTTATCTTCGTACTTTTCTGACCATGAGCAAACAAGACGTTTAAATATTATCGCCAGCCAATAAAAACATGCAGTTAATTGATCCATTTGACATACATGCTGACAATTCTATACGGCTTTGACGCGTTTCTTGAACGATTTTGGAACGTTTTTTGAATGATTGGAGTAAGTGTTTGAAATGAACAAATGGATTGCTGACTGAGCGGTTTAGAATGGTCTTGGTCAAGGTGGATGTCAAATTTCACGATGTTACTTACTGTAAATTTTGTTATTTAAGAAAAACGCTATGCTTATCCATCCAATTCGAATGATAATTTTAAGAGGTTCTATTTCTTTTTCGGACGTAATAAAAATAGCTGATAAACTAAAATCCTTTACTTTCAATATTTTCTAGCTCACTGTCAAGATAAATATATCAATACTCGATGCAAAGTCAATAAAACGTACAGCCATGTTTCACTTATATAGCACATCTTTTCAAAGCTAAGCACGGTATAACTGTAACAAAGCCTCCTTTTTTTATCTTTTCAAAATTCGAAAACTTGTGATGGAAAACCGTTACTTATCTATAATTAGTCGCAGTGAGAGTGACAGGTTTACGTCACTCTCCAAGTCGCTCGGAACGACACTCGGCTATTTTCGTAAACTACAACAGACCTCGGATGTATGTAAGGTGGATGGGTATGTAACAAAATCGTGCATTTTGTTAGGCGGAAACAGTGTAAGAAAAATTAGCACTGTAGATTTATATCTTTTACAGTAAATAACGGATGAAATTTTTTAATGATTTTTGAGAAGGACGAATTAATTCTCAAAAATTAAAATTTTCCATCCGTTATTTAAGCATCTAAAGATGTTTATATAAGTATACGATTGTTTCACGTCAATGACCTAAACGAGTAGCGTTGGCGACGTCGAACGTTTTAACTCAAAGTTTCGAGGGCTAACACCATTTTAACTGACGTCATCGAGTGTTTTCTAAGGGTTTCCCGTAATTTTTAAAATAGTTCGTCTATGTACATCCGAGGTTGATCGTAAGATTGGCCGAGTGGTGTTCCGAATGTCTCCAAGTGGCTATTTATAGAAGTTATCCTTGAATACTAGCCAGTGACGTCACGCCATCATAGTGAAAATAAGAAGAGCAACTGTAATGGGATTTCGTCAAAATGAATCATGACGGTTAACCATCAAATCCCCTGGACCGTTACATTACGTCGAATTCGGTGAAATTAACGAAGACAAACAAACATTTTGACTAGTTGTTTATTCTGTATTGTTATAAGCCATACATTTATGACATAAATCACGTATGAATCTGTGAACAGAAATTTTGAAGACATGACCAAGCTCAAAAATATCATATACAATAAATATGAATTGTCAGAAGATGAATGCCAATTAGATGAGAACCCATGTAGGATTGGAAAGTTCGAAAACAGTAAACCAAGGCATGGAATGTTTGCTGCTGAGTCCTTTGAATGCAAGAAAAAGTTATTACAATTAGCTCGAACAAAACTAAAAGCCTCTCATGACCCGGAATGTAAACATAAATTCTTTCAGCCTGATTAAAAAAAACCCAAAGGGAGGAGGCGTTTGTAAGAAGAGAAAGTAGACGTGTTAACGCAACCAAGGAAAAGAATCTAGCAGAAGATAGTGGGAGGGGGAGTGGCATTTCTTGGTTCCCAAAAGGCCTAAGGATTGTGAAAGGGACTCGAATGTACAAAATGTAAATGCGTTTGAAGTTAACTCAAGTTCCTGTTCAAGTTTCATAGGTTTTACATTTAATACAAGTAATGAGTTCACCTTATCGATTGAAAATGAACAAAACCCTTTCAGTGACCCTTTCAAAACCCTTTCAGTGACATTGATAGACCTTTAACTATAAGCCCAGTGTTACACCAAAGAATTACTCTGAATATGTCATCTCTTAGTAAAGACTACAGTGTTACAGATTATCAAGAAGATAATGTAAGTGTCCGTGAGTGAAGTGACTAGTCCAGGGGATGTATCCGAGGATACTGATAGTACGTATAGATACATTTTCAGTTCAAATAAACATAGTACAGAGAGTGTTAATTCAAGCATAGAGAATTCATTTGATACTGATAGTGAAGAGAATACAGTTAACAACATCGTGAAATTGACAAGATGAATGATTTGGGAATGATTTAGGAATGAAATTGAATGAGCGTGTGGAGCGAATTTTGACTGAATTTAATGGGAGGTAATCTTTATCGTAAATTTTATTCTGGATGAATAAAATTTGCGATATTGATTACCTCCCTTTAATAAAAAATACATTCAAGTTTTAAACATGGCTTCCTATTTCTCCAAGAAGCTCTGAGACGCTAACAATTTGAAATATGTCAGTGAAATCGCGATTTTTCTCAATCAAAATTTATTTTGAATGACGTTTGTTTTTCTATATTTTTCTATGGGTTTGAGCGTTTTTGAATGGTTTGAGTGAGTGTTTGAAATGAATGAATTGAGCGCTGAGTGAGCGATTTAGAATGGTTTTGATTGAGATGAATGCCAATTTCACGATTTAACTTACTGTATGTCATCGCTTGGGAAATGTCACACAGTTAAGCAATCATTTACTTACACTAACTAAGTAACTGTCTGGGCTGGTTCAAATCATGACAGAAAAAAATCCATGTTGCTATTTTCGTTACATTCACATTACAATCCCCTCTCTCCAATAATAATAATAATAATAATAATAATAATAATAATAATAATAATAATAATAATAATAATAATAATAATAATATATTAAAAATTAATAATAATAAAACGAAATGTGAATAAATATTGAGGGGCCGTTTCATTAAGTGACCATTTTTGAGGTATTATTTTAGGTCGTTCAACTGTTCTTTAATTACAAGTTAGAAAACAAGAGTTGATCAAGTTCACATTTTCTGTGAAAACACGTCATTTTTCGCACACCTACAGAGAAAAAAAGAACAATTTCTGAAGTACATCTTGATTAGTGACAAGTTTGTTTCCCTGATTTTTTCTATCCTGTGTTTGCATTATCCGAGGAAAATGCGTTGATGCAAATATGCCATAGACAAATGATGAGGACGCAAGGATTACAGTAAAGAACATCCTACACTTGACAAGGTGAATGATTTTGGATCGATTTGGAATGAGTGCGATAAGTTAGTTTTGAGTGAAATTGAGGGAGAGTAATCTAATTTCGCGAATTTCGGTCAGGATGAACAAAATTAGCGATATTAATTATCTCTATTTAATGAAAGTTGCCTAGAATTTCTATAAATAGCTTATGTCCGTGAAATTGCGATTTTGGCTAGCTATTTTCATTTTGAATGCAGTTGTTCATCTTATCTTTTAAGCGGTTTTGGAGCGTTTTTGAATTGTTTGAGTGAATGTTTGGAATTAATGAATGGAGCGCTGAGTTGAGCGATCAAGAACGGTATTGGTTTCGATTTATATCAATTTCACGATGTTACTGACTGTCCTTTATTAGATTTCTATTCTAGGCGTGGCCAAGATTGTCTCAAAGAAACTCTACGAGCATATCAAGAAACTGCTTATTCAGTCTAGAGAGTTCAAATTCAACCGAAAAGAATCAGCATAACTCACACGGATGGCAGTTGTGAGAATGAGATCAATTTCAATAAAACGATATGATAGCGGAAGGAAAGATTTATCCTATTTCTAACGGACATCAGGCTGCTATAATTCTCTTAATATTCTTTTAAGCCGGAGGAAATGAGCATCGGAGCATCGTCATCATTAGTTGTGCTCTACTCGCATATGGTTACACTCTTGTCTTAATTATATAGTAAATTGGCACATTTTGACAGTCTGTAGCTCCTTTAACTAGAAAGCCATGAATGACTTTCGTCGCTCCACAGGCTTGAAATGAGAAATGACCCCCGCCCATTAAAACATATTTTTCATCCAATCAAAAAAATTTTTGGTAACACTACAGGATCATTCCAGTGAAATTTGGTTAATATCCATCAAATACATTCTGAGAAAATGATTTTGAAGGTTTCCACTATATAACATTTAGAGAAATGACCTCCGCCCATAAAATGCATATTTTCCATCCGATCACAATAATTTTTTGTAGTCTGATACAGGGTCACCAAAGGATCATTCATGTAAAATTTAATTGGTATCCATCAATTAGAATCTGAGAAAACTTACTTTTTACCATATTTGGAAATTAGCCACGCCTATTAAATCTATGTTTTTCATTGGATCAAAATTTCTTGAACAACTTTGAAAGAGGGTCACCCAAGGATCATTCCTGCGAAGTTCATCCAGTAGTTTCTGAGGAGAAGATTTTTAAAGAAAAAGTTTACGAACGGACGCACGGATGCACTGACACACGGACGGACGCACGACGGATACGACGCCATGATAATAGCCCCAGCGGCTTTCAGTCAGTGGAGCTAAAAATTTGGGCTAAATAACTGAATACGGCTTAAAGAGCGTTATATGTTCTTGGAAATTTTTCACAAATTTTCATTGCGCACAACTACCCTACAAATTCTCTTGGTACGAAAGTGTATGCAGACTTGGGTACCTCCATCAAAGGTCAGGCTCCAAGAAAAATAGTTCGCTCCTAAATGCATTTCATCTCATGCAACAAATGTAGCAGAGGTCTGGCACTTAGCTGAATCTCATTTCAAGCACTTTACTCTTGTTTAAACAATAAAACAGTGTGGCAAAAGGGGCACATCATTTTTTTCTAACTGGACTATATTGTGGTGCAACGTCCTCGGAAGTAATCCAAGACCGGAGCGGACCCATACACGTATCTTTTCCACATTTGAACGTCTGTTTACATTTTCTTTCAATGACTACCCTATTTCAGCCTGACTAAGATGGCGATTTTCTTGCTGTTAGGTAAATATTCTTAACATTTAGAATGATCATGGATCATCTTATTTTAACATTTTCAAAATATTATTGACCTTGGTTGGATGCCACTCATTTTTAAATATTCCCCTCGTTTAGTTTTGATAAAGCAGAATAATAAGCAAACAGTTATTTAAGTCACCTAATTTGTGTACTTTTAGTTTTGTCTCGTTTGCTCAATGAAAGAAAAACAAATCGAGGGCTAAGAGTAAATTAATAGTATATATCCATACACTGTATAGTCACATACTATGTTTTTGCTCTGGGTCATCGACATGTACGCCAAGAAGCCTTTCATTAACACTGTATTTAAATCCTAATTAGTTCTCTCGTGGGAAGAATGTGATACAGGGACATGTCTCTAAATGTAAACATAATATTTGTCAGAGTCTGGAGCTATTGATCTGGATAATTTGTCTCTACTTTTGTCTATACATCAAATGGTAACATTGAATTCCATACAGTTGACAACATCGTAAAATTGACAATTTAAATGGTTTTTGGATTTATTTTGGAATTGAATTGAATGAGTGTATGAAGCGAGTTTTGGGTAAACTAAAAGAGAGGTAATCCAATATCGCTAATTTTGTTCGAGATGAACACAGTTAGAGATATTTTTTACTTCCCTTTAAAATGATAATCATGTGTTTTCGTGGACTAATCAGACACTTTAAAGTGGAAACAAGCCAATGAAATCGATTTGAATAAAATGCTTATCGTCTTTTACAATTTCGAAACATTTTCAAATGCTTTTTTTGATCGACTAGAGTGAGTGTTGGAATGAATGATTGGAGCGCTAGTGAAAGATTTAGAATGTTTATGATTGGAATGTCAGTCAGTTTCACGATTTCAGAGTAGCGCATTACATACGAAAATGGCTCAGATTTTTCACCCAGGTATCCCGTTAGATCCCTAATAGCCATGAGGATTTTGTCTAACAATTGTTGTAAATAGTCAAGGCAAAAGTTATAATTAAGTGGTATTTTGCAATAAAAACTATTGAAAAATGAATGAATGAATAATGAAATCATTAAAAAAACTCGGTTAACACTGTTCAAAATCATTACTTCCTAAGTATTGAGGAACTATTGCGCTCCACTACCTTAATGTCATCAATTCCAATATCGTCGTCATTATATTCGAGCACTGTAAGTCTGTCCGGCAAGACGTGTTTAATTCAAAATCTCTTTCGTGAACAGTTATTATTATCCAAGAGAAAGTGTTGGTTCAAGAGGAATATATGATATAAATCACGTATAAAAACAGGTGTTAGTCTTCAGAGATGGTTTAGCTCAAATGATATCTGACAAGACGCTATCTACAAACAAGTCCGATATTCACTGGTAAGAACACCATCTGTAACGCGTCAAAATGAACCTTATGTTGGATCAACATCTTTCAACTCATTACATTTTTATCATAATTCTATTTTCATGTTTTAATGTCATATAATTGTTGTTTTTTTTTTTCTGCTCTCTCAGAATTTGCTCAAAGCAGGTCATAGGGCGCGATAAAAAAGGCATATCATTACGTTGTCATTTCAGACCTTCAATAACTCATATTTGCATTCGCTTAGTCTATGGTTAGGCTTAGGAATAGCTATGCGTGTCGAATCCAAGATTACTAAACCTTTTCACTCGGAAATACTGGGATAAAAAAGGAATGTAGGAGAATGATATTTTAGATTTTTTGTAACCCAAACTTGTGAAAATTTACATGAATTATTTATCAAGTGATGTAGATACAAATTATGGACCGGACACGAATTTGCAAATTGAATCAAACAAAGGGAAATAACTCAAAAATTATAAATGGTAGAGTTAGGGTTCTTGCGCTCTGCACTCCCTAGCTATGAGATCTACACACCTGTGAAGTTTCAAGACTATAGGCCTTATCTCTAAGTTATGGACCGGACATGAATTTGCTAACTGAATGAAACAAAGGGAAATAACTCAAAAATTACAAATGGTAGAGTTGTGGATCTTGCGCTCTGCACACCCTAGCTATGAGATCTATACACCTGCGAAGTTTTAAGACCATAGGCCATATATGTTGAAAGTTATGGACCGGACACGAATTTGCTAACGTTAACATGATACGACCCTTCGGGAGTATAAAAAAGAAATCATCGGCAAATCCAACTAGATTTACTATTTTTTACATACTTCTCAAATTTTGCTAAGCACCAAGGATTTGATAACAATAATATTGAAAATTGGTTGATAGTTTAACAAGTCTTAAGACGAAAAACAGTCTCTCATAATGATTTCAAGACTTGTGATGTAGACCGAACTAGACGACCCTTAAAACTTTATTTATTTTTTTTTCGAAAAGGTTAATAAAATCAAATATGCCAATTAGTTTTCCAACATTGGGAACTGATTAAATACCAAGTCTGGGAGCCCTGAATGTCATAACAGAATGACTGCGTCTCTGCATATTCTGATTAAGTTCTGGATCAACCGTTAAGGAATCGTGGCCAATTTATCCATAAGGATCTTTCCAAGCTCCGGGAGGGCCATTGGTTGGACCTGGCAAGCTGAAACTCGGGCCTGTAACTCGTTCTACATTTGTTCTATTGGATTTATGTCTAGAAAGCGAGCAGGTCAGTCCAAGCATGTAATACCCTCCTCATGAAGGTAGTCCTGGACAATACGGGCATTGTGTGCACGAGCATTATCGTCCTTCAAAATAAGTTCACCCCCACTAGCACAAGCATAAAATCTTACATAAAAAGCCAGGATTTCAAAAATATACCTCTGTTCTGTCAAGGTACCTCTTTCCAAGATAACAAGCTCAGTCCGTCCATCCAAGCGCCCCAAGACCTAGTCTGGCCGCCAGACTCTTCCTTACAGTAGTTTTTCAAAAGGAATAAAATCATTACAAATCTTACAATTAAGTCCCCTGTCTCTAAAAAAAATCTTGAACTTGGATTAAAGAGGCATGCAATAGAACAGCAACAAAAATATTTTCTGAAAATACAAACAAAAAAGACTTTTTCGAGTCTACAAATGACCATGAAGGATCCACCTCCATCTCTTTCCTTTTCAGTAGTCTATGCTGACTGAAACCACCCCCTGTCCTTTGTCACACCCTAACGCGTCTGTCAGTGCAATCAGGAAAGGGCGGGGCCCGTTGTACTAAACTTCTTACGAAAAATATAATCGTAAGTCAAAATCAAAAATCGTACCCGGTGTTTTCATTCATTGTTAGATTCTGCCTTACAATTTCTCATTGGATTCTTCTTCTAGAGACAGCTGCAATGAGATGATGGATGACAGAATTCCATATGTAGTTTCTACTGTAGAAGAAAATTTATTTTTGAACTTACGCAAAAAATGATAATAAGATGTTTAGTAAAACAGGCCCTAGGTGCCAAGCCGACATCGGAGTTAAAAGGCCACTTGCTCCACCATATCAACATATTGTCACATCTCGTCTCCCAACAAATGTCTTCTGATATTTACGATTGCCATCCCCAATAAGTAAACGCTTGAATGCTATAGGAAAAATTTAGGCAGTACACAAAACTCGTTCTTGGAGAGAAATAGAAAAGAGAGAAAAGAAAATTTGGTTCCTGTGTTTGGACTACCATCAGGAAGAAATTGTGTGTCAAATTCGGTAATGTACACATTAAACATCATTTCAGGACATTGCTTTTCTATTTTAAAGCTGCTCTTTCACAGTTTTTCATTGAAAAAAAAATACAAAGCTTGTTCTTAGATTTGGAAATGTGTGTATTTTAGACTATTAAGAATGGCCCATAGCATTTGCACTAAAAACAACATATTTCAATAATTTTGTTACTTATTTTTTCGAAGCAGCAAGATCAGTAAGGGATCCAGACTATTTATTTCCAGTCTATAAATTACAAAAACGTTACTTTCCGTGAATAATCTATCATTTTTGCTTGTAATGATATGAAGTTTCCAGCTGTCAAATATTTTACCTGTATCTTTGATTGAATAAGACAAATATGCAGAATTCAGATGCGTAAAATAGTTGGCTCGAAATTGAAGAATAATATTAAGGCGTTATGAGATGCTTTATTTTTTTCAGAATGATTTTCGCTCAATTCAGGAATATCAAACTTTCTTTCCATGCAAACACAGATTAAATCTTATTATTTCAAAGGTTCCAACATAATGAAGTTGTTACTTCCAATTGATTGTATGAAAATTTTCAAAAATCACTTTTTCCTGATCTGTGAAAGAGCAGCTTAAAACAGGTTAAGTTGAATTGTTAAAACTTGAATCTTTGATGATACCGAAAAAGTGTTGTGGTTAGCATTTACAATAGCCTCGAACATTATGAATTCTATAACCTGATATTTCCTTCGGTCTTAACTCGTTTGGAAGATTCATTTTTGTGCTTTAAACCAATGATACGTCTGTTTTCTTTCGGCCATGACATTTGCTCATCCAATGTAACTCCCTCTTCACGACAATAAAATCTAACCCCTTTTTGCTAAAAAATGATTTAACATACACCAGTGAGAAAGCGGCAATGTTCTTCACTATTAGAAGATATTCATTACACATGATTTATAATGCGATTAATGAATAATTGAGTTTATATAAACTTGAAAGAATCTTATTTACCTAATGTTGAATGTACCATCAATATTGGGAACTATATGTTTTCCAAGTATCAAGCATGTTTGATTTTCGGTCTTAGTTGTAAAAATATAGAATGGTTTAAATCAAAAGTTTGTTGTTTTTTTCTTGTAAAGATACGAGTGTACATTGTATAGTGGGTAGAAGCAGGTTTAAGCTGCTACATCTCCTTCAAACCTTCTTTTGTGTATTTATCGAAAGCCACTATGGCATGAAAGCAGATTTTGGAATTGTAATATCCATTGCAATCATATGTACATGTACAGTAAATTACAGCGTGAAATTGACATTCATCGTAATCAAAACCGTTCTTAGTCGCTCATGGACCATTCAGACACTTTGAAATCCATACCAACCAATAAAATCATAGAAGTATTTGTTCGATTTGAATAAAATGATGATCGTCTTGATCGATTTCGAAATATTTTCAAATCATTTTGATCGCTTTTAGTGATAGTTTGGAATAAACGAATGGAGCGCATGGTAAATGATTTTGATCGTAATGAGAGTCAATTTCCGATGTTGTTAACTGTATAATGTGATTCTACCAGCTGTATTAAATAATTAGTGTATGTGTATAAGTAGTATTGTTATCGAAGAAAAGAATAAATAATATCAAACTAAACGCCTTTCATTTCACCTCGTTTACTTAATTAATTCTATTCACCGAGAAGATATGAGATGTATATAATGTAATGCGATACGCCTGAAACTGTAAACATAATATTTTTCAGAGTCTAGGATTATTGATCTAAACAATTCTGTGTAAACAAGTCATCTTAATTTCATATTTAATTATCTCTTAATTAAGGTAAATTGTATTCAAAATTCAATTAATTAGTAATAAGTCCACAACGTACTTTATTCATAACAAGACAAAGATTCTCTCACGCTTTCACGGTTAATTATATTGGCCTGTTTATTTTATTCACGGCCTGACAATCTTTAAATTCTAAAAAAAAATATTGTCTTATCTCATACAGGTAGAATGGTAGAGTTTATTTCACGACTCTTATGTTATTTTTCAAACCGATCAAATCATTGAAGATTTTATTAGCTGGATTAGATTTGAAAAGATTCCGAGTGTTTCGAGAAGACACACAAACAGAAAAATATGTACATATTTTAAAGGGAGGTAATAAAATACCATTATTTCGTCCAAATGGAAGCACAAAAGGGATATTAGACCCCGCCCCCTACCTATTTATTTCATTCAAAAACTCGCACCTCCTTCTCATCCAATTTCTTTCCGCAATCATTCACCTTGGTATTTTTAACATATTACTATCTGCTATCTGCGGACTGGCTCTTTAGCATGGTCTCATTCTTCATTCAGAAAAAAAACGGAAAGAAATTGTTGAAGTTTCTATATAAATCCAAATATAAATCAAAGTACTGAAAGTACTGATAAGTTGGAATGCGTTCGAGAGACGGTGACCTAAAGCTACTAACGAAGCTGACGCCTCCCGCCCACCACAGGTGATCACAAAATACGTCTCGTCTTTTGACGGGCGTATATGAGTCAATGTATTTCAACAACGAGAGACGCTTAAACCCCTGAATCGTTATACAGGCCTGAATCTCATGAGAGAAAAATGATAACAAAAGGGCTAGAATGGCCCTAATCCGTTCACCTGAATTTGATTGGTCCAGTGGATCTTATGCAAGAAACTTTCAAAGATTCATTCAAATTTGCCTATTTATGGAAGAGGAGACATTATTCGATTTATGAGCAGTCATAATAGACCCTGCCAACCCATTCATTACAGAGGAGACTCAAAACTAGCCCTACCCTACCATGCCTATATTTATAGGATAATGAAAATTTTGCCAAAAAATATTTGAAGAAGGTCATCAAAGGAACATTCTTGTAAAGTTTTTTTGAAATCTGCCAATTGGTTCAGGAGGAGATGTCGTTCAAAAATTTGGGGCTCAAAATAAGCCTCGTCCTGCCATAACAATATTTATTGGCCATTTAGAATAAAGTGACAATTTTGAAGACGGTCACCCAGGGAACATTCTGGCAAAATTTCACTGAAATTGGCCAAGCGGTTTAGGAGAAGAATAAGTTTTAAGAAAGTTGACAACGGACGACGGAGTCAGGGTGATCCTTAGGTGCTCAGGTGAGCTTAAAAGGAAGAAAATGATATGGACCATACAACCGACGGTTGGGCGCACAGGCGAACACTTATACACTCAAAACAGTTTTTGTATTATTTTTCAAATGAATTCTTTTCCTTTTGAGTTATCAATTACATTTTTTATTAGAAGTGTCGCAAAGTGGACCTCAACAGTTGATTTGTCCATGATGAAAAGCTATTTTCGCAGGGAAGTCTTTTACGTCATGAGTTGAAATCTCAAGACATTTTTTGGACGAAGTTCAATTGTGATTTCGACCTTTGTGACTCCAAAATTGGGCACTTTCTCGGGTCATTGACAACATTTGTGTCAAGTTTTATGATTTGGGTCAATTGGTTGTTCTGTAAGAGTGGAAACTGTTAACTGTTAAAATTTACTGATGACCGTGACATGTATGACCCCGAAACAATAGGGCATTTCTTTGGGTCATGGGCAATATTTGTGTAAAGTTTCGGTATTGCAGGTCAATTGCTTCTCCGTTTAACTAGCGGAATGCAAAAGGTCAATGGACTGAGAGACAGACATGATGAAATCAATATATGCTCCTCTACTTCTGAGTTTGGGGTACAGTTAATAACATAGTGAAATTGATAAGGTGAACGATTTTGGAATTATTTAGGCATGATGTTGAATGAGTGAGCGGAGTGAGTTTTGAGTGAAATTAAAGGGAGGGAATCCAATGTCGCTTATTTTGTTCAGGGTGAACAAAAATAGCGATATATAAAACCTATATAAAATATGCATAAACGTTCAATCAATAGATTTCTATTTCGTCAAGAACCAATCAGACGCTTTATATTTCAATTATGTCAGTGAAATCGCTATTTGGTTCTTGCTAAATTCATTTTGAATGTATATGCAGATCTTATCGTTTTTTTTAATAACTTTGAGCGATTTTGAATGTTTTGAGTGAGTGTTTAAAATGAATGAGTGGAGCGCTGAGTGAGCGATTAAGATTTTTTTAATTGAGATGAATGTCAATTTTACGATGTAACTAACTGTATGATTGTGCTCTTAAACGTGTTGATATGTAAGAATGTGAAGAAAACAATTTGAACTAGTTGGTTTGCTTCAAATGGCAAATTGTCTTGGTGATGGAATGCAATTGGGCAAAGATATTAAAGATACGGTGGCAAGAGTTTTATTGGATGAGTATTATGTTTGTAAAATGAAACATGAATGTAGATAGTCAAAAGTTAAATGTGTAATAAGGTCGTTCAGAAAGAGAAACTATACCTTTAAAAGAAGCTATAACATAATTCTACGAAAAACAGGTCGCGACCTTACCAAATAAGCAGATCACGTGATTGGTCCGCGCTATTGCCACAATACTGAGAAACCAGATCACGACATTACCAAATAAGGAAATCATGTGATTGGCTAGTGCTATTTTCAATAGCTGTCCTTATCGGACTTGACTTATCACATGATTTCCAAATATAGTAATGCAAACATGTGATACTAATATATTCGTACGCAACTTTCAATAAATATCGTTTAAAACATAAAATTAGCATGTTAATAATATACATGAAGTGGTAGTTGTGTAATTGTACAGCATTATTACTTTTTGATGAAATAAACTGAATGTCTTTGTCAAGTTGAGATGTACAAAATAGGCCGAAGTGTAATCACATCCTGTTCACGTGATATGTGTTCTCAAAAAACCCGAAATGAAATTATCTTGGGTTCATTTTGCGGTTTTGTTAAATCTAAGTTGGAATTGCTCCGCATTCCAACTTAAAAAGGAATCACGAACCAATCCCTACTGCTGTGCTGTTGCTCTAGTTTTCCAATAGTCTTGCAGACCAGGTGGAATATCAGACGTCTTGATCTTCATTTGTAACATTCAACCATGTTAACATGCTGCTCTGTGATGTTATTGATACACGATAGATAAACGCTACTTGTGGAGTCAAGTACTTCTTGGTATTTGACGATGTGAAATGTGGCATAATTTGTACTTGTAATATCATAGACATCCTTGCAGTTGATAATGTAAGGTACGGATAAAGTTGACTTGTGGTTTCTTTGACTTCTGGCGTAAAATTTGGAATAGGTTTCTACCTTAGATTACAAACATTTAATGCTTTGAAAATTCATATACGGATTCAGTTAGTATAGTGATTGGTTTCTTTCTTATTGAAGATATTAACTTATATCGAACAAAGTCCACTGCCAAAATTCTATAATGATTTTATAGCATGAAACTTATACTTGAATAGTCACAAATTCTTCAATTAAAATTACGGCATTGTAATAAAAGGTAAAATAAAGTTTACGTGTTAGCTACATACGTTACATTTTGACAATGTGAGATACGAAATGAAGTCTACTGGTAGACTTGAAGCCTTCTTCGTACATCTATTTGGACATTCTAAAATATGTACCAAAGATTTACAGTTGTTACAAAGATTTCACAACACAAAAAGTGGCTAGCTACTGTGGAGTCATTTACGTAAAACATTAAAGACACGGGTTTTTTTCTGTTGGGGCGCAAACTTAATATACTCGACAAAATTAATCGAGGGATTATAATATTTCCGGATAGGATTATTCCTACTCGCTCATCAGGTAAGGTTACATGTTAAAAGAATTACAAAACTAAACTTTATTGCATAAATATATATGCATATAACAGTACATATATACCATACGCCAGTATATTTGATGTACTGAATGAATTTCCAGGCGAAAGTTTAACTGAATTAATTAAAAAAAAGAACACACACCCGCAACCCGCAAAAACTAGGATGGGGTTTGGTATTCTAATTTGCGATTTTGGCATTTGCATCAGGAGCTAGATGAATAATTAATCTAGTATTTTATACGATGCTTTTCTCTTGGATTTCCTTAGCATACATTCATGGGTAGATGCATTGTAATTGTTGATGATTCAAAAGCTTTGTTTGAATTAGATTTAACGCATGATGTCTTATTAGCACCTTGATATGTTGTTGAACGTCATTGCATCGTTCGACGACATGCTAGTGGTATATCGACGTAGTGAACAGTAACGTTGTCGCTGCACGTAACGTTGCATAAAAACTCAAGGTCTGCAAATAATGTTTGTGAGGCCACGTGAAATTTGACAAAAAAATTAAATCCCACTACTAAATATTAGCACAGAAAAGCTGAAATCAACTCTCACTGCAAACTCATTTTACTTCATGTGTAAAGAATGCAAGCTTTGGTCGAAATATAACCTATATGCAAATTTCAGTAAATATGACATTTTTTTTTCTTCCTTAAAGTAGTAGTCCCGTAAAAGTTTCTAAACGTTTCGGAACACAATGTTAACTGGATAGACTGATTCCTATCCATCTGATACGAAGCATTGCGAAATGAGTGAAATTCAACTAGAGAACAAGTAATTTATCAGCAGTTTATATTCTCTGACTTGCAGAATAAATGATTTTTGAGTGAAGTTAAAAGGGGGGGGGAATCTAATCTCGTTCATTTTGTTAAGGATGAGCAAAAATAGCGACATTTATTACCTCCCTGTAAAAAATATGCCTACAATTTCTTCAAATACATTCTCATTTCCTCAAAAACCAGTCAGACGCTTATAATTTCAATAATGTCAGTGAAATCGCGATTTTGGCTAGCTATATTTATTTTGAATGCAGTTGTTGATATTATTATTAAGGGGTTTTGGAGCTTTTTTGAATGGTTTGAGTGAGTGTTTGGAATGAATGAATGAATGAATGAATGAATGAATGAATGAATGAATGAACGAGCGAACGAACGAACGAACGAACGAACGAACGAACGAATGAATGAATGAATGAATGAATGAATGAATAAGGGAGCGATTAAGAACAGTTTTGACCGCGATGAATGTCAATTTCATGATGCCACTAACTGTCTGTTCTGCTACATACGAGAAAGGCTATGATGTCTCCAATTCGAATGATAATTCTAAGGTGTTTTCTTTTCTTTTCTTTTGTGGACGTTGTGAAAAATGCTGAAGCTATTAAATACACGCCGCTCGGAGACGGCTTGAAAAGCCTTAGAATTTCATTTTTTTTCAAGTGCCGTGATAGCATTTATATGTCGATATTCTATGCATAGTTCATATTACAGTAAGCCGTGTTTCACTCAGCTTAGATGTCTTTTCAAAGTTAATTTTGAGTCAGAAAACAAGAGTTGATCAAGTTCAGATTCCCGGGAAATCGCGTCATTATTTCGCACACCTACGGCGGGAAATGAAAGAATGCCGTAGAATTCTGTAGTACATCTTGATTATTGACAGACAGACAGACAGACAGATATTTTATTCGTATTTAGGCCACCGGCCCATAACACAACATACATTACAATTCAAAATACAAAAGAGAGTGACAACACAAATATAACTGTGACATTACAATGAGATAGTTATGATACTATTCATGAAGGAAAACTTCAAAATAAGGGGAAATTTATAATTTGACTGACAAATAGATATATATGTATAACAATAGCTTATGATGGCATTGATCTTCGGCAAATCCAAAGTTTTAATCATCTTTAGGTTTTTTTTTTTTGTTTTTTTTTTATTCGATATTCATATATATCAAATATCTTCTACTGAGAAAACAACAACAACAACATAATCTAGGTAAGTTCTTGAAGGATTTCTTTTCGTAATTGAAATGCGCTACAGAGGTACCTCGCTACCCTGAGTATCGTAGTTCTATTATCACATTCTAAAATAGAGTAAAATTTATCAACCGTTCTATTAGTTAGCCAACCTTGTTCAAAGAATCTTTTTCTAAGGGACTCATAGCTTTTACATTGGAAAAAGAAATGATACTCATCTTCGACAACATATATATTTTGGTTTTCACAAATTGTACAATATCGCAAGCGTCTGTCAATGGATAGATGCCTTCCTCTCTCAATCATCAAGTCGTGAGAGGAACATCTAAAAGTTGACAGTGTCTTTTTTAGAATAAAATTTAAATCCGTATTTAGATACAATTCAGGATTAAGCAAAGTTTTAAAATTTCGATAGTGATAAGCTTTTGATGATTCGCTAACGTTCAAATACCATTTTTGTGAGTAGCAATCTATTATTCTCTGCTTAAAAATCTTTAAGAATTCATTTTCATTTCCAATATTATGAGTTATCCAAGCATAGCCAAATCCATAGGTAAATGATAGCTGTTTGATATAAGTAGCCCACGTCTTTCTTCCATATTCATCTAATTGATAAAGCATACAATAGCACTGTTTCGGATATCGTTTATTATCCATACGAATTAAATGTACCCAATATTTTATACAATTAGGAATATATGTAGTGCAAAGCGGTAATCTTCCGCACTCGCCTAAAGCAAAAAAGTCACTTGTGGTTTTAGATAAACAACAAATTCTTTTGCAGAACCTTATTTGGACTTTTTCTATTTGATTTACATATTGGTACCCCCAATTGTGAGAACCGTAGCACAAAATAGGCTTAATTGTAGCATCGAATATTTTAAATAATTCTTTACTTTCAAGTAATCCAAATTCTTTACTCAATTTAAATATAGAGTGAATTGCTTTCGTGGCTTGCATAGACAACATTTGATGAGTTTTAGACCATGAAAGAGAGCTTGAAAACCAGACACCGAGATATTTATAAAATTGAGCAATTTCAATTTCTTCGTTTTTGTGATTCCATTTTTCTGTTAGTTTAATATTCCCACCATTTCTAAAGACAATGATCTTTGTTTTTTCAGTATTAATATCTAAGCCTACGCCGTCACTAAACTGTCCAATGAGGTTTATTTGCTTTTGTAATTGTAAGGTAGTATCGGAGAAACTGGAAACGTCATCGGCAAAAAGTAAAACATTAAGTTCTTTTATTTCATTTGATATAAATATGCCTCGATCACTTTTTGCGTTTAAATAATGAATTAAGTCATTAATAAATAATGTAAAAATTTTCGGCGATCCAATACAGCCTTGACGGGTACCAATCGTACAATTAAATGACTGGGTTAACTGGTTACCGATTTTGATACATGATTTTAAGTTTGCATACATCGACTTTACAGTGTTTAAAAAGTTACCATTAATGCCTTTACGCTGTAAAGAATTCCACAACTTATCATGTTGTATCGTATCAAAGGCTTTTTTATAGTCTATAAAAATACAATAAAATCTACCACGTTTCTTTGAAAGGTATTTTTGCACAACAGACATTAAAGTAAAAATATTATCAGAAGTTGAATAATTCTCCCGAAAGCCTGCTTGTGCTTCATCAATGACGTCATATTTATCACACCATTTTGTCAATCTTGAGTTAAGAATGGAAACAAATATTTTGCAAATGGTATCTATCAATGATACACCACGATAATTATCAGGGTCAAGTTTGTTACCCTTTTTATGAATAGGCGTTATAATACTATTACCCCATTCTACCGGAAAATTACAGCTTGTGAATATTTCGTTAAAAAGTTTTACTAAATAAGGTAAAGATGTATGTATTGTTTTAATGTAAAATTCTGATGGCAAACCATCGGGGCCTGGCGATTTATTCGTTTTTAAACCTTTAATACTTTGAATTATTTCGAATTCCGTTATTGGCAAATTCAGTTCACTGCAGTCATGGATTTCTATGTAGTCTTCTAAAATATCCTTGCTTGCAGTAAGCCTAGAATTGTCAATGTTTAATAAAGAATGAAAATGTTCGTATAATTCAGAAGGTGATATTGGTATCGAGCGATTCACTTTATTACACGATTTTAAAATAGACCAAAATAACTTAGGGTCTTTACGACTTTCAATTAATAATGATCTTTTACTTGCTTTAAATGATAACTTTTTGCGCCTACATAAAGATTTAAAATTATTTTTCGCGTCTTTATATAGTATCAAATCACTGTCGTTGCGCGTCGACCTAAACCGACGTAAAGCGACGTCTTTAGAATATTTGGCATTTTCACAATCTGTATCCCAAAATTTAGAATTGGTAGACTGCTTTCTGTTACATTCGTAAGATCGACACAACATCATTTTCGCAGAAGATTTAAGGATATTTATAAATTCGTTTAATGAAGCTTGAGCATGTGCGCCATTTGAGTTGAATGTTTGAAAGAAATCTTCAAAATTTGATACGAACTGGTTATGAAATATATCAGCATGCTGAGGTAACCATTTATATTTCTCCCAAATAGTCAATGTGATCTGGTTGTTTGGTTGTTTTAAGACGGCCTTTTTCTGAGGAAATTTAAAAGTGCAACTTATAGGAAAATGAACAGAAACATCTTCATATAAAACACAAAAATCAACGATATAGTCAAAAAGTACATATGAGGCTAGCATGTAGTCAACGATACTTCTGCCATTATTTGCTAAACAGGTAAATTCGCCTAAAGAGTCACCGGGGAATCGCCCATTAAGAATATGAACATCATAAATGCAGCAAAGTTCTAGCAAAGATAGACCGTAATGATTGTATTCAGTATCCTGTGACATTCTAGGTATACTAAAATGGTCCGTGGGATACTCAATATTTTCGTTAAAAATGCATGACAAATCATCATTTGGGATAAAGTCGTTAAAATCTTTCGTTCTAGCGTTCATATCCCCAGCTAAAAAGAGTGTTGCATCTGGGTAATCTAAACAAATTTCTTCTAATTTATTCGAAAGTAGTTCTATGCCCGATTCATCCTTTTTATACAAAGGAGAAAATTCTGGTGAGACATACGTAAAAAAAAGAATTACATTTTTCATCTCTGAATCAATGTTAGAAAACGACAAATCAATATGAAGAACAACACAATCAGTAAATGATCTGTATATACGTTTGATATGAAAGTTTTTCAATACGTCATCCCTTACGAAAACGGACACACCGCCTGATGCACTCCTAGCATTGGGATGTTTCTTCCTTTTAGAGTCAAAATTGGTATAGCCCGGTAGTAAAACTGAGAAATCATCGTCATCTTTAGCCCAGGTCTCACAAAAACTAATGATATCAAAAGTATAGCAAAACGCGCGAAATTTAATATCGCCTTCATATTTGATTAAACCTTCAATGTTCCAACTACAAAGTTTTAGTTCAATATCATTATTTGCACTATGTGTAATATTTGCGTCAAAGCTTCGGCCAGATCCCTATTCGGATGTAGTATTAGGCTGAGTCTGCACCTGAAGATCATTATACGTAAAAGTTGTACCATCAATCACAAGCTTGTCGTATCTAAAGTGCGCTTTTTTACCATCCGCAATGGCATCTCTCAAGAACGGATATAAAAGAGTACGCTCTTTGCGCACCCTCTCAGGAAAATCTTCCCCTACTCTAATGTGGTTTCTGCTATCCGAATTTGATCCAGAATCTTTATCTACTGATTTGGCGAATTCTTTATATTTCTTAAGAACGCGATCTCTATCTTTAAAGAAGCTGAATTTCACAATTATTGGTCTTGGTTGTTGTTTGCTATTGAGCCTATGAGCTCTTTCAATGCTGATATAACTTCCGTCGATTCCGAGGTCATTTTGTATATAGTTTCTAATTTTCCTTTCAGAATCATCCCAAGATTCATCTCGTTGATCCGGAACATTGTAGAATTTTAAATTCTGGCGCCTACTCTGGCTTTCTAGGTTTTCGCATGTTTTCACTAAGTTACTATTGCTATTTTCAAGGGACTCAACCTTTTCTTTTAATTCGTTCACGCTCTTTGATAGGTTTTCGTTTTGTTTCTTAAGAGTTTTATTTTCACGTTCTAATTTTTTCATGGTTTTACCCATCTGATCAAACTTTTTATCAAGTCGGTTAACGCGTTTCTGGATGTCTAATAATATATTAATTGGGATATGTGCGGAAGACACGGATTGAACAGTTGGTTGACTAATATAAGTTTCGTCCCCTGTCTCAAAATCACTTGCAGAGTCATCATCAGCATTATCATCATAATTGGCATTTTCAGCTTCATAATCATTTCCTTTGTTGCCGTTAGTATTGTTTCCAACATCATTTTGGGCACTAGTATCCAACGATTGTCGAGTACCCACAGAGTGTGTTGACAGCCAGTTGCTTATAGAGGGCTGGGTTGATTGAGTCATTGAATCGTTTGTACTGCTTATTGGATCGACTTGGTTCACTGAAGAGTTAATTTGCCCAGACGATTTCTGAATGCTAATATTATCTGGAGCGTTAACCACGGGAGTACCAGTAGCTGTGTCTAAAGAATTACTTCCCTTTCCCATGCGACGTAAAGCATACTGTTTGTCGGTAGTATTTCCAGATTTACCTCCCCTACCTCTTGGGGGTCCCGGGTTAAGTTCGATACCTTGAATAGCTAAGAGCAGAAATAACACTACCCGAATACATAGAGAGACATATATTCGTCGACTGGAATCAAGATTTGTTGTTTTCAGTATCCGGTTATGCTTTGGTTGAGTGAAACAACCGATGCGGCTGCGCCACTGTTCTATTGAAACACCCATATCTGGAGCCCTAGTTTAAGTTCTATTTGTCCAGGATACTAGTCAAACCACATTCCTAACTGCACAGTTAAACGTTCGGCCACGGACTATACGCTGTTCAGCATGATTGATAACTCTTTTGGCTATATGTTTCTATTTCACAATCGAATAAAGTCATAAAATGGTTTTAAACATACTCTATTTTATCATCAGCCGAAAGTCTGGTCTATATCCATTGTACTTGTAAACTCATATGAAAAATCCTTCCCTTGGGTTTCTGTATTTTCGAAGTTTTCGTCGAGAAATCTCCCAGTCAAAAATAAACAAACTTTTCAAGGGACGTCACCCACTAAGTTATAACAAGGTGGGCTACTTGAATTTTTTCTATCATATGTTAGCCGAGGAAATTACGTTATTGCAAGTATGTCATAGAAAATGATAAAGACGCCAATGTTTACAGTTAAGAACATCGTAAAATTGACATTGAATTTCATCACGTTTATTCATTACATGACCATATGTTCATATAAAGGTTGGGTCCAGGCCTATCCTTTTCTATTTGCTGAAAGCAATCCATGGTGTTGATCTTATGTAGACATCTCCTTGTTGACATCCGTCTAATTTAATTCATATAGTGTACCAGGGGTCAAGGCGACTCAGGTGAGCGATCTAGGACCATCGTGGTCCTCTTGTTATGAAATATTCCGTTCCTTTAGTTATCATAAAACCATTAATAATCTAAAAATACTTTTCGCCATCTAATTGGTGTAGTTTTAGTTTTGTCGCGTTTCGTCATTGAAAGAAAAACACATGTACCACAAGGTGCATTTCATTACAGTTCAGAACATCGTGAAATTGACAAAATGAATGATTTTTTAATGATTTTTGAATGAAATTAAATGAGTGTGTGGAGCGGGTTTTGAGTGAAATTAAAGGGAGGTTATCAAATTTCGCTATTTTTGTTCAGGGTGAACAAAATGAGCTAAAGTATTAACCCCCTTTAATGAAATATACGTACTTTTCCGTTTTTGTGTATTCATTTACCAATAAGATTCTTTAAAATCCACATCAGTCAATAAAACCGTAGAAAAACTTAATCGATTTGAATTAAATAAATGTTAATCGTCTTGGCAGGTTTCGAAATATTACCTAAATATTTTGGAGCGTTTTTGATCGATTGGAGTGAGTGTTTAGAATGAATGATTGGAGCCCCGAGTGGGTGATTTATGGTGGTTTTGATCGGAATGAAGGTCATTTTCACGATGTTTTTAATTGTATTCCCTTCCTATAGTTTTGATTTATCATAATAATCAAACAACCATATTCGTCAGCTAATTGGTGTCTTTTTAGTTTTGTCTTGTTTTCTCAATGAAAGAAAAACACATGTACTACAAGAAGCCCTTCATTCACACTTCTTGTATTTAAAGCCTAATTAGTTCTCTCGTGGGAAGATAGTGGGATATACAGCGACATGTCTCTAAATGTAAACACAATATTTGTCAAAGTTTGGGAGAATTGATCTGGTCAATTTTGGCTCTAATTTGGTCTATACATTAAATGGTAACTTTGAATTCGACAACATTTGTTGTAAATACTAGTAGTCAAGTCAAAAATTATTAATTCAGTGGTATTAAAGAAAACGAAAATATGGAAGAATGAATTTTGAAAATCATAAATCAATTGGGTAAGGTGTATATTTATTTTGATGCAATGGGCCCGTAATAGTTCCGCTACAATTCGGAACTCAAGATCTATTCTTTCACACTGTTGAACGAGGTTTCCTAATGAAATCAAAAACTCGGTTAACACTGTTAAAATTCATTACTTCCGAAATGTTGCGGATTTATTACGGGTCCACTACCTTAATGTCATCAATTACAATACAGTCGTCGTATATTTGAACACATAGACTGGCCGCAGTCGTTTTTATTTTTATTGTAACAAGGAATAGTAATGTCGTCTTGCAAGACGTGCTTAATTCCACAGCTCTTTCGTGAAATGTTATTGCTTCAAGAGAAAGCGTTGGCTCAAGAGGAATATATGACATAAATCACGTATAAAAACAGGTGTTAGTCTTCTTAGATGGTTTAGCTCCAATGATATCTGACAAGACACTATCTACAAACAAGTCCGATATTTAGTGGTAAGAACATCATCTTCACCGCGTGAAAATGAACCTTATGTTAGATCAACGTTTTTTTTTACCCGTATGCGATGTTATTCTTCGTCCCTTACTTTTTATCATAATACGATGTACATGTTTTATTGTCACATGATCGTTCTATTGTCTGCTCTGTAAGGCATCGCTCAAAGCATGTTATAGTACGCAATAAAAGAAGCATCTTTTTGTTTCTATCTTTGTTATAATCTTGAATATTCTAAATCCGATTTTGTCTATATCTATAGAATAGATACATCATGTCACTTGATAATCATCAAGATACGAATCAAAGGATACTTTACATTTTCTTTGGGAAATACAAATTATAATGAAAATAATAAAAGACTGTAATTTTAGATTATGTTTTTGGATTTTAACGTGTAGTAATTTATCCCACATGACAAGTTATAGTGATGTTAATACATTTCCAATAGCTTCGAATATAAGGTCTAAAGATCAATGACCAATTCGAATAACTTTTTTTTTAAAATCGGATTATTATGCACAATCAACCAAATATAACGAGATTCCTGAGTTTTTGTGCATTCAATTCTGATATGCTACAAAACAAGAAAAAACAACTTATTATCAAATAACAAGTTTTACACTAACGTGTTATGTCAATAACCCAAATTTATTAATTGCTAATATTTTAGAACTTCAAACTCTTTTTAGAGATATCATTGTAAAAAATTCTAAACAACGCATTAAGTTATTGTAAAATAATAAATGTAAATGAATAATACGAATATTTTTAAATGTGAATAATGTGAATCTAAATTATCAGCTGTATTCAATAACTAGTTGATGTTTACACCTGTCATTGTAAGGAAGAATACACAATTTTAACCTAGAAGCCTTTCATTTTCATCTCGTGTCTTTAATTAATACTATTCACTGAGAAGATGTGGGACACAGAATGAAATGTGATACATTTGAAATTGTAAACATAATATTTGTCAGAGTCTATGACTATTGATCAAAACAACTCTGTGCAAATATACAATCTTGGTGTCATGTTTGATCACATCTTAATTATGGTGAATTGTATTTAAACTCAGATTAATTAGTTATTAGTTTAGAGCGTATTTTTTTCAAAACGAAAAGCAGATTATCTTAATCTTTCAGAGTAGATTTTATTACGTTGTCTTGTTATATTTGAAATTTTAAAAGAACATTGTCTAATCTGATACATGAACAAGGGTAATATATTTTCGTGGCCGTTATGTAAGGAAACTTTTTACAATATTGATTTATCTGTCCATTGAAAGATCTAAAATGAAGAAGAGAAAAAAGAGTTCTGCCTACCCTGAAAATCATTCTAAAATGGCTTTTGAAGAGCTTGAATGAGGAATCAAACTGTTAAGTAATTGTTATATCTTTCAACAAGGAGATGATTTCTACTTATGATCAATACCATATCAAATGTTTTCATCAAATAGCAAAAATGATATGCCTAAGTACAGCCATTTTATAAACATATGGGGCATAGATACCAATTCCACTACATACAAAAATATAAAGGCTTTCTGCTGTCTGGTTTCAGAGAAGAGTTTATTTTTCAAAAGATTTCTTTGCTCTTTGACTTTGTTCTTTGATTCTATTTAAAAAGGCATGTGTCCGTATGGAGCCCAAATATGACAAAAGCGTCTTGATATGAACTAACTTGATCGAGGTCCACAAGATATGCTGTCAGCGGTCTGGTTTTGGAGAAGATGGTTCGTTGTTTGTTTTTTTTTTAGATTTTTGCTCTTTGATTCTATGTAAAAAGGAATGTACCCGGGTGGAGCCAAAATACGACTCCAATGTCTTGATATGAAGAAACCTGGTAGAGGCACACTTAATGATGTTACATACCAAATATAAAAGCTGTCTGTCGTCTGATTTCAGAGAAGAAGATTTTTGATGATTTTCCTATTTTCGCCCTTTTTGTTAAGGGAGAGTTAATGGTGGATTTCATTTATTTGAACAACTTTGGTAGAGCTTGACCCAAGGAATAACCTACCAAGTTTCATTTAAGATATATTTGGTCCATCGGTTCAGGAGGAAAAGATGTTTAAAAAAAGTGTGGACGACGTACGACGGACGACGGACATTGGACGATCACCTTGGGCACTTCGTGTTCAGGTGAGCTAAAAAAATTTAGTCTATAGTAAATAAATGGCTTTAATCGTCGTTTTCTGATGTAAACTCACATATCGTTTTCTCAAATACGCATCAAGCAAATATAACCAAAATAAGTTACGTTACAAATGGAACCATAAATAGAATGGGAACTGACCCTTTGGAATGGCTTATTTATATATGCATTCTCACAGTTTGTAATAATAATAAATATATTTTTTACAATCTGTAAGAAACATGGAAGTTTCACTATATATTCAAATAAAAAGGCATCACGAACCAATCCCTACTGCTGTGCTGTTGCTCTAGTTTTCCAATAGTCTTGCAGACCAGGTAGAATATCAGACGTCTTGATCTTCATTTGTAACATTCAACCATGTTAACATGCTACGCTGTGATGTTATTAATACAAGATAGATAAACGCTACTTGTGGAGTCAAGTACTTCTTAGTATCTGACGATGTGAAATATGGTAGACTTGAAGCATTTTTATTTTGACAATCTTAAATATGTACGAGATTTACATTTGTTTCATTTCTTTTTTCAAAATTTGACAAAATAAAAAGTTTGGAAACATATTTACGTGGAGTTATTCGTAGTTCTTTTGGCGTTTTGACAATGTAAAATGTTGAAGAAACTTTTTTTTGGAATTGAATACTTTGCATAATAGACAAAATTAATCGAGGGATTATAAGACTTCCAGTTGTGATTATTCTTTCTCGCCAGGTAAGGTTATACGATTTTAGTAAATTGAAACAAATTGATTTAATATAAATGCGCACTACAGTACAACGAACATGCCAGCTGTGTTAGATTTACTGTGATTTTCTAGCCAAAAACTTTAATTTTTCTGAAACTTTAGAAATTTATCTTTAAAAATTATATTTAAAATTATTGTGGTTTACATTTCATGGGGAAAAACTAATATCATGTAGGGAAAAAGAAACGGCGATTCCAGGGTTTAGGTATGGAGTCATCTAAATTGGGTTCCAAGGTATCAATAGTTAGGCTCATATGGTTCCTTTCTTGTAGTTTCGAAGTCCGCACTATAATTGTTTATTAACTCTTTGCTGTTTAATCCCTGCTTTTTACGTGCCTGTGATTTTATGATTGAGAAAACATTGTGAAAAAAGAAGAAATTGCTTCTGACAAGCAATTTCTTCTTTGTCCACACTTTTTTCTACCCTACTGAATGGTTATTTTTCAAATTAAATCCACTTTAAATTCTCGTCTGCAAAACCTTTGAATTTGGACAGGTCCAAAATTTTGTAAAACAGGAAAGGGTTAACCATCTAGTTGGGCTAATGTTTTGATATTGAATTATTTTCTGGGTGAAGCTTCAAAGGTGTCGAATAGATAAATTAATGTAACTTTGGGGATCACCTTCGGAATTAAAGACTGTTTGAAACTGTCATCATATATTTTAAGGTGATTCCAGAGAGTATTAGAAATATATAACAGGTGCTAAATGTTTTGTATGAAAAAAGTATTTAACGGGGTTGGGGGAATTGATAATTGTCGAGGGTTTGCCTAGACAATTATCAATTCCCACAACCGAGCTAGAATTTTTCATACAATACACCAAGTACGTATTATATTTTTCTTCTTACCTCTATTTACCTTGTTTTCGTCCATGTTTCTAACAAAAATGCAAGTTTCTAAAAATAACCGCATTATGTCATTGTTCTAAAAATATCCATTTGATATCATAAAAAATATCATAATTTATGGGGTGTTATCACACGGATATTTGTATAGTTATAAGATAAATTTAAGGAAATCACGGCTACTTATTTCTGAGTCTTTGACTCGTGCAATATACGTCCATTTAAACCCTATCGGAATTCGTATTTTCAAACTCCCTTCACAGAAGTCCTGGAAATGCCATTGGAAGACTATTTCGAGATAAACCCAAAAGTTCATCTTATTTTCTTCGGTCACTGTTTTTATCTTTCAGTCCGCAGAAACTTTCAAAAGAAAGGTTGAAATTATATTGAAAATACATGCACTAAGCTCCAAAAGAAAGTGTGCACTTTTGAGCTTCAAATATATAAAAAAAATCACCATGTTCCGCCACGGAATTATGTACAATTTAGATCGAGAGTGTTTAAAATATGTCTCTTTAAAAAAAGCAAAAAAAAAAAAATCATTCGACGTCACCAACGCTACTCGTTTGAAGTCACTGACGTGAAACCATCGCATCCTTATATAAATAACTTTAGATTCTTAAATAACGAATGAAAAATCCCATTTTTTGAGATTGATTCGTCATTCTCAAAAAATATGATTTTTCAGTCGTCATTTACTGTAAAAAATATCAATCTAAAGATAGCGCCGGCTCGCTAATTTTTCTTACGCTGTTTCCGCCTAACATAATGTACAATTTTGTTATATACCCATCCGCCTTACATACATCCGAGGTCTGTTGTAGTTCACGGAAATAGCCGAGTGATGTTCCGAATGGCCGTCGAAGTTGAGCCCTTCCTGTGGTGGCGTTTATTGCGACTCTGGCACTATTTTTAAAGTGATGCTTTTATTTTAGAAAAGGCTTTTTTATCTCTAAATAAGAAATAAGTATTATTCAGATGGAGCTTTTTAAGACCGGTGTGTTTTGATAATTATACAAACAATAAGATGCAATATAAAGGCCATGCTTTAATTGTCTTACATTGTGTATAGATATATTTCCTTGGGGATTTCAAACTGTATGCATCTTCAAAGTCTGCTGAGGCTTGAGAAAGAAGATATATGATACAATTCGCTCGAATTTCATTTTTGTGACTCATCATGGAGACATCATAAACTAAGTATCGTAAAAAAAAAAAAGATAGGATCTAGCATGGGTCAATCAGGAGGCGATTTTTTCAAATGGTTATATTTAAATGTGGTATTAACGTTTATGGTTCATGAAAAAATGCTTTTAAGCGAAAGTTTAGACCAAGGTCACCCTGCGTAGCCCGCGCAAGGTGACAAGGGTCGACACTTTTCTCACTTCCAACATGATCCCTTTTCGTGTGGTGGGTCTTTTTTACGAAAGAAGAAGTTCGTTTACACAGATTGTTTTCATGTCGTGAAATCTCCATTAAATCGACCGCCTATTGGGTGATACTAGAAATTACTTCCAATACGTTAATCCCGGACTTTGTAACGTCTTCTTTGTTATTACTTTTTTCTATATTTTCCCATTTTCTGTTTTTCTTTTCTTTTTTCATTTTTAGCTCACCTGAGCACAACGTGCTCAAGTGAGCTATTGTGATCACCTTTTGTCCGTCGTCCGTGCGTCGTCCGTCGTCCGTCGTGCGTCGTCCGTCGTCCGTCGTCCGTCAACAATTTCTTTAAACGACATCTCCTCCTAAACTACTAGGCCAATTTTAACCAAACTTGGCAGAAATGTTCCTTAGGTGGTCCCCTTTAAGAATTGCTAAAAGAATTGAAATCGGTGAAAAACTCTGGTTGCTATGGCAACCAAAGTTAAAAATTTAAGAAAATCTTTAAAATTCTTCTTCTTCTGAACCAGCAGCCCTACAGCCTTGAAATTTGGTATGGATGATCAGCTGATAGACCTTAATAATAATAGCTAAAATCATATCTGTTGGGCCACCAGGTGCGGAGCATCAGGGGGGAGGGGGTAGTACTTTGGGAATTTTTTTTAATCTTTAACCTTCTTCTTTTTCTGATCATGAAGGCCTACAGCCTTAAAATTTTGCATGGATGATCACCTCATAGACCTAAATAAAAATAGCTAAAATCATATCTGTAGGGCCACCAGGTACAGAGCACCAGGGGGGAGGGGGTAGTACTATGATGAACATTTTGTAATTTTTAACCTTTTTCTTCTTCTAAACCAGGAGACCTACAGATTTGAATATTGGCATGGATGATCAGCATATGGACCTTTATAAAAATACCTAAAATCATGACTGTAGATTCACCAGGTGCGTAGCACCAGGGGGGAGAGGATAGTACTTTTGGGAAAATTTTGTAATCTTTAACCTTCTTCTTCTTCTGAACCACAAACTCTACAGACTTGAAAATTGGCATAGAGGATCAGCTCATAGACCTTAATATAAATAGCTAAAATCATGACTGTTCAGCCACCAGGTGCGGAGCACCAGGGGGGAGGGGGGAGTACTTTTGTGAAAATTTTCTAACTTTAATCTTCATCTTCTAATGAACCAGGAGCCCTACAGACTTCAATATTGGCATGGATGATAAGCATATGGATCTAAAATAAAATAGCTAAAATCAAGAATGTAGGGCTACCAGATGCGGAGCATTAGGGGACAGGGGGTAGTACTTTGGATCAATTTTGAAATCTTTAACTTTATTCTTCTCCTGGATCAGGAACCCTACAGACTTGAAAATTGTCATGGGTGATCAATATATTGACATTAATAATAGCTAAAATCATGACTGTAGGGTCACCAGGTGCTGAGTGTCTTGGGGAGGGGGTAGTACTTTGGATAATTTTTGAAATCTTTAATCTTCTTCTAATGAGCCAGGAGTCCTACAGACTTGAAAATTGGTATGGATGATCAGCATATGGACATATATTGAATAAGCTAAAATCATGACTGTAGGTTCACCAGGTGCAGAGCATCTTGGGGGAGGGGGGAGTGCTTTGTTGAGAATTTTGAATCCCTACAGTCTTTATATTTGACATGGATTGATCAACTAATTAATGAAAACTTTAAAAGTCTCAGACTCAGCCTGTATATCTGGCATAGATTAGCTGATCACAGACCTTTTATGGAAAAAGCTTAAATGAATAATGTCAAGGGGAGGAGCAGAGGGGGGGGGGGAATGATTATTTCAAATGTTATCTGATTGAATAAGTGAAAATCTCTTTTTCTGTGGTTGCATGGACATACCTAGGTAATGAAGCTTTTTTCTCACGTGAGCGACCCAGGGCCAACGGTCCTCTTGTTCAATGAATTAATGAGTTGAATTGTGTCAGGTGTTTTCACTTCAAATATATGTTTGTTTAAGTAGATATGACTTCAAACAAAGTGTTATTCTTTGCATTTGAGCGATTGCGGACTTTTGAATAACGTTGGGCCGCCGTCATAGCGCAGTTGGTAGCGAGTCTGATTGTCAATATAGAGGTCCCGGGTTCGATCCCCGACGGCGGTATTCATTCTTTCCGATTATTTGTCTCTCAACAATAGGTTGATATTCGTAGACCTATGTGATATAGCAGCTAGAGGCTAAGAAAGGATGTGGTGGTTGTACTGGTGAGGGAAATACTAGGAACACGTTTTTGGGTGCTCCAGTCGCCGCGATATAACTGCAAAAATGGTGGAAGCGGAGTAAAACTCCATTTAATCAATTAACCAATTCAATAATGTTTTTCTTTTCCTTCGAGTACGTACTAACTGCCAGCTTTTACAGAAATAAGACCAGACAGGCAAATTTACAGTTACAGTTAACAACATCGTGAAATTGACAAGATGAATGATTTGGGAATGATTTAGTAATGAAATTGAATGAGCGTGTGGAGCGAATTTTGACTGAATTTAATGGGAGGTAATCTTTATCGTAAATTTTGTTCTGGATGAACAAAATTTGCGATATTGATATCAAAATTTATTTTGAATGACGTTTGTTATTCTATATTTTTCAATGGGTTTGAGGGTTTTTGAATGGTTTGAGTGAGTGTTTGAAATGGATGAATTGAGCGCTGAGTGAGCGATTTAGAACGGTTTTGATTGAGATGAATGTCAATTTCACGATGTAACTAACTGTACTTACATCGTGAAATCGTCATTCATCTCGATTAAAACCACCTTTATTATCTCACTCAGAGCTCCATCCATTCATTCCAAACACCCACTCAAACCATTTAAAACGATCAAAAATCATTAAAAAAGATAAAATCAACAGCTACATTCAAAATATATATAAATAGAAAAAAATGCAATTTCACCGTCATTGTTGAAATTTTAAGCGTCTAATTGGTTCATGGATAATTCGGATGCTATTTAAAGAACTTGTATACATATTTTTTCAAGGGAGGTAATAAATATCGTTAATGGAGTACCTCCGTTTTTCAATCAAAACTCACTCATCACACTCATTCAATTTCATACCAATATCATTCCAATATCATTCACCTTGTCAATTTCACGATGTTGCTAAATGCACGAGAAACACGGAAAAAGTTTGTTAATTGAATTAAGTCGGGATTATTCTGAACAAATCCGCAGTTCTCTCGAATGATTTGGGTGTATTTGAATGATTTGATGCCACGTATAAAGCACTAAGCAAGCGATTTAGAATGATTTTGATTCAATTTCACCAATTCATTATCTTTTTTTTCTGTATTTCTGTTTCAATTCTTTGGAGTACCAACAGCATAGATTGATTGATTGATTGAATGGGTTTTACGCCGCTTTCAACAATTTCGCAGTTATATCGCGGTGGCCGGAGCACCTATCAATGGATTCCTGGTATTTCTTTCACCTGCACTACCATTACACCCTTTCCTAGCCTCCGACTGCTATCTCACATAGGTTTATGATTATCTACCCATTGGTGAGAAACAAACGTCGGAAAGGATATTTGCCGCCACCGGGGATCGAACTCACGACTCCCAGATTGGAAGTCTTATGCCTTACCAACTACGCTATGGTGGCGGCTACACGAACAGCATATAATGTTAAGGGCAAATTATAAAATTTCTTTGTTAAAATCATTTAGGTTTTAGCCTACAGTTAAGAACATCGTGAAATTGACAAGTAAAATGAATTTGGAAAGATTTTAGAATGAAGTTGAGTGAGTGGGGCGAGTTTTGAGTGAAATAAAGGGATGTAATCCATTATCGCTAATTTTTTTCAAGATGAACAAAATTAGCTATATTCATTACCTCCCTTAAATGAAATAATCATAACGTACTTTTCTGTTTGTGTGTCTTTGTGTACCAAACGACAACTTTAAAATCAAAAACAGCCAATAAAATAGTAGAATAACTTGATCGATTTGAATTAAATATTGATCGTCGTTGCCGATTTAGAAAAGATACCTTAAGATTTGTAGTCGATTGGAGGGAGTGTTTTGAATGAATGATTGGAGCGCTGAGTGAGTGATTACGAATGGTTTTGATCAGAATTAGGGTCAATTTCAAATTACAATTTCAAATTTAACTGTATCAAATACAGTCGCTTTGATAACCCATGGGATTTAATTCATTCAGAGATGAAGGGGTTATTTCTTTTATTTCACAGAGGTTTTGAAAATAAGAACCTTATCACACTGTATGAACACGCGGCGATTCTTGACTTTAATTAGGTTTTTAGTTCCATACCTCAATGAAATCAACAAATAATTGCTCCATTTCTTATAGTTCGGTATCACGATGCAAAAAATGTCAAGATTTGCTTATAAAAAAGTTCTTAAGGGACTACTTTTGTGGAAGCTTACAAAATAGCTAGGTACTCAATTTTTTTTTCAGTGAGAAATAAAATAAATTTTCCAAGCACAAAAAATGAATAATATTAAATTGTTATAATTGAATATACTTTTTTTCAAGGACATGGGGGTAATAAACTAAAAGCCTATCCTCACTAACGTAGGAATCCATTTCGCGAATTCATACAATGTTAATGTTTTTAGCTCCATACCTCCATGAATCTAAAAAAATCCTTCCGTCTCTTTCATGAATTAAGCACCTTAAGTAAGAACACATCCATTAGTTTTCTTTAATAGATGAAAAGAGTATTTGTTGATTTCGTGGAGGTATGAAACTCAAAACCATATCACACTGTTTAAATACGCGAAGTGGATTCAAACATGAGTTTGATTAGGATTTTAGTTTCATTTCTCGATGAACAAAAATCTTTTCATAACTCTTGATTCAATATCTTGAACTAAACGTTTAAAGATTTCCCCTCAAATACATAGAATTTTATCGGACTTCTTTCCGCGGAAGCAACCAAAAAAAACTGCGAAATTAAAGTTGTTTTCATTGAGTAATGAATCCAAATTTTCAACCAATCAGAATGCACGAATATCGGCGAACACACAACTAGAATAAAATTATACTACCATGAATTGATGAAAGAAAGTGTTTCTTTTCTATTTTAATCAAATATCTTTTTATGTCTTAAGCACCAACTCAAGAAGCGGTAAACTTTTGCCCTTTCTGCAAAAGACGTTTATTATAGGGTTGAATGACAATCAACAATTATGGGGACATCTTAACACTTTTTTGATGTTCATTGCATGTTTCCGCTGCAAAAAAGCTTTTGCAGACAGTGAAGGCTAAGATCAGCCTGCACGCATGTGCAGTCTGATCTTAGCTTTCACTGACTGCATTCTGAAATAATTTTTGTTTGAAAAAAATAAATCAAACTGGCTGAATTGTTCCTAAAAATTTGAAATTTTGTTTGAAATTAAAACGAATAAGGTTGATAAGGGATAATGATTTATAAAAGAAGACAATTGTTGTCTCGTTTATGAACTTGTCTCAATTAGTGGATAAAGGAAGACAAATTAATGATGTATAGGTTTAAGGTATTGAACCCCATATGACAATTATTGGATTCAGATTTTCGTCAGGAATCCTAAACTTTACGTACACTAATATAAACTTACCTTTAGAATTGCTAGCGGAAGACAATGACAAACAGGTTTCGTCATTTGCGTTTAAATTATTAAGTAGTGGAACCGTAATAGTCTCGCAACATTTCGGAACTACTGATCATTCACAATATTGACCGAGATTTCCTAATGAACATCATTAAGAAACCTTGTTTATCACTGTTAGAGTTCGTTACTCCTGAAACGTTACGGATCTATTACGGGTCCACTACCTTAAGTCGAAGTGTCGAGAGAAGTTCAAATCATTACAAGGCCATCAAACGACATTTATCAACATCAAGTGCTTATTATTTTGGTATAATACTTATTCGCTTGATCGAGCATATATTCTTTTAACCTTTGATAGATGAGTGGAGACTAAGAAATCGATTAATGCAAAGTATATTCTATCTAAGGATAGCCCTGTTATAAAATCAGGTAATTGACAATGTGATTGATTTTGGAATGATTTCTGAATGGATTTGTATAAATGGGATGAAATTGTTTTGAGTTAAATTAAAAGGAAGTATTATAATATCGGTAATTGAGTCCGATTGGTCGAAATTACCGAAATATTATTCCTTCCCTTTAATAATTCTTTCAAATCGACGAATTTTCGATATTTTTTTTACTTTTATTACTTCCCTTTAATAATTCTCAGTACTTTTCCCCTTCAGTGTCTTCACGGGCAAATCAAACGTTTTATAGTGCAATTAGTTACACCGTGAAATTGACACTCACCTCAACCATAACGATTCTAAATCGCTCACTCAGCGCTCCATTCATTCATTTCAAACACTCAGTCAAACCATTCAAAAACGACCAAACCCCATCGAAATATATAGAATAACCTTCGTCATTCAAAATGAATTTTGATTGAGGAAAATCGCGATTTCACTAATGTAATTCAAATTGAAGAAAAAGGAAGCCATGTATAATATTTGAATGTATATTTTATTAAAGGGAGGTAATCAATATCGCAAATTTTGTTCATCCTGAACAAAATTTACGATATATGATTACCTTCCATTAAAATCACCCAAAACTCACCACACACTCGTTCAATTTCATTCCTAAATCATTCCAAAATCATTCATCTTGTCAATTTCACGATGTTGTTAATTGTCACATCAGCCAAGAAAATCGTAGACTGATTTGATCGATCGTAGACATGGATCGTTATGAACGAGTTTTTTTTAGTTTTTTTATGTTGTTGTTGTTGTTGTTGTATTTTTTTAAAAGATTTTGGATACAATCATTGAATGAATGGAACGCTAAAAGAGTGATTTTTATTAGTTTTGTTGGGAGTTAGTTCCAATTCACGAAGTTACTAACTGTTATAGAAAACGCATTATTCGTTCAAATTGAAATCGAAATCCGCTTGATTTCATCTAAATACAGCCCACTCATTCAATTTCGTTCCATGATCATTCCAAAACCATTCACGCTGCAATTTCCTCGATATGTTTACCCACCCTTATTCTGAAGCGGCTATTCAAGTTACCATCTGTTTTAATATAAATGTCTATAAGAAAAGGTCACTAAATTAATTGGCATGATTCAGTTCATTTGTTATTTTTGGCGATTAATCATCTAGGCATTTGTTTCAAAACATTCCAACATTCCAGGGATATTTTCATGCCAAGATTTTATTTCCGACAATATGTTTTGTATTATAGCCTTTAATGATTAAATTATTCTTGTTTTAACGTAAGTAACAAATCGGCAGGTTCTTTTTAACAAATCATAAGGCTTAACATTTAGTTCATATACAGTTTTGAAACATCGTGAAGTTTGACAAGATGAATGATTTTGAATTATTTTTGAATGATATTGAATGAGCGTGGATCGAGTTTTGAATAGAATTTAAGGGATGTGATAAAACATCGAAAATTTCGTCCATTTAGACGAAATTATCGCTATTTTATTACCTCCCTTTAAAAAAACCCTGTGTACTTCTTCTTTGAAAAGATTTTCGTGTTTTCGCGGACGCTTTCACATTAATACCAACTTATGAAGATAAAAAATATATGTGACCCGTCACGCGAAAAGGAACCATCCGGGAATTCTGTAACCTGAATAATTGAAAAAGAGATTTGATCCAGCATAGGTCAACAAGATGTCGCATTCTAAAAATTCTTCACTGGAAGGTAGATTGATCATTCTAGATTCAGAAAATAAGCACGGCGCAAAATTTTCGACCCTAGTCAGTCTGCGCAAACCGCGCAGCCCAACTAGGGTCGACACTTTATGCACTACCCAGATTGTTCCTTTTCGCGTGACGGGTCACGTTTGATTTCTTTGATTAAATCGAATTGTCAAAGCACTGTGAACGATTTCGGGACATCTTGGAATGGTTTTTGGAGTGTTTCTGAATGGTTTTAGTTAAAGCTTGGAATAATTAAATGGAGCATTGAGTGAGCGATTTAGAATCGTTTAGAATGGGATTAAAGTAAATCTCATGATGTTTCTAACTTTATTTAAGAGATGAAGAGAGTATTTGTTAATTTCATTGTTGTATTAAACTCAAATTCTAATCACAATGTATGAATACGTGAAGCGGATTCATATATGATTGTGAATATTTTTTTTTGTTTCAAATCTGAATGAAATCAACAAATATAATCTTCATATATCTTCATATTTTTTAATCTAATGTTACGAAGGAAACATGGACAGATTTTTCAGTTAAGAAACAGATTTCTCACGCGTCTACTTTTTTAGGGAAGCTTACAGAATTGTTATCATCGGGGAATAAAACCAACTTTTCAGCCAATAATTAGCATAATTATTGAGTGACACGTTAAATTTATTTATTTATTGAACATGAACAATCAGTCAGTTCAACCTTTAGTAGACAGGTACAGTTAGTTGCAACGTGAAATTGACAAACACCTCAATCAAAACCATTCTAAATCGCTCACTCAGCGCTCCATTCATTCATTTCAAATACTCGCCCCGAACATTGAAAAACGCTCAAATCCATTGAAAAATAAAGAATAACAAACGTCATTCAAAATAAATTTTGATTGAAAAAAATCGCGATTTCACCGACATATTTTAAATTGTTAGCGTCTCATAGCTTCTTGAAGAAGTAGAAGCCATGTATAAAAAATGAATGTATTTTTTATTAATGGAGGTTATCAATATCGCAAATTTTGTTCATCCAGAACAAATTTTACGATATAGGTTTACCTCCCATTAAATTCACTCAAAATTCGCTACACACACTCATTCAATTTCATTCCTAAATCATTCCAAAATCATTCACCTGATCAATTTTACGATGTTGTTAACTGTAGCCGTCGCTTAAATAGAGGTACATTATTGAAAATATTTTAGTGTAAGTGTCTAGTTTCTGAAAGCCTGATTTGAGAGGCCCTGTTGCTTTGAAGAGAAGTTAACTCCTTTTAAGGTCTTAATGGTTCAACTATGTTATCTACCTTGATCAATTCTAAAAACAGGGCCTGAATCCCAGGGTTAGCCTTTAGGAGAAATGCCGAGTATGATCATCTAAACCGGATACGCGTTGAGTCTTCAATCCTTGGGGTCTTGATTTTGATCCCTGACTCTGTTCTTAAATGGGTTACCGAAGCCTCAAACAGTTATTAACATCGTGAAATTGACATTCATCTCAATTAAACCCATTCCAAATCGCTCACTCAGGGCTCCATTAATTCATTCCAAACACTCACTCAAACCATAAAAAAAAACCGCTCCAAAATCACTAAAATAACATAACATAACTTTATTTGCATAGAATACAAACATATTCATAGCACATGTCATATAAAACAAAATTCATACATATTCAAAGTGGATAGGATATAGTAAAATACGTTCAGGTTAACAGAGAAGGTAAGCGCGGGATCGAAAGAATGTAGATGACAACAAGATACTGCTATTCAAATAGATTGGTAAACAACTGCATTCAAAATAAATAAAGATAGAAAAAAATCGCGTCATTAACATAATTGAACATTTCAGTGTCTGATTAGTTCTTTAAGAAAAAAGAAGCAATTTTTAAACTTTTATGCTTAATTCATTAAAGGGTGGTTTATCCTGAACAAAATTAGCGATATGTGAATACACCCCCACACCCACACCCATACATTCAATTTGATTCCAAAATCATTCCAAGATCTTTCAGCTTGTCAATCGAAATGTTCTTAACTGTATTACTGCACAATAAAGCTTGATATTCGAGTGTTATATTGTCACTGGAAGAATAACACATTTCGAAGCTCAGCACAAGAGATATTTTAATTAAGGAAACCTCTGTTTCGATGTAAATCTAAAACAACAATATCTTTCTGTATTTAAATTGGATATTTGACACTTACTCTATATGAGAGAGAAATATCCCCAGCACCATTAAATCCGGTCATTTGAATTGTAAAATTGGTAATTCGAGACAATTGTTTTCTGTATACGTATGGAAACGAAGAAACCCGTCATGAAATGAGAGAAAAAACAACAACTGAAATTATTGTAAGAAGTAATTACGTGAAAACAATTGCAAATAAAGCAGTTAGACAGATACGATTTTGAATTGTCTTGATTTCAATCATTCAAAGCGAACGGAATGTCAATTTTGTATGTTTATTTCGTGTTAAAATCGCGTGCGGCGGAAATTAACGGAACATGTGTTTTTGGTTCTATTAACGCTAGGGTACAATAAATGACCGTTGTTTATTACCGACAAGTTTCCGGATATGACAAGTCAACTACTGAAAATAGTGAGGTACAGTTAGTGACACTGGGAAATTGAAAATAGAAACGTATATCAAAATCATTCATTCATTCATTTATTTATTCATTTATTCCGATCGCTCGCTAAAATCAATAAAAACATCAAAATAATTTTTTGAAAAAAAAAATCCTTTTAATCGCTCGAAAACATCTATGATTCTATTGTAGCTTGAAGCTTGAATTTGGAAGCGTTTGATTGGTTGGTGAAGACATAAAAAACTATATGTGGACGTGTATGTATATTTTATTAAAGGAAATAATAATATCGCTAATTTTGTTTATATTGTTATCTCCCCTTAATTCCATTCATGTTACTTTATCTTTTCACTCATGGAATTACAATCTAACCAGTCAACAAATGAAACTAGAAAAAGATGGGTACAGTAAATATAATCGTGAAATTGACAAGAAATCTCTAGATCGCTCGGTCAGCGCATTATTCATTCATCAATTAATTCGTTTATGAAAAAGGTCAATAATCTACTTCCAAATCGCTAAATCAATGCCTTTACTGACCTGCTTGACTTCTGAAGCATTTGATTGGGTGGTGAAGACAAAAATCTGTATACAGATTTCGAATGTATATTTCTTAAAGGGAGATAATAATATCGCTTATTCCGTTCCTAATGAACGAAATTGGCTACATTGTTAAACTTCCTTAAATCCCTCCATGTTACTGTATGTTTCCACTCATTCAGTTATATTCCAAATTGATACAAATTCGATCCAAATTCATTAACCTTGTCAATTTCATGATTTTATATCAGTATTTGCCGTAATTTATTTCCTTGAAAAATAAAACTCAACAAAAACTAAGTTTTAAGATTGAAATTGCAATGACCTTATTTTCGGAAATCTATCCCCCTTGGCAGATCGTCGAAAAAAGACTTCCTGAAGATTTTTGTATTTAGAATCAACATATTTACAATCACTGAAACTCTTCTATTCTATTCAGCCTGTAAAATACACCCAATCTGACAAGAAAACATTGGTTTTCCAATACGACGCCTGTTCAATTAACTGGTTGTGCATTTATTGAATATAATGATGCCTAAACAATCAAAATTTGTAGTGAATACCTTGTTATTTTTCTTACTTATATGTATTAAAACATGTACGTTACTTTAATTAAACGATAAATAAGCAATTGTCCTAGTCATTCCATCAAAACAGATTATTTTTCGATATTTCCGGTATTAATGTTTTAGGCGGCACTCTTTTGACGCAGCTGCAATAAGTGGTTATTGGGCTTAATTTTTCGTATTTTCAAGAGCGCATTAGTACCACAAAGGTCCTCTTGTTGGTATGTATTTTCTTCCTAAAAATTCAAGTTTCCGCACATTTTAATGATAATTCGGCTCTGTCATGTAAGATGAAAAATGAAAGTCTACTGCTACATGTATTTATAGTTCAGAGCATCGTTGATTCTTTTGAATGCTTTTTGAATGGTACTGAATGAGTTTTGTGTGATTTCAAGGTAGTGATGGGGATAGTTCCGCAACTTCGAAATATATGATCTCTCACAATGTTGACCGAGGTTTCCTAATGAAGATCATTTGGAAACCTTGGTTAACACTGTTAAAGTTCATTATTTTTGAGACATTGTGCAATTATTACGGGTCTGTTACGTTAAATGGAAGTAGAAAAATGCCCCTTAAGACGTTCAAGAGAACTTCCCTTTAGAACTACATGTATTTATGTCCTGTCAAATACCTTAATGCGACTATGTATACCCCCACTTCAAAATCCAAGCCAGAATGGAATGATTTGACCGATTTAAATTGAATTGTGTAGCGTTTTAATTATTTCAAATAGTTTAGTAAGACTGGCATGAACTTTTCGAAAGCAATGAATCGACCGCTAAGCGAGCTATTTAGATCTGATTTTGTTCTGAGCGATAGTCAATTACACGAAGTTGCTAACTGTAATAACTAAAGACAAGTACAACCTCGTTACCCTAGGATATCCTGGTATAAATTGTGTTCTGGTATTTCGTGATAGCAGACCTTGTCATAACCTATCAACAAGTCATACATGAAAATAAATAACTTCATGAATCCCTATGATACAGATATAGGGTGTATTTTGGAGTTTATATAAAAATATAATTAAACATATTAATTTCACCTCATGTTATGTGAACTCATTTGAATCGTCTCGTTGAGACGATTCCAATGAGTACCCATAACATAGGGTTTCAAAGGAGGACTATATATTTATGTCGTTAACCCAAATATCTGATGACATCATTGTTATTCCAGTGAGACATTCGGTGAAGGTCAGAGAGAATGCACTAAATTCGGTTTCTTATAAATCATTTTTTAAAAAAAACCTTTCAAATGTTATTATCTCTTGTGGATGGTGTTTAGTTGTTGATGCTTGTTATGTATACCCTTTAATCCATTATTAGAATAGAACACGGAAATTGACAAACAAAAACGAGAGAAATCATATTGTTATTTTTCTACGTTTTTAACGAAAATTAACGAAAATTAACACAGAAAAATACGTCTTAACCCTTAAAGATTTTTTTAAATATATTTGAGCCCCTAACAATTATTTCCATTCGCGCTATGTTTAGACACCGACCTGAGTTTTCACTGGGAGCTTTATAAACAGCTTATGATCTACAGCGTTGGCTTAAACAGTCAATAATAATATCAGAAAGCTGACACTCATTTCAATCAAAACCATGCCCGCTCAGCGTTCCATTCAATGTATTAGAACACTCACTCTAATCATTCAGATCTACTCAAACACTTCGAAATGTCCCTTTACTACAATAAAACGGACCAAATAAACCCATGATTTATATTGGGTACGGACAAAATTCCTCCCGGACATAATGATAATCCCTCCCTGTCTGGAGGGATAATGTGCGGGAGGGTTTTTTCCGGAAGGAATTTTGTCCTACACTCGATTTTTATTGACTTGTGAGGATTTAAAGCACCTGATTGGTCCATGAAGACACACAAACAGAACAGCACGTAGAATGTCTTATAGGGACCAAATAAAATATACGATAGATATAGATATTACGTATTACCTTCTTTCAATTTTCCCAAAAGCTCGCTAGTTCAATCTCATTCCATTTTAGTTAAAAAATTATTCAACTTGTCAATTTCACGATGTTTTTTACTATAACGCACATGCTCAATTCTATCATCTTGTATTTTTCAGGTCCAGATTGATCAAGATGGATGCTTCAACGATGCCTGCTTTCCCTTACATGTACAACGACTCGGACTACAATCACACTGTGTACGATCACTCCGACATTTATTTACAAAACATTTTGATAGACTATCAATCTTGGGTGGATTCACGCCCCTTGTACAGATCTCTTTACTTCGCCTTCTCCGCTTGCATCGTGATTTGTAACATTTTATGGATTGTCGCAATTTGCATCAGTCGTAAACAACGACGTCACTTCCGGAATTGGCTCCTCCTACATATAGCAATTATTCACGTGCTATTCGGCGCCATTGTTTGTCCGTTTCTGGGACAGCAGTTGTCCAGTGTTGGGGCGGGACTTTCAACGGTGATATGTAAACTTTTAACATTCTGTGCTGATATTTTGGATTACATGTCTAACGTGTCTATAGCAATATTCGCGGTGTATCAGTGTATAACAATGCTGTCACCAAGAGTGCTAAAAGGGGTCTCACACGCTCTGCTGACCTCAATGATGATTATAATACCGTGGTTCGTGTGCGCGACCCTTACGTTTGTTCTCAGGTTGACAATGACAGAAGAGCAATTCGGACAGTGTTATATAATATCGGACAAGACTGCGCAAATATTATGGCTGATTTTGGCTCATATACTACCATTATTTATCATCTTCTTAAGCCTTATAATCGTAGTTTCAGTTGCATGCTCGCCTTTTATTTCTGCGGTCGATTCATCGCCGCCTGGTCGGAGATACATGACATTCTTTACAATAGCATTTCTACTCAGTTTTATACCAATGCGGCCGCCATTTCAGTTTTTGTTTCTACAACCTCTGGAGAACCACTGTCTACTTTACCATTCACAATGGTGGTGTCAAAAGCTGCTTCATACTCTAGACCAGGTTAGACTGGGACACCTAGTGTTCGGCCCTCTAGTCTATCTTATACCGGTTGAAATTAAAAAGTATTGCAAACGTTTCCGATCTAAAGTGCTGTGCAAATCTGTGGACTGTAGTCAAACACAAAAGAAACAGAGTCTTGAAATGGTGACTATGAAAACTCAAGAAAGTACAATAGTGTAACAAAAGAAGTGCAAATATGACCTTTATTCAAAATGAAAATATTGAAGAAATGAATCTTCGCTCTGCACGTACAGTTAATAGCAGCGTGAAATTGACACCCATTCTCATTCAAATTCGCTCAATTAGCGCTCCATTGATTCATTTCAAACACTCATACAAATCTATCAAAAACACTCCAAAATTAGTAGAAAACATTTCGAAATCGTTCAACATTTCAATCAAATCGATCAAATCAGATCGATCGATTTATTCTACGGTTTTATTGACTGGTGTGGATTTCAAAGTGCCTGTTTGGTGCATTAGACACACAAATAAAATATTACGTATGTTTTATTAAAGAGAGGTAATTAATATCGCAAATTTCATCCATCTTGAACAAAATTAGCGATATTGAACTACCTCTCTTTAATTTCACTCAAAACTCGCTCCACACACTCATTCTATTTCATTCCAAAGTCATTCCAAAATCATTCATCTTGTTAATTTCACGATGTTTTTAACTCTACACCAACCTGCAAAACAGGTTTTAAATGTGTGCGATCGTTTTGTATCCCGAACGCAGGGTTACATGTACTCAATGTGAGTGGAATAATGTTCTCACTTTTGTCGTGGTAATATGATCCGATGCCATTTCGGAAATATCACTTTTGATAAAATTTGTGAGTAGTTTTATCTCTTTTTTAAAGAAATCATACATTTTCAAGCCATTCTGATATTGTTTTTTGGTAAAAAAAAACATCGGTAATTATAGTGTGTCATACAGTTAAGAAAATCATGAATTTGAAAATCATTCCGATCAAGATTATTTAAAATCACGCTCAGCGCTCCAATCATTCATTCACAACACTCACTCAGATGCAATCATTCAATAACGCTCCGAAATTGTTCAAAGCGCTTCGAAATCGCTGAAAATCATCCATATATAAATCAAACCGATCAAAAATTTGTATGATTTTATTGGCTGGTGTTGGTTGGTTTCTGATTTTTCTGTGAAGACGCAAAATAAAAAAAAGTAAGTAGATTTATTTAAGGTTCATGTAAAGTGTTTGAGACCCAATATTTAGGGCACTTCATTAGCCAAGAAAAAGCAGTATGTCCAGGTATATTATATATCAAAATGAAGCTATTCGTGAGCACAAGCAGTTAGCCAACATAAGACCGCCATAGCTATAGCGGTATGGCCAAAACATTGTGGAAAAGGGTCATTTTGTACAGAACAAGCAACTGCATGACGGTTGGATAAAATCACCCCATATTTTAACAAAGTACAGTCTGAAGTACCATCCAGGTAGTGCTACAACCTTAGATATAAAACTCAGTCTCAAAAGGCTCTTTTGAAACAATCAATTTCCATTTATTTTGTCAACATACATGTCAAACCGGTTTGGTCTGTTTTCAAAATAGATGTTAGGTATGGTGCAACATCACACCATACTATTGTGAAATATTTTCTGCGATTTATTTCAAATTATAGATTTTTTTTAATTCAATGATCTATAATATTACTATTTATTTATGATTCTGTGAAATAGAAATTGATATATTGCTTAACAACCTAACAGGTATATAAACATTTAATGTCTATTTATGTTGCGATAACACACCATACCCTAAAAAGATCTACACGTTTACAAAATTAGAATGACATATATGACATATGTGTTTATAAAATAAGTCAAAATAAATAGCTTGCATAACTACGTTTTGGGGCTGAGTTTTATACCAATGGTTGTAGCACTACCTGGATGGTACTTTAGGCTAGACTTTGTTAAAATATGAGCCAATTTTATCCAACAGTCATGCAGTTGCTTGTTCTGTACAAAATGACCCTTTCCCACAATGTTTTGGATATACCGCTATAGTTATAACAGTCTTATGTTTTTCAACTGCTTGTGCTCATAAATAGTTTCATTTTGATATATATAATATACCTGGACACACTGCTTTTTCTTGGCAAATGAATGCCCCTAAAATTGGGTCTCAAACACTTTACATGAACCTTAAAGGAAGTTAGACCACGCTTGAAGCGAACTAGCCAATCAGAGAACAGTATTTCAAAAATATATATCACAGATACAACTCCGAGCGTTGTATTTACAGATATACGGTGGAAGTGTGCCTTGCACGTGAATCTCGACAGGTTTCTGGGCCGAGTCATTTCAAAAACATGACGAGCAATTTATCCAGTTTTTTTCTTTCCAAAAGACTTTCGACAGTCGCAAAAGTGCAAAACATCTGAAAATGGTAACGGAAATAGATTCATAAGTAATTTCAGAATATTCACACTTGATGAGAGTAATATCACAGCGAGATTTACTATTTTTCATTATTTAGAGGTTCGAGTAAAAAATACAGATAATGTTAGAAAAGCGTGGTCTAAGTCAGATAGAAAATCTCGTGCCGAGGTATATGGGAAATAGACACTCGCTAACGCTCGTGTCTATTTCCCATATACCACGGCACTCGTTTTCTATCCTATACGTAAATAATGTCTCTAATCTCGTCCAATTTGACGGAATTAACGATCATGATTTACCTCCCTTGAAAATCATTAAAAACTCGCCAGTTATATTTTTTTACAAAACCTTTTTAAAAATCTTATCTTTCAGGGAGGAAGATCTACAGTTAAAAGCATCGTGAAATTAGCACTAATTCCGATCAAAATTATTCTAAATCATTCATTAGCGCTCTATTCATTCACTCCAAGCTATCACTGAAATCGAGCAAAAACGCTCCAAAATTATCTAGAACTACTTATCTACTTATCGAAATCGTTAAAGACGCTGAATATTTTATTTAAATCGATCTTGGTGCACTTGTGTGCAAAGCAGGGTATAACTGGCAAACAATTTATACCGTTTTATCATCCTGAGCGCAGGACTGGATCCCTGCATTCCTCCTCTGGAACCCGCATAACGTTCTTAACTATGCATTATATGTATCTTCTTCATTGACAATATTGAACCCACACTCAGGGCTTGGTCGTCGGATCTAACGACAGCGAAAAAGGAAAGTGAATTCAAATTTGTTTTTTGTTTTTTTTATAAGAGTTAGGAAATGCAATTTTGTAAAAAGATGTTTAAAGCAATTTAAAGTGTAACATGTATCCGCAATTTTCAAGCATAATTAAGTAAACTTGTAAACTTTTTAAAGAAAAAAAAAGAGGACTACTTTAATACGCGTTTCGGTTAGCGACAATACCCTCACAACTTCGATGCGAATTATCTATAGTTACGAGTTTTTTGTGGCTTGCTGACAAAGTTTATATGTATTCTATACAAACATATATTTCTTTCGACATATGAATGACATGCCTATTCGATTGAATGGTTTCATTTTCCAAGGAGAGTAGGCAATAAAAAGGAACATGTCAACCAAGTAAATGACCATTTTAGAATTACTGCAAATACTAATAAATGTATTTTAGTGTAAACTTAGTAGTTACAGGTCAAGATCAAATATTTGAAAAAAAAAATGAACTGATGTTATTTTGACGATTTCCAAATCACTTAATTTTTCCTATCAATAGTCTATCAATAGTTTTTCCTATCTATATGCTAGGCCTTTTTGGAAATTTTGTTAAGATCGGTTCAAGATCAATATGAAGATTATACAGTAAACAACACTTGAACTTAACTAGGTGAATGATTTGGGACTGATTTCGGAATGAAATTGAATGAATAAGAGGAGCGATTTTGATTGAGATTAAAGGGGAATAATACAATATCTATGATTTCGTTCAACTGGATGAAATCAACTATATTTCATTACCTCCCCTTAAAAGAGATACGTACTTTTCTGTTTGTGTGTCTTCATGGACCAATCAGACACTTTAACGCTAATTCCAGATAAAAAAACATGGGAAGGTTTAATCGATTTGAATGAAATATTATCCTTTTTGATCCATTTTGATGTGCTTTGGTTGATAATGGAGCTTTTTGAATGGTTTGAGTGAGTGTTTGGAATGAATGAATGAATGAATGAATGAATGAAAAAAAGAAAGAAGAAAGAATAAATAAATGAATAAATGAATGAATGAATGAATAAATGCGCTGAGCAAGTGATTTAGAATTCGTTTGATCGAGGTTAATGTCAATTTCACGGTGTTTGCTATCTGTAGGACAAAATCTTACGGACTCGACACCAAATGACCTATGACAACTGTTTTTGTTTTGTATTTGTTACTGTATGTTGATTTAAATACTATTTGACAATAAAGTTACCAGTGCCATAGCAATTGTTAAACAATTTTTTTTTTTTGCCCCCGGATTAACGCCACATAAACAAACACCCGAGAACAAGTGCCCTTCATTACAAAGGAACCGAATCAAATGCGTGTTCAAAACTATGGGCACATTTAGAAACCCCCATTATCCTATCTGACGTCATCTAAGCGGACCCCAATAAGTGACGTCATCATGATAATTGCAAAGTAATCACGTGCAAAATGACGCGCTGCAGGATAATTTGTTTTAAAACTTTTCACATTTTGTCTCAATTTTGAATAAAAAAAATATGGATAAATCGTTTGATTTTTAAGTAAGTTCAGTTTTTATTTTATTTGAAGAACAACAAAATCTATATTTTCACTCGTGACTCCGCTACTCGTGAAATATAGCGTTTGTTGTTCACTCAATGAAATATAAGTCGATCTTCCCCGAAACAAACGATTTTAACCTATATCTTTATTGGTGGTATAGGTGGGATAAAGATTTAAGTCAACCACACCAACATTGACGCCAACACCAACAAAGCCAAAGTGATAATCATGGATATTCTTTGTTGTTCTTGTGTTTGCAAAAGACAGCTTACACAAGATTGCGTCTATCATAGCAGATTTTATTTTTATTAAAATCAATAATCGAATATCCAATGAAAATAAGTTTATAACCCTTGCAGAATCGTATTTAAGAAAAAAATATTTTTCGAGCTAGTCAATGAATCAAAGGAAAAAAGGGAATTTCATGTCAACGGAATGTCTATAGAGCTACCAAAAAGATGGTTTCAAGATCGATGTTACACCAGTTTAGAATGCATTCGGAGTACAATCGTTATTCTATAAACAGCTTTATACCAAACTATTATTATATAACATTATTGCAGACTTTGCGCTATTTTACGCAAGGCGAGACTGGCAGTTTAATTTACCAGTTGTGGCAGGCTTAAATTATTCACCAGAAAAGCCAAAATCAGTTTCCTAGAACCAACAGTTAAATTGATTATAAGGAGTCTAAGGGTATTATTTCTACGAAAATATCAGATAAAATAATTTCTCTTATCATTCTTCGTATCTACTAAAAAATGTCGCGTCACACGAAAATGGACCAACTGTGCAAGGTGCGATAAGTATCGACCCTGATTACCTGGGCGAACTTCCCCAGGCTTAAAAGGGTTGATACTTTTTGTTACATTTAAACAACAATGCGATATTGACAAGTTGGACGAATGTCGAATGAAAATGACCGGGCAGGGTCAGCTGCTTTCCAATTTAGGTTTATGATTGTCCACTATTGGTGGGATACAAGTTCAAGTAATGCGGAAAAAATCCTGTTTTTTTTATAGAAAATAATTCATATTCTTTCAAACAAATGCTATCTTATAGGATACATTTTACGCATAAGCTTTCATTCTTTGCATTAAAAGGAACAGAGTTATAATTCTTCCCAATAACCTCAAAAGAAAATATCTTTCCTAAAACAGAATCCGAATTTGGCTTGAAGACATGGACTTACATTAGCTCTAATTTTTAGACGGAACATCAAAAATAGAGCCGTCACATCTAATGGAATTCCGTCCATTAGACCGTCATTATACTCTTCTAATTACCTTTAACCTCCCTGATTTATCTCTGGATAAAAAGCTCCATTTTTTGCCTGTAAAAAGTAAATACGTTCTAATGTGTCCTCAGAATTAGAGTTTAAATTAAGTGCGTTTGTTTGTTTGTTTGTTTTAAATCAAATTTCTATAGCCGCCTTCATTGGGGGAAGATGAATTGTTTGTTTGTTTGTTTGAATAGAGTTTATCGATGCTTTCAACATTCTTTCAAATAGTTCTTCTTTCAAACCTTTCTTAGCCTCTTGCTGCTATTCTACATAGATTATAAAACAATTCACTGAGAGAAAATATTTCGGAAAGGATAAGTCCCGCCGTCGGGAATCGAATCCGAGACCTTTAGATTGAGAGGCCAACACGTTACCAACTGCGATATGACGTTTACACGATATTTCAACGTTTTACTGTTCAAAATACTTACACAGTGGGATATCATTCTTAAACGTTTGGAAAAGTTTTTGCAGGACTGAAATCGGCATTGCCCTGTCATCAGGATGACAAAACGTTCGCAATCGTATCAAGTTGTTTCCCTGTTTTGTTCTAATGTGTGAGGGCAAAGCGGTGTACCACTTCTAAAACAAAACTTTGTGCAAAAAAATTATGTTGAAGTCAGGGCTTGTCAGTTTGCGCAAACTGACCAGCCCACAGTTCAACTTAGAACTGTTTGCCAACGGTTTTAGAAATGGTACGCCGCTTTACTTTCACACTTTAGAACAAAACAGGGAAACAACTCGAGACGTTTGCAAACGTTTTGCCATCCTGATCAAATGGCAATTTTGATACCGATCGCATCCCTCAGATGGCCATATTTTGCATTTCGAATCAAAATGTTATATGTACTTAGCACTTATCTAGCTTTTGCACCAATTATGTGTAAATTTGAAACACAAATAGACGCCGTCACAAAGAAATTAGTCACGTGTATAAGTATCTCCCGCCGCCGGGAATCGAATCTTCAAATCATGAGGGTCACAGGTTCGATTCCCGGCCATGAAAAATATGCTTTACGGCTTTTTGTCTGCGATTAATGTGTGTTCATAACAGTATATCTATGTGGAAAAACAGCTGGAGGCTGGGAAAGGATGGAATTGCAGTACTGGTTCTAGAAATACTGGAAATTTATTGTAAGGTGCCTCAGTCGCCTCGATATGACTAAATAAACGGCGTTATACCATTCAAATAAACTTATCACATAGCCCAATATTGTTTTTTTGCAATTCTCGATGAATCATTATTCCGAGAAAGTGGGAATGGCATTCTTAGTAAATAGCCCAGGGCCTATTTTTCCATGTCAAGGGAATAGACAAAATCTTCCCAACTCGAAATAAAAATCATGAGAGGAAACTATGGTGAAATTCTAAGCTTCACCTATTTTAAATGCGCCGGAAATGATGCAAATTATTATGTGAGCTACTTCGCATAAAAAAACATCGCGGAAAAAAGTAAAACAAATATGTGCCTGTGCGTGATATTTCCAACATTTGGCTTGAGCGTGAAGGGTCAACATTTACCAACCTTGCCTGCCGAGAAGTATAAAAAGAAGTTTGCCTGTCTTTTTAAAGACACTTTTGGGTCGTCTCTTTGTATAAAGCGCAAAGTTAAGACCGTGGTCAGACTGTGCAGATGCACAGGCTGGCCAGAGTCTTATCTTTGTGAAATTTTGAAATTGTTGGAAAATCACGCACAGGCTCATATTTGAAAAAGATATATGTACCAGTAGAGGTTTACCGGAGATCGAATTTTAAACAAATTTTAAATTGAATGATAATTCTTGATTCGGGAAATCAGTCAATTGTGAAAACGTTCGATCTTAGTAAGCCTATTCCACGCAGTATGACAAGGATGGGTACTTTCCGAGCGACCCAGATGGTGCCTTTTGCGAGGCGGGTCATGTGTATAAGAATCGAAAATGTAGACTCTGGTTAGATAGCGAGAGTTGTAAAGGTCTACACGAAGAAGGGTCGATTATTTCCAAGTTTCGGCGATATTTATTGCCCAACTCTTAGCAGTTTTCACTCGCCGTGTTTGTTAACCAATTCGTACAGATTTCTTTCGGAACAAATTAGTTACCAACGAGAGAACCCTGGCCACACTCAATAATTTTGAACCAATGCACCCATGGGTAAAACTCAATAATCATAAAAAAACCCCGCTAAATACTAGAAAACAGTTAAGACCATCGCAAAATTGACATGGTGTTTGGAATGATATTGAATTAGAGAGATGAGAGATTTTGAATGATGTCAAGGGGGTGCGTAATAAGACTAATTTCGATCCAAATACATCATTTCACGATGTTCGTATCTATACATTGTACATCCGATACTTGACACAACAACATTGCACATTCATTTTTCGTCATAAACAAAATTAACAAGTTCTATTAGTTCAGCATTGACAATGCTTACGGGCGACCTTAAACTACTAATTATATTGGCTGCATAACACTTTGCTTTGATTTATGTGTAACGCCATTTCTATGATTCTTGGCTTCATTTTCCGTCATAAAACAAATGACCAAGCATTCTTAGTACAGCCTTGAAAACTGAGCTCTGACGTAAGCGTTTAGTCTATTACAATAGGTATATCGGGTATATTTACAAAAACATGATCTGAATTAAACGTGTTATCTCCTTTTCAACTTTTAAAGTACGTGAATGATTAAACCTGACGATCTTAGACAAGCAATACGTTTGATTTAAAGGGTTTTTTGTATCATTTTCGGTATTGTATAAACCTGGTTTATCTATTTTAAAGAAAAGCACGGGAATTTAACCGTTAAAAGTAGATTTCACGGCTCACCACGAAAAATCTACCTATAACTGTGTCAATTTGTTTACAAATAGATACACGTGACAGAATAAAATGGGAAATTAAAAACTCTCATCAGTGACTAACATAGGTGTGGAATTAACTTGTATTATGTGCGTCTGATTAAAAAGTTTGAGAGAGTAACTCTTTGTGAAATCAATTTTTAATTCGCAATTTAAGTCAGGATATATGGAATGTGTGTAATAGCCAAAGGTAAGTGACGCTCTATCTTGTCGTGTAAGTAAAGGGCGCGAAAACTACATCGCTAGTTGGTTAAACATTAATTATCTTGCATCATCCTTTTTTTTCGAAAGTATTATAAACTGAAACCAACTTCTAATCGGTCACTGCATGTTTTCCTCTTTTCGACACATTTGAAATAAAAGAATTTAATAGAACATTACATTTATGCAAAAGCAAATCAATTTTAAGGATTTTGGTGAAAGAATTGTGTAAAAAGGACCAACAGAACGATTGTAGCAGACAAAAGAAGACACCAACCCTACTTTGAAAAAGTCACAAAACTCGCAAAATTCAGGGAATTTTCAAAATTTCAGTCGAAGAAATACCGTTATGTTGTTGAAATATCAATATGCTTTCGATGCCTTAAAGGTAGCTGAATATGAAAAAGTAAAGAAAACATTATTTTAGACGTTCATTTGCGTATATAAGGTAAATTTGTTAAATTTACCCCACCCACCAATGTTAATTTTGAAATCAGGGGTACCCATGTTTTCATGCAAGTTAAATTACTTTCCCCTGAGAATTTCTTAATGCAATTTGGTTCTGCTATCTACCAAGTGCTCGGGCTATTAGAATTCATCAAGCACTTGCATCTTTATTATTATTAAGCATTAATTTCCGTGCTTTATTTGAGTGACCGATTAGAAGTTGGTTTAAGTTTAGGTTGTTTTTATTTTTTTATTTTTTTCAATAAGAATAAGTATCTGTCTGAAGCTATCTGGGTGGCAGAATCTGGACACTCGGGTATTTCTGTGGATATAATCAGGCATGGGGACAGCGCCTAGGCCATGAATAATTCGGTAGAACATGCAAAGGCGGACATGTGATCGTCACTGTTCCAGTGTTTACCGACCCAACCTATGCAGCATGGATGTGATACTCAAGTGTCTGGAAAAATTATCCAATGTCCAGCGTGAAGCGCGACGTTGCACCATTTAGACTTTGTCGATGTAAGACCATGTATGAGAATCCCAAACACTGCTTGCATACTCTTATTGTGGACGAACCAAGGTCTTCTAAGAGCATTCTATTATCTTCACCGACTTTGTTGTAACATTTCGCTCTAAGAAACCGAGAGTAAGGTTAGCGGTAGAGGTTTTGCGGTTGACATGGATGCTCCATGACAAGTTGCTCGCTATATCCACTTTAAGATATCAAGCACTACTGACGGTTTCTAACGTCTGTCGATGTAAGATGTATGTTGGCGGTAGGGGGGGAGACCTATAGCATTCTTGACTTTTATGACCTGACATTTGGAGGGGTTAAAGCTCATGTCCAACTGTTGTGTACGTTTTTGCAACCTGTCAAGGTCTGTCTGAAATGTTGCTCCGTTTTTGTCCTTGTCAGTATCGACCTCAGTCGTACTTCGGGTGTTATGTTTTTTCTGGTGGGTCAATGATATATACCAGGAAGATCGGTCCAATGAAAGATCCCTTGGGAACCCCTGATTTTAATGATATAGAATCAGAGACCTCCCCGTACAGTTCCACTGTCTGCGTCCGACCGCCGAGAAATGGCCGGAAAGGACAGGACCTTGGACACATTATGCAAGCAGTTAATACAACAACTTGACCGTGTCAAGGGCCTTGTTGAAATACAAAAGGATTAAGTGGGTCTGCTTACCTTGGCTTGCTGATCTGGCAATATTCTTCAAAAGCATTAACAGCTACGTCTCGATGCTTCTCTTCCAACAATGTTGGAGGTCATACATAATATTGTTTCTGCCCAGGAACCTAACAAAACTGAAAGCAACTATATGCTCCATTAGTTTACACACTATACAAGAGAGCGGTATTGGACGATAGTTAGCCGCTATTGACTTATCTCCCTTCATGTACATCGGAGGCACATTAGCCGCTGTCCAATCCTCAGGCAATTGGCCATTCTCAAGGGAAACAGAGAAAATAACCTGAAGAATAGGAGCAATCTGCTGGTGCAATTCCATCAAAACTAAAGGCTTAATCCTGTCTGGACCAGCTGCTTTGTCTGGTTTGATATTTCTGAGATGCTTTTCGATATCATCAGTAGAGATTTGAAATGCAATATCTTTCCTTGGATTGTCTGTCTGTTGTTGGTCTGTCTTGTCGTTCATTTTCATCCGGCATAATTGTGCTTAATTGAGAGGGGATTAAGGTGTAAAAAACGACTGGAATTGCTCATTTAGGACTTAAGCCTTTTCTTTAGTATCGGATACCGGATTTCCATTGGACAGGAGAGGAGCAATTCCTTTATTATCTTACAAAACATGTTTAAGGTAGGAGAAAAGTTTTGTAGAGTTGACTGATTGAGACATATATCTATTTTCTTGCCCTGCACCAATTATGCCATTCAAATATTGTTCGTCGGTCAGTTTGACCTTTTTCCTGCAGGGATGCCTATACCTTTGATACTTGTTCTTGTCATTTTGATTGTTCGACCTGCTTTGCCTGGAGTACTGCTTATTTCGTCGTCTTGCTGTACGTCTAATGTCTTGTGTTATACATGAGAGAAAATTTACCTTTAAGCCTCTGATTGGTTTCTTCAAGAAACAGGCAACAATTTGCAGAACTTGTTTGAATAATTTATTCAAGGTAGGTAATAAATTTCGCTAATTTTATTCAACCTGAACATAATTGGCGATATCGGAGTACTTCCTTTTAATTTCCCTCAAAACTCAGTCATAGCACCCATTCAATTTCAGTCAAAAGTCGTTCAAAAATCATTTGACTCGTCAATTTCACGCTGAAGTTTACTATAACGAGCTGGACAGACATTGAGCTTCCGTTGTTCCTTTGTTTTACTGCGTTTGGTTAATTCGAAAACAGATGTTTTGTCAGTTTTGATTAAAAATTTCACCACCCCAGATTATATCACGCTGTAGTTACGAGCCTTTGTTACCAAAGCGACCGTACTTTTTTTCTGAAATTTGGGAAGCTGCACCTAATAATGTCAGTCGCGAAATACTGTTGGATCTGGTCAAGTGTCGAGTTTTTAGCCCTTATCACACGTCCATTTTTTTTTTAAAAAGCAAGATACGAAATTAACAGATACATGGGGTGTGGAATTACTTTTTTTCTGATTTGTCCGTAGACGAGCTGCCAGTTACATTCAGATTTTCCAATTAATGACTTAAAATTTTCCTAACATTCTGTTATTCTTTTATGGGAATGGGGGCTAATTTGTTAATGGGAATCTCTTTCAGTAATAATTCTTTACGAACAGAAGATAAACGGTCGAAGAGAAAACATTGAGAATATAAACAAAATAACCAAGCTCCTGTGGGTTCAGCCTTGACAATGATAACGGGCGACCTTAACTGTACATCCGTAACCCGATACAATAAGCATTGCCAATTCGTATCATGCTACTAATTATCTTGGCAGCAGAACACCTGATTTTGATTTAGGTGAAATGAAATACCGTCGATTGGTGACAAAGATATCGTATCCACATTTTTTAAAGCTGTAGTTACGATATTTTTTTAACCGTTTCAGCCAGACAGTAGCCTGCAAGCGGACATATGGGTTCAGGCTTGACAATGGTAACAGGCGACCTTAACTGTACATCAGAAATTCGATACAATAAGCATTGCCCATTCGTATCATGTTATTAATTATCTTTGCTGCAGAACACCTGATTTCGATTTATGTGTAATGAAATACCGTCGTTTGGTGACTAAAATATCGTATCCACATTTTTCAAAGTTGCAGATACCACATTTTGGCATACGGAACATTGCTCAGACATTTCTGTAACCTGAAAATTACCGAAATTAAGGGGAGGTAATAATACATCGGTATTTTTTCCAATTAGACGTAGAGAGATCAATTTAGTAAGATTTTGATAGAGGGGAATGTCAACTTCTCGATGTTAATTCAATTGAATTGATTGAATGGAGTTTTACGCCGCTTTCAACATTTTTTCAGTTATATCGCGGCGGCTGGAGCACCTAACAATGGTTTCCTGGTATTTCTCTCACCAGTACAACCACCACATCCTTTCCTAGCCTTCAGCTGCTATCTCACATAGGTCTACGATTATCAACCCATTGGTGAGAGACAAATAGTCGGAAAGAATGAGTGCCGCCGTCGGGGATCGAACCCGTGACCTCTGGATTGACAGTCCGACGCGCTACCAACTGCGCTATGACGGCGGCTAATGTTAATTCAAGCTCAGTCGGTAAAGCATTTGACTATCTGAGATCACAAGATCGATAACAAAATTCATTCGACTTTCTTCGTACATTTGCAAAGTCATTGCTCTCCCAAAAATACACATAAAGTGGAACGAGTAGCCTACTCGAAGCTTGAAGTGCATTCGATGCGTATTTTGGTGACACTGATTCGAGAAATAATAAGATTAAATTGCTAGCCTATCCCCCCACATAATGTAACCAAAATACTGTTCTAAAAAGGGTGTTCAGAAAATAATAGTGATTTGCGGAGCCTGCGCTTTTGGCACCGTTGTTCAAAAGAAATCACAAACGTTCCCAGATATGTACATCAATGGGACCACCGTATCTTAAATTCAAAATACCTTTTAACTTGATTGAAAATGTGACCAAACAATTTACAAATTGGCCCCACTTATTTTAAACTTTTTGGACATTGTTCTCCTTTTTTAAAAAACTTGGCTGATCTCTAAGAAATCCCATATAAACAAAATTTAACGTAGCGATGAATGATGTTAAAGTAAAGATGCCGTTTTAGTACCTAAGTATTCCCATCCTATTTCATTCAAGGAAAAAACCGCAGGTGGCTATTAAAGATTGTTCCCTGTATTACTGCACATCGTTTGAAATCGGAATCATTATTGTCTAGTAAAGGTCGTTTTTCATGTCATCCTGCCTTTAGACCTTTAATCGTATATCAGTTTCTTGGAAATATGTCTTCCGTCACGGAAAATGGACCATTTTGGAAAAACATGAAATACATCTGGGAAATAATGATCCATTCTCGAGGAAAACCTTCCTAAATGCCTAATAAATTAACAAAAGACTGAAGACTCCATTCTTAAAAGATTGTGATATTGATATTTGTCGAACAAGAAAAATATTGTATTTTCCGAATAAGATATAAATGATATGCCCTGTTTGTGTTACATGTAGGCAGACTCGCTCCCATAATGAAAGCATCTGAAAGCGAACGATTTTTTTATGAATCAGAGATGCTGATCATAGATAAAACGTACTTTGGTGTCGAAAACAAGAAATTCCCCGATTTTTTAAAAAAAGATCTTCTTCGCCTTTCGTTCCGTTTCATTCGTAATTATTGGCCCTACTCGGTTTAAACAAACGTTCCGGTTCCAGGGTTTACTAACAATAGATATTTAGCATAAACATTTTGATAAATGAACATTTTTTCACATTAGAAGGAATTTCCATTCCTCTCATTCTCATGAAATAATAAGCACAGTCTAAATAGAGGATAATCGTTTGATTGAGTGTAAGATCGATTTATATTTCATTGAGTGAAGAACAAAAGCTATATTTTCACGAGTGGCTGAGCCACGAGTGAAAATATAGCTTTTGTTTTTCACGAAATGAAATATTAACCGATCTTACTCGAAAAACAAACGATTATTCTATTTCTTTAATGCAAAAATGAGACAAAATGTGAAATTTCTAGGACATATTTTCTTAAAGCGCGTCATTTTGCGCGTGATTGCTATGCAACGTTCATTGTGACGTCACTTATTTCGCCCCGCATAGATGACGTCAGATAGGATGAAATGCACAAAAGCAGGGTATAAGTTTTTGATAATTTCACTGTTTTTGCGGTGGGTTTATCAAGTGATAATCTACCGTTATTTCTCGATAAACCACCGAAAAGCATTAAAGAATAGGTAGTCCTTCAAATTTTTGAGTAGTATATTTAACCCATCATAGTAAAAGAGACCATATGGAAAACTCCGTTCGTTTACAGTAGAGTTCGGTTACAGTTGAGGTCAACATATGGGTGCATTTCGGCGACAACTTCAGTTGAAGATAGAATGATCATTTGAGATTCAGAAAATCGTTCTTATACAGTTAAAAACATCGTGAAATTGACAAGATGAATGATTTTGGAATGATTCAGTGGAGCGTGTTTTGAGTGAATTTAATGGGAGGTAATCCTATATCGCAAATTTTGTTCATGACGAACAAAATTTGCGATATTGATTACCTCCCTTTCACAAAAAATACGTTCAAGTTCTATACATAGCTTCCTATTTCTTCAAGAACCCATATGACGCTAACAATTTGAATTATGTCAGTGAAATCGCGATTTTTCACAATCAAACTTTATTTTGAATTACGTTTTTAATTCTATTTTTTCAGTGGATTTGAGCCTTTTTGAATGGTTTGAGTAAGTGTTTGGAATGAATGATTGGAGCACTGAGTGAGCGATTTCGAATTATTTGATTGAGATGAATGGCAATTTCACGATGTTGTTAACTGTAAATAAAGTGGCCATCCTAGTCAGCCTGCACAATCCGCGCAGTCCGTCTTTGTTCGAGACCTTATTCCGGCACTAACCTTTTGGCGCCTTTTAGCCTGACGGGTCAGACATGAATCTTTTATTGGTCTCGTTTTACATAATTGATAATACATAAGTTAATGGCGATGTCTCATAGAGAAAATTGCTTGAGAAAATTGTTTTTGTCTGAAGCGACCACCACCTGAATGCAAATAATTTATCACCCTTTACTCGAAATATTTAGAGATTAAAGTTTCTGTTTGGTATAGGTTTGTTTAAAGTTTAAAGCATTTAAAGCAGCCACATTTTACAGTAGGTTACATCACGAAATTGACATTCATCTCAATCAAAGCATTCTAAATCGCTTCATCAGCGCTCAATCTATTTATTCAAAACACTCACTCAAAATATAAAATTAACAACGTCATTCAAAATAAAGGGGGTGTTCCAAATATATAGTAAAATGTGCCCACGCTTAGATTTTTATGATATTGTGGGTAATTGTAGTACTCGGTAAACTGATTAAGGAAATGACTTTTTTTTCCAAAATGAGTAAAGAGGGTCGACCATAAAGTACCCGAAAGCACATCTTATCTAATGCAAAGGGGTGTCAGGAAAAAAATCACCTTGCAAGGAAATTTTGGAATCTGTACAAATAATTTGTTACTGATTTAAAAGATAATTGGTACCTAATTGTTTTTATATAGGTTGGGATCTTATGTCTGTTTTCTCCTAACAGATAGCCCAAAAAGTTCTTGAAAAATTCATGAAAATTCGAAAAAAATGAAATAATATTCTGAGTTAAAGGGTTAAAATTTTTAAGTTGTAGCTCTAGTCCAATTATCAAACTCTTTTAAAATTAAGATACACATGTTCTTAATGTTTACAGAAAGTTTCATTGAAATCGAAAACCGGTAAGTTAGTCGAAAATCTCTCAGTGTAGAAGATAGTGGGTGGGGTAAGATAAGGATTTCACCCATCTGAGAATCTTAAAGTGTGAATAACTTTTCAACGGCTGTAGACAGGATGTTCATATTTCATACATGGATCCTTTGTGACAAAGCCTATTTAAAAACATAAGTCAAAATCAACTGTCAAGGTCAAGGTTAATTATCAAGGTCATTGTTATAAATAAAAAAACTTCATTGGGAACATACTTTGCAAAAGTAATGAATGATGATTTTGTTTTTCAATTATAGTTTATTCTAAACATATGTATTTCAATTTGTTCCTAACTCAAAGTCATTTGTGAAGGTCAATGTCAGATTTTCTTTTAAACAAACTCATTTCAGTTGGTTCCTTACTCAAGGTCATGTTTCAAGGTCAATGCCACATATGAGAATGGTGTTTAGGATTTGACACTACGTATTTTCTGTCACAATGCTGTAGAAGTTACTTGTTCTATGTTTAACAGGTCCGTTTTAGTAATAAGATTCCTCCCAAGAAAACGCGAGACACTTTTAGCAATAAATCATAATTTAATCGAACTATAGGTTATGAAATGAAAAACTTTGGAAGGAAAAACAGTGTGGGAAAAGAAGGAATCTCTTGCTACAAGCATTTTCTTCTTTTTATACAGTGTTTTCCTTTGGGTAATGAAAATGTCGAGTTTTGGGATAGGCAATTTATATATTTGAATTTGTTAAGTTTACAAATGAAGATGAACAATCACTACATTCCTGAAGGACCTGCAACATTCCGGCATTGCTGATACATGTACTAGTCCTTCCTAAAATATACTTGGCTACGGCACAAGAGTTATTGTCTGTGCTGACCCCTAGTCTTAATTGAAATAAGAAATATATGTACTACTAAAACGATAATACAATTTGAAAGAATCTTTTTCTTTCGTAAATAAATGATTCTCCTAGGTCTTAAGGTAAATATTGTTTGTAAACAAGGGGTAAAGAATGAAACTAAATCACTCACCTGAGTTTTATTGGTCACTGAAGTGACCTTCTGGCAAAGATTCGTAGAAATTAGCCTAGTTGTTGAGATGTAATTCAATGAAAAGGGTCAGCATAGAAATTATTGAAATTGGTATATTGGTTAAAAAGATGATGGTATTTTTTTTCATCCGCCAAGTCAAACAGATTTTTATGCCAATTTTAAGAACAAAGTTTGCAATGGGTTTCCAAAGGAATATTCTTGAAAAGTTGCATTGAAATTGGCTTGATGGTTCAGGAGGAAATGTTGTTCAAGCATTTAATAGTGAAAAAAGCCATGGTCATATTTATGGGCCAATCCGAATTTTGCGAACAATCTTTGCGAAGGGTAACTCAAGGAAAGTTCTGGCAAAGTGTCATTGAAATTGCCTTGAGGGTTAAAGAGGAGAAGAAGTTTTAAGAAATTTGGAAGACAGAAGCCACATGATGCACAACCTGCGACGGACTAGGGATCCTAAAAGCTACCGTCGGGAATGGTGTGCTCTGGTGAGCTAGAAATCAAGAAACGATACAGCTCCCTATTTCGTTAAATTATATCTAAATATTACATTTATAATAAAATTAAAAAGTTTAATTTAAGAGATATTGTTTAGCCAATTTAGTGAAAGTAAGACTTTAACCTTTGAACTCATGTTGCGACAAATGACATATTTTCTGTTTCTTTCTGATCTAGAATTGTGTTTATTTAATCAAATTAAACCAAATAGTTTATGGTAATTCTTTTAGACATTTGGGACACAATTAGTCCATTGAACATAAAAGAAACAAAAGATGTTTTAAAAACATTTATGCCCCCATAAGAGCAAGCCAATGACCTATTCCTTGTCAATTAACAAAGGCCAATATCTAAAAAAATATGATGAGTAGAGTTCGTGCTCAGGTGAGCTAAAAACAAACATGGAATAAATAAACAAAAATGCTAAGTTTTTGTATTTTATTTTAGTGTAACCTTGTTTGCTGATAATGACCTTGCACATGTAAGACTATCATCAAGTTACTGGGTGTGTTAACCCGAGATCAAATATCCAACCAAAAATAAACATTGTATTTCTTGAATAGGCTCGCATGTTTGTTTATTTTTGCTAAGTTTAACCTTTTAGGTGAAATTGGACATAGAACTTGAATGTGTATTCATACATACTTTTAAGCAATTTTTATTTTTGATAACATAGAACTTTTCATTTTATATATTCATTATCTAAATCAATTTCATGGGCTTTACAGTACATGAAAACTATGCATATGCAATGCATAAATTGATAAGTACAAAGAAATTATAGCATATTAAACTACCCCATCCCTTGACCTTAACATGGATGACCTTGACCTCATAGATTTCAGATCTCAAGTGATTTGATTCATTATGATGTCACATATGAGTGGTGTATCTAGAAAAGGATTGAAGTAATTGGCAAATATGATTTTTTACGATGTGCAGACAGATAGGCAAATATCTAAGAGACAGACAGACAGACAGATAGAAAGCTAGTCACTAGCACACAATATTTTTCCTATTCTTTCTACTCAGGCAAGTAAGAACAAATTCTGTAAAACTTACTGTTAGATACCATTGAAATTTTTGCAAGGTTTAAAGTAAATCAAGTAAATTATATTTTTCATCTTACCCCACCCACTTTTTCAACATTGGGGTAAATCAAGGGCTGTAATTTGACCCAGTTTAGTGATACAAAAAACATCTTATGCGGTAGATGCCTTGACTAGTTGTTATTTGCAAATTTGTAAAAAGATCAATGCATTGGCACTTAAAAAATGTCTATTTCAGGACATAATACAAGATTTTGGATGAATTTTGAAACTATAGATATGTATTTATAAGCATAAAAAATAATGTTACCGGTTTTCAATCTTCTTTAAATTTTTACACAAGAAAGAAGGATAGTAGAGCTTATTTTTTGAAGAGTAACTAAACTGGACTAGCATTAGAAGGTACTAATCTATGCGCCCAAAATTTATATTCACCTCAATTTTTTTAAAAAAATAAGCAATTTTTATATTCAAGAGTATAAAAATTCGCCAAACAACGTAAAATTTGCCATTTATATATACATTATCTTAATAATTACTATAAACTTTACAGTACATAAAAAAACTATTAAAAAATTGATAAATATAAAGAAATTATAGCATATTAAATTATCCCACCCACTTACCTCAACATGGATTAAGACAAGAGGCTGTTATTTAGCCTCTTTTTGAGATATTGACAAATGGAAGTTTGTTCTGTGGTACATTTAATGTGTAGTATGTATTTGCAAAGTTTCATGAAAATCCGTGCGTGGGCACTTTTGGAACACCTCCTTTTGCTTGAGAAAAATCGCGATTTCACTGAGATAATTCAAATTGTTAGCTGCTCATAGATTCTTGCATAAAATAGAAAGCCCATTAAATTCAATCAAAGCTCGCGCTACGCACTCATTCAATTTCATTCCTTAATCACTCCAAAATCATTCATCTTGTCATTTTCACAACGTTGTTAACTGTGTCACTGACATAATTCAAATCGTAAACGTCTGATTGGTTCTTGAAGACATTTGAAGCTTTTTATGGATCATGTATGCATATTTTATAAAATGAGGGTGGGGGTAATATTTATCGCTTATTTATCTATCCCGAACAAAAAAAGTAAATAAAAATGATAGTACGGGTGGGGTTCGAACCCACGCGGACATTCGTCCATTGGAACTTAAGTCCAACGCCTTAACCACTCGGCCACCGTACTGTTGTAGAAACATTAACAAATTTTGTATCTTGAAATTACACGTACATCGATAATCTATCCTTAGTCACTGCACGAGACGCAAATTTCGAGTTTGCAGGCACTCTGCGCATATTTGCCAGTCAAAGGTTTAAAATTAATTGTTCATTAAAAAAAAATGAATTCTTCGAATTATTATTGACGGCGCGTTAGGATCACCATAATGGGACATCCAACAGCCAAGGGTGATGTAGGCCGAAGATTGATTGATTGATTGATAGATTGATTGATTAATTGATTTAATGGAATTTAAAGCAGCTTTCAACATTTTTCAGTTATATCACGGCGGCTGGAGAACCTAACAACGGTTTCCTGGTATTTCTTTCACCAGAAGAACCACCACATCCTTTCCTAGCCTCCAGCTGCTATCTCACATAGGTCTACGATTATCAACCCATTGATGAGAAAAATAAGTCGGGAAAATGAGTGCCGCCGTCGGGGATCGAACCCGGGTAGGCCGAAGAGGAGCAAGATAGAGCCAAGATAATTGTTTTAGTAAACTTGGACGTGACAGGCAGAGTATTAAATCACCAGATAAGTAACAATTTCCCAAAAGTACCCATGGAATCGTGCTAACATTATTAATTAAAAAGGTTCGCGTTCCTGTATAAGTCGCATGTCTCGTGACAAACATAAATTTATCTGTTATACTAATAAATTGAGAATTATCACGATATGACCCATTTAGATGGGGAAAGGGATGCAGGTTCGTGGTAATTGAGTTTTTTGGTGCAATGTGGGCCAGACCCAGTTAATCATTATCAAATATGTCTTAAAGAGATTTTGGAGTGTTGAATTCATTTAAAATAAGCTTTATTTAATGAAAGTCTAAAGATGTCAGTGGAGCGATACAGGCCCTCTTGGGCCTATTGTCAAAGTTGTAGATATCACATTTTGACATTCGGAACATCGCTCGGACTTTTCCGTAACCTGAAAATTACCGAAATTAAGGGGAGGTAATGCTATATCGGTATTTAGGTCCAATGGGACGAAAGTATCTTTATGTATTAAAGGTAGCTCCCTCTAAAAGAAATCAACGTATTTTTTTGTTTTTATATTTTTTTCCGGTTTGAAATCAAAATTCGATCATAAATCTGTGCGATAATTTGGTTGATTTGAATGAAATGTTGGTTGTAATGAACGATTTTGAAACGTTTTTGAACAATATTGGGATTTTTGCAGGGTTTTTGAGATTGTTTGGAATGAATGAATGGAGCGTAGAGATTTAGAATAGTTTTGATCGATGTCAATGACACAATCACGATGTTACTAACTGTAGCTCAGTCAGTGATGCATTGGACTGTCTGAGATCGTAAGTTCGATCCCAGTTCAGTCCACTTTTTCATACACTTGCAAAGTCATTGTGACACTAGTCATTGCTCTCCAACAAATGGGCGAATACACATAAAGTTGTACGAGTACACGAAGCTTTAGGATTGCGACGGCGTTGTGGCACTGATGCGAGAAATAATAAGATTAAATTACTTGCTTATCATATCCCCCCCCCCCCCCCCCATCTTTCTCTGATGTAACCAAAAAAACTGTTGGAAAGGGCGTTCAGAAAATAATAGTGATTTGCGATGCCCGTGTGTTTGGTACCATTGTTAAAAAGGAAAACACACAAATGTACCCAAATCTTTACAACAATGGGACCAAGGTCGCCTTTATTCCAAATACCTTTTAACTTGATTGCTAATGTGACCAAACAATTTACGAATTGTCTCCGCTTATTCTAGACTTTTTGGACATTGTCCCCTTTCTTCAAAAAACTTGGCTGATCTCTATCATAGCCCATACAAACCAAATTTAACGTAGCGAGGAATGATGTTAAAGTAAAGATGCCGTTTTAGTACCCAAGTTTTTCCATCCTATTTCATTCAAGGAAAAAGCCGCAGGTGGCTATTAAAGATTGTTCCCCGTATTACTGCACATCGTTTGAAATCGGAATCGTGATTGTCTAGTGAAGGTCGTTTTTCATGTCATCCTGCCTTTAGACCTATAATCGTATATCAGTTTCTTGGCTATATGTTACAAGTCGCGGGAAAAGGGGTGATCCGTAAAATAAAAGTATACAGTTAGATACATCGTGAAATTGACATTCGCCTCAATCAAACCATTCTAAATCGCTCCCTCAGCGCTCCAATCGTTCATTCCAAACACTCACTCAAACCATTCAAAAACGCTCAAACCCACAGAAAAATATAGAATCAACAACGCCATTCAAAATAAAATTGGATAGAGGAAATCGCGATTTTTTCTGATATAATTCAAATCGTAAGCGTCTTTTATTTTCTTGTTGAAATAGTAAGCAATTAATGGAACTTGTATGCATTTTTTATTAAAGGGAAGTAATCAATATCGGTAATTTTGTTCACAAAAAAAATGCGATATAGAATTACCTCCCATTAAATTCACTCAAAACTCGCTCCACACATTCCTAAATCATTCAAAAATCATTCACTTTGTCAATTTCACGATGTTATTAACTGTATCAGTTGAATGGTAACATACACATGTATATGACCCATCACGGGAAAGGCATCTTCGTTAATTTAGTGTCTGTCGTTCCAACGCGAAGACTACATTTATCACTGTGGCGTGCTTACGATAGTATGACAAGATGCCGTCGACTCGTCAGCGATACGCAGGCGAAGCGTTGCAGATACCAAACGGAAGTAAAAGGATCAGAAAAAACGTCTGCGGTGTGTACAAAATTGTCCGGAACCCGGCTGATAATCGACCGTCGCCGGCAATCAGTCTCCGAATCATATAATTTTCAACAATTCTATTAGACGTCGTCGACTAGTCGGTAGGTTTTAACCCAAAGATAAAGCTCGTCGACAAGCCGCCGATCTCAGAAAAAAAACCCATTGAATCGGCCGAAGCACCGGTAAGCCGCCGACTAGTCGTCCATTTTATCAGCGCTTCCTTAAAATACGTCGCCGACGCAACACCGATGTTCAACAGACGTGTCGGAGCGTTTATGTGACATTTGCTTTTGGAACTGGTTAACATACGTAATGTTTTACGCGTGGACAGCGGGGTTTAGGAAAAGGGGATATCTTGCAATTTTGCAAAAAAGATATTTGAAATAGATATTTGAAGAGAATAGTTCATTTAGAACTCAACAAGAAGGTAAATTTCGACGTCAACTAGATTGGAAGCTAGAATAATCATTCTAGGTTCAGAAAACCACTGTAGTGACCGTGGACTAGAGGTTTAGCGTCGGTCCCTTGACCCAAAAGGTCCTTAATTCGATTCCCGAAAGCGGCAATCGATCTTGGTTCTGAATTGGTCCACACAAGAATTTTTGAATTGTGAAATCCAGTTTACATTAACTTGAATAATCTTTTTTTTTTCAAATGACAATTTATCGGAATTCCAAAATGGTCCCTTTTCGCCTGAAAGTTCAGACATGAATCTTTTATTGGTCTCGTTTTACATAATTGATATTATATAAGTTAATGGAGAGTTCTCATCGAGAAAATTGCTTGAGAAAATTGTTTTTTGTCTGAAGCTACCATCACCTCAATGCAAATAATATATCACCCTTAACTGAAAATATTTCGAGATTAAAGGTTCTGTTTGGTGTGAGTGTGTTTTGAGATTAAAGCATTCAAAGCAGCCACATTTTACAGTGGGTTACATCATGAAATTGACATTCATCTAAATCAAAACCTTTCTAAATCGCCCACTCAGCGCTCATATAATTCATTCCAAACACTCACTCAAACCATTAAAAAACGCTCCAAAATCACTAAAAATATAAGACCAACAACTTCATTTGAAATAGATAAAGCTAGAAAAAAATCAAGATTTCACTGACATAATCGCAATTGTAAACGTCTGATTGGTTCTTGTAGAAATTTGAAGCTATTTATAGATCGTGTATGCATATTTTATTAATGCGGGGGTTTAATAAATATCACTCAATTATTCGTCCGGAACAGAATAAGCGATATTTGATTACCCCCCCCCCCTTTAATCTCACTCAAAACTCACTCATCGCACCTATTCAATTTCATTACAATATCATTCCAAAATCATTCACCTTGTCAATTCACGATGTTATAAACTGTAGTTAGAACAAAACAGCATGGAGATTTTAAACAAATGAAGCCCCGCTCATGCATTGTTGGAAGGCCATCTTCTTAATTTTCGTAGGAGAGGGACTGTTGGTGGGGATTTTTTGTTCATTTGGACGAAATAAGCGATGTTTAATGACCTCGCATGAAAAAATATCTACGTACTTTTCTGTTTCTGTGCCTTCATGTATCTATTAAAGACACTTTAAATCTGCTCTTTCACGGTGTTTCATAGAAAATATAAAAAAAACTTTTTCTTAGATTTAGAAATATGTGCATTTTTAGACGATTAAGAATGGCCTAATGGCATTGACACTAAAACAACATATATCAATAATTTTGTCACTTATTTTCTCAAAGCGGCAAGATCAGAATGGGATCCAGTCTATTTATTTTCCAGGCTATAAATTTTCCGTGAATAATCCTTCAATTTTGCTTGTAATGGTATGAGGTTTCAAGCTTTCAAACACTTTTACCTTTATTTTAGATTGAGTAAGACAAACGTGCGGAATTCAGATGCGTAAATAGTTGGCTCGAAATTGAAGAATAATTTTTAAGGCGTTAGTAGATGCTTAATTTTTCTGAATGTTTTTTGGCCAAATTCAGGATTACCAGTCTTTCTTTACATTCTTTACCAGCTTGAATCTTATTATTTGAAAGGCTCCAACATAATGAAGTCGTTACTTCCAATTGATTTTATGAAAATTTTCAAAATTCACATATTCCCGATCTGCGAAAGAGCAGCTTTAAAAATCTACACCAGCCAATGAAAATTGTGGAATAATTTGATGGATTTGAATGAAATGTGCGTGTCTTGAATGCCTTAAAATAATTCTGATCGGGGTAAATACAAATTTCATGATGTTATTTTTCGTAATTATTCAACTGGCAGGGTGTGGCTTAGAAGTGGCGTAATTTAGCGAGTTTTTTTATTTTGTATAATATTGGGTTTGTTCAAAGGTAAGTCCGCAATTATCGTTGACGAATGTAAATAACTGTACCCCAAAACCAAAATAATTCACGTGTTTAGAGATAGTGAACATAATTCAGCGTTGGGTTACCAAATCCTCGAAACTTCAGCAAGCTGAAGTTACGGGGAGTTGGTAACGAACCAACGATTTGAGGTCACACGTTATTTAAGACGACTATCTATAGAAATAAGAAATTATAAATAAAAACTGATGTGACTTAACTTTAAGTGCAATGGCCCGTCACTTAGGCTCCGCCCTGCCAGGGCAAAAAATGGTTTATACTCACTGTATAAGGTCGTTGGATCTTATATTTTAAAGCTTTAGAAAAGGGGCCTCTTTCAATAAAAAAAAATAGTACGGGTGGGGTTCGAACCCACGCGGACATTCGTCCATTGGAACTTAAGTCCAACGTCTTAACCACTCGGCCACCGTACTGATGTAGATCCACATGAAATATCAACAAATTTTGTATGTTGAAACTTCATGTAGATCGGTAATCTATCCTTAGTCACTGCACGAGACGCAGATTTTGAGTTTGCTGACACTATGCGCACATTTGCCCGTCAAAGGTTTAAGATTAACTGTTCATTAAAAAAAATCAAATTGAGTTATTATTATTGACGGAGCGTTAGGGTCAGCAAAATTGGGCATGCAACGGCTAAGGGTGATGTAGGATTGATTAATTGATTGATTAAATGGAGTTTAACGCCGCTTTCAACATTTTTCAGTTATATCACGGCGGCTGGAGCACCTAACAATGGTTTCATGGTATTTCTCTCACCAGTAGAGACACCACATCCTTTCTATAGCCTCCAGCTGCTATCTCACATAGGTCTACGATTATCAACCCATTGGTGAGAAAAATAAGTCGGAAAGAATGAGTGCCAAAGAATGAGTGTTCGGAGATCGAACCCGAGTAGTCCGAAGAATAGCAAGCTAAAGCCAAGATATTTGTTTTAGTAAACATGGATGTGACAAGCAGAGTATTTAATCACCAGATAAGTAACAATTTCCCAAAAGTTCCCGGTTCATCGTGCTAACATTATTAATTAAAAAGGTTCGCGTTCCTGTATAAGTCGCATGTCTCGTGACAAACATAAATTTATCTGTTATACTAATAAATTGAGAATTATCACGATATGACCCATTTAGACCAAATTATATATATGAAAAAAAAATCAGGTTCGAAAAAGATCATTCCTTTTTGGCTAAAGGACGATTGAAAAGTGTAGAAATAACTGATTTAAAACGCCATGGGCGCGTTTTACTTAACTTCTTAAGAAAAAAATAATCTTAAGTCAAAATCGCAAATCCTTCCCGGTGTTTTCATTCATTGTTTGATTCTGCATTGCAACATCTCATTTGAATCGTCTTAAGAAAACGATTCAAATGAGATGATGCATAGCAATTCTATATTTAGTTACTGTTGTAGAAGAAACTTTAGTTTTTGACTTACACAAACAATTCTCGTAAGATGTTTAGTAAAACAGCCCCAGGCCCGTTCGTATCCAACAGTAATACATTTACATTATAATACAATTTTAGTTTAATCAATCTAATGATCATTCTAACTTTCTCATACAATACCAAGATATTTATGACTACTGTTTTGAATGTGCACTTATTAAAGTAGTGGACCCGTAATAGTTCTGCGATGTTTCGAAGGTAATAAGCTTTAACAGTGTAAACCGAGGTTTCCTAATGATTTTCATTAGGAATCCTCGGTCAACACTGTGAAACATCATAAGGTCCGACATGTTGCGGAACTATTACGGGTCCACTACCTTAAAATTAACTCTTGTCTGGCTCTATTGCATGTTCGGCTCGTAATCTGATGGTTGCGGGTTCGTGTTTTTGGACAGGACACTATATAGACAGAGCCCCAGTCCAACTAAGTAGTTGGTAAAAACGTGAATTTGGTTGAAATACTTTCGAATGATTTTGAAATGAATTGAGTGAGTATGGTGAACGGAATTTGAATGATTACCAGGGGAGATAAAACACCATCAATAAATTCGTTCAATTCCTTTCTATTGGTGAATGATTTGCCGCAATTTTTCTAAAAGACCTTAAATGAAGGTCTCTAATTCAACTATTTCAAATAAGTCTCATCATGCAATGTGCTCTTTATCTAAATGAAAAACGTTTTTGATCCTGGTTGAAAATGTCTTTTTATGCCCACGCGTCAATAAGACCTGTGGGTTTTAATATCCTGCATTGCTCCATCATTGCAAAATATTTTTTTAGCCTATTCTGCGTAATTAATGAACTGGCAGGGCGGGGCTTAACCGTGACGTAATTTGGCGAGTTTACTTTTCAATAGGTTGGGTTCTTTCGAATTTTAGTCGGCAATCATCTTTAACGCGTTCAAATAACTGTATCCTAAAACCTTAAGGATTCACGTGCTTTGAGAGAGTTAACACAATTCGTCGTTTTGTTACCAAAGCCTTGTAACTTCAGCTTGATTAAGCTGAAGTTACGAGGATTTGGTAACCAATCTAAGAATTTAAGGTCTCGAGTTATTAAAGTCGACTCTCTTTAGAAGTAAAATATTTTAGATAAAAGCTGATTTCCCTTATCCTAATGTGCAACGACCCGTTACTTAGGCTCCGCCCTGCCAGGGCATTAATCATGGATAATACTCCGCGAGAAACACCCCTGCATCCACTGCTTAAGATACCCGTTGCTTATTCGGGAAAGAAACTATTAAGACTTTCTTTCTATTATACTGCTTTGAATTGGGTTTTAATTGTATAATTCTAATTGAATAATTTAGGATCTATATATAAATTGAAATAAACTCAACAAATGACCAATGGTGTTGTAGTTTGGATGCGACAACTAATACAACAAACGGCAAACCTTGGTGATTCTACGGAATAGACCCCATGAATAATTATGTCAAAGCAATTAAGGAAGTTCGCTCCTGAGAAATTTGGTTCGTTGCGCACCAAGAACTTCCAGCTATTTTGGTACCTCGTACTCGTGCACTCAGAAAGGTTTTCATAAATGATTCACCGAAAAAATGACACAAAAACACAAAAATCGTCTTTTTGGATTCTTTTAAAACAAAACGAAATCTTTTATTTCAATACTTCGGCAAAATATTGCTTGATATCATATAACTAAACACATCTATTTTGTTTGTCATATACAGGAAGTGAGACTAACGTCGTTTTAGTACTATTAAGTGTTTAAACACGTCGTTTCGCGCGCGGGTTAACATGACGTCTTCAGCATCAAGCTGACGTTAATTTAAAGAAAATCAACGGAATGTAGATTAAAGCTTGGCATATAATAATTTGATTACAAAACGCGTTTTCTGCGTTTTGTTATCAAATTATTTTATGCAAAAAAGATTTTCAAAGAAGATCGGAAAGCATTGAAGAAATTCGCGTTTCTTTCAATCGACCGAAGTACCGCCTGAAACCGAATTACCTTATCATCACAAAAAATTACTACACTTACGTCCGAAGCACTTTCCGGTCAATGGGAAGGACCGAGCGATGTTCCGAATTAAAGGATTGATTAGTTTTCGAACACATGTACGATAAGCAATTTAATTGGTCTTTGCCAGCGCCAGTTTTGTATTTCTTTCTAAATATCAAAATTTCTAACTGCTTATTCTTTGCTCATTATCTTTACTTGAACGAGTTCTCAAATGACACAATTTACCGATGTTTGCTTATCAATTATGATATTGATCAATATAATTTGCAAACAACTTCAACCAATATTAATGAAATGAAAAACAAATAAAACATGAGAGGGCGCTAATAACGTGGATTTGTTTTCAAAGTAAAGGTCGAAACCTTCAAAGATCATCTCCGTAAACGGATGTGGTTTTGTGCAGGATTTACTGAATCATGCATTTATCTTTACACGCTCTGTGTTCGAAATTTCGAGAAGCGTTTAAGAAATGGTTCCCTGTTATGAACTGGAACTCTCATGCAAAGAAGGGTACAAGACTTAAACTTTTGAAGACGTTAAGCATACAGAACGCAGGGATGGGTGGTTAGACAGTGGGATTCCTGTGAACAAGTTACGATCTAATTCCCCAGATGTTTTATTGCAATATCATTTGAAGTTACCCGCCGCGGAGTTTATTGGGCATATCATCAGCGATTTCTTGAAAACATATATCTCTAAATCAACCTGGTATCGCACCGGAAAACACGATGAAAACAGCGTGTGTATTTTTTCTGGAAATAAAAACTTACAGTTTAAATCAGATATCTGTAATTTCATTTCTATCTCTCGTCGTTGTACGAAACGAGCTTTTTGTCCTTTCTCCTTTCACGTTCATTATCATTAATTATCATTATCATTATTAGCATCATTATTATTATTTAGCATTATAATGTATAACAGCTTATCGGTCCCACACTGAAACTTTGAGAACTTGTGTCCATTATATAAATAAAACAATAGGCTAATTATTCATGAATAACAGCATTCTGTTGAAAATGGGGGATATCATTCTTGTTAATATTATTGATAAAAGAAAAATCACGTTCAGCAACTATTTTGTAAATAAATTCATTTTTAACATTAAACAGTACGATTTTTTTTCTTTTATTTATTGAACAATCAATGTTTTTATCCATGTTTTATGCAATTATTTCCCCGCCCATTTTTTTTTAGTCGTTAATATGAAAATAACATGTTATCCATCTATCGTAGCGGAGAATCTGGGTCTTGCGAAATGTATCAATCCTTGTGAAACTGCATGGACTGCGTCTGGGTTGAAACTTTTGGCTTTTAGCATTTTTCTAATTTTAACTTAATTATTTACTTTACTATGTTTATTTTATTTTATTTTTTTTTTTTCATTTTCTTAAACGTTTGATGAGAATCTTAAGAAAACATCAACTTCGCGAGGGCATTGCACACAAAAATATCCTGGGTTATTTAGGATGGACTCTTAAATTAAAAGCAAGTAAGTATGAGCTGAAAATGACGTAATACTTTATTATGTGAAAAAGCGAAAAATTTTCGTTGGTTCCGAAAATACATTACGACATTAAAACTATCTATTTACAATTATAGGTTGGACAGCAAAATATTAAAAATACGAATACATATCTATACTTTTTCAAATTGGGATGTATTCTACCTTATCCAGTTCCCGTTGCTGTAGACAAGAGCTCTGAAATATATTGCCCAAGGACATAAGCACTTACTCATTCATGGATTTGAACACACGAGATTTGATTTCTCTCGGATAAAGAGCTCGCAATGCACCCCTTCCACTGACGATATTTAGTACACCTGAACATACCGATAGTTTCACAGATAGAGGATATTGAATGAGTGGTCATGGAATACCGAATTTATTAAACGAGTGATCTATTAACAGATTTAAACGAGGCTGTGCCGAGTTTTTATCTGTTTTAGATGGCGAGTTTAAAAGATTCTGTATTTTATATTCTAGTTATAATATGACCCGAATTTTCGCGAAAAATCGTCAAAAATCTTGAAATTAAACATTTCAATTTTCAGCGTAACTTATATCGCCGCTTAAATACATTATGACGTCATTTTATCGGTTAAAAATAGCGTTGCTATTCGCTTTGAGCTAATTTGCATAGTTATTTCACTAGTGTAATAACACCCGTGTAATATCAAAAATAACGTAAGTCATATTATAAATATTTTAATTATATTATTCCGGGGATACCGGTATCAACAACGCAACCTAAAATAGGATATAGTGGTCGCGTTAATGCTGTTGGATACTATTATTTATAGCTTGCAAGTTTTTATACGAATGAATTATACCACGATTAAATTATTTTCTACAGAACTAAATTTATCAAAGAAATAAATGAGCAGTAGGCACAGATCAGGGCAATATATTGTGGATTTTTTTTATTCTATTGAGAATTACGGGGTTTAAACTAATGGCATTTCGCACACAAATTTTTTTCTGTATAAGATTAGACCGAATAGAACCATATAGTGGATACATGTAAAATAATGTAGCATTTTGTGGTGTTTTCTTTAATATTTTAACTCGTAAGCGAAAAGGGACCATCTGGGAAGTGCGTAAAGTGTTGACCCCGGACAGTCCTAAAGTAACAATGTTACAGGCTATATGTCTACATTAAATTCTTGTGCTGATCACTTCATACTATTGTTTGTTGTTTTTTTTTTTTTTGTTTGAATTGGGGTTTACACCGCTTTTAAAATTATTTCAGTCATATCGCGGCTGCTGGAGCACCTAAAAATTAATTCCTGTTATTTTTCTCACACCAGTACTGCCATCACATCCTTTGCTAGCCTCCAGCTGCTATCCCACAAAGGTCTACGATTTTCAACCCATTTGAGGCAGACAAATAGTCAGAAGGGATGAGTGCCGCCGTCGAGGATCGAACCCTGGACCTCTAGATTGACAATCCGATGCGCTACTAGCTGCTCTATGACGGCGACAATATTGATTTACCTTTCCGTTCGGGACCTAGTTTTTGCCGACTGTATATAATAAAATTAGATCTCACAGACGTACAGTCTGATCTTATCCTACAGTGGCTCATTTTGTAATTAATTATTTAGAGAAATCTTGGTAAAGAGTATTTTAATTGTCCTTAGACAATTCTATTAAAGACAAAAATGCACCAGGAAGTTCTCAAGAATGACTCAAAAGTTAGTACCCTGAATCGCAATAGACACAAAAAACCATGTAGCAACTTTGAACAAAAGAAAAAAAGCCAGTTTAAGCATTAGATTTTCCTCGTTAATTATTCAAAGTTTTTATTCAGAAGATTCACAAAGTTGGATTTTGTGCAAGTTGGCCAATGAATCCATGGAAATGGCACCGTGGTTCGATCGAGGATCAGACATTCTTCACTTTAGGTCACTATAGGCCAACCTATGAATCTAGTTCGTATAATATACGATTGATTTACAACCAAACGTGACAAACAATGCATTACAGAAAGCGTATAAATTTCGAATTTATATCTCCAGAAAAGCGCCATTAATCATTTATTCTGACTAATTGCATAATTTCTATAGCATAATACGTCTTCGTTTTGTAAAATCTCTTTTAAACGTACTAAAAAGAGTTACCGATCCAAACGAAGTATAAAAAATGCAGAAGATTGAATATGTAGATATATTGGGTCTTTTTGCACATTAAATGGACAGCAGTAACAGTTTATTAAACGGATTTCTGGGATATTGCAAAACATTGGTCACATATAAAATTTGTTTATCGAATTTACTCCGAGTCACAATTTTATTCAATCTTATTCGATTCCGTTTCATACAAACTATCACTACAAGCTATTTTATCTAAAAATGTTGTAAAAAATACTCAGTTTTTTCAAGTTTGTCAATACATTTTCTTTTTTAAAATTTTTCCTCGATTTCTTTCATGATATAAATTAAATTTGTGAACAAGATTCAACTATCGATTATTTATTGGCATCGTACCTATTCAATTTCATTACAATATCATTCCAAAATAAACTGCAGTTAGAACAAAATAGCATACAGATTTTAAGCAATTGAAGCCCCTCTCATGCATTGTTGGAAGTCCATCTTCTGAATTTTCGTAGGAGAGGGACGGTTGGTTAGGGATTTTTGTTCATTTGGAAGAAATTAGCGATGTTTAATTACCTCCCGTGAAAAAAATGTACGTACTTTTCTGTTCTGTGTCTTCAAGAGCCTATTAAAGACACTTTAAAAATTTCACTAGCCAATGAAAATTGTGGAATAAATTGATGGATTTGAATGAAATGTTGTTGTTGTTTTTTTCGATTTCAGATAATTTTAGAGTGATTGGAGTGGGTGTCTTGAATGCGTTAGAATAATTCTGATCGAGGTAAATGCAAATTGCATGATGTTAGTTACGAGGGTTTGATAACCATCAACCGATTTAAGGTCACACGTTATTTAAAACGATTATTTTTAGAAATATGAAATTATAAATAAAAACTTTAAGTGCAATGTCCCGTTACTTAGTCTCCGCCCTGCCAGGACAAAAAGTGGTTACTACTCACTGTATAAGGTCATGGGGTCTTACATTTTTAAAGCTTTAAAAAAGGGGCCTCTTTCAATGAAAAAAAAAATAGTACGGATGGGGTTCGAACCCACGCGGACATTCGTCCATTGGAACTTAAGTCCAACGCCTTAACCACTCGGCCACCGTACTGTTGTATTTTGTATTTTGAATCTACATGTAGATCGATAATCTATCCATAGTCACTGCACGAGACGCACATTTCGAGTTTGCCGGTACTATGCGCAAATTTGTCCGTCAAACGTGAATTATTAACTGTTCATTTTAAAAAAAATGAAACTTTCGAATTATCATTATTGACGAAGCGTTAGGATCAGCAAAATTGGGTATCCAACGGCCAAGGGTGATGTAGGCCGAAGATTGATTGATTGAATGGAGTTTAACGCCGCTTTCAACATATTTTTCAGTTATATCACGGCGGCACTATGCGCACATTCGCCCGTCAAAGGTTTAAGTTTGACCTTTCATTTAAAAAAAATGAAACTTTCGAGTTATTATTATTGACGGAGCGTTAGGATCAGCAAAATTGGGTATCCAACGGCCAAGGGTGATGTAGGCCGAAGATTGATTGATTGAATGGAGTTTAACGCCGCTTTCAACATTTTTTTCAGTTATATCACGGCGGCTGGAGCACCTAACAATGGTTTACTTGTATTTCTCTCACCAGTCAACCACCACATCCTTTCCTAGCCTCCAGCTGCTATCTCACATAGGTCTACGATTATCAACCTATTGGTTAGAAAAATAAGTCGGAAAGAATGAGTGCCGCCGTCGGGGATCGAATCCAAGATAATTGTTTTAGTAAACATGGCTGTGACCAGCAGAGTATTAAATCACCAGATAAGTAACAATTTCCCAAAAGTTCCCAGGGAATCGTGCTAACATTATTAATTAAAAAGGTTCGCGTTCCTGTATAAGTCGCATGTTTCGTGACAAACATAAATTATCTGTTATCATACTAATAGATTGAGAATTATCACGATATGACCCATTTAGACAAAATTATATATGAACATTTTTTTTTTCTTTTTGGTTCGAAAAATATCATTCCTTTTTGGCTAAATGACGATTGAAAAGTGTAGAAATAACTGATTTAAAACGCCAGGGGCGCATTTTATTTAACTTCTTACAAAAAAAATAATTTTAAGTCAAAATCACAAATCCTTCCCTGTGTATTCATTCATTGTTTGATTCTGCCTTGCAATATCTCATTGGAATCGTCTTTAGAAGACGATTCAAATGAGATGATGCATAGCAATTCTATATTTAGTAACTGTTATAGAGGCAACTTTAGTTTTTGACTTACGCAAACGAACAGGCCTGTTCGTACCCAACAGAAATACATTTAAACTATAATACAATTTTAGTTTAATCAATCTAATGATCATTCTAACTTTCTCATACAATACCAAGATATTTATGAATACTGTTTGGAATGTGCACTTACTAACACCAACTCTTGTCCGGCTCTATTGGATTTTCGGCTCGTAATCTTGCTCGTAATCTTGCGGGTTCGTATTTTTTATTGACAAGTCAATACATAGACAGAGCCCCAGTCCAACTAAGTAGTAGGTAAACACGTGAAATTGGTTGAAATACTTTTGAATGATTTGTAATGAATTGAGTGAGTATGGTGAACGGAATTTGAATAATTATCAAGGGAGATAAAACATTATCAATAAATTCGTTCAATTCCTTTCTATTGGTGAATGATTTGCCGCATTTTTTTCTAATAGACCTTAAATGGAGGTATCTAATTCAACTATTTCAAATAAGTCTCATCATGCAATGTGCTCCTTATCTATAAGAAAAACCTTTTTGATCCAGGTTGAGAATGTCTTTTTATGCCCACGTATCAATAAGACCTGTGGCTTTTTAATATCCTGCATTGATCCATTATTGCAAAATATTTTGTTAGCCTACTAGCCGCGAGAAACATCCACGCATCCTCTGCTTATGAAACCCGTTGCTTATTCGGGAAAGATCTATTAAGACTTTCTTTCTATTATACTGCTTTGAATTGGTTTCTAATTGTATAATCCTAATTGAATAATTTAGGAATTATATATTCAAATACACTCAACAAATGACCGATGGTGTTGTAGTTTAGGTGCGAGAACTAATACAATCAAAGTGCTGTCAGCACTGTAAATCGGACATCATTGAGAGGCTGGGATAGTGCAATAGTCCGCCAATCAAAAGGGCTCAAATTTGGACAATAAAAGTTGGTAAAATCTTTGCCCAATTTGTGAGTTTTTTGTCTTAACACTCCATCTTTTCGAGGACATTGCCAGCTCATCCAACCTCGTGGGTCCGATTTTGAAAGTTTGCTGATTCGATAGCCCTCTGCTAGTCTAAATTATTTCTTAGCAGATTTTTTACGTTGTTTTAATGAGCACGCGCCAAGCTAAAAGCTTGTCTGTTAATATTATTCCCCTCTCTATAGAGTTTAAAAGCCTGTTTAGCAACAAACATTTTTCATTAAACTATTTACAATTTTGATTACCAACATGTTTGTATTTCAAGCATTGGGTTTCCCAAATACTATAAATGCATTTTCCCTCAAGAAACACGTGAAATCGCCAACTATGCTATTTATATCTTTAGTTTCTGACCAATCGATTAAATCTAGCAGCACTCTATAATTATTCATGAGTTGTTCTAATAATAGATCGCTCTTACTGCTATCCTATATCAGTTTATCGTATGTTTTTGTCGGTTTATTTGTTGTTGAATAATTTTTCTTCATACTCAAATTTGAATTTATTGAAAATAGGATTGGAGCGTGATCAGAGTGCTCATTAAAATCAAATATTTCAAAATTACAAAATTATTTCTATTTGTTAACGCATAGTCAATAGTACTCATTCCACCATGCGAACAAAAAGTAAACTTCCCACGCTCCCTGTTTGAGTGCAGACGACTATTGACCAATGACAAACAACTTAATTGACACATTTTGAGCAGACGATGTCCATTTTCATCTACCACGTGGTCTGAATTTACGCGTGGGTTTTGACCGAGTGATAATCATAACAGAATTTGATTGGTTGTCATCCCTACAACTGGTAAATGACCGTTCGAGAAAAACATCAGAGCAGTAATATTGTAAGTGCTACAAATTTATTATACAGTTAACCTATTGTAAGTTTCAACTCCTTTACTCAACCGAAAATCTTATTATAACCACTGAAAATACTAACTGGTAATTACTAAAAGCGAAAATTACATCAAATTTTGTATTAGCCTCTTCTCTATTTGTCGAAAAGTAAATAAGATAAAAACAAAGTTTGTAGATTGTGACTGAAAAGGCCGTTTCTTCGGTGTTTGAAAACACATAATTTGGTTTGAACACATTGCTCAGAAGATAATGGTAAAAATGTAGTGGGTCAAACAGACTGGATTTCTGGAAAACGGTATATATAAATCGACTGCTTCGCAGTCCGATTTAACAAACGGCAACCCTTTGTGATTCTACGGAATAGACATCATCAATAGTTATGGCAAAGCAATTAAGGAAGTTCGCTCCTGAGAAATTTGGTTCGTTGCACACCAGGAACTTCCAGCTATTTTGGTACCTCGCACTCGTGCACTCAGACAGGTTTCCATAAATGCTTCACCAAAAAAATGGCACAATAACACAAAAATCGTCCTTTTGGATTTTTTTTTTTTGCACAATACGAAACATTTTATTTCAATATTTCGACAAAATTATTGCTTGATATCGACTAACCAAACACATCTATTTTGTTCGTCATATACAGGAAGTGACGTCAACGTCGCTTTAGTACGTCTAAGCGTTTAAACATGTGGTTTCGCACGTGGGTTTACGCGACGTCACAAGCATCAAAATTCCGTTAAATTAAACAATATCAATGGAATGTAGATTAAAGCTTGGATTTATTATAATATGATAACAAAACGCGTTTTTTAGCGTTTTGTTATCAAATTATTTTATGCCAAAAAGATTTCCATAGAAGATCGGAAAGCATTGAAGAAATTCGCGTTTCTTCAAGCGTATTGATCAATTGACCGAAGTACCACCTGAAACCGAATTACCTTATCATCACCAAAAATTACTACACTTACGTCCGGCCACTTTCTAGTTGATGGGGGGAAAGTCAAAGCGATGGTCCGAATGAAAGGACTGATTAAATGTCGATATCATAAACAATGGAATTGATCATTTCTTGGCAGCTCAAGTTTTGTATTTCTTTCTGAATATCAAAATTTCTAAATAATTATTATTTGTTCATTATGTGAACTTGAACGAGTTCTCAAATGACACAATTAACCGATGTTTGCTTATCAATTATGATATTGATCAATATAATTTGCAAACAACTTCAACCAATATTAATGAAATGAAAAACAAATAAAACATGAGAGGGCGCTATAAACGTGGATTTGTTTTCAAAGTAAAGGTCGAAACCTTCAAAGATCATCTCCGAAAACGGATGTTGTTTCGTGCAGGATTTATTATCCTTACACGTTCTGTGTTCGAAATTTCGCGAAACGTTGTTAAGAAATGGTACCCTGTTATGAACTGGAACTCACGTGTAAAGAAGAGTACAAGTTTTAAACTTTCGAAAACGTTTCTGCATACAGACCGAGTGGGATTCCTGTGAAAAAGTTACGATCTAATTCCCCAGATGTTTTATTGTAATATCATTATGGTTACCCGGCGTGGAGTTTATTGGGCATATCATCAGCGATTTCTTGAAAAATATTTATATATCTCTAAATCTATATGGTATCGCACCGGAAAACACGATGAATACAGTTGTGTTTATTTTTTTCTTGAAATAAAAACTAAGGCTTTAAATCAGATACCTGTAATTTCATTTCTGTCTCTCGTCGTTGCACGAAATAAGCTATTTTTCCTTTCTTCGTTCATTATCATTAATTATCATTATCATTATTAGCATCATTATTATTATTTCGCATTAAAATGTATAACAGCTTATCGGTCCCACACTGAAACTTTAAGAACTTGCATCCATTATATAAATAAAACAATAGGCTAATTATTCATGAATAACAGCATTCTGTTGAAAATGGGTGATATCATTCTTGTAAATATCATTGATGAAAGAAAAATCACGTTCAGCAACTATTTTGTAAATAAATTCATTTTTAACTTAAAACATTACGATATTTTTTTTTCTTTTTATTTATAAAACAATCAATGTTTTTATCTATGTATTATGCAATTTTTTTCCCACCCGTAGTTTTTTTAGTCGTTAATATGAAAATAACAGCATGTTATCCGTCTATCGAAGCGGAGAATCTGGGTCTTGCGAAATGTATCCTCGTGAAAATGCATGGACTGCGTATGGGTTGAAACTTTTGGCTTTTAGCATATTTCTAAATCTACCTTAATCATCTTCTTTACTATACATTTTATTTATTTATTAATTTTTCTAATCGTTTGATGAGACTCCTTAGAAAACATCTACTACGCGGGGGGCATTGCATATAAAAAACGGGTTATTTAGGATGGGCTCTTAAAGTAAAAGCAAATAAGTATGAGCTGAAAATGACGTAATACTTTATACATTGTTAGGTGCTCAAGCCGCTGCGATATAGCTGTAAAAATGTTGAGAGCGGCGTTAAACTCCATTCAATCAATCAATTGCTGTAGACACGAGCTCTGAAATACATCGTCCAAAGAAAAAAAGCACTTACTCACTTACGGATTCGAAGACACAACACCGGGGCCCGAGGTTATAATTTTTTTCTAATTCAAAGCCTTTATTCTGTAGGTTAAAAACTCCTGTTAATGTATTAACATTAAAGGTTACATTTTCTTTTATTTTCATACATTTTTTTAAATTTAAGAATTTGAGAAAATTCTCCGTTGAGCCTGAGAAAAGTCTTATAACCTCGGGCCTTGATTTCTCTCGGATAACGAGGTGGCAATGCACCCCTTCCGCTGACGGTAATCATTAAACCTGAACATACCGATAGTTTCCAAGATAGAGGATATTGAGTGGTCATGGAATACTGAATTTATTAAACGAGTCATCTATTAACAGATTAAAACGAGGCTCTGCCGAGTTTTTATCTGTTTTAGATGACGTGTTTTATAAATTCTGTATTTTATGAGCACAAATTTTATATTATTTTTATAATATGATCAGAATATTCGCGAAAAATCGTCAAAATTCTTGAAATTCAACATTTCAATTTTTCCGCTTAACTTATAACGCCGCTTAAAACTGACGTCACAATATCTACATTATGACGTCATTTTATCCGTTAAAATAGCGTTGCTATTCGCTTTGAGCTCATTTGAATAGCTATTCCACTAGTGTAATAACACCCGGGTAATATAAAAATATCCAACGGGGTTATTCAACTCCCGCGACGAAATTCATTTTATAAAATATTATATTGTTCTGGGGATACCGATATCAACTGTGTCACTTAAGATAGGATATAGTGGTAGCGTTAAAGCTGTTGGATATTATTTTTCAAAGCTTACAAGATTTTATACGAATAAATTATACCACGATTAAATTATTTTCTACAGAACTAAATTTATCAAAGAAATAAATGAACAGTAGGCACATATCAGGGCAATATATTGTAGATGGGTTTTTTTTTATTCTATTGAGAATTATGGGGTTTAAACTAATGGCAATTTGCACACAATATTTTTATGCATAAGATATATATAGACATGAAACAACCATATAGTGGTTCTATTTAAAATAATGTTTTAGCAGCCGAGTGTAGCATTTTTCTTTAATTGTTTAAGCCGTCACGCGAAAAAGGGACCATCTGGGGAATACGTAAAGTTTTGACCCTTAACAGACTGCCCAATCTGTGCAGACTGACCAGGGTCAACATTTGTCTCCAAAAGATTTTTTAGAAAAAATAATAACAAGCAGTATGCGAAGTTCATGTTGAACTTTGTTTGCTTTTCGTTTGATTGTTTTGTTTAGCTAACAACACATACTTTTGTGGTGTCCTTGGTCTAGAGGTAGAGCGTCGACCATTTGACCCAAAGGTCCCGAGTTCGATTTCCGGGAGCGGCAATTGATCTTGGTCCTTTCATTGGCCCACACATTCGGCGCGAGTACTGTTCCAGAATTGTCCAGAAAGCAGAATTGAGAGGGAGAAATCTAAGTTGTAAGAACTTGTTTCCAAATCAATTTAAAATAATTGGTTTAGACCAAGCGAACAACTACATTTGGACAGTCCTAAAGTTACTAAGTTACAGGTTGTATGTTTACATTTGATTCTTTCGCTGATCACTTCATTCTATTGATCTTTTTGTTTGAATAGGGGTTTACACCGCTTTTAACATTATTTCAGTCATATCGCGCTGCTGAAGCACCTAACAATAGATCCTGGAATTTCTCTCACAAGTTTCATATCCTTTCTTAGCCTCCAGCTGCTATCCCACACAGGTCTACGATTTTAACCCATTTGTGGCAGACAAATAGTCGGAAAGGATGAGCGCCACCGTCGGGGATCGAACCCGGGACCTCTAGATTAACAGTCCGATGATCTTCCGACTGCGCTATGACGACGGCATTATTGATTCACACATAGCGGTTTTGCAGACTGAAAATAGATTAGATCTCACAGACGTGCAGTCTGATCTCATCCTACACTGGCTCTTTTTGCAATAAATTACGATGGGGAAATTTGATAAAGAGCATTTTTAATTGTACCTAGAAAATGTAATTTCGTTTAAAGCAAAAATGAACAAGGAAGTCTTCAAGAAGGACTCAAAAGTAAGTACCCTTGGCAATAGACATAAAAATAACATCTTTGAACAAAGGAAAAAAGCAAGTATTTATCATTTTAAGTAATAGATTAAAGAAGTTTCAAAATTATTAAAAAAATATTTAAAAGCAACACAGAGGGATTTGTGCGAATTGGTGAATGAATAAATGGAAATGACACCTTGGACACCGTGGAGTCTCGGTTCGGTCGAGGATCAGACATTCCTCACTTTAGGTTACTATAGGTCTACCTATCAATCTCGTTCGTTTGATTTACGATTGGTTTACAACCAAACGTGACAAACAATGCATCACAGAAAGCGTATACATTTCGAATTTATATCTCCAGAAATCCACCATTAATCATTTATTCTGACTCGTTGCATAATTTCTATGGCATAATACGTCTTCATATTGAAAAATCCCTTTAAAACGTACTAAAATTGAGTTACCGATCCTACAAGATATTCAAATGAAGTATAAAAATGCTTAAGATTCAATATGTAGATTTATGGAGTCTTTTTGCACATATAATGGCATGCAATAATAGTATAGTAAACGAATTTCTATGACATTGCAAAACATCAGTCACATATAATATTTATTAATCGAATTTACATCGGGTCATTATAATATTCAATCTTAATCGATTCTGCTTCATACTAAGTACCACTACACGCCATCTTAACTTTAAATGTTGAAGTAAAGTAAAAGTTATAAATATGAAAAATGTATGTCTGGCTCGTCGGCCGAGTGGTTAGCGCGCTCGACTCGTAACCTGGAGGTTGGGGGTTCGAGCCTCACCAGAGGCGGGTAGTGTATTTGGGCAGGTCACTCAACAGGGCCCCAGTCCACCCAGCTGTAAAAATTGGTAGCAGTGGTTAGAACCCGTTGCCCCTCTCTCTATGTGTAGGATAAGAACTTGAATGAGTTAGGACCACGATGGAAATAAGAGTCATTCGTCCCTTTATCATGTTATCCTCGAGTTAAAAAAATGTTTTGTTTGCAAAATTAATCTATCAATCAATTGATGGAATGTCAATATCTATATTTTCCTGGGTTCGTCGAATTCTTATTTTGAAACATCGCATTGTGAAGTCGTAGTTATCGTGAAAATCGATTGATTTTTAAAACCAATATATACCGACCGCATTAAAAGAACACGACCTTTAGATTCAAAACTATCCTTAACAAGGTTACAAGACAAAATAACACAAGCGTTCGAGATTGTTAATTTCTTTTCGCTCTTATATGTGAATTTTACTCAATTTTGAAATTTGAATAAATGATTTATTGGCGAAACTTTAGTGTAAATGCTATGACAAAACAACTAGAAATATAAACCTTTATATTCATGATATTTCCAATAGAATTGAAATTTCTGAATTCAATATAAATACATATTTAGTCGGATATCCGTTTCATAAATTTGGGCACAAATTGTTTAATGTGTTAACACTTTAGAATAAAATTCATCTTTGATTTAAAAGAAAGCATTTCACACTCAATTACCTCGAGAATTCAACATCATTTGTCACTGCCTGCAAGCTATGTAGGCAATGTAATAAAGAATATCTTTTTAGAGGTTCGATTTTTACAAATATATGCAAATGTCTATAGGTTCTAACGATGTTTATGTTAATTAATGTCTGTACTTTCGAAATGTCTAGCCAAAGAAGCATTTCTCAGCGTTTCAAGACTCAATAAAAATTCAGATTTAAGGACGTCCGCACATCCGGTTTAGGATTTTCCGCCATTAAAAAACGTTTTCATTTCTGTACTCGTTATAAAACTATGAATCGAAATTCAATCTATGTTTTTGGATAGAGCTGTATGTAAGGTTGTCAACACATGTAAAAATTTGTATAAATTCAAAAATTTATTTTTCCCCCCTATTTTTTTTGGCATTTGTCCTGATTTAAGAGTATTCAGAGAAAACGACAAGCCAGTATTCAATGTTACTCTTTGCCTATTTTTTGGATAGAAAGCAAATAAAACTTATGAATATGGTAAAAGAACCCCTACCTCATATCCCTTAACCAAAATACCAACAAATTTGTTATTTTCAATATTAAAAAATGTGTTTTGAAATTTAATTATTTTTTGTGAATTACCTCCCTTTATTTTAACAAATGAGTCAAAATATCTAAAAAAGTAAGACTGTGACCCCAACTTTTTTTCATGTCAAATTATTCCTCATTATGTCACAAATTTATATTGAGAGTATAAGAAAAAGTTTAATAGTAGAACTATATTTTTTTTAATTGTGAAGCATGTATTAGAAGCCTTTGATTTTAAAGGAAATTACTTCTATTTAGGTCCGAATAAAGGTGTAATCATTTTCTTTTGCTTCATTAAAATTTCATATTTCTTTAATAAATTAGTGGAATGGAATGTTGTTCTTAAATAATACACAAATCACTTGCTTTCAGAATATTTATTTGTTCAAAAGTGATAACTTTAAATCAAGGGTGTAATTTTCAAAGAAATTCAAAGGCAAGATCTATAGTGCAATAAATGTTTATGGTACCTATTTTCAAATGGCTCTGACAAAAAAATAAGCACGGTGACCCATTTTTTTCTTTTCAAAAATTGAAATGAAACATTTAAATCTTTCTAAAAAATCAGGTTTAAAGAAAAGTGTAATAGTAGGAAAAAGCCGAGCAAACTTCCTTAACACTGATTATTTTTGTAACCTCAGCAAAAACGTTAAGCACTTCTTCTTCATAGTTCTAGTAAACTTACTTATACTTCATTTTCTCTTATAACTATACAAATATCCGTGTGTTAACATCCCATATGATTTTTTTATATTATCATATGGATTTTTTTAGAACAATGATATAATGCGGATAATTTTAGATTCTTACATTTCTATTAGAAACATCAACAAAATAAGACAAATAGAAGTTATAAGATAATTTGTTTGAATGGGTTTTACGCCGCTTTCAACAATTTCGCAGTTATATCGCGGCGGCCGGAGCACCTAACAATGGATTCCTGGTATTTCTTTCACCATTACACCCTTTCCTAGCCTCCGACTGCTATTTCACATAGATTTAGGATTATCTACTCATTGGTGAAAGACAAACGTCGGAAAGGATATTTGCCGCCACCGGATCGAACCCACGACTTCCTGATTGGAAGTCTTATGCCTTACCAACTGCCCTATGGTGGCGGCGGTTATAAGATAAATATAATACGTACTTAGTGTATTGTATGAAAAAAATATCATACTCTGTTGTGGGAATTGATAATTGTCTCGACAGGGGCTCGATAATTATCAATTCCCATAACCTCGTCAGATATTTTCTTAATACAAAACACTAAGAGTCTCGACAATTATCAATTCTCCCAACCTCATTAGATATTTTTTCATACAAAACACTAAGTACTATTATATATATATCGATTGTCCACCCACCAAACAGAAATGAGAAGCATTGCCAGAACCACATATCATTTATATTCAAGACACTTACATCTTATTCTATTTATCATGCAAACATTTTTCAGCGCTCAAGTATAATAAACCCTTAAAAATCAAAGACATTCAGATGAAAGTAAATGCAAATTGTTCCTAAACATAGACTGCCTGGTATAGTTTTTGACTTCTATATAGACCAACCTTTTCATCAATAACAAAAAATGTTTTTTTTGAAAACAAAACGAGTCCAAAATAATGAATTTGTCTAACTAATTAATGATAATATTTTCGCATTTTCCGATCTTAAGCACGAGGGGTGGTGGAGGCTGTTTATTAGTAAGAAAACCATAACATATTGTAAAAACACGTGGTTTTATGCTAAACATTTGACAGATGAAATGCCCATTATTCCTTATTTTGACATGCTAATTAGTATATTAATTGTCATGTCATCTTAAATTTGAATATCAATTGATTTTTATCGTTATTAATGGCCTTCTTGTCAAGTTTTCCTCGTGAAATTACCAACGCTTTCGTTAAATTATGCTTTTTGATTGTTCTCAACATGTAAATATGGGGTTCATCTCAGAATTGATTAAATAATTATCTGGTCAAACGGTTTCTGACCAAAGAGAGAATATATACAGATTAGATATCCAAGGGTAGTAAAAATCCTCGACAAACTTTATTTTATAAAGATCCCCGATTTTATACTGAAACAACTCGCTTAAAATCTTACTCTTTTGACTCGGCCTCTATGCAAATCAGTATGATTTTTGGTTATACAATTCGCTGTTCCGTTTAATACAGACACAAGCAGGTATGAAAAGCTGAAAGTCAACATGTAGACGGACGGACAAAATCAATCTTTTACATTAAAAAATTCTGAAAAACAAAACTCGTCATGGTATAAGTCTGAAAATATGATACGACAAGAAAAAGTATGTTTCATTAATTCATTTCTAAGATTTTCAGCGAAATATTGGTCCATATAGAAGTCAAACGGACTATATCATGTTAAGTATCAGACAGATGATATCAGGTCAATACAGGCTAACAACACACTTTCTAGCCTGACGGTTCGTATTTCCTGACGAAAGGATACAGAATAATTATTGCATATCTACTGGTCACATCTCGTTCATAAGTCTCTACAATGCATATATCAGATACCAGAAGTTCAGAAGTTCGCCAAGACTGCATATCTGATAAATTAACAATGTCTATTATAGTCTCTCAAAGGATGCCTTCTTAAAGACAGAAAGGTTACCATTTCCCCTTAATGCGTCAATCAAATTGAACAGAAAAGACACTCCTATGAAACGAAACAGGTATGTTCCTTTTAGTATGTATGGATGTTTCGTGTTCATTTGTATTGTGTATATGTATATACCGTATTTGACCGTGTTCAGCAATTATAAGAAAAAGATATGAGATTAAAATGACATTTTTAACGTTCTGGAATAAATGTTACGCTCATACCCGCGACATAATATAACATTAATAAATATCATATTGTGTGCATTGCGGGAACATGCAAGTCGGTCAAACGAAAATACAACAAGAAAATAAAGTAGAAAAAAACGAGTCAAGTATTTCATACGCCCTTGTCTAGAGTATGAACGAATGCATTTTAATACTTGTATTCAAGCGTATTCTTACGATTACTCTAATAACTACCACCCTTTTTTATAAAAACAAACCAATCAAGATAAAACCTTTTTTCATGATTAAACTTTGAATTCGAAACAAAAAGATAAGTTATAACTTATTGTAGGCAGAAAAGGAATCTATTATTTTGCGTTTCACTTTTCGAGCATCTTTGCTAGCCAAGGATGATGATGCCCACTACGTGTTCTATTCACTATATACGTGAATAGAACACGTAGTCGGCATCACCTTTGACTAGCGAAGATGCGTTTCGAGCTGAAAATAACAAACATGTGAATATTGCTACAAACATCAAAGTCCGTCTGTTTTTCTTGTTGTTTAAAATAAGACTGTCTAATCTCTCTTCTTTCATGCTTGTGCAATTAGACTAAGTATAAGACAATACAAAAAAAAAACTATCCGGAACCCTCTATGAATTTGAACAGTCTGCAATTTCTCTTTGGCGTTATTTTGTAATGTCAGAAGCGCATTTTGTAAAGGAGAATATATAAACATTTTACCAATGGTCTTAAAAATTGACAAAAAGTAAAAAGTACAATTACAGCGTAAGAATAACACGTCAGTAGTAATTGGTGTTTTGGAATAAGACATGCTACAAGAAGCATACATTTATCACAAAACATGCAATAAGAAGCGTACATTTATTTCAAAATTCGATCAATTTTCAAGGCTTCTAAGATAAATGAGATAGAAAGACACAACAGAAATTGATTACTCAAATAAGCCATAGTGGCATCGAAAAATGAATTCATAAATAAAAGAATTTTGTTCAAGGTATTTCTTTTTTTAATTTGTATTTGTTTTAAACTTCACAATTATGTTCGACGCGCTATCACAGTCCGTCTTTAGAATAGTTCTCGAGGTATATGAAGGCAATATATGAGGCGAGATGCTATTCATGATCAACTATATATAGACTGTGATCGAAGATGAATTTAGTCTTTCCTATCAAAATCGACATTTATAAAATGTTTGGTAAGATCAAAGACAGAAAATACAAAAATGGAAGAATTAACGGGAGAGAAATTTCCGACAGTAAGTATACTCGTTGAAAGTAAATATAATACATATCTACTATACTGTTCTTGTGTCCTACGCAGATTCAGTTGCCAATCCTTTATTGCAAAAACAACTAAAAATATCACGAACGTTCAGACAAATGAATGTGACATCCATCGCTTGCTGCTTCACTTAAATGTACTTTTTCTATGTGTGTTAAGTATTTTCTCGCTTAATTTGTTTATAGATTTTGCAAGAATATTTGTGTTTTGGAATAATAAAATGAGTTTATATTAGAAAGAATTACATGTAGACAGTCAAGGTTGGTTGGTCTTCTTTTTAATAAAAAGTAAAACGTAAAAAATGCAACATTTCTCTGTTTACAATAAATGTGAACGTCAGGTGAAAACAAACCTTTTTTCGTGTACTTTATTAGTTATACGGTTTCTTGCCGTGGTAAATGGTGATTTAATCCCGGCTGGAACAATGATGTCACCCGAGTAGGAGGCGAGGGAGGTCATCATTTTTACTGCCGGGAATACATCGTCACATAACCGGGAAATTGTTACTAATCCGGGTGATGCATGCCTTCTATTTAGAATAACGAATCGTTCGCAATCGCCCTAGAAACTACATCTCTAAAGTCAAAATATTTAATGCAAGACATTCGGAAGGCCATCATAGACTTTTTAGATAGATAGATTTAGATGAATTTATTTCTGTATAAAATATTACAACATAAAAAGCATTATACATGATGTATTAAAATAGCATGATATAATGATGGTTATGCGACTATATCTATATACAAAGGATAACACAAAAAAGGGATTGAAAATCTCTTATTTCCATTGTGGTCCTTTTCTACAAAAATATAGTGCTACATAGGAAGACATGATTGAATACTTATTATCGTCTATAAACTTTTAAATTATGAAACTATCACAGTAATATGCTTATAAATTAAAGTAAAAATAAAATATTGAGATAATTATCACAGGTTCTTTAAATTGCAACTTCTTTTATCACAGCAAATGATTTTTCAGTCTTGTTTTAAAACATGTTAAGTTTTCAGCGTCCCTTATATGCTGCGGAAGGTTGTTCCAGAGAGAGACACCTCTATAAGAAAACGATTTCTGACCAAAACCCTTCATCCTCGGGATAGTATAACGCTTACTATCACTGAATGAAGGATCCAAGTCAGAACCTTTTGAAGTTGCTTAAACTCTAAAACGAGTCTGATAATGGTGGTTACTGTTTAAGGGAATAAATTTTTCATGCATATACGAGGGGGCAATATTATTGTGTGGGTATTTTAAAGACATGACATAGTGTATTAAAGTCTACTCTTTTTGAAACAGGAAGCCAGTCTAGTTTAGAAAAATGCATATTTTCAATTCGGGCCCTCGGGTCAAGGTTCATAATAAATCTGATAACTTTATTTTGTGTAGTTTGAAATCTATTTCTTACAGACTGTTTGAGGGAGTAGTACCAAATTGTTGCGGCATAATCTAGATGGCATTGTATAAGGGCCATAACCAGCTTTTTTTGGGTGTGAAATGATAGGTAACTTGACTTTCTAAATAAGAATTTTAGTCTACCATTAACCGTAATCAAAACAGACCTTGCCATTGATTCAAAGGAGAGACTTTGGTCTGAAATCTTTTTATATAACATGTTTTTGCCGCTTGATGTCGTTGTATGTAATAACCAAGCCTGTGCGTGACATTTCCAACAATTTCACATGAGCGGAACGTTGAGACTCTGATCAGCCTGTACAACTGCACAGTCTGATTAGAATCTTAACTTCGCGCTCAATAGATTGCTACATCGCCGTGCACAAACAAAAACTATTTTTGATGCACTGCGAGATGTCCAAGCTACTCAACGTCTTTTCATCACGCTAACATGAAATTGTTGGAAATGTCACGCACAGACTCAACTATTATTTTCTTCGTCTTTCCGTCCGCCTGTTTGTCATTCTGTCTGTCTGTTTGTTAGTCCGTAGATGTTTACGTCATATTCTTGCGAACACAAATCTCTCAATTAAGGACGGATTTGCATAACACTTTTAAAGAACGATCCTCATGTTGTGATCAGGTGAATATCGCCGGTATTTTGTGGTTTTTGTACTATGCTGCGTCACTGAAGGTGGTCGATGAAAGGAAAGGGTTCACGAACATAAGAAATTTGCGCTGTAGAATCAACATTTTATTCAAAATTCTAATGTATACAATAAGGACTACCCTTTTTCTTAACCTATACTCAATCACTCAAATAATGTATAATGTATTACTTAAAACCCCACAATTTCCTAAAGACAGCCAATAAAGTAGCTTTATAATTCCAATGAAATGCCTAATTTTCCTCAAAGAAGTTGTAAAGAGATACAAAAGAATATGACCCCCCTCTTGCTACACACCTCCATGTTTTTATCAAGTAACATGTATGACTTCTAGAAGTTTATATTAAAAATATTGTTGTGTTGCAATTCGGGCTTCATATGTTTCTAGCTGAATACATTTCAAATTTTCTTGAAAAAATGACAATTTTACAGTCTTAAGGCTACTTTAAATGCATTTTTTCAAGAAATGGCAAAGTTATAGAAAATATTCTTTGTACAATTTGAGAAAGGGGGATAAGGGTAACCATGAAAACTGGGTATCATTGAGATCATAAGAAATCAGAAAAGGTCCTTTTTACAGGACCAAAATCTAGTGTTAGTGAACCATGTCCTTTTCCTGTAGCGGCGTATATTGTCCCTCTTTTCATTAGTTTACGAACATTTCGGCAGACAAATGGGTGACGTAACTTTACCATTGAATTCCTTTACAATATTTAATTTTAACGTCCCCCTTGTTGTCAATTGCGCGATGTTATTCAATGGTTTATATGAATAATAGGACAAAGCAATTCGCCAACAACTTTGATACATGTTTTATCACGTTTACAATAATGGCTATTGGTAAATTTGAAATACTGAATATTTACTTTTTATGGAATCATTTATCAGTGGCATCATTTGTCAAGAAAACGCTTTAGGAGACCGCCGTTTGATTAGATTGAAAGTTACGAGGCTAAGGCCATATGTAATACTATCAAGTTATAAAGAGGAGCAATATAAACGGCGCCCATTTCTACAAACAATTCAGATTAAGGCGAATTCATTTTCCCCCAAAAGATATTTATTCTAATGATTATTTCAAACACGACAAAGATTCTTTGTGATATCACAAATTCTAAATTGAGATTGAATTTGTATCAAGTATTTGTTTCAAGATTATTGCTCTGAAAAAGTCCAAATGACGATGTTAAGAGAATATGTACTTATAAGTATTTAAGTAACCGAATATAGCAATTTAAATCATACCAAATGGAAAAATACGTTCGATATACTCAAATAAAGACGCGTTTTAAAAGCATGTAATGCGACTTCGATCAGACGGAATAGCGAATTAATTCTTTACTGACCAAAACAAAATAGGAAATGGCCGAACAACAGACGGAGTTAAGTGGTAAAAAGTGGTAAAAAAATAGAAGGGAGTTATGACGATACACATATGGTTACACTCCTGTCTGTTTTGGCCGTATTAAATTATATAGTGAATTGGCACATTTTGCCAGTCTGTAGATCCTTTCAAAAACAAGTTTGGGCTTTATAACTTAGTGCGGCTTAAAGAGCGTTATATGCTCTTGAATATCATCTCCAGAAAACAGTACCCTGCAGGATATTTTTTTTACAATTTTTCATTGCGCACAACTACCCTAAAAATTCCATTGGTAGGAAAGTGTACGCAGACTTGGGTACCTCCATCAAAGGTCAGGCTCCAAGACAAAATAGTTTGTACCTAAGTGCATTTCATCTCATGCATTGACTGTAGCAGAGGTCTGGCACTTAGCTGAACCTCATTTCAAGCACTCTACTCTTACTTAAACATTTAAACAGTGTGTTAAAAGTAGAACATCATTTTATCTAATCGGACTATTTTAGGGTACAACAACCCAGGAATTTACGACCGGGGCGGATCCATATAGAAATAATGCTTGCTCTAAAAGAAAATATATATTGAGTTTGGGATATTCTCTAATCCATTTGACCATACTAATACGTCATTTTTCTTGATATGTCAGTTTTCTTGTTACGACAATAATAAGCTATAAAAGGTCATTATAGAAAGTCTTTCAGTGCAAATTATAGAAAGTGATTTGTCTTCCTGCCGTTTTTCTCTTTTTCTGGTTCAACTGTCATTTGATACTCGTCTGCTACAATATGAAATCAATCTAGAAAACTTCTTATACGTAATTATATTTTATAGATAAAATATTCCATAAAACACCGATGTGCTTTTAGGGTTTTGTGTATATTTGACATGTTTGCATTAGCGTATACTGTGCAAAAATGGAAATTTGACACTTCGATGGTTATCTACTTTGACAAATAATGTAAAAAAGTCGGGGTTCCATCAAAAATTGTTCTCACAAATTTACAAAAGGATGCATTTTAAGTTACTCTGAGGTGAATTGGTGGCCTGATTAAGCGATTTTTTACAGTTGAACCGGACTCATTCTACCAAGACATCTCTCCACTTTTATATGTTATCGTAAAATCTTTCTGAAAAGTTGCCGTTATTTTATTACAGGACCGTTTCAATGTGACGTCACTGGCGTCGCACCTAAGCTCGTTTTGTTAAAATTTGTGCAACGAATCGTTGAAACACTTGCAAATGAATGATTTTCAAAACATTCTGTCATCGAAAAACCGTTTAAAGGCCTACAAATCAAAAACTTCTCCCAAACGTGTTATCATTTTCATTTGAAAGTGACGACAAGTTCACAATAATGTCCATTTGAAATTTAAAGTTGTTTTTCTTGCTTTTCGACTTTATTAAGGTACACCATTGCTTAGCGTTTGTGAGATAAAGCAGCTTTTATGGTGAACATTGGACGTCGATGTTTTCGGGGGGGGGGGGGGGGCTTCACGTTGACGTACAGCACGTGTCCTTCAAATTACACAGAATACATTAAGACACATTGATTCTACTTAAAATGACGTTTTGCAAAACATAATTACGAAAGGGAAAAAAGGAAATTCAAAAGTGTCAAGTTTCATTTTTTTCTCAGTATACACGTATATGGAACTAAGGCTTTAGACATTTGGACTACATAAGAACTAGATATGTACCCCCTAGATATTTTATTACATAAAATGGATGTTACCCACCTTAGAGTTTATTATGCACATCATCAAAGATTTCTAGTTATATTATATTTCTAAATCAACATGGTTCGTGTCTGTACACTCTGATAAACATGTTTTTTGTGGTTTCTTATGTTGTTGTTGTTATTATCATTATTGTTGTTTTATTATTGTTTTTGTTTTTGATTGTTTTGGTTTGTTTGTCTATTTATATTATTGCTACATCGTAAGATAGTTTAATTTCTGTGGAAAAGTAACGCTGTGGTGTTTGTTTTTTTTTTGTCATAGAATCAATGAATTCTTGAATTGTTAATCTCTAAATTACATGGTTCGCACCAAAATACAAACAACAACAACATTTTTGACAAACATTTAATGATTTTGAATTTAATTTCTCACTAAACTAAAGTTAATTTATGAAAACAAAACAATACGATAAATATTGATATGAAATAAAAAGCTTCAATTTAAAAAATGGACAGTATTAATTCATTTATCCTTGGGGATATTCGTGATAAAAAACCTTGCTCCACCGCCCTTAGGAAAATAATTACGATTTGAAAACAATTAAAGTCTATTTTTTCATTTTTAATTCAATTCAATGTAAGAGATAAAAAATGCTAAAACGCCATGTGGTTCGTGGCTGAACCTGCGAGATAGTTGGCCATTTAAATGGACAGATTTGTAAAATGATAAGGTTTTTATTGACATCTTTTGATTTGCACATTATTAACTGGTATGCTTTTAGACTGTAGCCTAATGTGTATACTTGGGTAAGTGTTATCAGCGAAGCGAGAGAATCATAGCTGCCATTACCGTTTCGATTTTTTGTCTATGTGTACGGCGAGGCGCCTGAGGGAAACATTAGACGTTACAAGGGAGCGGCCGCAGATATCAATGTTTGTCAGGTCAGCATTAACGAGTGAAACTGATTGAATTTTCTTTGCAGTATAATAAAAGTATATTGAAATAGTTACTATTACGTTTAACATGAAAGTATTTGTATTGGTGAATAAAAGAGACAGATACTTATATATAATCTTAAAGCTTGGCTATGTGCTTCTTCATGTGGTTATCTTTGTTATCGTGTCTTTAAGTGCTCATTTTCATTTCAATTATACATTGCTCTAGTTTGAGGAAGAAATAAGGCGAAATCAAGTAAATCTCTCATATAATATGGCGAAATGGAAAAAAAGAAAAGATATAATTCTCTTTCTGAATGTTGTCTATTGTAATACTGTCTAATACCGTTAAATACAATACATTATATTCATCTTGGCGAAGTTTACTTATCCAGTGACGGATTGAAACCAACGACCTTTGATTTATCTCGGATCACGAGATCGCTGCCCTTACCAAAATAAACCATAAACTTGATTTACCTATAATTTCTCAGAATTTCATTCTGCTCTGGCGAGATCAAACAAATTGCTGTGACTGAACTTTTGATAGAATATCAAAGCGGTAGCGTACTCGCTGAAGATATCATTTTTACCAAGATTTAGTTATTTCCAGCAGGAATGAATCTATCAAAGAATCAGATGATTGGCAGAAATCGGGAAGAATATTTAAGATCTCATTTTTTTTTCGTAATTTTACTGAGAGTTTTGGTTAGAGTTTATTGGCATTGGGCATTCCGCACAAGATATACCTAAGATTTTTCTACGCATTGTTAAGCGCAGTCGACTTTCCTTTTGTGTATTGACGGAAGATTATACATGTAGTATCTTATTCCGTCATTTTAACGGCATCCAAGTGCGTGAATATCATAAGTACCTGTACATCTAATGAGCGATAGAAATAGGAGGTACCTTTTTATTTAAGATTCCGATATTTCAATTATACATGAACAAAACGTATATTTTTGGGTACTCATTGGAATTATCTCGACGAGACATTCCAATGAGTACCCACAATTTAGACTTTTATTCAGAATTAAAAACTTTTTGATATTTCAGACAGCCTCTTTTATCTGTTTTACGATGAACCTCTGATTTCTTCATGTATACATGTAGCCAAATTACCATACCTAGTAAATATCTTCTTTGGCTAGGTGGTTATAGCACTGAAAGTGAATTCAATAATTTCAATATCTCTATCCTGCGTTGGTTCAACCCAATCGGGAACCTTCGGCGATTCTACGGAATAGACCTCGGGAATAATACGGGCGCAGCCATGAAAGCGCGTCATTTCGCGCGTGGTTTTATATGACGTCACAAACATAACTGATCCCGATAAGGATGACGTTGCATAAAACAAAATCAACGAAAGAATTAAAATGGGCATATAATAATTTGATAACAAAACGCAGTGTCTTACTGCGTTTTGTCATCAAATTATAATATGCCTGAAAGATCTCGAAAGACGATCGGAAAGAATTAACAAAATGTGATTTTCTTCATGCGTATTGACCGAATTACCACCAGGAGCCGAATTACCTAAAATATGACCCAAAATTACTACACTTACGTCCGAGGTACTTTTCAAGTTACGGAAAAGTCCGAGCGATGTTCCGAATGGGTTCAACCCTGCCCCCGACGAATTATTTTCAGCTATGTTTGGATACAGACTTGAGTTGGTATCATGGGGTTGGTCCGAGACTGGCTTTTCGGCCTTTTTATGTCAGAATAATAGTGACTTTGTCCGTGAAAAAACAGTGTCTACTGTCAATTAAGGCTTATCTTATATTACTCTCTAGGATGTGTGCGTTACGATATACTCCAGAGAGTTTTCCGTCTGCTCGACAAACTCAGAAGTTCCTTTCTGTAAACTTACCCTAATCTTACTGACACCATGCATCTGCAGTCGGTCTACGAAAATCGTCACTTTATATTGGCCTATGGAGACCGTTCGCATGATCAGACATGACATACAATGCGTTACAGAAAGCGTATCTATTTCGATATATATTTCTCCAGAAATGAACATAAATCATTCATTGTGGCTGGTTGCATAATTTCTATAGCATGAAACGGGTTCATATCCCTTTAAAGTGCACTCAAAGAGCAGTAGATCTTGCAAAATATTCAAATGAAGCGAGGAAAAAGCAACAGTCTCAATATGTAAATTTATGGGTTCGTTATATATGATATGTGCACGCAATTAAGTTTATTAAGTGATTTCATACAACACATTATTGTTCCATTTAGGAACTTGCTATAAATATACTATCATAGTCTTAATTTTCAAACAGTAGTTCGCTCAACGAATTTACAATGCTAAAACCAAGTCGGCTGTAAACAGATGAGGCGTTAGCAACCCCGGCCTTTGACATATAACCCTCTAATGTATTCATTTATACACCTTGTTTAGTAGGATCAATGTTTCGAAGTAAAATTTGTGCCAAGTTATATTCCTATAACGCGGGCGGGACTCAAAGTCAGAACCCACCGATCCTAAATACTGCGTTTTTTCAGTAGACCTCTCGTGTGTCTATATAACGATAATCGAAAAACCTTCATGTCCATGAAATATCAACCTATCTAAAGTATTGCCAAAAACATCGAGAAATCGGCACCTGCTCAATTCAAAACTACCAGAATTGCTTGCTGTACAAGCTCCACAATCGTTCAAAACGCTCAATTTCTCAAAAAAAGGTTTGTTACTTAACAGCATCAATGACAAAGATTATACTAACCGAGGATTTACTCAAACTTCAAATTCAAAAATATGTTTAATTTGGAATAAAACTGCACTGTAAATGTTATAAAACAACAACTTACAAATATAATCCATTTTATTCATGAATTTGCGATATATTTTCTGCAGAAATAACACTATTTATCTCAATTCAGTTTTTCTAAATTCCCGATTTAGAACAAGAAATAGATTTATAATTTATGTCTAGGAGGTTATTAACGTGTTCAAGCTATTGCATTAAAATTATCTGGGTTTTTTAGAAGAAATTCACACTATCACACTCAATTACCTCTAGAATTCAACACTATTTGTCAATGTCTGTAAGTTATGCAAGCAATGCATTTAAGAATATCCTTGTGGTTCGATTTTTTCAAATATATGCAAATGTGTCTCTATAGATACTAACGATGTTGATTTATTTAATGTCTATACTGTCAGAAGTGTTTAGCCAAAGAAACCGTTCTAAGGTTTTCAAGACGATACTATTATTCTGATATATTCATTGATTTTTTATTTCACACTCAGCATAAACGTAAAATATTTCCCCTTTCACATTTTCCAGATTTCTTACTAAATGTTTGGGGGGTTTTTTTGTGTTTTTTTTTTATCACCGTGTTATCTCTCTCGCTTGTCCCTCTATGATGTTACATTCTAAAGGGAAAAGGAGTGATAGAATAAATACACTATTTTCAAATTCGAAAAAGCATGCTTTAAATTTAGAAAAGCTACAGTTAGAGAAAATTCCGTGGTATGGGCATATGAGTGATATTTAATGAAAGTTGGTGAATTGGGTAAACTTTTGAGAGATATCTAAGAGCGATCAGGGAGTATCGCCATTTCGTTCAAGTTGATATCAAATCTTCATTGCGATTTACCCTGACAGACGATAGACTCGTTTTTATATCATTTACATGTGACCTGTTAAATGACAAGGGACCATCAGGAAAGTTGGAGAAAAGTCAACCAGTTGACTACTTCCTCAAACTACAGTAATCATTTTACTTTCCCTAATGATTTTTTTCAAAATTTGCTCTTAGGTAGCCCTCCGCTGGCTCGAGTTTCCTTTTTTAACATTCATCTTGCTGAAACGTGGCGTTTTTGCTCGATATGTCGCATATTCTAACATAATTAAGCGATATTATTATTTTACATCTACCGGTCTCATCTCGATTATAGGACCGCTTGATGAATATATAAGATACCAGTAGTTCGGAAGTTCACTTGGAATGCATATCTGATTAATTAACAATGTCTATTACAGTCTCAAAGGATGCCTTCATGGAGACAGATTGACCTTTTTTCTTGACATATGTCAATAAAATTAGACAGAAAAGATTCTCCTACGGAACGTTTTTGTTTCTTTAAGTAAATATAGATGTTTCGTATGTATATGTACATTTTTACGTTTTTGACCGCTTTTGGCTATTAGATGAAGATAATTTTAAACGAAACAGTTAATAATTCCATGATTCTTTATTGAAATGTCTGTATATGTATTCCCTGTCGTAAGCGACCATTTTCAACAAGGCTCTTTGATAAGAAGCTGATCATAAATTAATGATTATTTTTTTAACAATACCATTTAATCGAAATGTATATAAGACAACTAAAAATTATACTTCCCTTATTTAGCACGTCTTTTTTTATATGGCCTATTAACGTATTAACATCGTGTATTTTAAGTTGCAAAAATGAAAAAAAAATAACACTTTGAAAATTGTTATTTTTCCTTCCGTCAAATAAATAAGTAATGCAAAGCGTGCCATTTTACGGTCCTGTACGTCAAATTTTGAGAAAGAATTTTCGTCGCGATCTAAAAGTTGAGAGATGTCTCGTAGGATTGAGTCCGTTCAAGTTGTGAAAATTGCTAAATTGGACCGCCATTTCACGAATTACATGTAGTATATGAAGTGCATCCCATTCTGAATTTTGTGAAAACAGTTTTTGATGGTACATCGAATCTATTGGAGTTAATTGTCAAAACTGTTTCCAGTGAGAAATTTTCTGTTTTCAACCTATGCCATGATGGTCTATGGCCTTAAATCAGTTACGACACAATTCTATAGAAATGGAATTAATATTTTTCCTTGAAGATTTTAAAGTGTTAGGTTTTCATTTTTGCCCAGTAGATTATATTTATATGTAATGGAAACCTGCATTTTGTGGTTAATTGTTGACCGTCTGCCGTCTAAATCGTACATAACCTTTTGGCTTGTTTTTTTAAATTTCAACAGAATTATGTTTAACCCTTTGCTGTTTAATCCCTGCTTTTTACGTGCCTCTGATTTTATGATTGAGAAAACATTGTGAAAAAAGAAGAAATTGCTTCTGACAAGCAATTTCTTCTTTTTCCACACTATTTTCTACCCTACTGAATGGTTATTTTTCAAATTACATCCACTTTAAATTTTCGTCTGCAAAACCTTTCAATTTGGACAGGTCTAAAATTTTGTAAAACAGGAAAGGGTTAAGCAAAAGCTTTCGTATTTAGGACAAGAAGAGAGAAATACCGTACTCCTCGGGATTTATTGAAACCCAAATTATGTCACAAAACCAATGCCGACGGAAAACATGTTTTTTAGAAATGCCTCGCTTAGAGCAATTAACCGTCGAATATTACTCATTGGTAATAAAACATCAAAGTATGTCTGTTTTGTCTAGAAATCAAGTTTTGAGCGTACATATAGTAAAAATCAACAGCATTTTTAGGACTTCTCAAAAAAAAAAAAAAAATAGACAGGACACCAAAGAAATGACTTGCTCAAATGAGCCGTAATGACACCGGTAAATGAGTACACAAATAAAAGCACATATTTCAAGGTATTGTTTAGATTTATATATGTTAAAACATCACATTTATGCACCATGAGTTCCACACTTTTCGTGCTTACGATAATGGTGTTTAGCATAGAGAATTGTAAATGAATGAAATTTTATAAGGCGAAACGATATTCATTATAAAGTAGGTACGAACAGTTTAAGGTACTGATCAAAGGTTAATTTAGTCTTTATATGTAGCCAATATTGACCTATGAGAAGGTTCGATTTGTACCTATACTTTTTCAATAACAGGAAGTATAAAACGCGAGAATAAACACACGAGAAATATTCCAAAATAATTATGCCAATAGAAAAATAATTTTGACAAACTCTGTTTCCTCTGAAAATGAACGCAAGAATAATATACTGGCTAAAAGTCCTAACCGGCCACTTTAAAAATGACGATAACTTTTTAAATAGTTATAACATTTTTATGAAATTTGATGTGTGAATTTTTCAGCATAATGTTCGTGGATTTCCATTAAGATTTACCAATAGTTATCAAATTGGGATGTGTAATAAAGAAAAAGCTCAAAAAGCTCTGATTCTTAATAGAGCTCGGGATATTACACTTTCAACAAATCAAAGTCCGCAAATCGTAAGCTGCAACCCAGACCAAGAAAAAATCAAAGCACTGAAAGTACTGATGGTGGACGTTTCTGTTGGCATACTAGAGTGATTCTTCCATGTGTTGAGAAAGGAGAAATTTTACATGTAAAATTAAGATAAAAGGAAAATGACCTGACCCAAGTTCGCTTCTAGCTTCAGATATACGTACATTCCTCATCATATATCGTCGATTGTCAACCAAAGTCCAGTAATAACGAGGTTTTGATAATTTTCGGCATTGTGCCGGTGTAGTTTAAAGAGCGATTGGCTGATCCATTGGGTATCAATTGGGTATAAAAGAAAAGAAATGACTATATCGCCCATCAAAGAATTATTTTCAGCTATGTTCGGTTACAGAATTTAGTTTGCATAATTGAGGCTGGTCCGAGACTGGCTTTTGTGATGTTTATGTCAGAACTATAGTGACTTTGCCCGTGAAAAAACAGTTTACTGCCTATTAAGGCTTATCTTGTATTATTCTTTAGGATACGTACGCTACGACATAATACAGAGGGTTTTCCATCTGCTCGACTAAACCAGAAGTTCCCTCCTGTAAACCTACCCTAAGCTTACTTACACCATGACATCTGCAGTCGGTCTACGAAATTCGACACTTTATATTGGCCTAAAGATCCCTCTAAGGTTTTCATTTAAACACCTTGTTTGGGAGGAGCAATGTTTCGAAGTTAAATTAAGGTCAAGTAAAATTCCTGTAACGCGGGCGGGACTCAAAGTCAAAACCCACCGATCCTAAATCCTGCGTTTTTTCATTAGACCACTCGTGTGTCTATATAACGATAATTGAAAAACGTTCATGTACATGAAATATCAACCTATCTAAAGTATTGCCAAAAACATCGAGAAATCGGCACCTGGTTAATTGAAAACACTCAGAATTGATTGTTGTACGATCAATCAAATCACAAACCTACTCAATTATTTTAAAGCTCCACAATCGTTCAAAACGCTCAATTTCTCAAAATAGGTTTGTAACTTAATAGCATCAATGACAAAGATTATATTAACTGAGGATTTACTCAAACTTCAAATTTAAAAATATGTTAAATTTGGAATAAAACTGCACTGTAAATGTTATAAAACAACAACTTACAAATACAATCCATTATAGGCATGAATTTGTGATATATTTTCTGCAGGAATAACACCATTAACCTGAATTCATTTTTTTAAATTCCCAGTTTAGAACAAAAATAGATTATAAAGGTGTTTACGCTATTGCATTAAAATACTCTGTGTTTCAGAAGAAAATCACACTCAATTTCTTCTAGAATCCAACACAATTTGTCACTGTCTGCATGTAATGTAAACAAAGCAATTAATTTTAAATTTGTGGCCCGGAAGTTATTGAGGTGTTAACGCTATTGCATCAAAACTATCTGTAATTAGTAGAGAAATCACACCATCACACTCAATTAACTATAGAATTCAACACAATTTGTCACTGTCTGTAAGTTATGTAAGCTATGTAATTAAGAATATCTTTGTGCTTCGATTTTTACAAATATATGCAAATGTGTCTCTATTGATTCTAACGATGTTGTCAGAAGTGTCTAGCCAAAGAAACCGTTCTAAGGTTTTCAAGATGATATAAATATTCCAATTTAAACATTGATTATTTTCAACATTGATTACTTTTCACACTCAGCATTAAACACTCACGTAAAATATTTCCTCTTTCACATTTTCCAGATTTCTTAATAAATGTTGTTTTTTTATCATCGAGTTATCTCTCTCGCTTGTCCGTCTATGATGTTACATTGTAAAGGGAAAAGGAGTAATAGAATACTGACTATTTTCGAATTCGAAATTGCATGCTTTATAATTTGAAAAGCTACAGTTAGGAAATTCCGTGGTTTTAGGCATATGAATGATATTTGATTGAATTGATGAATATGGCAAACTTTTGAATGATACGTAAGAGCGATGAGAGAGTATCGCCATTTCGTTCAAGTTGATATCAAATCTTCCTTGCGATTTACCCTGACAGACGATAAACTCGTTTTTATGTCATTTGCATGTGACCTGCTAAATGACAAGGGACTATCTGGGAAGTTGGAGAAAAGTCAACCAGCTGACTATTTCCTGAAACTACAGTAATCGTTTTACTTTCCCTTATGATTATTTCGAAATTTGCTCTTAGGTAGCCCTCCGCTGGCTCGAGTTTCCTTTTTTAACATTCATCTTGCTGAATCGTGGCGTTTTTGCTCGACATGTCACATATTCTAACATAATTAAGCGATATTATTATTGTACATATACCGGTCTCATCTCGATTATAGGTCCGCTTGATGAATATGTAAGATACCAGCAGTTCGGAAGTTCACTTGGAATGCATATCTGATTAATTAACAATGTCTATTATAGTCTCTAAGGATGCCTTCATGGAGACAGATAGGTTGACCATTTTTCTCGACAAATGTCAATAAAATTAGACAGGAAAGATTCTCCTATGGAACGTTTTTGTTTCTTCAAGTAAATATAGATTTTTTGTATGTATATGTATATTTTTACGTTTTTGACCGCTTTTGGCTATTAGATGAAGATAATTTTAAACGAAACTGTTAATAAGTCAATGATTGTTTATTGAAATGTCTGTATATGTATACCCTGTCGTTAGCGACCACTTTCAACAAGGCTCTTTGAAAAGAAGCTGATCATAAATTATTGATTATTTTTTTAACAATACCATTTAATCTAAATGTGTATAAGACAAACTAATAAATATACTTCCCTTATTTAGCACGTCTTTTTTATATGACCTATTAACGTATTAACATCGTGTATTTTAAGTTGCAAAAATGAAAAAAATAACACTTTGAAAATTGTTATTTTTCCTTCCGTCAAATAAATAAGTAATCCAGAGCGTGCCATTTTACGAAGAATCGACGTGACTTTATGACTTTAAATTTGAAGGCCACGTCAACGTGGAACCCCCGTAAACGGAAAACATTGACGTCCATTGCACCCCATAAAAGTTGTTTTTATCTCACAAACGTTTAGCAAAGGTCTACTTGAATACAATAAAAACAACTTTAAATTTCAAACTGGATTTTATTATGAACTTACCGTCACTTTCAAATGAGAACAAGTTTTTGAGAAACTTATTATTTTTAGGTCTTTAAACGTTTTTTCAATGACATAATGTTTTGAATGACATTCATTTGAAGGATTTATAGAGATTCATAGCAAACATTGGAGAAATTTTTGCAAAAAGAGCTCTGGTGCGAAGCCAGTGACGAAACGTTGAAACGGTCCTGTAGGGCAAATTATGAGAAAGTAATTTTCGTCGCGATCTAAAAGTTGAGAGATATCTCGTAGGATTGAGGCCGTTCAAGTTTTGAAAATTGCTAAATTGGACCGCCATTTCACGAATTACATGTAGTAACATGAAGTGCATCCAATTCTGAATTTTGTGAAACAGTTTTTGATGGTACATCGAATCTATTGGAGTTAATTGTCAAAACTGTTTCCAGTGAAAAATTTTCTGTTTTCAACCTATACCACGATGGTCTATGGTCTTAAATCAGTTAAGACATAATTCTATAGAAATGGAATTAATATTTTTCCTTGAAGATTTTCAATGTGTTAAGTATTCATTTTGCTCAGTATATTATATTTAAATTTAATGGAAACCTGCATTTTGCTGTTTATTGTTGACCGTCTGCTTTCTAAATCGTACATAACCTTTTGGCTTGTTTTTTTTCTAATTTCAAAAGAATTGTGTTTAAGCAAAAGCTATCGTATGAAGGTCAAGAAGAGAGAAATGCCGTACTCTCCTAGATTTGTTGAAAACCCAAATTATGTCACAATATATCCCTTGACGTTATTAAGTCAAAAAGTCTGTTTTTAATAAGTTGGCGGAAACGCTCATTGAGTTTACATCTAAAAGAAACCTGCATTGAGAAATAACTCTTTACGCCAAGAAAAATCTAAAAAACCAATGCTGACGCAAAACATGCTTTTAGAAATTCCTCGCTTAAAGCAATTAACCATCGAATATTACTCATTGGTAATAAAACATCAAAGTATGTCTGTTATCTAGAAATCCAGTTTTAACCCGTCTTATTTTTTTTCCTTAAGGTGCATTTATATAAAGATTAAAACATCCTGTTATAGATTTATATTTCAACGACAGTCTTGCAGTTTGACAAATAACTAATATGGAATTTTCAGGGCTTCTCGAATAAATGAGAGAGAAAGACATCACAAAAATAATTTACTCAAATAAGCTGTAATTGCATCGGAAAATATGTTCACAAATAAACGTACATGTTTCTAGGTATTGTTTAGATTTATAATTGTTTAAACATCAAATTTATGTACCATGTACTGTCACAGTTCATCCTTTCAATAATGGTGTTTAGCAATACACTACAATACAATCTCTTTATTTCATAAAATAGCCCTCCGGCCCTTGATATCTTACAAAATATTTTTACAAAAGCATTTTTTATCCCCTTGACTTCTGATTATACCTTGAGACCAAGCAATAACAGTAATATGTAGCCGCAAAATTTTAAAATTATCCGTTTGCAATATCCTTAAGACGAAGCTTTGAAATATAAAAGGTTTACGCTATACAATATGTCTTATGTTGTCTTTTTTCTTAAACCTCACAATCACAACTTGAACTAGACTGTAGTTGTGAGGTTTCAGAAGTAAGACGTTTATTCATTTATCTATTCTTTTATAGGTAATATCACAGTAAGTGTTTTCATTCGAATATAGCCTTGATATATCGCGATTTCGTTATTAATAGTAATTATTCAATTAGTGAAGAGGGTGCTTACCCGCCCGCAAACGACATGTTTATTGTGGTAAATGAAAAAATCGTCCAAACTGGTTCCATCTTTATACTAATTGAAGAGATATTGCGTTCGTATTTGTCTATATTTTTCACACATAAATAATGCGTGGTATTCACAATCTATTGATCTATTATCAGTTACATTTAGGCAGTATATGCAAATTCTTTGTTCTATTTGTACGTCAGTGTGTCTGTCGATTTCTATACTTAGTTAATGGTTAAAACACCATTGACTCCTTTTTGTGGTCCTTAGATAAACTAAGACATGTCCTAGCAGGGCACACAATAAGTTTACCTTTTCAGGTTGCAAAAGTTTGATAAGATTTTAATCACAGTTTTTTTTCACAAATATCACAATAATCATAACAGCAACAAATCAAATATAAAAGCATCAATTTAGATAAAAACTTTTTGACCAAGTCCTTAAATATAACTAAGTTATCGGAAGATTTTATGTTAAATGGCAGTTGATTCCACAATGAGCACCCGTTGTAAACAAATGATTTCTTACCAAAACCGTTGACCTTGAGAATTCTGAAGCATGATTCGGGACTAATTCTAGTGTAATGATCATGGAAGGTATCAGCTAAGATAAAATGCTTTTGTAAATAAGAGGGAGAAGACTTATTGGAAATTTTAAATACATGACATAGAAAAATTTGGTTAACACGCCTTTCAACCGGTAACCAATTTAGCTCAACAAAATGATCATTGGAAATATGATGCCGACAATCCAAATAAAGAACAAATCTGATAATTTTATTTTGAGTTATTTAGAGCATTTGTTTTAGTGTCTTCGTGATGCTGAAATACCAGACAGAACATGCATAATCAAGATGGCATTGTAGAAGAGACATAACTAGGAGTTTTTTATAGTGTAACGACAAGAATTTCTGATTCCTGTATAAAAATTTAAGTCTTGCATTAATTTTACCTATAATGGCAGAAATCATAGATTCAAAATCCAAAGCCTGATCTAGCAAAACACCCAAATATTTCACAGACTCATCTGATTTAAGCCTTACTCCATTACAAAGAATGTCAAGATTTGAGCATTTTTTCAGTCTAGGCTTCGATCCAAACAAAATAGTTTCTGTTTTCCCAAGGTGTAAAGACGGCATATTATCTACCAACCAGTTACTTACATTTTGAAGGTCTTGAGTTAAAAGATATTCAATTTCAAGTTTAGATTTACCAGTAACTAGAATGGCTGAATCATCACCATACAGAAGAAGCTTACTTTTAACTGTTCCTGCCATATCATTGATATAGATTAAAAATAAAAGCGGTCCTTGAATCGAACCCTAGGGTACACCACACGTGACAGTTGATAATAATGAAAAGACGTGGTTTATATCTGAATATTGAAAACGATCTGTTAAATAAGACCCTAAAAAGACATGAATCGTTTATTTTTTCAACCTTTATCATGTTAGCAAAAATCATGTGTGTTTTTCAAATACTTTTCAAATCTGTTGAACCTATTGTAAAGTCTTGCGACAATAAATATTGTCCTTGCCTTTCAATGTTTTCTCATTCCTTTGTCCGTGAGCATTTACATTGGTTTATATCGTATTCCGTGCATAGCCAGGTGGTGTGCACTTAGAAGTCTGCACAAATGTAAAGCAAATTTCGAAATAGAAAAGGGAACAAACTGTTTGAAAATAGAATAAATAAAACTCATGTACCGTTGTTCGAAACAAATTTCATAAGATAGAAAGATAAAATGGAAACGCGCATTTTGAAAGAAATGAAATCTACTTTTTAACTCTCTACCTTCTTTATAGTACATATTCTGTTGGCCTTTATCTCTATCAAGCCTTGAAAAGTCATCGTCGTCATCAGCTTCCACTAAATATTTGAAATCATTCGAATATAATTTACACCTTTACCCCTTACAACATACATGTATTTCTAAATGGCTTTAGTCGACAACAAAGACTGTGATCGCTCGTACAGATATACTCTCTGACGTTTTACCGCCGTCATAGCGCAGTTGGTATTCTGTCAATCTAGAGGTCCCGGGTTCGATCCCCGACTGATCCTGGCACTGATCCTTTTAGACTATTTGTCTACCACCAATGGGTTGACATTCGCACACCTATGTGGAATAGGATGTGATGTTAGTACTGGTGTGAGATATACCATGACTTCGTAAGCAGCTGCTCCAGCCGTAAACCCCCATCAAACAAACAAACACTCTGACTGGTAAGTTTACACGGGATGTTTTCTACATATCTAAAGGTAAAACTTGCAAATCAACTTTAAAATTTCAACAGGATAAGGGTTTAGGAATAAGTTATCGCATAAAGGGCGCTGAAATATATATATATGTTACGGGCAAGAACAGAAAACTTCCGCAGTCTATAGGAATTGTTGAAACCCAAATTATGTCAAAATCTATCCCGAAACGTCATTAAGACAAACAATCTGATTTTTAAAGAGTTGGTGGAAAAGCCCATTTAGATAATATCTAAATGAAACCTGTTTTGAGAATCAAATCTTTACGCCAAGAAAAATCTAAGAAATCAGTGCCGACGAAGATTTTTCTTTTTATAAAATCCTCGCTGAAAGCAATTAATCATCGAATGTTGCTCATTGATTTTTAAACATCAACGTCCGTCTGTTTAATCTAGAAATCCAGTTTTAACCCTTCTTATCTTATTTCCGTAAGGTAAATTTATATAGATATATAAGCATCTTTATATAGGTTAATATTTTCAACAACAGTCTTGCAGTTAGACAAATTACAAACAGTCCGATGTAAACGTCACATGATATGTCACGTCACCACGTATTGATGTTTTGAAATAAAAAATGTCACAAGAGGCGTACCTTCATTACAAAACTTGCTACAAAGAGCGAACATTATTGCAAAAGTCAATAGAATTTTGAGGGCTTCCTAAAAAAAATGAAACAGAATGACACCAAAGAAACGAATTGCTCAAATAAGCCGTAATGGCACCGGTAAATGAGTACACAAATAAAGCACATAGTTCAAGGTTTTGTTTAGATTTATATTTGTTTAAACATCACATTTATGCACCATGCGTTCAACACTGTTCGTGCTTACAATAATGGTGTTTAGCAAAGGGATTTGTAAATGAAAGTAATTTTATAAGGCGAAACGATATTCATGATCAAGTAGGTATGATCTATTTAAGGTACTGATCAAAGCTTAATTTAGTCTTTATATGTAGCTAATATTGACCTATGAGAAAGGTTCAATTTGTGCCTTAACTTTTTTCAATAACAGAAAGTATAAAACGCGAGAATTTACAATTAATAATTTACTTTTGACAAACTCTTTTCCTTTTAAAAATGAACGCAATGAATAATATATTGTCCGGCGTAACTATTTGTAGTGTAGACCGCCTATAGACCGTTTATATTTCAAGATATAGGTAGATTTGTGCGTTGAGCCGTAAAAACTACTTTTAATCGTTAGATTTCCGTGCCATGTTTTCGATATAGATAAAACGGGTTTAAATAACTCATTAAAAATTAACAATTAACCTTTCAAAGGAAAATGATTGCTTGTCTTAAATCGTAAGCTTTCCTCTCTACATGTACTTTTTAATTGAAGTGAAGGAATCGGAGAAGAAATTTTTATCATTTGTCTTTTTTTAAGTACCTATGGAAATGGACTCAGCGGTTACGTCAGAGCTCAGTTTTGAAAATACACCTATACCACATACAAAACAACATCATCAAAGGCAATACAAGAATATATGTAAAGTAAACATTTAGATTTCAAATTCAACTTTTAAAGAAACCTATTAACACCTTGGTTATTTTTTGTAACAAATAAATACAAGCAAACCATAAGTTCGCAGAAAAGGATATCCGAGGCAAACACCCTAATGTAGCCTCCTAACTATCCCAAAGTACAACAACTTTCGAATAATCGAGTATAGGCATAAACGACATACAGAGATCAACAATAAATTACGTCTGTCTACAGGCGCTGACCAACTCTAAATGGTATTCTTAATAGACATGTGCGAAGGAGAACGGAAACCCGAAAAGGAAACCCGAACACGGAATGAAAGGGGTCGTATCAAAATTAACGAAAACCCATACTAACATAATTGAAGAAATCACGCCTTTATAATGAATACGCAATTATATATTTTGGAACAAGAAGGTTAATTGATGTCCGCCTCACCATCTTTTCGTTAATTTGTTTGTTCTTTTGTCTGTTCAATTTGTCTAATTTACCCTCTTACGTGTGAGGTTCATGCGTGTTACAGTTATACGACCTTTGCTGCAGGATTTCTTTCACTTGAAACGCAAAATACAATGACGATAAAATACTTATACACCATGTAGACCTATAGGTAAATTTCAAAGAAACTAACGGTAACTTTAACTAATCCTCAAAAACTTACGATTGCCGTAATCTTACAACAAATAGAAACAAAATTTAGAGAATAAAGTGGCGTTGTTCTCTAAAGTCTGTTTCAATTTGCGGTAAAATTTAAAGGTATTAAAAAGAGCTTTAACTATTTTATAATTTGTCGTGTTTATACATCTTAGTGCTAGATAAACGTAGACAGAAAAGGAGAATCTTCATATTTGACATATATATTTTTTCACGAATATACTAATTAACGCTTAATTGTTTATTTTTTTACGGCAGATGTCTCAACAATTCTGCTGTCCGCAAGAAAGTTTGACGTCATCAGTGTTCCTATTATCATGTCACGCATACATGTAGGTCGGGTTCTAGACGGTATTTATGCTGGAAATTTAAATGTTCATTTTTCCTTTGACCCAGTAATATAGTCATTAAAATGCAATGAAAATTTTTGAAACAGTTGTTTCCCTCAGTGTTAACTTACTTAAATAAAATAAGACATTTTTTCATAATTTCCGACACGTCGGCGATGCCTATTTTTCTTTAGTCGATAAGTGAAGAATTACGTCGTTGCCCGCTCTATATCATGACATAAATAATATTTTAAAGGCACATGAAACCCGACCGACCTGGCGATGTCTTATTTCCTGTCCAGTGATGATACAGAAATCATGGATTGATTAAACATATTGTGCTGATCGAACGTTGGCGAGATGAAGTCACTTGTCGGCGATGTGCTGGCGATTCATCGCCGACACCAAACGGAAGTAAAATGGTCAGAATACACGTCTACGATGTGTACAAAATGGGTCGGTGGTCGGCCCAAAATCAGCCGAAGCTCGGCTTATCTCCGGCGGTTAGTCATCGATACAATAAAGCTTTCCTCAAATCTAAAACATATCGCCGATTAGCCGACAAATTTTAACTTTCAAATAAAACTCTACTGCGCGTCGCCGATCTTAGACAAATCTACTCTTGAATCTGCAGGTGCACCGATCAGTCGCTAGGCAGCAATTAGAAGTCGATTTTATGACTGTTTCATATCTCATTTTAAAAAGGGACGATTTTCTTACATTTACCTTTGATATACATGTATGTGTGCCTATGTGTATGCGTATATTAAATGAATATATATAATAATATAAATGTATGTGTGTATAAATATGTGTATGTGTATAATTAGTATGTATGTATGGGTGATTGTGTAATCATATATGTAAGTTTCTGTTCACTGTCAAGGAGGGTTGCCGTCGGTGAACGAACTGCACGGATGTGCAGATCGGTCTTTGTCAATGAATGTTCTTGTGTTAGAAGAAAAAATAAAGGAAAAAAGTCACACCGGGCATGTCAGGTGAAGATCCAAGTTTCAACTAACCTAGGATTGGTAATAATTATCATTATAACAATGAAAAGTAATATTAACACAATTTTAGATTTGTTTTTAAACACTTTAAAAAAGTCTCATCTATAATTACTTTTAGTATGGTCGTGTATAAATGTTAGTTTTAAATATTTTGAATGTTTTATATTTAATATACACGATTGAGACAATAATAAAAATTAAAACTATCTCATTTTATATAGGGACGGTTGAAGCAAAGAAAAAAAAGTAATCAAAAAGTCATGTAAATTGTGTAGTCTAAAATATAGAGAAATTATCCGTGATAACCTAAAGTACACTTGACAAATTGTTTCAATTTCAAAAAGGTTGTAAAGCCATATATTTCATGATGTTAAATGTCTAACAGAAATAAAAATTCACTAAATCGCTTGACGTCAGTTTATATCGTTGTTGTTCGAGATAATGTTGTAAAAGGTAGTAGATACGAGGCATTCGGAACATACCTAGGCCATTTTCGTAACGTGCGACCTCGGATGTATTTAAGGCGGATGGGTATCGAACAGAATTGTGCATTTCGTTAAGACTAGAAAAATAAACGCGGTACAACAGGCGCTATCTTTTGTTAGGGTACAATTGAGACTCTAAAAAACAGACAAGTCTCAAAATTAACATTTTTCAGTCGTTGATTAAGAATTTAAAGATATTTAAATCAAGAAAAGATTATTATTCAGGATGGACACGTCAACGAAACATTTTAGAAATGGTACTCAGCTTAGGATGTGTACTCACAAACAAAATGGGGTACAATTTTTAAACGTTCCATAATACCTTTCTACTATTGAGGGTCTGGATTTATGCTTTCATGATACTGTACATGTTCAACTTTTACAGGTATTTTCTTAGGTATAGGCCAGATTAATAAGACAAATCACCTTAGTATTAAGTTAATGAGTTAAGTTGAGAAGCAATAGTCGAACATAAAAAGAACAAGGCTATTCACTTTTTTTTAGACGAAATGTACTTACCAGATGTGAAAGCGTTTTGCCGGATACAGATTTCCTACTATTTTACTAAAGAATTATGCAAAACAAGCTTTTAAAGTGCTTTAATATGTTCAAAACCCGGCTTTTGTATATTTCGTATATTTTGATACGGTCCCCCAATTTAAACCGTTTTCGGTCTCGGTTTCCGTTTTCACACTTACTTCGCACATGTCTAATACCCAGCAAAAACTCGTTCACCGCTTTACACCCCACCTATCGGAACGTAAACTTATCAAGAGAAAGTAATGCTAGTCTTATTCGAATTCTTAAGCGACGTAAATAATATAATATATATAATTTACTATTCTTAAGTCCTAAGACGATTCCCTGGAAAATTCGGTATTGCAAAAACGACGGAACAATATCATGACACTTTCTAACAGATGAATGTGACATTCATAGCTTACTGCTTCACTTAAAATTGTTTTTCATGTCTGTAAGATATTTTATCGTTCAATCTGTTTTCAGTTTTTATAAGAATTTACAAAAATTGTTGTGTAACGGTAAAATTACTATTTAGAAAGAATTATTTTGTATACAGTTGAAGCTAAATTTCTTTTGCATAATAAGTTAAAAGTACAAAAATTCTCCGCTTGGGATAAATGTGAATCGTCAGGTGAAAACGAACATTCCATGTAGTGATTGACATAAACACCAGTCCTCAGGCCCGAGACCTGTGAGTTTTAGGGTAGATGTAACCATGCTGCAGGCCCTGTAGGCCTTTAGAAAATGGCAGTGCTTAGTATTTTAAATCTATCATGTTTTTTTTAAAAAAAAGCTTCTCCAATACTAAAATTGGCAATATCAAATGGAAAACATTGTAGAAATAGAAGAAATTGCTTGTCAAGAGCAGTTTCTTCTTTTCCAACAATGATTTTCTTGCAGTTATCCTCTGAAACTGCTAAAAATCAAACACGGTTTTAAGGCTCTGTTTAACACAATTACATTCAACATTTAACAAAGTAAGCAAACTTTGAACAATTACCTTCCTTTGAAAATAGTGTTTCATTTTTGTTTGCTTTATGATGCATAGCGGTGTTTAGTAATTCATACCAAAAAAGAGAAGTAATATTTCCAGTTAAAAAGCTGTTTGAAAACTACGAGATGAGTTGAGGGTCTAAAGATGTTGAGAAAAAATCAAACACTGTATTAAAGCAGTTTTAAGTCCAATGATAATGCGGGTTTGTTGACGTTAATGTTATTATCAGTCTGGTATCTAAAACTATTTTACATGCAACATCAATATATTAGCATGATATCTTTGTTAAATCTTCTGTATTCGACATGGTCATAAGGTTTATCTCCAACCTTTTCAGCAATGGCTATCTATTCATTCTGGTTATGTGGAAAGTTTAATGAGTTTATTTGAGTCATGTTTGTAACGAGAATTATTGCATTGGGACTATAAAATTCAATTATTCTTATGCCATTCAGAAAACAGAATCTTTATTTTCCATATTTGATATTATTTCATATTTATATCAAATTTATTCATATCAAAAGAAATTATGCGTTATCCTTTCACCAATTATAAAACTATTTGTGGCATGATCCATATCAATATTTTATATATTTTTCTGGCCCATGGAGTCGGCGTTGCGGATTTGTAACTGTTATTCTTAGGTCAAAATGATTTCTTATTACATTCCAATTCAAACCAAAAGCCTTGTTTTTGTATCTGAGAATATTGTCTGGGAATTAAAGAAAACAACAACCGCGAAAGACCAAACAGTTGCTTCTTGATTATTGACGATATATTCATCAGTATGCCCTTGTGCCCAAATTTCATGTCAATTTGTCAAAATATCTGTCAAACTCACAACGGAAACAATGTTTTACCCGAAGTTAGTTACATTTTGAAATGCCAGAACCATCACGCAAGCCCTTTAGCTGTTCCTCAAATGGTTTGTAAACTTTTCGTTGTGTAATTCCGACCTACATCTAATCACTTGTAAATGTTATCATTCTTTCTAAACAGTAAATCGCCGTTTGGTTTTTCCCCCTTCCATTTCCTCTCTAGTCCACCAGGCAGATACATAATTCTATGAACATTTTCGGGTACTTTTTGCTACACAGATATGTCATAATAATACACGAAGGCTAATTTAAGATCATTAAGATAAGTGTCTGTTCTACTTGTGGAATTTTTACTAATCCACAAGAAACCCGCATTCATTTCAGAATAATGGTCCCCTGCGCATTCAAGTCACAAGCTATCTTAGATCTATTTCATTCAATGGTCGCTCATCCCATTTAATCTTTTGCATTTCGAAATCACTCCCAAAATCAATGTGGCTCTTCGGGATCTGTATCAAACATGATACAGATCTTCTCCAGTTTCAATAACGACTATCGGTAAAATTTTAGAGGCTGAATATATGTGTTTTATTGAATCATTTATTCAATGGCCGCGTTTGTCAAGAAACCGCTTAAGGAGACCGTTGTTTGATTAGATAGAAGATTGCGAGGTAAAGCCCCTATATTTGAATAGACACGAGCAATATGAATGATATTAATTTATATGGAGGAGCAATAAAATCGGCGCCCATTTTCACACACAATTCAGATTTGAGTGATTGCTTTTCCCCTAAAAGATATTCATTCTTCTTTTCCTGTTAGTACGAAAAAATAGAAGCTCGACTGTTTTTTTTTTAAATATCATACAAAGCAAAACCCGGGAGTGGGTTTTCATTTATTTTTCGGCTGATTTGCGCATTGTTTAAAAAGACTGGTTTTCATAAGAGTCTGATTTTGGGAATAACGTAGGATAATGATGGTAAAATTCCATAACTTAACTGCTTTTCAACATTTGATATCAATTGAACGCCTGAATCATTGAATTTAACAATAAAATACGTTATAAACGTCATTTAATTATGAGGATCACTATTAAATAACGAAAAAAACATTTTTATTTGTAAGGAAAGTACTGCTGATTTTTTAGCAAATAAAGAAAAAATATGGTTTTTAAACAAATCGAAAAATTCATTTGGTATTTTATTTTTTTCAAAAAGTGGGTTCTTATTGCATGTTTTCCCCTTAAAATTACAAAAATCACCACGTTTTTAACTTTTAAATGCACATTATGCAAATGCAAATTTCCCTGGCAACAGCTATTGTGTACTTGTATAAGGTATGATTACATGTATGTGTTTTAAAGCTATCAGCTGGTACCGAATTATTACTAGACCTGAAATGAATATAAACATTTTACTGAAAATTGACCTTTACCCCTCAAGGGCAGATAAGTCTAGCACGAAAACGAGCACGGAAAGGTACCTTCAAATTTTGATATGATGACTATACAATGTAAAACTACAACATATGCGAACAAGAAAAATATTCTTTGGGTGGAAAACAATGATGCCATGTGTCCATTGCTACCTTAAAGCAGATTTTTGATGAAGAGAAAATTTCGTTGCTATGGAAATGTGAAGATAACATTTCTCATGATGTTCAAGAAACATTCCTGCTGTTTACATTTCTTTATGCGGACGATATAGTCCACGATTAGCCTTCATTTACTTGCAGTCTGGTGATTCCCACCAAAAACGAGGCAGACATTCTTATTTCAAAAAAATAACACAAAAAAAAACTTCTGTCTATTACGCAAACAAAATTATGTAATAAGTATTGGAATAGGGACAAATTCAATCAATCAAATCAATTTTTTAAATATTTGTGATGAAAGAAAAGCCACACTCTGCACTATGCAGTAAATTCCGAGAGACGTTTTTGAAAGAGAAATCTTAATCCATTTTGGGTGCTAACTATTTGTTTAGAATAGATCGCAATTGTTTATATCGTAATTGTTACTAAACGCTTTTTTCACAGAGACTTCGTAATTGTTACTCAATGCTTATTTCACAGAGACTCTTTCGATGGTAAAACCTAAATCCATTCTGCCTTAATAGCACCGTGCCATTTCGATACGATTGTGGACCACAAATCAGCCTCCTTTTAGCTCTCTTAAGGTCGACCTACGAATTTGGTTTGCATCATAATCTACTAGATTTGGTAAACAATCCATTCTATGCAGTAGAAATCTATTTCTTCGGAAACTCCTATCCTTAGTAATCATTTATTCTAACTGCTTGCATAATTTCCACAGCATAAGACCTATTCGCATGTAAAATCCCTTTAAAACGCACTAAAAGAGTTAGGAATCAAATATTGCCTATAAAATGCAACAAATTCGATATAAAGATTCATGTTTTTTTTTTCATATGAAAGTACATCTATACGCAATTACAGCCTGTTAGGTGAATTTCTGTAACCAAAAAATTATAGATTTTATGAATTCAAGTACTAGTACTCACATCATATGTGTGGGCCAATAAAGAAAGCAAGATTGATATAGACGCTTCAGAGAATCGAAATCAGGACCACTTGACCAAGAGATCGAAGTTCCATCTATCGACTATAAGTACGATTTGTTATAATATGAGTTTGAGAAACGTAAAGGATCATGAAATATCAAGCTTTCTAAATGACAATGTCAATGACTTACGCACTGAGTCCATCATCATAGGTACATCGGGTTAATTCAAAAAGCATATGATGAAAAATTGAACATTATTCATTTATTGAAAGTGCAAAATTGAGTGAGTAAAATTTTGCGATTTAAGACAAGCAATTAATTTCCTTTGAAAAAACGAATTATAACTTTTTAACGTTTAGTTTCAACCTGTTTTCCCCATTTCAAAAACTGGCATCGGAATATAACAGAAAGAAGTAGGTTTCACGACTTACCGCGAAAAATCAATCTATACATTATTACTTTTTTTAAAAATGTATTTTTCTCTCTTTTCATTTAATTAATCAATAATTGGTTTTATGCACAAAATTGGCCATTTTATTATTTAAAGGAATAGTTATATCTTCTTCCTAGGAATCGCCAGATTTGTTTTTCGGAAACATATTTTGTTTGAATTTTCCCTCATACTTGATTTGTTGTGAAATCAAATGTATAATGACCTCATCAAAAATTTCAGCATTCGGTTAATCGAATGAATTTCAAACAAGGCTTTGAAAGTTAATAACACTGAAGTTAAAGATAATGATTGTTTTACACTCTAATCTGTAAGTTTACTCAATTTTCAAATTTGAAAATATAATTAATCCTTGACTAAATCAGTATATAAATATTATAAACATCAACATAATAATACAATCTTATATATTCATGCATTTTTCATATAATTTCTGCATAAATACATCATTTAACACCATTAAATCTTTAGTTAAATTCCATTTGAGTAAGAAAACAGTTTTATTATCTTGAACCCGGAAGTTATTTAGGTGTTTACGCTATAGCAATATTTGTAATTTAAAAGAAACTCTTCAATATCTCACCCAATTACCTTGAGAATTCAACACAATTTGTCATTGTCTATAAACAATTTCATTCATCTAAATTTAATTTAAATAAATATTATGTTGGATATCCGTTTCATAATCTTAACCGCGGGACTGTTTTAGGTGTCAACACTATAATATAAATTGTCTGTGATTAAAAAGAAGGCAGTTCAATATCACACTCAATTACCTCTAGACTTCAACATAATTTGTTTGTGTCTGCAAGTTATGTAAACAATTTAATTAAGAATATATTTTTGGTTGGATTTTGACAATTGTATGCAAATTTGTCTCTGGGTTCTAACGATGTTGTGTTAATTAATGTCTGTACTGTCAGAATGTCTAGCCAAAGAAGCCTTTCTCGGAGTTTTAAGACTCGATTAATATTCAAACTTAAACCCTGATTATTTTAGCACCATCAACAAAACCTTAATAACTTCATTTCATAGAGCTAGCAAACTAACTTTATATTTCATTTCATTAAACGTTTGCAAAAGCACCAAGCAGAGGAGAGAAAAAAAAAAACCTCATACTTTGAAATCGACTCTTGCTTTTCCTTACAAATCGAGATGACAATGTCATGTATCCAATCTCTTTTCCTACATTGTCTTCGGAGTTCCAAGAATATATCTTTTTGGCCTGATGGGTGGCATTTCCATACAAAATGATATATATAATACGTACTTAGTGTATTGTATGAAAAAAAATATCTAACGAGGTTGGGAGAATTGATAATTGTCGAGGCTCTGCCGATACAATTATCAATTCTCACAACCGAGTAAGATATTTTTTCATGCATTACACTTAGTACGTATCATATTTATCTTATAACCTCTATTTGGCTTGTCTTAATTGCTTTTTCTAACCGAAATGCAAGTTTCTAGAAATAACTGCATGATATCATTGTTCTCAAAATAACTATGTGATATCATAAAAAGTATCATATGGGTTGTTATCACACGGATATTTGTTTAGTTATAAGATAAATAATAATATAATTGTTTATCTACTAGTCACATCTAGTTCATAAGTTTCTACAATGAACATATCAGATACCAGAAGTTCAGGAGTTCACTAGGATTGCATATCTAATTAATAAACAATTTCTATTATAGTCTCAAAAGATGCCTTCATTGAAACGGTTAGGTTTACCCTTTTTACTGTTCATACGTCAATCATGCTGTAAAGAAAAGATACGCCTACGGAACGAAACATTGTGTATATATGTGTTTCTTATGCGTATGAATATTCTTTCGGATTTTACAGATTTCAACAACTGTAGCATTATTTGAAATAAATACGATTAAATTGACACTGTTTAACGTACTAGAGAAAATGTGATGCTTATATCTGAAATATAATTTCTTTGCAAGCAATTTTTTCTTGATCTTTAAGGGGATCTTTAATTCTTTAGTCTGTGTTCTTCAACATCAAATAATGTCATATTGAGTGGATTGTAGGAACATGAAAATCGATTAAAAAATCAGATTCGAAGATTTGAAATTGAAAAAGGAACCCTCAAAATAATAGAAAAATGAGTCAAGTATTTCATATGCCCTTGTCTAAAGCATAAACTGGATTGCCCCTTTGTAATTTCTTCAGATGTGTCCTGGTAATGGCTTAAATAAGTACCATTCTGACGTTAAGTAAAACAAATCAATCAAGATTAAAGAAACCTACCTTCAGAATAAAAATTATAGTTCGAAGCAAAAAAGAAATATAATTAGAGGCAGAAAAGGGAGTTGATACTGTCTATTTCACTTTTTCATCTGAAAACAACTTACCAGTATATATTGCTTTTTGTTATTAAAACATCAAAGTCCATCTGTTTTTCTTCTTCTCTAATGTCTTATCTTCTTTCTTTTTCTGTGCATTTAGATTAAACCTAAATCAGAAAAATAAACTACTTGTAACGTCATTGGAATATTTTGGATGGCTGCAAATTGGCTTTCATGTTATTTGTAAATTACGAAGCACATTTCATCTTATGAAGGAAAATACGTAAACATGTTCGACACTGATATTGCAGTTTGACAATCAGTAAAAATAACAATTAAAACATCACATTTAACATCACGTCACCAGATATTGGTAAAAAAAAATAAAACATACTACAAGATCTGTATATTTATCACAAAGCATGCCTTCATTTATTACAAAATTAAATAAAATTCTCAGGGCTTCTAAAATAAATGAGACAGAAAGACACCACTGAAAAATATTACTCAAATAAGATGTAATGGTACCGAAAAGTGACTATACAAATGAAAATTCTTTTTCTCTGAATTGTTGCACATCACAATTATGCACGGCGTGCTTTCACAAATCGTGCTGAAAACAACGGTGTTAAGCACAGGATTCCGATAGTCTGGCCGCCAGATTCTTCTTTAAAGTATTTTTTTAAAGGAAATTTAATGCGATAGCCATTATAAAGCTCTAAATCAATCAATCCCATTGTCTCTAAAAGTTGTCGTTTATATTGAAACGTTACTTTTACGTTCGCTAAAACTAATTGTACAGACTCGCTTGAATCTCATTGTAAACCCGTTGAGACTTAAATGCCAATATGCTTGCTTTCAAAATTAGACGCTTTGAAAGGTTTAAACGGGCATTGCACTTCCAATTTAAAATGGTGGTCAGAAAGCCTGTAAGGAAATGCGTCAACGTGAATAAGCGATTTTTTCGTGATGACTTGCCAGTAGGCATATCGAGTTGAAGAGGGCCAAAAACAAAACTTCTCTATCGGATATGATCAGCAAACAACTTATTGTTGTTTCTATGAACTTGAGCGGCAAAGCTCGTTAAATTTCCTCAATTTAACAAGTTTTGATTTTTCATGTGTACCAGATTTTCAATATTGTGTGGTACTGATCGCAACGTTTGTTTGAATTCTTTTTAACCAAAGAGCGTAAGTGGCAACATTCAATTGAGAAGAATCAAAAGATCGCAAAAGCAACGTACGCCAAAGAAGAAAACAAAGATTTCGAGATTTCTCGCGTAACATCAACATAAGGTGTTGCTTGAATAAAAAGAAATGACGTTAGAATGTGAAAACAAATATCTGTAAACAAATTGGTACCCTTCTCGATACTTTTACCATACAGATGTAAAGATGTTATCGAATGAAAAGTGGATTCCCTTTTTTTGCTGAGTATATAATAAACTATCCGTAAGTCTAAAGTATATGTAGAATCCGATGCAAATTCCGTATCTTAAAAAAAACACGAAAAGATGTCACGATGTTTTGTCAGTCTAACAGACGTATGTGACAGTCATAACTTACTGCGTCACTGAAATTTGTTTTTTCTTTGACTGTAAGAGATTTTATCGTTTGATATGTTGATAGTTTTAATACGAATTAACGATGATACTAGTGGTGTGGGGGAAAATAAAAGGATAGAATTTGGCGAAAGAATTTTTGAAGAAATCTTTGGTGACAGCCAAGGATTGATCGCTTTTGCACTAAAACGGTTTTAAGCACAACACTGATTTGCTAGATACTATATTATATCATCTGTTGGTAAAAATGACTAAAACTACGTAAAGAGAAAGTTGCCTCAATTCATTAAAAAGCAAACTCTGTTATAAAGCTACATTAACCCATTCCAACAAAGATCCTTTTATGGCGTCCAAAAAAAGTAGAAAATGCATTTCCCACAATGTTTTCAACATGAAAAGATCGTCGTCTGCAACTTCTTTGGACCAATCTAAAATTTTGTCGTCTGCTAATGTGTTAAAGTGTTATCATCTTGTTGTCTACTAACACAAACTCTTTTGCTGGTACGTGTAGTCTAGGACCTACAACTGTTTTCATGTGCAATGTAGATATACTATTATATCTTCATCAAATCTCAAGTAGTCGACATCGTCACTAGGATATCTGTAACATTTTGAATAAGGACTATTTGTTCATTCTTGAAATGGAGAGATATTTGATATCTAAATTTGAATCTGTTTCATGAAAATAAAAACAAAATAAGTTATGATGAATACAAAATGGGCAGTTATGCTTAGAATATATGATAAAAACAGTTTTCTCCAGTTTTGGACACATATTTTGTAATAATCTGTAACCAAATTTTATACACATACAGTATTTATCAACATATATGTAAGCCTTTTTCTTCTTTAAAGAGATTAATTATATCTGACATGGTCATAAGCAATGTATTCGTCTGCCCTATCAAGACAGCTTTGCTGCTATGTTAGTGTAAATTAGTAGAAATGGTTTTCAAACGCTTCAGATATAGCCAATAGTCTTATAAGCATGTCAGCGTTTAAAACATAGTTATTATTATTATTATTTTAATTATAACTTTTTTCTTTGCCCTTTTTTTTTACTTGTCTTAGAAATTAAGAAGAACATTTTTAAACACTGTACAATTATTTTGACAGTATAGTCTCTTATAACAATATACATGTATGTACGGCACTAGACATCCAAAATATGTTTGAACGCAGATATTGCGATTCGAATGATATCCATACTATTGATTCTTTGCATTAGAAAGAACATTATTTTTTAAACATTCTTTCTTTTCCAACATAAAGATATAGATTTTTTATTCGAATGGATAGCTCTAAACTAGGGGGTTGCTTTCGAGCAGTAACGATACATTCATTGGTATGTACTTGTGCCTTAATTTCCTGTCAATTTGTCCAATTTTCTGTCCAATTCACAAAGGAAACAATGATTTATTCGAAGTCTATTAGATTTAGGAAGGTCAAAACTATCACGCTAGATATCTGGCTTGTTTTAACTGTTGATAGTATATCAGTACAATTGTATCACTTTATCTAAAAATATAGCTTATATAGCCTGATAAATCATAGACTTCATAAAAGTTAAATATTTGTCGAAAACCTAAAAGCTCAAGATTGGTGTCCACAACAAGTATTATAGATTGATTTCTCATTGCAGCAGACGAATATATAGTTGACCATATTCTTATTATGCCCTTATTTTAGTGGTCATATATGTGAATTGCCATCATTTTTTTGTGTCAGGTTATATTATTTCTTTTACAGTGTAATCATTTTAATGCTTGAAACATTTGCTACAAGTCTTGAAAAAAATATCTACCTTAGATATGCTATTAGTATCGATCAACCCTGACAAAAAACTGCACTGACTGACCTCGGTTGAATAAAATGCAAATTTTCTAATCCAAGGAAGATCATTCTTCTGTACTACAGTACTCATTTCGAAATGCTACTAGATCTGATCTCTGCACGATTTGATCTTGCTTTTCAGGTATATTTGTTAACTGAATATAAAATGTATAAATTCGTTTAAATAAATATCCATTTAATTCGGATCACAAGCACTCGAACCTTATAAGTGACAAAATAAACTGTACCTTTATCTGCTTGATTGATTAATTGATTAATTGAAGTTTTATGCCGCTTTCAACATTTTTTAAGTTGGAGCAGCTGACAATGGTTTCCTGGTATTTCTCTCACCAGTACAACCACCACAACCTTTCCTAGCCTCCAGCTGCTATCTCACATAGGTCTACGATTATCAACCCATTGGTGAGAGACAAAAAGTCGGAAAGAACGAGTGCCGCCGTCTGGGATCGAACCCGGGACCTCTAGATTGACAGTCCGACGCGCTACCAACTGCGCTATGGCGGCGGCTGTACCTTTATCTGAATATGAAGTTAGAGCATCATTGTGTAAATTAACTTTTTTTTACTATGTTGGCTATGAAATATATGACATTACCACATGGCCGGTGATGTATTCGAAACACTACCTTTGATTTAATTCGGATCACGAGCACTCGAACCTTCCCATTGACAAAATAAACTGTACCTTTATCTGGATATGAAGATAGAGCAGCATTATGTAATTTCAGAAGAAACAAGGGAAATATCTCTTCCACAAATTAAGATTGAAAATCAAAGCGACAATTTAAAAGCTGGATAATTTTTCATACGTTACAAGGTTATAAAAATAAATTACAGAACGATTACATTAGTCCGTGTATAAATATATATATCAAAGAAATATATGACTAGCATGCAGGAACATTGAAGCATTCAGGAAGCGTTGAAATAAATTAAAGATAATGATTCCTTTATTTTTCTCTATTGAGAATTCAGGAATTAAAACAAATGGCTTTTGGCACACGATTTACTTTAGACGACTTTTCAAATATAACGTAACCATCTGCTCATTCAAAACTTGTACTTTTTAAAATATTTGTTTTTATATAATCAAATTCTTGGCAAAGAACTTGACGAAATATATTTTAGAATTTAGTTTATTTTCCGCGTTGCCCATCCTGACATACATTCTTTTTAATTGAAATTAATATTCATCAAAAAATGTTGCAGATGATCTTAATAGAGTGAAAAATGCTTCTCAAAAGAGCTTAGGATCTAAAGAAGTTTTGTTAAATTAACACAGTCATCATAAAAGTAAATACAAACAACTCTATTATATGCTTTCATATTTTCAATATTTTTTTTTTCGATAGCCTTTAAGATTTGACATTGATAGGAGAGTACACGCTATTTACGACTATACTAGTCCTTGGATTTTCTTTTTAAAAGAACTATTGTCATGTCTAGTCATAAATGATAAGTAGGTCGAACTGCAGTGGCCTTAAGGGAGCAATGTCTGATCCGTAAAACCAAGTTCAAACTTCTTCATTAAAAAGAGGAAGTTTGAACTTGTTCTAAATACACTTTCAACATTCAAGTTCTTGACCGAATTAGATTTTTACCGTTGGGGGTTTGTTACGCTATACATTAATAACCAACCTGACACCATGGTTACCTCGATACAATTGCGGATCAGACATTACTCCCTTACATCACTGTAGTTGACCTACTTATCATTTACGACTAGACATGACAAACAATTCATTACAGACAGTATATCCATTTCAATTGATTTCGTCAAAACCCGTTTATCATTCATTCTGTCTAGTTGCATAATTTCTGTAGTACTAGTCTTCTTCATATTGTAAAAAGAGCGACGAATCCTATGAAATGGTCTAATATGTAGATTTACGGGTCTATATGCACATAAAAGTGCACGCTATAATAGTGAATTAAGCGAATTCCTAAAGCACTGCAAAAAATCCAACTAAATTCTGCTTCCTAAACAAATACCTGTAATCTTGCAGAATGTGTTGGGAAATGAAGGAACAAAGATCAACATTGCATCGTTAAGAAGTATTTTTCTCAAAATTAAATAGATAATATAATATATAATATATTTTGAACTAAACTATTCGGTAAATATTATAAACAGTGTAGTGTATGAATATGATATTAGAAACTCGTGCATTTTCAATATCATTTCTGCAGAAAAAATCATTTATCTCAATTATTAGTTTTCGTAAATTCACAGTTGAGTGCGAAAATAGTTTTATAATCTATGGCCCGGAAGTTATTAAGGTGTTAACGCTCTGCCTTAAAATCTGTAATTTAGAGGAAATTCGCACTATCACACCCAATTACATCGAGAATTCAACACAATTTGTCACTGTCTGCGAGTTATGTAAGCAATGCAATTAAGAATATCTTTGGGTTCGATATTGGCAATTTTATACAAATGTGTCTATTGATTCTAACGACGTTATGTTAATTAATGTCTATACTGTCAAAATGTCTAGCCATAGAAACCATCCAAGGTTTTCAAGACGATATAAAAAATCATATCTAAACTCTGATTATTTGTGCACACTCAGCAAACACGTTTAGAATGTTCTTTCAGCTATTTCGAGTTAACATTTCAGTAAATTACCTAAATAACACCATCATCATTATTGGTGAAAGATTTAGAGGGAAATCAAAATCGACAGTGCTTCCATAGTTAAGATAATTAAATAACCTTCCCCTCATAAAATTTGAAAAAAAGTATTGGAAGCGTGGAAGGTATAAAAAATATTTGAATATGAAATTACAGTTTGTAATAAGCACCCAGCAAGGGCGTTAACCATTACGCACATTACACAAATGCGCAAAATAAATCCTTTTACAAAAATAGCGATGAGTGATGATGCCATAGAAACTACAGCTATATTTTACGTAGGGCATTAATCATTTGTCACAGTCCACAAACCGCTTTTAAATTATATACTCTATGGTGGTCGCCATCTGACCTTTTAACTTGTATTCAAACTTGATCTTACAATGACACAAATAACAACATTTTTTTTTGTATTACTAGAAAATCAATCAAGATGAAAGAAAATTGATTCAGATTTTAACCCCTATACCGATACAAAAATGATGACTTATTACAGATTAAAAACAGAGTTAATGTCTTCCGTCTCACAATTTGAACTTAAAGCAATATTCCTCGTTTTTATTATAACATCAAAGTCCGTCTGTGTTTCTGGTAATCCAGTGTAAAACCATATAATCTCTATTTTTTAGGTGCCTTTATATAGCGATAAAAAAAGAATAAAAATAATGACCTTGCCAGATGACTTTGACCTTGTTACATGACCTTGACCGTGATACCTATGGATGTTCATCACTAAGATCTTTTATCATACCAATAATAAGGCATGTATCTTGAATGGGCTTGAATAAAACGAACATGTCACGTTTAAACAAATATTTTAAGAAGGTATAAAAAATATTTGAATATGAAATTACGGTTTATAATAAGCACCCAGCAAGGGCGTTAACCATTACGCACATTACACAAATGCGCAAAAGAAATCCTTTTACAAAAATAGCGATGAGTGATGATGCCATAGAAACTACAGCTATATTTTACGTAGGGCATTAATCATTTGTCACAGTCCACAAACCGCTTTTAAATTATATACTCTATGGTGGTCGCCATCTGAGTGCGAATAAATTCAAAATTCTAGTTACGCCTATGCCCTGGTTTTTTCATACGATAGTTGGACGTGTATACTGCCTTGTCAACTGCAACCTAGTTATATTGTACAAATCTGCTCTGGTTCAGAAAAGCAATGAAAGATGGCCTTTAGAAATTTCCCACAGGGTTGGTGGATGTAACATTCTTTATCATTTATCGGTGAATTATGCGACAATGATTTCTGTAAGAATTTTGAATGTTATAAATTATTCTAAGGTAAAAAGCGTTAGCTTTAGCAGAAGCCAGAGAATGGTTAAACGCCCGCGTGTGAAGCAAACATAAAATATATAACTTTGTATTTTATTGAGATTAACAGGGTTTTGACAAATGGCATTTTGTTCATGATAAATTTTTTTAGAGCTTCTCTAGAGTACAAAAAGGTCGCTCTTTTATTCTGATAAAAACTATACAAATTATAGAAGTCCTTGAACCAAAATAGCTGGAAAACTTTCGGTAAAGACTACATATAAACTGTTTTAAATTTGTAAATTATGAATAAAAGAATCGATCAAAAATTTTAATCAAAGCGCTAAAAGCTCTGAAGGTCTGGTTTATTAAGAGGCAAGGTGACATTTAAAGATATGCACTCTATTTTTATAATCTTTTTAGCAAAGCTTTTTTAGGCGAGGGAAGCCAAGGGTTCAATTTACCTATAGGGATCGTAAGCACATTCCGAGCTCACTTCAAAGGAAAAATGTCGAACGGTATGCTCACTATATAGCGCTGAGTCCGCCAAAAACGAATTCCCAAGGTATAGATAACAACGCCCGATACCGCTTTTCAGACAGGCGCAACTCGCGATTTTACAATTTTAGTTGAGATGATTCGTTTGCTACTAGTCAGTCAATTTATCCATTCATTCATTCCGTCTAACAATCATAGTAATACCGTTTTTCTTGGGGGCACAAGCTCGTTGGCTCTTTCTTTAACATTGAATTGAATTCTATAAAGAAGTTGAATTTTACTGTGGGAACAAAACAAAAATATAGGGTCAATTTCTCCCTTTCCAACAATATGGTCCAGCCTATACTCATACCTCATTATTTACTTTTTTAATTTCTACACTAGATATATATCAAATTAATTTATTGTCTGCAACCTGTTCCAAGTTGGTCCTGTCTAAAATTTTGTTGTCTGATTAAGGGTTTAAGGATGGGACAAGGCATTTAAAATTTTTCTAATTTAGATTAATCCATTACAAGACAACAAATGCTAAGACTGGTCCAAATTGTAAAGGGCTGCAGATAACATTCAATATGTGGGCAAATTGGAAAAATTAATAGCAGAAAGGGTAAATAGTATTGGGGAGAAAAGAAAAAGTGTTAGAAAATATGTGGTATGCGCAATAAGGACAAGGTGAATAATCAAGGTTATATTCCACAAAATCGACCTCGTGTAATGCTTCGTCTATTCAGTTCCCTCGCCTTCAGTACTATCAGTACTTTGATTTTATCACAGCGTAGTGATATGCAAGCACTGCGTTGAATACACAGAGCACTCCGTTTCGCACAAAAGTTGAGTACGTATACTCGGCCTATTTTTTTGCGCGCATGAGCACAAAAAGCTACGTAGTACACATGATGTTCGGTTTTTGACTCGATTATCTTTTGCCAAGGCAATTTCTAGGATACAGGGTTGTTTCCTATGGCTTGCTAAACCAAGCCAAAAAACAACAACAACAATTGTTTTGATAAAAAGAAAATGACAATTAAAGATTATCAAACTTTCTAATATAGAACTCTGATCTCAGAACTCACGTCAGTGATTACTACCGATGGATGCATTGCACCTTTTTACGTGGCTTACAATGTATGTGTGACCCGTCACAATAAAATAGACTGTCTATAATTTAATTCCAGTTGTATTAATCAATTTCCGTGCATTCTGATTGGCTTAAAATTGGTTTCATTTCTCGATGAGAAAAATTTTGAGTACGCAGTTAATTTGCAATCTTCTGCGAAAAGTAGTCCCATTATAAATTCTATCTTATTATGGACAAATCTTTACTGTTTTTGGTTCGTGCTTTTATTTTTATAAGATATGAAGAGATTATTTATCGATTTCGTTGAGGTATTTAACTAAAAAAACTAATTACAGTGTGATTATGTCTTATTTTAACACGTCCATGAAATCAATAAATAATGTTTTAATATCTAAAGTGAAGTAAGAAAACGGTACAATTTTGTCAAACTGAATGATCATCGTAGAGAGACGTGGGTCTAGGCTTTTCGTAATTAGCAAATTTTCTAGTTCTTGGATCACCATTCTACATTTCAACAAAATTATTTTGAGAATGCGCCTTCTAATTGCCCTCAGCTGGATCCAATCTCCATTTCAAACATTTCTCCAGAGTTTATAGATGACACATTTTCACGTGACGGGTCACATACAATTAAGAACAGCGTTAAATTGACAAGATGAATGATTTTGGAATGAAATTGAATGAGTGCGATGAGTGAGTTTTGAGTGATCTTAAAGGGAGGTAATCTAACATCGCTCATTTTGTTCTGGGTGAAAAAAATAAGCTATATTATTACATCCCTTAACAAAATTGAAAACAAGTTCTTGAAATAACTTCCTATTTCTTCACGAACCAATTAGACGCTTACGATTTCAGTTATATCAGTGAAATCGTGGTTCTTTTCTGGCTATACTAATTTTAAATGTAGTTGTTGATCTTTGCCTTTTTAACAATTTTTGGGCGTTTTAGAATGAATTGAGAAAGTGAATAGAATTAATGAATGGAGCGATAAGTGAGCGATTAAGATTGGTTTTGATTGAGATGAATGTCAATTTCACGATGTAACTTACTGTATCCTAATACATTAATGTGTTAATATCAATATCTACCGGTTACATGTCGATCATAGATCTCTACGATGAATGTATCAGATACCAGAAGTTCGTAAGGTCGCCAAGAATGCATATCTGATTAATTAACAACGTCTATTATAGTCTCGAAGGATGGCTTCATTGAGACGGATAGGTTTTCCATTTTCCTCGATATATGTCATTAAAGTTGAACAGAAAAGATACTGCTACGGAACGGAATGGTTTTGTTTCAAAAGTCCAACATGAGAGATTCGTATCTATAAACATTTAGCATTTGACCGTGTTCAACAATTACAATAAAAATGAATAAAGAAATAAAATAATGAAATTTTGAATTATGAGATTAAAATGGCGTTATTTAAAATCCTATAGTAAATGTAACGTTTATATCCGAGATATAGTTTTATAACAAGAAGTGTTTCGGACTTTCCTCACCTTTTAAATGTCTTTTTTTTCTCTCTCTGTTTGTGTTGATCAGCAACATTTAATATCATATTGTGTGCATTATAAGCACATGAAAGTCGGCAAAATTTCACATTCGCAAATTTAAAATTGAAACCAAAAAGAAAAAAGAGTCCAGTATTTTGTATGCCCCTGTCTAAAGCATAACTTTGATTGCCCCCTTTTAACTTGTATTCAAACGTGATCTTACAATACCTCTTATAAAAACTATCGTTTTGAATTAAAAGAAAATCAATCAAGATAAAAGAAAATTGTTTCAGACTTAAATCCCTATGCCGATACAAAAAATAATGACTTATAACAGATTGAAAACATAGTTAATATTTTCCGTTTCACATTTCTAACTTACAGCAATATACCCATGTTTATTGTTCCTTGTTATTATTACACTAAAGTCCGCCTGAGTTTCGAGTAATCCAATGTAAAACCATATAATTTTCAATATTTTATGTGCTTTTATATAGCGATAAAAAAGAATAAAAGAAAAAAGAAATATTGACCTTGGCCAGATGGCCTTGACCTTGTCACATGACCTTTTGACCTTGACCTGGGATCTACAGATGCACATTGTTGAGATCTACCATTTTACCAAATAATAGGCTTGTACCTAAAATAGGAGAGGTAAAGTGTTTTGATTAAGTGTTTAAGAAGTATTATAGATGACCTTGAAATTGACATATGACCTTTACCTTAGCATAAGCAGATTCACATTAATGCGATCTACCACCATGCCCAATATGAGGCTTGTATCTTGAATTATTTTCGTTTTCGAGAGATTTGACCTAGACAGATGACATTGAACTTGTCACATGACCTTGACTTTGGTATCAGCAGATGCGTATCCTTAAGGTAGTTGACCCGTAATAGTTCCACAGCGTTTCCGAAGTAATCGACTTTAACCGTGTTAACCGAGGTTTCCTTAAGAATTTCATTAGGAAACCTCGGTCAACATTGTGAAAGTTCATGAGTTCCAAAATATTGCGGAACTATTACGGTTCCTCTATCTTAAGACCTGTCATCATGCCAAATATTATCATTGCATCTCTCTTTTTGTCAGGTGAAAATTTTGACAAGTCTAAATTAATCAGTCATTTTGTTTCTTTGCGAGCAAAACATCGACCAACGGTGAATTGTTCAAGTTGTTGCTGCGCAACTTTTGTTCTCCATCTGAGAAATAACATTTTTTTCTTCGATAGTAAATATCTGAAAAAGATCTGGATACGCGGCAATCGGCTAACGGGTTCGAATCTGTACTGTGTATCAGTTTTTACCCACTAAAATTCATTTTGCCTCTTAAATAGTGTTGAAAAATGGCAGTGTTAATTTTCTTGGTTAAGTTTTGCAGACAGATAGCCCGACCGACCTATCGACAGACAGAGGGACAGACGGACGAACATAGGGACAACGGAAAACAAATAAACTTGCTTGTGACTTTTTCTGAACCCTGTACATGTATGAATTGGGCAAATTTGCAATTTAGCTTCAACGTGTAAACGTTGTTTTGTTAAGTCAAGAACGAATTTTGTATATATTTTCAACAACAAACTTGCAGTTTGACTAATAACAAAAACTGTAATAAAAATGTCTCATAAAATATCACGTCACTGGGTAATATTGTTTTGAAATAAAACATGCTACAAGAGGCGTTCTTTATTACGAAATTCAATTGATATTCGCGTTTCTCAGATAAAATACAGAATAGGCACAGCAGAAGTAGACTACTCCAGTACTCTGTAATTGCACCACCAAAATCAGTATACAAAGAAAAGTAAATTTTTCTTGGTATTGTTGAGCTTAAATTTATGTTTGAGCATCCCATTTTGTTGCTACTCGTAATCGAATAAAGATAATACTCATGTATTTATTTGGCTTTGTAAGAATAACGAAAATTTTCCTATGTGAAAAGGTTACTTGGTGATAAAATGTTCGTTTTTAAAGTTGATTTTAATAACAGAAAGGACAAAATGGCAAAAAGAACAACACGAGAAAAACTTAGGGGAGCTATAAAAGTCTAATTTTGTCTGTACAGGTGTAGAAAAAAAATTGATGACAAAGTAAACTTGTTCATCAATATCATACAACCACTGTTAAGTTCAATTATCATTATTACTATTATTATTATTATTGTTATCATTATTATTATTATTATTATTATTATTATTATTATTATTATTATTATTATAAATAGATCCAAAGAAAGAAAATATAGAAAACAACATAAACTATCCTTCAGTACTCAGAAGTTTCCATTTCAAGTTCTGCAAAAACAACAGATCCATCATGATAAGTTCTGTCAGATGAAAGTGACAGTCATACCTTACTGCTCCACTGAAGTTTGTTTTTTCTATGTCTGTAAGATATTTTATCTTTAAATCTGGTGATAGTTTTTATAAGCATTTACTGGTATATTAGTCTCTGGGAAAGAAAAAAAAAGAACTTGGCAAAAGATGTTTAGAAAGAAATATTTGCGAGAGCCAATGATGGATCGTTTTTGCATAGAAACGGCTAAATGTTCAACAGTGCAAGCAATGTCAGGCGAGAAGGGGCTTTCTGTGTATTGCGTAAAGAGTAGACCCATTCGGGAAACCAATCGGCCAATCTCACTATCAATCCCGGGTGTACATAGACGGACCATTTTTAAAAATTAAAGGAAAACCTTAGAAAAAAGTCGACGACGTCAGTTAAAATGGCGTTAGCCTTCGAAACTTTGAGTGAAAACATTCGACGCCGCGATATGACTAAAATATGTTGAAAGCGGCGTAAGACCTCTTTTAAACAAATAAATAAGTGCAATGTATTTAAATCTAGATTCTGCATCATTAATGAACTGGTAGGGCGTAGCTTAGCTGTAATGTAATTTAGCCAGTTTACTTTTCAATAGTTTGGGTCTTTTCAAAAGAAAGTTTCTAAATTGTCGTTAACGAGTTCAAATAACTTTACCCTAAAATAAAAGGATTCACGTACTCAGAGAGAGTGAACACAGTTCATTGTTTGGTTACAAATCCTCGTTACTTCAAGTTACGAGGCTTTGGTAACCAATCTATGGTATAAGTTTTCAAATTATTTATGTCGACTTTTTGAATAGAATTAAGTTATTGTAAATAAAAGCTGGTTTTTTCCGTTACTTAGGCTCCGCCCTGCCACGTCATTGATCATGGATTATATGCTAGAAATATGCGATAAATAGAGGATATTGAATGAGTGGTCATAGAATACCGAATTTATTAAACTCTTCATCTATAAACAGATAAAAACGAGGCTGTGCCGAGTTTTTATCTGTTTTAGATGAAGAGTTTAATAAATTCGGTATTTTATGAGCAGAAATTTTATATTCTATTTATAATATGACTCTATTTTTTTGCGAAAAAAGTCGTCAAAATTCTTGATATTATACAATTTCAATTTTCCGCGGAACTTATAACGCCGTTTAAAACCGCCGTCACAATAAGTACATTATGACGTCATTTTCGCGGTTAATAGATAGCGTTGTTATACGCTCTCGGCTCATTTGCATAGTTATTCCACTAGTGTAATAACACCCGTGTAATATCAAAAATATTCAACGGGGTTATTTCACTCCCGCGATGTAGGTCATATTATAAAAGTAGTTTTCTACTCTTTTGGACATATATTTTTTTTAGGTTCGTATTTGATTTTATTTCAAACCAAGGCAGCATTTATCAACATATATGTGTACCATTTTCTTTTTATTAATTGTTTAATTATATCTGGCATGGACCAAATTTATGTATTCATCTATGAAGCCAGCCTTATTTTAACCAGTGTAATTCCTGTGTGGAATAGGATTCTAAACACGCTTCAGGTTTAGCCAATAGTCTTTCAAGCATATCAGCGTTTTTATTATCATTATTTCATTTTAAATTTTCTTTGCTAATCTTAAACATGTCTTTAAAAATGTAAATAACAAGAAGCATGGTACAATAATTTGGACATTATGGTGTCTGATAAGAATACACATGTTTTGGCGACAGTACAATACTTAAAGGATGTTGGACAGTCGATGCCTTGCTTCCATTGACAGCCATACTACAGTTAATGAAATCGTGAAATTGACATTCACCTCAATCATAACCATTCTAAATCACTCACTCAGCGCTCCAATCACTCATTCCAAACACTCACTCAAACCATTCAAAAACGCTCAAACCCATTGGAAAACATAGAATCAACAACGTCATTCAAAATAAATTTTGATAGAGAAAATCGCGATTTCTTTGACATGATACAAATTGTTAGCGTCGCATAGGTTCTTGAAGAAATAGGAAGCTATGTATATAACTTGTATGCATATTTTATTCAAGGGAGATAATCAATATAGCTAATTTTGTTCATCCTGAACAAAATTTGCTATATAGGATTATCTCCCATTAAATTCACCCAAAACTCGCTCCACACACTCATTCAATTTCATTCCTAAATCTTTCCAAAATCATTCACCTCATCAATTTCACGATGTTGTTAACTGTATTAAGACTTTGAATTGAGAAAGAATGTTATTTTTTCAAATTTTCTTCATTTTCTCCAACATAGATATAGATTTTTTTATTCGAATGGGGAACACTGAACTAGGAGCTGCTTTCGATCAGTAACGATATATTCATTCATCAGTATGCACTTGTGTCTAAATTTCCTCTCAATTTGTCCAATTTTCTGTCAAAATCTCAAAGGAAGCAATGATTTATCCGAAGTCTATTAGATTTTGGAAGACCAATAGTATCACGCTAGAAATCTGACTAGTTCTAAACTCTGTATTGTATACTCAGTAGAATTGAATCCCTCTTTTTTACAACTAAGGTTGAAATAGCTTAAATAAGCCATACGTTCGATCTTTTTTTTTTTTTTTTTTTTTTTTTTTAAGTTTTAGTTTGGTTCATTGCAACTTGGAACAACATCGTTGCGTGATATTTTACTCAAATGTCCTACTACCGGATAACTATAGAATTTACGAGTTTTATTCTTTTATCATATACAACATTTCTTAATTCAAAAAAGTCCCTATACTCAAAGTAGGAAATGAAGGTCAAACGATTTCACGCACTGCAAGGATACTCAGTACACGTTTTCTTCGGTTTTCAATAATGGCTATTGGTATATTTTAGAGGCTGAATTGTATACGTTTTGTTGAATCATTTATCAATGGCCGCGTTTGTCAAGGAACCGCTTAAGGAGACCGCCATTTGATTAGATAGAAGATTACGAGGTAAAGCTCCAATATTTGAATAGACACGAGCAATATGAATAATATCAATTTATATAGAGGAGCAATATAATCGGCGCCCATTTTAACAAACCATTCATATCAGAATGATTTGCTTTCCCCCGAAAAGTATGAAAGAAAAATTTTCTCTTTATTCCATAACGAAAAAGAGGTGGATTTTTTAATTCCATTCTACCGTCTCCGTATGATAATTAGATAAATGTGACACGTCACGCGAAAACAGAAGTGCGAAAAGCGTAGATCTGGTCAGACTGCGCGACCTGCGTTGACTGACCAGGGTCGATTTTTTTTTACAAATAACGAGTTTTCTGAATCTAGAATGATTATTTTACCTTTTCGAGTAACTATTTACAAAAATGCCTACTGGTTGACCTGCTGGTTCCACCCTTTTTTTCCAAATATTCATTTTACGGAGTTCGCAGATGGTCCCTTTTCGCGTGACGGGTCAAAAATATGTAGATTGAAAAAAAAAAATACGTAAAATCTCAGATACAAGATATGAACTGGTTGAATCATTTTCTTAGAGTCTTTCTTAAAGGATGAAAATAGTATTTATTGATTTCATGAAAGTGTGCAACTGGTGTGAAAATAAAAGCCTAATCACACTGTTTAAATACATAAAGCACATCTTCAATGCAAAGTAACCGAAAACCGATTTAGGTGAGTGAGAAAAAGGTAAAAAAAAACCTCTTGGTTTAGGAGTTAAGACGCAAACGATAGTATTCGAATTTTCTCCCAGAAGAATTTTTATATTGCGATTGTGTTTTCCCTAGTCCATTTGACCATACTAATACGTCATTTATCTTGATATGTCAGTTTCCTTGTTACAAAAATAATAAACCATAACAGGTCATTGTAGAAAGTCTTTCAGTGCGAATTATAGAAAGTGATTTGTCTTCCCGCCATTTTCTTGTTTCTAGTTCGTCTGACATTTGATACTCGTCTGCCTCAATGGGAAATCAATCTAGAACACTTGTTATGGACATTTATTTTATAGATGTTGCTATAGATATTTATTGTATAGATAAAATATTTTACCGAACAAGGATGTGCTTTTAGGGTTTGTTGTATGTTCGAACTGTTAGCGGTCTATGATTGATAATGGGTGTTTTTAATGCAGATTTTGGACGAAGGAAAATTTTCTGTAACATGTAACGTTTACCATTCTCGTGGTGCTCAGTGACATATTCTTTCCGTTCAGATATCTTTACATTCGGAACAGTACCAAGCCAATCTCACGATCAACCTAGGAAGTAAATAAACGGACTATTTTAAAAATTACGACAAAACCTTGGAAAGACTCGATGACGTCAGTTAAATGGTTAACAGTTAAATCATTGTGCGAATAACTTTAGACAAACTGGCTGTTGTTTTAAAGATTGCAACTGTTTAGAAAGAAAATTAAATTAAGCAGGGTCGATAGGATTATGAATACAGTCAAACCTGTCTTGGTGGCCACCTGTATTCAGAAATTAACCTGTATTAAGCAAGCAAAGTCTTAAGCAAGAGCTTTTTGAATGTCCCTATGGTGGTTGCTTACTACAGGTTTGACTGTATGCGAAAAGTAAAGACTGGCTTATTGTGACATTGTATTACTCTATCTTCTATTCGGGACTAAGTTAAGTTCAGTTGGTCTACAGAAAAACATGATTAACAGATAAACTTTATCTGAAACAACGATAGAAAGGTAATTCTTGAAATAGAAAATCATTGATCAATGTCGGTATATTATGCACTTTATCTTTCAGTGATGCTTCTCGGATTTTATCGAAATTTCTTAGTAGATATTCGCTTGATAAATGTTAAACCTACCACTTTATCATGGTGGAGATCAACAGTCGTACATAGAGGGTAACAGTTTGGTTCAGCGTAAGATCGATAAAGATTTGAGTGAACAATAAAGCTACATTTTCACGAGTGGTTGACCCATGGGGTTTTGCTGGTCACGAAATGAATATTATTCGATTTTACTCGAATAATAAACGAGCTTTCATTTTTTTATTATAATTTCTTTCTTTTCTTTTATGCAAAAGAAATGTAACTTAATTTTTCAACGCAATATCTACTTCGCCGTTCGAAGAAAATTGACAAATTCTTTGGCAAAATGTTGGTAATTCATTTACCTTTCATTTAGCACAAAATATAAGGGGTTGTTTTTAAACGCCATTGAGAGCAGAGAAGTAGCTATTTTTTTATTCAAAGTGAAACGAGTGATTTGACTTAACGTCTATACTTTCACGATGACCCTCTATGAAAGCCTTAATTTTATTCTTTAAGTAGTTGATAGATGAATGAAGTTTAACGCCGCTTTCAACAGTTCTTTTCAGTTAATCGCGGCTGGAGCACCTAACAATGGATTCCTGGTATTTCTCTCAACAGTACAACCATCATACCCTTTCCTAGCCCCCAGCTACTATCTCAAATAAGTCTACAATTATCAACCAATTGGTGAGAGACAAATAAACGGAAAGATTGAATGACGCCGTCGGGGATCGAACCCGGGACCTTTAGTTTGACAGTCCGACGCGCTTTCAACTGCGCTATGATAGCGGCTTCTTTAGGTAGTACAATTACAGGTTGTGGCTCCATATGCCTCATTTGTAAGTCTTAAGGTCAGAAACACTCTGTTTTCAGGATTCAGGAAGGCGAAATGGTGAAAACTGTTCGCAAATTTGACCCTGCTTTGCTCGCAAACTGTTAACGCTGTTAAATCATCATTCTTAACGCAGGGCTCTTCTTCATAAAGTCAGAGTTACAGATCTGAAAGGGGATATTAAGGATTTCGGCAGATCAAAGTTTTTTAATAATAATAGCACAAACCCTATGATGTTGGTATTCATTGGAATCGTCTCGTGAATACGATTCCAATGAGTACCCACAATATAGGGCTTCATTGAGAGATTAAGATTTCAGTCAGGCTTCAAGGGCGTAACTACTATGATTACGCGTATTGCGCAAGTGCATAATTGAAACAAATTCACTTTCGAAAACTGCCGTTCATGAATGATCATAACAGTGATGTTTGATTTTCCGCCAACGCTCAAATCGTAGAAAATTAGAGTGGACGGAGGACACTCATCTTTTGTCACTGTCCACGTAGGTCTATCTCCATTCGCCTTCTGGGTGCGTAAAGATTTCAAAAACTTAGTTACGGCCTATGGGCTTTACCGGCCCTCTTATCTATAGGCCTACCCCTGAAAGTATTAGCATACCATGATTGTCTTTTTACTTTGTTTGTTACTTTATTTGTTTGTTACTTTGTTTGTTTGTTACTTTGTTTGCTTGTTACTTTGTTTGACTGAGTTTTAGCCAATTAAACAATTGTTAGAGCACCTGACTACTACCACTTAGTCTTCTTCCTTTCATAGCCCAAGGGCGTAACTCCCATTACGCAATTTATGCACATGCGTAAAGGAGATAATCATCTGCTTAAAAATATCGCTGATGAATGATCATAACATCGTAACAGCTTATTCAAGCTGTAGTTACGATTTTTGATTATTCACCAACCGGCTCAAATCATTAAAAAGGGCATTCATCTTTTGTCACTGTTTTCATATCGCCTTCATCCTATATTTTCTTTGTTGTCGCCCTCTGGGTGCGGATAAATTTCAAAGTCATAGACGGATACGGCGTATGTAGCCCCCATCTCGGCTTCCCACATAGATCTACGATTATCAACCCATTGGTACAAGACAAATAGTCGGAAGGATGAGTACCGCCGTCGAGGATCGAACCCGGGACCTTTGTATTGACCGTCCGACTTCACTGGATGACGGTCCCTTAGAAAGGCCCTTCCAGTGCTGCAACAAAATTTGAGAACACTGTGTTGGACTTGGCTGACTGACTCGGGTAGTCCTGACTTGAAAATCGACCAATTCATATCTTCTTTATCATAAAGGTAGATCTACGAAAGAATTGCTTCGTTTTTTTTTTGTTTGTTTGTTTGTTTGTTGTTGTTTTTTTTTTTTTTTTGTCTTTTTTTGTAAAAGGATTTTCTTACAAGTTTTACGACATCAGAACTAAGCCCTTACAACTAACGTTAGTGAGTTCTATGGTCGTATAAATGCGTTCATCCCATCTTACTCCTCATCCACTCACCATTATGAGCAGTCGGCGTGGTAATTAGCAAGGGCTTCACAACCATTACGCATATTACGCATGTTCGTAAAACAAATAAATCCTCTTTCGAAATATATCCGCGGTTGATGAATGATCAAAACATCGTAACTACAGGCGGCATGTTCAAACCGTAGTTACGATGTTTTTATTATTCACCAATGCTCAAATCATAAAAAAAAGCGGGATCGGTTGTAGCGCATTTACTTTTTATCACAGTCCACATATCGCCTTCAGATATTCTTTGGTGGTCGCCTCATGAGATAAGACAAGTTATACCCTCGAGTAAATAGTAGTAACGCTGATCGTTTTCTAATTACTTCCCTTTTAAGTATAGTAGGTATATTCGATCCAAAGGCATAAGACTTTAGAAAAAAAATAGATTATTTATATTTCTGTATTGATTTTGTATAATAATATGATTTAATCCTGCAAAATAAAGATAAAATTAAATCAAACAACAGTATCAAAAATATAACCGGAATTAAAATTAAAAGTAAGATTTTATATATACTAAAAATTGTCCTACAATTTCACCCTATTTGACGTTATCTCAAACGAGGTGTGAAATCTTCGAATGCAACGAAGAGGAGCGCCATCTCGCTAACCAAGATTTGTTGACTGTGAGCTCTCCGGAACTTACGGATGAAAGAATATCAACAATGAAACACACAAATATATTTGCAATCCAATTTGAGCCTATGCGTGACATTTACAATAATTGCACACGTGCGCTATGTACTCGTGAACGTTGGGTAGCGTTGACAACGACACAATGCAAAAATAATATATGCTGACTGCATGAGGATGGATTAGACCTTATATGTCAATATTGTGCATGGTGAAGATTCTGGTCAGACTGTGCGACTGCACAGGCTGACCATAAGCTTTGCTTTGCGCACATTTGAAAATGTTGGAAATGTGACGCACAGGCTCATATCAGTAATCAAGAATTTTGATTGGGTTAAATTGCATCACGTGGGGAAATCCGTAGCACTTAATAAAATGTAATAGGCATTTCGGGAAAAACCCCGACCATTGATCTGCAAAATCTAGTGTTCGGTAGCCTGGCTATGATCTCGAAAACCCCTAACCGTGCCCTCCACCACTATTTGATCAGTTAAGAATTGAAGTATTTGCAAAAGAAATGTTGATATAAGCGTACCGTTCTGATTCTGAGCCGCCGTTTACAGTCGACGAAGACAATAAAGCAACTCCCTCAACCTCGCTCAACCTCAACCTGAACCCGTTAATGGCATGCCGATTTCGTTTAAAATGGAGCAAAAATAGACAGAAATAATTTTCTGATCATAAGTACCTCTAGGAATGTCAAAGTTGTACGGTCTTTTTGTGTCCTATTTGTTGAACGTTTTTGACAGAAAACTTCGATAACTTTGATAACAATACCGTTTAATTCATATGTGATCTTGAAGAATAGATCATGTGTATTCATCTTTATACAAGATACAAGATACAAGATACAAGAAACTTTATTTAACGTCGGACAGGATTAAACAATAAACATTAGCTTTAAGCTATTTGCCGACAGTAACATAGAATATTTCTAACAATTGTAAAGCAGCTGTAAAATAATTTGGTTAATTGAGGCATGGATACATACAACATTTAGGTTAAGTAATATTAACAAGCTTGGACATAAATAGATACATACATTTAGGTTAACAGACAAGCATACACAGACAAGATTGCATAATTAAGAGATTATCAATATAGGATATTTGATTAAGGAAGCTATTAAGATTTATAAGCACAGAATGTAGACTTGAACCTTATAATGATTATAAGGCCAAGCCACCTGCTTCTTAGATCTAAAGGATTGCAATTATAAGGACCAAGTGTCTTTTTTCACTGCGTTTAGTGGAGTTAAAAGTGCAGATGCCTTCGCATATGTCTTAAACATAACGCCCTACACTCGTCCCTATATGAATGTTTCTAGAATGACTTCGCAATGAAATTTAATGAGTGGAAGGAGTGAGGTTTGAATAAATTTTAAGGGAGGTAATTCAACACGCTTATTTTGTCAAATATACTGAACACAAAACATAATGCAGTACTTAAGTTTTTACACGTAACTTTTTTTCAAAATCTAAATATGGAAGAATGGTCATACACAAATAAATACTAACCAATTATTGAATTGTGATAAAAGAGAGGACGCCGTAGACTAACGAATTGAAGAGTTACTAAAGCATAGAGGCGACAACCCCCAAAATCAAAAAAAAAGAAAAAGAAAAAAAAAAGAAAAAGAAATAAGAGTCAGTTTTTATTGCTGATTTAAAGTCAGTAGCGCGTGAGTTCATGTGCAACACTGCTCTCAAAGAATAAATGACACTTGGATTTCTGAATTTTACCAAAGGTAGCTCCCAACATGCTCTTCATGCTGCCTTAATCTGACTCAAAACCTTGTGTTCTTTCGCTCTTTTGTGGACTCTCATTGCAAGCTCGTTTCTGATATGGTCGTGTTTGAGATAAGTTCGGTTGGTGAAAAAGAAAGCATTCATAACTTTAAGAAGATGTTTGAGAAGAAAATCCGCAATGGCATGAGCTGAATTGACGATAAAATTGCCTTGCTTGCGGGGGGGGGGGGGGGGGGGTTACCCTATGGTTATCGCTAATGAAGGAAACGATACATTGCTCAGATACCTCATCCTTGTGGTTCACTGTCATCACAGTTCCAAGATAACCTGAAAAAACTGTGACACAGAGAGTAAAGAGTTTCCGGTGATAGACCAGTACAATGCCGCCTTCTCATCCTGGTAGCATCCAAAGTTTGGCACCGGTAGTTGTTATAATCGACGTTTTAACCTTACAATGGTCGAGTTATGATCCTCATGACAGGTGGAATGTCCTTTAGTTTAATCACGTAAATGAATCAGTTCAATATGACTTTTCGCGTTGACGTTCCGAGATTCAATGTTTCGCTATTGCTAAACTCGAAGAGTTGGCTTGATACTTTGCTGAATTATTCAGCCATCTTTAACTTCATACTATGCATTCGATCTGCCGCATGAGCATAAACATGTATCATATTTAAGTTCCTCTGCTCAAGTGAGTATGGTCTCGGGAATAAATTTTACCACAATAAGTTACCAAGTGGCCTGCCAAAATGAAATATTGGCTCATCAGCAAATCGGCCGATTTCATTGCAGAATTATTTGCCAGTCATTCAAAGGAGATGCGTTATTTCAGTACATAACGGAATTATTGATGTTTTAACACCACCCTTTTTTATTTATTTATTTATTTATTATTTTTGGGGGCGGCATTTTTTATTTATTTATTTTTTTATTTATTTTTTTTTATTTATTTATTTATTTATTTGAAAAAAGAAAAACACCCGAGGTGTTTACGTTGACATGACAAAGGCTTTATCCTTGGTCATATCCACCTGGTGTTATATAAGGTATTTTTAAAAAAAATTGGCTGGTGTGTTCATCATCACAAAAACTATCAAGACTATTAAGGGGGATAACTCTGAGCAAATTTTTGTTAGAGTCATACCCTTTTTTCGACTTTAATTTTTTGCATGATTCGGCACCTGCAGCCGAGCGTTGGCACACGTGGGCCGTGTTATTGTTTTTATTTCTCCGTATACTGTGTGTTTGTGTCTTTGCAGTCCAACCAGGGGGCCGTTTCACTAACAGCGTACGCAAGCCTTTTTCGTAAATATTTGCCTACGCAACGAGAATTTGCGTACGCCCGTTTCACTAACCTTCGAAAATTTACGATTTTTCGTATATCTGGCGTAAATGTACGCAAGGGGGGGGGGGGGGGGGGGGTTGCGTAAATCCGAAGAATTAGCGTTAATTTTTTACTGTCATGGCCGACAAGTTTTCAAGGACGCCCGATTCAAGTTTTTAGTCGGCAATATTAACTGCTACTGAAGGGTCAAGAGCACATTCGCAGTACCAGACTTGTAAGGAATGTTTGGATTCACGGTGGAACAAACAACATTGAGGAGATCGACAACGGTAAGGAGGTTTGAAGAGGTAGCGAGTTTTCATATGTGTTCGTTCCCACTCAAGATCGCACAGCACTGTACTGTATGCTAAATGTAAGATAACGCAATTTTTATCATTTTTATTCTTTGAGTACACAGATTATAATAACATTATTCAGTGTAGAGACTAGTTATTGATTTTCTTATATGACACTTCACTGTGTGAAAGTGTAGATAGTTTTATCCTAGAATCGAGATAAAATTTACTTTACCCCTTTACATGCTGTATCTAAATCATGACGAAATTGTATTTAAAAGAAGTTCTGATGGCATTGGATGAACACATTGTAAGTTCATTTTTTTAAATGTTACAATTCTTAAAATACTCGTGGTTTTAAAAGGAAAATCAGATGGTGTAGACTAAGATCAGACTGTAAATATATTCAGGCTGATCTTTGACTTTACCAACTATCAAAGCAGGATTATTTCGGGTTCAGAATGACAAGAGTTAAGTTGTTGGGTTTTTTTTAAAATTTGAAAACATTTAAGCATTTAGTAATATGTATTTTCTACATAGAATATTCCGGTAATTACAATGAAAATAAAAAATCCTCAAACAAAAACAAGTGTGAAACAAGAAAACGCACAATTTCGCACGTGCGTGACGTCGAAGATTAAATGACGTCATTAATTTTATCTTATAGTAAAAAAAATACATAAAAACTCTCGCAATGAATTTCATTTTTATGAAATGCGAACGTCATTATTGACTACCGATAAATATTTTAGGCGAAATTTCGTCTGGGGTTCTTATAACATCACTGAAAATAATTACACAAATATAGCACCCCTTTTATGAAATTAAAATAGTTTGGTGTGAAATTGAGTCTCGCATAAAGCCAGACAACCCTATTCAAAAGCAGGGGGCAGGTTCTCCACCGATCCTTACGTGAAAAATGTTTTGCTTCGAGGTTATTTCAATTTACGAAATGCGTACGCAAATGCCTGTTTACGTAAGTGTTAGTGAAACGGCGTACGCAAAAACGTACGTTTAGCGTAAATCGAGTACGTACGTAAATATTTTGCGTACGCAAACGAGGTTAAGTGAAACGGGCCCCAGACCATTTCAAACCGACGACAGCCAATCAAATCGTGGAAACTGATTTGAACGAAACGACGGATCGCTTTGAACCGTTTTCGGGATGTTGATCTTGGAGTGTTTTGAAGGACTGAGAGTTGAATGGATGAATGAGGCGCTGCGCGAACGATTTACAATGATTTTGATCGACGGTGAAAGTCAATTTCACGATGCTATTAACTGTAGCATCTCTTCAAGGACCAATTAGACGCTTAAAATTTAAATTATGTCAGTGAAATCGCGATTTTTTTTAGCTTCTTTTAATTTGAATGTAGTTGTTGATTTTATCTTTTAAGTGATTTTTCAGCGTTTTTAATGGTTTGAGTGAGTGTTTGGAATGGATGAATAGAGCGCCGAGTGAGTGATTTGAGTGGTTTTTATTGAGATGAATGTCAATTTCACGACGTAACTAACTGTATTAAGGTCAAAATTTTCTAAAATGTAGATAGCATGCTCTTTGTTGACCCCTACAGTCTTCTGTGGACGGATAGTCCAGACCAGAGCATACACATCTAAGATATCATTCGATTGATGTATCAAGAAAACATCACTGTGCCTTTTTGTCCGATTAGTAGATTTTTTTTATTCCACTGTTATACCAAAGCTTACCGTTTGAATGGTTCCGTACCCAAAGGTCAAGATCAACACCGAATACGAATACGGAAACTCTTTTTGAAGAAAGTCCATGACCATATACATAGGCGTATCGAGGACTTTGAAATTTATACGCAATCAGAAGGCTATGATTAAAGAATATAGGTTAACAGCGATACGTGGACTGTGACAAAAGATGAATGTCCTCCGTTCGCTCCCTTTTTATGATTTGAGCGTTGGTGAATAATCAAAACATCGTAACTACAGCTTGAATAAGCTGTAGTTTCGATGTTATGTTCATTGATCAAGGATATATTTTAACAGATGATTATTTCTTTTACGCACTTGCGTAAATTGTGTTATGGGAGTTACGCGATTGATATACACGTCTAACAATAGCGTTATCATAGTACTTATCTGGATTCCACAAAAGTTAGAAATAGAACACACTTATTCAATTAAAATCTTTGGTAAAAGCGCAACTGTTTCAAACTTGCCTAGCTGAGTTTTCCTGAACATGATTTGGAATACTTGTGCTCAGTTCAACATAAAGGCTCTATGTTGGCTGTTTCTGACTTGTTTAAAAAGGTGTTCCCCAATAACATTTGGCAAGGCATTTAGAGAAACAGTGGTCATTATCGAATACCTGTAGAAAGCAACATGAAGAGAATTGACTCTCTGCCAAAAGTCCACAGACCTTAATTCAGTTCACCATGACTTGAATATGCATCATACATCAACGCGGTTGCCATCCTGGTCTGTCAGTATATAGCGAAACATCGCTAGTGTTATGTTGTTTTATAGATACCGACTGTAAACAAAATTTTTATTTGTAGACCAGTTATTGTTCTGCGGCTGTAGTAGGCAAATCCCAATCAATCGGTTCAAATTGAATTTTGATAGCAACGGAAGGTTTATCAAAAGTCTTAGATGCCATTCTTAAGCCCAAAATTCAGTAGAATGGCATTTAAATCAAGTGTACTGCTTAATTAAGTCAGATTCCATGACTAGTTTTCGTAAAAGTTAATATTGCCTCCTACTCGGAGTTACCCCGTTTTATTGCCCGTACCAAGTTTAAAGCACTATCTTGCTTAAATGCCTTGTCGGCACCCCATTGGTGCATTAGTCAAAAGATAAATATTATCACATCAAAACAAAAATCCTGATATTTCATTCAAAAAAATTAACCACAATATTACAAGTTATCCTTATCAAGTAGTTGAGTAGTATAGACTGCGCATACGAGTATTCTGATCCTAGCTAAATTGCCTGCTTGTGATAAATATATACTGAGCGACTTTAAAAACGCAACAAAGTAAATTTGAAATTTGAGCACGGAAAAAAAATGTTTTTATTAAGTCTAGCTAAAACCACACAAAGAAGATACTCTGTTGAATCGACTTAATTTTTATTTGATCTGACGCTTTGGTTAGTTTCGGTATGACAATCTACTGTTAACTCTTTCTTTGCCATTGCACTTTTCATGGTTGATTTTTTCAACAAATCAGAAGTGTAGAAAGTAATTAGAGATAGACATTTCAAAAACTATTAAAAGAAATGAAATAAACTCACTCACTTTGCAAAAACTGTACTCTGAATCGAGAATGTCAAAAGGGAAAAATTTTAATGTTCCTTATCATCGGAACGTCGTTTACCTCGATAAGACTACAAACTGAATATTGATTTATTCCATCAATCAGTATTTGAACATCTGTAAGGTAGGGCCTTTCTGATAAGGAGTTTCAGAAGACTTTGCGTGTTAAAATGACGTTAGTGTCATGCCCGGTAAACACGCTCAAAATGTCATCTCACTTCTAAACGATATGTTTGCTAAGGTGTAAAAAAAACGCTAACAGGCTTTGTTTTTGCAAACTGCATTCACATGAATAACGTTTGTGATTCTATGAAAGGAATGGACAAGTATGTGACGGTGACGTCATTTCTGGTAAAAAGAAGACGTTTTGTGTCGTCTTTTTACCAAACATGCTAAAAAGCAGTATTTATGATTTGTTTGACCTCTTGATTCATTCAACTTAACTCTTGAGAAATTTCAACTTTCTTGGGTATGTTTAAAATTGTCACCGTATTGGGAATACGAGAGAATGTTAAAAAATGACTTTGGTGTTGGATTAAAGGTAACTTGTTAAGGTAACAAAATAAGTATAATTTAATCTGAGTCTGTTCACTTATATTTGCATTTGAGTGATGTTTTTAAGTATTGCGTTTTTAAAGTCGCTCAGTATATGAATAAAGAATGGTTGAGCCAGACTTATTGTAGTCCATATAATGATCGACAGACAATAAAATGAGAAATCTGATTGTTTGCGTGACAAGGGTTTTGTGGTATGGTTGCACCGTTCGGTGCTCCAGAAATAGCTATAATTAAGGTCAAATATAGCGGGCTCGACAAGTAAATGACAAGTCGGTGTATGTGCGTTAATTAAACCAGTGAATTTCAAAGATTTATAATATTTTTCTTTTAAAAACAATTTAGTATTATACTAAATATAGGATTTATTGATCTTAAATTTACCTAAATTAAGTATTAAGTAACTTTATTTTACATAATAAAGTTTAGATTATTATATTAAATTGTACAATACAGAACTAAAAGTCGCTTTATACGCAAAAACAATATTCAATTTAAAGGGAAGTAATTTAAATAAAAGCCAGTATGTAAATAGGGAATGCACTAAGGTGTACCGAAATGAGCCTTTTAAATGTCATATTTCTTATCAAATGACAAGCGACTTTGTCGAAGTGACCAACGTCTTTCGAGAGATTTTAAAACCATTGCGGGAAAACAGATAGATCAACATTTTCACGTCTTAAACATTTTTATTGACATGTTCGTAACTACCGTTTCGCACTTTTGGCAAGTGGGTAATAATGATAAACCCTCTGTTGATAAATGATCAGAGCATCTTAACTACAGCTTTATTAAGCTGTAGTTACGATGTATTGCCCCTTCATCAATGTTGAAATCATTCAGAATTTTCCCGGGGCCCCCTTGCTCTGTTCTCAATTTCTCGCCAAAAGGACCGGATGGGTGTCCGTTTGATAAGGTTTTCCCCTAACGCCTAGATATATTTCGGGTGGTCGCAAATTACGTTCGTATGAATTTTAGGATCCTTGTCACGCCCAAGTTGATGAAGAGCTGGCTTGACCGGGCCTTCACCTCAGACGGTCGCCGGGACCCCAATTCCCCCCCCCCCTGCTTTGATCTATACATGTATATAAAATTGTATCCTTTTCCGGTGCTGCTCAGACATAGGTTCCACAAAATTTGTAATGGGGTTCTTTGACCTTGTTAGCAGCATACGGTTAGAAACAACATAGAAATTAGCGATATTGTTTGACCTCCCTTAAGTTATTCAAAACTATCTCCACACAATCATTCAATAGCAGTCCAAAATCATGCCAAAATTATTCAACCCATCAATTTACACGATGTTTCTTATTTAATCAAGTGATTGAGTTCAAGAAAGTGTGCAATTTTGTTCCCCTGTGTAGCCTATCTAAAAGGGCTGATTGTTTTTAAGGTTCATGTAAAATGTTTGAGACAAATTTTAAGGTCACTTCATATGCTAAGAAAAAGCACTATGTCCAGGTATGTTATATACCAAAATGAGGCTATTTAGGAGCACAAGCAGTTGAGCAACATAAGACTGTCATAGCTATAGCGGTATAGCCAAAACATTGTGGAAAAGGGTCATTTTGTAGAGAACAAGCACTGTATGACTGTTGTAAAAAATGGCTCAAATTTTAACAAAGTACAGTCTAAAGTACTATCTACGTAGTGCTACAACCGTTGGTATGAAATTCGGGCGCAAAACGTAGTTATGCAAGCAATTAAATTTGACTTATTTTATAACCACTTATGTCATATATGTCATTCTAATTTTGTAAACCGTGTAGTTCTGTGTAAGGTATGGTGTGTTATCAGAACATAAATGGACATAAATAGTTTATATACCTGTAAGGTTGTTTAGCAATATATCATTTTCTATTTCACAGAATGATGAATATATATTAATTTATTACATATCATTGAATTAAAAAAGGCTATTATTTGAAATAAATCGCAGAAAATAATTTACAATATTATGGTACGTTGTTGCACCATACCAAACATCTATTTTGAAAACAGACCAAAACGGTTTGACATGTAGAAACAATACAGAGAAACTTTTCACATTTGGAGATATTTACTACCTTAAACGCACAACTTCTTAGATGAAATGAGACTGTAGTGGAGTATGATTTGAGTATACGAAAGTCCCCACAAAAATGTTGCTTTCGGGTCTTCCGGATACCTTCGAACTAATATTTGCGCATTCTTCTACTTGTAATAGACGCATTTTAGTGTTTCAAAAAAATCTTCCTTTGACGAAATTCTTGTCAAATGACGAATTCCAACAATATTTTTGCTTAGAAGTAATACAAGATATTTTCAATTTAAGCCTAGAAAGATATGGAAGTCATTTTTCAATCGTACATCCTCAAACTAAACAAAATAAGAAGATTATGTAGAGATTTCAATAATTTACATATTGATTATAGAAAATCTGAAATGAACGTATCTTTCTACTCTTATGGGTAAGAAATGAACGATAGCAGTACATAGTTCAACACACACCCATTTATATTGTTTGTGAATTCTTGAAATTATTAAGTTCGGCTCAGATAATTAATAATTACACGTAGGTTTGAAGCTGGTGACTTTCCTCCAGCACGTTCCTTCGCAGAAAAAGTACAAAAACAATAGTTGAAGCATACTCAGTTAATTTTTGATAAAATGTGCCTGCATGTATCTCATAATATTTCTTAACAGTCATTCAAACTGGGTTTAAAGAATAAAATAAGATCAATGTTTTTGGAATAGACCTATATTCTAAGTGTCTTTGCGTTTATTTGCTTGGAAATTTATTACCATCTTGAACTCTTCCCAAAGACATATCTAAATACTGAATCAATAAATACATTAAATTTGTTAAATTGTTTAATGTATTTAGAGACTATTAAAATGCATTTCAAAGATGTTTTAATCAAATGAAGATATACATTTATTTCACTTATTCTAAAGTATCCGAGATTACCCGCCAGCGGCCAAGAACAGATGACTCTACCTTGATTTCTTTTATCATGTATGAAAAAAATATTATTTTGCTAGTGTAACTTTTTATTATATAATCCTATTAAGAATAGATAGCACCTGTCAACAAACGCCCCAAGATCGAAAATAGTATTGCCTATCTGCAACTTTTTCATACGAAATGTCTAAGGTATCCGGAAATACCCGACACCGCTCTATGTTGACAAAATAAATGGAAATTGATTGTTTCAAAAGAGCCTTTTGAGACTGAGTTTTATATCAACGTTTGTAGTACTACCTGGATAGTACTTTAGACTGTACTTTGTTAAAATATGGGACAGTTTCATCCAACCGTCATGCAGTTGCTTGTTCTGAACAAAATGACCCTTTTCCACAATGTTTTTGCTTTACCGCTATAGCTATGGCGGTCCTATGTTGCTTAACTGCTTGTGCTCATAAATACCTTCATTTTGATATATAATAAACCTGGACATACTGCTTTTTCTCGGCTAATGAAGCGCCCTTAAAATTTGGTCTCAAACCCTTTACATTAACCTGAAACGACTAAGGTCGATGTACTGTCATAAGAAATTAGGTGACTTAACGTACTGAATGTATCGCTGCATTCGAAACTTATTGATTGATTGAATGGAGCATAACACCGCTTTCAACAGTTTTTTCAGTTGTGATCGCGGGGGCTGGAGCACCTAACAATGGTTTCCTGGTATTTCTCTCACCAGTATAACCACCACATCCATTCCTAGCCTCCAGCTGCTATCTCACATAGGTCTACGATTATCAACCCATTACTGGTGAGAGACAAATGGTCGGAAAGAATGAGTGCCGCCGTCGGGGATCGAACTCGGGACCTCTAGATTGACAGTCCGACGCGATACTAACTGCGCTACGGGCGGCTTTATTCGAAATTTAGAAGTGAACCTTTTCTCTTACAATGGTAGTAAGACTAATTAGCATTTGGCAAATGACAGAGAAAACTGCTTATATGCATCGGCGACAATCTCATTAAAATCAGATCAACCATATTACCTACCGCTACGCCAATGCGTAACGGAGAGATAGCGTAATGATTTCATAGAGATGATTTTAATGAGATTGGCCTCGGTGACCTTGATCTAGGTCAGTAATACCAGAGAAATAATCGTTTCTTCCGACCTTTTTAGCTATAATCCGGATAACAATCAAAATAAAGGCGCCTTTCATGCGATGATTTAGAAAATAAATGGAACCTATTTGTGTGCGTATTATCTTCTATACTTAGCTTAATGTGAAGATGTGTTAGGAGAAAATGGACCAAATGGCTATTGCTTTAAGTGTCGACCCTGGTCAGACTGCACTTAGGCGTAGGCTGACTACGGTCGAAACTTTTTACTCTCTTTGGATTTTCTGAATCTAGATTAGGGGACCGCAATGAAAATAAGGGGACCGCAATGGAAATAAGGGGACCGCAATGGAAATAAGAGATATCCTGTCTCTTTTTTTTGCGTTATCCCAGGTTTGGATGTGGCAGACATGGTTTGAAAAACGCACTGTGAATATTCATTTTTATATGTGTTTTCCTAGTATTTTTCCAAGTTCTGTCATTTCCCATTTTACCTGAATAAAATCTATCCATCTTTCTATATAGAACGACTGATCTAATTTCTTTTGCAAATAATTATGAAATTCAGCCTTCAGTTGACCTGTACTCAGTAGAAGCAATTTCTTTTTCAGTGATTTTATTTTACGACGACCTCAGAAGATCCATTTTCACATGACGGATCACACATGTTTAAATCCGCAGTTTATAAATTATTTCTGTTACAAATCTGGGTTCAATAACTTTGTTTGTAGATGAGGGTTTCATGTCTTAGATTAAGTCTTTGGTGTAGTTTTTTTTTTAACTAAAATGATTGCATTCGAATTTCTCCCTTTTTTTACGCAGTTGTGAAAAAGAACAAAATTATACTAAAGGACAAAAGTTCTGTCCGCCATTGTTTTTTTAATATATCATAACTTTCTAAATATTATGTATTGAAAATATAGCTGAACAATATCGGCGCTGTCTTTCAAACACAGAGATGATTTTCACCAGCATTTGATCCTATGTGACGTTTATTCTTCACATAACGTAAATAATATTTTCTTTACAAGTTATTTAAAAGTTATCATACATATCATTCAGATATACATCATTATAAAAGTGTATATCTAATTTCCCATTTTTGAACGTGACAAAAAAATCCATAACATAAATACTCAAGTTTAACAAGTATTACGCAAAAGCTGTGGCAGCTAGAGCACAAACACTTTTTTTTTTTTTCATTATTTTTATTTTCTACAATTTGAATCGGCGACTTATCGTTAAGCTAGCATGACCCATTTTCAAGCATTACTAAGGTATAATTGAGAAAATGTTTGTCAATAATTGGCATAAAACGTTTCCAAAGCATAAATGAATTTCTAAGATTTAAAATAGTGACCCACTTTTTAACCCAGATTGACCTAGTTTTCACCACTACCTAGATAAATTATGATAATGATAGAGCCAACACCGCGGCTTCTTGAGCGATAATTTTTTCAAGATTTTACAAGGTTACTTACTTTCTAATCCAGCATGACATATAATAACTTGATTTAGATATGATTAAGATAATATTAGTTTTTACAAATTTTGATTTTGATAAGCTAATTTATCTAAAATTGTAGCAACCACTGGTGTCAAAAGTCCGATGAAAGTTAAACGAGCCGGGATTCGAACTGATTATCTCGGGATTGACAGCCCAACGCCTTACCAATTGAGCTTACCGGGTGCGGCTGTGAACGACCTTGAGGAAAAGCGTTGGGTAACTGTCAAATCACGGGGTCAGCGCAAAACTATTGTAAGTGCCTTTACATATAGGCACTTACAATAGTTTTACGCTGATCCCCTGAAATACATAGCCGCCGTCATAGCGCTGTTGGTAGCGCATCGAACTGTCAATCTAGAGGTCCGAGGTTCGACCCCCGACGGCGGCACTAATCCTTTCCGACTATTTATATACCATCATTTGGTTGATAATCGTAGACCTATGTGGGATAGCAGCTGGAGGCTAGGAAAGGACGCGATGGTAATGCTGGTGTGAGAAATACCAGGAATCCATTGTAAGGTGCTCCAGCCGCCGCGATATGACTGAAATAATTTTGAAAGCGGCGTAAAACCCCGTTCCAACAAACAAACCGAAATATTCAAATCCAAATCTTATGCCCGCAATTAGCCCCCCACTGTAAGTTAATCGTGCGACAAACTTTGCACGAGATCTACTAGGTTAACGTGTTGACATGAGGCGTGGCGCTTTGTTCGGATTTATAGTGAATAGTCATATGGGTTATAAAACAGTGTAAAATGAAATGGATTTAGCAAAATTCCTTGCAGTAAGATTATTTTTGTTGATACTTTTTACATATTTAGTTATTTCTACATGCAATTATTATCATTGTTTTTCCAAAGGAAAATGATTATTGTTCATTCTTTAATATTTTTCGGTAGATTATCTAGAAATCACGGTAGATTATCAATTGCATCCCATAACCAGTGAGTCTATCAAAAACTGATACCCCGCTTCCTTTCACGTTATCTATGCGGGGAACGATATATGACGTCATCATGGATGCTGCATAGCAATCATGTCCAAAATAACGCGTGTTAAGAAAATGTGTATTAAAATTTCACATTTTGTCTCAAATTTGCATTAAAGAAATATAATTATCGTTAGTTTTCGAGTAATATTGATCAATATTTCCTTTTCGTGAAAAACAAAAGATATCTTAATCATAAAGCTCTGCAACTCGTGAAAATATAGGTTTTGTTGTTCACTCAATAAAATATAATATCGATCAAACATTGAAACAAGCATTTATCTTCTCAGTCTGTAGCTACGACGGTTAGGTAGCTCACCCACGAAGATTTTTGAAACAAAATGGCGGAAAATAAGTCGACTTCACCTGGGAAACCATTTAAGGTAGTGGACCCGAATTAGTTCCGTAACATTTTGGAACGCTTGGTCTTTCACAGTGTTAACCGAGGTTTCCTAATGAAATCATCTGTAAACCTCGGTTAACACTGTTAAAGTTCATGACCTCCGCAACATTGCGGAACTATTAACAGCCCTGCGTTCAGGATGACCAAACGTTGTAAACAGTTTTCCCAATATACCCCGCTTTGCGCGTGCAATTGCGTGAAAAGCGGGAAATAAAGGGAAACTGTTTGCAACGTTTGGCACAGTTGATTCTATTTATAGACAGCTGAGAACTATGAATTTAGACATTTTAGCTTTTTTAAACCGTATCTTACTAAGCTTTCGTCTGAATTCCGGCCTTTGCACGTTTGAAAATATGAAATCAATCAACATGATCACCAGTTGGCCGATAAATCGTAGACCTATGTGGGAAAGCAGTTAGAGGCTAGGAAAGGACGTAATGGTAGTACTGTTGTGAGAAATAGAAGTGTAGCGCGACGGACTATGATTAAATAGGTCCCGGGTTTGATTTCTGATGGCGACACTCTTCCTTTGCGACTATTTGTCTCCAACCAGTGGGCTGATAATGGTAGATCTGAACTTTAACCAGCTTCTAATCGGTCACTAAAATTAGGCATAAAAAGTATTGTTTAATAATGTTAAAGATGCAAGTGTATGTTGGGTTCTGATAGCCCGTTCACCTGGTAGATAGCGAAAGCAAAATGTTTAAAACAAATTCTCCGGGAAAAGCAATTTTACTTGCATGAGAACATGGATACCCCCAATTTCAAAATTAACAATGGTGGGTTGGGTGGTATTAACAAATTCACCTAATTTGCACAAACGAACGTCTAAAATTCTTTTTTCACTTATTTCTATTCGGCAAACTTTAAGGCATTAAAAGGAAAGTGATATCCCAACAGCATAACGGCATTTTCTAGACTAAAAGTTTGAAAAATCCCTGCATTTTGCGTGTTTCGTGACTTTTTCAAAGTAGGATTGGTGTCTTTTTTTGTCTGCTACAGTAGTTCTGTTGGTCCTTTTACACAATTCTTTAACCCAAATTGTCGAGATTGATTTATCTTTGCATGAATATAATAATAATAATAATAATAATAAAATCTTTATTTCATGAAGGTAGAACATTAAGACATTTCAAATGAATAATATGAAAGTAGTCTTTTTTACAGTGTTGCCTTCAATATAAATGACGTATGATTCAAATGATAATGATAGAATGATATAAACATGCTTGCGAAATTGAGAACAAGATCAGAATAAGAGAATCTTCGGACAGATACATTCAGCGTTTAGTTTAGTTCTATCGGGACTTTAGAATTGTTTTAAAAGCAAATGAATTTTAAATTGGCTTTTAAAACGCGATAAAGATATTGCATCTTTAATGGTAATAGGGATTTCGTTCCATACATTCATGCTATAGTATGAAAATGAGTTTTTCTTATACAAAGTATTGTATTTCGAGTTAGTTATATCTTTGTGAGCAAATGACCTTAAATTGTAGCTCCTGTTATTACAGAAAGAAATAATGGTGTCACAAAACTTGGTAATAGGTTATAACGACATTTTAATATCAAAACACCAGTATGATAATTACATCTATTATCGAAAGTCAACCAATTAAGTGTTCGAAAAAAATCTTTTGACGGTGTTCTAGTTGAAGCACCTAGTATAACTCGGGCTGCTCTTTTCTGAAGTATAGACAGTTTAGACGTTCTGTATTTAGCACTTTTCCACCAAACTGTACAACAATAGTCAAATATAGGTAATATATAAGAATTGTAAAATAATTGTTTCATTTCAAATGTGAGATAATTCGTGAGTCTTTTGAGCAAAGTAATCTTACTGTTTATTTTTATAACAGTTTTGTCAATGTGAGTATTCCAAGCCAAGTATTTGTCGACATGTACCCCTAAGATCTTATGGGATTCAACGACTTCAATACATCTGTTGTTTATTTTCAAATCTAGGCCTATCTCTTCAACTTTATGCTTTGTTCATATAAGCATACATTTAATTTTATTTGGATTAACAAGCATATTATTTTTAGAACACCACTTTAGTATAGAATTTAAACTCGTTTGTAGGTTAGCTTGAATTTCATTCAAGTTGTTACCGGATTTATATAACGTGGAATCGTCTGCATATAGATCTATATTGGACCTACAAACATGCAAACTTATGTCATTTATGTAAATTAAAAACAGGAGAGGCCCTAAAATAGAGCCTTGTGGGACACCACTTAATTTTGTTTGCGGAGAAGAGTAGGTTTCCCCATATCTTATAAATTGTATCCTGTTAGATAAGTAGGATTTAAATAGAGCTAAGGATTTATTTGAGAAATTATGTAGTTTGAGCTTATGTAATAAAATTGTATGATCTACCAAATCGAAAGCTTTTTTAAGATCGATGAAAACTGAACCGATTATCTTTCCTGAATCAATTTCTTTTGACCATTCATCTATTAAACGAATAAGGGCTGTTTGACAAGAATGTTTGCCCCTAAAACCTGATTGATGCTTAACAAGTATATCGTTTTTGTCAAGGAATGAAAATAATTGCTTATATAAATGACGTTCAAAAATTTTTGAGATAGTCGGCAATATAGATATCTGTCGATAATTATTTGGGTCTTCTCTATCTGACCCTTTATGTAAAGGTATAACACATGCTTCTTTCAGTTTATCTGGAAAAATACCACTGGCAATACTGTTATTTATTATAGAAGTTATTGGTAAAACTATATGGTCTCCACAAAGTTTCAAGACTTTGGCACTAATTCCGTCAATTCCAGAAGATTTATTGGTATCAAGTTTACTTATTATTTGACTTACCTCTAAAGGCGTGATGTACTCTATGTCAAACACTTGTTCTTTCAATTTGTTATTTAAATATGTGTGCAAGTAAGAAAACGTATTTTCTTCGAATTTCGACTTTTTTACAATATTTGCTATATTGATGAAATGGTCATTCAAACGGTTTAAAATATTGAGTGTTCCATCAACAATTTCTCCATCGAATAACATTTCTGTAGGTAGACATGAAGAACTATTATCTAAATTTTCATTGTTTTTTATCTTTCTCAGATTTTTCCATAGATCTTTACTTTTGGTGCCTTTATTTATTTCGACATTGTAGTAATCTTTTTTGTTTTTACGTATAAGATGTACTACTTTATTTCTCATGCGTTTGTAGTTACCCCAATCTTTTAATTTATGAAAGCGATCCCGTTCATACATAGCCTTTTTTACTTCAGTGTTAATCCACTTAGGGAGATAATTGCTTTTTATACGTTTACATTTTATCGGTGCATGCTTCGATAAAACCTTGTAAATAATGTTGTAAAACATTGAAAGAGCTTGTTCTGGGTTGTGTTCAGTTTCAATTAAATGAATTTGCGCTAAATTTAAATCATTCTGAAACTCTGAATCCATAAATGTTTTAAAACTTCTGTACGTCATAAACGAATGACAATTATCATTTAAAGTTTTATTTTTAATTTTACGTGTCATACAAATTGGAAAATGATCACTCAGTGAAAGAGGCGAAACAAAAACTTCGCAGACTCTATCAGTTCGATTTGTATATACATGATCTATGATTGTAGAAGAAGTTTTGCCTATTCGAATTGGTTCATTGATAATTTGTGAAAGTCCGTACTTTAGAGTAAATCTTGACCACGACTGACACTCAAACTTTTTCGTATTTGGAAAGAAATTGAAGTTTAAATCGCCAATTATGTGATATTCAATGCTTTCCTCATCTGCCTTTTTTACTTGCACATCAAATGAGGTTATCCATTCTTTATTAGAATGTGGTGGCCGATAAACAAAACACAATAGAAAAGACTTCGAATTTTTGTGACATATTTCTATCCATATAGCTTCTACGTCATCTGATTCTAAATCTAATCTGCGCTTGAATGGTATATGATTTTTTATGTAAACTAAAATTCCTCCTCCTTTTTTACGCTTCCTATCTTTTCTAATATATGTAAAATTTGGAATGTTAAGGTTAAATTCGTTCAAAGAATCACTCAAAAAAGTTTCGCAGCATCCAAAAATATCAATATTATTGGAAGAAATTATGAATTTGATCTCATCAAATTTAGGAGTAATGTGTTGAACATTGAGATGGACTATGTGTAAACCTCTTTGTTGAAATTTTATAGACAAATCTTTTGAGCTGTTTGATCTACAACTCAACTGATCAACATTACTATTCGAAATCTTTTTCTTTGTGGAGCAATTTGGTTTGTCATTTAGTTTTAAACTACAGTAGGAATTGGAATCAGTTGGAGATTCGGAACTTGAATTATAGTTTGAAGGAGCACAATCCCTAGAATTCAGTTAAAAACTTGAAAAAGATTGAGACTTAGAATAAGAATTTGGGTTAGCATTGAGTATAGTATCCAAACTAGAATTAGGGTTAGATAAAGGGGTTATAGGTATTTTCTCAGAAATTGTATTTTCAAGCGTGCAAGTACATGTAAAGGAATTGCAATTTTCACACAGTGTTTCTAAAACCTTGAATTTGTTATAAATCGAAATAGAAGAGTATCTGTCCGAGATTTCCTAATGAAAATAAACTCGTCTGCATTCAGAAGTATAATGATTTCTCATACCGCAATTTAAGCAGTGGCGGTAGAAAAGCCTTTCATTATCAAATACATTTGGTGTGATTTTGTTTTGTTTGTAGTGATTTTATTTGTTGTTTTTAACACAATCCGTAACTCGGTGACCTTCTTGGCCACAACGAAAACAACATAAGGGAGAAGTTCTTTCTCGCACAGAAACTTGTTTAAGAACAGGAACGTACTCGTTGTAGGTCTTTAATAAAACTGAAGTCCCTTTATCGGACAAATGTACTTGATCTTTCCAGTACAGCCCTGTGTGGAGAGTTAGTCGTTGACTGGTTGGAATACAGTGTACTCCATTGTCCCGGCACAGAAAATGGATATATTCATTCATCTCTGACACATCAGCATCTATTCTGGGCGTGATTTCTGATACGAATATCTTAGTATTCCGTGATTTAGATTTGATGTAGTTAATCACACTCAACATGTCGTTTTCCACAGTTTCTTCGTCTTTTCCCGATGCTAAGTCATTCCCGCCTGCCTGGATCACAATTTCGTCATAGGATGTAAGATCCACCGTTTCTAATTTCCTTTTAATAGTTGTGACGTGTGCACCCCGATTCGTCGATACATCTACATTTCGAGAGAGTCCTCTCTTATTTATTCGTTGTAAAATTGAACTCCCAATTAAGAGAACTCTACCTCCGGTGGAATTGCTACGGTTGAATCCAGATGGTGTGGTTGGCTTAGTTTCTGAAGTTTGGGTGCTTGTTAATCGAGATTCATTTTCTTTTTCATGGTTGGTTTCATTGACAGATTTTCTTCCAGACTCATTTTTATTGTTGTTTTCGTTTTCCTTCTTTTGTTGGCTGTTTGATATCCGGTCTGTAATCGACTGTAAACGCGATTGTAGTGTAGTTGATACGGTCGACAAGTCTTTCTTAATCGAGTCAGTGGATTCCGTAATACTTTCAACTTTCGACTCAACTGCTTGCGAGCGAACTTTACATGCATTCTTTATTCCTGCGATTTCGTCTCTTATCAATGCAAACTTTTCTGATGTTGAGTGCACGTGATTCAGAAGTATATCTTTGACTTCGCGAATTTCCTGGAATATTGCATGCATGTTTATATTAGATTCCGTTTCAACTTTTTTGGTTTCTGTGAAAGTCGGTATGGTAGAATCGCTAGTTTCCTGTGAATTTGACTCTGCGATAGTTTTCGAAATAGTCGAATCTAAAATTGTATCACTTACTCTCTGATCATTAACGGTTCTATCGGATACACTTGGTATGCATAACTTGTCTCGATTATCGGGAGTGTCATTTGCCGTACTTTCTCCTTGATCCATGTCGATATTACGGCAAAGTAATAGAACAGCCTTTATTTTCCTGTTTACTTCTTCAACCGACGTATTGGAATTAGCCAACACATTTTTCATCGACTCGAATATCTTCTCAATATGATTATTTACAAATAATGAGGTCTGCTTGCCGTTTACTAGACTGGAACACCGAGTATGGTATAGGTTGATAGTATAGAGATGACTGTCATTGTTGTAATATTTGTAAATGTTTTCTGTTATATTTCCCTTTTTATCAGTCACTGGTATTTTTATACATTTGGATGACATATCCAGCGAGGAATAAAATTGTTCCAGTTCATTCCTAAAGATTTCATAGAAACCTGTGTTAAATTCAAACTTCACACCACCACCGGTTATTTCAACTTTGATATTTTCCCTGTCTGTATGTTTTAGTTTTTTCAGTAAGGATTTCTGTTTGTTTAGTTCATATTGTTTACTTGAAGCTGTATTTTCGATGTTCTTAAATCGGTCCACGATTTGTAATTGGCGTTTTAGTTTTCTATTCATTTTCCCCTTAAAGCCTACTTTACACTCAATAATATTCAATTTCTATATATACACACAACGTTAATATTTCAATACATCCAATATGGCGACGTAAGGTGGGAAACGTTATTGTTTATCATGACGTCACGTACGCGTCATTATCTGTAACGCCAATTCTTGTTTTTTTCCTTTCAAATTTTACATCTTTAAGAATTAAAATAGACTTCATAAGTCAAATTTTATCGTATTATTCCCATTTCACGAAGAGATCCAATCACTTACTTGACTTACACAGTAATACGATACTCCGTCCAATGATTTTCCTGTTCCATCGCTAACGTTGAGAATATATAATTTCCAATATCTATCTATCTATCTATCTATCTATCTATCTATCTATCTATCTATCTATCTATCTATCTATCTATCTATCTATCTATCTATCTATCTATCTATCTATCTATCTATCTATCTATCTATCTATCTATCTATCTATCTATCTATCTATCTATCTATCTATCTATCTATCTATCTATACATCCTGCATCACCCTCTTTCGAGTATAACGTGCAGTTGCGCTGTCAGTGCCAAAGTAAAAGGGGGGAAAGAGATAAAAAGTGAAAGTGAAGCTGATAAAAGGATAAAAGTGTAAAAAGTAATGTTAGTGCAGGGGAAGTGAAAAGTAAAGGAGGTTAAAAACAGTGTATTTACTTAAGGGGATAGATGGTTTATCTCACAGACTCCTTTTCTGAAGGAGAGGAGATTTTCCAGCAATACTAGGTGGGAATGGAGTCTGTTCCACAGTACAATCGATGCAGGGTAGAAGGAGTTTTGGTAGTACGTAGATGGAGTGTGGATTTGTCTATATGAGAGGGGGTGCATGTGACGAGTAAATCTCAGGGGCTTCTCAAAATATGAAGGTAGTTCAATAGCAACATGGCCGTTTATAATTTTGTAGAACAAGATCATACGAGCATCGATTCGTCTATTCGCTAGGGACCTCCAACCAAGCTCACTCAGTATGTCAGAGACACTATCGTAGGGAGAATATTTACCTTTGACCCATCTGGCAGATCTTCGCTGTACCATTTCTATTTGATTTATGTTTTTTTTTAGTGTGGGGGGACCAGATGGATGAGCAATACTCGACTTGTGGCCGTACCAGGGATCTATATGCTAGTTCTTTGACTTTTTCATTTTTGGTTTTTACATTCCTTTTGATGAATCCTAATGTTCGGTTTGCTTTGGAGGTTATGCTGTTGATGTGCTCATTCCAGCTAAGGTCGTCAGAGATGGTGACACCAAGATACTTCGCAGAGTTTGTGGAAATGCTCTTATCCAGTTTAGGGTGCTTCCTTTCACGCCATGCTGATGTAATTTAAAGAGGAGCTTTGAATGGCTGACCTTATCGAATGCCTTGCTAAAATCTAGGAGAATGAGGTCGACCTGCTTACCATTCATAAGTTGCCTGCCCAGGTCTTAAACAAGTTGGATAAGCTGAGTTTCGCATGATCTTCTTTCCCGGAATCCATGTTGCAAGTCATATAGAATAGAGTGCCGATTAAAATGTTTCGTGAGTTTAGATGCAATTATATGCTCCATCACCTTGCATAGAATGCATGTCAAGGAGATGGGCCTATAATTGGCAGGGTCGCTTTTGTTTCCCTTCTTGAAAACCGGGCTGACATTTGCTTTTTCCAATCTGTGGGGATCTTACCTGTTGAGATAGACTTTTGGAAAAGTAGTTGGATGATTGGAGCTAGTTCGTTTTTGAGTTCTTTAAGGACTATGGGCTTGATCCCATCTGGGCCTGCGGCTTTGTCTGGTTTTAGTTTTGATAAAAGTTTTTCAACACCGATTAGCCCTATGTCAATATCAGGCATTCTAGGATATTTGCACTGGAACTGTTGTGGAATACTAGTGGCAAAATAATTTTGGAGTTTATCTAGGCATATATGGCTAAGCTTTAGGGGTGACAGAGGAGAGAATACCGACTGAAATTGCCTGTTCAACACAGAAGCTTTATCTTTGTTTTGTGAAAAGGTAATACCTGAGTCTTTGTCTTTCAATGGGGAAACACCATGGGAGTCCTGCTTTGCGTTTTTTAACAACGAGAACAGCTTTTTGGGTGCAAAGCTCTGCTTGTCAGTGTCGTTGTTTTCACCATTTTCACCGAGGTCTAAGATTGATTGCAGGTAGCTGTTATATGCAGTTCTGATATTCGTCTGGACAAGGTGTTTTACCTGTTTGAATTGGTGTCTGTCCTTGGGATGGCCTTTCTTTTGCTCCTGATATAAGCTGTCACGTTTGCGGATCAGTCTTTTAATTTGCTGTGTTATCCATGGGAGACTTCTCTTTCTGCCAATTTTCTTAATAGGGACAAATTTATTGATACCTTCATCTACCATTGTTTTGAGACTGTTCCAAATTTCTTCTACGTCTTTTTCAACATAACTTACCAGGATGTCATTTTGGCATGAGGTGATGTATGCCTTGAAGCCTTCCCAGTCTGTCTTCTTGTATAGTGGGACTGATCTAGGGATTTGTTTTGTTTGGCATGGTTTTATATCAACATTTATAAGGATGAGGTCATGATCACCAGGGTGTGTTTCGATGGTATGTACTATGGTAGGGTTAGATGTAATAAAATAGTCAAGAATATTCTCACCTCTAGTTGGCTCCCTCACCATCTGGACCAATATCTTCGTTAAATGTATAACCTCCGAAATAAAAATTACACCAGCATTTCCGTAATTACACCGCGAATGTAATAAACACTCTTTAGGCGACTTCCACTTTGCACTGAAATTATTTACAGCAAAAATAATTTTCTGGGGTTGACCGTTGAAATTTATGTTGTTTATCTTCTCGACGTCACTTCCGGAAAAAAATAACGTACTATAATATAACGTACTATTCAATTCTTTCTTGTAAATGTGTCGAAAAGAGAGAAACAATTAGTGACCATTTAGAACTTTGATTCAGTTTACACGTATGTGGGATAGTAACTGCAGGCTAGGAAAGGGTGTGATGTTGGTACAGTGGTGTGAGGAGTACTTGAAATCCATTGTTTGCGGTCCCAACCATCGCGATATAACTGAAAGATTGTTGAAAGCGGCGTAAAACCGATTTCAAATCAAACAATCTTTTAAAAGATTTTGCCTAGTTTTGTATAATCAGTATACAGTTTTAACGTTCTGAAATCAGATTTTCTTTGTTGCGTTTTTAAAGTCGGTCAGTATATACCCGAGTTACGATTGTGCATCGACTAGTCGTCCTTCCACTAACCACGATCTTGAAAAAAACGCATTTAAGTTAACGGTTTTTATATATAAAGAGGTGAACGAAATAGGGGTTAAAACTCCCATCATTCAGGATTATGTAGGAAAGATCGACAAGGCAGCAAGGAAATTAAGACTCATTGTTAAGTTAATATTTTCCCGGGAGGAATTTGATATGTGAGTGTATATGTATACACTGTGTTACAACACTACAGTAAACAACATCGTGAAATTGACAAGATGAATAATTTGGGAATGATTTAGGAATGAAATTGAATGAGAGTGGAGCTTGTTTTGAGTGTATTTAATGGGAGGTAATTTTATATTGTAAATTTTGTTCAGCATGAACAAAATTTGCGATATCAATTATCTCCCTTTAATAAAAAATACATTCAAGTTTTATACATGGCTTCCTATTTTTTCAAGAACCTATGAGGCACTAAAAAGTTGAATTATGTCAATGAAATCGCGATTATACTCAATCAAAATTTATTTTGAATGACGTTGGTTATTTTTTTTTATTTTTCAATTGGTTTAAGCGTTTTTGAATGGTTTGAGTGAGTGTTTGAAATGAATGAATGGAGCGCTGAATGAGCGATTTAGAATGGTTTTGATTAGGGTGAATTTCAATTTCACGATGTAACTAACTCAGTCTCTATCACTGAAATGTCCTCAGTGTCTTGAATAAACCAAATTCTGCTACTAGTTGACAATTCTTGATGTTCACCTACAGTAAGAAATATCTCGGTGTCTTAGCTCAGCGTTCTCGTACTTGCCTTGATAAATATAGGTAGTTGCTTATTTTGCCCTGATCTGACGTATTTTATTTGAGGTCTAGAAATAATCTAGAAAGTCTAGAAATAATGCGCCTATAAGGAACTGTTTTATGCATTTTAGATACATCTAGCTTTAAACCTATTTTTCAAATTGATTGTTGCACATAGTCTTCAATGTAAATGCCCCCACCCCCTCGCGCGATTACGATGAGATGTACGAATTATCTTCACAAACTGTGACAACCTTTTTTATTTTAACGTTGAACAATGATAAGGTCGATATTTTAGGTCTTCCAAAGGTTACGTAGACCTCGAGGTCTGTCTCCCTAAACATATCAGCCTACCATATAGGTCATTACACAATATTTGTTGCCATGAAGATAACAATATCTGGCACACTGATCTAATATCCAAATTATTCTCTCGGCGCCTTCTCTTTCCTGATTTGTGAATCAGCTCATCAATCTAATGTCTGTCCATATCACTCTTTTCAAGGCATTGTATCAATCATTTAGACCAATCGGTGGCAAATAAGCCATGCTTAGACCACGCTTGAAGCGAATTGGCGAGAACAGAGAACAGTATTTCAAGAGTATACCTTGGTTAATTTGACCCGACTTTGACCTTTGTGGAAAAAATGCTTAAATAACAATTATCGCCATATTTTATCAATTAACAAAATATATATTATATTCAATGCCGCTTGTTATTAATTCCTATCAAAGCACGTGCAAAGCCGAGTAGGAATAATACGATTTTTATTCATCTAAATAGCAGGGTTAAGATTCAAGTCAATAAAACCGCGCTATATATCACAGATACAACTTCGAGCGCTGCTGTTACAGATATACGACGGCAGCATGTCGTGCACGGGATCTCGGCTGTTTTTGTGTGCCGAGTCGCTTCAAAAACACGATGAGCATTTTGTATGAGCATTTTTTTCCAAAAGACTTTCTAAAATCAAAAAAAAAAAAAATCAAAAGATCCGCAAAAAGTAACGGAGGAATTTTCATTATTAACTTCAAAATAAATACACGTTTTTCACATCGAGTTTTACTCGTTTTAGTGGTTCGGATGAAAATACAGATTGTTAGAAAAGCGTGGTCTAAGTCAGATAGAAAATCTCGTGCCGCGATCTAATGGGGGATAGACACTCGCTGACGCTCGTGTCTATTTCCCATATACCACGGCACTCGTTTTCTATCCTATACTTATGATGAGATTGGCGTAATTGTGGTTAATTCATACCGATGTATACTCAGTTCCAAAAGAAAGTGTGCACTTTTAAATTTAGATTATTTCAGCATCCAGATGACGTACATTTAAAAAAGTTGTACATGACAAAAGCAATTTTGATACATCGTTGATAATCTGTCAAATTGTTCACATGTTATTTAAAGTACAGGGTTTATTCGGATATTTGTGATTTTACACGCTTCGCACGTGCAGCACTTGTTAAGTATACATGCGACGTAAAACTTGTATTGAGGGATTCTTTTTAACCTCGCATAACAAAAAATCACATTTGCTTTTAATTTCTTTAGAGATTAAATATGCCTAGATTAAGTGAAAAATCAGCGTATCAAAGCGTTGATGATGCTTTCTCGTGATGATAGCGTAATGGACGTGGGTAGAGCATTAGGCTGTCACAGAAACACGATTATCCGACTGAGAAATCGGTTTCAGCAAACTGTTGGTGTAGCCGACCGTCGTAGACCCGGTCGACCGAGATCAACCACTGATAGAGTTGATAGGTTAATTACCTATACGCATTTGCGTAGTCGTTTCCAACCGGCCTCTCGCACCGCGAGACAGTGCGGCCTCAGTCGCCAAACTGTTTTCGCCGTTTAAAGTAAGCAAGAGTACCAATTCGAGCTAGGAGACCATATGTTGGACCAATATTAACAGTGCGTCACAGGGCAGCTCGTTTACAATGGGCTAGACGTCATTTACGTTGGGGTCGACAGCAGTGGGCCAGAGTGCTCTTTTCAGATGAGTCGAGATTTAATATCAGTCATCATGATGGTCGCTTGCGGGTTTTCAGGAGAAGGGGAGAACGTTTCGCCAACAACTGTGTTGTGGAGAGGAACCCATTCGGGGGCGGGAGCGTTATGGTTTGGGGAGGGATCATTGGTAGACGGAAGACAAACCTTATTGTCGTACAGGGCAACCTTAATGCCCAGGAGTACGTAGATCAAGTTTTGCGGCCCGAGGTAGTCCCCTTTTTACGAAGACATAGGCCTGCTATTCTTATGCACGACAACGCACGTCCCCATGTAGCAAGAGTCTGTCAGCAGTTTCGTAAGAGACACAATATTGACGTCCTTCCCTGGCCAGCTTTGTCACCGGATATGAATCCGATTGAACATGTGTGGGATTATTTTGGGGGAAAGTCCATTTGCGTCGCAACATAAATAATTTGCAAGATTTAACTAATGCTTTGATTCAGGAATGGAAAAACATTCCCGCTGCTATGATATTGCGGTTTTTGAGGTCAATGCGACGCCGTATACTCGCCTGCATCGAGAGTAGAGATGGCCATACAAGATATTGAAATAACAACTTCAATAAGCTTATGCTAATCAAAACTTTAGTGTGACCTAAGTTTGCGAGTTATTTTGCAACTTTGATTTCCATACCATCTCCACTTAAAGTAAGAAAACACACTCTTAACTCTCTTTTCTTAAAAATCTAAAAAAAAACAGGATATTTTCTGAAAACTTTGAACTACAATTTGATACCAAATATGACCACTTTCAGTAAAAGGTGAAGAAGAAATATAACAAAATTAAGTGCACACTTATTTATGGAACTGAGTATATTTACAGGCGTTCATATCCTAAATCATACCATTCGGTCATATAAAGAAGATATGAATGGGTTGTTTCAGCATTAAAAAGCTCTTGCATATGCAGTAAAGCTTTTAACTCACAAAAATAGTTTAGCAAATGCCTTAGAAGTAGAGCTTGAAATAACAATAGCAAGACACCGTAAGCGTTGTTATAAAATACTTAGCTTCATAAGAAAGTGCACACTTACTTTCGGAATTTAGTATATATCTTTAGATTCATCATTTATGATGTCCGAAACTATTCTTATTCAATATTACATGACACGGGTTATATAAAGTGCAGTATGATAGACCGTATGATTAAGATATAAGTTTGTACAAAAAAAGTTATTGACTGAGAAATTGGGGTGGTTTTCTATTGTAATAACAAAGGTACGGGATTACTATAAGTTATCAGTTTGTAATTGAGCTTGAGTCGATGAAAATGCTGATACGGTGCTACCGTAATTGGGTTGACTGAATAGTTTTTTATTGAATGGACTTTTACGCCACTTTCAACAATTTTTCAGTTATATCTCGGCTTGGGCACCTGAAAATGGATTCCTGGTATTTCTCACACCAGCACTACCATTACATCCTTTCTAAGCCTCCAGCTGCTATCTTACATAGGTCTACAATTATCAACCCATTAGTGAAAGACAAATAGTCGGAAAGAATGAGTGCCGCAGTCGGGGATCGAACCCGGGTCCTCAAGATTGACAGTCCGACCCGCTACCAACTGCGCTATGACGGCGGCTTTGCATGGGGTTTGTGGTTTATTAGAACATTTTATGATTTATCCATCTAGTTCTAACTTGAAGGGCAAAAGTACGAGATGAAATTTAATTTATGATAAAAGAGAGTGTCAGCTATGCTTTCTTATGCTCACTTGTATTTTAATAGAACATGAGTCACTTTCGTAGTTAAAAGGATTCGATGTTTAACTACAGTTTAGAATAAAATAAAAAATAGAATTTAAACCTTACCTACAACTTACAGCGACGTATAATTTTTTTTCTATGTTCTAAAAACGACTTAATCTGGATCATTTTAAAAGAGGAATAGCTTGTGGATCCATCTTTTTTCTTTATTAATCTTATTCTTATTATTTTAACTTTTTTTTAATTATCATTATTATTTAAAAACTCTTCAATCTATTTACACCTGTACTTTAAACTTTCATTGTCATCAGACATCAGCCCTGCGTACATGATCACAAAACGTTGAAAACAGTTTTCCAATTATACCCCGCTTTGCACGCATGTGCAATTGGAAAACTGTTTTCACCCGGTTTTGTGATCCTGAACGCAGGGCAGATAAAATAAAATGTCTTCCCATCCCCATTACTTAGTATATCAGAGCCCATTTTCAACGTTTTCAATTTTGCAGGTTCTTCATAATAATTCAACTCTCCTTTTATCAATGTCAATTTTATAAAAAAAAAGATAAAAGAAAAGAAAACACCAGCCCTGCGTTCAGGATGACAAAACAGTTCAAACAATTTGTCAATTATATCCCGCTTTGCACGCAAGTGCATGTGCAAAGCGGGGTTAAATTGGAAAACTGTTTGAACCGTTTATGATCCGGAACACAGGACTGGATCCTTTGGAACCACGAAGGGTTTGAACATGACTTCTCCTTTCGGACCTAATGAAGATGCATATTTACTACATTTAAGAACTTTGTGATATTGACATTCATATCAATTAAGAACATCTCAATTAAAACTATTCTCAATCGCTCACGCAGTGCTCTTTTCATTCATTCCAAACACTCACTTAAACAATTCAGAAACGCTCCAAAATCACAAAAAAGATAAGATCAACAACTACATTTAAACAGGTGCGTGTATTGTTTGATAAAATGCGATTTCACTGACATAATTGAAATTTTAAGCGTCAGATTGGTTCCTTGAAGGAAGCTATTTAATATATACTTTACAAAACTTCTAACTCACATCTGTAAAACATATTTGATATTTTCATATATTCGTAGCTCTCAAAGCTAGAATTTTGCACATTCGTTCCTAAATCATTTACATTCGATTCCGAAAAAAAAAGCAAAACGAAACTTGAACAATCAATGAGCTGTGTTTCTTGATTCATAGTCAGTATCAAAATCAAAATTTACATTTAGCCATATTTGAGGAATTTTGCATGGTCACATAGGGCATTTAATAAAGCACAATTCCGTATGTTTTGAAATCTTGAATTAAACATATGCTTAGTCTACAAAAAGAAGCTATTTCACTTATTCTGGATAGCTTCTTTAGGTTTTTCAGTAAAATATGGCTCTTTGTGCGTGAGCGACGCACATTCTAAGTATGCACCATGTGTAAACATTTTTATGAAGTTCAACAAAAAGAGTAAGTATCATAGCATTTCCATGAAATTGACTTTGGGTAGCATTTTTTAAAGCTTCATCTGAAAAAATCACGATTTCACTGACATAATTGAAATTATAAGTATCTGATTGTTTTTTTGTTATATTCCGACGATCTATTTATTATGTTAAGACTGGTAAGCAATGTCGTATCTGCCATTAAAGGAAGAACTATTTATACAAAGCAGAGACATATATAATGTGTACTTAGTATTTTGTATGAGAAAAAATATCTAACGAGGTTGGGAGAATTGATCATTGTCGAGGCTCTGCCGAGACAATTATCAATTCTCACAACCGAGTTAGATATTTTTTCATACAATACACTAAGTATGTATTATATTTATCTTATAACCTCTACTTGTCTTGTTTTCGTCGATATTTCTATCTTTAATGCAAGTTTCTAAAAATAACCACATTATATCATGTTCTAAAAATAACTATGTGATATCATGAAAAATATCATACGGGATGTTATCATACGGATATTTGTATAGTTCTAAGATAAATTACCTTACACCAAAACAAGTGCGGAAAGGTTCATTGTAAAAAATGCTTAAACACCTAGAACACCTTAATTTGCAACAGAAAAAAAACTTTGCTTCAAAAATAAGCTTGTTTCGCCATATTGACATTATCTTATGTCGGTAATGCTAAAGAAGTTAATGTTTCTTTTGACCTTATTAGCTAATCCAGCTATCAATCAAAATAAAGACACATTTCTTACGCTGACTTAAGGATAAATGAGACCAATTTGTGAACGTATTATTTTCTTTACATTATCAATTCTGTTACTTTTCTGAGCTTTCGAGATCTTTACTTTAAATGTGAGTTTTATGTATTTCATTTAGTCTTTTGTCCAGTCTTAAAAGCCAAACTTACCGCATCGATTTTCTGATTTAGGGAAATTGTAATTAATGGTTTCGTTCTTACCTAAATAGCTTGGTTCAAATCCAGACACAGATCAAACGCTAAAAAATCAACACCAGCAAATATCGTTCAGTGATTTTATCGATTTGACTGCATTTTTAATAATTTTAAATAATTTTGAAAAGCATGTCAACTATTTCAGAGCGTTTTTGGTTGATTTGAGTGAGTGTTTGGATTGAATGATTGGAGCGTTGATCGAGTGATTTTGAATGGTTTTGACTGAGATGAGTATGAATTTCACGATGGTATTTACTGTTTCATTTTTATTCAGGTCAATTTTGTTAACAGATGAAGAAAATATGGTGTTGGGAGAGAGTATTTAAATTCAACATGCATTCTTTGACAAAGCGTTGAAACTTTAACAGATTGTTTGAAATGTAGAAGGGACTTGTACTGAAGAACCCCTGTTCAGACCAAGGAGAGGGTTTCAGCAAAGTGTTTGAAAGCACAGGAAAATACAAAAAAAAAAACAACGAATACATAAATAAATAAATCTTTATCCACACATTCTGCTCTTTTTTATCTTACAAAAAATGATCAGAAATATAATTCTAAAATTAAAAAGAAGCAGGAGAAAAAAGAATAAGAGAAAATGGCGATAAAAAAAACCTTTTCTTGATTTTTTTGCTTTTTCATTTAACTGGAATTTTAATCAAAATCAAAAGAATTTTATTCGGAATAAGATAGCATTCTTATCCTACTGTTAAATCTTGGAAAGACCACTTCGACAAATCTAGACTGTGTTTTCGAGAATCACGGCGAATATTTTACATTCAAATTACGGGACTTGTTCGATTACCTCGATCTAAAAGACACAAATTATAGTGATTTATCCTTATAAAAGGGTCGACGAAACAGAGTTCAATATCCCCATCAGTCAAGATTATTAAGGAAAGATCGACAACGAAACAAGAAATTAAGACTCATTGTTAAGTTAACATCTTTCCTGGAGGAATTAGATATCTGAGAGTATATGTTGAGGCTGTGTGACAACACTACTTTAAACAATCAGTCACTATCACAGGAATGTCCCTGGTGTCTTGAGTAAACGTTATTAGTTATACGGTTTCTTGCCGGGGTATATGACGATTTATTCCCGGCTGGAAAAATGATGTCACCCGAGCCGTAGGCGAGGGTTGACATCATTTTTACTGCCGGGAATAAATCGTCATATACCCAGGCAAGAAACCGTATTACGAATTTATTATACTTCAAAGTTTTAGGGCTAAATATCTGTCTTTTGCCTTTTTTAGGCGTTCGTATAAACCGATTTCTTTTAAACCACCAATATCCCTTAATGCGCCCCTATGAAAAGTAAACATCTAGAAAGTGACGTCATATATAGTTGTGACGTCACACTACTACACTCTGCGCTATTGTGATATGGAAGCGTTTGTTGGCTGAAACTGCGAGAAACTTGGCACTTTAAATGAACAGATTTGTACAAATTTAAGGTATTTATTGACATCTATATCATTTTTTATTTGCACATTATTAACTGACATCCTTTTCAACTGTATCCTAGTGTGTATATTCGGGTCGTGTTATCAGCGAAGCGAGAGAAACATGGCTGCCATTACCGTTTCGATTTTTTGTCTATGTTCACGTCGAGGCGCCTTAAGGAAACATTAGAGGTAATACCGGAGCGGCCGTAGCTATCAATGTTTGTCAGGTCAGCATTAACCAATGAAAATGCTAGAATTTTCTTTGCAGTATAATAAAAATCTATTACAAGATGAGAATTCTTAATATTCACCAAGTAAGTAATATTCATGTGACTCGGCTTAGCGTTGTTGTACGTCCTTTGATAAATAAGGGTACGACCGTGTAGCCATAGACAATCATATTTCATTTGAATATTGTGGTTGCTGTGTATTGTTTTACTTTCATACATACTATTTATATATAGTTAATCATAATGGTATTTAGAATTACCAATGGAATGATTGTGACTATCAAAAAGAAAACAATCTTGTGAGACCAAATTTATATTGCAATTTATTTCGAAATCAGATGGGTAACTATTCAATGAGTAATCTAATCGACAATTTCTCTTACATATGCACTGAGTTAGCTAATTTAAAAGTGGACCTCTAATTTAGAAAATTCGTAACACAAAATCTTGTTGGACTAAATGTATCAAATTTCTGAAACTACCGAACCATCATTATAAAAAAATGTTCAAAATTGATTCATTTGGGGTTGCAGTTTCTGAATCATGTCGGCAATTATAACTTGCAACCGATAGCTACTTTCAACTTCCGGTTACGATTGTATAGTGCCTACCCTCTTTTAGTGAAGGACTCAACACCTATCGATCATTAAAGACACACATTTTATGCGTCTTACATATGGAAAAAATACCAATTCAATCTTCTGTGGCAGAGTCATACGTACTTTCTAAGATTCACAACAACTGGTGGAAAAACATGTTTAACTTTGAGCCTATAGTATATATTTTATATACAGCTAGGCTTTAATCATTTTTTGGCGATTTAAATTCTTGCAATTAAAATTACTCCCCTCGCGTACTTGCAAGAATACTTACGAATTGTCATCGAATAAAAACCTACAAACATTTTCGTTTTAAGAGTGATCACCGAGAATAGCTAGTTTTTAATATGCCAAGCCTTTCAGGTCATGTAGACATTTACGTCCGTCCTCTAAAATATATCAGCCAACCATATCAGGTTATTACACAATATTTGTTCCCATAAATAAAACAATATCTGGCACATTGATCTAATATCCCAATTATTCTCTCGGCGCCTTTTCTTTCCTGATTTGTGTATCAACTCATCAATCTGATGTCTGTCCATATAACTCTTCTAAGGGCATTGAATCAATCAATTAGACCGACCGGACGTAAAAAAGCTAGGTATGTTTATAATGAGGCTGACGTAAGATTGGTAAATTTCAAACTGATATATTCAAGGTCGTTGATATCCTAAATCACAGAATACGGTCGAATAAAAACAAAAATGTTGGACTGGATTTGTGGCACCACATCATTATCATCTCTCTCTCTCTCTCTCTCTCTCTCTCTCTCTCTCTCTCTCTCTCTCTCTCTCTCTCTCTCTCTCTCTCTCTCTCTCTCTCTCTCTCTCTCTCTCTCCCTCTCTCTCTCTCTCTCTCTCTCTCTCTCTCTCTCTCTCTCTCTCTCTCTCTCTCTCTCTCTCTTTCTCTCTCTCTCCCTCTCTTTCTCTCTCTCTGTCTTTCTTTCTCTTCCTCTCTTTCACTCTCTGTCTCTCTTTTCTCTTTCTCTCCCACTTTCTCTTACTCTCTCTCTCTTTCTCCCTCCCCTGCTCTGTCTCTTTCTCTCTCCCTCTATCTCATGGGCGTAGACACGGGTGCGGCAGGTGCGGCATTCGCCGCACCAATAATTGCCGTAGATGCGGCATGCCGCACCAATAATTGCCGTAGTCTACTACTAGATGCGGCATGCCGCTACAATAAAACTGGATTATGTTGACCGCTAAATGACTGAAAATGTATGTGAGCATATAACGGATGAATAAAACGTTTATAAAACATGATGTCTTATAGTTCTTTTAATCCACCATACACAACGAAATGCCAGCATCCTGGGATGACTCATCAATAATCTAAACTTCCAAGCGTCTGTAGAATGGTAATTCTGTTTACTTCCGTTTTCTGTTGATCACTGTATGGAAACACTGTACGGTAGTTTGCAACGGTATATTCAAAATGGCGGATAGGCGTTCGTGAAAAAGTAGGTGTTCTTTATTTTTGTTCGATATTACTATAATCTGTCATCCAATAGCATAACGACAACATATACGTAATCAGTTTTGAATATATCATCCATCGTACCTAATGATTAAACGTCCTATAGCACCGTCTGTGTGTAATACAGCTTCAAACATTGTGTTTTGATGACATTTAAAATTGAAGCGCAAAACGAAAGTAGAAATGGCCATATTTTCCCTAAAATTACCGCACCAGCAAAATCAAATGTGGCGGTGGATGGGGACAAGATATCTCCCTAAATAAGACCCAAAATGTATTGGATCTAGCCCCTTGTCTCGGAAATATAGACACTTGAAAATTCCGATGGTGTACGCTACAGTTAAAACCGAAACTAAATCGCTGTACAGTGCGGTATATGGATATATTTGTACTCACCGGTTAAAATTTCGAATGAAAATCTGTACGCAACGGTTTATATAAATCATCATGTGAAAATCTTTCAACGGATGAAATAGCACGAAAAGGTGAAAGGTGACTTTGATACTATTTAATCTTAGTTAATACTGCAGAAAGACGAATATGTTCTTTTTCTTATTTTATTTTGTTTTGCCTGAAAATGAAGAAACCCGTCGAAAGAGTAATTAAACACAGTTTTAAATCTAATCTAATGTTTCTATTTAATTCTCCTGTTCTTCCTCAATAATTTTGTAAGACCCTGTACACATCGTTAAGATTAAAGCGCTTAACAAAGGCATAAAACTTATCAGTATTTCAGACATTCTTCTCGATGATATAATAAGACTGAAAAATGTTAAATGCGGCTAGAAATACGGTGAAATATGAAGCAAAATCGCTATTTGTTGGGCTATATAAAATTTTCTTTGGCTCACTGGTTAGGGTGTAAGTTGCTTGTTTTGTAATTTCATATTCTTAGGGGCGAATTTATGAGCTATCTTTTGCTTCAACGGGGGTGCTTTTAACGATGTCACGCGACAGTCAATATCGCGGGTAAGGCATGTGAAATCGATCATTGTTAATTGTGCTTTCGAACTTTATGAAAGAAATGGTTGCGTTTTTAACTGTATTAATTCAATTCGAAAAACAAAAAAGCCGATGCACAACAATTTGACGAAATACTAGTCTCCCCTATGAGTGCGATAAATCAATTGTCCAAATAACTTTGGAAGATTGGAAGGACGGAAAGACACGCAGCTTGGCAACTATATGCTTCCATGAATTTTCTCTAAACATTTAAAATTTCTTTTTAATTAAAAAATGTTGTGGAAGGAAATTACAAGATATTTGTCTGAAAGAGATAACTAAAAGAAATAAAACTATTTTCTTATGTGTATCAGAACTATTGAGTATTAAATAATTTATTTCGATAAGATTTCTTCTAACTGTAAGCTTCTAAAGCTGAAAGTTAAAAAAACGTAAGCATTTCGTATGATATCAGAAACAATAATCTAGGTTCAAGCTTATAAAACTGTTTTGATTACTAAACTGAAACTTTCTATGACATAGAATTAAGTAGATACATAACATTAGATTTAAAATGGTGTGTAATGATACTCTATCAATTATTTTTCTTTGTTTCAATGCAAAACAAACAAAAAACAACAACAAAAAAGAATCATAAATTAATATTACATCATCGAGAAGAATGCCTGGAATATACTCCGACATTTTTAAAGTTTGATGCCTTTAGTCTTAACGATTTGTACAGGGTCTTACAAAAATTATTGAGGAAAGACAGAAGAATTAAATAGAAACATAAAATTAGAATTTAAAAATGTGTTAAATGATACACTTTCGACGATTTCTTCATTTCCAGGCAAAACAAATAAAATTAAGAATAAGAATATATTCGTCTTTCTGCAGTATTAACTAAGATTAAATAGTATCAAAGTCACCTTTCACCTTTTCGTGCCATTCAACCCGTTGAACGATTTTCACATGATAATTTATATAAACCGTTGCGTACAGATTTTTCATTCGAAATTTAAACCGGTGAGTACAAATATATCCATATACCGCACTGTACAGCGATTTAGTTTCGGTTTTAACTGTAGCGTACACCATCGGAATTTTCAAGTGTCTATATTTCCTAGACAAGGGGCTAGATCCAATACATTCTGGGTCATATTTAGGGAGATATCTTGTCCCCATCCACCGCCACATTTGATTTTGCCGGTGCGGTCATTTTAAGGAAAATATGGCCATTTCTACTTTCGTTTTGCGCTTCAATTTTAAATGTCATCAAAACACAATGTTTGAAGCTGTATTACACACGGACGGTGCTATAGGACGTTTAATCATTAGGTACGATGGATAATGTATTCAAATCTGATTGCGTAAATGTTGTCATTATCTTACAGGATGATAGATTAAATCAGCATCGAACAAAAATAAAGAACACTTACTTTTTCACGAACGCCTATCCGCCATTTTGAATATACCGTTGCAAACTACCGTACAGAGTTTCCATACAGTGTTGATGTCAAACATGCGATTCCCCGTGAGTACATGGTGAGTTGTTAATGTCATTATCGATTAGTCCTCGTACTAGGGTTAACCCTTTCCTGTTTAATCCCTGCTTATAATTACGTGCCTGTGATTTTATGATTGAGAAAACATTGTGAAAAAAGAAGAAATTGCTTCTGACAAGCAATTTCTTCCTTTTCCACACTATTTCTTCCCTACTGAAATTGTGATCAAGTATAGTCTAGAATGCACCAAATCGCACCGTTTTTTCAAAAATTTTCCGGGGGGGCATGCCCCCGGACCCCCCTAGAAGGGCTTCGCGCCTTCGGCGCTCGCATTCGCTCCTTCGGAGCTCAGTTTTACCGCACCAATGTAAATAACATGGCTACGCCACTGTATCTCTCACTCTCTCATGCTCTCTCTCTTTTCTTTCTTACTTTTTTCACTAAAGGAAAATCTCACCATACTTAAAATAAATCTAAATACAAAGCGATCCGTACATGAATAGTTTTTGACTCCAAAAAGGTATTGAGCTTAACAGTACAAAAGAAAGATTGAACGATTTGCAGTAAGGTATGCATAATTCTTAAGATACAAGTTATTATATTAAAAAGTTATTTACCGATAAATTGGTGTAATTTTCTACTGTAATAAAAATACAGAAATTACTGCAGGCTATCAAGTTGTAATTGAGCGTGAGATAAAGTTGATACAGTGCCGCCGTTATTGGATTGGCAGCAGAGAATTAGCGCTTTATATAAAACAGTTATTCATCAAGTTCTTGTTTACAGGACATCATAGGTCTTCAAAACATTTAATAGATGAAGATCAATTTGTTGATTTCATGAAAGTATGAAACTAAGAACCTAATCACGCTGCATGAATGCGAGGAACGGATTCATACATGAGTATGACGAGGATTTTAGTTTCATACCAAGAGCTACAGATAGAATGGGTATTTTGGATTACAAATTAAAATAGTTCATTAGTCCTCATTTAAATCCTATATTGTTGGTACTCATTTGAAACGTATTATTGAGACGATTCAAATGAGTACCCACAAAATGGGGGTTCAATGTAAGAAAAAAAGATTTTAGACTGGCTTTACCCCCTCTTATCTGTACCTCTACATACCTGTATGAAATTTAATGAATCTCTCTTCACATCTTATATTTTTGTGTCATGAAGCAAAATTGTAGGGATTTCTCCATATTGCGACAGATTCTTTCACAGACTCTTTTGTGTGCAAGCTTATAAAATAGCTGTTTACTCGAAATTGCTTAAATTGAGGGTTTTTAACGAACCTCTTCATGTCTTCTGGAGCCCAACTAGTTCATTTTCATGCAGAATTTAATTTTACCTTTCTTCTTCCGTTAACGACATATTCCTGTTGTGAACAAAGCTTTGACAGACAGTATAGACTAAGATCAGCTTGCGGGGTTGTGCCGTCTGATCTAAATATACACTGTCTGCCTTTTGCTTGATTTTTGTGGAAACAGAATCGAGAAAAAACATGCTAATGTGATCAAATTCATAGGAATTTGCTCAAAGTTGTGTAATACTTATAAGAAAACGAACCACTTTTTTGCATGTTTGAACCCCCTTTACAAAAATCCTGGATCCGCCTCCGGCACAGACAGCCTCTTTCAACGAATGATTTATCAAGTTTATATTATTGATAAGCAATTTGTTTTCTTGCTTTTAATTGGAGCAAAAGGGACAAAGGCGACTTAATCCACCATGGTAACTGTCTGTCCTTTTGTCCGTCTGTAAGACAATTCTTTTTCCGGCAGTTCATGTACCAGTATAAACTTTTCGTTCCTATATTGATTAACAAGTTGATAAATGATTTCCCGTGTCTCAAAGCCAGGTTCCTAATCCAGTGTTATTAAGACATGTAATTGGTTCTACTGTGAAATTATTGCCTCTGGTTGTGCATTGATTACAAAATGTCGTTGAACTGGTTCTCTTCCATATATGGTGACATGTAAATGCCATAAAAATGATGTCGTGCACACAAAAGGGCACGGAATTTAGTAGTTAAATCCGTTACGTTTTAAATGTGCGCACTGATCAAATGAAAAAAGTTCGATTAAATGATAATAATATTAATTTATTTGTGACCATCCATTTTTGTGCATTCTGATTGGCTGACAAAATGGTTTTATTCCTCAATTAAAACAATTTTGAGTACTCGGCTATTTCTAAAATACGGCGCAAGGAATTCCAGCAAGAAATATGTATTATCATGGAGAAAGTCTTCCATTTTTGACTCATATTAAATTATAAGACATAAAAATAGTATTTTTTTTAATCTTATAGAGGTATGAAACTAAAAGCCTTATCACACCCATGTATAAATCCGCTTCGTGTTTTCATACAGTGTGATAGGGTTTCTTTTAGTTTCATACCGTCATGAAATTAACAAATACTCTCCTCATCTCTTAAATGAATTTATTGTTATATTGTATAACTACCTGCTTATAAGCCAATTAGCAAGAAACTTTAAATTAAGGCGCCCATGATTATTATTACTAGCTCGACTATTCGAAGAATATCAGGACACCCGGTGGTCGATGTCGCTTTGGTTAAGTTTTTACGTGCTAGCGTTTCAAATCTTAGTTTCTTCTTAAGCTATTGCTTAAAAATTTGGACATACATTTACATCTGTGACCATAAAAACAGCCTCTAGACAAAGAGTCCTTTCTCGGATATTGAACTGAATGGAATTTAACCCCTTGGTAAAGTTTTAACGAGCAACTGTTGTATATCATTTATATCTTTTTTTTCTCCTGAAGCTATTGCTTGGAAACTTTGCACATGTTTAGAGAACTATGGTCATAGTATCATCCTGTAGACAAAGATTCATAACTGTGATATCATATTTCGTGGAATTTCACCTTTTTTTTTTTCGGAAATTCTTTGTTAAGTTTTTTAAACGCAGCATCAGTTATATCTCTGTTTCTACTTAAGCTATTGCTTGGAAACTTTGTACACACTTCTATGACCATCATACCATCCTTTAAACAAAGATTTATTACTCTTGACTTTCATTAAATGGAATTTTAATGATGATATTGATATGTTGTTACTATCCAGTACATTTTGTAATAGGGACAGTCGAGCTTTGCTGACTTGCGACAGCTCTTGCTTTTGGACTCATGATTCAGAACAGAACAGTTCGATCGTACAAGTGCATGTTAATCGTAAGACTTTTTGAAAGCTTAATCGGGTAACTCAATATCAAAGAGACCTACTGAAATTTAAATTTTGTTTCAAACAGATTGCCAGTTTGGTGCATTTCAATATAGTTTTTGCCAAAATTATAAGTAGAGAGCAGGTAATCTAGGCTATCATCTTGGCTGATCTAAGTCTTCACTATCTCCAAAAACTAAGTGTACAACAAGGAAAGGTTTAACAGATATCTTTGCAATTTGAGAAGTGAAATTTAACAAAGAGAGACTTACATTTTATGAAGTGATTTTTATTCAATAATTTCAATTTTTGTATTATTTCTAGCAGGAGATTTCCCTTTTAAAAGTTGATTTCAAAAGCAAGACATCTGCCCGGTGGCATTAGAAATGTCTCTTATTATCATCAAAGGAACCTATTTCGTCTGTGAAGAAATCATTATCAGCGATTTATTCAGAGAGATTGTTTAATATAGCTAAAAGCTTAGTCTTTTACCCTTTCTAGTGCTTATACGAAGGTCTGTAAAATCAAATATATGATTTGCTTAACCATGTTTTAAGTATTCACGGAATTGTTCAATATTAGAATTATGATTCGTAACTCTTTTCGATAAGGAGATAATTTTGAAGGAAATGGTCATTATCGCGCATTCATATAGTTTGATTAGGATTTTCGTTACATATCTCCGTGAAATCGAAACACAATTTCTTTATATCTTAAATGCAAAAGAAAGAAATAAACTCCTGAAATGCAGTTATTTTCGCATGTCCGCCTGGTCTGATAATGACAATTGTTTTTATATTTAAATAAATGTTTTACATCATCTAAAGGGCCACCGTCATAACGCAGTGGTAGCGCATCGGACTATCAATTCAAGGGTTCTGTGTTCGTTTCCCGACTACGGCTCTCATCCTTTCCGACTATTTATCTCCAGCCAATAATCGTACATGTAGACCTATGTTGGATAGCAGCTAGAAGATAGGAAAGGATTTAATGGTTGTACTGGTGTGAGAAATATCAGAATCCATCAGGCGAAACGAGATCCCTCAAAGATTGTTGAAAGCGGTATAAAACCAAATTCAAACAAACAAAATACATTATCTATCAAAGTACTGAAAGTGCTCATTGTGAACGCCCTGTTTGCAGAGTAAGGTGACAGAGATGTTTGAAAAACTACTCAATATAGGTATCATATGGAAATATGTCCAATCGATAAAACAGTTATTAACACTTGACAATGTGAATATGCGTGCGATGAGTGAGTTTTGAGTGAAATTAAAGGAAGGTAATCCAATATCGCTAATTTTGTATAGGATGAACAAAATAGGCGATATTGGATTATCTTCCTTTAATTAAATATGCATAAAAGTTCTATAAATTGCGTTTGTCTCTCACCAATGGGTAGATAATCGTAAACCTATGTGAGATAGCAGTCGGAGGCTAGGAAAGGGTGTAATGGTAGTACAGGTGAAAGAAATACCAGGAATCCATTGTTAGGTGCTCCGACCGCCGCGATATAACTGCGAAATTGTTGAAAGCGGCGTAAAACCCATTCAAAAAAACAAACAAATCTATAAATTGCTTCTTGTTTCTAGCGCTGAGTAAGCCATTTAGAATGGTTTTGAATGGCCTGAACGCCAATTTCACGATGTTCTTTACTGTACCAATGTATTCCAACCAAACAAACTTTTCTTGCCATGCAAGTTAAAAGCCACACATGTATCATTTCCTTAAAATATTAAATGAATATTTTTTATATATGGAAACAAGCTCTGTTAATAAATGGGGAGATCTTTCATTAGAATAACATATATTCCTTCTGTTAAAGGGTCCTCTGATCAATTCTTGAGACATTTGGTTGAGTTCCATGCATGCTTAGCTCTAGCGTCACGTCCTAAAACACATAGTTCCGACAAATTACTACAAGTTGTTAATCGATGGCTACGATCAAAAACATAGAATGTGTCTATACAGTGTATAGATCCAAACTTTGTTTTTGCTATAAACCCTCGATATACTTACGCGGATCATCCATGCGCCCGATTAAAAATTGCAACTTCATTTTGTATTGAAAAGAGGAATTTTGATTTTCTTGACATGATAAAGAATTCTTGAGAAATGCTAAATTGAATCTAAATGGGCACTTCATTATTTCGAAGCTATTAAGAACCTACTTGGTGTTCCTTACATAGTGACACTGGTGAATGAAAACTTCGTTGAAAAAAGTGTATTATCTTTGCACAGAAAATGCACTATTTTCTAGCGGATACATGCCTTATAAAATAGTAAATTGAAGCTCAGTGGGCACTAATATTTGGCGATCCATTTTAATAGCTTTCTGGATTTTCGCACTTGGTAACACTGGCGGGTGTTCAGTTAGTGTACCGGTAATAGTTCCGCAACATTTCGGAAGTCATGATAATACCCTATAAAAATCATTAGGAAACCTCGGTTAACACTGTCAAAGTTTATGACTTCCAAAACGTTGCGGACGTTTTAAGGACCCACAACCTTTAAAACAATGACCACCATAAGAAGTATTGATAAATTGGGACTACATCAATTTGGTTACATAGTAAATACATCGTTTGTAAACAAACGGTCATCTATCACAAATTGTTTGCCAAAGACCAAGACATTGAGGCGTTGTTTTGTATCGGGGAAATTTGATTATTGACAAAATTAGTGATGAAGAGCATTGTGAATGAGTTCTGTCTTCGAAGAAGTACGGGACCGCTGGTTGATGAAATCGCAATCGAATTATTAGGGGAGATGGATGTTGTATTCTTTTCCTTGATTTTTAGCTCAGCTGTTTTCGGAGAAAACCCGGGGTATTGCTATTTATCTTATAACTATAAAAATATCTGTGTGATAACAACCCATATGATATTGTTTATGATATCACATAGTTAGTTTTAGAACAATGATATAATGCAGTTATTTTTAGAACCTCGCATTTCGGTTAGAAACATCGAGGAAAACAAGACAAACAGAGGTTATAAAATAAATATAATACAAACTTAGAGTATTGTATGATAAAAAAAAACCTAACTCGGTTGTGAGAATTGATATTTGCCTCTACAGAGCCTCGACAATTATCAATTCTCCCAACCTCATTAGATATTTTTTTCATACAAAACACTAAGTATGTATTATATATATAGCCTTGGAGTGGGTGGCCGTCGTCGTTGTCGTCGTGCGATTACATTTTGTGATAACTCTGGTTCTACTGAAGACTTTCACTTGAAACTTGTCACACGTGATCACTATCAAAAGAGGAACCTTTACTGTCAAGGAGGATAACTCTTGGTGTTTTTTGTGCGAATAATGCCCCTCTTTCGTCACAAATTTTGTTTTCATTTTCCAGCACCCGACAGTCGAGCGTAGGCACCCGTAGGCAGTGCTCTTGTGTTTTTTTTAATGCAGAAATTTGTGAAACGCATAAAGTATAAAGTATATTGAAAACGCATCACACGGTTGAAATAATGAATATGGTTGATTTCACTTCAAAAGTACAATTGAGTTATACAGAAGATGTATTCGGGACAGGTTTCGGGTATTTCCGTAAACTTGAAAGTGCCTCGGACGAAAGTATATTAATTTTATGTCAATTTTAAGGTTATTCGGCTTCTTGTGGTACTTTGGATTTCTCCGATTTTCTGTTTTGCTTTCAATGGGAATGATTTTGAAATGATATTTGAATGAAAATAAATGAGAGCGATGAGTGACTTTTGAGTGAAATTAAAGGGGGGGGGGTAATAAATATCGCCAATTTTGTTCAAGATCAACAAATAAGCGATATTTATTACCTCCCTTTAATAAAACAAGCAAAAAAGTTCTAGGTTTAGGTTAAGGTTTAGGTTTAAACCTATTTATTTTACATCGATTGGGATACAAGTTCTTACAACTTAGATTAATCCCTCCCGATTCTGCTTCCTGGGAAATTTACCAGTACTCGCGCCGAATGTGTGGGCCAATGAAAGAACCAAGATCGATAGCCGCTCCCGGGAATCGAACTCAGGACCTTTGGGTTAAGAGGCCGACGCTCTACCTCTAGACCACGGACACCACGCAAAAGTTCTATAAATAGCTTCATTTTTTCTTCAAGAACCAATCAGACACTTATTTTTTCACAAATGTCAAAGAAACCGCTTTTTTTCTAGCTATATTTGTTCTAAATTTAGCTGTTGATTTTATCACTTTTAGCGATTTTGGAGCGTTTATGGGTGGTTTGATTAAATGTACGGAATGAATGAATGGAGCGTTGAGTGAGTGAGTAAGAATGGTTTAAATGAGATGAATGTCAATTTCACGATGAAACTAACTGTAAATCATAACAAAACGCAGTAAAACCACCGATCCAAAGCCACAGTCCTAACCAATGCCTTCACACAAAAACGCCATAACAGAAATACAGTCTATCGTGCTCGAGCGTCCACGTCTGATGAGCGAGCATTTTTATTAAGTGACCGTTTTCAAATCCCTATCATTATATCAAAATATTCTAAAAAGTAGATGTTACATGTATTGGTCTAAAAAATCATTGTGATTCTTTGAATCTAGATATATAGACACGTAAGTTGGTTGAAATCAATATTCACATTTTTTACTGATCGAAAAATCTCGCTTTTTACAATCTTTTTAAAAAAATGTTTTGTTTTTTTTTTTTCTTTAATTTTGATATTATTTTCTCAAATTCCAGTTTGGTAAACAGGGAAAGTTTTAAAAACTTCACCGCACAGATTTTTTATAATCTAGATTTTAAAGTTGACATTTTGACGTTAAATCTATGATATTGACGTTCAAATTACACCTATTATTTTTCTATCTTTATTTTGATTAATTTACGATTTATTAGTATAAAAATATCAAAATTCGCACACGTTTTCAATTGCCTTTGAGGAAAAGGTCCTCAAAGTTTCATTCCAATACACCGAGAACTTTTCGGTGCACATGAATTTACCTAACACAACTTTTGCTGATCAATGACCCCTGTAAGAATTGCGTCGACGTCGCTAAAAATGAACACTGTTTTTTGTAAGTTTTTATCGCAAGCTTAACGTTATGATGTTACTATTAATAAGCACGTTAAAAGACTATTTGAGGGTGCAGTGATATCATTTCAAATAAAATTGGAAAATCCCAATGAATGTTAATAAAAAATGAAAAATCTTTTTGACATTTACTTTTTCTTTAGAAAGAAATCTTCAAAATACTTTTAGTGAAGTATGTCAAAAGAATTCATCGAATTTTTCGACGTATTGCGTTTGTCATTTTCCCAAATTTCGACGTTGGGGTAATAAGCCTTGATCTCCTATTGTGGAAATTCAGTACGGTGAAACGTCACATTAAGATGCGAGCATATAAAACGGAAATAGGTAAAAGAAATATCAAATTTCAGACAAATTTCATCGGACCAATTTTTTTAAAAGCAAGTTTATTGCTATTTTTTCGGGCGGCAATTTTTTGAAAATTTTACTTTGATTCAACCACATTTTTCTATCGTTGAATATAAGTATTACCTGATTTCGTGTAAATGTTCACAATTTATTTGGCGTCATTTTTGTGTTTTCCATTGAATCGAATCGTCCTCAATTCGATCACCGTAAGCGTTTAAGAAGGTGAAGGGACATTGGTGAAATACGCGCTAAATCGTCATTTTACCGATGTCATGGTAACGTAAATTCTGAATTGGACGTTAAGAAATATACACCATTGAGATCGCGCTAAGACAAAGTTTCCAAAGATACCAATCTTCATGCACTAATCTCAAAAAACGCTATTGTCCTCTTCCACCTTAAGTGACCATCTCCGGGGAGCTAAAAAAATCGATCGCTTATTGGAATAGTCGCTTAATACAAAAGTTTACGAAAAATAAGCCAGTTCATTTTGATGGCGTATATAGATTTTCATGTAAGCCTTGCTTAATCCTGTTATGTTGAAACTCACTAGAATCGTCTCGTTGAGACGATTCTAATGGGTTTCAACAACATAACATATACTTAAAACATTCGTTAGTTAAAGAATGTCTACTTTTCTAGAGGCGTTTGCTTCCCTAGAAGCGGCTTCTTTGTTATGGTCGCGTAATAAAAACCGTCGCTTAAAAGACGTGCTCGATCGAGCAATATCGACTAAATTTATTCTCACCAGTTCGAATGTAGAAATACTTTGTATATCGTCTGCGACCTCCGGCGTTAAATTGGTTTCTATGAGTAGGAAAGGTCATAGACTAATTGATAATTAGATTTTCGGATTCATCTTAGATTAATTCCTGCCATTGCGTAAATCAATTTTTTTGGACAAAATACACTATAAAACTGGGAATACGAAAAACATGTCGGACAAAATGAAGGGAATTGGTAAATTTGTCAAAAAATTTGCTAATCGAACTCATCATAAGAATTTATACATCAATGTGTCTACAGCGTTTCATTTTCTTTTTCTAGAGATGATATTTGATGAAAGCAAAGTGCGGAATTAAAGCAACTCATGAAGTAATTTTTCGTGCTATGAACGTCACATATCACTTATTATGTCATACATACAATTTTAAAAAATGATTAAAAGAAAGATTTCATTCTAAAAGCTTGCCATATGATGAACAAATAAAAAGCAAAGGCATATCTGCTTGTATCTGATGAACAATTCAGAACTGTAAAGGACTTTTGTAGCAGTGAAGGAATAAAAATTGACGCGCTTTTAGGAATTACCAACGAAAACGTTATTTTCACTTTGGATTTGCACTAATATTTGATGAAAGGTGTCGAAATTCGATGAGATGTTTAAACATCCATTTTTTAGTGTTTGATGTAACAATTGGAAAAAATATTGCCCTCTGTGTGGGGGGTGGTATTCAGAACTGTTGACTGAGACCGAAGGCTAGATGCAACAGTTAAGATCGTCATCTCCTTTACATTGGGGAAGCAGCTTTCGCTATTCCTTGAAAACCGATTTAAGCGTTACATTGCCAGCATTAGGCTGAAATCATTGTCTTATAATGTCCCCCTTTGGAGAAGAGGGGTTATATTGCTTTGCACTTGTCGGTTGGTCGGTCCGTCCGTCCGTTGACCGGTTGTTTGTCCGGAGCATATCTCAAAAAGTATGTAAGCTAGAATCATGAAACTTCACATGTGGATAGATCTCATTAAGGAGAAGTGCAGTACACAAGAACCGTAACTCTACTCAATCGTTTGTGAGTTATTGCCTTTTGTTGATTGACAAAGAATAGGCTATTGACCTACTTTTAAGGGGCGTAAATGTTTTACAAACACCTCTTGTTTTTTATAGATACTTAGTTCAGTTTTCTATTGACTTTTTGATGCCGCGAAATTATATGTGACTGTGACTTTCATACCATCTTGCTTGACCAGGTAAATTTTGTATATCCTTGGTTTAAAGATAACTCTTTTGACATATTGATGTTTCGCATCTTTTTTATCATCTTTCGTTTAAAAACGTGCATGTTTGCGTTATTTCGGAGCATGTCTTGTTTCAATCGGGAGCCCTCTGCGATTTTACGGAATAGTGCTCTAGAATAATAAGTGCGCAGTCTTTTCGCACGTAGGTTTAAATTGACATCACAAGCACTAAAATGACTTTCAGTAAAACCAAATCAACGAAAAATTAAAACTAGGCTTATTATAATTTAAAAAACAAAACGCAGTTTTTAAGTGATATGCCCAAAATGTTCAAACAGTAAGCTTAATGTCACGCTTTTATTTAAGCGTGATGACCAAACTACTAACAGAAACCGAAATAACAAAATGACCGGAAAATACAACTTTACGTCCGAGGTTCTTTCAAGTTTTCGGAAAGTAGAATGCCCTCGTCCAACAGGCAGCATGTAGAAGAAGGGTTATTTATGTGGTCTTTGGGAAGGATTAGATTAAAAAAAAGACATTTTTGGACCAAACCAAATTATCTTGATTCTGTATTACGAGGTTGTCAAATCAAATCATACAATGGAAGAAAATGAGTTAGATTGAATAAACAAATTACTGTTACAGCGTAACCTCTCAATACTTTTCCCCCAGTAGTTCAATGAGCAGTCTTGGATTCTACGGTGTCTTAATTTTTGCCTTTTTATAGCTCCACTGGACTAAGTCCAACGGAAAAGGTGGGTCGTCCGTCGTAAGTCCGTGGGTCAGTGTGTAAACTTATCATTAACCCTTTGCTGTTTAATCCCTGCTTTTTACGTGCCTGTGATTTTATGATTGAGAAAACATTGTGAAAAAAAAAGGAATTACTTTTGACAAGCAATTTCTTCTTTTTCCACACTATTTTCTATCCTACTGAATGGGGTTTTTTTCAAATTAAATCCACCTTTACTTTCCGTCTGCAAAACCTTTGAATTTGGACTGATCCAAAATTTTGTAAAACAGGAAAGGGTTTAACATCTTTGGATATGCTCGTTCAGATGACTTCGTTAAATTCTGATCGGGTACTGCGTTATAAAACATGAGCCTGTGCGTGACATTTCCGACACTTTGAAATGTGTGCGAGGTCTTTACGTTGAGTAGTATACACAGCCACCTTCTATAAATAGAATGTTACCTAAAAGTGTGCAAGTACTTTGAGACCTTATCTATCTACTAAACGCATAGCAAAGACTCTGGTCAGACTGTGCGAATGCACAGGATGGTCGGAGTCTTTGCTATGTACATATATGAAATTGTTGGAAATCTCATACACAGGCTCAAACGGTTTGATTTTGGCTCAGCACGGGTGCATCCCATTTTACATAGAAACCAAGTTGGAAATCTTGGAAAAAAATTCTCTGAAACCAAAAGGCAGACATCTTTCATATTTTGTATATAATATTATATAGTGGCCCTCTACAATTGTTGTCCATGTCATGTCCTGGGGTCTTATTTGGGCTCTAAATGGGCCCACCCTATTTTACATAGAAAAAAAATGAGGAAATCTTTACAACTGAAACCAGAAGGCAGGGTCTTTTAATAATAGTTTCATTTAAAAGAATTTCGTCAAGTTTATTCGTTACATGCTCCTATGTTCAAATAAGGGCTATGCCAAGGCATATCCTTTTTACAAAGAAATATAGCAGGAAAGAATTCAATCCATCTTTGCTGAAAACATTCCATTGTATTGATCCTATTTAGAAATTATCTCCAAGTTGACATCTGACTATGTAATTGATACGATGTCCTAAGGGTCAAAGAGACTCGGTCGAGCGATCAAGGACTATCAGGGTCCTCGTGTTTAAGTGCCTGGTTGGTCTTTGAAGACATACAAACAGAAAATTACGCTTATTCTATTAACGGGAGGTAAAAAATTTGGTTGAAATTAACGATATTTATTAACTCTCTTGAATTTCATTCAAAACTCACCCATCCCATTCATTCAATTTCATTACAAAATAATTCACATTGTCAATTTCACGATGTTCTAAGTACTGTGACTGGCTGAAAAATAAAACAGATTTTTGGTTTCATGGTTATCACCACTCCCTAAAATAATGGAGTTTTTTGCCGACGTCTTAACTTTGTAAGGGTTAAAGACGGGCGCTTTTAGTGGGATTACACATAAATGGAATTCTGGTTGTATAAATCACTGCTAATGATACTTTCACAGACAGAGTGGATTCCTTTGATAATATTACTTGGTTTGTCAACAAACGTACTTTCTTGAACGTAGTTTTATATATTCCGTGATATTTTCCCTGACAGGATGGCGCCTAATTTACGAGTCGTTGCACTTAACGTCAAGGTGGACCAGCTGTTATCTACAATTACTCACTTCTACAGATAGTGGACATAAAAATCGTGAAACCTTAAACCATAGGTTAGCCACCAAATCCTCGTAACTTCAGCTTGTCCAAGCTGAAGTTACGGGGCTTTGGTAACCCAACGATGAAATGTGGTCACTTTTTCTGAGCACGTGAATAATTTTGGTTCTAGGTTACATTTAATTGCACGCGTTAACGTTAAAAGCGGACTCGTTTTTGAACGAACCCAAAATATTGAAAAGTAAACTCACTAACTTACATCACTGCTAAGCACCGCCCTGCCAGGTCATTTATAACGCAGAATATTAACTTTCGAAAACACAAAAACACCTACCGAGATATTTTATGATTTTACAAATGAAGTCCGATTTCGACGGTTTCGATTTTCGACAATTTCGATAAGACAATTATCTGATTCTAAGAGTTGGAACATTAGCCAAGCATACATGAATGAGTTAAAAAAACATTACTTCCTTTACATTTTTTAAAAAAGGACGATATCGACTATTAACTGTACAGTTAACCACATCGTAAAATTGGAAGTCAACGCGATCAAAACTATCCAAAATTACTTACTCAATGCTCAAATCATTCATTCCAAACACTCATTTAAATTGCTCACAGACGCTTGGGTATTGTTCAAAAACTATTCAAAATCTTTAAAAATGGCCAGCATTTCAATCAAATCAATCGAAAAATTGCATGATTTTATTGGCTGGTGTCGATTTTAAACGGCTTATTTGTCCCCGAAGACACGAAAAAATACGTACATTTTTTAAGGGGGGTTGAGGGTGGGAGGGTTTAAACATTATCGTTAATTTTGTATTGACGAAATTAACGATTATGATTTACCTCCCTTGAAAACCATTCAGACCTCGCCCATTACACTCATTCAGTTTCATTTCAAAATCATTTAACTTGTCAATTACGCGATGCCCTTTTTGGTACGAGACTTATAACGTTATTCACGTTCGTTTCCATTATTGTTAAATGCTATTAACTTCCTCAGAACATTTTTAAACGAAAAAAAAAAAAAAAACACACAAAAAAAAACTCGACATTTAGAATAAAAAGAGAGAAATCTTGATTAATGGTTTGACAAGTCCTTCAATGTTTAGATTGTCTTGACAAAATAACATTCTACGGAAACCAAAAGAAAACGGACCAAGTTTTGTCTGTGTGGATTTTTATCTGAGAAGGAGAAGATCCATTGCCGGAGAAAAAACCAACCCTTATCCAATGTTGTATTTGTTAATATTTCAAAAAATTATTCGAAAAGTTGAACAAGATAGTTGAAAATGGGAAATCACTATCATTTTTGGCTTCAATATTGTGAAAAACAGGCTTGAGTGGGAATAGTATTTTCTTTAGGTTATTGTCTATCCTAAACAAACAATTGATTATGTTGATTTCTTTATTCATATTCTGCATTTTTATTGAAGAGACATGACTTGGCTTAGCAGTGTCGTAATTTTGTGAGTTTACTTCTCAATATACATGAATATGATTGATATTATTGTATATATGAGTGTAAGTTAATCAGCATTTTCTTGGCCCCGCCCTGCGAGGGCAAAAGAATAACAGTATACAATTTGGAGCGTCCCTTTTAGCTCTGAGGATTGGTTGAAATTTGGGATTACAAGTGTTTCAAGAAAAAAATTGGAACTATATTCCGTGTCACTAAATTACATTTATCAATGACTTTTTTATGGGCTTGCCTAAGTTGATTATACAATCACTGAAAATGAGATGGACGGAACAAACACTTTTTCTTAGCCTTTCTTGTGGCCTTATCAAATAACGTTGTTTGCTTTGCCAACCCTGTTCAACCTTTTTTCAATATATTTCTTGAATATTTATCAACCGTTTGGTGAACTTGCCCCATCCAGCCGTCCATCTGGATGAAGATTTTTGCTATCTTTTATCATAAAGATTGCGCTAACTGGTAAATTAAGTGTAAAGCGGAGGATATTTTCAAAAATATTTTGCGAAAGTTATCACCCTGAATGTGGGTCAGAAAAAGTCAATAAAATGGATCAATGCAAAGCGGGAAATATTTTCAAAGCTGTTGTGCGAACGTTTTTATCTTGAACGTTAGTCAGATTTCTGGGAATTTTCGTACTGAGATAAAAGAATTACAAAATGAATCTAGTCCTGCGTTCAGTATGAAAATACGGTGCAAATTGTTTGCAAACTATATCCCGCTTTGCATGAAAGTCCACGTGCAAAGCAGGGTATAATTTTCAAACAATTTGCGCCGTTTTGTCATCCTGAACGCAGAGCAGAAAGGGGTCACCAGCCCTGCGTTCAGAATGACAAAACGGTGCAAACAGTTTTCAAATTATACTCCGCTTTCCACACAAGTGTACGTGGACAACTGTTTTCTCTGGTTTTCCATCCTGAGCGCAGGGCACATGTAACATTTTGAAAGTTAAGTGTTGTCTAATGTAGTTTGGCCTAACATCCCACAAAATTATCCTAACGCCTCCAAAAGCTTTCAATACCAATACGCGCGGATAATCCCAGTTAATTGGTTTCAGTAATAGGTCAGATTTTATTAACCTCTGTCATACAAACGTAACACTTGTATAACAGTTCAAGTGCCATCGCATAATCTGACAATGTTGTTTGATTCGTTTAATTCCGCAAATCAATACAGTTAGTTTTACTCAAGCGACCACGTCTATTCAGAGACCGTTTTTATTAAGCGATCGTTTTAAACATCTTCTTTAAATCAAAAGTAGGTATTGTTCGTCTAAAAATTATTTAAAATGAATCATATGTGTTAAAACTCACGAGAATCGTCTCAAAGAGGCGATTCATTGAGACAATTCTATTGAGTTTAAAAAAAAAAAGACTATTAAGAATTTCTCAAAAAGGCATATTCAACCAAAAAAGTATGTTTCTTATTTGTTATCAAACGTGTACTAATCGACCATTTTCTATAACGACTGCTTTTTTTGTGGTTTATATGGGTTTATATTCATGACGTCAAACCACTAACGATCCCGCTAAGGATGATGTCGCTTAAAAAAATTCAACGAAAGAATAAAAATTGGCATATTTTAAGTTGATTACAAAACGCAGTGGTGCACGCAGTGATTTTTTTTAAAAAAAACTCCTTCTCCCAAGCCATTGAGTCGATTTCAATTAATCTTTGCATGGATGTTCCTTGGATGACCTTTTACATAAATTGTTAATGGAAATTTGGATTGATCCCCAAATTTTGGAATGGCAGAATGGGGCTTTTCACTATAAAATATTTAAGACTCTTCTCCTTCCAAACCATAAAAGGCCAATTTCCACGAAACTTTGCACGGATGCTCCTTGGGTCACCCTTTGCATAAATTGTTAAGAAATTTTGATTAACCCCCCAAAAATGGGCGTGGTATGGTGGGGATTTTTTCACTTTAAAAACTTCAAAACTCTTACCCTCCCAAATCATTGGACCGATTTCAATTAAATTTTGAATGGATTTTCCTTGGGTGACCCTTTGCATTTATTGCTTAAGAAATTTGGATCGACCCCAAAATAGGTTTTAGGCAGGGCGGGGTTTATTTTACTATAAAATCTTTAAAAATTTTCTCCTCCCAAAACACTGGGCCGATTTCAATGATATTCGGCATGGATGTTCCTTGGGTGACCCTTACTTAAATTGTGGGTAATTTGGATTGACCCCCCAAGAATGGTACAATTTGAAAGATCCATTTTTTGGGGGGGATGGTAACTGTCTAGTGACGCTAAGCTTTTAATTCAAGTCACAAGGGAATGCCTTCAGAAATGAAAATGACCTTTAAAAAAGTTTTTACACGACGGTATGGCGTCGATGACGCCAAAGCTGTATAGCAATAATTAGGATTTAGGCCGAGCTTAAAATATTGTTAGTTTTGTCAACAGTAGCCCTGTGTTCAGGATAACAAATCGGTGCAAACTTTTTGCAAAGTATACCAAACTTTGCCCGCGTATTTGCGTGCAAAGCTGGATAAAAATGGCAAACAGTTTGCACCAAATTGTAATCAAGAACGTAGAGCTATTTTTTGAGTTTCTTATTTATAGTGGTTTTATACATAGCAATGGATATAATTCTGTTTGCTTAATCTTGAATTTAGAAAGATTCATTTGTGCGGAATAGTTATAACAAAAACAAAGAAAACGCTAAGGGCTGTGGAGGATATCATTAATGCGGTATCGTATGTTCAAAGTAGTAACAAAATAGCTCGTTGCTATTGGCATATTTTCCCATTAAGTTTTCTCGGCCAAAATTAGAGAATTGGTGAGAAATTGTTCACTTTAATATTGAGAAGATACGTGCATGGTGTGTTCATTAGTTTCGTACATAGGTTTCATCTATGTGAAAGATTTGTCCATTTGAACCGAAATGCCTTTTAACGACAGAATAAGCCAATTACCAAGTTCCGTTCTAGACAAAGGAGAAAATAACCAGTATTAGTAGCAACTATTCCCCCTTTGAAAGCCGCCGACATAGCGCATTTGGTATAGTTAACAACATCGTAAAACCCACATCGTAAACATTGTCAATGACATTGGAACGATTTTTGAACGAAATTGTATGAGTGAGTGAAGCGAGTTTTGAGTGAAATTAAAGGGAGGTATTCCGTTATCACAATTTTTTTCAGGACGCTAAAAGCTAGCGATATTTATTACCTCCCTTTAATAATATATGTATACAAGCTCTATTGGTGGCTTCTTTTTTCTACAAGAACCATGCAGAAGCTTTCAATTTTAATTTGTCGGTGAAATTGCGATTTTTTCTAGCTATATTTATTTCAGTGTAGTTGTTGATCATATCTTTTTTGTCATTTTGCATGGTTTGAATGAGTGTTTTGTATGAATGATAGGAGCGCTGATCGAAGGATCTCGAATTGTTTTGATCGGAATGATTGTCAACTTCACAATGTTATCAACTGAAGCGTGTCGGACTACCAATCTAAAGGTCCCGGGTTCGATCCCGACGGCGGCACTCATTCTTTCCAATTGTTAGTCTCAGACTAATTGGTCGATAATCGTAGACTTACGTGGAGTAGTAGCTGGAGGCTAGGACAGGCTGTAATGGTAGAACTGTTGTGAGAAATACCAGGAATCCATTGTTAGGTGCTCCAGCCGCTGAAATATAACTGAAAGATTGTTGAAAGCGGCTTAAAATCTGCTTCAAACAAACGAACTACTCCCCTTTGAAGTATTTCTTCCGTGAATGCTTCTAGATTTTTATCATGAATACATGATTTAATTTGAGTCCATCGAAATATCGTGCATTCTGATTGGATGTAAAATGTGTTTCATTCCCAAACGAAAGCACACATGTGCAAGCTGATTTTAGATTATACCTTATGCCTTTGTGAACAGCAGAAATATACCGTTAATAACATGAGAAGAGTTGAGTATTTTTAACTTCTGGTTGTCTGTTTTTATAGAAGTGTAATCTATATTTTACGTATAATAATGTGTCAAATAGGAACTCTCTTGAGACTAGAATCCCCTATCATTATACCAGTTATGTATTACGGCACATGATTTATCGAGATACAAAGACATGTTTCAACCCCTTCGAGACCCAAAGAAATAAAATTTTGATTTATTTACAAATATGTTATGGGGGTATGCGATTTGATAAATATATTCATAAATTTGAATAAGCATTTTCTGTGACATTATTTTCAGTATAAAATCGAGTAACATATACATAAGAAGGTTCGCTCGCCTTTTCCCCCAATTATTTTTTCACCCCCCACCCCTCGAAATATCGGGGGCATATTATTTACCGCTGTCCCTCTGAAAAATGAAGCAAAAACTTAACATTGCCAATTACTTCAACGCTATTAAGGTTCATGTAAAGTGTTTGAGGCCCAATTTTAAAACACTTCATTTGCCAAGAAAAAGGCAAATGTCCAGGTATATTTTATATTAAATTGAAGCTATTTATGAGCACAAGGAATTAAGCAACATAAGACTGCTATAGCTTTAGCGGTATAGCAAAACATTGTGGAAAAGGGTCATTTTGTACAGAACAAGCAACTGCGTGACTGTTGGATAAAATTAGCTCATATTTTCACAAATTACAGTCTAAAGTACGACCCAGGTACTACTACAAAGTTGGTATAAAACTCGAGCCCAAAACGTAGTTATGCAAGCATCTTATTTTGACTTATTTTATAAACACATATGTCATATATGTCATTCTAATTTTGTAAACGTGTAGATCTTTTTAAGGTATGGTGTGTTATCACAACATGAATAGACATTAATAGTTTATTTACCTGTAAGGTTGTTTAGCAATTTATCAATTTCTATTTCACTGAATCATAAATATAAAGTAATTTATTATAGATCTGTGATTTCAAAAACTATAATTTGAAATAAATTCCAGAAAATAGTTCACAATATTATGGTGTGATGTTGAACCATACCTCACTATTATTTTGAAAACAGACCAAACCGGTTTGACATGTATGTTGACAAAATAAATGGAAATTGATTGTTTCAAAGGAGCTTTTTGAGAACGAGTTTTATATCAACGGTTGTAGTACTACCTTGATAGTACTTTAGACTGTCTTTTGTTAAAATATGAGCCAATTTTATCCAACCATCATGCAGTTGCTTGATCTGTACAAGATGACCCTTTTCCACAATGTTTTGGCTCTACCGCTATAGTTATGGCGGTCTTATGTTGCTCAACTGCTTGTGCTCAAAACCAGCTTCATTTTGATATACAATATACCTGGACATACTGCTTTTTCTAGGCTAATGAAGCGCCCTTAAAATTGGGTCTCAAACACTTTACATGAACCTTAAAGACACAATACTAATATTTTGTATGATGATAGATCTCAATAATATACATCTGCTGGTACTAAAGTCAAGGTCATGTGACAAATTCAAGGTCATCTGCAAGGTCAATTTAAAACAATAAAAATGAGAAATTGTATCTTTATGTTGTTTTATTGGATTTAGAAATATGTTGATTAGACGTGCAAAATAAATAAGAAACAACATATGATGTAAGATATTTTCTAGTTTTATTTAGGATTTAAATAGAATCTAATAAAAATAGATACACTATATAGAAGAAAAAAATAAAATAGTAATCCCTAAAAATAACACTAATATATATATGGCAGCATGTAAGTGCTTCTACATTTATCATTTATTCAATCAGTGAAATATGGAATGCCAGAAACATCACAACCTCATAACAACTACGTACAGTGGGCAATGCTAGATCTATATTATTGCAAATAATGTTAAATCACTGGCAATAAATTATGTGACACGTCAGACGAAAAGGGACCATCTGGGTTTACGTAAAATAATTGTTTGAAAAAAATTCACCAGTAAACCTTTAAGTTAGAGGAAAATCGTTTGTTTCAGTGTAAGATTGATTTATATTCATTGAGTGAACAACAAAAGCTATATTTTCACGAGTGGCGGAGCTACTAGTGAAAATACAGCTTTTGTTGTTCTCGAACTGAAATATTAATCGATCTTACTCGAAAAAAACAAACAAACAATTATTCTATTTCTTTATTGCAACTAGAAAGCCATGAATGGCTTGTATCGCTCCACAGGCTTGAAATTCTTGTAAAAACAAATAAAGGTTTTGACTAGATTTTTTAGATATTTTGGGTTCTACTGATGTTTTCAAAGTTTCAACTATATAACATATAGAGAAATGACCTCCACCCATAAAGGACATATTTTTCATCCAATCAAAATAATTTTTGGCTGCATGATAATGGGTCACCCAAAGATCATACCAAAAATGTTTGTTTCAAATCCATCTATTACATTCTGAGAAAATGATTTTCAAAGTTTCCACTATATAATTACATATTGAGAAATGACCTCCACCCATAAAATACATATTTTTCATCCGATCACAATAATTTTTGGGACACTGATAAAGGGTCACCCAGGGAATATTTCAGTGAAATTTGATTCATATCCATCGATTACATTCTGAGAAAATGATTTACAAAGTTTCCGCTATACAACATATAGAAAAATGACCTCCGCCCATAAAATACATACTTTCATCTGATCATAATTCTTTTTGGAAGACTGATAAAGGGTCACTCAAGGATCATTCAAGTAAAATTTAGTTGATATCCATCGCTTAGATTCTGAGAAAATGATTTTGAAGGTTTCCACCATATAACATATAGAGAAATGACCTCCACCAATAAAATGCATATTTTCCATCCTATCACAATGATTTTTTGTAGACTGATAAAGGGTCACTCAAGGATCATTTTATTTAAAATTTGATTGGTATCCATCAATTAGAATCTGAGAAAACTCACTTTTTACCATATTTGGAAATTAGCCACGCCCATAAAATCCATGTTTTTTCATCGGATCAAAACAACTTTGAAAGAGGGTCACCCAAGGATCATTCCAGTGAAGTTTGGTTGAAATTCATCAAGTAGTTTCTGAGGAGAAGATTTTTAAAGAAAAAGTTTACGACCGGACGCACAGACGCACTGACACACATACAGACGCAGGATGGACACAACGCCATGACAATAGCCCCAGTGGCTTTTAGCCAGTGGAGCTAAAAATGAGACAAAATATGATAATCCACCGTTATTTCTTGATAAACCACTGAAAAGCATTAAAGAAATAACAGTACTTACACAAGGCAAAATTATCCTAGCCTGTTCAAATGTTATTTCAAATATTTCATTTACATGTTAAGCAAATGCATTGTGTAGTATGAATATCCATTCAATATATAAAAAGTTTTGTGATTATCTTAGAAAACTGTTTTGTCCGAAGCAATCTACAGAAAATGTAGTGAAGACTCTGTGTGAATGCTAAGGTTGATCCAAGTCTTCACCTTGCACAAATGTTTTGACAATTGTTTGAGATACCCTGCGTAGGTTCACTGTTAGATTATATCTTAATCTAATAAAGATATCAATCCTATTTAAGAAATAATCATTGCACAATTTTGGCATCATATTTTAACACACATATTGAGCAAAACATTTAACTATAACAATTATATATATAAATAGCAAAACAGTCAAATATAAATTCAATGCACAAACAGACTAGAAATGTGTCATAGACGCTGATGCCAAGACAACAGTTACAATTGAGTCAAATGATATTTTCTCTTCTCATGCTTTCAAAGACAATATACAAATCTTGGGAAGACAGTTTTATACAAAGATCAGTCTGCACTGATGTGCAGTCTGATCTTAGCCTACACTGCCTTCTTTGTACTTGATCACTGACGGATGGTATACCATAAATTGTTTGAAATAGGCACTTTGTTAGCAAAATTCATAGAGTTAAAACCCATCATAAAGTTCAGGAGATATAGTTATGGCAAGGTTAGTTATTATCAACTGACCTTTAGCTTTGGCCTTGACATATATCATTGAGCCAGTGCATGACATTTCCAACAAATTCAGAAGTGCACCAAGCAAAGACCTTGGCTAGCCTGTGCATCTACACAGTCTGTCCAGAGTCTTCACTTTGTGCTTTTCAGATGGACAAGACCACAAAGTGTCTTGAGACAGACAGGGAATCTTCTAATTACTTTGTGATACTGGCTAAGTTGCTGATAGTTTGCTTCTCATGTTATTTCAAATTGTTGGAAATGTCACGCACAGGCTCAATTAAGAGCTCATCAAGAGGATTGACATTTGAAATTTATTGATTAATGGAGAAAACATGTTCCATACTAGGTTGTTTTGTCTCTTGACCTTCAGTTGAATTCTTGAACTAAATCCAAACAAACTTAACTTTTAATAAAACACATTCAGGATATTGAAGCACAAAAAAGCATCACCATGATGGTACCTAACCTTAACCTTACATGTATCTATAATGTGTGCTTCTTACGTTTCTTCATCAGGAAAGCAGGACTTGACCTATTAAATCAAGTTTGACACTAAGACACTAATACACTTGTCAAATGACAAAGGTAACTCTATATGCCTTTTTTTAATTACCATTAAATGGTGCAGGCATAAGAAACTACACAACAGAATAAAATATTGTTGGAACTGTTAAAGCCTGATACATGAAGTTTTATCAATTTATCCAATATATTTTTTTCAGAAGGTAAAGACTAAAATCCGCCTATTTTCAACTTATATCTCAGTCTTCACCAACTGGTTCCTTCCTTACCAAAAATTGTTTATAAATTGATTTTCAAAAAGCAATATTGATCCAAAATATGTGTTATCAGTGCCATTAGCTCTTTGACATAGTGTAATTTTGCTTATATCAATGTCTAGGCACAAACAGTTGTATTTCCCTATATGTTTACAAGGAGTTACAACTGTTTCATGCTATGCCATCGATATAGGCTTTTTTGAGCTGTAGGTTTTGGTTGCCCCGTCTGACAATATATTGACATTTCACATGCCATTCATACCATGTTCTTGCTTTGGCAGAAAGAAGTTGTAGTCTTAAGGCAACCTAAACATGGGTTAATGCTACTTTCAACAATCTTCCAGTTATATCTCAGAAACTGGTGCACCTAACAATGGATTTCTATTTTTTTCTCACTTCCAGCTGCTATCCCACATAGATTAAGATTATCAACCCATTGGTGGAAGGCAAATAGTTGGATAGGAAAGTACCATTGTTAGGGATCAAACCCGGGACCTTTTGAATGATAGTCTGATGCACTTAGCTATAACAGCTACTACTAATTTAGTAGACAGCAGAAAATTAAGGAAAAGATCAGAATGCATTTTGTTGTAGGCTTATCTTAGTCTTTGTCATTCAAGTTCAAACTTTGTGCGATCCAAGAATATTTTGTGAAAAGCAGGGGAAGGAAAAAAATAATTCCTTTTGGGGGAAAGATAAAATTTTGTAGAAATCTGCAACATTTGATATCCCATCAATCTTTGTACGTGAAATCTTCTCCATTTATTTGCTCCCTGGAAAACAGTAAAATACAACAATATTCTTCCTTAAATTGACAAAAAACGAAAATTAGAAATTTCAAAATGTAATGTGAAGCAATTTAACTTAATGGTATCTTGACATATTTTTTGAAAAATTCAGAAATAATTTGAACTTGTTTGATTGAGAAATAAAATTTCAAATCATAGCAAACATTGAATATTCATATCTTATTTTATTTTCTAATCTGAAACTACTGTATAAAAGTACAGTAGCATTAAATAAACAATTTTACAAGAAACCCAAACCAGTCACTGCATTTAAAATTAGGCTAAAAACACAACAAGATTACTGCCATTGGGTGCCAAGGCTTGGCTGCAGATGCTGGATAATGCAAAAAATCTAAGTACAAAGGCTCCGGATAGCTCCTATGATGGTGAACACACATACCAACTTGCATGAAGATATCTTCAATAACAACAGAGATAAGGCCAAGGTTTAAGTTTATCATGCCTGCCAACACCTACACCAACAACACCAAGGTGATGACTATACCTTGGGACTTCTTTGTAAACAGCCAAGCTAATGATGCCTTTCTACCCGATTTTATCATATACAAAATCTTCTTTCCTCCTTACCATTGACAATATTCTGGGAGGGGGGGGGGGTCAGTGCAAGACTGTTTTAAGTGTATATACAATGTATGTACACATAGTTCGCGCTAAACCCTCAATACATCCTAAGTCAGAGTAATGGAATTGACCCAAACTTAGTTATAATTACCTTGTCAAATCTTTTTTTCTCAGTCATCTGGCTGTAACAGAAAAATAAAACATTCAAATAAGGAACAGCACAATGCTTCATTTCCTAGCATATTATTTGAAATTTGAACAAAATATGTTATTGAAATTGTGAAACAACTATGCAACTATAAATTGTTTTGAAAGAAGTCTGACCTAGATAAATGACCAAATATCTTGTAATATGAGTCTGTGTGTGACATTTCCAGTGATTTCTTATGTACCCAAAGCAAAGACTCTGGCCAGTCTATGCATGACATATCCAGTGATTTCAAATGTACCCAAAGCAAAGACTCTGGCCAGTCTATGCATGACATATCCAGTGATTTCAAATGTACCCAAAGCAAAGACTCTGGCCAGTCTGTGCATGACATATCAAGTGATTTCAAATGAACCCAAAGCAAAGACTCTGGCCAGTCTATGCATGACATTTCCAGTGATTTCAAATGTACCCAAAGCAAAGACTCTGGCTAGTCTGTGCATGACATTTCCAATGATTTCAAATGTACCCAAAGCAAAGACTCTGACCAGTCTGTGCATGACATTTCCAGTGATTTCAAATGAACCCAAAGCAAAGACTCTGGCCAGTCTGTGCATGACATATCCAGTGATTTCAAATGAACCAAAAGCAAAGACTCTGGCCAGTCTGTGCATGACATTTCCAGTGATTTCAAATGTACGCAAAGAAAAGACTCTGGCTAGTCTGTGCATGACATTTCCAATGATTTCAAATGTACCCAAAGCAAAGACTCTGACCAGTCTGTGCATGACATTTCCAGTGATTTCAAATGTACCCAAAGCAAAGACTCTGGCCAGTCTGTGCATGACATTTCCAGTGATTTCAAATGTACCCAAAGCAAAGAATCTGGCCAGTCTGTGTGTGACATTTCCAGTGATTTCAAATGTACCCAAAGCAAAGACTCTGGAAAGTCTGTGCATGACATTTCCAGTGATTTCAAATGTACCCAAAGCAAAGCATCTGGCCAGTCTGTGCATGACATTTCCAGTGATTTCAAATGTACCCAAAGCAAAGACTCTGGCCAGTCTGTGCATGACATTTCCAGTGATTTCAAATGTACCCAAAGCAAAGACTCTGGCCAGTCTGTGTGTGACATTTCCAATGATTTCAAATGTACGCAAAGAAAAGACCCTCGCCAGCCTTTGCTTGACATTTCCAATGATTTCAAATGTACCCAAAGCAAAGACTCTGGCCAGTCTGTGTGTGACATTTCCAGTGATTTCAAATGTACACAAAGCAAAGAATCTGGCCAATCTGTGCATCTGCACAGTCTGACCAGAGTCTTTGCTATGCCTTTAATAGATGGATAAGGTCTCGAAAGCACTTGTACACCATTAGGTAACATTATATTGACAGTAGTTGGTTGTCTACACTGCTCAATGGTTGCAACTCAAGCATATTTCAAATGGATGGAAATGTCACACACAGGCTCATGTGATCTTGGCCTTTGAATTTATTTGTTACACTATTGCATAGCAATGGTTCAGCTTAAACTGTTTTGCGATGAGCCAATGAAATAAGTGTTAATAAGATCTTTCATTGTAATACCAACCAAATACAAGCATTTTTTTCTTGAAAAGGCTTAATTTAGTAAATTGAGCATAGCAAGATTTTAAGCAGGGCTCTACTAGCAATTTTACTAAATATACTGTTCAGAAAAAGTAGAGGATATTTTACATTTGATTTGTGGTATTCTTGTAGGCTTGGGCATCCATACATCTTCAGGGCCCCGTTTTTGAATCATCATAAAAAGAAGCCAATTGTTTGATATCGTGACAATATCTGACTGTGAGACATAGGGTTTGACAGCAGTCTGGACCGACGTTCTTCTGATTTCCAGTATACCATTGGCTCACTCACAGTGAGCATTCATTAGACCCCCACTTTATTCCAACAAAATGTGATGCGAATACATGATAGAGATAAACACCAAATGATTTTTTCGGAGTTATGCTCAACTAAAGTAAGAATCCCATTACAACATACGCCATGTTAAAACAAGCGCTATACCCCTCTCTTCTTAGATGCTGAATTTTTAGGACATGTTTAGCAGAAAATGGAATTCCATAACTACCATATTACCATGAGACAACTGCTGGTCGACCAAGAATAAGTTAGATAGTCCTCAATTGTTTGCAACCACAATAAGCTTATGGATTAACAGATTATCCCCTACTTTTGGTGAACGGTATATATTACTTTTACATTTTCAGGTCACATTGACCTCTGTACCTAAAGATCTGAATGTCATGAAGAGAAAGATTGTGCTGCCAAATTCAAGCATCATATATAGAGGATTTTGAATGAGTGGTCATGGAATACCAAATTTATTAAACAAGTCATCTATAAACAGATAAAAACGAGGCTGTGCTGAGTTTTTATAGGTTTTAGATGATGAGTTTAATAAAGTCGGTATTCTATGAGCACAAATTTTATATTCTATTAATATGACCCGATTTTTTGCGAAAAATTGTCATAGGTCTTGAAATTCAACATTTCAATTTTCTGCGAAATATAACGCCGTTTAAAACTGACATCACAATATATACATTATGACGTCATTTTTTCGGTTACAAGATAGCATTGCTATTCCCTCTAACCTCATTTGCATAGTTATTCCCCTAGTGTAATAACACCTGTGTAATATCAAAAATATTCAAGAGTTATTTCAACATAGGTCATATTATAAACTAAAATATTTTTAGGTTATTTGGAACTATCATTCCTATTACATTGTTATGATTAAGCTTGATAAGGATTGACCTTGTAACATGACCTTGTTTGTTGATCTTCATCTTGGTATCTGGAGACATATGTATCCATATGGGATATTCTTGACGTAAGCATTATTAAGTTATTGGCTCAATTTTGAAAAGCAGACAGACATACAGACAAACAAAAAAAAAAAAAGCCCACTGTCATTTAGACATTTGGGGCACATAACAGCAGTGTATAAAAGTATCTTAACCCTTGTCATGCTGAACCCGGAATATTCCTGCTTTGGCAGGAGCTATAGACAAACATCAGCCTGCACATATGTGCAGTCTGATGTTAGTCTATACCACCTGTTTCTCACTTTCAAACCAGAATTGTCAATAGATTTAGTTTTTCAAATAAAAATTGACCTACAGTTCAAACTTTTAGTGCTTTTTGCCCTTTGATTTTGATGCAAATTTTTAGCCAAATTTTTTTCAGCATGACAAGGATTAAATCACAGAGAGAGATGTGAAGTGAAAAATGACATCCTAACAATCATTCTAAATTGCTCGATGGTTTGATTATTGGGGACTTGTCAAAATTGCACCAACATAATAACGCTATAATTGTTACTAAATTTTCTGATGAGGAATAATTACTGAAATTATTTTTGGCACGTTCTGCAGTCATGCAATCAGAAACCTTTAACAAATTAGATACTTTTTCACCATTTCTGAATCAAAATTAGAATTTATAGAAAAAAAATAATATAAGTGTAAAGTGTTTGTAAATTATCCCACTTGGTATGTATCCTTGACCCTGAGTGGTATTGAGAGGATGAAAGGGTTCTTTAACCCTTTGCTGTTTAATCCCTGCTTTTTATGTGCCTGTGATTTTATGATTTAGAAAACATTGTGAAAAAAGAAGAAATTGCTTCTGACAAGCAATTTCTACTTTTTCCACACTATTTTCTACCCTACAGAATGGTTATTTTTCAAATTGAATCCACTTTAAATTTTTCGTCTGCAAAACCGTTGAATTTGGACAGGTCCAAAATTTTGTAAAACAGGAAAGGGTTAAAACAGCACAGAAGTTATATTGTCTAGTTAGAAAATACAACACATCTCAACCTACAGATGATTTTAAGCTTTTATGTATTTTGACAAGTTCATTGGGTATATTGTCATTTTATTCCAAAACCTCATTGCGACAGCTGAATTAAATCTGTAGTTTCAAGTTTTGAGAATTACAGTGATAATTTTATGTATACCATTATTCAAAAGTGCTCATCTATGTCAATGTTTTCTTTGTCTAATGACAAGAAAGAGAAATAGCATGGACAATTCAAAGAAAACTCATCTCATCTATTTTTGAAAGCCTGAAGTTTTCTGTCAAACACACTCCACTCAATCAGATTCAATAACTACAGCATCTCCTTCATCAAAGGTTGCTTTGATTCTAACTGACTTTGTAATAATGCAGAGATTCAATAAATTGACTTCAACAGTCAAATAAATTAGTCAATATCATAGCACAGTTGGTTATAGCGCCTTGCACTGTCATTCAAAAGGTCCTAGAGTTTATCCCTAACAGTTGCACAAACCCTTATAGACATTTGTCTTCTACTAGTAGGTTGATAATTGCAAACCTATGTGGGATAGCCGCTGGAGGCTAGGAAAGGATGTTATGGCAGTACCTGTGAGATAAATACCAGGAATCCATTGTTAGCTGCTCCAGTCAAAGCAGTGTTAAACCAAATTCAAACTAACCCCCCCCCCCCCCCCCCAATTTATCAAGAGACCTCAGCCAGAATAAGCAATGGGTCTTTTAACTCTTGTCATGCTGACCCCTGACCCCTTTATTTCGAAAGTTTCTATTAAGATCAGCCTGAATATATTTGTAGTCTAATCTTAGTCTATATCACCTGCTATTCCTAATCAAACAAGAAAAGGTTAAAATAATGTTTTCCAAAAAGGTATGACTTTACTTTGATTACTAAAAAAATTTATAAGGGTTTTTAATTCCTCAATAATGCATACTTTTAGAAAGTGTAATTTAAGACCACATTACATTCCAAATGAAGAGAGCTTACTGCCTCAAGGCTCTGGATGAAATGAGTTCCAAGAAAATTCATCCTTATAGAAATATCTGCAGAATCTGGGATTCGACAAAATACAATACAGGAAAAAATTGGGTTATCAACAATGTTATTCTAAATCCTCATAGCTACAGCTTGATAAAAGCTGTAGTTATGAGGTTTTGGAATTACAATGATGTTATGCTGTATGTGGTTAAAATGCCTCTGAAACAGGTTTTTTCACCAATTTGACCTTGATATAATGACCCTGACCATTTCAGATGACCTTGACCTTAGTATCAGATGGTTTATATTAATGAGATCTATCAGTATGTCAAATATCACCATAGTATCTTCATATGCTTTAAGTATGTAAGTAGCTAGGTTTTTAGGTGAAACTTTTGCAGACATACAGATGGATAGATTGACAGATTGAAAAGGGTAGAACAATACAGTCTCCCCAGATCATGTCCATGTGGGAGCATGAAAATCATAGCAGTTTTAAAGCCCTGGCCAAAATGGCTTTCAATAGAAGAATTGAATGTATTTCCATTCCTATATATCATTTCCTATGTTGTTTCTAAACCATAGTGCTAATGTTCATCTCCTGCTAAATTTACAACTTTGGTGATTAACTATAAGAATTGTACTATTTTGAAAGCAACATGTTAATAGTTATCAACAAGAGCACGACAATGGGGTGTTTATACTTGGCTGCTATATAATTTCCAAGTTTTGAGTGAACAGAGCTGCATGTAGCTAGTGCCTTTAGTAATACCAAAGATATCAGGAAATATTTAATTGTTTGCCCCAAACCACAATGACAATAGTGATGACACCTGATGGCAAGTCCTAGGGTTTTTTCCAATAACAGCGAAGCAATATGAGGTTTAAGGGTAAGGGTAAGAAGAATTTTGATGGAATTCACTTCAAAATTTATAATTATATTGATAGTCTCTGTGTTAAAATGCATTATTGGGAATTATTTGCTTTGACTTTTATGTCTCAATTTAGTGATATCCCTAGTTATACTTAAGGCATTCACTTGAGACTTGGCACACTTCTTCATTGTCAAAAGAACAATCTATTCTATAGAGGGAGATAACTTTAGATGTATTTAGTGCAAACAATGCTCTTTTTCGACTTCAAATGCAGCACCCAACAGCTGAACATAGGCACCAGTAGTTGGTGCTCTTGTTACTTTATCTATCAGAAATTTGCAAATAATTATAGGTACCCAATAATACACAGTACTCATTAGTGCATGTAGGGATTGACACACACAAAAATAGGCTAAAAGGTTAATTAAAACAAGGGATCATTTCTAAATAAAATGAACAAAAATGTAATAAAGGTAAAGAAAATGAATAGTACAGAACTTAATATTATGAGCAAAATAAGAATTTAAGTGACTCATACATAATCAATATTATTGAAATCAATATTCAATATTTCTCATACCCAATCAATAATATTGTCAATCCCATAGTTTGGCAATATAATTGATTAATTCAATATAATTGTCAATACAAAGATATCTTTGCATGATATTTTCAATAATTTCAAATGTGCATAAGGCAAAGTCTGAACGCTTGCACAGCCTAATTAGTGTTCACTCTGCATTCTGTGCATAGAAAATGTCTTAACCCTCTTCAGACAATTAGCAAATATTCTTATTACATGGTATGGCTGTCTAAGGTATTCAAAGGCTGCACCTTGTTACATAAAAGCTCATTAATCATATATGAACCACTAAAGAATACAAGAGCCATGTCGGACATGGCCATCCCCCGCTGAGCAAAGCTTGATAGTAAACTGAAGCCTAATAGATTAAGGGTTCTACTTTAAGAAATTAAGCCCCTACAAAATCTAAGTTTTTAAAATAACAAAGGGCAATAACTCCAAAATTATGTAAGCCAGAGTTATAGTTCTTGTGCACTACACTCCTCTTCCATGAGATCTATCCACCCATAAAGTTTCAAGTTGATAGCTAAAATACTTTAGGAGATATGCTCCAAACAAAATCTAAGTCCTAACAAAGGGCATTAACTCCAAAATTATACAAGCCAGAGTTATAGTTCTTGTGCACTTCACTTCTCTTCCGTGAGATCTATCCTCCCATAAAGTTTCAAGTTAATAGCTAAAATACTTTAGGAGATATGCTCTGGACAAAATCTAAGTCTTACAAATAACAAAGGGCAATAACTCCAAAATTATGCAAGCAAGAGTTGTAGTTCCTGTGCACTGCACTATTCCTCCACGAGATCTATCCACCAATAAATTTTCAAGTTGATAGCTATTATACTTTAGGAGATTTGCTTCAAACAAAATCTAAGTCTTAAAAATAACAAAGGGCAATAACTCCAAAATTATGCAAGCAAGAGTTGTAGTTCTTGTGCACTGCACTTCTCCTTCATGAGATCTAACCACCCATAAAGTTTCAAGTTGATAGCTATTATACATTAGGAGATTTGCTCCGGACAAGTTTAGTGACGGAACCTCGGAATGACGGACGGAGAGCATTACTATATCCCCTCGCCGAAAACGGCGGGGGATAATAAATTAAATGAGAAGTAAAACACTTACAAATTAAAAACCAACTAAAAAACAAGGGGAGACAATCAGACAACAACTATAACTGCACCTCTGGAACCATCTCGGCTGATAAGCCATGCCACATTTCATACTTCTGATCTGGATATTTGAGACAGTCGTACCAGTGCTTTAACCTGTCACCTTTAGATGTGATACCTAGCATAACACCACCTGGAATAAAATTCAGAAATATTTCACAGATGAAGAGAGTATTTGTTTATTTAAGGTAGTAGACCCGTAATAGTTCCGCAACATTTCGGGCCCCATGAACTTTCAGCATGTTGACTGAGGTTTCCTAATGAAAATCATTAGGAAACCTAGGTTAACACTGCTAAAGTTCATTACTTATGAAATGTTGCAAAATGTTTATGGGTCCACTTCCTTAACAAAAACCTTAAATTCATACATGAGTGTGATAAGGGTTTTTAAGTTTAATACCTTCATGAAATCATACAATTTTGCCATCAAATCTTACAATTAAAATCATATAGCAAATGTTACAATAGAATTTTGTCAACAATGAAATATACTTTACTAAAAGAGAAACTTCAACAAAATGAAAATTATGATAATTAAAAACCTTAAAACAATTCTAAAATCTCTTGGCAACTTTTGGTAGAACAACCATATAGCTGCATTTATGGGATGGAATTGTGATGCTACCCAAGAAAGATGTTAAACAGGTGCACATTGCTTGACAACACCACAATTTATTTTGAAATCAAGTCAAAAACAAGAATACCACCTATTGGTGCAACACTCAGCTACAACTACTGGATAATTCAAAAGATCTAAGTAGAAAAAGGGACATAACTCCTACAAAAATAGAGTTATTGTGCTGGATAGCTCTTGGGGTGGTGAACTCAACGCACCAAGTTTCATGGCCATATCTCTCTGTTGGAGGTATGACAAAGGTTAAAGTTTGGCACGCCAAAGCCAATGCCATCAAGGTGATCATAATACCTCTGGTTTTCTCCAAAAACAGCCAAGCTAAAAATTGAAGGAGCAATTCTCATAACAAGCTTAGTATAAAATATTGAACTTTACCTGTGTCCTTGACCTTTGGAGCTGTCTGGAAGTTACTTTAAACTGGAACATATCTACTCATGATGATGAATGTTTGAGCCAAGTATTTGTAAAATCCATCAATAAAAGTGAGTTAAGGTTCAGACAAACAGGTGATTGATTGAACACTGCCTTTCAACACTTATTGAGGCTGGAGCACCTGACAATGAATTCCTGGTATTTCTCTCACCAGTGCAACCATTACATCCTTTCCTAGCCTCCAGCTGCTATCTCACATAGGTCTACGATTATGAACCCATTGGTTAGAGACATCAAACAAACAGATTGATAGAATGACATACTAACACTGCAAGCTTGTTAGACAATAAGATAGGATCATTACCTATAAAATCATTTTTCCCAATATCCCTGTCCCAAACTGTAACTTCTAGAGTCTTCTTGGCAAGTTCATTATGCTTAATCTGGTACACAAACTCCTGCAACATAATAAAGTAACATTGGTTAATGAGAAATTACCATCCAGATTTAGATGGTTGGTTGCATGGGGTTAGCATTCAAGTTACATATTGCAGCAACTGGAACACCTAACAATGGATTCCTGGTATTTTTCCACATCAGTACCACCACAATATCCTTCTCATTCCTCTAGCTGCTTGCCCTCTAAGACATATAACTATGAACATACTTCCAATATTATTCTTAACCTCGTAAATGCATCTTGATCAAAGCTTTGAGGTTTAAGAATATCACCAAAAATATCTAGGAGAAATATGAAGGTTTCTCACCTTATTCTCCTTATGTCATCATCCTTACAAGAGCATTGCCTCAGCATTGCCTCAGGTGCCTACACTCAGCTGTTGGGTGCTGGTCAGTTGATAAAAATCTAGGTTGAAAAGGGGGCATAATCTTCACAAATTGCATCTAGAGTTATCTCCTATGATAGTATAGGTTGCTCTTTTGATAGTGAATATGAGTGCCAAGTTTCAAGTGAATTCCTTAAGTTGAACCAGGAATACCGTATTTCTCCTATAAAACGCGCCCGGGCGCGATGCAAAACGTCGTGGAGGCGCTATTATTTCAGACCCTTTTACTTAATTAAAAAAAATTACGTGTTTTGGTACCTAACAGAAGCAAACTGTTAACATGTTCGTAATTATCGATTGAAATACGTGCGCTACCCAATTTGCTTTCCTATTTATCTTTTAAGACTTTCAATTTAAAAAATAAAATAAAAAGTTAGCTAATGAATTGTAAGTCTGTCATTTAAAGTCAGCTATCGAAATACGGTTACCTGTAGTTTTCAAAAGCAAATGATTGTGTTGGCAGAAGTCGAGATTATTATTATTGTTATTATTTGTACAAGATAGGAAGTTCCAGACGATGCAATATTCAATGTCCCGCTACTGATGGATAAAGCGGTCTGGTCTAATAAATCATTACCTATTCACGTATGAAATAAATAATCCTGTATTAAATCCTAAAATTTTGTGATGTGTAAATGCACCTGGTACATGAAATGAAAGTGTTTCGTAGTGAAAACACAACACGTCTGGAGCTAGCTGGGTCACCGCGTGTCGGCACCCTTTGAAGTCTCCAGATTCTTGCAAGCGGCAACGTCGCTTTTGAAATAAGTCACACACGAGATTTTCTATGATTTTATCAATTGACTCGGTTATTTTGTATATTTGCAGAAGGTAAAATGATTTCAGAAATATTTTGGTAACAACGTGAAGAAAGGGGATTTTGTTTGCATGTGACAAATGAAGAATGACAAGAAATAGTTTTAATTTTGTGTTAAATTTTAACCTTTTGCGCTTCCGGAAAACTGCGCGATTTAGGACGCGCTAGTTTTTCAGATGTTGAACAATCTTTTAATGACGCAACCAGCCTTATCCTGATAGGGATTTAAGATAGTTAACCCAGAATCTATTGAACATTACTTTGTGGAGTAGCAGCTAATGAAATTAAATTCGAGACCGGATTATTTACCATGGACCGTGGACGGTTGGATGTTGTTGATCGTTTAGTCAAGGGCCTGGGGATCGTATTTATGGGGGAGCGCGTTTATTAGGGAGGGCGTGTCTGAAAGGTGAAATACGGTATCACAAAATGTCAAAAGTTTTTGCATTACGATGACAAAGACCACACTGATGTATATGATGGAAATATGTTGGATTTTATCCATAGTCAGCCCAGCTAAAAAAGTACCCATTTTGCAGGCTCACAGTGTAAACTAGGATAATCCTGCACAGACATGCAGTCTGACTATAGCTGAACTTGCCTGCTTTCTTTTTATTATTGCGTGGAAAAATGAGCAAAGCTGACTAGTAAAAATGATCCACAGGAGCAATTTTTTCTAACTTAAAAATAAATTCAGCCAGGTTATCAAAGGGTTAAATATTGTGAGAAATATGAGGAAATCATCTCAACAGACTAAATATTTTTGTTATTTATCACAGTATAATGTGCTTTCTTGGCATGCAAAGCGGGGTATAATTTGCAAACACTTTGCACAATTTTGTCTCCTGAACTCAGGGCTGATGTCAACAGCCTAAAAAGTTTTTATGTCAAGTTATTTATCATCATATAATGTAGAAAGCCTGGTGAGATTAACAGATTATTTGGAAAGACATTTCTATTGTCTCTTGGGTCTCTTTACAGTGGAGGGAAATATTTTCCCATCAACTATTTTCTTCTTTCTTTCAAAATAAAAGTCGATGTAAAAGAAATCCTTCCATTTACACTTGTGTTGTTGTATATAGCCTAAAGTGCAGCCCTATTTTCAGAGTGACAAACTTGCAAAATGTTTTACAAATAGCATTTGACTTTGCATAGCCATTACCATTTAAATAAGTTTAAAATGAATTTTCATCCTAAGCCCTGGACTGATTTGAAATAATCCATAATATACTTAATTAAGTTACTTAAGTTAAATTTTGATGTCACTTTAAATGGAAAACTGCTGTCTACACATTTTTTTATCCAAGAGTGACCTTGACCTTGATGAATTTGACCTATGACATTGACATGTATGTGTGTATCAATCAAATGTAATTTCAAGCAAAAATGAACATTGTATTTTAGAAATTAAAATTTTGGAGTAGCTTATTAGGAGATAGCTTGCAGATGTATTTTTTTTGAACAGACAGACAGTATAAGAAAACTACAATATGATCCATTTGGCGCTATTGTTTATTCATTTGTAAGAGGTTTAACACCCCTTTTAACAGTTTATTTTTCAGTCATATTGCGGCTGGAGAACCTAACCAATTGGGTTCCTGGTGTTTCTCTCAAGAGTATCACTTTCCTTTCCCACACTTCAGCTGCTCATCCCACATAGATTTACAGTTATCAAAAATCAAAACATTGTTGATAAACATTTAAAGAAACTTTGCAAGCCATCACCAGGGATAAAACCTTCGACTCCATGATTCCATATTTAAAATTTGTTAACTGTAATATAAATATCAACCTTTATAAAAAACAGGTGATATTCAACAAATTGTTCTTGTTCTGCGACGAAAACATTGTAAAACCTGTTGATTCAAGCTGTATTTTCAATATACCTCGGTTTTTTTGACAAAAATTTGTTGTTAGTAAGGTTGCTGCCACAAAATGACTAGATTGACAGATCTCAGTGTTTTTATGTGCATTCTAAATGAAGTTAGGCATTGTCTAACCATAGGAAAATACAGAAATGAGATAAAATTGTCGGCTATAAACAAAACAAATGTGTTGTTCAATATTGTTCTCTGGGACAGATTACTGAATAACCTTCAACACAGTAACAAATCATTCAACAGGCAAGCAATGTATTGAAACCCTTTTCCTACTGAATTTGAATTATTTCAAACAAATTGCCAATTTATAGGGATATTTCAACCAATCTGACTACAGTTTTTATGTATTAGGTAGATGGTGCATAGTGAGGTTTACAGAAATTAGAAGCTTTTCGAAGCTTTTCAAAGCAGGCGGAGTGCTTTATTAAAAAAAGATGATTGGCGGTACCTAATAATAGTATTCAGGTTTACCTGATTGTGGCCAGTTTATGTGATACAAAATTACAAAATTTTGAATTTTACAGCGATTTCTTTGGTAAAACAAGTATGTCGAACACTAAGGAAAAATTAAGTAGAAAATAGGTCGTGTTGGCTGAGATCAGACTGCACAACTGTGCATAGTCTATACTGTCAGCTAAATCTCTGTGAAAAGTATGAGAAGGGTTAAGCAATTATCTTCAACACACTAACGCATCATTCACAGGGCAAGGAATGTACCTTCACACAGAGAATTACCCCATCAATTTAAAACTGTAAAACTCATTTCAAACTGTTTACAGTTTTATTGGGTTTCTGGAATTAAAAAACATCAGTTACATCTTAAATCTGTCCACTGAGAATTTGTTGGAACTCGAAATTGTGAGAAAAGATAGATTTGTATTCAGAAATAAACATTTTCAGAGGTTCCAGTCACTGCTATTATTCATGAAAGCAGGCAGTTACAAGAATAATTGGCAAACGTCTTCACTTAGAAATTGAGTTTCAAGTGATGAATAATGCTTCAAGTGAGATGGAAATTCAATATTAGTCCATTAAAACTTTCCTTAGTATTTTTTTGTGTGTCAAAGTTAAAAGTTTAAATATTTTTTGTTTGATTTTTCTTATTATACAACTACAAGGTGGCAAATTGTCACAAAATACACACCCATTACACTGCTGTATTTCCAAGCATGAAAAACAACAAAGGTAAATACAGTTAACAACATCGTGAAATTGACCAGGTGATGATTTTGGAATGATTTATGAATGAAATTGAATAAGTGTGTGGAGAAAGTTTGGAGTGAATTTTATGGGAGGTAATCCTATATTGCAAATTTTGTTCAGGATGAACAAAATTAGCGATTTTGATTACTTCCCTTTAATAAAAGATACATTCAAGTTTTAAACATAACTTCCTATTTCTTCAAGAACCTATGAGACTCTAACAATTTGAATAATGTCAGTGAAATTGCCATTTTTGTCAATCAAAATTCATTTTGAATGACACTGGTTATTCTAAATTTTTCAATGGGTTTGAGGGTTTTTGAATGGTTTGAATGAGTGTTTAAAATGAATGAATGGAGCGCTGATTGAGCAATTTAGAATGGTTTTGATTGATGTGAATGTCCATTTCATGATACAACTAACTGTAATTCAAAAATTAGGTTAGGTAGAGTCATGGTTCTGGTGCACTGCACTCCATAATCATCACTGTCAAGTTTCAAGTCAATTTGACATAGGGTGATACCAGAGTTATGCACCAGAAAAAGAAGTGGACGCCGCCTGACGGCCCAGACATAACAGGTAATCACATAAATGTGTATTGAGCGACCACCACCGGTACCACCGGTACCACAAAAAAGTGGTCGTTATAGAAAAACAACAATGGGAAATAAAACAAAAATTAAGTTAGGTAGTGTTGTGGTTCTCACAAACTACACTCCATAATCATAGGAGGAACATAACTGTTAAGTTTCACATCAATTCGACAAAGGCTGACACCAGAGTTATGCTCCAGACAAAGAAGTGGACGCCAGGACGCATCAGGTGACTTCATGTTTTATATAAAGTTTACCTTGGTTAATTTGACCCGAATTTGACCTCTGTGGAAAACATGCTTAAATAAGGATTTTCATCAATTAACAAAATATGTATCGCGTTCAATACTGTTTGCTATTTATTCCTATGAGAGCACTTGTAAAGCCGATAGGAATAATCAGATTTTTATTCATCTAATTTGCAGGGGTCAGATTGGGGTCAATAAAATCGCACTATAGAACTTGTATGGAGCAACCTCCACAGGAAACACAAAAAAAGCGGTCGTTATAGAAAACGGTCGCTTAGAACATGTTTGATTACAAATAAGAAACATACTATTTTGATTGAATATGCATAACATTGCGTATTGTATAGTAATCATATGTTGTTAAAACTCAACAGAATCGTCTCATTGAGACGATTTTGGAGAGTTTGAACAACAAAGGATTCTTTTTCAATAACTTTTAGACTAACCATACCTTCTTTGTAAGATATTTTGTTTTAAAAAGGGATTTTGAAAATGGTCACTACGTAAAAATGGTCGCTAAATAGACGTGGTCACTTGAGCAAAATTGACTGTATCTGGCCATGTATTTCATTAAATTTAAGTCTGATATCAACAAAATATTTAAAGATTCCAAAGAATCAAAAGTTGGGGTCATAGGGGATTGCTTAAGGTTTACCTACAGCCAAAGAAAGAATATTCCAGGGCTCAGTATGAAACTGGTTAATAATTATGTTTTGGTTAATTTATCATGGACAAACTTACATATATACATCAACTTGTCACAGTGATTACAAAGTCATGCCGATTGCAATATATGCTTAAAAAAAATAAATATCAAATAGGGCAGAAAACATTGTGACAAATGATAACTTGAATGTCACAAGCAGTTTCCCCAATCACAACTTTGTTTGTCTGAGTTCATCTTCTTTGCTGTTTGAAAAGCTAAATTGCAAGGCAATTGGTCTTATTTCTCAGTCCACAGTAAATCTCTGACCAAATTAAGCTACATTATCTTCCCAGAGTATTTTAGCTATTACAACACAGCAATGAAAGGGAAATAAGTCATTACTTGAAGAGCTCATCCTATTGTAAGAGTTATCTTTCCTGACACTTGCTAGATAATTGAAAGAGACAGTCTTTGTCAAAATAAACAAAATCCTTTTTTTGATATACTGTAAACATTCTAATAGAACCTGATGCTCTTATAAAATCCCAGCTCCCTTTTCACAGTATGAAATTGACCATTGTTGATGTAATTTGACAAAATCTTGAAGCCTCTGATTAAGGCCAATCTCCAGAAAATCATGGTCACAGACAATATATGCACCTTTTCCCTAATCAAGTGTTAATATTTTGTGACAGATTATGTTTATTATAACCTGATAGATAATAGTCAATGTTTTTATTCTTGTTTTCACCTTTAGCTTTGGCAATTACTAAGGACTTATTGAAAAGCATTTTTGGCTATTTTAACACCATCTTAAGAAATATGGATGGATCAGCACAAAACAGTTGTAACTGCCTATATGTTTATAGGCAGTTACAACTATTTCACACTGAGTTGCCTCAAATTGAAGCTCATCCCTTTCTTATGGAAATGCGATGATTCAAATACAATGCTGGGGTTCTATTAGAGTTTTCATGGTACTTTCTTCAATACCTCATTCTAAAAGGGTTAATATAGTATCTCCCTTACCTCATTATAGACTGGGTTTAATGTTTTCTTCTTGACAGCAGTTTTAAACTTAGATCTTTTGTCCTTATCTGGCTTGAGATATCTGAAAAAAAGGAGATTTGTTAACACTTGATACTCTGAATATAACTCTGTTTCAGAAATAGCATATAAAAAACTGAATGCACTTGAAGCATTACAGTTTAATGACACATTATTTGATCTTTAACTTAAAACTATACACACATCTGTGTGATAATATCCCATTTGAATTTTTTTATGATATCACATGGAAATTTTTAGAACAATGACATAATGAGGTTATTTCTAGAAACTTGTATTTCTATAAGAAACATCAGCAAAAACAAAGCGAATAGAGGTTATGAGATAAAAATAATACAAACTTAGTTTATTGTACGAAAAAATGTCCAACTCAGTTGTGGGGATTGAGAATGGTCTCAGCAGAGCCTCGACAATTATCAATTCTGCCAACCTCGTTAGAAATTTTTTTCAAACAAAACACTAAATAAGTATTATCAAGAAGGCTGTTATAAGTTGCATTTCTACCTACAGAAATATCATTACATACAGCCACAAGTTTTTGGTCCCATTCAAAGGTTCACTAAGTTTTATATGATAAACTACTGGTAAATATAAAATTAGAAAGCAAAGTTGAGAAAACTTATCTTCTGATAAGAAAGAGACCAAGAACGAGTTCAAACTGAAAAGACTTCAAACTTTAAGTATTGGTAAAGTAGCTGACTGATGGTTTAACAAGGATTTATACATATGTCAAGCAAGCATTATTTTCATATAATATTTTTCCCTTGACAAAATACACAAATTGATTTCCTGTAAATAGCACAAAGTTGGCCATAATATTGATCAATATCAATGATTTAATGCAAAATTGTTGTAACTGCCAATTTGCACATATCAATGTGTTAGCACAAAACTGGACACAGGGTGTATACATGGTCGATTGATTTGATTTAATGGAGTTTAACACCGCTTTCAACAATATTTCAGTTATATCATAGCTGGAGCACCTAACAATGGATTCCTGGTATTTCTCTCACCAGTACTACCATCTCATCCTTTCCTAGCCTCCAGCTTCTATCTCACATAGGTCTTTGATTATCAACCCATTGGTGAGAGACAAAAAGTTGGAAAGAATGAGTGCTGCCGTAGGGGATCAAACCCGGGACCTCTATTGACAGTCTGGTGCGTTACCAATTGCCCTATGACAGTGGCTTTATATACATGGTATATACACTTAGTACAGTCTTAAAACCGTACCCTTGATATAAGCAAATACAACTGTATTGACATTGACCATTGATATATAGATTCCATAGGACTGTCATGAATATTGACTATGTGTGGCATAGGTGTATCTAAGAATTTAAAATGTATACGCACTCAGTAGGCAACAACTAAAGATTATATAGGATCAAGGCGATATATAAATTGTGAGAAAAGATTTATACCCTCCGCCCACTCCCTTTCGATGGTTTGAGCTTTGGTGAATAATCAAAACATTGTAAATACAGCTTGAACAGGCTGTAGTTTCAATGTAATGATCATTCACCAAAGATATTATTCAAAAGAAGATTTATTTCTATTACACAATTGCGTAAATTGCATAATGGGAGTTACGTACGTCCTTGTATGGGAGGCTTGAATCCTACGAGTCTTACATTTTAACATACGGGTCTGAGTACCCGTTGGTATCCATGGCTGCTAGACCCGCACACCTCACTATACCTACACACAAGGCTTGTTTCGATGTTGAAAACTTTAATGATAACAATACACACCCTCTGTCACTCTGTATGATATCATCCGATTTCTCTACCTGTAATGTAGAAAATGTCATTTTTTAACACACACAAAAACTAAAAGTGTTTGCAAATTATACCCTGTTTTGCATATGCACTTGTGTGCAAAATGAGGTAAATTGCATATAGTTTACACTGGTTTTGTCATTCTGAACGCACAGTAGGTAAAAGGAGATTTATCAAAATGCCTCTCTCTTTGGGAATAAAAAAAAAATCTTGATTGAGTTCTTGAAAACGACACCAAGCTGAAGCTTTAGTTACAATCAAACAAAGATAAATTGAGCTTGACTGTGACACTTTTAATATCTCACATTTCGAGGGGTCGGTGCAAGGCCATAGTTAGTGTATATACATTGTATATACACTGACTACGGTCTTGCACCAACCCACGATTTGAGAAATGGCAACTCTATTCAACCTGTAGAATGCTTAAGGTTCTTTAGTTTCCTTTGTTAATAATGGAAAATTTTATTCTCTAGTGTTATAATACAGCAATTGATGATATTCAAAACAAATTCTTATTAACTATTTACTTTATTTGCCTCTTTGCATTATGGTGTTGTTGGGTTTTTATGCTGTTGATTTAAATTCTATCATAAAACTTTAATTTTGCATTAGACATATATCATAGAGACTGGATCAGTATAACAGTACTAGAATTTCATTTCATGCTCTGATTACTTACAGGTAACTGGTGTTCCAGACAGACATTGTAGGATCTTTCTGTGTTAAATTTGAGCTGTTTAAGGGGTACCCGAGTCTCACCAATAAAATCAAAACCAAAAGAATCTTCATCTAATACTGATATCCTGAAATAATCATAGACAAATAACTTTTCTGAAACACAGTGCCTCCAAAGCTACAAAACTTTCTTTAAAGCTTTCAGGTAGATTACCAAGTAATAACTGTAGATTACATCACATGGAATATCATCGCCAAACCAGTAACAAGAGGACCATGATGGTCCTATATCGCTCCCCTGAGTAAGTCACTCATAACTTGTCAACCATATTATGAATACCAGAATTTGTTTGATATACATTAAGGTTTGTTAAATTTCATCCTACTGCAACTTGTTTTTTTTAATTTTCGTAAATTTCAACTTTTCTCTTACCATGGAGTATTCTTGTAACAACTTTAGTAACCCTACACTTTAAGAATATCCGTGCTAAGTTTAAAACTGATTGGCGTCGTGGTTAAGGAGGAAAAGAATTTGTTCTAAGATATTTGGCAATTTTTTCAGTCTTTCTGTAACCAGGGAAACAAGAGTTTTTTCAGAAATTAAATTCTTTTAACAACTTTTGAAGAGCTTCACCCAAAGATCATCCCTGCAAAATTTTAGCATGCTTGGCTTAGTGGTTTGGGAGAAAAAGAATTTTTTCTAATATTTTCAGCCATTTTCGACCATTTTTGAGATTTCCGTTACCATGGAAACTAGAGTTTTTGATGAAATTATATTTTTTTATCAAGTTTTGAAGACCTTCACCCAAGACACATCCCTGCCAGTTTCAGCTTGATTGGCCTAGTGGTTTAGGAGGAGATGAATTTTTTCTAATATTTTCAGCCATTTTCGAACTTTTTTCAGAGTTTCTGTTACCATGGAAACAAGAGTTTTCGATGAAATAAAATTCTTTTAACAACTTTTAAAGAGCTTCACCCAAGACACATCCCTGCCAAGTTTCAGCTTGATTGGCCCAGTGGTTAAGGAGGAGAAGATTTTTTTCTAATATTTTCAGCCATTTTCGACCTATTTCAGACTTTCTGTTACCATGGAAACAAGAGTTTTTGATGAAATTGAATTCTTTTAACAACTTTTAAAGAGCTTCACCCAAGCAACATCCCTGCCAAGTTTCAGCTTGATTGGCCCAGTGGTTAAGGAGGAGAAGAATTTTTCTAATATTTTCAGCCATTTTCGGCCTTTTTTCAGACTTTCTGTTACCATGGAAACAAGAGTTTTTGATGAAATAAAATTCTTTTAACAACTTTTGAAGAGCTTCACCCAAGGCACATCCCTGCCAAGTTTCAGCTTGATTGGCCCAGTGGTTAAGGAGGAGAAGAATTTTTTCTAATATTTTCAGCCATTTTGGCCTATTATGTAACCATGGCAACCAGAGTTTTTGATAAAATTAAATTCTTTTAACAACTTTTAAAGAGCTTCACCCAAGGAACATCCCTGCCAAGTTTCAGCTTGATTGGCCCAGTGGTTTAGGAGGAGAAGATGTTTAAAGAAATTGTTGACGGACGGACGGACAGACGGAAGGACGGACGATGGACGGATGACGGACGGTGAGTGATCACAATAGCTCACCTTGAGCACTTGAGCTAAAAATACAACAAGATTTTACCCTTTTTCCATTCACCCTATTTGACATTATCTAAAATGGGCCTGTTAAACAAATGACCCTGCTTTTATAAATCTATCTAGGGTTAGATCTATAAATCTTTCATTTTAAAAACAATACAAGCTTTTTTGTCCTTCTTAGCTTAAATTGCCTTGTATTAATTTGCTTTAATTATTCATTCAATGAAAGATAATTAAATCAATCTTAAACTGACACAATCAATTAGCTTCTATAGAATTTTTTCATCGGGCTAGCTTTGGCAAGCTTTTATATTTTACATACCATTTTTACAAACTGTTCCTATCTAGAAAGGACAAAATAGGTTGGGTAGGCTTGGGTTTAGTTAAAGTTTTGTTTTAGTGTTTTTTTTCATGTCATACATATTTTTATGATTTTTATCCCCTGATTTTTGGATTACAGGTCAGCTGTTTATTCATGGAGCCATCAGCTACCACAGTACATGTATTTAGACTTTCAATTCTGAAAGATACCCACTAGGGTACTACTAAGCCGATTTAAAGTATTGCTTGGAAAAAATTCAATGGTCTTGTTGGGATTTGATCCCAGATCTCTCTATCACAGTCTCCAGCCTAACTACAAGGCCACAGACTCCACATTATGTTCATCAATACCTACAACCAAAGCAGGAATATTCTTGGTTTTTCATGACAAATTAACCTTGGATTCAGAACATTAAAGTATTATGCAAATAGTTTTAACTTTTGAAGCCAAGTCATGGTATCATAATGGAGGGGCAATATTTTCTTCAAAATTGGGACACATAACCAATTAACAATTTAAATTAGACACACAATACTTCAAACAACATCATAAAGTTTAACTTAAGTTTACTTCACTTTTATTGAACATTCCTGTTTTTCATGCTGAAGTCTCTTTGCTATTCCTTTATACTGTAAGGGATGTACATGACAATAATTTGACATATATAAATACTAAAAACTTCCATTTCCAAGTTAAATTGAAACAAGAAGACCATGATGGTCCTAGATCCCTCACCTACGTCTCTTTGACCCCTGGGACATCACATTAAATAAATAGGCAGATGTCAAAAAAGGAGATAATTTCTACATAAGATCAAAACCATGGAATATTTTCAGCCAAGAGCAAGACAGATATGCCTTTTCACTCTTTGATTCAATGTAAAAAGGGAAACACCCAGGTGGAGCCCAAATGTGACCCTAGGGTCTTGATATTAACAAACTTGGTAGGGGTCCATTAAATGATGCTGCAAACTAAATATGAAAGCTGTCTGTCTTCTGGTTTCATAGAAGAAGATTTTTGAAGGTTTTCCTATTTTAACCCATCATGCTCAGATGAGCTAAAAGGGATGTGCCCGGGTGGAGCCCATTTATGACCCAAGGGTCTTGATATGAACAAACTTGGTAGGGGTCCACTAGATGATGCTACATACCAATTATGAAAGCTGTCTGCCATTTGGTTTCGGAAAAGAAGATTTTAACAGATTTTCGGTCTTTGATTCTATGTAAAAAGGTTGCGCCTAAGTTGGAGCCCAAATATGATCGTCAATAGGGTCTTGATATGAACAAACTTGGTAGAGGTCCACTAGATGATGCTAGATGATGCTACATATCAAATATGAAAGCTCTCTGCCTTCTTGTTTCAGAGAAGATTTTCAAAGGTTCTAATTTTTTTCCCTTCGTGCTCAGAAGAGCTTAAAGGGATGTGCCAGGGCAAGGCCCAAATATGACCCCAATGTTTTAATATGAACAAACTTGGCCCACTAGGTGATGCTGCATACCAAATATGAAAGCTGTCTTCCATCTGGTTTCAGAGAAGAAGATATTTTAGGATTTTTGCTCTTTGATTCCATGTAAAAAGGGTTGCGCCTGGGTGGAGCCCAAATATGACCACAGGGTCTTGATATGAACAAACTTAGCAGAGGTCCACTAGATGATGCTAAATACTAAAAATAAAAGCTGTCTGCCCTCTGGTTTCAGAGAAGAAGATTTTTTCTATTTTCACCATTTTTGTTAAGGATAAAGGGAGAGTTAAGGGTGGATTTCATTTATTTGAAAAACTTTTGTAGAGCTTGATCCATAACATCCCTGCCAAGTTTCATCAAGATTGGCCCACTGGTTAAGGAGGAGAAGATGTTTAAAGATATTGTGGATGACGGACGACGCACAATGAACGACGGGCGATGCATGACTGATGATGGACGCAGGACATTGTACGATCACGATAGCTCACCTTGAGCACTTTGTGCTCAGGTGAGCTAAAAAACACCAATAACATTGTTTCTTTTTCTTGAAAAAAAAAGCAATTTTGCAAAAATATTGAAATTACAAATGTTTTATAAAATGTTTATATTATTCCCTTCAAAATAATATTGGGATATTGTATTTTATGTAAGTTTTCAAAAGAAGGTATAAGGATGTCATCAAATAAATTCAAGTTTCAGGGTAATTTAAGAATATTCTTTTCTCATTTCTCTGTTTTTTATGTCTAGAAAATATAGCCCCTATCTACATTTTTACCTCAATATTTTAGCACCCATATCTTCCTCAGTTAGTCCATGATATACAAGAGCCTCATTCCACTGTGGATTTAATGTTTTATGTATTGTTCTCGTCCGTAATTTGTTTGACTGGAAATAAAGTTGATATTTTACAATACATGTACAAGTATTGAAAGCTATTGTGGATTTATTGCTTTATGTATTGTTCACGTCAGTAATTTGTTTGACTGGAAATAAAATTGACAATTTACAATATGTGTTCAAGTATTCAAAGCCATTTTGGATTTAATGTTTTATATATTGTCATTGTCTGTACTTTGTTTGACTGGAAATAAAATTGACAATTTAAAATATGTGTACAAGTATTCACAGCCATTATGGATTAAATGTTTTATATAGTCCTTGTCTGTAATTTGTTCGACAATATGTGTACAAGTATTCAAAGGTTGTACACTCAGACCTACAGATAGATGGGGTATTTTGGATTTTAGATCAAAGTGTTTTAATAATCATAGCTAATGAAACACTATGTTGTTGGTACTCATTGGAATTGTCTTGTGAAGAAGAATTTCATTGAGAAATAAACATCTTAGACTGGCTTTACCCCTTCTTATCTGCACCCCTGGGTCATGTACATGTATGTTCAGTGCTAAAGCACTTGTGACCTAGTAGTCCTGGGATAACCAATTATTACTGGAAACATTACACTGAGATTAGGACAGAATGATGCAAATTTAAATCTATTACTTCTCATTCAAATCCTATATTATAGATATTCTTTTTTAAACCTCTTGAAAAGACTGTCAATAAAATTCACTATTTGATGTCTTGGTTCCATAGTTTGTATTTGCCTTAACAACATTTTGGAACTAAGAAAACAAAGTATTACAAAGTATTACTCAATACAATTAAACGGCTCCATATAAAAGATATTGATAAATGTTAAAATCTTTCATTTCCCATCAGAAACCTAAGCTTTTGGTATTCATTGGACTTGTCTTAACAAGACAATTCCAATGAGTACCCACACTGAAGGTTTTGAGGCATTATTTATCTTTTACATCTTAGAATTGCTCCCTCTTATCTGGCCTATATTAAGGATGACAAAGCCTTTGCAGGCACCAAAGAAAATGTACCAAGCATTCCGAGTGAAACATACAGATAATTATAAGTATTGACATTAGAAGTTCTATAGATGTTATGGTTATATTTGATAAATTTTGTCTTTGACATTATCATGATAAGTAAATGCATGATCTTTTTCAGAATAAGATTGAATTTAAATTAAAGATAAAATCAAACCCTGAAAATTCTTCTTTACCAGTATACTACCTTATTTCTAGTTGAAATTGTTTAGAAAAGCCCTTTGTTTAAAGATACACACCTTACTAGCCCCTGGGAGTAGATGTAGCTTTACATATGGATCTGATAAACCATTGGAATCCATGGCCTTTAAACCCTAAAAGTAATGAATAAAAATAAAATATAACAATAAATTTTTAAATTCTTCAGGATTAAACAAATTTGCTTGTTTAAATAGGGTTAAATGCCATACAACAGTGTTATGGTAAGGGTGTTGGAACACTCAGGTCCAATTACATTACAAAAAGTTGTATGGTAACCTCAGGGTCATATTCACATGGTTAAGCCCTTGGGTAATCACTAAGCTTTAGTTATTCAAATGGACCTAAAATTTTACTAACTAAAAAGGTCATTCAAAAAGGGGGAAAAATATTTCTCATGTTTGCCTATAGTGCCCTTTCAGACTTTCTAAATCAAGATGGTCATATCCATCTCTTAACAATTTTATCAAAGTTAGAGTGGTCATCTTACCTTAACAATAAAAACCTTTAACTAGAACTGTTATATGTTTTAGTTTACTTCTATAACGTTTCGAGATGCCCTAATTTTCATTTTCCAGCACTTAGTCAAATAAAGATGAAAAAATTCTAAGAATGCTTAGTATTTTAACTCTTATAACCTCCGTTCAAAATCATGAACACAATTGCAAAATAAATGTCACCTTTTTAATAAGTTTAGATTACTTTAAATGTTGATTGCTTTTAAATCAAGCCTCTAAAAATCTTCAAAGGACAAGGTTCACGAATGGCCAAAAATGGCCCTGTAAAATAATTATTCGAAAGTAGCTGCAATGAGACGTCTAAAGTTTAAAAGTTTAAACCTGGTATTAAAAATTGTGAAAATGGATTATTGTTGTTGCCATGGCAACCACAACATGTATCTCCAAAATTAAGATTTTTCCAATTTAATGATTTAAAACATAAATAAAACTATTTAAGTACAAAAATCAAATGTGATCTTAATATCAGTAAACGAAAACAATTTATCCAAGGAGTTTAGTTTGATCATGGACGGAATTCTGTTGCCATGGTTACGGAATTTCACGTTTTTGGGTTGTAAAAGTTGCAAACTGTTGATCACATAAGGATCTCTGCAATGAGATCATTCACAATAAATTTCTTTATTTTTTTCTCATTCTGCAGAATAAAATATACGTTATTCAAAAATGGAGCGAAGAAAAGGGTCCGTAGATTGGATTTTGAGTAAAATGGTGTGAATTTTCTTAATGGTCTTGACCATAAATTACGTTACGAGTAACGACGTCACGTCATGACGTGCGCCAGTATCGAGTTACTGTTGTTTTTTTAATGCTTTTCAGTGGATTTTTGAAAAATTACGAAAAATCATCATTTGATAAACTCTTTGCTTAACCTGTGTAAATATCAAATACTTATACCCCCCTTTCGATCATTTTACCCTTTGTGACGTCATTTTAGCGGAGTCTAATAAAAGACGTCACCGTGCATGAACGTTGTATAGAAATCATGTGAAAAATACGTACTTTAAGAAAAAATGCAAAAAAGTTTTCACATTCAGTCTCATTTTTTGCATTTAAGAAATAGTAAACTCGGTCTTTTTTTATAGTAAGATTGATTGATATTTCATAGAGTGAACAACAAAAGCTTAATTTTCACTCATGGCTCCTGAATTCTGTGTTTTTAAATCTACTCTTTAGAGAACACATGAAAACGCCGTTACGTATGGTATGTAGTTGTAAGGATTATAATCTTCCATATGTGTAAAATCAAATCTTGCAGCCCTTAAAAATTATGCTATCCACAAATATTGGGAAAAAATCGTAAAAAGAGCAAGCACTGATTAGACACTAAATAGGGGCGTTTACGGTCGACCGACTGTCCCTACAGTTTTCCTTGCAACCCTTTAAAAAATAATATCCAAGCTATGGATATTAATATTTAACCGGTCAAACACGGATATTCCGGGCACTTTGACCATTTCTGATCTCGATTTGATTATGTTGATTACGTAAGTCGTCTATCCCCTCTCCCCTGTTTCAGATAATCGTGACGCCCATTTTCATGCCGTCGTCGATCGAAAAAATGCAACCATGAGGGTGAAACACTCTCGGAAGTGGGTACAATTATAAATCAACGGGAGACGTTAACCATTCAATCACTCAATCATAGAAGTGTATCTGCAAAAAGGCGCATATTTCATTGTCTGATGAAACCTATTGGCGTTATAATGATTTAGAGTCGGAGAATTCGTAAACATTTTGACTGTTGACTGCGAAATATCGTGCTTCCCGCCAAAAAGTGAACAAAAGAAATGTACATGTCATGAAATCCAGATCGCGCGCGAATACATTTATAAAGTTGTCCGGTGCTGTTGAAAGGCAGTCCCGCTCCCGAATTTCCATTCCTTCAAATTCTTTTTATATATCTTTTCTTTTAAACTACGAAACCTCATATGTTTGGTTTATAAAGGGGCATGCAATGGCGCACAAAATACCGTATTTATTCTAATAACCGCCCATTTACTTATAATCGCCCATCACTGCTCAAAACCGGCCATTTTTTGGGTCAACTTTCTGAAAAAGTTGGTAACTCCTATAATTGCCCATCCGCCGATTTGGTATAAAATGCCACAACATCTCTGGCAACCATTTTTTACAACAAAAAGTATAAAATGCCTGCGACAAATACCGAAATTACGGTGAATGGTCAATTTGGATTTATTTACAAGGTTCACTGAAGATCGGAAAATGCATTGACTGACTTTCAACTGACGAAAAACGAATGAGATATTTACGTTAGTCCAAAATGATTATTGCATTCTAATCAAAAATACGATTATTTTCAGAAACAATTAAATGGAAGAAACTACCGATATTTCATGATTTTTTTTGTTTCAATAATCCAAAAATGAATCAAAGTTTCTATCTGACCAAAAAGGCAAGCGTAAAACATTCTAGCATTTTAGTCCCGTAATCAGGTAAAGGACATGGAACAGTTTATTCAACGCGGGGATTGAACAGGTGATCAAAGACGCCGACGTCTATTTTTGGTAGCGTTTTCGGAGCTTGCACGCCCTACACTTGTCCCAGGAGATGTCAAACCCTTTCAATTATTAGGATAAATTCATACTACAGTCGTCTTTTGTGGCTACACTATGGATTTTAAAGAATGAGGAAAACGAGATTGTTCTTTTTATTCTGGCTGCAGGTAGGCAATTACAGTTGCGCATAATTTCTTCTTACGACTTAATTTATCTTTTCAATTGTCAGTTCGCAACTTAGATATACCAGTACTTAATGGGTAAAAATTAAAAGGCGCGACCGATTGAGTTAGTTGTAGTTACGATCTTTTTTAAGTCAGAACAGCCATATGTGGGGTTTTACAAAATGTGCCGAAAATGAATAATAACACAATACTCTGAAACTGGATATTTGTTAACTTAACTCTTTTATGAATCAAATGATTTCAGTTTTCGTCGCCGAAATCAGTGTTAGGCCGTCTGAAAAAATAGCATTAGTAAAAAAAAAAATAGGCATTTAAATGATTCTCTGGCATTGGTTTCTTTCTCTATTTGTAAAGATGCCGACGAATATCTGCCATGCGTTCAATATAAATACGTTCGCCAAATGTTTGACAATTGTTATCCAACTTTGCAGGTGTTCTGGCGTGCGTAGCGGATAATAATTTCTTAGCGTTTGCAGGCAGTCACACGGGTGCATTAGTTGATAAGTCCGTAAAGGATTTATTAATCAGCTCAGTTCCTCTAAAAGAACGCGTAGATTTTCAAAAAAGGGAGAATTGCAAATAAAAGGAAAATATATATATTTTTGGTAAAGAAAAACTAGAAAGCCATGAATGGCTTGAGTCGCTCCACAGGCTTGAAATTCATGTAAAAGCAAATAAATGTTTTGACTAGATTTTTAGATATTTGGGGTTCTACTGATGTTGAAAATGATTTTCAAAGTTTCAACTATATAAAAGATAGAGAAATGACCTCTGCTATTAAAAAACATATTTTTCATCAAATCAAAATAATTTTTGACTGCATGATAATGGGTCACCCAAAGATCATACCAAAAATGTTTGATTGATATCCATCATTTACATTCTGAGAAAATGTTTTTCATAGTTTCCACTATTTAAAATATTGAGAATTGACCTCCACCCATAAAATGTATATTTTTAATCCAATCAAAATAATTTTTGGTACACTGATAAAGGGTCACTCAAGTATCATTCCAGTGAAATTTAATTGATATCCAAAAATCAAATACTGAGAAAATGATTTTCAAAGTTTCCATTATATAACACATAGAGAAATGACCTCTGCCCATAAAATGCATATTTTTCATCCGATCAAAATAATTTTTGGTAAATTGATAAAGTGTTACTCAAGGATCATTCAAGTGAAATTTAGTTGATATCCATCATTTACATTCTGAGAAAATGATTTTCAAAGTTTCCACTATATAACATATAGAGAAATGACCTCCGCCCATAAAATACATATTTTTCATCCAATCTCAATGATTTTTTGTAACCTGATAAAGGGTCACTCAAGGATCATTCAAGTGAAATTTAGTTGATATCCATCAGTTAAATCCTGAGAAAATGATTTTCAAAGTTTCCACTATATAACATATAGAGAAATGACCTCCGCCCATAAAATACATATTTTTCATCCAATCACAATGATTTTTTGTAGACTGATAAAGAGTCACTCAAGGATCATTCAAGTGAAATTTGGTTGATATCCATCAGTTAGATTAAGAGAAAATGTTTTTCAAAGTTTCCACTATACAACATATAGAGAAATGACCTCCGCCCATAAAATGCACATTTTCCATTCGATCACAATGATTTTTTGTAGACACATTAAAGGTCACCCAAGGATTATTCATGTAAAATTTAATTGGTATCCATTGATTAGAATCTGAGAAAACTCACTTTTTACCATATTTGGAAATAAGCCACGCCCATTAAATCCATGTTTTTCATTGGATCAAAATTTCTTGAACAACTTTGAAAGAGGGTCACCCAAGGATCATTCCTGTGAAGTTTGGTTGAAATCCATCCAGTAGTTTCTGAGGAGAAGATTTTTAAAGAAAAGTTTACGACCGGACGCACGCACGGACGGACGGACGGACGGACGGACGCACGACGGACACAACGCCATGACAATAGCCCCAGTGGCTTTCAGCCAGTGGAGCTAAAAACTAAGGCCCGAGTGGGATTCGAACCACCGGTTCCTGAGTTTGTAGTCTGCGGTTCTACCACTTGCGCTATGCGTCCGATTAATAATTTGTGGTACAAATAGGTTAATAAATAAATAATGATAACTCTTAGAGAAAATAATTGAAAATAAATGTCATTTATTCTTCTTTAAATTGTATAATCTTTATTCTGCCGACAAAATCTTCATTCTGCTCGACGTAAAATATAAACACAAAACCTTGTTGTTTATTTTCTTTGTTCGGTTCGGATTCATTGAAAAATCACGAGTGACGTCCCTTTCATGTAGAAAGGTGCGTTCGTTCTATATCAACAAAACTCCTGATTTTTTTTGTTCAGTAATTATTTTTTCAGTTCCTATTTTATAATTTTGGTTCTTTAAAAAAACAACAACATTAACTGGTAGACATTTCTTTGTTTGTTTCGGATTTATGGAAATACACGAGTGACGTCCCTTTCATGTGGAAAGGCACATTCGATTCTTATTTACAAAACACATAATTCGTTTTGAAATGATTAAATAATTGCTTTAATAAAAAGAAAATATTTACGAATGTAGTATTTCTCAATGTCCAATCGTGGTTGAAATTCCCTTAATAAATCGATTATACTAGTCAGCAATAATTAAAACGCATTTTCAGGCATAGGGAGTAACGCATTTTCACTTCTTGCACGCTAGGATAAGCTGATATTTGGTTTTATTTCACAATGAAGCCCCATTTTCGACACCTCCACAATAGTCTTATGAGGAATATAACTTGATTTAGAAGTTGTTTGCAAAATATGATGATGTCGAAAAAAGGGCTTCATATTTTTTGGTCTGCTTTAACAACGAAATTGCCCATAAAAATGACATTTTAGCTAAAAAGGGGAAACTTGATTGCTGTTTTTTGAGAAATTGGTATATATTTGAATATTTTTCTATACGTTATTTCAGAGATGGTCAAATATATAAATAAAAAAAGTGGATTAAGAGCGGGAAAATTGTTAATCAAAAAACGTGATTTTACAGGGCCAATATGTATAGTTCGTGAACCTAGCCCTTTATACCTTTTGAAAGTGGTGTTAAATACAGTACAAACAACGACTAAGCTTACCTCCGCTCTAATGACTGTACATTGAAGTGTTTGATGAACTGAGTTGTATATTAATGTGAATTCTATGGAGCCTAGAGACCCTGGAAAATAGACATAAAATATCTTTCCATAAGGTTTTAGTACTTATTGTAGTGGACCCATAATAGTTCCGCAACATTTTGGAACTTATAATCTTTCACAATGTTGACCAAGGTTTCCTAATGAAAAATCATTAGGAAACCTTGGTTAACATTGTTATGTTTAAGTTAATTACTTCTGAAAAGTTGCAGAACTATTACAGCTCCACTACCTTGATGAACTGAGTTATTGCTTTAAGACTAGAAAGGGAAGAGCAGTAACCCTTAACTAGCTCCCCATAATCATCTACCATAGACTGGCGCACCTAACAATGGTTTCCTAGTATTTCTCTCACCAGTACAACCACCACATCCTTTCCTAGCCTCCAGCTGCTATCTCACATAGGTCTAAGATCAACCAATTGGTGAGAGACAAAAAGTCAGAAAGAATGAGAGCCGCCATCAGGGATAGAACCTAGGACCTCTAGATTAACAGTCCGTTGCCAGAGTAGCTAAATAAAGCAGCTTTACAGTATTGCTAAAAATTTCATTTCTTTGGCTTTTAATAAATTAAGCCTTGAACCAATCCAACAATGGATAAGAAATTATTGATCTCTTGCATACAAATTCTTCAAAGAGATTAGGTACGAGAATCGAGAGTGATAACATCACATTAAGCCATTCCTGAAATAATGTTGATCAAACAAGTGTCAGGAATAGGATTCAATGTTGCCCTTAATGGTTTTGAGTAAAGGGGTTTTAACGTATTATTCATCGTTGAAATGATTAATGTTGTTGTAGTACCACCCTATGCTGCCATTGGGAACATCACTCGGCCATTTCCGTAAACTGCAACAGACCTCGGATGTTTGTAAAGCGGATGGGTATGTAACAAAATCATGCATTTTGTTAGGCAAAAACAGTGTAAGAAAAAATAGCACTGTAGATTTATATTTTTTACAGTAAATAAGGGCTGAAAATCTTAATTTTTAAGAATGTTTTCAGCTGTTTTTTCAGAATCTAAAGATATTTATTTTAGGATGCGATTATTTCACTTCAGTGACTTAATTCCAAGGTTTTCCCTTAATTTTTACAGATAGTCCGTCTTTGTACATCCGAGGTTGATAGACATCCGAGATTGATCTTGAGATTGGCCGAGTGGTGTTCCCAATGGCTATGCTGCTGCTTTTTAGTTCATTATTGTGTGAAAAGCTGTGGTCAGACTGGTTAAAATGCTGCATAAATTTGCTATTTCTGTGAAAGAAATGTTTAATGGAGCAAGATAAAGATTAATGCATATTATGCACCAACTAGTTATAGTAACAACTATGTATTGCCCAACAACAACTAACCTGTAACTGGTGAAGATGGACCGTCATGTGTGTTGTTTGGTGTGTAGTAAGGTGTGTTGTTTGTTGTGTAATTATGTGTGTTGTTTGTTGTGTGGTTAGGTGTGTTGTTTGTGTAGTTAGGTGTGTTGTTTATTGTGTAGTTAGGTGTGTTGTTTGTTATGTAGTTAGGTGTGTTGTTTGTTATGTAGTTAGGCGTATTGTTTGTTATGTAGTTAGGTGTGTTGTTTATTGTGTATTTGGTGTGTTGTTTTTGTACATACCTGTATCTGGTGAAGATGGACCATCATGTGTGTCCTTTGTTGTGTAGTAAGGTGTGTTGTTTATTGTGTAGTAAAGGTGTGTTGTTTGTTAAGTAGTTAGGTGTGTTATTTTGTACATACCTGTATCTGGTGAAGATGGACCGTCCATCTCTTTATCAGTAACTGCATACTTGTCAAAGGCCTCATCTATATCCTCATGTTTATGTTGGTTGTTTGTTGTGTAGTTAGGTGTGTTGTTTGTTGTGTAGTTAGGTGTGTTGTTTGTTGTGCACTTAGGTGTGTTGTTTGTTGTATAGTTAGGTGTGTTGTTTGTCGTGTAGTTATGTGTGTTGTTTGTTAAGTAGTTAGGTGTGTTGTTTGTTGTGTAGTTAGGTGTGTTGTTTGTTAAGTAGTTAGGTGTGTTGTTTGTTAAGTAGTTAGGTGTGTTGTTTAGTACATACCTGTATCTGGTGAAGATGGACCGTCCATCTCTTCATCAGTAACTGCATACTTGTCAAAGGCCTCATCTATATCCTCATGTTTATGTGGGTTGTTTGGTGTGTAGTTAGATGTGTAGTTAGGTGTGTTGCTTGTCGTGTAGTTAGGTCAGTTGTTTGTTGTGTAGTTAGGTGTGTTGTTTGTTGTGTAGTTAGGTGTGTTGTTTGTTAAGAAGTTAGGTGTGTTGTTTTGTACTTACCTGTATCTGGTGAAGATGGACCGCCCATCTCTTCATCAGTAACTGCATACTTGTCAAAGGCCTCATCTATATCCTCATGTTTATGTGGGTTGTTTGTTGTGTAGTTAGGTGTGTTGTTTGTTGTGTAGTTAGATGTGTTGTTTGTTAAGTAGTTAGGTGTGTTGTTTTGTACATACCTGTATCTGGTGAAGATGGACCGTCCATCTCTTCATCAGTAACTGCATACTTGTCAAAGGCCTCATCTATATCCTCATGTTTATGTGTGTTGTTTCTTGTGTAGTTAGATGTGTTGTTTGTTGTGTAGTTCTGTGTGTTGTTTTGTGCGTAGGGTGGTTTGTTTGCAGGAACATCTCTACCTGATACACGGAAATCTAGAATATGGAAGAAAATGATTTTTGAAAATCCCTAGGTTTCAATTGAACTAAATTAGCCTGTGCTTTACATTTCCAACAATTTGAAATGTTGTTAAGTGCAAGCACTAAGTAGCATAGGCAGCCACATCCTGTAAATAAAGAGTAACCTGATGATTTACAGCTACTTTGAGACCTTATCTATCTACTAAAAGCAAAGTAAGGACTCTGGTCAGACTGTGCGGATGCACAGGCTGGTCAGAGTCATTATTTTGCGCATATTAGAAATTGTTGGAAATCTCACACACAGGCTCAAATAAAAGTTTACCTATTTATCTCACCTGCGTACAACATACTCAAGTTGGGCAGTTGTGATAATACTTTGTCCATTGTGTTTTGTCTATCATGTTTCGGAAATTCTTTCTATATCTTCTCCTGCAAATACCCGTGCAAAGCCAGGTATGAATTGCAAATAGTTTGCCTTATTCTGTCATCCTTGATGCAGGACAGGACAACCCTTAGAACTCAAACCTTTCTGCGTCTGTATCATATTAAAGACCAGGGGTCTGTTTTACTAAACATCTTACGATCAATTTTTGCGCAAGTCGAAAATAAAAGTTGTATTTTTGGTAGTCACTTATATCGGAATTCTGCCATTCATCATCTCATTGGAATTGTCTTGATTTCAATGGGATATATTTCGAGGCAGAATCTAACAATACATGAAAACACCAGGTAAGATTTGTGATATTGACCTACAATTAATTTTTTTGTATGAAGTTTAGTAAAACAGATTCAGAAGTGGTATTTAATTCTCGAAAAAGTTTTTCAATTGTTTGTCGAGATGCAAAGAGGATCATGCATAAAAGAACATATATTTTCACTCTTATCACATTCTTAACAAATTGATTGATTGGAGTTTAATACCGCTTTCAACATTTTTCAGTAATATTGTGGCAGATGGAGCACCTGATAATGGATTCCTGGTATTTCTCTCACCAGTACAACCATCGCATCCTTTCCTAGCATCCAGCTGCTATCTCACATAGATCTATGATTATCAACCCATTGGTGAGAGACAAATAGTTGGAAAGAATGAGTGCCGCTGTTCCGGATCAAACCCAGGACCTCTGGATTGATGATCTGGCTTGCTACCAACTACATACTGGCTTGAAACATCAAAGACTAAGATCAACCTGCATATATGTTAAGGCTAATTTTGGCTTCAACAGCCAACTTTATATTGAGTAACATTGAGAAAACTTGTGACAAAGCTGGACGTCACAAAATTGCCTAATTTTTCAAATCAACACTCATTACCCCAAAGACTTGGAGAACTTTTTCCAATAGGCCATGAAGCATAGATCTGGTTGTCACAATAGTAATTGATAATTGATAGTAACCTTTAATTAATAGAATTATTTGTTTGCTTAAGTGGGGTTTTACACAGATTTCAACAATTTTTTTTTCAGTTTTAACTTGGTGGTTGGAGCACCTATCAATGGATTCCTGGTATTTCTAACACAAGTACTACCATAACATCCTTTCCTAGCCTCCAGCTGCTATCAAACTAAGGTCTACGATTATCTACTCTTTTGTGGGAGACAAATAGTCAGAAGGAATGAGTGCCCCCATCAGGGATTGATTGAATGGTGTTATACACCCGCTTTCAACATTATTTCAGTTATATCGCAGATGCTGGAGCACCTAACAATTGTTTCCTGGTATTTCTATCACCAGAACTACTACCACATCCTTTCCTAGCCTCCAGCTGCTATCCCACATAGGTCTATGATTAATTACCCATGCGTCAGGGATTGGTACCCTGGACCTCTAGTTTGACAGTCCAACGCCCTACTGCACATAACCATGGCAAATTAATAGAAAGAAAGTACAAAACAAGTGGTGTACCTGTAAGCCCTTGTCATACTGAAGCAAAGTATTTCTGTAGTGACCGGAGATACAGACAAAAATCAGCCTGCACATAAGTGCAGTCTGATCTTAGTCTACACCACTTGTTTATTTCATTTAAGGAAGAATTGTGTAAAGATTTGTGATTTACAATAAAAGTATTTGCATACAATTTCCACTGTCAGAGAATTAAGCACTTTGATGTTTTTTTGGTCACCATTTCAAGGCGTTTGACCCTTTAAACAGGGTTTTGACCCTCAAAAATCTGAAAATGTTGTATTTGACCCTTAGAAATTTTTCCTAAGGGGGTCATTTCAACCCACTTGAGAGAAATATCTATTGGTCAAACTGAGTTTTATCAATCAAATTTTCTTTGATGTATCTTGTATGCTTTTTAGAATTCTATTTATTAACTTTTCCTTTTATGTTATGACAAGAAATGGTCATTTCACACAGAAACCTATAAAATTCTAAAATGATTTGTCCTTTCTATTGTTTGACCCCGTTAGAATGAGTTTTGACCCCCAGAATTTCATGTTTAGGAGTCAATGACTCCCTAATTTCAAACACTAACACGAGCCCTGCATTTATAATTTCAGCATGACAAGGGTTAAACTCTTATTGACAGCCTGAAAGTTGAGCTAAGACTTGGTATTAGTCAAGAATATCAAATATACAGTCAAACCAGTGTTTGCTGCCACCTGTATTCATTGATTGATTGATTGAATGGAGTTTTACGCCGCATTCAAAATTTTTTCAGTTATATCGCGGTAGCTGGAGCACCTAACAATGATTTCCTGGTATTTCTCTCAACAGTACAACCACCACATCCTTTCCTAGCCTCCAGCTACTATCTCACATAGGTCTACAATTATCTACCCATTTGTGAGAAACAAATAGTCAGAAAGAATGAGTGCCACCATCTGGGATCGAACCCTTGACATCTGGTTTGACAGTCCGACGCGCTACCAACAGCGCTTTGACGGCAGCCCCACCTGTATTCAACAAGCAACCTATCTTAAGCAACAGCCACCAAGTTCCCAATGAACCAATTGCAATGAAATTGACATGTATTAAGCAAGCACCTGTCTTAGGTGATCAGATTTTGATTATCTCTTCAGTGCTTACTTAAGACAGGTTTGACTTTAACTGCATAAGAAAAATGGTAAGGTATTTTGTATCAAATAACAGACAGGATAATTGTATTTTGTACAAAAGCTATAACTTTTATTGTTCTAGGTAACAAAAAGATTGTCACAACACTGATACATCATGTTTATAAAAATTAAGCATAAATAAATTTATACAGTTCACACTTTGTACTTTAATAACATCACATACGGCACATATTTCATGAAATTTGAACAAGAATACAACATCAAATGATTAGAGCCCATATCGATGGCTCAGCGCGAAACAGTTGTAACTTCCTATATAATGCTTTTTAATGGATAATCGAGAAATAAAAGATTATTATGTGATTAACTCAACGCCTGACTACTGAAATTATCAAAAACTTATACCTCGCTTTCTTTCATTTCATCCTATTATCTATCTCTCTCTCTCTCTCTCTCTCTCTCTCTCTATATATATATATATATATATATATAAAATATATTATATTGAACAAAAATTTACTGTGACCTTGACCTTTGACCTACATGACCCAAAAACAATAGGGCACTTCCTTGGGTCATAAGGAACATTTGTATAAAGTTTCATGATTGTAGGTCATTTGGTTCTTGAGTTAGAGTCCGGAAACGAAAAGGTCTACGGACGGATGGATGGACGATTGGACGGATGGATGGACGATTGGACGGATGGACAGACAGACAGACATGGTGAAACCAATATACCCCCCTCTACTTCGTAGGTGGGGGGTATAAAAAATCTATTCTTCATCAGCATTTATATCATTAGATATCACTTAGTATCATAAAAATTCTAATAAAGCCACATGCTCTAATAAAGACCCACCTATTTTTCGGAGGTTAAATTCTACCATTTTTGATGTGATTTTACAAATTCATGGAGCCTGTAATAAAGGTCTATACCCACAAAATTAACAAAAAAATCAATAGAGATTTTATGCACCTTTTCCCAAATCAAACGTTAATATTTACAGGGATTATATTCAATTTTGGCCATTTTTTCACTATTTAACACATATCCATGGCTCAGTGCAAAACATTTGTAACTGCCTTATCCCTAGAAATATATGCAATTTTAGTAGACACTAAATCCTCAATGAATCCTCTGAAACTTCAAAAATACGAGTTTCAGTTATTTGAAGTGTTTCAGTTTCTACAGAAGGAAAATTAATTCTACCCAACTTGCATTGAAGTCTAGATCATAATTGCCTCCCTTACTAGACCTTGTTATGCAGGAATAAAAGCAAAATTGCTGAAATTTAGCACTCCAGGAAGTACTACTGTAAGTATTCATTTTCAATTTTTTTTTATTGTTCCGAAAGGGAAATCAGGTGGTAAAGACTTAGATTAGCGCTATTAACAAAATATTGGAAGGACAAAGAAATCTGAACAAATATTGTAGATTCAGATCAAACTGTTCCTCAACATTAATTTTGCTTTTTACTAAGCGTCATTGGGATGCATCAACATGATTATATTCCATTCTTTAATCATATTAACTGTTTGGCTTTTAGGGTATAAACTAAAATCAATGTTTTACTATGTTATTATTATTTATGGTTAAAATCCATCTCTGAAATGCTACACAAAGAACTTTTGTATATAAAGGGCTAAATACCACTTTCAACATTATTACAGTTGAATTTCAAAAGTTTGTGCACCTACCCGTGGTTGCCTGTCATTTCTCACACTAGTTACAACCAACCAAAACACAACCACTTATCCTAGGTCCATAGGGTGGAAACAAATGGCTTGTGTCACAATCAATTTTGTTGAAATTCAGATAAAGTTTGGATTAGTAAAGGATAGAACTCAAAATCTCGTTTTTTTTTTTTTTTTTTTTTTAAGCTTAATGTGTTACCAGTTGAGATTACAGGCTCTGCTGCACAAATAGTAAAAAGCACACAAACAATGCTAAAAACATAATCTCACAAATATATTGCACATATTTTTTTCATAGTTGCCTGATATAGGAAACTTTCTGCCCAAGTCTTCCAATCAAGTTGAGTGTTCAAGAGTGATGCTATATGCTTTTATCTCAATTGATTGAACTATAAAAGTTAGTATAAACTAACTTCAACTAATATAAAATGAATTACTTTATGAAGAGATGAGGAAATGTGAATAAAGAGGAAATGTGAATAAAGAGATCATAATTTGACCCCTAAACTTTGTGGCCTGGAAATTTCAACAAGTTGTTAGTCTTACCTGTTTGATGGTATAAAAGTACATTACAAAATTATTTTAAAATTTTGTAGCACCTAATAATTCACCATTTTAAAAAGAACATTCCTCTATGAAGTCAAACTGTGGTATACATAATCTGTTAGAGTTAGATTTAATTTACCATTATAATCCATGATTTTTACCTTGGCGGGGCAGGCCCTAAGTAAGGGCATTTGCATTTAAGGTTCAAGGAAAGTCAGCTTTTATTCATGATAACTCACTTTTATAGATAGTTGACATATATAACTTGAAACCTTCAATCATAAACTGGTAACCAAACCCTCTTAACTTCAGCTTGGACAAGCTGAAGTTACAAGGATTTGGTAACCTAACAATGAAATGTCAGTTCACTTTCCCTGAAAACATTAATGTTTTGGATTTAATATTACTGTTATTCACACACTTTAGCGGTATATGCTGACAAACTTTTGAAATAATCCAAAAAGATGAAAAGTTAACTTTCAAAATTATGTCTTGCAAAATTATTTCATGGCTAAGCCATGCTCTACCAGGTGAATAATAACATAGAATATCAAAAAGCATTAAGGCTGACCTATTATATAAGAGCCTGTATGTGACATTTCAAAACAAAATGTGTGTTTAACACTTATGCCTAGGCCATTGCCATTTTTCAGAAATTTCAACATATTTGACTTTGAAAGAAAGACCTTGACCTTGACAGATGATGCAAACAGAAAGGTCTTGTCACAAGCAATCTTCATGTGAAGTATGATGGCTGTATCACCTACTGATAAAGAATTATGGCCAATGTTAAAGCTTTTTTGAAGAGAAAGACGAACAGGTTGAAAACAATAAGCCCCAAATCTATCCATGCTGGGCCATAAAACATCACATTCACACCAAGCAAATTAAGATCAGTGCGTGCAACTGCACAGGCTGCTCAGTCTTTTCTGTGTTTCCTGATAATATTGAAACTCTGAAACTTTCAATGTTAGCACAATCTTAGCACTTTAAGCACCTGTAAAATTGTTTGTAATGTCACACACAGGCTTATAAAAGAAGTCATAATGTCAATTTTCAGCAAAAACTCGCAACTACATCTTGTTTAAAGCTGTAGTTACGATGTGTTTTTATGAGAAAATCAATTATATGTATCTACGTATTTCATCTACAACAGGGATATGATTTCAATTGTGTTCTGTCATAAATTGATTGAATGGGGCTTAACATACTTTTAACAGTTTTACACTCATATTGGGGTGGCTGGAGTACCTATCAATGAATTCTTGAATTGAACCTGTCATGCATGTTTGGAGATTGAGTGTCTAAAGCCTGTCCAACAAAGTTGTAACTGTCTATAAACATATAGGCAGTCACAACTGTTTTGCACAGAGCCATCACATTGTTGGTTGATAATTTTTCTATACAAATATATAATTTTAGAATTTTCAAGAAGGCCCCTTTTCTTATGACAGATCACAATTGAAATCGACCACCACCAATAAAACTGTCCATCGGGTGACTACGGGTTAGGGGTTAGTAGAAGAGCAGGAGGGGGGTTTGTCTAGCAGGGTTAGTTCAGTTAGGTCGCGAGCGGGAATCTCTACGATGCTGATGATGATGACTGGAATGCCCGGAGGAGTAGCCAGAAGAGTGCCGGCGAGGGGTAGAGACATACCCGTAACCTAGGAAACAAAGACAAGATGCAGGGTAAACTACATGGTAACAAACAAGTCTTGAAATATTTAAAAACCCTTGTCATGCTAAAACATCCATTTTGAATCAGATTGGTTAAAAAAAGATTCAGGAAAAATACTTTAAAATTCAAAACTCTAGTTTTAAACGTCGCTGTTAGAAATTAAAGAAAGTTGATGGAGTCTAAGGTCAAGGTCACTGAGACATTGACCGTATCTAAAGGTTGAAGATCCGTGTTGTAACCAAAGGTCAAGGACGTATGGAGCTTACATAATGATGTCATTTCTAACAGCAATGCTCAAAACATTTTTCAATATGGCTACACTGTAGGACTGTAAATTATGTAGTTATGCCAAACTATTGAAACTGAGTTTTTGATTTTAAAGTATTACAAACATCTTCCGAAGGGAATAGAATAATCATTTAATCAAAACAAAAAAAATGCTATTTCAAGAAAAATCAGAAACAAATTTGAATTTCATTTTTCTTGAAAATGGCAATTTTTGCTGAAATATTGAATCAAGTGTTTTTATTGAATGTTAATTTTAAAGTGTTTATTTAATTCCCTTTGGAATAATTTGTAGACTTATTCAGAAAAATAGTTAAACCCTTTTACTCTGCTTAATTTAAATTGTGTTTCAAACAGTAGCTCTGGTAGTTATAAGTTTAATTTCTGACTATACGGCAAAGCAATAAGTCCTTTCATTTTTTTTTTTTTTCATTAAATGATTTAGTAAATCAAACAAAGGGTTAATGTAACAAACAATTTTTGCAAACTGCCTTATAGTAATTTTTGCTGAAATATTTCTATTGAAGTATGTCTTTCACAGATTCATTTGTTTAACTTATCAAACATTTATAATAGATGGCAAATTCATGAATAAACCTCGAGTTCAAAATTGTTTGCTACATGTAAAATAGGAAAGTTGAAAAGGTTAAGTTCATGATAATATAGGGTTAATAGGTCTTAAAATTCTTCACCAAACACATTAAAGTATGTATTTAAGGTAGTGGACCCGCAATAGTTATGCAACATTTCGGACCACATATTCTTTCACAATGTTTACCGAGGTTTCCTAATGAAAATCATTAGGAAACCTCGGTTAACATCATTAAAGTTCATTACTTCTGAGATGTTGCAAATCTATTACGGTTCCACTACCTTAACCCTTTCCTGTTTTACAAAATTTGGACCTGTCCAAATTCAAAGGTTTTGCAGACGAAAATTTAAAGTGGATTTAATTTGAAAAACAAGAGCTGTCACTGTAAGATGACAATGCCCCCGACACCGCTTTGATTTAGAAGTTATGGCCAATGTTAAAGTTTTTGGACGGAATGACGGACGGACGGACAGACGGATGGACGGACAGACGGACGGACGGACGGACGGACGGACAAGTCAAATTTATGATGCCTCCCTATCGGGGGCATAATAACCATTCTGTAGGGTAGAAAATAGTGTGGAAAAAGAAGATATTGCTTGTCAGAAGCAATTTCTTCTTTTTTCACAATGTTTTCTCAAGCATAAAATCTCAGGCACGTAAAAAGCAGGGATTAAACAGCAAAGGGTTAAGGCCTTTCTTGCAAAATGCACATCATTTTCAGTGACAAGAGGGCCAGGATGGCTCCAAATCGCTCACTAAACATGTTCCACTCTGCCATGTGATCACCCATACTTTTGGGGTCAGTCAAATTTTTACAAACAAGTATCAAGGAGGTTCACCTAAGGAACATAATATATGCCAGTTTTTGCTGATTTTGTTGATTTGCCCACTATTTTGGGAGGAGAAGACAAAAAAAGATTTCAAAGTCAAAAACAGACCCAAACCTGCAATGCTCATATCTGTGGGTCGATGAGAATTTTATGAACAAGTTTTTAATAGAAAGGTCTCTAAAAGATCAATTGAGTAAAGTTTGGTTGTAACAAGAAGGGTCATCTCTGGAGCATTTCTGCCAAGTTTGGTTGAAATTGGCCTACTCAGTTTATGGTAAAGATGATTAAAGGATTGTTGATGACCTCCGATAGAGCGCAACTGATGAAAGATGGACAATGCACAACAGACAAAAGATGATCACAAAAGCTCACCGTGAACACTTTGTTCATAGGTGGGCTTATAAAAGTTTTTTTTCTTGAATAATTTTGAAACTAGAAAGCCATGAATGGCTTGAATCGCTCCACAGGCTTGAAATTAATGATATAGCAAAGCTAACTTTTGACTAGATTTTCACAATTTTTGTTTCGACTGATGTTGAAATATTTTTCACAAAGTTTCCACAATATAACATATAGAGAAATGACCTCTGCCAATAAAATACATATTTTTCATTTAACCACAATAATTTTTTGTAGACTGATAAAGACTTAAGGATCATTCTAGTGAAATTTGGTTGATATCCATCAATTACATTCTGAGAAAATGATTTTCAAAGTTTCCAGTATATAACATATAGAGAAATGACCTCCGCCCATAAAATACATATTTTTCATCCTATCACAATAATTTTTGGTAGAATGATGAAGGGTCACTCAAGGATCATTTCAGTAAAATTTGGTTGATACCCATAAATTACATTCTAAGAAAATGATTTTCAAAGTTTCCACTATATCACATATAGAGAAATGACCTCCACCCATAAAATAAATTTTTTTCATCCCATCACAATAATTTTCGGTAGACTGATAAAGGGTCACCCAAGGATCACTCATGTAAAATATAATTTGTATCCATCAATTAGAATCTGAGAAAACTCACTTTTTACCATATATGGAAATTAGCCACGCCCATTAAATCCATGTTTTTCATTAGATCAAAATTTCTTGAACAACTTTGAAAGAGGGTCACCCAAGGATCATTTCTATGAAGTTTGGTTGAAATTCATCCAGTGGTTTCTGAGGAGAAGATTTTTAAGTTAAAGTTTACGACTGGATGGACAGACCCACAACGCCATGACAATAGCCCCAGTAGCTTTCAGCCAGTGGAGCTAAAAATCATACCAGCCATGTTTGGTTAAGAATTCAAGGTGTCAAGATACATAGCAAAAGGTGTCAAGCATAAACAAGACTTTTAAGTCAAATTAACTTCCCATGAAAAAGACTATTAATAGCAAAATCAGCCCTTCACCAAATCTCAACTCAATGGAAATTTTAACAAATGGACCATCTGTGACATAGAAAAAAGCACCAACTCTGATCAGTTTATGCAAACTGTGCAGACTGACATGGGTCTAAACAGTTTGCTTTTAAGGTAGTAGACCTGCAATATTTAAGCAACGTTTCAGAACCATGCTCTTTCACAACAATGACAGAGGTTTCCTAATGATTTTCATTAGGAAACCTCAGTCAACATTGAGAAAGATTGTGAGTTCCAAAATGTTGCAGAACTATTAAAGTTCCACTACCTTAAGACACTGTTAAACAAGTATGATCTTGTCAGTGATCTCAGAAAGTTTCAATCATTCATTTTAAGTGGTTCTTACCAGTTTATTATTATGCAACAACTGCTTAACAGATTTAGAGTCAAAATGAAATAATGAAGTTTTTTTTCTCAGGATGACTATGACAGGAAAGCTATCTTAATAAATCAAGTTTTATGCAAAAACAGCTGCACTAAAAGTACTTTGTTAGAGGTCAAATCAATGGCTAAGTGCAAAACAGTTATAACTGCCTATATTTTTATAGGCAGTTATTACTGTTTTGTTCTTAGCCATTGAAATGGCTCTGTGCTTCTGGACAGAAATAAATTTTGTCTACATTCATAGACGGAAATATGGAAAGATGGAAATACAGACAGATAGACAGACATTGTAACCCTAATTATAACCTCCTAGTGCCTCAAATCTTAGAGGTCATGAGGTATTTAATTCTTGTAAATTGCATGCAAGCTGGCAAGCGCAAAGATGAAACTTTGGACCTTCGTAAGATTAATTGCATAATAAACTACAAAACTGACCTCTGCCAAATGTAAGATATATTGAGATATTAACATACTTAAGTATTTTCTGTATGCTTTAAATTTTAAGCAAAGACTTTATTTGAAACTGAATTTGAAACAACAAAATCAATAATTTACCTAACCAGATCACTTATTTTGGACTAATATTAAAAACAAGGCTCAATGAATTTGATGTCAACAATTTGTGTCAAACTATTTATTCAAAGATTGTGGCAAAGAGAGAATTTTCTGACTTTGCTTCAACTTGCTAAAGACTTTTTGTCTTCTGTATAACAAAAAGCATGAATGAGTGGTAAATAGATTAGGCAACAAAATATACAATATCCGACAAGAAAAAATTAAAATCTATGCTGAATATTATAGCTTTATCATTTTTTTCATTAGGCCTATATAAGATATTGGACATATCCCACTAAAATCTAGTCAATATTTGCCTGTAGTCATTCAGAATTGATTCATCTAAAAAACTGTCATCATTCAGTATGTCCTTTGGCGTTACAGAAAATTATAATTTCCCTTGATAGTATAAAGAAGTTTCAGTCTAAGGTATTATGATTTGTTTCCAAATTTTTTTTAACTAAATCTAAGTTTTTTTTATTTCTAGGAAGTCAATTAATCCTGTTAAGGTAGTAGACCCGTAATAATTTTCCAACATATCAGGAATAATGAACTTTAACCGTCTTAACGGAGGTTTCCTAATGATTTTCATTGGGAAACCTCAGTTAACATTGTGAAAGAACATATGGTCCAAAATGGTGCGGAACTGTTACGGTTCCACTACCTTGATTGACAATATTATCTATTTTTCGTCAGCCATATAACAGATTACTTTCTATATAGGCCCACACATGAAACATGAGCCTGTGCGTGACATTTCCAACAATATTATGTGTGCGTGATAGATAGATGTTGACCAGACTGGAAAATCACGCAAGAGTATTGATATTATTCTTGGATTGTAAATAGATACAAATGGTCCATATTGAGCTCAAAGGTGAAGACTCTGATCAGACTGTGCAGTTGCACAGGCTGATCTGAGTCTTACATAGCGCACATCAAAAAGTTGGTTTGTTTCATTGAATGGGGTTTTACGCCGCTTTCAACAAACTTTTAGTTATATCACGGAGACTGGAGCACCTAACAATTGATTCCTGTTATTTCTCTCACCAGTACAACCATCACATCCTTTCCTAGCTTACAGCTGCTATCTCATATAGGTCTACGATTATTGACCCATTTGTGGTAGACAAATAGTCGGAAGGATGAGTGCCGCCGTTGGGGATCAAATTCAGGACCTCTAGATTGACGGTCTGATGTGCTACCAACTGTGATATGACGACAGCTGATAGTATAAGAAGCTTAATCACTTATATCTATTCCTTTCCTGAATATATATATGGAAAATGATATTAATATGGGCACATTAAAAACTTTTTTTATCATTTTTTCCTAGAATCAAGACCCCTACTTGTCAATTATAGCTTTTACCATGGTAACTTTTAAACTTAATACATTAAGAATATAAAGTTTCAGAATTAATGAGAAGTTTTTCCAAGGTTATGCGAGGAAAAAACGGATAATCAATATTTCTACTACAGTGACTTTTTCTGCTGTTTTTTTTTTATTTGTTTGTTTGTTTTTGTTTTTGTTATTATAACCAGATTGTCCTTTATACTTGATTCTGACTTTTTTGTAGATCTAGCCTTCAATGACATTGTTCAAATCCTATATAATGTCTACAAGTCATAAAACTCAATTACTTGTGGAAGACCTAAATTCATAACTACAGCTAAAACAGAGCAACAAAACACATTAAATCTAATTTGAAATATATATTTTTATGGTCAGAAATCGGAGAAATACATGTAGAAGAGAAAGGGTAAGGTCTTAAACTATTTTTCTCAGCAATATTTCTATGCTTTGAGAACTCATTGTATTGTCTCAACTAGAAAATTCCAATTAGTACCCTCAATATAGGGTTTGTGCATGTATTACTATAAATCATGTCTGGTACGCGAGTTTTATCTTTTACTTATAATTCCCACTGAGTGAACAAGCAAAATTTGATTTAAGTAAGGTATAGAAACAAAAAAAAAATCATTAATTCTTTGACACAAAAAATATGAGCTCACCAGCACCTCTGGCAGCAGAGAAAACCCAAAAGCCACTTCATTTACAGTATTAAAAATGTTTTATCTTGGATGAAAAATTATTTCTCTGTCAATTCAACTGCTCAACCTGAAATGGTTGTAACTCACTATAAACATAAAGGCAGTTACAACTGTTTCCTGCTGGGCCACTGATTTAAGATCCTATAGTTTAATTCTATCTTACCTCCAATACTATCATTGTCCGTCTCATCCAGATACTCGTCACCACGACTACTCTCCGTCGCACTGATATGACCTTGACCGTACTCTCGACTGGCTCCACTCGATCGACTATCACGAAAATTACCACTATAGATCTGACCACTCTGTGTACTTGTAAAGCTTATAGCATCACTCTCTGTAAACACATAGATTTTAAAAGATATCCTGACAATAGAATTAAGTGAAAATTTTCCGACAGGAAACAGATCTCACTTTCTGTTGAGATACAAAAACAATAGAATTCATTCAAAGATTTAGGAATTAGCCAGAATAACACCATGGGTGAGAAGATTAGAAAGATTTGATCACTTGAATTGATGTACATAATGCGTGCCAAGAAAAGATGAAATATATTTGATTCCCTATACAAAGGCTGCTGCTATAATGTCTAATTCATTCCAATACTAGGTGTAAATTTGGAAGCACCTGTATCATTTGAGAAAAACAGTGACATCAAACCCAGACATAAGGTGAAACTTTAATATTGTGACTGGATTTAAAATGATCTTGACATCAGATTGAATTCTTATCTGGAGTCCATTCCTTTAATCATAAGACTACCTGATTCCTTGTTGCCCCTTCTCTTCCCAAAACTAATTTTCTTACAACTATAGTAGATGTATTTCTCCCATTCGGAACATCACTCGGCCATTTCCGTAAACTACAACATACCTCGGATGTATGTAAGGCGGATGGGTATGTAACGAAATCGTGCATTTTGTTAGGCGGAAACAGTGTAAGAAAAACTAGCACTGTATATTTATATTTTTTACAGTAAATAACGGCTGAAAAATCTTAATTTTTGAGAATGACTAATCATTCTAAAAAATTAAGATTTTTTCAGCCGTTATCTAAGAATCTAAAGATATTAATATAAGGATTCGAAGAATTCACGTCAGTGACTTGAACGAGTAGTGTTGACGACGTCGAATGTTTTCATTCACAGTTTCGAGGGCTAACGCAATTTCAACTGACGTCATCGAGTTCTTCCAAGGGTTTCCCGTGATTTTTGAAAATAGTCTGTCTATGTACACTGCAACTCCATTAAAACGCTGTGGTCGGGGTCCAAGAAATGAAACAGCGGAAGAAGTGGATGTATCTGCTATAACGCTGTACCCCCCCTGCCGCCGCCGATTCCCCCCCCCCCCCAATACCCTACGTCTGGTCGAAACTCTATCAAAGTTATCGAATCTCTCGGAGTGCAGGACCTCATTCTTCGATGAGCGAGAAAAAATGCCGTAAATTCAATTAAATGAATCTGTAGCTACGACATTTGGATCGCCGATTTGCAAAGATCATCTTCACGAGTCAAGGGGTATCGAAAGCTTCTCGAAAACCGTATTAGTAAAACGTTCGTAACCCTGGGTTTGACAAGATGTTATTTCACAGATTTGATTATTAGATAATGATCGTCAGGAAAGAAGTACAGACAATTGCGAAGCGACGCGGTCACCATCAGATTCGCGCCATTTTCAGATTCTTTGTTCGACACATCTAAGCGGGAAATGTAGGTTTATATATAGCTTTCTGTTTAAATTTCAGATAAGTTGTCTATTTAGTGAGAGATAAGAATCAACGATAATTCAATCGGACTTTAAACCCTTACTATAATATGAAAAAGTTTAATGAAAAAGAAACAAAATTTTATCATATATTTACAAAAAACGTAATATTTATAAGAAAATTCAACGGGATTGGCAAAGGGAGGTAATAAACCAATAAATTGGGTAAGGGGCGAGTCGCTTTTTGAATCGTTTGTCAACAGCGGTAAATGTTCAAGATTTGAGAATATAAAACGAGATGAGCTCATTTTGCGAAAACACGGCTTCTTCTGAAGTTTATTAACTGGGATTTAATCGCATCCGAGCTAGACTTTCTTTTTGTTCAATTGCGTCCCTGCCGTCGACACAGAGCAGTTGGTAGCGCGCCGGACTGTCAATATTGGGATTCCGTGTATCTCCGACGGCGGCACTCATTCTTTCTGACTATAAGTCACTCACCCATGGGTTAATAATCGTAGACCTAAGTGAGATAGCAGTTTGGAGTTAGGGAAAGATTGTTGTACTCGTGAGTTTGGTACTCCAGCGGTAGTGATGTAACTATACGTCTGTCAGCCATCAAACTAGCCATTTCTCTCTGACCAGAGGCATTTATCGCCACCACTGCCCGCGGGAGGTGTGAAAAACAATTGTATTGATTTACCTGGCTTTGCTCAGTATCGATTTTTATCTCAGTGGGTTCACCCTTCGATCTAAAATCGCGATCAAAACAGCGTTAAGTGCGGATCGGGTAACATCGCCGCAGCATCCCAAAATGGTCGACCCCCCCAAATTTCGGGAGCCAAGCGGACCCCGCGTTATATTGGATTTAGCGCTCTAACAGATTTCGTTATAATGGAGTTGCAGTGTATATCCGAGGTTGATCGTGAGATTGGCCGAGTGATGTTCCGAATGGTATTTCTCCCCATTTATTTTATAAGACTACCTGATTCCTTGTTGCCCCTCCTCTTTCCAATACTAACTTCATCTTCTGAATCTGTTTCAGTATCATGTTCACTGCTCTCTACTGTGTCTGTAAGTATATCATATATTCCATCAGAATTTAGTGCTGTTAATCTTCAATGGACTCCAGTGAATCAAGATCTATTGGTAAATTTCCCGAGTAAGACCCCTAGCTTACCTTGAATTACTTAATGTGTTAAACTATTTTTGAGAGAATCATCTTGCTCTTGTTAATTCCAATATTAAATATAGTTTACGTGGACCAATTACCGACAACACCACTCTGTTGCTAAAGTCCAATCTTAGTCGTGTCCATCAAGAATCTTAAATACTGCTTGAAAACAATTTTGAGCAAACCATTAATTGTAAGCTTCCACTCAAAAGAGTCCTATTACACGCCATGTAATTATAGATAAATCTTTACAGTTTGACTTTATGAAATTAAATTATAAGAAATGAGGACGGTATTTGTTGATTTCATGGAGGTTGAAACTGCAAACCCTTTATGTAAAAAGCCCTACACATATTTATACATTGTGATAGAATTTTAGGCAGATATGTGCAGTCTGACCGTAGTCTATAGCACCCAGTTTTCCTTTTAAACCAGACAAAAAATTACCATTTCAAAATAAACATTGACTCATTCTCCAGTGCTCTCAGAACTTTGCTCAAGTTTTTGCCCAAATCCTAACCCTAACTGTACCATACAGGTTAAGATGCCAACATCTACCTCTACTCCAGAATCAATGAGCCAGTTTTACTCTTTGGTGAATCTCTAATGTCCCCAATAGCTTTACCAGACATGCCCACTGGTTTGATACACTAGTATCTCATATTACCCACTTTAACTACCCACCTCTTCCCCTACTCCAGTTGTTATAATGCCTTAATGAGCCGGTTCTACTCTTTGGTGAATCTCTATAGTCCCCAATTGCTTTACCAGATATGCCCACTGGTTTCATGCCCTCATGTTTCTTCTCGGGTATCACATACTTGGGTAAACCCTTAAAAAACCAAGCACCAGATCTCTTCCATACCTGAAAATTAAACAGGATAATTGTTTGTTTAAGTGTAAGATTGATTACCTTAAAAGTTAAGTTCAGGGTTTATTAGACCAACTTCGAACTTTAACCCCCATCATCGAATTACAAGTCAGCTTTTAACATATGGTGCTCATTGACAGCCACAGCACTTACACTTACATTCTCATAGGTACCCATTTACATACCTGGGTGGAGAGGAGCAACTTGGAGTTAATTTTTACTCAGAAAAATTCCCGTGATCTGGCTGGGAATTGATTGATCCCTAGACCTTTCGATCCCAAAGCCACCGTCCTAACCCCATGACCACAGATTCCACTTTACAGATTACCTTCATGGCTTACCTTTTATTTGTTCAGCAAACAACAAAAGCTAAATTTGCAAGAGTAGCAAAGCCACAAGTGAAAATATAACTTTTGTTGGTAATGAATTAAGATAAATCAAACTGTCATGAAAATTTTATTCAAAACTCAATCCTGCTTCTTATTCAATTTCATTCTGAAATCATTCTAAAATCAATCACCATGACAATTTCAAGATGTTATTTATTGTAAAACATATTTTGTCCATATTTTCTTTCCTAGAATATATAACACCATAAATAAGCCTTATTTGGCAATATTACTAGAAGTGATACCAATTTCTGGTTATACACCATCTGGGGCCTGTTTTCAGTTCCCAGACTTGTCTGAGAATAAACAGATTGTCGGAAATAATGAGGAAAATAATATTGTATATGTGTGGGAATTAAAAGTAACCCCTCAGTTCCTAACATCAACCCTTGTCATGCTGAACTCATGATATTCTGGTCATAACAGGAGATTATGACAAAGATCAGCCTGCACATGTGTGCAGGCTGATCTTTGTCTATATCACCTGATTCTCACTGAATTATATTTATAGAGGATATTGAATGAGTGGTCATGAATACTGAATTTATTAAAAGAGTCAATCATCTATAAATGGATAAAAACAAGGCTGTTTCAGATGACCAGTTTAATAAATTCTGTATTTTATGAGCACAAATTTTATTTTCTATTTATAATATGACCTGATTTTTTTTGCGAAAAAATCCTCAAAATTCTTGAAATTCAACATTTCAATTTTCCACAAAACTTATAACTCCATTTAAAACTGACGCTACAAGATATTTATACATTATGATGTCATTTTCGCGGTTACAAAATAGCTTTGCTATAATTGCTCTAAGCTCATTTGCATAGTTATTCCACTAGTGTAATAACACTGGTGTGTAATATCAAAAATATTCAAGGAGGTTATTTCACTCCCACAACGTCGGCCATATTTTAAATAGCATTTAGAAATTGCCCAAACGACAGATGGGCATTGGTTTTTCTGTTTAAAAATCAAATGATAAGGCTTTAGGGTTTAATTTAATTCTTTTTTTCAAAATCCATCCATATCTTTTAGGATATGCATAAATGACTGTGATTAGGTTTTTAGTTTCATACCTCAATGAAATCAACAATTACTCTCTTTTTATCTTATGACTTAATACCTTAATGCAGAAATGTAGCAATTTGCCAAAATGAGACAATTTCTTTATGGAACTACTTTACAAGGAAGTTAAGTCAAAATAGCTGTGTACTCAAAATTGTGTTCTTTGGGAAATAAAACTAAATTTTGATCCAATCAGAATGCATGAATCTTGATGGACACAACTAAAATCAAATTATCACTCTGTAAAATGAGCATATGCATGAGGCACATACAATGAGGAGCCTTAAGATAGGGGTGCCGAATTCCAATGCGGCTTTTAATCAGCTGACAAGTGCATTTTTTGATGCAACTAGTCAGTGAACAAGTAAAAATCGCAATAAATCTCTGAATGTCACTTAACTGATCAAAGAGATTAATTATAATAGTGTTTATACAGAAGGGTAGAAGACATTGTTTTCAATGAAGAAAATGCTGGGGTCCGGCATTTTCTTTTTATTAAAAAACAATGTTTCCTCAAAACTGATTAATTTTCTTTTTGCGGACTATTTCTTTTTCATCCTGGACAAGTAGAAAATCATATTTGACTTGTCCAGGGACAGGTGGAGAAAATCTGTATTTCCACACTCCAGCTTTAGATAACCATATAATGCAATAAGAATGTTCACTGACTGGCCCTTATGAGGGGTGTGAACCTTATCTATTCCACATGAATGTGGAAATACAGAATTTCTCCACTTGCCCCCTGGACAAGTAAAACATAATTTTCTACTTACCCCCCATAAAAAAAACCCTTGTCTTTAGAAATCATTGTTTTTAAAAGAGAAAATGTTGGACTCCAGCATTTTCTACAATAAGACAATGTTTTCTACCTTTTAATAATAGCATTATGATAATCCCTTAGATCTGTTTAGTACCATTCTGATTTTGTCCTAGTATTTACTTGTCCATGGACAAATGGCAAAGAAAAAAGTACTTATCCATAGGTAGAAAAAACCCATGTCAAACAAGATGGGCATGAGAATTCCACACCGCTGATCCACAGAATGCAAAGTAAAGACTCTGATCAGACTGTGCTGATGCTGAGGCTAGTTGGAGTCTTTGCTTTGCGTACATGAGACATTGTCCAAAATCTCACAAACAGGATCAAATATAAAACTCTGAATTGTATCAGAGGGAAATTCGATAGTCTGGGATTGTTTCTTTTCTTGACAGTTTTACAATAACAGGGCTATCTGTTTCAAATGAAATCTGGTATTTTACATAAAAGACCATTTCCGTCAGCATACGATATCCTTTGCTATATTATAGAAATATGATATTGATGAGGGATGGTTATAGAAACGAGACCAAACTCATCATTCCTCTTTATATCATCATTAGTTGATCAAAAACCTTGTAACTACAGCTTATCAACCCTTGTCATGCTGAACCCGGAATATTCCTGCTATAGCAGGAGCTATAAACAAACATCAGTCTGCACATATGTGCAGTCTGATGGTAGTCTACACCACCTGATTCTCTTTTTCAAACCAGAATTGTCAATAGATAAGTTTTTAAAATAAAAATTGACCTACAGTTGGTACTTTCAGTGCTTTGATTTTGATGAAAATTTTAAGCCAAAATTCATTCAGCATGAAAAGTGTTAAAGCTGTAGTTACCAGGTTTTTATCATCCAATGTGGAAATAACTTTTGTCAGTCACTAGATTGTAGCAAAGCTGATTTAAATATCTCCCACTAGTGTTTGTCCTTAATGAAACGCCATTTTTGAACAAAGGGCAATAACTCTTTCATAAGTCAATGGACCTTAATCCAAGTAAGAAATAACACATAAAATCAAGGTTTACTTGGCCATAGCCAGTGGGGAAATGTCATATTTCCACACCCCTACAGAATTGTTGTTTCGGTTTTTTAATGTTAGGAAAAGAATCTGTTTTTTTTTTTTTGTTTTTTTTTTTAAATTATAAAATATTTCCTCAAAAAAAAGCTAAGCTGAGCCTTGTCTTGAATTGAAAAGTTATCAAGCATAACCAAAGCTTGCATAATACCATTTCTACTCTATATTTGGTTTCAATAAGCTGGTCTCAAACAAAATCTCATCATAGATCCTATTTTCAATATCTCATATCAATGACTCAGCACGATACAATTATGATTTGTTATGGGACAACCTAGTCTGGACTAAGAGAAAATAAGTCTGGCAGAAAAACATTTTCTGATATGAATAATTCCGTCCAAACACAGCCAGAGGGCCGTGTTAATGAGGAGCGAAGAATTAAATTTGTGACGATAATTATCTAATCTATCTTTCCAGATTACCGACTGACTCCCTTGGCACTACTAGACGATCTGTTATTTCTTGGTAATGGAGCTGGACTTCTTGCCTCTTACTAGCATCACATTACATGAGAAAATTAATCACATAGGCTTGCCATTTTGGTTACATAGGCTTGCCACTTTGGTCACATAGGCTTGCCATTTTGGTCACATAGGCTTGCCATTTTGGTCACATAGGCTTGCTATTTTGGTTACATAGGCTCGCCATTTTGGGTTGTGATAAATAACAATTTGAATTGTTTTGTAGTCATTTATGATTAATTGAGTTTTTTCCACTAAGTTTTAACCCTTTGCTGTTTAATCTCTGCTTTTTACGTGCCTGTCATTTTATGATTGAGAAAACATTGTGAAAAATGAAGAAATTGCTCCTGACAAGCAATTTCTTCTTTTTCCACACTATTTTCTACCCTACTGAATGGTTATTTTTCAAATCAAATGCACTTTAAATTTTCGTCTGCAAAACCTTTGAATTTGGACAGGTCCAAAGTTTTGTAAAACAGGAAAGGGTTAAACATTAATGTCATTCTTCTGTCCGTGTATGGTAAACAGATATCCATTTGTCGGATTGTCCTGATCAGTTGGTAACTTAGTACCCAGGTAAAATGTTTACCATGGTTACCATAGCATTTCATTGTATTTGGCATCTGATCATGTTTTTTCATGGTCAACTGTGAAAAAAACATCAAATGCTATGGTAATACCATGGCCAGAGTTGATACTACGACCATGTTAGAGCATGGTTCTACAGTATAATCATGGTATGAAATGAAATACCATGGTCACCCATCTTACAAAGATCATAACCATGGTCAATCGTGGTCAATTCATGAAGATGACCATGCTTATGGTCAAAATTCTATACTTAACTTAAATGATAAAAGTAGACAACTTGTGTTTAAAGGAGATATTCCTCAAACAGACCCTTTCTCAATGACAAAACTACTATTTTTTCCCAAAATAAGAGAAAAATTCCCAATTCAGAACTAATTCTTCAAGTAAATATGAAATTTGATTATATCTTTAATATGGTCAACCATCTTTTTAACATGGTATATCATGGTATATCATGTTAATGTTGACCATGTTAGCGGCCATTTAACAAAACATGGTAGGCCATGGGTAAACATGGTCCCTGGCCCATGATTGTTCATGTTATTTCACCATGATACATTTCACCTGGGTATGTAATAAAAAGACAATTATGATTCTCAAAGACTTTCCTAGATTTTAAACAGTCTCAAAATAACAATTTCACAGATTGTTAATGTCTCTGAGACCAAGTTTATATAAGCTATCAAATAATATTATATCACTATTTCAGTAATCATTTCTTTGAAACATATTCATTATTGGAAATATCAATAAATAATGTACTGGGTGATAGGTGAATAATCATTAAATGAATGTTAGGGCAGGCATTATTTTAGCAATTTGCCATTAGGGAAATCAGCTTGCATAATTCTTTAATTATTCCTCATACAATATTTATGATATTGAATCTGCAGCCGCCCAAATTGGTTTATCAATAATGCAAACCAGGGCTCTACTGTTCTGGAATTTCAGTAACCTCTTCCAGACCTAAGAATTTCTGATTTGATTTCAGACAGATAATAGGTGACCTGTCTTCGTAACTCTATCATCGTGGTCCCTAAATGAGGCATAGACTGGCTCCCATCCCACTGATCTGAAGTATTAGGAAATGAGCAATTCAACTAGAGAAAGTACAATTTCTTATCACCTTATATTTCTCTGCATGGCTGATCAGTAGAAGTTTTTGATAATATGGGAAGGAATTTTAAATAGTAAAGCATATGAGAGGTGTACCTTATTCAACACTAACTGATAGTCTGGGAGCCAGGCTAAATTAGGTGTGAGCATATATAAGCATTATTATAGGCAGTTACAAAGTTGTTTCACACTGAGCCATCCATTTGACTAATGAAGATACATGGTTATATCTAAATATTACTATAATTGATGACTTTTGAAATAAAATGAGTCCATTTGGGATATGAAATCAATATCTATAGCATATTCAAACAGCATTAAACTGTCTTTTTCAGGTTTTTAGGAAGTGGACTCGTAATAGTTCTAAAACATTTTGGAACGCATGATCTTTCACAATGTTGACCGAGGTTTCCTCATGAAAATCATTAGGAAACCTTGGTTAACACTGTTAAAGTTCATACTTCCGAGACATTGCGGAACTATTGCGGGTCAACTACCTTAAGAACCAAACTGATGAATATTGTTTCAGGAATCAAACCCAGACACAAAGGGAATACAGTATTTTATAGCCACTGATTGATTGCGTGTGACTCAAGTCTCTAATGAAATGGCTTTTTCTGTGACTTATTCTAGTAAATAATGTAGACTGGGTGTAATCATGGTGTAATTACTGTTTGAAGTTGGATGCATTGATGTGACTTTGATTCCAAACACTATGAGAGGCCCTAGAATGGCAGAAACAAGTTTTTTGTTTTTGTTTTTTTATATATAAAAATCCTTTTTTTGTCTATAACAAATCAATTAACCCTTGTCATGCTGAATAAATTTTGGCTAAAGATGTTCATCATTATCGAAGGGCAAAAAGCACTGAAAGTACCAACTGTAGGTCAATTTTTATTTGAAAAACTAGATCTATTGACCATTCTGGTTTGAAAGTGAGAAACGGGTGGTGTAGACTAAAATCAGACTGCACATGTGTGCAGGCTGATGTTTGTCTATAGCTCCTGCCAAAGCAGAAATATTCCGGGTTAAGTACGACAAGAGTTAAGGACTTTGACCAATTTTCAGGCACCATTAGTTTCATGAGCAAATCTAGAAATCTGTTCTTTTTGTTGTTTTTCTTTATTATTTTCTTTTTATCTTTTTTTAGCTCACCTGAGCACAACATACTCCAGGGGAGCTTTTTGAGGATCACCCTGAGTCTGTCGTCTGTAGCCAATAATTTTTAAAAACTTCTTCTTCTACTGAGCCACTGGGCTCCGATTTCAATGAAACTTTGCCAAAACATTCCTTGGTTGCCCTCTTCAAAAATTGTTTGCAAAATTCTGATTGGCTCTTAAATATGAGCATGGCTGAGGGGGTGGCATTTTTTCACAGTGAAATTTATGAAAGACATCTCCTCCTCCTTAACATGTTTTTTTACTGGGCCAACCTTTTACTCAATGTATTTCAAAGAACAAGAAAAGCTTCCACAGCTTTTTTTTTTTTAATTTGAAAGGGGTTAAACATGGATTTCATCAAAACAACTTGTGAGGAATGGGAGAACAATGCATCAAGATTTAGAGACTTGAATTATTGACAGATTATCAGAAAATATCAGAAATAATGGTCTAAGCTACAAGCGTGCAACTGTCTGAACTTTGAAGGATTCATGTTGTTTCTAACCTGAGAGGTGGGCCCTAAAGATTGATACAGTCTATTCTTCATGGATACTTTATGATTCTCTCCCAGGAGGGGATCATTTATAGTCTGTTACCAAGAATTGCCAGATATTTATGTCACAGCTATGTCAAAGTCTATATAAGTCAATCTTTTATTTCATGTTCAAACAACATTGTCATTTTCTTACTGGATTCTCACACTATCAATATCTTTTTCTTGATCATAATACTAACCCTCATCCTGCTGAATTTAAATTTTGTTTCAAACAATTTGAACATGCCAAGTTTCAAGAGGATATCTTAACAGAGATGTGATCTTTAATAAGGTTAAAGTTTGTCCAGCCAACATCCATGCCATCTGTGAGCATCAAGGTGATGACAATATAAGCCCCACTTTTTGTTCCAATCATTCAAGCTTTAACAAAACTTTGTGGATAGGCAGAAAAATGTAACAAAATTTATGAAATACACAAAATGTGGCAAAGAATTGAAAGTTTCTTAGGTTTTTGTTTATTGATCAAATTCCTCTCCTAGATTTAGGAACTGACATGAACAGGGAACCAAACTTTCAATGAAATATGAGAAAAGTATTCCCACTGGGATACATATGAAGAAGTTATATATCATATAATAAGATATACAAGTGATAGTAGGCGTTTATTGTAGCCTCTTCCTGCTGAATTTTAATTTTGTTTCAACATTTCATTTTAACCAGATTGAATCAAGTTTTCTGTAAATAATACAGGGTTAATTCATGCTTTTGATTCATTAATTGATTGAATGGAGTTTTACACCACTTTCAACATTTTTCAGTTACATTGCGAAGGCTGGAGCACCTGACAATGGATTCCTGGTATTTGTCTCACCAGTACACCTGGCACACCTAACAATAGATTCATTTAATTTCTCACATAAGTACTTCTATTACAACCATTCCTAGCCTCCAGCTGCTATCCCATATAGATCTTCAATTATCAAACCATTGGTGGGAGACAAATAGTCGGAGAGGATGAGTGCTGCTGTCAGGATTGAACCTAGGACCTCTAGATTGACATTCTGATGTGCTACCAACTGCTCTATGACGGCGGCTACAAATATTTTAGGAAGAAAAACTACTGCAAATCTTGAGAACTTTTAAGGTGAGATACAAACATGTGTAAGAAAGGACATAATATTATTGTCTGGACCAAGGATCAAACCCAGAGCCCCATGATAAGTAGTGTTATGTGCAAATACAACATGTGTGCAGCCAGTACAAAGACAATTGGGGAGTGTGACAGTATTTGGGATTTCATAAACAAACTATTTAAATAATCAACTCACAAATTCTTTATTGTGCGTATGCATTTAAATGGTCTTGTCATGATGATTAATATGAGTACCTAAAACTATGGGTTTACCTGAGAATTGATAATTTGAGAATAGTGCTACCCCCTCCTATGATCTACAGCTGTACAATGAATGAGTCCTGCCAGTAATCTCTAAAAATATTCCGCTATAAATATAGGAGACCCTTATGGTCATTAACAGAAAATAAATGATGATTACAAATGACCTTTGAAATAGAGATAGTCAGTCAATGTAATCAATTGGTATTAATGGATTGTGAAAGTTGCCATTATGTAATTACTTTTCTCATTTATTGTCATTTCTTTTCCACAAATTCTCTACAAAGAAGCCTTATCCATCAAGAAAATTGATCTTGATCACTTTCTACAGTACTGCAATTATATTAGTGGCTGGTGCACCAAGCCATGGCTTCCTTAATTGTTTAATTCTCACATCAGTCGAATAAAAACATTCATCCAAGCCACAAGTTGTAAATGACTAAAGTTTAATGCTTTTCATATGCTCATTAGTGGGAAACAATTTTCATGTATAACAATAAACCCGTGTCATGCTGAATAAATTTTGACCAAAAATTTTCATCAAAATCAAAGGGCAAAAAGCACTGAAAGTACCAACTGTAGATCAATTTTTATTTGAAAAACTATATCTATCGACAATTCTGGTTTGAAAGTGAGAAACAGGTGGTGTAGACTAACATCAGACTGCACATATGTGCAGGCTGATGTTTGTTTATAGCTCCTGCCAAAGCAGGATTATTCCAGGTTCAGCATGACAAGGGTTAAGATTTTCAAATGCCAGATGAAAGTTGTCCAGGCATTTGACTCAAGACCATAGATTGATACATTAATGTGTTACCAACAGGGGCCAAAGCATTGCATAGAATGGTGCTATCTCGGATAGAAAAAAAAAATGGTTTTTAAAGTCATTTTAACATTTTTTCAATTATATTCCAGTGTCTGCAACACCTAACCATGGATTTCCTGTTTCTGTCACTCAGGCTGCTCATCCAACTTGGGTTTATAATTGCATTTAAGAAAATTGTGAAATTGACATGATGAATATATTTGGAATGATTTTGGAATAAAATTGAATGGGTGAGTGGAGCTAATTTTGAGTGAAATGAAAGGGATGTAATCCTGAATATTGCTAATTTTGTTCAAGATGGCAAAATTAGCTATATGTATTACCTCCCTTTAATCAAATATACATACGTTTCTTTCTTTGTGTATTTGTGTACCAATCAGACACTTTAAAATCCACACCAGCAAATAAAATTGTAGAATAACTCGATCAATTTGAATTAAGTGTTGATTGTCTTGTACTGTTCTCATAATAATAACAATTTTAATATTATGACAGCTGATTTATTTTTTGATGCAATCTTTTTTCAAATAGTCTTGTTTAAAAAGTTCCTTAAAAGCCCCTTTTTGTCTGCCAAATAACAATTGAAATCAATTGTTAATGATGAGAAGCTAGTCCTTGTTTCTTTAATTAATTCCCAGGGATGCCATTTGGAGAACTAGCAAACTGCTTCTATGTCTCCATTAAAGATCTTTTATATCCTTTTCTTCAAGAAAAGAGAAAAGACTTTCTTTATAGTTTTTTTGTGTATAATATAAAATTCAAGAAATAATACCTTTTTTTCAATTCAACCTATCTGATGTTATCTAAGCTGAGTCATGAATGTTGCATAGCAATCACATGCAGAATGATGTAAATTGGTTCCAAAGTTATCACATTTCATCCCATTTATATATTTAAGAAATAGAATAACCAATTGTTATTCATTAAAGATCAATTAATCTTTCATTCCTTGAAAAAAAACCCTATATAGCTGTTGTTGTTCACTCAATGAAAGATAGATAAATCTTAAACTGAAATATTTGATTTCGCTCTATTTATTCAATATCAGGGCTTTGAAAATAATCACACTCTGAATTCTATATACATTGAAATGCTTTGCATTTTGATCTTGCTTGCCGTATTAAATTGGAAGGGCTGACAGACAGACGGAAGGATAGACAGATGCACTTACACACCCACACATAGTCATCATCGTAACAAATATGTCTTGCTCTATGCAAACAGGCTCGCCAACGTTTTCTCAATATTTATCTATTCTTATTTTGCAAAAATGTTCATTTTATTATGGACAAGTAACAAATCATCTTTTACTTGAACTTTGAAAGGGTGGGGGGAGCAGGCAATAAATATTGATCAACATTTTACTCCGATTCTAGGATTATCAGGATTGCAAAGTACAAATTAGTTGTAACTGCATAAAAATCAAGCTGTAGTTACGAGGTTTTAGAATTACAATGACTATATTGTAAGAAACAATTGTTTCATGCTGACCTATTATTTTATGAATAAAATTCTGCTGACAAAAATTCAGGTTCAACTTCACAAGGGTTTACATGTCTGAATGTCCCAAGGCTTGGGAGTTTAATTCATGAGATTTTGTCATGCTAGAAAAGCATTGATTATTGTCGAGAATCCACTCTGCTATGAAAATTAATGATCACAATGATGTATGGCTTAAAGACCACCCACTGACTTTCATATTGAAATAGCAAGAAGTTTTATTTAAGAGACACCAAGTCTAGGGATTTTAATGATACAAACAAGATGTGTTTGTGAAAAATCCAATGCCCCCGAGACAGCATTTTTTCCCAAACTTTGACCTTGACAGATGACCTTGAACTTGGTATCTGCAGATGCACACCATTGAGATCTATCTTTCATAGCAAGTATAAGCATTGTATCTTGAGTTGCCTTGAAGCACTAATAATTGGTAATGCTAAGTTTTTTTTTATCAAATTTTGCAGTCAGATGGACATGGTCAAATGAACAGATGGACAGCAGTACAATAAAAGACCCTCAATTTTGTTTCAGGTCATAGAAAACAAGAAATTATTATCTGCTCTAGTCCAAGGTTGCTCAAGCCTGTTTTTTCTGATTATAAGAGAATTAAGGAAGTACACCAATAATCATATTTTTTGACATCAAGTCATTGTCAGAAGGCTTTTGAAGACATTATCATATATTGGTTCAACCAAACATTTCCTTTTTATGTCATTGTATTGGCAGTAACTTTTGTTTGTTTGAATGGAGTTTTACACAGCTTTCTACATTTTTTCAGTTATATCATGGTTGCTGAAGCACCTAACAATGAATTCCTGGTAGTTTTCACACCAGTAATACCATTACATTCTTTCCTAGCCTCCAGCTGCTATCATACATAGGTCCACGATTATCGACCCATTGGTGGGACACAAATAGTCGGAAAGAATGAGTGCGGCCATCAGGGATCGAACCCGGGACCTCTAGATTGGTAGTCCGACACGCTACCAACTGCGCTATGAAGGCGGCATATTGGCAGTACTGAAATGTCCTAAGTGCATATACAATATATAGGCACTTAGGACACTTAAACGCTGCAATGATGTCATCAATGACAAAATGAGTACATCATTACCTTCTGCTAGCAATCTAAAAGGAAATAGACATGATCTGAGAAAACAATTACCGTATTTCTCCTAATAAATGCTCGCAGGAGCTATACATAACATGGTCAGGGTATGCATTTTCTGGTTTAAAAAATCATTAAAGTTGATGTCTTTTAGGCCCTGTTCCCTTAAATTTGAGGTGAATTTCCTCTAAACAATCAGAAATTCATCTCAAATAAGAGAAGAAGTCTCAAGAAGCTCCTCAAATTTAGGCATTCGAAGTGGGTTTTCGTAGTAAAAAATGTAATGGTGCTACTATTAGGGAGGGCACTATTTTTAGGGGATACAGTATGTGCCACACTCATCTCAAAGTTTTTCAGTAGGCGTGGTCTACTTTAAGGCTTAAGGAAACTTGAATGGTTGTTGACATTTGGTGATCAGCCATCAATAGCCCAACATTCAACAATATCTTTTCCCCAATTATAGCTATCCGAAAGTTTGTGTCAAATCAGATATCTACTAATGATGGAGAAGAATTCAGCCAACAATCAATGAATAAAGCTATTCTCTACACGCTCATTTTTTAGGTTTGACCATAGGCTGAGACCTTGACCTTTGCTACCTCAAAATTTGTTTCAAATGGCGCATAATTATGTACTCGTGACAGAGAAGAATTTTGTCACTCTATTTTGAAATCCCTAACTGAATCTAGAAACTATACTCCTTTTAAAGTTTTACCTTTTTAATGTTACAGAACAATCATGCAAAAAGCAATCTCAAATGTACCTGAAGACAAAAGATTATTTTAAATTCAAGGGGAGATAATTCTTCAGCCAGGGGGAGTTACACTCAAACATTGACACAAAATTGGCTGTATTTTGAACACAGAACTCACAGACACACAGACAGGCTAGGGTGAATTCGGTATATTCCTGAAAACGATGGTTTTCTGGGGGGTATAATAATTCATCAGAAAGAACTAAGAAATTTCAATTACCCACCAGAAAGTATTAAAGTTTGCTCACCTCTCTATTTTCACTACATATTTTACAAAGCCACAATGGTTGTCTGTGACAGTTAAGGGTGTCCACACCACACTTTGTACAAACAGCCTGAAACATAGACAACTTATTAATCATTGCTAACCCTTACCCTGCTAAACACCAAATTCCTGTTTTGGTAGACTTAGTAGACAACAAGAGCACCACTTACATATGCCTACCCTTGGCTGTTGGGTGCTGGCCCATGAACAGAAAATCAAAGTTGAAAGAAGGGAATAATTTTTCCAAAATGCATTTAGAGTTATCCCTCTTGATAGTTTAGGTTGCTCTTTTGATGGTGAAGATGTGTGCAAAGTTTCATGTGAATGCTTTCAATAATTCCAGAGATATCACAAAATGTCAAAGATTTTACACAATGACAATGATAACAACAACGACAACACCAAGGCTATATCAATACCTCGGGTTTTCTCCAAAAACATCTGAGCTTAACTTTTGACCTCAACAATTTGTGTTTGATATGTCTCCTTGCTTTTTGTTCATGAGCTGGTGTGTGAGATTTCCTACAAATTCCAATACATGCAAAGCAAAGAATCTGACTAGCCTGTAAATCTGCACAATCTGATCAGTCTGTACTTTGCATTTTATAGATAGATTAGGGCTCGAATTATTTGTACAACATCAGGTAACTCTATATTTTCCGTTTGTGGCTGTCGACACTGCTCAATGTTTACACCTCTTGAACATTTCAAATTGTTGGAAATGTCACGCACAGGCTCTCATATGTTTGCATGCATACAAATTAGTTGTGTGCTCAAGAGTTTGTTCATGGAGGTTTGAGCAATTTCTTTTTTTTTCTTTTATCCTAGTGCAATCTGTATCAATAGCTCAGTTATCTACTTTAGATACAGTCCTTCATTTAATGCTGTTAAGGGGGTCAAATATGGGCACATAATCTCCCTTTAAGATTCAAAGATCTTTAATTTCCCTCTCTGTCAGAAGAAATATGCGTTATGAAAGTATTCCATTCTATGGATAAAGAAATTCTAGCAATTCCTAGGCTATAATATTTGATTACTCTTCAGCTCTCGAAATGGATAATTATATAAACAGACATAAATTCATCAAAGTATTTTTTTTTTAATTATATTTATTCATCAAAGTTTTTTTTTTTTATTTCTTATTATATTCAATTGATCTCATAGTAATAGGCTAAGATTATTAGATAGTTTGTCCCCATATAGAACTTATGACCCACCACTGTTTTCTCAACCTCAGGAACAAAACAGAGATATAATGATACTAATGTAATTCTATTGATATTTTCAATGAAATTTGACCTGTTTACACTGACAACAAAAGATAGAATAAATTTGCAATAGAAAATCCATATCAAGTAAACATCAATTAGTCTGTATTTCTCATGGGAGACAAAGAATTTTTTCCCTTATCCTTTTGTTTTAAGCATTTTTAACCCTTGTCATGCTGATCCCTGAAAATCCTAATTTGACAAGAGGTATAGACAAAGATTAGCCTGCACCTCTACAGCCAAGATGAAAATGTCCACAAAATGTTTAAGAAATAGTAACATAATTTGAACATACACTAACACGCAAAGCCAAAGCCTATTTTAACAATGCTGAGTGTTTCGTCTCCCTCAATACAAGAAACATGGGTGTGGAATTCCTATGCCTGACTTGTCCGACACAAAATTTTCTACCTGTGTACAAGTATATTGAAAGTCTATGTACACATGAAAACTCAACACCAGACCAACACATTGCCATGTCAATAGATCTATCGGCCTTCAATTACAATTACAATTACATATCTTTTATAGAGCGCAAAATTTATACAAATATCCTATTGCGCTATACAATCAATAACAACACATACATACCAAGATCTACATACAAACAATAGGAAAATGAATATATTGCAAAGTTATATACACTCTTTAGATTTTAAGAATAATTCATGAAATCAGTCAACTATTGCACTTTTTCAGACAATGTTTAAGTCATAAAACTTCTTAAACAGGTGTGTCTTTAGTTTTGATCTGAATAATTGCTTAGACTGAATATCTTTTAGCATGGAAGGGAGCTCATTCCACCACTTTGGACCAACAATTGCAAGGGAGCTGTCTGCTAGTTTTGTTGGCCATCAGCAAAAAAATGAGAATGGAAATAACTTAGGCTTTGGGACTAAAATGCCTAATCAACAGCTTTACAATACCTTTCTACAATCATCACAGAAGGTGGGTGAAGCACCAAGGAGTCCAAATTCATCTCCACATAGAACACATTGCGTGGTTCCGTTACCCATAGCATTCTTCTTCATGTTGTCTAACTTCTCTACCAGTCGCCTGTGTAATGAAATATACCGTATACCATATTTCCTCTAATAATAGCACCTTCCCTAATAGTAGACCCCTTACAATTTTTAATGAGAAAACCCACTTGAAATGCCTTAATTTTAGGAAATTTTTTAGACTTCTTCTCAAATTTGAGATGAATTTCCTCTAAACAATCATATACATGATTATTTAGAGGAAATTCACCTCAAATTAAAGGAAAAAGGGCCTAAAAGTCACCAATTTTTATGATCTTTTAAATCAGTAAATACATACTAAATAAAAGCTCCCTGACCATAAATATGTATAGCTCCCTGGAGTGTTTATTAGGAGAAATATGGTATATATAAATACATGACCTGATAGGCAAATTAAGCTTTGGCAGATGGACAGAGGTACAGATAAGAGGGGGTTACTCCAGTCTAAAATCTTTATTTCTCAATGAAACCCTATGATGTGGGTACTCATTTGAATTGAGTCTCGACGAGGCAATTATTTTGTGTATACACCCACATGAAAAATTTCAAAGGGTCAAAACTTGGTTTTCAATGATGTATCTTTAAACATATTATTCAATTTTTTTTAATTGTTTTTTTGATTTCTTTACCAGAGCAGATTATTATATGCTCTGTCTTTGGTTTTGACCCCTTTTAAATCAGAATTGACCCCTAGAACTCTCATGGTCAAGGAGTCATAGACTCCTTCATTTCAAACACTAAGGAAACCCTCAAAATAACAAATCAGTACGGGAAAGATTGAAATATATCTTTTTTTACTGTACACTTTGATGTATCGCTTTTGTATGAATATGTCACTATTCTTAAAGGGAAGAGCACATGATAAGTGTATTCTGATTGGCTTAAAAATTGGTTTCATTACTCACTAAAGACAATTTTAATTGTGCACCTTTTTTGAAAGCCTCTGTGGAGAGTTGTCCTATAAACAATCTATGTTTTTGAGGGTAAATCTTTACAATTTTGCTTCAAGAAATTAAATTATAAGATATGAAGAGACATTTTGTTGATTTCATGGAATAATGAAAAAAAGAGGACCATGATGGTCCTATATCGCTCGCCTTCGTCTCTTTGAGTCCTCCCTTAGCAAAATTAAATGCTTTAAAGATCATTGAATGACCATTAGGCTAATCAAAGAAAGATTTTATTCTATGATCCCTGCATAAGTTTCTAGCCTTTTCTTAAACAGTTTCATGTGACCTGGCCAACATTCTGCCCAAGTTTCATGACTATTGAACCAAATTTGTGGCCTCTAGAGACTAATGTGTAAACTTAAATTGTCAGGCCCCTTTTCGCATAATATGGCATGTATCCTTCCCATTTTCAAAAGGGTTCATCCTTGAGATCTGGCTAACATTATGATCAAGTTCCTTGGAGATTGGGCCATATTTGTGGCCTCTAGAGTGTGAACAAGAAAATTTTCATTAAGGTCCTTTTACCGTGATATGGCATTGATCCTTCCCATATTCAATAAGGTTCATCTTTGTAACCTGGCCAACATTCTGACCAAGTTTCATGAAGCTATGGCCATATTTGTGGCCTCCAGGGTGTAAACAAGAAAATAGACCTGGCCAACAATCTGACCAAGTTTCATGAAGATTTGGCCATATTTGTGGCCTCTTTAGTGTATACAAAAAAATTGTCATTAAGACCCCTTTTCCTGTGATATAGCATGGATCCTTCCCATTTTCAATGGGGTTCATCCTTGTGACCTGGCCAACAATCTGACCAAGTTTCAAGAAGATTGGGCCATATTTGTGACCTCTAGAGTGTAAACAAGAAAATTGTATTTAAGGCCCCTTTTTCCCTTGATATGGCATGGATCCTTCCCATTTTCAATGGGGTTCATCCTTGTGACCTGGCCAACAATCTGACCAAGTTTCATGAAGATTGGGCCATATTTGAGACCTCTAGAGTGTAAACAAGAAAATTGTATTTAAGGCCCCTTTTCCCTTGATATAGCATGGATTCTTCCCATTTTCAATAGGGTTCATCCTTGTGACCTGGCCAACAATCTGTCCAAGTTTCATAAAGATTGTGTAATATTTGTGGCCTCTAGTGTAAACACTAAGATTGTTGACACCGGACGACAGATGACGCATGACACACGACATAGGACGCACGACGGACATTCAATGATCACAAAAGCTCACCTTAAGCACTATGTGCTCAGGTGAGCTGATAAAAACCTAACCACACTTATGTATGAATCGGCTTTGCATATTCATACAGTGTGATAAGGTTTTTAGTTTCATACCTCAATGAAATCAACAAATAATCTCTTCATCTCTTAAGTGTAATTATATTTTTAGACAGGTGGAAGACAGGCAGACAGACTCAGGGGAAAATATGTACCCTCATCCATAGATGCTTAGGCATAGACAATGAGAATTCCTGTTATTTAATTGGGCTTATTTGTTTTACTATTATCCGTATGGGGCTTTTTATGCTAATTTTGTCACAAAAGCTCTGACAAAAAATTTTCTTCCATCAAGAGTGTTTGAAGTCTCTGAAGAGACTAAATTCTAACTGTATTTACTGATGATAGATAAACTCTGTTTTTCTCTTGCTATTCTCTGGAGTTTATTTTTCATTGAATTATTAGAACTGGATGTGGATATATAGATACATTCACTTGATAGAAATTTTCCTGTGTTTTGTGTTCCTTATCAATTGAAATAATAGGAATTACCTTGTACCTATAGTATCGTTTTATGCCCCTGATGAAAAAAGGCTTTGGAAAACATTTAAGACAATGAAGAAAATGATTGTTACAAGCAATTTCTTCATCCAAAATGTTTTCTCCCCATGGTGACAATACATTGATTAAAGTAAAACATCATGAACTAAACCATATATAGTGTCTCCACCAACTCTGAAGTTGTCAAACATTTTGTGGTCTGGTAATGAGTTAAAGGGAATCTATAACTTTGACAGTAGGCATCTTGAGAGAGAATATCAAGCAAAATATAATATCAATATAGAATAATAGGGTGGGGATGTTGTCAGTTCTAATAATGTATTGTTGTTGATGGGAAATCTATAACAATTCAATATCAATGGTCTGTTATACTGTCCAATTTACACACTTGACCCGTTAACAGGCGTTTATAGTGTTTATTCAAGGATTCAGAAAGTAGGGTGGAATTTCATTGAAAATCAACTAAATTGCCAAAAAGATGGGAATTTTTGCTCTTTCTCTATGAAAAAAAAAAACAACTCCCAATCATCACCAGAAACAGGGAGGAATTATCAAAAGTATGTGCTGAAATATGCAAACCCCCCTACTATAATAGACACTGTTTGTACCAATTCTCTCTTCTTTGGGAATAATGTAAATATTAAACAAATTTCCTAAACAGACCTACTTCTTGGCACCCCTGAATAAAAAGGTTCCAGAAATATTAACCCTTGTCATGCCGAGTCATCAATATGCCTGCTTTGACATACGGTATAGACAAAGATCAGACATGTGTTTTCTTCCTCATAGGATAAACTAGACCGTCACAAAGCTGACTAATATCCCGTACAAGTGCTTGTCAACTATTGATTAAGATCAGCTTGTATAGACAGTTTGGTTGAATTCTGATAAAGTTTCAGAGAAGAATTTTTTACTTTTAATATTTAACCATGCAGGACCTTATTTTGTGACTCAACCTCCTCTAGAGCCTATATTTATAGCAGAATTATGAAGGATTCTTAAAAAGCATATTGATGGTTCAGCGTGAAACAGTTGTAACTGCCTATAAACATATAGGCAGTTACAACTATTTTGGGCTGAGCCATTGATATCCCAATAATCATTTACATCCCTGCAAAGTATGTTTGCTTTCTGCCAAGTAGTTTCGCACAAGATTTTTTTTTGATTTCAACTCTTGGAACCAAATTTGAAGACTCAGCAGTCCATTATTTGTGCCCATTTAATTATCTGCTCAATCAGAATTTTACTAAGGAGTCTGAGAGGATGTGTCTCAAGGACCATTCCTGTGAAATTTGGCTGAATTCTGCCAAGTAGCTTCAGAGAAAACAATTTAGAAATCAAACGTTTTGCATGCAGGGATCATTTTTAGGTAAGATATTGAAGAATACTCTCATTTTTCTGCCAGAAGTCTCAAGGAAACAGGCTTAATGACAGAAAAACCTGAAAGCAAATTTTAATTTAGTGAAGAAGTTCGCTTGCTCAGTGCAAAATAGTTGTAACTATCAATAATTATATTGGCAGTTACAACTGTTTCACGTCAATCCATCAATGTGTTGAAATTTCTCACCAAAAAAAAAATACATAATTTCACACTCGATTCAGCAAAATAAGATATTTTTACAAGTGCCATTCTAAGCCAGAATTATCTCTGTGCAAACACACACACACAAAACAAACTTTGAGGCGAATGTTACTAAAATGCTTGACTTTGTCAAGTAGATCTAAAGGATTTCATCTCAGCTCTTAAATGAATAATATGAGAGATTTCACCAAAAAATTAAATTTGAGACTTCAAAAAAATAGTGCACTCTAGGAGTGTTTGTGGCCATAAATTTTCCGAAAATATCAGAGAAATTGTTGGCCTTGACTGAAAGCATGCAATTATGCAGCTATTTTGTTGGAGCCACAATAATTTATAAAGACAGTAACCTATCCTAATGCATTATGGGAATGAATCAGAGTCATGCAATCACAAAATTCATAAAGCATTGTCAGAATTCACCGAAATGCTTTGCTGTGCAATATTATTTTAGAGTGGTTCACTTAATATTCCCAAAAAAGTCAGTTACCATGAGTATCAAATCTTGATGTCTTTTACCTTGGTATAATATCAACATACATATTTATTTCATTCTCTGCATGTGATTTGAGGGGGACATAAACTTCAAATACAGCATGGTATTTGGTAACAATTAAATTCCTGATCTTATCTTGATATTTACTCTATTTCTTATTGCTCTATCATTTCTAAATAGTCTGCTTTTTTATGTTCATGATATATTCTAGACACTCACTCAATGCTTTCTTGATCCACTATTTCTACATTATCTGCTTTTTGCATGACATCGTCGAACTGTTCTTAACACTCAATCTGATTTTGATCCACCATTTCAAGTTAATCTACCCTTTTGCAAGACATACATGATTTATTATTGGCACTTAAATCATTTTTGCAACACCATTTCAAATTAAAATATGCTGCTTTTTGTACATATTCATTATCTATTCTTCACACTCACCCAATTCCCTCTTGCTTCACCATTTCTAAATAATATGCCTTTTTCATGATGTTCATGATCTATTCTTGACACTCACACAATTTGCTTTTGTTCAACCATTTCTACACTGCCCTCCAAAAGTTTCTTCACACACACTTCTTTTAAAGATCTTTAGCTTAAGTAATTTAAAACAAAGTTTTATATTATTTTTATTAATAAAATGTATACTTTATATCTTTATTGCAATGTATCAATTAAGAAGCAATACCAGAAATGGCAAAATCATGTAAAATCGACAAAATCAGAATAGTTCACCATTTTGCCAAATTTTCTATCAAGGGGATCAACTTCTGTCAATATTTAGTGTAGCCTTCATTAGCAGGTAAGACAGCTTGAACATGCATCAACATGCTATTTACAAGTCTCTCACAACGTTCCACTGATAATCAGCATTTTCTCCTTTTGTCTCAATATTTTCTGTTATACATTGTTCTAAAATAGTATCTTTGTCAACAGTCATTTTATCGTCTAAAGTAGCGTTCAAATGGGAATAATCAGATTTTAAGTAATAACTAGAAAGCCATGAATGGCTTGTGTCGCTCCACAGGCTTGAATTTCTTGTAGAAGCAAATCTAAGTTTTGACTAGATTTTTAAATATTTTGGGTTATACTGATGTTGAAATGAATTTCAAAGTTTCCACTATATAACATATAGAGAAATGACCTCCGTCCATAAAATACATATTTTTCATCCGATCACAATAATTGTTGGTAGACTGTTAAAAGGTCACCAAAGGATCATTCATATAAAATTTGGTTGATATCTATCAGTTAGATTCTGAGAAAATGATTATCAAAGTTTCCACTATATAACATATAGAGAAATGACCTCCGCCCATAAAATACATATTTTCCATCCGATCACAATGATTGTTGGTAGACTGATAAAGGGTCACCCAAGCATCATTCATGTAAAATTTGGTTGATATCTATCAATTAGATTCTGAGAAAATGGTTATCAAAGTTTCAACTATATAACATATAGTGAAATGACCTCCGCCCATAAAATACATATTTTTCATCTGATCATAATAATTTTTTGTAGACTGATAAAGGGTCACCCAAGCATCATTCATGTAAAATTTGATTAGTATCCATGAATTAGAACCTGAAAAAAGTCACTTTTTACCATATTTGGAAATTAGCCACGCCCATAAAATCCATGTTTTTCATTGGATCAAAATTTCTTGAACAACTTTGAAAGAGGGTCACCCAAGGATCATTCCTGTGAAGTTTGGTTGAAATCCATCCAGTAGTTTCTGAGGAGAAGATTTTTAAAGAAAAAGTTTACGACCTGACGCACGGACGCACGGACGCACGATGGACACAACGCCATGACAATAGCCCCAGTGGCTTTCAGCCAGTGGAGCTAAAAACTAATCTATAACTTTGTTTAAAAAGATTAAAGCTGAAAATCTTATAAATGAAATGTGTGTGAAGGAACTTTTGGAGGGCAGTGTATATAATCTACTTTTTTCATGACATTCATGATCAATTCTTGACACTCACTCAGTTCTCTCTTGCTTCACCATTTCCAAATAATCTGCTTTTTGTTTATAATTCATGATCTATTTTTGACACTCGTCACTCACCCTATATGTTCATGCTCCATCATTACAAGAAAATCTACTTTTTGTGTAATATTCATGATTTATTCTTGAAACTCACCCTATCCGTTCTTGCTCCACCATTTCCAGAAAATCTGCTTTTTGTATAACATTCATGATCTGTTCTTGTTCCTCAGCACTCAAATGTTGAGACTTTTGAAAAGAGCTGAATTTGTTTGTGTGAACTGACCAGCCTGCTCCCAATCTACAAAGTTAGAAAAGTCAATTATAGCATTTTATAATAAGACCTAAGTGGCAGGAGTGAAAAAATTTCGGGGTCAATAAAAGCCCCGCCCTGCTACGCCCATATTTGGGTGTCAATCCAAATTTCTTGAACAACTTTAGAAGAAGGTCACCCAAGGAACATTCTGGTAAAGTTTCATTGAAATCAGCCCCATGGTTCAGGAGAGGATGAAGTTCAAAGATTTTGGGGTCAAAATAAGCCCTGCCCTGCCACGCCCTTATTTGGGGGTCAATCAAACTTTCTTGAACAACTTTAGAAGAGGGTCACCAAAGGAACATTCTGGTAAAGTTTCATTGAAATCAGCCCCATGGTTCAGGAGGAGATGAGGTTCAAAGATATCAGGGTCAAAATTAGCCCCATCCTGCCATGCCCATATTTGGGGGTCAATCAAAATTTCTTGAACAACTTTAGAAGAGGGTCACCCAAGAAACATTATGGTGAAGTTTCATTGAAATTGGCCCAATGGTTCAGGAGGAGATGTCGTTCAAAGATTTCGGGGGTTAAAATAAGCCCCGCCCTGCCACGCCCATATTTGGGGATCAATCCAAATTTCTTGGACAACTTTAGAAGAGGGTCACCCAAGGAACCTTCTGGTAACGTTTCATTACAATTGGCCTAATGGTTCAGGAGGAGATGTCGTTCAAAGATTTCAGGGTCAAAATAAGCTCCGCCCTGCCACGCCCATATTTGGAAGGCAATCCAAATTTCTTGAACAATTTTATAGAAGAGGGTCACCCAATGCAACGTTGGCGCTGTCGGTCGCCATTGTCGCCAAATGCGACAAAAATTTAAAAGTGGCGCAAGAATTTTTCATTTGGCGAAAATGCCTGGCGCCAACAAAATTCAAGTGGCCCCAAAAATTATCAAATGGCCCCAACTCAATACACGATAAGCAAATATCAATAACAATATACATAACCAGACTGCCCTAAGGGAATAAACTCGCTAATCCCTCTAGTAGCCTACACGCGGCATGCGTCATTCACGGGGTCTGATTATCGATTTTTTATTGACAGCTGGATTCATTCACATTTACCTATACGCTTCAAACACGGTAGACGGGTCTAGTATCTGACCTCATTACATATTCATGCTCGACCCGTGTTGTTTATCACACTGTATATGCATATTGGTTTTGAACAATTTCACACATATATCAATTACACTTAATAGGCTTTAAACGGCTACAAACGGCTACATTAACTACATTGTTTACGTCACGCGATAATTGTACGATGAAAAAAGTGTGAAAGGCTTACAGTAATTATTGACCATTTTGGGATGATGCGGCGATGTTACCCAATCCGTCGTTAACGCTGTTTTGAGAGAAAAGGCTAGTTTGATTGCTGACAGACGTAGCTACCGCTGGAGTACCGAATTCGATCACAAGTAAAACCATCACATCCTTTCCTAACCCCAAACTGCTATCTCACATAGGTCTACGATTAGTAACCCATGGGTGAGTGACTTATAGTCAGAAAGAATGAGTGCCGCCGTCAGAGAAACACGGAATCCCAATATTTACAGTCCGGCTAAGCTTTGTGGACGGCAGGGACACCGAAAAGTCTAGCTCGCATGCGATTAAATCCAAGTTAGATATATTTTAGAAGAAGCTGTGTTTTCGCAAAATAAGCTTATCTCGTTTTATATTCTCCAATCTTGAACATTTACCGCTGTTGACAAATGTTTCAAAAAGCGACTCGCCCCTTACCCAATTTATTGGTTTATTACCTCCCTTTGCCAATCCCGTTGAATTTTCTTATAAATATTACGTTCTTTGTAAATATATGATTAAATTTTGTTTCTTTTTTATTAAACTTATTCATATTATAGTCATGTTTTAAAATTCAAAGCCCAAATGAATTATTTTCGTTGATTTCTATCTCTCACTAAATTCAGTTTTAAACAGAAAGCTATATATAAACCTACATTTCCCTCTTGCCGTCGTTTAACAAACAATTTAAAAATGGCGCGAAATTGATGCAGACCGCGTCGCTTCGCTTTCGTCTGGACTTTCTTTCCTGATGATCTACTATCTAAAAATCAAAGCCGTGGGTTAACATCTTGTCAAACCAAGGTTTACGAACGTTTTACTTCCACAGTTTTTGAGAAGTTTGCGATATTCCTTGACTCGTGAAGATGATGTCACGGTATTAAATGGATTAGCTTATCTCCTCAAATCGGCGATCCAAATGTCGTAGCTACAGATTCATTTAATTGAATTTACGGCATTTTTTCTCGCTCATCGAAAAATGCGGTCCTACACTCCGAGAGATTCGAGAACTTTAGTATAGTTTCGATCGGACGTAGGGTATTGTTTATTTTGATTGCGTAGATAAGTATGAAATTCGTTGATCTTATGAAACTTAATGGATTTTTCTATCTTTACCCTTTTGAGATCGTCGTTATCGGTGTTTCTCAGCTGCCCGGCGGGTAGGCCCGAGAAATCGGGATTCAGAGAATTAAGAGGAGTCTGCGATCGTTTAACCCTACAAACTAGATTACTTTATCAAAGATAGTTTTGTTTAGCTTAGGGACAACAAAACGATCTTAAAATAAAAAATACCAAAGTAATTACCGCGTTTGTTCTCCAATTCGTTGCTGAGTTTTAAAGATATAAAATACGATGGCATAAATATGTACATGTATATTTAGATATCCGATATCGTTATCAATTTTGACCCTGTACGTTTCCGCGGTACGTTATTGTTCACCGCAGGGGGGAGGCCGGGGGGAACAGCCACATGTGTACAAGCATATTCAACAATCTAATCATGGAAGTCTAGATATACATGCAATGAGTTAAGTCTAGGACAAACAAATTGGAACAAGGAGCAAATGATGGTTTCCACAATTCCTTTCTTTTGCCTCAATGTTTTCTTAATGCTTTCTGAAATATATATCATAAGGAAAACAGCTTATTAGGAAAAGAGTTGGGTGCAAAATGTCGAAAATTTTGTCTATTAGTACCGGCCCAGACACCCGAAATGTGGCCCCAATTTTCACCAGGTTGGCCCCAACTTTTTTCATTTGGCGAAAGTGATGGCCCCAACTTTTTGAGAGCCAGAGTGAACCCTGAGAGGTCCACTAGATGATGCTACATACCAAATATGAAAGCTGTCTACCTTCTGGTTTCATAGAAGAAGATTTTTGAAGATTTTCATTATTTTTACCCTTCGTGCTCATAAGAGATAAAGGGATGCACCTATGCAAAGCCTAAATATGACCCCAGGGTCATGATATGAACAAACTTGGTAGAGGCCCACTAGGTGATGCTACACACCAAATATTAAGGCTGTCTGCCATCTGGTTTCAGATTCTTTGATTCTATGTAAAAAGGGTTGGGCCCGGGCAAAGCCCAAATATGAACAAACTTGGTAGAGGTCCACTAGATGATGCTACATACTAAATATGAAAGATTTTTAAAGATTTTCATATTTTCACCCTTTTTGTTAAGGATAATGGGAAAGTTAAGGGTGGATTTCATTTATTTGAACAACTTTGGTAGAGCTTGACCCAAGGAACATCCCTGCCAAGTTTCATCAAGATTGGCCCACTGGTTTAGGAGGAGAAGATGTTTAAAGAAATTGTGGACGACGCACGACGGACATTCTACGATCCCAATAGCTCACCTTGAGCACTTCGAGCTCAGGTGAGCTAAAACTCAGTGCAGCCTCGGTTTTATCTGTCAATAGATGACTCCTTTAATAAATTCAGTATTCCATGACCACTCATTCAATATCCTCTAAGTATTTACAGTAATGTCAGGGCTTGTGCTAGCTTTTAAAATTTTGGAGTCATTGAACCCTTGATCATAAAATTCTGGGAGGGTCAAAACTGGTTTTGAAGGGGTGAAAAAGAGCAAAACATCAAAACTTATCAGTCTTAAAAGGTAATCTATATAACTGAATCAACATAACTGAATGTTGTTTCATTTATATAGATCATTTGTAATAGTAGGAAGATAACAATTGATCTACTGTATATAATCTTTTATATTGCATAGATCACACCACTGGAAATTCAGTTGCTCGAATTGACCCCCTGCAGGAAATGTTTGAGGGTCAAAATGGGTTTTGGGAGTCAAAACTCTGGTTTAAATTAAAGCTGCTCTTTCACAGATTGGAAAAGTGTGATTTTTGAAAAATTTCGTAAAATGAATCGGAAGTAACGATCCCATCATGTTTAAGCCTTTAAAATAATTAGATTCAATCTGATAATACATGGGGAAAAACGGCCGGTATCCCCGAATTTAGTGAAACTCATTCTGAAAAATAAAGCAACTACTAACGACTAAAAATTAATTATTCAATTATGAGCCAACTATTTATGCATGTGCATTCCGCATGTTTGTCTTATTCAATCAAACATTACGGTAAAAGTAATTGACAGCTGGAAAGTTCATATCATTACAAGTAAAAATGAAAGATTATTCAAGGAAAAGCACGATTTTGAAATTTATAGACTAGATCCCTTACTGATCTTGCCGCTCCAAAAAAAATAGGTTATAAAATTATTGAAATATGTTTTGTTGAGTGCCAATGCCCTTGTGCCATTCTCAAATGCAGGGTTTTACCGAGCTTTTCGAAATTAGGGGTCCCAAGGACTCAACCTTAAAAATATTAGGGGTCCCCGTCCTTATTTCAGGGGTCCCAACGAGACAAGTTGAGAAATTTAAATTTCAAACAATGGAACATTGTGATGAGTGATATAAAAAGTAATTTTATCATTTCCTCAAAATTCAATATTTCCATAATTCCATTTATACATCAGTTAGAGTGCTTGTCCTAATCTCTTAAGGACTTTAGAATATCACTTTGTTCCAGTGTGATTTTAGATTTTTGTAATGATTCAGTTGACTGGACATTATGAGTAATATTAAAGATCAATCAGTGAGCGGATCTGATGTAGGAACGATGCAGTATCGCAAAACATACAGTTATTTTCATAAGGCAACGTAACCAGTGGTTGATTTTTTTCAGCCTGAATTAAGTAGATCTAAGTGTTATTTTTTGGATGTTGTGGTGTTTTACATACTCGACGAGGACCAGAGCTCATTTCGAGGGGAAAAATTGCTACATCTCGGTCATTAGCTTTTTAACAAAGTTAGATGACTAAATTGCTCACTAAAACACAAAATCCCTTTAACGTAAGGGTATACGACGGTCTCAGTAAGCGACGTATCAATTTTGTGTACAAGGAAGATTGACGAACAATCCGAATGAATTAAAAAAAGGCCCGATTCGATTTTTCAATCGAACAAAAATCTACCCTTTTAAATAAGTTTACTAAAGCTCTTTAATGGTTCATAAACAATTCTTGTGGGTTTTTTTTTTTTTTTTGTTGATATATCATAAGACAAAGTAATAGTTACTAATAGACTTTAAAATAATAGAATGCGATCTCAAATTGCCTGAGTACAAACAAGATCGTTCTCGGGCCGAGATGACCATGATTACCTGAACATTCCGTCCTCGAAAAGACAAAACAAGCGCACCGGTGTCGTAAACGATATCTCTTCGATAAAATTGTGATGTTTGAATTTTTCCCCGATAAAGATTCATTTGCGTATTTTAAACCGTTTCCAAGTCATTTAGAGCCCTTTACCTGAAACTATTTTTGTGCGTCCCGTGGACTCGTGTTGCAAATAAACGTGCGTACAGACTGAATTTTTTGCGTATATGGACGCAGAAATCTGCGTCCCGTAAAACCCTGCTCAAATGTCTAAAAATACATACATTTCCAAATCTTAGAACAAGTTTTGTATTTTTTCTATGAAAAACTGTGAAAGAGCAGCTTTAAGGATCAAACATGAGCCCTGAATAATGTGTGTTAAAATTGTGGGGAAAGGTGAAGCATACACTTTGTATCCACCCTTCCCACAAAATACTTCAATAAAAAAAATTCAAAAATAAGTTCTAAAAATGCAGAGATTTTTAATGGATCCATTGAGGTATCAAGCTTTAAACCTCATCACACCTTGGTATGGAATAAGTTTTATACATAAGTGTGATTGTGTTTTGAGTTTCATACCTCCTTTAATACAAAATTATATAAGTTATATCTTAAACTCCAATTCTGTTTGTCCTATAGAATTATCATGGATTCTGATCAGCTGAAAAAAGCTCATCCAAACGAGATGCCCAAGAGGTCCTATGATTTTACATCTCCAGATTTGAAAAAGAGATATTCAAAATAGAAATCAAATAACTTAAGGTCCTAAAAGTCATTCACATTCAGATTGACATTCTTTTGCAAAATATCAAGAGTGAATATTTGTATACAGTAAAACGGTATTAAGCCGTCAAGCAAGTGACCACTTACAGGACCATCAGATGGCTGTCGTTTCAAGAGAATGGTTCCTTAGTACACAATTTGTCTGATGAAAACAATAATAATTTTAATTTAAACAGAATATGTTTGTAACTGCTGATTTCTTAGTAACCATTTATTATCAAACTAAATAGAATCATCTCCAGGGTTCCCACTGACTTTTAAAATTGGGGATGAAAACGGCCATTTTACAGCATACTTGTACCCCCTTTACATGCAACAAAGAAGGCTACTTGCAAAAACTGGAGGTACAAGATTTGAATTGGGGGTGTAAGGGGTTTTTGGGAGCTCTGCATCTCCCTCTGCTATGCCCATCTATGGGGGTCAATTCAACTTTCTTGAACTCAGTTTATAACCATATTTTTGCCTAAAATCGAGATCCTCACCCTTGATTCATGCATGATTCATAAATTAAGGGAATGTGAAATAAAGTAATGAACACTTACTTGGCTCTGAGGGCAAGCTGTCGGTCATTTGGACAAACCCACCTATCCATGCCTGCATCTGTCGATATTTCCCCCATATGGTGCACAGATACACTCGAAAAGTTTCACTGACTACAATCTATGACAAAGTAACTAGCGTCAAAGACACTAAAACATAACTTTCTGCGTCTCTGTAATAGACACCAGGGGTGTACAATCGTTTAACCAATATAATTATTCAATTGTCCCCTAACCTATGCCAGCTCAGAACTTGATGAGATCCTCTAAATGCTTTCAAGTTTCCACTGAAAAATCCCTAACAGATACAAGCTCTCAATGTTACTTTTGTCATTGACATAAAAACACGATTCTGATTGACCCTATATAACCTATAACAGCCCACAATTACATGAGATCCTCTATTATACAGCTAGACTTCAGCTAGTCAATGTCAACACCACTAGAATAAAACTGATACCGTCTAGTAACACACTCTATATCAACTGTTTAATATCACTCCATTTAACAATACAGCCACACAGAAGTCAATATATGCTGGTGACAGTCTAAATTAATGTATCATCTCATCATTTATCTCGAGTTGTGACTAGTCAATTACTTTCTGTTCATTCTGTTTATCTATTTACCAGTTGTCTTTACTTTCAGTTAATCACTCCATTTAACTATACAGACATACAGTTCTATGCTGGTGATAGTCTTAATCATTCAATCTTCACATCATTTATCTACAAAGTTGTTACCTGTCTTTAAAGTTGTGAATTGTATTTACTCTCTGCTTATCTCTTTTTTATTTTCCACTTGTTTTTACTTTCTGTTCATTATGTTTTTTTCCATTTTCCACTATTTTCCACATAATCTTATTTAATCTTTTCATCTATTTCTGTTCATCTTTTCATCTGTTTACAACCATGTAAGAGTGATCCATATTCTTTGTAATTCACAGTGGCATCCTCAAAAAGCTGTGAAATTCAGGCTATATTATCTTATATGAAATCTTGCCATACAAATGGAGGTAGTCTTACTGAAAAATATTAAAACAGGTAACAAATAAATAGAGGTTTATTGTGTCTTTCAGTATAATAAATTTATCTTTCATTTAGTGAACAACAAAATCTATATTTTAATGAGTTTCAGAGTCATGAGTGGTAATACAGCTTTTTTGTTCAAGAAATGAAATATTTATTGATCTAACTTGCTAACAAATAATTATTCTGTTTCTTTACTGCAAAAAATAGGACAAACTGTGAGAATTTTGGAACAACTTTCCTAAACCTAGTGGACCCATGATAGTTCTGCAATGTTTCAGAAGTAATACACTTTAACAGTGTTAGCCAAGGTTCCTAAGGATTTGTGGTCAGAAATGTTGCGTAACTATTATGGGTCCACTACCTTAACACGCATCACTTTTCATGTGATTAAAGGTGATATCATCACGACATCAATAAGAACAAGAGCACTGCCAAAAGGTACCAAGGCTCAGCTGTTGAGTGCTTGATGGTGGATAAAAATCCGAGAGGAAAAAAGGGCATATAATAATTATTGGCACACAATTCATCTAGAGTTATCCCCCTGGGTAGTATAGATTGCTCTTAAAAATTTGATGGTGAACATGTGTGCCAACTTTCAAGTGAATGCCTTTCTTTGAACCAAAGATATCACAAAACGTCAAAAGATTTCACACAACAACAACGACTATGACATTAATGACACCAAGGCTAAAGCTAGTCAAATGAACAAAAGCAGGGCATAATTTTTTGTGATAATTCCCTGGGGTGCATTTGACTAAACATCTTACAATCATTTTTTTGCATTAGTCAAAAATAAAAGTTTCTTCCAGATTAGTAACATAATATGAAATTATGCCATGTATCATCTCATTGGAATTGTCTTCTAAAGACGATTCCAATGAGATATTGCAAGGCTAAATCTAAGATTGAATGAAAGCGCTAGGTATGAAATGAGATTTTTACTTACGATCATTTTTTTGTAAGATGTTTAGTGGTGATTTTATCAAGTGATAATCTACTGGTAATTCTCTAAAACTATCAAAAAGAATTGAAAAATTTGGTTTAAACTTGATTTTGACTTTAATTATTTTTGTAAGATGTTGAGTGGTGACTTTATCAAGTGATAATCTATCGTTTTTCTCTAAAACCATCGAAAGGAATTCAAAAATTTGGTTTAAACTTGATTTTGACTTTAATTATTTTTTGTTAGATGTTTAGTGGTGACTTTATAAAGTGATAATCTACCATTTGTTCTCTAAAACCATGAAAAGAACTGAAAAAAATTGTTTAAACTTGATTTATTTTTTAGTTATTTGTTATCTTTTCTCATGATGTTCACAGAACCTATTCTAAGTTGAACACAAAGATTTTGCACTGACAGTTCAGATTATAAGTTGAACACTAAGATTTGGCAGACAGTACAGATTATAAGTTGAACACTAAGATTTGGCAGACAGTTCAGATTATAATGTAAACACTAAGATTTGGCACTGACAGTACAGGCTATTAGATCAGCCTACACAAATGTGCAATCCAATGTCAGTATAATTATACAAGTTACCAGAAAACATACATTTTGTGCAATAATTCAGATTATTCTCCTAAAGAAAGGACCTACCACCCGAGCTAGCTATCTTTCAAGAAAATTCCAGACATTTAAAAACAGAGGAGGAAGATTGATCCCAAAATGGGAATTCTAAAAGGTTAAATGCCATTCCATTGGAAGACAGGCTATTTCCGTTTTTGTCTGATCAGATCACTATCAATAACATGGAGCTGGTTCCTGTATCTGTCCTAATGTACTGCTATCAAAATCAATAGAGAACCAGTCAACATAGTGTCCTTCTTTACAATTCGGCAATAAAACATTTCCATTATTTTGTTACATCATTTTGCAAATTTCTAGACAAGTCTTTTTTTCTTAAGGTATTGAGTGGACCAGAAATAGTTCTGCAAGGTTTCAGAAGTTATGAATTTAACAATGTTAACCAAGATTTCCTAATGATTTTATTAAGAAATCTTGGTCAACATTGTGAAGGATCACGAGTTTCGAAATGTGTGGAACTATATATTATTGAAATTGATGATTAATAATCAATTAATGATTGTTTTTCATTGCAAAATAATTTAACCAATAAATAATCATATCTTTAACAATCATTCATTTACTTTGTACCGTTGATTTCTAGCAATCAACTCTATGTCTGCATTTGTGATGGTCAAGCACATGCCAGAGATTTCAAGCAAATATCTCCTATGATAGCTGAGATATATGAAAGCTTTATTTTATCAAACAACTTTCACAGACAACACAATACATACAGTTAATTTCATCGCAAAAATTGACACTCACCTCGATCAAAACCATTCAAAATCACTCACTCAGCGCTCCATCCATCCATCCATTCATTCATTCATTCATTCAAAATCGATCAAAATGGATCTGAAATTGTTAGAAAACATTTCGAAATCGTTCAAACCTATCAACATTTAATTAAATTCAATCTAATTATTCTATGATATGTTATTGGCTGGTGAGGGTTTAAAAGTGTCTGAATTGTGCACAACACACTCCAACAGAAAAGCATGTAATTATCTTATAAAGGGAGTTAATAAATATATCAAATTTTGTTGAAACAAAATTAGATATTTTTATGGCTTGAACAAATTGACCTATATTGTACTATTACCTCTCTTGAATTTCACTCAAAACAGGCTTCACACAGTCATTTAATTTAACTCCAAAATCTTTCCAAAATCATTTATCTTGTTGATTTCACATTGTGCTTAACTGTACGACAGGAAAGATGACATTAACTCAACTTTTGTCTGTATCATCAGCAAGCAGAAAAAAATCAATTAACAGTACGACTTCAAAATATCTTTGTATAAGATTGTAAGTGGTCTCAATATAATATGAGCCTGTGTGTGAGATTTCCAACAATATGAAATATTGCATCTGCACAGTCTGACCTGCTAAGAGTCTTCACTATGCATTTAGTAGAAAGATAAGGTCTCAAAGTAACTGTAGATCATTAGGTAGCTTTATATTTTCAGTATATGGCTGTCTATGCTGCTCAGTATTTGAACCTAACCAAAATTTTAAATTGCTGGCAATGTCACGCCCAGGCTCATATCAAACAAATTTGTTGGATATGTCTAAATGATTATCAATGACACACAATAATATTGTACCCCATGACCATGTCAAAACATTTACCTCAAACCATGTGAAAACATTCAGCTCAATTGTCAATAACAGTATAACTCTTGAATAGATTCCATCAAAATATTTCTCTGAGGATGGGTAGACAATAGGAAATATATCATTTTGTAGCCTTGAGCTTTATGAATGGCAGTCAAACTCTTAGCATATTATAAAACTGTGTTATAAGCATTGATGTAGGCAAAAACACAGTTGCCTTCACATTGTATCATCAAATGAGCATGAGTGTGACATTTCCAACAAATGTGCGTGAGGTGCAACATTGATCAGCGTAGACAGCCACCTACTGTAAATATAAAATTACCTGAAGGTGTACAAGTTCTTTGAGACCATATCTTTCTCCTAAACACATAGTGAATACCGACTTGTCTGATGCACAGGCTTATTTATTTGAACAACTTTCCTAGAGCTTGACCCAAAGAACATCCCTGCTGTGTTTCATCAAGATTGGCAAACAAACTTAGGAGGAGAAAATGTTTTAAGAAATTATGGACGATGGACGACGCATATCATGGACAACAGCCATTGGACGATCACAATAGCTGATTAGCTGACTTGCGCACTTCATACTCAGGTGAGCTAAAAATGATGGGTAGAGTTATGGTTCTTGTGCACTGAACTTCTCCTCAATGAGATCTATACACCTGTGAAGTTTCATGGTTCTTTAAGCTTGCATTCTTTTTGAGATATGATCCAGCCAAAAAAAAGTCTACGGACGGACAGACAGCCTGACAAGTGCAAAACAATATACCTCCTCTTCTTCGAAGGGGGTCATAATAAATTATCCAGCAATTGGTGAAAGACAAGTATCTGAAAGAACATGTGCCTAAACCACCTTATTTGCTTTTTCAAACCAGAATCAAAGCCCTGAAGGGCCTGAAAGTCGCTTCAACAGATGTATTAGTTAAACAAGACTTGCTTTTTATGACCCTATCAGAGAAGGTTTTAAAAAGTATTGAAGGAAATGAAATTAATATTGAATTGTATATAACAAGAGATGTTTGTCTCTTAAAAATTAGAACATTTGAACCTCTCCACAATAAATTCTATGCACCTTTGAATTTTCAAATTGTGACCTGTCACGCTAAATGGGACCTTATCCGAACTCCAAAAATCCAAATTTTGACAAACTTGTCAGACCCAGCGCAGGTTAACCAGATCCCATATGCAAAAAGTGAATACAGAGTAAGATAGGGTAAATACCCCAGATTTAGAAAACTAAATAAAAGTGAAAAGCGTCGGCCCTAGTCTGGCTGCGCGGACAGTACAGACTGACTAGGTCAATATTTTTCACACATGCCATAAGGTCCCTTTTAGTGTGATGGGTCACAATTATACAACTACCTTTATCAATATTTGAGCTATGTGCAAGACAAGATTTGTACACGGAATGACAGACAGGCTGATGCCAGTATAACCCCTAAAACGATCAGGGTTCTCCTAAGAATAATTGAAAGCTGTAGTGGCATGATCGTTGAAAGCTTACAATACAGTGTTTATGCAAGTAATTGTGATTATGTGAATAACTAGAAAGCCATGAATGGCTTGAGTCGCTCCACAGGCTTGAAATTCTTGTAAAAGCAAATAATTGTTTTGACTAGATATTTAGATATTTGGGGTTCTACTGATGTTGAAAATAATTTTCAAAGTTTCAACTATATAACAGGTAGAGAAATGACCTCTGCTATTAAAAGACATATTTTTCATCAAATCAAAATAATTTTTGGCTGCATGACAACAGGTCACCCAAAGATCATATCAAGAATGTTTGATTGATATCCATCAGTTACATTCTGAGAAAATGTTTTTCATAGTTTCCAATATTTAACATATTGAGAATTGACCGCCACCCATAAAATGTATATTTTTCATCCAATCAAAAAATTTTTTGGAACATTGATAAAGGTCCACTCAAGGATCATTCCAGTGAAATATGGTTGATATCCAAAAATCAGATTCTGAGAACATGATTTTCAAATTTTCCACTATATAACATTTACAGAAATGACCTCTGCCCATAAAATGCATATTTTTCATCCAATCAAAATAATTTTTGGTACACTGATAAAGGGTCACGCAAAGATCATTCCAGTGAAATATGGTTGATATCCATTAGTTACATTTTGAGAAAATGATTTTCAAAGATTCCACTATATAACATATGGAGAAATGACCTCCGCCCATTAAAAGACAAATTTTTCATCAAATCAAAATTATTTTTTGTAGACTGATAAAGGGTCATTCAAGGATCATTCCAGTGAAATTTGGTTGCTATCCATCAGTTACATTCTGAGAAAATGATTTTCAAAGTTTCCACTATAAAACATATAGAGAAATGACCTCCGCCCATAAAATGCATATTTTCCATCCGATCACAATGATTTTTTGTAGACTGATAAAGGGTCACCCAAGGATCATTCATGTAAAATTTAATTGGTATCCATTGATTAGAATCTGAAAAATCTGAACTTTTTACCATATTTTGAAATTAGCCACGCCCATTAAATCCATGTTTTTCATTGGATCAAAATTTCTTGAACAACTTTGAAAGAGGGTCACCCAAGGATCATTCCTGTGAAGTTTGGTTGAAATCCATCCAGTAGTTTCTGAGGAGAAGATTTTTAAAGAAAAGTTTACTACCAGACGCACGCATGCACGCATTGACGGACGGACGCACGGCGGACACAACGCCATGACAATAGCCCCAGTGGCTTTCAGCCAGTGGAGCTAAAAACATTTGGGAAAAGAATAAATTGCTCATGTTGAGCAATTTCTTCTTTTCCTATGATGTTTTTATGCATATTTATTGTACAAAATGCCTTAATTCATCAGTTTTGCCTTATTTCATCAGTTTTTGACATAAGATAACTAAAATTTCTCTATTTGATGACCATTTTGAAGAAATTAAGCAGTGGGGTAGTTTTAAAGCTGTAGGGGCATAACACTGTTTTAGATGAAGCTGTAGTGGGGCTGATACAGCTTATTGGGCTGGGGAGAACACTGACGATTGTTTTGCGGGGGTATGGTTTATTGGGGTTTTATGCCGTTTTCAACTGCTATGGTCATACCGACTGGAGCACCAAACCATGGTTTCTAGTTTTTTTCATACCAGTACTTTCACAATACCCTAACCAAGCCTCCTGCTATTCCTCTACATAGGTTCACGATATAGGTGACATTCTTTTAGTGGAGCTACAAAAAGTTTTGCTGGGGTATAATAAAACATACTTGTCAAAACTTCTAACCGGCCTATTATTTTCTGTCACAAATGACATTTTGAGATGGGATGAATACAATCATCGGTTTTCATTGAACAGAATAATAATTTTCGAAGTGAAAAAAGATGAAAATGTTACCACTATTCTGGTTCAAGTATTTAAAAACAAGGACCATGATGGTCCTATATCGCTCACCTTCGTCTCCTTGACTTCTCCCTTAGCAAAATTAAATACTTGAAAGATCATTAAATGATCATTAAATTTTTCAAAGAAAAACATAACTCTATTTCTATGAAGGCTGCATAAATTTCTATCCTTTTCTCAACAAGTTTCATGTGACCTGGCCAACATTCTGACCAAGTTTCATAAAGATTGGGCAATATTTGTGGCCTCTAAAAAGAAAAGAGTCATTTATGCCCCTTTTCCCGTGATATGACATGGATCTTTCCCATTTTAAATAGGGCTCATCTTTGTGACCTAGCCATTATTCTGATCATGTTTCATGAAAATTGAATTGTATTTGTGGCTTCTAGAGCGTAAACAAGAAAATTGTCATTAAGGCCCCTTTTCCCATGATATGGCACAGATCCTTCCCATTTTCAAAAGGGTTCATCTTTGTGACCTGCCCAACATTCTGACCAAGTTTCATGAAGATTGGGCCATATTTGTGGTCTCTAGAGTGTAAACAAAAAAATTGTCATTAAGGTCCCTTTTCCCGTAATATGGCACAGATCCTTCCCATTTTCAAAAGGGTTCATCCTTGTGACCTGGCCAACATTCTGACCAAGTTTCATGAAGATTGGGCCATATTTGTGGCCTCTAGAGTGTAAACAAAAAAAAATGTCATTAAGGCCCCTTTTCCCGTGATATGGCACAGATCCTTCCCATATTCGATAGGGATCATCCTTGTGGCTTGGCCATCCTGCTGACCAAATTTCATAAAGATTGGGCCATATTTGTGGCCTCTAGAGTGTAAACAAGAAAATTGTCATTAAGGCCCCTTTTCCCGTGATATGGCACGGATCGTTCCCATTTTCAATAGGGTGAATCCTTGTGACCTGGCCAACCTTCTGACCAAATTTCATAAAGATTGGGCCATGTTTGTGGCCTCTAGAGTGTAAACAAGAAAATTGTCATTAAGGCCCCTTTTCCCTTGATATAGCATGGATCCTTCCTATCATCCTTGTGGCTTGGCCATCCTGCTGACCAAATTTCATAAAGATTGGGCCATATTTGTGACCTCTAGAGTGTAAACAAGAAAATTGTCATTAAGGCCCCTTTTCCCATGATATGGCACGGATCCTTCCCATTTTCAATAGGGTTAATCCTTGTGAGCTGGCCAACCTTCTGACCAAATTTCATAAAGATTGGGCCATGTTTATGGCCCTCTACAGTGTAAACAAGAAAATTGTCATTAAGGCCCCTTTTCCCTTGATATAGCACGGATCCTTCCTATTTTCGATAGGGTTAATCCTTGTGACCTGGCCAACATTCTGACCAAGTTTCATGAAGATTGGGCAATATATGTGGCCTCTAGAGTGTAAACAAAAAAATTGTCATTAAGGTCCCTTTTCCCATGATATGGCACGGATCCTTCCCATTTTCAATAGGGATCATCCTTGTGGCTTGGCAAACCTTCTGACCAAGTTTCATAAAGATTGGGCCATATTTGTGGCCTCTAGAGTGTAAACAAGAAAATTGTCATTATGGCCCCTTTTCCCGTGATATGGCACACATCCTTTCCATTTTCAATAGGGATCATCCTTGTGACCTGGCCAACATTCTGACCAAGTTTCATGAAGATTGGGCCATATTTGTGGCCTCTAGAGTGTAAACACTAAGATTGTTGACGCCGGACGACACACGACGCACGACGCAAATTCTTCTTTCGAGAATAATGCTTCTTTATCGATTGACTAGAAATGTTGATGGATAAATTTTTAAGAATATCTAATTTTATTTGGTCCTAAATCAGAGTTTCTGTCAAAACGAAGCGAATAACAACCGATGAGAAAATGGCGACTGGAGAGCGTGTCTGAATTACTGCTTTCCAGTGCTCTCACTAGGGTTTTGAAAGTAGGATTCCAGGAATCCAACTTCAGAAAAAGTTGGATCCAACACAAAAAAGTTAGATTCCATCATTATGAGGGTTGATTTTGTACCATGCAAAACTATGATATTGAAACGACAACTTATTAACCTTTTACTACACAATCCAATGTTTTAGTCACCAGAATGGTTATCTTAAGGAAAACATTGATTGAAAAGAAAGAATTGCTTGTAAAAAACATTTTCTTCTTTTATCCCAATGCTTTTTACATTTTTTTTATTCATTTTTGGAGATGGGCTCAGTAGATGACAAAACTTTTCCAGGTTCAGTTTAAAACCATATAAAACCAATACAGAAGCAAGTCTTTGAAACAGTCATATCTTCTTTTTGCCAGAAGTTAAAAAGAGGTCAAAAAATGTTATTGTATTTACTTAGACTTTAAAAAAATCTCAACATATAAGTCAATGCAATGATTCTCTTTGCAGATGTTGCCAATTGAGAGAAAAAATTTAGAATTAATTTTCATTACAAAAGATTGTATGTTTGAACTGCATTGGTTATCTCTCTCTTTTTCTTTTTTTTTTTTTTAGATTGAAATGATTAAACTTTCCGAACCACTTGTCTCTTGATTTGTGTTCATTTTTTTTTTTTTTTTTAATTTCAACACGTGTCTGATCAGTAGGCTGATCCGGAGCTTTCCATTTTCGAAATACGGTATCCGACAGAATTAAGCACATGCACGGCGTTTCACTCACGGAGTTTCACCAATTCGTTTCGTGTTTTTTTCGGAACATTTCTTTAATTAAATAATTGTTTTAAGTCAAAATACCGATTTTAAAAAAGGACAGTTCGAAGGACACGGACTTATCATTTACTTGTTACGAACAAATCGGGTCAATTATGTTGTCTAACGATTGTCTTTGTCTAAATTGGGGCCCTGCTCGAATTCAATTACTGGTATATAATTAGTGAATCAACTGCTTCGATCAATATATTAAAAGTTCACGTGTTTCGTTTAGGCCTAACAATCGCCAAAACACATTGTCGGGCAGAGTCTAGATTCAATTCATTGATAGTCAGGCTCCGCCTACAGGGTCTAAGAATAACCGATTACGATTGGCTGTTGGTGTCAATTAACGCCACGCCTACCGCACCCGTCTATTGGATTTCAGATATGGCTATTATTGATTTTTCACGCAACAGTTAGCCTAACTTACGTATACAATCAAATACATATTATACACAGCCGAGAGGTTATAAGTCGGGACGCGTGCCTTAGAAAAACTTGTCGTCCGGTGGAATCCTTTGATAGGATTTTTTGTCGTCCGTTGAGAAAAGTTGTCGTCTCAGACGACACTACTGTCGTTTCTGAGAGCCCTGCTTCAACTAAAACCCCTTAACTGTATATAAAAACAAATTGTGGCTACGAGGTTTTCGTTGAAAACCGATGTTATTCTTTTTCTGAAACGCGTCTGTATTACTGCGCGTAGTGCACTATTTTTTCAATGGTTTACGAAAAAACTCGTAACTGCATATTAAACAGGTGTGGTTACGGTGTTTTTTGTTTGTTAGTTTTTGTTTTTTTAAAATTCTTTCTCTGCCTCATATGGTGTTTAAGAAATATGATGTATATTTCTTCTTCAACTTTCATGCGATCGCAAAATGTGGCATTATTTCATCATGTTTATTACCATAAAGTGCGGACAAGAAATCAGAGATCTACTTTGTCTCAAAACAGAAATACAGAAGACGTTAAGAGGTCTGTCTTTGACCTTGTTTGACCTGTCCAGAAAACTTCGTACGGCCACAATAAGTCGCAAATTTCATGATTGGCGCAATTTTACCATAGCTTAATTTCACTTGTTAAGGGATTACTAGAAAAACAAGATGTGTTTGTGAAACACGAATGCCCCAGTAACGGCATTTTTTTTCATAGTTTGACCTTGACAGATGACCTTGACCTTGTCACATGACCTTGACTTTGGTACCAGCCGATGCGGATCATTGAGATCTATCATCATGCCAAATATTAGCTTTGTATCTTGAATAGGCTTGAAGATATTGGCAAGGTTAAGTTTTCGGGTAAAGTTTTCACAGACGGACGGACAGACGGATGGACAGACAGACGGAAATGAGTAAAACAATATGCCCCTGATCTCTCGATACGGGGGCATAAAAATTCTCTGTTGATGCCGAAAATTTTGCTGACAAGTCTGATTTTATCCAGATTGATTTCTAGATTGTGTTTCTGATAACCAGTCTGTCTGTCTGATAGAGCATGTGATTAGTTCACTGTCTAACCAATCAATTGTCTGTAGAGACCATGTTTTATTGGCAATTTTGTATTTTCTGACCAATCAATTCTCCTGACCCCAGATGTATCATTATCCCATCTCAGTCCATCTGTTACATTGGTAATTGAAATGGACTAACTGTGACATTGAGTCTTTACCCTTCCCCTACTGTAACAAATTATTTTGTGATCAGTCATTATGCAATACAGTCAAAGCTGTCTTAAGCAAGCACCAAAGGGACATTAAGGTTGAGACAGGTGCTCCCTTAAGGTAGTGGAACCATAAAAGTTCGGCAACATTTCGGAACACATGATCTTTCACAATGTTGACCGAGGTTTCCTAAGGAAAATCATTAGGAAACCTCGATTAACATTGTTAAAAGTTCATTACTTCCAAAATGTTGCGGAACTATTACCGTTCAAATACCATAATACAGGTCAACTTGAGTGCAAATTGGTTCTTTTGGGAACTTGGTGGTTGCTTGCTTAAGACAGGTTGCTTGCTGAATACAGGTGGCCACGAAGACAGGTTTTTCACACTAGCTTTTTAAATAATGGAGAATGGGCTATTACTTAGAGGGGATTACCTTTTTAGAGGAAATATGCTATGCAGGGTAGCATGCTATATTGAAGTTCACACCCATTCAGAATTAATCATAAAATCATTATATGGCTTTTGTTGCCTCTGTAACATCATGTAGTGAACTTCACACAAAATGTGTACACCCTTTATCAGGGTTTTACATTTACTACTCGCAGTGAAGAGTCTATCAATTTGGTTAATTTGAATTGGACTTAAAACCACTTTTAACAACTTTTTGTCATATTGTAGAGGTGCTAGGACAAGTACTCAAGTATCCGTGTATTAGGTAGGGCCATGTTTTCTACCCAGGTCCTGAATAATTACCCTTTAGTTACCTGACTATTGTATGCACTATGTATGTATGGGGATCAAATTCAGAAAAGAATTGAAGACTGTTCGAAACAGTCTTCAATTCTTTTCTGAAGTTGATTTCCAGATGGTTTTACAGACTTACATAAAATTATAAGTTAAGAGTCCTGGCTACTTATCTGTGAGTCACAGACCTGCGCCCCTTAAAACAATGTCCGAATTCGTATTTTTGAGCCCACAGAAATTATGGATCCGCCTTCCTATTAAGGTTATTAAATAAATATATGAACAGTTATCGTTGAGTTCTCCAGTGACTGGGGGTAATGAGACCTCGGCTTACACCCAATGGTACTAAATTCTTCTTGTCCCAGCTCTATATCGCAGCAGCTTGAGCACATTATCAAGAATTCGAGGGGTTTCTGACACAAGTACTACAGCATCCTTTTTGAGTCTCTAACTGCTCATGCCATGTATGTTTATGGTTATCCAATTGTTGCTAGCTGAACCATGAAAACACTTGTTGAACAGCATGCTTTCATACTTTCATAGCAAAAATTGAAACACAGATATGATATTCAACTTAGCATTCCTATATTCAATCAACTTTATCCATGAAGCTAGACAACATTCTGACCAATTTCATGTAGATTGGACCAAAATTGTAGCCTCTACAGTGGTAACAATGATTTTGTCATTAAGGTTCCTTTTCTATCGTATCTGACTGAATTTTCCTCTTTCCTTAATGTTTAGAATTGTCAATACAATCCCCACTCACACTCCCAAATTTAGAAAGGCGTCGACACATGCCAAATTATCTTCGAAATGATGTGTTTAACAGAAATGATTACTATACTAAGTGAAATATAAATGACATATGATAGACTTTTTTCAGACCTATCTCACAGTAGAGTTTCTTTAAATATATCTTTCAAAACAAGTAATCAAATGTAATCATCCTGTTATCGTGTAATTATAAGAGGGGGTATTGCCAATCTAAATTAAAATCTCTATTTCTCATCAAAACCTATGTTGCAGGGGTCAACACTAACTCCTGATATTAAGGAGTCAATTGGACACCTAACACATGAAATCAAGGAGTCCAAGCTCAAAGTAAGGAGTCCAAATTTTCATAATAGGAGAACATTGTGGAAAAGAAGAAATTGCTTGTTATAAGCAATTTCTTCTTTTCCACAATGTTCTACCAAAGAAGAGGTGTTTTTTTTTTTTTTTTCTCAAAACAATACAGGATGCAAGCAAATGTTTTCTTCAACAAGTTTTGTGCATTTGATTTTCAAAATATTCCCTCCCAACTGGAGTCGAGCAGACTCCTTACTTCCAAATCAAAGGAGTCCAACTGGTGAACAAGGAATTTCGGACTCCCTGACTCCCCTTAGTGTCGAACCATGTGTTGTTGGAACTAATTTGAAAACGATTCTAATTAGTGTCCTGAATATGATAGGATTAGTGCAAGTATTGTTGAAATCATATAATTTTAAATCCAAAATTTCTCTTCTATTCTGTAGCTCTCCAATTCAATAGTACAGTCAATATTGCTTGATCAACCATGTCTATAAAGAAACCAATCTTATTAAGAGACCACCATGAAAAGTCCCTTCACTGTAAGCAAAATCTGTGCAAAAGATGGCATTCTTAAGGAAAAATTGGTTATTCTTGAATCTTATGATGTTCGAGCCCATTAGAATCGTCTCAATAAGACAATTTTAACGGGTTCAAACATCATAGGATTCAGTAAGACTTTACCGACAATCTTTAAATGTCATCAAAATGAACTATTACATTTGTCATGATAGTTTGCGTTAAGCGACCATTCCCATAAATGACCGCTTTTTGGTGGACCCTTAAGTGGACGCTTAACACAAGTTTAAGCTGTATGTAGATTTCCTCATTTCTTGTCAAGCCTGTGTGTGGTAGGGAAATACAGTTTTTAAAGGTTTGGAGACCTTAGTGTGTCTTTCTGTACAATTTTTCCAAACAATGAGGGATATCGGTTATTTAGCTCCCTTGAAATACTCCCAAAGGAGGAAGGGTCCAAATTAGTGGTTGCCTTGGTTTTATCATTATTTCCTTTGCACTATAAGATTTAAAGATAAGCTCTAAATCAAATATTGTGCAATTTATAAGATACGTTTGATGCAAAATAAATATTAAACTTCTACTTTACTATTCAAAACTTTAACATGAATACAAATTTAATAGATAAGTATTTTACATTTACAAAAATAAAATTCTCAACTTCCCCATAGAAACCATGGATAAAATCAAAGGAATAATTCTAAAAGGACCGTTAACGATTTTGGAGCACCTTTGATTTAATCCACAGAAAAACAAGGGAGATAACACACAAAAGTATCCCATTACTCCTACGTTAATGGATGGATTTCGTATTAACTTGGCAAAACTGTGTCCATCATGACTAGATGTGCTTCAGAAAGATACATTTTCAGATAGTTCCCCAGGTCAAGGTCAAATGTATAGTTAGTATAATTGTTCATGACACCATCATGAGATCATGTGATAGTAAGAAAAAAGACAAAAAAAACATATAACAACAGATAACTCCAAGGTCACAGGTTAAATGTAAATCATGAACAGTTATACCGTATTTCCTCTAATAATAGCACCCTCCCTAATAGTAGCACCCCTACATTCTTTACTAAGAAAATCCACTTCAAATGCCTGAATTTTAGGAACTTTTAGGACTTCTTCTCTAATTTAAGATGAATTTCCCCTACATAATTATTTAAAGGAAATTCCCCTAAAATTAAAGGGAAAAGGGCATAAAAGACATACATCTTAATTATTTTTTAAATAAAAAAATGCATACTAAATAAAAACCTCCCTGACCATGCTATGTATCCCGGGAACATTTAAAAGGAGAATTACTGTAATATTTGAAAGACATTTTTTGATAGCTTGAAGGTCAAGGTCACAGCTCAAGGTCAAATGTTAGAATTAACCTATCCTGATCCATGGTAAAATATTTGTAGGTACTGCGTTTTTTTCTCCTTCATTGACTCAACTTAGGCAAAGAAAACTGTATTCTGGTAGGTAAATTGTACACAATACTAAAGATTTTTTGTGCAACAACTATGTACAGTAGGTAGAATATATATGCTAAAAACAGTTCGGCCTACAAAATCATAAAAAAAATCAAAATAGAAACGACTTTCAATTAGTACTCGGGAATAGTGAAAATCTTCTCATTTTGTCGTCTGCACTTAGCAGGTGCGCTCTTAATTGGTCATATTGAGCAGGTAATTTGTTCGCATCGGAGACAAATGGAATGGAAACGTGCTTAGCCTGTCTTACACAATAAAATGAATAGAATAAAGTTATTACTCACCAGAAAAACTGGTGAAAATCTCAAATTGTGACAATATTGATCAATAAATGACAGACGCGCACGCGTTCTGTTTACTTCCTGTTTATTACCAAACTATCCCCACGACAGTTAATTAACTGAATGTAAATTTTAGCTCTTCAGACCGGCGAAGAAACGCTTCCTTTACGTCTGTCTATTTGCGCGCAAAATATCCTTGTTCACGCGACAAAGTCCATTGACATAACCGTAAAAACATAAGTCACTAGAACATTTACCATTTAGAGAGGAAATGAGCATTTTTTTTAAAATCTCATTGAGGTAGGAAACTTAAAACGGCCCAATCACACTGTGCGAATACGTGAAGCGGGTTCATACATCAGTGTGATTAGTTTTTATTTTCATACCTCCATGAAATAAAAAAGTCATTTCAAAGTTATTCTCCATTATAAGACAAAGTTCTAGTGGGACTGCTTGAAAATAGCTGTTTTCATTGAAGAATAACTTGAACTTGACCCGGCTACTTTTCAGCAAATCAGAATGCACGAAAATTGATGGAAATAACTTAGATCTATATTAAATTCTATTAGTTTAAGACTGATGTGATTAATCTTTAATTCACGGGGATATAAAGATAAAAGCCATTTAGGCCTACATCTGTATGAAAACGTGAATCAGTTTCATACAATAGTATGATTAGGTGAGTAGTTTCATTCCTTCATGAAATTATAAAATTTCCTTTCTATTATTTATCTTATAACTATTCAAATATCCGTATGATATACCGTATGATATTTTTTTATGATATCACGTAGTTATTTTTAGAACAAAGATATAATGCAGTTATTTTTAGAAACTTGCATTCATCGACGAAAACAAGACAAACAGAGGTTATAAGATAAATATGATACGTACTTAGTGTATTGTATGAAAAAATATCTAACTCAGTTGTGAGAATTGATAATTGTCTCGGCAGAGCCTCGACAATGATCAATTCTCCCAACCTCGTTTAGTCGTTAGATATTTTTTTTATACAATACACTAATTACGTATTATATTTTTATATATATTATCACTACAAAATGAGGCTAAGATTTATGTATAATATCATGCGTTTTTACGGGACTACCTAGTTCGATAGTGTTTTTTTTTTTGTTGTTTTTTTTTTAAATACTATTGACTTCTTCATCAAAATTATTTTCATTAGCGGCAATGAAATAAAATTTCCAACCAATCAAAATGCCTGTAGACATGCACTCATATTCAAAACCTTTGATAAAATTTGTGGAATTAATTCAGCGGCATAACAAAAAGGTTGACGGATGGACCTTGCGGCACAGACAGACGGCCAAACGGACGGAAGGAAAACCAACAATCGCTATAGTCCTTCTGACCTTCGGTCCGTACAGCTTAAACCCGAGTCAGGGTGAATTTAACGGAGATTAGATTACTATTACAACGTTGTAGGAAGGGTATTAACGGTGCAAGGGAAGCAAATCGTTCTTTTTTAAAATAAGAAATACGAAGTAATTTCCCCTAGTATACAAATTACTGAAAGATATCCAGATGCGATTGTAACTGAAAACTAATTTAATTTAATACCCACGAAACAGCATTCTTCATAATTTTAATCTTGACCTTGTGAGATGACCTAGATCTTGACATTCAAAGATGCGAATTTACGATATGATCTTTTATGTTAAATAAGATCATATCTTGAACAGTGTAACTGAAAAAAAAAAAACATTTGGAGTTATGGGAATATGTTTGATTTGCAAGTTAAGTTTTCGGACAGACAGACCTACAAACAGACGACTCGGGTGAATGAATATGTGCTCGATCTATATATACAGGGGCATAAAAAACGAAAGTAAATTAGACAAATTTGAGCTTAGTGAGCCTGGGAGCATGATGATCAAAATCAGATTACAGTTAGTTACATCGTGAAAGTGACATCCATCTCAATCAAAACCATTCTAAATCGCTCACTCAGCGCTTCATTCATTCATTCCAAACGCTCACTCAAACCATTCATAAACGCTCCAAAATCACTTAAAAGATCAGATCAACAACTGCATTCATGATGAATAGAGCTATAGTAAAATCACGATTTCACTGACATAATTGAAATTTTAAGCGTCCAATTGGCCCTTGAAGAGAAAGCAATCTATTTATTTATAATCCTTTGTAACTTTTACAGGGTGATTGTATTGTCCTAAGAAAAGTTCCACTGATTTTTCCAAATAGATCATTGCGAACGGAACCATAAATTCCTCAAAATCATAAAAGGGATAAAGTCAACGTTATTATTTTCATTTCATTTTCATTCCTATAGTCTTTTTCGCCAAAATAATCAGACCGGGCTTATGGCCCCTTTTTTCCCGCGATAATTTTCAGTAACCCCCGTCACTGTCTGAATGTATTGTATGTAAGCAACGTTATTTTGTAATCTTCGTATATACCATATGCCATGATCTGAACAATAAACTATTTGTTAAGTATTTGTATCTTATTGTATTACTTTTTAAAGCAACGATATTCTTTAAATGTTACACTGATTTAAGTGAAAATATTACAGCCCGATGATCGTCTCAGGCCTATATTGGCCTCTTGCATAAAAAGCAAGATTAACTAGACACACAGGCAAATGCATAACTATTCTAAAACAGTTACTGGTTATGCAACAATGGACCATATAGAAAATAAGTAAGATAAATATCTAAAAAAGAAATTGATTCCAGGTAAGGTCAACCCGACGTTGTTCAATTTGAAAAATTCTGATACCGGAAGGCAGAATGATCATTCTTGATTGAACGGAGAATCAGCGCAGTGCTAAAAGCTTTCGAATTTAGTTAGCCTATTTTATCCGCGCAGCTTGACACTTTTTGTACAGTCGATATTGCTCCTGCTACCACGTCCATTTAGCGACCATTTTTATTAAGCGACCAACATAAAAAATCTCCTTCGACGTTTGAACGTTACTTGAAAAAATGGACAACTTTGAACGAAAAGGATTTATCATTGAATCTTATGCAGTTGGAACCTATTAGAATAATCTCAATAAGACGATTCTAATGGGTTCTTACTTTGTAAGATTCAGTAAGACTTGTGCGATAGGCTCAATTCTGTCATATTCATCAAAACTATTGTATTAAGCAACCATTCCTATAAATGGCAGCTTTTGTTGTCCAAAAGGTGGTTGGTCAACAGAAGTTGTACTGTACTATTAAGATGACCCCCTTTCGCTGACGGGCAACATTTTTAACTCAAAGCATTCGCCATATACAATATTTTCAGAAGGTAAATCTTCTAAAGATAAACTACATAATTTTATTACAATTGATAACATCTGGAAATTCAAAAGATGAATCATTTTTTTTAATCAGAAAACTGTATTCAAAACAAGACACAAAGACGCTTAAACACGCCTTTCAGCTCTGCAATGGAACGTACCGATTCGTAGCATTAGCTTTTGGGGTCACAAGGGCCGTATTTTCCGGGGACCCCTGTAAACTTGAAGGACTTCAGAAGGCTGGCTAGATACAGGACGAGACGGTTACGTCCAAACTGTTCACCGATACATTGTCTTCTAGCAGTCACCCGAATGCCAACCAACTGAAAGGATAAATACAGAATTGTGTGACCAGTCACCTATATTAAAAAAATACCTCACAACCGTCAAATTTTATTACCAATCAACCTTTTTATGAAACAAACATTCTACAATTCTATATTCTACAGGTTCTTTGCTCAGCTATTTTCATTGGCACATTACAATCAGAATACTTAAGCTAGGTCTACAACAGAAATCCTAAATCACGGATCACTTCGAAAAGACTTTCATCTTCCTATTGAAGAGTATGAGAATGAAGTCGTTTTTTTTTTCTTTTTGGCGTTTAAGGTGACAGTTTCGCAATCGAGAAGTCCTGAGTTCGATTAGTTGGGCGAGGCTATCGATTTATTTTTTATTCTTTTATGGGCTCACACCGTTCGGCTTGATAACTGGTGAACCTTCAAGGAAGCAAAATCGAGAGATGTCGATCAAATATCTACGTTATTGTTCCGAAAATGGTATGAATTAAACTAAATCATTCTTTCTTTTACAAAACGCGTAGTTACTATTTCCTGATTGGATGGAAAGCTGGCAACAGACGCCCAGATTCGTCCACCCATATCTACGGTCGAAACTCCCAAGGATCAACCCAAACAGTTTCATCATGGTGAACGTAACAGACATTTGGAAGAACTTAGAAAATATGGTGTGTGACACAAAAAACCGCCTTCATAGCGCAGTTGGTAGCGCATCGGACTGTAAATCTAGAGGTCCCGGGTTCGATCCCCGACATTCTGAATAGCTGTCTCCAACCAATGGGTCGCTAATCGTAAACCTATGATGGATAGCAGCTGGAGGCTAGAAAAAATGTAATTGCAGTACTGGTGTGCGATATGTGCGAATCAGGAATCCATTGTTAGGTACTCCAGCCGCCGCGATATAACTGAAAAAAATGCTATCACACTCATACTCAATTGCTTGAGCTTAATATACATGTATGAACATGTGCGTGAGATTTCCAACAATTTCAAATTTGCACAAAGCAAAGACTCTTACCAGCCTGTGCATCTGCGCAGTCTGACCAGAGTCTTCATTATGCGCTAAGTAGATAGATAAGGTCTAAAAGTATCTGTAGACAATAAGGTAGCTTAATATTTAGAGTATGTGGCTGTCTGGACCTCATAATGTCTACAGGTCACGGACATTTCAAACTGTTGGAAATGTCACGCACAGGCTCATATGCAATTATTATATGGAAATTTTACAGTTACAAACCATTGTGAAATTAAACTCATTCCAATCAAAATCATTCTAAACCATTTACTCAGCGCTCCATTAACTCATTTCAAACACTCACTCAAATCGATTAAAAACGCCCCGAAATCATTAGAAAGCATTTCGGAATAGCTCAAAATGATCAACGTTTAATCCAAATCGATCAAATAATGATTTTATTGGCTGGTTGTGCATTTTAAAGTGTCTGATTGGTCCACGAAGACACACAAATAGATAAGTACGTGTATTTGATTAAAGGGAGGTAATAAATATCATTAATTTTGTTCGTTCGTTCGTTCGTTCGGAACGATGTTAAAGATTTGTTCGATAAATGGCTTTATCATCATTCTTTCCTTATGGCGTAAAATTCTTAAGGATGCCCAACCAAGTATGAATTTAAGGTTGACGTGTAATAGATATTTTAGGACAATTTTTAAATTTTATTCAGCCCCACGTTAAGGATGCAAAAAGGTGCAAACTGTTTGCTAATGTTACCCCGCTTTGCACGCAAGTACACGGGAAAAGCGGGGTATATTTGTCAAACAGTTTTATTTGTTTTTATCACCCTGAACGCAAGGCTGCTCATTCAAAGATTTATCTAGAGAATGTTTTTGTGTCACTTTTTTTTAATTGGACCGTGAATTTTGGAGTAAAGGGACACTCAAAATATGGTTAAAAGATAAGTACGGTTATACACGCACTGAAGAATTTACAATGCATGTAAACGTGCTATATCATATATATACAGATCTCATATAACTTTAACCATTACCCCTCTTATGTAGAATTCGGGACGTTCCTTCTTGACAAGGATAAGCCTGCGTATATGACCAGTCTGAGCTAATGTACCACATGATATACATACTGAACTAAAAGAGTAAAAATTAAATTTTTCAATGCAATGAAATATAAATCTATCTTCCACTGAAACAATCGATTAGCCTTCATATATTCAAAAGATACATACTGAGCAAAAATTAAAACTTGACTCTTCGAAAAAGTCCAACAAAACTATTCATTCCGTTTCTACAGAATTACTTTCTTAATTGATTTAAGGCCACCTACACCTACATGTACTCAGAAGTTACCGTAATATTATTACAGGACCGTTTGAACGTGACGTCACTAGCATCGCAACAAAACTCGTTTTACAAAAGACCCTCCAATTTTTGCTATAAATCGCTGCAAAACCTGCAATTGAATGTTATTCAAAACATCATGCAATCGAAATCCCGTTTAAAGACCTAAAAACAAAAACTTCTTCAAAGCGGCTTCTCATTTTGATTTGTAAGGGACGACAAATTCATAATAATGTCCACTTTGAAATTTAAAGTTGTTTTCTTGTTTTCCCACTTTATTCAGGTAAATACTTAGCGATTATGCTGATAAAAAAATCGTTTATAGAGGACCATGTGACGTCATCGTTTTCTGTTTTCGGGGGCTACACGTTGACGTAAAGCACGTGGCCATCAAATTTAACAGAATTCACAAAGTCACATCAATCCTACTTAAAATGACACGTTTTGCATTACCCATTATTTGAAGGAAGGGAAAAATAGGAACTTAAAAATTGTACAGTTTTCATTTTTGCTCAGTATATGAAACTAAAGTGAACGATTTTTATGACGGTTGCGTAAACCGCGAACTCTAACGAGGATTGATGTTTTAGCACCTTCCAAAGAGTCCCATTTAGCATGACAAGCCATATTTTTTTTGAATATTGTGTCGGGGCAAAATCCCAAGCCATTGAACTTCTCCATTTAGTTCATTGTGATCTTTTTTTAGAATAATACATACGTGTTTATTGTCCTACTTCATGTAATAGCAGAAATTGACACCCGATGACATTATTCTTGTGATCGAAGAAAGCTCGTAACTGCAGCTTTATTCAAGCTGTAGTTACGAGGTTTTGTTCGCCCCTAGACGATATCTGCCCTTCATATTCTGTGTTCTTCCATGTGCATAACACGGTGTAATCTTATCCTTTATCGCATAACAGTTAACATAAAATGGGTCGATTGTGATTACAGCAAAGCTCAGTGTCTTTTACTAGCGGATTTTAAATAATATTTCTTGTCAAGTCAAAAGGAAAGCTTTTGATACCAACCGGTAAAACGGTTAAATGGAATTCGATTTTGACTGATTTCGAGCAGTGAACGAGATCATTTTAGTATCTAGGCTAAGCCACAAGGATCGTTTAAATGGGGTGAATCTACAGGCAATTGTTTCAAAATCCAATTTTCGTTATATAGTTTTTTTATAAGACATCTTATATAATAACATAAAGACAAAAACATGAATAAAAAACAATTGCCTGTGTGTGAAGAAGTTAATTTTCGGTTTAAGTTTTACACGCATTAGAAGGACCCCAATTTTGGACAGCGATAAAGAAATAAGCATTTAAAAATATTGTTAGACACGATTAAAACTTTAGAAACATTTTTGTTTTCAAAATTATTCTTTCTTATTCGGTTCGAAACTCGAATATATCATTTTTTATGATCCGTGTTTTTTTTTTTTTTTTTTAATTCATTTTTTGGAATCGTATTTTTGTATTTCTCTTATAGTTTAATACTTTTATACTTAATTTTGGCTAGATAAATGATTTTGCAATGATCTTTGAATTATATTGAATGAGAATATTTTCTTTATTTCTGAAGATCCTTTAAATCGGGACACTTTAGAAAAAGTCTAACGCGCAGTTTCTACCTATTTGTCTTCTTTAGATAGACATGCCGAGAGTAAAGGTATACGATGTTTCCGGTGGAGATACAATAATATACGATCTTGTAGACGAGTCCACTGGTTATCTGCAAGCCACCTTTACTCGCGACGAGGACGAGCATACTGCAGACTTCATCAACATAAAACATATCCAGTGTAGGGAAGATGATGTCCTGTTGAACTCGTTTCCTAAATCAGGTTTGTTATCATGATTAAGGCGATAATAACGTTCAAAATAATGCACTTTAGCCCTAACACGTTGTCCAATCTCAATCTTAGCATGAATTGTCTTCGAGTGACCCTCTCGAAAGTTATTCATGAAATAATGATCGACCGCCCCATATGGAAATGAAGAGCGATTTTGACTTTATAATCCTTAAGCTAGTCCCCACATCCAAAAATGAAATAAATAAAAAAAAAATGTGTTATTTCAACCAAAATTGGCAAAAAAAAATTCCTTGAGTGTTTTATAACTATATACATATCCATGTGATAACATTTCAGATGATATTTAATAATATCACATAGATATTTTTAGAAAAATTACATATTGTGTTTTGTTTTTTAGAAACTTTCATTTCTGTTAAAAACATCGACGAATAGAGGATATAAGATAAATATGATACGTTCTTAGTGTATTATATGGAAAAAATATCTAACTCGGTTGTGAAAAATATCTAACTCGGTTGTGGGGGTTGTTAATTGTCTCGGCATAGCCTCGGCAATTATGAATACCCTTAACATCGTTATATACTTTTTTCATACAAAACACTAAGTATGTATTTTACATATGTTGCATGATTATCATCATTTATCTGTTGATAATCTTAAAGAACTTATTATCATTATATAGGTACAAACTGGATGTATGAAATAGTAAAACTATTAACCACTAAGTCGCCAAAAGTCACTGGGAAGAGTAAAATAGCAGAAATGATTGAAAGCCTTCCTTCGAGTAAAGTTGAAGAATTACCATCTCCAAGACTATTAAACTCTCACTTACGCATAAGATATTTACCACAGGTAATTAGAAACACTTTTCGATGCCTTATTTACATATCCCTGAACTTGAACAGACCTTTGACCTTTAGTATATGTTACCATACGTTAATGCATATGAAACTTGAAAGAAAACTTCACGAAATTATTGATGGACCCTCATATAGCAATCATGTTTAAAATAACGTGCTTTTAGATTTGTCTGTTTGTTTGAATGGGGGTTTACGTTGTTTTTTTTACGATCCTTCAGTCATATATCGGCGGCTGAAGTAGCTATCAATGAAATTCTGTTTTTTCTCACACCAGTACTACATCACATCAATCCTTGTCTTCAGTTGGTATCTTATTTAGACCCAGAGGTGGTAAGAAAATAGTCTGTAATGATGAGTGCTGCCGTCAGGGATCGAACATTTGAATGATGTTCCAACATGCCACCAGCTGCGATATGACGGCGGTAAAGGCTTTTTAGAAAAAAATATACATAATAAGTTATAAGTTTATTTGTCGGGGTATATTGCGATTTATTACCGGCGGGAAAAAATGATGTCACCCCAGCCGAAGTACATGTAACACTTACGATTTTATTACATTGCAAAGTTTGCAACTAAATATCTCTGTTTTGCCTGTTTAAGGCCTTGATATACGCCGATTTTTTTGAAAATACCAATATCCCCCAATGCGCCTCAAATTAAAAGTAATTAAATAGTGACGGTACATGTAGTAGTGACATCACACTACTACATCCTAATGTCATGTTATATGAAGGCTGTTCTTGGTATAACCTCGAGAAAGTTAGCACTTTAAATGGACAGTTTGGTGAAATTAATAGGTATTTTTTCGAACCTAACCCTTTTTTTTACTTGTATGTTATTAACTGACATGCTTTCAACTGTAACATAACGCGTATACTCCGGTCGTGCTTACAGAGAAGCGAAGGTGTCGTGGATGTCATTACCGGTTCGACTTTTGTCTATGTTCCCGGCGAGGCGCCTTAGGGAAATAATAAAAGTTCTACCAGAGCACGGACCCTATATATATATATTTATTCTCCCTGATAAGACGGAAGTTATGGATATTGTATTTCATCCCTGTAATAAAATCTTTGAACTGTTTTAAAGATAAATAAATATGTTGGATGTCTTCGTGAAACAATCAATAGTTTCAAGATATATACTAGCCCAAACTAAAAATCATTGATTGATTCGATCAATTAAGATCGAGTTAGGGTGCGTGTTCTGAACGATTTCGGGGCGTTATTGAAACAATTGTATTAGTGAATGTCATTCTATGAATTAAGCGCTGTGTGATCGATACTAGTATAGAAAAACTTTGTCCGAAATAAGCATAAAACTGCAGATTACAGTTAATAACATCGTGAATTGATTATGGAATTAAATTAAATGAGTGTGATGAGCGAGTGTTGAGTGTAAAGAAAGAGGGGTAATCCAGGATTAACAAACTAAGCGATATTGATTGCCCCCCTTTAATAAACATGCATACAAGTTCAATAAATAGCTTCCTACTTCTTCAAGAATCAATCAGACGCAATTCTAACTATAGAGTAGGTGAATTCACGATTTTTTTCTAGATAAATTTATTTGTACGTATATGTTAATTTTATATTCATTTAATCCATTTTGAGCGTTTGTGAATAGTTTGAATGAATGTTTGGAATGAATAAATGGAGCGATGAGTAAGCAATTTAGAATGGTTTTGAACGAGATGAATGTCAAATTCGCAATGTTGGTTACTGAAACTCTGGACCCTAAAGATAATAAAAAAATACTAATTGTAATTAAACGGGGGAGAGCATAACACTTAAATATCTACTTGATTTGGAACATATTAGAACAGATGTGACATATTTTTATTTTAGGACGCGTTTAGAAAGAAAATCAAAATGTTCCTAGTTTTGAGAAACCCCAAAGACGTGGTTGTATCGTTCTATCATCACACTCGAGGATTGAGGATATATGGATACGATGGTAAATTTGAGAACTTCCTGCAAGCTTTTGTAAGAGGAGAAGGTATGACCTACAGTTAGCTACATCGTGAAATTGACATTCATCTCAATCAAAACCATTCTAAATCGCTCACTCAAAAACGCCCGAAAGTCATTAAAAAGGTAAAATCAACAACTTCATACCAATAAAAAGATAGCTAGAAAAAAAAAATCGCTATTTTCTCTGACATAATTGAAATTATAAATGTCTGCTTGATTCTTGAATAAATATAAAGCTATTTATAGAGCATGTATGCATATTTTATTTAAGGGAGGTAATCAAAATCGCTAATTTTGTTCAGGATGAACAAAATTAGCATTATTGGATAACCTCCCTATGATTTCAATCAAAGATGTTTCCACACACTAATCGATTTCATTCCATAATCATCCACCTTGTCCATTTCACGATGTTGTTCACCGTACAAGTAAACTGAAAACCAAGTTCTTATTTTGACACTGCATATTTCTCACGTTGCAACAATTTGCAAGAAATGAATTGAATTATTAACCATTCATTAACAATATAACTCGGTTGATAGGATTTCAGTTCTATTTAAGCATCTTTAATGGCACATTAGTAGTATCTAAAAGTTCATAATTTTTTCTTATCATGACCTGTCGCGGACAGTACAACATTTTTGGTCTTTTATTTACTCCTTTTATTTTTTTCACATAGAAATGTGAATAAAAAAAAGTAAATGAATAAATTCACAGAAAGTAGATACGGTTTCATAACGAAGTATATGCCTGACTTTTTTAAATATTAAAAAAAAAAAAAAAAAAAAAAAAAAAAGAAAAGAAAAAAAATGTACGCAAACGAGCTTAACAATGACAATTTGTTTCTTGCCTAAAAATAAAGTAACAATTATAAATAATATATTTTATGTTTTTCTATGGTTTATCTAGATTTTTCGATAGATAATCACGGTAATTCACTGCAAAAACAGCGATGTGTTCAGTTTGACCAAACAGTTCAAATTATTAGCCAATAATAATCCCATTTGCACGCACAGGTAAAGGACGGTATAATTTTGGTCAGTCCTATTAGCTCAATTGGTAGAGCACCAGACTTCAAAACCATTGAAGTTCGACCGCATGGGTTCAAACCCGAGCTGGCACACTAACAATCTAATTTTCTTTCGGTTGAGACGTTAAACCGAGTGTAAGTGAGACGGTGCTTTACACCGAACACGTTAAAGAACCATCTCGGATCACAGCAGTAGTTTCGTCATGTATCCTTGCATTATCCCCCGTAACAACTTACAGTCTTCTGGTAGCGTCTCTAATATGGGCTTTGTTACAGTAGAGACGATAAATAAACGGAAACACACACACCGTAAGGCCATCCTGACATAGGGCAGATTTACCCTGCTATCGTCCATTTAATGAGCAAGGTCCATTTACAGCATGACATCATACCGCAGTTACTTGTACAGCTAACAACATTGTGAAATTGACAAGATGATTGAGTTTGGAATGCTTTTGGAATGAAATAGAATGAGTGTGTGGAGGGAGTTTTGAGTGAATTTATTAGAGGTAATCCTATATCGCGATATTAATTACCTCACTTTAATAAAAAAAAAAAATCCCTACAAATTCTTTACATAGCTTCTTATTTCTTCAAGAACCTATGAGCCGCTATAAATTTGAATTATATCAGTGAAATCGCGATTTTTCTCTATCAAAGTTTATTTTTAATGACGTTTTGATTCTATATATTTCAACGGGTTTGAGCGTTTCTGAGTGGTTGGAGTGCGTGTTTTGAATGAATGAATGGGGCGCTGAGTAAGCGATTTAGAATGGTTTTGATTGAGGTGAATGTCAATTTCACGATGTAACTAACTGTTTGCAATTAAACGCAAAATGCACTCTTTACGAGAATCATGCAGCGGGGAAAACGTCATCTTACTTACATGTATGCATCAAACAAAACAATGTGGTAAATTGTTTATATCGGAAACAAATGCAAAAGAAAACCCCTCAAAAAAGCAAAAAAAAAAAAAAAAAACAAAACCAAAAACAAAAACAACAACAAAAAAAAACCCAAAAAAACAACAACAACAACAAAAAAACACAAAACTTTTTTTCACTCGTTGCTTCGACACTCATGAAAATATACTTTTTTTTGTTCACTTGCTCAGCATGAAATTGTAACTTTAATTGTTCACGCAATGAGAGATTATAGGTAAACCAAACTATTTGAATGTTTATAAACAGATTGAGACGGGTTTAATATATATAGATGAATTAGGACATACAATTTTTCTGTTCTCTCGATCTCTGACTATACTGAACGATCAAAGAAACGCAAAACTACTTGAATTGTAACATATCTTTGACTTCACGTAGGCAAACGTCATGCGTCATAGCGTAATAGTAACATGCTTTCAAAACCTGACCTCTTCATGAAGAAACTAACATTATACTGACAAGAAGCAATAGATCTCGATAGGGGGAAAATGTGGTTTTCTTGATGAGTTTCTTTATTATATCAGTATACAGGTTACTGCATTTATAATTGAGAACCGTTATTTCACGCTGTTAAGCTTTCAGTTCAGCTTAACCCTACTCGTGGCTACACCATAATATCCAGCGTTTCAAATAGGTTTGAATATAATCGATCGTATCCTTAAGGTAATGGACCCGCAATAGTTTGACAATTTCTTGGAAGTACTTTTTACAGTGTTAACAAAGCTTTCCAAATGATTTTCAGTAGGAAACCCAGGTCAACATTGTGAAAGATCATGTGTTACAAAATGTTGCAGAACTATTGCGGTTCCACTACCTTTATCGAAAATCCTTTGTTATTTTTTCAGTTGAATACGGTTCATACCGTGAGTACCTGCTAGAATGGCAACAATTTATCCGTGATAATCCGGATTATCCGATACTACTGGTGTATTACGAGGACCTTATTCAGGTTAATGTATTTTGGTTGTTTAAATTGGGCTTAAAAATGTCACATCGGGATGTCTGGAGCACGTAACAATGGACCAATTTATTCCATACACTCACTTTAACAATTCCAAAACGCTCCAAATCAATTTAACAGATAAGATAAACAACCTTATTCATAATGGATATAACTAGAAAAAATATATTTCACTAACATAATCGCTTTTTTGTTTATCTTAAGCAAAATTATTAATATTGGATTACCTCCCTTTAATTTCACTCAACACTCCCTCGTCCCACTCATTCAATTTCATTCACCGTGTCGATTTCACGGCGTTACTCACTGTATGAATGGAATATCAAAATCTTTTTATACAATACCAAGTTTCGAATCTTGTTATCAAACATCAAGTCCTCGTCTTGAATTTTTAAGATTTGAGAAAAAAAAATCGTATAAAATGACCACTGTTTCAATAGCCTATATAATACAATGAGCAAGATATGCAAATAGTTTTCTAATGGGATAATGTTGCGCCCGATCTAACAAAAATAGCTGCTTTCTAAAATTGATTTCATTGAGAATTTCAGTCAATTTCTCTACCAATTAAAATGCATGAATCTTTGTTGACACGATTAAATTTAGATTATCCATAAAAATCAGAAATCAAAGTTTAACAAAATTTTCTATTGACAGGATCTCCTTGGTCAAATGAAGAGAATAAAGGATTTTTTGGAAACCGATATATCTGACGAACTACTTCAAGAAATATCTAACAGTCTGATGTTTAAACAGATGAAGACAGCAAAGGAAAACGTAATGACGGACGGAGAAAGAGAATTCCTGAATAAATTTACAAAGCCAGATTTCTCTTTTCTAAGAAAAGGTAAAATAATTTTGGAACGTAGTGAAATCGACATGTACCCAACTCTGAAATATGTAATTTCATGCCTATAGCGCTTCATGCACAGCTTCCTCCGTTAAAATACTTCTTTATAAACGCAACAAAATCGACCAAATAAAAATGTACAACAGTTGCTCTTGTCAATTTGCCTCAACCTATTTCTGATATAATTTTCTAGATTTGAAATGATAGTGCCTCATTGGGCCTCGAACGAGTTATTTTTATCATTTTGAAACCTATAGAAATTGACACTTTGAATGATATTGGAATACTTTTGGAATTAATTTGTATGAGAGCGATGAGCAATATTTGAACGAAATATAAGAATGAACAAAACTAGCAAGATTTATTACCTACCTTTATTAAAATATACATATACATTGTCAAAATAGTTTTCATTTACGAACGTATCAGAAGATTTCGGATCAAGAAAGTAAGCGAACTCGTGATTTTTTCCTAGCGCTCTGAATGTAGCTGTTTTCCTTTTATGTTGTCCTTGGTTGTACTTGGTTGTGCTTGGTGATTGTTTAGAATGAATGGAAGGCTGAGTGAGTGATTAAGAATCGCCTTAATCAGAGTTAGTGTTGGTTTTACGATGTTACTAACTGTGCATGTTAATTTCTTTAATGAAAACTTAAAGTCGGTCATCCCTATCATTTAATTTCATTCTAGCATGATTTCCTTTGTTATTTTAACAACAACAACAACAACAACAACACCAAAAAAAAAAAAAAAAAAAAAAAAAAAAAAAAAAAAAACACCCACACCATTTTAGTATTATTGTCAAACTTTTTTTTTCATCTATGACTCTTTGTGATGTATTTGTATCATGACCTTGTTCATACTTAAATCATGAATAAACATTTTCATCTTCTTTAACTAGCCGCCGCTCATTGCCCGGAAACTACGGTTAACAACATCGGGAAATTGACAGTCATTCCGATCAAAATTATGTTAAACCATTCACTCTGCGCTCCATTTATTCATTCCAAAAACTCATTCAAACCATTCATAAAGGCTCAAATCAATGAAAAGATAAGGTCCACAACTACATTCAAAATAGATATAGCTAGAAAAGAAATATGCCGATTCGACTAAAATTAAATGAAATTACGATTACATGATTTGTTCTCGAAGAAATATCAAGCTATTTATGGAACTTGTATGCATATTTTATTAAAGGGAGGTAATAAATATCGCTAATTTGTTCATGCTGAACAAAATAAGCTATTTTGGATTGCCTTCCTTTAATTTCACCCAAAATTCGCTCCTCTCCCTCACTCAATTTCATTCCAAAATTATTCCAAAATTCTAAATTTTGTCAATTTCACGATGTTGTTAGCTGTATCATTTCTTTAATTTGCAGGTCAGGTTGGCGACTGGAAGAACTATTTTACTGTTGCCCAAAACGAGGCTTTTGATGATTGGTGGAAGAATGAAACAAAAGATGTCGAACTCTTCAAGTTTAGATTTGTTTGATTTAAAGAGATAGTATTTAACATGTTTGAGTGAATTCGAAGTGACTGATACAATAAAAAGGGATAGTGATATTAGGTACAACATCTGAAATCTGTTTCCAAAAACTGGTTCTTGGTCGGCTATATACCGAAATTAAAAAAAAAAGCCTTCCACAACCAAAAAACCTGAACAGAAATAAGAATGACATCATTTACTAACGCGCAAAAGAAACGCACATCCTAAATGTTTTGTTGTTGTTGGTTTTCTTTTTTTTTTTGTGAAGATGCAGTGTAATCAATCTTTTTATTTCCTTGATAACTATAGTATTGGCACAAACTACCAAAATAACAATCTTTGGTTAAATATGTTTATACATAATACCTACTAAATTTATTTATAATACGTAAGTATTTTGTATGAAAAAAAAAATATCTAACGAGGTTGGCGGGAGGTTGGGGGAATAAACCGAGCCAAAATCCATTCTATTTAAACACTATCAGTCTTTTCTTTTTCCATTTACAGAATTTCATAATAAATTTAACTAATTGATAGAAGATGATAAATGGATCTAAATACACTAACCCTGCACCGTGTTTTGGGTGCAAAAACATTTGCAAACGTTGAAATCACTTGTACCCTTGCAAAGCTTACCTCTTACCTCGAGAAGATGCCCCTTGACTCGTGAAGATGCTAATGACCTGACGTTGCACATAGAGTCGTGGTTTGGTGAAATTCAGCCGCATCATGGAAAAAAGGGCCTTCATTTTAAATTTCTTGTGATCGCAACTCCTCCTTTTTTTATGGACCAGTTTGATTGAAACTTTCAAAAATAATCCTATTCACCTTTTGCCATGGTTTTGTGAATTTCTGCCCTGCAAGAGAAACTGGGGTCTATATTTCAAATGTTTCGCATGTCTGTACATCCACATCTTTACATTGTTCCTAGTCACCTAACATGGTACATATATTCAGGTCATGTTGATATTCTCTTGTGACAACAGAAAAGGCTGTAATGTATTTTTTTCTTGTAAAAACAATTCTTCTTTAAAACTGGATAATTGATTTCCATGAAACTCACATACTGTTAATTTTCATATGTTCATGGGTATATATTGCTTTCGAATGGATATATGCATCTTGTCCTGATTTAAGGAACTATGCCATTTCATGGAAAAAGTGGCCTTAATGTAAATTTTCTTGAAATACAAAATGTACATGTGAGGTGAAAGGAAACAACTCCACATCTAAGAAATGATTTGTTTGATACATTCACAAGTGATTCTTTATCTTGTGAACAGGATCATATTTCCACCTTTCATTCTTGTGATGCACCATTACAGTAAAGGGGGGCTTCATTTTAATGATAATCCTTTTGATGGCGTATCTTGTGCCAACGGCACTCTTGTTATCCCCCGCCGTTCTCGGCGAGGGGTATAGTAATGGTCTCCGTCCGTCATTCCGTCATTCTGTCATTCCGTCATTCCGAGGTTCCGTCACTAAACTTGTCCGGCGCATATCTCCTAAAGTATAATAGCTATCAACTTGAAACGTCATGGGTATATAGATCTAATGGAGTAAAAGTGCAGTGCACAAGAATTACAACTCTTGCTTGCGTATATTTGGAGTTATTACCCTTTGTTATTTTGAATACCTAGATTTTGCCCGGAGCATATCTCCTTAAGTATAATAGCTTTCAACTTGAAACTTCATGGGTAGATAGATCTCGTAGAGAAGAAGTGCAGTGCACAAGAACTACAACTCTTGCTTGCGTAATTTTGGAGTTATTGCCCTTTGTTATTTTTAATACATAGATATTGTCCGGAGCATATCTCCTAAAGTATAATAGCTATCAACTTGAAACTTCATGGGTAGATAGATATAATGGAGTAGAATTGCTGTACACAATAACTACAACTCTTGCTTGCATAATTTTAGAGTTATTGCCCTTTGTTATTTTCGATACTTAGATTTTGTCCGGACCATATCTTCTAAAGTATAATAGCTTTCAACTTGAAACTTAATGGGTGGAAAGATCTTATGGAGCAGAAGTGCCATGCACAATAACTCTTGTTTGTTTATTTTTTGATCTGTTCGATCAAACCTTTTAGACGTGACAAATGAATGCATATATGTTGAGTATTGGCTTATGCTAGGTTCCACTACTGATCAACTAGATCGACTTTAACCAACGATCTAGCCGGACAAAGCTCGCTCGACCAAATGGCATATATACGACTTCCTCCTGATCTTAACGTGATCTTATTAGACAACTTCACTCTCATTTTTGACCTTTATGAGATCGCAGCCCAAACACTAGTCCTATGTGTGCTTGACCATATCAACCTTAACTCAATTACTACTCGATCACTTCTCAATTACTACTCGATCACTTCTCAATTACTACTCGATCAATTCTGACCATTTCGATCTGTTCCCCTGTGTCCTTTGACCACCAATGAAACCTTAATTTTACAGACATACGGTATTAATCCTTCCATAAACTGACGTACAATTTCTTCAAAATTTATTTAATATGCACCCGTGAAATCTAAATTGTTCAATAGCGACATAACAACCCCTAATAAGTCGTGTAAAGTTTCTTTTTGCTAAGTATAGGGATTTAAAATCACATTTTCCCAGCAAGACATAAGGCTTTGGACTCTCTGAAGGTTTTTCAAAATCATATTGTTTAGGGCGACTATGATATAACAAATTCAAAGTCAATAATAGATATCTAGAATAACAACAACAACGACAAATCAAATGGATTTGTCTAATCGAATTTTGCATTGACAACTAAGCTCAATGTCGACATTACTCTTTATTTATGCTGTAGTTACGAGTTTTCTTTAGGTATTTATGGGGTTACTTTCGTAGCCATTGTTGTTATTAAAGTGTAGTTATGGTATTTTGGGGGTAACTTGACAAATATTCATTGTAGATGTGACCCTAATTACCAAGATCATTCACCATTTGTTCTTCCAGAGAAAAAAAACATAGTTGAATGGAAGACTAACGACCAAAACATCGGAATAAAATCTAATAGTTTAATCTAAGCTGTTACTACGCTGTTACTACGGTGTTGTAGAAATAATTTTAAGACGTGTACTAAGAGAGGTTAACTAGAGGACGCTTCTTTGATTATTCTGATTCTACAAATTGTCTTCTAGGAATTCGCTGCAAAGAACATAGGCGTAACTAGGGTTTGGAAAATTATACGCAGTCAGAATGCGACAAACATAGAATATATAGGATAAAGACGGTATGTGGACTGTGACAAAGGATGAATGCCCACCGTCCGCTCACCTTTTCTATGATTTGAGGTTGAAGAATAATCAAAACATCGTAACTACAGCTTGAATAAGCTGAAGTTTCGATGTTATGACCATTTATCAACGACAATTTCGAGAGAGGATTTATTTCTATTACGCACTTGCATAATGTGCGTAATGGTAGTTACGACCTTGAAGATCAACAGTAAAATAGCGAGTAAAATGTCGAAAGCATGTTTTATCTTCATTCGGAACATCACTCGGTCATTTCAGTAAACTGCACCAGACATCGGATGTATATATGTCAGATGAGTATGTAACAAAATTGTGCATTTTGTTAAGCGGAAACAGTGTAAGAAAAACTAGCGCGGAAACAACCGGGGCTATCTTTAGGTTGATATACTTTACAGTAAATAACGGCACAAAAATCTTAATTTTTGAGAATGATTCGTCATTCTCAAAAATTAAGATTTTTTTGGCAGTTATTTAAGGATATGATGGTTTCACGTCAGTGACTTAAACGAGTACCGTTGGCGACGTCGAATGATTTCACCCAAAGTTCCGCGAGTTTTTCCAGGGGTTTCCCGTAGTTTTTAAAAAATAGTCCGTCTATGTACATCCGAGCTTAATCGTGAGATTGTCCGAGTGGTGTTCCAAATGGATTTATCTTAGCTGCAGAAACGATATATAAACATCACTAAACGACAAGTGATTAAATGGCCGATTATATGATCTGGGCTTACTTGCCTTGGTTTTTTCTGTAAAATATCCTTTAAGCAGTAAGCACGTTATCCAAATGGTAAAAAAGGGACCGAAAGGGATTCAAAGTGCGGCTGTACGGTCATAAAACAAAAAAAGCATCAACAAAACATTATTTTCAATTTCCTTTTATTGTTATTTTTATGATAATTTCAATTAGTAGAGAATGTGTTTAGACAGGTTTCGAACAAGGGTTGTTTGTACAGCCTTGCCGCACAAGCTAGCTTCTATAGAGACTTGGTAGAACACTCGCTAAGGGATTCGCACAAAAAGCGAAATACATCTTTGCAGGTTACAATAACACAAGGATAAGTTTATTTCTTTCTCTCAATCTCTTTTCGTGAAACATGAATTGAACAAAAAAGCAAAAATCATAGATGTTTTACTTCTTATCTGCATTTAAATTATTGTCATTAATTATTTTTAACATTGTTATACGAGATGATATTATTATGAGGTTTAATCATTATGTAGATTGAAGAATAATGTGGGTAGTTTTGGATTCGCCACATATGCTTTGGTCATTGATACTTGCAGAAACAAAACATCTAGAATATTGTATTCTAAGATAAACAAAGAAAAATTATAAAATTTAAAACTGACCAATTGTTTTTTTTAAAAAAAATCAAATCGATTTTGATAAAGACAAATATGGTTTATAGAAATGAATAATTCATCGGTCGAATTCATTTTTATTTTTCAGGATTAAAAAAGAAAAAAAAGGCTATGAATGATGTAAGTATTAGAGAAGACAGCATTTTGTCGCTTCATGAAGTCAAATCCAATTATTTAAAGTATGCCGATCAAAGTATGATGTGTAAATAGTTGCCGGGAAGATATTGTCATGACAATGTAGCATAACTTGAAATGTATAGACTAGATAAATGTGTCTACTCTATATAGAAGGGTGGTTTGGGTAGTGTTTTATGTGAGCTGGACCACAGTAATAAAGTTGTTCAGAAATAAGGACCAATGACCGATAAACAATTTGTTGTTCGTAAAACAAATACGGTCTAGATCTGTTGTATATCCCGTATCCAGGCTTACTTGTTCAATTCCACGTAAGTCTGAAAATAGTTTATACACTTTGTTATTGTCCCATCCACAAACATACACATTATTACAGTCGTCCACACAGATACCTTCCGGTCTCGACCCTTCTATATTGAGTTGAGAAATAGTTTTCCCGTTCTCCACATTTATACAAATAACTGCGCGATTGTTGTAATTCGTTATATAGATTTTATCGTTATAAACAGCTAGGTCACGAGGGTAGAACTGGAATTGTATAACTTTTAGTGGGTTTCCCCCCGCAGACAAAATGACGACAGAATTATGAGGATCAGACCCGACACCTTCACTACAGAGAGAAAAAATGTTATTTTCACTAAAATCTATCTGCCAACAGTATTTCTGTATGTTTATTGATTTTGTCTTTACTGCCGGAGTTTTATTCACGTCTACAAACCAGATTTGTTTTATCCTGGCAAAAGTTACAGCTAGAAAACATTGTTTACCCTGCTCATCTCGGGCTGAAGCCGAAACACCTGATTTACTACCGGACGCCGGGTTCGGATCCGCAAGTGCTTGTTTTATCTCTGTTACATCATATGGCTGTGATCCGAACCGGACGTATCTTAGTAACTTGTTAGTCACTGAACTAAGCATTTTTATACAAGTATTATGAGAATCCAAAATTACCCACCTTTTATCCTGTAATCCACATAATCCAGTTATCCGACAATCCGCCTGATCTAATTCATGTTTTACATTAATTCTTGAATACACGTTTGTATCTTCCTTATGAAAATTAAATTCTTTCATTCTCTCACTCCTCATTCTTCCAATCAACAAATGTCCCTTTCTTCTTCTCTCACTCTCCTCACTCTCCAATCTCACAAATTCATGAGTCTTATCATGAACTCTCAAACAATTTTCACACAAAAATAGATTACAAACATAGCATAAAAATAAAGCAATTTTACACCTAACATTCAACAAGCACTCTTTACCATCACACGCTGCCCCTTTTACACAAAGTTTCTGTTTCTTCGCCTTTTCTGTATCTCTCTCCAAGCCCATCTCTCTTATCTCGTCACGAGCGAGTCTGTTATCACTTTCTTTATTGCCACCCGATCGACTTCTTTCTTCACTGCTGCTCGCTTCGTCAAACATAATGTTAGCTGCAATATTGAATTATGCCAAATTACCTGAAAAAAAAGAACAAAAATGTGACACTCTCTTAATACCCCGTGAAATTCTTTGACATCGAAACTACACCCTTAAAATGTAGTCACTGAGTGTTAGTTTTTCACTGGTCAACGAAAAGAGTGTAACATATAAAATTTTATAGGCATGACTCAGCAAGAATACCTTTACTTTTCATTTTAGGTTTATATTTCAGAGACTGAATACAGTAGTTCAAAATGATAATTTTTTATAAATGTACAGATATTCTTAAAAAAAAAAAAACTATAAGTTTTGCCTTTAAGGACCAACGACAGGTCGCATCGTCAAATAGTGTACAAGTAATAATTCTCTTTTTTTTTTTAAAGAATCACCATTCAAGATAGAGTCGAAATATTTTGTTATTTTGCCAATGTTCTTAATTTGGAACAGTACGTAACAAATGGCGTATGTATACGGGCTTTTTTGTCAAGTTTATCAACTTTCCTTTTACGACAACATGCACATTGTAAATTGTAATTGGTCGGATCAGGTCTCGTTATATCATATTGGATTTTAAATAAAAGCGCATAGGAGAATATTTTACGTGTTCTCTGTACAATTTAAAAAAAGAAAAAAAACAAAACCAAAATTTGAGAAACGGTGTTTAAAAAAACATGAAATAAACCGAGAACTGTTTTCAGGTAGACCCCTTAAACAATTAAATTCAATTCAATTCAATAGTTTATTTCTCTGACTTGAACATAAATGTTCCTCGTCAATTCACATTAAATATACATGTGTTACATACAGAACAAAAGAACAACGACAAAGTAAAAACACTGATAAATGTATCAAAATATTGGATCTTCTCCTTTTTGCATATTTGATTTGTCACAAAGCGGAAGATGCCTTCAAAACTTGTATTATACACAAAAAGTTAAGTGCCTAAGTTGTTAAGTTGGTTAATATCTAGCAATTCTTTTCTTACTTGAAAGCTTTTGATACAAAAAATAGCCAAATTTTTCAAAACTGAAAGATATTCACTATTAAAAAGTTCTACAAGTTTGTATGCACTTGGCTTCATATTAAAGTATTCTTTGATAAATTTCTTTCTCAATCGGACAAATGAGAATAAAATGGTTTTCGTCTTATATTTCTCTTAAGCTGCATCCTAAGCAATTAAACTTAAACAAAGAAATCTGTTGCCACACATGTTCGTCTTCACGTTGATCAATGTTACTCGAATAAGATCATGCTTAAGGTGAATCGGTCAATCAAATAACACTATTTCAAAAGTATGTATATCACAGACCAGACTCCGAACGTTGCATTTACAGAAGTACGCTAGTGGTATATTGTGCACGTGAATCTCGACAGGTTTTTATGTGCCGAGTCAATTAAACAAAATGACGAGCATTTTATTTGAGCGCCATTGCCAAAAGACTTTTTTATAGTCGCAAAAATGCAAAAGATCTGCGATATGTAACGGAGTCATGTTTATTGATATTTTCAGTAGAATTACACATTATAACAGTAACATCACAGTCAGTTTTACTCTATTTTTCTTGTTACAGGTTCGAGCATAAAAACACAGACAATGTAAGAAAAGCGTGGTCTAAGTCAGATCGAGAATCCTGTGCCGTGGTGAATGGTATAGACACTCGCTGACGCCCGTGTCTATTTCCCATATACCGCGGCACTCGTTTTCTATCCTATACATAATATGTCATCTGAAAATAAACCAAAAGCACCTTCTAATTCCTCATTTACATAAAGAATGAAGAGTATATTCTACTGTTGGTTCTGGTGCAAATTTTTATTGAATTTTAAGAGCATTAATTCACTTCAAATTATTTATAAAAATTTAATTAAAATGGATGGAATCTTCGGTATTCCTGAATTGAAAATTAACACAAGTCGGTGAGAGAAATTTGCGATTATGGCTATTGTTCTAAGATTTCTCCAAAATTCAATGTTTATTTGACGATTTTATGCCAGCAACAAGTTTGACACATTTTGATTTAATTTTCGAATACAACTTGTGGGGATTTTCCGGCTTTGAATTTTCCGACAAAGTGCGAGGTTTATGAATTTTTCTAAGGAGGACTGTGGCCTGCTCTTGCCTCTTATGCATTTTATATAAAACCACTTAAAATAATTTTCATACCAGGGAATTGATTTTTATTTACAAAAGAAACAATTCATTAAATATTCTTTCGACCGATTATAAGTTGGTTTCTGTTAACTTACTTTTCTCGTCTAAATCAACAATTCGGAAATAACGTCTGAAAACTTGCAGTTGTCTCTTTTTCGTTTCTGAAAAAAAATATAGGATCATTTTCAACATATCTTAATGTATCAATTGTATAATTCAGACATTGCGAAAATATTTGATCTCATAGTAAGAGCTTGATTGACAAACAAACAGTAGCTCACTGAGCACAACGTGCTTTTGTCATCACCTTTTTTCTGTCATGTGTAATTCGTCGGTTGTCGTGCGTCTTGCATCAGTCAACAATCAATCAATCATTGGTTAAATATAAACTTGAAGGTAATTTCAAACAACTTTGAAAATGTTGCTTCGATCGGTACAATTGCAGCAACAAAATTGAAGATATCTTTCGGTCTATATTTAGCTAATGATTATCTTTCAAACAAATAGTGGCTGAAATAGACCTTTATTGTCTATTCCTACTTTATTTTTAGATCAAAACTATTGAAATTATATTCAAAAATCAAAACGCTGATGTACTGATGGTGAACGAGTCTGATGGCATTCTAGGGTGGCGTATTGAATTCGTTGAGAAAAGAGAAATTACATATGTAATAAATGATAAAGGGAAAGTGTCTCGACAAAATATCAATATTATTTGCCGAATATTCGATTTTTTTTTTCTTTCAATTATTTATGTTCCGAGTGGCAGCGTCGTGCTCCTATAATGTCGTAACATTATTTTTTCCTAGCTCGAAAAAAGCAGTCTGAAAGGTAATTCAATTTCAACGTGCGGAACTCATATTTCACCAGATCAAACAGCAGTTTTGCTGCATTTTGACTATGAAACGTAATCCGTTAGGGCTCTGGAACTTTAATGACCCGAATGGGGTTCCAAATCCTCCTAATCCAAAGACCGCTGTTTCGTCTTCAACCAAAACGCTGTAATTACAATGTTTTGGTCTCTTTAGGTATAATACAGAGTTTTGTAATCTGAAGCCAATGTGCAAAAACAAACAAACAAAAAAAAAACAATTTTAGTGTTATGTTGGTAGGTATTTTGTATTCTGCGTTATTAATGAACTGGCAGGGCGGAGCTTAGCCGAGACTTAGACCACGCTTGAAGCGGATTGGCCAATCAGAGAACAGTATTTCAAAAATATATATCACAGATACAACTCCGAGCGCTGTATTTACTGATATACGATGGGAGCATGTCGTGCACGGGATCCTTACATATTTTGTGTGCCGTGTCATTTTAAGAAAGTGTCGAGCATATTATATGATCGCTTTCACCAAACGACTTTCTACAATTTCATACTTGCAGAAGAGCTGCAATAAGTAATTATAATAGATTCATAAATATAGTTTCGGTTTAGATACGCAAAATAACAGTAATATATCAGCGAGTTTTACTCATTTTCGTTGTCCAGATGTTTGGGTTAAAATTACAGACATTGTTAGAAAAGCGTGGTCTAAGTCAGATAGACAATCTCGTGCCACGGTATATGGTAAATAGACACTCGCTGAAGCTCGTGTCTATTTCCCATATACCACGGCACTCGTTGTCTATCCTATACGTAATTTGGCGAGCTAACTTGTAGATATTTCGAGTTCATTCAAAAGTTAGTCAGCATTATTAGTGAACGCATGCAAGGATTCACGTGCTTAGAGAAAGTGAACACATATTATCTTTGGGTTTCCAAAACCTCGTAGCTAACTTCGACAAGCTAAAGTTACAAGGGCTTGGTTACCAAACTTACGCTTAACGGTATCAAGTTAATTATGTCGACTATCTTTAGAAGTAAATGTTAATGAATAAAGGCTGATTTACCCTAACCTTAAGTGCATCGACCCGTTACTTAAGCTCCGCCCTGTCAGGGGAAAAATCGTACATTATACCGCTAATGGTTTGTCTACATATAGTCGTAGTCTAAATTCTGTTGCTCCTACCAATTAGTGGATAATCATAAAACTAATAGGATAGAAGGCGAATGCAGGGTAAGGATTTATGCTAATAATAGATCTGGTGCGATAAATACCAGCAATCCATGTTTAGGTGCTCCAGTCCACAGGCGATTGATTCACAATCCAAATTTCGTCTTATGGGTTATCATATATTAACGTTTACGGCAAAACTCGGATGTTTTTGCTCTTAACTCTCGATAAGCTTACACAGATAGTCCATTCGCCTGATAAAAGGTTTATATTTCATTTTATATTTCAAAATTTATTCCTCGCTTCAAATTACATACATATATGTGTACATAAAATTATTTGCGTGTAGCATTCCAAATATTTATTGTATGGTCATAGATACTGCCTGATTATGATAGCATCGAAGCAAGAGCACCACCTACGGGTGCCTACGCTCGGCTGTTGAGTGCTGGATGGTGGAAAAAATCCAAGTCGAAAAAGGGGCATAATTCGCACTAAATGCATCTAGATGTGTCCCCCTTGATAATATAAGATGCTCTTTCGATGGTGAACATGTGTGTCAAGTTTCAAGTGAATGCCTTCAGGAGAAACAGAGTTATAACAAAATGTTAAAGTTTTCGCACAACGACGACACCAAGGCTATAGCAATACCTCGGGTTTCTCCAAAAACAGCATAGCTGAAAATGTTACCACCTATCATTTTTAATGTTAAATTAATCTTTAAAAGCCTCACTCAAAATTGATATCTAAATGTCATTATGACATTATAACTATCTGTCGTCGGTGGGAGCCAAAATAATCGTTTCTACAATTTTAATCAACATAAGTTAGGAGGTCCTTTAAACTACTAATGACGCATCACTATTTGGACTACATGACTTCACTTTATTACTCTCTTAAGGTTCAACGAATCAAACTTGTGTAACTCGAATACGCTTTTTTGACCATTATCGGATTTCCAATATTATTGTAAACAGGGAGTCGTATCAAAACTACTGAAGCGTGGTATTTGAATAACAGCGTGAGTAAAAGTCATCTTTATAATTATGCTTAAATATAGGCATAGTTGGTATCTTTACATATATATACTTTATTTCCTCCAAAGGATTGAAGAGCAAACACTCACTCAAACCAATCAAAAACGCTCGTAAACCAGATAAGATCAACAACTTCATTCTATTAAATAAACCTAAAAAAATCGAAATATCACTGTTTTAATTGAAATGATAAATATCTGTTTGGTTCTCTAAGAAATATGAAGCTTTTTATGAATCATGTATGCATCTTTTATTAAAGGGGGGTATAAATAAAGCATTAACTCCGTTTAATTTCACTCAAAAATCACTCATCGCAGAATCATTCACCTTGTCAATTTCACGATGTTGTCAACTGTACTTGTAAAAAGAGACGTAAAGCGCTATCCAAAGTAAATATAACTGTTGAGTCTATCAGTAATACAGTTAATAACATCGTGAAATTGACATTCAAACCGATCAACACCATTCTAAATCACTTAATCAGCGCTTTATTCATTCCTTAATGCATTCCAAACACTCATTCATACCATCCAAAAAATAATCCAAAATTATTCATAAAAACTTCATAATCGCCCATAACGATCAACATTTCATTCAAATCATATTCAAATCATATTATTGCACTTTTTTTATCATCGGACAAAAAACACACAAACAGACAAAAATATGATATGATTTTATAGGGAAATAATTTCGTCGAATTTGACAAAATTATCGAAATTGTATTACGTCCCGTTAATTTCATTCAAAACTTGCTCCTCCCGCTCATTAGATATCTCTCATAAATCATGTCAAAATCATTCATCATGTCAGCTTCACGATGATGTTAACTGTACACACTCACAAAACAAGTATAAATCTTTTTGGGTATTAGTAATAAACGCGTATTAAAGAAAACACCCTTTAGAACGTTATAATCCCTATATAATTTTGAAACCAAATTTCCAATCGACACTTTTCAGTGGTTAACTTCTGTCCAATGTACAAATATATAATATATACTTAGTGTTTTGTATGAGAAAAAAATCTAACGAGGTTGGGAGAATTGATCATTGTCGAGGCTCTGCCGAGACAATTGTCAATTCTCACAACCGAGTTAGATATTTTTTCATACAAAACACTTAGTACGTATTATATTTATCTTATAACCTCTATTTGTCTTGTTTTCGTCGATGTTTTGAACAGAAATACACGTTTCTAAAAATAACCGCATTATATCATTGTTCTAAAAATAACTATGTGATATCATAAAAAATATCATACGGGATGTTATCACGTGGATATTTGTATAGTTATAAGATAAATTTAATTGGTCCTAAATGGGTCATAAGAATTCAACTTTTTATATGCCGCCTAAAAAAGATATCGGATTTAGGGTTAGTATAAGAATAAAACGAGGTTCATATTTAAACCAAAAATTCAGTGAGGGTATAAGGGAACTAATTCTTTTTCCGTTATCGGCCATTATAACCTTTCCGGTCATAGCTCAGTCCAAGAGAATGCGAGAGTGTTCAAACCTGTCTGAAATTGAGGCCCGTTCATTTGCGCATGAAATGAATTGAAAATTAGTATGGCATGATCCCTTTTCTCTACGACTTTTTGGGCCATTTTTGAGATGACCCTTACCGCGAAGCGGTTTTTACCGGCCCCCCAAACAAATATACCCGTGTTTATAAATAGCTATTGGACCGGAAAAAAAGTTTAAAATCTTTAATTTTTCGATTGTATTTCATCAACAGATTATAATCGCTGAAAAATATTCAAACAATTTTGAATTTCAATAAAATTGACCAATCAGAGATCACCTTCAACATTTGAGTATATGGACCGGAGTTTCCCTAAAGTTTTCTACCAGAGTGGTTGGAAATGAATTAGTTCCCTTAGACCTAAAGAAGAAATTTTTTGCCAATGAAATATAAAAATTGCACATATTTACGTACAATTACCTTTTTTGGATTAAATCTGAAAATTTCAGGCGCTTACGTGTTATAGTTAATGAGTAATGGTCGTTACCCTTAACCCGGTCGGGGAAAAATTCACATCAAATATAGTCCCAAGCGAAAATTTGTACTTTGAAAAACGTGAGTTTTCTATACACAAAAACTGAAGGTTGTTTTCTATTTAGGAGTACTTTTTCATCACAATTTAATTAAATATCTTCTTTGCAATGCATTTAATGGTGTTTTGCGGGTGAAAATTGTCATTTTCTATTTTTCATGGATTTTCTTTTGTCATAACCCTTATCTTTCATAAGAAATTTACGAGTTTTCGCCATTTTCAGCCTACACGGTGTTTGTTTATCAGCTAATTCCTCAATGTAACACATGGAATATTACACAAGCATATGCCTGATAACCATGCAAAAAATAAAAGAAATCGGTCAAATAGGTTTTGAAAAATCAACGAACTCCCTTAACCCTGTTAAAGTTAAAAAGCTATCTCTATGAGCGGTTAAAACGCGCCGGACATAATCCCATAACATTCAAACTGTGTTTTCTTTACATGATAATGTTTTCCAGAGTGCATTTCACTATTTTGAGACACCTCGCGCAAAATGTTTGTTTTCGGTTGCAAATTATTATCAAAAAACCCTTATCTTTTTGTGCAAAAAAAATCTTGTTTTCTCTTATTTTAGGGCTAATGATATATTTTTACAGTATAACTAATCCAAATTAAGAATATAATAACATAAAAAAATGTTGTTTGCCACAATTAAGAACAAAAAGTGCAATTGGTTGAGTAGTTTTTGAAAATTAGCGCTTATCTTTCACTCAAGCCTGGCAAACATCAACTTGGTTGACCCCCCCCCCCCCCCCCGGCAAAAAAGCCGAAATTAACTAAAAATATTCCAAAAATACCATTCTCTTTTCACTATTGTCTATTATTTTGTTTCAATGAATACTTAAAGCGCATATTTTGGAAATCCGATATAATTCAACACGGATTTATTTGTAAAATTAACCCTTATCTTTTGTTGAAATTTTATTTTTTCATATACTTTTTGTCAAAAATATTAATTTTTTTCCAATGTTTCTGTCAAAAAGTGTTATATTAGACCGGATTGTGTTCGGTTTTCTTTAGTTCTACCCTTAAAATAATTTTTTGTTGTTTGTGACTTAAAAATATCCAATCAATATTAAGTTACGACGAACCAGTGGAGTAGATTTTTCCTTCTAGAGACGGCCCATGATTAAGTTTATCTTATTACGTAACAGTCCTAATTACTTCCGGGTACAAAAATCGACGTCAAACTAAAAGAAAACTATTTTGCAATATATACATGCAAAGAATGCAAGGCACTGACACACATTCAATGACTAAAAAATGCAAGAAATGGGTGCTATTGTCCCGCGAGCGTGGTGTTTTTACTGTCAAAAAGCACTAAATGAATACCGAATTGGCCCTTTTAGCTTGACATATCATTTAAAGAATATTTTTCTCGATATTTGGTGATTAAGTAACATAAAATAAAAACTCTAAGCGGACGAAGTAACACTTACAAGACCATTAATAAGAGAACATGCACTTATCTGCATATTTACCATTTAGGTATAAGGGAACTAATTCATTTTCCGTTATCGGCCATTATAACCTTTCCGGTCATAGCTCAGTCCAAGAGAATGCGAGAGTGTTCAAACCTGTCTGAAATTGAGGCCCGTTCATTTGCGCATGAAATGAATTGAAAATTAGTATGGCATGATCCCTTTTCTCTACGACTTTTTGGGCCATTTTTGAGATGACCCTTACCGCGAAGCGGTTTTTACCGGCCCCCCCAAACAAATATACCCATGTTTATAAATAGCTATTGGACCGGAAAAAAAGTTTAAAATCTTTAATTTTTCGATTGTATTTCATCAACAGATTATAATCGCTGAAAAATATTCAAACAATTTTGAATTTCAATAAAATTGACCAATCAGAGATCACCTTCAACATTTGAGTATATGGACCGGAGTTTCCCTAAAGTTTTCTACCAGAGTGGTTGGAAATGAATTAGTTCCCTTAGACCCAAAGAAGAAATTTTTTGCCAATGAAATATAAAAATTGCACATATTTACGTACAATTACCTTTTTTGGATTAAATCTGAAAATTTCAGGCGCTTACGTGTTATAGTTAATGAGTAATGGTCGTTACCCTTAACCCGGTCGGGGAAAAATTCACATCAAATATAGTCCCAAGCGAAAATTTGTACTTTGAAAAACGTGAGTTTTCTATACACAAAAACTGAAGGTTGTTTTCTATTTAGGTGTACTTTTTCATCACAATTTAATTAAATATCTTCTTTGCAATGCATTTAATGGTGTTTTGCGGGTGAAAATTGTCATTTTCTATTTTTCATGGATTTTCTTTTGTCATAACCCTTATCTTTCATAAGAAATTTACGAGTTTTCGCCATTTTCAGCCTACACGGTGTTTGTTTATCAGCTAATTCCTCAATGTAACACATGGAATATTACACAAGCATATGCCTGATAACCATGCAAAAAATAAAAGAAATCGGTCAAATAGGTTTTGAAAAATCAACGAACTCCCTTAACCCTGTTTAAGTTAAAAAGCTATCTCTATGAGCGGTTAAAACGCGCCGGACATAATCCCATAACATTCAAACTGTGTTTTCTTTATATGATAATGTTTTCCAGAGTGCATTTCACTATTTTGAGACACCTCGCGCAAAATGTTTGTTTTCGGTTGCAAATTATTATCAAAAAACCCTTATCTTTTTGTGCAAAAAAAAAATCTTGTTTTCTCTTATTTTAGGGCTAATGATATATTTTTACAGTATAACTAATCCAAATTAAGAATATAATAACATAAAAAAATGTTGTTTGCCACAATTAAGAACAAAAAGTGCAATTGGTTGAGTAGTTTTTGAAAATTAGCGCTTATCTTTCACTCAAGCCTGGCAAACATCAACTTGGTTGACCCCCCCCCCCGGCAAAAAAGCCGAAATTAACTAAAAATATTCCAAAAATACCATTCTCTTTTCACTATTGTCTATTATTTTGTTTCAATGAATACTTAAAGCGCATATTTTGGAAATCCGATATAATTCAACACGGATTTATTTGTAAAATTAACCCTTATCTTTTGTTGAAATTTTATTTTTTCATATACTTTTTGTCAAAAATATTAATTTTTTTCCAATGTTTCTGTCAAAAAGTGTTATATTAGACCGGATTGTGTTCGGTTTTCTTTAGTTCTACCCTTAAAATAATTTTTTGTTGTTTGTGACTTAAAAATATCCAATCAATATTAAGTTACGACGAACCAGTGGAGTAGATTTTTCCTTCTAGAGACGGCCCATGATTAAGTTTATCTTATTACGTAACAGTCCTAATTACTTCCGGGTACAAAAATCGACGTCAAACTAAAAGAAAACTATTTTGCAATATATACATGCAAAGAATGCAAGGCACTGACACACATTCAATGACTAAAAAATGCAAGAAATGGGTGCTATTGTCCCGCGAGCGTGGTGTTTTTACTGTCAAAAAGCACTAAATGAATACCGAATTGGCCCTTTTAGCTTGACATATCATTTAAAGAATATTTTTCTCGATATTTGGTGATTAAGTAACATAAAATAAAAACTCTAAGCGGACGAAGTAACACTTACAAGACCATTAATAAGAGAACGTGCACTTATCTGCATATTTACCATTTAGGTATAAGGGAACTAATTCATTTTCCGTTATCGGCCATTATAACCTTTCCGGTCATAGCTCAGTCCAAGAGAATGCGAGAGTGTTCAAACCTGTCTTAAATTGAGGCCCGTTCATTTGCGCATGAAATGAATTGAAAATTAGTATGGCATGATCCCTTTTCTCTACGACTTTTTGGGCCATTTTGAGATGACCCTTACCGCGAAGCGGTTTTTACCGGCCCCCAAACAAATATACCCATGTTTATAAATAGCTATTTGACCGGAAAAAAAGTTTAAAATCTTTAATTTTTCGATTGTATTTCATCAACAGATTATAATCGCTGAAAAATATTCAAACAATTTTGAATTTCAAAAAATTGACCAATCAGAGATCACCTTCAACATTTGAGTATATGGACCGGAGTTTCCCTAAAGTTTTCTACCAGAGTGGTTGGAAATGAATCAGTTCCCTTAGACCTGAGATCTTCGTGTATTCGTATGATTATCGGGTATATTTGTGTAATTGTATCCTGAAATTAACTATCTTGTGACAAAATACAAATGTTATTTTCTATTTAGACTTAAATTTTGAGACACAGCTAGATTAACTTAGCGGTCGTCATGACAGTCGCAGTGTGTCTTTGAGTTTCAAATTTAGCGTACCCCTGTTTTATAGTGATTTATTGAATAACTAGTAATTGTATGTATCATTTTCTTCTCTTTTTTCTCTATGTGCTTTGCATTTCGTTCCTTCATTATGGTAAAGCAGGATTAACCAGATATTACAATTTTTTTATATATATGTTTGTCGTTTTAGGTCGTTTTGTTATTTTCTTGAGTCTCTTTCAATATTCATGCAATCTGCTTGGCTGAATTTTTTTTCTCTCTCGATGAAAAAAATGAGTACACCTGTATTTAGAAAGAGCATTTTTGGTGCAATGGAGGTGTAAAACTATAAACCTAATCACACATTTGTCTGAATTCGCTTTGCGTATTCATAAAGAGTGATAACGTTATAAGTTTCATTCATTTATGATTTAACTGAATACTTTCTTCATGTCTTCAATAAATTGATATCATCATCATCATCATCATCATCATGGGTGGCTTTGTAAACCAAAAGTTCATATTTTCAAATTCAAACTCTGATTGGTCTGTGCTGGAAAAGATACTGTTATTTCTAAAATTGTGGCCAACCAGAAAAAAAGATAATCTTGGAAAGGTGCAAAATATCGACCCCAGTCAGACTTCGTGGAATTGCTTCGTTTCTGTATACAGTATATTCATTACTCGAATTTTATAACCATATGTAATCATTAAAATAAAATACGACCGATTGTTAAGCTCTTCCAAAAACCAATCTTTCGGAAGACCAGTCGCACGTTCATGATGACAAACGGTGCAAACTGTCTGAGAATATTACTCGCTTTGTTCGCAAGTATACGTACAATGGGGATTACAATTCGCAAACAGTTGGCACCGCTTTGTGATGTTGAACGCAGGGCATGACAGGGTCTAGTCAAACATGAAGTAAAATGGACATACATCTCGATCCAAAAAAAAAAAAAAAATAACAATAATAATAATGATAATAATAATAATTCTGAATCACTCACCTAGCGCTTGATGATTCATTCTAATCAAACACCCATATCACTCAAAACGCTCCGAAGTCATTAAAAAAGCTGCAAAGTCTCCCAAAAGGATCTACATATTCATTTTAATCGATCAAATCATTACATCCCCTGGTATGCTTCTCGAAGTGTCAAATCGGTACGCGAAGACCTACAGATTAACTTAAAGTATAGGAATTTTAGACGTCAAACCATGAAAATATTTGGAACAAAATGGCGGAAGATGATTGTTGTTCATTTGTTTTTTGAACGGAGTTTAACGTCGCATTTAAAATTTTATCAGTCATGTCTAAGCGGCTGAAACGCCTATCTACGGGGGTCAAAAGTAAAACCTTGTCCGAATTAATTAGAAAATGTACCCCGCTTTTCTAAGGGCATTTGCAAATTGGAAAATTGTTTATCAAATAATTGCGAATATTTTCATCTAAAAAAGTGGGCTTAGTTAATATTTATGGATCAACCTTACGGGCAATTGTTTCACACCCTTTAAGTTTGTCAAAGGATTATACTTTAAAACCAGTAATGGTTTTAGTACAACCTATATGACAACATCTGTGAAAATCAGCCTGTGATTAACTCTCGTTATTCAATAACGGACCAATTCTCGCGCTCTATAAAACCATTGAAATATCTTTTTGTCATATGAAGTTTTATTTTCAGAGCAAACAAAACGAATTATATATGTAAAGCTATACTGTATAACTCATTATTAACCAAGCCTGCGCCAAGGATACGAATACTTTTGCGAACGTTTCACAATTACCCCTACCTTTACACTAGTACTAACCCAAAACGTGGGATATAATTTTCATGCACACGCAAACGTTTTCGCATTCTGTTGGCAGAGCTGGTCCAATTTTAGAGCAATAAAGTGTATTAAGGGCACGCAGAAGTAACAAAAAAAAAACAAAAAAAAAAAACGCGATTTACAATTTGATAGTTTTATTAACATAATCAAACAACAACAAAAACTCAAAGACAAAATAAAAGCTACCTATCTCTGTTAATAATCCTTTTATCCAACTTCTGTCCGTATGCAAATCCTTACAATAATCCCACAGTATTTAAAAGTGCTTTATAATCCAGTCATACAATCAAATCGCTACTAGCAAATTCACATATATCCAAATAAATCCCAGAATAGACATGTAACCAGCACCTTAGAAGTTTGTCTCACCATTCCCAAGTTCTATCAATTTACATGCTTACTTAGAAAGTCAACCACTGCTAGAACATTCTAACATCTTCATGTACCTTCTAGACACTTGGAAATAAAAGATTATATAACTTGACCAGTACATACATACCAAATATTTATAGGACAGAAAACGAGTGCCGTGGTATATGGGAAATAGACACGAGCTTCAGCGAGTGTCTATTTCCCATATATAGCGGCACGAGCTTTTTTCTGACTTAGACCACGCTTTTATTACACTATCTGTATTTTCTACCCGAACCTCTAAATAATGAAAAAGAGTAAAAATCGCTGTGATATTACTTTTATCAAGTGTAGTATGCTGAACTAACTTATGAATCTATTTCCGTTACCATTTTCCAATCTTTTGCACATTTGCGACTGTCGAAAGTCTTTAGGAAAAAAGAGCTGCATAAAATGATCGTCATCTTTTTGAAATGACACGGCACACAAAATATGTCGATATTTACGTGCAAGACACACTACAACCGTATATCTGTAAATTCAACGCTCTGAGTTGTATCTGTGATATATATTTTTGAAATACTGTTCTCTGATTGGCCGATTCGCTTCAAGCGTGGTCTGAGAAATAATATGACAATATTCAACTAAACGTACTCAGCCTTATAATAGACATCAAACTTTTTTATCAATATTTCTTCTTACTACATTTTATAATGGTCTTGTTTTTTTCCTTCAGACATCTTCCATGTTGGATAAAAACATTCATTTTTTTTTTTCGAAAATCCGGGGTTTGATTTCATTAAGGCTTTAGAGAAAAGATTAGAGGTTTCAGTCTTTACATCTAAATAAGGTATCTTCAGTGCTGTTAGCATTTAAAATGGTATTGATTTGTGTACAGTCACCTGCCAAGTATTAAGGCTCTATACCGTACATATTGGGAAAAGACGATTTTAGCATATGTACGTCTTTAATTCTGTATAAAATCCGTTTTTCCCTAACAAAGTTTTAATCTTCAAATCAGAGCATTATTTTAAACAATTTGGTTTGATTCAAACCCGCGACGTCGGCCTGTTATAAATTGAAATAATGGACACATGGACACATGAATCATGCTAAGGGGAGTAAAAAACAACACCAAATAATCTAATGAATCGGATATATTAATTCAACCTTACTCGACCGAGTAAACATTTTCATTTTGAGTTATTGTCGAAAGTTCCCTTAACAAAAGTCATGATGAGGTTATATTTTCGTCATTCACAACGACAAGCAGTTCTTAAATTAAGTTCATATTTAAGAGATGAAGAGTGTTTCGTTGGTTTTATAGAGGTTTGAAACTAAAAAACCTAATTACACTGGAATTATTAAGTTGATGAAAAAAAACGGAAATGTTTGGTAAAATCGATAACCATTTCTTGCGAAGCTTCCTCGTGGTGAGCCGATTTCAACATTTTACATTCGGGGTAGACTACCCTAAATATCATGTCTGTCACTTGATCAAGAAAGGGTTCTGCATATAAATTACAGGGAGCAGTAATCGATCTTGCTTCTTTCATTGGTGAACACATTTTGCCCTAGTTTTGAATTTTTCAAGAAGCTGAGTCGACATTTAAAATACGGTTTGTCAAATCGATAAAAAAAATAGGTTAAAACTAAATAATAAGAACATCAATTAAATTTTCAGACTTGAAATGGCGGAATACAGCTTGATGCTTAGTGGTCCAAGCAGAAATGTCGAAAACGAAAGACTTGACGAGAACGAAATTAGAGAGATGGAATTTGAGGAACACTCAAACAGAACGAAGAAACAAAAACTAAGTGTGAGAGAACGACAATGTGATAGAAAGGAATGTATGTTAGGTATGGTTAGAAAGTTTGCTATGTACCTTTGCTATCTGTGTAATATTTATCTCTGTGAAGAGTGTTTAGGGAAACATGATCAAACTCATGAATTTGTTAGGGTGGAGAGTGTGGAATTGGAAAGGAAAAGAATGGCGAGCATGTTAGTCAGTAGCTTAAGGAGTGAGGAAACAAGAGAAGCCAATTTAAATGTGTTAGACACAAAAGTTTTTGAAAGACTTAACGTGAAACATGATAAATTAGATAAGGAAGATTGTGATATTAATGGATTGTGTGGATTGAATAAGAACATGTGGATAGTTTTGGATATAAATAATTCTTGTATGAAAGTTTTCAGCTCCCTTACAAATGTATTACTAAGGTACGTTCGGTTCGGGTCAATCCCTTATGTTGTTGCAGAAATTAAACAGAAATCGACTGATCTTTACTCAGCGTCCGCCAGTCACAACGTTTCTGGGGTAACTCAAGTTCAGCCGACTAAACAAGCCTTTATAGCAGTAACGTTTCACAAATTAAAACAAATCTGGTTTATAGACCTGAATATAACTCCTGCAGTAAAATCAAAAGCAATTACAGCGAAGAAACCCTGTTATTCTATAGAGTGTAGTGACGACCAAATATTTACTCTCTGTCAAGAATTTTATGTCTTTTATGGATATTGTTATTCTGTCGACATTTTGTCATTGGAGGGATATCCGATTAAAGTAATAGACGTAGACATTAAACCTCTATACGTCTGTTACTCTGATCTTACTGTTTATAAAGAAAAACTTTACCTGACCGATGATTTTAACAACAAGGTATTATGTATTAGTGTTGAAAACGGGAAACCTATTTCTAATCTTCACGAGGGAGGGTCGAGGCCGACAGGAATCAGCGTCGACCCTATAGGCGATGTCTTTGTGTGTGAACTCGGCCACAGCAAAGTTTATAAACTGACTCCAGACTTACAAGGATTTGAATCATTAAGTCTGGACGCCGAATATACACGTGAACCATTTAGAATATGTTATTCCAACGACAAACTGTTTGTCAGTCATTTCCGAAATTCATCTCTCCATAACTGTGTTACCGTGTTTCAGATTGAATGACCACATTTCTCTGTAACTACATTATGAACAACGAAAAAAATACTTGGATATATAACATTACGAGGGTTGATCAAAACGTTCGTAAAATGAGGTTATAAATCTACAGAAAAGTTAACGATCAAAAATTAATATTATACGATCTAAATTAACATCATCTCTGTAATATACGTGGATTTTTTTATTTATTTTTTTAAACATTCAATTACGGCTGTAAAGTGCATAAATCAAGAGAGAGACCCCCGCGAAGGCGGGACGGCAAGAACGTCAAATGTGACATTTATGCTCTCCGTAGATAATAGAGTGCATATTGACTAATTATATAATGAACAAGCTAGAACTGCAAAAGTTATTGGCCTATTGTACGAACTTCTGGATCATCCCTCGTATTTGAATATATATATATATATATATATATATGTCATTTTACGTAAGTACTGCTTTCTTGTTATTTCGAAATGTATTTGTATTTTAAGCTCTACTGACCGAAAGTTTGAAGATCTTTTGCGATTGCGTGTTACCCGTCCGTCAGGGGCCCGTCCGTCCGAACGTGCGTCTGTTATAAGGTCCGTAAAATATAATGGGAAAAGAGGCCTTACGGAACTTTTTTTTTTAAATAACTCCGTTATCGGGACAGAGGCCACATTATAAACTGACTTGTCTCAAACTTTCACGGATATAGTTCCAACATAAGGATCGTGATTTTCGGAAACGGGTCATATCCGTCAACTTTCACGGGAAAAAGGTTGTTTTTGTTACTACACCACAGGTCTGAGCAGTAAACACTAAAATCTTAATGCTAATGGCGGAATTCGTCGATCATCAGTTATTTTCCGATTTCACTCACGGAAAATAAGCAGAGTCTCAGGCAACATTAGCCAAGGAATACCAGATCGCAATCAGTGTACGCTATAGGTAATACAGCATGTGTACGTGTATTACTATTTTCCACTGTACTTTTCATGACCTCGTTGCATATTAATGGGCTAACTTATTTGTCACCCAAAAGGGTCCCGATTTTGTTGTTTTTCAGCCGGGTCACAATTAGAAACCAGCTCCTATGTTCCGGCTGACAAGATGTATCATACCGTTTTTAGCTAATTGCCATGGCGGGGTGTCCGTGTTCCGTGCGTCCGTCCGTCCGTAAACTTTTACTTTAAAAATCTTCTTCTCATAAAGAACTGGATTGATTTCAATCAAATTTTACAGGACTGTTCCTTAGGTGACCCTCTATCAGATTCCTTCTAAGAATTTTAATCGGTTGAAAATCATGGCTGTAGTAGGCGTGGCTAATTTCCATATATGGACATAGGAGGTTTTTCTCAGAAACTAATGGATTGATATAAACCAATCTTCACATAAATTATCCTTGAGTGACCCTCTATCAGTCTACAAAAAATTATTGTGATAAGATGAAAAATGTGTATTTTATGGGCGGAGGTCATTCTCTATATGTTATATAGTGGAAACTTTGGAAAACCGTTTTCTGATAGATAACAACGAAATTTCATTTAAATGATCCTCTACAAGTCTGTAAAAATATATTATGATCAGATGGGAAAAAAGCGTTTTATGGGCGTAGGTTATTTCTCTATATGTTATATAGTGAAATCTTTGAAAATCATTTTCTCAGAAACTAACTGATGGATATCAACTGAATTTCACGGGAATGATTCTTTAGTGAACCTTTATCAGTCAGCTTAAAATTATTGTGATCAGATGCAAATTATCTGTTTTATTGTCAGAGGTCATTTCTTTTGATATCTTATATGGTGTAATATCGAGTATAGGGTTAAACAAACTTTTTTCAACGTTTAAACAGATGGATTTCAACCAAATATCATGGGAATTTTATTTCTGTGAAGTTGTATCAGGCTGCAAAATATATTTGATTAGATATACAGCATGCTTTTCATTGGCAGAGGACATTTCACAATATAAAGTAGATATTTTACCACCTAAATGATGAGTTTTTTTAGACTCATTGGATTTAATAGGTGTAAAAAATGTAGGTTAGAAGGAACATAAGCTTTGTTGGAATCCAAATGTGTAGAAACATTAAGTGAAAGAGGGAGCCTGGGATACCCCTGAGAATTGGTCAGTTCACTTAAACGAAGGGTGACTGCACAAAGAGGTCAAGTGGTGTAAAGTGGCCTTCTGAGGTTCAGAGTGGGGAAGAAAGAGTGGAGTTGACTGGACTCTAAGGCATTTGGCAGAATAATTATATTGGAATTAATATTTTTCTTCATATTATCATTAGTTAGAATTTTGTTTTGATGAAAAACAATTATTTTGAAGTAACACCCTTATAGTGGTGTTGAATGAAAAGGGGAAAGATCTACAATCAAAATTTTGTGGACAAAGTACCAGTATATTGTGCAGTAACATTCTGCTAGTGTTGAAATTTTTATTTTTGGATTTCAAACAAATTTCTATGGAATAATTCTTGTTTTAAACAGCCTTATCATCTTCTTACAATCATTGTCAAATATTCAGGCCTGTGGAGCGAATCAGGCGCTCAAGCGCCTCTAGTTACATTATACCCCGCTTTGCGCGTGTACATGCGCGCAAAACGGGTTTAATTTGAAAGCGGGTTTTAACATCTCGTCAGCCGGAACATAGAGCTGGTTTCTTATTGTAGCTTGCCTGAAAAACGGAGCCCGTTCGGATGACAATTAAGTTGGTCCTATGAGGGGATAGATTTCAGTCTGTACGCATGCGTGGTATAACAGATAAACATTGACGTTTAAATGAAATATTCATCAAAATAAACCTCGCTGGGAAGTTTATGGAAAATCAACCATCAAAGATATCAAAAAAGTTCGGCACTCTGATTGAATGATAAAGTAGGACAAAGACTAAAAAACTTTAGATATGATATTGATTCGACTAACCCATGGCAACGAATATCTTGCAATTTAGGTAAAAGACCGTTACAATTTTAAACTGGAAACCTAACTGAGCTTCTTCGAATGTTGAAAAAGAACGTAGTCTATAATCCTCTAATAACTATACCAACATACGTGTGATAACATCCCATGCGATATTTTTATGTTATCACATGGATATTTTCAGAACAATGACACAATGCGGTTATTTTAGAAACTTGCATTTCTGTTAGGAACATTAATAAAAACAACGCAAATATAGAATCCCGTGCTATTTTATCGTAAAAGATAAAACAGGTAAAAACAAAACGCTTAAAAATGTTACTGTTTACTTTTAATCAAATGTTATTGCTTGTCTTAATTATTTACTCATAACTGAACTTTCATAATTGGAGTGGAAGGACCAGAGCTCTGTTTTGAAAATACACCTATACAGGTTATAAGATAAATATTTTACGTAAGTGCATTGTATGAAAAAATTCCCCTCGGTAGAGCCTCAACAATTTTCAATTCTCCCAACCTCGTTAGTAATTTTTTTAAACAAAAGTACGTATTATATATTTATCTGCTTATTATCAAGTCAAGAATCATGGCATAGTCAGCATTATCGTTCAGTTCTTTTGAAATGGAGAATGATTTCCTCATGTATTTTCTGCATTGTATAGTTTGCCGATTGCGACGGTGTGTCAGGATCTTCAGTGCTAAATTTGAAAGAAAAAGAGAAAATATTGCAGATGAAATCTTTTAAATCTGAACGATTCTCTTATGCGATAAAAAAAGAAAAAAAAAGAAAAAAATGCAAACTATTAATAGATGAGACAATTAAGCTCTCAATCCTCAACAACACCCCCCCCCCCCCCCCTAAAAAGAAGAAGAAAAGGAAACATTTTGTATATATCAAAAAGACTTGATGTAAAATCGTCAAAATAGTAAAATGCATTAAACTTATTCGAAATGTGTTTATATTGATAGCGGGAAAGGGAGAAAGTTGTAGTCTGTAGGTAGGGAGTATTGCTTCAAGTCAATCGTTAGCTCCTGAAACTTTCGAAAGCTTCCTTCGCCTGTGGGGCCGACCCTCATCTATCCTTGTTTTGCAACTCGGTTTGACACACAATGTCTAGATTCTCCATTTTCGTCACATTAAATTTGTGTCCCCGGTAGAAGCGGCATAGCATAATTACACAGGTTGGTAGTACAGATATAATATAAAGCACCATTTCTATAATATAAACCAACCCGAGTTCGCCATCTATAGCACTTGTGTACCGAACCACCTGGAAATGTACACAAGTAGATAAACCAAAACAAATACAGATTAATAAAAGAATCACAATTATGCAATTTGATTAAGAGATACACACATTTTTCTTTTTTATGCTTTTTTATGCAGTCAGACTTTTGGTCGTCGGCAACAGTTAACTCGGAACATCACAACACATTATAAATGTATTGCCGCCCTTGAAACCATGCTTTATTTTGCTTAGTTATCTGAAATAAGTAAACCCATTCATGATTTTTGAGCGCGCGAAAATAATATCGACAGAGATACCAACTATTCCAATTGTGAATCCAATTCTTCGATATTTAGCGGCCTTTTTTTTGATAACCGGTGTTACACTTTAAGGAAGACCCTGTAGATCCTTAATAGCTTCGAAATAAAGAAGTGTCCAATTAGATTCAATTTAGTACTCTTCAAGTCTTCTCTCCGCAAAATTACTGTTTATTTCATTAACGGCGTGATACTAGAACTTCATCACGTGAAGAAAATGAAAAATTCCCTATAAAATACAGAATGAGGTTGCAATGTTTAATTGGGCGAGAGGATGATCCGCGAAAGCTTGTTGAAGGTTTAGAGAATAAACATTGTTTGTGTCTACAACAGAACTATACTTAGTTCCAAAAGAAAGTGTGCACTTTTGAATTTTTAATATCTCTGAAATTACACAATCTATCTTCATGAAACGTCGTATGACTAAAGAGTACAGCAAAAGATATTTGAAAAAAAAATCCCGTGATGAGCTAAAATTCTCTGCTTAATTGAAACATTTGATTTTGCATGTTTTGCATATGCATGCGTAAGCGGAATAACTGGTGTGAAATCCTTGCGCCTTTCCTATGCATAAAATCACATCTTCAATTCAATTGTACATGATGCTACAGCGTAGTTGGACTACCAATAAACGCCGTTCATCAAAATCGAACCTTGTCAGTTTAAGAATGTCATTAAAATTGATTGAGCGTTTATGTTACAATAAAAATCGAGGTCATCATTTTGTAAGGCCTTTAATGAGCAAATCGAGATATCATATAACGTCATAGCACCATTCAACGACAAGTTACTGGCCTAACAATGTAGCAATGTCTAACGTTTACGTATACGTAACTTCTGCATATAAAAATAAAGCTTTTGTTTGGAAATGGTTTGAAATGGCTTCTAAGACTCTATAATGCAGCATCAATATATAGCTCTTATCAGAGAAAAAGTTGTGAGGAGGTCAAATCTCAACAATTTCAGCTCTGCCTGCGCGTATGCAGCATGCGATACTTTATCCAAATGTGATTTGACTTTTCATGTCAAAAGGATTTGATTAAAGTATGGTATCAAATTACTCCATAATTTTCATCCGACTTTGAAATATTAAGAAAAACGCAAAAAGTGAAAGTGCACACTTTCTTATGGAACTCAGTATATTATACTAGCGCCTTGTGAGCGACACTCATTGTAGTAAACATATTCAAATTTTAAAAGTTACATTACATGGAAGGAATAAATGAATCCGAAAAAAGCATATTCATATGATAAGGTAGAATGTTCAAGCATTACTACAAAATATATTTTGAAGTTCATTTAAATCATTTTTTTAAAGTTTCTTCGACTAATTTGTGCTTAAGTTTATAAAATATTTACGTAATCGAATTATTTTGGTTGGGGGATGAAACTAATCTTTCTCCCGATCATAATGCACATTTTCAAAGGACACGATTAAATCAAAATTGACAAAAATGAAATCACAAGTTGAATTTATGGATGTCTTAAACGAAAAACACAAGTGTACCAATGTAGGAGTGCCATTCACGTACAGGGTGAAACATACACTAAACAACATAAATAACGCATTACTTCAATTTTTAGATATAATTTTTTCCATAATCTAAAGTTTGAAAGAGTGGTTTTACCAAAATAAACGTAAACCAATCATTGATTTGTGACAAAAAGGGTGACACCGTACGTAGACATACGCATTGAAGTATTACAAAAACATACAGGCGACTACCCACAAAATCTAAACTTTGAAATTAGAGTCAGTTTTCATTGCATTTCAACTCAATTGCGCCTGAGTTCATGTGTAATCTTGCTCTAAAATAACGTCTGGCACGTGTATTTCTGGATTTACCAAGAGCAATTCCCAACAAGGCTATCAGTTTGTTCCTCATGACTAAAAATCTTGATGTTTCCGGCTCTTTTTGAACTCTCATTACAAGCTCGTTTCTGATATGCTCGAGCTTGAGATAAGTCCAGCCGGTAAAGAGGCAGTATTGGCATAACTTTAAGTAGGTGTTCACAAAGAAAGTATATAATGACATGCGATGAATAGATCATAACACTGATAACGCTAAAGGGGGTTGCCCTATGGCTTTTGCTAATGAAGAAGTCGATACACGGCCAAGATACCTAATCTTTGTGGTCTTCTGCCATCACTAGTCCACGAAAACCTGAAAAACTGTGACCTAAAGATTAAAGGAAATTCCAGTCATAAGACATAGCAATCCGCCCACCCCATCCTGTCAGCGTCCAAAGTTCGGCACAGGTAGTTGCACTGCACCTAGGGAATATTCATTGGACTTGTTTCAATGAATCTATGTATGAATGTCATAAATTACCCTCTACTTAAATTGGTCCTGAAAATGTGTTTAGAATGTTCTACTTATTGCAATGGGAGACTTTGGTGTGTTATATCCCTTGTTTGCTTTGTGGATTAAACCAGAGGTATTCCAAAATCGTTAGCGGTCCTTTTAACAACTTTCCTTGGATTTTATCCATAGTTTCTTTGGAGAGTTTGCGAATTTATTTTTGTAAATACAAAACAAATATTCATGCAATTCGTATTTTTGATACAGTTTTCAATAGCAAAGAAGAAAATAAATGTTTATTTTACGTCAATTGTATCTTATGAATTGCGCAATATTTGATTTAGAGCTTATCTTTAAACTTTCCAGTTCAAAGAAAATAAGGATTAAACCCAAGGCAACCACTGATTTGGACCCTTCCTCCTTTGGGAGTATTTCAAGGGAGATGATCAACCTATATTCCTGAACATTAATGTTTTTGTACAAGATGGGTATTCAGGTTAATGATCATTGAGTATTTTTGTGCAATGTGGGCCAGACCCAGTAAAACATTTTAAAATTGTTCTTAAGAGACTTCAAAGTGTTGACTTCTTTCAAAGTAAGCTTTATTTAATTAAAGTCTAGAGATGGTAATGCCCTACATTGCGAAACGTGTCCTCTGTTGCCTTTTGTTCTTTTATACGACTTTGGCTTTTAAGGTAGTGGACCCGTAATAGTTCCGAAACGTTTCGAAAGTAATGAACTTTAATAGTGTTAACCGAGGTTTCCTAATGATTTTCAATAGGAAACCTCGGTCAACATTCTTAAAGTTCACGTGCGCCAAAATAAGTAGGTCTATTGCGGTTCCACTACCTTAAAGTAAAAAAATGTGGTTAAGGCCTAGATCAGAAATATTCCTGGTTCAGCATGGTAAATTTTAAAGTGGCGACAATATGCAAAGCGCTTGCGTCTTCATTATGGTAATATCGCTTTTTTGTCTTTTTATTTATTAATTTATTTATTAATTTATTTATTTATTATTGACAAATGTATCACATATAGAATAGTAACCGTTTATTTCAGTGTAAAATCGCTTAAACTTTCATTGTGTTAACAACTTATTCTTTATTTCAGTAGAATTATATCCGTTGTTGTTCGCGAAATGAAAGATTTATAGATCTTACACGAAAAGCTAGTTTTCATTCTTTGTCTTTCGTCATTTATGGTTTTCCAAAAGTTGACCTCATTAAAAATTCTAAAATCATTAAAAATGGAAATTACATATATGACCATGGTAAACGCTAAACAGAAAGAATATAAGCAAACGGCAAATAAAATAAAATGATATTTTTACCTTTCCCTTCGCAGAGATTTCAAATCGCGACAGTTCAATTAAGAGATGAATAGAGTTTTTGTTGATTTCATCAATGTATCAAACTAAAAACCTAATCACACTGTATGAATACGCGAAGCGGATTCATACAGAAGCGTGCTTAGGTTTTTAGTTTCATACATCTATGAAAGAAAACAATTTTGTCTTTTTAACTTTTAGATTAATATCACGAATCTAAAATGTAAAGTTTTGTCAATCATGAAACATATTTCTCATGGGACTATTTTGTGCGGAAGCTTACAAAAAGTCCCGTAATCAAAATTGTTTAATTAAGAAATGAAACTAATTTACAGCCAATCAGAATTCACAAAACTAAATGGAATGAACTATAATTGAAATATATGTACATGTTCCCATTTTTTATCTTTCTTATTATTTGTCTGATTTCCATAATCTAAAAACCAACATTATAGGAAATTTGATAAGAAAGTAATACATAGTTTAAGATATTTTTCTGTCTTGTAGCGAAAATAAAAATTAAAATCAATGCATAGAACCTCTATGACCATTATATTATAGGAAAAATTCCTGTGCTTAAAGAAAATCAATTACAGTCTATTTTGCTCGAGCGACAAAGTCCATTAAGCGACCATTTTTATTAAGCAAGCGGTTTTAAAATCCCTTTCTTGAAGTCAAAATATCTTAAAAGAGTGGATTTAGTTGGTCTAAAAATTATTGATAATGAATCGAGTCTTTTAAAAACTCGCCAGAATCGTCTCAATGAAACGATTCTAGGCCTATGTAGTTTTAACAACATAGTCTTTTTCAGAATTTTGCAATAATATGCATATTCACTCGAAAGAATGTTTCTTCTTTGTAAACAGAACGTGTATAAAGCGGTCATTTTCTATCACGACCGCTTTTCTGTGGCCCCGTTAGTGGTCGCTTAAAACAAGTTTTACTGTACTTACAATCGTTCGCTACGATGCCGCAGTAGCGACAGCCGTTTTCCGTACCGAGCCTGCGTCCGAGCATTGTACGATAACATACCAAACCGTCTGGGAAAATAAATCAGAGATAATTGTTAGTTTCACTGTTATATAAATGGATTTTTCATTGAGTGAACAACAAAAGTTGTTTCACTCTTGGTTTTCACCCTTTGAAGTGCAGCCAAATTATAACGTTTTTTGTTCACAAAATTAATGCCACCAATCTTACTTGAAGATCAAACGACATTGTTGCCTCTTGCTGTAATGCAAACATGAGACGCATTGCGATGGATTTTGCTAAAGAGCTTCTTTTTGCACGTGATTGACATGGATGACCAGCGCCATTTTTTTAAACTTCTAATTGATGTGGTCGATGACCTATAACAAACAGTTATTCGCTAGTAGGCGACCTATGCAGAAAGCTGTAGATAATTATACTGAATTTATAAAACTCGTCATCTAGCTTTATCATGTAACTTGGTCACGTGACCTGCCGGATCTTCTTTTTGCGGATATTAGATCTGAAAATAGTCCTCTCTGACATTTCATCTTTGGAAATTGAGTGTCTATTTCTGATAAAAATATTTCACTCGATTGTCATATGATTTTAAAACCAAATCGCGACCATATTGATGACGTAGTACATGACAGATGACGTAATCTATAAAATTGTGACGAAGCTCATCTCGGTGTTTACATTCGATCTCGAAAAATGTCAGGATTTTAAAGCATTTATCTGAATGGACTCAACGTAGAATTATTCGACTGAGGAGGATTTCGGAGATAGTAGCTTTGCATCTGATCTCAATCTATGTCCATCTTCTGATTATGAGTGAGAAAGGCATTGGATTGAATTTAGCTGCATGACAACAAAACTTCGGAGAAAAAAAGACGTTTGAGATAGCGAAAATTACTCGATTCATATCTTCTTAATCATTAAGGTATGTACGTATTACTCAAATTTTCCTTTGTTAAATATTTTCTTGCTACAGCATTAGAATTCCTTTATATTATCTTAGTTCTTTAGTCCTAAGCGATCACCCCACCTCTGCCACCCATTCACCCTTATGATGAGGATTCGCTGAGTATCGGAGTTGTAAATCGGGATCGGGTAAATTTTCGTAAATAAATAATGAATAGACAAAAAAGGTAACAAGTTAAATAGATATCCGGATCACTAGATAAATTCCTACGCCTTGCCAGATAAACTTACCCATCTCAGGTCACCAACCATCTATCCTCTATAAACTCGGCGCAGTCTCTGTTTATAGATGTTTCGTTTAGTACATTCAGTATTTATTAGCACAAACATTCTATTTATAATATGACCTGAAGCTTTTCGATAAATCGAGGAAATATCAAAATGTACGGTTAAAGTTATTTCGCGAAACAAATATCGTCGTTAGCAATTGACGTCATCAAACGCATTATGACGCTACATTCACAAAGCAAAACTCACGTTATGGCTTGTTCTTAGCTCATTTGTATTATATTTCAAAAGTGCAATAACACCCGTGTAATATCAAAAAAATCTAACGGGGTTATTTCACTCCTGCGACGTAGGTTATATTACAAACGCCCACCAAGGCAATATATCCAAGAAAAGGGTAGAAAATGAGCGAGGTTGTCTGAGAAAGTCTGTCTGAATATTTCATTTTTTTGCTAATCGATATCGGTTAGATTCGAATTTGATATTTGATTGATAGCGGTAGTATATCTAATATATCAGGTTTATTTACGTTTTTGCCGGCTTTAACACTTGAAGAGACCCGAAAAATGGTTAAACGTCCGAGTGCAAAACACTTGGGCATTAAAGCATTTTGAGGGACTCTGCAAATGTTAACGCCCGAAGAAACGTGAGTTGATACTATCGTTGCATAAAAAGAAAAGCTATGGTTTTGTTCCGTAAAAAGCAAAATTGAAAAAAACAAGTTTTACAACTAGCTTGATACCTACAGCGTGTAGGAGAAATTGTGTTATGCATGGCACAGTCACTTTTGTTTACAAAGACTTTGATTTGTAAACTAGTGACGTCACAAAATTTAACACGGAATTAGGAACAACGTTTTCAGTTATGCTCTTTGTGAGTTTTGGACATTAAATTTCACACATATAACTTATCAATGGAAGAACAATTCGAAATCGAAACTCCATAGTCATTTTGAAAAAAAATATTGAATTAAATTTGGGGCCTAACAAATATTGGTGGAAACATAATTAACATTTTCATTCAATAAAAGTGTATGTAACAGGGCTTGTGATTTTTGGTAAAAGGGGCTGGGCGTTAACGGCACGTGAATTTAATGATTAATCCATGTTTCTCATTCAGCGCTCGATTCATTCATTTTAAACACTCACCCAAACCATTCAAAAACGCTCAAACCCATTACCAACGTCATTCAAAATTAATTTTTGATAGAGAAAATCGCGATTTCACGGAGATAATTCAAATTGTCAGCGGCTCAAAGGTTCATGAGGAAATAGGAAGCTTTTTTAGAACTTTTCTGCTTTTTTATTTAAGGGTTGTAATCAATATCGCTAATTTTGTTCATCCTGACGATATTGGATTACCTCCCATTAAATTCACTCAAAACTCGCTCCACACACTCATTCAAATCCATTCCTAAATCATTCCAAAATCATTAACCTGGTCAATTTCACGATAGTATTAACCGTAACTTATGCCCTTTAATCCCCAAAAAAGTAAATTTAATGCAATAATGACAATATACTCATACCTGCATTATCAAGATAAGTTGTTATAGCGATCGCTAGGATCAAAAGGTAAACGTGCTTTTCCATTTTTTTACAACCTCAATATTAATATGCAGAATCTGGACCACTTCCAAAGCAATTATCCAGTACGACTCTTCACCGTTTGTAGTTTGAAATGGAAACAGCGTGTACTCTAAGTTGTATTTGACATTAGTAATTTTCACAGAGACAGTCAAAGACACCGATGGTTACGTACTGCAAAGGTGAAAAAAGTTATAATTCGTTTTCTCGAGTATACTTCAAAAGTAATTTAAGGGGTCAAAACACTTAGCTTTTAGTTAATCTGATAAATCTTACAGCTCAATGGAGTTTACAAGTGCCAGTTAATAGACGTGCAAGATATACAGTTGAAAAACTTCGTGAAAATAACAAGATGAACGATTTTGAACGATTTTGGAATGGAATTGAATTAGTGCGATGAGTGAGTTTTGAGAAAAATTAAAGAGAGGTAATCACAAATCGCTATTTTGTTCAGGATGAACAAATTAAGCGATATGTATACATCCCTTTAATATAAATATGCACTCATGATCTATAAATAGCTTCATATTTCTTTAAGAAGAAAAGAAAATTGAACCTAAGTTGGAACTACTTTTTTGAAAAGATATTAATATCTAACCGGATTTTTCTTGCGAACTAAAGCGCCCTCCAATAAGTTAAAAATAGGCGAAATACATATTCTGTTCAGTTGCTCTTTGGGTTTTATATAGTATATTATTTGAGCTGAGTGCGTAAAGCGCGTAGGACATGGTAGAAGAACTCCAAGACTTTATGTCACACTGAAGTATTCTGCTTTATTATTCAACTGTCGTAAAATATCGTTTTAACGCGTTCAAATAACTGCATCCAAAAACCTAAGGGCTCCACGTGCTAAGAGAAAAGAAACACATTTCAACGCTTGGTTACCAAAGCCTCGTAACTTCAGCTTAGATAAGCTAAAGTTATGAGGGTTTGGTTATCAGCAAACGATTTATGGTCTCAAGTTATTAATGTCCAGTAAATAAGTAAATGTTTGCAAAATTCAGCTAATTTATTCTGCGTTATTATTCAAATGGCAGGGCGTGGCTTAGTTTTACTTTTCAATACTTTGGGTTGCAAATAACTTGTTTCATAACCAAAAAATTTACGTGCTTGGTGAAAGTGAACACATTTCGTCGTATGGTTACAAAAGCCCAGTGTCTTCAGCATGAACGAGCTGAAGTTACGAGGGTTTTGTTTCCTGCCTACGATTTAAGATCTCGAGTTATTCATGTCGACCATCTTTAGTAGTAAGTACGTGTAAACAAAGGCTGATTAACCTTAGCTTTAGCAACGACCCATTACTTAGACTCCGCCCTGCCAGGGCAATAATCATGGATTATATCTTAACATTAAGAGCAACAACCTTTTACCTAGACCCAAGCCTGCCAGGGTAATTATGATTGATTATACTCCATGTTATTCTTATGACAGCTTTTAAAGTCGATACGTTTCATCTTGTGCTTGGTCAGGTTCTGATAAATTCTTTAAAATGCGATTTTTTTTTCATTCAGATTTCTTCTGTTGGAACCATAGTGAAATTGACAAGTTGAAGGATTTGGAATGAATTTGGAATTATATTGTATAAATCGTAGGGAGCAAGTGAATCAAATTTAATGGAGGTTTAACCCCCCTCCCTCTGCCCTTTTACACAATATCACCGACATCAAACAAAACTTTAGCTATTTATTACCTCCCTTTAATAAATATGCACAAACGTTCCATAAATAGCTTCCTATTTCTCCAAGATCCTATTAGACGCTCATAGTCCAATTTTTTAAGTAAAATCGTGATTTTTTTTCTACCTATATAATTTTGAATGTTGTTGTTGATCTAATTTTTTAAATGATTTTAGGGGCGTTTTTGAATTGTTTGAGTGAGAGTTTGTAATGAATGAAGTGAGCACTAAGTGAGCTATTTAGAATGCTTTTGAGAAGTATGTCAATTACACGATGTCACTAAATTTTATGCCACAATAGAAGGCAAGGCGTGGGTGTATCCTGTGCAGGCCAACAATTACAGTTAAGATCGTGAAAAATTTACAAGATGAACGAGTTTGGAATGAGATTGGAATAAAATTAAATGAGTGTGAGGAACAAATTTTGTGTGAAATTAAAGGGAGGTAAACCAATATTGCTAATTTTGTTCAACATGAACTACCTTTGGACTACCTTAGCTCCCGAGGTCACCGGTAACATAGAGTTAACATAGGGTTATACAATATCGATAATTTCGTCCACCTGGACGAAATAAACGATAATTTATTACTTCCCTTTAAAAATATCAACGTTTTTTCCTGTTTGTGCATCTTTTTCGGATTTCTGGCGCTGTCCACACCCACCATGGAATCGTGCAATTATTTGAAAAATTTGATTTAAGTATTGACCGTTATGAAATGTTTCAAAGCGTAATTTTTCTTAACTGAGATGAATATTAATTCTACGATGTTTTCAACTGAATTTTTATATATAAAAAAAAGAATTAGAATGATAACTTTAATAAGCGACAAAAAGATTTTATTACCAACATTACGAAATTTACAAGTTGAATGATTTTGGAGTGATTTTTAAATGAAATTGAATTCGCGTGTGAAGCGTGTTTTGAGTGAAATTAAAGGGAGGTAATTCAATACAGCTTATTTTGTTCTACAGATTGATTTCCATGTCTTTGAGAACAGATCAGACTCTTGCAATTTCAATCATGTCAGTGAAAGTTTTACTAATATATTTCGTTTTGCATATAGCTGTTGATATTATCTTGTTTTTTAGTCATTTAGGGGCGTTTTTTGATGGTCTGAGTGAGTGTTTGAAAAGGATGAATGGAGCGCTGAAAGTCAATTTCAATATGTAACTAACTGGAAAGTCAATGCGCGACCCAAAAGCTGAAGGTT